>OX387229.1:6504744-11367244 GCA_947561695.1 Tyria jacobaeae | reverse complement strand
TGAATTACTGCTTTACATTGGATATGCCAATCAAAATGACACTTATGATTAGGTAATGACATGTAAATAATATGCCTACTAAAAGTTACATCACAACAAAAAGTGCAAACATAAAATATTATATAGGTTAGATAACTTAGAGATATTTCGAACAAAATAAATGTGATCAGAGGTTATGATACACTCACCCAAGGTATGTGGGCTCTGGGTCATGGGACATGACGTAGTCACCGTTTTCCGCAGCTGGTAGCAAGCATTCGTGACGGAACCTATCGTAGTGCTGGTCGCATTCACTGTTTAACGTGAAGTGGCACTTATTAGGCAATGCCCGATGATTCCGAAGGCTTGCTTCGTGAATCGCATCCTCGTATGGTGACCGCTCCAAGCCTTCGCTGCGGCAGCGACGTCGCAATATACGTGCTGGCTCCCGACCAGACCACTCCAATACAGATCCTAGTGGATCACAAGCATCAAAACCGGCTTCGTAGCTTGGGCAAGTTCTTCTACTATCCATATCCGACCTTCTTAGAGACACATCGTCGAATGTCCTTATAGATCGAGCACCAGGAAGTACACTATTGCACTGTTAATTTTTGTAGAAAGAACCACTGAAACTTAGCGAATATCGGCGTCGAGGCCAGGGGACGACAGGTGACAGATATCTATTCGACAACCACAATACAACGTGCCAGAGCTCCCGCCAAAATTGAAAGAAAACTATGTTCTTTTTATAAATCCTTTTACAAACCTTCAAGAATAAATCCTCCTACACAATGTACGCAATAGTACTATCACACATCTTCCACTGTTAATTTAATAATGCTCATAGTAATGGCGATCGTGAATCGTGATACAATAATACAAGCTTTTCTAAACTATTGTTTACATATTAACTCAAAAAATAAAAATATTTTCCAGATTATTTACTGTTAAAGCCGCTATAATGTAAATAACCGACCTGCCGTAATATCGATTTGAGTGAAAAGGACATTGAAAAAGAAATTTGTAAAACACTAATTCATTTCTTTTACTACATATTTATAGCTTGAATTGTAAATAACGTCCTGAGTGTCGTTTTCTTATTTCTATTGTCACTGTCTTGTCGATTATATTTACGGTGGGCATGAGTGAGAGAATCGATTAGTTCACGCTTTTGCCGCTAGTACGCTTAAATTGTTTGGTTGGTAAAATACAAATTTCATTGAAAGATTCAAAGGTGTCAATAATGATGGAGGGTTTTATTAAGAGGTGTCGCCTTTGGCGTTAAAATTGAAAAAGAACATAGGTTTATCTGTAGTACAGATAGTGTTAACATTGCATATATTTTTTTTTCAGAAATAAATACTCCGAAATAGTAAATGACACAGAGTATGTATTGTATGCGTTTAAATAATATGTTAACTAATATTATAAAGACAAAATATCTTTTGGGGGTTTTAATGATTAAACTCGATAATTACTGCACCGATTTAAGCAATTACTTCACCTTAGCAGCAAGTGACATGGCTATGTTTTACATACATACATACTCTCAGATCTGTAATCCAGAAGTTTTTACGTAATAGGGGGCCTTCATTAGGGCACCTTTGGGAGTTCGGAATACCGCAACCGCGATTTTATGATTTTAACCTTTAGGGAGCTACATTATTCGAAAAATTAGGAGCAAAATGCAACCCAAGGAGGCCAAATTTTTGCAATAAAAGTCTTACGTATAGTACCTAGTTTTAAGCAACGAGACCCCTTGAGATTATATATTATTATGGTTAATTCACATTAGCCGCTTACAATTACATAGATTAATTAAAGCACAGGTAGAACAAATAGATATGACAATAGTATCAAATAAAGATTTTAATAATTTCATTTTATTATTAGTCTCATAATCTAGGTTCATTTTGTAGGTGGCGGAAGAATGCAATTGTGATTCTCGCTCCCCCGATCATAGGAACACCGGGTGGTTTTTAGGCGATAAGCGTCCTACAGACCAATTTTTTTTTTTTTATGCGATAGGGGGCAAACGAGCAGATGGGTCACCTGATGATAAATGACTACCGCCGCCCATGGACACCCGCAACTCAAGAGTCACAAGTGCGTAGATGGCCTTTTAGGTAGGACTACGCTCTTTTCTTGAAGGTTTGAAGGTCATATCGGTTCGGAAATACGGCAGGCGACAATTTGTTCCCTAAGCTGGTTGTGCGAGGCAAAAAGCTTCTGGAGAAGCGTACAGTGGTGGAGTGCCAATCGTCCAGGTGATGGGGATGGATATTTTGTCGCGTAGGACGATGGCGGAAACCAGCAGCCGGTATAAGTCCGAACAATTCCTCTGAACACTCCCCATGATACAAGCGATAGAGGATGCAGAGTGAAGCTACATCTCTACGCAACGCCAAGGTGTCAAGTCGATCAGAAATATCTTGGCAGTCGATGATGCGAGTCGCTCTCCGTTGAATGCGGTCAAGAGGGAGAAGTTGGTACTGGGGTGCACCTGCATAGAGATGAAAACAGTATTCCATGTGCGGCCGAACCTGCACCTTATAAAGTTGCAGGCGGTCGGCCGGAGTAAAATACTGTCTCGATCTGTTTAGCACACCAAGCTTCTTTGAGGCTAATATGGCCTTACTCTCTAAGTGACCGCGAAACTGGACTTCGCTTGATATATCGACGCCAAGGATTCCGATACTGGCTGATGCAGTTAGGGAAGTGCTCTCAAAATGAGGTGATACGGCCAATGGCATCTTTTTAGCGGTGAACGCGCAAACCTGTGTCTTCGTGGGGTTAAACTGGACTAGCTTAAGTCGACCCCAAACTGGAACTTTTGATAAAGAAGTTTCGATTTCAGACACAAGTTTGGATCGGCGTTGTCGTGACGTGACGTTGACATTTACCCGAGAAATGTTAGCGCGGCCGGTGTAAAGGGCATCACTCGTGCTATCGTCTGCATAGCAATGGATGCTGCTAATCTGCAGCATGTCATTGATATGCAGAAAAAACAGCGTGGGTGATAGCACACAGCCTTGTGGGACACCAGAATTAACAGACTTGGTGTCGGAGCATGCACCGTCAAAAACGACCTTGATGCTTGTGTCTGTAAGAAAACTGGTGAGCCAATTGCACAGTTTCTCGGGAAGCTCATAGGAAGGAAGCTTCGCAAGGAGCGCTTTGTGTCAGACCCGATCGAAGGCCTTCGCCACGTCAACGGCCAACGCTTCCCCCTTGGTCTCGATCGCCTGTGCACACCGGTGAGTCAAGTAAACAAGAAGATCACCAGCTGAACGACCCCGACGGAAGCCGTATTATCGATCATTGAGGAGCTGGTGGTCTTCTAAGTACCGGAGGAGCTGGCAGTTAATAATGGATTATATTATCTTGGAGAACAAGGAGGTGATGGCTATGGGTCTGTAGTTGGACGGATCCGAGTGATCTCCTTTTTAGGGATTGGGTGCACTAGAGCTGTCTTCCATGAGTTCGGGACTACACCAAGAGAATAGGAAAGCCGATAAAGGCGCGTTAAAACCGGTGCCAACTCTGGAGCACACGTCTTCACGATAGGAGAGATTCTATCGGGCCCACTCGAGTTGAGAACGTCGAGGGAAAGAAGCGCTTTACGCACTGCCCTTTGTGTAAACCGGACTTCGCAATCCTCAATGGGCGAAGGATATCCTTGACGATATTCCACCCCGGAAACAAAAAATAATTAAAAAAGGTTCATTATGTAGACTCTATGTAGATTCCTATTTTACTTAATTAAAAATGGTCGTAACCTTTGTTAACGCGGTATGCCTACCATTATAAACTCACACGAGCATTGATGCCGCTTTTGACCTTTTTGCGTATAAGCTAAAATATATGTAATGCTGATTAATTATCTGTTCAAGAAGCAGGTTCAGTTTTGAACCAAAATTTCGAACCACTAAAATCTTCTTTAAAAAAACCGAAAACTTCCTTACCTACCACTTACTAGTACCTAATCACAGCATTAACTTTGATTTCTTTGATGTTATGCAGTTAAATAAAGTGGCCGACCTACAGAACGGAAAGAATAGTTCCGACTTAATGACTTTGGAAAATACTAAGAGTCAAGACAACGCTATTGACAATCGACATCGGGAAGTCAGTGGCCTCAAATATCCTGACTAGTCCAGCTATCGAATTCAGTAAGCCCTCAGGGTTGCGGAGGTCAGATGCAAGTCGTTCCGTTTAAATACTGAATTCAGGCAATAACTGGTTGAACTTAGAGATAACCCCAATAGAGAAAGGAATAAGAAGGGGTTACGCTCAACGACACCGCACTCCTCATTTTGACGGTGTAGGCGAATCAATGCCACCATCTTGTGATAGTCATTGATAAGATCAATAGTAACACTTTTGCAATATGATCCGCAGGAAGTAGTAGGCAGGCATGAAGCTCTGGTTTAAATCAATGCGAAAGTCATGGTAGGTACGTTTATTTAAGAAGTGAAATGTTATAAAATAAAATTACGAAACATCATGACTGTCCTATAATATTGGATTCACCAATTCACGATCGCACCTCATGAGATTGGTCTATTTCGTTAAAGCTCTGTAAATCAATACCTATTATTACGTGGCCTTGTCGATCAACCTGCACCTGAAACCGTTAGTTATATTCGTATTTTATCATAAAGTATAAACATAAATATATTAAAAACTCATATATTATGTTCTTCTATACTTATTATACACCACTCTGTCCTTAACTTATTGATAGTCACGATACTTTGTTTTACGAATTAATAACTGAAAAGGAAGACATTGGAATCCATATTGAATTTTGTACTAGGTAAAGTCGACGATATTGCTGATTACACTGACTTTTATGAGAGCTAGGTAAGCTGTTGCCTCGAAGGGCACTTTCTCATGCAGTTTTTTTTTTTGTGATGTATGGCTGTTGGCCGCAGATGGCCTCGACAACCTTGCACGGGCTTTCGGTGAGCGCTGAGGGCTCTTAACCGGTCTTTTTAAGCGACGTTGTCCAAGGGCACCCCTAGTGGGGTACGCACCTCGGCTTGGGGCATCGCTGGCAAACTAGGGCAACTAAGACCCACATTTAAATGAACATGCATACGGTTGTTGCCGGCTCGGCGCCGTGCCATGTTCTCTTACACGGTTTACGCACCGTCACCCGGCGGCGGCGAGTCGGGGTCGTAGTATTATCGATATACTACTGCGACTGAAGATTGTTAGTTTGTTATTAATGGAACTAAACATGGTAGTAACCTTACTCCTATTGTATATACGTCTGCGACGACTTCATTAGATACGTTCAAGGAGGAAAAGGGCTCTTCATCTTCGAGAACACGAAGACATATTTTTAACCTATTCATAATATTCATCGAATTCTTCGAAACTGTTTATTTACTCACAATAAGTCAAGTATCAAGTAAAGTACATACCTCTTTTCCACGCTTGTTTCGTCTCAGTCCTGTTTTTATAAGCCGCGATGATGACTTCTACGGGTGAAATCACATCACACATCGACGTCTTATCGTTTTCGTTAGATATTCTGCGGAAATCGTGCGGACTCCTGTGACGTTGAATAGCTATCCTATATACTATTGTAGTTTTTACGGATGGCATTCGCCGCTGGTGTTATGTTAACAAGTCTATACAGCTCAATACATTACTGCAAAGATGGTTGCAACCGTGTTTGTGTGTGTTTGTAGTGGATAAGCAACGGGCGACACACGGTCAAGCCACGGGTCGTTGGTTCGATTCCAACACGGGACCACTGTGATCCACAAATAGTTGTCCCGAGTCTGTGTCCGTTGATTAAATGTTTGTAATGCCCCCCGAGACACAGGAATTATTCCTGATGCAGGAGCTTAAAAAAAAAACTTACTTTTGAAAGCTGTGTAGCTCATACCTTACTACGTTATACAGCCTTAAGTCTTTTTGTGATTGTTACTGGCTTTTAAACAAACAACACGAAAGCCCAGTCAGTCAGCCAAGTCTTGAGGTGACCCTGCCTACTTATTTAAGGGTTGCCAAATTAAAACACAATTTAGAGAATCAGTATTTCTTTTTTTATACAGTGTTACACCTAAACCTTACAACTGACGCCATTATACTTAAAATATAATACGAATCTGACTCTTTCACTAACTTTTATTTTATTATTTTCAATAAAAATTCTATCTGAGATATTATTAGCGCTTTACCAACCAATTCATAATAGATACTACTATAACACAAGTGAGTTTGCCCTAAAATGTTGGTTTTTTTACTTACCATCTATTATTTAATAATATTCAAATATTATACGTGTATTACAAAATTCTTCATTTCCGGCACCAAGGAACACGAAACTTAATGCCGATCATCACTATGAGAATGTATCACTTATAGTTGCACACTTTAAAACAACACAAAATTGATTCTTGCATCGCTTTGCGTATTTACAAATTTAAAACTGATACTAAGAACAACAAAACTAAAAATTAGATCCATTACACACTTAAGGCGAAATAAGTTTGTAAAACAACAAAAAAAACAATAAATGAATTTAAATATACAACTAGTATCATTATCTGTACATACAAACATTCCAGCACGGTAAGTTGCTGATTTAAACATTGCAACATTATAAAAAAGTAATTTAATATAAACTATTTATTTAAAATTAGTGTTCGGCCGTCCATACACAAGATATACAAAGTAGAAAAAATATACATGTCACCATTGCACGTTTACAACAAAGGGTTCTGTACTCGCGCCGTTCTCCTCAGCGCCAATGTGTCTGCGAGACATTTGAGACTGCTGTAATGCCAGTCATTCTCATTACACTGGTGTAATATGTTCAAAGCCATTAATAGACTGGAGGGTAAAATCTGCAAAAACAATAAAACAAATTTAATAGTTTGAAGACATTGTATAGAAAACTAGGGGGCATTTTTATGATTTTCGATACAGTCGTTGAGACGTAACAACGAAACTAATAAACACGTACACTTTCGCATTTGTAAGTTAGAATTTATTAAATCGTAAGAATCATCAAATATACTGATTCCTATTTTTTTACATTAATTTTGCAATATATGTCTGCAAACGCTTTAGGCGAGTGTGATCGTGTGCAGTAATTTTTCTTTCCCTCCTTTCTTTCACAGGGGCAGCGAGTGGGGGGGGGGGTATATTTGGAGTAACGTTCAGGAATAATTTATATGTTAGCGACCTTAGCTGGTGAGCAGGGCGATGTTAATCTCCTTGACCATCTTGACGCGGTGCAACATTTTAGCGAGAGCCTGTCGGCTTAGCGCCTGCGTGGAGTACCAGACGGGAGAGTCGGGCACGCACGACCGCTCCGGCTGCAGGTAGAACACGTCGTTACGCGTCCGCACTGATTCTGGGCTGGATGAACAACATACTTGTTTAATATCATTACAATAGTATCATATCATTGATCCGTGTGGTTCTCGGTCGATAGAAAAGGCCATCCCCATTACTTACAGTTGGAGTCGCAAAAGGCGACTAAAGGATCGGACTGCTATCTGTCAGAGTACATACATATATAGTCATACAGAAACCGAATGACGACAATAGGCTTGCCCCAATCACGTAATAGTGGGCATAAATTATAGTTGGCAAACAGTGGGAGAGACGCCTTTTTATATATATTTGTATCATTATAAAAAAAACACGCTTTATCACAAAGTGTAATGTCGTTAAAACAAATTTAAACCCAACTCTTCTGGTAGCCACTGAAGATCCACTATCCCCCCCCCCTCTTCCTGTCTACAGCGTCTGACCATCGTTACCAAGCCTAAATGATATTTAAAAATGCTGATTTCCTGAAAGTCTACTTCAAGAGCCATTGAAACTATAATATATAGTTAAGTGTTGTAATAATGTGTGTTTTATACACACATTATCACAACACTTCAAAAAATCAAATATTACCTCAATCAATATAAGTCTAACTTACCATTTAGAAATATAAAATTCATATAATTTAACAGGGCAACGTAGGGGATTCTCTTCGTTTTCTTGTTGTTCATATACTTTTTTCTTTCTTGAATTAGCTTCTGTAAAAGTCAAGACAAACCTGGTTAGCAAGTCACTTTTCTTTAAATATTTATTGATAACATATAATATGTAGAAGCTTTTAATCAAACATGATTATGCTAGTCTCATTGTATCCTATAAAAAGTACATGCTTCTTACAAAGAAGTTTCTAGAAATTTGTGCGTATACTTAATTGAATACAGCAGATTCAATCCAAATCCCTAGTTTGGATTGAAATCACATCCTCTTTAAATTTTATAGAAATTTATAAATTTTAATTGCATCCCTGCCGTACGGCTTGGATAATATGGACTGGAATGTACCTACATCTAATAAATTAATTCTGTATCAAACACATTCCACTAACAAGTGTTGAACATCTTCAACAATACAACACTGTTCGCAGTTAGGGACTCATGACTTATTTCAATAATAAGCCAAACTTATTCAGCGGAGAGCAAGTCACTAGGAAGCATTTACTTTCATATATATCTACTTTCCACTATATAGTGCCCCATTGATTGATGCAAAATAATGGTGTTTTATACACCTCTACCTTAGGGGATATGAGTGTATGTATGCATGTATGAAATTTTCCAACTTCTATTAGTAGAAGTTATAATACTTCTACTAATCATTTTGGGAGCTGCAAAAACTGTCAAATTTCTTTTTATTTAAAGTATTTTTTTTTCTACATATTTGCTATATAGACAACTATACTAAGTTAGACTAAAATTAATCAATATTTTCCTTTAAAAGCTGTAGTAGTAAATTTTGTTTATAGCATAAATATTACTTACCTAAAGCAGATTGTGGAGGGTAGAATCTCAATAACACATTTCTAGATCCAGGCATTTTTGCCTGGCCAGGTTGGTTGGGATTCCTTTTCCAATGCTTCATTATGTGTGAGAATGATAGCTGCATGTGTTCTTCTACTGTCTGAAACATACATAAGAAACCAAGGTGAGACACAAATGTAAACCAAAACATTTTTTGCATTTCAGTACATTTAAAGCATTTGAAAGGGCTGATATATGTATGTGGAAGAGGTGAAGGTGTTATCGTTTTTTTATTTAATTGTGGCTAATACAATGTTTTAGTGGTCTAAAACCACCTTCGCATTATTGGCTTTCTAATGAAACTGGTTTAAGGCAAATTTGGATGTCTATCAAAGATCAAAATCTATAATGGACATAGGTAGAAACAATTTTTGTGTTTTATATATATAAATTACACTCGAGCAGCTATAATTAAAGATTCATTTCAAAGTTTTACAAGTATTATACTATTGAGTATGTATGTATGTATACTCACGACTAAGTTAAAATGCTTCGTATTGAAAAACATAAGCGTAGATAGGAGTACGTGAGGCGAATGAGCACCCAACTGTTTACTTTCCCATAAGTGTTCTTCTTCTACTCGAGTTACAATATATTCTGAAAATATCAAATTACAAAAAAATTGATATTATTAAAAAAAATGGCATCAGGCAGAGTACAGCAGAATCCAGTTACAAGACTAGCTATATAGGCATAGACTAGTTAAATATATTTCAGCAGCTATATAATTTTGCCGTGTGGTTATCGGTGGATTAGTATATATTCTGAAAATATTAAATTACAAAAAAATTGATATTATTAAAAAAAATGGCATCAGGCAGAGTACAGCAGAATCCAGTTACAAGACTAGCTATATAGCATAGACTAGTTAAATATATTTCAGCAGCTATATAATTTTGCCGTGTGGTTATCGGTGGATTAGATTATAGCCACCCCATTCTTGTTGTGTGTCGTAAAAGGCGACTAGGGGATCGGACTGTTATCTATCAAATTGTATGTATACACATACAGACATGGTAATAGTTATATAAAATATGTACTTACGTGAGTCATTGTATAAAACTGAGAACTTCCTCGCGACCTCGTCCAAGCAATCCGTGAACTTCTCGTAATATGGGTCCGTAAATATGTTGTCTATCCTACCATTTTCAAAAAGATATTGTTGAATTCCTGCAAAATGAGTTTTGAAATTATAAAATGTACATCAAAATATAATTGCATTATATATATAACATTGCAAGTTTTTTTTTTTATACTATAAGGGGACAGACGAACATACGGGTCACCTGATGGTAAGTGACACCGCCGTCCATGGACACTTGCAACTCATGAGTCGCAAGTGCGCTGCCCGCCTTTGAGGTGATGAGGGATGGGGGATGCAGGGAGCGGAAATAGAGGAGGGATAAGGAGATGGGCAAAGAGGAGAAAGGACATGAGGGGAGAGAAAAGGGGGGAGGGGGAAATGGGCCTCCGGAAACCTCACTCAATTCGGGGAAATGCAACGCAAGCGTTACTTCACAACCGGTTTTCTGTGAGGCCGTGGTATCGCACCGGTCGAGCCGGCCCATTCGTGCCTAAGCATGGCTCTACCACTGGCAAGTAACTAAGTATTGGCTAAAAATACGGAATTCTAATACGATACCTACAAAAATGCTGTAGCAAACCTTGTAAATTTATCATATAATTAAAAGAAATCAAGAAAACTGCATAGAAAACGTATTTGCATTAGAATTTTATGAAAAAGTTCTCATTTTGTTTTTTCTTTATTACAAAAGCTTATCTATCTGAAGAAGAAAAAGTAAGTTAGCTCGAGATATTGGTTGCTTTGGTTGCTCCTAGCACTCACCTAAAACCAAATAATAAATAGTGTCGGGAGCATACTCGCTCCCATTGGGCTTCCTAACTTCCTTCACGAACAAACAGAGAGAATAGTTTAGTTCATCCGCCGTTAGCTGCAATATTTCAGACTTGAAAGGTTTCCGTCGTATTGAAGATTTTTCTATTTCCGCATTTTTCGTCATTACCCACTGCTTCCATGCATTCACGCCAAATGTGTACTAGAAATAAAATACTGATAAGTAACAACCGAATAAATTTTTAAGAGTAAAAAGTAATAGTCAGAAAATAATCCACTTTATAAAAAAGTAGACAACCGACGTCAATGAGTCTATCATAAAATTTAAGACTAATATGGTTTTCTCATGGATGCTATTGTCACAACTGGACCAAACTCTCATCTAACTACCCTTGAAGTACATCCTTTCTAATTAGAAAGATCTCAATAGAATCATCGAAATCGGGTGGCGTGATATTGAGTTATTCGTCCATTTGTCGCGCACATGCTAAGTGCAAATTTAAGACTTATATGGTTTTCTCATGGATGCCATTGTCGAAATCGTCGAAATCGTTTCACGCACTCGAAAGTTCTGAAGTAACAAACATAAAAAAATACAGTCGAATTGAGAACCTCCTCCTTTTTGAAGTCGGTTGAAAAACAGGCATTTCTAGCTCTGCCTTAAAGGGCAACATTACATCTATAAGTATTTTTATGTGGCCGTCATATAGAACGCACAGTAAGTCTTTATAGCATTGTAAACTGTGTGGTTCTCGGTCGAATTCAATAGGGCCATTCTATTTATTCCTGCCCTCCACTTTATGAATAAATAATAGAGTAGGATTACTGTTTTCCATCTGAACATATTTATTCAGTACTCTAGTACTCAGTTGAGGGTATAGCATTACTCTCTATTACGTAAGTGGGACTAAATTATGGGTAGCATAAAATTGACGTTTGTGTCGCCTCGGCCTACTCCTACGGGGATATAGACGTGAATGTATGTATGAATGTAAGTCTCTATATCGACTTAATAGCGATAATGCAAATTACAATTAAGCTTATGTCAGAGACAAAACTAATTTTCCTTTTTAGGGTTCCGTACCCAAAGGTAGGTTCCGTACACTAAGAATACGCTGTCCGTCTGTTTGTCTGTCTGTCTGGAAAGTCTGTCACCAGGCTATATCTCATGAACCGTGATAGTTCAGACAGTTGAAATTTTTCAAAGATGATCTATTTCTGTTGCCGCTTTAACAACAAATACTAAAAACAGAATAAAATATATATTTAAGTGGGCTCCCATACGATATTGATAACGGCAACAGGTAGACGCTTGAAGTATTCACAGAATATTTGTACAAATTCAGATTTAGGAATATGTTATGACAATATTGTTATATCTTTTATTTGAACAATAAAAGATTAACAATATTTAGTTGTAGTAAGAGTTTAGTTGTTAATTAAGATTTAAGCGGAGACCCCACACAACAAACGTGTTTTTTTTGCCATTTTTATAGATAATGGTAAGGAACCCTTCGTGCGCGAGTCCAACTCGCACTTGGCCAGTTTTTTTTTATTTTAACAAATAGATTTTTAAAAGATGTCGTTAGAAGATGTATATGAGGAGCGTGTACCTTGAGACACATGTTAGCGTCAGGTTTCTCAGCGGGTTCTCTAGGCGGGTCGGGCTGCGGCGGCGGAGGCGGCTCGGCGCGGCGCCGTTTGGGGGCCCGGGCGGGGCGCGCGGGTGCCGGCGCGGCGGGAGCCCCGGCGCCCACGCCACCGCGCTTGCGCCCCGCCGCGCCTGACGATGCGCGCAGCGCCGCCACGGCGCGCTGCTGCTCTATCACCATCATGTGGTGGTGGTGCATGCTCTCGCCTTCTAGACCTGCGGTAATTTAATATATGGTTTATATGTTAACGTGGATAATTAAGTTAGCTGTGCATTAATTATTAAGTAATTGATTCTACTGACTTTATATGTAGTGTACAACTGTTTATTGTCTATACTAAACAATGTATATACGACAACACGTGCTGACCTGAGGAGTCATCCATCGCCAGAGTGAAACGACGCTCTCGACCTAAACGGTTAGACTATTTTTTCCTGTGCCGATTGGTTAAAGCCCAGAATTCACTATTGGCCCCGTGTTTCCTTCCCACTTTGATCCCGGGTCTTTTAATGGGCGTGAAAATACATCTGCCTAGTGCGATTCATTGAGTGCACTTGCAAAGAGAATGGTGACTAACACTCTTGGACTCTCCTTATTGCTTTCTATCAGGCAGAGTGGAGTCATTTTGGTAGGCATCAATATAAAAAAACATATTCAAAGGTTCTGATTCTGAGTAGATAGTAGTAGCAGCTCAAAAATTACAATTACGTTGTAATGACAATAGCAAAGGCTACAGTGACGTTTATGAGATACACATAATGCAAGAAAAATGACCACAGAGTAGAAAACTACAATCAAAATATATTAAATATAGTGTGAACAAAACTCACCAGGCATACCAGGATGTGAACTGGGTGTGATGGTGTTAGCTGTCATCGCGGATTCCAAATCGACGGGCTGGTCCTCATATTCGGTTGCCATTTTTAAAGCCATTTGCAGCATATCTTCGCCAAACGCGTTATTCCCGTCCATAGCAGTTACTACAGGACTAAACGTTTCAGCGTCTGCAACAGTAATGCGCATTTGTGGTTGATTTCTGATACAGTTTTAAAGATCAAGGTATACTTCAAACCAGAGCTGGCAAAACACATGTTTTGCTTTAATTAAAAAACAAATTACAAAATACAATCTCGCATGTTTTGAAAATACAAAATACAGTATTTGTATTTACGCTGACAAGAATAAGAAAATAAGATGACTTCGATCTAAATTAGGTATCGCATTGCAATTGTAATGGGTATAAAAACTATATAGGATATACTAATAGGAGGAGATATAGGAGTGCCAGTGCTATTATTTGTATGAAAGGGTTTTACAATAACACAGCAATAACTAATAAAAATTACTTAAGTTGCCAACTCTAAAGACTGCGTATTATCAAACGAAACTTTTCTGCAGAACACACCCAGTAATAAGACTGCTAAATATATTTATGTTAAAATGTATTCTGAAGTATATAGGTATTTGAAATTCCAATTACACTTTACATTTGTATTTCAATTACAAGTAATTCAAATCAAATTAAATTAATTTTATCTGGCCAGTTGATTCGTGGTCGTGGGTTTGATTCCCGGTTAGTTGTCCCGGGTCTGGATATTCTTTGTATCCATTGTTTATATGTATGTAAAGTCCCTCGCCCCAAACATTATTCCTAGTGCGGGAGTTGTCTTTAAAAAAAAAGAAACACTGTCCAACCCTGAGACTTCAACCATATCAAAAGTATTTAATGAAAATTTCGAAAACTGCATCTTTATATGGGTTTCTGACGAACGCTTTGAGCTTGCGGCGTGTAATTGCAATTGCTAAAACCTGAGGCTACCTATGCCCAATATGATGTAGCCTGCAACCGTAACATTTATAAAACGAAATGTAACCTTGCAAAAAATAGGGTTGAATAATCTGAATAATTCAACACTATTCAATTATATGTTATGATATAGTAAGTACTTTTGAAATTAATAAGATACACTAAACCTTCCATGGACATTTAAGGGCTATCAGAGAGACGAGATACTTAATACTATATAAATTTGCATTAAGAACTACAGAGTTAGGACTTTTAAGATGCAACTGTTATTATAATATAAAATGTTTTATAGCCTACCGTTCTCTTCATCTGTGTCCGAATCACTTTGATCCTTCTTTTTGTCTCCCGCCACCATTTCCGCCATCATCAACAGTTCTGCTTCAAATGGATCCGTTGGCATCTTATCATGTATTTTGTTGATTTCTTTCATGATACCTTTAGCCGAATTCCTAGTGGTAGGTATAAATATTGGTGTAGGAATAGGTAGGGGAATAGGAACTGGTACAGGGAAGGGTAACGACCACATTGCACATGGTACTGGGACGTAAATAGGCACAGGGACTGGTATTAACACTCTTCTCTCTAAACTTGGATCTGTTTGACACTCTTTTGTGCATGGATGAGGTCTGCAAGAAACTCCTTTTGATACCATCATGGGTTTTGACATAGTTGCTTTATTAGCTACCTCTTTAGCAGGTAATGTTTTAACAATGACGTGGTTGTATATTTTTGGCGGAGGTGGAGGGGGCGGTGTAGGAGGTTTTGGGGGAGGTGGAGGGGTCTTTGGTGCCTGAGGGGGTTCGGGTTCAGGAAGGGATTGCTGAAGACGTTTTGACTTTTGTCGCGTAACAGACGGCATTAATGGTGGTGGTGCGGCTAGGGATTGAACTTTTGAGATTACTGGCATCCCCCCAGTGGAACGCTGGTTTTTGGAGGCTGTAAAAGGAAAAAGTATACTTTTTTATTTTTAAATAAACTTAATTTTATTATATTATTGAATTACTGTAAACTTAACACATCTATGAAGTATATGTAGTGCGAGTTTCGTATGTTAAAGTTCCTCTACCACTCACGTCTTGTCCAGTGCCACTTGCATACGTAATAGGGCAAGTTCTGCCATCAAGAGGGCGCTGTATAAACTACTAACTACTAACAGGTTTAATAGTACTAAATAATATCGTTTTTAAGACAATCCTTTTGTTGTATTTCAAGACATAATCAACGACTTCTTTGAATTTTTCTAGATGAAAAATATGTAAATACGATTATATGAACTCACTATTGTTTTTCCCTGCGGCAGGGTAGGTCCTCCTTGGCGCGCCAGTGGGCACGGCCTTCTGCTGGTCGAGCGACTCGCCCGGCAACAAAGGGGGAGTGTGCTTCGAGTATTGACCCTAATTCATTTAATAATGTAAGAAATGTAAATTGAAGGGCCAATTCTATTCATTTAATATTAAAACGAATGACGGAATGTTCGGTAGGTGAAATTGCGAGTTTGTTGTTACTGTTGTTAGAAAGTATAACTACACCCAACTATTAAAAAAATACGTAACATTACATCCTATACCCTAAATCTTTTATAGAATTAGGTCACTCGTTGAGACAAGAGTACAAGAACACTGTAGGATTGAAACCAACTCGGCAGGCTGCCGTGGTTTAGATAAGCAAAACAGCCTTCCATTATATGAAAATCAGTATATATTGAATCTTAATGTTACTTTAATAGAAGTCTAAACAAAAATAAATTTGTGGTGTTTGACCTACGAATGCTCACTAGTAGTTATTGGTGGCTTAAAAACATAATATAATAAATACTCTAATCAATGTAATAACTTAAATATACTAAATACTCACTTGGAATGTCATGACACACTGGTAGGTGCAGAAGTTCCTAACTGTAGCATCCGACATCGTCAGGTGGTACTGCGCCAACGATGTACGCTTACACAGGTCACATTTTGTTCTACAACAACATATAAGTACCATTTAATTACAACCAAGTTTGAAAATTGTCTACATATGGATGAAACTTTTCTGCAGGATTGAAACAAAAGATTGCAATAAGAGTCAGCTATTTTGCTTACATTTTAAAGTAAAAGGAAATGTCATATTTTCCAATACTGAAGAAGTATTTCGTAAAATAATATCATCTTACTTAACTTACTTGCAATGATTAATTTAAACTTTTAAAGGGTGATGCTGATAGTATATTAAAATTAACTAATTTATATGCAGCTACAGATATTGTAACTATAAAAAAAGTACACATATAACTAACCTTCTAGATGAAACTGCATTGACAGACACTTGATAGAGATTCAAACAGTTAAGTGAGCACATCATTATAGCTTGTCCATTTGACTGCAACCTTCTGATCATATCAAAATTATACTTTTTTACTTTACACCAGTTGCATGGCACTATATGCCGCGAGTTGCTTATGTACACGTTCATGCAGGATTTAGAACAGAAACAGTGGGGATTGGCAGCTTCGTAGATAGTAAAACATTTGCTCTGTTTACGTTCAAAGTACTTTTTACACCAGCGGCATTGATCTGTAACAGTATTACATTAATTCATTATATTATATTTTTTAATTTATAAATCTATATAAATTCATATTATCTACTAGAAGTTGATTATACTATGTGTTATACATGTTATATCGGGTACACTGATGGAATATTTTTTACTATATCAATATTAATTATCAACCCACCTATTTCAATTGTAAATATGTAAAAGTTAATTATAAAACTCTTTTTAATTTTAGTCTTAGTCTAGAAATATCATATCATAATATCTGTGTAGGAGACCAACCAGTATCAAAGCTTAAGTTTACTACACAAAATGTCAGTATTATTATAAAGCATGAATTTAGTAACAGTACTTACCTGGAAATATGTTGTTGACGAACTTGAAGGCAGCAAAACATGGATCCGAGCACAACCTCTGTGACACATCTTCACTTACTTCCACTTCAATCGCTGTAGCCTTTTCTAGGGAGCATACCGCACACTTTGCCCAAACAGGTTGAGGTATAGGGTTTTTACTCATTTGGTCAAATTTTCCCATGCAAGCTTGGGAACAAAAGTCTTTAAACTGTCCTTTATCACCAACAGGAGCTAAGAAACCTTGATGCCCTACAGATATATCCCTTTGACAATAACAACATATTTTTAAACCCTTCTTAAACTCTTCCAAGCATCCCGAGTTACAGAACTGTCGAATATCGTAACCAAATCTCACACAATACTTTCCTAAACTTGTATGCTGTACCGGATTCTTGCAGTTAGCACATTTGGAACCTATTTTGTTTTGATACCTTCCAAGGCAGACCTCATTACAAAAGTCCATGGTTTCCCAGGTCAATATTTTTTCATCAATATGTAAGGGAATAATACATTGATTGCATCGGCGTGTAAAAGTCCGTTCTCTCTCTTCCCTGGCCGCTTGTACCATAGCAGGAGTTTTTGCTTGTATTTTATAAGCTTCGTCTAAATATTTATCTGTTGCATTACTGATAACTTTTAGTTTAAGTAATGGCGGATTAACCGTTGAAGGAAGCTTGTCCACTTTCCTCAGCGTCCGTACCTTTTTGATCATATACCTACCATTTTCTTTGTTGTTCAAACTTTTTATACAAGGGTGTTCGCAGATATAACAATCTTCACCATACCTGTTCATAAAGAAAATACATTTTTTGTTTTCATGACACACAAAGCATTCTGCTTCTTTAGGAGTGCCCTCTTGTACGACTATTCGTCGTCTTTTAAACATATATTTATCTTTTTCGTCACCCATCATACTGTTAAGACAGTTTACTGAGCAATAATTAGTATCTACACCATCATAATCGTAATAGAAGTAACACATTTTGGTTTCCTCACATTCAGAACATGTCGTTATTTTGGGGACTTTTTCTATTATCATATATTTTTTGTAAGTTATTGTGTATTGTCCTGGATGCTCTAACTGAAACACCTTCAGGCAAGTGGGGTTACATAAATGCGAAGTTTCATTCTCCTTCATTGCTATCCTATATGAGCATGGTTGTTCTGCCTTGCATTGTATACAAGTAGAATCAAATGGAGAGATCTCCTGAATAACATTTGGAGTTAAGTTTTCTTCTATTTCAATTGAATCTTCATGCTCAATTTCGTTTTCTTTATCTGCGGATAATAGCATGAAATAATTAATACTAATTACCATGTCCATAGAGAAGATCTATGTTTAATAAATGTCAATCTGTAAATATGATATAAAACTCAGAACAGCAGTTTGTACTACAAGAATAATTACATGATTGGTAAAAACAATTTTTTGGAAGATAATTAGAGGACTGTGATGGGCACAAATGTAAATTTGACAACATTTCTGGCAGTGTGTGTGTGTGTTGATTACTTCCAGCCACTAATATACGTTTTTTAAGACAACTCCCGCTTTAGGAACTATTCCTGTGTCACAGGGGACTTTACAAACATACAAATACTGCAACTATTTGTAGACCACAGAAATTTTTGTCCCGTGTGGGAATCGAACACACGACCTCCGGCTCGGCAGCCAGTGTAACTAACCACTAGACCGACAACAACAAACCAGTCATTTAGTATTAGTGACAGGCTTTACCTTGTATTGTTAACCTTTATAAAAAACTGTTGTTACTCACCTCCGCCATTCTCCTGTGACGCTTCCTCATTCTCATTACTAGCATCCAAAGTTTCAGCCTCATTATGAATTGGCTCTTCTTTACTTGCTTCCCCTTCTGGTTCCTCGCCAGTCTCAAGTTTAGGTACTGCTGATTCTGCTGCCGCAGTGGCAGCTATGAAAATAGAAATTCTTTATATGATTTTTGTCAAAAGTTAAAACTAATGAATGGGCGTAAAAACTTATTCTATATTTTCTTAAATATAAAAACCCTAACCCCTAAAGCTGTTTTATGTTTTTTTGAGTTTAAGTATGTATGTATGTATGGTGTTTCTTTGGATCACCCGCAAGCCTAAACTACTTGACGGATTTCGTCATGTGAAGTGTCATTTGAATCTTCTGGAAAAAAGATTAATGCTTAGGTATATGTTTATACAGCGATACCTTTGATGATGGTTCAGATAAAAAAAGACCCCAATGAAAATATCACCATATTTATTCATTATTTCCTTGTTTAGATTACTATTAAACATAATCTGTACTATTAAACATTGTAATTATTTGAAATATATGGTCTATTACACTCCAAATATCTAGAACACAATGTAGCCCCAGACCAACCCAGACCAAACATAGATCAGCTTGGATACTTAGTTTTTATTTTTGTACCAATCATACATAGATATTTCCAGAATCATGCATACAAACATTTTCACAGAGCAGGAATAGTAATCGCGACCCTTGATGTTACCAGTGCTACAGTTAACCATTATGTAGAATTAGTAAAAGTCACCAATTATAATCCTCTTACAATATCTACTTCAATATTTGTTAACTTAATGTTAATTAATTTACAAAAGTCAGTTGTACCTTCTTCAGCCTGTTTTCTCTTTTCAGCCAAGACCTTCTCTGCCTCAGCTTTGTCAGCTTCTGATATTTCTCTTTCTGTGTCTGGCAGTAAGCATAACTCTTCGTCGACTCCTGGTTCTTCCACCAATTCCGTAACTCCAGCTTCATCTATAAATTAACAGAACCAGTTAAGCAATATTCCAGTTTTTAAATATTACTATGGGAGAGCCATGTATTACCCCAGCCTCATAAAAAATCACTGGAGAAACAATGCTTGCACTCTATTGCCAAGTGAGTGAGGGTACCTGAGGCCTAACTGTGCCTCTCTTTCCCATCGCTCATCATTACTTAAAATTTAGAACAATGTGTGACATTTTGCCCATATTGCATTTGGGCTTGCAAACAAATTCTTGTCACAAAAAGCAAATTGTAAAAAAGTTGAAAAGTTTCCGAGTTGAATGTGAGAGAACTGACATAGTAAGCGACTTCTACTTCACACAATTTTAAAAATGCTTTTGATTGGTTTTAATAAAATAAATGATATTGAGTTAATTTGAACATTTGCTCAACTGTTTGATTTGCTTTATTTGTTTTTTGTTTAATATCTAACTTCGAGGTTAAATTCTATTGTTATAATTATATAATGTATATCAAGCAAAGCTCTCAATAAAAGAAATACCTGTGTGATGCTCTTCTTCATCATCATGTGTTCCCTCACCAACTCCATCATCAGCAGTATGGTCATCATCATCGTCGTCAATATTCACTGTAGCAGCAATTGTTGGTTTCTCTAATGATTCTCCACTATGACTGGGTTCATTACTATCTTTTAGTAGAGCATCAAATGGATCAAGAGCCTGAAAACATTTTTATTTTGCCTTGAAATATGCAGAAATATAAATATATAAGCAAGTTAGTTTAACAATATAATTCTTACATCAATTTTAAGCTATTTAAAGTCCAAAGATTTGATATATAAATTATTCAGTTTGTAATTTTTTCTAGCTAACTTTAAACTAACCAGTTATTGGAACAATGATGCTGAACAAATAAAAATATATTTACCTGTGTGTGATCTTCAGGTTCGTCAACAGATACATTAGGGGCTGTCTCAAATTCAGGCTTTCCAACTTCATCACTATCTTTTTTTTCCTCATCAAAATTTTCACTTTTTTCTATACAATTGTCATCAATAGTTGTTTGGCTCTCCTCTTCTAGTTTTTCACTGTTTGTTTCTTGGCTTATAGTCTCCTGACTTGTTCCTTCTTGACTGAATTCATCACTAGGTACATGACTTATTGATTCTTGGCTTAAATTATCTAGTGAGCTTTGTTTTTTATTTTTGGAGTCATTGTCTTCTATGTCACTGCCAACTGAAGAAAAAATAAGTAGTTATACAAACCAATCCTCTCAGACTATTACTATCTAATCAATATTACTACAATTATAAATGCAATAGTTTATTTGTTACTCAATCATACCAGTATGGCTGAATGGATCTGGATGAAATTATACACAGAGATAGATTATAGTCACACACACTCAAGGAACTCAAGTAATGGTTGCTTTGAAACATAGTGATATTTTTTAATGATAATATATTATTTAATACAAGTGATCCATGGTTAGGTTAGGCCTAATACCTCTTATGACATGACAAATCTAATCTCTGTTAATTCATGGTTAGTCAATCCTAGTTATGCACTTTTTGCAAGTTATAAGTTAATTCCAAAATGGTGGCTCTTTTTGGAATTAACTTATAACTTGCAAAAATTATATTATATATATTATTAAAATAGCAAAAATCTTATATTTACTAAGAAGAATAATATATTAATGATAATTTTATTTAAAGACAATGAATATGATGAATAACAAAGTCATCCTTTAAAAAAAAAATCCCTGTCTATATCAATTTGCAGGCAGTACTAGACCCACATATACTGTAAATCACTTGCTGTAAAATTCTCTCCGTTTTGCTTAGTATCAATTGCCTTTATATGCTACAATAAATAACAAGGTTGATTGTCAACTGAAATCTATCTGAGAAGTTAAAGGGTAATTTAAATATTATCTATCTTGATATGAAGAACTTAGAATTATGTAGTTATATTTTAGATCATTGCTGACTTCTCTTATGTTAAATCTAATATTGAAGTAAAATTGCAAGCATGGCCTTGCTACAGCTGTTCTACTGTAAGAAAGTCTAAAAATATTTGATTATTTCATGCATATAATAATTTCATCTTTAAACTAATTGAAAGCCATAAAACTTACTTTGGACATATATTAATTAATAGTGCATTCAGGTTGTGCTAGATGTTAATCTATACAAATAAATAAAATTGGAGTGTCTGTTTGTAATATTAAAATAACCGCTTTCTACAAAGTGCATATAGATGTATATACATTACATATACCAAAATGTTTTTTTTTTTAATTTTTGTCTGTCTGTCTGTTCGGTTAATCTCTTAAATGGCTGGACCGATTTTGACGGGACTTTCAGTGGCAGATAGCTGATGTAACAAGGAATAACTTAGGCTAGTTTTATTTTAGAAACACAAAAAAAATTAAAACCAACTAACCAATTGAAAACTGAACTGAACAATAACTTCGTTGTTACGCGGACGAAGTCGCGGACAACAGCTAGTAAATAATAAAATCAACATGCACATGTAATTGATCCGTTAAGCTCTTTTCTTTACACTTCACATGAATTATAGTATATTCTGATGTTAAATGCACTGTAAGTGTCAAAACACCTCAATACTGAGCAATTAGTATGCAACTACATTTCGACATACACATGTAATCAACATACACATGTAATTGATCCGTTAAGCTCTTTTCTTTACACTTCACATAACAGCAAATCATAGTATATTCTGATGTTAAATGCACTGTAGGTGTCAAACCACCTCAATACTGAGCAATTAGTATGCAACTACATTTAGAAGAAATAATCGGAAACAGAGTAAATGTTTCATCCCTATTCATACATAAGATAGTGATTAATAAAGTGCATTTATTATAAAAAATGCACTTAATCGATCACTATTTCTGGCTTTAAATCTACAACATTAAATATTTTCCTTATAAGATTTGTTATTCATTTTCAAGTTTTCATAATTAGCAGTTGGTAAACATAGATTTAGATATAATATTAAGCAAGTGCCTAAAACAGGCAATGGTTTTATTTTTCAAAACTGACCATAATCAAGATAATAATATTAAAATAGTATTTACAACTTACCAGCATCTTCTGCTGCAGCGTCAATAATGGATTCTTCTTTTTTTGTATTAGCTATGTCACTTTTCACACTATGAGTATCACTAGCAGTAGTACAACTTGGATCATGTTCAACATGATTCTGTAATTCACTTGCTGTATCTCTTCCTTCGACCTCACTTTTGTCTATATCACTATCTGTTTTAACATCACAATGTTCACTGGCCACTGAATCAAAATCACCTATCGCCGAAGCTTCCGTAGCTTGATCCAAGACTTCACTTGCCTTTTCTGGTAAACTTTCTGTTTCATCCATAATTCCGTCAGTCCAATTGGAAATAATAATAGTTCAACAGGTAATATACATCTAGAATCAACAAATCGTAGATACAATAAAACAATAAGAAAATTAAATCAAGCAAAAGAGCCGCACCCGGCAGAATTCCTTTTATAGGTTAGAATGCTTTAGGATAAGCATCATCTGACAAAGTAAACAAATTAAAAAGTTAAAGCCAAATGATGCACATAAGTCCTCAGATAGAACAAAGAGTAAGAATATATCATAAATATTAGCTACAAAACTATAGTTCACCGTTTAGACGCCAATCACAGCTCAAAGCAAACACATCCCGCGCTTATTTTCCATTAGACTCATAAAATGTTATTTATCTGTCTGCATAAAAACAGCATGGTATTAACACTAACATACATTATGTAGAAATAAGAATGAGGCTAGAAAGATAAGGGGCAAAATTAATTAATAGGTTTTAGACCGACAAGGCTGCCTGGTGAGTTCCTTTATAAGTATTGAAAGGTCACAATGACACAATTTAACGTGCACATAACAAGCCACTTTTATTAAAAATATTTTTAATTTTAAGAGTATATGTAAGTTAAACAATGTTATCTGAACTTACTTAAAACAAATTATTTTTCAAATCACATAAAAGCACAACAAACGGCCACCATTTTGGAACCAACTTTCATTCTTTGCCAAATTGTGACGGAAATGCATTTGTCTATCGCACAAACATCTTATTTCTACGTGAGTATTTTTTTCATTATTGTTTTTAAATATAAAAATATAACAAATTGTGTTTTTTTCTTAAAATTATTTTTGATAGAGCTGCAATATTATTTTTGCACATAAATAGATATAATAATAAAAGTCCTTTCCGCTATATAGCTTCTATTGATAATGTTGGCAGCAGATGACGCTACTTTTCGCGTTTTAGTGATGCCGTTTGTCCCTAATTTTGATCGGGGATTTACGGTTTGCTATATGATCCTCTTAACTACAGTGTCAGTTCAATTGTATTTATTATTATCGGCTTGCCACATTGGCTGTACGACATGGCTCACATGTAGCCTTCGCATTCATTCGCTTCATTCTCTATAGCTTGTGATGTGGGGAGTGTTCAGGCCGCTGGTTTCCGCCATCGTCCTACGCTACATTTCCATCCCCATCACCTGGATGATTGGCACTGTGCTACAGTGCGCTTTTTGCCAATGGCATCTTTTTAACGCGCAAAACTTTTTTTTGTGGGGTTAAACTGGACTAGGTGAAGTCGACCCTAATCAGAAACTTTTGATAAAGAAGTTTCGATTTCAGACACAAGTTTGGATCGGCTTTCGATGACGCTTACCCGAGAAATATTAGCGCGGCCAGTGTAAAGGGCATCACTTGTGCTATCGTCCGCATAGCTATGGATGCTGCTAATTTGCAGCATGTCATTGATATGCAGAAGAAACAGCGTGGGTGATAGCACACAGCCTTGTGGGACACCAGAATTAACAGACTTGGAGTCGGAGCTTCTGCTTCTGTCTGTAAGAAAACTGGTGAGCCAATTGCACAGTTTCTCGGGAAGCCCATAAGAAGGAAGCTTCGCAAGGAGCACTTTGTGACAGACCCAATAGAAGGCCTTTGCCACGTCCAAACTAACGGCCAGCGCTTCCCCCTTGGTCTCGATCGCCTGTGCCCACCGGACAACAACAAGAAGATCACCAGCTGAACGACCCCGACGTAAGCCGTATTGTCGATCATTGAGGAGCTGGTGGTCTTCTAAGTACCGGAGGAGCTGGCAGTTAATAATGGATTCCATTATCTTGGAGAACAAGGAGGTGATGGCTATGGGTCTGTAGTTGGACGGATCCGAGTGATCTTCTTTTTTAGGGATTGGGTGCACTAGAGCTGTCTTCCATGAGTTCGAGACTACGCCAAGAGAATAGGAAAGCCGATAAAGGCTCGTTAAAAAAGGTCAACTCTGGAGCACACGTCTTCAGCACGATAGGAGAGATTCTATCGGGCCCACTCGACTTAAGAACGTCGAGGGAAGGGAGCGCTTTACGCACTGCCCGTTGTGTAAACCGGACTTCCGGCATGCGGCTCTCGCACTGCGGCATAGTCGGCGGCGGCGGCGACGCAAAGACTTTTCCAAGAACATCGGCTTTTTCTTTAGCGCCGTGGGCCAACGAATTATCTCCTATGTGCAGGCATAGGTGGAAGGGATGGCTTACAAAAGTTCCCCTGGACAGCTTTGGAAAAGTTCCATACCCTGAAGCACAACATCAGCGACAGAGTCGGCAACGACATTGGGAGCATGCGGCGAGAAGCAAACCTGCCTCCATGGGTAGGATGCAAAGAATGTTCACATTCCATCCCAGTCTGCTGACCTATAGTGCCATACGCGGCGACTGCCTGTAACACGCGGCCGCAGCGAGTGAACGAGTGGCACCATACTCCTAATCAGGCAATGGTCCGAAGAGCCAAGAGGGGCCTCAACGGATACTTTGTAGCCGTCAGGATGTGAGGTCAGCAGAAGGTCCAACAGTGAAGGCACGTGACGTGACCCCGAGCAGATTTTGAGAGCGCAGTTGAGCCCCCCCCAGAGTACGAGGGGCAGCCTGGGCGTCCACGCTCATGTTTATTCCGTACTGAGAGTGGACGTCCAGGGGGGGATTCTCCAACGCTAGCCCTGGGGTATCCTTTTTGTTAACAGCGCTATCATTAGGGGGGTGGGGGATTTTGGGCCTCTGGAGGGGCATTTGGGGCCTCTTCATTTCGGGGAAATGAAACGCAAGCGTTACTTCACAACCGGTTTTCTGTGAGGCCTTGTTCTGAGTCTGTGGTTCTTTGTGATCTTGTTTGTATGTTTGTGAAGTCACCCACGATACAGGTATTATTCTTAGTGCAGGAGATGTCTTTATGTTCTTTCTTTAAAGATATTCCTAACATACTTCCGATAATGCATTGTTAATAAAAATTCATATGTTTGTTAGATTATAAAAGTTATTAATTAGAGTTACGTTCCTAAGAGAGAGCTCTACTCTCTCCAAACCAGTCGCTGTTACTACGTATTAAGAGGGCTTGCTTTCCACAGGGCACCTGCCTGATAGAAAACAATCCAAAACCTTTGTTGCCTTTTACGACACATACGAAAAAAGATGTTGTGGCGTTATTCTCAGTCAAAATCTCTATTGGCTTTAATACAGTCCTTTAAACATTGAGGCCAGTAACAAATGGAAACACACACTCTCCATGGGGTAATGCTTCTCTGTCAATCTAATGAATTCTCTTAGGGACTTACAATTATCATGGCGTTTAGACCATGCCCTACTCTTCAAAACTGACTATAGATCATAATACAGGGGATTAAGATTTTAACTAGATGATGGCCAGTTTTTAGCTCTGAGGAATTTAGAAACGTTCGTTTCCAACCACGCTGAGGTGGATCGGGCTTTATGACCAGGAGCTGAGTCTTGCTGACCAGACCATTATTAATTAGGAAACATGGTGTTGTTAAGAGGCTTAATTATCTTCTCAAGAATCGTATTTTAATGCACTTGTACCGATGTTGTAACACCTTTTTCACAAAAATGTGGCTCAGTCACTCCTTGATAGCTAACACCCCACCAAACTCACAGAATTTTTTTTTTTTTTTATGCGATAGGGGGCAAACGAGCAGACGGGTCACCTGATGGTAAGTGACTACCGCCGCCCATGGACACCCGCAACTCAAGAGTCACAAGTGCGTTGCCGGCCTTTTAGGTAGAGGTACGCTCTCTTCTTGAAGGTTTGAAGGTTGTATCGGTTCGGAAATACGGCAGGCGACAATTTGTTCCATAAGCTGGTTGTGCGAGGCAAAAAGCTTCTGGAGAAGCGTACAGTGGTGGAGTGCCAATCGTCCAGGTGATGGGGATGGATATTTTGTCGCGTAGGACTATGGCGGAAACCAGCAGCCGGTATAAGTCCGAACAATTCCTCTGAACACTCCCCATGATACAAGCGATAGAGGATGCAGAGTGAAGCTACATCTCTACGCAACGCCAAGGTGTCAAGTCGATCAGAAATATCTTGGCAGTCGATGATGCGAGTCGCTCTCCGTTGAATGCGGTCAAGAGGCAGAAGTTGGTACTGGGGTGCACCTGCATAGAGATGAGAACAGTATTCCATGTGCGGCCGAACCTGCGCCTTATAAAGTTGGGCCGGAGTAAAATACTGTCTCGATCTGTTTAGCACACCAAGCTTCTTCGAGGCTAATATGGCCTTACTCTCTAAGTGACCGCGAAACTGGCCTTCGCTTGATATATCGACGCCAAGGATTCCGATACTGGCTGATGCAGTTGTGGAAGTGCTCTCAAATTGAGGTGATACGACCAATGGCATCTTTTTAGCGGTGAACGCGCAAACCTGTGTCTTTGTGGGGTTAAATTGGACTAGGTTAAGTCGACCCAATCTGAAACTTTTGATAAAGAAGTTTCGATTTCAGACACAAGTTTGGATCGGCTTTCGATGACGTTAACCCGAGAAATGTTAGCGCGGCCGGTGTAAAGGGCATCACTCGTGCTATCGTCTGCATAGCAATGGATGCTGCTAATCTGCAGCATGTCGTTGATATGCAGAAGAAACAGCGTGGGTGATAGCACACAGCCTTGTGGGACACCAGAATTAACAGACTTGGAGTCGGAGCTTCTGCTTCTGTCTGTAAGAAAACTGGTGAGCCAATTGCACAGTTTCTCGGGAAGCCCATAAGAAGGAAGCTTCGCAAGGAGCACTTTGTGACAGACCCAATAGAAGGCCTTTGCCACGTCCAAACTAACGGCCAGCGCTTCCCCCTTGGTCTCGATCGCCTGTGCCCACCGGACAACAACAAGAAGATCACCAGCTGAACGACCCCGACGTAAGCCGTATTGTCGATCATTGAGGAGCTGGTGGTCTTCTAAGTACCGGAGGAGCTGGCAGTTAATAATGGATTCCATTATCTTGGAGAACAAGGAGGTGATGGCTATGGGTCTGTAGTTGGACGGATCCGAGCGATCTCCTTTTTTAGGGATTGGGTGCACTAGAGCTGTCTTCCATGAGTTCGGGACTACGCCAAGAGAGTAGGAAAGCCGATAAAGGCGCGTTAAAACCGGTGCTAACTCTGGAGCACACGTCTTCAGCACGATAGGAGAGATTCTATCGGGCCCACTCGACTTATGAACGTCGAGGGAAAGAAGCGCTTTACGCACTGTCCTTTGTGTAAACCGGACTTCCGGCATGCGGGTCTCGCACTGCGGTATGGTCGGCGGTGCGTTTCCCCCGTCGTCCAGGGTCGAGTGTGACGCAAAGAGTTTGCCCAGAAGATCGGCTTTTTCTTTAGCGTCGTGGGCCAACGAATTATCTCCTATGCGCAGAGGTGGAAGGGATGGCTTACAAAAGTTCCCCTGGACAGCTTTGGCAAGAGACCAGAATGCACGAGTTCCGGAGGGGAGACTAACTAGTCTCTCGCCAATTCTGCGGATGTGAGCCGACTTCGCCCCAGCAATTACTCTTTTGAGGGACCTGGAGGCAAAGTTAAATTGCTTCTTTAATGTGCTGGTCTTTACATCCCGTGCTGTCGCTGCATTAGCCCATGCTTGGTAACATTCCTGCTTTCGGCGGGACGCCGCTTTGCAGGTTCGACTAAACCAAGGCTGGGACTTGCCACCTGTGGGAATCAGGGAGAATGGAATGAAAAGTTCCATACCCTGAAGCACAACATCCGCGACAGAGTCAGCAACGACATTGGGATCATCCGGCGAGAAGCAAACCTGCCTCCATGGGTAGGATGCAAAGAATGTTCTCATTCCATCCCAGTCTGCTGACCTATAGTGCCATACGCGGCGACTGCCTGTAACACGCGGCCGCAGCGAGTGAACGAGTGGCACCATACTCCTAATCAGGCAATGGTCCGAAGAGCCAAGAGGGGCCTCAACGGATACTTTGTAGCCGTCAGGATGTGAGGTCAGCAGAAGATCCAACAGTGAAGGCACGTGAGTTTCTGCATCTGGGATTCGCGTAGGCGTTGCTACCAGCTGCGTCAAGCCATATGCCAAGGCGAAATCGTGAACAGATCTTCCCGCATGATCGGTTTTGCGCGAACCAAGCCATTCGGCGTGATGGGCGTTAAAGTCGAAAAGAATCACGATCTCTGCGGATGGGACCTGCTGGAGCACTGAGTCTGTAGCCATTTGGACGTGGTCGATGAGTCGGTCCGTTTCGGCATCACCGCTATGGGACCTGTAGAGGCATAGGTAGATGCGGGGATGGTCGTCGCAGTCTACACGTAGCCATAAGATGGAGAGGTCCCTACCTTCAAGATTGCCGAGGCGGCGAGAAGTGATATCATCTCTAACGTACACGCATACACCAGCCTTAGGAACAAAGGAGTGTTCCAGTCCGTACCCAGGGTAGCAGAGGTAGGATGTGTCCGCTGGAGATGATATCTGCGTCTCGGTTAAAAAGAGCAAGGCCGGCTTTGCTGTCTCAAGGTGGTGGTGGACAGTGTCGAGGTTCGAATGTAAGCCCCTAATGTTGCAAAAATCCACGGTAAACGTGACAGGGGGTGCCATGGTATGCCTTCTCTTGCCCCGAGCAGATTTTGAGAGCGCAGTTGAGCCCCCCCTAGAGTACGAGGGGCAGCCTGGGCGTCCACGCTCAGGCATAATCCGTACTGAGGGTGGACGTCCAGGGGGGGATTCTCCAACGCTAGCACTGGGGTATCCTTTTCGTTAACAGCGCTATCATTAGGGGGGTGGGGGATTTTGGGCCTCCGGAGACCTCACTCATTTCGGGGAAATGCAACGCAAGTGTTACTTCACAACCGGTTTTCTGTGAGGCCGTGGTATCGCACCGGTCGAGCCAAACCCATTCGTGCCGAAGCATGGCTCTACCACTATTAAATGAATAAACATAGAATAGAAAGTGTCTTTCTGTCTCGAACGTATTCGAGAGGTTTTGACGCTAGGGCCGGCCCATTCGTGCTTAAGCAAGCATGGCTCTACCACTACAGAAGTCGGGAAGAAATCACTGAAGTCGGGTAATGCCAACTTTATACTCTGCTGAATAATTGTAAAGCTTCATTAAAGCTCGGTCATCCTGCTTGTTTAAATGTAGCTTAATAGTAAAAAAAATCTCGACAGTAATTTTAATTTCTGTGCACTCCCTTTGCGTACCGCTTGAGAAGTTTTTTTGATTTTGCAGACTTTTTGTTTTTTTTTTTGAGCTGCAAGACCTAAGTCATCTTTTAAAATACGCCACATGATTCTAAGTGCCATGTTTATTTCCCTAGATAAAATCGTTTGCTTTCGGATAGGATTTCTTATAATTCTTTCATATACTGCTTTATTGTTTATACTGAATATTTAACACCGATTGGTGCTAAAATTAGAAAACACAATAAATATTCGTATAAGAATTTCTAGTTCCAAATTCAATTGTAACAGGATTTACGGCTAGATTAAGTACATATATATAGTTTCATATATTTGTGTGTGTGTGTTCCACACTTTTAAAAATATCCTATTGTCACATTTTTTTATTTTTGCCAGAACTGGTACAACCTAGGCTATTGCCCCGTACCCGCTTAACGTATATATGTGTGATGTATTGATATTACTGTTTGTGTTTAGGGAAGGACTTTGTTAAACACTCATATTGTGTCTCATAATATGAGTTTAACAAAGTAATTATTAACACTTAGTTTGCATTTGGGTCTGCTAATTATGATATTCTTTAGATAGGAATTAATTATTACACATCTACTTTCACGCACGCTTATCTATCCCAGTTAAACCACACGTCTAAATACCTAAATACCTTTAAATACTACTACCTCTTAAATACTACCTCTTAAATACCTTTTGGGTTAATAGAAAATTTGGGGACATATGCTGCTCCTGTTGCCCCCGCCACCATAATCCCTTCATTGTTTCGTTTCTAAACAGTAGGTACTCAAATTCGGGACCTCTACCTATTGCATTCAAGGAAATCGTTTCTGGGCTAGAGAGACCGCTAAACCTGTATTCAGTTTAGATTCTGCTGATTTTGAAAAAAAAACATTCTTAAATCTTTTTTCAGACTTATAAATAGTATATTATCCAGTAAATCTGTTTAAATATTTATATGAATTTATTTCAATTGAAAAGGGATAAATAAAACGGCTTGATTTAAGGGGGTGACCTTTAACTGAAATATTTGTTTCTTTCAAATGTAATTAAATGTTGAATGAAAATTAAGTGTTGATTATTTGTGGTTTTTCTTATGAGAATTACATTATTTTGATTACTATACATATTACTACTAAAACGATATCATTCGAATCCATAATGAATGACGTAACTCCTTAAATAGAATAAGTAAAGAGATCTTTGTAGAAAAATGGGTTACGTCACTTTTTTCACCCTTAAGATATTTTAACATAATACATTAGTTTATTATAATATTTTTGAATAAATTTACATATAAATATTGACATTTACTTTAGGCACGATAAAAGGTATTTAGAATAATAAAATAAAAATAGGGATAATAGATCATAATTTTCATATAACTTGAACGCAGTTGCTTGTGACAGCTGATTTTGTTCTCATAAATCATTTTTTGTATTCTAGAAATTGTGTCATTACGATTGGCCGAAAATGTTAGTGGAAATATGGCTATTGGCAAAAGGACGATTGAATTTTTTTTTGACCAATACCAGTTCTGAATAGTAATACGGTTAGTTGTCCATTTTCTTCAATTATGGCGGGTTCGTGTTTTTTCAAGCTTAAATACGAAATGAGTAGTTATTTGCGCCGCTCGGGCGGCGACATTGACAGCGATTTGTCGAATATTCTCGTGCGCCATTTTGTGAATACTATGGAATTTTGTGTTAAGTAATCAATGCAAGGAAATCAAAATTTGTGTAAGTTCCACTTTCCGCTGACTACCTTCGCTGATAGGATTGATATTTGAAATATTCGCAATTCTTGTGTGATTGCCTTGATGTAGTTGCTATCGTTCCGTCGTTATTGTTTTGTTTCTTTTCGGTTGCAAAAAAATACGATTCGACCTTACTTAAGTAGGCTTGTTAATTGCCAATTCAGTACTTTAAAATCCTATTTGATCTCCAGGTCTTGATATAATGTCAGAGAAGTTGGTGGGAAAAGCGGTACTGAAGCGACATGAGGTGGCCAGGCCGGTACATATACAGAGACTGGAGGCCGCCTTAGACGTGCGCCCGTTCGTGAGTCAAGTAGAGAGGATTCTCAACTCTGATGTGGCTTCCGAAAGTGATGACTCTGACGCCAAGTCCATTGTTAATGAGATGTCTAAAGGAGACCGAATGTTGCATGGAGTTGTCACTACCAAACAAGGTATTCATTGAGCTGCCCTCTCAACTACATCATCAGTCTACAGTGGTTTTATATTATTCTATTTATCTTAAAAAGTTCTATTTGTTATAAGCAATGTCAACATGACTTATCCAATTTAGAAATTAGGTTAATAATAGTTAATATAATGAAAATAGTCTGTAGTATATACCACATAGAGTTACAAAAAGCTAATTTAAGTTCTATTTGTAAAAGTAATTTCTACTGTAATTCTAAATAACTAACTAACTTCTTTCTCAACTACAGTAGAAATTATTATGCTCTTAATAAAAATTGATTTATCACATTGAAATGATATATTGTCTTTTAATCAACTAACATGTATGTTACCAAGACCAAAAGGATAAATAAACATCCTTGGCTATCTTAGAAATCTTATGTAAGATGGATAGGCGAAATGCAAGTATGTCTTGGTAACATGCATGTTAGTTAATTAAAAGACTATATATTATTATGGTATTGAAACTCACAATATTTCAAATAAAAATTGCAATATTTCAGAACGCCAGAGTGACCGTCTCAGGCTATACAACTTTAGTTCAGTAGGAGAAGAGAGAGAATGGTTGAGAGAAGTTTTACTATCATCTGGTTCTGATACATCTAGCGATGAAGAGTCTCCTGTTGGCAAAGAGTTAAGGATACAGAGAATGCTCAAGGAAAGAATATATCATAATAGATATGCTAAGAAATATTATAAAGATCAAGGAGTGAGTTTAATTACCTATTCTTTAGTTTAAATCAACATCATGATTGAATAAATAATTGCTCAAGAGCTGAACCATTGTTGGCACAGATACATTAACTGTATTACTGTATGGCAAAAAAAAAGTCTATTGTGTATATTTAGTGTCATATTAAGAGTTAAGTAAAGGAATAATAAAATTAGTAAAAAATATGTGGTATATTTGAAAAACATACATACAGTACAAAATATAAAACATGAAAGCTTTTAAAAGTGATACTGTCAGTCAGTTATGATGTAAATGTTGATACTTATACACCACATAAAATATTTTCCAAATTGGTTAATAATATATTTAATAATATATAGTAATATATTTGATGAAGTTATGCAGTGTAAAAAAAAATATACAACCCAATTAAATCTGTGGGTCTCGGTAGAGTAGAATAGGGCCACACCATCTCTTCCCACAGGTGTTGTATATAGTTTAGTAGTTATAAGCAAATTCAACATGAAAAAAAGTCAAAAGTGCCTATTGGGCCTATTTGAAATAATTGCTTTGACTTTTTTTTGGTAGTAGTTATTTGGGAAGGCTTGCCTCCTATTATGTTAGTGAGACTAAATTCTAATTGGCAATATGTGGGTGTTTAATTACCTCTGACTACCCCTTAGGGGCTATAGGCATGAACATATTTATGTATGTACTAGTTATTAAGCACCTTTTTTGAAATCAATCAAAGGAGAATTGAAACATGCTCTGACTTTGAGGCAGAAAATAATAAATATTATTATAGCAGAGAAAAAAACTAATAATACAACTTGCTGGTGGCTCCGCTTTGCAAGGAGGGTGTACATAAATATGAAAAAGTTATGTTAAAACATTGAAGATTGATTGGCCTGTTGATCTAGTGGTTAGTGGCCATGACTACTAAGCCAGAGGTTGTGGGTTCGATTCCCACCCCAGACAAATATTTGTGATGAGCATGATCATTTGTTCTGTGTGTGGGTGTAATTTATCTATAATTTGTATGTATTATAAGTATACAAGCATGTTTATCAGCTGTCTGGTTATTTTTGGGTTAGGCAGCCATGTGTGAGGTGTGTCAAGTTATTATTAATATCTCCCTGTCTGTCTTCAGTCTCACACACACTTCTTGTAGGAGATTTTAAAAACTTTTCCCTATATTTTTTTTTGCATTTCTTTAATACAAACCTTATCCTGAAATATCTATCCTTATCGTATAAAAGCTAAAGATTTTTTAATTGCTTGTTTGTTTTAAACGGGCTAATCTTTGAAAATACCAGTTAGATTAGTAAAATCTTAGTTGCTTAGGAACAGAGCAGTGAGCATAAACACCCAAAGCTGCAAGGAAAGCCTACTATATCTATAAAAGTGATATAGTCCTAACAATATATGTAATTAGCACTAGAAAAACCAATGTGATACATACCAATGATAAAATAAGTATTGATGTCATAAATCTTATTAAATTTTACAGAATTCCCGTTACATGTACTATGGTGCTGGTCTACTATCTACTGTAGACAGATATCCAGAACGTCGAATCAGTCGACCTCCACCACCACCATCAACCAGAGGGCGTCGCGGTAGGCCTTCAGAGAGAGGCTCTACAAGGGGTATGCACAAATCAAGGAGGGGGAGAATCAGAGATTCACGTGTCAATGATGGAAATGATCTGGTCAGTGTAAATGACACAATTTTTTGGATAGTTATTACAATACAGTGCTTGGTTAGCGGCAATAGGCTTGCTCCCTATTGTTAGTGTAAATTATAATTGCCAAAGCCTTGGTGTTTGATAAACCACTGCCTACCCCTTACGGGATACAGGCGTGAGCGTATGTATGTATGTTATTATTTAAAACGTAGTAAACTATTTTGTTAGTAATATTTTGTGATATTTGTATTATCAGTGTTCAGTGTATCAATCAAAATGTTTGTTTAACTTAGCCTGATGGTGTGGACTGGGAGGAGCAGCACAGTCTGAAAGAGGAAAATGATAATGATGAGTTCAGTATATCCACTGAAAAGACTGGAGTTAGGTGAGTTTCAATAATATTTAATATTAAGATTACCAATTTAATGAGGCAATTTTAATATGGTAGGTTAACAAATATGGTTATTGGCAGACAAAATAATTCCTTGAGATGCTTTAATCATGTTTAACAAATCAAAGATTATATCCGTCTACCTTTAATTTTTTTGTACTTAGGGGTCGCAAAAAACTTTCTACATTGAAAAGCCCTGAAGCCCTGACGGCTCGGAGACGTCGTCATTGGTTATTGTTAGTGAAGAAAGAGCTGGGCAAGGTGCAGAGAGCCAGAACTGCTACCCATAGGGAAGTTATGCTGCAGAGGAAGCGTCTCGCTACTTTGTGTTGTAAACATTGGCGACATATAGCTATGCAGGTAATTTGATAACATTGTAGAACTTAGGTACATACAGACATACTTGCGTCTGTTACCTTAAAGAATATGAAAACGCCGCCCACATTTTGTCGACTATAATTTAGTCCCACATACATTATAGGAAGCAAAATAATATGACAATTGGCAGTATACTGAAAGGAATAGGGAGTTAAGATGGGTAGGAACGGAGGAAGGTCGTGACTTAAGCTTATACCGGCTGCAGGTTTCCGCTATCGTCCTTCGCGACAAAATATCCATCACTATCACCTGGAAGATTTGCACTCAACAACTGCGCGCTTCTCTGAAAGCTTTTGCCTCTCACAACCACCCTGTGGATCAAATTGTTGCCTGCCATATTTCTGGACCGATACGACCTTCAAAGCTTCAAGAAAAGAGCGTACTCGTACCTAAAAAGACGGCAACGCACTTGTGACTTGAGTTGCGGGTGTCCACGGGCGGAAGTAGTCACTTAACATCAGGTGACCCGTCTGTTTGTTTGCCCCCTATTTGCGAGCCTTGTGGCCACAGATATTTAAAGATGACACAAAGGTGTGAATAAAACCAACGCATGACTTGGTGTGCTTATGCTCGGGTTCAAGTAATTTTATTTATATTTTTAAATGTGTGTCCTTGTCCACAGTCTCAAAAGAATATGAAGGAAACAGTGTGGCGATGTAAGCGTCTTAGTCGGGAGATGCAAGCGTATTGGAGGAGATATGATCGCGCTGAGAGAGAAACAAGGCGTCGGATGGAGAGAGAAGCTGAAGAGCAGAGAAAGGTGTGGATGTGATGTTTGTACTTTATATAACGTTGCTACTTCTTGCTAAGACAGATAGCGATACATAGTTTATTTATTTTATATTTATTAAACATTATGCGAATTTTGTACAAAGGTGGTATACCTTAAGCATTCTCTGCCAGTCAACCTTCAGGTGTTGCAGAAATAAAAACTGATAGGTGCAGAAACGTAATAGAGAGCAAAGGTTACTAATTTAACATTTCTACAATAATTTGAATAATCAGAATATCTATTACATAAAAAAAGCAATGTTATACACATAAGTAAATGTCATTGATACAAAATGTAGGAATATATTACATTACACTACATATTACCCTTGAATAATTGTTATGTGTATGCGTATCTCACTTTTTCTATCTAGGGCACGTATGGGCCGGCTCGACGGGTGGTATTTAACGGTCCCACTGGTTGTGAAGCAACACTTGCCGTTGCATTTCACCGAAATTAGTGAGGTTTCCGGAGGTCTAACTTCCCCTCTTCTCGTTCCCACCCGCCTCGTCCACCCTTAACTCGTTCCCGTCTCCTCATCCTCCCCCTCTCCTTTTACTCCTCCCCGCATCCCCCTCGTCGCCCTTAAAAGCAGTCAGCGCACTTAGGCCTTGAGTTGCAGGTGTCCATGGATGGCGGTTGTCACTTGCCATAAGGTGACACGTCTGTTCGTCTGTCCCCTATATTATAAAAAAAAAATATGTACTAAAATATATAAAATAATATATATACCAAAAAAAAATCCTTAGTCGAGCAAGGAACTAATTAATATTTTGACCAACAGATGGATGTAGAATTAATGGAAGCAAAACGGCAGCGTCGTAAATTGAATTTCTTGATAACTCAGACGGAATTGTACGCTCACTTTATGCAACGAAAGTTGAACGCCGTTGATGATGCCGAATGTGGTGCAGATAGGATCCTGAGGCAGCTGGATGAAGACAGAGATCCCAGGCTCGCTGCTATTGATCATTATGATAGGTTAGTCATTATAACACATAAATAGTAAGAGTACTCTGTGACATTATTGCAATGCAATATCTATATCCAAATTAAGCTCATCTGGTGTTCTATATATATTTAAATATAATAAAATTTGTATAGTAAAAACACCTCAATTTAGGTACATATTTTCAAGTAGTCAAAACAGAAGCGTAACAAAAAAAAAAAACAAAACAAGCAAAACGCTAAAACCTATAATAATATACATTAGAACAGGAAGATATATATCTACAGACAAGCCTGTTGCCGTCATCCGGGCTCTGTATATACTTATGTATACTATACATAAGTACAGTCTGATCCTAATCGTCGTCTTTAACGACACCTACGGGTGTTTTATAGTAATATTATTTAATAGAATAAGTTTTTTATTAGTTTTTTTATGTCAACTCAACCGCATTAGGAATTATTCTTGTGTCACGGAAGACTTCCCACGGAAGACGTCCCACGGAAGAGGTCCCGCTTAAAAGACCCGGGATCAAAGTGGGAGGGAAATATAGAGGTTATAAACATACAAACAAATACTTGTGAACTTTTTGTGAAACACAATTATTTGTGAATCAATGTGGATCATCAGATCAGCGTCGATCCACAACATCCGCGGCTCAGGTAGTCAGCGTCACTAATAAGTAGACCAACAGGGGAGCATATTAAAATGTGTGTTTAAATATTACAGTGAAGCAATGAAAGCTCGCGCGTCTCGCAACGCTCGGGAAGCTTTCCGCGCGGAGCGAGCTCGCGCTCAGCTGTTCGACGCGGCCGCTGGTTCGCACGGAGACGGCTCGGACCACGACGCGCCTGCTGATGCTGCTGACGAGTTGAGACGGAATGGAGACTACGACCAACCTTCTATATTTAGAGGCACACTCAAGGGATATCAACTGAAGGGCATGAATTGGCTCGCTAACCTTTATGATCAGGTCAGCTATTGCTACCTACTGATTTGCAATTTACTAATGTTATCTAAAAGGTGTATCATGACTTCGAGAAGGCCTTCGTTCAGCAGTGGACGGTGATAGTTCGATGACAAAGATCTAAAAGGATTTTATCACCATTATTACATACCTACCTTTATAACACGTGATTTTTTTTTGCTTAACAGTTGTATACCTCCTTCTCAACTTATCTTTTATTTATGTGAATTTTTATGTTGTTTTCTTGTTTAGGTATGTATGTTTATATAAGTGTATTGTGGACTGCACTGATGTCAGTGGTTTAAGTGGCCACCTCACCTTTATGCTGCCGCTGCCTTTAGATTTTTCAATCAATTGTTTATTGGTCCTTAATAATAAAAAGTTACAATATTTATCAGAATATACCAGTATGTAAGTTTCGAAGTTGTATGTTTCATCACCAAGTACTTTTGTTTATGAAATAAATGACTCGTGATTTTATAAGGTAGAATGGCATTAAAAAAGAACGTAAACGTGTACGCAATCTTTACGTAAGTACATATTTCAATATTTACCTATCATAATCCTTCGTCTCTTGCCTTGATCATAAGAGTTACACATATTTGATTGACGATCTAATCTTGTAAGAAAATTTTCTCTGTAAATAATATGTATATCCATATAAAATAATCCAATCCTTTAATTTCAGGGTATCAGCGGGATTCTAGCAGACGAAATGGGCTTAGGAAAAACCGTTCAATGTATAGCTTTTCTCTGTCATGTGGCGGAAAGGTTAGGAGTATGGGGACCATTTCTAGTCGTCTCTCCAGCATCTACTCTACACAATTGGCAGCAGGAAATGCAAAGATTTGTGCCAGATTTTAAAGTGGTAAGTATCTCATAAAAAATAAAACCTAACCGTAATTTTATATTTACAAAAACTCTAAATTTTGTTAATTTGACCTTTACATTTACTCAAATATAATTTGGGCCAAATAATCGGCAAATATAAACTTTAAAATCTTAAGTAAATTGTAATCTTTTATCATACATTAAATAAGTATATAACTACTAACAGTGTCAAAGAATATAAATATAATTAAATCTAAAGTTATTTTTGTGTGTAGGTACCATACTGGGGCAGTCCATCCGAACGCAAAATCCTCCGTCAATTCTGGGAACGCAAAGACCTCCACACTCGACAGGCAGCTTTCCACGTCGTTGTGACGTCATACCAAATAGTTGTGTCAGACTTGAAGTACTTGAACAGGGTATCTTGGCAGTACATGATATTGGATGAAGCCCAAGCTATTAAGAGTTCTGCCAGTATGAGATGGAAGTTGCTTTTGGGGTTTAGCTGTAGAAATCGGTTATTGCTTTCTGGTATGTAAGATAAGATTATTAGATCTTATCATTTGATATTTTTATTTTATAAACAACCTTTAATGAAAGTATGATAAATACTTTCACTCTATATGTAACGCTACCGAGACTAGTGTAGAGCGACAAAACAACTATCCTATCCCCTAACAGGTGATTTCTGCATGGTCGCACTAGTGAATTAAAAAAGGCCAGTGTGCTTCGAGACTTAAGAGGTGTTTAGGGCTCAATTCATAAAACTGACACACCTACTTTACAAAATTTGATTATAGCCACCAAGACAGAATGCTGATAAACCAGTGGACAAAAATCGTTATACATAATAGGATTGTGTTTAAACTTTAAAACGATAGTCTTCATGAAATAAAGCAAAAACAAAGCAAATATTTTAATTTAGCAACAGAGATTACAAGTTGCTGTTACACACAATATGTTTATATACACAGGCTGTTCTGCAGAACTTTGAACATACGAGTCAGGGGGGAGGGGTCGTCTGCTACCTACTCATCACCAAGGATTTGACCTAGGCCCAGGCAAATTGTTGTTGTAAATAGTCTGGGTGTTTTTTGTGTCCATACCAGATATGAATTGATCATTTTATTATTTTCACCTTTGCATTGATAAATTTCGCAAAACATTCAACTCTCCACATGCGTAGAGTTTCGTCGAAATGGTCCGGCTGAGGAAAAAAACAAATGAATAACTCTGGTTATGAAAAAGATAGCAAACAAACTACATACTGTTAAAAAGCTCATACTTCCACATAAGTCTTCCATCACTTTTAAAGTTTTTTAAACTCTACATTTGAGGGTCCTACTTTACTTCTAGCAATAATCCATACCTAATTTTAAATTTCACAAAAAATCCTACAAATCATTAAGATCTAATGAGAATAATGTTATGGATTTAGAGGTATGAAAGTGACGAAATTACGAAAATTAAAAAAAATATGTATAAAAAATGCTTGGAGGCCTAGGTCAAATTTTTGGAGCTGATTAGGTAGCAGACGACCCCACATATTCCTCTATTTATTCTTGTATGTATGTGTATATTTGTTATGTATTTGTATATATGAAACTGTATACATTTATTATGTAGTAATGTGTATAAATTGTTTGCTTTACCCAAAAATATCGTTAAAATTCAGGTCTGTCTTTGCACCTTATTGCTATTATACACCGTCCCAAGGTCGACTGATAGAAATTGCCTTTTTATTAAGTTCGCCTTTGTACAATGTGTGCATGAAGTTTTTGAATAAATAAAATAAATAAGAAGCTAAAATTTTGACATATCATTAAGAATAAATAATTTAATTTCACTTTCACATTGGACAATAAATTACCAAACTATACACTTAACAAATAATATACATTTTGAAACCGAAAACGAAACCTTAAAAATTATTATTTTTCCATAGGTACGCCAATCCAAAATAGTATGGCGGAGTTATGGGCTCTATTGCACTTTATAATGCCGACGTTATTCGATTCCCACGAAGAGTTCAACGAGTGGTTCTCCAAAGACATCGAGAGTCATGCAGAAAACAAGAGCACTATTGATGAGAGTAAGTAGAACCAGTTTAATAGAGTTGACTAATGGCCCCCTTCTTTATATGAAAATCACGAAATTAATTTAAACATCAATCGAATCAAAGTGTCAAGAGAAAAGGATATACAGTCGTGGTCAACTAATTAGGGACACTCTCTAGTTAATCCAAATTGTGAATTTATTTTTTATTTTCCAACGAGTCTAAACAATATTCCACATCTTTTACATGTAAGTATAATTAGTCATTTATGTGCCTAATTATACAAACAATAACAACTTCTTAAACATTAAACCTCTTTACAGTATAGCTGATAGATGATCACAGTGCTATTTGTTCAAAGAATGCTGGCTGGCCATTTAATTAGGGACACTGAGATATTGCGTTCTACTTTCAAAATCTGAATCTCAATTATTATTTTCTTTCTTCTCCTATTCTTTGTGGTAGTTTTGGCGGCAATCTAGATTTGTAATTTCAAGTTTTGAGAGTTATTTTGAAGAACAATGGGCAAAAATAAAAGTTGCGATGCAACACTACGAAAAATTATCATGAAGTTTGTCGAGCGTGGTTGGTCATACCGAAGGATAGCAGGATATTTAAATTGTTCAAAAACTATGGTATGCAATGCAGTGCAACATTTCAGGCGCAATAACACAACTTTAAATGTGCCCAGAAAAAAAAGATCGAGAAAAACAACTCCGCAAGAAGATAGAATGATAACCAGGTTAGCTAAGAAAGATCCGTTTCTAGGCTCTATTTTAATTAAACATGAAGTGTTTTAGGCAGACGAAAGAGTCAGTGTATCAGCGAGGACAGTTCGGCGACGTCTGGTAGAAGCAGGGTTGTTCGGAAGAGTGGCTCGCAAAGTACCGTTGTTAAAGAAAGAGCATAGAAATGCACGTTTGGCGTTTGCACGTAAATATGGACATTGGACCTACGACCAATGGCAACATGTATTATTCTCTGACGAGACCAAGGTTAATTTGATTTCTTCAGATGGAAGGCAATACGTACGGCGTCCTGTAAAAGCGGAAATGAATCCAAGATTCACAAAAAAGCAGGTGAAACATGGCGGAGGAAACATTAAAATGTGGGGATCATTTTCTGGACGTGGAGTGGGACCTGTGAGGAAAGTTCAGGGTAACTTAGACCAACATCAATACAAGGCAATATTAGAAGAAACTATGCTTCCCTATGCTGAGGAACATCTTCCTATTATATGGACTTTTCAGCATGATAACGACCCGAAACATACAGCCCGTTCAGTCAAGTCGTTTCTTAACAGACAGTCGGTATCAGTGCTAGATTGGCCAGCAAATAGCCCCGACCTCAACCCAATCGAGCACCTTTGGCACGAAATTAAGAAAAAAGTTGCCATTTATCGTACCACAACTTTAGATGAACTTAATGAAGCTTTTTGTGAGGCATGGGCAAACATTCCTGTTGAAATATGTCAGAAACTGATAATGTCTATGCCACATCGGTGTCAAGCGGTAATTACTAACAAAGGTTTTGCTACTGGGTACTGATTTTACCCGTAATAAAATGAAGTTGTTAAAGAAATTAAAATACTGCAGATTATTAGTTCTGTTTAACTCTATTTTTCATTTTACTTTACTGTTCTTAATTAAATGTCCAGCTACAGAATTGTACCTTAAATTGAATACATGGTTAACCTTTGATATTAAACACTTTTTTATATTTATTTAATCTTTTATTTACAGCCATTTATAGTATAATAATCGGATCAAATTATGCAAATAATAGTAACTGAGAAATCAACAGGGTTTTATATTTATATGTACATAGCCGGTTATTGCTGTCCACTATCTTGAATGTCCTTAATTAGTTGACCACGACTGTATATCAGTAAAATGTAAACATCAAAAAAAAGATGGTTGTTATAAGTTTTTAGTTTGTATCTGTGTCTCTCAAAGGCAGAGCTTAGCTTCTAAACGGATGAACTGATTTTGATTAAGTATTTTTCTTTTGAAAGGTGTCTTAATAGTCAGCTTCTTTGTATAATTTCAGGTTATCAGGTCTACCTATTATGATAATGTTTGATTGTTGCATATTTAAATCTTTTTAGTTTTGATAGTTAAAATGTTTGATTTAAAAGTGATTATAGACTACTTCACTCATATAATTCTACCTACTTCCCTGAAGGTGTAGGCTGAGTTTTATTAAGCACCCAAATTTTGCTAATTAGGTCTGATAGTTTTTTTGGTTTCATAGAACAATTATATATCTTTTTTTATAGTATATCGGATAGGGGTATATATATGAAATACTTAAATTATAATAAGACTATCTTTAAAAAAGATTCAACTAGCCCATTGTTATATTTATCATATAATTTCAGAGCATCTCTCCCGTTTACACATGATTCTGAAGCCTTTTATGTTACGACGAATTAAGAAAGATGTAGAAAACGAGCTCTCTGATAAAATCGAAATCATGGTCCACTGTCCACTTACTATTAGACAGAAGTTATTGTATATAGCATTGAAAAAGAAGATCAAAATAGAAGAATTACTCCATTATTCTGTTGGAGCTGAAACTGGTCACAATGTTGACAAGAACTTCACGTCTAATCTTATGAATTTAGTTATGCAATTTAGGAAGGTAAGAAATACTTTAACACACTTTTATATTATATATTTTGCCGATAAAAACTTAGTCCTATTTAAATAAGGAGTAAGCCAATGGCCGCCATCCCATCACATTTGGGGATTACATGGAATAATTAGGCAGGATAGACGGGGAGGGAAAGGGATATTGCTTATAGAGATGCTTAGCTCCTGCAGGTCAGGATCCGAGCCCCGAGATCCGTAATATCATAATAAGCCGAACTTATGATACTACCAAATGATATTAGATACACCCGTATCAAGGATGTCTGTAATAAATCGCCGTGTGTGATAAGACCGCGCATTGTACTACCTAAATGTTAAAAATATCACTATTAATAAAGAGCTAAATATTTTAAAGGCAAATTTAAGTTAGTTGGTTATGCTTTACCGCCTTACCTGTTAAACTTTTTATCCTTAAATTATGCTTATACATTGTCAGAGATAAAGAGACAAATGGTACCTTTCATTCAAAAATGTATACCTTGTTACTGTGGGATATAAAAATTACTGACGTGATTGAAGCCGCACGCAAAAGTATCAAATCAAACAGTATAAAGGTGCTTATAATTGCAGCGTCTCTATTGTATATAAGATAATATATCCACAAAAAAGTCCGCGAGAGCACATATCTAACTATCATAGTTTAGTCACAATAACCGCTTTTATGTTCATAAAAAATATTAAATCGTCTAAAGAAAGAAACTACGTTAAATGTGTATCGTAATATTACTCCTTATCCAAATTAAGCATTCCAATCGGACATTTCGTTGAGAAATTATCACGAGTATAAAAACGCAAAGAATTGGTACCTAATAATGAGTTATTTGCCAAAGAGTTTTATCAACATAATAATATTAATCTTTATCGAAATAAATGAATGTGTATGAATGAAATAAATGTGTTGTTAAGAGTATTTCATCGTGAATGAAATTGTCTTTAAAATCATCAAATCAGTTAATTTTAATTAAGATCTTACAAGGAACTAGGCGGGTGAAACCGCGGGTCACAGCTAGTATATTACTAAAAAATTGATTATGACTCTTCAGGTATGCAATCACCCTGAACTATTTGAACGCCGTGACGTAAAGTCCCCTTTCGCAATGCAAGTAGATGATTACCACATACCAAAACTCATTGCAGAAGAAGGCATACTCCTCAGATCAATACCGTCGAAACGTCACATTTTATACAATATTATGTCTATTCTATCACCGGAATATATACAAAGAAGTATAAACGGGGAGGAATTGGTGATAAGTGGTGAAAACGGTGAAGAAATAGGGTTCGATAATGGGTTCTTTGCGTTTATGAGATTTGTTGATATATCGCCCATGGAGTTGTACAAAGTTATGCTGTGTGGATGGTTATATGCGTAAGTAATATTTATTTAATACTCACATGTTAAGCAAACCTGCTAAATGATAGTGTAGCCTCATTGGCTAAGTTTTGTTTGAACTGGATCTTGCATAGATATCAATATTTTGTTCATTCAATTAGATAAATTTCAATACTAGTGATAATAGAGAGTTGGTGATGCAATGCATAATGTTCGAATTCTATATTTGTACATGATTTTAAGAATAATAGCTGTGTCTTCAAAGCTTCATCTATATTTTAGTATGCAACACATAGAGTATTGCCTCGAAAAATACGAAAAACAGCGTCACCGTCAATATTGGTGGAGTAACTGCCAACAAGGTGACGTCAAACAGGAGGAGACAGAGATCGATATATGTCCCGAATACTATGACCGAGTGAGAAGCAAAGATATGTTGCTGATATGCCCTGACGGCGACACATTCAAAAAGAGGAAAGAGGATAGTTTGATGTGGAGTGAGATGTTGTTTACCGATCCATTGTGGGTTCAAGGTAAAATACATTTTCATTTTTTTTTTAATAATATTGTTATTCAAAATCTTAAAATTATTGTTTTGTTCCAACAGGCGGACCATTTTACACACACACTGATTATACAATACACTTTACACCTGAGACTATAGAACACAAAGCAATGCGAGTTAGGAATCAGAGAGAAAAAGATGGCCAGGTAAATAGTCTTAATTTTTGAAATTTTTATGTTATTGATACATTACTTCAAATCGCTTAGGAACGATTAAAATTGTTTTTTTAATGCATCAATTTTGACTGGCATGTTAGTCTAGTGGTATGTGATCCTGACTGCTAAGCAAGAGGTTGTGGGTTCGATTTCCATTCAGGACAAATAATTGTTTGTTCTGTGGCTGTGTGTAATTTATATATAATATGTTTGTATTTAGAGATATATAAGTATGTATATTGGCAGTCTGGTTACCATAGTACTAGCTCTACCTAGTTTGGGATCAGGTGGCCGTGGTGAGATGCCTGAATATATTATTATAATATTAACTTCATTCAAATTATATAAATTTGTAATTTACTTACTTTTATTGCTGTAGTAATTTTAATAACGATTAATAATGGTGTATTATTACACTTAACAATACAGAAAGACCTTGGTTAAGTAATATGAAATGATAAGTTTGACTTCCATTTAAGGCCTTCTATCTACTAGAATAGAAGAAGTAGTAGAATAAACGAGATTATGTATATATGTATTAAATTTAAGTCTAATTAAAAAAAAATTGTGTTCCACAGACAGAAATGCTCAGTGAAATAAAGACAGAAGAAGGGGGTGTGATATCTGTTCAGCCCATGGAAGTCCCGGACATGCCGTTTGTAGAACGACCACCTGTTGTTTATTTGGACATGCCTACCACATTACCTGCGTTTTTGTATACTGTGCAGCAAAAGGTAAGGCTTACATAAATAGTAAATATAAAGAGTTTTAGAAACTGATATTGTCGTGTTTGGTTAGGTAGGTCAGATTGCTATCTCGGTTTCAAGGCAGAAGCCTCGGCTTATGTATTAGGATTTTATTTACACTTTAATGCATTTCTATTTTTTTAACTTGTAATGTGGGTCATACATTCCTAATATGTTAGTAAACCTTGTATTAGGGGTGGGTTCACTACAGTAGTGCACTAGGTAATGTTCGAGCCCGCAATCACTTTATCACAAGTCCGACGCCTTAACTCTGCAACTTCTACTACTGCAGCTACAATTTATGAACCAAAATAAATCTGGAAGAGTGATATACATATTTGTGCCGTTTTTAATTATAAGTAAAAGTAGTGTAGTGAATTGTACTGAGTTGCTCCGTTAGCGAAATTAGTCGTATAATCTAAGATACGACTAGTATATAATCTGATAATATCTACGCATTTAATAAGTTTGAGTTGCGAATTAGAAATTCTTAAAAAAAAAGTTTGTGGTGTGCAGAAGTTTATTTGCAAACGGAAATATTTTTGACTGCACTCCAAGTTCCGAAAAGTAGAAGAAATATATATGTACAGGTCTCCCAAAGTAATAATGCGCATAGAAATCTTCGTCACTGTTCGGCAACGGTCGTATGTCCCGAGCGTCGGAAGACGATATACATATATGTATATAGAGTGGTTAAGTGCATTCATGCATAGTTTAGTAGAATTATGTGTTTTGTTCTAAAAGAGATAAATATTGATTTATCAGTAACGAAATTTGATTCGATAATTCCATGTAAGTAAATAGTGAGGAAAACCACACGATTGCGAATATGCTACAATCTTTGTTGGATTGATTCACTTCGAAGATGTTATAGTACTTTTCAAGTGTCTTACTGTAGCTGGTGTAGTGATGGAAGAAAAGAAGGTTAAAGTAACACCAGTTTTATATTAGAAGAAGAAAAAAATGGTTTTCAAACACAGGTTTACATTAAAATCTTAGAAATCTAATCATTAAAGTTTCAGTTCAAAAGTATTTACAGCACTGATCATTCTAGAATAATATTACAATTACAAAAAAATAATCAGAATCAGGGAGGATCTCTATTCCTGACATCGTAGATTCATCAGAACTTTCGTTATGCTCTTGTTCATTTACACTTTCCCCACTGCTATCACCTGTGTAAATAATAATTTCATCGGAAAAACTATCGATTCTTGGCTCAAATTTTCTATCTTCGCATTTAACAGCATGATCACAACCTTTTTTTCATTCTTCTGGTCCTATATTATTGATTTGTTCTAATATAGCATCTTTAACTGACGTAACAGTCATTGCAATATTTTTTTTGGCTACGTGTTGCTTTATTTGGCACCAAATATTTTCAATGGGGTTAAAATCTGGATGATATAGTGGCAATCGTATAATTTTATGCCCATGTTCCTCCATTATACGGTCAATGACAAATTCTGTGTATTTTTCTTTATATCTTTTTATAATTTCATACAAATCGGGTTTCAGTTTCTTTGGGTCATGAGGAATGTTGTGTTGTTGTAACCGAGCTATCATTTGTGGTTTAGGTGTGTTTGAGTTTGGTGGTTTCACAGACAGCTTATTATGATATGGGGCGTTGTCAATTACCAACACACTATTAGGAGGCAAGTTGGGAATCAATTGATTGCGTATCCAAGTTTGATAACGTTCCTCGTTTATTTCTTTATGATAGTCACCTTCTGTGTCGACACATTTATGTAACATTAGAGCCCCTGGGACGAAGCCTTTTTCATTGCCTGCGTGTACAGTAATTATTCGCTCTCCTTTGGAAATGGGTTGTTTGATACCTTTTTTGCTGCTATCTTGCCAAGTTTTACCCTTAGTATGTGATGTATGCACGTATGACTCATCCATAAACACTATGTTTCTACCAGAATTCCTCAGCTGTTGTATTTCTCTGAGATATCTTTCAAGATCAGCCTTAAAGACTCTGCACAGCCTTTGAAATTAATAGCTTCGATCAACTTTTTTCTCAAATTATTTACAGTTGGGAGTTCTTTGAGCGTCAACTGAAAATTGTATATCATATTACGAATCACACAGTAGTCGAAATCATCAAGCCCTAGCCGAAATCTACTTTTAGGTTTTCCTTTTTTCGGTGTGGAAAATTTCATTGATTGATTCTGGTTTTTTTCGTTTAAGATATTACTTAAAGTTCGTCGTGAAATTCCTGTAGCTTTTGTAACACGGTCCTGAACTTTTTTTAAATAATCATCATGGTCTCTTTTGAAAACATTGGCTTCATTTAAGAAATAAAGGTACACATTAAATACCATTTGTCGTGCTTGTGACTTAAGGGGCTTTCCACGTTTAAATTGATCCATTCTGGAAGAATTCGTCTGAAAGAAAATGGTATGGGCAGAGTTAGGCATATTTTTATTTATTTGTTGTATTATTGCATTATGTACTAATATACTTTTTAATATTATTTATTCCTATATCTATTTGTTTATTTATGCATGTGTTTATTTATTTGTTTATTAAATTTATATAAGCCTAAATCTGAATATGTATTTAACGAAGGTATTTTTAATTTTTTAATATAAAAAACCGTGAAATTTTTTATGTATATTCACCTATTTTACAAAATAAACTATTTAAATTTGAATAAAATAATTAAAGTTGTAATTAAATTTACCTTTGAAAACAAAACCAAGAAGGGTGTGTAGTAGCAGCTCTATATAATTCCACACAGAAAGAACACGTGCAGTCACCACCAATATATAAAGGTAACTGACGGACCTTTAACTGACCGGCGACCGCCGCCGACCGCTAGAATTGTTTTCGATTGTGTACTCATGATATTGACTCCTATTCCTTTCGAACAAAGTGGAAAATGCAAGTGCGTTGTTTAGGGCTCTTACGATTCAATGATTCGGGTGTTTCCGGGAATACGACCATTAGCGAAGATCTGCATGCGCATTATTAATTTGGGAATACTGTACTCTTATAATAAATTGAACATGTCAGTGTAGATTTGTAGAAGTATTTGTAACTAGTGACTGTAAACGTTTGCAGGTGTGTAGTGCGAGTCGCGGCGTGTTCGCGTCGTCTCGCAGCCACGCGTACCACAACACGCGTCACGCGCACTGCGAGACTGCGGCGGGCTGGCAGCGCGTGTGGCAACTGCTGGGCGCTGCCAGGCCACCTGCCGGGTGGGCCTCGCTGCAGGTGCCAGGTACTCATATTTATATATATATTACTGGCCTATGGATGTCCAAATTAGATAAAAATTTGTGTGATCCACAATTTTTAGTCCTGAGTTTGGGTGTTCTTTTTATCAGTTTGCATTGCTTTTATGTTAGTTAGTTGTATGTTCAGAAATATACAATTATATATATAAAACATTATTAACTTGTACCAGAACTCTCCCTCCTGGGTTAGCTATACATTTGTTAGGAGCATCTGATAGTCACTACTACACACACTAAACTAATTAAGCGGGTAAAACACGCATTTACTTATATGTAGTATGCGTACTTTAAAATTTTCCTCCTCAGTGTTTTACACACCAGAGAAGATGTAGTACTATGTCGGCACCACCTTTAAAACTTTGAATACTTTAATTTAATTTCAGAATATTTATTTTTTTATACTTATAAATAATTTAATGTTAATTTTACGTTTAAAAAATTACCTATTAATTTTTAATTAAGTAACAAATATATTTCAACTTGTGGTTCGACAGTATGACCACCGCGCTACTGTGTGAGTGCTAATACTAAGATGCACGAATGTGTCTACATTATAGTACATTGATTTGTATGTTTTTTTTTGTAAAGTATGTGTAGGATAAAATATATCTAATTATATTTAAACTACCATATACAGTCTAAATAATACTATTTTTTTATGTATACAGATAAAAATCAACTAGTTAGCGATGCGGGGAAACTGACAGCATTAGACTCTTTATTGAGGAGACTGAAAGAACGTGGGCACAGAGTTCTCATTTACAGCCAGATGACCAAGATGATTGATTTATTGGAGGTCAGTTTCTACTATAAACATAATGTTTTAAAAAATTAAGAAATCAACCATCTATTGCAACTGTTACTTTTATTATTAATCTAACCTCTTCATTTTATTTTTTCTTTTATTTTCACATTTTTGTTATAAGTATTTGTTACATCTATTTTTCTGAATATTGACAACAACATAATAAAAAATAATAAGACTTGTATTTCATCTATGTTATAAGCAGTTTTACTTTTTATTTCATTACGAATATTTGTAAATGCTAGGTCAGTCATTGTTACCACTAAGTTAGTTTTACTCTAGACTGCAGGCTCATTCAACTTTATAACATTTTTGTTTAACTTGACAGGAATACATGTGGCATCGCAAACACAAATACATGCGGTTAGATGGCTCCAGTAAAATTTCAGCTCGGCGAGACATGGTGGCCGACTTTCAAGTATGTACTTATATGTTTGACACAGTTTTGCTGTTCTTTCACACACATGTAAAAATTTACAGTATATATCATTTTCGGTTCTCTTCAGGCCAGATTGAATATGACAGTTGCTATCAAATTAGATCAGTTTCTCTTTATTAAAAGTCAGAATGGTGAGCGTGAAGCACCAACTATCTTCTTCTATCTAATAATAATATGATAAAAATAAGAAAAAGATGCAAAATAAGATATTAATAAAGATATATGATGATACTTAATAAGAAATTACAAGGTTGTTCGATAAAATAACAATCTTCAAATAGTAAGGAATCAAGTTTTTTTAGTCCAATGTCATATTTATTTTATTTATATGTAACAAGTTTACCTTAACCATCTACATTTCTAACTTCCCTACAATTGGATCAACCTCATTGTGTGAGACGTTTTCGTGTTTCTAATTTATGCTATGACATTATAACTATGAAATTTTTAAACACAGGCGCGCACAGACATCTTCGTGTTCCTCCTTTCGACTCGTGCAGGAGGTCTTGGCATCAACTTGACAGCAGCCGATACCGTCATTTTCTATGACTCAGATTGGAACCCAACAGTTGACCAACAAGCTATGGACAGAGCCCACCGACTCGGTCAGACCAAACAGGTCACTGTGTACCGACTTATATGCAAAGGAACTATTGAGGAAAGGATCATGCAGAGGGCTAGGGAAAAAAGTGAGGTAGGCATATTTTTTATTGAATAATATTAAAATAATAGGTTTTCAAAATGACGTCCCACTAATCAATACACACGAATGGAAAACTATAAATTCCTAAATTTAGATTTTTTTTTTTTTATACTATAGGCGGACAGACGAATAGACGGGTCACCTGATGGTAAGTGACACCGCCGTCCATGGACACTTGCAACTCAAAAGTCGCAAGTGCGCTGCCCGCCTTTGAGGGTGATGAGGGATGGGGGATGCAGGGAGCGGAAAGAAGAGAGGAGGGATGAGGAGATGGAAAAAAGGAGAAAGAAGATGGAAAAAAGGAGGAATTGGGCCTCCGGAAACCTCACTCAATTCGGGGAAATGCAACGCAAGCGTTACTTCACAACCGGTTTTCTGTGAGGCCGTGGTATCGCACCGGTCGAGCCGGCCCATTCTTGCCTAAGCATGGCTCTACCACTGGGGTTGATTGAAATAAATGATTTAGATTTTTTTAAGATATCTCTTGTTATGATTTTACTAATAGACATATTATTTAATTATGTTGTTTATTTCCAGATTCAAAGAATGGTAATCAGTGGTGGCAACTTCAAACCAGACACATTGAAACCTAAGGAAGTAGTGTCATTACTTTTGGATGATGAAGAAATTGAACTCAAATGTTATTATCTCATTTTATATATTATTATAGACGATTATTAGAGCCGATCCAAACTTGTCTGAAAATGAAACCTCTTTAGAAAAAGTTTCAGATTGGGGTTGACTTAACCTAGTCCAGTTTAACCCCACGAAGACACAGGTTTGCGCGTTCACCGCTAAAAAGATGCCATTGGTCGTATCACCTCAATTTGAGAGCACTTCCCTAACTGCATCAGCCAGCATCGGAATCCTTGGCGCCGATATTGATGATCCTGGATCCCCCACAGTGCGCTTCTGCAAAAGCTGTTCACTATCACTCATTGGAGGTTGCATATCTGTATTCATGAACCAATACAACAAGCTGTTCCTAGTTTGGGTCTAGATAGTGTATGCAATTAATTATAACATTTTTATTGATACTTAAAACATAGTAAAAGAAAATAGTATCCAACCAGCATCGGACACAGGGACTAAGCTACCAAGGTTCTGTTTCCAGAGACGGGATCGAGGAATATCCTCACAATATGTTTTATTTCGATAGGACTACCTCCTGCATAAGGCCTTTAGCCCAGCTTTCTAATATAAGCCAAAAATATTACCGTGTTAAAATAACCTATTATTTATAATATTCTTATTATAGATCGTCAGAAGTCTGAAGAGAAAAAACAGATGGAAGAAAGAGAACGCAAAAGGAAAATGGGTATTTTACCTCCCATCGTAAGTTTCTACATACATACATAGTATATTTATACATACATATATTCATGGAAGAGGTAGTCAGACGTGACTCCAAACGCCCACTTTCTGACAATCATAATTTAGTCCAACTTACGGAAAACACTTACCGCCGAATCATGAGTCTTAAAATAATTTCATAATTTATCTGCATTTCTATAGTCAATTTAAATTTTAATGTATTTACAGCAACAACCGGCGAGTGTGGAGCCTAAACGAGCGCGAGACTCAGCCTCGGAGCCAGGCAGTCCTCTACAGGTGGACGATGATAACGATAATCTGGTCGTCGACATACCACCGCAGACACCTGCTAACATGCGTGAGTTATGTACATATATTTAGTCAATTTATTTTCAAAGCTGCCAGACTGGAATAGTTGTTCTATTCATCGTATGAGGGCCATGCTTAGGCACGAATGGGCCGGCTCGATCGATAGCATGGCCCCACAGAAAACCGGTAGTGAAACAACTCTTGCGTTGCATTTTCCCGAAATTAGTTAGGTTTCCGAAGGACCAACTCCCCCTCTTCTCTTTCCACTCCCCTCATCCCACCTCTTCTCATCCACCCTCCCCAAGTTGCAGGTGTCCATGTACGGCGGTTGTCACTTACCATCAGGTGAGCCGTGTGTTCGTCTGTCCTCCTATGTTATAAAAAAAAAGCAGAAAATTTGACTGACCTATTGTCGTAGTGGTTGAGGACCCTGATTAATGAAGGAAAGAGGTCGTGGTTTCGATCTGGAAACGGGCGGTTATAGGTCAAAACAGACAAGTACTTAATTAGCTAATATTTTTAAAATTATTTTCATATTAATTTCACAGCAAACTTTAGTTGTGGCGACTGTACATATATACATATGTATGTATGAGTGAATGTCTCACGAAATTTTTTATTCTAATATTGTTTTCAGTTGTCTACAAAAAAGAGAAATAAAATGTAGTCAAACAATATTACTTAGGTTTTGTAAGCAAGAATAATAATTTTATTAATAAATTGAATCTAAGTAATAAAATTTTAAAGCAACAATTAAAATTTTATTACTTAGATTTCAATTTTAAAAACACATTGGTAAGCAAGAAAATAATAGGGTAGTGTTAGAGGACGCGGATTTCGCGGCACCAGTAATTTTGAGTACTCTTCGATCCTATCTTACCCTCTCTTTTCCTAATATACTATCAATTTACTCATCTAATTCCCTAATTGCAAGAAAAGGCTTGCCCTTGTCCCTATTACGTAAATTGGACTAAATTATAGTCAGCAAAATTTTAGTTTTAATTACGTCTGTGCCTCTACCCCTTCGAGTGAGTGTTATGTATGTATGGGTAATAAAATTGACATACAACAATGTTTTTGTATTACAAAGAAGCGAAAGATTTTAGAGTTATAGAAGTATAATGTGTTGCAGCGTTCTCCCCTGCGGTCCGTCACTCGGCGTGGGGCGTGTCTCGCGGCGCGCGCGGTGGGCGGCGCGGGAGGCCGCGCGGCTCGCGACACTCGCTGTCTCGCCGCCCCGACCCTGCTCCCACTGATAACGCCAGTGCTGTCGCTGCTGGTATATTATTACTGTTATTTTTAGACATTATTACCTAATTCTTAGGTATTTTTATTTACCATTATTCTTAGGTATTTTTTATTATTATTATTCTTTGGCATTATTCTTACGCATTATTACCATTATTCTTAGGCATTTTTAATTATCATTATTCTTGGGTATTTTTATTGCTATTATTTTTAAGGCATTATTTCCATTATTCTTAGCCATTCTCATTTTAGGCTTTTTAAAGATAATTCTTATATTTTTAACTAATATTGACTGGACTGTTTGTCCTGTGGTTAGTAACCCTCACTGGTGAGTCTGTCGTGAGTTCAATTCCCACATAGGACTAAATTGCCAACCAACCAAAATCACAAATAGTTGTCAAGAGTTTGAACGTTCTTTGTGACCTTTATTTGTATGTTTGTTAAGTCCCTTGCGATATAGGAGTTTTAGGAGAATTACTAGTGCGAGAGTTGTAAAAAAGTAATAAAAAATATTAGTTTGTTACGCTTTCGGCTCTTAATTACTCAATCGATCATCACAAATTAAAAAACTTCACTACTACTAATAACGAAGACAACAAACATGATAGTAATAACAAATCGATCACTACAGTTATTATTTAATATTATAGGCATTAGGCGAGAGAGTGAAAGCTTAATCAAAAAACCATTCTTGGTCGTAATATATGTATATATAGTGAACTAACTTAACTGACTCGTGGTAGAGCCAAACTTAGGCACGAATGGGTCGGCTCGGCCTGGAGGCCCAACTACCCCCCGCCTCTTTCCTCGCCCCCTTTCCTCTGCACGCATGTCATGTTGCGCACTTATGCCTCTTGCCTATTGTCTCTGGTGTCCATGGACCATATTTGTCACTTACCATCCGGTGACCTGTCTGTTCATCTGTTACATTATTTACATTGAGTGCTGTAGAAGTACTACCATAGAGATATTAGAGTAGAGCAGGCCAGGGTTCTAATAGCCAGTCAGTCATCTTATATAGGTGTAGGTGTCGTTTTGGCCGTGTAAGTTTTGGCCTACGTCGACTTCTACTGAAATAGCTATGAGTACTACTCACTACAAACTAAATGTATCTTTTATTGTATATCAGGTGCAGCTCTACTAGAATCGGATGCTCCGCTGGAGATCATTGAGTCATCTCCTAGTGGCGAGGCGAGCGCAATGCGTGGTCGACGCGGCCCAGGCCGGCCTCGCCTGCGAGCGGCGGGCGCGCCTCGCATCAGCAGCCGGCGCCCTCGCCGCGCCCGCGAGCCGCTGCTGGTGCCGCTGGCGCCGCCGCCCTAGCCCGCACACCCGCCGCTGAGGTACTTTACTTCTCTGTTAGTAGCGATACCTGCAAGAAAAGAACGTACAACTACTTTTTTTTAATGATAGGGGTATGGACGAAAACGAAGGGTCACCTGATGGTAAGTGACAACCTCTGTCGTTGGGCAACTGCAACTGGAGAGTCGTTAGTGCGCTGCTCGCCTTTGAGGGTGATGAGGGGAGGGGAGAGAAGAGAGGGGGATGAGGAGATAGGAAAAGGGGAGGGGGATGAAGAGATGGGAAAAAGGGAGGGGGATGAAGAGATGGGAAAAGGGGAGAGGGATAAGGTTGAGGAAAAGGAGAGTGAGAGTTGGGCCTCCGGACACCTCACTCATTTTGGAAATACAACGCAATGCTTCTGAAAACCGGTTTTTTTGTGAGGCCGTGGTATCGTTCCGGTCGAGCCGGTCCATTCGTACGTAAGCATGGCTCTACCACTTGAGAAAAATTCCCGGCAACGCATTTGTGACTTGAGTTGCGGGTGTCCATCGGTGGCGGTAGTCACTTACCATGAGGTGACTCTGCTCGCTTGCCCGCTATCGCATAGAAAAAAGCGCATGCAATAGGCATCATCATAGTCAAATCGGCATCTTTTTAGTAAACTCCACAGCTGTTTTTGCTTTTACATTTTTATATGAAATACGAAAGCGTGACGTCACTCCCCAAATAATGCCTTTTTTAATTTTGTGATAAAAAAAATTAAAACGTTATAGTAAAACAGGATGACATTTTTCAACTATTTTCAGTAATTGTATGTCTTAGTCTTAGTGAAGTAATTTAATTGAACCATAGTCATCCCCAATTATCCGTCCAATTTACTATTCTTATATTTCTTATACTTCTAAATCACAGATACGCTCATATCTGTATCCCTTAAGGGGTAAACAGAGGTGTATTAAACACCCACATATTACTATTAATAATACTCAATCTGACTAATAACGCTTTTGTCTTCATTTTACTATCTTGCCAGTACCATACCATAACATTCTTTAATATTAAAAGAAAAATGAAGAACATTATCACAAACCTGAATGGTTATCGAGGCTCTCTTTAACATATATTCGTTATATATTGTCAACAATGATTTTGAAAACTTGTACTCTAAATGCTGAAGTGCACCTATCGTTTTCACAAAATTTTATTTTGACTAAACTGTGTTAATAGTGGAGCCGAATTCACTATAAAGTAGTAAATATATATTTTTTTAATTAATCTAAGCTCTATAGATCCATGATTTTGTTATATTCACTTTATTTCATAATAATATATACTTTTAACAAATATGAACAAAACAAACGTTTGTCTTTATTAAATGGTTTTTACATAAATCATATTTTGTTGTTGCAGAAGCCATACAACTACGCCTGCCGTGTATAGTTTACAACAAACTACCCACCTCTAGTGCAATTATTAGACGCCAAAACGTAAATTAGTTTTTAGTAAGTCGCAAATTCAGAACAATACGTTATTGAAGAATATCTTATCTTCTTAATATAAATCATGGACTAACTAAATACTATTGTTATGAAAAAATATAGTTTTAACTAAATTATTAAACAATCCATGTTTTGTCCTATTTGTCACCCAAATGAAATAACTTGATTCTTCCTCTTGTATGTCCATAATATTATTAGAACGTTGTTGAAGGATTCTGCTTTATACGCTAGCTCTGAATTTGCGGCCACTCAGCCGATTGTACAAAATAATGCTTTTAGCCTAATTTAACACATCAGAGTTTGACTTTGATAACAAATTTATTTATAACACTGTATATACATATTTGAAAAAATGTATGAAATTAGATATATTTGTATAAATGGGAAGTGTAATGTATGAATGTCATAGTTTATAAAAATTGGTGTGTGGATAGAAGTTACTCCCTAATTTTAACGAAGTAAAAGTATTAACTACCATTAGCAACCCTCGCGGCGTCGTTCACTTATTCATGATTATAATTTATTGCATGTAACCCTAATCCTTAATTTAAACTGTAAGCAGCCTAAGTTGTTTCAATTAATTAATTTACAATTGAAGTTTGTCAACAAACCGGTGATTAGGCTGACAAACTCTTGTAAAAACATACATACTCAATTAAGATTCTTTATTTATTTATATAGATATAATAAACGTGTTATGTAAGACCTACTCGCACAAAATATTTGCTATAACCAGAGATCGGAATAGGTAGAGTATAATTTACCTAAATTTCGAGGAAAAACAAACTATTTACGATAGAAGATATGTGTTGACATGCATAAGTGTGAGTGATTCAAGGCGTACAAAGGACTATTGGAGGATACTAATAATTATTAAAAAGGGTTTTATGCGGAGACAAACATTTTACGATCTTTCACTAGTTCCTAGTTACTTTAGTTCAAGAAAATGAAATAATATTAGTTCAAGAAAAAATTACGGGAAGTAGTTCTTTCGAAATGATGAGAAAAATAATATTTATTATTCATGAACAATGGGTTGCCAAACACAACTGCCAGTGCGATTGTAAGTGATGCTGCAAGTTTGCTTTAACATTGTTTATATATAACTAAATATATATTTATCTTGACGAACCGAGTAAATTATTTTAAATAAGTGTTTTGTTTCATTCCTGTGATCATCTCGAACATTTCCTCTTCTCTCTTGGTATGATTATTAATATGATAGCCAAACGAAGGCACTCCTCAATGGTTCCCAAGGATATACAGGGGTCACACGGAAAGTTTTGAGAAAAAAACAAATATTTAGAAGCCCGTTTATATTCATATTGCTTTTCGAAGTAGTCTCCGTTCCTTTTTAAGCATGCAATGGAACCGTTAAATTAAGCGCAAACCCACTCTTCCTTAGGGATCTCTTTCATGCCTTTTTCAAATGCAGCCTCGCCACCTTCAGGGTTCATAAAACGAATGCCGACGCAGTTTATCTTTTATTTTTGAGAATAAATAAGTCACAAGGTGCCAGGTCGGGATTGTAAGGAGGATGACTCACTAACGCATCAGCTACGATAGACAAATATTCGGTAGTCCGTCAGGCAGAAGGAGTTGAAGCGATGTAGTGGTATCCTGCTTCTTGGGCGCTGCTGTCTAAAATTTTCCAAGACAACTGGTAAACAATGACAATCTGCAGTAACAGTAATTTTATTTTCTAGAATGATTGTTGCGAAAGACCCGTCTGTCCAACGAGTGAGGCAATCATGTTTTTCGCTTGACTTCTGCCTTTTTTTGAAATGAAAGCATCTATTGCCTTCTAAGCGTTTTTGGTTTCGGATTCGTAACAATATATCTAGCTTTCATCAACTGTGACTATGTCATATACAGCATTCGAGTCACCTCAGTCATATTTTTTAAGGATTGAGCGGCACCAATCCAAACGACGACGTTTGTGATCTTCCGTCAAATTATAAGGTATCCATCTAGTACAAAGCTATCTGACGCCTAAATTTTCATGGAAGAATTCTCGTACTTGACATCATACCAATGCCTAAAACAACCCGAATCTGTTAATACCCTTCTATCATATTGTATCATAAGCCGCATAGCACTCAGTTATCTTCAGTAATCGCCGTAGAAGGACGTCCTTATCAAGAATCATCAGTGAGTTTGTTTCGAACAAGTTTAAACTCATTGAACAAGATGTAAACAGTGGCACAGGCAAGGTTCAATGAGTGAAAATTTTCTCTAGTGAAATCAAATTTTAGGCACGACAGATACTTTAAATTGCCGCCAATTTGTAAAAACAAATGACAAAAGAATTCGTAACACTTCTACATATTTCCAAAGAGTTCCTGATTCGAAATTTAAATACTTTTTCATCTGCAACTTTTCTTACTGACCTATTCTAATACTTTCAGTGTGGCCCACGTATGCTTGACATATATACGTTCTTGTGTCGCATTTTTATACGTCTGCTAAAACAAGTATTTTTAGGGTTAATGTATATCATGGAAGTATGTGTCATTGTAGGAATGTATGTATGTGAGTTTCTTTATTTACAGTTGAGGTATCGATTTATCCAAGGAAAAAAAACGATATAGCGTCTGTCAGCTACATTTTTACTGTTAACCGTGGTGTAAAAGCGGACTCACGCGTGTGAACTAGTATCATGAATAGTGTAAATAGGTATCATGGGAATGAGAGAAAATATAAAAGCACCAATGTTAGGCACGTAGTCATTACCGGTGTGCCGTGCGATCGAGTGCAACCGAGTACAACCTAATATAATATGATCAGACGGTTATTGAAAGAGAAAATCAAAACTTTATGTATGCTAATAGTGGAGAAGATACCTGCCCCGACTGAATACTTTTAAGTATAAGGTTTTCGTGCTAGGGGCCGAGGAGACACAACATACACAACATAGACACAACGTACTTAACAGAAAATAGTAAAAGTGGTGAAAATATTTTTCCCTAATATTACATTTTGTAAAACATAAGGATTCAACGCGTAGAACAATGGAGAAGCATTGTTTTACGAACAATGTTTCAAGAACGAACCGAAAAATAAACTGAAATTAGGTGCGCTTTACTTCATTTCAGTTTTTTTATCGGTTCGTTGACAAAATATATTAAAATTAATGTTGCGGCCTAGAAGTCTACGCGACTTTATCGGCATTGTCGCTGGCAGACATTTAATCATCCTATGTGCAGCTGTTAGACACGCAGGGCACGATGTGAGATAAGCCATCGTTTGGTTTGTACCGCACAAGCAGCTCAATCCCCACCTGAACATTTTTCAACATTTCAGTTTGAAGAAGACCTGACCTGGCGTGAGTAGGTAATTACGTGGTTAAGCACTTCGACTATTTTATATTTCTAACACTGCTTTATAAGTCATACAATCTCAAAATATGTAATCGTACTAGATATCATACATATGTATAATAGGTTGTAAAATTCAACAATGAACTCTCTAACCGACTTCATAAAACGAAGAGGTTCTATAATTGACTGCCTGATATGTTTGATTGACTGAAAAAAATCGAAAGAGTATACTCCTGCAGTATAACAAAATCAAGATTTGATGTTGGGATGCCCGAGAAATGCAAAAAAGTTTTAAATTGCACGTATTTCTATTTTCTGAAGTTATTATTATTATTATTTTATAGTAGAGTAGAATATGGCTACCCCGTCTTTGCCCGGTGGTGTCGTAAAAGGCGACTATGGGATCGGACTGTTATCTATCAGACAGTATGTATACAGTCCTGCAGCGCTGGGTTGACGGCAATAGTCTTGCCCTCTATTGCGTTAGTGGTATGTACATATGTGTGCGTTAATTATATTTAACTTTTTTTATGAGAATATTCTACTCATGTAATTGATTCTTTTTCACGTGAGACAGAGACAGTTAATCGCATTCTTGTTCCATGCCTCCATCGAGCCGTGTCGTGAGGGCGCGCCTCCTTGCAGGGAGGTCCGTCACGGATAGACGTTAAACATTCTAATTAGCACGCATGACTTGTAGCATACAACCATGTTAGAAGTGTTTTAAATTTTACTGCTTGACATGATGTCTCAAACCGAGTTCTCACATTGACGAAATATGTATATTTGTCATAGCATAATAAACAAGATTAAGTAAAAATAAACGGATTATCATTTATTGTACCACGACTGGCCTGTTGATCTAGTTGTTAGTGACCCTGACTGCTAAGCCAGAGGTCGTGGGTTCGATTCCCACCCAGGACAAATATTTGTGTGATGAGCATGATCATTTGTTCTGTGTCTGGGTGTAATTTATCTATAATTTGTATGTTTTTATAAGTATGCTTATCAGCTGCCTGGTTAACATAGTACAAGCTCTGCTTAGTTTGGGATCACACGGCCGTCTGTGAGATGTGTCAAGTTATTATTATTATTGATAAATTACAGCTAAAACCGTTTAGATAATACCAAAATCATTAATGAAAAATCACTAGTTGATGAACTGGTAAAGATATACTATATATTAACAGTTCATCAACTAGTTATTTTTATGTATATATATATATATTTATGTATATATAGAGTTTATGAGCATCAGCTTACCGGATTTTTTCTTATAATGCATTCCACATACGAACAGACAGAACTTTATAGAACAAATTTATATTGTATTTTACACGGTTAAGTATTCTATTGTTCATTTAAACTTGTTCATTTGAAATAGTCTATAATTGCGATGTTTAGTTTGAGAAACTTTGTTTGTGACGAGATTCACAAATCGAGAAATAATAATCATACATACATATAGGGAATGACCCACGCGAAGTTGAAACCCAAAAAATATTCAAATGATAAAAGAGCGCTTCTTTACATAAAAAAAAAACAATGATTAAAGTTTTGTCTGCCTTTAACTGATAATTCTCAGGTTATATCCAGTATCAAAATGGCATGTCTAAACTCACGATCTAGATACCACAAATACAGTAACTGTCCCAGAATTGAAATTACTTCAAAATCGCTAGTCATGAACATTACCGATTAGCATTTCACTCACATACTCCTCATTTATGAGTGAGCTAGTGAGTCATCGTGTGAATTGTAACTTTTCCTTAAAACCTTGATTCAACGCGAACGTGGAGCAATTTGCCAGACGTTCTTCGCGGCCTGATATGGGATCAGTTACAAGTAGATGGTTTTGTTATGTAGCACACATAGCATATAATAATCTTGACCTTCTTCCAACCTGAGTTTAAAATGAATAGAATTAAGAATAAAAAACCCTATAATGTGTGCGAATCCGACTAAAGCCTCGGTAGCGTAATGACTAAGGCGTTGGATTTGCGATCAAGTGGTTGCGGGCTCGAGATCCATCCAGTGCACTACTGACGTGAACCATTTTTTTAACCGATCAGATCCTCATGAACTATCCTCCGCCACAGGCTAAAACCGCCACGGTGTTCCTTCCTCGAACCTGATGCGACCAGCAGACCGACGTGAACCCACTCCTAACACAAGCCTTTAGCTTAGTTGGGGCGGTTTATAAGAATACTAGTAATGTGTATTGAAAAACCCACGTTTTTAGTATTCTTTAAAAAATAAAACAATTTCTTTTTTCATATCTTATGCTCTTAAAAATCCTATTAAAATTTGAAGTAGGTATAATTTATAGGACTAGGAATTAGTATAGATTAAATAAAATTACAGATTTAGCTGTTAATTCAATTACAGTTTATCGTTTTAACTATAAACAAAAATGACTTCCATCTAATTTAAAGAAAAACACTCCTTGGCTGCTGTGACAGTTCACCACTTTTGTGTTTAATAACTAAATTATATTGGATTGCATTGATCGCCAATAGCCTGTAACTTGCTGGAGAATAAATGGTACGTGTACGGGCGCATAGTTGTCTTGTGTTGAGTACCGCAATGGGCACATGCGTGTCACCCCTCTATATTCTTCCTTACATTCTCACGATTTTGTATACTGATTTTGGGCCCTTAGTTGCATTTTCCTCCTTCCAACCATCTATGTAAACCCGATTCAAGTGCACTTTTAACCATTACATAGACACTAGATATATAGAATTCGGACATAATTTAAACATAAGTAAAGTATGGCTGTGTACTATCAAATAAAACTATTATTTTTCAACTTCCGGGAATTAATCAGTGATATTTCTTTTATAAGTATAAAAAAAATGGATTCATCACGTATTGAAATATAAATTCAGTGAATGGTTTCATTAAAGACTCGTCAAACTAAACGCTTTGACAGCTCCTTATTTTGTTCGATTCGCCAAGGTTTGGAATGGACTGCCTGCGTCTATTTTTCCTAAGAACTACAATCCTGGATCCTTCAGGAGTAGAGTCTTCTTTGTCACGTCCCATCAGTTGAGTTGAAAAAATAAAAAAAAAACACTATAAAAGTAGACGACCGACTTCAATGCGTCTATCATAAAATTTAAGACTTAGATGGTTTTATCATGGATGCCATTGTCAGAACTTGACCAAATTGAAATTGGACCACATGGGAAGCTCTAGCTTTCAAATAAAAAAATCATCAAAATTTATTCACCCAGTCGAAAGTTATGAGGTAACGAACATATAAAAAAAATACAATCGAATTGAGGACCTTCTCCTTTTTTGAAGTCTGTTGAAGAAGGAGAGAGACGGTTCTCTAATCCCAAAACTGAGAAAATCTCGTATAATAACCATGTAGCTCTTAATAATCTAATATTATGTATAAATTACACCTATTACAGCAAAAATAATCATGCTAATCATACAATTATTTGTCGTACTATTATATATTTTGAAAGCAACGACCAACGGCTTAACAGGTAAGATCACTGTCCAAGGGCTTGTAGAATACTCAAAGAGTCAATCCTAAGCTAAATGATTCAATATCATTTGTTATTTTATTTCAAACAGAACAAACCGACAGTACAAGTTGACATGGATTTATTTATGAAAGTGAGATGTACAATAATTGTATATTATATGTAATTTCCATGTTTCAGGTCAGATGCATACAAGTTTCAGTGAACTGAAAGCCGATGGCCGTTTAAGCAAGCGCAATAACATGATGACCCTGTTGCCGACTGATCGGATGACGCCACGGGACTGGCTCGCTTAGTATGGACAGAGCTTTGTTGCAAAGATTTATATAAATAAACTGTTTATCTTTTCTGACATTAGATTAGGTACATAAGTAGGTAAATATGAAAGACTTTTCCTTTGATAGTTCTTTTTTTGTTTTAAACATTTTGATAATTTATTGATCTTCGTTATTAGTATAGATTTTACGATTTTATAACTAAATTAAAGAAATAAAACCAGAATAAAATAAAAATAGGGACTATTTACATTCATGTCGCAATCCCAAACGCTTCAAAAATAATCACCATTAAAACTATTGTATTTACGCCGTTGGAGGCTACTTGCGGATGCAGTAGCAGCACCGGCACAATCAGCTGTACTTGGAAGATGTGATGGGGTGTCAACGCAAGTAGCGTCCCGCATCAAAAGTACACATCTTTCATAGTAGTAATCAAATACCATCTGTTCTCATTAGGCTCACATACGGAACGGTGACAAGAGCACGACGGATTATCATTGATGTTAAGCATGCCGAGATATACGGCCAGCATTTCTGCTACAAGAAAGGCCATGATGTCTGAGAACGTCAACAACTTATACAGAGTGGCAACGAAGCGGCTAGCGTCGTTCAAATTTTATTTTTGAATTCTTTATGTTTTTTAATTACACTAATTTATTCTGCTGGTAAAGAGGTATGAATAATTTAAGCTAATAAAGTACGGTTCATGACAAAATTGGAGATGCTGGGGATCGAACCCAGGGCCTTTCACATGCAAAGCGAACGCTCTACCACTGAGCTACATCCCCCTTAGCATGCTAGTTCTAGTAGAAGATCTATTCCTTGATTTCAGTTAAATAAATTACTTTGCAGCTGAGTAAATAAACCTTACGTATTTGGGTTATTTTCTCACTACTTGTTCAGCAAGTATTATTTGTTTATTGTATTACGACGTATTTTTTGATGTGGCCATAGAGCAGAAATGTTATAAATTATTTTTACACCTTATAGCCCTGAGAGGTGATTACTTAATATTACTATACACTATACTACTACATATATCACACACTTCTTCCTATAAAAGCAGAGCAGTACACACAGTACTGACAGTAATAATAGTAATAGTAAATGACAGTGATAGAATAATATAAATGTGAAAGTGTATTCGTTTGTTACACTTTCACGTCTTAACTGCTGAACCGATCATGTAATTTTTCAAACACATTGCCAGTGGTAAGGAAAGGGTTAGGATAACTTCCATTTAGACGTGGGAGAGATATGCTTCGGCACGACTTTCCCTTTTTAGAGAAAATACTACAAAATAGTAAATGGGACAGTTCTGTTAGGGTTGTAACTTCCCAACATGTTAATATTGAGTGTGTTATGTATTTTAAAATGTTCATATTAAGTAAGTACATAACCAACTAGTTTGATGGATTTATTGCTACTAAATATAATTACTCATCTTAACAATTATAAAATATATACAAACAACAACCAACACGTAAAACTCATTGTACAGCAAAGCTTGTACAGTTCCCGCGGGTTATACAAAATATATTTGCTTGCCTCCTCTTAAGTTCGTGCGACCAAACTGTAATTCGCAAAATGTGGGTGTTTAATATACCTCTGCCTATCCCTTAGGGGACACAGGCGTGAGCGTATATATGTACATACATACATATGTATGTCGCTCTCCATACTTGCGAGCTGGGAACACGCTACGTTAGGACTGTCGGGTCATTATCGCGCTCTCGTCCCTATACGAATTAGCACAAGCCATGAGAATTTACTACAATATTCCTCCACTTGAACACTTTATTGTAGGAAATTAAACAAAAGGCTTTTTCCTCGCCAATGCTTTCATTTCTGTACTTGCGTTTGAAAAGGTCAAGAGGGTTCTGATTTTACAATTTACAATTCTGATTTGCGATATCAATTACTGGCAAATAATAATTATATTTTACAATACAGTTCAGTTTAAAATTTCATAAAAAATATCAACATCATCACCATCATTATCATCATCAATATCCACCATATAATTTTAGTACAAAAAAGTGTGTTCAGTAATATTATATTTATATGTATATATATATAGGCAAGCAAGCGATTCTGCTTTTGAATGTCCAAGAACTAGATAGAAAAGATATATTTTAATTATTACTATTATAATATGTAGATGAAAAAATATCATGTTATTTTGTCAAAACTTCCATATCATAATAAATAAGTGTTACACTTTGACCTTGACGGTGGGGAAATAGGAAACCAAAGTCTGTATAAAATATATCAGGTCAACTTTATTTTTCTTTTTTAATTATATATAATTAATACGTATTGTTTAGAGCAAATTTATTTATTTATCAATTATATAAAAACCTACCATACACCTCATACAACAAACCTATTATACTCTATTTAGTGTGAGGGGATGTAGCTCAGTGGTAGAGCGTTCGCTTTGCATGTGAAAGGCCCCGGGTTCGATCCCCGGCATCTCCAATTTTGGTTTAAAAAATGTTAATAAGGTTCAAATATTGCATTAGCCAGGACCACCGGTATGGCTGAGGCCATTATGATGTAAATGTTCATTACGTAGACTATGTTGTTCAAAGTACCTTTTTACCCGACTGTGTAAGAGGAAGGATTTTTTAAATGTAGATATTTTTTAAGTGGATTAGTTCGAACACAGAACTTACGTTTTACTCGAATGCATTAGACGGAACCCTACCTCTAGTTTTGTATGTACATCCCTATTCCTACTAATATTAAAAACGTGAATGTAAGTTTGTTCGTTGAAACTTTGTACATATATTCTGAAAGGTATTCTCAAAGGTATGGAAGGACATAGTATTACGGAGGGTAAAAAAAAAAAAATTTGGCAAATATGATTGCTTGTCAAAAATTTTAAAATTTAGCATATTCAACGAAATCTATATTTAAGGGATTCAATGCGAGCGAAGCCACTGGTAAAAGCTAGTAATATATAACTTATGATTTTCTCTAGACGGCTTGGTGGATTTCGACAAGTGAAGTATCATTTAAATCGACTTAATAGTGACATAGGGTAATACAAGGTAGGTAGTAATAGGTACATAACCAAAAACAAAATAGAGAGGTAATAATGCAGTCTGGTTTTCTATTGTTGGAATAAGTTACTTGTAATTATTTAAAACCTCTGCCTACCCCTTCGGAGAAACAGGCGTGAGTAAGTATGTATGCTGAAGAATAGTTACGTTGTGTATTCAGCTGTACAGTTACATGTAAAGAGGTTGAATGTCGTAAACTATTGCTGTATTTGACAATACATAGTGTAAGGGGATGTAGCTCAGTGGTAGAGCGTTCGCTTTGCATGTGAAAGGCCCCGGGTTCGATCCCCGGCATTTCCAGTTTTAGTTTGAATCAGTATTATAATTAGCTTGCAATATTGCTTTGGTGTATAAGATTAACCTGAATATGGATCACGCCTTTCTATATTCGGGGTAGGCAGAGATGCGACGAACACCCAGCCAATTGCTTCATATCCTCACCAGTTTTCTCTGCTATAATCAAACATACAAGACCGCATAGGTACCTAACCTTATTAATTCAAACCTATAAAATAGTTTCGTTGTATATTCAGTTGTACATTTCAATGAAGAGCGTTGCATTAACGTCTGCTATTGTTTAATTTGAGTCTTCATAGCATTGAGGGATGTGTATGTAGATGTGGTAGAGTGAATGGTGAATTGAGTGAATGGCCCTGGGTTCGATCCACGGCATCTTCAGGTTTAGTCTGAGTGTGTTTTATAATATTGTTTTGGAAAAAAATGAATCTTGTCATATAAGGATTACCCTGAATACGAATCACTTGAGAGAGCCATGTTTAAGCACTAATGGGGCAACTTGGCCGGTGCGATACCACGGTTGTAAAGAAACGCTTGCCTTGCATTTCCTCGAAATTCGTAAGGTTTCCGAAGGTTCTTCTCTTTCCCCTCCTAGCATCCCCCATCATCAACCTCAAAGGCGGGAACATACGACTCTTTGAATTGCAGGTGTCCATGGACGGCAGTTATCACTTAACATCTTCTATAGTCCCGAGCTTCTGCTACTGTCATCAAACCTTTACAATATCGATTGGATACTCTTGGTAATTAAAACCAATAAATTAATAAATTTGTGTCATTGTGTATTCAATTGTACAGGTAAATGAAAAGTGGTTGAAATATCGTGAACTATTATTTAATTTAAATTATAACAACATAAGGGGATGTAGCTCAGTGGTAGAGCGTTCGCTTTGCATTTGAAAGGCCCCGGTTTCGATCCCCGGCATCTCCATCTTTTGGAAAGAATAGGTTATACTTACACACGCGAAATATTTATTAGTACCCTGAAATAATGTCGATGATGAACTGGTACACATTATATTACGTTTCATGCATCAATTTATATGCCACAAATGATTGTCACCAGTTTTTACCCTTTTGTTTAAAAGTAGAATCGATTTTATCCTTTACGTCTCCAGAAGGATACAAATGACTGCATAATAGTTAGAAAACTGTAACCTAAAAAATTTAGCTGTAGAGTTGCCATAAAATAAATAAATTGAATTTCAATGATCTTTTTCTAGTTTTGTATAATGAAATACTAAACTTATTTCCCAATTGGAATTTAAAAAAATACGGTATTCTATACGTAGATACATAGACAATCTTTTTTACAGACGCTACACAAATGAGTGACTTAGCGGTTCTATATTTAACAACCCTTATAAAATAAATCAAATGATGTAATTTTCCACTTCAACCCTAGCGGCCATTCATCAATCGTTGACAGCTACAAACTGCTTCATCGTCAAGTTTTTGCCACCATATATCATCATAGAACGCCTCTGCCACACCCTGGGCATAAAAGCAGTTTCCGGAAGTTTTTGCAAAAGAATTTGGGACATTGTTGAAATTCTTTAGGCGTGTAGGCAATTAGCGAGGTATATTTGGGGATTTTGAAAATTAATATTTCTCCTCTATGACTTTAAAGTGGTGTTATATAAGTGTTATGTGGCATTAAATCCGCGGTGTTCAATGTGTTAAGTTTTAAATAAATAAGCGACAATTACTTTCTAATATATGTAACTTTATTGTATGAAGTTGACTACAAGTACCAACTGAGGCATTATAACAAATTGTCTGGAACCATGTACATATTCGTTAGAAACTAATAGCTGAAGAGCTTGGGTTTGTTTGTTTAATCGCGATATTCTTTGAATTTCGGATTCCAATTCTAATAAAAAAACCCGTTTGTATTGTATAGATAGAGTATTTTACGGGCTAATAGCGGTTTCAGCGTTAGGTTTTATAGACTATATTATATCCATAACACTAAATATTACGCTACAACCCCTAGGAGGAAAGTACTGACCAAAATGCAGGTGAGTATAAGAAAGTGGAATTTAATATAATTATAAGAATATTTATCGTCTAGGATGACTTCTTAAAACTAAGCAAGAGTTTCATTTTATATAAAGCCTTAAACAACGTATGGGAAATTTAGCTAATGTAGGATCCATGCTACAGACCCAAAGGTTGGGAGGTGATGTTGGTTTCGGCACATCATTCTACCAAAACCCCCAGTATTGGTAACGACGCATGGGAGTTTCCAAAAGCATAACGGAGTCATATTGGTTGGTATTAAAACCTTAGCAAGTTAATTTTACTTACTAAAATAGTATAATATATAAAGCTATATTAGTAATACTGCAGTTCACGAATACATAATGCATCACAGATATAACTATAAGTTTAAAATACTTCTGACTTGAAAACCAGTCCAAAACGATTGACTGAGCAACTTTTCTACAAACAACTAAGAACATTCACGATTATATCAGTTTTCAAACAAAAAACAAACAAAACTGCATCAAAATCTTTAGATACACACGTTAAAAAGCCTACTTTTCGTCGGGGATTAAACAAGTAATGGCAATGCAGCGAAAAGTTCTTTGGGTCAGTATACAACAAACACGTAGGTGGTATATACCTACTTGTGCGTAAAAAACCTTCCCCTAAACATAATGTAATTATAGAAAACAACATTTTAAACTTAAAACTGCTCGTTCGTTTTAAATTCCATAAAAATCAAAAGAAATATTAAAATATTCATAGGAAATGGCACATTACACCTCAATAAGAACGCCCAGTTTACAAAGATACGATTGTTTCTATATTTTCTAAAGTAAACAGTGTTAAGGTAAGGTTTTTGTGTGAGTGGTTCGTTATAAGTAGCGAACTCAAAATGCAGGGGTGGCTAAATCGTCGCGGAGTGTGGAATGACGGATGTCTTTACAAGCTAGAGGACATGTCAGTGGGGATTAAATCCCACAGGCTCTCAAAGATTTTTAACAGTATGCTTTAATACTGACATAATATTTGAAGGAGGGTCATAGTTTTCTAGTGTATGTGCATGTTGAGACGGTACGGCTCGATGGATTTTGATATGTGAGGTATCATTTGAATGGTCTTAATTGTAAAGTCAGCAAAAAAAAATAAAAGAAGTTAATAATGGGTTCAGGTTTGAAAATGGTCAATAAGTTTACTTGTTATTTACGGCATAAAAGTAATAACCCAAGTATGTCTTGTTTATTTAATTGTAACAGAAGCAGGCCTGAGACGGTGGAGCGAAGTGCTCCGCGCGCGCCTCTCTAAGTATACTATAGTTAACCGTTCCCGGGCCCCGGTTAGGTGACCCGTGGGGGTTCCCGCACAAAAAAAAAGTTTATTTAATTGTATATTACGTCAGGCTACTCAAAGTTACGTAATATTTTTTTTTTATACTATATGGGGGCAGACGAACAGACGGGTCACCTGATGGTAAGTGACACCGCCGTCCATGGACACTTGCAACTCAAGAGTCACAAGTGCGCTGCCCGCCTTTGAGGGTGATGAGGGATGGGGGATGCAGGGAGCGGAAAGAAGAGAGGAGGGATGAGGAGACGGAAAAAAGGAGAAAGGAGATGAGGGGAGAGAAAAAGGGGGAGGGGGACTTGGGCCTCCGGAAACCTCACTCAATTCGGGGAAATGCAACGGAAGCGTTACTTCACAACCGGTTTTCTGTGAGACCGTGGTATCGCGCCGGTCGAGCCGGCCCATTCGTGCCTAAGCATGGCTCTACCACTGAAATCTGATACTATCTCTTATGGTATTACATACCTCTGAGTTGCTTGCCTTTTTAGTCCACCAAGTTGTAATGGATGTCGTTACACACTGACTGTCTTTAATTCCTTCGTCGTTAAATCCGTGAGGTATGCAGTTCAACATTTAACTGCACTTTTTCGATATTTTTTAATAAACTTTTTCCATTAATAAATACTTACCGTAATCTTACCAGAGTAGTAGTACACAGGGATCAAACTAAGGGGTAATTTTAATATCTTTATAAAACTTTGAGAACTATTAGCCGTAAGTAAGTGATAACATATCGTTGGCGCGAAAGATAAGTGTATCCTCCATCCCCTGCTTTTTGTTTTTTACAGTCAAATCAAACGTTGCATAGGGGACAAGGTGGTCTCAAGTGTCAGTGTCACGTGCTGCTAAAAAACGAAACGTGTGTTTCATCTACGTGATGATTTTGTTATGACGAACATTATTTATGGACTCCGGAGGGCACTTTTTTGCGTACAACATGTGTATTTTTTATGGTGTTGACTTTGACTACGATATAGGACGTTTTTTATGGTATTCTTAAATAGCATATATAATGTCTAAAAATACCTTTAATATTTTTAAAACTTATGACAGTGCGCGGATGACGGCAATGTGTTTGCATTCTTACTTAATCTGTTTGGCAAAAAAGTGCATGAGCGTATGTATGTATGTGTGTATACATGACTATGTTGCTAAAACGCCAACGTTGACGATTGACATTTCATGAAATGCGACAACCATTTCATGAAATATCAATCGTCAACGTTGGCGTCGTCTCGTGAAGTAATCAGATCTATGATCTGGCCGCGACATTGCCTGGCCTATAGGTCTATTAGTGAGTGACCCTGACTGCTAAGCCAGGCTTCGTAGTTCCGACTCCTACCCGGGATAAACAATAAACCCACGTTATTTGCGTGATGAGCAGGCTCATTTTGTCCTGTGTGTGGATGTAATTTATCTATTTTTTGTATTACATTTACGTATATTATAAGAAAGTTTATAAGCAGTCTGGTTTATCATAGTACAAGCTCTGCTTAGTTTTGGATCAGACGGTCGCGTGTAAGATGTGTCAAATTATAATTATTATTCAGACTTTTCTATACACGTTTTTGTTTTATTTCTTATTGTTTATAGCTTTACATTCCTTGCATTTTTTTTAGCGTTTCATTCCTTGTATTGGTATTCCTTGTTTTTATTCATAATTAAATTAGAATGCGTTAACCCTTGTTGATATAGGTCGTGATTTGGCTTCAGCAATTTTATTAAGAACGGAAGACTTTCAGCGACAAATTGTTTTATTAGCCTACTTTCAGAACCATAGTTTACTTGTCCCTTTTGTATGTTAGTAGGCAAATGCCATTATTATTATTCAGATTACAAGTCTGACCGCATTGATGTCATCATGCCTTTTTACACTGTAGTGTAGTGTAAGGTTACTGCTATTATAAGTACTCACAATATTACAACAAAAGACACCTCAACAAGGACTTGATAAATGTACAAACAACGGACACAAAGAACACTTAGACTCTAGACAACTATTTGTGGATCATAAAAATAGAAATTCTCTCGTGTGGCAATCGAAAACACGACCTCTGGTTCAGAAGTAAAGTATCAAGCCAGTCGCTGTAACTGTACAAAGTTATATTTTAATTATTTTTTTTATACTATAGGCGGACAGACGAACAGACGGCTCACCGGATGGTAAGTGACAGCCGCCGGCCATAGACAACTGCAACTCAAGAGTCGTAAGTGCGCTGCCCGCCTTTAAGGGTGATGAGGAATGTGGGATGCGGGTAGGGGAAAGAAGTGATTAGGATATAGGCAAGCGGAGAGGAGGAATGAGGTGAGAGGAAAGAGGAGAGGGGGATTTGGGCCTCCGGAAACCTCACTCATTTCGGGGAAATGCAACGCAAGCGTTACTTCACAACCGGGTTTCTGTGAGGCCGTGGTATCGCACCGGTCGAGTCGGCCCATTCGTGCCTAAGCATGAATCTACAACTGTTGAAATATTTCTGATATTTTAAAATGAATACACTTAATAATAAAACCATTTATTTATATTAATTGTACTTTAGCCTTTAGTACCAATTTCTCCCACTGTACAACTAACTAGATATAGATGCATTATAATCTAACACTTTGTACCTTCTGTTGTTGTTGAACTCGATGGTCCGTTTTGACCGGACCCGTGCTAGGTAATAACCGAAATGCCGATAGAACTATAACTCAAGGTTAATATCCGGACTGTCCGGTAATTAATTCGTTTGTCGTTATTAATTAAAGTGCGGAGTGCGCCAGACAATTGTACCTGAAATATTGTTTTATGCCAGTACAGTGAGACGGAAAAGTATTAATAATAATATTTTTTATTGAAATTATGTTATTCTCAAAATGACTTGACTGTCAAAACTGAGTGCTTAAGGGTTTATGTACGTGAGTTTCTGTATTCCGACATTAATTATTTTTTTAGTTGTGTTTTATATTATTTTTATTGTTAGTTACTTCATTTTACATTTTAAATAGTAATTTACTGTTTGAGAGCTATGCTTAGGCACGAATGGTCCGGCTCATAATATACCAAGACCTTACAGAAAAACGGTTGCAAAACAATGCGTGCATTGCATTGCCGAGTGAGGGAGTTACCGGAGACCCGGTTCCCCGTCTCCTATTTCCCCTCCCCTCAACCCCCCTCTCCTAACTCCCTTATCTTCATCACCCTCAAAGGTGAACAGCGCACTTACGACTCTTTAGTTGCAGGTGTTCATGGGCGGTCTATGTCTTTTACCATCAGAGGACCCGTCAGTTCGTCTGTCCACCTATATTATAAAGAGAAAAAAATGTGCACCTCATGTTACTCACCATATACAGTGTAGTCCATCAATGGTTATCTGTAAGTATAGTAGTAGTATAATTATGTATTTCTCCTTCATATGTATGTATGTGTCCTGTTTTTTGGTGTGCAATGTGTCACGAACAGAGTACATCATTAGTCAATTTATCTACTTGTTGGTAATTATATCGTAATTTGCGATGGGTTTAAAGCTCACAGTTAAAGGAAGTAGGTTAACAATTAATACATTTTAAATTATGTAACATTCATTGTTATCATGACTGAAAGTAATTTTAACTTAGAGATACATTAAAAAAATACAATATCTAAAACAATACAGAAACATTGACGTCACTCTAATTCGTTCCAGGACGATCGCACAATATGCTGGCGCGGACAGATTGGTTTTCTCCATTTCAACCGTTTTTTCATGTTAGCATATGCAGAAACACCCGTGTAATGATGAATGCAAATATGCATGCATACAATATTTGCCTGAGAGGTAATAGAACCGCGACGAAAATGCTTGACTTACACACATTTATATATGTAAGAAAGAATAAGAAACAACGTTAATCAAAATAACATTGTATTTCCACTTTCAAATAATGTTTGATATTGTTTATTTGAGAACAATGATGCGGCGAAGATAATATGTAAACAACTTTAAAAAAGTATGAGGTTCTATGTTCGAATATGTGTATTGTTTTTGCGATGTCAATGCGATTTTTCCGCCAATTGTGGAGCGATTTAAAATTATTATTTTTTTATTGTAAGAATATACTGCTGTCATGGTTCCATAGTACATAAATTAGGATTTGATCATAGGATACCAAGGGAATTATGAATAAGTTTTAAATCGCACGTTTTCACGATTTAAAGTATTGCGCAAACTAATTAGGAAAGCCTATTGAAAGCGGTTTGTGTACTTTTTTGTAAAGTCAATACTATCTTTTATTCAATTAAGTTCAAAACTTCTTTATATGAATATGCAGAATGTGAATTTGATGGGACTACTGTTCTACTATAGTTAGTAATAAATATAATTAAATAAGAGACTAAGACTTGTGTGAGCGATATTACAAAAGCCATTAGCCGGTCCAGACTCCATGCTATTGATCTGGCTAAATTTACACCGCGCCGCTTGCAATAATTGAGCGGTTCGTCGGCCGTAATGGGAAATCCATACATTGTACACCATACACTGTTATAGGTACTTATTCTGCTTTGTTTGTTGTTTTTCAGTCATTATTGAGTCTTCGTTTGCTGCCTGCCGATTAGCTCTTTACAAAGGGGACTAAGAAACTGCTTTGCCATACCAGAGCTTAAACTTAATATTTTATTAATGCTAACCAGCTGTTATCAGCATTTTCACGTGCGTTTATAATACTGCTCAACTCCAATGGGTGTTATATGGGTGCGATATGTTTTATAGTCAGTATTCGACAATATTTAGTGTTGGATATTACTTTATCCAATACAAAAAGAATCATTCAAGTATGAGATTGGTATGTAAATAAATAAAGCGACTCCTCAGACTCTGAATAGGTAGGCAGACGCGTGGGGTACACAGAATTGTACTAAACCCCTGACTTTGTTGACTATAATGTAATGCCACTTACGTAATGGGTACATAAACCTATCTTGCCTTATAATTTTTAATTCATGATTTTTTTAATACAACTCCCGCACTAGGATTAATTCCTGTGTCGCGGGGGACTTTACAAATATTCAAGCAACGGACACAAAGAACACCCAGACTCAGAACAAAAATTTGAGGCTTACACAAAATGTTTTCCTGTGCGGGGATCGAACCCACAACACTCAGCGCGGCAACACTTAAACCGCTACGCCATCCGTGCACTCAAAACCACTTATTGCACATTATTAAAAAAAAAAATTTTTTTTTCTTACTTTACAGGACCCTAAAATAAGAACTGCATACGATTTTTTTTTTCAATTTCCTCTTAAAAAAGGTAACGATCATTAGTTCTTTAAAGAAACATCTCTATCAACATCGAATAATTTATCAACGATGCATTTTTAGCACCCCATTGGTATATTTAAAAATAGTAGTGCAGGAAGTACCTTTCATTGGCACCAAATTAGGCGACACGTGGGGAATTCAGGTAATTGTGAAAAGATACATAAGTTTTATCACACATATCATTAAGAGAGACATCGAGAACCCATTGCCCCTTATCTTTAATGGTGCTTTTGGGCTAAAAATACGTTTTGCTGCAATTGAATGAAGAGTGTCAATACTTAATAAAAACGATGGTTCAGAAAAAAATAATACAAATAAATAAAACCCCGCCTCACCCTCAAAGACGGGCAGGGCAATTACATCATTTGAGTTGAGTTGTCCATTCCATGGTCGGCAGTTACACTTACCATCAGGTGACCCGTCTGCAAGCATGTCCCCCCATTCCATTAAAATAAAAATAAACAGTACCTGGTTGACAGCAATAGGCTTGTACTCCCAGACATAATTAGCGTAATAGGGGTATTACGCTAATTATGTTTGGCAAAAAGTATGCGTTCGATACATCTCTGCCTACCACTTTGGGAGTATAGGCTATGTATGTGTGTGAATATTATCAAATTCTTACATTTGTATAGGAGACTGTGACACAGATTGATAGAATGTAAACCGTGGAATGTTAATTTTTTTATGGCATAGTGGCCAAACGAGCAGACGTTTCATCCGATGATAAGTCCTAGGCTTGGGCCTCCGGTATCCTCACTCATAAATAAAACGCATGCATTGTTTGACAACCGGTTTTCCGTAATATTACTCTCAAGGTTTATTTTCAAATAAATCAGTTTAAAATTGATGTGACCATATGAATTGTGGGCTCTTGTCACTGTAATCATACGAATGACAATATAATCTAAATTTCTTTAAATAATATTGCAACTTATGAACATTGCGCGAGTGTAAATAGCCATCAGGTTTCCATTGTTTTCCTATTTCGATCTTCGTAAAATATTTTCAATGTTTTTTTAGTATTATGGTTTTCATCTTGTATTTTCACAGAAAGCGCCATATGACATAAATAACTCTTAGGTATATCGATTTTTAATGTCGCATGTTTGATTCATGAATGAAACTTTTCAAGTACCTTTAACGACATGACTTATCAAATTTGGTCCAATCATTTCGTTGTAACATTTTTGCGTTTTAAAATTATAGGTACACAATGTACATTACAGGTACATAATATATCTTCAAATTATTATTTTTTGCCCGATTGTGCAAAATGGATTGTTTTTCTTTTGGGGTGTGTATGAATATGCGAATGACGATAACGGGCTTGAATGATTTCTCATTTCGGACATGTGAGACATGTGATGTGCGATAAAAAAAATAAAAATTTACTACCTAAGTCGGTTAATTTTACTATTTGTAAAACTTAGACAAACTGTGATGAAGGGGTTGAACTACACCCTAATCTTATATTTCTAGTCCTAGGAGTTTATGAAGAAGCCTTTTCAGTAGCTTTTCACAAAAAAAGTGCGAATAAGAATTTGTTTGCACAAATATAAGGATTTAGAAGTATAAAACTAGGTTTTATTTTTTAAATAATTGTTATTTATATCTTTACTAATCATATGCAGCTTACTATGCAGCTCTGAGTACAGCTACAATAAAAAATAGTGTAATATCACGACTTCTAGTGTGTGTCAAATCTACATTTATCTATTATAGAACCGTACGACAGTGATTAGCATCACATCAAAGCAATAAAAATCTGCATGAACGCGACTTTCATAGTTTTTCGTGATATACAGAGTTCAATACTCGATTTATTGGTTCAGTAAAGTTTCGTGAAGGCAAAATTGTGGACTCAGCCTCCGTTTGCTTTGAATAATACGTTTTGTACGTATTTTTGAAATGTTTTGAAAGTTTTGCGACATGCACTTGCTATTTATCGTCACGCATAGTTCACTTTCATAAAGAGGTGTATTGCAACAAATTTTGTACAGTTTTTCTTTACTGTATAAGAAATAAGTAATTGTTAAAATAAAATCAATAAATCATATATTAAGTACTAACTTTTAAACAAGTAGTTTAATGTAATAAGATGCCATAGTTTATTTATTACATTAATTTATATGTAGATAATCTATTGTATCAGATGATTTTTTTAATTTTGTTCCATCCTAGAGTTGCCTGAAAGAGATCGCATTCAGCAAGTTTTATATACTGTACTTATTTTTAATGATTGTATAATGATGTACAAATAAAGTTGTTATGTATGTCTGTATTTTTAGCAACTAATAATGTACGTTATGTGAGTTATTTTGTTAGGTTTCAGTATTAGTTTGTAGCTATAATTCCAAGTTAAATTTCATATTTCGGATTATATATTATATTAGGTGCTTTGCGCCGTGATCATTTTTGTCATCGTTTCCTTTTTTTATTATTCTCAAAATGTGTGTTGGTATTTAATCTTTTAAATGTTCTAAAATAATCAAATTAATAATCCTAATTTTCCGACTTAAAAAGGAGGAGGTTATATGTTCGACTGTAAGTACAAGTTTTTTTTTTGCGGCGGTGGTCCCATTGTCACCAAATCAGGATGCTATATACGAATAAGTTTTTTAATTGCATGTTTTCACGATAGCACGTGATTGACACGCATTGCGCAAATTATTTGGAAAGGCGCAATGAAGGCAGTTATCTACCGTTTTTAAAAAACAATTATTTTATTAAAAATAAAATTTCGTCTTACAATTTACTTTTTCAAAGCATGGATGCAACAATTTCTATCCCGGAATATCAAGGAATCCAAACCAACAAGGCAATACAATAAAACAGGTAAATAATAAACTTTGCAGACGATCACTAGTAGTATCGCGTGATTCACGTCATAGCAGTTGAAAGGAATGAATAATAACACAACTTTTGATGACATTTCAAATGGTAAATTAGTTTTCTGCGGTGAATGAAGATTTGATTTTGATTGTGAGTTTACTGTGGTAAGACTTTTTGTTATCAGAGAGTTTGAGTAGGGAGATTTTTTACTTGAATGTGGTCAGTAATGTGACTTAATTGTTTAACGGTTTACAAAAGATAAAACGTGAAAACGTAACAAACACACAGATTCATTATAGCATTTATGTAGCTTAGGCCTACGCGGTATATCAATAAAAAGTGGTCCGTCCCTGAGGTTTGAAGTATCTCCGTTAGTAGTCTTATTGGCATTAAGTTAACTCAAGCTTGGGTAGACCGATCTCCATGACCTTTAATTTGTTGTTTTTTTTTCGTCCCGAAGATTAGAATACATGATTACTAAAATTTTTACAAAAAAAAATAAAAAGAAAATTGATCTTTAAGCGCCGTGTCTGCTAATATAACGTGTGGTAACAAATTTCGCGAGCTTGAGCTCCTATATTGTCTTCATTTACTCTTCTATCCGCTGTATATATCTTCTTTTACGTCTTTTACTCCTGATGTGCACTACAGTAAAAGTGTAGATCTGTAGGTATAATAATGTTTTACGAATGAAAGTCCTAGAATTTTTATATTGTACTTAAAGTATAACCATACAAGTAAGAATAGCCATACTAACAACCGTTGCATGCGTATTCAGATTCTCATTGCAATAACTTACAATATTACTGCAACTACAGCAATTTGAGCCCAATCTGTACATGCGCGGGCGTTTACACTGCTTTCGTAATATTTGATCTACAAAACATAGCATGGGCTGAACTGATTAGAGATTGTAGACAAGTTAACTTTGACTTACTACGACTATAAATTTTAACATAAAGAGATAGCTATGACGTATATTGCAGCAAGCCTACTATTTTAATCAGGATTATGGGATGATAATGATGTCATTCAATTGGCTAAGAATAAGAGTTGCGAAACTTTAACGTGGCCGATACAGGAATATTTTCCACACTATACTAAGTAAGCCTGGAGCAGTTGATGTAGCAGTTAGTGACCGTGACTGCTGAGCCGGAGATCATGGGTTACATTCTTAATGGTTGTTCTCAGTACAAAGGTGTTCTTTGTATCCGCTGTTTGACAAGAATACTTCCTAGTGTGGGAGTTAAGGATAGTTAGTAAATCAAAGGCTATCTTGACGTAAGTTATTATGTATTTATATATATATGCAATATTAGGTTAGTCGTTTATTCATTGTTAGACTGCTGCTTATAAAAGTAGTGTTGTGTTTTCGGGGTTCCTGTATGTATGCATGCATTTGAGTTTGTTTATTCCATCATAACTTCTAAATGCCTATACTGATTCAGATTTCAAATAAAACAGAGGCGAGTTGTGTTAACTTCTTGTATGAGTTTTTTCTCAAATATTTTTTTGTTCTCTTTTATATTAGGCTAGAAAGAAAAACCCGTGCTATGACTAAAAGGGGTACTTGAAACTATGTGCAGAGAAAGTGTAGTGTAGGTGGATGAAGGCTATGTTTTATGCATATCACGTTGAGCATCGTTAGTTGATTGCGGAAAATATTAATTGGGCCCTTTGCAGTTTTGCTTTAGTTCATCAAAGCGAATATATTTTATTATCATTTAACTAGTTTTGTTTGTATTTCTAAAACATTATAATATTATTTTTATGTACAGGCTTTTATTTAACCTGCAATGTTTTGAAATATGTTCGGGTCAGATGTTGTACATCAAATTTGATCCACTTCCCGGTGTCCGATTGAGTTGAAATTATGCATAACTTCAGTCCCAATAATGCAACTTTATGATAAGCATGAACTGAACTGATTCTTAAGGTCTGTTTTATTTTATTTTTTATTTTTAATATAATGCCATTATAGACACTGACAAACACATGTCTAATATTACTTAACAACAATTACAGGTGCATACATACATACATGTATGCTTAATCTATTTTGCCATCTACAATTTACTTTTACCTTGCCCCGTAAATCTTACGTAATAGGGGGAAAACCTATTGCCGGACACCGGGCAACTAATTACTAATTGGAAGTATATTGCAAGGGAAAACGAGAATAGAAGAGAAGGAGAGGGTATTCCTTGCTTAAATGGGTGGATTGGGGAAGGTAAGCAATAGCTCAAGCAGGGTCAGTTCAAACCTCTTTTTTTTTTTTTGGATGTGGCTATGACATCATCATTCAGAGAGCCTTCATTGCTCAAAAAAGAGCTATAAGAACTATGGTAAAGATAGACCTACATGATTCGTGTAAACAGTTTTTAAGGAACTTTAAATCCTCACAGTGTCTAGTCTGTATATCATGATCGTGCTTACTTTTTTTACGAAAAATATTCACCACTACGTCTGCTACGTGAAAGCATAAGAAGAAAAGATATGCCACCTAAGAATGCACCGACTCATGACGTAGTAAAACAGCTTGTGTTATAATTCAGTAAGTCAGGCTATTCAAGGGCCTCTATCTAGAAATTAAATGTTTGATTTATGCAAAGGACTTGGAGTCCAAACTTAAGGCATTTCTTGTTGATGGGCGCTTCTATTCAATTAATGATTTTACATACACATTTGTAACAATTTTTATCTTCTGACATAAAAAATTATTTGTACTTTTGACATACTAATGATTTAATATTTTTGTCTGTCTGAAATTAAAATTACTTTATCATTTAGATTGTTAATTATTTTGGTATAATGTATTTTTTTAGGAATATTCTTTCAGTTTTTAATGATTTAATTTAAATTTAGTATTTAAATTTTCAATGTAATATTGTTTACGAAATAAACAAACAAATAAATGAACCATGCAGCTCGAACTTGTATGATGACGAGAAGTCCGAGCCCTATAGCCAATGCTAATTAATTGATTAATTTACATTATATAATCGTTTCGAATCCTTTTTAGTAAGCTCATTTATCAGCACCTTGAGTAATTAAATACCTAGGTAAGGCATAAATAGGGTTGCTACTGGGCTACGATGGAAGTTCATAGTCTAGAAAGACTGATAGATTCCATTTCTGTTTCTGTCTTAGTAATGTGTCGCTCCTAGTCATCTGTTCAAATAATTTGCGTTAACCTAACCAGAAAATTACTGACTTGTTTGAAAACTGTGTCTCGATGGTTACATGTACCAGAGAATGTGTCTTTATCCGTTTATTAAAAATGTGTACACGATGACATGTAAGCACATGGCTATAGTACACATAGTTTTTTTTTATAATATAGGGTCACATACGAACAGACCGGTCACCTGATGGAAGTGACAACCGCCATCCATGGACCTGCAACTCAAGAGTCGTAAATGCGCTGCCCGTCTTTAAAGGGTGATGAGGGATGGGGGATGCTGGGAGGGGGAAAGTGAGAAGAGGGGAAGAGGAGATGATCAAGAGGAGAGGTGGGACTAATCACTAATTTCGTTGAAATGCAAAGCAAGCGTACAACTGGTTTTACTGTGTGGCCGTGAACCTGAACTCCTGTCAAGTCAAGCATAGAAGAAACTACAAGAAATATCACTTTAAATTATCTCTGACAACTGTGTTTTCTTAGATAAGACGATTGGCAACCCTAAGCTTGACGTAATAAGCCTGGCTCGGAATAACTCTTGTGCAACTTTGGTTATGAATTTGCACGCCTTAGTAACATAGTCCTAATACTTGTAATAAGAGAGTAATAATGGGTTAAGAAGCTGGGATTGACTTGATGCGGAAAACGGAGGACCGGGTGTTATGGCTGGCGCACATTGGGGGAGGCCTATGTCCAGCAGTAGACTAACGTAGGCTAATTGATTGATTGAATAACGGGTTTGTTGTTACCTGGTTAAGAAACTATACTTAAATTTGTAATTTATTTTGCGCGTTTGTTAAAATGAGCTAGTTAAAAAGTGCGGTTGGTTAAAGTGGCTCACTGTATTTCTTTTTCTTATACGTGGGTCACGATACGTGGGAAATTTTTTTTTGGGTATCTGTAGATGTTTAATGAATTTATATGTCTTTGTTTTAGCAAATTTCGGCAATTTAAAAAGTTTGTGTGATGAGAGCTGGATATATTGTTACGAAGCCGAAACCAAAAGACAATCTGCGCAATGGGTGCTTCCATTTCAAGATTTGCCAATAATAATAAAGGAGTGTAGAAGGCGAGGGAACAAGACGATTGACAAGACCTCATTCTTAGGACGGACCGGTCACTTCGCAACAAACACTCTAGAAGATAAAAGGACTGTTACTGCAGATTAGTAATGGTAAAGGGCTCAGTTTCCGCATTTAGACTCATGTTCGGTCCATTATGCGTAGTCCATACTGCAGATTAGTATGTCACTCATTGTTTACCAGTTGTGAAAATGATAGAAAGCAGCGCCTCAGAAGCAGCATCCTCCTCCACTACGACAACGTTCCATCTAGTGAGCTCATTCGATAGACAAATATTCGATATATTTGCCTATCGCAGGTGTAGAGTTGATGATTCATCCTCCTTACATTCCCGACCTGGCGTTTGAAAAAGGTGTGGATGAGAAGAGAGGCTCCCTAAAAAAGAGTGAGAAGAAAAGAGTTCCACGGCATACGACGGTGCTTAGAAAGGAACGAAGACAACTTAACTACAATATTTTATATCATTCAATTTTTTATTTTTTAAAAACTTTCAGTGATGCCCCCGTGTCTAGTTAATCTCATCGTCATCTAGTGTCTATTTAATCAGAAGGTCAGCCGTCATTTCTTGTATTCTTTTCTGCTTATTCCTTTGGTGCTGTTTTTACAAAAGAAATGTAGTAACGCATTTCATAGTGTTCACCTTCTGGGGTCTTGAGTATGTTTATACAAAAAAAAAAACAATTTAAACATAATTTGAATTTATTATATGCTAATTGAATATATTATGTACTACTTCATACATAAAATGTCTTTAAATACCTCGAATATTTCGTCAGACAGTTCAAGTTACAGATATGTTATGCGACCTTCACAAGCAAGAGTTAAAACTTACACTCTCCAATCCAATTTTTTTTTAATAAATGTCTTATATCTATATATATATCCATATGCCTTTTCCCATTACCTTCCCTTGTACTTTACTTTTTTTTTTTCAATTAAATGATTTCCCCGATTTTATTTCCCAAAACGACAAAATTGCTTTTGCCTCCAACCGTCTCGGAATTGGGCTAGGATAAATGGGAGCTAGTGTTATGTGATTGATGATGTGATTGTTATGTGATGATACATATGTATGTAAAATACCTCTTATGTTTATATTCGTGAAAAGGTAAGTACGTTTTGCTACATTCGATTCACCATAACATTCACCCGATACTAATCTAATTCGATGTATCCATGTAACTACATAGAAACATTTCTATGATCTATAAATATCCTTTATAAGTAATATTCCCTTTTATCCTAAATTCCTGTAACCGTCGTTCGAATAGTTAGTATGCGGTGCTACACAATCAATGTTTCGAACAATGTCACGGATGGTCTTTAGCTGGGCCTTATGAATAAAGGCACGCTTAGAGTACGTCTACGCATTACAGTGGATTTTAATGACAATGTACGTATTTATAACGCTCATTAATCTATATAAAATGCATAAAATACTCTGTAGATCCTGATGTACAAATAAAGTATTATCTATCTATCTATCTACATAATTAAATACGTCATCATAAGTTAAATAGGCAGTTAATGAAATTGACAATATATTGTAATTTTATGGATATTTTATTCTAATTCCACAATTTAATAAATATAAAAAAAATATCTCGTATCACTGATCATAGATGAAGATCACTTGACACTTGTGATCACTCTAGCGTTCACAATTCCGTTCACCAATTTGATCACTATTAACGAAGTACTTAAAACTTACAATACATATGTATGTTATAAAGCTAGATGTACTCTACTCTTTCTCAAAGAACTCTTCGGTGAGCGGTATATACGAGATCTGATCATAGGTGTAAGTGTTGAAGAACTTCTGCGTCACGTTCATCATGTAATCGATGGCGTAGTCCAGGATTGGACCTCCGAAGTCTTTGGCTAGAACCTGTGAGTCTGCGTTCAGGACATTCAGAACCTGGGCACCTGAAAATAGATACATTTGTATTAAGATATATAATTATATTATAAATTATTAGATATATAGAATTAGGTAGCATGCATAACATGCTCGTCTGTTATATTTTAAGGATAAATCTAACATAGTCATCACATATTCACTGCGTTGTGAAAAACAATGTAATCAGAAATTTGTAAAACAAAAATAAATCGAATGTGTCCATGGAGTTTCTTGCCTATTCTTCTCCTTGGACTCTACGTATTGGAACACGCAACTAGTTTCAAGACTGACTTAGTGTTACTGATTCCGACTCCTGAGAATTCGTAAGTACCGGAAAATTGATTCAATTTATTTTTTATTATTCATTTTAAACAACATATTGCATTATCTACCAGTCAACCTATGGGAGGTTGAGTGAGGGACATGGCAGGTGTATAAAAATAAAATAGTGAACACAGTTACACTCGTACATGCTAAAATATATATAAATATACATAAACACATAAACACACATATATACATGTATAATTGAATACAATAAATAGATACAAATTTTCCCTATAGTTAGTTATACAGTCATAAGGGTACCTCGGTCAACTGTTTCAAATAGAATTCACCGACTAACTTTAAACATATCCCAGTTGGTGGTCATCTTAATCTGAAGAGGGAGCGCATTTCAAAATAAAATAGATTGCTCAGCAAATGAAGAATGAACGAGGGAAGTGTAAGTAGGAGTAGCAGATTATTTTTGGAGCGGAGATCTCTGTAATGGTTGGAACCTAGCAGACTAAGTTATGAGGTAAGATAAGAGAGGGCTGTGGGGATATTAAGAAGAGAAATAGGTAACCACGACAGTTGGGTACGATAACTAGACACATGGTCGTACTTACAAAGATTGAAAATGATCCGAATGCAATTATTGAGAAGTCGGTCAAGTTTGTTGAACAGATCTGCATTCAGGTCGAGGTAGCATACATCACCATAATCAATTATGGAAAATATTAGTGTCTGTTTTTTAATTCAGACTATTATATATTACTACTAACTTACTATATTCACACTATTCTCATGCTATCTCATGCTCCTATACGTTCTTCATTGTGATGAATTACATTTTAAATAAATATGCCTGCCGTATATGATCAAACTGAGGTAGAAATTACTTAGAAAGTTAAAGTTTTAGAAGAGGAAGCTCTGGGGATTGGTTATTTGTTCAAGGGCGAACATTCGTCGTTTCCTAAACTCCCTGTTATAAACAAGATACATGGACATGTGTGTGACAATTAAGTACTTTTCCTACACATACAACCTTGTTTTTATTAGCTATAGACGTCGAACATTGACATTGAGTTGTCGTCAATATTGTGATTACAGATGAAGTAAGTGCCCATTTGGTCAAGGTCCTAGTCTATATTAGAAGAAACGATTTCGAGATGTTTTTTTACCTAATATTTAGATATTTGCAAATAAATATTCGGTGTAGTTTAGTTTCGACACAATTTGCATCACATTTATGGTTTCATGTAAATCAGGTAACTAATATGCTTTTTTCATCTTATTTTATTATTATACTGGCTGACCTGGCAAAGTTCGTGCTTATTCAGCTATTAATCCGTTGCCATGAGGTTCACGATGGAGTAGAATAGGGCCATCCCATTTCTTCCCAGTGGTGTCGTAAAAGCAGTATGACGGTATTAGGTTTGCCCCTATCGTATAGAAGCACTTCTATCACAGAAGAGTGATAGAAGTGCTTCCTATACGAGTGACGTTTTATACATTGGGATATAACCTTAGAACATCAACTACTGGATATATGCCTCCCTAAGTAACTTCCAAAAAGACTAGTTTTAAGTGGTCCGCGTTAACTGTCAGCCTTGTCATACGCTCATCTCATAGCTCATACGTCCACCGTGTTGGTGGATGTGTATCTATTTTACATATTTTTTGTTTTATCTACTTTTTTTGAATACATCCTTGAAGAATGCCTCAAAAATCAGGACACATATTATACTTTACCGGTATAAAATCCCACATTTCGGATCCGATACATGTTCGACTACGATCTAAGAACATCGAAACAGACCTTGTGTCACATTGGCACGTCAATGTTGTCAGGGCTACGGAGTGATGTTTAAACCGTCCATTGTGCATTAGCCATCAGGGAATGTAACGCGTTAGCATGAGTTGAATCTTTAATTATTTGTAACAATCCTTCAAGGTACTTTAAAACATTTAACTTTAAACCGTGGCTATGTATCAATGGAAAAAGTCATGTTCCAGAAGAAGTTGGTCCCAGCTACCACTGATAGAAATCATATGTTTCGTTGTCGTTTTACTATTTCAAAGGTGACTCAAAAATTACATCAAAATCACGAACCAAATTATTTTTCTAATAATGGATAATTTTCCTCAAACTTTTTTGTACTACTTTTGTAGCCATTCAGTAATGAACTCATGACTTTCATATTTCTGATTCCCGCCGCGGTATATTTTAACAAATAATGCTTAACTCTTTGTCTCTTAACATTTTCTGCCAGTCATCTATTTTCTCGGACGGTTCTCAAAGGCCGAACATCAACACATACTATAAAGTTTTTATAAACTTACTGATTAAGGGATTCCCTCTAATCAAATTTGTGAGGTTCAGCTTAAGGTCAGTCCCGTAATCAGCCTTGTACTTATATGAGTTGATCTTGTAGTGGCCCTCGTTCTTGTTATTTAGTACCACTCGTTCAGCTACCTCCAAGTGTATGCGTTGGTTGTCTGTAAGAGATAAAGAATTAAGGGTAAGTAAACTATGTAACTTTTAACCAAGAAATATACATCTAAAAATACAGAGGTATTTAGATTCTCATCCTTTTTGAAGTCGGTGAAAATATATTTTATATCCTATTATTCTACACTTCGGTGTTATTATTTTTAAAGTTCAATTTAATCTAAATTTGCTAAAAGTTAAAAGTGTAATGAAAACAAAAAGGTGAATATAAATCGGGAGCTTATTTGTAGGCACTACAACATACTAACTATTGGAGCTTTACTTATGAGTCATTTTTTATTGAATATTCAAGTAGATACTAATAAGACCAATGTGCATCCATAATTAGTTTTTAGAACCGTGATGTTCTGTATTTACTCATTGTTAAACTGTGTTGAAATGCCTCATTCATATTAAGATTTTATCATATTCATAGTGTGCAATAATTGTGTCTATCTATCTATATATCTACAGTAGGAACAAAAATAAGTTTAGTAATTCTTAAAAAGTGCGGGTAGCTGCCGAAACTCGTACTTTACTTATGCATAACTGATCTCACTAGTCAACAAATTGATCACAAAACGTCGGCAGACGAAAAACACATTTAAATCATATCGCGATCGAGTCCCGATTTGCAACCAACCAACCAACTGTGATACTGCTCTTTTGATACTTACAGATTTTGATCTTGGCGTGTCCATCGGTGTCCAAGTTAAATAGAAGCAGTCGGCCGTGGAGACTGTATTCACCGCGGATCGTAAAGTTGCAGTGTATATCGAAGATGAAAGTCCGTTTTTCGCGATGAGAGCTGAAGAAATACATAAAAAGGTAGGAACTTAAAATTAAAACGCTAACTTTCAAAATAGACGAAGAACTTAATAAAAATTAGGAATTTAAAACTGTGTGTTCGTCAGTAGAGTGAAATAGGACCACTTCATCTTTTCGAAGGGATTGGATTGTTATCTGTCTGATAGTATGTATGCAGTAGCATGCATAACATGAGTAAACATGTAAATAGCATTTATAATAATATTGGCGACTGGCTGTTGATAGCAAGAGCCGCGTTAACCGTTGGAGAGATGGTATGCCATAAGCATGGGCTTAGGCACGAATAGGGCGGCTCGAGCGGAGTAATACCACGGCCTCACAGAAAACCGTTAGACAAACAATGCTTGCATTGTATTTCCGAGTAAGAGAGGGTATAGGCGTCCAAATCCCCCTTTGCTCTTTCTCCTTCCCTCATCACCCCTCTTCTCCTCACCCTCATATTCGGGCAGCGCACTTACGATACTTGAGTTGCAGGCGTCTGATTTTTTTTTGCGTCTGATTTTATAGAAAAAGCTTTCTTATTTTCTTTCAAGTTTTTAGTTTTTATTTAGTTATACTATGTTGTACTAATCAAGCTCTTTTATTTAATAGCAATATTGAGGTATAAAAAAAAGCAAACCGCCATTTTGCGGTGGGGCCAACTTAAATTTACAATGATACTGAACATACATAATTATATTGTCATCGTAAATGAAATTGTGTACTAAATTTCAGATCAATCGGTCAGAATGAAGGGATTAAAATTTTAATTACCCAATTTTACCCAGGGAAAGCTAAATCAAACCGTTTCAATGTGGGCTGAATATAGGCCTACCTTTACATAATATATGTACATATGTAGGATCTTAAAAACAAACCAAGAGATCAATTTCATTGTACACCTTTTAGTCTAATGAATGTATGGACATCCTTTTATGACCCATGGAGCATAGAAGTTGCTGCAAATTGGCAGTTGCGGTATCTAACTTTGACAATGAGGAACATCGGGATGACATCAACGATAATTGCGCTTTGCTATTGTTACCACGACTTATATAATCGTAAACTTACCTTTTGTTTTAAATAGATTCAGGAAGGCTAATAGTAATGTTGGATTGTTAAGTGTATAAGGAATTTGTGCCTAAGCATGGCTCTACCACTGTGTATAACTTTCTATAGTTAGGTTTGCTTTTATTTTAAACTAGTTATTTTCACTAAGGAATAAAAAAAAACAATCCACTAATAACTAGTTTTAACTAGTAGTTTTAACTAGTTATTAGTGAAATATGTTGGACTATAAAAGTCTACGTGCTATTCCAGACTAAAATCTACCTCCATATCCAATTTCATCCATTTCCGTTGATAGCTAGAACTTTTAGAGTGATTGAGCAACGAAAACTTATCCAAACTTTATCGTCTATGATTGTAGTAAGATTATCAGTTCAAGGTAACTGAAGCAGAATTTTAAAACTAAATACATTTTTATTTTCACTAAGCCAAGTTTTAATGTATACAGGCTCACTTTTTTACTTTACATATTTCCAAATAATGATCTCACCCAAATGTCAACTTTACAATGTTCTCTCTCTCATCTTTAATTTCAATTTCATATTTCAAGGTAAGGTTTCCTTTTTCGTGCAGCTGAACATAACTAATAAAACTGTTGTTTATGCCGGTACTAGTTTTGTGAGATATTGGATGATCTTCCTTGATGTTGTGTCCCATTTCTCAATTTTTAATGTTATATGTTGTTCAATTTTCCCATTTTTTATCACTAAGAACCAAGTAGATAACATAAAGGCAATTGCCATACATTTGTAGGAAAGGATTTTGAAAGATTATTAATAGTCATAGATACGAATTACAACAATCAAGCTCATATTGCAATATTATTAAAACTAATTCATTACTCACAATTGGGATTTAAATGATTGACAAAGTCGATATTTGTTTTAATGTTATGCAAAATGTTCTAAGTCAGTATTAGAGAATTATGTGCGATGGGGGAATTTTTATTAATTTAAACTTGTGTTTAAATTAATAAAAAATCACCAAACACCTATAGCAGAACTTGCAGAATCCATCTCTGTCATTAATAAAGACAGAATATATTTGTGTATGGAGTAAGCAACAAGGGTTGAATGTTAATCACAAGTGACCATTGTCGGTAGCCTCAGGGTTAGATCTAAAGTCGACTGGACAGGTCTACCCTCAATTCTTTGTGATGGAGCCTCAATACCCATTGCAGATGCCGTTCAAAATTTCGGAATCTATATTGACAAACACTTATCTTGAGTACCGCAACTACAAGAAGTGAGTAGAAAAGTGTTTGCTTTTTTAGGATCTCTGAGAAGATTGCGTAATCTTCTACCGGTTACGACCAAAATTGCGCTTGCAGAATCCCTTTTTCTTTCAATTCTTGATTACGATGATGCCAGCAATCCTGATCTCACCGAAGACCAAATTAATAAGTTAGAACGACTTCAAAACTTTTGTATGGCATTTATTTTTGGATTACGCAAATCGATCACGTTTCTAAATATCGGGAAAAGCTCAACTGGATACCCATACGCCTTCGCCGGAATATCCATATCCTTTCACTACTATAACGTATTCTTTTCAATTCCAACATTCCTCTTTACCTCAAAAACCGCTTTGAGTTCTTACAAGACACTCATTTAAGGTCCCTCAGATCGTCAGAGAATTTGAAATTGGCAATGCCGAAGCAGTCCACGAATTTCTCTTCTTTTTACAGTTAAGTCTATATTTATGTATATGGTTACATATCAAATGATTACAAATCAACACTGAAATTTATATAATTTTTTTTTTTAAGAAATGTCTAAATCGAAACACATTATTCTTAACTTAAGTTTTTAATGTGAAGAATGAAATTGTTTTACTATTATAAGAATAATTGTTTTATAGTTTGGTATCATGCCCAACAATTGTATGCGTATATCTGGGGTGGCATCCAATCTTGACCTGTATTTTGATTTTTGTATAGACGTAGGCTGAAAAGATTGTTTCACAAAGATACGTTGTGGCGAATGGGAGTGGGATGAATGGTGGGAGCAATGTTAAGATAGCCCTTTTGGCTATTTCAGCTATACAGGGCTAATAGCTAATAACAAATAATTTTGGCGGAACCCTTATGACTATTCTACGGAATCCCTAGGTTCCGCGAAACCCAGTTTGGGAATCCCCGATCTATTATATTATATATGTATATGTTCATGTTTGTACATATTCTATTTTGTATTGCCTGAAAAAGATCACAAATAGCGATAAGGCCGCCAATTGTATAAAATTTGTTTTACTAAATTTTGTTTTTTGTTTTTATACTTAATTTTTACTTGGTTAGAATATTTATAACGATATTTTGATGTACAATAAATAAAAAAATATATCTATCTATCTAATTTTATCTAGTGCTAGTAGTGGTATAATAGTAGTAGCTTTTCTTCCGTCTCTTGTAAGGTACAGTACAGCTCTACTATTTTAATAAGTTACGCCGATGTACCTGCGCAAAACTCATAATTTTTGCTGGCGCGAAAAGGTTGTCGCGTACGAACCATAACCGAGTCAATATAAAAGAACGAGATAGAGAAACTCCAGTTGTTCTTGTATTTAAAATTTTAATACAAATCAATAAGGTCTGTATTTACTTCGTGTTTACATTCGGTTTTTGTCGGCGGCTGGTAGCGCTCTCCTGCGCAAACGAATACAGCCGCTGCTACTAATAAAAGTGGTAGACCTGTATATAGATTTTTTAATTGCAGTGTACAATTAAAAAAAAACTACTCAAGGCTTCATATTGTGAGGATTCGTGACCTAAGTAATTCAGTTTATGTAATTTACTTACGTACATAGAGTAATTGGATTCATGATTGATTTCTACTACTGATTTCTATAGACGAAACATGTTTCTAACAGTCCTTTAATAACACCTGTAGTGTAATTTGTGTAGTACCAACTATCCTCTGCTTTACTTCTGGTAACTCTAATTACCAGTAAAGAAAAATCCCTAGCGGTGTTGTTTTTTTATGGTATATGGGGAAAGGGGGTTTGGTCCTCCGATAACCAACAGAACGCAAGCGTTGCTTCAAAACTGGTGTACATAATAACAACCTTATAACATAAATGAACGTTCTAAATATACTTTTATCGCAACCATCCAAGCAAATTGTATCTTCGTTTGTTTAACCTCTATGTCTGATATATGATGTCTAACATAGTCCTAACCAAGAGCACTCCGATAAGATCGATGTAGTCTCAATGCGAATTTGCCAATGTAACATACATATCTGTTTTGGCTTTACAGATACGTACAAACACGGTTGACTACCGTCCTCCGCTCACTAAGTTTTGCAATAGGTTAAGAAACTCGACACTTCACAGCTTGTGCGTGTTCATAAGTTTTCGTAACGTTTGTAGATGACATTAGTGCAATTAGTAAAGGGTTTATTATAAAATAAAAAATACATATGAAATTAGGGCTTACCGATATTAAATACCTATAACGGATCAATAAAAAATAAACAAATATTTTGACAAAAGAATGTTGAAGCAATGGGTTAAAAGAACTAAGAATCGGTTTATAGATCGTCTGATTAGAAAAAAAATATTATATATTGTTACTAATCATACAATAATTTTACGACTATGTGTCTTAAGAAACGTTTATCGAAAATATCAGCCTTATTTTGACTATTTTTGATTCTAAGATACAGTTAGCGACGTCTGTTTCAAGTTTATTATATCTTTAAGTCGCAATTGAGAACTGCACCAGCTACTACTTAACTACTTACTTCCTGCACTTTACATGAGACAAAGATAAGACACAAACGCAGGCCCCAAGACATACACTACGGGCTAACATGACCTTTAATCTCAGATAAAAAGCTCGTGTCCAGCACTGACACTGAGACAGTTTCCGAAATATACTTATTTGTTGGGAATAACTTGTTGCTACATGCAAATTTTAATATATTTTATATTTATAACCTTGGCTGCGGCAAGTAAAATCATTACTGTAATATGAATGTAATGTATGCTTTATATTAAGTTGTTATCTCTGTTAGGGGCCTGAAATCGAAGGTATAAATATAGTGATAGTATGAATATATTATGATATGAGTATAACAGAAAGTAGATAATGTTGTGTAGAATTATAGTATAAAATATAAAGTTGATAAGTTGATTTAGTAGATTTGTATTTAGGAACAATAAGACTTTATATGTTCCTAAGCACTAAAAGTGCTGCTATCGGCGTCAAGTCGACTTAAAAGGTGGGCACTGAATATCAGTTGGGTGGCCTATGTGTGCACTGCTAATGTTCACAATACTTGTAGTATATGGGCACTTGCAGACAAGTAGATGGGCTACCTGCTTTTATTTTATTTGGGAAGCTTTTAAACAGCATTGCACTGAAATTAATAGTAGCAGATGCCTATTAGAAGCTCCCACATTCGAGAGTAAGTGATAACTGCACATTTAAATCTGCAACTCAAGAGTGTGCTGTCCGACTTTGAGGGCGAGGGGAAAGAGTAGAGGGGGGGGGGGGTTCAAGAATAAAAATAACACAGAAAAAATAAAAAAATAAATAACAATTATACTTACGACACTTTATCCGGAACACATGTGCTTAATCCAATTAGCTTAGCATTGTGGAACGTCATCTTCAAGTTCCCGGGCAGTGTCATGCTGATGTTCCGGTCTAGAAGCAACGGGTCTAGTGGTGGGATCCCAGCCTCGGGAATTCCTTTCACGATCCCGGGAATCGCATCCATAGTTGCTTTCGTGAAACATTCGTCGCTTGACTCCGAACATGGATGGATGTAGTCAGCTGTTAAGAAAATAAAGGACTTTTTAGCCAATACTACTTTTGAAAGGAGTGTCACTCGAATAAAATGGTCTATTATTTTTTACGGTAGGCACATATAGTTTCCATCCGAGGGATATCTTTATCAATTATATTAAAAATTAGCTGTTCTCTGCAGTTTGACATGCGTTACGTGATATTTTACATCCTATACTTTTTATGCATCTCTATGTATTGCTCTTTTCTTTTGTTCACGTTTAAAACGACAGCTCCCATATTAGGTATAATTCCTGTGTCACGGGGTCTTTACGAAAATGTTGTAATATATGTAGACGTTCGAAAGTGCCTTTTGGGCCTATTTGAAATAAATGCTTTGACTTTAACTTAGAATATTTAATCAACGGACATAAGAAACACCCAGACTCGGGACATCTATTTACTTAGAGGAATCGGACTTCCCGGAACCAGCCACTTTCACATTCAGCCACTAATAGGTGTGCGACCCTGACTTGCTTCAGCTATTACTTATACTCCCTGTATAAGCGAACCCTCCCTTTCCTTTCTATCCTCTTTTTCCTGTCAATATATCCCAAAATTTTCTCATCCTATTCTAAAAAGTGCCCAGATGACGGCAATAGGCTTGCCCCCTATTACGTAAATGGTACTAAATTATTATTGGTAAACGTGGGCATTAATTTCGCCTCTGCCTGCACCTTTGTGGACACAGGCGTGAGTGTATATATGTATGTATGTACAATTTTTTGTCCCGTCTGGGAATCGACACCCGCGACCTCTGGATCAGCAGTCAGGGTCACTAACGACTACACCAACAGGCCTGTCATGTAAATACTCTATGTAATACAAATATACTTATTTTATTCTGCCTGGTACTTCTAGTACTTGATCACTGGTTGTAAGATTCTCATTTTTCGTAGATATCTATAGATATGTACTAATAATGGATAAGGAACTCAATTGTATATCAATCAACAATCAATCAACTTGTATAAATCATACAACAAGACCACAATGACATTGACCATTCATGTATTTTCGTTTTCTTCATTGCAATCCAGTAAGTAGTTGTCAGTAGGCAGTAGTTTCGTAGTAGTTACGTAAAGCTTAGTACTACAAACTGTGATAAAAAGTGCACACAGGCGATAGGGCACAGCAGATATCCGTGCGAAATTTAGCTGCGTCTTTTTCTGGTTGTAAGGAGAGTCTCAAAGGAGCTTCATATTAAGATTTGATAGGTTTGGAACTACAGCAGATACAATAGCTAATGTATGCTTAGATATCGTTAACCATAGAGACGGCCGCGTTCTTATTTGGCACTTCAGTTGTATACAGGAACTAATCATGATCACACTACCTTAAAGTATTCGTGCAAGCATGCATAATATTTTGCTATTCTTTTAGTCCCATTTGTAAGGGCTATGGGGCCAGTAGGATATTTAAGGGACCAATGTCTTGCGAATTTTAAATTCACAAACCAACTGGGTAATGATGGCCATTTATATTTAGGTACTTTAAAGCGAAATCAAGTAAGTACAAGAAACATCTAACCACGGCCTTGAGCATAAAGGGAGAGCGGCTGCAACAAATTGCATCTAAACACACAGCTTCTAAACAAATACTCGTAATTTGACCTAAATTGAAAAATGGCCGAACTTCAGTGGTGTCTTGTTCTCTTTAATTACTTGTACTTAATAATTACCTGTTATCTTTTCGTATTTGTAATTAAAACCTAGATTGTTTTCAGAATGAGAATCAAATCATCTCTAAAAACTGACGGTAGATTTTCATTTCCAAATTCATAAAGAGACAGTTGCATTCAAAACAAAGCATCACATAAAAAAATACTCACGCAGTGGCACCAACTGGAAGCTGCCATAAACATAAACACACAAAACCAAAACCACATAATGTCCGTAGTTCGTCATTTTCAGCACAAGTACCTATTTTTCTGTACAATGTTTATTTTTGCAAGAAGTCAATTTATTTTCTTTGCAATTTTCGCAACTGCATACGGTAGCGTTGCATGCGAGGCCTGTTACACGAATGTTCGCGACTGCTTGTCTATATGATCTTTAATTTCATGATTAAACAACACCTCAAGGATTTAAGGTGTGATTTCTTTGGAGCGATTTTCTAGCTGAGGATAGAGAATGATTTAATGACAATACTTTATCAATACCTTTATTTATTTTTTAAGTTTTATGACGTCATACATAATGTTTGCTATGTATGTAATGTAACCCTGAATATTGGTTCATTTCACTCTCTTGTTTCTTATGTAGTACCTTGAAAATATGCGGTACTATTTACAGTAACCGAATTTAGAAAAGAAGTGGGTTCTCAATTTAGTCTCAACTAATATCTTTTGCATGATATGAGAGTAGGGTTATAAAAAGTAAAAAAAATAACCCCACGGTATATAAATACATGGATAGATAATAGTTTGTACCATACCATACTAACAGCACATTTAGTCTATGAAAAATGTACGGGTCGCAAATTCCACGCGAATGAACCGGCGGACAACAACTAGAAAGAAAGAAGTACAATAATTAAAATGGCAACATTTAGATAATCCAAGCGTGCCGGGAAGTCTGAGCCCTCTAACGGGCGTACACACAAACTAGTTATTTCTAATTTTATCAGGTTTTTGTTACCGCGATGTCACGGTTTACGAAATCACCCTTTATCCGTTAGCAATCACGACCTCTACACTATCGTCTATGGCATAAGATATAGTTGGGTAACCTAATGATTCCTGCCTACTAATGTCAATCTGAGATTACCTCGGTAGTGACTGAGCTAAAATTCATGTTGCAAAAACCAAGTCATTATTAAGATCTTTCTTTTCTTCGATCAGTTCAGAGTTTATAATAAATATATTATAAGCAATCTACTCAAAACCATGCTAACATCTAGATATTTAATTTAATTTAGAACTAATATCTTCTATCAGACCTCAAATTTATGAAGAACATTCGGTATTATTTTGAGCAATCAAGACGAATCTTAAAATACCACGGCCTTACAGAAAACTGGTTGTTAAGCAACTTTCGTTGCATTTATCCTAAATTAGTGACATTTTCGGAGGCCTAACTCCCCCTTTCCTCTTTCCCCTCTTCTCTTTCCCATCTTTTCATCATCAATCTAATCTTTCTCCTCCAGTCATCTCAATGGCGGGCACCGCACTTACGACTTTTGAGTAGCAGGTGTCCATGGGCGGCTGTTGTCACTTAGATAAACTATAAAAAATAATTTAATACAAAGATACGCATATATATTCATACAAAAATATGAAAATAATAAATATATACATAATAGTACCAAGTGACATATCTATATATTACTTATTCTTAGAAGACAACTCTCGCACTAGGATTAATTCCTGTGTCGCGGGGTATTTTAAAAACATTCAAGCAACGGACACAAAGAACATCCAGACTTCTCAGAACAACAATTTAAGGAATGCACAAAGTGTTGTCCCGTGCGGAGATCGAACCCACAACGCTACGCTATCCGTGTAGTCATATTATTTCACTAGTTTATTGAAATTGGTTAAAGTTTGCGCACTTCTGATGTTCGGTGGCAATTCATTCCACAGACGGACAGCCTTAACAGCAAAAGACTTGTCCATAAAATTTGTGGTATGAGCTATACACCCAATACTCTTAATATCTAATTCTTAAAGAGCCTAAGTTAGAGGGTTAGAGGGCAATAGGCTTGCTCTGCTATTTTAACAGATTGTTTTGTGTTGCATAATCGAATGTCGACCATAAAACACGAAATTTCAATTTTTGTTTAATGTTTTGTTTTTCTTTTTATATATTATACGGCAGACAGACGGGTCACCTGATGGTAAGTGACAACTGCCGTCCATGGACACCTGCAACTGGAGAGTCGTAAGTGCGCTGCCCGCCTTTTAGAATGAAGAGGGATGTGGGGAGGGGAAAGAGGCGGGGATGACGAGATGGGAAAAGGGGCGGGAAGTCAGGGAAGAGGAATAAGGAATTTTAAAGACATCCCGTGCCACGACAGGGCACAATTACTACTTGGCTCCTGTAGCTTTTTTTTGCCGCGTTCACGTAATAGATTTAATTCACACGCATATTAAGTATAAATGAAAACATTTTTCATTTTTCTACATATCAATCAATCAATTAAATACTGTAGACCACGCTCGACATAGCATAAAAAATGTATAAACATACAAAATAATATATTCTCGTATAAACTTGAAGTTTTCTAAATATGAAATACAAATTGCCCTAAGAAGGGATGATTTTACACTTATTTGTAGATATAGCTTGTGAGACATTATTACCACAGATTATAAATACAATTGAGTTACATAACCTTTAGTATGTAGCTAGCTGAAATGACTTCCGAGTGTGTAATTATTAGTTAATGGGAAGGCGGCTAGTTTTCCATTCGTACATCTACCAATTACTATTTTGAAATCATTGGGAAGCTTGTACCTATATAATTGTCAATTAACCTAACTTTAATTATTACTGTATTTCATTAATGTTTACTGAGAGACATCTTTTCATTGTAATAATCATTCTAGAAGGATGAAAAGTAACTACAGATGGTCCAACATTTGTGTACGTAAATAGTCATATTTGACAAATTGAAGGCGGATTAATAGATAATTTACTTTTATAAAAGTCGATAACTGATTTCAATGCTCTTATAAGATTATATAATCGTAAAGAGCTGTAAGTAGAATAATAATTTTTCAAAATCATACATTAAAAAAAATCGTAAAAAATAAAAAAATACAACTGAATTGAAAACTCCAGCCTTTTTGAAGTCGGTTGATAAAGCAGAGAATTTTTAGACATTGAGTCAGCCTCTGTTCTTTTTTGTATAAACATAAATTCTAAATAAATAAATAATCATTCAAAGGCCAGTTAAATGCAAATCCAGCATGCACCAAAATTACATTTACAAATGCAACCCAGTACAAGTGTGCAAATAGTAAACTTGTTAGAGTCTAGCACGTTCATCGCACTTGTGCAGCGTTACCTAACTACCTCACCGGCGACTAGACTCTTCTTTGCACTAATAAACATAATTCGATAAACACTAAACAAACAACAAGTTATCGAAACATTACACGCAATGAGTACTTAGAGCTACGGGATTTTGTCTATCTGCATGGTGTTAGTAACTTGTAACTTAGAATTTGAATCTTGATTTTAAAAATGGACGGATGCATGGAATGGGGAATGTACGCTACATATAAAACGCTAATTTTCCAAACAGAAAAAAAAAAAAATCTGTTTGGAGTTCTTGAGTCTGGACAGGAAAATGTTTATAAATCATCCCTAATGCGGGAGTTGTCTATTTAAAAAAAAATAATTCAAAATATTAATGAAGGGAAATAAGGCAATAATGCGAAGATGGTATTAGCTCACGAAAACAATAAAAATATATTTATTTTTAGTGTATCAGCACATGCCGGGAAGCTCTCTGATCTCAAACTAAGCAGAGCTTGCACTATCATAACTGATAGATTTCTAGATAAATATTTAAGATACATTACACCCAGACAAATTATCAACTTAGGTCGGAATCGAACTCGTCAATCGTCCGCGACCAACAGGCCAGTCCAAATAAATTATTATAAGTTTGTGTTTATTTATAGTTAAACAAGATGGTCCTTAAAATATACATTTATGAAATCGTTTCTGAGATCTTACACCTCTGTTATCAAATTAAAAAAAAAACTTTTAAGAAAAACTTTATTCATAATTCATCAAATTTTTTAGTCGTATTCTTAGACTAGCCGCTAACCGCAGTATGACGTGCCTTTATGGCCACTGGGACCTCATAAGTTTTGCAGTGTCATGTTTTATAGCCTATATTATTAGCCAATAAATGTTTAATATACCCAATCCAAAAAGAATAACTCAAATCTGACTGATAGTTCCACAGATTATCTCGTTTAAACAAACTAATAAAAATACTGATTAAAAATCATATTCTTTACTTATTATGTAAAGAACTTTAAATAAAATACTAATGGAATTATTTTTTCAAATCTAAATCTTTTAATTCAACAACGATTTTTTTTAAATCAGTTCACATAACATATATGTATATGTATATACTCGTACATAACGAAGATGTCATGTAACACACAAAATAATTAGTCGAGTTGAGAACCTCCTCTTTTTTGAAGTCTGTTAAAATATTTAACAGGTTTTCTTATATATATCATTTGAATAATAATTGTAGTAATAAAATGAAGATCTATGGAGAACTATGTGAAAGGGACAACTCTTCATAGATTTTAGACATCTTGTTTCAGGGCGCCAGCCGATACCTCCTCCGTGGAGGGGTATTTTGTTTTGTTATAGGATGCAAACGAGGAGATAGTTCACCTCATGGTAAGTAACTACCGCTGCCCATGGCCACCTGAAATTTAGGAGTCGCAAGTGCGTTGTTGGCCTTTAACGTGGGAGTATGCTCTGTTTTTGAGGGTTTGAGGATCGCATCAGTCCGGAAATACCGAAGAAGGCCGGCCGACAATTTGTTCCACTGAAATATTCTGCCTCTGGGTATAATTTCTACTGATAATAGTAATGTAGTATATATATTATTTTATTTATAACAATAAACCATATAACGTTTAATAGAAAATTACACCAAATCACCAGACTTATTTATCAGACCATTAAGCACCAACAAAATCCATTGCGCCATTCATTCGGTAAATTGTGTTCGTAAATACAAGTTAATTCGCCAACACTGGTACAATCATGATTATTTACTTTTGTCCAGGCTTATCGCTTGTTGCACACCGTGCGAAAACCTTTATAGCATTGTCACATTGACATCTCATTTTACCCTCAATGAATTTTATTCCGATATTGTTGGGTTTAAGTGGAAAGTAATTTAAACATCCTTCGGAATGGCGGGCAGTTTGTTTGGTTGTTTTCAGATGCGAAGTGTTAATGGTATTCTTTAAAATAGGAAAGAAACACATGTAATTTATAATCAGTCGATCGCCTACGGTTTTCCATTCTTTAGTTTTGTTAATTTGCCTCTGGTTCAGTGGTTGGTGAACCTGATCTCTGAGCCGATCCCCAAACGTGACTAAAATTGTCGTGTCAGTTGTTTCTATGTTTAGGAAGTCCCTACGATTTAGAAATCATCTCTAATGCGGGAAGTAGTTTAAAAAAATAATAAGAAGATAGATTTATTAGTACCATTATACATACAAAGGTAAAAGTATACTTTGCTTTTTAATAAGCTGTCGTAACCTACACTGAGTTGGGTAAATATTGCCGAATACAGGTGTTTTCAAAGTATACTTTTGTCAAATCAAATCTTGAGCAAATCGTCAATCCAGGTGGAGTGGCAGAAGCTGGATGCGAGAAGCCGTAAATAGATCGAAGTGGCGTGCAATGGGAGAGGCCTATGTCCAGCAGTGGACTGCGATAGGCCGATGATGATGATGATGATGATGATGATGAAACACTCTAAACACTAGTTGGTTGTGTTATATATCCGACATACCACTCCACCGTCAGCTCCGATGGGGAGACGACCCGTGGGTGACACACAAACGAAAATATAGCCTTTAGGGACTGCCGATAGAAATGAAAACTAAGTAACTTGTGAATTGTATCGTCGAGCTATTAGATTATACACAATATACATATAGCTCAGGGAAAGCGTTCTATGACGATGACGCGATTTCCATGATTTTTGTACACCCAAAAGTGCTCAACGCGCCTAAAGAAGTTTTCACTTCAAAAAGTGTTACATAATAAAAATAAGTCCTCGGCAATTAACGCGATATGTAGGCAAGTAGTACTGGAATTGTCTGGCATTTCTTCCTGCATAAGCCGCGATCGCTTGTGAAGGAACACCGTGTGGTTTTAGGATTATCATCCGACATACCTCTTCAAAGTGGAAAAAAAAAACGTGTTCCATAGAAAAAAAAACGTCATGAGTTTAGAAAACTGTCCTATAAGTAAACATCATTTTATATGTTTCATTTTATATTTATATTACAAATTATAAATACCTAATTAACATACAATAATATATTATACTTCTTAGTTTTCTCCAAAAAATGTTACAAGTAAGTGAGAGTAAATTATGGTCCGCAAAATGTGGGCTTTTATATGCCTCTACCTTCCCCTGTGGGGATACAGGTGTGAGTGTATATATGGATTGTATGTTGTATATCAAGTTAAATGCCGTCCTAGACTAAGATTGGAAATGACATAATATTAAGAAAACTAAAATAGAGTGCTATAACGATCTTCGTATGTTATTTGAGCATGAGCGTTAAAAGAATTGCAGCCCCTACTTTAAAGGAATCAAGAAACATACACAGATACTAAACGCTCACTGAACTCTAATATTACGTCTATAGTTTGAACAGCTGCAGCGATTGTCCGTATGAGCACAAATAGATTTTTTAAGAAGACAAACCAAATATTAAGTGCGTATAATGATGATGATAACATTTTCCAACACGAGCGTATATAAAAGAGGGGCAATGAAACATGATTTAAGCGAAAGAAGTATGTTATCTACTCTTAGACATGATGTTTAATCGTAAATTATATAGCATATATAATAGCAGTATCATTTTTTATATATAAGTCTGCAGTTGATTCGTGGTGTCAATAGGTGTAGGTCGAGTACCTACATGAATGAATAAAAATATTTTTATAAATTATAATTAAAAAAATCGTTATGAGCGACATACCTCTAAAACTATTCAGTAATAAAAAGGTGTAATGCTATGTATGTATGTATCTATATAATGACCACAGGATTAGTTAGTACGAATGAACACAATACAACATGTTATTACTAACAATACATCGTGTGAACTGTGTCTCGGTGACTCCCAATATGGTGACCACAATACTTACAAAATGAAAAAAAAAGCAAGTTACTAATGTAAAATTTCAAAAAAAAAAACCTGCCAGATTTTTTAAGCATTTGAAAATGACGCACCACAACGACTCAATTGATTTTTTTCCTAAAAATATGCCCAGTATTACTCGAGCCTATACATTTCTTGCTCATGCACATACATCTAAATTTGGTTGGGTATAAAAAAGTTATGTTTTAATAAATTAACTAAAGTACATACATACGTGAATACTTTAAATATTACACTCTGGGCAGTTTAATAAATAAAAAAAGAATTTCAGTGAACCGCGAATATGGTACAAATTATATTTACATATGTATATATTATGTCTGTTGTGCACAAGAAGAAGAAGTTATGAAATATCATATGGCCTCCTTTATCATCATGACCAGAGAAGCGATTGTGTGTGTGCAACAAGAAAGACGTATCGTAAAAAATAATCTTATTTGTTTATGCTATCTTTTCGAGAAGTATCACTGTTATCCAAAGTTATATTTGTATGGAAGCTATAGCTGTAATTAAAATATTTGAACGTATACACATAGCATATTTGCTACTAACATCGATAGAGTTCTACAAATTTATAAGAACTTGTCCAATTAATAACGACATATTAGACCATTCTTTATTTCTTTATAAAGATATAATCAAAACATTCATTATATTATGTAGGTACAAGGTTGTAAAAAGATTACGTCATACTGTCAAGTGACATCGTCTCGACCCTACGCGCAAATGTCTCATGTCTCGCAATTACATACTTACCCCTGGTCATCCTAATATTCATGGGTGGGCCTGGCAGTCTGTCTATCCGTCTGCCACAAATGGCTCAATTGCTCCCATTGTGATACGCTCAATTTGCTGTGAACTTTATTTCATTACGTGATTTTTTTCTTCTTCTAATTTGTTACTTAACCAACTTCTTTTCATATGACAGTAAAATGAAATACTTGTTTTTTTTCGAAATTTGGTTACGTGAATTTTCTGTACTTACTATTTTTTAGTGATGAAATCGTAAAATGAAATCGTCATTGCGTTATGGAGACCGTGGCTTACTTTATTGTATTACACGAACAAATGCTGGTCTAAGACATTTTCCCTTCATTTTAAATTGATCGTTACTTCATGACATACCTAATAATTTATATGTTACGATATTTTCAGTTTATACGGATGGAGTTAGGAAAGGCTTAAAATAATGTAATAAAATTAAGCGACATCAAACGCTCTCAAGGCAATTTTGGTGTTGCATCACGAGTATATCGACTGGCCTGTAAGCCTAGTGGTTAGTGCTCCTTATTGCTGATCACTAGTGAAACCGACAACGTTCAATTCCAACACGGGACATTTTGTGTAATACATAAAAAGTTGTCACAAGTCAGGGTGTCTTTCTGTCCGTTGTTTACATGTTCATAAAGTTCCCTGCGGCACAGGAATTCGCCCTAAAGAGTTTTATTGTTTTTAAATCAAATCAAATCAATCAATATGTCTCCTCTAGTCTTAATTATATAGACGAAAATTTAGAGCCAAGCCGCATCGAATCCTCGATTTAATATGAGTCTAGACTTGATCGAAATTATAATTATAAATTAAATTAAAATGCAGAAATATGATGCAAAATATAAATATAGTTAAAAACCATATCTTATTCTTTACTCGTGAGTATTCATTCAAGAATCCACTAATTAATGTTTATTCATATATTTAAAGTTATTTCACAAACATTACATACAAACATAATGCAAGAGAGTGTTAGGCTATTTCCAGAACGATGCTGGAAGGACAACCACTTCAAGATTGGTCAAAATAAAAAGTAATATACATATTTTGAAGTAAAAATATTATGAGAAATATTTTATTACAAATATAATGATTAGTGATTCGGGTATAATGCGAACCACTATTTTTACTAGTTTTGCAAGGATTAGGCGGCGCATTAGACCTCGGTATTCTTACCACATCATTATTCATATACTTTGTGATGGAGCCTCAATACTCACTTCATATGCATTTCAAAATTTCGGAATCTTTCTTGACAAACACTTATCCTGGGTAACGCAACTACAAGTGAGTAGAAAAGTGTTTGCTTCTTCAGGGTCTCTAATCTTCTACCGGTTATGGCCAAAATTTCGCTTGCAGAATTCCTTCTTCTTCTAATTCATTATTACGGGAGGCCAGCTATCCTGATCTCACCGAAGACCAACTAAATAAGCTAAAGCGACATCAAAAGTCTTGTATACGATTAATTTTTGGAATACGCACATTTGACCACGTTTCTGAATATCGGATAAAGCTCAACTGGTTACCCATACGCCTTCGCCTGAATATCCATATCCTTTCACTGCTATATAGTATTCTTTTCAATCCCAACACTCCTTTTTACCTCATAGAACGTCAGAGAATATGATATTGCCAATACCGAAGCATTCCATGAATTTCATGGATAAATAATTTACAATACAAGCTATCCGCTTGTGGAATGCATTACCACTCACCATCAGACGATGCATGCATGTAGTCTGTTTGTGTACCTATCTCTTCTTTATACAGTTAAGTCTCTATTTATGTGTTTGGTAACATATCTATTGTATTATATGTATTATACAGGAGGAACAAGTCTCCCTTTCGTCTTTTCCCTTCCCCTCATTCTCCCTCTCCTCTTTCCCCCCCCACATTCCTCCATCCCTCATCATCCTCAAAGGCGGGCACATTCCTCCATCCCTCATCATCTTCAAAATCCTATCTTGAGTAGCAGGTGTCCGCCGACGATGGTAACGGACGTTTCCATTGTCGGCGGTTGTCAGCTTCAATCAAATGACCCGTCTGTTCGTCTGTCCCCTGTATAAAATGAAAATAAAAAAACTGCGGGTAACTTTATAAATTTAGAACATTGTACTACTTTGACGACCCGCTCCGCCATGCCAAGCGAGTATTGGAACCATCTTCTTCAATCATACTTCCATACGGATTACCACAGCTATCTATAACGGGTATGAATTATAACTTGTATTTCATGAAGGAGTTCAGTTCAGAACAGCATTCAGAATGCGTAACGGGATTTTACGTTCAAATATGTAATTCTGTTCTGTTTGTTCTTTTTTTAAAACACACATAACATTCAGCACTCCCTATAATATAAAAAAAAAGTTTTGCCGTAAAAAGTATTGTATAAAATTTAAAGAGGTACGATCACCTTTTGTCTCACCTCGTTTACTTACTAGTAAGGCCACGTTCACGTTTCTGGTGTGCCGATGTCAGCAGTATCGTTGGAGATGCACGCCATCATAACAGTAAATCTCGTCGTGCGCCGCCGTCCGCTTCTAGCATACTAATGCAAATTTAGTGCAAGTTTCCACTTTTAAGAACGTCACTGTAATATGTTAAATAATGTTGTTGTAATTGTTCAAAATATATAAAATCTGACTATATTATTAACTTCACTTTTTGCTGACGTTATTTCTTAATGTCGAAATACCCTTGTGAGTATTTGTGTATGACACCTACTTTTCTATGTTCGTTAAGATAAATATTTTACCGTACTTCTCATTCGTCATCGTCATTCCTTAGTAAAACCGAGTATTTGTCATCTAATTCTTTTGTTTTCAAAATTCTAAATATTCCACCAAAATTATATGTCGACTATGGTCGATATTCGGAATATAATGAAAACGCGCATTGATCTTAAAGTAGTTGGGACATATGTGTATTAATAAAAATAATCGTGGAAAGCCTCACATAAACTAGCGAGAAGATGCAAGCTAGCATGCCTGCATGATTTACAAAGGGCCATCTTTTTCTACATTATGTTGCGAATTGTCCCACTTTTTGTTTGCTCCTTTGAAATTAAAGTTATTTCTGGAGGTGAGTAAAATCAGTAAGTACTTTAAGGAGCAAATGAAACAAAAAGCTTTTTACTCTATGAAGACCGACACTAAACGTTGTTTCTCAACGTTGGCATCTTAAGGATATGAAACATCACGACTTTGTATTACGAATTTTATTGATTTTTGAACTAATACTAGGCTAATGCCGGGGTCTGATGGTAAACGGTTATCGGTGTCTATAAACCCAAATGTTCAAACCCGCTTACTAAATTTACCAGTTAGTGTGGAGGTACCAACTTGTGAAGCTCTGGTGAGTCTACATATTAGTATTTGTGTGATGAGGAGGTTATAGATTTGTACCTTATTTCTTTCTAAATGGGGGAAAAAATAAGGTATGAAGCAAACAGCACTACTGCTTATCAACATTGAGGATCGTTAAAGTCGGTCAATTTTTTTTTAAATGTTAATTATTTACAACCGAGGGAGACGAGTCCTTGCTTACCACCTTAGTAGTTAAACTAAACATTTTCTGCGAAGTAGGTTCACATGACATATTTTATAACTGCAGGATACACGATTTAAAATCCATTTACCGTTTACATAATGTCAAATACTGTGATGCAATGTCGGCCTTCAAGGCAAAATGACAGGTTAGGCAATGTCCACACTGTGGTTGTATTTCACATACATACATACATACATATTCATAGTAAAAATCTATCTTTGCAAGCATTATGGTAGGCTATGAATTTATCATAAGCGCTTTGAACAGAATACAAGCATATGAATATCATAAATTAAACAAATTGTGAAGGGTTTGCGAATTAACACGCACTCACGCATTTCTGAAGTATGACACTTTGAAAGGAAAACAAAAAAGGTTTTTAGTAATAAAAAAAGAACACTGCACACCAAGAAGACTAAAGCATTTATTTCTAATCTTAATAAAAAAAACACAAATGTTCTACGTCACGTATACTTTGTGTGACAGTTTCTGTTCCCCTGAAATTTCTAGTTACAATTCTACAAACTATAATAATACAGTAACTCATTTTCACACTATAACATAATATAACGGGAGGCAAAGCTCATTTCGGGTGGTATTTCAAGTCGCAAAACTGTATGTGTCGTCAATAGTCCACAGATAGATAGCAATGAAAACGTGCGTCAGCTGTCAGAGTCATAATAGACATTGCTGTAATCAGTAATATAAGATATGTAAACTCTACATGTTATTTTAATCAGTAAAGTGTTTATATAACTGATATTGTTACGAATCTGACAGCTGACGCTTTTTTTGACTATCTCTAGACTACACATAAAAAATTGCGACCTGAAATTACCATACGAAATTACCGCTGCCTGCTATCCTTAGTATGAGTTATGTTAAAGAAAAGGAATTATTAAATAAAAAAACGAAATAGAAAGGTTAAGTAAACCAAAACTTGAAGATTATATAGATAGAGTATAAGACACATAGTAAAAAATATATATTAATAGTAGTACAATGGGGGGTCTCATCGCAATCTGCTTTTTAGCTTCTTTTATACATCTATCAAAAATGTGTATTTAAAGGGAACTATAAAAAGGGCCTTCTATTTTTAAATCAAGACCATTCGAACCATAGGTAGCCAAGTGCTCTAAAATGAAGTATTAAAATATTCATATTGAAATCGAATCGAAATGTAACTAGGCCACCAGCGATTATCGCCGGTGTAAATGCACCCTAAGTTTACGAATACATAAGTGCACCATGTTGCGTCTGAGCAAGTGGATGCAATGTATGCTGTTGCATCATTACCGGTATTGGAATGAATTTTGTGCCATTTATTGTTAGATTTCGTGCATATTTTCAAGACTCGTGGTTACTTTTTTTTGCCTTAAAATATTAGGTCCTCTTTGATATTATTGCAAACAGTAACTGATCTTGATATTTTTGTTATTTTAAGGATTTTTGTAGATATTTGCGCTTTGATGAGTAGAAACTGTATCTACCTACCTCTTGCATTATTTCTATTAGTAAAATTTCTCCATAAGTCACGTCGCTCTTCCACTTTACTTCTGATTAAACTCGTCACGGGTCCCAACACAGTTTAACTTTCTCTGGACTCTCTTTCTCTTTGTTAATTTGCTGAAAGTCGTTTGTGATGTTAGTTGATTTGCAATAATGTATATGATTAGCTTTAGCCTGTCGCTCCACTCCTAGTAACGTAGATTTTGCTCATTCAAGTATCCCTCAAAATGAGTATTTTTTTTATGTTAGTTTTCCTTTTTCTATAATATTATTCTCTCTTATTTCTCTGATAACATGTATGCCAAGCTTAATGATCAAAGCGTATCAAACTAACTTATATATACTTATATTACTAGCGTCCACATCAAAAGACAGACAAACGTACATTTGAATATATAATATTAGTATAAATATATTATATGTAGTTAGGACTCATTCACCCCTATACATCCCTACAGTAATGTTTAACACTTTCTGAATAAAATAAAAGCCTTTTCAAGAATAATTCTTTATATCGTACTAAAATACACATATTATTTTGAACCAAAGGAACATGTGCTAGTTTTTGCTCAATAAATTAATTCTATTCTACAATATATCGTGAAGTATAATAATTTAATACTTGGCTAAAGAGCAGAACAAAAATGGATGAAAAAAAAATGAAATAGAATAAAGCTGGCGCTTCACTTGTACGGTTTAAGAGCTATTACGAAGACAGGCGCTGCATACTCCTGGGCTATTTTAGGCCAGGAACGCTGACTCCTGCACTATAAATAGGTTAAGTGATTGTAGTATGTATGTGATCTTATTTCTATCTGTAAATATGAAATGGTTTGACTCTAAAACAATAGCTTACTAAGAATACCACTCATAAATAAATTAACACAAAAGAAAGTATTGTGAAATATAAAAAAAATACAGTACCGTTTCTGTTTTGTGTCATTTAGCTTAATTTTGTTTAACTATCATCAAAACAAATATACATACACATACTACTATTGTATGTTTGATGCCAATCAATCACGCGAGAACGGCTGAACGGATCTGTATAAAATTTGGTACAGAGATATATTATAGTCTGAAATGGTACATACATATGTAGGTTTTTATTCCAAAGAAAGTACGGTTCAAAATTTCTAAGCGAACACAGTCGCGGGTAACAGATATTTAAAAATAAATGTTTTTTTAATAACAATGTTCATAAATCTCTATTATATCTTGAAATAACAATTTGTAATTTTTAACCGGCATTCATTAAATGTTTAAGGGAGGCCTATGTCCAATAGTGGACGTTCCATTATTAATTGTATCCTAATGGTGATGGTGATTCTGAACCACCACAATGTATTTGATACAGTTCTTCTACAGAAGACAGCGTTTTATAAAGAGATACTATACTATAAAGATATAAAATAAATATGTATATACATATATAGAATACGAGTCCTTGTAGCTGAAAAATTCAAACTTTTTACTGAAATTATTTAAGAACTGAACTGCTTATGCTGTTTAGTGTTTAAACCTAAATATGTTATTGTTAAAACCAAAATAAACTTAATTATGCCTAATAGGTATCTAGCCTAGACATGTCTACTATATTTTAATAGGTATGTAAAAACATTAATATAAATTATATATTTATATATCTATTAATATATAAATAAAAGACCTAATGTCATCTCAGAACAGAATTAACATATAAAACAACATGTAAGTTTTACTATTCGATAATAGATGGCGCCACTCACACCTATTCATTTCTAATACGGATTATCGCGTCGCTGAATGTTGATATTGTGGCTTAGAAATTCAGCAATATATATCATGCGGTTAGAAATCTTGTTGCATAATATTGTGGCAAGGATTTATCGGATAGTAACGTACTAACCGAAGAAGTTTCCTAGTACAATGAAGATGTTCTAGTTGTCTAATCTCTTCCTTGTTTTATTCTATGAAAGCTGGTCTTACATGTATTTGACCTGAATATCGCATATAAGTAACGTTGAATGTTTGGGCTTATAAGTAAAACTATTAGTATGTTTGCATGTAAATATTTCCTGTTTTGATTCTTCGGGAAAGTGATTCCAGTTTCACGACTTTGTCAGTTCCAGTTACCGATCTCCTAAAAGCTCACGTATTTTTGGTGGTAAGCGATTTGTGTGTGTTTTTTCATCTTTTAATTAGTATCTTTTTCTATATACTGGCGGGGAAGTCATTATTACTTTTTTGTCATTTAAGTTAACCCCATCAAGTTCTTGCGATTTTCATTGGAGCAGAGTTATGGGCAAGCGTGGCATCTTAATTTGTCTTCCCGTTGTAAGTTAATATGCTAATAAGACTGCATTGTATTAATAATTAGAGGGTATAACCTACATTCATAATGGTGTCACCGGAGTATGAGCGCCCACATAACTTAATTAAAAATAAAATTATAAAATGCAGGCAGCTCTCGCAAGGAGACGGTTCCGTATTATAAGTATTCTTGTTTGTGAGTCCTTTAGCTTTTGTCAACCGACTTCAAAAAGGAGGAGGTTCTCAATTCGACTGTATTTTTTATGACTCTGTTGTTACCTCATAACATTCAACTGGGTGAACCGATTCTGATGTTTTTTTTTTATTTGAAATATGGTGCTTCCCGTGTGGTCCCATTTTAATTTGGTCCAGTTCTGACAATGGCATCCATGAGAAACCATATAAGTCTTAAATTTGCATTAAGCATGTTCGCGATAAATGGACGAATAACTCAATATCCCGCCAACCAATTTTTTGGAAAGGATGTTAGGGTAGTAAGATGAGAGTTTGGTCCAGTTGTGATAATGGCATCCACGAGAAAACCATATTAGTCTTAAATTTTATGATAGACGCATTGAAGTCGGTTGTCTACTTTTTAAAGTCCGATTATTTGATTATTCCAGCTATCGCTTAATCTGTAAGCGCAGGTAAACAAACGGATGAACGTACATAAATATTAGTATTATTACTTTCAAAAGTTTTCATATTTTTTTTGTAATTTACTCTAGTGGCCCAGATATTAGTTCAGACGACACATACTTGAGGATTCCATTTTAGGTGACCTATCTGATCGTATAATAACAAAATTGCATCAAAATTTTTTCATATACATATTTTTAATAATTATCCTGCACTATCACGCGTTTTGTATATACAGGTTTTCTAGTCATCTGTGTCCCTCTGACTAACTTTGATACTCAGTATCAAACATACATACTATCTTAATCAACGTATAATTAATAAAAGTATCAAATGCACATTGACCATCATCATTTCGAACCATCAAGTCTAAATGATAATTCAAATTATATAATGAAAAATGTTATTATATTTATATATGTATATATTTACATATGCATGGATAATTTGTCATTTAGATCGTTTTAAAAGGGGAATGACATACTTTATAACATACTTTACAACAGTCGAGTTTTACCTTTTTTTTTTAAATGTAATTGTTTCGTGTTTAATATGTTCAGTTGTCCAACTTCTAAACCACCCTTAATTTAACCCAAAACTATCATATATCACATTAACCCTCAGGCTAATGAACTCATAATCAATAAAAAAATAGAAACAAATAGTTGTTTTGCCTAAAAATCAGGGGAGGTCGTACGTGGATGGGTAAAAAATGGCAATGTTTTGTGATTGGTCGCCGTGGTGCCCCCCGCGGACCGTGGGAACTCGACCACGTGCCGCGACCACCGCGGTCCTGCGCCCGGGCAAGTCACAACACGTTCGTCTACACGACAATCTGCTCCACATATTATCTTGGCCTATTAAGATTGTATAAAGTGGTAATTAAGTAATTTACCAATTATAAATAGGCAGCTTATTTGTGCTCGAATTGTAGAAATCCAAGGGAGGTGCTTTAACAGTGGTGTAGCCATGCTTATTCATGAATGGGCCGGCTCGACCTCACAGAAAACCGGTTGTGAAGCAAGCAAAGTGCAAGTGTTCATGAACGGCGGTTGCACTTACCATCAACTTACAATCTGTCGCGTCTGCCCCCCAATATAATGCCGTCAACCGGGCACAGACTGTGTACATAATATCTGATAGACAACAGTCCAATCCTTTCGTTACCTTTTGTAACACCCACGGAAAGAGATGGGGTGACCCTATTCTTATATAAGAAAGTTTTTTGTAATCAGAATGTGAGAATCTGGTCGAGTTCAGCGCCAAGAAAACACAAGCGTGTGTGTTCTCTAACAAAAAGTCTCCATTCCTTCCCCTTCCTACTCTTCAGAGCACTCAACTGCCACTGCAGGATAGGCTTAGTATTCTGGGTATGGATATTTGCCGGGATCTCAATCCGCGCGATTACATCGAGAGTGTCACCAAGGCGGCCTCGCGTAAGCTCGGCGTTTTAAACAAGGCGAGACGGTTCTTCTCGCCCGAGCAACTGTGTCTTTTGTACAAGACCCAGGTTCGCTCCTGCGTGGAGTACTGCTCTCATCTCTGGGACGGCTATGCGCAGTATTTGCTTGACGCTCTCGATCGGTTGCAGCGGCGCGCAGTCCGCATTATCGACTGTCCTGAGATCACCCAGTCTCTTGAGCCTCTGCAGTTGCGAAGAGATGTCGCCTCTATGGCAGTCCTCTATCGCCTACATCACGGGGAGTGTTCTGATGAGCTCTTCCAATTGGTCCCACCTTCTCCCTTCCTCTACAGGACTACACGTGCTGGCCTGAGGAGTCACCGTTTGTGCGTCGAAAATATACGTACCCGAACTAAACGGTTTGGCTCTTCTTTCTTGTGCCGATCGGTAAAAGCCTGGAATTCTCTACCAGCGCACGTGTTTCCTTCCCACTATGATCCCGGGTCTTTTAAGCGGGGCGTGAAAAAGCATCTCACCAGGCCGCCATAGTGTGGGTCACCATGCTGCATTGACTAGACATGCAATGAGGATGGTGACCACCACTCTTTGACTCCACCTATTGCTTTCCATCAGGCAAAGTGGAGTCACTATGGTAGGCTAATATAAAAAAAAAAAAAAAAAAAAATCAAATTTAAAATACTGCACCGATTTAGTGTTAAGTTTCTGTTTATTGTAACAATTTTGTGTTCTTTTATTGTTTGCGTTGAATATCAAACTTTACCCCACTAACAAATCTGCACACCATTTTTATTGTTAAGTTTAATGCAAAACTTTTTTTGTAATTTCTTTTACGATACGACTACATGTCAAAGCATTGGATATATTTGTATATGCAGTTGTCCATGGGCAGCGGTTGTCACTTACGATCAGATTATCTGTCTTTTCGTTTGCCCTATATGCTATAAAAAAATATCCATTAATTAATATAAGAGATCGTAATTTCATCAAAGAGAATCTTAAGAGCCTAATGATACTAATAAACATAAATACAGTATGTGTAGTTATAAATCTGAATTCTCCAAGGAGTTACTAGGATTAAGAAGTTTTTCTTTAATTATTACTGTGATTAAGATCATGCTTTATTGTATACATTATCTTACAGTGTTATTTATATACTTAATGAGCGTTTTAGAGGTTTTCTTGCATCACTTGCAGAGAGAACCCCTCTTGAGAGTGGATCTTGATGAGAGCACTAGAGAAAAGTGCATCCATTTCTCTGACTTTCTCCGTTAAAACCACTATCCAGTTATCTGGATGATTATTTTGCAGAGGATTACTTTTTCGAAGCCTGCTCACAGCTTACTGCTGACACTGCTCCGAAAATTGCAGCATCAGATCCATAAATCAACTCCCAAAACTACAACTCTGACCAATTTTGGACTTCAAAGGAGTCTTTTCTTTAAGTACGACTATGAAGAAAAAAACTTACATAAATATATTTTATTTTAAAGACATCTCTAGCACTAAGAATAATTCCCGTGTCGTCAGAAACAAACATACAAACCACGGACATAAAAATCACCAACATTTGTATATCACATAAAACTTTGTGTGGGAATCAAACTCACGACCTCAAGCTTAGCAGTCATCATGAATGCTGGATTTGTTAGCAGGAAGTAGTAACTGCGTGTATAGACCTTAATACTTAATAATACTGGTGGCCCGTAATGATGAACCTCTCGTTTCATCGGTGTCAGTGTGAGGAAGAATGCTCTGTCAAATCTATCATCAAGGATTATCAGTCACCGATAAAGGTCGATTGTGCGCATTGCGCTAGTCCAGACACCTGTTTTTGATAGCGTGTGTAAAAAGTAGGTATCACAATGTTATCGCAATTGGTTAGTGACATTATTCACTTAGCAGTCACGAACGTGTAACCTAATTACTTGAGTGTTACAGTGTCAAATATAGCTAGCTGTAGGAACTATAATAAAGGTAAGGACGTTGTTGAAAAGCTTGTGTAATGCTTTCGAATATACATATAAATATGTAGTTGTCATTTTAATGTATAACGAATATATGTATAAGTGAGGTGTTATAACTATAATGAATACACACCTCTAATGTTCATGTAGATTTTCTAAATATGAATTTAAAAGTGGCATTTTCATAGATAGTACTATCTACAGAGAGCAAACATACATACATATATTTAAAAGCTTTTAGTAACTTTGCAGGTTAAGTTTGAGCCACTTCCCGGTGTTCAATTAAGCTGAAATGTCAAATACACATTCAGTTACGATGACAGCCTGATATCAATCTGAATTGGCTCCAGACGAGGTAACTCTCAACAACTATTAACAATCCACACGCGAAACTTTATAAACGCATTGAATCATAAAACATAGTAAAATGAATTTCATTCTGAATTCCAGAACGATCAGCCTATTGGCCAATTAAAATTCCCCAGTGCGCAGTAACCCTTAGAGGACCCTAACACTTGGTAAGAAAGATTTTTTCCACTAGAATAAAGCGGGCGAGGCTTTTATTTTTCTTATTATATAACATTTAATATACTACATTATCTTATTTACAGTTTCGTTCAATAAATCTTAGCTAAGGCGCTTACCTACCACTACAAGTGCATCTTAGGAAGATTATAGGAAGTCTCTTAACTCTTAAAAACTTCTTATCGTGTCAAGACCATGTGCTATTTATAATAAGTGCTTAATATTACGGGGATCTTAGGTAGTTTTTCGTAGTAGCTTTTGACCAATTTTTTTTTAAACGAACACGAACGGACGGTTCACCATATGGTAAGTGACAACCACCGTCCATGGACACCTGCAACTCTAGAGGCGTAGTTGCGCTGCCCGCCTTTGAGAAGGGAAATAGGAGAGGGATGATGAGGGAATAGGAAAGAGGAGGGGGGGAGTTGGGACCCCGTGGACCTCTCTAATTTCGGGGAAATGCAACGCAAGCGTTGCTTCACAACCGGTTTTCTGTGAGGCCCTGGTATCGCACCGGTCGAACTGGCCCATTCGTGCCTAAGCATAGCTCTACCACTGTCAAAAATATATTTTTATTGTGTGATAGATATTTTAATTCGATATCGTTTGTCATTTTGCGATACAGTAAAGCGATATCATTGAATTACATATTTATGAATTATAGAATGTTCTTTTCATTTAATTTTGAAGTAAACGCACAACCAGCTTATGGAACAAATTGTCGCCTGCCGTATTTCCGAACCGATACGACCTTCAAACCTTCAAGAAAAAAGCGTACTCCTACCTAAAAGGCCGGCAATGCACTTGTGACTCTTGAGTTTGTGTCCATGGGCGGCGGTAGTCACTTACCATCAGGTGACCCATCTGCTCGTTTGCCCCCTATCGCATAAAAAAAAAGTAAATTATCATTTAGTCATCGAAATAATTTGCATGTTATGAATGAACTCAATAAATATAAACATTTTGATGTAATTTGAATGACGGCCTGTTAGAAATGGAATAACGTACAATACATACGTTTTGAGCATTTTTAAGGTAAAAAATATAAAAAAGATTTTGGGATCTTCCAACGAATCTATAAAACTTAGCTAAATGTTAGTGTCACAATATAATAATAAATAATTAATAATAGATAGACAGTTTCCTCTTACATTCATATTGAATGTTAAATATATAGCAGTAAATAGACTTCATTAAGTCTCCATATATTAAATTTATAGATAGGATACGCAGAGGAATATTATGTAATGTAAATTAAATTACTGTAGGCAACCGTAATTTAATTTTAATTTTCAATTCATGCATTTATAAAAGGGTTAAAAAAAGCTAAGTCTAAGAAGCTCATCTAAACTCAGCGAGCAATCACGAAGAGGTAAAGAGGGCAGCCAGCGGTCAAGGTTGCCTATTTCAGTCGGGGTCAACGCCCATTGCGGCGCGGCGCGACGCCTATGTGTTTTTGTCACGCAAGCTCTGAAACACGTGTGCCGGTACTTTTGAACTATTAGGACACGAATAATAAATTACAGAATAACTTTTGGGAATTTTACATGTTTTGGTGATGTGTTGTTAAATTAATTAGTGTAATAATTAGACTTTTATATTTTAATTATTAGTTTATTGATAGGTGGTTGCTGTTCGTAGCTTGATAGTAGGCCATTTTAAAGAATATGACACATTAGACACTATATTTAATTTTTATAAGCCAAGATTCCTCACGTCTATGAAGAAGAAACTATGAAATATTGCATTTTAAAGTGATTCTCAATTCATCAATTGAGCTCAGGGATTTTTATCGCGTATCAACTGTGCCCTCTGTATCCTTTACATAAGCTCTTAAATGTACCAGTATGTATTTATATATTTTGACAACCCTAAAGTTAATTATATTATATATATACATATATATATATATATATATATATATATATATATATATATATATATATATATTTACTTCTAACCAACAAAGTTAGTATAATAATCAATTATTAGTTACTATATTAATATCAATTATATGATTAATTGATAATTAATAATATAATTGATATTATATTATTATAATATCAATCATAGTAGATAGATAAATAGATAGAATACTCTTTATTTGTACACCATTCTTACAGTTAAATACAATACATACAGTACAAGTGTCAACTATATAATGTACAAATGGAAGCCTTATTGCTATATGCAATCTCTTCCAGGCAATCATGTATGTTAGGTGGTCTACTCTACTTATAAATATGAACCAATCAAATAGTGAATATGTCACAAATGCTGGGCGATTACTTACTATTACATTTTGCTGTATTTAACAAAATATGTATTAAGTACTATCAAATATCTCTTTTAAATCCATTTTGTTATAAATATGATTCATTTATAACAATATATATAAGCCGCCTAAAACACTTACACGTTACCGAAAACCAATGCGTCACTTTTTAAATATCTATCGTTTGTTTTGTCCCGAGCTTCTGATGTAAACTTTTTTATTTATATAATACGAGTATAACATTCACAACAAAACATCGTCATCGTTCAGTAACATGAATGTAAGTAATAACAATAAAATATTTAACAAAATAAGTGACATACAGGTCAAGTTTAAACTAGAGTTTAAAAAAAAATGTTTGAATGTTTTAATTCAAGTGTTTTGTTTATTCTCTTGTCTTTCTTTATTCTCTTAAGCTAAAGTATATTAAGCTATAAACCTATATTGCTGGGATACAAGCATGATCATATGTTCTGTTTGGGTGTAATTTAATTATTCTATGTTTGTATTACGAAATACATACATATAAGTATTGCCGTGTTATTGACAGTGGAGTAGAATATCGCCACCCCGTCTCCTTTGGTGTCGTAAAAGGCCCGGCGGGATGGCACTGTTATCTATCAGACAGCAGGTACTAGGCACTAGCCTTTTATGCATGGGATTACAAGAAAGAAAATAAAATTATGAGGGCGGAAATAAAAAAAAAAACAAATAAATGAAGCGAACGTAAGTGAGACGCCGGAAGGTAAATCTTTCTTTAAGTAATAAATATTTTTTTAGGTGTACCACGATCAAAGAGAAGGCAGGTCAGAAATACCTCTTAGCTCTCATCACTCACTTAGTTTCGTAAATATAAAGGAATAGAAACAGGTGGTAGACTTTTGTCCAATTCTTACTCCTTACTACTTCGGTTTGATTCCCACCCAGAACAAATCATTATGTGACGAGCATGTTTAGAAGTATGCACTAGTCTAGTTACCGTAGTACAAACTCTGCTTAGTTTGGGATCAGACGGCCATGTTTAAGATATCTGAAGCAATTTTTATTACAAATATATGCACTTAATGAAATTGGTTCTTAATATTTCTGTGTGTGCGTATGTGTAACTTACATTACTAGTATATTATTTATTACAGACTTTCTGAAACCAACAAAATATAATTTAATAAGACTTAAAATATAGATTAGAACAATAACTAATTGTAAGATAATAAGTACATTTACAGAAATGACTGCCATTGTGATTTATGCTCGTAGTTGGTTAAGAACCCTGTTACCAGGAATGGCAGTAAATTGTCTTAAATTGTTATTGTAAGGCAGAAATGCAAATGAAAAATTCCTCCATTACAAGGTTCAATAACCTGAATAGTATATAGCATAGAATTCACACTAGAATAAAATGAAACCTTTTTCAAATCGTTTAAGTTAGTATTTTAACCTGAGAGCCATGCTTCGGCACTTATGAGCCGAGTCGACCGGTGTATTACTGCGGCCTCACAGAAAACCGACTTTAGCTCTTAACCTTCCCCTCTTTCCTCTTCCCTACAAGGCGGACAGTACTCTTGTGACTCATTTGCAAGTATTCATGAGCGTTTGAAGTCACTTACAATTAGGTGACCGTCTGCTTGTTTCTCTCCTTATACCATAAAAAAATGTTTTGTATTTTTTTATTGTTTAAGGAAATAGTCTATAAAGCCACTTCTTTTAGACACTTTTTGTCTGGATATTACATACAAACTTAGATATGAAGGTAGTTAATGAAATTCCTTGAGGAATTCCGTCACTCAATTCTCACCAGTTCATCCGTGGTCACGATCGGTGCGAGTCGGTCGGTACATCGGCTAGCAAAAAGGTATCTGTATATATAAGGTCGTTATATATCTATTATGTGACTACCAAAATGAAGATTATATAATTGCAATAATCTATAATAATATTTAAATTCAATTAAACAATTAGCCTACTGCAGTCCTATACTTGACATAGGCCTCAACTAAAATGCGCTGTAGCAATAATATTTAAATTTGTTCTGTTCTACTCGACCCTCTTCTTTATTTTATTTACTTTATTCATTTAAAATATTATATTCAAATCATTTCTAAATTATATATTGTTCCGAGTCTGGGTGTTCTTTGTTTTTTTTTTTATATACTATAGGGGGACAGACGCACAGACGGGTCACCTGCTGGTAAGTGACAACCGCCGTCCATGGACAACTCAGGAGTCGTAAGTGCGCTGTTCGCCTTTGAGGGTGATGGGGGAAAGGGGAATGCGGGTTGGGGAATCAAGAGACGGGGGATTAGGCGATGGGAAAGATGAGGGATGAGGGGAGAGGAAAGAAGAGAGGGGGGATGGGAGGAGAGGAAAGAGCAAAGGGGAGTTGGGCCTCCGGAAACCCCACTTATTTCGGGGAAATGCAACGCAAACGTTACTTCACAGCCGGTTTTCTGTGAGGCCGTGGTATCGCACCGGTCGAGTTCAGCTCAAAACAGTTCAGCTTCCTCTCACACACACTTTTTTTTGTGATATAGGGAGTGACGAAAAGACATGGACACCTGCAAGTCAAGAGTCGTAAGTGCGCTGCCCGCCTTTCAGAGAGATGAGGGGAGTTTAAGAGGTAAGGGGTTTTTGGGCGTTTGGTTAAATTATATTACTATATAAATAGGTACTAATTTAAAAAAAAAATCAAAACAGTTCTGATCCTTCCAATAGTGAAATTATCTTTATTATATTTATCATTTTATTGCTCTTGTCACAAACTTTCTGGTTATAATAATTTTTCCTTAATTAAATAATTTGTTCATTTAATATACGGTTTTACACACGTGTGCATTTCGGGATGCCCGACTAGTTTTGGTCTCGACAGGAGACCTTTCTCAAAGAGTAAGTCGTCCAGCCGCGACGGCGCCGGACGTCACACTGGCGTCAACTAGTCGGTCATCCCCGAAATACACACGTGAGTAAAACCGTATATTTAATCATATAATTGATATTAATATAGTAACTAATAATTGATTATTATACTAACTTTGTTGGTTAGAAGTAAATATATATATATATATATATATATATATATATTTACTTCTAACCAACAAAGTTAGTATAATAATCAATTATTAGTTACTATATTAATATCAATTATATGATTAATTGATAATTAATAATATAATTGATATTATATTATTATAATATCAATCATAGTAGATAGATAAATAGATAGAATACTCTTTATTTGTACACCATTCTTACAGTTAAATACAATACATACAGTACAAGTGTCAACTATATAATGTACAAATGGAAGCCTTATTGCTATATGCAATCTCTTCCAGGCAATCATGTATGTTAGGTGGTCTACTCTACTTATAAATATGAACCAATCAAATAGTGAATATGTCACAAATGCTGGGCGATTACTTACTATTACATTTTGCTGTATTTAACAAAATATGTATTAAGTACTATCAAATATCTCTTTTAAATCCATTTTGTTATAAATATGATTCATTTATAACAATATATATAAGCCGCCTAAAACACTTACACGTTACCGAAAACCAATGCGTCACTTTTTAAATATCTATCGTTTGTTTTGTCCCGAGCTTCTGATGTAAACTTTTTTATTTATATAATACGAGTATAACATTCACAACAAAACATCGTCATCGTTCAGTAACATGAATGTAAGTAATAACAATAAAATATTTAACAAAATAAGTGACATACAGGTCAAGTTTAAACTAGAGTTTAAAAAAAAATGTTTGAATGTTTTAATTCAAGTGTTTTGTTTATTCTCTTGTCTTTCTTTATTCTCTTAAGCTAAAGTATATTAAGCTATAAACCTATATTGCTGGGATACAAGCATGATCATATGTTCTGTTTGGGTGTAATTTAATTATTCTATGTTTGTATTACGAAATACATACATATAAGTATTGCCGTGTTATTGACAGTGGAGTAGAATATCGCCACCCCGTCTCCTTTGGTGTCGTAAAAGGCCCGGCGGGATGGCACTGTTATCTATCAGACAGCAGGTACTAGGCACTAGCCTTTTATGCATGGGATTACAAGAAAGAAAATAAAATTATGAGGGCGGAAATAAAAAAAAAAACAAATAAATGAAGCGAACGTAAGTGAGACGCCGGAAGGTAAATCTTTCTTTAAGTAATAAATATTTTTTTAGGTGTACCACGATCAAAGAGAAGGCAGGTCAGAAATACCTCTTAGCTCTCATCACTCACTTAGTTTCGTAAATATAAAGGAATAGAAACAGGTGGTAGACTTTTGTCCAATTCTTACTCCTTACTACTTCGGTTTGATTCCCACCCAGAACAAATCATTATGTGACGAGCATGTTTAGAAGTATGCACTAGTCTAGTTACCGTAGTACAAACTCTGCTTAGTTTGGGATCAGACGGCCATGTTTAAGATATCTGAAGCAATTTTTATTACAAATATATGCACTTAATGAAATTGGTTCTTAATATTTCTGTGTGTGCGTATGTGTAACTTACATTACTAGTATATTATTTATTACAGACTTTCTGAAACCAACAAAATATAATTTAATAAGACTTAAAATATAGATTAGAACAATAACTAATTGTAAGATAATAAGTACATTTACAGAAATGACTGCCATTGTGATTTATGCTCGTAGTTGGTTAAGAACCCTGTTACCAGGAATGGCAGTAAATTGTCTTAAATTGTTATTGTAAGGCAGAAATGCAAATGAAAAATTCCTCCATTACAAGGTTCAATAACCTGAATAGTATATAGCATAGAATTCACACTAGAATAAAATGAAACCTTTTTCAAATCGTTTAAGTTAGTATTTTAACCTGAGAGCCATGCTTCGGCACTTATGAGCCGAGTCGACCGGTGTATTACTGCGGCCTCACAGAAAACCGACTTTAGCTCTTAACCTTCCCCTCTTTCCTCTTCCCTACAAGGCGGACAGTACTCTTGTGACTCATTTGCAAGTATTCATGAGCGTTTGAAGTCACTTACAATTAGGTGACCGTCTGCTTGTTTCTCTCCTTATACCATAAAAAAATGTTTTGTATTTTTTTATTGTTTAAGGAAATAGTCTATAAAGCCACTTCTTTTAGACACTTTTTGTCTGGATATTACATACAAACTTAGATATGAAGGTAGTTAATGAAATTCCTTGAGGAATTCCGTCACTCAATTCTCACCAGTTCATCCGTGGTCACGATCGGTGCGAGTCGGTCGGTACATCGGCTAGCAAAAAGGTATCTGTATATATAAGGTCGTTATATATCTATTATGTGACTACCAAAATGAAGATTATATAATTGCAATAATCTATAATAATATTTAAATTCAATTAAACAATTAGCCTACTGCAGTCCTATACTTGACATAGGCCTCAACTAAAATGCGCTGTAGCAATAATATTTAAATTTGTTCTGTTCTACTCGACCCTCTTCTTTATTTTATTTACTTTATTCATTTAAAATATTATATTCAAATCATTTCTAAATTATATATTGTTCCGAGTCTGGGTGTTCTTTGTTTTTTTTTTTATATACTATAGGGGGACAGACGCACAGACGGGTCACCTGCTGGTAAGTGACAACCGCCGTCCATGGACAACTCAGGAGTCGTAAGTGCGCTGTTCGCCTTTGAGGGTGATGGGGGAAAGGGGAATGCGGGTTGGGGAATCAAGAGACGGGGGATTAGGCGATGGGAAAGATGAGGGATGAGGGGAGAGGAAAGAAGAGAGGGGGGATGGGAGGAGAGGAAAGAGCAAAGGGGAGTTGGGCCTCCGGAAACCCCACTTATTTCGGGGAAATGCAACGCAAACGTTACTTCACAGCCGGTTTTCTGTGAGGCCGTGGTATCGCACCGGTCGAGTTCAGCTCAAAACAGTTCAGCTTCCTCTCACACACACTTTTTTTTGTGATATAGGGAGTGACGAAAAGACATGGACACCTGCAAGTCAAGAGTCGTAAGTGCGCTGCCCGCCTTTCAGAGAGATGAGGGGAGTTTAAGAGGTAAGGGGTTTTTGGGCGTTTGGTTAAATTATATTACTATATAAATAGGTACTAATTTAAAAAAAAAATCAAAACAGTTCTGATCCTTCCAATAGTGAAATTATCTTTATTATATTTATCATTTTATTGCTCTTGTCACAAACTTTCTGGTTATAATAATTTTTCCTTAATTAAATAATTTGTTCATTTAATATACGGTTTTACACACGTGTGCATTTCGGGATGCCCGACTAGTTTTGGTCTCGACAGGAGACCTTTCTCAAAGAGTAAGTCGTCCAGCCGCGACGGCGCCGGACGTCACACTGGCGTCAACTAGTCGGTCATCCCCGAAATACACACGTGAGTAAAACCGTATATTTAAATAAATATGAATGAAATGAATTTTATATAATTAATTTAATTTAAACAAATAAATTTTTTGCAGCATTAGTCATCCCAAAGAACTTTATTCCTACTCTGTACTAACAGAAGGCCAATTTGATCAGTCCTGTAACAACAGGCGACATCAGCACTTTTACAAGGTTAGACTATCGGCTCAGTGCTCCGAGTTCGGATCCTCCTCGAACTCCAAACGACTTTTTGAGATTTCTAAGTTTGTCGAACATATTGTAAATGCAAATAAAACATCAGCGTGGCGCATTTGTGATAAGGCGCAGAACTCGAAACGCATGTGTTGGATAGATGAACCAACGAGAAATGAGCATATCTTTCCACCACCACCTCTTGATCACCTTTGGAGGATTTAAATATTTGTGAGTGACATGCCGTCGTCGCAACAGTGGGGACATTTCGTGCGAACAACATTCTTCTCGAGGCATTTACTAGGTCTAGCAATATTTCTTAACATTTAAGTTTCAAGTTCATTTTAATAAATTAATCAATTTCGTCATACTTAAGACGTATTAAAAAAAAAAAAAAGAATGCCACATAAAAATTTCCATAAAAGAAAAATCTTCATAATCATCAGTCTCTCGCATAATCTGTCACTCTCGGTGCCTAGAATACTAATGTTTGTATTACCCATTCACAGGTGAGTTAAAAATTTATGTTCCATTCATTGCTGTCAAAGTTCTTTCTTATAATTTAAAAAGCCTTCATGCAAGACATGTACAAGAACTTTCAATATATAACTTCAGTCGAGCTATTACTTTCCCACGTATTTTTATATATTTTTATTATCGACACCATTCGGTAGCATTTCTAGTTCAATGTCGATTCATATTGTGATGTAGAAAAACTTTTATTACGACGGGGTGGATAAATAAATAATTTATAGGAGATAAATAGAACCTTAGATAAAATGTATATGATAGTATCATAGGCTTAAGAGAATATGTCGCATGCGGACAAACACTTAAGAAAAGTGTTGAGAATAGAGATAGAATAAGAATCCATCAATGTGCAAATGTTTGTTTTACTAAAATTTATACGTTTACACGTTTTATATTTAAGCTTATTTACGCTTATTTCCATTCGATTGATAGTCTTGATACTTAGAAACGTGTTTCTTAATAATATTAAGCTTATTTCGTAGGTTCTAGGGGCCTTCCTTCCTCGGGTATACTTGAGTCGACTGCAATAGACCCTTTGTAGTTTTAGTATAATAGTTAAAGAATTTAATTTTCACAATTAAAAAAAGTTTTTTTTTGTTTTAACAAAATTAAAAAAAATTAAAACTATATAACTTGTAACATACTGTATATACCACCATATTAATATTTCGTACATCTGCTATTTTTGGTGGCGCAATAATTCGGAGCTCGTAATACAATCTCTTAAAGCGAAGGGTGTTGCAACAATATCGCAATATTTAAGGGCGTAGTCGTATTGTGCAAATAGGTAAGTCTTAGTATGTTTTTGTTAGTCACGTGCGATTTGACGATCACTTTGTTAACGAATTAACTCCATGGATGTGGGACTCGAGGACGTGGCGCGTGCTCGATTGGTCTCGATTAAGAGATTTAATTTGGTGATTATCGTACACTCGAAAAAAGAATTTTATGGTGGTGTTTTTTTGGTACTATTTCTTATAATATGTATCTTAAAACTAAAAGTATTACTTGTTCGTTGTTAACATTAACAACATATAAAACCCACGTATTGCATTATCAACTTGCTGACGTTATGTCATAATATTTGAACGGCACATGGTGAAATCCACCAAACCGTTTAGGCGTGACAAAGAAACAACATACATAAATATATACAAACATATATATCGGACATCAGAATTCTATCTAACACATTTGGATAAAAAAATAAGTCAGCGTGCTATTTACATAAGTTCAAAATCCTTTGTTCACTTGTTTCCACCTTACCAATCTTTACTAGTAGTACTACATTCATGTAACACCATTGCATTGCAAGTCAACATGAAAGGAGTCAGCTGTAATTTACATGAATATTTTATAAGCGTATTAATACTTTTTATGTAGCTATAGCACATTGGGAGAAGCCCATGTCCATTAGTGGACCGCACCCTGTAGTAGGCAAATTGATAGAAAGATTGTGTCCTGGATTAATACATCCATAAATACACGGGTTTAAAATTCCATGCAACTAAAGCCGCTCTTAAAGTAGTCAAATAGTACTTTTATTTTTATGTTTGTTCTTATTGTTACAATAATGGCATAAATATCTAAATTCGTATCTGTCACCGCAGTGCGCGTACGCAATGAAAAGTTAATCCGAACGTCTGCGCCTTCGTCACGACCTCAGCGCCCCCCTAGTTACGTTCAACAGATTTTATTGATAGTCAAATAATTTACGCCCTATTTTATGAGAATACCTATAGTTAATACGTTTTTTTCCAAAGCATTTAACGCAAACATTAACACGCAGTAACACAATGAAATGGATTATATTTTTAAAGTGGTTGTTTTGAACAAAATGGATATATACATACATATTTTTATTGCTGACGTGATCCAGATCGTTGAAAAAAGAACCTATTTGCCCAAGTTATTTTTAAATCCAGCATATTAGGGTCTTAAAACTACCAGTTTATTGATAAAAAGACAAATAATAAGGCTGTTGTGCTCTGTTGCTATGAAGGGGTTTAAATAATGAAGATTAGTGGTGATCCTAATGACCTTTACTCAATTAAGAAATAACGAGATTACATTAGAAGTTAACTATTATTTCATTTCATTTAAACTAATCAGTCTTTAATTAATATATTTTTCGTATTAATTTTCTGATCCGTGATGCTTACAAGATATGATGTAGCGTAGTGTAGAGATTTATACGTAGTGGTTTTATTCTAATGTTAGGTACTCGTACTTAGATGAGCCTTTCGCCTGAGCCTTCCTCCTGATGAGCTCCACTTAGTAAATAGTAATTTTAACTTCTCTTTAAGTACTTAATAATTATTTAATTAAATTGTTTGTAGTATGCTGGACAACGTGACTTCTCTAACACTCGCCGGCTATCGTGCCCATTGTTTTTCTAGATTTTTGTGTGGAAAGATTAAGAGTTCTTATTAACCAAGTAAAATGAATACAATGAGAACACATAGTCAATAGATTCATTCTTTTTTTACTAGGATTAACTCCTGTGTCGCTTGGGACTTCACAAACATTCAAGAAACGGTCACATAGAATACCCAGACTCAGAACAACAATTTGAGGAATTCACAAAGTTTTGCCCCGCACTGGACAACACTTTCGATCAAACTCACAATACTCGGCGCGGTAGTGTAGTGGTGAGGTGACCACTTAAACCGCTAGGCCATATTACAATCTCCTAATATTCTATAAGTTCTTTTCTCATGAGAGCAACAAATTATAATTTATGTTATAGTTTAATATCGTGCATTAAACTTCTTATGCGTTAAATTTGAAAAATATGGTAATGATATTTGCTGTGAGCGTTAAGATTAAGTTATTACATTTGTTAGATAAGTTTTTCAATTAACTATGAGTAAACATGTTTAATTATGTTTCAATGTGATAAATGTTATCATTACTATTTAAATAAATATTTAAATATGAGTGCTATGTCGTCATGTGTGTTTATGGTGCTGCAGTATTTTTCTATGGATAGGGATGTGTCTCTCGAACAGCATTTCCCCTCTTCAATAGACTATTACTTCTTTCTTAATTGTTGTCTAATTTTGTTCAAGTGTATGAATAATGTTGCTTTTGATGGATTTCAGTATGTGTGCTGTTAAGTCAAGTGTCTTAACGGTAGGAATGTCATAAAAGGTACACATTTCAATTTACCGCCAGCAGAAAGAGTAGATCGGAATTTGATAGCGCAGTCGGGTTGGTAATTTTACTTGTGAGTTTCCTTGCGTTTGTTGTGTTGTCTCTGTGTGAAAAAAAACGAATTCAACCTAAAACCAGACTTATATATTTTTAAATATATACTCGTATACGTTATAGATAAATTTCACCCAGACATATAACGAATCACTATCAATACAATACAATCATGCTCACGCCAATTTTCACAAAACAAAAAAAATTCCAATTCTCTCCCTTTCTAATCGTGTCCCTCGTGAAAATAGAAATATTTGCAAAGTATATAAGTAGTAAAAATATATTTTTTTAAAAGGCTACTCCCCCTTTTGTTATAATTGCTATATTGCGGGGCACCTTATTCATACAACGGATAAAATAACACCCAGACCCGGGACAACTAATTGTGTATTAATGTCCTGCGTGGTAATCGAACCCATGACCTCTGGCTCAGCAGTCAGGGTCACTAACCATCAGACCAACAGGAACCTCAAATATTCAAATTCTAATTAGGTACCTACGCCGCGACTGCCCCTTTGACTGGCATTACGATCCGCATTTGCCTTTGGACCCTCTATCGCCCCCAGGAACAGCTATACATTACACAAACGGGCCAAATAAAATAGGGGTTTTAATTTAGACTTATGTATTAAAAATTTAAAGTCTTTGAAAGTCTCTTCATGGTTTTATATTCCACTTATTATATTAATTTTTAAAGAAAGTGATACTGCATATGAATTTACAAACTCTTTACTATAATTTAAGTATCTCACTGGCTACTAATATGTCTACAATTAGTAGACAGAGTGAATGACATACTGTACATTTATTTAATTTTATAACTTCATTTACATAGGTCAACCATTTAATAATATTATAACGGCTCTTTCCTTTATTGCTATAAGATAGACATATATTGAACTAACAAAAAAAGAACACTTGATTACGTACTTTATTTTTTGCATATATGTATATAATAACTATTTGACTGATGCATGGTTTGCACACGGGGCTGTCTAATATTATGTAGGTAAACATTAGACGGGTATTTTTTTTTTATTCATGAAACGTTACTTATTTAAATTTTGGTCGAAGTCCTTATGAGTGACATGAAATGAGAATGACAACAAAATCACTGCACTTGTATATGAACAAAATACAATCTGTTAATAGCAGCATATAATATAACTAACGAAGTAAAAAATATGAGTGACAAATCTTGATAGTCAATTTTAACGTTCTAATTATCTCCTCAAAATATAAAATATATGTGTATGTAGTTAAGGATCACAATGCTGTAATTTAAAATCTTAGAGTTGATTTGATGTTTTTTTTATTTATGATACAGGAAGGAAAAGAGGAGAGGTTGTACCCCTGGTAACCTCACTCACTTGGTGCAATACAAAGCATAGCTTAACAACCGGTTTTCTGTGAGGCCGTAGTAATACTCTAGTTATTAAACTAGAGATACTAAGTACTGGAAAAGGTAGGGAATTTGTTTAGTGGTTAACTCCTCCACTGGAAACCTAACTGGAAAATCCTCTAGTTTGGGGTCATATAATTCGTTTCCATGGGACCAACAGATTGGGTTCTGGACCGACTCATGATGAATTGAGGAGGTGTATAGAACTCTATAATGTTCACTATTACACTTCTCGAGTTTTTCGCTTTAACCAGTTAATTTGTAAAAGTGTTTCAAGAATGTGTGGTCAAATTTTAGGGGCGTTATATTTAGCCGACAAATAGTTGATTTAGCTTGAAAATAAATGGATTATGAAAAAAATACTTTGTCTGGAAAATATTTTATATGGTGTGGGTACATGTTTATAAACAACATATTATTCATTTCTTGCCGTTTTCAAAGATTTTAATTTTAATTTATTTATTCATACATTTTCGGCAAAATCTATCTATGCTAGATATGCTACCAACATTCTTGGTTAAATTTTTTAAATTTTTTTTTATAGTTTATTTTAATGTCAGCCCTCTCTAACAAATTACTAGCTTTACAGATAAATTTTAAAGATCAATCATCATTTCAAAGTAGGATTTCTGTATTAAAAATTACGAATTTGCTTTAAATTGTTAACGATTTAAGTTATTCAAGGAATCCACTAAACTATCCCAAAATATGACCACACATTATTTAACACCCTGTATATTTTGTGTTTCAAACTATTATAGTTATTACATCTTTTTAAAATATTCTCCAAATAATAATTATAAAATATATGGACTGATAAACCAAATAACAATAAACTTATAAAATAACAAGAAGTGAATTGAAGAGAACTTATAAAAATAACAAGAAGTGAATAGCCGCATGTCGGACAGAGCACCGATTAGCTTTACTGGGTTCGAGTCTGACATACCACTTCATCGACAGCTCAAATGAGCTGAAGATCCGTTAGGGTTTCTACACGAAAAAAATAAAATAAAATAAAACTAAATCTAAACGTACTTTTCGTTACGTCACACAACTCATAACCTCATATTTAAACATACCAACTGGAAGTACATACGTAGTATTTAAATTATGCTGATATTTAGTAAAATTTAATCTTGGAATACTTGTGCATAGTAGCGCATCCAGTATTCGTGGTCAAATACGGCAAGTTATGACCGGGAAATGACTGTGTTATCTCTAAAATTTTATATAATACAAAAAGATAATCTGACATCTAAACCTTTTAACCTTTAATATACATTGCTTCTTATGGTGGTCAAATGTTTTGAGATGGTTTGGAATTCGTTTAAGAAAACGACATTTATGCAAAACAAGACATCTTTCAAGATTTTGAATTTATTGACTTTAAGTTGTTTCGACAGATTATGATAAGCTAAGAGATACTGAATTAAAATGGATTATGTTTTATTAATTCTTGTCATCAGAACAAGCAAGCAGGCGTTTTCAATTATGCGACCTGTTCGTATACGATACATTCTTATTTATTGAATATTTATTTATTAAGCATTACACAAATGATATCTTGTGAATCATAAATACTGGCAACACGGTGAATATTGTCTGTGGTAAATATTAATGGTACAGACGTCAATCAATGTTCTGTTACGTAATCATTGCATAATGCAACGGAAATTATATATATATATATATATTTTTGATGATAATCATGATTATGAATGTAATTAATGAAAAATACGATCAGTGAAATCAGTGAGATCAATGTGAATGTAAGTTTCTTTGTTACGGTTTCACGCCGACACTACTCAACCGATTATCAGGAAACTTTGTACACATATTCTGTAAGGTATTAGAAAGGACATAGGATACTTTTTATTTATAAAATATATATTTTTGTTTGTCAAAAAAATTGAAATTCAGCAACTTCATTGACATCTATATTTAAGAGGTTCAATTCGAGTGAAGCCGCAGGTAAAAGCTAATCATTTTCTTTCTATTACTCATCGGAAGATAGTCGTAATTTATTTATTTATCTTCATTGGCAGCAATTGTTTATACCTAACATTTACAAACAGAAATATTGATATATAACTTAAAGCTAGTGTAACAATCTATTACAGGTTAGCCCGCCATGCACAATTAATACAATAAGCACTGCCTCTTGAGATAAGAAAAGCCCAAACCTTACAAACTTTTAAAACAATGGTTTAAAACCACTTTTTAATGAATCAACTAATGAACTCTATGTCACACTGTTTTCATCTTTTGTATAATTGCCAAATTATATATGTATCATATCATATATTTAATAGATTATTACTATTTATAGATACATGTAAATATATATACATATACATATGTAGGTATCTATTATTGTACACCTCAGCTACCCACTCTCTCTTGACACATCCATACTAAGGTTGTCTAGTAGATATAGGTTGTTGGTGGAGATCGCTTTTAGTGATAAGACCACCCTTTGTACAATAACTTTAATCTTTAATTAAGATTTATTGTATTTCCTATAATGTACAATAAATGATATTCTAATCTAATAATATCAATTAACCACATGCACTAATGTATGATAGGATACATCGCTTCATCGCACTTCTTTGGTTCAGTCAACTGACATCTGGCGCACTCCTTGTTATCTTTTTTTAAATATTTTAGGAAGAAACGAACAGACGGTTCACCTGATGGTAAGTGTCTTCCGCCATCCATGTACACTTTCAACTTAAGAGTCACAAGAGCGCTGTCCGCTATTTAGGGTAGAGGAATGAGAGGAGGGGAAAGAGGGAAAAGGAAGATTGAAAGGGATTGGGTTGCGGGGCGGGGATGCGGATGGGGGGAGAGGGGAAATCCGGAAACCTTACTAGTTGCGACAAAATGCGACAAAAGCGGTGCTTCATAACCGGTTTTCTGTCAGGCCTTGGTATCACATCGGTCGAGCCGGCCCATTCGTGACTAAGCATGGCTCTACCACGATAAAAACTTTTGTCATTACTGTACTATTATTACCTAACTTGTAGTAATATTATCGTCGAGGTACCTGGGTATAACTCATATAATAGCTCTGCCCACGGAAAACTGTTTACTGCTCAGATAGCTCTGCTGTACTTATATACTTATTGTCTTACAACTGCTCAAACTCAGGTTCTGATATGATTTTCACGTAAAGGAATTGTTTATAAGATTCTGGAAATTAAAGTTATTCACGCCTGATTAACAATAAGTAATATTTCAGCTTTAAATATACTATAATATTCCAAGGCCCAAAAATAATAAATATAGTGTATACTACTTGTTTATTCGAACAATTTAAATTTTAATTATATTTCTACCGTTTATGGTAGAAATATAATTAAAATTTAAATACTTGTGATCAAAATGTTGCAAGATTCGACTTGAGAAATAAAATGGTACAGTTAGCAACAACAGCGTTGGTACACGCGAGTTCTTTACGTAGTGTATAGTTACGGCGCGTCGCATTGGGACGCTGTCGATGCTATCTCTACCGAGAGGGATTCCACTATAGTCAAAGTTATGAGAGTTGGCATCAGTTTTTTGTATTATTATATGTCAATCTGTGTTAAACAAATTCTATCTAAAAAATACCAACTAACAAGTCGTCCAGGGTTCGGTACGCTATTAAAAGAACGAATAAATAGTTGCAATTGCTTAGCGAACTCATTTGAACATTACATAAATGATGTCAATGCAAACAAATACTTAATTGAAACATAGTTTTGAGTCGAGTAATTTCAAGTAAACATCGATGTTCTTATTTTTTTTTGTCACAATCATATATGTACATATTATCTTTTTACAAATTATCTTGTGTATTATATATTAATACTAACTATGACATACATTGATCAACAATATCAACAGATCAACATACATTGATACAATTCAAAAGTACAAGGGAAGCTACCCAATAATAATAGGTTTACGCCAATCTACAGAGCTCCGATACTACTTTACGCGAGAATGCAGGATTTATTTCGCGAAATTGTTTATAGGGTTCGCGTTCTACGTTATAGCGAAACACTTTAAACATTATTCAGGACTAGGGCTCACAATGGTGGCCAATACCTTACCGCTCCCATGGACGGTCACGCTTCGACTCTTCCTCGTAGAAAATCTGCATAATGCAATATGCATGCAAGAGTGATTATAGTCACTGTTAATGCTTGTTCTAAATTCAAATGTGGCTTTTTTAAAACTAGATTATAATTAAATTTAGAAGTATGACTGAAATGAAAATATTCATAAAAAAATTGGAATTGTATTTTTTTTGGTTTTAATAAAAAAAAAACAACAATAACTTACGATTTACCTTTTAATATGATTTATCCCTATAAATAAAGTTACATAATGTATTGTAAATGGATTTCTACAAGGTAGGTATCGGGACGTTGCATAGGAAATAATTTTGTTTTAGATTAGTAAGCCAAACATTTAGATATATTTTTATTTAAAATAAACGATTGAATAAAAATGTCAAGAAAATTCAATATGTGTTTATAACCTCACTCTTAGTCCGACCTTGCCTAAAGTTATATTTTAAATATAACTTTTTAAATATTCAATCCAAGACCAAGGTAATTAGTAAGCGTGTTCGAATTTCAAAGAAATGTTGCCAGCCTATCGGCTTACACGTTCGGATACCTTTACGAAATACTACAAATAGAACTCTAATATGAATTAATAGCAGCTCGTGGTGAATGTCAAAAAATAACAGTTTTTGTACGCCCCACATATTTGTTTTTGGAGTGTGAAAAATCGCGTTTTTCGACGGTTTGCGGTGGGATTTTAAGTAATATGGATGTTTTGGTATTACGGCTGAGTAATTTCTTGTCTGTAGCTAAAATGCAGCTGCGGCTAAATAACACACGTGACTTTGGTTTATGCCAAATGTGTTGAACGAATCGTGATTTTTTAAATTAGCTGATTATGCAAGCGTCTTGAAGCGTTGATGTTTTTGTCTCTTAGCCGCACTGACCATTTGTGAATTTCACTCGAAATATTTTTTTTCTATAAAATACATAATAATTCTCTGGTGAGTTGACATTTCTGCGAGTTTAACGTTATGTCGGTCACCCGTTAGTTGTCAACATATGTATATCTCGATAGGGATGCGTCCATAAATATTAATCAGCCGAAGTCGCGAACAGATCTTTGGACCGCCATTTTAAGCATAGACAACCCCATTGTTCAATTTGAACTTTTGCCTCCAAAGTGTGTCACAGAGTCGTAAAGTTACAATGTGAAAGCGATTTGCCACAGACTGCTTCGTCTGCAGCCCATATTTTTGCGCGGTACTTACATAATTGCTTCCTGACATAATAAATACGATGTGTGAACTGTTTATTACTCATAAATATAGTGAAATTGGGGATTGGTAAGATTTAGGAGTTGTTTAGAATGTTATGTTCTTTCAGATTTATGTAAAGCGGCCTTAATTGACATTCGTTTGTGGTTACACTGAGTTCTACAATTTAGTACCTAATGTTGTGAGTATTTCCAGCCTCAAATGGGTCGTGAACTGGTTATATGAAACATGTGCATTAATATAATACGTGCTAAATTATATTATAAATATGTATTCAGAGAAAATTAAAAATGTTTATATATTACTAAATTAGGTTTAAAATTATACGAGGGTTACACCGAAAGTAGTAAGCAATGATTGATATATTAATTTGCAGTAAATCTAATTACTAGTTCCTGAGATTAGTGGGTTCAAACAAACAAAGAGACTCTTAGGCTTTATTAATATAGAAATACACCACAGACTACTCGAACCCAAAAATAATTAAATTCGTATAAAGATTGTCCGAAAGAAATCACAATTAAATGAATAAATTTTTACTTTATTCATATGTAACGGTGCTTCACAATCGCTTTTCTGTAAGGCCCTGGTATTGCAACGGTCGAGTCGGGCCTTTCGTGCTTAAGCATGACCACTGTTAAAATTTAGACTATTAAAAGCCTTATATCCCTATCAGGATCGTCCCTTTGCAAAGCAACTGACATCTAACACATGTTGAGAGTAACTCTGATTGATGCCACACCTAATTATGTTTGAAATTTTACATCTATACTTACTAACATACTTAAGTTACCCCATTTAATGTTTTATATACCTTAAAACAATCGCAATAAAGTTCTATTTAGGACGATTTTTAATTTACGCGTAAGTAGTGAATGTTGTAAAATGTCGTCACCTTCCTTACCAGGAACAGAGATTAACGATGTCTTCCGTTTGGCTGGAAATACTTCTACCCATAGATTTACTCTACTATTATTTTGACCTTACAACTTTAGTCATTTCTTCTAAGTTCTAACGAGTTATGAGCACCGGTATCCCCGTAAAATTTTGAATATATTGACAGGCTGTAAAATGAGATAATATCTTTAGGAAGACCCTTTTTGTCAATTTAATAGTATCCATTAAAAATACTGTATGCTCTTTGAAGTGCTATTATAGGTAATTTAGCTTTTTGTCTGTGATGGTTTTCGTTTTTTGACATTTTTAATAACACGCAATAACATCTAACAAAATCAAACAATGCTACATAAATACAAGAGGAATCACGCACTCACGACGTAAGGGCACGAGCACATTTGTCGTGTGCGTGTGTCGCGTGCTGCATTGTTAGCCTTATTCCGTCGTGACTGCCTGCTCTTTCGATCACCGTGGTATCTTGAAATGATTGTAAAAAAATGTATTAGTTTTTATTAATGATTGGTTTATATGTTGGTAATACATTATTGTTTTCTTTTTTTTTTAATTGTCTCAATCGTACAAATTTCATCTGAATGAAACTGATAAGCATTGCACTGTACTTAGATAGTTTGTATGTCTTGTTAAAGTAAGTTATTAATACATATTATAAATGCAAAAGTAAGCTCAACTACCTGTCTGACTTTTACAAATTCACGGCCAAAACCGACTTTAATTAATTTGGTATGTGGATATTGGGAACCATGAGTAAGGACACAAGACGGCTACTTTTTATAGACACACCACGCGAGCGAAATCGTTTGCATTATACAAATGCGGCAATAATAATAAATAAATAAACGCAAACCTTTGGTATTGCTGTAGTTGAAATGAATCGCATTAATTTATAATAAAGATTGTAAGAAAAGATTTCTGAATTTCATACAACCTAGGTCGGGTTAGACGGGCTTCACTTCTAATCTGAACAACTTGCGTGCTTATAATAACTATGTAGATTTTCTCAAGGTTGAAGTTCACAGATATTGATTTTCCCAATATGTAAATAGCTGGACAATTACAATCAGCACTTTGTTGAATTTCAAATCGAAAAAAGTTTTATTTCCATGTATATATGTTTGTGTTGTGGTTCGCAGTGATGAATAATAATAAACTTGCTTCTTGCTGTTGAAGAAGCATTTAGCAAGTTAGTATATTTCTTATTATTTAAAAAAAAACAAATATCCTAAGCAACTTAAATTATATTTGGCATTCTCTTGGCATGTTAAGTGCCACATTTATATGAATTAAATAAATGTCTAAATGATTAAAGCAAAACTTGAGAAAAGTTACATAAATATATATATTATTTTAAGTAGTTGTAAAAGTCTGCTTTAAAAGAAAAAAAAAGTCTTATGTGGCTGTCAAGGTAGGATAGCTAGCATCCCTTTCAACTTTTCATTTTACCATAAACATTATTATTCATTTAAAGATATCAAAATTTACAACAGCTAAGAGACTTCATAAAAGGGTGTTCTTTGTATTCGTTATTAGTTTTTTTGTAAAGTTCTCCGCGATACAGGAATCATTAACAGGGCGGGCGTTGTCTTTTATTAAATAAAAATATGAATTAATAATAATAATGTTTAAGTTTACGCGCACATATTATTATGTATACCCACACCTTTTCTGCGACAATTAAACAATATAATCACGAGACTTCGATTTTATTACATCTTAATTAAAACAAAAACGTCATTTATACTGCTTTTTTATTAAGATTCCATGTGTTCGTCGCACGCGCAGCACCCACGTGCAGTAAGTATAGCACGCGCCTATCCCTACACGCGTCTCCCAACTCCGCTAGCATATTAATTGCTTATTTATTTAAAATCATTGTTGATTAAGTTATTTCCTATGACATATGAGCACGAAGTTTAAGCACATACGAGATAATTACAATATATAATTATATATGCAAGTCTCAAACGATATTTAAGCGATTGTTATGTTCGTTTGATGAGGTGATTAAAGGTTGTTTTTGATTGAAACGTGACTTTGTTTGCTTGGAAATTTTGAACTGTACTTTTTTCCGCGATGATACGTATCCTATGTGCTATTCCAGGCTATAATCTATACTGTGCCAAATTTCATCAAAATCCGTTTAGCTGTTCTGGCGTGATAAAGTAACAAATAGATGTTTGTTGCTTTATCATCAATCATCCAAACATCCGAATTTATATTAATAGTAAAATAAATACCAAGTAAGATGTATTAGTGTTTTTTTTTTTGTGTTCTTTCGATTTATCATATCTTGTGTATTGACGTTATTTTTGAAATCATACTAAGTGTCACTTTCTATTCTTGCACCACTAGCCACTGATAGCGCGGCATCACACTTTGACTCTGGCCAGTACAGGATACATACTACTCATCCGATAGGAGTTTCGTGTACTATTGACAAATAGCTAGTCTCTGACATTATTTTGCACTCTACCCTCAGCTCTCTGCGATTTTCAATCGAAAAGCCTGATATTATCAGGTGTGCTACTTTTAACGGAAATTACCAGCATATGCCACTTCTCAATTCTATTGACATCTGCTTAATACCACTAGACTACTCGATGGAGGAATTTCATCATGGTCGTTGACGTTTGAAATAATAGGGTTGTCCCTGACGAGTTACCGATTCTGTAAAAACCTTATATGTAGTCATTTGGAAAAACTATGACAGGGATGACATTTGACAACTACTGTTTTGTTGTATTTAGTGACTGGAATGAGATAGCCCATGGCACAAACACAACACGTTTCCAAAGCATTTTCCCTCCACTTTTAAACATAGGCACCCAGTCCATCCCAGCTACCCTTTCTGATCATCGGACCAGCTGGCTGGGGGCATCCTACAGTTTATGCATCATCATTATAACCACGCTTGCAATCGTTAGAAATAGTCGAACGATAGCAATAGCTAATAAGCTAATTTAATTATATTTAATTATTATTAATAATTTAATTATATTTAATAAAGAAGTAGGTTGCTTATAGGATTTTTTAAATCTCATAGAAAAGTTAATGTGTGATATTAAAGTCTTATCTTATAGTTTTTTACTTAAAATTTGCCATGGCGTAACAATGATAAATAGGTTTTAATTTTTATAACAAACGGTTCGTAACGGCTTAGTTTTTTGAATGGACAATTATAAAAAAAAAAACTAACATATGTAGTTGGATAATAAACTGACAGAAAACGCAATACAAGTATACATTTACGATTCATAAAACCTCTATCACACGTTCGAAAACAATATACATATTTATTCAAAATTATCAAAACTGTTTAGTAACGAAAAATCAAAAAAATATTTATTACTATTTTATTGTCAATATATTAATGACGTTTATCGATTGTAATGCAACGTCAATCGATAGTTCGTTATGTAAAGGTTCAAAGTATCGTTGATGACTTTTATTGGTTAGTTATTAGTAAGTATTTGTACATAATAATCTCATATTTATTCATAGGTTTTCTATTTGATATATTGCGATGTGGATGTAAATCGTCGCTCGTGACTTTTAGGGTCATACAAAGTCCTTGCCCTTAGGTCGGTTCACTACAGACAGCTAAACTACGAGCATATCTTTTATCATATCGATGACTAATGTTGTTGTGGCCCAAAACTTGACCACATTGACCGCATTGTCGGTGGCAGACATTAAATTCTCCTACGAACTCAGGACAGATGCAAGGGCAGACAGGACACGATGTGAGATAGACTATCGTTTTGTCAGCAGCTCAAATCGGTAAAATTAGTAAATCCGCTCCTAAAATACTGTCGGAGTCTGTCCAAGGTCTCCGCATATGATAAACATATTTTAAGATGACTTTTAAACATTTCTATAAGGTGGTAAGAAATTGTAGCTTTTTACTTTAACTGTAGTAGTGGATGTTTGAGACTCTCCCTCAGTTCGACAGTGAGTATGTATCGTATTAAACAGAGAAGTTTCATTTTATCAGATCACTTTCTTTTTCACTTCAGATGCGATCTTATCCAGAATTATCATCCCCTCCGCGCCTTTTTCCAACTAAGTTGGGGTCGACTTTCAGTTCACATGCGCTTTTATTTATAATGCGCTGCCAAATTCGATTCACCTTCACAACACTTTTAATAAATACCCTTTCAAAAAGCTTTTTCATATGCATTCAATCATGGATATTAACATATTTCTACGCCTTTTGATGCCGTCTGCCGGATTTTTATGATACGTTTGTGCGTAAATAATTAAAACAAAAATCTTTTTTTTTTTTTTTCTTTTTAGGGGGACAGACGAACAGACGGGTCACCTGATGGTAAGTGACACCGCCGTCCGTGGACACTTGCAACTCAAGAGTCGCAAGTGCGCTGCCCGCCTATGAGGGTGATGGGGGATGCAAGGAGCGGAAAGAAGAGATGGGAAAGAGGAGAAAGGAGATGAGGGGAGGGAGAAGTGGGCCTCCGGAAACCTCACTCAATTCGGGGAAATGCAACGCAAGCGTTACTTCACAACCGGTTTTCTGTGAGGCCGTGGTATCGCACCGACGAGCCGGCCCATTCGTGCCTAAGCATGGCTCTATCACTGAAACCTCTCTTTGGTATTGGGCTCATTTACGTTACTTATAGCATTAGTTATTCGATGGGATTACCAAAGTAATCCATCGATCTTATTAATATATTTAACATTATATAGCTCTTGTTGTAACCCAGCCTTTAAAATTAAGGGTCAGTAACGAGTCGGGCTATTAGCCGTTGTGTTGCCGGGCTAATGTTCGGCACTATACGTGGGTAATTGCCTTTATGGCATTTTGACTATGAAGTATATGGGAAAACACGAGAATTGTAATATTTTGACTTTAAACATATGGATTTTGTTCATTAAAGTTTAGTTTTTAATAGTTATTTGAAGCGAAAGCTTAAGACAAAATACACAGTCGTCAAAAATTTAAATTATATTCCTAATTAAGTAATTTAATAACTAAACGTGAACAAAGCAACTTTTGACCCTACTTTATGATATCTAGTCGAGTTTAGAACACAAAAAAACCTAAATATTCAGATTTCATTTCAAAGTTATTTTGTACATAAAGTATATCAACAAGCAGACGAAAAATATACATATTACATAAAGAATACAACTTTGCAAAGGAATCAGTTGGATGATGCTGCCGACGACGAATGATGACGATGTAAACTAAAAATACGTTAGAGACCTCGGACTTCCTTGCACCAACCAACTCGAGTTTCACTTCTAGGTATGTGATCCCGACTTGCTTGAGCTATAGCTTATAATGCTAAATTAAATGCTTTATAAATGTGTATAAGCAATATATTTTTTCTTCCCTTTCTGTCCTGCCAGACTAATTCCCAAAAGTGCCCGGATGACGGCAGTAGGCTTGCCCCCATTAAGTGAATGGGACTAAATTATGTAGTCGTTAATTACGCTTCTGCCTACCCTTTCGGGGATATATAAGCGTGAGTGTATTTATGTACCAAAAGAATAAGCCTTACATAATTTGCATCATTAATTCACAAGGAAATACAAAAAGGACACATTGGTCCATCAATCAAACGTAAGCAACCATTTCCTGATCTTTTGTAAAATATACAATTGACATAGAACGAATAATACAATTCAAATAATTGCGCCAAAATGTGCGTATACGCAGATTTGTTGCATACCGCATGCGTCAGTTGCGCACCAGTTGACATGCACCTTTACGTTGAACAATGATATGCACCGTTGCACAAAGGAAAGACAGTTTGTATTATTTGTTAGAAGTGTTTATGTGGGTGTTTAAAAGGACGAATGTGCTTTAAATTTAATTAAGGTTACGTTCATGTTCACTGTTAACTTATATATATGTATGTATTTTTTTTTCCTTAAAAATACAACTCCCTCAGTCGGAATAATTCTTTACAAACATTCAATCAACAGACACAAAGACACCCAGGACAACTATTCGCGGATCACACAAATCACCGTCCCATGTAGGAATCGAACCCACGACCTCTGGTTCAGCAGTCAGGGTCACTAACCGTTGTAATTATTTTTTAGGGGGTAAATGAGTTTTTTAATATCTTATAGCACTTTTTTTTAAGAGCTATAAATTTTATTAAGAAGTAAACAAACTAATTAAGCTATAGAAATTAAGACAGTGAAAAATGGAAATAATATTAAGAAAAAGAAGAAAAGAAAAACATCAGAAATGGATAATGATTGTCGATGTGGTAAGGAATATACATCAATATATTATGTATGTATATTCCTTATATTACAGTAATAAAATTAAAGCGGCGCTGTAGCGTAATTACTAATGCTTCGGATTTCCCATCTAGTGGTTGCACAAGTTCTGTACAAACCCAATCTCAGCACAATTCATGTTTTATTACATTTAATATAACAATATACACCGCTTCACCGCAACTACAGGTTGCTTTGTCAAATGTAAAATTAATATAAAAAGATAAATTAATGAAATACCTACCTGTAGCTATAACCGCCCGTTTCGTGTTATAGTCGGCAAAATGTTGCTATTAAAAACGCTCCTGCCTTACCCTTCAGGGAAGCAGGCGTGACGTTATATTTGAATTGGCATAAAATAAATTGGCATGAAACAAGTAACGTTTGTAACTTTATGTAATGTCTGCAAATGTTTATTCATTCTGGATAATTCTGGACAACCATTTATTTACTATCTTCTTCACCTGCCATTGATGATGCAATTGTGTTAAAATTACATAAGTAATAAAAATTATTTCATAAAGCAATATTAAGAAATAGTAACGATAGCGGAGTTCAATGTTTTGCCCATCGATTTAAAAACGTACGTCCAACGATGTCGGTTTAACTATATAAAGACATTATTTTTATAATTTCTGATACAAATCTTACACAGATTACGTTTTTTCTTTAACATGAATTTGTATTTCTAACAACAACGAAAATGATTGGAGTTATTAGTCTGTAGTATGGATCTGTGGCATGTCACTTTAATGTTTTTTTTTTACCTGCTGACATTCGTGGTTTGCAGTAACAATCGGAAATGCTCAGCATATGTCGGCCAGCGGCTAGATAAAGGGTTGTCTTCAACACCTTCGAGTTCCGTCCCACTGCGGCATTGTGTTGTACAATTTGTGAAATAACGCCGACGCCCGTTGTTGGACGAGCCAGGGCCGGATTTCATGTTATAGTTTCGTGTGAATAATTTTATAAATTTATGTATGGTGCCGTGAAACTTGTAATGGAGGAATAGTCAGGGAAAATCATATCTAGCTATATAAAGAGCAGCGTCCCTGCAAAACACAACTCAATCCAAATTATTTTGATAGAGAGAGCAGCAAGATCCTCATGTATGTCCTTCACCCATTGGGGAGGGCGAAGGGGTCTGTCGGACTCTTACCAACTAAAAACCACCCCGGTGTTCCTCTTCTTGCCAATGATCGGGGGGGCGAGGATCACAATTGTATTCTTCCGCCACCCCCAACAGGTATTGACCCGTCTCACCCAAGACGGGTCTCGTCACCCGATGCGACCGTCACCCTTCGGTCGCAGTCCTCAATGAAGCACGCACGGAACACTGCGCGCTGCCTCTTAGGCCTGCAACTGTCGGACGACGAATTCCCCAAAATCGTCGCCCGCAGGCCACTTCCTAAGGTGGCCGGAGATCAACAAATGAGAGAGAGAGAGAGAGAGCATGCTTATGCGAACTATAACTAAGTCGTAACTGTTTAACTATCTGGATACAGTCGGGAATATAATAATAAATGTGTCACTAAAAAAATTAATTAACATTTTAATGTTAACAAACAACAAAAATGTTATAAAAGTATCCATAAAGTTAAAAATAATATAACATATGTATATATTTACATATATTTTTAGTTCATCATAAAGTGATAAGGCAATAAAGATTACTTATCTGTACTTTAAAAACTAACTCTCACGATTATATCACCTAAGAGGTAAAAGAGACACAGGCATTCCAAATGTCTACAATATCTTGTTATTAATTATGTTGTTTTTATTATTTTCTTAAGTATAGTTTATTTTGTTTATCGTACTCGTATGGTACTTATTATTATCTTAATTAAAATAAATTTCCAAATCCGTTCCCTAGAAGGCTAGTGTTGGCACGGGCTGCCCGAGCGCTAGCGATACGTTATTATTTTATTAGCGGCTCGTCACGACGTATGGCAACACGCAGCCGCGTGCGCACGTGCCCCTTGCAATGCCACGTTGCCTATTAATGAAAGCATTAGAAAAAAAACCTTACCGAATTTTGAATTTCAAAGTTAATAGACAGGAATTAAAGGGTTGCTACAGAACTGCAGAAAGGGTTGAATTCAAGACACGTTTTATAGTGACACCTTGCGTCTTTGCGTAGTATATAATTTGCCATTTGCCATTAATATTTGGCCCTAGTAACTTAACAATGGGCAAGCCTATTGGTGTCAACCGGGCACTGTATGACTGTATATACAACTACTGTCTGATAGATTCAGTCCGATTAAAATAATTAATGGACAATGTGTACCTATGCCTATCGTAGTTTGGTATTTGTTTCTTACCAACGTACTCGGAACAGATTTGATTAGTGATTTGTGTAATACCTATTCCTCTTGGCATGGCCTTCTGACGACTCTACACAAAAACAACTAATTACAGCATATTAGCAGCCAATCCTATTTAGGTATGGTAATAAATTTAAAATGAAGAGATTTTTTAAAATTGCAGGGAACGGCTACTGGAAGATAAATAAATCTTTTGGGCAAACTTTAATTTGTGTTTTATTTAGCCCAGCGATTATCGGTTTAGTAAATTTTTGTAAAAGGTGACTAAGGGATTGAACTGTTTTATTTTAATATTTTTCGAACAGTATTTTATATACAGAGCGAGGTTGACTGCTATAAGTTTGCCCCATTTAACGGTAGATAAATCTAGGGGTTCAATACGCCTCTGCCTATTTTCCAAAGAATGGTGTACCGGAGCACTTTTTTGTCTAGACTTTTAAAGTGTCCTTGCCTGGTTCGCTGCCCCTATCTTTGCAACCTTCCGTTGTAGCATTCTTAGAAATCCTAAGGTCGTGGCACGAGGCGGGCAGGATCCCACTTCACATTAGTAGTCATCATATACTGCTTGGTAGGTCGCATGCACGAGCACTGTGCATTCATGATGCATACCGGACGTACCATTGCAAGTGTTGCTAAATATTTGATCTGTATCTACAATGTACGATATTGTTTTTTGTAGTCGAGCCGTTGAACAAAGGATTTGGCTTACTTTAGTTACATATATTAGCTTATTATTATTTGGCAAGAATTTGTTTTTCGACAATGAAAGAATAAAACACATAAATAATTTCACGAAGTGCAATATGATCTGCATAAAAAATAATTATTAGTACGTATGTATAATGCCGATCAAGGTTGAAAGATGTTAGAGAATTCGATTTATTAAAATATACGGCTTTGTCAGTAGCTTAGCCGCCGAGGCACTTTACTCCTTGTTAAAGCGCAAGTCTTGTTTCGAACGAGACGAAGAGGATTGTAGGCTGCAACGTCACCCATCCGAATTCGCAATAAGGAGTATATGTGTGTGTGTGTGTGTTGACAACGGTCCCGGTATTGATAATAAACACACCTTTTTAAAAGTGGTTATATACATACTTACATTAACTTATGCCTCTATCATCCCTATTACTTATTACCTACCTACACTTAAGCTCACTTACGTAATAGGGGTCAAGCCTGTTGCCCTCATCCGGGCACTGTATGCCTGTACATATATACTGTCTGTTTAGTATGAGCCCGTTCCCTTAGTTGCCCGTTACGACACCCACATAAGACGTTGCCGTCCGCCGAAAAAAACTCAAAAAATTATTTTCCTTCGTCATTTTCCTTCGTCGTAAAACAAGTGTAATCAGCACATAAGCTTTGAAAAGACAGAGGTCCGTGACCAGGTATCTATTATAACTGAAATGTCAACTATCAGTGTTTTATCTCTTTATGAAAGGGGGTCTAGTGTTTAGTGATCCTGATTGCTGAACCAGAGGTAGTAGGTTCGATTCCCACATTGCCCCAAAATTTGTGTGGTCCGCAAATGTTGTCGCGTATCTGGGTGTTCTAATGGGAGTCCGTTTTTGTGTGTTTGTCAAATCCCCTGCTAAACAGTAAAAATTTACTCTAATCTGTAAGATTCGATATATTGTTTTAAGATAATGGGAAATATTGAAAAGTGACTTTGACATAATGGCTAAGAGACCGGGCCTGTTATTAAGTGCCTGAGGATTCGAACCTAACCTACTGCACTAACGTCGTGAACCTACTCCTAAAAGCATTTATCTCAGCTGGAGGGGTTTACAAGAATTTACAAGAATAATAATAGTAATAAGAATATAATTACCATTCTAGCTAGCAGTCTTCTACAAAACCGTATGTGTATTAATGTTACGCTTGTGAAAAGGTGTTCATGTGTAAATTTACCATATGTTAGTTAAAAAAATAGTAGCTTTTCTAAATGACTACCGAATCATTTTGTCCGTTACAAGTGACAAAAAGAAAAGATTTTAAACAACCTGTTGGACATAGGCTAACGTAATTCTGTAAGGAACCATCTTAATTAATTTTTTCTCTTTATCTATACAACGTATATCTGAGTATGTAAAATATCATGTTTACATACCATCAACTCAAAATTACGTTTGTTTAAATGCTTTCTTTGGCCTCGACTTATACCACTTTTACTCGGGGTTGGTTTTCAAAATCATGCGACGTCATGTATTTCGGTATCTGTATGAGATCATGTGGACATTTGTCATCCAGGTGATTTGTCTTCCTCTTCCAGCCAGTAGCCATGGAAAAGCATATATTCACAACATGCTCGCCTGCTCGAAGTAAATCACGATTGATGACGATTTCAGTCTGGTCTCCCGTACTTTGTTAGTTACTTTGGAAACCTTAAAGCTACCTCTAAATAAACAATTTTCAGTTTTCAATATTTCATCGTTACATATTTACAATTAGTATAATTACTAACTCATATAAAACCCGATTGCATGGCAAACATGACATTGACATTTTTTCTTTAAATGTCATATATTATACCTACATACATATGTACATACACTCTAAAAATATAACATTCCTTCTTGTGCAGTAGGGTAAACATATTATCAACTCTTTGTAATTTTATTTATAATGAGATGCTGTGTCCGATTTTTGTTTATGCAATAGCGGGCAAACAAGCAGACGGGTCATCTGACGGTAAGTGACTACCGCCGAAGGACACCAACACCCAAGAATCACAAGTGCGTTGCCGGCCTTTTAGGAAGGAGTAGGCTCTTTTCTTGAAGGCCTGAAAGTTGTATTGGTTGCATCGCTGATTGCATTTTTTATTATTTTTCTTGTAATATCAAGAATATTTAATAGGGTCAATAATAAAGGCCAGGGTCAGGGTCATAATGAAATAAATCACATCAAAATCTTTTTTTTTCAATTAAGTTGCCTGTTCCAATATGTATATCTTATGGCGAAGAATAGGCAAGAAAATCCAAGGACACTCTTTTTTTCAAATATTTCGAATAAGAATGTGATTACAAGTAGGAACCCATTTTGAGATAGTATTGTCATACACAATTACTGATTTTAGATTTCCATGGAAGAGCCTGATGCTTAGTAATGAACTGTTATTACTGGGAACTCTTAAGTCTGACGTTAATGATTATTGTTACACGTTTAGTACCGTAATATACAAAACCCAGCTTACACTCGTTAAAACACTGAAACAGAGTCATAAAAACAAAATATGAACTTCATAAAATTAAAAATTTTAACAGTAATTTAGATTGCACCTTTCTGCATAATACTGTCAGAGCTCACGAAATTCTCGCGTCAAGGGTTGGTAATTTTGTTTTAACCCCTTTCGGTGCAGCCGTCTTTTACGACTTAACGATGGTATTAACAATTTGTTGTAAAAAAGATGGCCGTTGGTATTGGTCAAACGAATTTATGATTTTGTTTATTTTTGTTATCTAAGTTAGTTTCTTTCATAAAATACTGATCACATTATCAGGAGTGTGATTTTTGCGATCCACTATTTTCGGCGAGGGGTTATAGGCAACATCCTATCAAAATTATTGAAACGGAATTTTCATTTTCAGCTACTTCTATTCAATCAAGTTTTATGTCTGTAAGTCTGAAGTATATATTAAAAAAATACAATAAGATATATATGTATTAAAAGAAACAGTAAGGATATGTCATATTTTCTGTATTGAAATTCCAAGTACATCTACTACTAATAATATACTGCTGATGAGTTTGTGATAATTCATTGCTCATCAGATTATCTATATACGTACGTACTTAATTTACTACAGGCATAAATTATACCAATAAGACAGAGTGGCTGATAGTTTCCTATCTTTTTGATTTAACGATTACTTAGCCTTTTCAGAACCTTGCATTAAGGAGAGTCAATCCTCAGCGACTTTAAAGTACTTAACCGGCTGCAAAAATGAAGGAAGTTCTACTTTACTTTTAATAATTTTTGTGTGTGCGTTTTTATATTACTCGAAATTTCGCATCTGTGAACTAATTTAATAATTGTAACCAAATAATAATTTTATTATGGAATTGTCGTTACTCAACGGTCGGTTGGTGAGGGTCTTATTTAGGGACTATAATATAGGGTGACCCTAGGGAAAACCGGATTGTTTGTATTTTTGCAAAGGCCCCCGCAATACAGGAGTCAGTCCTTTTAAAGAAAAGTAAAATTCTCCGGAAATATCACGAAAAATAACAATGAGACGCATCTGTTAACGAAAGAAAGAAAGAAAGAAAAGAAAGCGAGAGCGATAAATTATTACTCACTGACATAATATCGACAAATATGTATTATAGAGTCAATTGCTCCTCGAGAGTGTGATTGAATATTGAAGACCTTGTCTAGACCTTATATTGAGAAAATATTCGAATGTTTTCAATATCTCAGTATTCGTGTGATATTTATAATTTTGATAAAACTCTAATTTTTAATTAAACAGATGGAACGGGAGAAGGACAGACGGAGTAGTAACGACGGTGTAATGCATATTGTGATTTATTTAGAGCCTAGGGGTCTCTAAAAAGCGTCCTCATTGGACACATGGAAGAGAATAGTTCAAGTAAGACATCTCTGTCTCTGATCTGATCACATGCATATTGAACGGATCTTTTCACATATTATGTCTCGTTTCAATGTTTATTTTAGCGCTTGGAAGCCTTACATGGATACTGCCATACTGAATGATGTGGGATACTCAACGGAGCTCGGCCACCTGTCAGACAGCAGGGGGCCTTTTCTGCTAGCGGCTAAATAAATACATATTTTTAAATGAGTGGGCCGAGGCGTTTCGAACGCCCATTTTTTTATATTATATAGGGTGACACATGAACAGACGGGTCACCTGATGGGAAGTGACAACCGCCTTACATGGACATGCGCAACTCAACAGTCGTAAGTGCGTCGTCCACTGTGAGAGTGATGAGGGATAGCGGGATACGGGTAGGAGAAAGAAGAGATGGTTGATGAGGCCATAGGAAAGATGAAATAGGGGATGAATTTCGGGGAATTACAACGCAAGCGTTGCTTCAGGACCGGTTTTCTGGAAAGCTGTGGTATCGAACTGGTCTAGCCCACCCATTCGTGCCTAAGCATATCTCTACCACTACTAAACACCACTTTTACGTCAACAACAAAGACTCTCTGCAAACGTACTGCACCAATTTCATATTAAAGTATTTCGACTGTATATATACTGTTTGATAGATAACAGTCCGATATTTTAGTCAAGCCAATCTTAATACAAATGCTTACATGTAAAAATGTACTTATTGTTTCTGATATCAAGATTGTTTATCAACAAAAATTTACGATAAGTTAGGCCTACTAACTTAAAGGGGGTGGGGCAAGCCCTGTCGCTCTGTCTGTGCAAAAAATTAACCCATTGGGATAATAGGAGTTTAGTGATATTTAAATATAGTTAATGTATAGAAAGGGATCCAATTCCCAAAAGTATTCGGATGAAGGCAATAGGTTTGCCCCTTATTACGTAAATGGGATTAAAATATAAACGGTAAAATATGGGTTTTAATAACTCTGCCTATCCCTTTGGAGATACAGGCGTGAGTGTTTGTATGTTTCTATGTGTGTGTTACAGCTTTTTTAAATAAAAGTCTTATTTACTGCTTTTAATGATAAAATAATAATAACATAATAATAGTGATAGAAATCCAAAACTTAACTCTAGTACTATACTTTTTATGTATTGCATATTTAACAGCAGGACAGTATTAAAAAGTGAAGGCTATCTCGAAGCGCTACCATGCGGTTCAATCTTGTGCTATTAGCTGGTAACTCGCATTAGGATTTTTTCCGCAAACTTGGAACAACTATTTGTGGATTACAAAGTTTTCGTCCCATGTGAGAATCAAACCCACGATCTCAACGATCAGGATGACTAATCAGTAGACGCGCAGATCAGTTTAGTTTTTGTATCATGTACATCTTTAGACACGCAATAAAAACAACTTCGTTACAAATCACAATAGACAATATAAATTATACGTACGCTGTAACTAGAACACATAAAACAGCTAGAAACAAACAGACTCACAAACGAGTACAACATTTTTACATTCATTATTTATGTCTAGTTTATTTATTTAGGGAATTGATCAATTTTATTGCGTTACGATTGCGCACGCATACGTAAGTGAAACACATGCGGTTACGCACGCACCTGCACGCAATCTCGTCGAGGTGAGCAGTTAGTTAGTTTAGGATGTAAATTATAAGCGAATGCATTTATGCGTTTCAATTTCATTGACAGGCGTTATTTGAAAATAATAGCGTACGGCATTGTACATGTGACCGTACAAACATATTTTGGCGAGTGGATGATAATGGTAGGAAACCGTGGGTGTGCTAACCACTGGCCTCTTAGAGTTGTGGTTAGTGATCCTGACTGCTAATTGCCCCACGAGACAAAAATTTGTGTGATTCACAAATAGTTGTTCCGCGTCTAGTGTTTTTTTTTATGCTAAAGGGGGACAGACGAACGGACGGGTCACCTGAAACTCAAGAGTCGTGAGTACGCTGCCCGCCTGTGAGGGTGATGAGGGGAGAAGAAAGAAGAGAAGGGGGTGAGGTGATAGGAAAGAGGGGTGAAGGGGAGAGGGGGATTTGTGCCTCCAGAAACTTCACTCATTTCGGGGAAATGCAATACAATCTTGCTTCACAACCGGTTTTCTGTGAGGCCGTGGTATCGCACCGGTCAAGCCGACCCATTCGTGCCTAAGCATGGCTCTACCACTGTTCTTTGTGACACAGAAATTATTCCTAATGCGCGAGTTGTCTTTCTAAATTAAATACAGAATTAGATAGATAGATAGATAGTTAGATAGATAGATAGATAGATAGATAGATAGATAGATAGATAGATAGATAGATAGATAGATAGATCAATAGACAGATAGATAAATAGATAGATCAATAGACAGATAGATAAATAGATAGATAGATAGATAGATAGATAGATAGATAGATAGATAGATAGATTTGTACATAACAGTCTGTTTTAAGACTAAATTACTACTTTATTATGACTAGATATAAATTTATATTAATGTCTACAAGAGACATGCGTGCGTATAAGCATACACATGTAGATTATCTTTAACATGGAAATATAGTTTTGTCTTTAAGCCCAAGTAGCCCAAGTACGGACTGTATATGTACTGTTTGATAGATAACAGTCCGATGTCTTAGTCGAACTAACCTAGATAACAGTAATGCTTACGTCTTACTCCTCGAGAAAGGTCTCCTGTCGAGACCGAAACTAGTCTGGCATCTATCTATATTCACGTGAACTGAAATTAATGTTTCCAAGAAAGCGTAAACTTGCTTTCTTGTTATAAAAACTTGCATTTTCTTAAACAGAAAAGCCGTGTGGTTCTTGGTCAAGTAAAGAGGCCACCTCAGTTCTCTCCGCAGATATCGTTAAACGCGACGTAGAGATTCGACTACTATTAGTCAGACGGTACATATACAGTTGCCGCAAATATGAATAAATACAATAATATATAAATAGTCCGTCAGAGGTTACATTCCTTTTCTTTCCCACGATGAGTAAATACATGAGAAAAAATTATAAAAGCCATGTTATTATTAAAAACTAATAATAGTGAAAAAAATTATAATATGGACAAAAACATATTTGTTTAACTTGAAATTATAATAGTAAAGTATTTCAAATAATAACAGTTCTCTTAAAACATATGCACATGAAATACTAAATACACAAAAGGGATTTAGGGAGATAGGTTTTTTCAATTACACAAAAACTATTAATTTAAAAGATATAAACAAAGAAGGTTCGTAAAGAGGACATTTAATATTGTAAATAAAGGCTTTGGTCAGTAAGTGCTGCACCATAGACACGAAGTATTTATTATATCTAGATTTAATATGTTACTGCGTACATCAAACCAGCAATTTAAGATTTTATAGGTCTACTATACAATAACAGATAACAATAATTTAAACAATAGATGAGAATAAAGGTACTATTATACTGCGAATTAGAATAGGCTCCATGTTTATTAATACATTTATAATTTTCATTTTTATTAAGCCACAATAGTAATAAAAACAAATAATAACTTCAAACTGTTCACACACCGCAGGTTAAGTTATCAAATTTCCTTTCTTAGGACTAGAACTCATACATGCTCACATAAGGTATGTTTATAATCCTAAATCCATAAATAGATATGTAAGAATTGAAATCAATAAGTATCAAAAAAGAGTTCAGATTTTACTACTCCACGTTAGATGGCGCTACACGTCCCCACATCTATAGTGTACTTTTGTCGTACATTATTTTTGTTAATGTTATGTCCAATCTGACTCTCTTCATTTGTTTCTGGCTTAATTAATATTTATTTATTGACAGATGGCACACAGATTACAGATCAAAATTCTTATGAATACAAGTGCATTACATTATAAATGAATATAAAAGCATAATTATTTTCATCAAAATTTAATTGGATAACAGTCTCGTTGGATGTGAATAAAAACGTTATTAGGTTGTGTTTAAAATAATTTCTATTTTTCATAAATATAGACAAAAGTTAATTAAAATTATTTTATTTTTCAATAAGTGGTCAAAAGAGTAATACGTTTGCTCGACAAACCAGCCTATTAGCTGACTTTTGAAAATATAAAATACTACATGTACTGGTGATGTGGGTGGGTAGCTTATCATACACTGCCGGGCCCATGACATGAGCCGTCTTAGATGTCTTAGTGAGATTTTTAAGTATGTAGTGAAGACTAACAATTTGCAGAGTTTTGACTTAAACATCTCTTTAGAGCATATGATTATAGTTCAGTAACTTCCTTAAGGGGATTTACGTACATACGCTCATGTCTATAAGTCATAGGCAGAGGTGTGTTTAACACCCACATTCTGCACAAAAAATTGGGACCCACTAACGTAGATTGAAATCAATCGGGCGCTATATGACTGTATACATACCGTCTGCTACAAAACAGTCCGATCTCTAGTCGCCTTTTACGACACCCATGGGAGGGAAGAGATGGGTGACTTTATGTTACTCTACCGAGAAGGGTTATTTACCATACGGTAAATAATATTTGTTTAATTAAAAAATTGTTCAGTGCACTAAACTTTGTTTTATTTTTTATTTTTAATAATTTTATTACGTACTCAAAAAGTAAAATTAAAAATTAAAGTCTTGTACGATACAAGACTTATTATTTTATATTATCTATATATATAATTTTATATTTTATATTATCGTATCATTATTTTATAAAGATATTTATATTTTTTTAAAGTATTTCAGTGATAAATGTATGTTATTTTATACGTTTTTTTTATTTACTATATAAACACTTTATTTATATGCAATAAATTTGTGTTCGTCAACCGTAACGGCCACTATGCCACGTCTCTTATTCCTATTGTACTTTTAAAAAACAACAGGACAATACTTATCTGACCAAAAAAGTATTCTTTCAAAACGTAACTTAAACCCTATTGTGACTTAACAATACTTTTTGTACTGGTTTACGTAATTCAACTATGAGGTTACATTTCCTGTGGACAGTTAATTTGACACACATCTACTATGTAGACTACTAATTGTGTGAGGAATACGTTTCAAAGTCTTATATTATAAGCAGCCAAAAGCAGCTGTAAGAAGTCTGAACTAAAAAGTTTAGTATGTGTAAATTAAAAGTGCTAAAAAGAAGAAAATTATAAAATGAAGCTACAAAATAATGAACATATGTATGTAGTTACAAAAACTAAAAAAAAAAACGCTTTTGACTCAAGTCAAGAAACAAAAAGTAAAGAAACAAAATGATCCCAAACCCAAAGGTTTTGCTAGGAGTTCCATTATCTATCTTTTCTTTTTTTGTTATGAGACTAGCAGACGGGTCACCTGATGGTAAGTGACTACTAATGGCAACTCAAGAATCACAAGTGCATTGAAGGCCTGTTAGGTCGGAGTACGCTCTTCTCTTGAAAGTTTGAAGGTCGTATCCGTCTGGAAAAGTGGACAATTTGATTTACACCTTCTGAAATTATCATCAGATCAGGACGACAGAACCTAATTTTTGTATTGTCATCTGCCATCGGTATTACAAATATTTGCAAAGTTTCAAACCTGTTCGATGGTAAGTTTAATCCGAGGTGAAGTTAATGAGCGTGTTATAAATACAGCACAACTTTTGTGTCGTAGGAGCTTCGTCAGTCTTCTTCACATTTAAACCTTCAGAAGAAAAGCATACTTAGACCTCAAATAAACAAATAAAGTTATTATTTAGTTAGTAGTAATTTATTTTTTTATAATATAAGGGGACAGGTGAACAGACGGGTCACCTGATGATAATGACAACCACAGTCCATGGACAACACAACACCTACAACTAAACAAAGATGTAGACTGCAACAAATATCAAAACCTTAAATCTGGCTAATGAAACACATTGTCTATATGTGAAGACTTAAAGTTCAAGGTTGCATCAGTAATGCGCAATAATCGAAGTTTAAACAAAGTTTTTTATAAGTTTGTTAGATATCTTATCAGGCATATGATCTCTTGTACCACTAAGCAGTTACGGATAAAGGCATAGGTATACATGTAGCTAGTCATTTTAAAAGGTCAAATTTATGATAGAAAAGTATGTATGAAGAAACTATAGTAAAAAAATATTTAAACCATAAATTTTCTATGCAAAGTCTATGTATTTTAAATATTATCTTTAATTAATATTCTATATTTAAATGACATACAATTGAGATTCGGAATATTCCACAGATAAATAAAAGAAGAACTTTAAGTCAAAATTTAATTTTAACTACCCTTCAGTTGCGAAAATTATTAGAGATTAAAAGTGAATGATCTTTTTATTTTTTACTTTTGTCGTTGTATAAAAATTAATAACTATATTATAACTCTTTGGTCGGTCCTTTTTATGTCTCTTAGTAGAATAAGCACGAAAATCCTGTATTTCACTTGTGCCCACTAACGCCAGCACGTGCAGGGAGGAAACAGAAACAGTTTTGTTTTGTTTAATTTCAACCGACTTCAAAAAAGAGGTTCTCAATTCGACAATTTTTTTTTAATATGTGTTCCCTCAGAACTTTCGACTGCGTGAATCGATTTCGACGATTTTTGTTTTATATTTGAAAGCTGGTGCTTCCCGTGCGGTTCTATTTATCCTACATATACTCATATATATTGTAAAATAATAGATCCTGACTTTTATCTCGTCTATTTGTAAATCAGGTTTCTTTTTTTTTTTTGTTAAATAATTATTTACCGGATTTACTGAATGAAATGAAATGCGGTTAATTGGAGACGCGATTACTAATTAAAAACTTGACACTTCTAATGATATAGAAAAAAAAAAGTTCTTTCGTTCTTCTAAAGTTTGTAAAATTATTTTAATACTAGTGGATGTCCAAAGTCAAACTTAACCCTAAAGCAGATAGATACATTGTATTGTCTTAAATATCTCTGCTTTTTGTAACTTTTTTTGAGTTTAGACTATGGAGGCTCAATTTAGATTTACCAATAGTTTTTGTGGTAGAGGAAATGACATAACAAATTTTTCACCCAATACGAAAATACTTTTAAAGAATGAGGGAAGTCGCTGACAATAACTAGTTGATCTGTACTATTATAAAAATACATATCCGTGATTTATCTTCAAAACTAGATGTGCGTTGATGCCAGTTTTTTACTGTGCGTGAGACGCTTCCTGTTTGCAATGAAGTCCTTGGTGGCTCTATTGAGTGTATAATATGATTCATCGATATTTTTTTTTTATCTTTAACGTTTACTGGGTATATAGCTAACAAACTTCTTACCGTCAGGCATGTTTGTTCACTAACTTATTTGTATAATTCATATAAAAATCTTCTCCTCACATACAATATATCGACATCGTCTAAACGCTTCTTTAAACTCACAAATACACAATATCACGCATACTCAAACTTTCATTCTAATAGATAACATTTAAAAAAAAACGTTATCGCTCTCCCAAGAAATGTATTTGTAATTAAACAGTGGCTAGACCGGAAGTGATAACAGGCCGGATAGACCACGCCCCTGCCACCGATTCAGTCTTAGGATGGCAAGTTTATATTTTTAATTTTGAATAAATAAGCCTATCTGATATACAACCTCTAATTAGAGTCTGCGTTTATGACAGATAATTGGGTTTTTAAATAAAAGTTGTTAATAATCTGTGAGAAAAAGACGGTTAATTTTGTTTTTGCTGTTTGTTTGATATGTTATGATATGATAGCTATGTGAAAATCTGTCGAATATAAGACCTTAGGTTGACGCTCAGGTTAGCATGCTGTCGTACACTTAATTTGTTTCACGGTCTTGGATCAAAAATAGGCCTACAAATCAAGGGGGGGGGGAGTAGGGAGTTTCTGGTAAGTTCAAAAGTTCTTCTCAAGCATCTTCTAGTCAGAAGTCCTTAAAACTAGGTTCTAGATCGTCAAAATTTCAACAGAAAATTAGTCAATAAAAATTCAAAACCACTCTTTGCCAAGAGCCATTAATTACTATGCTTATGTTTACTAATTATAGCAATAAGCAAGGTGCTGTAACTAATATATCATACATTAACATATTAAAATATCTGTTATGATCAATACTTTTTATCTTGCAGTTGTAGTGCAGCAGTCCTGCATGTAGTCCCGGTCAGGCAGAGGCGTATCAAATGCCCCCTTACAAAGTACCACTACGTAATGGGGGGCAATTATATTGCCATCGTCCGGGCACTGTTTGGCTGTATATATTACAGTAAATGATATATAACAGTCCGATCTTACGACACCCACGGGAAAAGACGGAGTCGTCCTAAACTACTCCAAAAAAAACATACATTAATCCTACAAAAAAAATGAGAATAAATATACACAGGGCGGAATTTCCACTTACCTATCCCACACTTTTAGATTTAGAAGTTCTCACGTCAGGTATATTAAAATAAGTTTGTGTTAGTTACGTACAATCTGTAAAATACATATAGAAAAGCCGTTCAACCAATATTTTGTCAAGTGGATAACAGGCAGTGTCAAACTGCAAGTCAAACTTAATCCATTCTTATAATTATATCTAATCCCTCCAAACGTTAGAACTAGCTTCAGTAGTGTGTTAGCAAATAGACGCGTTTACATACAAATATATTATCTGTTGGCAATACGTAGATAGTGTTTGATAGCACAGATGGTGGGCAACCTGCTGATTTGGTTATCGCAACTGTAAGTTACGTTATAGTAGAATTGTTAAGTTATTCTGTACGTGTTTATATTGTGTACATGTTTAAAGGTTCCATAGTTAGAGGATTTGGACTTCTCGGCACCAGCCAGGTGTGCGACCCTTATTTACTTGAGCAATTTTTTACAGATTTTTAATAACAAACTACATTTAAGATTCATTAGTATTAAACGGTTTTAGGTACTAACTGAACATTTTAACTTTTTTTTTTAATTTTCTAATTTTCCCTGTACATTGCAACATTTGTTGTTGTTTTCTCAAACAGCTATAGTTTTCGAATTTTTTTTTTTTTTTTTTTATGCGATCGGGGGCAAACGAGCAGACGGGTCACCTGATGGTAAGTGACTACCGCCGCCCATGGACACCCGCAACTCAAGAGTCACAAGTGCGTTGCCGGCCTTTTAGGTAGAGGCACGCTCTCTTCTTGAAGGTTGAAGGTCGTATCGGTTCGGAAATACGGCAGGCGACAATTTGTTCCATAAGCTGGTTGTGCGAGGCAAAAAGCTTCTGGAGAAGCGCACAGTGGTGGAGTGCCAATCGTCCAGGTGATGGGGATGGATATTTTGTCGCGTAGGACGATGGCGGAAACCAGCAGCCTGTATAAGTCCGAACAATTCCTCTGAACCCTCCCCATGATACAAGCGATAGAGGATGCAGAGTGAAGCTACATCTCTACGCAACGCCAAGGTGTCAAGTCGATCAGAAATATCTTGGCAGTCGATGATGCGAGTCGCTCTCCGTTGAATGCGGTCAAGAGGCAGAAGTTGGTACTGGGGTGCACCTGCATAGAGATGAGAACAGTATTCCATGTGCGGCCGAACCTGCGCCTTATAAAGTTGCAGGCGGTGGGCCGGAGTAAAATACTGTCTCGATCTGTTTAGCACACCAAGCTTCTTCGAGGCTAATATGGCCTTACTCTCTAAGTGACCGCGAAACTAGACTTCGCTTGATATATCGACGCCAAGGATTCCGATACTGGCTGATGCAGTTAGGGAAGTGCTCTCAAATTGAGGTGATACGACCAATGGCATCTTTTTAGCGGTGAACGCGCAAACCTGTGTCTTCGTGGGGTTAAATTGGACTAGGTTAAGTCGACCCCAATCTGAAACTTTTGATAAAGAAGTTTCGATTTCAGACACAAGTTTGGATCGGCTTTCGATGACGTTTACCCGAGAAATGTTAGCGCGGCCGGTGTAAAGGGCATCACTCGTGCTATCGTCAGCATAGCAATGGATGCTGTTAATCTGCAGCATGTCGTTGATGTGCAGAAGAAACAGCGTGGGTGATAGCACACAGCCTTGTGGGACACCAGAATTAACAGACTTGGAGTCGGAGCATGCACCGTCAACAACGACCTTGATGCTTCTGTCTGTAAGAAAACTGGTGAGCCAATTGCACAGTTTCTCGGGAAGCCCATAGGAAGGAAGCTTCGCAAGGAGCGCTTTGTGCCAGACCCGATCGAAGGCCTTCGCCACGTCCAAACTAACGGCCAACGCTTCCCCCTTGGTCTCGATCGCCTGTGCCCACCGGTGAGTCAAGTATACGAGAAGATCACCAGCTGAACGACCCTGACGGAAGCCGTATTGTCGATCATTGAGGAGCTGGTGGTCTTCTAAGTACCGGAGGAGCTGGCAGTTAACAATGGATTCCATTATCTTGGAGAACAAGGAGGTGATGGCTATGGGTCTGTAGTTGGACGGATCCGAGCGATCTCCTTTTTTAGGGATTGGGTGCACTAGAGCTGTCTTCCATGAGTTCGGGACTACGCCAAGAGAGTAGGAAAGCCGATAAAGGCGCGTTAAAACCGGTGCTAACTCTGGAGCACACGTCTTCAGCACGATAGGAGAGATTCTATCGGGCCCACTCGACTTATGAACGTCGAGGGAAAGAAGCGCTTTACGCACTGCCCTTTGTGTAAACCGGACTTCCGGCATGCGGGTCTTGCACTGCGGTATGGTCGGCGGTGCGTTTCCCCCGTCGTCCAGGGTCGAGTTGGACGCAAAGAGTTTGCCCAGAAGATCGGCTTTTTCTTTAGCGTCGTGGGCCAATGAATTATCTCCTATGCGCAGAGGTGGAAGGGATGGCTTAGAAAAGTTCCCCTGGACAGCTTTGGCAAGAGACCAGAATGCACGAGTTCCGGAGGGGAGACTCACTAGTCTCTCGCCAATTCTGCCGATGTGAGCCGACTTCGCCCCAGCAATTACTCTTTTGAGGGACCTGGAGGCAAAGTTAAATTGCTTCTTTAATGTGCTGGTCTTTACATCCCGTGCTGTCGCTGCATTAGCCCATGCTTGGTAACATTCCTGCTTTCGGCGGGACGCCGCTTTGCAGGTTCGACCAAACCAAGGCTGGGACTTGCCACCTGTGGGAATCAGGGAGAATGGAATGAAAAATTCCATACCCTGAAGCACAACATCCGCGACAGAGTCAGCAACGACATTGGGATAATCCGGCGAGAAGCAAACCTGCCTCCATGGGTAGGATGCAAAGAATGTTCTCATTCCATCCCAGTCTGCTGACCTATAGTGCCATACGCGGCGACTGCCTGTAACACGCGGCCGCAGCGAGTGAACGAGTGGCACCATACTCCTAATCAGGCAATGGTCCGAAGAGCCAAGAGGGGCCTCAACGGATACTTTGTAGCCGTCAGGATGTGAGGTCAGCAGAAGATCCAACAGTGAAGGCACGTGGCTTTCTGCATCTGGGATTCGCGTAGGCGTTGCTACCAGCTGCGTCAAGCCATATGCCAAGGCGAAATCGTGAACAGATCTTCCCGCATGATCGGTTTTGCGCGAACCAAGCCATTCGGCGTGATGGGCGATAAAGTCGCCAAGAATCACGATCTCTGCGGATGGGACCTGCTGGAGCACTGAGTCTGTAGCCATTTGGACGTGGTCGATGAGTCGGTCCGTTTCGGCATCACCGCTATGGGACCTGTAGAGGCATAGGTAGATGCGGGGATGGTCGTCGCAGTCTACACGTACCCATAAGATGGAGAGGTCCCTACCTTCAAGATTGCCGAGGCGGCGAGAAGTGATATCATCTCTAACGTACACGCATACACCAGTCTTAGGAACAAAGGAGTGTTCCAGTCCGTACCCAGGGTAGCAGAGGTAGGATGTGTCCGCTGGAGATGATACCTGCGTCTCGGTTAAAAAGAGCAAGGCCGGCTTTGCTGTCTCAAGGTGGTGGTGGACAGTGTCGAGGTTCGAATGTAAGCCCCTAATGTTGCAAAAATCCACGGTAAACGTGACAGGGGGTGCCATGGTATGCCTTCTCTTGCCCCGAGCAGATTTTGAGAGCGCAGTTGAGCCCCCCCCAGAGTACGAGGGGCAGCCTGGGCGTCCACGCTCAGGCATAATCCGTACTGAGGGTGGACGTCCAGGGGGGGATTCTCCAACGCTAGCGCTGGTACCCCCCTGGGGTATCCTTTTCGTTAACAGCGCTATCATTAGGGGGGTGGGGGATTTTGGGCCTCCGGAGACCTCACTCATTTCGGGGAAATGCAACGCAATCGTTACTTCACAACCGTTTTTCTGTGAGAGAGAGAGGTCTGAGTTGGGAGCTACCATTATTAACATTACCATTTGACCATCAGGATTTCAATTTTAGCACATACTACTCCTAAAGTGTCTATTTTAGATACCAATTTTTGCATTTTCTATTTTAAACAAATTCATGAAGCAAAATAAAAAAAAACATCCGTTTGCTGTCATTCAAGTTTTCAGACGGCTTTCACCGTACACCTCGCATGCTATGCGTCACTTAGAACAACTTGTAATTATAACCGCGAGCTTTGTGTGAATCCCGATGTTCCCAGCAGATGTCGCGATAATCGCAATGCTAAGATCGCGTGTGTCTGCGCAGCGGGCTCAGATCTACCTAGCGGTACAATTAGGCGGAAATTGAAGATAACTTGTTTTTGTTGACATTTTAATGTTTTATAAATATTGTATTTCAATTAGACCTTCATACTTAAGTGTTATTTATGATGTAGGAATTTGTTATCAATATGAAGGGTTTGATGAATGCGGTGTTCGCATACGCATCAATTAAACTATGATGAATTGATGGCAGTGGCTATATATTTTTTTTTTCTTCTATAGTTAAAGGGCAACCCACACCCAGTCTCATTCTACCTTTTAAGAAGCAGTAGTTACATCCTACAAAAAAAATAATTGTATTGCACATAAATCAGATACAAGGACAAACGAGCAGGTTGTATCTTTTTGAGCCTTTGGCCTGGCCGCACACAGACCACTGAATACAACCACAAAATACCACTACCGACTTATTTCCTGTAGTTTTCGTGATTCATTTATTTATTTAAATACATTTTACGTGGACACGATTGACGTCGGTGGTAGCCACACGCGACAAATTACCTTTGTAGCCGCCAACCAGTCTCAGTCCGTCTTTAACGTGAGCTAGGTACTCAAAATGTTAGTGAAGTTTTCCCGTTTATTCTAATCAGTCTAATAGTTATCACTGTGATTACTGTATCCACATTCTTTATGTCGATAATCAGTTTACCGTAGGAGAGGCGGCAGTTGTTAGTAGGGTGGTAAGGGGGGGGGGGTGAGAAAGAGGAAAAAGGAGGTCTGTTCTTATGTCCCCCTATAAAAAAAAATTGATCATCGAGACCCAGCTGTTCAATTTACTTCAGATTTTTTCTTTAAAACGAATAACTTAAATGTATATACATATCATATATGTTATATTTCGAAGACATATTCATTTAATAATTTTAGTGCGGCTACTTCATTCATTTCTACATAGCCCTCAGCCAGGATGGAAGAGAATGCCTTTGTCATTAAGCCCGCCTCTTTACAAATTATGCACAAAATATAAATAAATAAACTAATTGAATAACAATAGCCAATTATGTAACGGACGAACAAGGTAATTCTTGATTACCTCGATCGAGTTTGACATGGCTACTAAATACCCAAGGGCAGGTTCATATAATTATCTTTACGACAAGGTACACGGACTCTAAATCCATATCTTTTCGGGGTAATCTTTTAGCATTAGTTGCACACTGTTAAGTAGGCAACGAACCTGCACGTCCAAGTATACTGTTTTAATTACTATTTCCTTTTGCAAAATTAACTTTATAGCGGCTTTATCGGGTATTTGAATACCAAGTGTATTTATCGACAGCCCTCTTTGTCTGCAAATTCACACGAATGCGAATATTTTAATATTCGTTGTGATAGGGGCAAAGTGGATCACCTGATAGGAAATTAAGTCCACTTAAAACGTCATGGTTTTACTTCAATAACTGCATCCGTACTAATAGTGTAAATGTGAATGATAATTTGTTTGTTTGTGTTATGAGATTACACGCCTTCACTACTCAAGAATTTTGAAAATAGGGTAGCATCATCATTCAGCTGAGACAGAAAAAAGTTAGTACTTTTCCAATCCTGTATCCTGTATGAAAAATTACTTTGACGGGAAATGTTATTTCTTCTCCATACATTGTCAAGTTATACTTAAAAAGTACATTTACAATAATACGAGCATCACTATATTATTAGTAAGTAATATTTTCAGGCCCACCAGCTAAGCTATATATTTGTAAGGAATATGGTTAGGAGCTCTTTGGCCTCGCTGTCACATTCCAATTCCGCTGTCATATTTTAGTATTTTTTTGTAACTATTGAATTGCTTATTGTGTTATCAATAAACAACAATGGTTTTTACATCCTATGTATATCTGTACTATATTATATATTTTTTTTCTTTATAATTGATTGTTTGTTTAAAGTTGTTCATCTCTGGAACCATCAGTCAGTTTAAATGAATGATTATTTTTATATTTACTGACAAGTAGTATACACGCTATAAAAGATCACGCCACGTCTCTTAGAAAACGGAATATTGACCATAAGTGAACGTGAAACTACTCGGAGCGTCTGGTATGCTTCAGTATCTTTTTCGACCCATTTTCTTCTGTTCTTGTTCAGTAATTATATACGACCGCTTTCGTCAATCTTTAAGAAAAGGTAATACTTTTTTCTCAAATCTTTTTAAGGTAATAAATTGCGACCAATACTAGTCGTACAGTATTAATATAATCAACTATTTACTGCTGCCTGCGGCGTCTACTGCTACTGCTGTTTATGATCGGAAGAATAAATAAAGACTTCAGAAAAAATGCCTCAAGCAACAAGTGTAAGTTAGAATTTTTACGACATCCTTTCTCAATAACTATGCCAATTGCTTTACCTTTAGGGGAATCTTACAAATTTGTAAATAAACTTAGTAGGTATATAACCCTGCCATCAAGTATACGTCTAGTAAAATAAATATTTACTATTTTGTAACAAGTACTTTCAACACTCATTAAAGACATATTATTTTTAAAAAATAAATGTAAACGGAATAATATAGGAACGATAATTTAGGAATACTGTATGTTCCCAAAATATTTAAATAACAGAATTGACACAAACAGAACAGAATTTTTAAAAACATATTCTATTCTCACTCAGTTGAGCTATTTATTCTCTAGGATCAATTACCGATGACCTAAAAAAATTATAATCCCATATATAAATTCAGTTCAGTATTCGTTACCAAGTACTGAATATATGGCAATTTAAGTACACATGTACTTATCTTTATAGCCTACATATTGTGATAACATTATCAATTACTTCCGATGTTCGGTATATGCAAAACAACGAAATTGGGCCAATAAATCGACGACAAGGATACCCTTTAATATCACAATATTCAGATATTTTAAGCCTAAGTTTAATTTTAAGTCTTTCAAGTTGCGATAAAAATAATTCGATCTATTAAGGTACCAAAAAAATATAGACCATGTCAACCCATACTCACTCACTCGGTAAATACAACGCAAGCATTGTTCGAGACTCCGTTTTTCTTCGGATTACTTCGGTCGAGTCGGCCCATTCATGCCTAAGCATGGGTCTCACACGTTGTACTCCTCGCCTTTGGCGTTTTTAGTACTTCGCATTTAAAATTAACGTTACTATTACTACTTGAATCCAATAGCAATCTCATATCTGCAAAGCGTGGTGACGTCATTGAGTAGCCAAAACAACTGCCTATTTGACATCCTGTTTATTGTGATTAACAAAAAATCTGTCCCGCCCTTTTGGACAATCAATATTATCTATGGGAAAAACTCGTACTTCTTATTTGTAAAGGTGAAGGATTTTAAAATGACGCCCAATAAATCATCAAACAATACATTTACATAATATTAATAAACAACATATAGCTACAAGTAATTGACCTTAATATGCACGATCGTCAGATATAAATTGTCTCCATCATAATTTACGAGTATAATAGTACTGAAAAATATAATAATGGTAATCTTTTGGTTATGTAATTTTTTTTTTTACTCATCTTCACTTACAGATTCAGATTCTTACTCTGGCGGAAACGCATGAACTTTTTACCCTGTTTTCGAGTACTTGTGTATGTTTATATGTAAATGTATGTACTTGTATATTTGATGTTTCTACATCACATGCTTGCCACCGCGGCTTGCTGGATTTTGACACGCGAATCGTCTTTACGATGGGAGTGACTTGAAAGAAGAAAGAGAAAGATATAGGAAGAGGAAGTTTTTCATTATTAATATTGTACAATCACTCACCACAATTTAATTGGTTAAGTGGTTTATGGAAAGGAGGAAGTTACCGATATGACTTAATTTTTGTATTTAATTACCTATTTGATTGTAAGTGGGTACAACAAAATTATTATGCTTTTCTGGATTTTAAGCTGTAACAGCGGGCAGCGTTATCAAATATTTGAGTAAGGTATTGATAACTTAAGGCTATAAAGGGGAGCGATTGAATAAACTGCCGCTTTAAATTGGAATAAGCATCAATCAAGAGATGAGACTTAAAGAAGAGTTTTCCGCAAATAATGGATTTTTATTGGTTATTGGAACAGGCAAAGGAATTTGTCATCCAACTCATCTAATGGAAAGTGAAGATTAAGAGAAAAATATGTTGTACCGCTCTGCAAGAGAAAAATATTCATTCTACTCATAAATGTTGCAGATTTATAGCTTTGTGTAAAAAAAAAGATGCAGACAGATGCAGACAAACTCCTTGCTGAGTTTGCGATACTAGGGACCTCGGAATCCTTTAAAAAAGGTGGAATAGAAATGAAGTTTATTATGCATCAACTATAATTATTTTACACATAATTACATTACAAAAACAATAAATAAAATGGGGGCCTTATCGCCAAATCATTTTTTACAGGCAACCTTTGCTTAGACTTAGACGACTAAAGACAAAGAATAAGGGGTGGGGATAGAAGGCATAATCAACAATCATTGATTACTTTTTCTATAAATATTTTCCAACGAGTACTGTAATGTTAACACTTATAATTTTATCCCGGCGTGGATTAATTTGACCTCTCTTCTTCATTGATTATTAAATTAAATTACAAATATTTTTATAACATAATTCGTTATTGATACATTATGGAGATAATGAATTTATAAGACCATTAATTTGTAATCTCTGTAGTTTAAATGTGATCATAAAGTATTTAGATATCAAACAAACGGTTTTAAATCAAAAATAAATTTTGATGAGTGTATTTTCTTTGTTGATTAATTTTTGACGGAATAATACTGGCCTAGTTTATGTTCCATAGAGGTTTGATAGAAATTTATCATAGAACACACGTAGGCGAAGATTTGGTAATATTTTTTTTGAATGGCAACATTACATTGTCTACAAGTTAAGCAATAACACAATTGAGTTTAAACCTGTCACTACATTGAGATGTCAACTATATTTGGTCAGGTGTATGATTGCTTGCGCACCTTCCGGCACTCGGAGAACAATGCCCGCTTATTGATAAATAGATTTACTTATTGTGTTTAGGAAATAACATGTTATTATGTAACGTAGTTTGAAATTTGGGAAATGGGGAGATCATATTTTTTTTACCTACATGTAATAGTTATAGGCTAATTGTGCTTTTGTGAAAGTAAAAGTCATGTTTTAAACATTGGGAGCCCTACAGAGAATAATAGATAATCAACCACTACAGAGAAAACGAAAATAAATTTTCTATTAAAAATAATATTTTTTCATTCACGCATCTATCGAAAAAATACTTCTGCAAATTATTGTATTCCTGAACATTGATTATTCCTTAACATATAATCACATATAATTTTATTTTTTGTGGCGCGGGAGACTTTACAAGCATTCATACAACGGGCACAAATAAAATCCATAATATGGATTTTGTGGATGACACAAATTTTTGTCCCGTGTGGGAATCGAATCCACGACCTCCAGCTCGGCAGCTGACTGGCCTGGGGTCACTTACCACTAGACCAACAGGCCACTCTCTTAATCTTTCTGTACAGTCAAGAAAGGTATTAATTAAAATTATATACATATATAAAGTATCACACATAATTAAGTTAATGTTTCACGCGCGCTTCTCTAAGTGTGGGATATACCATAGTAGGGTCGCCTTGCTCAATAAGCAACCAAGTCTGCTGGGGTCACAGGGTTTTTCTTTCTAGGGTATACCCTAGCAGCAATGGGCTTCATGTATACCTGAGGCATATTGTTAATAATGTTAAAAAATGTTAACACATTTTTCTAAAAGTGTGTCAATATTGTGTAAAAAGTATCAATGTCAGTAACAGTAATAATAATTGAAAATATCAATAAATAAGTACACGTCAATAATAAAATTAAAAACGTATACACAGGTGAAATTCCAAACAAAATATCGTAAGAAGTAAGGGGGTTTCCACACGATAAAAAAAAAGGTGTGGCTGTCGTGTAGGGCCAGCAAGTTGCCAAGCATTTTTGTCAGCTAAATAATCATTTACCTTCTAATATGCTTATCTACAATGCGTGCGTTTTATGCAATTTTTAAATTATTATTCTGAAAGTCCGTACAAATACGTGTGTGGGTGTGTGTCATAGATCTTTAGAAACAGAACTAGAACGCCTGATATTGTACTTAATCTTCCGTTCTTCGTAGTGGGTTATATGAAAAGAACGAGAGAGTCTCTTCCATAGATCGACGGAGAGCCATGCTTAGGCACCAATGGGCCGGCTCGACCGGAGTAATAAATATATGTATAAAACCTGTAGACAATCAATGCTTGAATTAATCAATCATGTCCTCTCCCATTATCCCCTCTCTCATCTTTCCCTCATCATTGCTCTTAAAGGCGAGCGAGAGTTGCAGGTGTCCCTAACCATCAGGTGACCTGTCTGTTCGTCCGTCCCCCTCTATAATAAAAAAACAAAAGTAGAGATGAGTGCTAACAAATGCCCTAATTATATAGGAAATGCTCATCGATCTCTCGACCTCATCAAGGTCGGACGCTACTTTAAACGGATTGCTTTCGTAGAAACGCGGTACAAATATAAGTTTTGAAGTACAGTTGAACACAAAAATAATATACGAATTCTTATTCGCTATTGCCCATATTAAACACAGTGTAACATTTTGTATAGTTTTTCATTCGTATTATTGCATATTTTTATTTACTTCGTCCGACTATATTATAACTCCTTTAATATGGGAAGCGTGCAAAGTAAGTACGTGTCATGAATCTAAATTAATTCAATACATACTTGTGTTGATAGAATGTTGACTAGTTTTTATGAAACGTTTTATTAGATCTAACTATAAATGTTAAAAGGTTAAAAGAGTATTAATAGACCCTACTCATTAGGGTCACCAGATAGGGAGTGAATGCACCGATGGCCCAGTGGCTTTCGTAGCTACTTCACAGACAACTGTAACGATAGCTGCTGTTTCTATTTCTACACAAAATTATTTATTATTATTATTATTTATGCAGATTAAGCCTGTTGGTCTACTGGTTAGTTATAATGACTGCTAATCAATTTTATCATGAGCCTGATCACATGTACTGTATGGGTATTATTTATCTATAATATGTATGGTATTTAGAAATATATAAGTGCAAATTGTAAGCTCTGCTTAGTTTGGGTTCCGACAGCCGGGTGTGAGATGTGTGAAGTTGTTATTACTATTCTTTATACAACTAAGTTAGACATAACATGGAGATAATCAACATGTCATTAGTAGGCGATAGTGCCAGCGTCTCACTCTGGATAGAGATCTGACAATGAATTATAGATAAAACCCTACGCCCTTTAAACCTGAGCCAGGGTTTAATTCGTATTCGTTATCTGTAACTTTGTTTGTAAAGTGTGTAATGATATACGGACTATAAATATATCTTGTGCAGGATTTGTCTTTAGCTAGTAATGTAACTTGACGGCACAGAATGCGCAATTTTAAACTCTATTTAAATGTCATTAATTATTAAATCAAAATGTCAATATAGTCACTGTTGTTGTCATTCGTAAATAACAAAGACAGATTTGTAAATTAGCTTTTTATTATTCACTTTTAGTCACCGAGAGCCAATCAATCGTAAATCGTAACATACGTACGTACATACATACACTCACGCCTCTATTCCCGAATTGAAAGGACGGAGGTGTAATTAACGCTCATATCTTACCAACCATAATTCAGTTAGCCTATTGATGTCGAAAATTGGGAGTATATTGAAAGGGAAGGACAGGGATATGCCTATACGGACGGATTGAGGGCTAGGTTAAGGATAGGATAGCTCAAGCAAGTGTAGGTCCACATACTTTAAACTCGATGTAGCTGGTGCCGGGAAGTCCAAGCCCTAGTTTAGTTATCATGTTTAGAAAAGCCGTTTATAGTGGTGGTGATATAGTCCTTGTCTAGAATAGAGAAAGCAAGGAAAGTTTTTGTACTTGACTTTCCTCAAGTAAACATAATAATAATACGGCTTCATGCAGCTTAAAGCGCATTCGTCAAGTGTTGAGATGCGTGAGGAGCAACTTTGTAGGGATAGAAGTATGTCGACACAGGATATCGATAATTTGTTGCACATTCCTGTGTCAACCTTCATTCATTTGTCATACAGTCGTTTTTTTAATCAGTGTGTGTAGGTAGAATATCGAGATATATATTTACACCCTATACGGAGCTCTGATGATGTTATAAAAAAATACCAAAGCTACGGTATTATTTACAGTGGAGATTCTGGTATCTGGAGACGCTGCAAACCACGGACGCAACTACATATATGTATATCCCCAAAAGTGTAGGCAGAGGTGACTCCAACGCCCAATTTTAGACAACAATTATTTAGTGCCAATAAAGTAAGTAGCCCTCATTCTGGCACTGTATGACTGTTTATATACTATCTTATAGATCCTATAGTCCTTTTAAGACACCCACGAGAAGAGATGGGACCCATTATATATATTAAACTTCAACAACTTCATATATTTATATCATATATATTTTTTAGTCTCAAGATCCTAAGTAAAACTTTTATTAATAAAATAGCTAAAAAACTACCAAACAGCTTTAAATATTTCTTTTGTTCAGGAGTTCGGAGAATATTTCGTATCTCTATGCAAATAAGTACAATAAATTTTAAGTTAAACATTTACAATAATGTCACGTAGTAGAATTATTCCGTTTATATACAAAATCACATTTGTTTTTTATTTAGTAACACCCAAGAAGGTCACATATTTCGAATATACATTACTTAAATAATGCAATCTTATTCTGTCAAATAAAAAAAAACTGATCTGTTACAAACTATGTATATTTATTGTATTAGGTTATAACATTTAAAAAAATGTTATACATATAACTAAAAACTTATTTAAATGTAATATTTTATACAACACTTGAACAAAAATATCGATATTGCAAATGTAGCAGCTCTTACCTGCATCTGTGTCAGATGTTCGGCAGGTGGCGCGTGCGCAGGTGGACGCCATACTAGGCGCGCAGCCTTGCGCCCTCCCGCCAAAATCTTGAACTCTCCTCATAATTGTGCACTATTCATTCGCATTACTCTCGTGTCTCAACTCATAAATTGATCTTGTTTTCGTCGACGATGGCCATGTATCGATGTTATTGTAATACTTAGTTTAGTGAATGTTCGAGAAATTCGCTTCCATAGTCGGTAGTTCTGTATACTGGTTTCGGTTGTAGTTTTCCACATGGTTTAATTAGTTTTATCGTAGTGGCATTAGGCGATGGAAGATGGGACGTAAGTGATGAGGTTAGACAATGTGATTATATTTTCTGTTTGCGCTCCGGTAACACTCCTTGATACACCCTGTTCCAGATTTCTATGCAGGGATGAAACGATTGAGTATCGCTGATTATAGAATACCTTTATGGTCCTATTAGGGCATTCAGTATTCAGGCCTCACTAAAGTATAATAGCTTAAAGACGTAATTAGCTCCGTTTCAGTAATATTCGCCAAGTAATCATTACCATACAAGAGTAATATTCAATTCTAGTTTTATAACCATAACATCAAGCTTTAGTACATTGTATTATGTACTGTCCACTCTGTATAGTCAAACTGCTTTAACTGCTTGTCACAATTGACCATGGTAAAGCACGGGACTCTTCTTAGAATGAGAGGACAAAGGCTGTGTTTATGATCGCACATTCTGTGTTGGACACAGGTCTTTCTTAAACATGGACATATACTGAGATTTTCAGTGGACTGAATAATTAACGTATTGCCCTTTTATTAAGAGATATGTATATTATAAAGAGCTATGGCAGTAATGACAAGTTGCCGGTGGATGCTACTATTTTTAACTTATCCTTATCTAAGCATCGATCTAGCGTCAGCGAGCTATTTATATTCAAAGAGTTACAACTTTTAATACCATTTCAAGTTACTAGTTACTGTAGTGTACTCACGGCTATCTGCAAGTCTAATAATTGTCTTGTATTATATTAAGTATTGTTTATTTGTTACTAGATCCTGTTCGATTGAATTAAGAAACTATTTGTTGATTACAGCGATGTTTCAATTCAAATCAGTTAAATTATAATTTGGAATCGACAGATGCTGCGACAGTTTGAAATAAATTTATTTGGTTTTAAAATTTTAAAACATTTGTTGTGTAATATTCAATGCATGAAGGAGGACTTCGTTGCCTACGTATTTATAAGCTAGGCTGTTTTTTTAAGAGTACAGTAGATACAATCCTATTAACTGCATTGCTATTTGTGTAAAGCTGTACTATTGTTTTGTATTGACCTCGTTCTTAGAATAATTGAAGCGAGATAGGCGTGATTTTATGTATATATGTACAGACATATGTAGGTACATATAAACTTAAGAAAGTCTCTAATCAAAAGATCAAACATGAGTTTAGCTACCTAATTAAATTTTATTCAGCCTCATCAAGTTATATTACGTCCTGTCATCATATAGTTTTGGAGTATTGGAGATCGGATCATAAAATAAATCGCAGGAAACGAACAAACATCCCACGAGTTCATGACTTCCTAACGATTGTAATTATGAATAACAAGTCTTCTCACAAGTGCGTTCGCTCATTTGAACCTGTAATGAAGCTTAACGGACCAGTGTTTTTTAGCAACATCTTACCCTGCGAGAGCCATGCTTACGTATGAATGGGTCAGCTCGACTGGAGTGGTAATACCATGGCCTCACGGAAACAGAAAGATCAACTATGCTTACATTGTATTGCCCAGTGAATGAGGGTGCCGGAGACCAAACTCCTCCCACCTCTTTCCCTTCGCTTCATTCGTAGTAGTAATAACCTTATCCCTTAATTGCCTATAACTAAAATGAGAAGCAAAAGTGATACATTTTATGTCACCAGCATGTTTAGATACCGGTAATTGCTTACCAAGGTAGCCAAGTGTTTTGAAAGGCGTTTCAAAATACATCCTTAACTCGGACCAAATTTAATTAGGTCATGGTAAGCAGTTTATGAGGACTGTATCTTGATCATTTTTTTTTTTTGCGTGTGGTAACCCCTACGTTCCGTCACTTGGGGCTTACAATGAGGCGGTGTGTCGGAATTGAACCGCCTAAAACCACACGGTGTGCCCTCTTGCGCTTAATATAGGAGGAGGCCGGTACAGGGCATAGGACATCCGGTCCCCTCCTAGCGCCTGCCCGCAAAGGCGCGGGCACCACCTTCGTGTTAACCTCAGTTAGGCGGCGTCCTGGCACACGCACTCGCCTCCTCGCGGCTGGCCACTACAGCGATGTAGCTTGGCTCTATGCCAACTCTTAGCTTCGTTAAGTAAATAGTACTTGCAGAAAGTCATTGTTTATCCGTTTCTGCGCTGAAATCTGTAGCATTTTTTTAATTATAAAAGACAATATTTGTGTTAATAGTATTAGATATAAAGGATCCCTAACGTGTTTACTGCTCATACTATTGAAGTGGGGAGGGAGTGGAGCGAACTGGCTGATGCTGGGAAATATGACCCCTCTAACTGATATCTTACTCTTTGTAGGTCTATATCTACTATGAATTTAATATATTATAACGTTTTTCTCGTCTTCAATATAAAAAAAAAAACTCCACAAATTTTCCATAACATAGAAAACGCAATCGTAAGGTAAAATATCATAAAGAAAGAAATTTCCATGCAAACAAAGAAATTAAAAAAAAAATAAAAGAGTAAAAGTATAGATTATCGCGTTTTTACTTGTGTATGCGCATTGCGCATGTCCCTGAGAGAATAACGGGACGGTTGGCAGATGGTGTTTTGGTCCATAAAACGAACGTAGTAAATAACATACATATCATTAATTAAAAAGAAATATGCCGTGTGGTTGTCAGTGGACTAGAATAGGGCCACCCCATATCTTTCCATGGGTGTCGGAGAAGGCGACTAAGCGATTGCACTGTTATCTCTCCGACAGACAATCATTACGTAATTGGAACTAAATTGTAATTGGCAAAAAGTAGGCGTTTGAGAGATCTTTGCCTACCCCTTCGGGTATCGTTGGGAATGTATGTATGTATGTATATAAATGTACCATTCTATATCATACATTTTGTCTATGTGTTCGAGTATTTCGAGTTATTAGTCGGGAACAGTGCTACATCACTCGAAACCATGAGATGCGAAGAGGCGATACAATAAGAAATGGATATTTAAGTCCTTGAGTCCAAGGTGAAGGTGAAGGCTTACTGAATAATTTGTAACAATGCGACTATCTAGGCATATAACGGTACACCTCGATGGAGCACCCTGTCCTGAGATGTTTTTGTATGTGACGGCCAAATGTCACGGCGCACGGTCTTGTCATGTTCAACATGTAGCCTTATAGCTCCTGCAGGCTGTTGTTACACCGCACTGTAATGATAGAAAGTTCGCTTCGCTATATTTTGCTGGTTATGTTTTAGTCGCACTTACGTTACAAGGGGCAAGCCTAATGCCGACATCCGGGCACTTTTGGGAATAGGATGGGAAAGGCTCTCTAAGGCATTTTAGACTGAAAGAGATGGAAAAGGATATTGATTACACATGTGGACTGGGTCGTAACAGCAATAGTTCAAGCAATTTAGGGTCGTATACCTATAACTCGAGCTGACCGATGGTCGGAGCCCTCTAACTAAACATATTTTTTTGTTTTTAATATTATTTTATAGTACATCAAGACATTAAAATAAAAACTTATTTTTGTCAGGAATTAGTAAAATTCATCTCCGCCTTACAGGTACCGGTTTTATGTATTAAACCGGACTTGACATGAGTTTGATTCCAGTCTCATGCACTTCGAGTAGCTTAGACATGTAAACGTGATACAGCAATATTTTTTGTTGTACCGATATAAAAGTAATTTGATTGAATTGGAAATGGTGAGACTCAAACTGTAATAGTTAATGAGAAAATTAGTAGGCACTATGTTTAACTAAGAAAATTGGCTCTTTTTAAATATTCCCGTGCAATGAAATTCTGATGTCTGTGGCATTTGTTACGTCACTGCTGAATATCTAATGTGAAGTTAGTCGTTTACTGCATGTAAGTTTGTGTTTGGTGTTATCTATTTAAAAACTTTATATCGAAAATAGTATTTTTCATATACTTTAAAGTCTGGTAGTTTAACCTTTTTCATAATAGTCGTTTAACTTTTAGCAGCGATCGGTTCTTTGATTTAACAGGTTTTAAAACAATTATAAACTTAGGAGATAAGTTACCTCAAAACATTTGAAATCTATCGTTTTCTACAACATTGCAGGAGTGTTGTACCTCAATCACTGATGATCAGCATAGCAATCTATATATCACAGCTATTTATCTTAATTTGTAAGATAAATAGCTGTGATTTGCTATGCATCTTATATAAATGTACCTGTCTATGTAGCTACTAGTTTTAAAGACTGCCATGTGACAAAACCGTGATAAAAAGTTAGTTCATTGTGTTTGAAGATTTTTTTTTATGTGAAAAAATACTATCAATGTTATGTTGATTTTATTAAGAATTTGTGATTTAATTATGTCACTAGACAAAATAAATCGATTATAATATTACAGATAAAAATTATTAGTTTGTTGAAATATCAGTATTTTACCTCCAAATTCTCAATGTGTCCTAAGTACACCGCGGTACTTGCCGAGGTACATCAGGTGTGTTGTCTTTATAGTACGTCTAATTACAATAAAATATATATATATCTAAAAACTGTCCTAGGTACAACAGATCCATCTACTTAAAAAAATATATATAAGTTATTCTCAGCGTTATACGGTTCTTTTTACTGTTGAGACTTATATATAAAAAATACCAGACACAAAAAAATATTGTGGTAGGTGTAGTGGTAGGTGGTAGTTCTCAATTTATGCAAAAAGCACGGTCGTTAATACTTTATGATTGTATTTAACGTAACAATATTATTTCATATACATAGGTATCTAATAGCATTAAAATTACTAAGTAACATATCAGGCGCGTGGCCCTCGACATTATGGTTCAATATGCCTCTGTCTACCCTTTTGGAGATATACGCGTGAGTGTATGTATTTATGAAAGATGTACACTGGTTTCCGTTTTAATACATACATGTGTAGTGTCACAGATTACTAAGTAGTTAGTTCGTGTTCACTGCGGTATGACAAGCGAGTTTTGTATGTAGAGAAGAGGATTTTTTTTTTAGTATATTGGGACAAACGAGCAGACGGGTGGTAAGTGACAACCGGCGCCACCCATGTACACCTACAAACAGAATGGGGAAGGGTTGAAGGGAGCGGAAAGAGGAGAAGCTGTGTCAGGCTTTCCGTACCTTAATTCACTCCGCAATACGAAGCAAGCATTGTTTGACTACCGCTTTTCTGTGCGGCCCTGATGTTACTCCACGTGTTGAGCTGGCCCATTCGTGCCTAAGCATGGCCCACGGTAAAGCATGCTTGAAATTTGCCATTCCGTTATTTTCAGCTATCTTTTATTTATTATCTATTGTGCGTTAAATCTTTTAGAAGTTCTACAAAAGTCTAAAATAAAATACTTAGAATGTTCTAATAATTTTATCCTTACTTGCAAAATTGCATTTATTTTTATTGGAAGGACATACTACTCTGGATTCTAATAGATGGCGTTAGTTGTAGATGTTATCTGAATTTAATATCATAGGCGTTTGGATTTATTCTATCCTCTCTCGTCCCTCTGTTTATTTTGTGGTAACCCACTTAAAGTTAATTTTAACTTGTCACACCTGACATTATTTTTCTATACCAATTAGGTCACAAAAATAAAGGACTCACATTTTTAAACAGTTCAGCATTACATTTGACACTTTATATATTATTGAGAACTGAATAGGTTGTTAGGATTAATAAAGTGATAAAAACATTACCTGTAATATATTATTATATTTCTGAAGGTAAATTTATTTGCACATGAAAAACATACATTAAACACTTTACGAGTATTTACTTATGTTTATTTATATATAATATAGGTAATCTAACATTTTAAATTCTTAACTGTTATTTTTAAATTTCAAGATACATCTAGTAAAATCATTGTGTCAAAGAATTGTGTTTAATCAAACTTCAGCTTAATTTGATGATCAATCACTTTTTCTACTTTTTATATACTACGTTCGAAATTCAAAATATCGATAGAGGCGTGGGAAAAAGGCCTTCTGTTCGAAACTTTTTTCAAATCATCATTGTGAATTACACCTGCTGACCGTTCGCAGCTTTCGACAAAAAAAATCAATGCGTTCTTTTTTAGAACGGACCTATCGTTCGCCCCAATATCCTTATGAGTAGGGTTTAGGGATCAGTTGATGGCCAACTAGAGCCAAAAGGCTATGATTTACGTTCAAAATGAAGTCATATCAATGACCTATTTATGTATACGTGTTAGTGTGTGTGCGGTATACAGTGGAGTTAGACTTTAATTTCTTATCACAAACTTGGAACGAAGGGTACAAATTCAAATACATATGTATTAAATGAAATTCATTTAATACATATGTATTTGAAATATAGGTAACAATTAAATACATTTTTTTTTAATTTTCTATTTGCATACAAAAAAATCATAAGTGTTTTTAAAGTAATGTTTTGTTTCTACATAATTAGATTTCATAAAGAAATTCGAATTTAAAAATGCAGACACGCAGTAACCGGTTGTGTTACCTTAAACTTTTTTTTAATCCAGTAGTCGTGAGATACCGTGTATACTATGATTTTTAAGTGGTAGAATCACGATGTAGTAATTTGTTTTCTTTTCTTTTTGTTGCATCACGATCGATGAAGGGTTATTGATCATTACAGACATAATATGACGCGATGCCCCATTTTTTCATAGCAAATTATCTTTTTTATTTATTAATAGTGGCGTATAATTTCAATCCAATATCCCAAAAACTTTAAATATCAAACAGAAAAAGTACCTACCGCATGCATAAAATTGTATAATGTTTACAAGAAAGGAGCTTTAGATCCCACAGAATATCAATAAAAAATCACACGTAATTCAGTCAAATTAACCTTAACGCTGTCACGTACTTGGCGATTGAGTACAATCCTAAAAAAATATTACAAACCTGTAATATAAAAGATCAACTTAGCTGGTAACTATCAGTCGATTTTGTCGCTTTTAGATTTAGTCGAGTAATGGGTTGACCACCAATGAATCCGTTATACGTGTAACTTGATTTTAGAAAAAAAAAAAAACAATCACCTGTACTTCCGTTCGTTCTTCAAAAATCAGCCGCGATGACAGTGATTTAATTATTTAATTTTGGAACGATTTTTATAAGTGTGAGGATGTCACGATTGTTTTGTTAAAAATTGTTTTTCCTTTGTTTCACTTATTTTTTATGTTTTATGATGTCGGCCGAAGTGTACTCTGTTGACATAGGCCGTTTCCGTCGGTTCCGTTTAGTGTGTGATAATTTATCATAACAGGATCTGTTTGAAGTAATAAAATGATATCGGTATTATGTTTAAAGTTTTCGTATAACTCATATTTGAAGATATACTTGATTTCAAATATATGCAATTCAATATTTTGTGAAATCAAATGCTTTCGTTACTTGTGTTCGTATGTACGTCAGATCAATAAAATATTGCGATTAAGTTTATGAGCATATCCACAGCATCAGTGAATCCTTGACAGACATTTTACAACATTTGTGATCCATTACTGTAAAAGTATTATTTTATAGAAAAGAATTGCTTGAGGTTTCACTACCGTAACGAACGTCTTCGTATAAAAATGTTCCAGAGTGATACTAAATCCAAAAATATAGCATTTACAGTCAGTCAGGCCTATAGGCGTTAAGTAACCCGGTGTTTTATTTTATGAAACGTGTCTTCTGCCAGTTTCATATAAGTTTTTTTATTACTTTCATAGATATATTCATACATACATACATATATACATACGCTCACGCCTACATCCCCGACGGGGTATTCAGCACGTGTCTAAAACCCCCACATTTTTCCAATGGGAAGCAATACCCAAGGGAAGAATGGTAGAGCCATGCTAAAACACGAATGGGCCGGTTCGACCGGTGCAATACCACGGCCTCACAGAAAACCGGTTGTGAAGCAAGATTGTATTGCATTTCCCCGAAATGAATGAGGTTTCCGGAGGCCCACCTCCCCCTCCCCTCTTTCCCCTTCCTTCACCCTCCCTCTCGTCTTTCCCATCTGCCCATCTGCCTCTCTTCTTTCCTCTCCCCGCATACCTCTATCCCTCACCAACTTCGAAGGCGGGCAGCGCATTAACCACTCTTGAGTTGCAAGTGTTCAAGGACGGCGGTTGTCACTTACCATCAGGTGATCCGTCTGTTCAGCTGTCCCCCTATAATATAAAAAAATGGGATGTCTCTATTCTACTCCCATTGAGAATAACATCGCAACTTTGTAACATCAATTGAAAATATAATCATTCAATTAGCCAAATGCAGTTCACGGCATCACCGTTGGACATAGGCCACTCCTAATTACATGCATACATATGTTACATACACCGTCGCCTGTATCCCCGAAGGGGTGAGCAGAGGCGTATTTAACGCGTACATTTGGTTGATTATAGTTTAGTCCCATATACGTAATAGCAATAAGCTTTGGCTGTCATCCGGGTACTTTTTGGGAGTTTTTTTTTTTTTTTTTTTTTTTTTTTTTTATATTAGCCTACCATAGTGACTCCACTTTGCCTGATGGAAAGCAATAGGTGGAGTCAAAGAGTGGTGGTCACCATCCTCATTGCATGTCTAGTCAATGCAGCATGGTGACCCACACTATGGCGGCCTGGTGAGATGCTTTTTCACGCCCCGCTTAAAAGACCCGGGATCAAAGTGGGAAGGAAACACGTGCGCTGGTAGAGAATTCTAGGCTTTTACCGATCGGCACAAGAAAGAAGAGCCAAACCGTTTAGTTCGGGTACGTATATTTTCGACGCACAAACGGTGACTCCTCAGGCCAGCACGTGTAGTCCTGTAGAGGAAGGGGAGTGGGAAAATTTGAGTATATTGAAGGAGAGGCAGGATAGAAAGGGATCAAAGGAATATTGCTGATACATAAGGGGAGGGGGAGTTTAAGCAATAGTTTAAGGAAGTCAGTGTCGCATATCTCAACCCGAGCTGGCTGATGCCAAAAAGTGACCTAATTAATGGTTATGTGACCATACACATCTGTTTCAGAGATTATTATAGAAGCGCAAACCGAAATTTTACATATAACATGCTGCATTCGTTTTATTCTAGTTTAGTTGTTTTTAGTTTTCTTGTGAGGATTCTTATGGGGATTCCTTTATTTTTTGTGCGGAAACTGCCACGGGTCATCACCTCACCCCCCGGTGAAATGGTATGTCGGACACGAACCGACTAAAATCACACAGTGTTCCGGCAATGAGACTTCTGGCCGGGGCCTTATGTGTACCCAAGAAAGCAAATCCCAGACAGACTTGGCCGCCTGTTGGAGGCGACCCCGCTAATGGAGGACTAGACTCCTAGTTTCTAAGTAAAATACACTGAAAACATATCTTACATGATGTCATTTATAAAAAACAGGAAAAAAGTATTTTTAAATGTTTACAATGTTTTGCGCACATGACGAGACTGTTGGTCTAGTAGTTTACCCTGATTGCTGACCCGGAAGTCGTGGTTTCGATTCCTACACGAGACAAAAAGTGTGTTCCACAAGTAGTTGTCCCGAGTCTGGGTGTTCTGTGTCCGTGATTGAATGCTGAACGAATAATATTAGATTGAAAAAATGAAAACAAAAGTTGTAGCTAGAAAGTATATTATTTTTTACAAATTATACCATAAATCATTCTATTTTTTGCACAAATTTGATGAAAATTAGATTTTGTTTAATTGAAGAAGTTTTAATCCATTATTATTTTAAAATAATAATGAATTAAAACATCTTTAAACCTAAAGTCTTGCTAACACCTTTTGAACTCCTTGTTTATAATAAGTTTAAACGCATTCCAATTTAGGAAATCAGTATTGCAGTGGTACCTAAATATACGTAATAACATACCAGAACTTCTAAAGAAACAAATAGCATTTGACTTTAATCAGAGACATTTACACATATTGTATTATACAGTTTATTATTAAAAACCCTTATCGATGTTGACACACGACACGCTAAGTCGTAGCTGGTGTTTAACCACTGTGTGTGTGGAGTGAACTCTATCGAGATCTGTCCACCTGGCAACATTTAACTGTAACTCAATATTTATAACAATTACACATTAACGTACCGTTTCTTGTAAGACTGCATTAGAGATTTTAATACTTGGATGACGTTGCGAAGACAGGCAGCTGGTATTTATGTAAATAAGAATATAAACAAAATGTTTAATCTTATTGGAATTATACATGACTGAAGAGATAGCGATCTTAGAGAAATACGACATAAAAATTTACAGTTGAATTTAATTCGGTAAAATAAGAATTAGGTGTTGAATATATGTATATTGCTGGCTTGGTGCCTTATACGGAGATTGGCACGAGCGCACCGAACCTTCTTGTTCTACAAGTATTTTCTTTTTAGAGATCCATAGCAACACCATGTTCTTATCAAGTATATGTTCAATTGTCATGCAATTTAAGACATGTTTGTCACATTCATTCAGACGATTTAAATTTTAAGACAAATGTTTCGATTAACTAAAGGTTTAAAAAACTGGATATTAATAGCATTTCAGCAAATTAACTTTTGTGTTAGGAGAAGATTAACATCAAAAGTGTGCTAATTGTTTTTCAAAACATTTCTAAATCTTAGAATAAATGATAGCATTCAAAATAAATTTTAAGATTTTAAGTCTATAGAAAAAGCTTTTTTCCGCATTTATACAATATGTTTTGTTTTGTTTTCAGAGCTAAGGAGATCATAATGATTACACATCATTTCTACCACCTGAACCACGTAATATCTATGTCATTTACAAAATTGCAATTTAATGTAAACGACCGCTATTTTTAAGATGTGGCGACATTGTCTCACCATTTATTCTAGGTAATGCTTTTGACATTTTGTTGCTATACATGGGTTGGCACTATTGAGTGTTTTTTATTTATTTATTTAAACCTTTTTGCACTATAATATTGTACAACGGCGGACTTAATGCCACAGGCATTCTCTACCAGTCTACCTTTGGGTTGTGTAGAGATAAATCACTAGGTGCACTAGAAGTAATAAAACAGAAATAGAAAAAAAAGAAAATTTACAGTGAGTGATTGTTCATATAATACACATAAATATATAATATAATATAAATATAACATATATATATATAATATAAACATGATGTATGACACACATACAAAAATACATTTTACCATACACATAAAGATAACACATATAATTAATCATTGTTGTGATGGTTCTGCAGACTTATGCGCTATGTGAACTCGTACTTTCGCCTTGAAAGAGAGGCGACTAGGTGCTATTCTGATTTCCGGAGGCAAGGCATTCCAAAGGAGGACAGATTGAATTAGAAAGGAAGAATGAACACACGCGGATGAATGAGAAGGACATAACAAAAGAAGATTGTTTGTAGATCGGAGAGTTTTGCTATGATTGCAACATAGAAACTGAAAAGAAGGAGTCAAATAAGTTGGAGAAGTAGGTGAGTTGAGAATAGAGTAAAGGGTATTGAGGGCGCGCAGCTGACGGCGCTGACGAATGGGGAGCCATTTCAACTCGTTACGAGAGGAGGAAACATGGTCAAATTTACGAATATTAAAAATGAATCGAATGTAGTTATTCAGAAGTCGGTCGTAATTATTGAGGAGATCTGCATTCAGGTCGTAATAGCACACGTCACCATAATCCATGATGGGGATGACTAGGGTCTGTACTAAGAAGGCTTTTGTCTCGGACGGAAGAAAATGAAGCCGATATAATGTTCTAAGCGTACCTGTAACTCTTTGACTGACGTTAGCAGCCTGCATTTGCCAGCTGAGATTAGTATCGATAAACAGGCCCAGATCTGTATTTAATGCCGTTCGCATGGTTCATGGTTGTTTTTGAAAAGTGAATATTAAATGCTGGAATTTAGTGTTATTTTATATTTCTTCTATTATTAATTATAGAACGATGAGAACTATTATTTTTATAGAATGATGCATTTTTAGTGCTATAATAATAATAATAATATTTAGGTCAGAAACATACTTAGTTCTAAGAGATCCAAGTTCAAACGGGACACTCATTTGCTTGATATTGCTTTTTGTTTTTTTTTCTTTTATGCGATAGGGGCAAACGAGCAGACGGGTCACCTGATGGTAAGTGACTACCGCCGCCCATGGACACCAGCAACTCAAGAGTCACAAGTGCGTTGCCGGCCTTTTAGGTAGGAATACGCTCTTTTCTTGAAGGTTTGAAGGTCGTATCGGTTCGGAAATACGTCAGGCGACAATTTTTTCCATAAGCTGGTTGCGCGAGGTAAAAAGCTTCTGGATAAGTGCACAGTGTTGGAGTGCCAATCGTCCAGGTGATGGGGATGGATATTTTGTCGCGTAGGACGATGGTGGAAAACTGCAGCCGGTATAAGTCCGAACAATTCCTCTGAATCTCCCCATGATACAAGCGATAGAGGATGCAGAGTGAAGCTACATCTCTACGCAACGCCAAGGTGTCAAGTAGATCAGAAATATCTTGGCAGTCGATGATGCGAGTCGCTCTCCGTTGAATGCGGTCAAGAGGGAGAAGCTGGTACCGGGGTGCACCTGTATAGAGATTAGAACAGTATTCCATGTGCGGCCGAACCTGCGCCTTATAAAGTTGCAGGCGGTGGACCGGAGTAAAATACTGTCTGGATCTGTTTAGCACACCCAGCTTCTTCGAGGCTAATATGGCCTTACTCTCTAAGTGACCGGGAAACTGGACTTCGCTTGATATATCGACGCCAAGGATTCCGATACTGGCTGATGCAGTTAGGGAAGTGCTCTCAAATTGAGGTGATACGACCAATGGCATCTTTTTAGCGGTGAACGTGCAAAACCTGTGTCTTCGTGGGGTTAAACTGGACTAGGTTAAGACGACCCCATTCTCAAACTTTTGATAAAGAAGTTTCGATTTCAGGCACAAGTTTGGATCGGCTTTCGATGACGTTTACCCGAGAAATGTTAGCGCGGCCGGTGTAAAGGGCATCACTCGTGCTACCGTCCGCATAGCAATGGATGCTGCTAATCTGCAGCATGTCATTGATATGCAGAGGAAACAGCGTGGGTGATAGCACACAGCCTTGTGGGACACCAGAATTAACAGACTTGGAGTCGGAGCATGCACCGTCAACAACGACCTTGATGCTTCTGTCAGTCAGAAAACTGGTGAGCCAATTGCACAGTTTGATAGGCTATTAAACATTTATAACTTGTATTAGAACAGTAAAAAGAGAATTTCGGTTTTTAATACCAAATAAACAGCTTTTTACTAAGTAAAAGTATTTTTTACACAACACTTACAACAAAACGTCTCTTTTTTAATTTTATCTACGGGATCTATTCACGAGACTTTCAGTTTAGGAGTTGTCATTGTTATTCAGGATTTATTGCTAGATGTAGTTGCTCGTGAACCATGATTCCTTAGAAGTGTTCCCAGCATTAGGATATATCTCTGTGTACCTGACTTGGTAATCAAAAGTTGCCGTAACATTTTATGGTCATGTTTTGTGTCATACTTCCACCGATTAAGTAGTTCTCATTATTTATATTTCTAGCCTCATTATTGCTTGTTTGTCCGTAAAAAAATTTACACTTTTGAACGGCCTGCAATGTTAAATAATTTCTCCACCAATTGTGGACCGATTTTTATTTTTTTTTTATTTTTAGTATTCAAATTAGTATAAAGAAGGCAGTTATATACTTTCTATAAGTCAATTATATTCCAGTTTATATAATTTACTTATAGTTTTTTTCATCAAATGTATATCATTAAAAGCTGTGACCAAAATTTTGGTAATATCATAATTTCCGTCAATTAACGGTCGTACATTCCGTAAATTACGGAAGGCAGGTGATTACGAGTATCATAATCAGATTACGAGAAAGTCTCGAGATAAGAAAAAACTTAAGTTTGCCTCAAATTATTAATCTCTGTGAATTTTATTTTGAGTTAAATTGCTTTTCATTACACCACGAAATTTAAGAAAAAATCAAAATAACAGCCGTTTCAACTTCGTTTATGATCACAACTCTGCTTTTAAGAGTCGTAGCGTGTTATTTTGTAGCCTATATGAATTATTCCTAAAAATACTTATAATAACAATAACTTATAGAACGTTTTAAAAAACCAACAAACACTCTACTTATAATGTGTGCCTTTGCTTAAAAATTAAATAACCGAAATACCAAACTACCAGCTAAAATTATCATTTAAATTACAACCGAAAAACGGTCCGCAATTTTGCAAAACACTCACAAACAGGAACATAATTTCATCACCTGCAATTTCACTCCACTCAATAACATGCAAGTACTCGACGAGCTCATAAACAAAGAAGCAGAACAACCTGCGCCAGTTTTTGCAAACTTCCTGGCGCTCGCAGGCGGTTCCGTATCCGCCGGAAGTGAGCAGATGAGATTCGACTAAGTTTTTGCGCAATGGCTTTGTGAAACTTCCTGTTCGTTCAGGTACTCTAAGAAGGTGCAATATGACCTTGGAGTCCTATTTCAAAAGGGATGGAGTGGGATGGTTCTGGCTTCCGCTGAACGTGTAGCTTTAACTGTAGGACTTTCTGTTTGTTACGAACACCTAAGATTTGATGTTTTTTTTTTCATCATGAATGAAGAGGTATATGTACGTATAAAGACGCAACGTCCAGGTTTAATACCTAGAGACCAGTTGTCAATGTCAAATGTTAAAACAATTACAAAAGTTCTATGAGACTGGATTGGCACCAATGTCATATTATTTACATGTACATTTTCTAGTTCATTTTAAAATTAACTTTAAAAAGTACATAATGGATGATATCAAAATAATTTATACGGTAATTGAAATCAATTCAAAAGTTTCTGTAACTGTTCTGCAACGAGGTCTCTTTTCTTCAAAACTAAACTTTATTATAAAACGTAAGAAACATGACATCCGCTAATGTTCAACTATTGAGAAAAATTTCGATGAATCTATCGACATTTTTCTCAATAGTTGGTGCTAAAATTATCATTTTGTTTTACATAAGGTCACCATTAAAATGTCCTCCTTGCACATGTTTGCTCTTATCGCGATAAAATACGAACTGAAATACGTATTTTTTCATAAAAAGCACACACAACAAATACAAACGCAGCACACCTTTAACTTACTTATCAATAATCGACAATAACACTAAGATCTTCTTACCTGTTCCTGAACAGAGTTACTTGATTTGAACATAAAGAATCCTGTGTTTATATTGTATCTTCACAATAAAGTGCAAGCAGATGGCAAACGACTCAACACGGCACTTGTACCAAATGATCTATTTTTTCAAACACCATGTGCTCCTTACACGAATAAAATCCCAGTTTTTTTCCAAGAACATCATATTTGCATCCCAGTATCAACGACACATGCTTGAAGAAAATCACAAAAAAATCCGAAGATTAAGAAAAAAAGGTCCAAAGAACGACAGATGTACGAGAAGGAATAGAGAGCACGTGCCATCTGCCAAATCTAAGAAACGCTCACAGAAAACGATAGATTTCTGGCTTACATACAAAAAATGGAGTAAGAACACGCACACATACGTAAAAGTGCGCGATCGATCAAAGATCGGGGCACGTGCCGCATGCGGCAGATGGTCCGATGTGATTGGTCGATGTTGTTTAAATTCCTAACTTCCGCACAATAGCGTGATAAGGAATATGACTTACTGCGTTACTGTCTGTCCGAAGCCAAGACAGTCAGCTTGATTTTTTTTTCTTAAAGTAGCTGGTCGTTTGCAATTGTTGTCGGTTACATGTATGTATCACAACAATTGGTTCGTTTAAAACAATTTCTATTGTAGTTGACTGATGGTCTGACATAGAAAGTGCCTAAGATCGATCTCTGATCATTTTATTTCCTGATGTCAATTATCGTAATTTTGATTAGTTTATATGTGGATCCAATGGTCTAATTTATCGGACAATGATCGCGAACATTAAAAAATAATGACTGCAATTTATGACTGAATGAGTTGAACAACGAAACTGAAAGTTTGAAAGGTGTTTAGTAACAAAAGCTTAAATCAAGAAATGTCTAAACTGTTGTATTGTAATTTTGTACTCGGACATCTTGTGGTCCCTCGATCAGTAACGCGTTGTTCTGAGTGAATTCATTTACTAAGAAAGAATATACAAATTATACTTGTATGGTTTGGTGCATAAGAACAAAAAAAAAAAACAGTTTGCTACTTGACTTGCCTAGCACTATACTATTAAGTAAGTAATACAAAATAAAGTGCTCTAGTTGACGTATGGAACTCATTACTACTTATGTATCATCAATAAGCTAATAAATATATACTTACACTAATACCTTTATAACCGAAAGGGTAGGCAGAGGCGTCACGCCCACTTTTTGACAAATATTTAATTATATAATATATTATCCTAACTCTGCTAAAATATACCTAGTTGCATATCATTACAGTAAAAAATATTTTTTTTTCTATGATATACTGGGACAGACCAACAGAAAGGCCACGTGATGGTAAAGTGACAACCGCTGTCTATGGACACCTGGAATTAATTTAAAGTTCAAACATGTATCCATACGCTCGCGTAGAGTCAGACTTGTATTAAACACTAACAATTTGCCAATTAGAATTAGAATTTGGTCCCGCTAACGTAATAGAGCGCAAGCTTTTTGCTGTCAACCGGGCTCTATATGACTGTATACATACTGACTGATAGAAAACATTCCGATCCGTTAGTAGCCGTTTACGACACCCATAGGAAGAGAGGGGGTAGCTCCATTCTACTCTGCCGCGAACGTGGTATTTTTAAGAAAATAGATTTTATTTCTTTAAATTTTAGAGGCCGACAGCTGTCAACAGTGCCTTTACCATTTATCTACCCGTTACCGATATAATCATCAGTATTTCTAAATTCAAATAATTCTAAAAAAGGTTTTTAAAAATAAATAGGCTTAGATGCTTCAAGAAAGACAAGCTACCTGGCGAATACAGCAGCTGCATCGCTTAAATCGATCATACTGCTATCTCTTTTCAACTATATAGAAATCAACTTCTGTCCTTGTTTAGATAAACTGATAGAAAAAAAAAATAAGAAACGCCTGATTGTTGAAGATCTTGTGCGTTGAAAGAAGCTTTGTCACGGTGTTTATTCAGTTTGTCTAGGTAGATTTATGATTGAAGAACTCAACAATTGATAAACGGCTATGATATTCGTAATCACAAAGAAAAAAAAAAATACATGGAGTAGTAATGCTGTCAGAAAGCTGTAGTAGATTTTCTAGTGTCTTCCAGTGGATATCAATGAAAGAGTACTTAATGCATAGGATGTTTAAATGATTAGTAATTGACATCAGGGGTCTAAAGTAACTACTTCACGAGTTTTTGAAAAAGCAACACAATAGTTAGTAAATTAAATACAATCAAGAAAGCACATTAGTATGTATACTTTCTTATTAATATTTAATATTTCTATAATCACAATTATTTAGGGTCAGAAAACCTTATTGTCCTTCATCTCCACTCAAGCCTCCCAGATGTTATTGCTGTAATTAGGAAATTTCTTTATATATACGTTCCATTTTTCTTAACTTCTCAATGGCTCTTAAGTCCTCCTACATGATGTCATATACCTATTTAATACTCTAAATTTAACTATATTTAGACCCTAAAACTCTCTGTCTCAACTATCTCTGTTCATAAAATGACAGGATTAAATTAATAAAGTTACGTAAAAGCTTCAAGTAATAATATTATCACCACAACTATTAAACATTAAACACTTTGTAACTTACTCCCTCGGGTTACTTAAGGCTTGCAGTGAGTACATTAATATGTATGGTAATATTTTGTCAAACAAAAAGTTTTGTTAAAAGTTAAAAAATAAAAAAAATGTCACACTTAGCTAGAGTCGCATCGCTGCAACCATCATTCAAGCAATACATAATATCATTTCAATCTTCTACAGTGGTAAAGCCATGCTTAGGCACGAATGGGCCGGCCCGATCGGTGCGATCGGAACTTCTGTTTCACGGCCTCATAGAAAACCGGTTGTGAAGCAACGCTTCTGTTGCATTTCCCCGAAATTAGTGGAGTTTCCGGAGGCCCAACTCCCCTCTCTTTATTTCTCTCCCGTGTCCCCCTCCCCTTTTCCCACTTCCTCACATCACTCTTTCTTTCCCCTCATCCTTCATAATCTTCAAAGGGGGCAGCGCACTTACGACTCTCGAGTTAGAGGTGTCCATGGACAGCGGTAGCCACTTGCCATCAGGTTAGCCGTCTGTTCGTCTGTGATCCTAGTATAAAATAAAACTATACATCATACATATTTGTCAGGTTTACGATCTTGTAATTTGTGATGTTGCCTTTCATTAGTGTTTATTTCTTGAATTTAAAAATACTCTCTTGATACACCGCTGTACATAGCTAGACATCTATTCGCATTCAATACATACCAGCTGTATTTTTTATCTTCCATTATAATGACAAAGATTTGTCGAGAAGTATGTCTTTAATTATATTTCTGTCCACACACATTTTTATAGTTACTGGTATATGTATTTCGTTACTCTTGCACGTGCATTCTGCATGTAGCTTATCATTTATTGTAAGTATAAAAACGATTCACACGACAGCATTTACTTACCTTTTAAAAGAGTCATTGAAATATCAACCACAGCACTATATTTTACAACAGATTTTTGATTGAATCCGATGTTACGGATAAAATCAGCTGATTCTCAAGGCTTCGTACACGTGTGTATTTGCAATTTTTTTCTGAAGGATTATCTAAAAAAATCTTTACTTAAGTTTGCGCAAAGATCGTGGGAGCGAAATCTTTGAAACACGTGCTTAAAACTTACCTGAGTTATGCAAAAAATGAAAGTTATACAAAAGTACGCAATGGCCACTAGATTTTACAAAAGGAAATTATGTTTACAATGAAATTTTGACAAGACAAGTTGCGACACTGAATTACTATATGATTTCTTTGACACAAAACTTGAAGTTATTACGTATTTCTTCAAGAATTGAAATGAAGTAGCGTAGGCGCAAAAAGCACAATAAGCAATGATGGACACATGTATTGATTTCTTACTAAAAAAGCTCCAACAGCTATAGAAGTATATATGTGCATACGAAACCCAAGTATATACATCCATATGTAAAGAGAAACTCCAAATAATATAACACACACACAAATAAAATGTAGCGAAAATCTATTGGATATTTTTTATTTATTACGCCCTTTTTATTCATGGGGTATTAGTCAGATGTATTAGTCAGATGATAATTGAAATATTGCTACGTGACCAGGACTTGTTTGAGCTTTTTCTTATACTCACCACTCCATCCATACAAGCAAAATCCTTTTTCAACCCGTTCTAGCTTCCCTTTTCTGTCATCATAATCCAAATTTTCCTACTAATCAGCTAAATGTGGGCTTTAATTACACCTCTTTCTACCACTTGTATTATGTATGTTTTATTAATTAGTTTAAACATAAAATACTTCAACAATTTTCAATTTTTAGCAATTTTCAAACAAATGATCATTCAATGAGACCATTCATCAGATATTATTTTTTAAATATTTTGAGTTTTTTTTTATAATCATATTATTTTTGGAAAAATAAGTGGGGTGTAATGGCGCATATTGGGGGTAGATAGGCCTACCCCTAATATGTCTAGGTGTGGACTGTAGTAGGCCAATTGATTGATATTATGTCGGTGCTACTCGTACTTTCTAAATTCCTATAGGTCTAACCCGAACTTGTTAGACATGTTGCAATGGATCAAGAAAATTATTTTGTATTTCAGAATAACGCTATATATGACGGTTAAAAATGGTTCGTAAAAACTGTAATAATTTGTGTGACCAATCTAAGATGGATTTCTAAGCAAGATATTGTCAATTTTTAACAGGGTTCCGTATTTAAAACACAAATTGACTATCTTACGTTTAAAAATATTTTATAAAATGGTTTTTGTAATCCTCTGAGGTTAAAAAATTCAAAGGAGATTTTGAATCTTTACTTAAAATCAAGTGTAGGCATTTTACGTAAGCAGCTTAGGTAATATTCCTTTCGAAACAGAAATCCTTCGAAATCGTGAGAAAAATAATTTCGAAATCACTGTGCGGCAAATGTTTATTTTTTTACTTTTCAAATTTGATGCAACTCGTTTGAAACAATTTGCATATTTAATTGTAATTGTTACCTGAAATGTTGCAAGGTAATTGAATAGTATGTATGGGAATGAAACCGGGGGTCCTTCACCTAATGAAAGCTATTATTACCTACTTATTGTATTGTATTCTTGAGTATTGTGGATTTGATCCTCGTTTTGAAAACATGTATTGGAGATGAATGGAATGTATTCTTATAATACTTTCGGTTCTATTTTTGCATACGTACTCACACTCAGGCTTTCATCCCTGAACTGTAAGACAGAGGCATCTTAAATACCTACAAGTTGATAACCTTAATTTAATCCCATTTACGCAATAGGCACCAAGCCTATTTCTATCAACCGGGCAATGTATATATATCATCTGGAGATAACAGTCAAATCCCTAGTCACCATAACCTTTTAACAGCGGTAGAGCCATGCTTAGGCTCGTATGAGCTTGCTCCACCTGTGAGATACCACGGCCTTACAGTAAGCCGGTTGTGAAACAACCCCTGCGTTCCCCTCTCTTCTTTAACCTCCCCTTATCCTTCATCACCCTCAAAGGCGTTCAGTGCCCTTACGGTTCTCGAGTTGCAGGTGTCCATGAACGGCGGTTGTCACTAACCATCAGGTGAAAAGTCTGTTCTTCTGTTCCCTTAAAACATCAAAAAATTATTTGACCACCACAGTGTATATATGACAAAGCAATACACGACTTTTAAACACTATGAAACCATCTCGAGAGAAACGTAAGTTATTTTTAAATTGCTTTAAATTATGTTATAATAAATATATAAATCCGTCTTCTAGGACTTCCGCATTGTCTTCCTTGAAAAAATTACCTTTGACTATGCAATATTTACATTTTGCTTTGTCATGTATACGTGCCTGTGGCGGTCAAAAGGTTAAATGACTCCCCACGCGAAGAGATAGGGTGGCCCTATTCTACTTTACTGAGAACCACACTGCTCATATCCTCCTCTTCTATTCAGGTTACTAACTAAGTAGGTGGTAACACTTTAACTGATTCCATGTTCACCTGTACGTATTTTTTTTAAAGTATGTTAAGCGATTTCTCCGCTAAGTGTCGACTCATCATCAAATATTACGAATAAGTTTATAAATTGCATGTTTTGACAATTTAACGTCTTGCGCAATTTAATTAAAAAAGCGCATGGATATGCTTATCTAATTTTTTAAAAGTCGATCATTGTTCCTATTTATTATTTCGACGAATTGATAAAATTAGTTTTAACTGTTGACTTAAATGTATTCCACTTTCCAAGGATCTCCAAATTGTGTTAGAGCAGTAACTATGTCGCGTGCTATATTAATGAATGACATGCTATTGTGTGTAACATCGTTAAATAGCGTATAACGTTAGGTCTTAACGTTAAATCACTGTAAAGAATAGTTTGCGTCACGATACTGACAAATCAAAATTGCATACGAATTTGAACTTTATGCTCAACATGATAGGGATAGTTAATTGATTGATGCGCGGAGACATGTATCGCAAGTAGGGCTATGAATTCGGCGAGTTTTTTGAGAAATAAAATGTAAGTCCGTTAAATGGTTACATTTACTACTATATAATTTAAAGTAAAATAGCTTCTGGTGTCCGTTAGGACAGCTCTTTAGGTGATTTTACTACAGTAGCATAACATTCATAAAAACATTGCGATCTATAAGTATATTAGAAATCATTGTTGCTTTTATACTTATTAAATATTTGTAAATAGTCCCTTTTCTTATATTAGTTATAACCCTTTAAATACAATGTAAATATTTTATGTAATAATATGTAAAAACTACATTTATTCGATAGGATACATACTAACATCATTAATTTTAAAAGAACTTGATCATCAAATAGTTTTGGAATATTTTCGAGTGAACTCATAGACTTGGCTTCCTCTTTATTTTTAGCTACAAGTTTTGTACTATTTTTAGATATACGTATGTATAATCTAACTATTAGAATCGTTTTACTTCCTTTCTAAACAAAATTAAATATAAAAAAAGGTATAATGGAGATTTGATTTGCACATTCCGAAACGTGGGTCATTAAAATATAAATCCTCTTTCTTGTCTTGCCTTTAGAACTACAACTACTTTGTCTCTTTGCAACCTCTATAATATTTGCTTTTACAAGACTTTAATTTCAGGAATTACTTATTTATAAATTGAGTTAAAGTTATTTTATATTACGAGGTCTATTTTCATCTAAAGGTTGCCTGTAAGGTAATTTAACTCTTATCGATACGCCCGACCATTGTGCATAACACTTAAAACTACATACGTAGTGTATGTAGTTTTAAGCATCTCTGGTGTACATTAAAGATTATTCTTATCTTATCTTACATTACCCAACGCTTTTGAAAAACCAATAACAACCGGTCTTTACGTGGCCACAAACCAGTAATTAAAAAAAAAAAAACTAAATAACACATTGATTGACATAATGAAAAACTCATAAAATTATAAGTATATAAATTGCTACATTCTTTGTGATGTGTTATTTAAATTTAAACGTTATTAAACACCTTTCATATAATTTTAATAGCAATTTCAACGACATATAGGTAGGTAGTTTTTAATATCATATTTGTGTCAAACCGGACATTACTTCACAATATATAATTTGTTACAAATTATGACTTACTTGCTTTCGCTCCGGGCTCTGCTCGGGTTTAAGTTATTTTAAATCTCTTCTGGTACAGCCTTTAGCCGTCTCTTTTTCAAAATGCATGCAAAGCGTTATAATGATCGGTTTAGTAGTTTAGACGTTCTAAACGTGAGAAACAAACAAACACGTTTTTATTTTTAAGAATAGGTTTAGAATAATGTATACTGTATACATTGGTTTAGTAGAATATAGGGATGCCATTGCAAACATACAATATTTACAAGAACTTTGAAAAGTACCTTTTATAATAATCATTACAATTATTTTATATTGTTGTAATAATGGTACCATTTATTACATTCAAACCGTTTAATTAAAGATTGCTTTGAAGAAATCTTTAAAGATATTCACTTAATATTTAACATAGCTTTAAAAAACTATTAATAAATAAATTAGAACAAAATCAATCTACTAGCTCTTGCTTATAAAAGCCACACGTAATTATATATCTAAAAAGTAGTCCCTACAATGTTGGCTTAAAACAGACAACAGACGGACGGACACGTACTTTTCCCACCAAACCAAATTGAGAAGCTGTCTTTACTTACGTAAATATGCCTTTAAATACGCAATTACTATGCAAAATATGTTAACATTATTAAAACGTAGAAATAATTGTTTCTCTAAAATATTTATTTGATTACTTACTAAAAAGATTGAGCGTGATTATGGACGCTATACTAAGCTATTAATTTGACAGTGTAATACTTAGGCTTTCATCAAGATATTGTGTTGATATACTACTGATGACAGTCACAAATATGAATGTCAAAGTCGTTTATGTTAATTTTAAATTGATCTCTAGATTGCTTTTTGATCAGCGCTCTACCGTTTAACAAACATTCAAGACTGGTTTCAAGAATTCAGGATTAGTTTATTGTAAGTTTTATTTGAACGAATCTGGATACAACCAACAAAAAAGAATTAACTCAACCAATCTATAAACCATAGAATCGTTTGGCAAGAATTATGAAATTCCTATAACAAAGCAACGGAAAAATGCCTTTTAAATCAATTTCAACCGCTAAACGTCTATAGGATCACCTGGTATGGGTAATATATCAAACATTCAAGTAAGATCTAGCAAGACAGAAATAGAACGCAATCTTTTGTTGGAACTATCTTACCTGACAATAGTACAAAGAAAGGATGATTTTGGTGTACTCTATTAAAATGCAATAACTTTAAAAACTAACTTTCATTTACTTCTAAAGTAAGAGTTTATAACCTTAATTTAGTGAATATAAAGTAGACTTTTAAATCATTTCAGTTGAACTAGTTGTAAGTATGGATTGGTTTGTGAATATCTCCATTGTGCGGGTTTGTGGTTATTGATTTTTATTAGCAAGTAACGGTACTACTTTTTGTTCTTTTTCCAAATAATGGAACGAATATTTGACTTCTGTTTTGCGTAGATTGTTATCTCCTAGAGGCAGTAAATTCAGCAGAATTAATGTCTATAACAAACTATATGAATTCTCCTTTTCTTTTAGCCTTTTACGTCTCTTTTATGTGGTGAGCATTACGTGGTCTAAAAATACATATATTTAAGTGTAAGCAGCTGAAATACAAACTTTGTATACAATGACTTTTTTGAAAGTAGTAACAACAGATACAGTAGAAGCATCGCGTCTGAAGTCGCTGAAAGGGTAGGCCATAACGAACTGTGGCTTTAATTTGTAATTTATAATTTTCTTCTTAATAATTTCAAAAGACTGCAATATACATCTTTATGTGTTTTTGAAGTATGACCATTACGATAAAAAACTGTGTAAACAAATTCAATATGGCTTAACAATGGCTTACATTCATTTGTATGACCTCAATCATTCTCTGAATCAATTCGTTTTTTCATCTATGTATATATATGTATCTCGATGGGACAATCGACCACAACCGATTGTTGACCCAAGATCATATCGTCTTCAGATCTTTATGAACCATTGTCGTCCAGGATGCGAGTTATGAAAAAATCAATGGCGTAACGGTGTGGTAGCCACTTTTATTATATTGTTGGCTTGAAAGTTGTCAGTCATTTCTAATGATAATATTAAGGGTCTTTTGAGAATTGAAATGAAATTTGGGGAGATACTGATGAATGAAGACTACACGTCAAATAGATGTTGTAAAGGTATGATATTTAAACCAAGTAAAATAATAATAAAATCCAACCACCGATACAATTACGTTAATAGAGAATTTCATGGTGATCAAATCTGTTAGGGCACATGGAAGTTTTGGTGGATTAAATAAACTGAAATACATGTGGAAAATTAAAATAATTATACTTCTGTTTTGTTCACTCAATTTCATTACCAAGAATAGTCTAGAACATATTTTTGAAATATCACAATTACTGGGCTACATGAATAATTTCTCTATTGGTCTAGTGCCAAGTTATCTCAAAGACCGCAGAACTTATGTAAGGGTTGGTAGCTATAGATCTCGGGAATACTATACACGTTCAGGAAGGAGCCAGGCCAGTACGGGGATAACAATGAAAGATTTTAGAAAATAAAAAACTGAATGATCTAGAAGCCTGTTAATGTTTTAATACTTTTCGAAGTAGTCTCCGTTCTTTTATAAGCACCGTCGCATGCGATGGAACGATTGACTGAAGCAATAGGCCCACTCTTCTTTAGGGATCTCTGCTACGCTTTTTTAAACCACAGTCACGATCTCTTCAGGGTTCATAAAAAGAATTCCTCTCACTTTATCTTTTATTTGAAAAAAAGACAAGGTACCAGGTCGTGACTGTAAGGAAGATGACTCCACACGATGGAGTTCGTTGCCTAAATGTTCAAATAAGACTTTTACAGAACTTACGCTATCTTCAGTAGTCGCTTAGAAGGACATCCATCTGGAGAATCATCAGTGAGTTAAATAAAAAACCACGTAATACACGTAATAAAATCATAGAGCATAATGAAATGCCTATCGAAGTCTATCTTAATACTGTTATTGAGTAAGACCACAACAACAGTCGTAATAAATCAATGAGCGAAAATTTTGTCTTGTCAAATCTATTTCGATGCACGACAGACACTTTTTAAGTTGCCACCAATTTTTAAAAACAAATAACATATGAGTTCATTACCTATCTAGAGTTTCCCAAAGAGTTTCTAATTCTAAATTGAAATAAATGTTACATTCCTATTTTTAAAATGTTCAGTGCGACCTACGTAAGTACACTTGGAACTACCCAGCTTCTTGTCATTTTATTGTTTGTATCTTATTATTTGTATCCTTCTATGTTTGCGTCAGATGTGGTTGGTATTTAGATACTTTGAAACTTGGGCATGATTCTATGCAAATAATAAAGTACTATCTCTTGCTGATAGGTAAAGTAGATAATCCAGAGTATATATATATACTAGTTACCAATCCACCATCATGGCGCTTAAGTTCAACTTGTAATAGTCCCATAATCAGAGCTATAAAATTAATAAACATATTTTTGCAAGCAAACCCACGAGCCGATATATTTTTCGATAAACTCTTTTTGATAAAAATTAAAAAAAATGTAATGACATCGGAAATCGGAACTGTTTATAATTGTATTATTTTCCATTGTTTCTATTACGTCACTATATAACGTCAACTAGCAGTAAGCTTATTTATTTTATTTGCAAATAACTATTGTTTTCTTTTTTTATTGCGTGAAAACCACACGGTGTTTCGTCACGAGTGGGTCTATTGCAGAGGACCCGGGTATATCCTAAGAAAGAAGCTTTCGAGAACCCCTTCAGACTTTGGTTAACAAAATATTTATTTAGTTCCTGATTATTATTTTTTTTTTTTTTTTATTCGTAAGCCTACCATAATGACTCCACTTTGCCTGATGGTAAGCAATAAATGGAGTCCAAGAGTTTTTTGCAAACACTACAGTTGTCACACTTTAGTTCATCTTTAATTAATTGCGAACAGCGCTACTGCAAAGGTGAAAAAAAAAGTGTATCTGCATTGTCGGTTTCATCAAATATGTGACGACGACGCCGGGATATGTATACATAAGGATATTGACATCATACACTAAACATCTCTTAGTGTCGTGTATAATGTTTAAGAAGATGAAGTTTCACTTAATTTCATAATGGTAACAGTGAGATCGTTTGTGTCATCCTCTTTCACGTCTTAGTCGTATTTAACCAATCATCATGTAATCACAAGTACAAAAATTGCTATAGGATAGTTTTCATCCAGAAAAAAGAAAATGTTTCCGATGCACAGGGATTTTCCTAATACGGGAATTGTCTCGAAAAAGAAAAGATAGATTGATGCTATGTCTACATCCACTGATCCATCTCATATAGCATAAAGCAACTAAATAAATAAAAATGACTAACGATGCCTCATCACTTAGTACGGAGATACTTACAATTATATAAACCTATAAAATGGGGGAGAAAACATAACCTTTAATAGACATTCTAACATGACTTGGAGTCTATGGACTTTGAAATCACCTTCATGGTACAGGAAAGAGCAGTTTAATGAGCTATAAATGAAAAAGGTTTTCCAAGATAGTCATTGCGCCAATAACCCTTATTGTTCAAGTACGACGTTGCCTATCCCGTGGGCCTTATATTTAAGAGTAATCTTATTGATAAACATTAAATAATAAATTTAATATTAGATAAGTATTATCATAAGCTGGTCTACATCCAAACTATCACGAAAACGAATTAATCATTACATTACACAGAATTGGTTCAACGGAAATACGTGTCTCAAGAAAGGCAAATTTCTAGACGGCTGCAAAACATTCCGACATTAGCGTTCTATTTTTGATGCACCAAAAAGCACCAGATGCATAGCAGGTACAAGAAACAGCATCATGTTGCAAATTACAAAACCCACCCAAGTTAAAAATGTAGCTGGTTGGTAAGGCGAAACGTTCGCGATGATGAAAGTGTAAGTTTGCCGGGTTATGCCAAAACCACAGCTTGCCGCGACAGCTGTAAGGCACCGGCATAAGGAAGCCGTACAAAAAACGGCACGTGCTTCATTGAAAAAAAATCGCATGCGCGCACAAGTAGACATATGACACCTTTTTGGAAAAAAAAATCTCAGGAACCGCACGTGATTTCTCAGAAACTGCGTAAAATGAATATTTTTGATTATGTTAGACTAGAAGCAGCTGGTTGAGGCTTACAGATTCTACAATGGCAGTCAAAAATAGTTTTGTTTTTTAAGGTATATTCGGTTTTTTAATTTTTCCGCCTTGGTATACTATGGCAGATGGTAGATATTGTTTTTTAAAGAGGTACTTTAAACATCTTCAAAATTTCCAAAAATATACGCCACTTCGAAGTGTTTTGGGAACTTAAAGTTTAGTTAAATGACAAACTGACATTGTTCGAATCTGACTAGACCTACTTTATGTCTTGATAGATAGAGATACCAGCTCTAAACCTATGCTGATCTTACTTGTCAGATGTCGTTAGAGTTCTTGCACAGGCCCGACAGAGTTTTTCTAGGTCAATCAAGATCGACACGCCAAGTTTACATTAACAATACAATGCAATGGCAGTAACAGCATTATACAGATTTTTTTTAATTCGTGCTAAAAAAATGTATATGTGAACTAGGAGCTTACAATATTGTACCTACTTTCGGTAGTGAAAAATAAATGATGAAATTTGATATAATAAAAACTTTATTTAGAAATATACTTAAATATTATGATTTTGAGACATAAAAGCAAATTATTGTTTTATTATATTAAAATTAAAAGTAGTAATTTTTAAACCTGAATATCACGTGACCTAAAAGACGAGCCGTCATGCTGTGACGTCATATAGGCAAAAACTGTCAGTTCAATGTAAACAGCTGGGTACATATCTAACAACTTTAACTTCAAGGAGTAATATTTGTGTTTTTAGTCAGTGCATTTTATTTGTACGTACTTATTTATTAAAATGCAAACCGGTTTTGTAAAAACAGATATGATCTGGCACTTTGATAAACAACTTTTCTGGAATTTTAATGTTAGTATTTATACAACTAGACACTACACACTAACGATAGCGATTGTAATTCATCCCAAAAAACAATAAATGTTTATAGCTGTTAACATTGAATGAGTGCCGGTACACGACTGTTGTTTTTACCAATATTACGCCATCAAAATGGCTCACAGCGTTTTCGCGGGAATAAAGGTTTAAAATTTAACTTCATTTTATGGCAAGAACGCGTGTTTATTTTGCCAAAATATTTTTTTTTGTAGCTTATTATTAAGAAAATCAACATTTTGAAGTACTTTTTCAACCATAATATAATATCCTATTGCAGAACTTAGAGTTTGTTCGTAAGTTGCAAAATATGTAAATCATTTTTATGACCATTTTAAGTAAATAAGTATTGGGTAGTAGCAGTTCAAAAGTTGAAATTGTGAATAAGCTTTGTAGATGATTGTCATAAACCTACCCATCTCTTTTATGGTGAATATTTGTGATGTTTGCCATATACTTCTAAACGAAGGCATCTCCTAATGATACAATTATCTTATAACTATAACTTTTCGTGATGTGGCTAGCATAAAACTAAAAGTTATCTAGCGTGGTAGACTTGACATGCTTAGGCACGAATAGGTTGCCTCGACTGGTGCGATAAGGAAATGAGCAGTGAAGCAACGCTTGCGTTGCATTTTGCAGAAACTAGTAAGGTTTCTGGATTGCCAAAACCCCCCCTCTTCTATCCAATCCCCATTCTCCTCTTTCAATTTCCCTCAACCCCCTTTCCTCTGTCCCTCCCCTCACCCCGCTACTCTTTCCCCTCCCTGCATCCCCCCATCCCTCATCACCCTCAAAGACTGGCAGCGTACTTAAAACTCTTTAGTCGTAGTTGTCCATCCATGGACGGTTGTCACTTACCATCAGGTGACCCATCTGTTCGTCTATTATAAAATAGGGGATTTTATAATTAAAATAAAAATCCCAGTTTAAAATATCTCACCACTAGTAACGTAAAAGCATATAAAAATGTACTCTCTGATACCTATCCGTCAGATAACTGATTACTTATCACAATAAATTATCAAGTACCCTTAACAAACATGATTCCGGAAGCCTAAGGGTAATGGAGTATTGCACGTGTTGGACCACCCACTAACAATCTACGACACACTCTGTTGGTAAACAATAAACCCATGTTGGTGTAGTAAGAGTACCGATAACTTGAGTGGATCAATCCGGTTTTTCAAATTTTTCAAGGGTGATAATGAGTTGCTTCAAATTATTTGACACTAATTTAAGCCATGGTTTTGTCTTACATTAAAGTTGTTATTCTATCCTCCGAGAACTCCTTTTTTCGGGTCTAATGACCACTGCAACTTATTTGAAAAAGTTTATACTGATCGGTTGAGTATTGATTGCGTAGAAAACAAACTAAGTAATGGACTACTAATCCCGTATTACTTCATTTACTTCATAAACGACCAATACTGAACTTCAGAAACGAAACTAGAAACTACTGAATCGTGATTAAAATCTTGTTTTGATCCGCTATAATCATTGCTTTAATTTGATTTGTGGCCTAACTCGCCTAACCCCCATTTCGTTCCCGCATGTTTGTTCGTCTCAAAAGCTGACTCGTAGATAATGCTGGTAATTTAATAGCATGCTTATGAAATATATTAAGGTCTTAAACACAAAAAAAAAACTAGTCACAAAAAACTGGAAAATATTTGCTGTGTTCGTTTTAGACGGACAGTTCAGGCTACTGAAGTAGGTGAGAATTACGCGAAGAACAGTTCCAGTAATTTAAATATCTCAATATTAAAGTAACGTTTAATATATAACATTCCAAAGAAAAATGATATTTATTAAGGAAACACACAGAAATATCTATCAATTGATAGAATACATTATTGAGTATCTTAACGTAACTAGTTCTATTAATTATGTCCATGTAATATTGCTCCACTTTACCGTTTAGGGCAAGCAGATGCAAAGAAATAAATACGGTACAAACTGCAATAATTGTTTTGAGTATGTTTTCATCAATAAAGTATCCAGAAACGACATTGGTATAAATAGTTCTCGTTTACTGGACACGCAGTGACCCATTTATTATTTTTGAATAAGAAATAAAAGGCTTAAGAGTTTTTTTGTTGGTTTATTCAGACTGTTCATGTTCAAGTAAAAAAATATTTTTTTAAAAAATGTCATCTTGCAGGATGACACTGTCACACCGTACGGTTTAAATCGTTACAATTAAGACAGTTAACCACTTCTTCGTACTTTCTGTGGTTTTTAATTCTGATGATTAAGAGGTGTGGAGAAGTGATACTTATTATAAAAGTAAAGAAGCGCCACAGGTTTTTAATGACCTCCAACATCCATATTAATAAAGTACTATATATCCACGTTTCGCCTGCTTACTTCAAGTCTTATTTAGAGCTTATTTTTGAGACCTTGCAATATATATAATACGATTCCAAGCGTATCTTTTGCTCTAAAGCTGTTCAATTCAGGAAAAGATTCCTTAGCCCATGAATTTATTCCCTATGGAATTTGAGCAGCAAGTATCGCTAAGTTTACATTAACTTTGCGCCGCCGATGCAGTCAGTCATCTCTTATCAGTAGAAGTTTTGCTTTTAAAACCTTTAAGGCATATCACTTTGTACCTGTTTAATTAAACAGGAATTTCTTGAACATATTTTTTAACATATTTAATTACAGTAGAAAAAACCGTTTACCGTTACATTCCGTACAGGTGCCTGCGCTCGCGCACAATATATTGCAGTGAACTGTAGCACATGCGCGAATTTAAAAGAACGATTAATATTATGAGTTTTGACACCGCGTATACTAATCAATTCATTTTGAGGTTGCGTTTTGTCTGACCGTTTCATAATGATAATTATGTTTAAAACACGTTGGAAACTATCCATTATCTTTGAAAAATTTAAAATAAGTTTGCTTTCGACATATTGGCAAATTGTGAAATTACTTGAGAAGTGGAACTTTTAACATTAAACACAATTAAATACGGCAAAATTGCCTGGGTTCGTTAAATCCTAGATCCTGAATAATAAATAACGAAAATAATTTCATAATAATAAAACATTGGGGACTTTACAAGCAACGGACACAAAGAACACCCAGACTAGGGACAACTACCCGTGGATCACAGGAATTTCTGTCCCGTGTGGGAATCGAACCCACGACCTCCGCCGCAGCAGTCAGGGTCACTAGCCACTAGACCAACAGGCCAGTTTACAGTACACAATAGTCTAACAGAAATCTACGGTGTACCTACTTATGTGTGTCTAGTGTTCCTACTCAAGGCCGTAATATTATATTTTTATAAATGTTAAAAAAGCAAATTAGTCACCTTATGGTTAAGATGACTAGTGTCCAAAAACTAACTCTTTAGTATTTGCAATTTACAAACCTTTTCCTTTAATCGACGTTACTAGTAACAAGCCGTGTGGTTCACGGTGGAGTAGTATTGCCACCTAATCTGTTCTCGTGGTTGTCGTAAATGGCGACTAAAGGTTCCGCCTATAAATCTATCATACAGTCGTGGTCAACTAATTAAGGACATTCAAGATAGTGGACAGCAATAACCGGCTATGTACATATAAATATAAAACCCTGTTGATTTCTCAGTAACTATTATTTGCATAATTTGATCCGATTATTATACTATAAATGGCTGTAAATAAAAGATTAAATAAATATAAAAAAGTGTTTAATATCAAAGGTTAACCATGTATTCAATTTAAGGTACAATTCTGTAGCTGGACATTTAATTAAGAACAGTAAAGTAAAATGAAAAATAGAGTTAAACAGAACTAATAATCTGCAGTATTTTAATTTCTTTAACAACTTCATTTTATTACGGGTAAAATCAGTACCCAGTAGCAAAACCTTTGTTAGTAATTACCGCTTGACACCGATGTGGCATAGACATTATCAGTTTCTGACATATTTCAACAGGAATGTTTGCCCATGCCTCACAAAAAGCTTCATTAAGTTCATCTAAAGTTGTGGTACGATAAATGGCAACTTTTTTCTTAATTTCGTGCCAAAGGTGCTCGATTGGGTTGAGGTCGGGGCTATTTGCTGGCCAATCTAGCACTGATACCGACTGTCTGTTAAGAAACGACTTGACTGAACGGGCTGTATGTTTCGGGTCGTTATCATGCTGAAAAGTCCATATAATAGGAAGATGTTCCTCAGCATAGGGAAGCATAGTTTCTTCTAATATTGCCTTGTATTGATGTTGGTCTAAGTTACCCTGAACTTTCCTCACAGGTCCCACTCCACGTCCAGAAAATGATCCCCACATTTTAATGTTTCCTCCGCCATGTTTCACCTGCTTTTTTGTGAATCTTGGATTCATTTCCGCTTTTACAGGACGCCGTACGTATTGCCTTCCATCTGAAGAAATCAAATTAACCTTGGTCTCGTCAGAGAATAATACATGTTGCCATTGGTCGTAGGTCCAATGTCCATATTTACGTGCAAACGCCAAACGTGCATTTCTATGCTCTTTCTTTAACAACGGTACTTTGCGAGTCACTCTTCCGAACAACCCTGCTTCTACCAGACGTCGTCGAACTGTCCTCGCTGATACACTGACTCTTTCGTCTGCCCCAAACACTTCATGTTTAATTAAAATAGAGCCTAGAAACGGATCTTTCTTAGCTAACCTGGTTATCATTCGGATCAATATCTTCTTGCGGAGTTGTTTTTCTCGATCTTTTTTTTCTGGGCACATTTAAAGTTGTGTTATTGCGCCTGAAATGTTGCACTGCATTGCATACCATAGTTTTTGAACAATTTAAATATCCTGCTATCCTTCGGTATGACCAACCACGCTCGACAAACTTCATGATAATTTTTCGTAGTGTTGCATCGCAACTTTTATTTTTGCCCATTGTTCTTCAAAATAACTCTCAAAACTTGAAATTACAAATCTAGATTGCCGCCAAAACTACCACAAAGAATAGGAGAAGAAAGAAAATAATAATTGAGATTCAGATTTTGAAACTAGAACGCAATATCTCAGTGTCCCTAATTAAATGGCCAGCCAGCATTCTTTGAACAAATAGCACTGTGATCATCTATCAGCTATACTGTAAAGAGGTTTAATGTTTAAGAAGTTGTTATTGTTTGTATAATTAGGCACATAAATGACTAATTATACTTACATGTAAAAGATGTGGAATATTGTTTAGACTCGTTGGAAAATAAAAAATAAATTCACAATTTGGATTAACTAGAGAGTGTCCCTAATTAGTTGACCACGACTGTATAGTTTGAATACAGGCACACAGTGCCCGAATTACAACAATAGGCTAGCCCCTAGCCCCGTATTACGTAAGTGGGATAATATTATGGTTGGCAAATGGTAGTCTTTTGAGACGCCTATGCCTTCCCGATCTGGGAAAATAGAAGTGAGTCTATGCATTATATTATTAGTAACTGTAATTGTATTAAAGTCGAACGACACCGAATCTACCAGTTTGCCTACATTCTGTATAGGTATTGTAACTATGTAATAAAAAGATTTGTTTATCCGTAACTGAGTACAAACATCTACTACTTCTATATAAGGGTCATTCCATTTCATTAATAACATCATAATTCTTTAGAAACACCGCACTGTGTACTACTGCCGCATGCCTATAATATTGATCATTACATGTATTGATTTCTTTATTTGTATTATTGTTGCTGTATGTTTGTTTGTTTACAATTAGTATTCTGATTGACTTCTATAATAAAAATCCTGGGTACTTTGATGGTTAACATCCGATTTATTTGGCACTATCGTCATTGTAGTAGATCTTATGCTGGGACCATACGCTGTTGTCCCATCCACACTTCTGAATTTTAAAAGGTTTATCAAGTTTAGCAAGTTTAATAAATATTTGAGGATAAAAAAATACCCATCGTCTATATAGACTCGCTTAAATACAACAGCAATAAAGCATTTGAACACTCTTTTCTTAGCTTTGCTTGTAACTATCAATGTTAACAAATCTTTGAAGTAAATTTAATCCTACTTCCAATCGTCATATCAAAATAAACTTTAATCAAAACAAACAAAACATATTATGTAGTTTTGAGTACAATAGTATAGTTTGGCTTCTTGGGAGCTGATCTGATGATGGAATCAACGGATGGATAGTGAAACTCTTTCTCTCTCACTTGACTTTTACTAGTAAACCCCTCGAGTATGGGATCACTCGGTTTCTTCTACGGAGTAATTCCAGTAACAAAGGGTGTTTTTAGTTTTTAATTTTTACTATATTATCTCTACCCTGGCTCTTCCTATCAGATTTTAGGTACTTCGTTACATATTATTATTGTATCTGTAAGTGGGTTTTGAGACTGTTCTGTAATCTGAATGCTTGAGTTCAGCAAATAGTTAACCTCATTCACACATTTCATTTAAAGTTAAATTATACTAAATCCGGAGCAAATAAACCCATTAAAAAGAACTAGTGTGTTAGTGTTATTTAATTATGGAATAATTTTATTATGCCTTGTCGTTTGTAGTATGTAGACACGACGCCAACTTGCCAACTACGTATTATTTTAAAGTTTATGTGGGAATTATAGAAAAAAATGTTGGATTAACTTGTATCATTGTTTTAATGACTACCTACTTTGCTCATATTATTATCGATGTCATAAAACATAATAAAGCAAAACAACAAAAGTTATGGGAGGTCCACGGAGGAGGGAAATCACGGACGAACATTGCGTTAAGTGTGAATTTTTATTAAGTCCTAAATAACCCTTTTCTTCTAATCTATGTGCACCCGGCAGACCTGGCCGACTATTGAACAACAGACGACCCCTATGTGGTGAACACTCATCTTGTCAAAGTCAGTCAGTCTTCGGCCTGCTACTGCTAGGTCGGTGGATAATCTAAATAACTCTAACCAGCCATTGAAATGAACAGTTGCTAATCGCATGACCGAAAGTGAATGTTGATATTATCTCCACAGAAGAGAAAAACACCATAAACAGAAGGCGAAGCACTTACATAATTCTTTTTTGGACCAGTTGAGAGAACAGGATAGAGTACCTACTTTTAAGATTGTATAGAAGTCCATCGACCCTGGTGTCTGGTGTCTGTTGAAGCAGAAACTATTATATTTCATATAAGAAACCATGTGTGTTAAGAATAGAGAATAGCATTTAACGATTGAATTTAAAAATATAATACTGTCGGTTCGGCGCCAACAGTAACATACGAAAGTTTTATACTTACGTCTACTGTAAAGCTGGTTTTATGTCAACAAAAAAATAGTTTGCGTCATCCTTAGAAAACAGTACGTGCTTGTTTAAAAAATGTAGAGTATTAAGACCCATTATCATTGTCACAAAAGAACCAGTGTACCTATACGTGGTACAGTAGTTAAATTATTAATTTCACCATCTGCCTTCACGCATCTGTCTCAACCCTTTTCTCAAATTCTAAAAAAGGTTTTGAGTATTTTCTCAAGAAATTCGTTGAGCATGTACCGTAACTTTTGACGACTAGTACAGCGTAAAATTTGTCTATTTATGTTGCCAAAGATGTTTTGCGGTATTTTACTCTTGACTAGTTTACATCCTAAATCTTTTAACTGTAAAATATCCACTTGAGGTGATAATAATTGACAAAAAAAAAAAGAGTAGATCGCCGACTTCATGAATAAATCGCAAATTGCTGTATTCCTAATTATTTAACTTTCCACCTTTTCCACCTTCCAATCCTGTTAAGTTTGATTTTATAAGAGACACAAACAAAGAAATATGTACAACTACTTTTAAAAAAGACTGAAAAATAAGAAGAATGCTATTATCGCCAACAAATGGTAAGCGGTTTGGCGATTTTTCAACCGACTTAAAAAAGGAGGAGGTTCTCAATTTAACTGTTTTTTTTTTATGTTTGTTACCTCAAAACTTTTGACTGCGTGAACCGATATCGAAAATTTTTTTATTTAAAAGCTGGTGCCTACCGTGTCACCGTGGTCCCATTTCAATTTGGTCCAGTTCTGACAATGGCATCCATGAGAAAACCACATAAGTCTTAAATTTGCATTGAGCATGTGCGCGACAAATGGACGAATAACTTATTATCACGCCAACCTATTTCGATGATTCTTTTTTTATTGGAAAGGATGTACTTCAACGATAATTAGATGAGAGTTTGGTTAAGTTCTGACAGTGGCGTCCATGAGAAAACCATACAAGCCTTAAATTTTATGATAGACGCATTGAAGTTTGTTGTCAACTTTTATAAAGTCCGATTATTTAAATTAGAATTCTAATGGTTTCTTAGTGAACGAAGAAGTCGGTAAGGAAGAATGCGGTAACAAACTTAAAAAAACGGTTTATTGGTTACGTGAATGGTTGAAAGGCCCGGTGCTCTTGAACCCGATTCTAACTAGATATATGTATTTATTTGCATTACACCGGAATTACAATAATGCTATTAATGTGTGAGTCATGCAACTAATAATATTTATTTTTAAACTTCAACACAAAAGCATTATGAGTTTGACTTCAATCTGTGTTTTTCTATTTATATACAATGCCCGATTGTCAGCAACAGGCTTTACGTAAGTCGTACTAAAATATGGTTTTCAAAATATGGGTCTCTTCGTGGGTGTTAACTATCAGATAATATATGTTTATATAATACCCGATGGTTGCGAAAGTGTGACTAAATGTTGTTGGCAATTGTGTGTGTTTCAGATGTGGGCGTTTGAGATCCTTTTTCCTTCCTATCCGTTGATACGAGCGTGAGTGCATGGATATAAGATATGTACTTTAACGTATATTTTTAGATTTAGGTTAAGTATAGAAACTATAGGTTCGTGGTAACTAAAATAGGAAATAAACAATTTTGTTTCGAAGTTATTCAAATATCTCGTGAATACCGCATCAATTGTACTTTTATATCTCGTTGTGCTAATATTGCGTTGAGTGGACATATGCGTCTCGTAACGGTGTCGCGAGTCCATAGATTTTATCTCATCTAAAAATATGAGTACCGCGCTAAAAGAAGTTTCCCTTCAAAAATCCATTAAATACCTTTAATAGTTAAATAACTTTTAATTTAAGAATATAAGTTTAGTTAGGCGATGGCAGTGCCAAAAAATAACAAAATAACTGGAAAATTGTTTTATGTGTTGAAATTGAAACAAAGTCAGATTGTTCTGTGTTAAACTAATTACCTTCTTTCTATTGATCAAAAGATATTGTAATTTGAATACGCAAAGGTCAAATCACATCAAACTTCAACCCTGAACACCTGAACCTGAACTTAAACCTTAAAAATACTGGTTATTATAAGCACGTGGAGCAGATAAGAAGCGAAGCCTGTTTAACTCGACTTCTTATATTAATGCTTCAAATTGTTTTGCAACAATGTATTAATATACAATTATAACGAACAAGGTGTTCCATTTAACAATAAGATACTTTACATGAACATCCATTCTCCTAATAAAACATAAAATGCTTAATAGATATCATTAATCACTCGAATGAGAATATCGATTAATCGTAAAGCTAGTTTTATTTTGAAGTTTGGTTCGGAAATACCACCTGAAAATATTTATTACAATAACATGCTATGTATAAATTCTTGGAAGATGAACGAGTGAAATATGTGTCAGAGATGATATAAGAATAAAAAAGGTTAAAAATATTTTAACAACTACATACTTAACAAAACTAAGGCCAAAAGGCCTTAGCTATGTCATAATATATTGTTTAATGCATAAAAAACTTGTTATCTCATAAATAGATTCAACATTTCATTTCGAATATTATATTTTTTATTTTCAATTACATAGATATATCAAATGAAATATGAATTAAAAATAATACACAAACATTTGTTATCACAAGAAATTGATTTTATAAAAAAATATATAAAATACATTTTCTATTTAGTTTAGAATAAAATCCAATATAGTTTTTGTTCTATTCTAAGATTACCCAGATCTTTGTTGATTAAAAACATGCCTCTAACTCAATCAATAGTAGGTACTCTCTTTTTTTAAAAATGACAAACCGCGTAACACTCATTTCAGTGTCGCGGGAACTTGACAAACATACAAGCAACGGATAACTATTTTTGGATCACACAAACTTTGTCCCGTATGGGAATTAAACCTACGACTTCTCGCTCAGCATTCGGGATTACTAACCATTAAACTAACAACTCAAACGAGCTGAAGTACAAGTTTAATGTACTAAAGTCAGCGCTAATTTCAGTACAATAAAATCTATCTAACAGAGCATGTCGAAGCTTCCGCAGGTTCATCAGCCGTTTCATATCCATTTCTCGATTCGATTCCATGTATATTTTGTAATTTGGCTCAATTACGGTATGAAGAATTTTGCCTCACATAAAATACAACTTTTCTTATAGTTGAAACTATAAAAATATCGTAAGATATACTCATAGCACACATGATTAACAAGAATTTCCGGGAAAATAAAACTGTTTGAAAAATGTCGGTTTTCCATGAATCTGCTCATTATATCGTTCGAATACTTTACTGCCAAACTCATAAAAAAGTTATAATTATACCAATCAGATACTGATACAGAGTGATTGATTCCCTGATTTACGTGTTTCGGTTTTGTTTTTTTTTTTGTTTTCTTAAAGTACTTGATAACCTAAAAGTAAATGATACTTTAGGGGAGGGAAAAGAGGAGAGAGGAGGATGAGGGTAGCGAGGGAGGGTGGAGAGGGGGGGCTTCGGTATTACGGATTACTCAAGCAAGCCAGCAATGCAAGCATTGTTTGTCCACCGGTTCTCCGTGAGGCCGATGTATTACTCCGGTCGAGCCGGCCCATGCGTGCCTAAGCATGGCTCTCCCTCGGCTTATAGAAATCTCTTTGTTTTCTCTAAACTCTCTTTTTGTTGACGCCATCTCGAAATGTTAAACCCACCTCTAAGGCATAACATAGAAACGTTATACATTCAAATATATAAATTGGAAAAAATAACCCTCCTTGCGTGGTCTGGTAAAAACATGCGTTTGTAATTTCGAACCAGGAACCCCTTCCAGCTATTTTCAACCACATATGTATATTTCTAAAGTGTTTTTGTATTATAAAATATTTATTTCGTACCTTCAAACATAAGTCTAACAATTCTAAGTACTATAAAAATAAATTTCAAAGAATATAAAATGTTATAAGTTAGTGTGGTTGTCAGTTTAATAGAATGGCCCTATATTTTCCCTTGGGTGTCTTAAGAAGCGACTTAGGGATTGGACTAATATCTATCAGATAGCTATCGAGGGTCGAGGTAAGGAGACTCGTCTCTGTGTATCAGAAAGTGTCCGTCCAAACCCATCAAATGGCAAGCGCTGCAAGTAGCGCTGTAGCAAGAGAGTAAATTTTAATATTAATTTCACGTCCACTAAGACAAGTTTTTACTGCACAAATTAAAATTAAAAAAAAACACACACATACATACGCTCACGCCTGTATCCCTTAAGGGGTAGGCAGTGGTGTAAAACACCTACATTTTGCCAATAAGAATTTGGTCCCAATAATGTAATAGGGGCCGAGCTCATTGCCGTCATTCGGGAAATCATTTTTGACTGCATACATACTGTATAATAGATAACAGTGTGATCCCATAGTAGCCTTTTACGACATCCACGGAAGAAGCGGGGTGGCTCCATTCTACTCCACTGAGACAAATAAAAATTTTAAGTATTAAAATCAAAATTATTACAGTAATAATGCGAACTCAGCATATTTCACTTCCTCTTTAATTGCTAGCGCCATTTTGGTCGAATTTTGAACTATAATTTTTCGTTCACAACACTTTTTGACCTTAATTCCCAAATGAGACGGTTTTCCTTACCTCTACCGTCCATACAGACAATATATATATACACTGCCCGGTTGACGGCAATAGACTTGACCCGTGTTAAGTGGGATCAAATTATGCTTAGCTAAATGTAACCGTTTGATAGCCCCCGCCTTCGGAAATATAAACCTGAATGTATGTATGCATATAATAATTTGAAGAAAAATCAAAGTAAAGGAGTATGTAATTTAATTTCTTTTTGATGTCGGTGTCCTCATTAATTAGGTAGCAACACCTGTCTTCAGCGCTTTTTTTAATTTTAAGGTATGGCAAGGTGTTTTCCACTTTCGATTCGGATTCAAAACATTAGATATCTGAATTTGAAACACTGAGTTCGAAATTTAATTATTTTTATTTAAAATTTTGCTTTAATTTAAAATAAAAATTATTTTTTATCATCTTTTTGTGTTCTTGTACTTACTTACAAGTTCTGGTAAGTCACAAGGACCAAATGTATTTGAATTCGTTTAATTTCTTCTAATAATTTGATACTGTAATAAATAAATGATTAGAAATTATTAACGTTTTTTGTACTGAGGGCATTATTATAATTGTGTAATTAAAATAACTTAGTGTAATCGAAATGTCCACCTGAACTATTCATGAATGGTTGGATAGGTCCTGGATTATCTATAATTAAATAAGCTATAAACACTTTCAACTTAAATGATTGATCTAAATAACTCTTTCTACTTGTGATCTCATTAAAAAAGAAATATTTTATTAATTAAAGAGTAGTACTCACATATAATTTAAGAAAATTATATCGATAAAAAATTAATGGTTATTATGATACTATAATCTCTTATGAATATTTACTGAGTTTATATTTAAATACAATAAGAAAGGCCTAAAAGCAATTCGCGAAACTGGATATATACATGTGTGGCAAGCATTCAATGATGTTCTAAAAATAAATACCAAAGTAAAGATCAATAAATGTCATAAAATGAACTTTAAAATGAAATTGTCGAAATTTTTATGAATACAAAAAAGAGTGTGTTTGTACTTGTTTGCTCGTCGGGATATACAATATGGCGTCTGAAGGCAGGTGACCAGAACGCAGCTGCTGACATCAAGGTTAGGTACCCCTCTCCGCGTGTTTACTCGATCCCCCCGGCGCGGCGTATCGATAAGTGATAGTGATGTGATGCTTCTGTCAGATATTATACTTAATTCAAAATAGAACTACTAGACTAAGTTCTATTTTTAAGTTCTATTTTTTTATATTCTTAAGTTAATACTAGGCATATAGTTTGATTGGCCAATTGTTGGTTAGTGATCCTGGCTGCATATCCAGAGGTTATGGGTTCTATCCTCAAGCAGGAAAACTTCTGGGTGTTCTTCGTGTCCTTTGTTTCTAGGTTTGTAAAGCCCTCATTAGAAATGATTCCTGTATCGTGGACACAGAAATCATTCCTGTGAGTTCTCATGTCTATAGCATTGTAGTAGTATAATAATTTATTCCTTTTCACAAACTATAGTACTCACTTAAGGTGAAATACTAAAGAATTCCTTTTAAAAATGTATGATACTAGATAACTTTTATTGATATAAATTGTATTTAAGTATATGCTTTATAAGGTAATCAATTGTTTATGGAATAAACACTGTAATCTTATAGATTTGCAGTTACTACACATTGACACACATATGTATGTATACTTTTAATTTTCTTTAGCACGTAGTCCAAAAAAAATGCCTGGCACCTACATATGTGACGGACCCGTGTGTTATTACTTCATGATCCTTATGAGCAGCAACCAAACAAAACCCAATTAAAACATTTACATTATATGCATGTATTAACAATAATCAAATCATACCAAAAAAGTCTCATAGCTAGCAATTACTAAATTTAATTTCCGAGCAATAATCGCGATGACTAAAACAAACTCAATAATACTTACGAATCGACTTGTCAAAACACGATATATTAAAAATGTTTTCTCTTCACTATTCCTAGGTGGTAATGTCCACGTGGTGCGCACGCGCCAGTTCGCGCCTCGTGCGAGATAATACGAGTATACACGCCACCCTACCAGCCGAGGTCACCCGGACACCGGCTCTGGCTTGCTACAAAATGTAACACAAAAAAGACAAAATATTTTCACAAACAACATTAAATCAAACTTTTTAATGTTCGACAGTGATGCCAAACAAACAGTTTATTATATTTTAATATATACTTTTTTGATCAGTTTTTAAGTTCCGAAACAGTTTTGTTATGGCCTGACTTACACTAAAAGATAGTAATGTCACTAATTTAAAACTTTACGTAAGAATGCAAATACATTCGATATTTATAGAATGTCTGCAGCTTTGATACAAGTCTTACTGGAACTAACCGAGTCATGCATTATTTAGTTTTAATTGCTTGGTGTTCTGACTGACGCTGACGCACTGACCGTGATGCATATTGTATAACTAGCTGTCGGTGCATCACGGTTTCGCGCGATTTAACTTTGTATAGGTTATTTATCGTAACCTGCTGTTTAACAGCCTATACCTGACACGAATACAAAAAAGTAGAACCAAGATTAGCACTGACTTGAACTGTTCACTCTTTATAGTTCATTTTAAAACTAGTTAAGTAGTAAGTCTTTCATTATAGTCAGCCGTGTGGTTCTTGGTGGTTTAGAATAGTATCGGCAGTATCTCTTCCCGTGGGTGACTAAAGGATTGGACTGTGATCTATTTGATAGTATATTTACATTCAATACAGTGCGCGGTTGACGGTAATACGGTAATTATATATACATAGATTATATCCAACCGCCAACGGCAATCCAATCAGACAGCCGATCCAAAACTAAGCAGAGCTTGTAATATGCTAACCAGACTGATGATAAACATACTTATATATTTCTAAATAAATACATATTATAGATAAATTACACCCAGACACAACAAGTGATCGTGCTCATCACACAAACATTTGTCCTTTGTGGGAATCGAACCTACGACCTCGGCTTAGCAATCAGGGTCGCTAACCGCTAGACCAACAGGGCAGTCATACATACTTATTTTTATTAAGTATTATCCATTTCTATAAATAAATAAAAAAAATTGCTTCTTCAAAGAAAGAACTTTAATAAATTACTGAAGTACTGATTGGCCTGTTGGTATAGTGGTTAGTAACCCTGCTGGCTGAGCCGGAGGTCGTGGTTCGATTACCACATTGGAAAAAAAATTGTGTGATCCACAAATAGTTGTACCCAGGCTGGGTGTTATTTCCGTCTGTTATTTATATGTAAAAAAATAAAATAAACTAATTTGAATAGAAACTTCTTTGCTACCTCACCTTCTCCTCAAAGTAGGTGTATATAAAGTATACCCGCATTTGGCATGCATCGCTTTCCGTGGTATATTACAAACATGAATATAAATTGAATGAATTCAAAGGAACATTATGGTTACGCTGTACATTCGGTAACAGAGACAGCGGCTGCCGACCAGTGACGTAGGCCAAACGATGGCAACAGTGGATTTCTTGGAGCGTGTATCAAGAGAGGCGCCGGCCGTGACCGCCGTCACACCGGAGCGTTAGGGACATTTAATAAGTCGACACATAAATGCAGATAGTTTATATTATTTTGTTTAGAAAGATAGGTCTGCTCTTTATTGTAAGCAAGACATAATATTTTATTACATCACATCCAGACATACCTCCACATATTTATTTATTTATTTACACACTTCCTGCACTTTATTGCATGGGGCATATTATTTTACGTTAATTTTTGTAATGTCTCTTGTTGGAAGATTGTCATAATAATGAAATGCTAAATTACTGCCTGCCTTTGTAGTTCGCAGTCATGTTGACGTTTCTTTAATTATATCTTAGTTAGGCATCTCTTTAAAGTATTTAATAATTTGAGAGAAAAATTGAACTGAAATATATGATTATGTTTAATTTATTTTCCTATAGCCTCTAAATAGAGAGCTTTTTTATACTATAACAATAAACAGTAATAGTTGACGATGTTATTTTATTTTAACATATGCTTTAAAGGTTTTGAGTACTAATGTACAAAAAACGATTACAGTTACAGTTGTTGATGTCCAACTAACTCGCCAGTAACAGGCCAACACTAAGCGTTGACTTCCTACATCGCGTTCTGGCGGCTGGACGCGCTAACGACGTGCTTTATGGGAACAGCCTCCCGCACTCCTTACTACCTCCTTCCCTGTAGGGGACTAAGGAAGAAATAGTAACACTGTAGTTAGACGACCACTAATTCTAATACAGTTAGTACTACTAATACTACTAATATAATACTATTACACCGTAAGGAAAACTATCAGTTGCGTTACTGAACCAAATGAATGAATTCAGTTTTGTATACATATTGTAGGTTTAGCAACTCATATCTAATTGATTGATACATACATGCATACGCCAACGTCTATATCCCCTTAGGCAGAGGCGTCTCAAACGCTCACTTTATGCTAACTATAATATAGTCCCACTTACTAAATAGAAGGCACGCCTAATTATTTAATTATACGGTTTTACTTGCGTGTGTATTTCGAGGATGCCCGGCTAGTTTCGGTCCCGACAGGAGACCTTTCTCAAGGAGTAACTCGTCCAGCGCGACGGTACGGGACGTCACACTGAGAATGGTACATGTGCGTTCTGTAACTTAAGAAGCCACAGGAACAGGAGAAGTAAAATCAAAACATATACCCTCCATGTTTAATAAATAACTAATGTCCCTGAATCTTCGTGTGATAAATACCAAAGTGTATTCATTGTTGCCTTCTAATCAAACGTATTAATCATTTGTAGGATATGTGTCATTTCTTAAAGAGGAAGAATGGAGTATGTGTACCAGCCACTGGCACTGCCGGCAAAAATTAAAGAAAGTAATCTCTGGTACATAGACTGCAGTCTCTTGCAACTGATGGAGCTGTGACGTTATAAAGTATTTGGTTGATGAAAGACTATGTGGTTACTCGTTGTAATTTATTTCTTTCCACAATGTGCAGTGAAATAATTCCAGACGTCGCAAAAAAAAAAGCTCTCACATCGACAATGTCTTAATTCTTAAATTGACAACTTTAGTGAGCAATGAAGATTTATTTTTGTCTGTAATTTTCGAGTTTATCGACCTGTGTGTTGCTACGAATTATATTTTTAGAACTGATGAAAATTACACAGCAACATTTAGTTTGGTGTTTCTTTGTCTGTGTTGCTAAGGATGTTATAGATATTAAATTTGCTGACCGACTTGTGAAAAAGGATTGTGATAATGTTTAGTATCAAAGTGCAATTGAATTACTATGTGTATAACTAACTCCATCCAAAAAAATATCATCTACCGGATTTAGGACAGTATAAAAAAATATATTTTTGCACTTCCAGCACATTGCCAGATCAACGACTTAATTAATGAGATTTAAGAGAACGCTTTTAAAAATGGAAGAGTCAGCTAGCAAATCACGAGCGTCGGTTGAGAGTAATGCATTAAAACATCACGAAGTACAGACGTGTACAACTTGTATCGGAAAATAAAATATTCGTTTATAAAGTACAAACTAAACCAAATTTTGATGATATCAATGCTGCAATTATTTAAATGTCTTGGAAGTCTTAGGATGAACCTACACTATTTTATTATTTTCCCCTAAATTGAGAACTGTAATCCTCGTAAAAAAATTAAAACAAACGTGTTTTAAAATTTTGAGAGAGTGTTGATATCATAATTAGAGCGGCAAATAGCCATCCAATGGCTGCCTGGAAGATATCGCTAATTGCGATAAGGTCGCTAATTGTACGTATCATTAGTGACTATTTATAAGTGACATATTGTATCTGATTGTACAATAAAAAGTACATCTATCCTCTATCTATTCATCAAAATCAACAGTTAATTAATTGGTTAGTGTGTGTGCGCTAGCCGCATTTACTTCTCCAATATTTAATATTCGATATTTAGGAAAGTTACTTGTTATTTATATTTACAAACCTTCGTACATAAAAGCTACGGTATATAAAAGCTGAGGAATGCTCATAATACAACAAATGAAATTTAAATAAAATCCTAAAACTTTAGCACTTAACTGTATCTAACAATGCCTTCAAAAATTTTGTTAAACGGATAAAAAGATGTTACAACAAGATAGTGTCAGACAGTGCGATGGTGTGCCAACACCTTTATTTGTAACAAAAGTTGTTATGACAACCAGCTGCCCCGCTGATAACGTTATTGGTTTAGATTAGAATCTTTAAATCGCCATTCCCTGTTTCATATAAGGGCTGGATTCAGATACTGGCAGCTTACTTGTGGTGTTTAGCAGCTTACTGTTATATAAATGTGTTTTTGATTTCCTTCAATAAGTCATTCACCTTCTTGGGCAAATTTGGTCGTCAAATTGAATTATAGTTATTTATTTGAATTACAAATAATTTATTACAATTGTGTCCGAATATATAACTTAATGTATAACTAAGGAATGTTCATCTCCATATATTTTATAGTAGATATGTATATGATCATACATACCCGAGATTTAATGAATTTAATAAATTATTTAATTTGATATGGGTCATACCACGATCAGATGCTATTTTGGGATGAGAGAAATAATTGTAACTATGTAGAGTATGTACACATGCCCACATAAAAGATACCCAATAATTTAAGCTTATTTTTTAGATCTGACCAAGATATGTGTGTAAACCTCATTTAAAGAATAAAACAATCCATTCTTCCCTCCGTAGAGTGATTATTATGAAGGTGAATACCGCCGTGTGGCAGAGTAGCAAAGAGCTTATATGTACTATAATGGAGCTAAAAAGTTTTTTTGTTTGTTTATCTAAACGGGTTGCGCTCTGAAAGTACCAAACAGATTCTAAAAAATATTTTGTGTTGGGTATGAGCTTATAAAATATACACGCTGATATTTTTAGTAGCGAAGTAATGAGATATAATGCCGGTGAAACAGCAAGCAAGCGGCAAGTCATTATATAATAGGACAAGAGGTCCCTATTCTTAATGCGAATAGCTTCATTTTGTTTCTACCTTCACATCATCTCATCTTTTACTAATCACAAATCCACTGTTTTGATTAAGTTATGTGTTATGTCCTAATAGAATGAGGTATTTTCTTTATTAAATGAGGGTATAATTAAGCACATTCTGGTCCAATAGTTTCTTGCTCCGTCAATTGTGTGCCACGTTTTGAGAGGTCGTGTAGAAAATCTGTTTTTTATGCGTTTTATGAATTACTCATCAGGCAAAGAGCGATGTGTTATAAAAATACTTCTCTTTACTACATTGATATATTTATTACGATCATCGCTAACATGACTCACAAAACACATATATCATTTAAAAAGGAACTATAAACTTTCTATAAATAAACACATTCTTTAAGCGCCATAAGTCACAGATTTTGATAATGAATCAATTTGCAGTCACATTTTTTCCGTGTCTAAATATACAAGACATTTATCTTTCAGCTGTTCCAGCGTCAATTTCAAAACACGAAAGCGTACAAGGAACGTGACGTCATATGGTTACGTCACGATGCCTGGAGGCCATATTGGAACGCAGTATTTTGTAAACAAGTACAAGAAACAATAGGCATTCGGATGTGGACAAACAACTAAGGCAAATATGTGTACGTCATGCTTTAGTTATGTTTGTAATGATTAGCAAAACCTAAGAGAAATTGAGCATAAATAAAAAAGGGAGAAATATTTAAAGTTATTTATTAAGAATAAAATTACTGTTCTTTAACGGGAATAAAATAGGACACTGATGTAGGACGACTGATTGGAGATCGTTGACGAAGTCACGATCAGTAAAGAAAAACTCAGCTGTGTCTAGACAGACTAAAGTGGTACTAGACACAACCTAGAGATGTACCATTCATTACGATATTCGAAACGTGTTGATAGCAACGAGGCACCTGTCCACTTTGGTTTAAGAATGGGTTATCATAAATTGTGTTCTTAGCTATCAAATGACATTCCTGTTATCTTTAATATAAGTACTCACTGCTGGCCAATAATCGTGTAATGCTGAATAAAGTGGAATGTTGTAATAAATAGTAAGTAATATAATAAGAAGTAAGTAAAATTGTAATAAATGTTGGTATAAATGTATGTAATCTTTTGTATCGATAGACTATATAGAGTACATACCTGAGCAAGAAATTTATCAGAGCTATGCTTAGGCACGAATGGTGAGTGTGTTCCGGAGGATTCCTCTCCCCTTATCCTTTTCTACTTTCTCCCATCTCCTCATCCCCTCTCTTCTTTCCCCTCCCCGCATCCCCCTATGCCTCATCGTTTTTAAAGGCAGGCACCGCACTCGTGACTCTTGAGTTGCAAGTGTCCATGAACGGAAGTTGTCACTTGTCATCAGGTGACCCGTCTGCTCGTCTGTCCCGCTAGAGTATAAGAAAAAAGATGTTTAGTTCTCCTGACTTTTTAAATTTTATTAAATTTATCATTAGGTATTGGCATTTAGCCTCATCCTTAAAAACATACATTTTAATAAGCTGTAGTTTTAATCCCATAAATTTCAAACCTTTTTCAATTATTATTTTTTTAATTAAAATGAGTAAAACCAAGGACTTATAAATTAAAAATCATTTCTTCAAATCGATTAACTTGCTGCGAATTTATCAGGCTCATACTCTAAACAAAGTCAGCCAAATGTAGAATCTCCTCTTTTGAAGTCGGTTAAACATATCCCGTTTGTTTATAAACACATGCATATATCATATAGGAATGCAATACATGTTACATCTAAGGCGAATTCCAAACAACCGTTTTATATTTGACATACTGTACATTTATAAATATAAATATAAACTGGTATGTACCTATTTATAGTTCAACAGTTTTGTGTATAAGGAGTACGTACGTAGAGGTCAGGAAATCACGAGCTTCCTTATTTATTGAATCGTGGATCAGATAACACAATAATACTTAGTGCTGATGATGTTCTGCAAAAACAACACGCTATTCTTGATAGTAATTTAGAAAAAGTATTTATAGTGAGTAAGTGGTACACAGATGGTATTGATTCAAATGTGTACAAACAATTTCGGCAAATGAGAGTACGGCTTACTATACTCTATGTATATATACACCATAAAAACTGAAATTTATTACTTTTATGGATTTTCTTCTTTTAAAGCTAGTTTTTTTTAACATCAAGTGTTCCGGTTTCTGATACACGCTGATACATGTACGAGTATGTAAAAATGTGTAAATGTGTATAACATAATTAATTTAATATGTTTATAGATAGTTAATTGAAGTAAACCTTTTATTATTACACCACAGAATACCCAAATCATGTATGACAATATCTGTATGAAGGTAGAAATCTCTGTGTGTGATAAGTGATAAGACCTGATATTAATCCTGGAGATCTTGGAATTAATCCTAGGGCGGGAGTTGTCTTTTTAAGGAAACTACATAAATAAATATTGATTTGTATAAATAAAATCTATTGACAAAGAACAAACTATTTATAAATATAAACTACTACACATTGATTTGTTGGTTGATGGTTGGGGGTTGGTTAGTGACCCTGACTCATGAACCGGAGGTCGTGGGTTCGATTCCCACACGCGCCAAAAAAATATATGATCCACAAATAGTAATCCCGAGGCTGTGTGTTATTGTGTATGTAGACTGAATGTCTGTAAAGCCCCACGCGACACAGAAATTATTCCTAATGCGAAGAAAAAGAAGAAAATTACTGCACTTCTTTGGTATTAATGCCAGCTTATTATTATAAAACAAAAACATGATTCTAAATACATAGATACAAATTATCAATTTTTACATAAAATTGGGCCAGAATTGTTTGGGTTTAAAATACATTACAATGCGTTTTCCGAAATTAGAAGATTGTTAACTGTTTGATTAATTTAACAGATTTAACTGGTTGATGATGTTAAAATTGTGTAGAAATTCAATACTTTAACTGACCTTACCATGATGTAAGTATGAAAATGACCCAGATATTTTAAAAGAATTACAAACGCATGTACACACATGCGTTTGTAAGTGTATTAATTAGCATAATAATCGCGTATTATAAATAAACCAATTAATAAATTATAATCGGCAAAACGTGGGCTTTAATTTCGCTTCTGCCTAAAATGCAGAAAATGTAGAACATATATACAAAAATGAGCAAAACAAACAAATAAACCAAAAAAAACTGATCTTTGAGATCTAAACGATATCTGTATGGACAAATTAACTACGTAAATACATAGTGTGGTTTGATTTGTTTCTTATAACATATGACATCATGTATAGTAACATATAGGTATAGCTACATATCCAAATGTCATTTTAATATTTTATGATTCCACAGAAACAGATAATTATATGTTTCATATTACATATATTAATCTCAATACGCAAGTTTTAGTGCAAGATACTCATATTATATCAAGACAACGACAAGGCGAGTTGATTTCGTTTGTTTTGTCTGGTTTTCTTTAGGTATAATGGTTGCATTACTAATAGACAATAATTAGATTTTTAAAATTACATTACCGTCTTCAATAATGATAAATCGTAAAACCGTGTAATGCTAAGACTCATTGTTAACGTAATTAAAACTATCCAAACTCCTAAACGTTAAGGAGCTGTACTTTACTCAGCCACAAGAGACATCAATTACTTAATAGCTTTAGAAAGTATATAAAAAAAACCATTGTTAGCATTTGTAAAATTTGAGGGGTTACCTTGATTTTCCTTGAATCCAATCATCTTTTTTTTTTAATGTTTATTTATTAGAAAAAAGTTTACAATATTGGTCATACATCTAGTTTCAATAGAATGTTATATAATATTGTACAGATTATTTAGCAAAATTCGTGATCTAAAATTAGAATTTTTCTTATAGATATGTCAAAAGTAAGTAATCTGACACAAAATTTTCAATTAAGTATGTGTCAGCCCGAACCATGTTAGGTGTATCCTGTGTTTCAGGATATCACTATATTTATTATTTATTTTGTATGTTGAAATTATAAAAGGAAATATTATAAATAAACCAATTAACCCAAAATATCCAAATACCCATAATATTTGGTTAACTTGTTTACAACAAATGTTGACTTGAAGCCAATACCGCAGGAGTATTCTATTGCGAACTAAAAAACATACAACTGAGAGTGAAAAGTCTACATTACATATCCAGAGAAAGATAATTTCATAACAAAATATTACATGCATTAGAACATGCAATCTTTTCTTAATGATATAAGTGGACAGAGGAACTGATATACCTGATGATAAGTGGCACTACAGTGCCACTACAACTAATTCTACTATACTAATCCATCTACTACATTTATGTTATACAATGGTTGGTGTATCATGTCTATCGTGTATTAACTACCACTTCTCGGACGTTAAAATGCTGCATTTTCTTCTCGAGCCGCTGTTCAATTCTTTCACTTCCCTCTACGTACTTCTGTAGGTTTTATGCTACTCAAAATGTTTTGTGTTACCGACGAGGTATTAACTGATCTCCTAACATAATGTTACATTATGTAGCTAACGTATTTGTTGTAATTAGCGAAGATTGTGGCGCCGCCAATAGACACCTTCAAATCAAGAGTCGTAAGTGCGCTGCCCGCTTTTGAGGGTGATAACGGAGTGGAAAGTGGAGAGGGTGATTAGGGGAAGCTTACCAACTCGGCAGTACAATTGTTTGTCTACCCGTTTTCTGTGAGGCCATGGTAATACTCCGGTTGAGCCGGCCCATTCATGCCTAAGCATGGCTCTCCCACGGCACATAGCTTTTAAGATAATTTCTTCCACATGTTAGACTTCTCTTTAGTCTGTATTTAGAGATATACATGTACATATATTATAATAATTGAATATTCTATAATATATATACAGACTACAGAGTATATGTATGTGTATTTAACGTATAACATATTATTAGTTTAAACAAATTATGTTTACGGATATTCCACCAAAAATAGTAGACTCGATCGTATTCTCAGATCAAATCATTTAATAAGTTTTAGTTTTTGCCATATCAATCTGTCACTGTAGCCTGTAATTATATGGTTGCCCGTCTGGCCGTATGGTACACTGTGCCAATGACTCGAGTAGGTCATGAACAGGGCTGATACTAATATTAAAACAATTATTCTTATACTATACTTATAAGTATTAAAAAAGACAGACGACGACTAATCCTTACGACCTTTAATCATCATACTCCTAGCCTTTTCCCAACTAGGTACGGATCGGCTTTCAGTCTAACTAATAAAAGGTGGAACTTGGATATTTTACGTGAAGAGACTGCCATCAGACCTCCAGAACCCAAGTATTAGGCGATATCGAAGTTCTGTAGTTAGACCAGGTTGTCGGACTCTTTCTTTTAAGGCTGTAACTACTGTAACGAATGCCACAGATGGAATTTCGTATGAAAACCGGAACTGACGGCCTAACTTGAGGGGCCTCAATGAGTTAAGAATGGTCACCCATTCTAAGACTGACCTGGCTAGTATTATTACTTGTGCAATGTGCTAACCTATTTACTTAGCCAAAAACCCCCCTAACGACTTTTAATCGACAATGGCAATGCGTGCTATGATCTGAATGCAGATCTCGATAAGATATCTTTTATTTCAATTGTTTTTTAGTTTTTACTTAAGCGACATCTCCCGCATTAGTAATAATTTCTGTGACGGTCGGGACTTTACACAATTAATCAACGGACATAATGAACATCCAGACTCGGGACAACTATTTGTAGATTACACAAATTTTTGTCCCGTGTGGGATTCCAACCCACGACCTCTAGCATAGCAGTCTGGGCCACTAATCAACAAACCAGCAGATCACTCAATTATGGAAAGTTTATCTTGTCCATTGCCTCGTTATTTCAACATACTTCCATTTTTTCCACCTTTAAGTCTTAAAGCTACCATTACATTAGCTTACATTGCGCCTGTGCCTACCCGAGGTATGTATCTTGTCAATCTAAAGCTAGTTTAAAATGAGATGGACTAGAATTGAACGGAATTTGTGATAAGCATTCTGTACCAGTAAATCTCAAATGATGTGTGAAGCAGCACGATGTCTAAAGATTCTGAATCAATTTGACCTAACCTGACTTGCTTGAGCTGTTGCTTATACACCCTAATCCATCCATATCCTTTTCTTTCTCTTTCCATCTTCTTTTTCCTTTTCAATCAAACTCCCATTCTTTCTACCTTGTTAACAAATTATGAGGATGGATTATAGTCTGCAAAGCCTAGGCGTTAATAACGCCACTGCCTAAACCTTTTAGAATATATGGGTATATCTATGTATGTATGTATGTGTAAACTAGCGTATATGCATGTAAATATAAGAAAGGATCTATCTCATAGGAAGTTTATATACATAATCAAAAACAAAATTTGACAACCCTAACTGTGTTACATACCGCTTTTGATATTAGTTTTTTATGTATAACAAAGATTTAAGAGCAACACTAAAGTTATTGTAATATTTATGTCTTAAACAGAACACAAGCATTAAAAATTTATCGCCATTATTATAGTTAAATTTAATCGAAAAGAACATCTGACGATTTGCTTTTGCAATCCTTTACTATTTAAATTTTGATACGGAATGTAAACGAATTAATTCTAAATGAATGCAGAGAAAGCCTGAAATTAATTTTGCATGGACGGAGAAAAATGTGTTCGTGAAATTTCCATGGACAATTATTTCACCTACCTAGAATGTAGTGTAATAGTCGGTTATACGCTAGTATTTTCTTTTAGCTTTCGATTAGAGGTCTCCGATTTCCCAATAATTAATGTCGTTTTCCGGGCTTTCTATCCTCCCTAGCCTGTAGTTGTCAGCAATAGGCTTGTCCTCTTTACGTAAGTATTAATTATAATACGTAATAATGTCAATTATAATCAATAAACTGTAAATACCAATATGCCACATAAGGGTTAACTAAACTAAACATTTGAATTAAGACACTATTTTTTTTCTAAAATAAAATCCTAAGTTACTCCTTATTACATCATCTATCAGGGGGTGAAAGTCCCGTCAAAATCGTTCCAGCCATTTTAGAGAAGTAGGAACAAACAGTTGATTTGAGTCGAGAGAAAATAATCTTGAATTGAGTGAGAAAGAGAATGTTGACAACTCAACATTATTTTATATGTATAAAATTGAAAATGATGCTAAGACTGTTCTGTAAAACATTTGTTCTGTAAGCAAATATTATTCCTTGTTAGTTATATTTAAATATGGAACTTAACTGACTTAACCACAGACTAACCGCAGTTTGACATGTATCAGTTTTATTACAGTTATTGAACAAACAAAGCACAGGTAATGCCCGCATCTGTCCGACGTCGAACTGGCTACCCCTAGCATCGTACCCCATTGTATTTGACTGCCCCACCTGTCGCAAGTTTATGTTTTGATTTTTATTTTGATTCGCATGTTGATATAAAACTTTTTAAGTGAAATAAATTTATGTGGTGCTTGGTTAACTTTTGTTTTTTTTTAATTGTAATTTCAATGTACCTAATTTATATGATTCGCATAATACATATTTAGAAATTACCTTTGTATAATTTTAAGAGTATGCCTTTCTCTTTCACATTCCAGATTTTAGTTACATTTGCTGTCGTCCCATCAGGTTAGGTTACTTGCGCTCTATTTAAAAGAATTACAGCCTACTTATATAGTTGCGAGTTTATAGATACCGGTAATCGCTTACCATCGGGTTTTTTTTTTCTTTGGATAATCTTTTACTAAGGAAGATAAGTTAAATATTAATCAGGTTAAAAAAAACAAAACAGAAAAACGAATGTTAAATTGTTAAACGCCATCCTATTTTCGCGGAATAGAAATGCAATGACATGATATTAAATACATCTAAGAGATTATTCTCCCCTGTTTATTCACAATAAACTTTTTCTTTCTTTCCACAGACATAAGATACCCATAAAGAATAGTCTTAAATATCGTACGATGCTCCCGTGCAAAAGTTCAACCGAAAATCCATTATCTATGACCCGAAGACTTATACTACAAAAATACCCATAACCACTCATAAACTAATAAAAATAAAGTTCAAATTCTTTTAACAAAAGTCGACGATTGTCTGAATAATAATTCGGTATAGGATTTCCTTTGTTGGCATCATAATAAAGGAGATTAAATTCAAGCGAATCGCATGACAAATGAATAAAATGTTCATTTGACTAGTAGGGAGAGGGATAAATCTAAATTCTCCTCCCTTTTTTAACGGCATTCAACACAATAGTAACATTCATGTTCTGTGCAACGGTATTCCTATAACTTTTTGTCATTATAATGTTTTCAAGTTACTTTTACAGCACCTAAAGATTGTAGCGTGATATTATACACTGTATCTCTCCGAAGTAAGACCAGTACGACCTCACGAAAAACCGCTAGACAAAAAATGCTTGCATTGTATTTCCGAATGAGTATGGATGACGGAGCCCCAACTCCCCCTCCCCTCATCTCGTTCACCCCGTTCCTCTTTCCTGTCCATTCATGCCCGATCTCCTCTTTCCCCTACCTTGACCCATTGTCTCCTCTGCACTGCAACGCACTTACGACTTTTGAGTTGCATATGTCCATGGGAGGCAGTTGACACTTCCCATCAAGGGACCCGTTTGTTCGTCTCTCCTATACGAGTATATCATGAAAAAAATAAAATAAATCGAATATCTAAGTGTAAGACTTATTCAAATTAAATAATCCCTAAGTTCAAATGGAGACTTGTCTGAATGCAAGCGTGTAAAGCGCTAGTTTTGAAGTTAAAAATCACAATTGAAGCAGATTCAATCCTTAAGCAGTTTACCACCGTTAATGATATACAGTATACCATTTCTAAACTGGACTCAATCTTCTTAGTCTTCGTATGATGTTCTTATGTTTGTATCTCTAAAGGGATGATAGGCAGAGGTATGTTAAACGCCCACAACTATAATTAAGTCCTACTGACGTAAGAGAGGTAAACCAATCGCGTGAACCGGGCTCTTATTCTATGAGTCAGAACTAAACGGGAATGTTTCAAAAGATCAATATACATATTTCCTCAGTATCCTGACGTATCATGTTGATTTAAAACTTGTACACAAATCATCGTTATATATTGTTTTATGACATGTCGGTTACCGTACAGAATATGGAACATTAGTAATAAAATAGAACAATTTCAAAAATGTCCCCTTTAAATCACAATATTCAATACTGAGTTCATCGTACCGGACACCACGCAATTTTTTTTTCGTTTCTTTTTTATGTCTAGCTTGCTTCCTGCATCCTGAATCTCCAATTTGATATCTCAGAGATTTGCATAATGAATGCTGTCAACTTAGTTTTTAGCTGTGGCTAATAATGATAAAACCAGTTTTAATTTAGGACTAAGTTAGACCAGTAGTGAGATCTACTGATTGTTCAAGTATTTGGCAGTTCTCCAGTGTTGAGCTCTTAATTTATTTTCGGTCTCTTTGGTGGTCAGTTCAATTTATTATAGTTTTAGTATATTAGTATATATTATATAATATTTATATTATAGTAGTTGTAATGTAATCACTTCAATTCCATTAAAAAAATCTCATATGTAAACTCTGGCAATTGTAACATTCTCTTTTCTTTTTTATTTGTTACACATCTAGAGTTACTTTGGTATCTTTCATTCTTGTTTAGATACTCTACCTCCCCTAAAATAAAAAATAAGTAGGGTTTACTATTGCTGCCTCACAAGCAGTTTTTACAAGACTTCCAAAATATACAGCAATTAGTGCTTAAGATGGATTCTCTAAAATGTATTGAGCTTTGAATTTATTTTCGGCACAATTATCGGTGGTTCACACATTTTTGTTCCATGTCAGTACTCAGGATCACTAACCACCAGACCAACAAGTCACACACTATATATTTATTTTTCATTTTATATATTAAATCATAAATCCTTAATGTCATTGAGGTATAGTAGACCTGTGGAGACAAATAATCGGAGTTTAAAAAGTAGACAACCACTTCAATGCGTCTATCAAAAAATTTAAGACTAATATGGTTTCCTCATGGATGCCATTGTCACAACTGGACCAAACTCTTATCTAACTACCCTTGAAGTACATTCTTTCTAATTAAACCACACGAAAAGCACCAGCTTTCAAATAATTTCAAAATCTTCGAAATCGGTTCACGCAGTCGAAAGTTCTGAGGTAACAAACATAAAAGAAAATACTGTCGAATTGAGAACCTCCTCCTTATTGAAGTCGGTTTAAAATAAAGAGTTTACAGGCTATTCTCAATTTTTACACATCAAAATCAAGTAGTACTAGACTTTCATCTATAACTATTAACAATTTGACCTCCTAATTCTGCATGGGTCATTTTCATTTACCTAGTTTTTAGCCGTTAATATTTATAGCGGATACAATACTTTAATTTTGTTTCCATATCAAATTCTATTTGTCTTGGTTTTCATACAATCTACCAAAAAGCAACTATTTATTTTAATTTAACATTGTTTTGGAGAAACTTTTGCTTACCGCATTTTGCTTTCTCTATTGTTATATATACAATTATAATTTTTATGTATAACAAAATTTTATAGTTGCAATTTGATGTAGTCTCATTTCTTTATTGTGTACTTTGACACACCTTATTTGTTCCACACTATATTGAATTTATTAATGTTTAACAATAAAAATAAACAGTAAATATTAAATTTAAAAAAAAAAAAAAGTCTATTTTCATATGTATACGCGCCATTTTATGCAAGAGATTAAAATGAATGTAGTCTGTCTCTAAAATAGTTTTCATGGATATCCCACCTTTTATTTGCATACTATTCAGGGCTTTTCTACCGCTTGACAATAATACTTCTAGATGAAAATACTTATATCCTTCCCATCCTATCAAATCGTTGCCACTGTGGAGAAGCTGTTGACGGTCTCGGATATCATGGCCTTCTTCGTAGCAGAAGCACTGGCCGTATATCATGACTATCCAATAACAATGACATAATTGGTCATGTTCTTGTCACCGTACGTGCACCTAATAGCCAGACTATTAGGTGCGCTTGCGGGAGGATGGGAAGGGACCAGATGGTATGTTATTACTGCGATGGGAGATGGGTAGATCTTTGGTGGGGGACGCAACAAGCGTCGACACCCTTGCTTCATCACATCTTCCAAGTACAGGGTGTGCCGGAACTGCAGAAAACAATAAATAAACTAAATAAGTAAACATAATAATTTAATTGGTAATCATGTTTTTCAGCCGTTTAGGGTGAGATCCGCCTTCTCGTTCCATTTATAAGGAACAAGCTAAACGAGTGATGGACACTTCTCGTGATAAAAAGATTTTTTTTTTTTGAAACCCCCACGGGTCATCATCTTACCGGAGCTTAAAGGCAAGGTGGGATGTCGGACTCGAATCTACTAAAACCACACAGTGTTCCGTCAACGGGTCTTAGTAGTTAGAACTTAAAACCTCGCTATAGTATGAAAATATAATCCTTTGTTCCACTTATTCACTACATATACTATACACTTTTGTTGCACTTTCATATAAATGTACCACTTTTAATTATTTTGCAATCACCTACATTGACCTAATAAGTCCATCAACACGTAAATTTCAATTTAAAATGTTATATAATAAATGTACCCACGCGTTATTTAATCGTGAGAAACAATGTGCACTAATAAAAATGTCACAAACAAATCCGTAGAGCATTTACAGGAATGCGTCAATGTTTTAATGTCTTTATTACCCTTTATTACAAAGCACTAAAGGCTATATTTACTTTTAATAGAAGATATCTGTGGTAGCCAGGCAGGAATTGTTAGTTAAGATATTTTTATACTTTTCAAGTATAAATGCGATATAAGAAAATAATAATAATAATATTAAGACCAGTATTATCGATTCAATGAATGGTTTAATGAGTCAATTTGGTACGCCAATGCATCCTTCAGAATGTTTGTGCTTGGAATAAAACTTTTTATTTTGAAGGAAGTCCTCATATTGAAGTTTTAAAAGCGTTCCTTTTATGAAATCTTAGCGACTATTTATTTAAAAACTATCTATGAAATGCAATGGAATATTTTTATTGCACGCCATTAATAAAGTAAAGATGACAGTAAATATAAACTTAGACTTGGGGACTACAATGGGCTGTTTTGTCGATTAACTTACATATTTCCCATCGAAAAATTTGGAAGCCATGGTCACTCTATTAGAGGCTTGTGAGAGATTGCAGATTTAATATGGTGCGTCATTATCAATAAGTTACGCGCTAATTTACTTGTCGTTGAGTTGTCGGCACGTCGCGCGTTGCGCCGACATTCCTAGGGATGAGATTAGTCGATAAATTGCGCTGACCTTTTGTCCAAATCCAATTTTGAATGTCGTTTTCGTTAACAAGGATGAGTAATCTATCTAAATGTAATTATTATGCCAATGCCAATACTTAGTGGGTAATTTTATGGGTATAATTTTAAAATTACGTTTTTATAGGTTCATAGGTCAATTATAAGTTATCGTAGTTAAGTTACGTAGTTACATAACGCAATATAGTATACTACCAGTTAGAAATGGTGCTATTCAGATAAGTTGTGAAGCTTTATTGAAGCTCTGCGACTGAAATCTGAACTGTAGTTTTAAAAATGTTGAGCGCAGGAGCCTATTACCTTTATTGTAGATTCTAGAATGGCAGGAATAAATTGATTAAGAAACTTTAACCATGAGGTTGGAAACAATTGCTAATTTGTGATAAAGGCCGCCCCCGGTGCATTTTATGTATACGTCATCGGTTTCTGTATTTTTGTTTTGTTGGTATACAATTAAGATTACTTACCTACTTTCTACCGGCGGAAGAGGTAGCATACCCGTAATGGTTAATATTGCCATCAGATGGGTAATGTTTTTATTTACCTGAGAGTTCATGTCAAAATAAGTGTAGGCAATCTGTGTGGACCAAGAGTCACTCCTAAAAAAATTAAAGTTGGTATTACCTGGCAGAACGTACATATTTCAGTAACTCTAACGCATTAACCAGACAAACTTATATCTATAATGACTAAAAACTAACAAAACTAATCGCAATTGCTCACATTTATAACCGCTCGTACCTTTATCTTATACCTATCTCGAGGTTAATAAATACACGTTTGTATATAATCTAGTTATATATACACACAGGACGATTATACAGTCTACAAATAGTAGATTTAACTGGAAATAAATGTTTTTTTTTTACAAATTTTTATTTTACTTGGCATTTTCAAAGATTTTAAATTTTATATTTTTTTTTTCATAAATCCAAATATGCGACTTGATAATGAATACCACTTTCATTCAATCCAGCCCTCACTCTTACGAAATATTAGTTTTATAGATAAATTTTAAGGATCAATTATCAGATTCAAAATAGTAATTCTGTATTAAAAATCACATATTAATCCTAAAACTGTTAACTCTTTGTGTTATTCACGTTGCCTATTATACACACATATATAAATAAAATGAACTGAATTAGTCTTCACCTTTCTTCATAACTTTGAAAAACTCGTAACCTTTGAAGACTTACAGCGTTTGATTATTGTAATGACAAGCTCGTAACTTATCAAGGCACAACATTAGAATTAATAGAAACTCTACTATTATACTCGTATGGTATAAGAAGCTCGAACAACGCGACACACTTAGTAAAATGTCGTCTCATTATGTCTACAACTTGCAATTGCTACTTCATTATTTGTGGTCACATGATTGTTTTTTAATGCGCATTTTTATTACATTACACTAAATTACGATGATAATCAAAGGTACATACATCACTAGCCCACCCGAAGAGCAGGTATATGACTGGCATATGACTTATAAGTGTCTTTTAGGGATATTATTATTATTTATTTTTTTATATTGTAGGGGAGCAGACGAACAAACGAGTCACCTGAAGGTAAGTGACAACCGCGGTCCATGGACACCTGCATCTGGAATCGCAATTGCGCTGCCCGCCTTTGAGGGTGAAGAGGGATGAGGGTATGCGGGGAGGGGAAAGAGACAGGGATGAGAAGATGGGAAAAGGGGCGGGAGATCAGGGGACCTACGGAAACCTCAATAATTTCGTGGAAATGCAACGCAAGTGTTGCTTTACAACCGGTTTTCTGTGAGGCCGTGGTATCGAATCGGTTGAGCCGGCCTATTTGTGCCTAAACATGGCTCTACCACGTTAAAAATTGTTTATTTTTTTATCTATGTTACTGAGTTAGTATAAAAGGTTTTAAATACGCACATAACTAGATACTATACGTATATGAGAAGTGTTGGGATTTCTTTACAATAAAATTAAGCCGTTTAGTTCTAGATGGAGTGGAATAGGGCGGCCACAGATCTTCCCGTGGGTTTCGTAAAAGATGACTAAGGCATGCGACACATTGTTGTATACCTACAATCATACAGTGATGATCAGTGGTGATCACACTCTGATGACGGCAATAGGCTTGCCCCTATTACGTATGAACCATTACAAACAATAATTTAGTCCAAGCGGGACTAAATTATGGTACGTTGTGGCTATGTTGACTAAAGTATTGATTCTTAAAGAGAGAGCTCTTAACTGTTGGGTGTTTAACATATGTACATACACTAACGCCTTTAACTACCCTTCGGAGAGATTGACGTGAGTATACGTAATTATAATTTCTTTCTGGAAATAACGTCCGTTATTTTTGTATTTTATGCAAATTTGTTATAGTTTTATATATTATGCAAATGCCATTAACAATTTTGACTTCGTGGTATAAGTTTGCAAGTGTGTCAATTAAGATAATTCGTAATTGTATTTTCTATTTCTTTATTGTTATTATTCAATGCCATCATAATGTATGTACCTACCTAATATTTGCATGCCACTATGTATGGCTAAATGTGTCTTATCATTTGTCATCTTTTTACCACATTTTAAGCAAATAAATGATATAATTACTATAAATTACAATTACCCCCCATGGGCGGGGTTTTCGTGCACCATCAGGTGACCCATCTGTTTGTCTGCCCCTTTTATTATAAGAAAAAAGTTTTACAATGCAAGGGACAGGATCTCTTGTTCTTGAAAACTTGGTGAAAATATTCTAATAATCTACTACAAAGTGTACACCCACTTACCCAATAGCTAAAAGTTACTATTAATTTCTGAACAACTCTCAAAAAAGCTGTCGCTGAGCTCGGCCAGGTCTAAAATACGCGTCCTTTCCACAATCATCTTAAGTAACAACTATTTTTTTATAACACTAATGTTTCCTTTGACCTTATCGATTTCCTGCCAAATAATATTTATTTTTGGGCATCATAATGACTTGATTTATCACTAGCATTGTCCTCTAAAGTTGTCAAATTGGTCAATTTTGTGATCTGATTGACCAATTTTAACTTAAACTACCATCTAGCTGACCGTGTAATGTTAAACAATATAAATAAGCATTTTTCTCTTGAAACTATTTAATGATATTATTTCGTAATAATAGCATCTCGATAATATATTCAAAGTTTGTCATTGTTCTAAAAAGTCATGTTCCATTAATATAATATTTTAATCAATCAGCCCTTCGCCTTTTCTATTCCGAAACACAGCAAATTATATTTTGAGACATCAATATAACCTATTTGTAGGCAAAGTACGATTCGTTAGAAAATGATCCTACTGTAAACATATTCTGATATTATTTCCCATAATTATTTTATTATTAAAATCTTAAATAATCCCATAATTATATTATTAAAAAAAATTACAGATTCCTAAGATGAAAGAGTTTTTTTTTTACGTGTGGAACCCCCCCTCGGGCCGTCATACCACTGGGATTTTAGGTGGTACGGTGTGTCGAAATCGGACCTACTAAAATCACACAGTATGCCATACTGCGCTTAAAATAGGAGGAATCCGGAAGATGAAAGATATATAACCGTCTCATTTTGGCAATAGATTGCTGTCTAAGAAACCGGAAAACGATAGCATCTCTTGTACTATAAATATGACAATAACCTATCATCATAGGGAAGGCTTAGGGAAAATAAATTAGTCATTTATAATTATACTATTCGTTAGATTTTTTCGTCAAATGACATAAAAACACGCATCTTTTCAAAATAAGTATTTATACAATTTATTAAAATAAATGTGTTTGATATAATTTCATGCTTTCTGATTTATTACAGTTTAGCACAAACGCGAACAAATTAGTGTGCATAAGTTATCGACGCAAATGTTATAATTGAATTGTCGTTGTAATTAGTTTCATATCGGATCTCAGAGAGGCCAAAGCAATTCCTTTTTTAATATTAATGCCTCCGGCCATGGCAGATGTGACATGATTTATAGATTCACTTTTTAATGGATTTTCGAAAATATTTGAAATATATTTCGTAAAAAAATCAAAACATGTGGGATTCAGCCATGCTGTCATTGTCACGCTTTATAGTTCAACTATTGGAAAAACAATTTTGATATTTCATTTATTTAAACCTCTATTTCGAACTACCACTTTCAATGTTAACTATTTCATGTTCAAACAATCCTCAAGTATTTCTTTATGTCAATGAAGTGATTAGAACTGCTTAAGAAATTAGTTGACAATATTATTATTATTATGATTCGTTACGTAGCTTGAAATACACTAACACCTTTCACTTCCCCTCTTTCTCCTCCTCCCTTTCCCTAAATGGCGGACAGCACTCTTGTGACTTCAGTTGCAAATGTTCACGGGCGTCAAAAGTCACTTATAATCAGGTGACCTGTATGCTCGTTTGTCCCCCTATACTATAAAAAAATAAATATTACAAACATTGCAGATATATACATATGTACGACATTATAACTAAATGCAATTAAATGGAAACAGTGACTTCAGATAAAGTCAGTAATATTTAAAATCAACTGTAAACTTAACTTGTAGTGACGAGTTACCTTTATTAAAAAAACAAAGCCATAGAATCTAAAAGTTCTAATTTTATTTATACATTTACTGCAAGTATCAACTTGCCACGGTCCTACTATACTCACCTTTGTAGTACGAGAGACTGCGAAGTCCATATGTTCAGTTTTTGGTTGACGTGATAGGTTTTCATTCCATTTTTTTAATAAAAAAAGATATCACGTTATAGCTATCCCCAAAAATGGAAGAGCCCGCATAAATGTGTTCAGTGATTTCTGTTTCACTAAAAGTAAATCAAAGATGTGGTTTGAGCAGTGGTTTAAGTGAGCTTAAGAGCCGCGCGCCACTACGCTGCCGCGTAGTGTTGTGGGTTCGATCCCCACACGGGAAAGACTTTGTTTAAACTTTAAATGGTTATTCCGACCGAGTCCGAGCGTACTTTGTTTCTGTTTATCGAATGTTTATAAAGTCCCTCGCGATACATGGAATGAATCCTAGTTCGGGAGTTCTGTTTTTTAAAAACAAAATAAAACAATTTATTCTGACAAAGGTATTATTAGGTTTTCCATTTCACCCTAAGACGTTAGAGCTTTTGTTTATTCTTTACTTTAATATTTAATATTCAGTTAGTTAATCTTTTTACCAATTAAGTACTTAATACCCGATTTCAATATCAAATTAACAACCCAATATTAAACTACCCCTAAAAGGCACAATCCATTCAAAACAAGTAATCTGCAGTTGATTTGTGTAAAGTTGCTCATATTTCTTGTGTAAATCGACCTTCAGTAAAAAAGTAAATATGTTTTAGTTACTTTTCTCTTCACATAAAAACAATAACACCTTATTTTGAATTACTTCCTGCCTTCAAACACCTCATTATTGTTTTGCTCAAAGTCTCCAGAACTGATGAATCCCCGTAACATTTAAAGAAATATATAAGTTAAATTGATATTTTTGGTTCGACTGATGCACCAGAGTAGTATGAATTAACTTATACAAATTCAATATCTCTTGGTTTTAGAGAGAGAAGCATGCAAACTCATCTATAATATATATTAATAGTTTATTAGTTCTATAATTCGTACTCACAGCGCAATATTTCACTGGATGTCAAGATCTTTATCAGCTTATTTGTTGGTTTAGTTACTTAATTGATTATTGAGAACGTCTGATTAACGTAACTGTATTTAATTAATGATCAACCCACATAGGCCATATATAAATGATGATTATAAGTATTAATGAAGTACTGTTAAATGTACTCATTATTAGAAAGGGAAGGTGAATACAGTTGGACATCGCAGTTTGATTCGAACTTTAGCATGGAGTTTACAAAAACATGTTACAAGTATACAGCGTGTCCCAGAAAATGGAAAACTTACTTTAACTACAGCATGTATTATTACATATGTCTCTAGCATGCCGTTGCAAAATGAAAGTGAAATAAATACAACCCATGTAAAACTTATGACGTGTAAACTTTAAGATTTTATATACGGCTTACGACTCTTGAGTTGCAGGTGTCCATGGACGGCGATTGTCACTTAACATCAGGTGACCGGTCTATTCCTCTGTATCCCTATATAATAAAAATACATAAATAACAGTTACTAATCTTTATATTTTTAATTTAAATGTTTATGCTACTTACGAAATAAGGGGTAAGCCGATTGCCATCTTCCGGGTATTGGACTGTGTGTATTAGAGTCCAATACCCGGACTCTATATACTCTGTAATAGGTGATAACAGTCGCATCCCGCACACCCTTTTTACCAAACCCAAGGAAAGCAATGAGATGACCCTGCTGTACTATTCCCTTTTCTTTATATTTCGTGTTCGGGAAACCCCCTCGGGCCGTCATTCCACCGGGGTTTCGGAATCGACCCGACTAAAACCCTAATACCCTACTGTACTATCCTATATATTTTTTATAGGGTCAGACAACCTGACGGGTCACCTTAGCGTTACTTCACAACCGGTTTTCTGAGAAGCCACGGGAGCCAAGGGAGATATCCCACCGGTCAGGCCGGCCCGTTCGTGCCTAAGCATGGCTCTACCACTTTTATATGTAATATGATATATATAGATATATAGTATTGGATTCAATTGACTTCCGGTTGTTAGAAAGAGTAAGTTTTAGCGGATACAGTAACTACCTATCTGACTGGTAAGCTGTTTATTATAGTGATACTCTACTTTACATTATAACTGTGAAATATTTTTGTTATTACCATAGGTTTAGAATGACAGTTACAGCTGTCAATCTGCCTGACCTCCTTGGTTAAAATGTTTTTATATAGTTAAGTAAAAAATAAGTTAATATTATAAAATTAAATTATATTATTTCACAAGGGTATGCTGTCACAAATATATTTTCAATATATATAAACATAAAGTAATTGTTATTACGTAACTGTCATTTAACGTGATTATAAAATCTTTGACATACATAGATATATACATTCACACTCTGATTTCTTGGTCACCCAGATCAACTAGTACATAGGTACGGATCATAACTTTCTGAAGACGTATATTAAACAACACCATGACCGTTAAATATGGTAGATTTTCGAGCTTAGCACATTTGTTCGTATGTAGATTTTATTATTAGAAGGCCTAAATTTAAGGTCTTTTTACCTACTAAACATCATTTAGTATAATTTATTACGTTTAAAAGCAATTACAATTTATTACAAGATCAGGTGCTTAACTGCTTGTGATTATAAAATATCGCGTAATATTTTTATTACCATATTTCCTAATTAAGGGCAAACCAGTAAAAAATGTGGCAACACCAGCAACACACAAAAATAAATGGACCTTGAAAAATGTTTATCTCATTAGAATTTCATTCACTTTTAAGAAAAGGTTCCATAATGTAAGACAAACTGAAATAATTTAAAACGAAAATGGTTCTTAAACAAATGTAATACAACAAAGTTTAAAACGAATAGTATTCGTTCTTGTGATGGATAATGATTATTTTAATGATTGTTCTAAATTATTACATAAGTGTCTATCTACATAACAAATGCAAATATTGTACAAAACATGCATAATGTATAAACATTATGCTATACTATAGAAATATATATAACATACCTAGATAACCATATTAAATACGAGAAATAGTGAATAATTCGTTGATATTATTGACTATTTTGGTCAAAATATTTTGCCTTTCTAGTCATTATAATGAATGTAATGATTAAATAATAGCTTTAATAGCCTGTTATTTCAGTTAGTGGTAAGCTCTACGTGTGGTCGATTTCCACACGGGAACAACAATTTGTGTGATACACAAATAGTTGTTTAAGTGTTATTTATGTCAATTGCTTGTATGTTTTAAAGTCTCACTTGACACAGAAATAATTGCTTGTACGGGAGTAGTTTGCTCAAAAAAAAAACGAAATTAATTAACAGAGGTATGTATACCAAGTACAGTAAAGATTATAAAATAAAATAAAATTTAAATGAATCTACCATAACACTTTGTTAGTTTAAATGCCTTATGCCTGTTTAACATTTATTATTAAATTAATTAAATAACCATGTCAACAAATCTCTTACTATCGACTATTTAAAATAAAACGAATGTTTTACTCGAAATACATACGTAGCATTGAACATCATTGTTCAATAACTGTAAACATTTTTTACCAGGGTACAAAATAAAAAAAAAATTACACTTTTACACTGTATGGAATTTATGATAGAACTAATGTTTCCTTTGTGTTTCAATTGACTTGAAATTAAAAGTAAACTGTCAATTTAACCATCTACGAATAATGATCAATCGCAGAAATGGCTGTTCTTGATTTTATAAACCATTAGAGCTTTTTGTTAAATGTTTCTATGTGTTTCATTTGTGTCTTTTACCGATGAGCCAGTCGATTCCCACTAAACAAAATAATGTGTTCGATATAACGATAAAGTAATTACAAAATTTAGCAAAATTGAGTACTTAACGTAAAGCACGCATTAATTGCCGGATATATAAGTATATTTTTATTGTTTTATAATATTGAGAGCAAGTGAGCCGATGCGTCACCTGATAGCTGCCTATAGATAGATTACACCTGCAACGCAGGACTCACAAGTACATAATATCATAACAAAAACAAACGCCGTAAAATCATAACAAAAACCAGAAAGTGCCAATAACCTTGACTGTTATTAACAAAAACAAACGCCGTATTCCCTGCAGTCTAGGCTTCATGACCGCCCTATTTCCCACCTGAGCTATTATAACCTTGTAGATGATCGTGAAATTTACCTTCGTATTTAAATAATATTGAAGTTATATTATATATATGACATTTTTAATTGAAGTTATATTTATGAAACGCTATCATTCATTATTACAATCATGTTGACTCTCTGTCAGGCATATTCGTCTCATGAATATGTAAACTTAACCGCGGAAGTAAAAGTTAAACATTAGTAGCAAATCAATGTAATTAGTAATAACAATGATAACAAACAAAACGATACATGTTGATAAATAATGTGAACACACATGAGTAATTCATACCTTATGTGGTCTACGCTTGTAATGTCCTAAAGACATCATATTTACAATCTTGGATTTCCGAACTAAATGTATTTTTAAATGAACTTTGTAATATATATTAAAAAAATATATTTTATAATGTCAAAGGACTGGAAAAAATTATTAAAGTATGATTTAGAGATTGCAGGTAAAACAAAAAGCAGCCTGATGAATGAAGTAACACTCAAAGAAAACCTATGAGCTGTATTCACAGAACGACTAGCTTTATAATAATAACACAATAAAATAGCGATAATCTATACATATATAATAGATTTACACCGATATATTGACTCATCACGATATCTTTGGAACCATAAGACGTAGAGACTTGAAATTTGGTAGGAATATTCCTTTTTCGCATTTTTCGAAATTCCACCCACAAGGGATGTTGCGGGGGTCTCAACAGGTGTGCTAGTCTAATATATAATAGGTATGATACCCATAAAAAGTAAATTCAAATGTTTGTCTAGCTAACATTTTCAAATACCTAAATGTGTGAAGATACTCAGTACAGTTCACCTTCAAAAAAATAAAACATTGAGCGCACTCATAAGCGCGTAGATAATCTAAAACGTATCTTTTAGATTATGATTTATTTGCGTTACTACTCGATGTACTGTTCACATTCCACTTAGTAGATAGATAGATAAACTCTTTATTGTCCATATAAAAAACATTACAATATTGTAATTACACATTCTTAAATCAGAATTTGTACAATTGGCGGCCTTATCGCGTTTTGCGATCTCTTCCAGGCAACCTTTGGATGGAAAGAGAGTTTACAGATTGATGTATTTCTGTTGCCGCTTTAACAAAAAATACTAAAAAATAGAATAAAATAAATATTGAATGGGGCTCCCATACAACAAACGTGTTTTTTCTTTTGCCGTTTTTATAGATAATGGTAGGTAATGACTGATCTCTGCCTACCCCCATGGGAAAAAGGGCGTGATATTTTTTTTCTTCAGCCAGATTTACTCTATGTCTCGTTAAATACTAGGCTGTTGCAATCGGAACTGTATTAAATAATAAGTCAAGTATGCGTTTTTTCGTAACTTCTAAGGACTGTTGACATAAATACAATTCTTAATAAAGTCTTATCAGAAATATAAGAAACTTGTTATCAAGAAGCACCTCTGTGTGGTCTTAGCCCGTATTCCGTCACACTACTGCTATGGTACTGCATAGCACGTGCTTTGGCAGCTGCGCCGGCGCCGGTACAAAAACGAGGAAGTGCAGTCTTGCCTTTATTTTGTCATTTAAAACGTTTTTTTTTGTCTACCAAGTGCACAGCTAGTTCATTTAGAACAAGTTGGGTTTGGGTTACGTGAGATTAATCAGGATCTCCTGTTTTATTACTTTTTAATCCAAAGAAAAAAAAAATATAAATATACATCTCTGATACTTAGAATTTTTGCTTGTGTACACAAACTATAATACTCCTTGGTTCTGTTTATATCGTAACATATCATGATTTTATTCTAAGTCATTAGCCGTTTCGAAGAGTCAGTTAGTCAAGTGCTCCCTACCAAATAAATGAAAAAAAATATTGAAGAGTTTAATATGTAGTGCCAAGAGTTCCTCATCAGGCAGTCTATCTATTGGTTTAGAAGAAGTAATTACAGAAATTGTAACATCAACACAAAAGACTGTAGTTTAAACGACACTGTCATAAATATAGTTTAATTTTTTATGTTAAATGGCAAGCCCTATTCAGCTAGGCTAATGAGTGTTTGATAAAAATATGTAGGTACTTATACTCATATCTCATTATCACTTTTTTATTCTTTTTTTTTTAATGTACTATGGCATTCAGTAAAATAAGTGTAATATAAGTGACTGGCCTGTTGGTAGTCAGCCAGAGGTCGTGGGTTCGATTCCCACCCAGGACACATATTTGTGTGATGAGCATGATCATCTGTTCTGTGTCTAGGTGTAATTTATCTACAATATGTATGTATTTAGAAGTATATAAGTATGTGTATCAGATGTTACCATAGTACAAGCTCTACTTAGTTTGTGATCAGACGACCGTGTGTGAGATGTGTCAAGTTATTATTATTATGAGTAAGGATCTTTATAGTACGTATATGTATATGTTTGTTGTATGTATAGTAATTTGCTGATTGATATAAGTGGGGTACAAAAAAAAAAGTCTAGCTAATGCTGAAAAGCGAATCCTATTCAATCAGCCCTTTAGACAACGCACCAACATATACTGCTTTATTACTGTCCTGGTATTTATTTTGTAATGTGTGTACTATGTGAAAATTATCTTTTTCTTTCTTTGCTTATAAGAAGAGGATCTTCAAAAAACGTTAATATTGACTATAAAAGTTCATTATTTTAGAAGCAAATCAAATTTGTACCCGATACCTTAAAAAAATAATCGAAAGGCGTATCCATATTAAAGCAAACATAGTTAATGACCATAGTTAAATCAAATGTTAGAAAAAGTACAATCCTACAGCACGTGTTCTATAGCACATGTGCATTAAAAGAACTTTTTCAATCAAAAGGAAGCATCGGAAGTCCTACATCCTAATAGTTTGACAAAAAACCCACCTTCGCACAAGTATTTTTAACCAGTTAATAGTGACCCATCTCAGATTTTATTGTAAAGAAATTTGCAGGAGTGAACACGTGATCTATGGAAGGATATATGTCTTTTTATGGTGGGCATTGTATTATTTATATGAATGAAGTTGTGAATGGAAAAAGCTTCCGGTTTTGCTTGATATCAAGTTTTTAGATTTGTCTTTAATTGAGGGCTTCTACACTATAATCATAGCTTAGTATACCTCATGACTAACGTTTGATTGATAGTATAATTTAAGTCATATTTCCCAAATATAATGGGATCCCTACTCTGAAGTTGTCAGTGCCCGGATTTATAATTTTTTTATATTATTAGGGGGACAGACGAACAGACGGGTTATCTGATAGTAAGTGACAACTACCGTTCATGGACATCTGCAAGAGTCAAGAGACGTAAGTGCGCTGCCCTCCTATGAGGGGGATGCGGGGAGGAGAAAGAAGAGAGGGGGATGTGAAAGAGAAAGGTGAGGTTTGATTAGGAGAGAGGAAAGAGGAGAGGGGGAGTTGGGCCTCCGGAAACCTCACTAATCTCGGGGAAATGCAACGCAAGTGTTGCTTCACAACCAGTTTTCTATTAGGCCGTGGTATCGCACCGGTCGAGCCAGCCCATTTGTGACTAAGCATGGCTCTGCCACTTACAAATTCCTTAAAAAAAAGAATGCCGTCTTCTCTGGAGTCAGGTCATTCTCTGAAATTACTAAAAACTCGTGTATGTATGTATACAAATGTTAAGCCGGACCTTTTCCATCCTAATGAGTATATTCACACATATGTATATATACCCACTCCTATATCATCGAAGGAGTAAACAGCGACTATAATTTAATAGGGTAAAAGCGTATATCACTGTATATATAGCACATGTACTGGTAGGTACAAATTAACCTACTCAAGTTACTAAGGACAAGTTTAGTAATGACCTTGAGAGTGACATGCTTACATACCAATGCTTGACTGGAGTAATACACACTCAGGGAAATCCTGCTGCCAAACAATGCTTTCATTGTATTTACCGAGTGAGTGAGGGTACCGAAGGTCCAAACACACCCTCTCCTTCTTCCCCTCCCCTCATTCCCTCCCCGGCGACGGTGCCGGTGGTCACTTACCATCAGGTGTGTGATTGTCTGTCGATTCGAGTGAAAAGACCCTAGGGAGTAATATAGAATAAATTAATAATGCAGTCAAGCGGTAAAGGATTTCATAATTTGTTACCATTTTACCTTGCATTGTATAAGAAAATGTGACATTTAAAATACGAAGCCTTAAGTTCTATGTGAGCAAACAATAGATTTTTTTAACTTTTGTAACTTCTAATTTATATATGTAAACCGTTGACAGTCGAGTAACCTAGATGGCATCGAATTTCATTGATATTATCCGAGAATACGTTTTTAACTGAAGGCGTCTTAACTACCAACTTATGTATAATATATATAAATAAATAAAATCGAATAAAATGATAACTAAGCAACCAAAACCAAAAGAAAACTTAATTTACTTACTTTTTTATAACCGTGAAAGATCACATAAACTGAAGGAGTACTTACACCTTATTAATGACCATATTAGAACGAAAAGAATAAACAAAACAAATATAAGTATTGGGTAGGATAATCTTCTGAATACCAACCACCAAACTGCAGCAAGGGCCCAGGGATAACGTATTTGTAATCTACAAAAATATGGTCCAAAATAATGTTATGAACGTGGTAGCATAATTACAAGCCATCATCTTTCACCCTCAGCTACTGGACTAAGACCACCCCCAAATCCCTTAACACGAAATCCTCTAGGATTTAAATGTACGTTGGCAGAATTCAAACGAGCAGACGGTTCACCTGTTGAGAGGTGACTTCCACCGCCCATGATCACTTGCAAGTCAAGAGTCATAAGAGTGCTGCCCGCCATTTAGGATAGGGGAAAGGGAAGAGGTGAAGGGAAAAGAAGGATGGGAAAGAGGGGAAGGAATACGGTGTTGGACCTCCGGTAACCTCACTCTCGGTCACACAATGCAGGCATTGTTTAACAGCCGCTTTTGAGTGAGGCCGTGGTAATACTCCAGTTGAGCTGGCCCATACGTGTAGAAGCATGGCTCTACCATGTTAGGAAATCGAAATCAATCTAAATTAATTTCATTCATTTTTGTTTTTCTTATATATTTAATACGCTTGCTGTTTATACATTTTACGTCTACGTGAGAAATAAACTTAAAATCCGTTTCTAATGACTAATCCAATCTCGTATGTGTAGTACATACATTAAGTATCAATAAATGTAACTCAATAATAACTTAGAGTCGACCTAACCAACAGTATTTATATAAGATCTACATATAAATAAACGCATATATACATATATTAATATTGTCAGATGTTGTATATCCACAGGTCTAAGGGTCCAGGGGTCAGGCCGCGAGCATTAATCTGTGCGTGTAACTGTATATTTACTGCATTAGGCCATATGTTGGGAATGCGAACTATCTATGTTGATTTGACTTTTGATTTACACGATATTTGATATATTAATCATAATATACTTTTGTAGTTATTTGTGAGCTTCAAAGTTTAAACCAATTAGGACGCCCCTGTTAAGGGAATAAATAATAATAATCCAGTGATTTGCAGTAGCTAAGAAATGTGTTCTTACATGTTACCCTATGCATATTAAAAATTGAAGGAGATTTCTATTCAGAATTTAAGCTACGTGGGCAAGAAAGAAGTTCTACGAGTCAAAAGACTTACGAGGCTACACAGAAGTGTCGGGTTCTGTTTTTAGCTGGCTGCGCTAGTATGCACATATGTAGCCCAGAGCCTGAACAGCTTGATGGATTATAGGATTTTAGGTACCATTTGAAGTGTCTGATTAGTGTGAGTGACATAAGGTGTCAGCAATTTGAGAAAAATAGACGTGGTTAACTGTGTAGATGACTATGCTTAAATTAAATTATTTCAGTAAGTCTGCCATAAGGTGACAATTGACGTTTTGTTTTACTGTTACGTTTTTAATTTATTTTTTAATTATCAAATTAACATTAAAAGAGAATGACCGCGACGTCGCGACTGTGTATTTTATACAAAAATGTACCAAAGCTATTGTTTTGACGTTTAATAAAAAGATGCTGATTTGACTTGAATGTTATCTAGCCCATTATGCAGTCGGGGTTTCATTATTCAACCGACTTCAAAAAGGAGGAGGTTCTCAATTCGACGGCATTTTTTTTATGTTTGTTACCTCAGAACTTTTGACTGCGTGAACTGATTTCGACCATTTTTTTTTTATTTGAAAGCTGGTGCTTCCCGTGTGGTCACATTTTAATTTAGTTCAGTTCTGATAATGGCATCTATGAGAAAACCATATAAGTCTTAAATTTTGCATTAAGCCTGTGCGCGACTTATGGACGAATAACTCAATATCGCGCCAACCGATTTTGATGATTCTTTTTTTATTGTACTTCAAGGGTAGTTAGGTGAGAGTTTGGTCCAGTTGTGACAATGGCATTCATGAGAAAACCATCTTAAATATTATGATAGACGCATTGAAGTCGGTTGTCTACTATTTTAAAGTCGAATTAAAAATATTTTTCTTGTCTTATTAATGACTAGGATATTTGCAATAAGAGACGCTACCGGCTTGTAGGAACTATAAGTTGATAGTGAGATATATAAACTCTTTATTGTACAACAAAGAAAAAAAAACAATTCAGATTGTACACATGAAGAATCTTAAACTAAAGCTTAAGTAAAATAGCGACCTTATTGTGGTTGACAATATATATAGTAGTAAAAGTATAATAATATTAAAAAATAAAAGAGAGCTTATGCAAGAAAAGAGGAGTTGCTGCATTTCAAAATAGAAATAATGATATCTTAGAGTAGAAGTTGAATGAACACAAAAAAAAAAAAAAAAAGAAGTTGAATGTTTGATAAAAACGCATCCAAACAGGTAAAATCAACATTCACTATAAAGATAAAAATTATTAAACAGAAAAGTATATTACTTATATATGGTTCTCGCTATAGTAGAAAGGGGCCACATAAAAACATCGGACTGTTATCTATCAGACAGTATGTATGCAGTCCTATAGTGCCCGCTTGATGATATAGACTTACCCTCTATTACGTTAGAGGAACCAAATTCTTATATACAAAATGTGGGTGTTTTATACACCTCTGCCTACGAAACATAATCGGTTAATAATACTTTTCAAATTATAGTTAAATATAAAGTTTAATGAAGCTGGGTGCTACAGTTATAATATTCATTTTAGTATATTTTAGAAGTAGTAACGAAAGCAAATATATTATATATTATATTGCGTAGAGATGATTAACATATCGAAAAGCGGTGGAAAATTAATGGTAAGAATGAAAGGTTCCTTGAATTATTGATATACGAGTATAAGCTTGTTTTCATAAATCCATAATGGACTAAGTAAGCTAAATCCTTTATTACGTATTGCGTATTTTTTTTTTATGGAGAACTTTTGGGTTGAAGTGTTAAAACTAGCCGGCTACCAGGTACATTTCCAAACCTGTTGTTTGGAGCTTTTTAACTTGACAACCAATATAACACTTTTACCAAACTGGGAATCGAATCCATAACAAATGTTCATACCACAAATTACAGGTGATTTTATCTTATACTTTTTTACCACATTCGCATGACTTTTTATAATAACATTGAATCTTTTTATAGTCCTTCGTTAAAACTCCGAATTGAAATACCTAGAGAACGCTAAAAGCGTATTTTTTGATTGATAGTACAAAGCGTGTAATGTATAATGTTTGTTATAGCCGCACTTTGTATCGTACGAATCGACTAGATAATTTAACAATTCTGCTCTATGAAAGCTATGTCGATGCGATGTCATATCGAAGTAACTATGAGATTATTTCTTTAACACATGAAGGCAAATATTAGTTCTCATCAAACTTGAACCGAACAGTCAATTTATTACATCATTATGGTTAATAAGGTCGAAATAAAGACTTCGAATTCCTACATTGAATATCTATGAAAGAAGAAAGTGTGCGAGGTAGGTATGGGTTACTATTTATCAATAAATATTTAATAATATATAAATTTATTTCGCGTATATAAATGTTTTTGCCTGTGGAACGAATTGTCGCCTGCCGTATTTCAGGGCCGATACGACCTTCAAACCTTTAAGAAAAGAGCGTAATCCTACTTTAAAGGCCGGCAACTCACTTGTGACTCTTGAGTTGCGTTTGTCCATGGGTAGTGAATGTCGGTAGTCACTAACCATCAGGTGACCCGTCTGCTCGTTTGCCCCCTATCCCACAATATATATATATATATATATATAAAAGGAAACCCATTTCCGTAATATAATCTAAACGATGTTTTGTACTAATTATGTCATATTATAAATGTTCCCAATTCAAAATATAGATCATCATGGTTATGAAAACCGTTTGAAAATTTTTAATAAGGGCCAAGACAGCAGAAACTTTTTAAAGTTTTCTTTTATTAAAAACCACGTGTTAACTACCGCACTAATACCGTAATATTTTCAACCTTCAAAAGAGGAGGAGGTTCTCAATTCAACTGTATTTTTTTATGTTTGTTACCTCAGAACTTTCGACTGGGTGAACTGATTTTGATGATTTCTTTTGTTATTTGAAAGCTGGTGCTTCCCATATGGTCCAGTCCAGTGCTCCAATTTAGTCCAGTTCTGATAATGACATCTATAAGAAAACCATATAAGTCTTAAATTTGCAATAAGTATGTTCGCGACAAATGGACGAATAACTCAATACCGCGGCAACTGTTTTAGATAATTCTTTTTTTATGTGAAAGGATGTAGTTCAAGGGTAGTTAGATGAGATTTTGATTAGGTTCTGACAATGGCATCCATGAGAAAACCATATAAATCTTAAATTTTATGATAAACGCATTGAAGTCAGTTGTCTACTTTTTTATTTAAAGTGAATTACGTACGTGTACGATATAAGTAATATTTATTTTTAAAACAAAAACAATTTAAGAAAACTTATATTTAAAATCTTATTGTATCAGAATAAGCGCTCTCGACTAGGTCAGGTCGGAGTGCAAACCACACGTCACTTTCACCATCCGTTCCATTAGACAACAACGCATCTGTCTCAGTCAAATTAAACAAAAACAACATTTTTTACTTTTACAAATACATATTATAAAGGCGCGTCTCTAATGATTCTTTTATTATTCAATATATTAAATGTTGAATAAAACATATCTATGTCATCGTGTATCAAAGGAACAAACATACTTACACTCATGCCTTCACACCCGAAGGGGTAGACAGCGGCGTATTAAACGCCCAACTTTTACTATAACTTCGTCTCACGTATGTATCTTAAGTTAAGTGTGACGGGTGACAGTGAAGACATGGGGCAAGCCCACTCCGTCATCCAGGTAATTTGGTAATTAATTTGAATATTTGAAGTACATATATTGAAAGAGACGGTAGGATAGATGGGCGGCACAGGAAGTACTAGAAAAGTAGTACAAAATGAAGTGCACGGATAGCGTAGCGGTTTACGCCAGTACTCTGTCGCGCCGAGTGTTGTGGGTTCGATCCCCGCTCAAGACAACACTTGGTGTATTCCTAAAATTCTTGTTCTGAGTCTGGGTGTTCTTGTGTCCGTTGTTTGAATGATTGTAAAGCCCTCAGCGACAGGAATTAACCCTATTGCTTTAGATCTCTTTTATAAAAATACTTTCTATGTAATAAGTGTATATAGTGAGTATTTAATTAATTGAAGATGAAAAGATACTATAAGATACTTCTAATATATTTTTTTTATTGTATTATATATTAAACATATTTTTAATAATTATCTTATGTAGGATTTACGAAGAAATTGAGACATTTTATATACATGATTAAGAAACATTATAATTGATAGATACGATTTCTGGTACATTTCTATTTATATTAGAAAGTATAATAATTACCTCACAATATGTTAAAATATATAACATACTGCTCTTAAAGATATAAAACACTATTATTTTGGTAATGTCTGCACGATTGGCGCTTAAGTGTTCGCCTAGCCACTAAGCCTCCAAATGTTGCAGTTTCAAACCCCATACGATACAAAAACTAGTAAAATCCACATCGGAGTCTGGTTGTTCTTTGTATCCAGTATTTCAATAACTGTAAAGCCAGACAGACGATTGATCCTACCGGTGGAACTGTGGTTTTTAAAAGAAAATTGCACACTTAAACAACACATCTGAAGTTTCCTTCTTAGGGTGTGGTTTTAGTTGGATGAAATCCTACATATCACCAACATACTATATACAAATGCTCCGGTAAGTATTTCCACATGAAAAAAATAACTAAAAATCAATACTCAGTGCAGACGCCACCTTAGACTATACAAATACTTCTTACCCGTTTGAAGAAGTTCTCTTATTTATTCAATCATTTTGCAACACTTTGACATGATTCATCGATTTAATTGCATTTAGAGAAGAGAAGAAATAATGTTATTAGTGATTTTGAGCAAAGTCATGATTAATAATTGAAAATAAGTAATTAACCTATATGTAAATACAGTTTATTTGTTGAAAAGATACCTTATTTTGGCGTGTGGTTCTCAGTGGGTAAGAAGAGAGATCTCTTCCCAACTGTGACGTAAAAGGTGACTAAGGGATTGGACTGTCATGTACCAGACAGTATGTATACAGACTTACATTGTCCGGTCGAAGACATCCATCCACATCTTATGGATGTTTGGTGGACCACTGGGCGCTTCTCTAGAATTTTTTTGCCTCGCTTATACAATCTCTAAGACCGGTAAAGCACTTGCTAGTCGAGAGTTGCAGATATCCATTTGCAGAGGTAGTCACTTACCATCAGCTCCCTATAACATAAAAAGAATATGCTTGGTGTAATAACTAGGCCGTTATACTTGCGATTGGCGGATTCAAACCCCATCCAGTCACTACTATCGTGAACCCACCCGTAAGCTTAGCTAGGGTTTTTAACAAGAATACTAGTCATGTTTAACTTAGGATACTAGCATTCTAAATTTAAAAAAGATAAAAAAAAATATCTAATAAGATTTTTTTTAATACCCTTTAAGCCCTTTAAGACCTACTTAAGTTAGCTCAAATAGACGCAAATGAGTAAGTAAATGACAACTTTCTTTAAAAAAAAATTCACTTAACCCTTTGCAAGCTTAAAAATACTTAATATATTTTAAGAACCTCTTAAAGAAATTGGTAATAAAATAACCGTAGGAGGGATGTTTTTATAAAGTTTTATAAGGCAAGGGATGCGCCGCTGTTTCCGCTGCGAACGGGTTGGGCCACAGATTTCCGGTAAAGACTAGGCACCTGGTCGACAAGACCCCTACGTTTTGTTTGTTAAGAAATCCCTTCGAAATCCAAAGGAAGATTCTTTACCCTAGCTTTAATATCTGGTGTAATATATATATATGAAATTGGTATTTGTCCTTCTTTTTATGTAAGGTTTCTTCACTTTATTAAACTAGTTCTCGGGTCCTTTTTAGTCTTATTCATATAAATAACTTATTAATATATATTTTATAATAAACTAGTTTGCGGCTTCCCTCGGGACAGTACTTTAAAAAAGATAACAGGTACTCTAACTTATTTTGTGTACCCGGAACCACAAACAAAAGTTTACGTTGATCGATAGAACAGTTAAGACATGAAAACGGTACAAACAAACTCTTCTATATTTTGCATTTCAGTTCCTTATGATTTTCAGAATATCGAGGAATACTGTCGACCAAAGTCGCGAGGCATACTAGTATAGCCCATCCCTTTTAATTATTTGCTCCGTTGCATTTCAAACAGTTGTTCTATATTTGAAGACTTAACACTTCGATGGTTATCTAAGAATTGCGTGTTATTCTTTAAGTTTTTATATTTTTTAGGAAGTGCATATGTTTGCATGGCAGATTGTTAGTTATTTTTGGGTTGGCATGTGCGGTGCCATTCGCGACAGACGGTGATGTCACACGGTTATTTTAGGGTTATTTGATGGTAAAGGGTTTGTTTTTGCTAATGCATATTGCGTGATTAAGTATGTTTCAGTATTTTGTGTGTCATCGGTATACTGAATGCCGTGAGGTGCCAAAGAATTTAAATACTGAATGCCAAAGATATTAAAGTTGAATGTTTGTTTTAAAAGGTATTTATTCAGGCCTGGAGAGCGGCGAACGTTCAACCCATTCCCAAAAAAAGGTGACCGCTCCGATCCGGCCAATACCAACCTATAACCGTCACTTCCATACTCTGTAAGGTGCTCGAGCGGATAATCAACACACAATTAATCCGCAACCTAGAGGATCACTGCTTGTTAAATGGTTTTAGGCCGAACCGACCCACGGGTGATCTTCTAGCGTACGTCACACACACCTTTCGGGTGAGGCTATGGATAGACATGGGGAGTCCTTGGCCATCAAATGGTCTGCCGCCCAAACTATGCAACTGGGTTGATGCCTTCCTTCACAAGCGCCGCATTAGGGTTCTCTGTGACGGCGTGGCCTCTGATTTCCAGCAGGTAAGCGCTGGTGTACCTCAGGGCTTCGTCCTATCGCCTACGCTGTTCCTTCTGCATATCAATTACATGTTGGCTCTTGGCAACATACATTGTTGTGCAGACGACAGCACAGTACAACGGACATTTTCTGCAGACGACAGCACAGTACAACGGATATTTTGGACATCCTGCTGCCAAGCTAACAGACGTTGACGGAAAACGACAGGAGCTTGTCGCTGAGCACGACCAGGTCTTGAGCCGCATTTCTCAATCGGGTTGTGAGAATCTGGTCAAGTTCAGCGCCAAGAAAACACAGGCGTGCCCGTTTTCAAATAAAAAGTCTCCATTCCTTCCCCTTCCTACTTACTCTTCAGAACACTTAACTGCCCCTTCAGGATGGGCTTAGTATCCTAGGTATGGACATTTGTCGGGATCTCAATCCGCGTGATTACATCGAGAGCGTCACTAAGGCGGCCTCGCGGAAGCTCGGTGTATTCAACACGGTGAGACGGTTCTTCTCGCATTCTTTATAATAAAATGTTATATAATCAATGTCAGTGAGCTTACAATGATAAATAGCAATAAGATTAACTTTACCGAGGGAGAGCCGTGCTTAGGCACGAATAGGCCGTCTCGACCGGAGTAATACCACGGTCTCACAGAAAACAGTTATACAAGCAATGCTTTTATTGTATTGTCGTGTGAGTAAGGGTACCGGAGACCCAACTCTCCCTCTCGTCTTTCCTTTTCCTTATTCGAGTGTAGAGCGGGAGGGGGGTCTCATCACTCTAAAAGGCGGTAAGAGTACTTACGACTCTTGAGTTGCAGGTTTCCGTAAGCGACGGTTATCAGTTACCATCAGATAACTCGTTTGCTCGTCTGTCTGTGAAAATCTTTCCTTTTAGAGGTGGAATATTTCCTACTAATTAACATTAGACCAACCTCGCATACTACTGACAAGCGGAAAAGCTATCACTAACGTACACACGAAAAAAAACATTCGAATGGAGAACCTCCTTTGTGAAGTTAAAGTCCGTTAGTTCCATATTCACTTGTAAAACTGTCGCAAAATAATTCAATGTCAAGTCAACGAGACCCGTTTCAACGAAGGGGCTTATAAAATCACATCGACCAACAGGTGGGTTACGAACACCGAGGGTTGAATTTAATATGTTATTCACATGTTGCTACATACAATTTTATTTTTTCGGTACAAGTCGTATTTTAATTTGATTCTGTATTTTTATACAAATAGGGTATTATTTTGTTATTTGATTTGTGACTGACTGTTCATTTTTTAACATAAAAGTAGAAACAAGGCACAAGTTTATTTTTTCGTTTATAACTTTCGCTACTATTATACATGTTTGTGTAAATAGGGAATTAATCACGTATCTATTTTTAGGTAACTTTCTATACCAAATATATCAGCAGTTTGGCTACCATTATACAAGCTCTGCTTAGTTTGGTATATGGCTGCGGTATGAGTTATTATTATTGTCATAACTTCATTACACATACATATGTACATATAAATTACATTTAAATGCAATCGCATATACAAAATATATATTTTAATACTATAGGGGGACAGACGAACAGACGGCTCACCTGATGGTAAGTGACAACCACCGTCGATGGACCTCAAGAGTCATAAGTGCGGTGCCCGCCTTCTAGGGTGATTAGGGATGATGTATGCGGGGAGGGGAAGAAGAGAGGAGAGATGAGGAGAGGGGAGAGGAAAGAGGAGGGGAGGAGTTGGGCCTCCGGAAACCTCACTCATTTCGGGGAAATGCAACACGAGCGTTGCTTCACAACCAGTTTTCTGTGAGGTGCTGGTATCGCACCGGTCGAGCCGGCCCATTCGTGCTTAAGCATAGCTCTACCACTATAAAAAATTGTTCACCACCGGTATCGGATACATTAATCAAACTGCCGGTGGTTTGGGCTCCAGAGACAGAAACCTCCTCACAATGCGTGCCGTATCAAGACGCTGTGTAACGTGACCTCTGTAGATGTTGGTCGAGGCTCCAAGCAATCAATACATAAGCTGATAAGACTCTGGCTATTTATTATTATTATTAATAATATAATTTGTTAACATAAAGTACTTGAACAATGCCAACTTAAGATGACATATCAAATTATTCAATTAAGTCTCTCCGTGCCAAGGTTCTCGTAACGATTACTTGAATAAATATTATCAAAACAGCCACTTAGAGCTCATTGATATCCGATCTTGACCTGCTGCAGCTACTGATTAAACTCCCCATTAATCAGTATAAGCAATGTCCCTTCCCTACTTCTATTCTATCTCTCCCTTTCAATGTGCTCTCAATTTTCGCATTTTATTCTCAAAGTGTAAATGATCAAAATGGTCCCTAAATTGTACCGGATAAAATGTGGCGTTTAGACGAATCTGCCCGATCAAGGTGTGAGTTTACATATGTATGTATATATGTATCAACAGAGACATTCACTAGATTTGTAGACTTTTGGTGTTCCTACCAACCCCTTCTTTCAGGACATACCAGCGTGACATCCCAATATTTTTTCAAAATAAAGCTCTTTTAATACTGTTGTAATCCTGGCCTTCACTTAAAGACGAAGGACAACGCTGACAGATGACTCCTTTTCGTCCCTAAAATTTATCTCAAAAACAAACAGCTGCTAACAAGACTTAGTTAAAATACTCCTTTTCGTTATGAATAAATCATACCTTAATGTGCTCACCCCTTTATGATTTACATCTGAAAGGGGTTACCTTGGCGTCAAGTTATTTTCAGACTATATCATATGGTATTAATAAAGTTAATTAATGTTTTTTGTATTCTTTGTTTCTTTATAAATGTAAGTCTTGAGTCGAGTTCCAGAAATAACCTGACAATACTGAGATTATAATGTCATGTGTTTTTATTCGAAGACGTCTCTGAACAAACTACTGGTTGATTTACAAAAGTCCTACTTTTAATTAAAATCTAATATATTCAAATACATTTGAAAACAAAAAAAAAAACAAAAAACAGGCCCATACAGATGAAAAAGATAAAGTGAGATGATTGAGGCATTAATTAACAATGACTACCTAATTATTATTGCAATTATTTTAAGTGTATGGCAAACTTTTCTGAATTTACAATTTAGATTCAAGGCAAGACGTGAAAGCCACAAAAAAAAATCTTAACTGTAGTCGAATAATGTAAGAAACTTGTAACGCTTAACTGCTTTTACACTTTTATATGAAAACTTCAGGACGCCAATGTATTAAATGTCCTGTTGATCTAGTGGTTAGTGATCTTGACTGCTATGCCAGAGGTCGTGGTCTCGATTCTCACCCAGGACAAATAAATCTGTAAGGAGTAATTTATTCTCTGGTAGTAAACTAAATACATTCGGAAGATGTGTTAAACATCTTCCGAATGTATTTAGTAATATATAAGTATGTTTACCAGCAGTCTGGTTACCGCAGCACAAGCTCTGCTCAGTTTGGGATCGGACCGTGTGTCAGGTGTCTGAAGTTATTGTTATATTATTACTGGACCATTATTCATAACGTTTTAATTTTTTTTTCTTGTTCCATTGTACAGTATAATTTGAACTATAATTGTATAGGCTTCAAATCAACATATTTTATACTGTATATACATATAGTGGATAAACTTTGTTGTAGCGGTTTACTAATATAGCTTTACTTAGTTAGTGTTATAATTAAAACCAAGTGGTTGTGGTTATAGTATTAAGGTGTATTATAGGCGATGGAGGGTTTCATTTAATTTTATTTGCATTTTTTTTCTTTGCTGTGTACTTATCAAAACAATGTATTTCATCAAAAACTAAGAGTGTCTGCGTGCTAAATGGGAAAGATTGTAATGATTATTTCTCTTAGCATTCAATTGTTTAGATATATATTTTTTATATAGTCGTTTAAAAAAATAAAGAAAAAGTATAAAAATATCCTGATGTCATTGTTAACCTTACGTAAAGTGATCAATCCTTCGTACATTGGCCTCTCTCTTGTGATCTATCATGATACGTTATGACAACAACCTGAACTCTTGTTTACTCTTCTCGCTCCCACGACACTGTGGGATAGGATGTCAATGAGCTCGTCAAAATGCTAAAACTTTTTTGGAATTAAGCGATGTAAAATTTATGGATTCCATTGTACTCGTAATCTTAGTTATGTGTATATACATATGTATATATTAAGTAGAAAGTCTGTCTTTTTTAAAAGTCGAATTGGAAAGCTTTATGACCAGTCCATAGAGCAAACACTTATTCACGTACATATTTGTCATATTATACTTTACGACAGATACCAAGAATAACAATGTAAGATAATTTTTAATCCTATTTTGAATTTAGAATCAAAACCCATTACGGTTTTTATTGTATATACACTAAAAAAAATGAAAATAAGACATTGTGATATCACAAATAAATTAATAAATAAATTCAGAATATAAAATAAAAAAAAATTGAGATTCCTATTTTAAAATATTATATTCTATTTTAGAGTTGTAGTTGAAGTTAAATTAAACTTTACAAGTCCAGAGAATGTTGTTTTATGTGTTTTCAAGCCTTTTTATATAAATTTAACAAGTTATCCATAACTTTTAACAAATTGCCCTCTACCAGCTGACTCCTAACTTTTTCTTATGCCAATATAAACCCGTCAGTTAATAACATTTGTACAAATTGCTAAAATACCCAGATCTTAAGTTACACTGCCCAGCGATCCACCATATGACATGACAGCCAGTTGCAGAAGCAGGTGGTACACGAAACGCAATCTGTGCACGAAAAACCTAAACGATATATTAAAAAAAATAGGAAGACGTAGAAAGAAAGAGAGGTAGGATGTTAGAGCGGGATTGCATGATTTCTTGTCTTTCCGTTTCCGTTTTATTGTAAAAAATATAGAACATCTGCGCTTGACAGATTTGTGGTGTGGGAATATTCGTGAGTTACTTTAGCTTAAAGTTTTATTCAATTCAAGTTTTTGCTTAATATTTGCTTAATTTGAATTAAGAATAGTGTATTTACACTATTCTTAATTCAAATTTGTCAAAAATGCGTGAAGGCTAGAAAGCGTGGGATGCTTTTAAGATATTGCCAATATGATAATCCTTCTACGCATCTGTCAATAAAATCTTTATAACTATTGACTTGCATGCTTTATTTTTAATTTTTTTTTTCTTATTTACACTAATACTACTACATTTTGTTTTCTACTTTTGTTTTGTTTTCTGTAAAAGCCTGTTTTTTTAGTTTTTTAAAGATGATTTATTTTATAAATTTGTTTTTTATTTATGTTATAAACTTCAAGCTCAATTCTCAGAGCGTTCTAACGATGACCTTTATTTTCAGGGACTAAAGCGTTTAAAAATACAGTAAACTAAACTATTTCCGTATATACATAGTTATATATTAATTAGTTCATTGACTCTTAAAATATCCGGTTTTAACAATTTAGCTCTGAACATATTATAAAACAATTATATTAAAAGAATACTTAAGTACTCGGGTGACAAGAATAGCTCAAGAAACAGACTGTACTCATAAATCATCTCTACATACCTTACATTAAAGATGACTCTCACTTATTAAATATAAGGGGTTATTCGTGAAACGATTCAAAAACGGTTTTGTTCGATATGAGAATAATTGTAAAATAATATAACCACCTTCAATACGCGTTTCCGCAATTCTCTTTTGAATATATCAAAAAAAATAAAGACCGGTCGAGAATTGGAAAAAAAATCTCTTAACATACTTATAAAATAATATATACATACAGTCGAACATAAAGAGAATAAAAAACTAGCATAAGTAATATATGAAATCTATAACATAAATAAAAGTGCTATAAATACATACTGTATCTTGTGCTGGTATTGGTACTAAAAATTTAAAAAATGAATAAAGAATAATGAATATGAATATGAATAAATAATATGGTTTTATTTTTCTTTTTCAAAATTATCTAATATGCAACGTTAAAGTTTATTCGAATTGTAATATTCGATAAAAAGTAGTTAGTGTTTGTACTGGACAGCTCATAAAATGTGTATAAAACAATCTCGTAACAATATCGTTTCACAGAATACCCTTCCCAATTTATTTTAAGTAACCCTTTTATTCGGGAATTATGTACATTAAAGATGCTTTTTATAAGATTCTATTTTCATAACAACATATGGCACTACCCTCATTGTCTAATATCTGTGTACCCTTTCAGAAAGTATTAAAAAACTAAGTCAAATGTCTTTAGTTCCTCGTTGAGAAAGTGATGTTTCAACACGGTGGTTTTTTTTTTGTTTTTGCCCTGTGCTATGTGAGTAGGAGACACTTAAATGCCTTGTATTGAAGTTATTTTGAAGTGCGAAACTGCCACGCAATAAAAAGGAGTGCCGAAAGTGGAGTTAAAAGATAGGTTAAGAACTTTTTACTTTTATAAAAAAACTATTACAGTACATCGTATATGACCACTAGGCCTTGCAGCCGATCGCCTACGACATAAGCCGACTTGAAACAGCAGTTGGCGTGCCGCTTTATTTTGTTTCTGGTAAGATATTGTTTTTTTTAATTGATTTCAAACAACTGTAGATATACATGCACATACTTACGTACATTATGCTGATTATAATTTAGACCCATTTATGTTATAAGGGACAAACCTTTTGTCGTCATCCGGGAGCTTTTGGGAATTAGATGGGAAAACTTTGAGTTTATTGACAGGAAATGAAAAATAGAAAGGGGATATATATGGATTTTGCTTATTACGTCAGACGACCGTCGACAGGTCGACCGTCAGTCGTCAGTCGACCTTACGCCCATGACGTCAGGTCGACGGTATTGTTTATGGTTCCGTGGTCTGAGTACAAAGCACAATACAAATATGTAGCGATCAAATAGTTCAAGAATATCAATACTAATAGAAATTTTTCATTGATCTTATTTCAAAAGTTCACTATTCAAAAACATATAAACCAGAAAAACTTATTGCTGATGATCACACACTTGTAAAAATTCAATAGAAGTAATATCCAATATTTCCGACATCCTTGATCTCCAGTGCGAGTTCCACCCTCACATCCTGATCTACATCCGCACAGGTTTCGAACAATATTATACTAATTCAATATTCGCACCCTGACATCCTGTCTCAGTTTACACTTTCTATTGCATTATAAAACAGTAATGCGACAATTCAATGCTGCCTTACAAATTAAATCCTACTTCCATTGTAGAAGAAAGTGAGCAATGGACTTTTAACATTAAAGGACTGATCGCAATCGATAACATCCCTTTTCTATGATGTTTCCAATTTGCGGGATAGTTACGAATACATTGTAGGATTTTCTAGACGATATATTTCATTTGTGAGCCAGGACCGTCAGTGGATCATAAATGAGGGTGTTGTTACAAAATAGATTTGAAATCTGATATGTACCACAATGTATGCACAAGTGTGAAGAAAGTAGATCACAGTTATTTTGTGTTCAAATAGGCTAACAGAATTTTGATTACCGAGTTCAGTCAGGCCGGTAATGACGAATCGCTTATACAAATTATTTCAAACTTAGACTTTTAGGGTCTCCGGACAAATAACTTTTAACCGACTGCTTAAAAAGCAGGGTTATGTTTTTCGAGTTTATGTATGAGTTTATGTAGTTTATGTATTTTCGAGTTTATACCCAGACAGAGGTGTATGCAGCCCCCACATTCTGCCAATTAGAATTTGTTCCCACTAACGTAACTTAATACTATTAATACTATTGCCGCTAACTGGGAACTGTATGAACAGTCATACATTTGAACTGTTGCACTTAAAAAGTTAACATCGGGGGTTCTATTAATAAGTTATCAATAAAATAATAGCCATGTGGTTATCGGTTGTGTTGAATAGGGCCACCCTATCTCTTCCCGTGTGTCTAAGGCGTCTAAGGGATCGGACTGTTATAGATCAAACAGTATAATATGTACTAATATGTTCTTAGCAATTAATTTCACCAAACATTTCTCATAGGGTCAACGCACAAATAATTAGTTACAATTAGTTCACAACGAGAGCACACGAAATGTAACGCACTCGCGCTCAAACCTTAACTTATTGTATCAACAGTAACTTGAACGGAATTTATTACTTAAGTATGTACTTAACATAGAATAAACATTATACAGACTCGTCATTATTTCGTTATCTGAATGTATATGCCTACTATCTATAAAATTAATGTCTACTGTACGTACAAATGGTTAATATTTGAATTTAGTATATCATATAATTTAGTATATATATAATATAGTATATCATATAATATAGTATATATATAATATAGTATATCCATATATTATACTTGCCCAAGGCCTTGGTCTATTGACAAAAAGGCTGGTGACATTCACTTTCTTCTTTCTTTCTACATTTATTGATGAAATATGCAATTACACAAAATACATTATCTAATTAAAATGAGATCTGGGCATCCTCATTAATTAATAACATACATACATGCTAGGCTAGGCAGAGGCGTCTCAAACGCCTACCTTTTACTTATTATAATTTAACTTACATAATACGGGGCAAGCTTTTGCAATCTTCTAGGCACTGTATGACAGTACCTAGAAGACTGCAATACTATACACTGTCTTATAGATAACAGTCTAGTAATTTGATAAGTCGAAATAATTTCTAAATATACTACACCTACTTATGTACATCTACTATTGTCCACTTAGATTTTTTAAATAAATCTCTCATTTTATTTCATGAATTTTAATGTACCGCCCAAATATAATCTATGTATAGATATAACAAATAACTTATCATAGCGAAGGAATTCAGTTTTGAATGACTAATTCCACTACGAATAATTTCGTTTTGCAATAACAATTTATTTAAAATGTATGACCACTTTATGCTAAGTTCTTTAATCTTTGATTTCTCCAACGATTTTATGATAATGACATATTTAGCGTACGTTTCGTTTACGGTATTGTCTATCATATCTATAGGGCCCTTTTTCATTTGTTTCTGATTTTTTGTATATATATGTATATTTTTTTATTATTAGTAGTAGTCGTTTTCAAAAACACCTTCAACTACCAATGTCTCTTCAAACCAGTTTGACAAATTCCAGTGTTGTCTGGTAGCGATTGCATTAGCAATACTGCCGCCGATGTACAAATAAATTATATTCGATCTACCTATTAAGATAAAATTCATGTTTTATGGTTCATGTTGAAATGAGTAAATACATTTAAATCTTTTCTTATTTCAGTTGAATACTTTATTTTAGAAATATTTATAGCCGTATGGTTCTCAGGGGAGTAGAATAAGGCAATCCACTTTTCTTCTTCAGAATTCAGATAGATATACATGCATATACTTACGTACATTATGCTGATTATAATTTAGACCCATTTATGTTATAAGGGACAAACCTCTTGTCGTCATCCGGGAGCTTTTGGGAATTAGATGGGAAAACTTTGAGTTTATTGACAGGAAATGAAAAATAGAAAGGGGATATATATGGATTTTGCTTATTACGTCAGACGACCGTCGACAGGTCGACCGTCAGTCGTCAGTCGACCTTACGCCCATGACGTCAGGTCGACGGTATTGTTTATGGTTCCGTGGTCTGAGTACAAAGCACAATACAAATATGTAGCCATCAAATAGTTCAAGAATATCAATACTAATAGAAAGTTTTCATTGATCTTATTTCAAAAGTTCACTATTCAAAAACATATAAACCAGAAAAACTTATTGCTGATGATCACACACTTGTAAAAATTCAATAGAAGTAATATCCAATATTTCCGACATCCTTGATCTCCAGTGCGAGTTCCACCCTCACGTCCTGATCTACATCCGCACAGGTTTCGAACAATATTATACTAATTCAATATTCGCACCCTGACATCCTGTCTCAGTTTACACTTTCTATTGCATTATAAAACAGTAATGCGACAATTCAATGCTGCCTTACAAATTAAATCCTACTTCCATTGTAGAAGAAAGTGAGCAATGGACTTTTAACATTAAAGGACTGATCGCACAAATAAATTATATTCGATCTACCTATTAAGATAAAATTCATGTTTTATGGTTCATGTTGAAATGAGTAAATACATTTAAATCTTTTCTTATTTCAGTTGAATACTTTATTTTAGAAATATTTATAGCCGTATGGTTCTCAGGGGAGTAGAATAAGGCAATCCACTTTTCTTCTTCAGAATTCACTGCCGTGGGTGTAATCAAATGCGACTAAGGTATTGGACTGCTTTCTATAGTATATGTACAATTTATATTGCCCTGCCCCCTATTAGATAAATGGGACTAAATTATTATATTTGACTACCTCCCTCTGCCCCTATGTATTTTATCTATATTAAGAACTCTATTAAATCTGTATTGTAAATAACTACAAATACAAACTTATGTTCGCATTTTTAACATTAGTGCAATCAGTGCCTGTATAATATCTGCTACTACAAAGACATTCAGAAAGATACTCAAAGATTGTAACTTTGAGTAGCGATAACTGGATGGAACACCAGTTATCTGATTAATTATCTCTTGTTGTAACATAGGCTAAGTTTGTTTTAACTTACGGTGCTAAGTGATTGCTTATTGATGCACCTAAGATTCTCGATATGCGGAAGCTACAAATTTCCGCTACTAATCACATTAAAAAATTTATAGCTTTCGTTTACTTAGCTAAATCTGTTTGTGTTTCATTTTGACACGGAATTAAGATTCTTGCTTATTGTGTTTATTAATTGTTTTTAATCGTACTTGGGTAAAATATTTCAAAAAAGGTATGTGTGTCTGCACTATCGCGAATATCCGACTTTAAAGGCGAGTTTCTTTTTATTATATAGGGGGACAGACGGTTCACTATGGTAAGTGATAGCCCCCGTCCTTATACACCTGCAACTTAAGAGCCGTAAGTGCGCCGCCAGCCTTTGTGGGATGCGGGGAGGGAATGAGGAGAGGTAGGATGAGAAGACAGGAAAAAAGAGAGGGGTGGTGAGAGGAGGGGAAAGAGGAGAGGAAGAGTTGGGCATCCGGAAGCCTCAATAATTGCGGCAAATTGCAACGCAAGTGTTGCATCACAGCCGGTTTTCTGTGAGGCTGCGGTATCGCACCGGTCGAGCCGGCCCATACGTTCATGGCTCTACCACGTAAATGTGCACGCTTTTTTACGACCTTTGCATTAGGTATTCGATTCAATCTGTATAGATATCGTTTCGTTATCTATAAATATCGTAATATTTACTGTCATTTTTTTCTCACGCAATTAAATAATTAAGCTTTATACATTTACATAATTGACTTCAGAAGTAGTTACCATATTGTGATGAGCACGTTAGAATGTTTAAATAATTCTCTTGATCTGAAATTCACTAGTAGTATTCATTCATTTATACATCGACTCATAAACTCAAGGCCGTTATTCCTTCGGAGTAGGCAGGGTGCTTTTATCTTATCTTAAGTAACAGACGAGGTTCGTCTACTTTTCAACCGACAACCGATCGATTTTTCAGCAATATTTATTGATGACTCCAAACTCCTGGTGGACAAACTCCAGTTTTTCAATTCAAATTTGTCAAAATGTACCTACATGGCTTTATGATCGTTATTCAGATAAGTCTTCCAAACCAAGAAAGAATTTAATAGGAAAAACATATTGTTTGTATATTATTTTACCACTAAGGTAGCAATATAAGCGACGCTCGAGTAACACCAAAGCCTCACAGATAACAATACTTACGCTGTATTTCGCCAGGTGAGTGTGGTAACCGAAATCCCAATCCCATCCGCTTGCAACTCTTGAGTTGCAGGCATCAGTGGGCAGCGGTAGTCACTTACCATTAGATGACCCGTCTGCTCCTTTGCTGCCAATACCATAAAAAATATGGAGTCATCAGCTCAAATTCTTCACTTATACTTCCTATGTCGATCTCTCTTTGCTGAGTTTTTCACACCTACTTAATTACTAGTAAAAAACACTACATACCTCTTGACATTACGTTGATTTTATGGTGATGGAAAGAGGATGCGATAAGCTATCTCTAACATTAAGATTAGTATCGTATAAGTTTTTAAATAATTTGACAAAAAAGAAATAAGGCTTCCTCTACTAATAGCAAATAATAGTAATTAATTAAGCTCGAGCTGAAACTACTATTTAATTTAAGAACAAATAAAAAATATTATCTTAATTTTGGGCACATAAAAAGAAGCTGTCGCCCTCATGTCCGTAAAGTTATAGCATAATGTTGTAAGCGCGGAGCTCAGACTCCAGAGTTTAGACTTTAAGTGTAGTTACTTATGGTCTTTATTCCAAGTTGTTTTATACATAAACTCAAGTCTATATCCACGAACCTTACGTGTACACACCCACTTTTTGCAAACCACAATTTAGTCCCACACGTCTCGCACGTTGTTTTGTATTCTTCTACTATACATACTTATGTTTGATATACTATACATACTTATGTTGAACATGGTCATGAATTGCATCGTCATGTAAGGAGTAACTTGGTGTCGCAACACCAGTGGTGATGCTTGGGCGATTTATATATTTGGCTTTGAGGGCCTTAAAAAACTTTAAATGAAATTTATAAAAGTATAAAAAAGTGTCCTGCTGGTATCGGGTACAGGGCCCAAGCCCTCGGTGCTTAGGGCTTCAGAAACAGCAACCTCCTCCTAATACGGGCCGTGTCAAGGACTGCCTTCTGCATCAGTCCCCTAACATTATTCTTATAGTTAGAATAATGTGTAATAGAGATTAAAAAGAGTAGCAAACCGTTTGTATTCGCAGTTTGTTCATTGGCTATATCGATATCGAGGCTCTTTACCATTTAGAATTTAATATATACATACATATATTTATAATATAAATATAAATCGGACGGATCATCTGGTTGTTAGTGACAACCGCGATCCTTAGATACCTGTAACTCAAGAGCCGCAAGTGCGCTGCTCACCAACAAGAATGATGAGGGATTGGGGAATGTGGAGAGGGAAAAGAGGAGAGAGACTGACTAATTTCGACGAAATGCAATGCAGGTGTTGCTTCACAACCAGTTTTCTGTAAGGCGGTGGTATCTCACTGATAAAACCGACCCATTCCTGCCTAAGCATACATACATCTGAATTCACTGACAGACGTATTTGTTCACCTTCATTTACGCTCTTTCCTGAAAAACTACATACGTACGTATAATTTGTTATCTGTGAGTCTAGCAACTCTAAGGAACACTTATATATTGCAATCACATCAAACTCATACTAAAATTAGGTAATCCCGTCTTCAATTACGAAACTTAATTTTCAATAAGCCCTCTCACCGTATACTTCCACATCTTACATAAACAGTGCTTAAATAAACACTAAAGCAGATGAGGTAAGTCACCTGCCATGCACCTAACCTGTGGAGAAAGTCGATATGATAATTGGCTGGGCACCGATGTGCGACCGGACCGGCTATGTCGTCGCTAGGTTAATATTGATATGCCATTGGACATTTATATAATGTTTGAATGTACCTACCACTTCCCGGCTCGAGCCAGTTCAAGTTATAGGTATACCACCGTCACTTGCCTGAGCTATTGCTTATACTCCCTAATCCCTCTGTATAAATATCCCTTTCCTTACCTTCCTATATTCCCTTTCCTGTCGACATACCACAAATTTTACTACCCAATTTTCCAAAAGTTCCTGGATGACGGCAACAGGCTTACCCTCTATTACGCAAATGGGACTAAGTCATAATCGGAAAAATGTGGGCATTAATAATGCCTCTGCCCCCAATTACCCTTACCCCTTCCAGGATACAGGCTGTATATGTATGTGCCTTCCAAAGTTTTGAGATTAATGATTCTGTATGCGTATGGCAATGTAGCATCATCAAAACGCTTATTTGGCAATTGCACTTTTGCTGTATCTCATCTTCAAAAGATGAGAAGATGAGAATTCGTCTCTATATAATAGAAGGAATATAAGAACGTTTAAATTTTTTGAAATATTTGAAATTTATACAATTAAATTTTGATCTGGTACGTTTATACTGTCAATTCATAACGAATTCTGAACGATTAAGTTTTCTTCATTCCGTTGCCAGTTGTAAGTATATCTGCAAACTACAGTAATACAACCAAATAATGTAAAGACCACTGTATACTTGTTACCAACGTGAAAACAAAACTGAAATATATGGCGGAGGTCGTATCCCTACTATTCTTTTGTCACCATCTTTCTAAGCACGCGACGCTCACTTCTCCCGCGTTATCAATCATGTATTTTACCATTTCAATGGCTCGCGGCGAATTTTATGCAACATTTACTGATTTAAATTTAAAACAATTATGTATATATACCATCACGATAATGGTGTCCATTAATTTAATGCTCTGAATATATTTCTTCCCATGTGTCAAGTTTGCTAATTTTTGCTATATCAAAGTAAACAAATTAGATCGATTTTTTTATTTCACAAATAACACAAAATCCTTGGCCTAAAGAAGAAACTTGTATTTAAAAGGAATTAGTAATCAGAATTGAGCGAATTTGAAACAAACTTTGATCTTCAAACAAATGTCAATGCCCCAGGGCGCACTAGAGGCTAAAATATAGTCACTAACAAAATTTGCAATGTATATAATTTGTTCTACAAGAAAACTGTAAAATTTTTTAAACATTTTTTTTTAACTTCATGTAAGTGGAAACACCAATTGGACGGTAGTGGTAGTGTTCCATTTAAATACCTATCCTCAACTCCTTGAAATGCGTAGTATAATACTTTTCCATAAAAGAAACAGCATTATAGAGACACGGGTCATGTTTATACTTATAGTAAATGACTGCCAACGTCCATAGATACCTACAACTCAAGAGTACTGCGCTGCTCACCTTTGTCAGGAGGGGAATAAGAAAAGAAGGTTCGGCTTTCGGTAACCGCACTCACTTGGTAAACTACAACGCAAACATTGCTTCACCACCGAGGTAGGAGGATTAATCCGATCGAACCAGCCTATACTTGCCTGAGCATGGCTCTCAGCCTATAATAGTTCGTTTTATTTTTTAAACCTTTTGAAGTATTTCTTACTAATTGTTAGTAATCATGTGAATGCATACAAAACGGTTGTCTAATATCGTCAAATAAAACATCTCATAAATAAAGCCACATCACATCGCTGCATCCTCAATTGCGCAAAGTTATCTAACAACATTCGGACGCGGAGGCTGTACCGTGGGAAACGTTAAAATTATATAAAAATGCATTTGGAATGGTCTTGATTTACTTTATGTTTATAAATTCGCAACATTTAAATTTAAGCATAAATTAATCACCGTTAGAAATCTGTGAAGATGTGCGCATGTCCTACTTATAATTATGCACGGTTTGAATGACTAGACGTATTTGTGTAATTGTCTAGTTTCCTGTAGTTAATCACTAATTATATACATACATAAATACATTCACGCCTGTGTCCTTGAAGGGGTAGGCAGAGGCATAATTAAAGCCTAAATTTAGCCGATTACAATTTGGTCCTATTAACGAAATCCCCTATTATGTAAATAGGAGCAAATCGTAATTGCCAGCAAGCCTATTGAAGTCATCCGGGCTCTTTTGGAAATATGAGGGGAAAAATTCTAGTATACAGGAAAGGGGGGATAGAAAGGAAGTAAAAAATATATTGCTTATACAGATGGATCGGGTAGTACAAGTAACAGCTGAAGCAGGTCATCATCAGATTTATTATTTTATGATTTTGGGGACAAACGAACAGGCGGATCACCTGATAATCACCTGTAAGTGATAACCGCCTTGGACATCTGCAACTCTAAAGTCGTAAGTGCACTGCCCGCCTTTGAGTGTGATGAGGGATGGGGGATGCGGGGAGGGGAAAGAAGAGAGGGGGATGAGGAGTATCGCATCGCATCATCGAGCCGGCCCATTCGTGTATAGCATGGCTCTACCACTGTTAAACTGTACACTTTGCCATTGGTACAGAAACGTACGTAGGTACAGAAAAGAACATAGGGTAGCCAAAATGCGATAGAAATTATAAAACATACTTCTTCACCTATGATTGACAATAAATAGTTTTAAGTTTAAAGGCTACCCGAATTGTAATCAATATAAATAACAAAATAATAGATTTTTTTTTAATATTTTATTTAAAGGTGTCATACAGTCACCTACGAAGGGTAGGTGACTGTATGACTTGCCGTTGGACGTTGAATTTCGGGACATTCTGTATATAAAGCAGCTTTGTTCTACTAGCAGAAAAAGAAACAATTGGAGTTATACTATGTCAAAGTGGCTATGTGTTTTGATTATAATGAGGCTGATTTATTTCTCAACCAACGAACTAAACCTTATGACTTGACTATCTTATGCAAAATTGGCCACGATTTTGATATCACCGTGAGATATATTTAACATTCCCAAGCTTTAATATTTTGAAATGATGTTCAAGAATCGATTAAGTCATCTGATAAACAAAAAATATTTGCTCCATTTAAATAAATTTTGCATTGGCTCTATCAATATACATATGTTTTTGTGTACACAAAACTAAATATTTTCTCGCTCTCATAAATTGGGAATAAGAAATGAGAAGATTTAAATAATAAATTTAAATATACACGTGTTTAAAATGAAAAATAAGTTGGCAGTAAATTATTATAAAATTAGTAATACAGAAGATATATTTTTTTCCTTATTAAGTATGAGAGTAAAAGGTATGTTTATCGTGTTTATGTGAGTATAGTTGTGTATGTATGCATGAACTATGTATGTATTGTGATGACTGCTTGATGGATTTAGCTATGTGAGGTGTGAGATGATCGCCTTAATGTAATAGTGACACAGTGTATGAGATTTCGAAATAAATTCAGCAATAAAAATAGGAAGTTATTCATATATATAGTCCATATTTTTACTTTATTGAGAACAAATAAGGCTGTTAGTATTACTTTAAAAAAGTTTTAAAATACTTCTAGTAAGTTTTAAAATACTTGTAGTAAGAACGAGATGAGCCAATGCTAAAATATATTTTTTTACTACGAAATACGAAGACGATGACGAATTTAAATAACGTTAATAATAATTGTGGTGTGCAGACATTTTGAGAATTCACTCATTTAAGTGTATAATAATATTATATTTTTATCATAATATATGCCCGTAAGTGACGACTTAATTATAGCAGTCAAAAAGTGGACGTTCGAGGCGCCTCTGCTTACTCCGTCGGAGATAAAAAAAAGTGCTGCTCCTTTCTACCGATAATTATCACCAGAGCACTAAGGCGTTAAATGGTCACTGCACAAGCCATACCACGGATGTTGCTTGTTCGCGAACTTGATATTTAAAAATAGCAGATCTAGTTGATTCTAAGGATGTTATTGGAGTTCTGTTTTCTGTTACTATTTCTGAAGTATCAAGATTTTTAAATGCTTAATATAATGGTTTTTAGTAACTATTGTTTCTTTTGTTCGTTTTTCTTTTGGACTAATTTTATCACGTAATTTCTTCTTTCACAATGAATCGTAATTATTCTCTTCCACAATACCGTAACCTCCGAACATATCTTCATAGATATGTTGATGAATGGACTATAAACGGCAATGATGAATACTAAAATAACTATTAAAACATACATATATACATAAAATGTATATAATTTTCCATTAATAAAAAAATAACTACTTCATACAAAATTCTCTTACCTCATAATAAAAAAAGGGGCCATAATTTGAAACAGAATAATTAAAGCAAAGTATTAACGTATACGTTGGAGTCAATTAATTTATCTACTTTAGCAATTTAATTTTATTACATAATTTATGTATATAACTGTACAAGTTCATTAAGGTGTTGTTCAGACTAGATACTTGTACTCGGTTGGACTATTTAACAAAATAATATTTATTTACAATAATATTAATTTAAATAAGTACGTTGAACGTAGCCTATGTTCTCTCCCAGTGTTCGAAGTATCGACATTCCAAATTTAATAATAATCAGTTGAGCCATTTAGCCGTGAAAAGGTAATAAACGGATAGATAGATAATTGTCTCTTTATTCTAACTGTGATGTGTGGCGAAAGAAGGTAGAATTTGTGATCGCTTTTGAAACACGCGTGTAAATTTTGTGCAGTACAAACCGCAGTAAGTAATGTAATAATTCGACAACTAGTCTATGTCTAAGTTTTAACGATGTGGCCTCGATGTGCAATGAACAGAAATAATAGCAAAATAAATTACTTAACTAATTTTATTAATCTATTTTTGGTTAATCTACTTTGAACAAAAACTTGTGTAATCGCGACTATTGGGTGGGTCTAACCCTTAGACCCACCCAATAGTCGATGTCGATGAATAGTGTTCTGTGTAAACGTTTTTGAATGTTTAAAGTCCAGAAGCCAATCCTCTCACACATCAGGGCCCGGCCAAGATCTGCAGGGGTTCTCTAAAGCACCCCTTCTAGAGTATACCCCTTGCAAAAGACCCACTTGTGACTGAACAGGGTCTTAGTCGTTTCGAGTCCGAAGTACCGACAGCTCCGGTGATGCGATGGGGTTTTCAGACGAAAAGAAAAGTTCACACACACTTTACCTCTTTTTTAGGGTTCCGTACCCAAAGGGTAAAACGGTACCCTATTACTAAGACTCCGCTGTCCATCCGCCCGTCCGTCTGTCCGTCTGTCACCAGACTGTATCTCATGAACCGTGATAGTTAGACAGTTGAAATTTTCACAGATGATATATTTCTGTTGCCGCTATAAAAACAAATACTAAAAACAGAATAAAATAAATATTTAAGTGGGGCTCCCATTCAACAGACATGATTTTGCCGTTTTTAGAGATAAAGTAAGAACCCTTCGAGACCGACTCGCACTTGGCCCATTTTCTTTCTTTACTATCCTCTCTTTATCCCCAAGGATTGCTGATGGAAATCTCAACTATGTGTTGATGTGTTGTTCTCTGTCTCGCATTTGTACACGTGCATTTCGTTCCTGTATATGTATTCAATATGATTATTTAATTAAAAAATAATCTGTATTAATACGTAAATAGATACACTCACGCCTGTATCGCCGAAGGGACAGACATAGACATCTCAAAATTAAATAATACTTTCTGCCCAAACTTTAATATAAGAAAAACAAAAAATAAAATGGCCTTTTTGTTAATGATATGAGTTTTATGGCTTAGACAATTATGTATGCCCATAACAGGAGAGAAAAGCTTACTTGTTTAAGAACTTTATTTTAGTGGATTAAAAGAAGATATATCAAATAAGAAAGCGATATAACATTATACTTGTTTTTGGTTATTTCTATTTGGCCCTCGTTTAGGAACAATGTAATATGTATATACTTTTTTAGTTACCTAAGAATGTACATCTTTATCTGTTTTATCTTTTGTGAACACAACAATTTCCTTTGGTGTAAAATAAAGCTTATTTCTATTCTATTCTAAGATTTGAAAAACTGTCTAAAGAAATAGCGATTTTTTTACTGTATTATAACCAGCGAATCTTCATGCACCGGTCGGGCACCCATTCGTGCCTAAGAAACTCTCTCACTGAAAAAGACTTTCTTTCATAAAAATCCCAACTCCTTTGAATTGACGGAATTGACATTGTTTGTTTGACAAGTAATTACATACATACATACATAACCTCACGTTCATTTCCTCAAAGGGGTAAGCTGAGGCGTATTAAATATCATTACTTGCCAATTATGAGTTTGTCCTACTCACGCTATATTGAACAAGCCTACTGCCATCAACCGGGAATTTGGATATAAAAGATTTGAAACTTGGCATAATATTCGAAGGTAGTTAAGCAGGCAACCGCGAGAAATGAAAATTGCTTATACGTATGGATTTGGGGAATAAACAAGAAGAGACCCAGCTCTCGCCGGAAAGTCTGAGTTCTCTAACATAAGTTATTACATAAAACAAATTAAATAATTCATAAAGCGATAACTGCATAATCTAAGCAATGACTTCTCATGAGACACTGATTCGTAGCTCATGTACCTCTGACTTGTAAAACGTTCATGTACGTATTATATATTAATTATCACTTAGCAATAGAGGAAAAATAAGTAAGAGAAATCCATACTTGAGAACTCTCTAGAACATTATTGAAGATTGTGGAAAGTTATTTGTTCGTAGGAGATTGTATGTAGTCATAGAAAACCGGTTGATAATCAATGCTTGCGAGACTTATGGAGACCCAAACTACTTCTCCGCTTTCGCTTCCCTCTTTCCCATCCATGGAAAGGCAGCGCACTTGAGACTCGTGAGTTGCAGATGTCCATAGCAGCGCGGTATTCTTACTATCAGGCGACCCGTCTCCTCGTTTGCCTCGCAATGCCAAAAAAAAGTTGTAAGTCCGTTTTAAAAAAAACTGTAAGTCCGTTCGAAAGAAGACCTCGTCAGACATTAATTGTCAAGACAGTTTGTAAACAGAATGACTCAAAAATAGAGACTATATCTGAAACTGGCTGGCTGAACAATAAAGACGCGTTATAGTTATTTTCACGTCATTTTAATAACCGTTTTAATCTGTCATCAATGAAATATTACAGTTAAGGCGTTAAAACTAACAAACAAATATATTATTAAGATTCATAGCAGCCTGTCTGCTCGCACCCTTATTTGAGTATAGGATGTGCACACACTAGCGTTTGTTAATGGCGATCGCCTGATCGTTTGGCGGTCAATCGTCTACATTTATTTATGGTACAGTTTTATAATGCATGTTTGTGAAGAGAGCCGCGGAATGCTTTATGACAACAAACTAATTTCATAGATGTTTTTTTTTTTCGGTTAAAAGTAAGTTCTACGGATAAATATAAAAAAAAAGATTGCATGAGTAGTTTATTTAGTTGAGGAAAGTATCGCCTAATGTATTGAGTAACTACGACGTAATTATTAAAGTAACGGATAGGGAGAAACTTACCATCGCAGCGATTTAAAGCACGTGACCAAGGAACAGCTTAGAGAAGAGGCCTGCCTTACGATTAGGGAGAACATCCTGAATGGCTTACAGGTGAGCTTACTCCTAAGTATGTGTGATGTGGAGAACATCATGTGGTATGAGTCATTTTGACTTTCACATTACTGTCTCGATTGGGAATATTACACGAACTTGAAAAGCTTGGCTTAATATAGAACTTGGTTATAAATTACGACAGCAAAAATTGAGGTTCTATTTAATTTAAAATTAAATGTTAGGACGGGTTTTGTACAAACTACAACATACGATTATTCCTTAACATTTATATACAAAAGAACAAGACAAGGCCCAGTAGACTTGCAGCATAACCGAAATAGCGCAGAACCTCTACCTTACTAAAGAATAAAACCATACCCGGGTGTTGTTGTAGAGAAACATACGACTATGGGGATTAAATTAAATTGAAACTTCTGATCAAATCGACTACACTGATAAAATGAAGTTTGAATTAATCAGGATTGGAATGCGCAAGTGACAACCTCTTAAGTATAGTTATAAACTTTCAAATTCTTTAAATATAGTATAGTAAACCGAATAACAATATAGTAACCGTGTTGTTATTCGTATATCAATGCAAACGCCAGTGACTTTTAGAAAACTTATTAAATACGTCTCGTCTTATCGGCCCACGTTGCCGTCACTTTCCAGGCGTACCAGTGGCGTAGCGCTTACGGTGTTTGTCATAATAATGTCTATTAAGTAATTTTATGATGTCCTGCAATATTATTGTAACTATTATAGTTCCCCTTATTTTTAATTGATTAAAAACTACTAAATACTTTTGATGTGGCGATAGCATATGTGACCACAACAGAAACTTCTAGAAACAAGTAACTCGCAAAATTAATGTCAATCGACATAAAATATCATATTATCACGACTAATCTTAACACTCATAAACAACTGAGCACCGACAAATTTATACTAATTACATTTTTTTACTCCTCTTACATCGCTCGAGTTTATTGACATATAAAAAAACTAACGGTTGCGACCGGAAACGGCTTTTTTAAACCTATTTAGACGGCTCCTTAAGAATATATAGCTTTATGGAATGATCTCATTATCTACGCAACATTGGTTTTTGTAAAAAACTATTCGTATGCCGATGACTGCACTTAATTATGCCTTTATTTATGCGTTTGGTACAAATAAAAAAAGGATATAACTTACTTGACCAACCAAAGTGCTTTATATTTCCTCCAGCTTTCGCAAGCTGATACATACATTAATCCGAGATCCAGGAACAGATAGGGGCAAAATGATCGTTGTAAAGAAAAATGAATAGCAAAATGTGTTGCTAAGCCTAAAACTCGAGACCGGCGTTATCACTTACTTATATATATAACATACTTATATATATAATATACCAAATATTTAATTTTCAAATGTTCGTTGAAATACGAAAAACAATTTTTGGAAGAAAAATTTTATGAAACCCACTTACCCGCTGACTAAATAAGTAAAAAAGATCTCGTTTAAAAAGCTTTTTTTAGTTTAGAAATTATTGATACTATTAAACCTAATTCTGCAATTTTCTGCATTGCCTAACAGTTGACGAATTTTACAAAACGATTATAATAATTGTCTAGCGCCTGACCAATTATCTTTATGACATTATAATGACTTTTAGAGGAACGAATTTGTGTGTCCATCTTTTTTTTTGTGTAATACGTTACAGGCGGGTGAAAGGAATAACAGTAACAATTAGCGTTATCTTGAGTGTTGAGACTACAAGTTATCCATATCCAAAAAATACGATAATTTGTTACTGCCTTCCTTACTTTATGGAATAACCATAATTATACTTTTGCGTATATCTGTATTCCTATCCTCTACTTCCCGTCTTCTACATTTCCCGTTTAAGCCGAAGTTAAGTTCTGTTCTGAGCCGCAACAATTATAGAATGGCAACAAAAAGATAAAAAGAAGAAGTAGAAAAAGAATATAAATGTATTTCATATGCTGCTCGCTAACCTCACCTTACTTAGACGGCAATATAAAACAAAGGGGGCATTAGGTTTATTTAAATATTTGACGCATTTGCCAGACGACGCGTGGCGACCCCGCCGGACGGCCGACGACGACGGACCACGGTCGACCACAGGAAGTGAGGTATGAATCCTTTATGCAAATTACTAGGATGCATCGGTCAAGGTTTCTTTAAGGACTTTATGGTAATTTTATGTGTTAACTAAATGTAATTTTTTACAATAGGGATGCTAACATTCAACATGAAATTACGCAATACGTCACAGGTAGAAATAGCTATGATCTTGTCCAACAAGAGTTAAGAGTAGAGATTTGTCAGGAGTGGAACAAAAATAAGAAAAAGATAACGAAACACACATTGTAGGAATGAAAGTTAATGATTCGATAAAGACAATATTACTACAATATACTTAGTGTGTTTTAATTGAACCCTGCATATTATTTTTTATTATAATTAAGCTATTGACCAAAGTATCATTCTAAAGTTTTTTTTAATATATAGGGGGACCGATGAACATACGGGTCATCTGATGAGAAGTGACAATGACCATGGATACCTGCAACTCAAGAGCCGTAAGTGTGCTGCCCGCCTGTGAGGATAATGAGGGATGGGGGAGGGGAAAGAGGAGAGCGGGGGATGAGGGGAGAGGAAATAGGAGAGGACTTGGGCCTCCGGAAACCTCACTAATGTCGGGGACATGTAATGCAAACCTTGCTTCACAACTGGTTTTCTGTGAGGGCATAGTATCGCACCGGTCGAGCTGGTCCATTGGTGCCGAAGCATGGCTCCACCACCACCATAAGAAATGTGTGGAAATCATTCTGATAATAACTGCCAATAAACAAATAAAATTACTTTGTCTTATAGAATAATAAATATTAAATTTTATAATTGTAACTGCTTACAGTAATAGTACTATTACTGTATCTAAGCAGAAAAAAAAAACAGTAGTTCTTTTTAAATATCTTTGATAACGCAGCATACGTCTTAAAATTTAACCCTTATAATATATATTATCTACCTTGTAAAACGTATTCCGAACGAACCAACGAACCAGAAACCCAGCTACCCTGTCAAACGTCAAACCCGTAAAATTACTAATGGTGGTATAAATTACCCCTTGAGCACCACCTGCCACCGAATAATACAATAATTAGAACTGACCCCCGTTGATGATTCCATTATTTAAGCCTATAATTTTTTTTTTTTTTTACATTTTGATCCGGAATTGGGGCGCACTGGCTTGTTTTATTGCATATAAATATTGTAAGAGATAATTATTAGATATAAGATACACATGGCTACTACGGGCTAGAATAAGTATAAATAGGTAAGCTGTTATATTTTTATAATATAATGGGGGGGGGGGGCAGACAGACAGACGCTAACCGCTTTTGACGGTGATGGAGTTGGAGGATTTGTTTTATAATATTGGTAAGATAATGGTAAGTGGGGAGAGATAGGGGGCATAAGAATAGAGAAAAGAGGAGAGGGAAAATGAGATGAGGGGAAAGAGGAGAGAGTGGTGGAGCCTGCCCTTTCGTGCCTAAGCATGGCTCTTACACTATAAAAATATACCTATAAATTAACGTAAAATTGAACTGTTAAATTCTTATATCGGATAATGAAGTTTATTTTATTGGGAAAGTAATGTCAGCCGCTGACATGCTATGTAAAAAATATATATAATCACAGAATCAGTACGCTGAAATAGAAGTGGTATCGTTATGTACTGATGGTCGCTGGAGCCAACACATGTTAGAGCGAAGACCGCGACTGGGCAAGCGTAAAGTTCCTGCGGCACGATGAACCGATGACTTGACTTAGCTCAAGACCAGGATAGTTGGCGCTCCATAAAAGAGGCCTTCGCCTAGCAGTGGATAACTGATGATTTTGATAAAAAAAAACTCGTTGTTCTTCCGAACAAAACACAATGAATTTTCTGATATCTTTATAACACGTACAATTACAATAAGTTCATCAAAGTCAACCTTTATATAAAAAAATGGTGTAAATATGTAGTTGTTAGTCCAAACACAAAGGATTGAGAATGTTTTGCAAGCCCAATTACGAATTTGATTTGAATTTGTTAACATATTAGAATAAAAACATAACATTTTTATTATTGACGACACGGCACCTACACGACATTTCTCTTTACTTTATATCTCAACCAAAGTAATATGTACCCAATAGTGCCTTTAAGCAGTATCCCAATCATATTTTAAACCAATCAAACAGTAATTCTTTTCAAACCTTACTTCTATTCTTACATGGCCAACATTTAAATAGCATCGAATCAATCAAAAAGACGCTTGATTTGCAAAAATATCGTGTGCTGTTAAGAAGTCTTAGAACGGAACCTATCTTACATAATATATTTTAAACGTGTGTAATGGGACAGGCACGTTGATGGTGGCGCCAACTATCAGAGCAGTATTGACTGTCCACATAAATGTTTCCCAAGTATTCAAGCATGGTTTGATTCAATGAATGACAATTCTAGCGGTCGCAGTACACTATCAAGATTTAATAGTCCGATCTTTACGATAAATGCTCTATTTTCTTGAAATCACGGGCCAAGTGGTCATATCGCAGGAATGTGTAAACGAGTCGTGAAAATCGAACCTTTTTCAATATAATATATTTTTTTATAATATCGATTCACACTCGTATGTATGAACTTTATTTTCCTGTGAATCACAAATAGTTAATAATAGTTTTATTAATATACTACAAATAACTATTCTTAAATCGATGTATTCTTAATTCTCCTAAGAATAACCATGTATGTATATATTTTAAACTCTGTGCATACTTTCAATATACATAATTCAACATACTCTACACTGTGTACATCTCATACATACATAAATACGCCGTCAAAGAAAGATAAAGAGGAACCTTTTAAAATCTCAAAGCACTTATCCTTTTCAAAACATCAAAACAAACAAACATACATTTGAAGGGACTCCTCCAGATGTTAAGACAAGAATTCTAACCATATTCCTTACTAATTCACACGTCGAAAATTAAATTAAGTCAGAAATCGACTCAAACGCCGGCCACTGTTTACTTGCTCATTACTGACTGCGCCTGCACCGGAACGATAGGCTGGCCTATCTGCTTATTATACTAACCATGTGACATCTTCATTTGATTTACATCTTTAGCTGCACACCATAAGGTTGAAATTTTACTAGTTACATAATTTGGGTTTATGTATCATAAAACAAAACCATGGTAACAAGTCAAGATATTGTTAGAATATTTTGTACAGGCTGCTTATTTGAAATATATTCTTTAATTGGTTCTTTTGAATATTTTTAAGCACATGATGTGCATTTTGTGTTAAAATAATTAAACATTTGATTATCATTAAAAAGGTGAGACTGCAATATAAAACCCTTTGTAAGAACTTCATTACCCATTATTTTTTAATTTTAAGGCTCAATCCTCATTATCATTATTACATAAAAATTTACGTCTTCGATAGTTTATCTCTCTCTTATTATTAATAGCAGTTAATTTTTAATCAATAATTTGTTTTGTGTCGTGTGACAGAGTGTGACAGAGTAGAATAGGGCTACCTCTGTCTTTCCGGTGGTGTCGTAAAAGGCACACTAAGGGATTGGAGTGTTATCAGACAGTATGTATATAGTCATACAGTGCCCGATTGAAAGCAATCGGCTTGCTCCTATTATATAAATAGGCCCAAATTCTAAATTCTGACTACCCCCTAGGATGCAGGCGTGAGCGTATATATGGATATAATTAGTTTAAACACGGTAATCTCTTGAGCTAGTATTCAAATTCGAGAGTAGTTCCCATAGTTTAAGAAACTAGATGACAAAAACCCATCTTTAATCCTTATAATTTAAGACACAACATACAACGTTAACATTAAAATTACATCATTTGAACTCAATCGTAAAAATCATCCACTGGGAAGACATGCCCCTAAAGACCCCTCTGTCTTATTACCGTATGACGTTCAAGAATCAACCTTAAATTATAGTCATAAAGTTTACTTTAAATTACTCCAATCAATAGGTCAAGTTATGCTTGAGTTATCATAGGTCTAAGGGCTGACCACACTTTATTGTTTAAGCTTTTTTTTCCCTTCTTTTGTATTGTCTTGAGTTGAGGGTATTTCGGGAGGAAGTGATATGTCGTTGGGTTTTATTATATTTTATTACTGGAAGGAAGGATATTTGATACAAATACGTTACAGCTGTGCTCTTGAAAACGATTATGTTTTATAATACGAACTGGTATCAAAGATGAAATTTATAAAAAAAAACATGTATTCTACTTTTTCTTTTATTTACACTTAACAAGATCCCAATTTCATTGTTTAAAAAAATTATATATTTATAAATAAAAAATATTACATCATTATTATTACTTATATAATAATAAATTGAGACAAATTGAGACACACAAATAAATTGACATTGACATTTCATAGATAAATTAAATTCAAACAGAACAAACGATCGTGCTCATTACACAATTATTAGTCCTGAGTAGAAATCGACCCCCAACCTCAGCATAGAGGATTTTAGCTTACCGCTGCACCAACAGGCAGGTCCATAACAGGTATTTACCATATCTTCCTTACATCTGACCTGATATTGTACATTGAGCGTAATAATAGCAAAACTGTTTTTTTTTTTAATACAACAATACAAGCACGCACTAGAAATTATTCATGAGACGCCAGGACCTTACAAACATACAAACAATTTACACAAACAACGCCCAGACTCGGAACAACTATTTGTGGATCATATAATTTTTCGTCCCGTGTGGGAATGAACCCACGACATTCAGCTCAGCATTCTAAGTCACTAACCACTAGACCAACAGGCCAGTCAATAGCTCTCGAATAGTTAAGTGTCCAATTTGTAGGCCGTTTTCAAAATTAATAATAACGTAAGAATTACTCATTCTACAGATTATGTTGGTTGGCTTATGTATGAAGTAACAAATGAACTATTTACTTTCTGCCTCGTGACCAGTGCATTAAGCCTAAAGTCTAAAGATAAAGTTGCTACACTAAGTACCAATATCCATATAAATGACTATCACAACACTTTAAAATACCAATTATCATGTGATTTGTAAATATAGCCGTCAGTAAAACCACCAAAATTTCATACATAAATCCTTAATTACACATTTCCACGCTCCAATAAGCATATAGATCGAATTTTTATATTGCTAAAACATGAATTTTGTTCAAAAAATGGCCACGCAACATGGCAATAATTCCAAGATTGTATACCTTGCGTAAGAGTGATAATGATTCTATATGAAATGTGTATTGCATATAGAGCACCTCGGCACACATAGTATCATAACTCAAAAATACACATATATACGCCAGTATCCCTGGCGGGTAGGCCCACCCACGTAACTGATAGAGTAATACTTTAGTTATAGTATAATACGTTATAGTAATACTAAAGAATAAACGCCAAGAATATTATGTATAAGTCCTCTCCAATATTGCTTCAGACTCGGTCACAGCACCATTAATTGAATTGTTGGAGGACGTCAGGATCGCACACCCGTAACTCAAATTATGAACAAGCCAAAATGTCATAAAGAAGTCGGTAATTTTATTTTATTGATCTAAACCGCTTTAATGTCAATACCTAAGATATTACCTTTATCTTTTTTTTTTTATTAGATACGGGGAAAACTAGAAGAGGGTCACGTGATGGTAAATGACTACCGCGACCCATGGACACCCGCAACTCAAGGTACTGGCCTTTTAGGTACGCTCTTTTCTTGAGATTTAAAGGTCGGATCGTGTCTTACTGTTTATCATAAATTTTATACACCCTTAATCTTAAAAGTTTGCGTGGTTTTGAGTTAAGACAGTACACGTCCAGTGTTGAGTATGTAATACGCAATAAATATACGCCAATTTATTTTTAATTGCATATTAGTGTGCAGTAGTATGCGATTTATTACAAAAAAAATGTGTGATTAGTGTTGAGGTTCTTGATTAATTTTCTTGGAAATATTTTAATCCCCACGTACTGTTTATTAATTAGACAGAATGATAACCTTATAAATTTATTACTAAAGAGTGGTCAAATTTCAAGCGATGTAACTGACGAGCGTGTATAAAAGGACTGATGAAGGTGGATGAGGAGCAGATTAGCAGATTAAACTCAGATATTATATCTGGGAATTAGGCGTGAGCATATGTATAAACGTGACAAGAAGTCGACGGATTGAGGAGGTGAAATACTGCCTATTGTGATACTCTTTGAGAGAGGCGTATGATCACCAGCGCACGTCTTACGGCCCAGAGAGAGAGGTATGTCGGGATTTTGACGAGAATTAATTAAAGAAGGGTCATGGGACCATAGTCGAGAAATAAAAAGAGGAAACACCACCTACTATGTATAAGTAAACGATTTTTGTACGTTAAAGTGTACCTCAATTTCAACAAGCTTGTGCGAAGCCTAAATACATATTAAAAGTCACAAACGTAATTATATTATTAAATCATCCTCTGCTCATCACGGCCCAGTTTATTTCCTTTCTAAACGTACAAACACACGTACATTTACATATTAATAAGGCAATAAATAACTCATCCAATTGCTTAAAACACTTTCATAGTAAATACGTTCACTAATACACGTTACGTAATAAGTTGTGAACTAGTGGCGTTCATCTTCACCATTTCTAACTGCCCAATAAATGAGTGATGTGTAATGTTCTGTTTCTTTGTTCTACCATAACTTTTAACTACCTAAACAGACTTGGATGCATGGAGATCGTTACGTCCTTACACTTTAGATTCGTTACTATCTGTACTTATCGGCTATAATATTACTTGAAACAGAATATTGTATGGTTACATTTTATTTATTAAAAATTGCTCAACTGCACAAGGAGGTATATATTTTCGAGTTTATATAAACATACATATATGTATGTATATATACTATGTATTAACGTTGTTCCTTTGTTGTAGACGATTTGATTTCGACATATGAGTTGTCATTTAGATCTTCTTAATACTGGGGCATAACTAAACAATATTTATATATAATAGTCAATAAGGTTTACTGTCATGATATAATCTCTATATCTCCTCTTTGGGTGTTTTTATTAGACGTTATTTGCTTGTTTAAAGTCTGCAAAGCCATCACTTTTTACAAATTGAATTGAATTTGAATTGTACACGTTGTTGTTAAGTCTTCGTAATATTTTTTTGAGTATTCAGTTTCCGAACGGAATCTGCCTTTCAACAATGTCCATGGAATTAAGTACAAAATTACTTAACGTGCTTATGAACGGATGTACATTCTACGATTTTATGAAATAATAAGTCTAAAGGGGGTATCTTGAATGAATATTCATATATTCATCAAGTTAATTGATGTTCGTTAAGACACAATTACTGATCGGTACTTCGATAACCAACGGACTTCCCACTGCTGGGTTTAGAGGGTAAACTTAATTGATTTAGAGCTTCAAAGGGTGATTTTTGGGCAAGAGTTAGGGTCACTGTGGTTTTACTTGCAATCATACAACTTTCTCAATTATTTTTTGGTATTATGTAGTAATTCTCTGGTAACCTTGTTAGCATTATTTTACATCTAAAATCCTTAGATTAAAGATATCGTGAAGAAAAGTTAATTATCCTATATTAAATCGAAAAAAAAACGAAAAAACATCATATACCATTTTTTTAAATTATTTAAATCAAGATCGAATCAAAAAGTAATTGGGGTGAATTTTACGTTTTCTTCTGGGGATGAAATCAAGGTGTCTTCTAAGCGTTGTGTGATAGTAGATAGAACTTAGCTTTGGTTTTAAGTAATCTATATCCATCAGGTCTAATTGTAGTAGTGTAGTAGCCTTCAAATGCCATGTTCTTGACACTGAGTTCAAGAACTGTTACAAATATTAGATAGGCACTTTAGTTCGTTTGGTACTTGATTACCTTCATTAGCAATTTATATACTTCATAACTGTAGTTGTACCTGGCGGGCATTTCATTTTATTGGAATAAGAACAGAAAAAAAAATTGTGTCCAATCCAGACTACTCGTATATGTAGACAAGTTTTTAATTAAGAAAATAATATATGAAGGAAAGTAATTTATAAATTACATTTATTCATACATAAACCTAGAAAACATTAAACTGGCTTTTATGGGCAGTCGGGTAAAAACTAAAATATATGTAGTTTATGAGTATTTATAGTATATAATAAAATAAGTCTCACTTGCTACCTGCAGTTGTTTATTCGAAAACCACTTCAAACACAAAATACCCCACAATTTAAATTTTTAATGTCCATGTATATTTGACAGTTGAACTGGGGACCATTTCTCCGGCCCCGGTGGAGGTTGGCGCATGCGCTCACGCTCCGGAACGGCGCACACGTCACGCTACCAGTACACCACGCCTGTCGCGTGCGCTTCACATGGTGTAGGGATGTCAAAAAGTCTAAACTAAAATAATCTTTATCTATTTATAATAAAAACTGAAAACAAATCAACTCAAAGTCAAGAGAGTCAATAATCGCTATATATAATCAAATGTCTAACAATATCTATTTTTTTATATATCCCTATTATGCAATTTGTGAACACTGATAGATGCATGCTGCGCATACAATAGAATTTAAACAAGTGGACATCAAAAATAATTCAGCCCAGTCACAGAAACATACATATACATTTGAATATATTAATATATTTAAATTTAATACTACAGAGAATGCTATTGATTAATTTGTAGATTGCTTTTGCTATTACACCCAATTAACCATAAATTTTGAATAAAAGCCACATTCCTCGCATAAGTAATAATATGCAATGCTAAATTAGAAGAAGTGAAAAATATTACTGTGAAAATTTAAGTTACTTGCACTATATATATTTTTTTGACAACCCTAAAACTCATACACACAAACACCTTCTTTGACTGTGGATGTATTTTATAACTGTCTTTAATTGCTTTTGGAGACGACCTACCTGCTTATTATTAGCAATTTCTGACGTTAAATACCTAATCAGCTTTCTTTACTACGCGTTCTAAAGGTTAGACAAACCAGGAATCTAATTATTTTGAAAAGATGTTGACTTGATAAAACAAAGTTTACGGCGAAAGTTCTAGATGTCTATCACTTTGAACTGAAGATTAACTACCGATAGCCGAGATAATAAAAGACGTTAGAACCTGCGAACAGAAAGACGGTAGCGGGTAGAACTGTATAGGAAATTTCAATTATTCTTATTTGACTAAGTTCGAAACCAAATTTGAATTCGGTGAGTCTAGACTTTGGAAATGAGATCTGATTTTGATTTTGAACCTACCGCGGAGTTTGGGATACCTTTAATAACAGCAGAAAAACAACACAAAAACAGTATTGTTCTAAATCGATTTCTTGTCAAGGATGAGGGCGCTTTGGATAATTCACCAATTTAACATTATAGCACAAGCAACATTCAACATACATACATACAATCACCGCTAAATCCTCGAAGCCATAGGCAGACCTTAGACTTTAGTTCCACTTATACTTCTTGTTCGCATTTTACGACACCCACGGGACAACATAGGGTGGCCCTATTCTACTCCATCAACCATCACTATCTACACGGCTAAATTCAAATCTCTGGGAATATAAGAATATGTACACATAGCACTTTCTTAAACAAATCAAAATGACTTCACTTCTATAAATGCCATTCAGTGCCCTCAAATATCCAGACAACTATTCCAACTATCGAATTCAGTTAGCCCTCAGGGTTTCGGAGGTCAGATGCCAGTCACTCCTTGGAAAAACTGATATTCAGGCAATAACTGGTTTGAATAGAAGCCAACCTCAATAGACATGGGAATTATAAGGCTAGGGAAAAGAAGTAAGCCTAATAAAATCGATTTCAGCTAGCTACGGACAAACAAAATTTGTATGTCATCTGTTAACAGTCAAGCGTTCGTTTTAACACCGGAGTTAATCCTAGCATGGGAGTTTTTTTTTTTTTCAACTTAGCGTAAAGAAAGAGTAAATATAATTAAATTAAAACAATAATATTATAAGATACGATGGGGTTAACATATCTTTATAGATAAAAAGAAAGCCTTCAATCTATCTCCGTGCTTAATTTCATTCAATTCCTTTTAGCCGTTCGGGCGTTATTAAGTAAACACCATATATCCAATCTGTCGCATTAATATAATAATCTAACAAATAAACTAACAGGTAGGTAGTCTAGGTTCTCATATTTTATTTCAACAGTTATATTAACGAAACAAGTTCAGTTAGAAACAAAATCAGACAAACAAACAAACAAAAACAAACAAACTTTGACAACTATCAAAACTTCAAAAATTTAGTTTTACAAATGATCTCATCAACTTTAAATGAACATACCCATCAAAATATAATATCATAATATCCAGAAAACATCATAATCACCCCCACCAAAGTCGCTTTTTTACATGCAAATGAGCTTTTTTACACAAAACTGGGTGGGCACCAACAAAATGTACAATGTAATTAAATACGTCCCATATAATCCTGTAATAAATTACCTTCAGAGGGATAATACCTTTTTTATTTTTATATAAGTTGCAGTTGGTAATCTTATTTTTGCACCATTATATTTCCCTTCCTACTCTTCAGAACACTCAACTGCCACTACAGGATAGGCTTAGTGTCCTGAGTATGGACATTTGCCGGGATCTCAATCCGCGCGATTACATCGAGAGCGTCACTAAGGCGGCCTCGCGTAAGGTCGGTATATTGAACAAGGTGAGACGGTTCTTCTCGGCCGAGATGCTATTGCTCTTACATTGACTAGACAATGCAGACTAGGGTGTTGACCACCACTCTTGGACTCCACTTATTGCTTTCCTGCAGGCAAAGTGGAGTCACTATGGTAGGCTTATATAAAAAAAATGTGGTCTGATTGATAACTTCGTCTCCATCAATTGAATTAATGATTAGGCCAGATCATTTAATTATCAGCGTTTAACGACATATACAGCTAAAAGCATGACCACTTCATGATATGATCACATGGAAGACGTATAGTATCTTTTAAAAGCATGTTTGTTTTCCCGTCTACGATTAATTATTTTATCATTACTACGCCAACTTGTCATTTAGCATTACCGTAATCCTATTAAAAATTATCGCTATTTAATAAATTCCCTTGTACGTATTAAGCTTTAGATAACTAATCGGTGTTAAGCTCAAGATGATATATAAAGAGGTAGTTATCTAGAACATTCGCATTGCAGATATAAATCATATTCAAAACCTATCTGCCATAAAGATCATTTGTTCTGTGTCTGGGTGTAATTTATCTGTAATATGTGTGTATTTAGAAGTATATAAGTAAGTTTTTAGCTTCCTGGTTACCATTGTACAAGCTCTGCTTAGTTTGGGATCAGACGGCCTTGTTTCAAGTTATTATTATTATTATTATTTTACTGCTCCGCTTCATCACCGTATTATTATGTGATATAAAACTCTCCTTCGTAAACGTTTTTAGCAACTCTAAATCATTAATTTTTCTGTGTTAGATTCGCAGTTTTAGAAAATTACACATTTATACAAACTGTATTATATTCAATGTATAATACGGATATGATGCAATAATTTCTCTAAAGTGTCTTCTCAGAACATACACAGTAATACATATAACATCTACATGTACTAGTATTGATGCTTTAAGGGAGCATGCACCCCCACTGATTTCTTCACTATCAATCGATCCCTGTTTAGTAGATGTCTACCCTCCACCATCCGTCACTTCAAACTTTCAAGAAAATGAATTGCAGGTGTCTATGGGTTCCGGTAGTCGCTTACCACCAGGTGATCCGTTACTCGATGGCCCCTATTTTATATAAAAGAAACTATCTATAAAATCCATTACTTGAATAAATATATAAATTAAATTCAAAAGACTTACGACCTTATATTCCTTCCTATTGGTAGGTCAAGCGCAGTACAAAAAGCTCATATATCATGGTACCCCACCGGAACGGGCAAACCACGGCCACCGCACCTAGCTTACATTACCGCCAGCACAACTTGACCTCTCCATCTCTATTCTATTTCAAATATCAGTACTAATTAGAGAGGTCTTACATAATCGGAGCTTTTGCACCGCTAGTTAGCATTAACTTACTGAGACCAGTACAAGTAGGTCTTTGAACTGACTGAGTTCTTAATACATTGTACTGGACTTACGGGTCTGGTCCAACAGGTGATATATGTAAGGCTTATTGAGATGCGTACAAAAGGATGTTACGTGGTAATTTGTTGGCAATGTTTCGCTTCGGAGATTCTTGTTACACTTATGAAATTCAATTAAAACCTGTTTGTTTTAGAACACAGTTATTATGTATGTATCGTTTCCTTGATCGTCAATAGATATGTACCTTTTTCATATCGTATATTGACTGATTGTGTATGATGATACCACTAAAGTGGAGAACAGATTTAGGGATGTTAACTCTTAAATTGCGATTCAGGGTCTTTTTTTCGTCTTCACTTGATGGAGATGGTGTTGATCTATTTTTCCGCTGTATTTATTATTATATTTTCATTTATTTGGGAAACGAACAAAAAAGTTGCAATTACAATTTACAAAGCTCAAACTTATGTTCTGTATTTGGAAGTTGCCACAGCTTGATCATGACCGGTTAAATAAAATATTAGTAACTATATCGAATATTAATATCATGTATCTTTGCCATATTAAAGGACAACAGAAACATAACATTGTAAGTTATCACTACTCGCAATAAATTAACAGCTTTAAGTTATTAAACTCGTAAACTTGCAAAACAAAAATATAAAATTCTGAATAAATTCAGTTTATTAATAGCAAAACTTGCCGACGCTTCAACTCAAAACAAACACAGGAATCAGAATCCTTGTGTCTATTGGCATTACTTCACATCCGTTACTAAAATTCTTCTAATAATACATTGCTGTGTGAGATATCAATGTTCTGACTCATAGATTTATGTTATTGCCTTAGGATAAGATGATTAACTCAATATGGACTGGGATATTTGGCATCATTACAAAGATTATCTTCCTACAATTTATTTTAGTTGAAATATAGCTCATAAGTCGTACCGTCAGTTCATTACAATTGTTTTATCGTCATTTTCTCCGTGATAAAGTCATGCTTACGCAGGTTTGGGCCGGCTGGAGGGATCTCCTCCCTCCCCCTATCATCACCCTCAAAGGCAGGCAGCGCACTTACGACTGTTGAATTGCCATCCATGGGCAGCAGTTGTTACTTACCATCAGGTTCGAGTGTCTGTCGTTAACTTTTTACACCACCTAAGTGACGTATGTAGTAGTAGTAATTTATATTTTCAACATTTTTACTTATTACTACTCGTACATAGAACACTAAAACTGATTTGAGACCGAGACCATATACATATGTCTTACGTTTTGGTGTCTTACTGCTGCTAGTACCCAAATAACCCCTTCCATGATAACCGACGAAGCATGTTTATGAATTCCATACTTGAGTGACCAGTAATGTCATACAGCACCTCACATCACCCCAGCTAAGCATGGCAGTTACAATTTTCTCCACAATTTTAGCGTCGCACTGATTGTCACAACGGTTGACAATTGTTCCTAACTGTCTTCGGAGTTCCGCATTGATGAAACGGAACAATTCTGTAAATTGTCTACTTCTAATCCAGTACGTGGAATGAAAAGAATTATAACGAAGCGTTGTAGGATGATGCTTCCGATTCGACATTCCTACGCAACATTACTGTTTTGCGATACAACTGAGGATAGTATACTTATATACGTACACTCAGGCCCGTATCAGGGAAAGGGTAGGTAGAAGCGTAATTAAAGCCCACATTTTTCCATCATGATTATAATTTAGTCCCATTTACGTGTCTCTTGCTGTCGTCCGGTTTAGTCAATAGGTTTGCCCCCTATTATGTTAATGGGACCAGATTATAGCAATATATTCTACGCAATAATGACAAATTGCCATTCTATTCTATATACAGGTGTACCGAAACTCATCGTCAAGCGGGTACGGGGCGATAGGCTAGGTGGTACCAGTTCTGGCAAAAATAATAAGTTCCATGTTATTTGGTTAAGTGATAATAGGAATATCTTTGAAAATGTTGAAAATGAACACCCTATATCACATATTTAGGTACTGTGAAATTTTTACTAATTTTTTTATTTAGTCCTAAATAAATTCTAAGTCCTAAGAAGTCCTAAATAAATATACTATTGATTACAGTCACAAATCTAATAATGAATATTGTGAGCTCAGTACAAAAAAGTTTTACTAAGTCATGTTTAAAAGCGTTTTATAAGTATCTTTGACTTTGACCTTATTGTATTAAAAAAGTACTAAATTACCCTAGGCAACTTATTTAAAAAAATGGCCATTTAATTATGATTTCATAAGGGTCCGATTTGCTACTTATCATTTCATAAAAATATTTTCAAGATTACTAACCATTTAGAGCATGAAAAACCCAAAACCAAAAATATCAAAGTATGAAATGATAATATCAGAGTATGGCATTTGTATAGTTATCAAAATAATTTTATTTAATTTCCAACAAAATATATATTCCAGCAAACGTTGTTTTGCAACAATTTACGCAACCCTTGTAACTTTATAATATTTGTCGATCTCAATCAGTCGGTCCAAATGCTCAACACTAACGTAACTATTACTAAAACATAACTATTTCAAGCTTCAGAGCATACTGTTTGTTACAAAAACACTTTTATTCTATAAAAATCTATGCAATCGTTGCATAAGACACTTTCCCCTACCTATCAGCCCCTTGATGCTAACGGCTCGGACCGTTGCGGTCTGCTTGCCACGTTAGCTGCGCTCGCAGCGCTTTCGTAAGCCGATCCTGAACGATAACAAATGCATTCACATGTCTTTAAGAACGCAATGCAAGTAGATGACGTAAAATATAAATGGTATAATATATATTCCCGATACATTACTTATTCCATAAGGGTCGTTACTATATACTTCAAATCTGACTTACAGTTTCTTCTTTTTGATTGGCAACTCCATAGTTCTTGTCCTATACGTTTTATGTTCTGTTCTCATTTCCGGTCTAGTTCAATCTAGATAAATGCCAAGCTGATATAAATTTCCTCTAGACTTAATTTCTATCAAGTTAATACATACATTAACAAAATTATTCATAAGTACCCATCTGTTTTCACAATTTTATATTGCAAATGACATGAAAAATAATATATATTATTTATTTATTGAATGGCAAACTATGCCGAATATAATATGTATCTACGTCATTCTAAAATTAGGTTTTAAACTCCCAACCTCCATAGGTGCTGAAAGTAAATATTTAGAAAGAAGGTTAGAAACTAAAACCTATGTATGTTTGGAATCTAACGAAATCTACTGTTATTACGAGGTATTAAAGCGTTCATAGTTCGCTTGGTCTATCATGATTTTCAAAAATTTTGGACTGTGAATACTTTATAATATTCTGAATAGAAAGAGTCGATGTTAGCCGTTATTATTACGTAAACTGAGGTTAGTTTGTGAGAGTGTGTAATCGAGAACTTAAATTTTTAAGACTAAAGATACATACACCTTGATACATACCACTACACCTTGTATTGCCATAAATATTGTTATTTATGGCAATACAAGGTTTTTTTTTCATAGAACATTTGGTACTGTAATAGTTTAACAATAATATAATTACATTAAAAATGTATACAGATCATTCAAAATTATGTCCATTGGCTTTAATAGAGTCTTTTAAACGTTGAGGTCAGTTATCAATAAAAACACCCATGGGAAAATTCTTCACTGCCAATGTTATGGATGGTTTTAGGGACTCCAAATTATCATGGCGTTTAGAGCATGCCATACTCTCTAAAACTGACCATAAATCATAATACAGCAGATTAAGTTCGACGACAGTTTTGATCTCTGATGAAGTCAGGAGTTTCGTTCGTTTCCAACCACGTTTGGGTCGACCGCGCTTTATTACCCGATGCAGAGTCTTGCTGAAAAAACCATTCTTGGTTATGCATCATGGTTTTGTTAACTTAGTCATGGTTAGGCTTAACCACCTTTTCAAGGATTGTATATTGATACACTTGTGCCGATGTTTTGACACTTTTTTCACAAAAATATGGCTCAGTCACTCCTTGATAGCTGACGCCCCACCAAACCATCACTGAAGACGGATAGTCCCCAGGTTGTACTGTGCTGACTAGTTGGGAAGCTTATATAGAGCTTAGAGCATGGACTAGGTCATTCTGCCTGTTAAAATATTGCTCAATAGTAAAAATTTTCTCTTGAGTAAATACGAATTTTCTGCGTTGAAGTGAAGTTGTATTTTTTTTACCATCCCATTCATTCTTAAATTTTCAGTTAAATAATGACCAGTGCATCTCTAAAGTCTGCAAACTCTAAGCCATGTTTAAAATACGCAACAGGGTTGTAGGTGTTATATGCATTTCCAGAGACATTTTTATTTTTGAATTCTCTTTCTTACTGCTTTGATCGCCTTTTCGTACGAATACTACGTGGACGTTCAGATATTTTTTGTCACAAACAGAGGAGGTTTCATTGTACCTATCAAAAGGATGTGGATACCATGTGGATGGAGAGTTTCAAAATTTCATATGGCTTTATACATACTTTATGTAATGCAATCACAGCGATTTGGTTCTCTTTAAAACCTCACTCCATTTTAATAGAAAAAAAAAATTAAAACCAATTAACGCGATGTAAGAATGACAGATTTGCAAATTCAAATTTAATAATTTTTTTTACTGTAACCAGACTAAGTACATATGTATAACACAACAATGCAGTGATATTAGTTTCCTTGGATCTGAAATTCTAGATAGTCTAAAAAGGATTTCATCAGTCAGCCAGGTGATCAAGGCTAAAATGGACCTGGTCCTGCCTGGACCTATCCAGAATCCAGGATTTTAGCCTTGATCATCATCCAGGATCCTTGATCACCTGGATCATATACCTTTAACAGCATGCTTTGTTGAGTAGCAGTAAACACCTTATTATTTCTATCACATTCAATTTCTACTACCTCGTTTTATAGTGCTTGGAAGACACTTGGGAGTAGTTTCGTTCCTTGTTTGAATTATCAGTGTTGAATCATCACTGTCTTGACTACATATGATTTTGTAATAAATAAATAGAATAAATTGTAATTAAAAAATATGTTAAGTACATACATAAAGAAGTATACATATGTATATATGAAGTACTAGAAGTATTAGAAAATTAAGTGCACGGATGGCATAGCGATTTAAGTGGGCACCTCGCCACTACACTGCCGCGCCTAGTGTTGTGGATTCGATTCCCGCACGGGACAACACTTTGTGTAATCCTCAAATTTTTGTCTGAGCCTGGGTGTTCTTGGTGTCCGTTACTTGATTTTTTGTATATTTTCCCGCGACACAGGAATTAATCCTAGTGCGGGAGTTGTCTTTTAAACTAAAATTAAAAAAAAGAAATAGAAAAGTAAAAACTTTTCCTTCAAGAATGCGTTTCAAGCTTACAAGAAACGAGAGAGAGAACATATATTTAAATGGTAAACTTTACAAATAACTTATAATATCATCAATAAATGTTAATGATTATGAAAATCCTTAGTAAAAAAAAATACTCTACCACCGGTATTTTCCTTGCAATAACTGAGAAATCATACTTACATCAGTTCGCTTGCACGCGTGCGCTCACACACACATTCACACCTACTTGATTACACACATCACACACACATATACGCTCGTAACGTATTAATTAACCAAGAATGTGATTTACAATACTCGGACAATTAGCGAATTCCGTTTCGCAAAAGTTGATAAAAACATGTTTTAACGGTGGAGGTTAGACCAGAATTTAATCTATATTATTTCTTAGATCATAATCTGAAATTTTTAAGAAACTGTTGCAAATGGAAGAAGCATAAATACATAGGTAAACTTATTACTTTTATAATAAAAAAAAACCTTTCGAGTTTAGAAAAGGATTTTTGATGTTCGACTGTATGTATCTTTTTTATGTATGATTATGATTTCTATTATTTTATGTATGAAATGTACGATTTCTCCGCACATCATTTGTTTTTTATTCGATAGAGTATACGAGTACTTCTACGATGGTCTCGTGGAAACCAAATATAGATTAATCTAGCTGTACCAAGGATATTACGAATACGTTTTTAAATTGTATGTTTTTACGATTGAAAGCATTGCGAATAGGAATTGGAAAGGGCCATTGAAGGTGTTTATCAAGTTTTTCTTAAGTCAATCGTTATAAACTTTGGTTGGATGGTTTAACATTTTATGCACTTTGGTCTACTGTGATTATGAGTGCTGTGTGGTTCTTGGAATAGGGCCACTCCATCTCTTACTGTGGGTGGCGTAAAGATCTTACTACATTATCCATCCAATGGTAAATAGCGTAAATCGTTAACAATTTAAGTAATCGTGATATTTAATACAGAGATACTACTACTTTGAAACTGAAATTAATCCTTAATATTTTATCTATAAAACTTATAACTTGTAAGAGAGAGGGTTGACATGAATTAAACTATAGGTATTTAATACAAAGGATGTTGGTAACAAACACGGCTGTTTCTGTAAATGCCAACACAAAAAAAAACAACAAGAACATTCATAGAATGTTGTAAAGAAATGTGAAAATGTGAAAAAAATGTTCAAAACAATATTTCAAAATGCATTTTTTCAAGTTTAATGAAAAATTTATCGTCTACATATAATTTGAAAACACCTTTCAGAAACATGCTGTATAAACGTAGGTTTATGTCTCTCTATGTGTTTTAATTATAACTAAGGTTAGCCGTTCTTAATACGTGTATTAATAAATTGCTTTTTTTTAATCCATATTATAAGGTTACAACCAGTACTACCAAGTAATGTACGTACTTTATTCTCGTCTCATCGATTTTCAAACCAACTGCCTTGAAGGTTTTATTATACCATATACGTAATGTATGTTTGACATGAGTTATTATGTAATATTTCTTGGGAAGTATATAGACGCTCTACTCGAGTTTATACAATTTAATAATGATTTTCTTATAATCATTGATAAATGCTCTTTTGTTTTAGCGTATTTGCTGACACCATTTGTACTTAAATGCGTGTTAATTTCTAAAGGGCTGGCAACGCATTTGTGATCATTGATTTAAGTTGCGAGTGGTGGTGGTAGTCACTTACCATCAAAAGACCCGTCTGCTTGTTTGCCCCATATCGCATTAATTATTATTCTTTAGCAAACAGGCGTATATAAAGCTACTACATGAAGTTATAAAATTTGATTTTCCTATTTTACTTTTTATCTGCTGATACAAACAGAGCAATGAGTTTTACTTGTCTGTTTGTGTATCTGACTGTGGCACAATAGCTTTCGGACGGCTTAACTGATATTGATGCAGTTTTTGTGTTTTAAAAGTAATTCAATTGAGAGTGTTATTAGATTTATTTCAACGAAAGCGGTTCAGCCGTTTTTTTAGAAAGTTGACGAGATGAACGATCAAATGAAAGGGCATGATGTGTACATTGAAATGCTTTATGCAAATCTATTCAACTGACTGAAGGTTATCTAATCTGAAAGTTTTCAAGTCGGGGGGAGGGGGTATTTTAAATTAAATTAACTGAATTAAAATAGTTATAAAATAAAAATATTCTTCGACATTTTAAAAGTAACTAAATCCTCTTAGATCAACACCTATCAATACATAAAATTAAAATCCAAAACCATTTATTGCACTTAAAGCAATCATAGGTATTTCTGAATTGTCAAGAGAGGAAGTTAGTCAGACTAAGTCAGTTGTGAAGCTAGTTGTCTGTTAGTAGGTAGAAGAACAGGCAAGGAACTCCAAGGACACTCTTTTTCAAATATTTTATACAATTTTCTTGTTACAATTTATAAGTGTAAATAAAATGTGCGGCCAATACAATACCTGATTGTGAGATATATATAGACGTCTAATAATGATTACCAACTATATTTTAAATAAAAACAGTCCGGAGTTGACCAGCCCCGATCAACGGCACATGTTCACGAGCATGACACACGAGCCATCGTCCAGCTCAACTATATTAAAGGGAACCGAAGTATACAACGCATACACATAATAACAGTAAAGTTCATCTTTCTACTTAAGAGACACATTAAGCAGCTGTTTTCATTAAAAATAAAACAAGACGATCCAATTAAATGAACAAAAGAGACTAAATAAATGACGCTTCAACAAAATCAGACATCTGCTTTTTACCCCTTCTGCGAGAGCGAAGGGTTAACATTAGTCGATAATCACCCAATTAAAGATGAACTGTTGCAACTTAACGGAACAATCGTTTATTTTTTTATTTTAATTGTAGATTTTACTAGATGTGTCAAAGATTTTATTTTGAACAGTACAGGATATTAATAGTTTCTTTTTAAAGAAAATGATCGCCTATTCATGCGTCGCAGGGGACTTAACAAATATACAAGTAACGGACACAAAGAACATCCAGACTTGGGTCAAGTATTTTTGGATCAAATGTCCCGGGTGAAACCGGCGGTTTTGTACGAAGAGTTCAATGAGAGTAAGGGAACCTCGTGAGCTATGTACTCGTAAGGATTGATGACAGGAAAAGCCGTGAGTTATTATATGAAGTTTAGAATTCAGCAATATTCCATAATCCATAGTCCATAATAATATAGTTAGAGGGCTTGACCTTCCCGGCACCAGCCAGTTCAAGTTATAAATATGCGACCCTCACTTGCTCGAGCTATTTGCTTATTTGTACTCCCCAAGCCATCTTCATAAGTACTATACCTTTCCTTCTCATTCTATTCTCCTGTCCTGTCAATGTACTCCAAATTTTTCCATACAATTCCCAAAAGTGGTCGGCTGGCGGCAATAGACGTGCCCCTATCATACAGTGAGCGAATGCATTTTTTAATATATAGTGCATAAATTTACTTAATATAACACAACTTAAAATAGTATTCAAGCTACTTTATATTAAAGATTAAGAATTATATCTAACAGACACTGACACACGTATACAAATATACGTATATATAATAAATACCGTATTCTTGAACAATCTTTTCAGACGTTTAATGGGCCGAGAATAATGAGTTAAGAATGTTTATTATTTTAGTTTTACTAAAAAACCGTTAGTAAATTACGTATAGCCTAGATTTCACGATGAGCAATCGTTACATGCAATCGCATCTTACATAACAGATCTGAGATTTACGTTCATAAAAATGTCATGCCTATTGCGAAATAAAGAGCCTTGAAGTCGCATCATTATAAAACTATCGCAATTTTATGAGCCAAGGACTTTTTACTGAGTTTACCAATTTCCTGTGAGAAACTAAACAAAAAATGGGTGAGAATTATATAAAGACTCAAAAATGATGAATTATGACTGGTATTATTTAAACAGTGGGAATCTTATATGATAAGCGCTTAACGATGCGTCGCAAAAAATTTGATGAAATTACGTACGCATAGTTTTATTTCATTAAAACTTCTAACATAGCTCAAAACCATCGTGGTTTTATAAGTATCTATCTCCATTTATTTATTTTGGAGCTGCAGATTTAGGATCAAGAATGAAACATCCTTCTTTTGGCTCTAAGCTTATAAAATATAGGTATGTTGATTTCTTAAAAACGGTAATGGTATTCATAGAAACGGTATGCGACTCTCCTATCTCTATCCGCGGATGTCTTAAATGTGAACGTAGGGAGTAGACTTATCGGTCGCCAATAGGCCTGCCCCCTGTTACGACAGTCAGACTAAATAATGGTTGGCATAATGTGGGCGTATAATACTCACGTACGAATATTATTATTGAAAAAGTTACTAAACCTCCTTCCAATTCAATATTCAAATTCTAAAATTAGTATTTGAAAGCCTCTTCTAGATAAAACTATACAAAATCGATTGATACGAAAGGGTGATAGGATGTGCGCGTCGGAAATCGGAACTCAAATAACGAGCCCATGCCCGCGCACGTGCATGTAATGCGCGTACGAACAGTCTGCTGTTCAATGGGTTATTGAGGTTTGAAAGGGAAACACGTTAGGGTTGATTTTTGTAATGTTATTAAAGCGTAATTATAAGTTGAATACTTTCGATTTCATTTGTGATTGTTTTCCATTTGCAGGCCAGCTTTCAATGAAACGAGGGAACCGGAGAGTACTGCAGTTAGAATGACCTGCTATTTCATTGGCTCTTTCGTTAGTTTTTCATACGCCCTTGAGATACTAATTGTAATAGCTATGGTACTATTTGAAATAAAGAAAGAAAGAATATACATTTATTTCCAATCAAAAACTAATTAATGTATTAAGTTAAGTGACATAAAAAGTTTAATAACAGATATTCATTCACTAGGTAATAACTTCGCGTGGTAATTTATAACTTGCGAGGTGAGTTCAGTAATATTCAATTCAAAGCAATAACACTAATAAGCATAAAAGTTTACTTTTTACTTCTAGTACACGGCTAAACATATACGGGCTCTTGAACGCTGTCTCTAGTCAAAAGCTTCCTTTAGTGATAATTTATTTGTGCCGCTTTGGAATTTTGACGTAATTTTTTTTTAAATATCACGTATATTTTCGTTTGTCTTTAAGATTTATTCCAAAATCTTTTTGAACAGTGGATCGACAAGCAGCTAGCAAAACATCTACTAATGCAGAATATTGTTTATTAAAAACAACATCATCAATATCAAAATATACAATAGAAAGGAAAAAAAAACAACAGATTTTAATTGATCATAGACAAGTGCATTTCAAATTGCGAATGAATTTCGGCACTATTCATTGTTCATGCACACGACAATTAAACATTGATCATTTATATTTTAACAAAATGATGAAAACAGTTTTACATCATCAGATAATATCATAAATAGTAAAACTCCAAGTAGCTATGAATACGTTTTTGCCTTGCGAGTAAAACTGATATATCTAGAATCTACTTGATATAATCTGAGCCGTCAAAATGTTTTGTACACCAACATTTTATCTAAAATCTCATGCATACTTACTTAATAGAGGAAATCGCCAATTGCATGAAACAATGCTCCGTGGTGTACCGTGTTCTTATTTGAGCCAATATTGGTGAATGGCGACATCTCACTTAGACGACAGCATGTCTACATATGAGTAAAAAAGTAAAGATATTCCAATAGCCAGCATTGATGTTTGTTGTTGGTCAATCTTGAAGATCGTTGTCTTTAATGTAAGTCTACTATTTTGTCGTTATTTAACGAATGTTAAAACGATGTAGCTGTACAAAGAAATTGTTTCTTTGTAAGAGAAAAATTATATAAACGGTTCAAGAAATATTCAAACTGAAGTGGTAGAAAATTGCACGTTACTGGGATAGTATTTAAAAATATTGCTTATTTATTATGCAACTACAAAAGTCCTAAATGGATTTCAATAAATACAGAAGGGTCAGCATAAAATTTGTAGGTCTGAATATGATTTGGATTTGATGACGATGGATTTTAATCTAAATAATAAATAAGACGTCTGATCCCAAACTAAGCACCGCTCATAGGTACTACAATATATGTATATAACGAAACTGTTTGTAAACATACTTATATATATTCTATATATATATATGACAATTAAACATTGATCGGGTGTATTTTATATATGTACATATATATATATATATATGAAATACACCCAGATACAGAAGAAATATTCGTGCTCATCACACAAATATTTGTCCTGCGTGGAATCAAACCTACGACCTCCGGCTTACCAGTCTAGGTCACTAACCACTAGACCATCTGCGAATAATTACGATGTATTTTTGAGTGTATTTTTTTTTTAATTATGTTGAACCGATATTAACGCACATTTCATCAAAGTATATGCTAGGAGGATTTAGAAGTAGACCGACTTTCGCGTATGTATAAACATTGTTCCGCAATTCTGTTTTTTTAACCCAGCTTTTTTTAAGTTGTGTCCTAGCTAATTATAACCATGGCATGTGTGTAACCAGGGCAAATAGCAGTAGAGGTATGCGAGGTAAGAACTGAAATCATTGTATCATTTATATGAAACATGTTAAATTTGAGCCAACGTTTAAACAGAATCCTTTTTTGTTAAATCATTGTTTGCTGGTAGATTGCGTTTCAATTTAAAGGCAATTTAATTACCTAGAAGGAACAGGTATATAGGTTTAACCCGTTATAAGCCACGAGACTTGACCCAGAGCTCACGAGCAGCGGTTACGAAGCAATAGCGAAGGCAGTTCGTAAGAATACAGATTCGTCTGTGTAGAAAGTCTTTGGAAGTTTCTAAATAGATTTATAAAAACTTTGAATAATTACAAAATACTTAAAACAATGCAGAATCTTGCATCTATTATACCACTTCGAAGAAGAGACCCTTTTTGTAAGGGATACTTATAGCGATTATCTCAAACCTGCAAGTGAATTCCCCAAAAAAATTGAGAATTAATATCGTTATATGGTGATTCATTCCTATTCTGCTAACTCACAAGCCGAGCCCACTACACTTGAACTCTTGACGCAATTGCATCTGATGACGTGATCACTGAGTCGATAGAATTTCTGTCTATTTTTTATTTATGACGTAAACTCGAATTCCATTTTATTTTTTTTATTTTATTGTCAACACGTCACGAGCCTTATTGACTACCCATAAACACTACCCATATATGATACTATTTTACCTTCAAGTTCCAATAGTTTCAAATTCCTTGCCACTGGCAACATTATTTATGGTACCTGTGCGATCGCTTGAAATAATACAATAATTGCACATTATTAAGTCAATGAGAAGATGATTAGATCGCTATACTTATACAACATTATACTAACATGGCGGAGCTGCTAGGGTCACAACTCACTAAAATACGACACTTGAAGTAATTTAAAAATTTATTGAGTAGATATATGGAATAGAATAGAATAGACATAGAAAATTGACAGTATTTATGCAAAAAAGAAATGTATCATGGGCGGCCTTATCGCTAAATGCAATTTCTGCCAGGCATCCTTAGGATATATAATTCATAGTTTGCAACAAGCAAGGTTTAAATACGCCTCTCGGGGATAAAGGTGTAAGTAATATGAATATGTATAAACGTTTCAATTGTTTATTTCGTCTAAGATTTTTTCTAAGTAACATATCAAGTTTTGCAATTCCTCCCTCTCTTCTTTCTTTTCCCCTCCTCTAAAATGCGGGCAGCGCACTAACGACTCTTGGATTGCAGGTGTCCATGGGCGGTGGTTGTCACTTACATTCAGGGGACCCGTCTGCTCGTTTGACCCTTTTATATATGTATATAATGTGATTTAGGGTTCCTTGGGTTTGATACGAGAGAAAATGTATATAAATAATATGTGTTTAATAATAATGTATATTATATGTTTTTTTAAATCTTTTTATAGTTATATCAAATTCAAACAGGTTATCTTGTTACTTATTTGGTCTCTGACTTGTATGTTGACAACCCTATCCATCTCCCGAGAAAGTCTGGGGACGACATTCACCAGCAAGGACACAGCAGTGTGTATTATTCATTTTAAAGTGAGTATTGCCAACCCTACACACAGTAACATTGTTGTGTATCTCATTGAATATCTAATTTTTTCACTGACATTGAATGCTCCGCACAACCATATGGTTTATGCGTGTCAATCCACACAATTTTGCAATGGACTTTAATAAATTTACGTAACTATAATAGTTACGTAAAATTAGACCCTGATGAACTATTCACTTCTTTGTTACCTTTAAAGGGATACAGTAACATTGATGAAAACTTTGTTGAACATGTGCATATGTTGTTAAATAACTAGTTTTTACAATTACATCATCTGCTTATTAATGTCCTGCTAAGTATGTGTTTATTTTTAGAATGGTAGGGGCTGCAGTGACAGCCTTAGTGCCTACTATTAATTTCCAACCTGTACTTGCACAGGATAATGTCAGGTATTTGGGGGAAATTCAACAGAAAGAACATACAGCGAAATATCAGATACTTTGTACTCTCTAATTCCATAATCTCTATCTGATTATCTATAATTTTGTCTTCTGATTGGACAATCTAGTGGAGGCAAGTCTGGACTACTTCCAAGATAGGCTTAGCTGACAAGGTTCAATAATTAACTTTGAAATTATCTGGTATCAACCGACTTCGCCTAAATTATCAGAAGCTCTTAAACATCTCCTCATTATTGGAAGTTGACTATTGCTTTCAAATTTAATGTGATCAACAACTATAATTTTTGTTAACCATCTTATTAGTACTATAAGATTTTTTGAAGTCATTTTACAAATAGTTAATATATCGAGTAACATACACAAAAAACAGTCACATTGTGAGTCTTCTCCTTTTAGGTGTCAGTAAAAACAAACATCTAAATCTTAATGTATCAAAAGAAAAGCAACTAATAATGTATACAAGAAAACAAGACTTAACGAACAGGACTTAACTGCTAACCGAATGAGCGATGATTTAACTGCCGAGTTTTTGTTTTCATTCACGCTACATAAAAAATAATTTGAATGTTATGACTTGAACTAGCAAACATTATCAATGAATATACATTTTCTTATTAGCTTCGTAATTAAATTCCATTGTCTACCAAAGATGGATGCGCCGGCGAGTAATTGTCTGTATTTGCACCAAGGTTTTTTAAATTGAAAATGCTAGGGTAACCAGTGATTAATATATAAATATATTTAATTAGGCAGAAGTTAGTCAGGCTGAATTGGATCATACGAGCGTTATGTTACTCTCAAACAATCATAGGATCAAAGCATTTGTTAATGTTGGGAAGTTGTAGATCTATCTACTAAATAGAATTTTTATTACGTGATGCAGAAAAGTACTTATTCTTACTGAACGAGATGTAATTAAATACTTGCTTTTTAATCCGTTGCCAATATCTACGCTTATGCCTACATTCCTGAAAAATAGGCAGAGGTGTATTAAAAAAAAAACACATTTTTTAAAGCGGTGGTAGCCAAATAACTTGCGATCAAGTGGTTGCGGGCTGGAACCCCACCCAGTGCACTCTGTCGTGCACATCATAAAAGTATTTAGCTTAGCTGGGAGGGTTAGCGTAATAGGGCAAGCCTATTGCTGTTAACCAAGCAGTTTAAGGGATTAAATAACTAAATATTGAGAGTATATTCAAATGACAAGGGAAGGCAACGGAAGAAAAAGCATATCGTATATATTGATGGCTTGGCAAGCAATACCTTGGCGTCTGGGTCGCACACCTGTAACTCCACTTGTCGAAAGCGGGAGGTCCCTATAAACGCAGAACATATCCAAATAATAGTAAATAAGTGTGTTCTCCTGATTGGACAACAAAATCGTAAGACATAATTTTATAGAGTACTCGCAACGTTGTGTTGTATACGATAATTATTTGTATAATAACATATAACACACGGGAATAAACAAAACATATGAACACATGCTAATATTTACTCCACGACTAAAAACAATCGACTTACTCACTCGAATTGAGTGTTTTTGTAAACAAATCTTAAGATTTTGTTTTTTAATTGTTTGTAATCATGTAAGATGACACATCAGTGAAAGACATGCATTATTAAACGTTTAGACTCGTTTATTTCAATGGTTAATACTTTAATTCTCTATTTATACTTATCCCGTGTATTATTGAGTCCAATTAGAAGTTTAGTGATGTGTGTAGTGTGTGAGTTGGCTTTGCAGGATAACTATTTTATTATAAATATCGATTTACACACCTAAGTACATACATATTATTGTAATAGATAATATGTATGTACTTAAGTGTGTAAATCGAGACTTAATAATGATATCTTCGAAATGCAATCGAAATACACATATGGACTCTACCGCAGTCTGTGCAATTTGATCGAAACATCAGATAAACAAAGATATTATGTGTTATAAAAAGAATATATAGAAGTGTAGGAAGTTTAAAAACAAATAAAAACTGACTTAGTTTTTTTCTATCCCCATTTATATATAGATATTTCTGGATTACACATATCTTTTTTCCTTATTTTGTGTTGACCGTTTAAGGATTTAAGGTTAAGAAATTGTAACAAATAAACGAGTTCTTATTCGCATGAATTATTGACAGTCTCTTTGCAAGAGCATATGCAACATATGTACATATAACATTATGTCTAATATGCACTATCTGCCCCGACAGATTTAGAACTGTCTAAAATTCTTGGCCTGTCGTAGTCCAATCGAAAAAGTTAATATATTTTCCTGGATTTATTTTTCTTTCTATAAGAACCTGCCTCGTGTCTTAACGAAAATATTAAAAAAAAACTAGCTAAATTTATTCCATTCTCACTCTTGCCATTCTCGATTTTTGAACTTAGCAACAGATTTGGTGATGCTATTGTTTTTTATAACTCACAGTCAAGTGGTAATAACGCAACCACACCAAACAATATTCATCTGTAAAATATGTACATACTGTAAAACATTTGTGCACATACAAACATACATACCACTATATACAAAATACTTACAGTCCACAGTAATAGCTCTCTTTAAACAGTTCCCATAAGTTGTAAATTAATGAATTCTTACTTCCGTACTTGCAAATTTTACAATACGTTACCTCAATACTCAATTAGATAAAAGGCATACATAATAGTGACGTCATCGGCCGATCGTGGGACCGGTGACGGACGTGACTGCGCGTACGCATCGCCAGTAACCTTGTCAATAAGTAGGTGATCGGTGTAAACTAGCTTAGATAATTTTTGCTATTGAGGCGTGGTCGTTTTTCTGAAAATAGATGTGATGAAATGAATACACTTGTTATGACCCGTGGAGGCTTCCACACAAGAAAAAGAATCTGTAGAGAAAATACACATGTGATAAAATACATTTGTACGTACGTACTACGTACATACATATAGAAATACATACATAATAACATTGATTGAATAGAATGGTGAACGGTGTGAATCCACAAGGGTGTGCCTTGCTACGCTTAAAATAGGAGGAATCCGGGAATAGCTTTATTAATACATCCTTCTAGCGCTCTATTGTCGTATCTAAACCAACTTCTTGTGTTTTTGACAGAACTTTACAGATATACAAGTACTATATTAAACTCCATTCATATCTAAAGTAACGCATCATGCAAACATTTACGGCAATCGGAAGTCGTCCCCTCCGCACGTGTCAAACTACAGTTTTCGAGATCAGACCGTACAAAACGAAGCAACAAACAGTCAAGCACCACTAGCCTTATCTCCTCTCCAACACGTACGCTCTTATTCAATAACAGTGCTTAGCAAAACCGCTCATGAACATTTTCTATAGCAGATACTCAACTACGCCCTGTAGTGCTTTTAGAGAATTTTGAGGATATAATGACTAGCCATTTAAAGGCTGAATAAGGGTCTACGTACCCTAAGGTACCTAAAGGGAGCGAAGCTTTTAATTGTAACATTAAATTGTCAAATAATACTTAACACTCAAATGGTTTCACTTACGAATTACTGACCCTTGAGATGGTGTTCTGGTGATCCACCTTATTTATCGTGGTAGAGCAATGCTTAGACAATAATGGCAGACTCATCCGGTGCGTTACCACGGCCTCACAGAAAACTGGTTGTGAAGCAATTTTTGCGCTGCATTTCTCTGAAATTTGTGTTGATTCCGCAGTCCCAACTCCCCCTCTCCTCTTTCCCCTCCCATCATACCCCTTCGATGACCCTGACTTGCTTGAACTAGTACATATACTCCTAAATCCTACTGTATAAGCATCCCTTCCTTTCCTATCAATATACTCTAAATTTTCCCATCTTATTCCCAAAAATGCCCAGATGACGGGAACTTGCTCCCTATTACATAAATGGGACTAAATTATAATCGCAAAATTTGGGCGTTAATTAAACCTCAGCCTATCCCTTCGGGGACACAGACGTGACTATATGAATGTTTCGATTATATATGAATATTTCGTTAAAAGGTTTTAATTAAATGTCATTATATAGACTCTGTTTAAAAATCCTAAAAATTATTAAACTTAATTAAATAAAACTGATATATAGCCTTTCACCCATTTGTGCTTATTATTTATGGTTATGGGTTTACTTATTTAGGTCTGGTTACTACTTCTTCTGTCTTCAGCAATTCTTTTGCCGAAAGATGCGAGATTCGTTAAGAAATATAAATAGATCTGCGTTTCTCTGACCCCCGACGGCCCAATTCCTAAATTGATCTGGATCCGCTCATATAAGAATATATTAAAACCCACCCTTAGTTGAGTTGAATAACTACAAGTAAGGATGACAAAATGGTACTTCAGTGAAGTTAGTGCTCAAGTTTTGTCTGTATTGCAGTACCTTACAATAGCCTGGTAATGGTACTTCAGGATTTGGTAAAATGAGCTAAGGTGTTCCGTTAGCTCTCTCTCGCAGCGCGTGCTGTGATGAGTATGTAGGGGGATTTGCATCGGTACTTGACTTTTTTTTTAATAATATCGGGGGGGACACAAACAGGTCGATCACCTAATGATAAGTAACAACCGCTGTCCATGGACACCTACAACCTTAGATTCGTAAATGCGCTGCCCACTGTTAAGGGTGATGAGGGATGGGGGATTCGAGGATTGGAAAGAAGAGAGTAGGGATGAAAAGATGGTAAAAAGAAGAGGGGAAATGAGGGGAGAGGAAATAAGAGAGGGGTAGTTGGGCCTCCAGATACCTAACTAATTTCGGGGAAATACAACGCATTCGTTGCTTCACAATCGGTTTTCTGTGAGGCCGTGGTATTGTACCGGTCGAGCCGGCCTATTCGTGCCTAAGCATGACATCAGTCACACGCTTGTGATTTTCAGCAGGCCAATAGTTTAATCATTTGGCATGCAGTATAAAACTGTATAAGAGTGTGCGCATTTGAAAATTTGAAATTGTCCGACCAAAATATAAGAACATGTTACACTTCCCGACCTATGGCTGATTAAAAATAATAAAATAAACAACACGAAAAAAATAAAAATAAACTATTGCTCGTTTTGTCTATTCACATAAACTCCCTTGACTCTTTATTACAAGTCACGATTATGTAAATATAATCCCTATTATTATATATTCTGTTAATATTATTAATACCTTACAATATCTACCATTGTAATTACTACTACAACAGCAGTACCGGGTAAAGTTGATATTATATACATCCATATGCGAACCATAGTACGCCGTTTGGCACGATCCTGACATATACTTACTTATCTTGGTGTCCTCAAGTACAAATACCAGACCTTCATAATAACACTAAACTCGCCCCATCTGTCATGTACGTTCGCTCTCTTCTACGAATATTATTTAGCCTATATTTATATTTACTTGCTGAAGACATGTTCTAAAATATATTATTGACTATACCTATCGACAATTTCAATTTTACATTACAGTTTTACTTACTGAATCTGTTTCCTATTTGAGTTTAGTATAAAACGCTCACGCCTATACCCCCTAAGGGTGGAGCAGAGGTGGCTTGATCTAATCTTAGATGTAATTTTAGTTAGTAGGGACTTGGGGACGGTAACATATCTCCTTAAAGTGTTCCGTGGATACTTAAGTAATCCGGGTATATAACAGTGCATAAGTTTATGAGTGCCAGACAGGTAAGTACATCCTCGTAGACGGCCAAATTTATTCGCGGTGCAGCGGGGCAGAACTAAATTGATAGACAATACTCGTGAGGTATTTATTACTACCCTTTATATAGTTGCAGAGAAAGTAGATTTGTTCTCCTGTCCACAGAGCGAGCTCGTAAGGGTTACTCTACATTCCATTTGTTATGTCCATTAATGAATACATATTTTGTTTAAATACAATTAAATGTAAATTATTATGTACCATTGTACATAACAATTTTATAATTTACATTTCATTATCCATATACTAACATATCCAATACCATCGTATTATCGAACTATATGATACTGAAGTGTCTAAATATAATATAACATGTTATAATAAATAATGTCACCACACTGTCGCATTGGGAATCCCTGTAATGATGTATGTAAGAAAAAAAAACTATCGAATCTCAATCTCACACATTTTGTGAACCTTTTTTTTTTTTATACTATAGGGGGACAGACGAACAGACGGGTCACCTGATGGTAAGTGACACCGCCGTCCATGGACACTTGCAACTCAAGAGTCGCAAGTGCGCTGCCCGCCTTTGAGGGTGATGAGGGATGGGGGATGCAGGGAGCGGAAAGAAGAGAGGAGGGATGAGGAGATGGAAAAAAGGAGAAAGGAGATATGGGAGAGAAAAGGGGGGAGGAGGAATTGGGCCTCCGGAAACCTCACTCAATTCGGGGAAATGCAACGCAAGCGTTACTTCACAACCGGTTTTCTGTGAGGCCGTGGTATCGCACCGGTCGAGCCGGCCCATTCGTGCCTAAGCATGGCTCTACCACTGAAAAGTAGTACACTTTAGTACCACTTACGTAATAGGGATCAAGACTATTGATGTCAACCGAGCACTGTATATATACTGTCTAATAGATAACACTCCAATCCCCTAGTCGCCTTTTACGACCCTCACAGGAACAGGCCCAATTTTATTAGACCAAGAACCATTACTACAGGCTATTTTCGTGTTTCTCCACAAACCTCTTTTAAAAAAGAAACACTTTTGAAAGTGCAAATAAACATAGTACTGTGTGTTTCAGTGTAATTTTTTTTTTATTTCAAATTAACATTTGTTGACTTTCTTTTTAATTTAAGTACATTCTTAAGAAACATTGTGACATACTTACTTGAACAGCATTGTCAGTTGAATTAGCTACAGCATTGTATATCAATTATCCCAGTTATACAATTGGACAAAGAACTAAGTCCAAGGAAATTCGCGAGTGACTGTCTGTCTGTTCATTATATTACTGTTTTGTTATTTCAATGTCGCTCCCACAATTTTCGTAACAGTAAATTATTTTTTTGTCTTTGCTTCAACTGTGTTATTTTGATAACTATGTACTTGTTAAAATACTTAAGCTTATGAGCAAAAAATGTACAATGTACAAAAAAATTATAAAAAGGTGAACGTCGTTAAAATATGTAAATATAATTTTTGCTCCTGTTAATTTAACGTACGTGTTCCGTTTTAATGCAATAAAAGATTTCAGCTTGCTTAATACATATTACTGCCGATTACCTTATAGTATAATCCATTAGAAGCAAGCAATAAGGACGCCCATTGTACAACTTTAACATTTGAACGTATCCCATAGACTACTTTTGTAAAATTTGTTGTGAAGAAGAGTATATATATATATACATATATATATATAGGTAGTATTTCTAATATTTATATGTGTGTCCCGACTATATGGTGTAGAATCTGGATAAGGAGAAAGATAAGTTTTGGCTTGGTGAAGAAATTATCGATTTGGAGGGTCTTCAGATTAGGAATCATAAGACAATAGCAGTTTTTGGAATCAATAACAGTTAGCGCAAGATCTTAGATTCTGTCCTTCTCAAATAGGTAACGAATTATGCAATAATCTGATTTCAAATAGTTTTAAAAAACCCTTACCGGTTACAAAATATGATATCGAAAGAATTAGAACATGTTATTTTTTCTTATTATTACAGTAATTAATTAAATAGGACTACCAATTTTGGGGATTGTTATTTAATATTTACCGAATATTGTCATTGAAAAAATAGATGACAATGTCTTATTGACGGATAGAATAAAATAAAAAACTTGAGTGTTTACTCTATAGTACTTCTCGTTTGAAAATTATTGACATTCCGCTTTTTATATTACCTATTGTAGGTCATTGACATAACAAATGAAAATTCGAGCGCCGCGTCGGTTTCAATATCGGAGTTTAATGACACTTATAAAACTATCATATTCCGCTAACAGTGAATGGGTACAAAATTTAACAAATATGTATTATTAATTAATTTTGACAGTTCTAGGTACGTATTAGTTGTAAGCCAACCGGGCTAAGCCTAATGCTGTGTTATGTTTACGTCATTCGATAAGTTCTAACCCACTACTTGGTAGTATTTATACAATGTTACGCTCACGCCGGCGTCCTCCAAGCGGTAGGCAGTAGTGTTTTAAACACACCTCACTTTAACTTGAGCTGCTGTAGCCGGTAGGTCCGAACCCTCTAACCTTATAAATATATTCTTATATAAATCATGCAATTAAATTTGATGGGATTGCTGCACTGTGACAGAGTGCCTCTTAAACCAACAACTTGTTACTACACCAAGTCACATAATTACTTTTTGAAAAAAATAAAACTTACATGTGGTTTTTAAGACCACGCCACATCTTTATGACATTACTTTATAAAACATTAGCTTAATTGTCAGTTACGTTGGTTTTGTGTGTACATAACCGAGTTGGTTACGAGCATGACGCACGGTTGCAAACACCGTTAAACTGAAGTGTTAACTGAGGCGAAACTGACATTAAATTTTATAGAGTTCATTTGAAGTTGGTAGTAGTTGTTCAGCATTAGATATAATTTAAGGCTTATAACACGTTTAAGTAGCGAACCATACACTCTAGACTATTTCAGGGATTATATAGGCAGAGGCGTCTCTAGCACCCACTTTGCCAACCATTATATAGTCTGACTTACGTAATAGAGAGCAATCTGCCATTATGGTGGCACTGTATATATGCGGGAAGAGTTTGGGTAGCTCTATCCTATTTTATAGTGGTAGAGCCATGCTTAGGCAAAAATGGGTCGGCTCAACCAGTGCGATACTACGGCCTCACAAAATACTGAAGCAATGCATTGCATTTCCCCGAAATAAGTGAGGTTTCCGGGGGCCCAACTGCCCCTCTCCTCTTTCCTCTCCCCTCACCCCCCTCTTCTCTTTCCCAACTCCCTTTTTTCCCTTCCTGCAACCCCCATCCCTCATCACCTTCAAAGGCGGGCAGCGCACTTACGACTCTTAAGTTGCAGGTATCCATGGACGGCGATTGTCACTTACCATCAGGTGACCCGTCTGTTCGTCTAAGCATGGCTCTACCACTGATATATGGTTTATATGTATGTACATATTAGGGCTTGGATCAGTGTTTATTTAGGCCTCAAGACTTACTAAGAGCAGCAATCATCTCGGCCCTTATGTCTTCTTAAGCTAATCTATCCGGACAACAATCACGGCATATTGTTTCCGACTCATCGATCTAACATCCTAATGATAAATACTATATAAATCACTAGTATTAACTTCAAGGTTCACTTGCACATAGGGTTGGCACTACTGTTATTGTTACAAAGATTTATAAAAGTGTTTGGATTATTCTATGAAAAGTATTTAAAGCTATTGGGTAATTCAAAAAGCTCATAGTAAATTATTTCTCTGACTTGCGCATTAAAATAACTGAAAATGGTGTTTAAATTGTCGTATGATTTGACTTTAATGTTTTCATGTATTTTGTAATAGTAACATTAACTTTAGAAATGAATGATTTGACAACAGTAGTAAGTTTTACCTAAAGCGATTTACAAGATTGCGCCGCAAGAATGCTTTCTTATCAAATACATCATGGTTCTGTAACCCAGTCTTGTCGCCCTTTATATATATTATTGAAATAGCCAAGGATAATGAAGAAATATGTATGTGTCAACCCTACGCAATGTCGATATAAACACATTAAGGTCTTTATTGTGCGCAAATGAACACTTTGCATATTAAATGTTGGTTGTTACAAAATGGTTTAAGTACTGTAATAAGTCCGAGTTCGATGTCAGTCCGATTCACATAGACAACTAATTATTCATTTCATTCATCATGCTCTATTTCACAATGATGAAATAATATTTACTTGATACCTAATCCTTATTTTTATATTAATTTATTTATATTTCTTTATTGTACGCCATATAGTACTGAAAAAACAGACATTATTGCATATATTTCGGTATTACAATTAGCGATCTTATTACATCACTCACGGTTGATATCTCACATACAACCTTTATACAGATGTCATTATATCAGATTAAGGGAAGTCTAAGGTGTACTATTACAATGACATGAATGTATGTTCTATATAAATATATTATATGTAAATATATATACATATTTAAATAGTTTATCACTTGCTTTTTAAATATACGCAAGGATTTGGCTTGTCTAATTTAATGGTAAATTATTCCACAGCCAAACCACTTGCATCGAGACCGATTTACCAGTGAATTGTGTGGTATGTCTGTGCATTTTCAGCAAATTCTAAATTGCGTTATGTAAGAACTCAAAATGTTCTTTAAGATAAGAAGGAGTATGTGGATGGAACAGAGTACTGTAAAGAAGAGAAGGAATAAGAGCCACTTGAGCTTTGAACGATGCTGTGAGATATGATCATATTTGCGTAACCCGGATATGAATCTTATGCTGATGTTTTGACCAACTTTATATTTTGCGTGTACGTGTGTCACATTTGTTTTTACAAAATTGTATCCGATGCAAGTTCTAGTACAATAACAAACCCTAATACGATATCATTTATTTCTATTAAACAATGTACACACGTATTCTTAAATTGTCAGGAGTAGGATTCAGTCATATCGAAACCATACATCCTATGGAGAAGAACAGACAAGAAACTCCATGGACACTCTTTTGAAACGGCTTTAAAAAAAAACAGTAAAAACAACAAAAATTAAACTGTAAAAACAGGAAACTTGACAAGAATGTAATCATTCTAGTTAAATTTTTGAACTAACTGTTGCCTTAGCTGTAAGACAAGTTTCTGAAGAGTGTCATCCTCTAGACATATTACAAACAACTATATATTCTTATCTTTATTAAGTATACTCACGTCTATATCCCCGAAGGGGTAGGCAGAGGCGTCTTACCCTACCTTTTAACATAATTTATAAGAAGGCAAGCCTATTGCTGACTGATTAGCTAACACTACATATGTATATGTAATAATATTGTATATATAATATGTATACTCTCTGATGTGTCACGGGGAATTTTCAAATGTATGTACATACAACGGACACAAATAACACCCAGACCCTCGACACCTAATTGTGGATCACACAAATTTTCGTCCAGTCCGGGATTCAAACCCACGACCTCCGACTCAGAGGCCCTGACTGACCTGGCTCTGACCAATAAAAAACATTCATCACCGTTTAAGCCGACGACGGTAGAACAGTAGACCACAGGCCATTCTCAATTGATATAATTATAACTAGTTCCAAATTTGCTACGTACCAGTGATGCAACGAAATAAAGGCAGCTTAGATTTAGAAATAATACTTATCATATGGCATTTTTAGTACAATTTGATTCAATTTTTAAATAAAAAGTGCTACTAAAATTACATTTAAATCATATTAAAATTCCAAAAAGAGCTAATTCCATCAATAATAAAATGAAGACGAATTAAAATTTGTGTGCAAATGAGGGAAAAGAAACACTTTTTGAAGTTTCAGTCCTCCTTGCAGCAAACAAATCAAGTTACAGGTCTGCGACCCTGACGTACTTGAGCTGTTGCTTATACTTCCCGGTCTATATGCAATGGCAATATCCTTCTCCCACCATTGTCTTCCCTTGTTCTTTCTCTTTCAATAGACTCCCAATTTTCCCAAATTTCTTCTTTGTTTCTTTTTTTTCTTCTTAAGAGTATACTAGACTGTAAACGGCAAAAGGCTTGCCCCCGTTATATGTTAGTAGAATCAAATTCTATAATAATATAATGCTATGTATGGTGAAGTTCATTTCTTTTCATATTGGGCACTTCTTTAGACTTCAGAAAACGGTGTTTAGTTTCAAGTTCATAATATGGGACTCTACACCTAACTAAACTCGTTCACTTACGTGCTTTTTCTTAACTAACTCATTTCTATATACACAAACAACCAAACCCTACATAAAGAGATGGCGTGGCTAGTATTCCTTAAAAAAAAAATATATATGTATATACATATATATATGTATATATATATATGTATATGTATATAGTATCATAATTTATTTGAAAATCATTGATCATTAGAGGTTAGAACGCTAACTCAGCTTCCCAAGGCTTGTGACTGCGAATGCATCAACTGATGATACATGTAAACAAAATGCAGAATCGTGATCCACCTATTATTGTGTCTGTGGAAGCTGTATCAATCAGTCGTTCACGTTAATAACATGATATGGCATAACATTACGCTACTGCGTAAAGGGTTAAACATAAACCTGTTTTTATAACAGTGAGTTTTTTTTATTAAATTAAAAGTTAATAAAATATTTACAACATTTTTTTTCTTTTTATCTATATAAGTGTCGCCTTAAAGGTGGTGTAATTCATGTTTGAAATTATTGTTGTATATATGTACATTCATACATAAGCTCACGTCTTTCCCCAATCGGGGTAGGCAGAGACAACAGCCTACCACATGCTTTATCCTAACATATCACGAGCTTCCCATACCGTCATAGTTATTGACCAGAAAATAACGTTCATGAGTTCCAGAATACTTTTAGTCGCAGAACCTTCAGTCCGCTTATAGTAGAAATACAAAAAAATACAACGTGGTAATGCTGCCAGCCTCCTGGGAAAGCTGCCAGTAGGCGACGGATTAATTTTACGATGCGTGTTTGTGAATAGTTGTGTAATTTTTATTTTATGTGTTTCTTTTTAGCTTTTTAGTCAAATGTAAATATGTATTCCTTTATTCTTTTAATTGCATTAGATTAGTATAGGTATACATATAATGTACAAAGTATACATTGAGAATTGTATTTTTTTCAAAAGACAGACACAAATAAAACTATGTAAGGTCCAGGGTCCAGATCCCAGCTCTCCACCGTCTGCGTCTATTTTTCCAGAATATAATAATCCTGGCACTTTCAAGAGTCCACACCATCTTCGTCTTCATCGTCATTTTCCAACAGTTGAGTCGGAAGACAAGAGCCTATTCCAACAACAAATAAATAAAAACTCATACAATGAGGTATTACGCCAACACCAAAAGATGACACCGACAATGAACCATCGTCAACATCTTATACAAAGAGAGACAAAGGTAAATATCTAACAAGGTAATAGCTACCTTTTATAAAGCAATTGGGTAGTAAAAATAGTGATAATATTGTATATGTAATATGAAACATATAATTACAGAATTATCATAATATTTTAATTTTTATTTGTAATTAGTAACTGCAAATATAAAACTACTTTATACTAATGTATTGTCCAAGATATAAATATGAGGTACCACTTACAAAGATTAGGTACCACTTACAAATATTAATTCAGCAGGCATTTAAACAACTCTTCGTAGCATTAACTACAATATTTATGTAGCACTTACTTAAAGTAAAGTACCAACAATTAACATGAGTGTATGTATATTAAAACCCATATTCTAATACTCAATGACCTTAAGACGTTAACCTTTCATTTATATGCTGACAATGTAGCAAATTACCATGCGTAACTATCATAGATCGAGGCGAAAACTCTACAATGTATAGGGCTGTCACCCTGTGAAGAGAAAGATACACTCACGCCGGTATCCCTGAAGGAGGCTCAGGAACCTTTGCCAAACACCCACATACCTTTACCAATTCAGAATTTTGACCCACTATCGTAACATAAGGTAATCCCATTACCGTCAACCGGGCACACTAGGAATTAAGGGGTTTATTGAGAGTATATTGAAATGGAAAGATAAGTACATGGAAATGAAATGGACATTGCTTATAAAGATAGATTGGGCACTTCCCATAAGCAATACCTCAAGAACGTCGGGGTTGCATATACAGGTACGTGTACTCGAGCAATAATTACACTAAGATACAGTACTATTAAATATGATCAAAAACAAAAAGTAAAATAACTTTATAGAAGTCTAAAAGAAATCCAAAAAATTATATCTTTTAGGCTTCTATAAATATACATACATAATATCACGCCTCTTTCCTTCTTTCAGAGACCACTTCCTTCCATTTGCTACGATTCTGACATACATTTCTCGCTTCTAAAACTTTCATTCCGTTCCGCATACAGGCTGTCGGTTAAAGGTACTTTTGACCTGGCCTTTGCTTAGATTTTCTTGGACTTGGTCCAAGAACATTCGCCTAGGTCTTCCTCTTCCGACAACTCCATTTACCTCTGCCATATAAATACCTTTTGTCAACCTTTTTTCATTCATCCTTTCGATATGCACGAACCAGTACAGCATACTTTTTTCTATTTTAGTCACTACATCCTCTTTCACACCACACTGATTCCTTATCACACTATTCCTCACTCTGTCACTCTATTTCACATCAGCTATACTCCGCAATGCTTAATATGCTGTACTCTAACCAAATATGTCTCGACCCGAAATATTTTAATATTTTTCAGCATATTTAATATTAATATACTGCTTAAAGCACCAACATTTGACATGTATTTAGGTTTATAACATCAAATGTAAATATCCTGTTTGCCACATTAACAGTGTAAATTATCTTATCCAACCTTATATCTTACCCATAAAAAACACAACAGTTTATTTAATGTTTTATTCAATCGCGTCTAACATTGCAAGTCTATCTTTCTATCCATCTTTTGCAAGTATGCATAAATAAAACATTTAGGGTTGAAAGAAACTTAAATATTAAAGTCTCGAAAAGTACTAAAAGAACTATTAAATTGAGGCAAAGCAGCAAACGCTGTTTTAAATTCTGATCTTTATTTAAAAAAAAAGCGAAGGCAAATTATCTTTTTAATGCTACTAATTTATCGTTACAGCCACAACACCACACAATTGTCACCTAAGTGAACGGTGGTTTAAAGATGTGTCAACCCTAAGGAAATTTATGTTTTAGGCTAAATACATGAGAATTGCTATTTCCCTCTTCATGTCACGTATCTGTAAGGTTGAAGAACGCGGAATAGGTGATACGATGATTCTGAGAAGCCATGTGGAATATTTTCGGAAAAATTATTCATGCAAAACCATTCTTATGTTACGGTTTGCCAATATCAGAATTAAAACGAATTTCTTAAACCATTTCCAGAATTCTCGGACTTGTCAGAATAGGAGGTAATGTTTTCGAGAAGATGTCCCTGCCATGAAACATGCATAAGTATCTACGTAATATGTACATATGCATATACCATTCACGCCTAAAATAGGCATATATCTCATTTACTATTCATCTACCAGTAACATACTCGTATGATCATTCATCAGCAATAAATCCGACTTGAGTGTTCAACTCTTCTCGTACTTCTCGTAAAAGGTGACTAAGGGATTGAAGTGTAATCTATCCGACAATATACGACCTTTGTATGACTATATGTCATACAAAGCACAGATGACGGCAATAATCCTCTTGATACGCAAGTGGGCGTTTGCGACGCCTGTGTCGTGGGGATATAACCTAGTGTTTGTGTGTATGTATGCATAAGTATAGGCCTCCTGCTAAGCCTGATGTTTATATGTATATGTATATACACAGTCGAACCAAGATTTAAATATCATATAAACCAATTTACATTAATGATTAAACCATTCATTCCACTCATTCATTTATAAACCTTTCATATGCATGTGATAAGCATGCCCCTATAGTAGTAATTTATACACATACATACGTAAAGCGTAGGCAAAGGCATGATTAGACAGGAGACCTTTCTCCAGGAGTAAGTCGTCCAGCCGCGACGGTACCGGAAGTCACACTCGTTTTAAATAAATATGAATGTAACTCATAAAAGTATATATTGCAATAATTAATTCATCATTTTTGTTTACACATCCAAATAGTTATACATTACCAGAATATGATATCACACACCAAAATGACATTGTAACCTTGAATACGGCCTTTAGCTTTTAAAAGGTTAACTTTTAGGTAACGAATTAGTTTCTTCAATTCCTTGACAGTAACAATTATTTACTGAAATCAGAACCTGTCATAAGGTTCATAAGTTAAAGTGCTTATGTTTTTTTTTTTTTTTTTTTTATATTAGCCTACCATAGTGACTCCACTTTGCCTGATGGAAAGCAATAGGTGGAGTCAAAGAGTGGTGGTCACCATCCTCATTGCATTTCTAGTCAATGCAGCATGGTGACCCACACTATGGCGGCCTGGTGAGATGCTATTCATATTAAGCGACGATGAGGATGAATTTTAAGGTGCATGTTTGTAAATAGACCCTATTTTTATTGTAATATGTTTTCCATTCTTCATTTTAGTTATATACAAACGTAGTATTTATTGCTTAAATCCAAACTTGAACCCTACAATTTTATTTATTTATTTCTCACAATAAAAATTCATACACATACACATGCTCTTATTACCAGTAACTTAATTGATATCTTATATTTTGTTATAACTCGCACAACCAATCGTGGGAGAGCCATGCACGAACGAGCTAGATCGCAGTTATACCGGTAGACACACAATGCTTCCACTGTATTGCCGAGTGAGTGAGGGTACCGAAGGCAAGCTGTTTTCTCTTTTGGCTCGGTTAGCATTGCAGTAATATAAAACTAAAGTAAAGTAAAAGTTTAAATGTTATTTACTTTGGGTCAGGAACCGCTGACTCATACTCCTTAAGCATGTTAGCATGCAAGCTAACTGTTTATTGACTATAAACACAATCGTACAAGGACAAGAGGTTTGAATAAACACTAAACGAGCCTCTCAAATAATTGTATGTACTGTTAAGGTAGCAAAGAAGCACACTTCCCACACGACAGTTAAACAACACTCACAAGACAGTGCCCTGTATATCTCTCGTTAAAGTTGACTACCATTCGTGAAGAAGTTTAGAAGTAACACTGTATTAAAACTAGATGGCGCTCTTTTGAGTCATTACAAAATGTTTTCAACTTAATCTCAGGTGAAGATAGATGTAGGAACGTAATAAGCTCTCAGAAGCGTAATGGACGCATTTTCATTTTTTGTCACTAAAAACATAAAGAAAACAACAAATAAAACATTATACTAGAAATACTCCTTTCCTACAGGGGTTCTAATGAGCCACATGTTTCAATAGACTCCAATTCGGGTTGATATCCACTGTGCACTTTTTTATAAAACCACTCTAAACTCACGAGGTTAGTGTTAATTCATTCTTAAATATTTTAATGATATAAATGATGGTTATCTGCTATGATCGACTTGCAACTTTGTACGATTCTGTTAAAATATGTAATCTAAACTTTCTATTAGAAATTTTAATGCAAGTTATCATTTGATTAAAAGAAATTAACATACTGAACTAAAATGTTTCGTTGTGTTTCTTTTCGTGGCTGTTGGAGAAGCCCGTAAAAGCGTTTACGTAAGAGGGGGCAATCGTATTGCTTTCATCTGGGCACTTTTGAGAATAAGATGAGAAATTTTGTAGTATATATATATTTTATTATATTATAGGGGGCAAACGAACAGACGGGTCACCTGATGGTAAGTGACACCGCCGTCTATGGACACTTGCAACTCAAGAGTCGCGAGTGCGCTGCCCGCCTTTGAGGATGATGAGGGATAGGGGATGCAGGGAGCGGAAAGAAGAGAGGAGGAATGAGGAGATGGAAAAAAGGAGAAAGGAGATGAGGGGAGAGATAAGGGGGCGGGGGAATTGGGCCTCCGGAAACCTCACTCAATTCGGGGAAATGCTACGCAAGCGTTACTTCACAACCGGTTTTCTGTGAGGGCGTGGTATCGCACCGGTCGAGCCGGCCCAAAAACCTCACTAATTTTGCGGAAATGCAACGTAAGTGTTGCTTCACAACCGGTTGTCTGTAAGCCGTGGTATCGCACCGGTCGAGCCCAAGCAAGGCTCTGCCACGTAAACATGGCTCTACCACGTAAATATATGTATATTGACAGTAAAGGAAACATAAAAAGGGAGGGAATGTTAGCCTATACAGATGGATTGGGGAGTGTAAGCAGTAGCTCAATTAAGTCAGTATAGTATAACTATAATTCAAATTAGTTGGTGCCAGGAAGTCCGTACCCTCTAACGTAACTCTTTCACACATCATATCATAAAGAAATTACCTATAATATTTAGTCTAAGTCTTTACATAGTAGTTAGAAACTCACTAATGGTTGCGACCCTTTCTTTACAGTTTACCTATACTTATAATACAATGAAAAAGAAACTTTGTCTATCTGTTACGCTTTTACGGCTGATCCGCTCAAGCAATCAATATTAAATTTCATATAGAAATAAACAGGACCTGTGGAAAGGACATAAGATTCCTTTTCTGTCGAATATATACCTTGTAGGTGCAAAATAGGGGATCGAAGTTTATAGGGGAGTCAAATTATTTGTTACGTTTGGCAAGCTCTTATGTCAAGACATCTTAGTATAAAAGCTATCTATATCTATCTAAAGCTCATCTCATCTTATTCTATGTACACAAACTGGCAATCATCAATCAGCTAAATAGTTTTTGCTATATGGTCACTGGTAATGTCATCAGGCTATTTGTTGTGATTTAAAAAAAAACAACCTATTGAATAAAGATTTTTATTATACAACATAAAAATCTTTATAATACATAAAAGTACAATTATTTATTTTATCTTGAGATCAAAATCTTAGTTGTCAAAACACGGTTATTAAAACCAGCAACAAAATGATTAATACAATATATAAAAGCGCATTAATCGGGTACCATTCTTTGATTTAAAGCCATTCATCCAATTACGAGTCTAGTGAGACTCGTAATTGGATGAATGGCTTTGATGGCTTGTATTTGTAGTGACAAATACAAGCCCATCTTCTACTGAGATCACAGAACAAAGCCTAAAGTAATTGTTTCTATAATATCTCATAACAACAAACGAATACAAACAACGAGTCCCAAAACATATCTAAAGAAGATGCCATTATTTTAAAGACAGTTATCATCTAGTACACTTTATTCAACACAAACCTAGCTACGGATATGTAACTGGCACAATTAATATGTTCACTGCTTATATCTCCACTATAAAACAAAAATTTACCGCTACTTAACTTAAACAACTCTTAAACAACAGAGAGAGGACTTAAAATCCTTCACCGACGATTCCAAATACGAAATTCAAATTGTTCTCTTGTGGCCAGCATCTTCTAGCATCATCTCATGCGAATTTGAACTTTAAAACTAAGATGTCGAAATTGGTTTTTGTCTATTGCTCAGACAATGTTGATCTTGGTGACGTTATTGTAAAATAAACTGTAAATGCAGGTAGATAGGTTGTATATACTTTGAATAATAGAGTAGGTTTTAATAATAACAGGTTTGGAGCCGCCGTGGGAACGAAGTCGGATATGCGATGTATAATCGTCTGTCGGAACAGAGTGGATGCAATAGTCCAATTTTGCAGCCTTTTACTTAGATTACGTTTGCGGCAGGTTTAAAAATAAAAACTGGTTTTTGCATCGGATGTGTTGAGATTTTTGGTTAGTTTTTAGTATAATATGTGAGATTTCCTCTATAGTTTTAAAGGGAAATGGAAGTTCCGAGAGTAACTGTGATTTATTCAGAACGTTTGAGGAATATGTACAACTGACTTTGTACTTTCTATAAAAATTGTAAAAAGATTATCTTCTTAAAGATAGGACTTTATTTCCGCGTATGATGATCAATTGCTGGTATTATTAACTTCCGTTTTCCTTTCAAAGTATAATCAACAAACACTCATTGACACAACCATAGACTCCAGTCTATAGTTGTTTAAAAGAGCTTTTGTTGCAGCATGCCAAAATTGGCATCGTTGTATAGAGATCTTGCAGCTGAACCAGAGGTCGTTAGTTCGATTCTGAGACTTGACATTAATAGTGTTTTTGTATCCACTGTTTTTATGTCTATCAAAACCGCGATACAAGAAACTCTTCTGATACCCTAGTTGTTTAAAAAAAAATTGCAAACATTCTTGCTTGATCTAAACCGGTTAACGTTGGTAATAAACACTCGTAGTATAATATCACCAGATTCGTGTCAGCATGCGATTGCTGACACGAATCTTCACATTAATGTCTCCTTCCACCACCTTCAGAAAGACGACCTTTATATTTTGTGTGGAAACCCCTATGGGTACATTACCTTACCGGGACCTTACGGTGAGATGGTATGTCGGACTCGAACCGACTAAACAGAAAAACAACAAACAAACTTGGCTGCCTGTTGGAGACGACCCCGCTATCGAAAGACGACCTAGGACATTACTACTTCTTATTTAATTATTTATATCGTTGCAGTGAAGTAGAATACAATTTTCTTCTACTTCTAAACATGTACTTATAAGTTACTTATCCATATCTACTTGAGTTTTAAAACACTCGTTACTCGTTAGGTATAAATAGTATTCGTCTGGGACTGGTTACATGGTTGGTAATAATAAGGTAACTAAAGAAATAATAATAAGTTATTATGAATACGATTCAAAGAACTTTATTGTAAAAACTTAAAAAAAAGCTCTAATATTAAATAATAAACAAAAAAGATGAGAATATATCGATGTTCACGTTCAAAATCTACCTCACAATTTCAAACTACAAAACCGTGATAAATATAATTAAGTTTACGACTCAGGAAAAGCAGAAAGTTAGTAACATTTTTGTAACATCCGTACCATCGATTGGTTCTTTAGTTACACGAATTAAAATTCCATAGAGCCTTTGTTGCTCGTATCAATCTGTCATGAACAATTTAAAATCTATATAACTTTATCCTTGGGTTCAATGCGATAGCCATTTAATCATAGACTTGTTTCACCCACTTGCGAGTCCGTGATTGTGAGTCTTAAAACCATTTTGCTTCTAATGTAATCGATACATCATTTCGTAATTTAATGCAGAAATTATCATTTTGTCTCAAAGGGTTTCTTGTGTAATAGCTGCTCATACAGTAATGTTTACAATTCACACTCTTAATTGTAATTGGTATAACAAATTCAATTAAAACTTTCGTTTTTAATGCCGTTTCAAAATACTGTTATTTACAACCCATACCCTTGTTTATGACTGCTCCTTTGGCAAAAGTCGCAGTTTACAACTGGCTATAGTAATTTTATACATTAGTATTCCGAATTATTAATCAATTATTTATAGAATACGTTCCAAGACTGATATTGATAATGATGGTGATAATGAAATATTTGGATTTGGCCCAAAAGGTTTTCGACATGTGGGATGTGGATTCGGCAATCATTTTGTCGATAGTCATATCAGTCCATAGGTCGATTGTTAAGAGCCTCGTGTTATACCTTTAGTTGTTCGCGTTAGGTAAAGAGGTCCTTCTTGATACGGTATTGTGAGGAGGTTCCTGTCTCTGTAGCCCTAACAACCCGTAGCTTTATCCCTAATGCGATGCTGGTTTGTTTGTTTCTTTATGTATTTATTAAACATGTAATTTATATTAATTTTAAGTGTAATAAGGAGAATGATAATGATTAAAGTATAGTATCTGTTTTGATATAAATAGGGCCTGACAGCGACCATGGTCGGTAGCGAGAGGTCATGGGATACAGTGGTCACCTTCTGTGAAACTATTATGTCACAGAAAGAGGCTGCAGAAAGAGAGAGGGAAAAACCCCCAGACGACGCACCGGACGTCGGAGGAGGGCCGACAGAGCCCAATTCCTTCCGTAAATGGACCCGAGGGCGGTGTTACGTACACCGGTGTCGGGTTCAGTCACTCAAGGAGTGGTGGTGTGGGGAAAGAACACCGTGGTGGTTTCAGCTGGTCAAGTTCGGCACACCACTCCGCTGATGACGTCGATGGAGGACAGTCCCTGACGATTTCCCCACGTAAAAAAAAGTTATAGTATCTGTTTACATCGTCGTCTAAACTTATCGGTGCTGAACCATAAAATAATATTTAATATTTAATGCCCCTACAAAATAAATACTTATAAATATTAATATTTACGTGGATCCTATCTCCTGAAAATAGCTCACCAACATCTGCGTGCATCACATAATCTTCTATTTTATTTACATTATAACAAGCCAAGTTACCGAGAAGATTCACGACACACAAACATATTACGCTAACACTAAGTCGCATAGGCAGAACTATAAAACAAACCATTAATTATTTTCTTGTACAGTAAGTATCTCTTTACTGTAATCCAAGGCTTTGCATTTACTTTGTCAGAAATGAAATCTGAGAATGCGTTTCTATCTTAGTCGTCTGATATTATCTTCAGGACTAAGATTTGGTTACAAAATGTTGTTATAAGACCGCCTACCCACTACCTCTGTGATTTGAGATAAATTCCTTCGAATATTTTGATAAGTAATATAAAATACCATTTACTGATTTTGTATATATTTTTAAAGTTTCTTCAAAATTTAAATCTAATTCTTCAATATTTAAAAAGGAGTAGTTTAAAAATACTTTCATTCTATTTTTATTAACTTGAAATTTGGGTACAAAATACATTATTATCTAGAATCCAATAAATCGACTCCCAGCAACTTCGATGTAAGTCCGTCCGTAACTCCATATTATGTAAGAATCAAAACCATGACGACGAAATAAAAATTCGAATAATCAAAAATAAAAAAAACACTGGTTATTAAAAAGTTAGTTACAGCAGTTTTTCATGCATTTGGTCAGAGTAGGTTTTATTCTCAGTGTACTAAACTGAGAGAGTGCTCTCTCTATCTCTATCCTATAAAATAAACCGGACGAGTAGTAATGACTTAAAATATCAATACCATTATACCGCATAAAAAGTAAATACCGTTATATAGAAACAAAAATAACCTAATGTTATTACTAGAATATGATATTCGTTAATTTAATATGGGTTGATTTAATGTAAGAGCTAGGAGAACCAATCTTATGAACGGTATAATGAAATGAAAGGACAGCTAAAGTAAGAATAAAATCGTAAAGGCTGGGGTCTAATCGGCTTTGTGTATGCACGACCTGCCACCTGACTATAACTACATCTGGATTCATAAATCTCACAAGGACTATTAAAAATAAGCTCATACTTTCAAATAGACCATAAGTATGCTTTTCATTAATAGGTCAATCTAGTAATAATAAAGACAAAATAATTATTTATTTATTTATTTGTTTTCTCACACAGACTTATACATAGGGAGTGCTTGAACTAATACATGTACAATTACAGATTATCTATGTGGGAGACTGGTGTCTATACTAGGAGTCCTGTATAACAGATTACCATCCCTCCAGACTTTAGACAAATGGGTTCAGGTAATTAACATTTTATGACTATGCATTAGATGTGTAGATCGCTTAGTTGCGACATGTGCTTTAGTGTATGTATATTAGTGTGTGTATATGTGATATTGATTTTAAATTAAAGGTAGTTTCTTTTGGGTACAGGAATAGGAAATGTTTGGGGCTGCACCATCTACAGATGCAACTAGCAGCGTCTAGTGTCCCATTTTTCAGCTACGAAGTAGGGTTGTAAGAATTACGGAAAGATAGGATAGACCAGGCTTGGGTGAAAGCCTGGTCTATCATATCTTTGGTATGGTGCTTGTATCTTAGTAGGATAAAAGGCGGAATTTTGTAACTACATATGTTTTAAGATAACACAAAATAATTTGACATTAACAGTTAACAAAGAGCATATAAACACTTGAAACATAAAGTAACACATTCTTATGCACAAAGTGTTTGAATTGCTCCGACAAAAAAAAACCCACATAGACGTCTCTATTAAATCTCACACATAACAACCGACTAACATCACATTCGTATGTAAACAGGTGCTTAACTGCTATAAGTTTACTGACATCTATAATAATACCAATAAATACATATAAAATTACTTTAACGCACCTTTATTAACCATTGCGGATTTTATTCAGAAACCACTTCAATAATTACAAAAACAAAACGTAATGTACATCGTGCTATTCATTAGTGTCGATGTATTCTAAATTTAAGTTTGTGTGAATACCGTAGGCTGCGTTTTATGTGTGTGTAAGTACAACTTGCGCAAGCGCACGAGACGAGACGAGGCTGAGTCACCGAAGCGTTTATTAAGGTCGCGGTACACTTAGGCATTAGATGCTTCACCGAGTGCTTTAAGTTATTCACAAGTCAAACCGAAACTTGACGTTAAATAAAATTTACTTTTATAAAGAAACTTGGTTTATTTGTGCAACCATTATCACATTTGGAAAGTTAATTAAGAAAGTAAGAATGACTTACTGACATCACCTAATACCAAATATCATAATTAAAAGAAATTAAAGTTAAGAAAGCTAGACCACGAATAACATTCTTTACAAAAAAAATTAAATTCTGTTGCCCTAAAATACACCGACAGAACAACAAATTTATAAAAATATGTTTTCCTAAAATGGAAATTTAGATAAACGACAATAATCCAATCTCTTGTAATCAATCACATCTAATTAAATTAACCTAAAGCTTAAACATTATTAAAAAATATGCTAAAATATTAAGTTTCTACAAACTAGAAAAGTCTTACACATTGCTCTATTATGATAAATTTATGCTCTAAACATAATGTATAATATAAAGTTGGTAATTAAATGATAATTTATGAGAAAGCCCGTACTAAAAGGCATACATGAACATTTGACCTATCATACATGCACCCCGAGGTCGGCCTAGCTTGCTCAGATTAGCTTAGCTTAACTTACAATCACACCGCGTCATCAGAACCACCGATCGCTTGCAATTACTGCAAATAGTGATTTCGTGCGCAATAAGACATTACCTAAATTGCTTGCTTGCGTTCAAGCTTAGTTACACTTGTCTCACATTGGCTTGTTTTAGTATGCCGCTTTAATCTTTCTAAAAAAATTACATTAGTTTGACTTCCTAAGTTTATATCATCATCAGCATCTCAGCCTTAGGACGTCTGCCGCCGGACACAGGCTTCTCACAATGAATTCCAAAAAGATTGGTGTAATTTGATATACAAACACTGTCGCCTATATCCCCCGAAAGGAGTAAGTACAGACGTCTTAAACAAAAACTGGGTTTGCAAACCCTAAATCCGCTACATAATAGGGGACAACCTTTTGTGGTCATCCGGGCAATGGATAACTGTATATAGACTCTGCAATAGACTTCTATGATCGAAAAACTTCTAGCATTAATCCAATAACGATTTCCAGTTTCCACGTGCCAAAACTCATATGATACTGCTTGTCATCTTCAATAATTGTATAAATAAGTAATTCTAGTGTAATAAGACCCTTAAAATCAGTGCGAACTATGCTGAACTCGGCGACGACCTCGAAATTAGCTAAAAAAACAAACATTGGCACTTTGAACTTTAAGTTCTTGCCTACAGACAGTTCTTAGAGCAATTTAAATTAGTTCTTTGTTCATTTACCTGCATTTTAATGTTAAAATACAAGTTTTCGACAAATTACATATGTTTGACTTATATTTGTAGTGTTTAGTAGAGGAAACAATTAATTGTTTTTGTATAATAGGCTAATTAGAACGGATTGATATTTTATTAGTAACGAAGGCTGCTTCTCGCTTTGTTCATCTGTGGTTGTATGTTTTTTAATGGTAAGACTATAACTATTTACTCAAAATACTAGATATAGTCCTGTGTTTTCCGGTTTAGAGACTCCCCACCACTTCCCGTGGGTGACATAAAAGGAGACTAAAGGACTTTTAGCTTCTGCGACTGCTTTCTATGAAAAAGGACAACAGGTAAGGTGGACTAAATCATGAATGGCGAACTGTGGGCGTTTGATACGAGTCTGCCAACCCATTCGTGGCTATAGCTGTTAGTTTATATATGTATATAAAACATATATAATTCGTAAGAAATTATTAAAAGCAATTAGAATGCATTAGCAAGATATGTAAATAATTATGAACTCTACCTTAAAATATTTACAGAAAAAACTGTAAGACCATTTTCACATCAAATTTTCTGATACAATAATAATTAATAATAAATTGTATCAGGCTAACAAAACACGAAGCTCAAAAGAGCAACACATTCTTACTTTTCACCTGAAACTTCTCCTATCACAGAAATATATACACAATATAAAATTACTATAAATGTAACAGTATATCTGACATTAACAAATACCGCTTTTTATAGACATTTGACACCAGAATATTTGGTGCAGATATCTGAATGTACGTTCAAAGATAATATATAAATATTTAGATTGTGGTTTGTATTACTGTGTTCATAAACTGCCAAATAAAAGTCACTACTAGTATAAGATAATATAGTTTATACATGTTGTTTAGTTGAGAAAATGGTTGAACCTTCTCCTTTCTCTTCACAAGGTCATCCAGGGATTTTAAAAACTTCTAAAAGATAATGAGTACAGAATGAATGAAAAATAAAGTATATAGGGCGAACGTAAATAAGCATGTTATTAGACGCCGACCACGCAGTACATACACTGATCAAATTGGAAACGTTCTAATGGTTGGACAGGTCAGAATTTCAAAAAGTTTACCGACAGTTGAAGCTCGTTACATATGAAAGCCAAAAACCAAGTATTTTGCTACTGTCCTTGACTACCCTGAATGGAGAATGAGCTTATGGTTGTCTATAATACTGTATGAAGAATCCGAAACGTTTTATTTTTATCAATTTGTAGATTCTTCTAGATATGCTAAACGATTAGAGAATATCGTTTAGCATATCAATCAGTTAAAAGCAATGCATGTTTTTTTTTTATTCAATATACAATATTATACGTATAATCACACAGGCTTGAGCGGGCGGGTCTGTCTATGTACGAGGGAGCCGTTGCAATGATACATATAATATTGCATGATGTATTAGTATAGAACGAGTTCAGGGTTGGTTTACTGCCAATAATTTAGTAATTAATGAAAACAAAAACTAAGAATCTCTTTGCAAACGCAAACGTCAGACAATGTGAACATGAAATCTTAATTAATAATGTATTTTATTAGTGATAACGCTAGATCCTAGATTACAATGGGGCCCTCATTTAAGACATTTTACAAAGAGGCTCAGTTTGCAGCATACGCCTTACGGAAAGTCCGCCAATTAACATACATAGATACTGCACGACTAGTTTACTTTAGTTATTTCCACAGTATCATGTCCTAAGGTATTTAAGTGTGGGGGTGTGCTCCAGATATAAAATATATTTTTATTCTACAAAAGACAGGCATTTATAATCTACGAAGTCGCGAATCCCTTAGAGAACTATTTAAGATTAACATCCTGATAGTGACTCGATGAAAAGATTATGTACGTAAGAAAAAATCTGCATCTAGTTATAAATCGATTTAAAAGATATAGTTTTATTATGAGAGATAGAAATAAATCAGTTCAACCAAAATTCAAATTAATTAAGTACAAGCATCTTTTATCACTGTGTTAAAATATATAATAAAATACCTTATGATATTCTTCATCTTAATGAAGGGAAATTTAAAAACTACATGAAATATGCTGTAAACAAGCATACAAAGTAGATGATTATTTAGCTAACTAAAATGCTTGGCAACTTTCTTGTCCTGATCATCAGACACTGTAAATGACTATCTACTCGTTTTAAATTTTTTTCTTTAATTTTATCATTTGACATTGTCTTATTTATTGAAGTTTTCAATTATCATTATTATTAATGCTGACCATGATACGTTTATACAAAATTTACATTATTTTAAAAAATACGTTTTGGTACCTACAGGTATTTTATGATTGTATGTTTTATGTGGAAATTTTTGAGTTGTACATGTGAGAACTGTGTAAACTGTGTGTGTGTGTGTGTGTGTAACAGTGTAACTGTGTAAAACTTGTTTAGATCTATTTTCTATGTCGTCTGGCAGTTACCAGGATGTCATGTTCGCCTAGAAGTCCTGCCAATGGTGGCGTATGTCTCGGGACGTTTAGCTCCCTCAAAATATGGTTGAGGTGGACATCGGCTGGCACGTGCGTCATGCCCATGAACGAGTGCCGTTGACCAGGGCTGGTCGTCTCCGGACTGCTATTACTTGAAATATACCCGGTAGTAATTATTAGAATTTATGATTCAGAATTACGTATTGCATTGTCCTCACATTTTATTATAACACTTATAAACTGTAACAAGAAAATTGTATAAAATATTAGAAAAAGTGTGTCCTTGGAATTTGACTTGACTGTTCTTCTCCATAGGATCTACGTATTGAAACGCTACAGGCTCACGACTGACTTAGTCTGACCGACTTCTTCTCTTGACAATTTAAAAAATACCTATGATTGGTTTAATTGAAATAAATGGTTTTGAATTTGATTTTGATTTTATATTCACATATATTACTTAATAGAGGTAACATAATATTAATCGTCCAACGTTTGATTCTTATAATATAGCTCTGGGATTTTTTTAAAGTAAAATTTGATTCTTTTAGATTTTCTGTTATACAATAGTTGCAGGTTTTCTGGTAGTGACTGAACGGATGGCGATGGCGTTAAAGTGGTCACCTCAAAACTACGCTGCCGCGCCTTGTGTTGTGGGTACGATCCCCACACGGGACAACACTTTGTGCAATCCTCAAATTGTTGTTCTGAGTCTGGGTGTTCCTAGTGTTCGTTGTTTGAATCTTGGTAAAGTCCCCCGCGACACAGGAATTAATCCTAGTGGGGGAGTTGTCTTTTAAAAAAAAATAAAAAATATATAAAAAACGGTAACCAAGTCATCAGCAATTCTTTCTCCTTAAAAATTATTTCTTTAAGGGAATATTATTTTTATTTTTGTGTTAAATTGGACTTATGTACTGGGGTATCATCTTCTCAACCAACCTTTATAGATATTATTGTCAGTAAGGATGTTAAATTCTATATTTAAATATTTCCATGTCATTATTTTAAAATATTTTCTTTGTGTTTTGTGGTAAAATTGTTTGAAGTAATCGTAATTAAAGGTTGTAATTTAAGCGTGTTTTATATTATTATGTTCTGCCATAGCTACTCAGATTATAACTAACAAGTGCTAGTGCCATAAACAACATCCTTAGTACTTTAAATTATAATATAATTGATATTAATACTCTTGATATGTTACCCTAAATGTACTTAAAATTGATCTAATTTACATACGTGCTGTATATGTTGGCCCCGTCCTAATCGGCTATCAAATATGAGACAGATGTACCGTAATGAATACCCAATATATGAATAAACGTCTTTTATTTAGACTTGCAGATCTAAACGACTAAGGACTAATTTAAAGATAGAAGATAGATAGATAGAAATACGCAATCGCAATCATCTATTTGCAAACATAGAGAGGAAATGCAAAAAATGTCAAGACGGAAGAAGAAATCAGCATCAGCAAATGCAGCTGCGGACCGACCTGTGTAACCAAATACATGCCGAATGTCTCAGGGCTGTCATAGACAACCAGTAATGACATCCGGGATCAGTGACGTTGCTTAATAAAATATAGTAGATATAGTCTATGGTCGATGTTTATACTTCGAATGTCGTGGGAATTATGACAGGGACGAAACACGAATGACGGTTCTAAGAAAAGTAGGGCCAAAAATGCAGAATAGATTTAAAAACACACATGATTTAACTACTGAAATACGTTTTGCTGAAGGATCCCAAAACAATTACAATTACCTATTTGTAAGTGATTTAATTTAGGAAAATAGGAGTTTAACAGCTATATTGCCTCAGAGAGACTACCGACTTTTAGGACCCGTTTTTTTTCGACGGGCGTTAAAATACAACACTATTAATATTGTTGGGTTCAGTTCAGTTCAGTTTTAAACCTCAAAACCAGAAAACTATTGAAATATACTCAGTTTATACAACTGGTTTCAGAGTATTTATATTAAGTGATACATTTATTATTACATCCCTTTCAAAGAGCTGTTTTCGTTCGACATTATTAATATCCGGGATCAATGGCTCTATTTAAAAAGTGCTCAATAATGGACGTTTTTGCCTAGTTTGTACATCAGTATAACCGAATTGCGCAGACGGTGTCGCGACTTCATAACGGGTATGGCAAGTGTATTACACATACTAACTCCATAATCTTAGAAATGGTAAACATATTAATGATACCTTTAGTATTCTGTTCAAGAATTGGCGGTAATCTGTGGGAAATATCATCGAGTGCATTTATACATACTACAGTGATCAGTAGTGTAAATATTTGTTTGTTTATTGGTAAATAAAAAGTTTTTATAAATTTCAATAATATTGAGATCTTTTTTAAAAGAATTACCTCTACCGTCAATTATTGACCAGAGAGTAATTATCATGTTTTTTTTATCATGCACATAGCACATGTGTCTTTAGATATTGGTTACACTAATTTAAAAACAAACTCGAACCTTTTGATAAATTAAATTATTACGATTGCACCTCGCGTTACTGAAGTATTGCTGATATAAAATGATGTCTAATTTGATGAAAGCGCGTGCTAGGTAATCTTAGCAGCGTTGCCAATTGATAGATTTAAATAGAATAAGAGTTGACATAGCAAATTAGAGGTATAATAAAATTAAACATTTAGTAGAATACAAATCGGATGTTGGATACATATTTGATTTAGAAAAGGAACAACTATTTAGCAACTGATTTGATTGCCGTTGAACAGATAAAATTAGTTAGTATGGAAATATAACTTGGTTCTAAAGAGTTACCAGATAATATAAATAAAAGAATAAGAATTCTTTATCTTAAATATGTATGATGCCACGAATGATAAATGACTACAAAGAAAATTAATTCACAATAAATATCATTTGTATCTTTAATACAAACTAAGAATTAAAAATATACAATTGCAGCCAAATATCTACCATAATGTGTAACTGTAATTGTAATAGTTTTTATTAATATGTACTTATTCTTAGTGTAATTATAATTTAAATTTATGCTACAATTCGTCTGTGCATCTCGTAAATGAAGCCTACCAAAATATCTGACTGATGTATTGTTTGGTTCCTTGATTACCGACTTATATATGTATGTAGTCTAAACTGCAATCGTTCTTTCGTATAAGGGTTTGACTGTAAGCGAAAATGGCACTTGCTTTTTGACTTTTATGAACTTGTTTTCTTGAGTTTGTTGTTATTTTTTGCAAATTTTCCTATAAAAGTCTACAAAATACTTATTTTCAGAATATATAATACTCGAATTTCGGCTTTCCTTTTACAACGATTCAAGGAAACAACCTATATGCGTGAAAATATGTAGAGGTTCAGGGGAAAAGTGTCAATTACAAAGGCTTCGATTTAATTTTTATTCCGAAAACTAGTAAGATTCTTGGATCTGATTTAAATCTCTTTTGAATCGAATACGAATTATCGAATGGATCTTGAGTTTTTTAGAATGGATGGTGATATTACCTTTAAACATACAATGTCCAGATAGTGACCATAGCAATCCTGTTTCGTGTATCATCACAAACGAAATTACAGTAAATAGATAGATAAACAGCTCGCAATATAAAACATTTATAAAGACATTCCAATCTTGATTTAGATGTATTTATGACTTGGCTCCGAAATAACTGCTTAATACGCGTATAAAGTAATGTTCTAAGTAATTACGAAAAAGTTTTATAATTTTAAAAAGGAATGAAAAATTTAATAAATAAATAAACATTCTCGATTTACATAATATGATCAATTACATTAAGAGTCAAAAAATTTCGTATATAGAATTTTCGTATATACAATTTCAGTGTGACTTCTGATTTAATCGTTTGGTTCTTTTTGTTTTCAAGTTAAAACTTTTCATTTTGTTACTAGTAGGGCAAAATATGTTGCGCAAGTTTTGTGGTAGGTAATTACCACTCTAATATGGTAAACACATGGTAAGTAGTCACAAGATATTTTTCTCGAATAGTAAATATTCTACTTAATAATCCGGTTACACTCAAGCAGTCTTACATATTATTTACATTATAATTGAATTTTTAAAACATCATCCGGTGATTAGCGAGGTGAACCAATGTAATTTTACGAGGTATTCGTAATTAATATGAGATATGATACTATCGAAATGGTGTCATGATAAATTATTGAAAAATAAAAAATGAATATCGATACTATTATTTATTTATCGATTAACTTGCTTTAGCCCGCGTATCGATCGCTTTAAGAACAATATTATTTTCCGAATGAAAGTTAGACCATGTCTTTAACTGGGTGCATGGCAACGTGGGTGCAAAATTCTATTATATGATGATCGGTTGAGAAGTTAAGACGTAAGATTTACAAACTAACACATGCACATTTTTAATATTAGCCGTGTTGTTCTCGGAGGAGTAGAATAAGGCCACTCAATCTCTTCCTGTGGGGGGTCATAAAAGACGAATAAGGAATCGGACTGTTATCTTTCAGACGGTATAACTACAGTCATACGGGGCTCGGATACCGGCAATAGGCTTGCCCCCTATTATTGGTTAGCAAAAAGTGGGGGATGGACACGCCTCTGTCTACTCCTATATAGGCTTGAGATAAAGATAGCTACTAAGATATCAGTCGATGGTTTTTGAGAGATTTCGTATTAGCGGATATTCATGGTACCTACTTTCAACGGAGTGTAAACGTTAATTATTACACATAAATAATTCGTCAATCTCATAAAGGATGAGAAATATAAGCAACTAAAATAGCAATCATAGAGCCGATAGTCATATCAGCACATGGGTTGATTGCTAAGAGCCTCGACCTCTCCTGAGGCTCACGTTAAGTAGTTGGGTAAAGGGCATTATTAAAACAGTAGTCCTTCTTGATAAGGCACGTATTGTGAGGAGGTTCCTGTCTTTGGAGTCCTAACTAACTGAATTAGTTATCGGGCAGTTTCTGATGAATTGAGACTGATCTCCATTCACCAGAAACTGCCCGATAACTTCTCATATACACGCCTATGTTGCTGTAAGGCCGTCAATTGTACAATTCGCTTACAGTTTTAAGTCATATGTTGTATTATTTATGTGGTGTTAACCAGTTTTATTATTATCCTCTTTCTCGTGAAAATATGCAAAAAAAAGTAGTCTGCGCGTGGACCCTGGCAAACATTCTACTACACATCTCCTGAAGCTGGGGATCCAAGGTCAAGCACTTATGAATATAGTTTTTTTTTTATTCGATAGGGGGCAAACGAGCGGACGGGTCACCTGATGGTAAGTGACTACCGCCGCCCATGGACACCTGCAACTCAAGAGTCACAAGTGCGTTTTCGGCCTTTAAGGAAGGAGTACGCTCTTTTCTTGAAGGTTTGAAGGTCGGAAATACGGCAGGCGACAATTTGTTCCATATGCTGGTTGTGCGAGGCAAAAAGCTTCTGGAGAAGCGCACAGTGGTGGAGTGCCAATCGTCCAGTTGATGGGTATGGATATTTCGTCGCGTAGAACGATGGCGGAAACCTGCAGCCGGTATTAGTCCGAACAATTCCTCTGAACACTCCCCATGATACAAGCGATAGAGGATGCAAAGTGAAACTACATCTCTACGCAACGCCAAGGTGTCAAGTCGATCAGAAATATCTTGGCAGTCGATGATGCGAGTCGCTATCCGTTGAATGCGGTCAAGAGGGAGAAGCTGGTACTGGGGTGCACCTGCAAAGAGATGAGAACAGTATTCCATGTGCGGCCGAACCTGCGCTTTAAAAAGTTGCAGACGGTGGGCCGGAATAAAATACTGTCTCGATCTGTTTAGCACACCAAGCTTCTTTGAGGCTACTATGGCCTTATACTCTAAGTGACCGCGAAACTGGGCATCGCTTGATATATCGACGCCAAGGATTCCGATACTGTTGACTTTCTCACTGTATTTGATGTATGTACCATCACGGGCAACTTTAGGAGGGAGTAGAAACTAGTCATGAGCCTTGGACTACCAATTACAATGATCTGTGTCTCTCTTGGATGGCTGATGACTTCAATGATAATGAGATTTGCGTGATTCGCATATTGTAGCCATGTGGCTGTTTACAGTTTCGTTGGCAGCCATCAAATTATTTAGACAAGCCCTACAATATATTTGGAGATCGTCTGCGTACAGATGGCAAGAAGAAAAAAGATTGTTAGTGATAGAGTACATAAAAACAGCAAAGTGTAAAGACGATCGCAGTCGCAGGCAACCCTGCTGTATGCTGGCAGATGTAGAATACCCCGAAGAAACGGTGTCTTCATCTGGACACGCTCACAACGACGAGGACTACCTCGGCGTTGTCAGCGTTTCATAAGCACTAGCTCAAGAAAGTCAATCATTAGTTGTGCTTATACTCCTCAATCAATCCTTCCTTCTCTTTCCTGAATTTCCTGTCAATAAACTCTAAATTTCATTATTTTGTTTTCAAAAGTGTCTAAATTATAATCGGCAAAATATGGGCGTTATTTACGCCTCTACCTACCCTTCTTACCCATTGGTTACTTAGTACTAGTAGTTACTTACTATAGTATAAATAATACTGCTCCTGAGAGGGAAATCCAATAAATTAAATAACATAAAGATCGGTCTACTTAAACTTGAGTTATAAATAGTGTAACTAACCCGACTTTGGTTTATATGTATTAGATATTCAATTTGCCATATGAGAACATTTACGCACAATTCAATTGCTAATTGAAAAAAAAAGAAGACGGGCTTTAGCACATTATTTTTATTGAAAATAAAAACAATTTCTAGAATTATAAGGTTTCCTGTTCTCTCATTAACATACAAATTGTAGATATGACTTCTTTATAAGTTTTAATCTCATTAGGTAGCTGAAATATTTCATTGTGACGACCTCGTAAAATTAAAATATTAAAATTCATTAATTCTGCAAAATTAAATTATTAATATAATAAAAACGGCATCATTAAATGTTAAACATGTTAATTGGCAGTTGCTATGTGCCACTTTAAAAGAATTTGCAAGAAACATTTAATTGATTTTGAATTATAGTATGTTTTTTTTTTTTATACTATAGGGGGACAGACGAACAGACGGGTCACCTGATGGTAAGTGACACCGCCGTCCATGGACACTTGCAACTCAAGTGCGCTGCCCGCCTTAGAGGGTGATGAGGGATGGGGAATGCAGGGAGTGGAAAGAAGAGAGGGGGGATGAGGAGATGGTAAAAAGGAGAAAGGAGAAGAGGGGAGAGAAAAGGGGGGAGGAGGAATTGGGCCAATTCGGGGAAATGCAACGCAAGCGTTACTTCACAACCGGTTTTCTGTGAGGCCGTGGTATCGCACCGGTCGAGCCGGCCCATTCGTGCCTAAGCATGGCTCTACCACTGTCATGTACAATATCAATATTTATTAGGCAGTGATACTGTATGTTAGAAATTAAAGATAGCATGGTTATTAATAAATATGATAAAATTAATATAACGACAACACGGAATGAATAGAAAAATAATTGTATATAGGTAGTTTCTATGTGGACTAACCTTAGAAGAATTGCCAAGAAACAGTAAATTAAAATGAGTAATAATATACTGAACAAAATACTAAATTAAAGCTTTAGATAGGCAACATAATCGCGTCCAAAGTGAGACTGCATGGGATTCTGCTGCCTCGTTTTGCGTGGAGGTGATGTTGGCCAAAGAGGCGGCGGAACGGGAAAGGGAGTGGACAAGCACTCTTCCATTCCGCAGAAGACGCACCAGACGTCGGAAAACAAACACTGATCTCCGACCTCCGTAAGTGCTGAATTTGGGGTAACGGTCCGGGCTGACTGTTACCCCAGCAGAAGTAGGCCCGAGACGGTGGCGTGACTTACGTTTTCGACGATAAAAAGACAAATGTCAATTTTATTTGAGACATGTGAAACTAGGCTGAAGGTAATTGCGAAGTCGTGAAACTTCATATTAAAAAAATACTAATAACTAATTACAAAACCTTACTAGTAAATATAACTAATCTTGTACCTCGAAATTGTTATTTAAGTTTGAGATTTAAAATAAATTATTATTAATTTTTGTTATATTCTTATTTGAAACGAATAGAATATATTAAATACAGAGGTTGCAAACAAACAGTTTGCTTTAGAGCTAGAAGCTTTGATAGATAGCTAAAGTTTGAATTTAAACATAGATAGAAAATATTTCCCAAAATATTAGTATTATTATAATCTATAAATTAAATAATTATGTTATATATTATGTTGATGTCAAATAATGTGTGTATTCTCGTACTTATCACGAACACAGAAATCATCCGTTTGACATAATCTCAATAAATACATAGAAAAATAAAATGACATAAATTTAAACATAGAATATGAAATGGCCAATTTGTTTATATACAGTCAGAAATTTTCTAAACCCACAAAAATATACGAAAACCTCTAACACAAAGCCAGTAATATGGTTGTATTTACCTATGTCTAACTAATAATTAAATTATTCTGATTATTTCCATGAATTTAGAAAAAGGTTATGACCTGTGTGTGTATTTAAATGACCTATATGAACACTTGCTTAATGTATGTAGATTTGTATCCTGGAGTTTGTTTTTGTGTTCGTAAATTTGTAATGGGAAATTACTTCACTATCCAGTCTTTCTAGAACTAATTGCCGCGAAAAAGTATCTAAATATATATATATATATCCGTCACTGCACTTTGAGCTAAATAAAACAATTTTTACCAATGTACAATGACATCAAAATTATAAAAAGCTAATCAGTTCATAACTAAAAAAATATACGTTTTTTATTTATCGTGGACATGGTAGAATATTCCAAAAATTGTAACATTAATGTTAGTGCCAGTTTAAGACGTACGTGTCACTTCGTCTTAATTTAATACTTAAATCTTATACATAGTTTTAAAATATAATTTGAGAGTTTTGACCTCTCAACGACATACCTAAATCTTTTGAGTCTGCAAGCGAGTACAAGTTTATTTTAATTACGAGTACTAGTGCTTAGGTAGGTACTAATTATTTTCTTTATATTCCAAGCAAAGAGAATTTTGTTGTAAAAACTGTGACGGCTTTGTCGAAGTCCATGCTAGACCATGACCTGTCCATTCCTTTAGCTGGTTTCTTAAGCTTGATCCATTCCTGGTAGAACAGTAACAGTAGTAGCGGTAGTTTTTCACTTTTCACGGCATCAGAACCAGAATAATAAGCAACCATCTGAAACCGAACCAAAATGGAAACGGAGGGCTTTGATAATGAGTAAAAACTCATATTGGTGTATTTGAGTACAGTTCATTTGATTTGCCCCCCTCCTAAAAATTGTAGCCACAGATTAAAAACAGGTTATGGATGTCAGATACTTAGTCAAATTCACCTCTCTTCTACATATACTATAGTACTATCTTAATGGTAAAATGACAGTTCAAATGTAGAAATAAAAAAATATACAAAAAAAAGTGAATAAAAGGTTAAACCATATCACAACACATCTAAAAATAATTTATATTTATATGAAAATAGCTTCATAGTTATCAAAAAATGATTCCATAAAATTTCTATTTTATATTTCCTTATAGCTAAATTAGTTATCTTGTTTAAAAAAGGAATCAATTAACATATTGAAGTAGGTACTTAAAGCGTGCCATAGAACAGCTGTTTTTTTTTTTTTTTATGAGCTCTGGTATACCAGACATAGTAGACAGACAGGTATATTGCCATACAGGAACGGTATATTTTTAGATAACAGGTCTTTCAAAGGGTCTATCAAAATCTATGGTCACCCGAAGTAGATTTATCGAAGCATAAAATTGTCGAATAGAATTTGGGAGTATCAAATATTCTTTACAATTCCAAACAAAACATACACCTTTTAGCACCATTTTATGGACAAAGTCAGGTGCCAAGTGTTTCATACAAGTACACCTTACAAACAATTATTCAACAAACAATTCATGGATAAGATATTGAATTATCGACCTTATTGATGGTATGATGATAAGGTATATCTTCTTAAGATTGATTTACAAATTTAAGTTTGCCAAACTCACGAAACAATTGAAGTAAGAAAAGACGTCCTTTTATACAAGAAATTTGTTACTTAAGACGTTTCGGAGTAGTGCGAGTTCAAAATTTAGTTTGGCATCTGTCTCCCGAGAAATTCGCGAAATGATCTTATAGTTGCAGCTGCCGGGCACAGCATTTCGTACGTGTCGCTCGCAAAAAACTTATAAGTTAGCAGGATGGCGTTTGTAATTAATATGATGAGTTGAAAAAGGTAATTATTTATTAGGTTATGTATTATTATAATAATATCAATATTCACTGAATTCCTAATCTATAGCCGTCTTACACTCTCTATTTTAGGATAATAATAAAATAATAATATATATAAATAATATACTAATAATCCGATTTCTTATATCTGAATGTCAATGCTCCATAAATGAAAAGAATGCCTACTGTATATCGAGTTGTACATCATTCGTTAAATTTTCATCATTTTAATATTTGTATAAATTAATTTTAACTATCCAGTTAAAGTTCTCTTCTAGTTCTAAGTTCTTCTAAAGTTCAAGTAAAGGTGACTAAAGGATCGGACTGTTATCAATCAAACTGTATATATACAGTCCTACAGTGCCCGGATGACAGCAACACTAAATAGGCTTACGTACGGGGGCTAAATTTCGGTTTACAAAAGTGAGCGTTTCGGACGCCTCTAGAGTACAGTTATTGTGGATAACCCCCCCCCCCCCCTGCAGCGCACTTGCTTCTATTTATTGCAGGTGTCTATAGGTGGTGGTGGTCACTTACGACTCATACATCCGATGCAGCAATTGCTTATGCAGCCGTGGTGTATCATGATTCAAAAATCTATATTAATTAAGTAGATACATTATAAGATTCGAAAACTACTTCGATTTTGTCCATTCACTACAGCTTTTCTGATCATGTTTTCATTTCTAATAATTTAACATTTATATTGTGACAGTAGGAAGGTTAAATCAATTTAACTGTTTCTCTATCGCTGCAACTTAATCTTTTACAGACAAGTTAATTAAGAAATAACTTTTTACACGAGATAATAATGTAGCACACATACAAACACGCACAGGTCAGTTTTTACATTCTCACCCAAAAAGCAGACCGGAAAATAAAATTATTAAAACTCTAACTTCAAGTGGCTCGCTGTCTTGGCGTGTTCGAGCCGGAAGACGCTAGAAATGACCCGCTGTGTCCATGAGAAAGCATCTGCTTATAACCTCTTTTACCTGAAGATCTGTCTTCAAACTGCATATGCCTCAAGTAAAAAAATCACATAATGATACAAAAGTGACTCGAAAACTGTGAAACACATCTGCTCTATGGCTCGAGGCCTTACTACGAAACAAGCTCCATTTCATATATTTTATCGTTTGTAGAAAACCTGCAAACGATAATCAACTCAAAGTTATTCGAATATTGTTTGATTTTAAATATACGGGCGTTTGTTGTGGCAACGTCTTCGTGTATATTCGGAAGCATTCGCTCATTTTCGGGCGCGTGGCTGTAATAAGAGGGCCCCAGGGAAAATATCGGATGGAAACATAATTCGGACCCGTTATTTTTTAAAACAGTGTGTTAAGACCAAAATCATTGTCATTGAGACTTGCAGACGCGAGTCCGAACGGAGGTGATAAAGTCGGCTTTAATGTGAATTTCCGGTGAAACATGTCGGGCCCGCTAACTGTTTAATAAATTAATTATATTTATGATCACGGTCTAAGTTTCTCGAGATATGTTGTGGGAATATTTTTATACATGTAGTTATGTATCATTTAGGTTTAAGGATTCTTGCTTTGATTCTATTTAAATTTTTTTCTTTATGCACTTGGTTAATAGCGAAGATCAAAGATTAGGAATTACTGTTAATAATTATTGAATGATAAAACTTCTCCACTATTATGAAGAAAGAAAGCCCTGTATTTAAGTAATTGAGAAATGAACCGGGACCTTGTAAATAACAGTCATAGCCACTCACGCCGATTTCGGACGCCGATAGGGAAAGGCGTCTCAAATGCCCATATTTTGCCAATTACAATTTAGTTACACATACGTAATAGGGAACAAGCCTATTAACGTCATCCGGGCAGTTTTGGGAATACACCTAGTCTTGCCATAAATGTTGTTACTATGAAAAAAACTTTTTTTTCCATAGCATAAAACACTTATTACTGTAATGTGTGTTAGTTTATACATTGGTATAAACTATTAAAAATATATGATGCTCATTCAAAATGATCTCAATAGAAACAAGCACTCCTACACTCACTTTTAGGAACTCCAGATTATCTTGGCGTTTAGAGCATGCCATACTCGCTGCCATGCTCTGTAAAACTGATAATAAATCATAATACAGTAGATTAAGATCGGAACCAGATGACGGCCCCGTCTTCAGCTCGGATGAAGTCAGAATAGTTAATTTCCAACCACGATTGGGTGGATCGAGCTCTCTGATCCGTTGCTGAGTTGCTTGCTGAAAAGACTATTCTTGGTTATGGTATATGGTGTTGTTAAAAGGCTTGAATACCTTCTCAAAAATCGTAATCTTGGTACACTGGGGCCCATGTTTTTACTATTTTTTTACAAAAATGTGCCTCAGTGACTCCTTGTAACTAACACCCAACCAAACACTCACTAAAGTTGGATAATGTCCATGTTGTACGCTGCTGACTAATTGGGAAACTTAACTAAGTAGAAAAATATTACTCAATAGTAGATAGATCATAATTCTTTATTTGTACACCATTGTTACAGTTAAATATAATACATTATATACACGTGTCAGATATATGTATAATGTACAAAGGGGGCGGCCTTATTTCTATATGCAATTTCTTCCAAGTTCTTCATAATTATTTTGGAGACAGAGTTTAGTAAAAATTGTCCCGTCAGTAAATAAAATTTTACCACCCTGTTCATAATGACTAGTGCATTTCCTATAAGCTGCAAATAACAAGTCGTCTTTTAAAGAACGTGGTATGGTGCTATATTTATTTCCCGACATGAAATGTTTTGCTTACAAACAAACAGAAAATTCTTTCCTTCACTGCGTTGATCGCGGTTTTTGTACGAATACTATATGTGCTATACTATTACAGCAATTCTGTTTTTTTTTTACCAGCCCACTCCATATTAATATCACAAAAATATTTTGCACCGATTGGCGCAATAATGAAAAAAAAAAACAGTGAATACTCATATAAGAATGACTGATTCTAAATTCAAATGTAATATTATGATTTTTTTTTTTATGGCAAGACTAAGTACATATACTGTCTGATGGAGTCCGATTCCTTAGTCACGTTTTACGACACCGAAGGGAAGAGAGGGTGGTGGTGGTGGGGTGGTCCTATTCTCCTCTTCCGAGTAACACGGTGCTATATACCTTATAAGCTATTTAAATAAATATTAAACGATAACAAGCTCCTTAAACGTTATTTTAAATAAAGTCCTTTACAAAAAGGCTTTGACACAGATATGTTATATAATTAGCTCCCACTTTTATACTTATAAAGGAGACTGCAAGTCATTATGTTTTTAAATTCGAAATTCGTTTCTAAGATTCGAAAGACTCATATCCTTAAGCCGTATCAGAAGAGGGTCTTTTAAAAAGCCTGATGGACTCGCAAAGTAAAGGTGTTTAGTTATTTTTTTCAACAAACATCTTCAAGGTCCCATTTGGTACATCTGCCGTATCTCGGAAGCATATCATTTTTAAAAAGCACATCTGCATAATGAATTGATAGCAAAAACTTGACCTACAAAACTTAAAAATCTTGTGACTTTTTCACTTGGAGTCTTAGAACTGTTAACCATTATCCTTTAAACTCTATTTCAAAATGGTTTACATTAAAATAGACCATATTGATTATGGAATATAGACTATATGTTCATTTCTGTCGTGTCTTTTACTTTAGTGATTGTAAAAAGGTGCCAATTTCCGTTCGCTCATACATCCGTTCTTAAAAATCGTTCGTTCAATGATTAGTGTGCCACGTGTATTGTTTTTTGAAATTTTTTAACTGTTTTCTGTTTGCTGAACAATTTATCAAATTACATTGACAAGCAGCTGATGTCGCACCACCTCGAATATTGTTTACATATTTTCGGAAATTCTATGTTTTTTGGACCTCCGGTTTTGTTTATAAATAGTTCTGAAATTTAAAAACAGAATAGCGACTATTCGCATCTGTTTTGCTTTTTGTTGCTGTTTTAAGTAGAAAATGATTTCGTGTATTTAAAAAAATCTCATTACTCTAAGGTAAGGTTACCGTTGCATATAATTTATTATCAATCTGATAATATTTGCGATGCAAACTACTTTTATCTAGCATACGATCTGTTGAGTTGAAGTCATATGGACAAGCAGAAAGCCAAAAAAAAAGAAAGTGAAGAGCAGTTTTCTTTATCGTAGAGGAGTTCTAAAATTCTAAATTCAAATTAAATTAGTTTACAGAGATTGATTGCTTAATGCAGGCAGCTTAACCAGTAAAAAATAGACTTAAATAAATACTAATTTCAAACCCAATAATAGCCATTTAACAATACTGTTATTAGGTAATTACACTTCTCACAAATCTACGAGCGACCTACATAACACATCTATCTATCAATAAAGCACTTCAGATAAATTAACTGTCAGTCAATATTTTTTCAGTCGCTGATAGCCGTTAAGTAAAAAAAAACCGACAATCCATAAAAATATAATACTCTTTAGAAATGCCATTCTTTATATCTCTTCTTAAACTTGACAACCGTTAATCGGTTTAATGGAGAATAAATAATCTTAATCACATCTTACAAACAATGAAGTCAATCAAGTATTGCCAAAGTGATACCTAATCTGCAGATATTTTTTGTACTTCTAAATAGGTACATATGTATATAGACTTAATAAGCTTTTTTTTTTTTTTTTTTTTATATACTATATGGGGACAGACGAACAGACGGGTCACCTGATGGTAAGTGACACCGCCGTTACTTCACAACCGGTTTTCTGTGAGGCCGTGGTATCGCACCGGTCGAGCCGGCCCATTCTTGCCTAAGCATGGCTCTACCACTGGCAAAAAGCTTTTTACCTACTAAAGCAAAGGTACATTAAAGGTATGTATATCAAGCAAAAGAAAGCACACACTAGGGTGAGGTATGGTCAACACTGTTTGTACAATGTTCTGCAGTAGATACCCAGGAGTACATCGTTAAAGTGACTGATATAACAGGAAAAGGGAAAGTTCTCTGATATTGTCATGTCCGGTGACAACTTAAATTCGGGTGAGATAGGAGATACGCCGTCTATTTAGCGACTCTTTCGTGTCTACAAAGTGTACCTACTTCTCGCCTATGAAATAAAATTAGACAGTAATCATTCAGTTATTTTTAAACTGATTTTAATATATAAAGTTAACATGAAAAACTCTTTGTTATGCAATATATATCAAACAATTTCGAATATGTAGGTATTTCTCTGACAATCCACCACACGCCTGAAACCACCTCTTGGTGTTTTATTTTTTCAATTATTTTTTAACAGTAAATCCCGTGTCTGAATGGGGATTTGACTTGATTCTGAAATCCCGGAAATTAAGCACCTGAATAATAACATCCGGAACCATTATCCATATGTCCTTTATAATATTTCTTCCCACAGGATCGAATCAGAGCTTTCGCTGCACCTTTTCTATAAACTCAACTTGTTGTAGCACCTTGCAAATAGCGCAGTTTTGACGTCTTTAAGACTATGGTCTAAGTTTCCAAACTGACTGCTTCATCAGCAACATATTTTAAAATCTGTACGATTAATACAACTGAAGCGTTTTTTTTAGTTTGTTTAAACGGGCTAATCTCTGCAGTATTTGTTTTTACATATTAGAGTGAACAGACGGGTCATCTGATGGTAAGTGACAGTCGCCGATTGACACCTGCAACTCAATAGGCGTAAGCTCACTGTGGGGATGAGGAGATGGAAAAGGGGAGAGGGGTTAGGAGACGAGGGGAAAGAGGAGAAGGCCCACTAATTTGCAAACTTGATTTTTTGTGACGCCGTGGTATCGTACTGGTCGGCCAGCCCATTCATGCCTAGGCATGGCTATCCCACGATAGTACGAAAGTACCAGTCTGGAGTATTTATTTAGAAAAAACATAGGCTACAAAACATCACGCAAGGACCTTCAGGAGCGGAGGACTAACCATAAATGCAGATGAAACTGGGACTGCTACTATTTAAATGTTAATACTTAATTTGCTACTTTATTTCAAAGAACTATAAGTTGTTTGTTAAATAAGTTAGAAGTACACATTATGTATAAATTAGCCGTATCGTTTGTATTTAGCAAAGTTCTGCGTATATTTCATTCATCATTCCGCCCTCGTTTCCACTCTGATGTCAATATAGTAAAGTACTCGTCTTTACGTTAAGGAAAAACATAAAAACCTTTTTAAAAATTAGTAACTAAAATAGGATTTCATTATTTCTAGAAAATAGTCCAATAAGCACATGCTCTTTTCATGTAACTCTAAAAAATGCGTATAATAGCCTATTACCTATTACCATAAAAAAATGTGATAAGATCAGTACCGAAAACCGCGTCTGCTTATAACTTGTAAGTGAAGACATCTCAAATCAGCAGATGTGTTCAAACCCGTTAGGTGCTTTTGTGATAACGCGACGATCTCATTTGATCTCATGGTGGGCACAGTATACGCATACGCATCTGTTCTGCTACCTCTTAAACCAACTGTCTAATGATCTTTTGTAAAGCTTCAGTTTGAAAGCATATAAAAAAATCAGTGTACTTACGCGTTAGCTAGTGTCAACTGATGGGCATGATGAGCATTGCTTCATGTTCGTTGATTTAGATCATACTCCAAATGTAAATTAATACGAACAGTAAATAATAAAAAAAAAATTATTACAATTAAAACATATTATAAAAATAAAAAGATATTATATTAATACGAACAGTTATAATATCTTTTTATTTTTATAATATGTTTTAATTGTAATAATTAATTTTTGATGAAAGGAATAACCGATTGCAATGCGCCTATCATGATTAAATAATAAGTTGTATTCTATAATTCCCTTAATGTTAAAGGTGCAATATTTTCTTAATATTACATTAAAAACCAACCTCAATAAAAAAAAAAAAAACATCAGTTCACCAATGGCGAAGATATCGAAAATGTAACAAACACATTAACATAAAGAACGTCTGCCTTTTAGAGGTCGGTTAAAAAAGATAACTGATAACTAAAACAGTTAAGGCGTACCAGAAGAATAACCAATAAAATAAATTGTAAAAGTAAGAAGAGAGTCACCAATGCTTTATTTAGAGGTGGCAACACACAAGTCATATCACATGGAAAATTCAAAACTGTTGGTGGGCCTTTAAATTAAATAAATAGATTTTTAATCGTCTTTATTCGCTCATTATATTTAACTAAACATCTAACAAAACGCTCTGAAAATAAAACAGTATCATCATTTACAGTTTTACTATTTTCTAATGTTCTACTAGTAAGAAATTTAGGTAAATAGGTTACCTATAAAACACTATTACGAATGGATATAATTGACTTTTTTATTACAGTCTGAGAAGATATATTGTATAACGAACAGTTGTTTTGACGTTTCTGGACTGAAAGCAGAATATGGACTTTTACAGATTTAATTTAAAACGTTTATAATTTTTTTACTTCTCATTTTTCCATTTTGTATTTTTTTATACTAACCTTATTAGTAAATATTTTATGTCAGTTTAAAACCTATTTGTTAAAACAGTAATACCAGCTGGTGTAAAAGTAGATTAATCTATTAGCTTAACCATTTTAATTGTTTCTATACAAATAATAGAATAATAATATAAATACATTATAAATATTGTTAAAAAACAAATATTCCGGAAACATAAGCCAAAACAATAGTTATTACAATTTTGTTTGTCTTTTTTTTTGTACATGCATCAAACGAAAACTGCTGCATGGAATTGAATATAATATTCACAGATATATTGCTAAAAATTTATGTTTAAACAAAGGCTCTATTTTACAGGAGGAATTGATCCTAAATTCCACTCGTCCGAAGTCGCGGGCAAAAGCTAGTAAATAATAAAATGGGAAAAGGGAGAACGAAGGTTTGTCGTCTCGCAGGAGGGCAGCGTCAGTGTTTAAAGGCTACACGGAAAACACACAGACATAGTTATCCAAATAGAAAATCTGTTCATTTTAGATACCAAATACATACATATATCGGTTCGAATACAAGCTTGTCCCCATTGTCAGAAGATTATGTATGTATGTATGTATGTATATCTTCAAGCACTTTCAGATACACTGTGGATAATAATATATTTTTAGACTTAAGTTTAATATGCTTATCAAGATCATCTAACACACGTGATTGTAGGAACAATAAGTAGAAAAATTAATATTACATTTTTGATAACTAGCTATCCGATCCCCCGCGATCTCACAGACGTTACTTAGGTACGTTTATCATATTTGTTGTCATATGTCATGTAAATCTGATTAGTCGTACTTGAGAATAGCGCGTTAGCGCGTTCGTTCGCAAACAAAACCTTGGCTCTTTATAATATTAGTTTAGATTCTACATGAACTCGCGTCATTTGTCCGAAGACACACGAATGTAATTAACAGTGGTAGAGCCATGCTTAGACACGAATGGGCCGGCTCGACCGGTGCGATACCACGGCCTCACAGAAATCCAGTTGTGAAGCAACGCCTGCCTTGCATTTCCCCGAAATAAGTGAGGTTTCCGGAAGCCCAACTCCTCCTCTCCTCTCTCTTCTCCCCTCATCCTCCTCTCCTCTTTCCCATCTCCTCATCCATCTTTTATCCCCTCCCCGCAACCCCCCTCCCTCATCACCTTCAAGGGCGGGCAGCGCACTTGCGACTCTTGAGTTGCAGGTGTCCATGGACGGCGGTTGTCAGTTACCATCAGGTGACCCGTCTGTTCGTCTGTCCCCCTATAATAAATAAAAAAAGTGTCATTCAGTGCTTAAAAGTGATAAATAATTGATTTAATGTTATATCCATGTTATGCCTAACATTTCAACTTAGTACCAGTCCAGGCCATGTGTATTGCAACATAAAATTTTGTTTTTCACTATTTTTACAGATAAATTATTTTCAGACGTATCCCCGGACATCTGTCGATGTGCGTCTTTTATCTTGAACAAAAAGATTGGTTCCTTTAAAACAAAAAAAAGTTTCCCCCTTTGATTTAAACGTTGGCAACACTCAAGGTGGAACGTTATGTACCTATTACTACCTGTACCTATCTTGTATTGTATTTGAATGCAGAAAATGTGTATCAAAAGAATTAGGTATAGCCTGTTAATAAACAATGCTTCATAATGCTACTTCAGAACAAAATATGGGATTTAGTTAATTTAATATGTAGAGCAGATTTATTCATATATTTCTTACAGTACAATAAGGTATGTAAGTAATAAACAGCAAGTTACCTTTTCATTAATAATTTAATTTAATTTTAATTCACAGTAAATGTTTTACAATTTGTTGTGTTTAATTCTTAATAACTTTAATTTAAACATGTGTCATCACTTCGCAAATACATAATATACCTAATAAAAATTAACGATAAACTCTAACAAACAAACCTTTAGTGACATTTCTAGATCGGAATTAAGATTTCTTTTAATTACATTTTTACGTCTTCAACGTACAAATTGCAGGTACTAAAGATCTATATCTATAGAAATTATCTGAATCCTATATAAATGCGATGAATGCAAAACGCTCTCCGTATCACCTTCAACATAATATATAGACTGATAAAATATAGAAGGATATAATAAATTAATTAAGTTACATAAAAAGCAATACATAAAAAATAAGTAATACATCTATATAACAAAAACATAGGGTTTGAGTAGTTTCTAAATATAAATTATTTAAAGTTTTTTTGTAGAAACACTTATTTTTATATCATGTCAAAAAATTATTAACGAAGCCATGAACTAAATGTTTATAAAGTTTTATTGTTCTCCAGGTTTACAAATTGTACAATTAATTATATCATCTTGAAATCTGTTTTACCTAACAAAGAAAACCAAACAAATAAAAATATATATTATAAATTTAATAACGACTATTCACGAATTTAGAAACAATATTTTTACTACCATTACGTTACATTTCAAGTCATGCCAGATGAGATCTAAAACTCTAGGGCCAAAACAAACATATATGTTCATGCTTTTACGCAAATGGTCACCCAACCATAAACCAACCATCCAAATATTTACACTTACTAAATTATTGACATATTTAACCACGTCAGTCGCTTGTACTACAGCCCCTCACTGAGTGTTAACATAAAGGAAACATAATAATCTTATTTTTTTTATGAATTGAAACTTATTTCCTTATCATTAATCTTTTAAAGTTAATACACATTCAAAAGCACATTTACTGCAGATTAGATCCAAGATGACGTCTTACATTATAACACGAATTGAAATAAGTGACTTCACAAGATCAAAGGTGTTGAGGATACTGTTTACAAATCAAGGCCAAGAATATGTAAAAAAAAATAATGAATATTTTATAGTCACTTCATAACTTTATATAACATAACTTAATAATATATATAATAAAAAAATAAAAAGCTTACTATGGACTTAAAATTTAGGGGCAATCTACACCTTTGGCATCGGCAGGTGATATCTTTGCGGTATTTTTTTTTTTAATTAAGACCATCAACGCGTCATATGTCGCTATCCAATCGATTGACAGTACCTAATGGCGATACGTTAAGATAAGGAGCGTCTTTTACCTAATGTTATTTAATGTTTTGATGTAATTGTATTACTATGCGACAATGAGATTACTATCTTGTAATAAAGTTGTCACTCAGACGTAAGTTAAGTTTTTTCATGTATGTATTGTATTGAGTCTATAATTCTTTTGGGAATAGATACGGCCATTCCATCTTTTCCAAACGGTATCGCAAAAGTATCGTAAAAAATGATTACGGGATTGGACTGTTATCGATCAGACATATACAGTCTCCGGTTGATAACAATAAATTGGCAAGCCCTTAGACTAAATGATGGTTGGAAAAAGTTGAAAATGTATGTCAGTGTAATTATGTTTGTTGCTGCTCCTTGCCGACACATCCATATCGAAACTATATTGGCTTTCTTAGGTGTTTTAACTGCGGCAGCAGTCTAACATATTATATACCTATATTAACAAAAAAATTGTCCCTACCTAACAGCACTATTAATTAATTTGTGGTTATATCTAGATCATGATAAATTACAATAGGACTGACTTTTTCACGATAAAGTCTTGTAAATAAATAAAGGGGGAGAATAAACATTATTTAGATTCAGTTTTTACAGAAATTCTATTATAGGAATTTTATTTCTGTACAAATAAGCTAATTATTGTATATCAATTGTTAGAAATCTATTGAAGATAAAAGAAATTATCACAAATCGCACATACTTGTAGTGTACGAATTATGATCAGGATTACTAAATGATGACATACAAGTGTCAGTTGAACGCTCAAGATTGCGCAGACGCCGAACGAAGCTCAGACCGCAACATATGCAAGCGGCACGTGCTTGCAGAGGCTCTGCATATGCTAACACAAAGTTTTGGTTCCTACAAATAGTTTATTATAATGACAAAGTTTTAAAAACCCGTACACTGTTTACTACATTACTAAATTCAAGTCTAAGACTTTTTTGCTATCATAGGCAGAAACTCATTATTGTGCTGTACTCGACCTGGCAATGTCATTAAGATGTGAGAAATCATCAAAGAAGATAAAACACAAATTACGATCGCAATCGCAATCGTGAATGATAATTCACATCCATGGTTCATATCTTTTGTTTTTAAATAACTTTATTAATTGACCAGTTGTTCCCTGCGTTTTGAGATACTGGTCCGCTCCTGATCGCCTATATTAAATACCCTAAACAAAAAAAAAAATAATCTGACTCGAAGTCACAGAAATAAGTCAATTTAAGAATATAAACACAAAGCTTTAAAGCTTAAACTTTATTTTATTTCTTAAGTTGACATATACTCCAAATTTTCCCTTCAAATTCCCAAAAGTGCCCAGATGATGGCAATAGGCTTGGCCCCTGTTTACTGAACATGAGAATAAATTAAAAATCGCCAAATGTGGGCGTTAATTACGCCTCTGGCTACCCCATCGGTGATACGGGTGTGTATGTATGTGTGTTTATAATATCATTTATAAAAAAAAAATTACTTGACATACTGCCAGTAACTAATGAATTACTAAAGATATCAATAATTATAGTATGCGCACACGAAGATTAAAACTAACCATCCTAATTTACCTGCATCTGGTCAGCAGTTGCGATCGTTGATATATAACCGCTATTTGTTTACCTTTCTAAGTTAAAAATAACTTATTTATTCTAATTAATACAATTGAGTAATGATAAGTAATTTATCATTCAATTCGTTTTTTACTTTGGCAATACTTAATTATCTTTATGCTAGTGGTAACACTGACGAGGTTTTATTATCTTGCCACTTTCGTGTAATGAATTTTCTTCTAATCAGGTTTCTTTTATCAGCAGTGGGACAATATACGCTTACCAAAAAAAAATGTTAAGATACGAGTCTAATTATACGCATACTAGTTTTATAAATGTAAAGGGTTTTTTTTAATACATTTAAGTTAATTGCAAACTTTCTGGACATGGCTGCTTCGGGAAGTACCTGTATCGAATGGGATGGGATCCAACCACTGTATTCCATCACTGCGAGGGCTGCCGCCAAGATACTGCAGTACACACTCTAGTGGGGTGCCCTGCGTGGATGCAGAAGCGTGTAAAATTCACGATCGCTATACGTGTAGCCTCTCGTATGAGATCATGTTTATCCGCGGCTCTAGCAGAGGCAGGTGAAAGACGGCGGCGCCGTGTTCAGCACGCGCCTCTTTCAATAGTAGAGTATTACACCCCATATAGTACACTAGATTTGGCCACCTATGGAACAACAGACCCCATTGGGGTCCAAATCTGAAGGATGGCATAGGGATTTCCTTTCAAAAGTACACGAGACCATGGCAATAAGACGTCCCGGAACTTTAAAATGTAAAAAAATAAGAGTATCTTGAATAAATAAGAGTATCTCGAGTGGGCTATACGGACAGCCTACTCGAGATACTCTTATTTATTCAGCCCTCCATCCATTGCCATATAGAAGGTCCGAGCCCTCTACCCATACTTATACATACTTCACTGTTTAGTACATATAGATTTCTTTAATAATTACTAGTAGTACTTACTAGTAGAGTTAGTACTTACTAGTAGAGAGAGTATATTTTTAATACTAAACAAGCAATTAACAAGCGACAGGACCAGTAATGGGATAATTATACGAAAATTCCGCTGACAATATCAATAGACAAACAAAAATAAAATTTGCAAAAGGCTAGTACCAGGCTAGTGCTACTGCATAAACATGAATAAATATTATAATAAAATGGTTCAAACATGGGACTTAAACCGATAACTGACCTACATATTCGGTAAAATGAAAGAGAGTTAACGAATAATCTAATCTTGCGTTTATTGATGTGCTCCATGAAAAAAAATCTAATTGCCTAATTATAACATTGTTACAGTTACAGACATCACGTACATGCTATAATGGTGTGTGATATACACACCGCTGTAATTTTTTGTGTACTGAGTGCTCTCAAAGTTGACTTTGACATGCCATTTTCAACGGTGAGAAATTTAAGTGTAGTTAAAATAAAAGGTTTGCCCTAGCCTTTAGAGATAATTAGCCAATTAATACGATCTTAAGCCCCTACAAGGGCATACTGCAATAAAAAGACTTTTCTCTGTTCTAATTATTTGGCAATTAAAAACGACTTATAAATACAAATTATAAAAATGTCTCCACGATTGTAAATACGCACAGATTATTAAATAATTTAAAATCTATAATAGGTTGAACTACGGTTTGATAATCTTAATTTCTAAAAGTAAAGTTAGATTAAAAAGTCCTGTACTTTGCCGAATGTCTGTCATCGCCTTTAATAAAGGAAAACGACTTCAGTCGCCTGTTAATTGCTTGGTAGCTTTAGTCTTACTAGTGAATTCCTATTGTGTGTGTAAATTTAAAACTAGGTCTGGTCTGAACACGTACTCCAAGTACTTGTTGAATATTACTTTTAAATTTTCCCAGCTACCTCATAAACCATAAATGTATCAATTCTTATAGACGGTATTGAATGTACAACTAAAAAAAAATCAAAAAAATAACACCTTAATTACAACACCACTAAATTGAATTAATATTTTTAGAAATCCCACAACGGTAAGCAGGGGTGAGCCCTCATTCGGCCAGGTAACTGGCCAGATGTCAGAATATTATAAATCTCTCACCCTATTGTCTATGGCTTTTTTTAGCCATCACTGGACACATGGCCGGGCAGTGATGGTAATAAGCAGATGGCCGTGAAATATGCTTTTGTAACTTTGACCACCTTTAGACTTGTTTCTTAGATGATGAGATATAATTTTAATGTTATTATTATATTTTAAAATTAATGTATTATAGATGTGTACATATTTCTGTGCATATTTAAAGAATAAATTCACGCAAAGGGCTACAACGCTATCAGATTAGACATGTAATAAACAAAGTATTTCTTTATTCTCGAGGTTAAATGTTCTCAAAGATTAAAATCACAAAATTCTTTAAGAGGCATTAATATTATTGTAAATACAAAACTGCTTATAATAATAGAATTCCTTATTATGAAAATGACTTCAAACCAATCTAGGACTATAAAATGTAAATCATAGAAACTTTTCTTTGTTTATAACAGCTTTTTACTAATTATTTTTTTAAATTATTAAGAATATCGCGTGAGGGAAAATTCTCCGTTTTTTTTCATTACAAATTGGTACGAATCTTTTAGGTACTCAAAATGTAGCTAACACTAATTAATTATAAATTGAAATTTCTCAGTAATCTCTTAGGTAACACAAGTAATAAATCCCACATGGAGCAGTAACAGTGCTGAATCATCCTCCCACAGACCGCATTTAAGATTGAACTTAAGCAATATTTGCAAACTGAACTATAGATATTAATAGCTTTTGCTTACATACAAATTAATAGTCACATAAGCTGACTAACCTGTCGGTATATCATGAAATTCTTTACGAGGTTTATATTTTGCGACGCCTCCTCACGAAACACTAATTAAAATAATAAGAAGCATGCCGGTTTCCCCAAAAGGGGTAGGCAGTGGTGTAATCAACGCCTACATTTTGCCGGTTACAATTGAGTCTAATTAACGTAACAGGGACCAATATTGCCGTCATTCGAGCACTATATGTCTGCATATATACCGTTCGTGTACGATCCCTTAGTCGCCTTTTACGATCCGCACATTAAGAGATGGGGTGGCCCTTTTTTACGCCACCGAGATCCACACGGAATAATGTGACAAAATATTGATTCCTCAAAATTTATTTGTTTCATAATGATTGAGGCTTCTATTGATCTTAGAAATATTGTTTTTTTTTTTAATGCAAAGGGGCGCAAACGATTGGACGTGCGACTTGATGGCAAGTGACAAACGCCATGAACACCTTCTAACTTAAGAGTTGTAAGTGCGCTACCTGCTTTTGAGGATGATTGAAGGGGGGATGAGGGGAGGTTATCCAGGTTTCGTTACTCACTCGGTAAATACAAAGCAAGCATTGTTTGACATCCGGTATTCTCTGAAGCCGTAATATTACTCCGGTCGAGCCTGTCCATTTGAGCCGAAGCATAAATATCTCAACGTCTTTAAAACACATTATATTAAACCCAAGACTAAACCCGAAATTTAATTTCGTCTCTACAATCAACATAAAATTTGGAGCAAACCAAATAAATCGAAAGTTAGATTTTTTAATAAACAATCGCTTAGAACAATACTCTTCATTTAATCTAAAAAAGGTCTTCACACGGCAATCAAACCTTGTTCACACATATCACAAATCAAATCCATCGATAAAAATAGAGGCAACTTTATACATGGTATTCGGTTAAAATATCTTTTATTAAAGAATCGAACGATTCCTAAAAATGAATCGATTACGTTAAAACATGGATGTAATCACATAAAGTAGGTAGTCCCTCCCACGTGCCAACTCTTTGATTGTATCTATAGGATGTTTCTTAAATTATAGTGTGTGTGTTAGTATGTTAAGACAATGAGATCAGTAATCGAGAAACAATGGCCAGTGGTGAAACAGCGTTCCCTCCACTCCACTCCAGCTGTCTTCTACTGCTTGGTTTACGATTTATTTATTCGATGACAAACTTCGTACGCTTTTCCAATTTAAATCAGGCTAAGAGGCTTCTTCGCAAAAAAAGACTAGTATTACACAGATACAAAATTTTAAGTAGTTCTTATTCTATTTGTGTAAAAGTATTTGCTATCGTTTCTTATTTTTATTATTATTATTATTTAAGACGAAAGCAAGTTTTTGTTTAAGTTTGGCTTAATACATACATTTTACAGCATATTAAATAATGTGTAAACAAATTTTTATAAATGCATTTTTTATCAGGTTTCTATAAATTCACTTCTAGGTTCTAATATACAGGTTTGTTTGTTTTGATATTTTATGCTCCGCTTCGATATCATACAAATTAACTTTGAAACACTCTGTATACCTACTATTTCATTATAAGAACTGCCGCCATGCAAGATAATCTCAATTCGAATATATTAATTACATTCCAGTGCTATAAACCAAATACATAGTTAAAACAAGGTGCTTGTTTCCAGTTTGATCACGAGCGGCGACTATTTGGCTAGGGATTTAGAAAACAGGCTTTGTTATAGACATTAATACATTCGATATACAACAGACAATCTTATTCATACTATATATATTTTTTTTAACGTGTGGAAATCCCCACGGGTCATCACCCAACTGGGACCAGTAGGGTGGTATGTCAGACTCGAACCGACTAAAACCACACGGTCTCATGTACCCTTGAAAGGAAATCCCTGTGTACCCCGGCAGACTTGGCCGCCTAGTGAACAACAGACGACCCCGCTGTGGTGTAGACTCACTATTCCATATATAATGTTATTTCTAAATGTTACGAATATGTCACTCTCAAAGTCCCACTATTAAGATAACTCATTACATACCTGACATGTCGAAATCCATCAAGCCGTCTAGGTTCAAGCACCTGAGAAAGAAACGTCATACATGTTCTTCTAGCAGTTGGCTAAAAATAAAAAAACCTTTTCACATTTATAGAGTTCATTTATAACGTTCATGTCCTGATTCTTAATTGTCATCTAATTATTTTAATTTTTCAATTAAACGTGGTCAGGTCTGTAAATAACATTGTTGCTTATTTTATTCGTGTATAAAACGTAGTTGTACATACTAGACCTAGTAGTAGCCCCTTACTAATAATTATTTATTTATTCCAAGTTCCGCAGTGTACAACGGCCGAATAAGGCCATCACAGACTTTCTTGTTCTATTAATGTCACATGCAAAATTTCAATGAAAGTCATAAAGTCTTTTCACTCAGTTACCAAACATACCAAAGATGGATTAAGGTAAAGTAAGGAACTGTTAGATTACTGTAAATTTAATTTAAAGCCCGGTTTACATCATTCACATTGAAAAGGATATGCTGAATGCTGAGTTGAGTTGGGCACGTAGAAAGAAAGAATACGGAACAAATGACAAATCATGTACATAAGGTAAAAGTGAATAGGAATCCCGGCATGGGTCGACTACGCAGAACATACAGCGATGATCAAATCGGTGATGTTCTAAAGAAAAGAGGTCAGAAGTACCCGAAACCGATGGGCTTGTATGAAAGGTTCAATGACAGTAGGGAAGGCTCGTGATGTTTGTAACGATACACCAATGTACATGTAAGTTTACATTATTCAAATTCAGTAATCCAGTGAGTCAATTCAGTTCCCGACCTGGTCGTATGAACTGGAATGTGCTGTTCATTTCAATGCTGGTTCATAATGCACCAGTTGCATTCCTGTGCTGGATTCGGCCACTGCATCTGACTGGAATAATTATTCCTGGAATTGAACCAGACACCAGAAATTGAAAATTTCCTAAGGGCATTCAAAACAATATCTCTAGTGCACATTTGAATTTGTTACAATTCCTCGTGGAGCCTTGGACACGACAAATCTAACAACCAAACGCTCATTACCGACCTTCCAATTGGATCTGACACTCAACGTAGGGTAGCCACACTGACAAAAGCGCTAAAATTGTTTTTGGATCAATATAACGTATTTCCAAAACGAAAAGTATTACATTAATTAACGTCCTGAAAATAACAAAAGAAAGACAACGAAATGGTTTGCTCATAAAAATAAGAAAAATCACAAAAACAAGTAATTTGTAAACTTACATATCGCGGGATATGACTATACTAAACTTTATTCTAGTCACAGTGTCAGGCCTATCAAAGCTCTCTCATTCGTAATAATAATAAAAGTTCAGTCTGTCTTAAAATGTTTGATTTACTCCGGAAATAAGGCTTTTAGAACTCTTTAACATTAAAAACATGCAACTATAAAACTGTTTACTTGAGTTCTGTAAAAAGGTTTTATTTATATATTTAATTATGTTCTTAATGCATTTTCTACTACCTATAAAGCTTAACTGCTACAAATAGCATTTTAACTCAAACAAATACAAAACTTGGTATCCAAAACAAAATCTATCTTTTGGGTATCCTAACTGGCACTGTTTACTTAACCAACACATAAATAAACCAAAAGCCAAAGCTAGGTCAGGTGAAGGTAGTTCTTGCGGAATTCAGCCCTCCCCTCCGTCCCACCTCCCTCCAGGTACCATTCGTCCCTCTTAGCCCCTCACAATTCGCTAACTGTATTTGCGAGATGATCCTTATTTGAAGCTAAAGTTGATAGAAAGGATGGATTAACTAACATTTATACTGGAATTAGAATCTAGTTTTAATTGACGTTAGATGATTATATTTCGTATATTTGTAATGATTTCGTTAGTTAAAAACATAACCACAGTATGTAAGTTGTTTCGAATGTATTCCTTCTTTTTGTACTAAAATTACCAACACCAAGAGGTCCCTGTTCAGTTCAGTTTCATAAAACGTAAAATATATATGTACATATACATATAGGTGAACTACACGACCCTAAAATATGACCACACCTTTCTGAAAATGACAATATTTCAAAAAGTTAAGTATATAACTTAATATTTTCGCATTTTTCTGTATAGAAAGTCTCAAAAGGCTTAATATCATCCTTAATCTTATGTAACATATACACATATGTACCTACCACAAAATCAGTACTGAAAACTTTAGTAATAATATACTATAATATATACAATAGTTACCTAAATACCTATAACAACATCAAAACACAAACAAGAACACTATAAAGTTTTGTATTACAATTCATTTTGTTAATCAAAACGTTGCGCACGCGCAAAAGCATTTCAGCGCAGGAGTGCCGCGACAGAGAGGACCCGGTCGGCCTTAAAGGTCGCACCAATACTATCGGAATGCTTCTGACTGTGCTACTAAAATATGTACTTAGAGTCGAGAGTAGAATAATAGTTTTGCTTAAGGATGGGTCGCATTCTTATATGAATTAATTAGGTTGTGTATTGTGAAAGGTATGTGTAAGGATGTTATGTCTTTTTTAATTATATATAACTGAAATTCAATAAATTACATTTTTATTAAAAACTTCTTCAAAGCGTTTGTAAGTGCCAGATCATTATATTTTATTTACTACTTATGAAACGACTCTGTATCGTAACAGGTGGTAATGAAATTTGTGTCTAGTTTCTTACAAACAAATTCCTGAATTTTATGGCGGCATGTATTACGTTTAAGTAATAAGCATAAACAGAAGGGCGTGATGCTTATGTTAACTTACTTACGAATGCTTAAAACGTAATAATACAATAAATACTTTCTGTTCAAATACCTATCATAGGCAGTGAAGACCACAACCTGTAAATCCCAAATTTGAAAACGTCTTTCCGCTAAGACGCTATAATGATCATATCTGTGAAGTATATATTTTCGTTTTTTTTTTAATTATTTAATGGCATCATTGATTTCCTATGAAGGAAATTACTCTACCAAAAAGCTGATGTGTCACGTCACCCTCATGTTTTTTAAAAGTTGAATATAAATTATAACATTAAAAACCCCACCGATTTGAAAACCTCTAATACCCCACCGATTTGAAAAGACCATATAATTTTCAAACGGATAAGCAAATTTTGTTGAAACGTAGCGAACTTTCAACTAAGACACGTTTTAAACATTGAAAAACTTAATTATATTCGGTTCAGCCTTTCAGAACCTACATAAATATTACATACTACACAGACAAACAGATACACACTGGTTGATGACTAACTTATTACAAAAGAAAAATATATTACAGAGGATCTTTTGTAATTCGAATAAAACAATCCGAACTTGAGAAGGATTTTTTTTTTAATTTTTAACTTCTTAGATATTTTGATATTTTTGAGAGAGTCACTTAGCTTTTAACAACATTTTGAAACACACAGTAGCAAAGGAAGAATAAAAAACTTCCATTATATCAGATGATGATGAAAAGGTCACAGGCGTGGCGGGAGCCGAACCCGCACCGCTATCTACGAATACTAACAAGTCGTGTGTCACGAGGCGTTAACCATCGCTGTAGGTAACGGAATTTAGATCCTAGGCGACCTAGGTCAATGCTGAACGGAACATCAAAATGGCGTTGTGTATTTTAAATACCAAATCTTATTGAATTGATTTTGGAAGCAGTGTGTAAAACCAGCACTTTTGCAATGAATACTAATGTACATATACCTAGTCTTGAGCCATAACGGTCCTTTAAACGTTGAGGCCAGTTATCAATAAAAACACAGACCTTCTCCAAGGGAAAATTCTCTACTAATAATCTTATGGATTGTTTTAGGGACTGCCATACTTTTGAAAACTGACTATAAATCCTAATCCAGCGGATTAAGATCGGGACTAGATGACCGCGAGTATACAGCTCTGATGAAGTCAGAAACGTTCGTTCCAACCACGCTTGGGTGCTGAGTCCTGCTGAAAGAACCATTCTTGGTTATGGAACATGGTATTGTTAAGAGGCTTAACCACTTTCTCAGAAACGGTTTCAAGATGTACTTGTGCCGATGTTGTGACTCCTTTTTCATAAAAATATGGCTTAGTCACTCCTTGATAGCTAACACCCCACCAAACCCTCACTGAATAATGCCCACGTTGTACTCTGCTAACTCATTAAAACGTTTCTATAGAGTTTTGAGCTTAGACTTGGTCATTCTGCTTGATAAAATACTGCTCAAAGGTAAAAAAAAAACGCGACAGAAAAGAACATTTTCCTGTGACATCCCTATGCGTACCACTTAAGATTCTTTTAATTTTAACATCTTATTATTTTTTTTAATTATCAGGTATATTATAATATGATCAGTGCGTCTCTTACAATTTCCAAATCCCAGGTCATACTTTAAAATACGCGACATGGTTCTAGGTGCTTTATTCATTTCCCGTTATAAAATATTTTGCTTTCGGACAGGATTTCTTCGAGAAAACATAACAAAAAGGTCATATAAGAATGACAAATTCCAAACTCAAATGTAAAGTTATGTTAATTTTTTTATTGTAAATATTGTAACAGTATTTATGGCTAGACTAAATAGAATTCCCATTTTTTTAAAACTAGTCCCACATTAGGAATGTTTCCTGTGTTGCGTAGGGCTCGATAAACATTCAAACAAAGAACAAAAAGAGCACCCTGACTCGGAACAACTATTCGTGGATCACACAAATGTTTGTCCCATGTGGGAGTGGAACCTATGCGTCTAGTACAACATTCAGGATCACCACTTGACCAACAGGCCATTCAACACAAAGATATAATTGTTAGGACATTGCCGTGTGGTTCTCGATTTAGTAGAGTATTTACCCCATCTATTTTGTGCGTGTCGTAAAAGGGACTGTTATCTATCAGACAGTATATATACAGTCAGACAGGGATCGGATGACGGCAATAAGATTGTCCCCTGTTACGTTAGTGGAACTAAGTATTAGTTGGGAATAAGTAGGTTTTTGTGTCCCTTTCGGGGATAGAGGAGTTTAGATTATTCATATATATAACTCGACGACATAACAATCGATGGTTGTCAACCCGGTAACAGTAAAGCTCTTTGTAACGGTAGAAATACAATACTATTTTATTTATTCTACGTGATAGAAATGCAAAAAAAGCAGAACCATCTAATCATCAGTGAGTGTGTTTATGGTGTATGTATGTATATGGAGGAGTCTCATATTTAACTACTCCCATAAAGCAGCTTATTCTATTGGCTCCGTAGATTTATTAAATATTTACAGATATGATACATTATACCCAGTGTATATAGTATACAAAACACTCACGCCTGTGTCTCCGAAGATCAGAGGCATACTCACAGACAAATTTTGGCCGATATAATTTAGTCCCATTTATATATCTAATAGGTGGCAAGCTTATTGTCATCCGGGCACTTTTGGGATGTAGATGGGAACGTTTGGAGTATATAAACAGAAATGAAAGCATAGAAATAACTCGAATAGGCTAGTGTTAGTAAGTCCGATCACTTTTACTAATATATCGTGTACTTACTCTAAATACAGTATCGAAACAAAGCGTCCCTGAAAACACATTTTTTTGTTTCTTTAACAAAACAATGATATTCCTAAAAAGGATTACCGAACTTCTCAATCTGTTGCACACCTGTGGCACGCATCATTCAAATTGGGTACGAACTTTTTCAACATAGTTTATACAAAACAATTGTTTTTAAATATCTTTTACAAATTCCCGAACTCTATTCAAATGCCACCCAATTGAAACCATAGATAAAAATTGTTTTTAAAACAATAAAACATCTGCTAAAGTTTTCTAAACCGATAAATGGCGATTAGCAAATTGCAGGTTTCAAATTAGGCAGGTAATGCACGTGCAAAGTGTTATTGTTAGAACAATAGGGTAAAATAAGTCCACATCTGGCCTGGATTGTGATGGGTAACATCTGTGTACATTGTTTAGTCTGGACAAGATAGAACAAGTATTTAACGGTAAGGACTATTTTGTTAGCAAAAAAAAAGTTATGGTTGTTTAGTGTTTTACAACTTACTTGAAGTCTTTGGTTTTGTCCTACTGCGTAAGAAGGAAGGTTTTGTTTTCGAGTGTATATGTATGTATGATGCCCTAGAAGCTGAACGGCTTGATGGATAAGGTTTGATAAGAACGTATAAGGTTTATTTTAAATCATGTTAATAGTGGCAATGACGGTTTTAAGAGAAAGACACAAAAAGGGAGAGGGCGTTTAATTTTTGTTATTTCAATATTTTTTTACTCATTTTTCTTTAATTAGCGAGATATGAAGTGGTATTAACAATTGTTATTATTCATTTACTCATATTTAAGATATACCATTAAATAAAATATCTTGTAATTAAATTGCCGGTTTGGTAACAACAGTCATGTTTACTGATGTTATGAAAGCGAAAGTGGAATTGTTTCTTTTGTTCACTTTCACGACTTAATAAATATATTTTAAGATATTATATATATAAATCAGTAAGACAATTTCATTACAAACTATCTTCCCGCCACGATAACGCAAGGGTGGTGCACCTAGTGTCGAAATGAAACAATCTTCCGTCTCAGTCACCCGTTTTTCATAGTAAATCGAACGAAAAAGATTGTATAACCTATAAAATCTTTCTCGTTCAAAATACCATTTACACAAGCCTTGTCCTGATAATCCCAACACAAAATAATTAAGTATTATTTAATTTGGTGTAGTCATTCAGTTGTTATGAGCGTACACACATTTCGGATATTTATGTTATATATAGATATAGATATATAGCGGACCCGACAGACGTCCCGAAGTTGCAGTATAGATAAATACCCTAGATACCCACTGCAGCGCCATCAGCTGGGCTGATTTGGGAATCTAAACCATCCAGGGCGCCACCTAAACGCATACAAAATAATCATTCAAATCGGTCCAGCCGTTTAGGAGGAGTTCAGTGACATACACACGTACAGTAGAATTATATATATAAAGATATATATTATATAGATAAATCGATGACCTAATAACAATCGATGGTTGTCAACCCTGTAACAATAAGGCTTGTTAACAATAGAAGTACAATACTATCTGATTAATTCTACGCGCTTTAATTGCAAAAAAAACACAGGACCGTCTAATCATAACTATGATAATTCTTTTAATCAAGTTTCAATCCGTGCGTAACTTGAATACGTTGCTTATATTATAAATATATATAATACTGCAAGTAACTTATGGCAGAGAAACATGTTCGGTCATGTCTTCGCAAAGATTATAAGAAATCCATGCCACTGATGAGTCATCAGCAGTACATGGTGTCATGGGAAGCATAGTGAGTCAGAATAATATTGTTGTTTTAATGACCTACTTTTTGAATATCTCTTTATCTTGTCATATAATTAGGGTAGTGTTTGTTATTTGTAATTCTAAGTTTTTTATTCAAATTAGTAGAAATAATTTACCTAGTATGTATGTATATGACTTGGACTTCCCGACAACAGCCAGTCCAAGTAACAGGTATAGAAAATTGATCAGATTAAATTATGGGTATACCTTTTTTATATAATATCATTGGTTAAAACCCTCAAGGCGTCCGTATAAGCCGTAAATTGCCTTTCCATCCAATTTCCATACCCTTCTTACCTACCAATTCTCTTTCATTATACTCCAAATTTTCCATTCATTCATTTCTATAATTGAAATATGTGGCTGTTAAAGATGAATATAGTTATCGGTAACTTGGTTTTCTTGTGGTCAATATTGTATTGTGATACTTATACACTGTACACTCCTGAATCGAATCGTATTCGTAAGCAATTATGGACAAGCAATAACTTAACGACTTACCATCTTACTGTTTGCACTGTTGCACATTACTATCGTCATGTCAATATGCGGTATAATATAACCGAAGAATTATTGTTTACACTATTACCACTGATGACATTTGTATGGACAAGCCGGACCTGTGATATTTAAATAGTGTTGCCTTAAAACAGGTCCGGCAGCCATCTTATTGACAAAGATGATTTTAGCTGGAATGTAATCGAGAATAAAAGATAGCAGGAATATAATATATTACCTTATGACAAATGAGAATTAAGAAGGAATTAGTGGTTCATATTTGCATATTTAGCCTCTCTCTCTACACATGATATAAGTAAAATTGTTAATTTAATATATAAACCCAGACTACAAGTTTTTTTTTTTCATATCGTTACGTAAACCGAATTGGTGCTGATACTGACAGCCCAGATATTTTTTTTATAAAGGTACAGAAATCTGAAAAAGTACGTAGGAAGGCATCAAAGTTGCTGGAGACTGCAATATTTATATAACTAAAAAGAATTTGATTTAAACATTCTTTAGTTCGAATCCCCTATGTTTGGAATGAACTGATTGCGTCTATGTGCACCTTCAAGAGTACAGTGAATAGGTTTCTAGTCTTCATCTTGACCGTCACTTTCTACAAAGTGAGTTGTAAAACTAACGTCTATTCCATTAAATAATAAAAAAGTTAGCGCCAACTCTTTATAAGTATAAGAACGACAACAATTCAATGTACCACATAGCTAGCCAGGTAAGTCATACTTATAAGTAAATAGATCTTTACCGCATACGGCAAAACTTGATCCCTGTAAAAAAACCACTGACATTTGCAATAGAATTCTATTAGATTTAAACGAATGATTCATTGTCTTCTCTCATGGGAAATCCGTGACTCATGGCTGCAGACTCCGAACTTGAATATTATTGACGCGCAATAATTGTGAAACTTATTACCGGCATCGCCACTTGACAACAACATTTTTTTGTTTGTTTTCCTATCGATATCAAGATTACTTAGAAACAATCATATCACTGGGCATTTCTTTTAACTACCACAGTGACCCAAAATTTTCTTAATACTTCTAAGACTATAAAAGACCAATTTCAAATGCTCAGGCAAATTTACGTTTTACTTTAATAATAAGTGTATGAGGGCACAAGCGAACAGACGGGTCCGATTATGTTGAACGACAACCGCCGTCCATGGACTCCTGCAACTCAAGAGTCGTAAATGCGCTGCCCACCTTTGAGGGTGAAATGCTTGCTTCGCAACCGGTTATCGGTGAGGCCGTGGTATCGCACCGGTCGAGCCGGCCTATTGGTGCCTAGGCATGGCTCTACCACGATATTTTTTTAAATTACTTCCAACTCACATCTTTAATATGAGAATTAAAATTTAGACAATCTCGAATAACTCTAAAACTAGCCTAGTAAGTCTTCAATCTACCATCGGAATAACAAAAATAATCAACTGCTGATGCCTGTAATGTTCCCAAGTTACGGGGAAGTGTACAAACAGAAGTATTGACACTGGTACAGATCGCAGACTCAGTCACTGGATCAGTATGAATATATTTGACTTACTATTTCCCTTGTAATTTACGTAAAAAAAAATCGAAGCATATTTATTTAAATACCTTAGTAAATAGATTTTTTTTTTCTTTAATTATATATAAATATTTATTTTGCAAATAAATCTTGAATAATAAATTTCAAAATGGATTTTTCCTACTTGCAATAGACTTGCCCCAATTACGTTAGTGGGACGAAATTGTAATTTGCAAAAAGTGGGTGTTTAATACACCTCTGCCCACCCTTTAGGGTATAAAGGCGTGAGCGTATGTATGTATATATATTCCCTATTTATATTTTACGGTCCCCCTTATATTTATATGTGGTGTAAACACTATGAACACATACAGCAATTAACAGTTAACTTTTAATTTAACATGTAGCTTATTTACTTGTGTGAACAAACTACTATATAGTTATTAAATCAAAGCCTGATTGAGCTATTAAGTAACTCAGTTATAGACGTATTTAACTGTACGTCTTCACTTTTATGATTAGTACTAATGGGTCCAAGCGGTTTCGCGTGCGTTTATGCTCACTGAAACAGTCCTAAGGTACGGAGCGTGATGTTTTATGGTCTACATTATTGTTCAATAAATACTCTGACGAATACAAGTATCATTCAAATCCGAGTGATAGTTCGAGTGATAACTCGTTTAAAACAATCACAATAAACACATGCAAACAAACAAAAACTTTAGATAACATAAAATATTTGTATTACATCTTATTTTCTAAAGAAATTTTGCAAATACATACATACACTTACGATTATATCAATGAAAGTGTAAGCACAGACGTTTATACGTCGTCGTCCGGGCATTTTTGGGGATCGGGTAGGGAAATTTGGAGTATATTGGCAGGAAAGGAGAGGAAATAGTTATTAATTATACAGATGGATTGAGGAGTATAAGCAATAGCTCAAGCAAGTCAAGGTCGCATAGAAAATTTTAGAAAATTTGAATAGAGTAATTTTGACATACGATACTTCGTCTCTGTCGTTCCAGATCATCATCATCCATTTAATTATCCTTAATTATATGACCAAGATATTAAAACTTATTTTACAATATTTAAGGTGGAATATTTTGTACACATTTTTATTTAAACTTTGTTAATTTTCACAATGTGTAACTCTTTTTTAATCCCTTATTCATAAATAAATAAAACAACCCTTAATATTCTAAATATTAAACAACTTAAATGATTAATTATTAAAATACGTACCTAATCTATTATTAAGAAGGATTCTATGCGTGTTAACATTTGGTCATAAACTTTTGGTAATTAAAAATAAACTTTTTTTTTTTGTACCAAATGACATCATATGAAAATTGCTAAGTTTAATAAGCATTATTATTTATTTATACAAACGAACAACACACGCTTTAAAGTATTTCGAACTGGTTATAGGCTTTAAGATTAGTAAGTAGTTTCGGGGTCAATGTATGTTTCTACATTTAAATCACAAGTGATCTCTAAAAATTTATCGTTTATGTGCTTAAATAGCAGGCGAGGAACCGGTTCCTTTTAAGTATTTCGCTACTTCCGATACTTCATGAACTTGGCGCTCCATTCTGGCAACTCCTATGGGTGTGTAATGTACATCCGACATGAAAATTCTACCCAGATAATATTAAATTGTGTAATACCATTCTCACAGAAGTTCATGATTCATAAATAAAAATCTTCAAAATGTTATTTATGAATCATGAATGACTGAAGGAAAGTAGGTATGTTTAAACTGACAGTTTTTTTTTCTTTTGAGTAAAATCTCTTAGCTTGGTTTGAATATAAGCTTAATGCAACATGTGTCTTTTTATGCTAGGCGCATTAATTATATTTCAGTGTAGTCCCCTAATAAGCTTTTTTTTCGGTTTTGCAGTTTATGTTTCAGTAACATATCATATATGTATAAAACATTAATTATATAACTAAACTACTTTGTTAACAAAAGAATGTATGTGAATGAATTAAACATCCGTGACGAATCGCCATATATTCATATTAAAAAAAATATAATAAAAAATGAATATTTCCTCAATTAAACATTAAACAATTTCATTTTTAGAAATTAAATGAATACCTCTATTTTATTATAAAAAAATAATAAATTAATCACCGCTATCAAACACATAAAATATATCGATCTTTTAATACATTCCATAAAATTCTCCATTTTGCTTTGGTAATCCTAAAGCTATAATATAATTTATTACGCTGAGATTAAAAACAAATTAATAAATATCAAAGAAACCACACATTAAATTGGAATTGGTGAAGATTTTATCAACCTTATTATAAACGAAACCCACAAAGATGAATTTGATACTCATCGGCTGTTTTACAAAGAATGCAACCGAGATATAAGATTATGATAATGTTAGATTATTAACTTATTCTTTGTTTTATATATTTGAATAACTTGCGGGAACAACAATCTTTTACTTACCGTGGGACATGCTTAGGCACAAATAGGCCGGCTCGACCGGAGCCTGAGTTTGTGATGTCTATGCTTCGGTTGTCACCTACGCTAGAAAGTAAGTGATCTAAATGATACCGGATCTTCTTCTTTGCCTCTCAACGCAATAAAAAAAACTTATCTGACCTTTAACTTACTTGCCCGGTAAAACTTTAAAATCAAATCAAAACCGATCACGGAATCCTATATTATAAATATTTATATGTATGTATTGTCATGAAGTTGCAATATTTGCACAGTATGGGCGTAAAATACACCTCTTCTAGCCTTTCAGTCTCATGCCTCACATGTGTATGTACTATGTAGATATAGTTGGTATGATGGACCGTGGACGTAGCAGTAATTTCATCTATTGTACATTTATTGTTTTAACGTGGGAGAGTCATGCTTCGGCACGTATGGGCCGGCTCGACAGGAGTATTACCACGGCCTCAAAGAAAACCACAGAAAACAATGCTTGCATTGTGTGCCCGAGAAAGTGAGGGTTACCGGAGGCCCAACCCCCTTTCACTTCTCCTCTTTCTGACTCTTGAGTTGCACCCGTCTACTCGTTTGTCCCCCTATACTTTTATATTTTTATACTATAGTTTCCATAACTAGCTAGCTCTAGATATCGACTACACATAAAGATCGTGGTCGTGTAATTTTCGGTGAGTTGAATAGCGCCATCCCGTCTTTCTCCAACGGCGTCTTAAAATCCATAAGTTATCAGGCTGTTATCTACCTCACAGTATACCGTCTTACAAAGCCCGAATGACAGCAATAGGCTTGCCCCCTAAACCCTAAGTGTGACGAAATTATAGTTGGAAGAAAGCGGGAGCCGCCTCTGCCTATCCTTTGGGGGATATACGTACACTCATACACATACAGCGGTATACGTATGTATGTATAAAACTTTTTGCAATTACAAAATCAACGATGCCTATTATATGTCCCGTATTGTACTATTACATGTCTTGCGTTACTATTATTTGTAAGGAGTATACGGTGATGATGTGATTATATTTACATTCATGAAACTAGTTTCTATCGACAATGGCCACTAAAAGACACTATTGTGGTTTATAGTACTCATTATCTAGCAATTTGTTTATACAGATTGCATGTTATTATATCTATTATTTGCAGCCGTAAACAATGACTTATAAAACTTAAGTGATGTAGTGATGATGCACATCTGAATCATAGCAAATACCTTGCAGAAACTAGACAGGCAATACTACTTAATTAGAAAAACTTCTGAATAGTAATACTTAGTATAATCACGAAAGCTGATAATGTTAATTCTTAGCTACACATTTTAGTCCATCTTCGAAGTGTAAGAGATTTCCTACGGCACGTATTTGCTCGAACAGAGAAATACTACGGCCTCACAGAATACCGGTTGGCAAGCAAGCAAGCAATGCGTTCTGTTTCACCGAGAGAGTGACGTTCCCGGAGGCCCAAATTAAAGTAGGGCCATCCTCTCTCCCCTACCCCCTGTCCCTTCCTCCCCTTTTTTCAGGTGTCCACGAGTGGCTCGATTCGCTTACCACCAGCTGATCAGTCTAGACTTTTGCCGCTTCTAACATAAAAAAAAACAAAATAGATTTCTTCTCAAATCAGAACCCATCGACTGGGGAATATCCTGTGTAACAGTACATATTCCGTATCATCTAATAGGATGTCAGTTCTGTACCTGAAATCCTTTTATATCATTGTTGAAATTTATTAAGATTTGATGACTTAATACTCGTATCAATAGGTACCTGTTTTGAGGGAAGAAGCCTCGGACCTCCAGGTTACCGCCAGTTCGAATTACAAGTATGCGGACCAAGAGATCCACGAGCTATTGCCTACACATCCGTCCGTACGTCAGCGAAATCTTTCTTCTTACCCTTCCCTTTCAATATACTAAATGCAAGGTCAACGGCAATATTCTTGCTCCCTATTATGTTATTGTGGATATTTAATACAAAGTACAACGCTTATGAGAATATGTATGATCCACTTGCCCTAAAGCAAACAGAATAAAGAACATATCATAACTAATAAATCTCTACCTTATTACACTTGGTATGTATTAATGAACAATAAACTTAAAACAGATTCTATTAACCCCGCTAACATCAAAGCAATCTCGTTATAAGAGCTTTACGTAAATAAACATACGGATGCACTCATAACTATACATATATTTTTACATTACATGTCATGAAACATTAAAAAAGTAGCTGTGTTTTTCTCCGTGGAGTTAAATAGGGCCATCATCATATATCATCTCTTCCCCTGAGTGTCGTATTAAGCAGTAGGTATATATAAAGAGCCCGGTTCACAACAATGCGCTTGCACCTATTATATGTTTGTAGGACTAAACTATTTAAGATTGCTTTACCTACAGTGACTGACATGGATGTATGTATGAATGTAACGAAGTAAGTAACGCAAAGTAATTAACTATTTGTTGTAAGAAATATTTAAGCTGGTTAATGTTCCTTCCTTTTTGTAATACCTGATTTAGATTAGTAAAGTTTAAAGTATTTTGCAAGCTTGCCCAAGAATACTTCCAATTAGAAATAATAATGAATATAAAAATACATAAGGATATGATGTGCCGTGTGGTTCACGGTGTAGTTGATCCCCCATTCTGCTCAGTCGTGTCCTAAAAGGCGACTATTGGATCGGACTGGTATTTATCAGAGAGTATGAATACAGTGATTAAGTGCCCGAATTAACAAACTGAAAGTGTCGCAACATATGTAAGATTTTTTGCGTACTCTTGCGAGCAGCATATAAAATGGAAACTCGCCTTGTCTGTCTAAACCAGTTTAGGAGCGACCATGGCATCCCGAACATCCACGGAATTCTATGTCTTTCTTTAGTTATTCATCAGACCTCGGTCAAATTTGTTAACTCCACTGCATAGCGCAAGAGTTATAAAAAATAATAACAAAGTCACGGCCTTTTGCTAGCTTCATATAATATACGCTTCATTATAATAGTGATCGAAATTTTATGACTTAAATCTGACATTTTATTATATATTCCATTATATTTACATCGATAATCTTAAATACTCGAATAAACTCATATTAATTCACATTTCCAACAAATAAATTGTATGAGACGACTACATTTAGCACACGACACCAGTTTTGAGAGGCTTAGTGATTCTGGAGACAGGGTTGTCGCGGAAAGTTTATTTTAATTACACCTAAGCTTATTACCGTTATTATTTAACGTACAGGTTTCGAACTATGTCCTAATCTTCATTAGTTGAAAAACTTAACAACGCAAATAACCACATACTTCTATAGAAAAATTATTTGTCATTTATGGTTGTTTAAACTGAACGCTTCTTTTAAACAGGTAAATAGAAGAGTTATTCAATTGTTGTTTTCATAAACCAATCTTTAAACTCAGATATGGTTAACAGCCGATCCTATGTCACGTCACTGTCACACACTTTCGGGGAAATAATATCAGCTAATGCTACCTAGAAACCGTATTTATAAACAATGTGTGTTATATTCGGCTACCAAAGTTAGCTCTGATTGATGTTTAAACTAGTAATGAAGTTCTGAATTTTCAAGTAAATAACCTAATTGTAAATATTAACTCTTATAGAATCATAAATAGAAGTAATTTGATATGTCACTTGGCAGCCCTATTGCTTCTTTACAATATATCTTGGGCACACTTTCCAATGAAGATGGGCCGTGCTTTCTGTTAGCACATTCCATACGTTGTCGTTCTTCGGCACGGGTTAAAATATACGAAGATGCAAATGAGACGCCTCTGAATTGTTTTATTATTATGGTTACTTGACCTTATATGTGATCAAACCGTTAATGGACACTGTAATTGTGTTTGTGTTGGACTAACATTCTTGACCTAAGTGGTACTGTGTGTAGATCTTACTTATTGAATTAGACATAGATTAGAAAAGCTGCACTGACCTTTATGAAAGAAATATTTGTAAGTTTTCTTTAACAAGTAATAGCGATAGCTAGACCGTTGGAGTTTGATCAAGGGGTTGCGGATTTTCTATAAAACCATCACGTAAACTCACTACTAACAATCCATTTAGATGTTTATGTTATCGGTCCGGATGAATTACCAAAGCTATTCCTTCTCTCCGTATTCCTTCTCTGTCAGGTCGCAGTATGGTCCACACCATGTTGTTTTAGCCGGTCCGAATCCGACACATCGATCTACCAGTAGGTTGACCGCCTGAGGGGATTTCCATACTTAAAAAGGGTGGTTATGTTATAAGGAGGCTATTTTGTTGATCAAAAATTAAGATTTAAAAAAGTATAATAAAATAATAATAATTATAATATAAGATTTCGTTAGGCTTAATGCTTTCAATAATGTCCTCTGCAATTACATATAAACGTTATTTATTTTGTGACCGCAACTTGAAGACTTTATTAGAGACTAGCGTTTGACCACGACTTCGTTTGCAGACCAAATGGCATCCAGATCCGTTTAGCTATTGGCGTGATTGAATAACAAACATCCGTCCAAACATTCACACTTATATTATATATTAGTAAGATGGTCTGCACGGATGGCGCAGTGGTTAAATTGGTCATCTCTCTACTACGAGTACGCTGCCGCGCTGAGTGTTGTGGGTTCGATGTGGGACAACACATAGTGTAAACCTCAAATTTTTGTTCTAAGTCTGGGCGCTCTTTGTGTTCGTCTTTTGAATGTTTATAAAGTACAGGAATTAATACTAGCGCGGGAGTTGTATTTAATAAAAAGAATATGGTCTACAAGTCATCCCAATCTCTCTAAATTTTTTAATGGTTTTGGTTTGGTTTACGCGGGTTATCATCCGCAACTCGACGTCTTCTGTGCGCCTGTTTGGTGAATGGCTGCTATTTCCATCCCAACTCCTTAAGATAATTTATCAAACCTCTGGTGTCTAGTTTGGTGTGATCCCAGGGGTTTGGCCCGGTATGTGGCCACTCCTGTGCACTCCAAAAGGATGTGGGCAGCCGTCTCTTTCTCCACCAAGCACTGCAAAGGGGCCGCCGGTTACACCTATATTAAACAGATATTTGTTAAAAGGACCATAAACCGCTATTACTATGGTTAGTTTCCGTAATTTTAGGCATGGGAGTTTTAGCAGCTTGCAGGAAAATCTCTGGTCTATGCGAGGGACGACTTGAGTTGCAGACCATAAGCGGAGAAAGTCACGTAGGTGACCCACCTGCTTGTTTCCCCCTATGCCATTAGGAAAGGTAATTTAGAACACAAAAAGGCTTACAAAGAAACGAGAGAAAAAAATACGGGCAGTCTTTAGGGATTACCCATAGAAGTCTAAACTAACTTGTGAATTGTATCGTTATACATTATTCGATTATACACAGTATACATATACTCATGGGAAGTGTGCGGTGACGGTGACCCGAGTTTCATGCTTTTTTTTCATCCAAAAAAGTACACATACATACTTAACACACAGTATACATATAGCTCATGGAAAGCGTTCGGTGACGATGACGCGGGTTTCATGCTTTTTGTTCACCCAAAAAGTTCTCAACGCTCCTAAAGAAGTTTTCACTTTAATAAAATCAATTCAAATATTTACATTGAAACCCCCATATTAATCAAATACTAGGAAAGCTATACCATAAAGTATGAATAGATAATGTATTAAATAAAGAAAGGATACAAAAGATATGTTTGTAATACTTTTTTCATATTACAAGATAAACGCCAGTGAACTGTGAGACCATTTAATTGAGTTCAAGCTATTCTAGTTTAAAATATATTATTAATTTCTCTACAAACGTAAGTTAATGTTAGTTTTTCATTTTATTCAGTTATCAATTAGCATAAAAGCAGTTGAAACCAGAGATAATAACTCGTATTTAATATATCTGAATACGTAAAAGTAATACTTAAAAATCCTTTATTTAAAAAACGCGTTCCAAAATTCAAATTCAATGCCTGATGATGATCAGTATTAATAAAACCACAATGCCACATCCAACGCAACGCAACATACTTCGCTCGTGAATATATTCGACCCACCCGCAGGCACTAGGTCGAGCTCAGAGGTCGCACAAACAGACAGACAGACAACAGGATGTACTATGTAGCCACTAAAGTTTTTATAGCTAAATATGGCGACATTTACTTTAAGGTAATCGATCATTTACTTAACTTATGTTTGGAATCATTTGTTTGTTTATAATTTTTAATAACATAATTTTAGCTATTGAATACGTCCTACTTATACCGAGAGGACATCAAAAATTGCAATAATTTTCTAAACATTTTTTTTATATTACTATTCGTCCGCGTTTCGTTAGCGTTTACGAGCTTTAATCCTTCTCTATTAAATAATAAAGAAAACATTTTTATCCTAGCTTAGACTTAGTTTTATTTTATCAATAATTTATAGGATTATGGTTGAATATCGAGCTCTATATAACTAATAATATACATATAACACTGAAAATCCCATAACAAGTCTTGTATTTTATTTTTAATTTTAATTTAATTTTTGTTTTTCAAGAAACGAGCAGACTGGTCACCTGATAGTAAGTTACTATTGCCGTCCATTTGCAATTGTGTTACCAGTTTCAGGGGGGTGTTCCGTAACCTACTCACTCGGCGAAATACAACGTAAGCATTTTTTCACTGCTCCACAACCGATTTTCTGTTAAGCCGTGGTATTATTCGACGACGAGCAGGCAACTGCGCGCCTAAACACGGCTTACCACAGTTCAAGACATGGCTCTTTCACGACACGTAACTTATTTCGCTTTGTAACAAACGCAACCGACTGCAACACTCGTTTTTTTTTTCATATCATGGAAATATCTGGTCCTTATTCTTTACGACTACTTAATAAACTGAACGTATTAAATAAATAATTTTGATTCTACGTTACAAATATTGCACGTTAAATGTCATACTTACTAATTTGACAGAATTATGAACTAGCATTTGCAGCAGAGCGGACATTCGTTATTTCTTTAGTAGTTACTAGCGGCTCAACTTACCATACCATAGACCGAACCTTACCATACCATATAAGGCGAAGGCTTACTATGAGGGTAGGCCGTATATTGATTTGAAAAAGAAACCTTTCACCGTTATGATAAATACTGTCAGAATACTTTCACTCTGCAAGTAGAATCCAACAATAGTTTCTAGAGGAGGTTTTTTTTTTATGGCCTCTCAATTTTGAAGGGTTACTAGGTACATTTTATTAGTCGATTTATAAATAAAACTAGGTCATGCCTAGACTTATAGGCACTTTTACGGCCCATGGGTTTTTTAGACCAGGTTTAATGATTTTATATCAAAGTTTTCAAGACCATTGCTTACAGGGATAAAGGTAGTGTTATACTTAAAACACGACTTCCTTGCATTTGTCTGAAATTAGTGAGGTTTCCGGAGGCCTTACTTGCCCTCTCTTTTTTCCTCTGCCCTGACAACCCGCCCCTTTTCCCAACTCATCGCCCTCTTTCTCCCCGCCCAACATGCCCTCATCCCTAATCACCCTCAAAGGCAGGCAGACCACTTATGACTCTCGAATTGCAGGTGTCCATGGATGGCGGTTGTCACTTACCATCAGATGACCCGTCTGTTCGTGTGTCCCCCTATAATATAAAAAAAACATGCAAAAGGTCACGCGAAATTCAATTGTAGCTGTAACTTATATATCAATATGCGGCTTTTACTACGTCTTTAATGTCTAAGATGGCTGAATCAGCACCATACAATTGTGATCGACAGATGCACGGATAGCGCAGAGGTTTAAGTGTTTAGTTTTTTACTTGATCCCTGAACAGGCCAAAACATGGTTTAAACTAACTTCTCAGTCTAGGTGTTCTTTGTGTCCATTATTTGAATATTACAAACATTCCCCGCGATACAGGAATGAATCCTAGTACGGGGGTTGTCTTTAATAACAAAACAGATCCGAAAAATGGACAGAAACCTATTTAAATTATTAATTATTGAGAGCGATGATTAAACTATCCGTCGTCTCCTCACTACTTTTAAAGCTTTAATGACACAGATAAAAAGTGTATTGCAATTATTTCGCTTTTGGTCCTCCACTAATTAATAACGCTTAATTTTAACGCGAGATTCATGCCATAATATTCATGTGGGTGTGATGCGCCTGCGCAAGTAAAACCTTTAAGTTTGTGATTGCACCTACTCTTTAATTTAAGTTGTAATAAATGTATGTTTACTTAAACGTAAAATAAGTGATCTAAAACGATTCTCTAGAGTGCAAGTACTTTCTTAGTAAGACGGATTCTGAAAACTAGTTTTTAGTGTAGAAAACTAATTAAATATTTCAAATAAAACATATTTGTATCCCTGGAAGGGTAGGCAGAGCCGTCTCTGACCACAACTTTTTGCCAACCATAATTTAGTCCCTCTAACGTAAAAGCAAGCTTAATGCGTTCATCCGAGCATCGTAAGACTGTATATATACAGTCTGATAGATAACAGTCCCTTTCCGATCCTTACTTGCCTTTGACGACCCCAGCGGGAAGAGCTGCGGTGGATGATTTTGTTAAATTATAATACTTAATTAGAATATTAAAAAAGTTACATTTGCAATTATCAAAAAAAAAAAGTATTCGTCTTTTTGTTACATATTTATTTTACTGCCAAATAACCAATATAAGTGAATGCATCCATTCCATATAATTGTGAATATCCTCTAAAAGGATCTAGTGAATGCCTTAGCGATGTAACACTAAGATTATATCCTCAAACGCACTCAACAATGCTTGCAAATACTTTAGCACTGTCACATTCAATTTAACGAATAGGCCCACTCAACCAAGGACACACGAAAACGCATTCTGTAATTCCAATCACTGTTCAATTCATATAAACTGGATTACATATATTTATTATCTTACACAGGTCACAACATCTGTCCGCAAAAGCATACAATTTTAATCCTTACATTTATAGTAACAAGGTGCTAATCGATATAATATTTATATGTTTTACTTAACGCAATATGTCGGCCGCCGATTTGGATCCTTTGAATATATTAGCGGTCACAAAATCACCTGTTGCCACCACACACCTGTTCAATACAATCACATCTGACTCCAATTTACAAACCATTTTGAGCTTTATTTTAAATGCGTTATAGTAGGAATTATAAAAGATTTTCTTTTTTTTCTTCATTGGTATCTGGACCGAAATGGCGAAAAAAGTTTATTAAAAAACCTCTTTGGACAGTTTTGAGATTGATAAAATTTGTTTCAGATCGTCTTCGAAAAATTCGAAATTCAAAAATATCTTCGTAGCGCAATGACTCTGGCAGATTACAAATAAAGGTACTGTAAAAAAAGCTTTAGAGATTTTACGCTTTCTGGAAAGGATTGGGTATGAGCGATTACAAATTGCGATCATTTGCAGAAAAGGCCCCTTATTATAATTGTCTTATTGAACATGATGTCTTCGTACTTTAATTACACACTTTTAATTGGATTCCATACCCAAAGGAAATGATCAAACATAGAAATAAATAATAAAGCAGTATATCGACTGTCTCGTTATCGTAAAGTGACGGTAATTATACAGACATTTTCCCCGTACATCCGTTGAATGCTCATCCTTATTTCTATGCACTCCCATATTGGCACAGCTTTCACTTCAGACAGCTATTTGAATCTCACTGCAATTTCTATTTTAGAATGTATCTCGTATCTACATATACCATTAGTAGCTTGTTATAAGATATGTTAGAAAATAGTGTCACAGGAACATGACTACATTCTTGGGAGCTTAGTTAAAATTAATTTAAACTTACCTACTTCTTTTCTGAATAAAAACAACTAAGTAGTCTACATTTAAATTAAACAAACTATAGGTTCGTTGTCAATCAACCAAATTTAGTTAGTTTTTTTAGTTTCTAGGCTTTCGTGTCTTACATTGAGCCTCTAATAAAAAAACAGCTAAGTTGGTTAGGTCATAAATAATATGAAGTAGCTAAATATTTTTTCTGGTAACTAGGGTCAGATTATCTCAAAGTCAAAGTGATATAATGTAAAGGCATGGAAGTTTATTTCTTATTTTAATAATAGCCATTTAACACAGTACAGCTTTGTCGTTATATTACGGAGCATTACGTCATCTTTTATCATCTTTTATCACGGTTATAAAGTTAGGAGCTGCAATAAAATCTGTCTAGTATTTTATATACTTACTAATGATTTTTCGCTATTTCAACCACCATTAGCTTTATTAATCGCATTACGACCTTCAAGACTTAGAGATGTAAATAGAGGTGCCTGGACTAGCTTAAGCTCGACTTCTGTCTGCCGTATTCGTACATCGCTTATATAATAAATCCAATATACGAGTCTACCTATCGCTGATCGAGCCATCTTTTTTTTATATGTTAACAGACGAATAGACCGGTCACAAGATGGTAAGTGACAAACACAAACTCAAGAGTCGTAAGTGCGCTGCCTGAGTTGAGGGTAGAGAGGAACCAGTGGTACCTAAGCAAGGGTCTCCTACGATAAAATATGTATGTTTCTTTTATGGCCTAGAGAAGGAACGGCCTTGTAGGTTTCTACCTAAGTGAGTGATGACATTAATGAGGAGTCATTTAAATAGGCTTATACTCTCCTATACTCGCCGGTAATCCCGCTATGACACTGACACTCGCTTATATCTCACTGCCATAGGGTATAAGATTTCGAAATAACGTCACCAAAAAAAAAGATAAAAGTCGGGTTATATTTTTAGTAATAATTTGACTTGTAGCGGGCATGTTGTGCGGAATAGTTTATAGTTATTGTGGGATCCCGTAAGTGCCCCCTACCCTTACAGTTATCATTTGACAAACAGCTATCTGTATAATTTTATCGACTTGCTTGACCTATATTGTACTAAAAAAGATGACTGAATCAAGCGTCGATAGGGTAATTATTGGCTAAGAATTTTCGAGCAAGTGGTTTTCGGTTCGAACCCGACCCAGTGTAGTGTGTACTGTCGTGAACCCACCCGAACATAAGATCTTCAAACGTAAATTGTAAAAATACCCTATTAACTATGGCATGCATGGCTATTTTTATGCAGCTTAAGTGATATTTTAGGTTTTGTTTAAACTGTTTCTCTAGTCACAGGTGCAAAATGCCACATTAAGCTCGTAGTGCTGTTTGTTCATGTTTTCCCATAAGGCTGATACTTCCCCAATCTTCAAAGAAATTAAATAAGTTCCCTTAAATATTTTGTCTTAAAAATGTCAGAAAACCATTCAAAGTAATAGGTAATAGAGACGGTCGGAGAATTTATTTTTAAGTCTCAAGACTTCTACAAGATGGCTGATACGCTAAGAATTTTAAGTAAGACGCTTATTCGGGCAATAGAGATTAAAATGATACAGTTTTTTCGATGATATCTGTTCATACGTAATTACACGCGGGAACATCTTTGCCTGTCTATGTTTGAGAAAGAAATAATTAGTATAAGTTATCATCCTCGTTCTTAATGAAATCATTTTTAATCTGTACAAACATTTTGGATTTTAATTAACGAATCCGCAAGATTTTATCGAAGTAACTTTGACATCAATCGTTAAAGCTCAACTATGCATGGAGACTCACTTTTTAAACAAACATATAGGTATAGACATATATATATAGATCCTATAATTACCTACAACCGAATTTCTTCTATTAATTAAATATCTAAATATACAACTTAACATAACATATAAACTATAAAAATATGTACATTGTATCTATAATAGGACAGTGCAAAATTTGTTTGAAAACCACCCAGCATTTTTCGTGTGTGTAAAGGTGTTACCAAAATCTAATATTGTGATCGCAAAAGTTATTAATTGCGTGCATATAATATATTATTTAATGATCCACATTCTTTAAGAAAAGAAGAGAAGAGTCACACATTAATAGTATTCTTAATAACCCTCCCAGCTAAACCAAATGCATATATTACGACGGTACGGTAGAGTTCGAACCCGCAACCACTTGATCGCAAGCTTTATTACGCTACCGCCGCTTTCATATTACATACACTTGTCTTCAATAACAAACATTCTACTTGGCTTTTATCAGTGCTAATAAACTTTTCCTTTTTTTATATTCCTTCACAGGTCATCACCTCATCGGAGCTAACGATGAGGTGCTATGACGTAATCGATCGCGTTCGGCGGATTTCATAAGGAACCCAGGAATATCCTAAAAAGGATATGCCTCGTGCTAATAAACTCTAGCAACGGTAAACCAGCTGATCCGTCTAAATATACCCAGGGAGAAAGGCTTGAACTTCTGTGTATTATTGCCTCAGTTTTAACTTATACTTTTTAACTTGCCTCACTTTAACTTATAACAACAAAAAATTAAGTTATTGTCATTTAACATTAGATGTCAAAACACCTAAATGTCAAACTAAACTCTGTGACAGCTCCTGCTTATCTCGCGTTGAACTGCCAACTCATTTTTCTGAAGGATTTTCCATCACGAGTAAAGTGAATAGGATTCTGTTAGATAGGCGTATACCATTATCGTCTTCATCTTCACTTCCCATTAGGTAAGTTGGAAGACAAACACCTTTTTTTATTATTATTTTATAGGGGGACAAACCTTAGGCGTTTGTATTAGCATTGTTTAATAGTCGTTGTTCTGTGAGGCCGTGGTAATACTCCTAGCCAGCCCATACCTGCCGAGCAGCTCTCCCAAACCTACTCCAATAAACAATTAAAGCAACTAAAAAACAATCTAGTCTAAATATAATTAACTTCACTTCATTAAAAAGCAAATGAAATACTCAGTGCAGATTAATCCTAATCTTCCAAACTCATAATTTCCAGGAAATCAATCCAATATATTCCCCAACATCCGGATTGATGTATGACGAATTATGACTCGGGCCAACACTTCACGCATTTCCTCTCAAAATTGGAATAAAAACGTAATATAAACCAAATTAAACGGCCGTAAAGTTAAGAATGCGTAGAATTAAATAAATTAAGTTGTGTCAGAGTGGCCGATCGTGTCATAAACGTAATAACGAGACAATTATAAACAATCTCACACCACGGACGCTCCAATAGATAGATGGACGGGCGGGCCCAATAAAAATAACAACGGTTATCAATTACATATCGGCCAGCTAATTAATACCTTTTTTGGATACCGTACTGTACAAGAAAAACCGCTGCAGGATCCTGAACTCACTCTGGATTTAAGAGACCAGAAAATGTAAAGGTTGAACAACCTTCAAATGTTTATCTGAAATCCTCTTTTCCAAATTGTGATACTAACGAAACTCATACGTAGCCTTTAAGCATTTGTAGATTACTATAGGTCCTTCATGACCCTCATCAATAAAATCTAAGTCCATATATACCTATAATACACATGAATCAAGGAGCACTATAAGGAGTAGTGCCTGATTTAATGAAGGCCTGATTGGTGTTTGCAAGGAGACTGGATTGCATTCTCGAAATACAGACGTGATTAAAATAGTTTTTTTTTACGGTCACGTGATCGTTAGTGACTATTGCCGCCCACGGACACCCGCAATTCAAAAGTGCTAAGTGTACTGCCCGCCTGTGACGAAAAGGTGAAGAGGAGAAGGCCTACGGTAACCCCACTCAGTGAAACACAACGCGAGCATTGCTTACCTACCGGTTTTTTTTGTGAGGCCATAGTGAATTCCGGCTCCCCATTTTTCAGATATATTAAAACGCATTCTCGAAATACTTACAGTGTTCTATGATCAAAATATTTTTAAGACGTGCGGAATCAGAAGCACGATTCCTGGTCTCATCTTGCCTTGGACCGGTTCCCTCAATGATAACAATAAAGTGGTCAGTTACACTGGAAATCATCACGATGTACGCTACACGTTCCAATTAGACATTTTATTATTAATAGTTAAAATGCGTGTCTTTACGATCTGTCTGTCTGTGAGTCTATAGCACGCGAACATATCGGCTCATATATGAAATTAAGCCGTGACTTAGCGACTGATCGGTGCACACGGGGGTATTATTACATTATGATTCTGTTATAAAAATATTGTATTTTTACTTATTTCTCAAAGACCTCCTCTACCAATTTAAGTGAAGAAACTCTTATATTCAATAATAATTACAACCAAAAAAGCCATATGTGTAAATACCAATTTTTTGGTACTTTAAGTTTTGATAGGTTTGTCAATATACGAGTACAAAAAAATATAAAAATAAGCCACTGCTTATGCAAGCGTGTAAAAGACAGCCGCAGGTGTGCTTAATTGCCGCTGTCCCGGTGCTGTAGTATCTATATTGAGTTATTGAAATCCAAGATAAAATTTCATCCTTACTGGTAACGGGAACCTCTAATTGTGAATGATTATGTATCCTGAAGAATCCTTAACACCAAAAAGTACAAAAAAAATATCAAGAAGTATTAAAAATCTTGTACTCGAGAAATAAGAGTTTGAGATGATAAAAAAATGGATAGTTTTTTTAAAGCAAAGAAAAGCGAGTAGTGTATACAACCTCTTAACAAAGTCACAGTTCTTACGCCATCAAACCGTAACGATTGCTAACGATCCGACGATTCGTCACAATGTGTAAAATGTATTTCATATAACAACAGCCACGATCATCTATTACATTATATATTACTTACATTTAAGTAATAAACTGTCTATAAAACTATATTCTCACATTCCTCGATACGCCATTTTTGAAAATTAAAAGAAGAACAAAGGAAGTCGTATACATTCGATTTTTTAATGTATTTTTATTGAGTAAAGAGACGGACACATCAATATGCGACAGATAAGACAACGTGGCTTTTGAGAAATATACCTGATACGCGTTTTATATGAATTACATTAATTTGCACAAGTACTGTACTTATCAAACCTGATAAGCTTTACAACATTCGCCAGCTGCCTCTTGGGTTTGATTCTTAGATCGCTCGATTATTTGTAAGATTTACCGATAGTGTTTTTCTGTGTGATGTGATGATGATAGTAAATTAGTGTTAAGTCTACGAATACTTTGTCTGCTATCCGTGTATATTTTATACTTTTAAGTGAGTAAACAACAGTGATAATATGAAATACTTCAGGAAGTAGCTACCTATTGCTAATCTTATGCCTTCTCACCATTTTAAGCTCTGGTGTCCGTACTCTATGATATGATAGTAACAACACGACGTTATTAATATTCATCTACCGCGGTATTCTTATTTATTTAAAAACTTTCTTAAATTAAGCAATACCATCTGTTCTTTTATTTTTTTTATGGTATAGGTGTACAGACGAACAGACAGATCACCTGATGGTAAGTGACAACCTCCGCCCATGAACACCTGTAACTCAAGAGTCGTGAGTGCACTGTCCTCCTTTGAGGGATCTATCTTCTGTTTATTATGGTCTCACTCTATTGCCTTGTATTTACCGAGTGTGTGAGAGAACCGGAGTGGAAACCTCCCCTTTCCTAGCAAAAAAAGCCTTAAAAAGGTAGTCATTAAATATGTTTACACAAAACTTCAAAACACTGTCGTCGCTTACCAACCATGTCTCAGCGCCTCAAACATATTAAACTCTACAAATACAAAGTAAATAACATAATAACCTTACCAGTATGTCAACAAACCAGTGTCTCACTTTCCCTTGATATTTAGAGGTGAATAATACTACAAAGTCCGCTACATGGTAACGTTCCATCGGGCCTGCAGCCAACAAGTCTAGCGAACACAAGAATGCTCGGAGCTATTCAACAGCCGAACTATCAAATTATGTAAATAACCTTCCACACGACAATTGCATAATACCAACAAGACTATTAATAAACTAACAACTATCGAACTTTAAAAGAGACTCGAAATGCTTCTTCTAAATTAACCAAAAAATAATCGACGGCAAAGCAAATTGGATTTTTATACATTTATCAGAAAAATCTTTAATAGCATCTTTTGATAAATTAACTTATTTACATAATGACTGATAGTTTTTAAGTCTTTGAACTATTATCAGCTCTAAGGAATTAATTATAGAGTTGATTTTACTTTAGTGATAATTAGTGAGTTGAAGTTGTACATCTAGAATAGCGCATAAAATAATTGTTTATCTTGAAAATACGTAGAGTTATGAACATATAAATGTTTAATGATATTTTGACTACGTAAAATGCGAGAAACTACATTTTAAGAGCGCTATAATAGGTCAAACAAGCACATATATCAGTCATATAAGATCTTACGTATGCGTCATAAATATAATTTCATTTTTTATGTAATTTATCTCATGTTAACTCAAAAAATTTACCTAACAGTGGAATCTTTATTGTGAATAAAATGATCAGATATATAATAAAGTTTAATAAGTCTTCAAATAAATATCAAATAACGCTCAACATCTATTTGGCCCAGTACACTGAGACCTATCTCAAAAACATATCTAAACAATTTCAATACCGTGCCATCCCGGCCACTGTGACCCAGGGTCGAACTTTCTACGGGTTCCTCGCTGCCATGCGACGCGTCAACCAGTAATTAATGGGCTACAGAACCCAAAGAAAGCGGTCCGGTTCGGTCCGGTCCGGCCCTACTGTTAGTGGCCTGCGGTAAACTTAAATCCGGTCCTGTGCTTTTAATTATTGTAATTTTGATAGATGGTTTTGCAAATTAAACACTGCACGAATGCAGCTTGCCTTGTTCAAAGCACTGGCAATTAATTAACTTTTGTTGTGTTATGTCACGATATGGTTCATATATTATATGAATTGTATAAAATATTACATCAATCGTAATAAGTAGGGCGTTACGTTGTATAAAGTGTATTGAACTGAATAATAAACCGGTACTTAGTCAGGAGATTTCAAAATAAAAAGTGAGTATTAAATTTGCACGCGATAGTAAATTAAAATTATTTCAGCGTGCCGTCACAAATAACTATTTTTAGACGCTGTGAACATCACAGATAATCCAACGACAACCTTAATGGTTTCTTTAGTTTAGACTGCGAGTACAAAGATCAAGAATAAATATTAAGTATTATTGATTGATTGATAAAGAATTAACAATCATCAACATTCAACCTATCACAGTTTACTGAGTTCACACAGTACCTTAATATTATGTGATTACTTACTTTTTTTAGATTATAACATATAAAATGTCCTATAATGTATCAAACGATACGATTTTTATAGTTCTTAATTAGGTCTCACAAATTCTTTATCAAAACGGATCACAGCATTCACATCGTATTACATTTTCCTTTAAATTCCATTTCATATATAATTTCTAAAGCTATAATAATAAAGATCTAAGACTTATTTAAAAACTTTTCGTAATTATATGTAAGGCAATGTATTAGAGCTTTATCGCAAATTTGAAATACTGCATCCGACTATACTATATAGACTATACGTCTAGAACTTTATTCTTGAACCTACTTAGAAATGTCTATTGCATTATATGTACTTATAATTTAATATTTAATTACAATTGTTAATTCCTTAAATTGATATTTAATCAATAGGTTAAAAATCTATCACCTGATTTATTTTTTAAAATCTGATAAAATAAAAAAGAAAGAGGGGTTCATTTCATATTATAATAATAGTTTCAAACATCTCACACGCTGCGGCCGTCTAGTCGCAAACTAAACAGAGCTTGTACTATGTTAACGGGAGTGTGTTTAACACTTATATGTGTATGCATATATACAATGATCATACTCGTCACACAATTATTAGTCTTTCCATTAGGAATCGAACAAACAACCTGTGGCACTATCAAGTTATAAATGCAAAAGTGTAAGTAAATTCATATATAGTCTTATAGAAATTCAGGATTCTAAGAAATTTAAGATCACTCTCAAACAATACAATTACGCGAATTCAATGAGTATTTGTTATTTCTGGATGACGTTATCAACAAAGGTGCGCGTGCGCAAAGGTAAATAACATCTACTATGATATTGAGGCGAGTATTTTCTTGGATTTAGAATGGACGCATTGTTAGTAATTTTGAAGGAAAACATCGTGAGGAAACAATGATAATGCATACCTCAGAGGAGTCAGAGGTCATACCGGTATGTGAGATATGCGGCATACGTTACGCACACTACCTATTATAAGGTTTATTGGTACTAGAAGGTTTATCATGGTGGTGTTTAGTTACCAACCTAATATTTTGTCACTCTGTTCACTTAAATCATCATCGTCGTCTTCCTATCCTTGTTCCAAATTTAAATGAGATCGGTGCAGTGTGTACATGGCTTAGAGAATTATGGCAAGTTTATTTTATGGCCGGCCGCCTGCATGACTCCAAGGAAGAGATAAAAAAGGAGTTTTGTAGGAGGAACCACAGGTAAGAGATATCGCCAGTCTCGGAAGGGACAACGGGACTTGCTCACTAAAATATTCTCAAGCAAGTTCCTAGACAGGTTCATGGTTGCTAGCTAGTCTAGCAAGCAAGCTAGTCAAGGATTGAAAAGTAAGTGTAAACCCAAACCATGGTAACCATGGTATTTACTCACTTGCAACACTAAGAGTGTTTTTTGTGCAAGACCAGCCCTTACGGAAAGACTAAGTCATAAGATAAGACAAGATATTTATTCTCTAATAGTATAGCACGTTAGGTGATAACATCAAAAGGCAGCCCGATATATTCGCCTGTAATTGACTGGCAATTTTTTTCTAATAGCCAAATCTTCAGTTTACATTTAATTCTTTGCAGTTGAAATTCTCTTAGTAGTAGAAGAGTATGGTTATAAATTTAAATTGACGTTATATAACTATTTTTACACAAAAGAGACATTATTCAATTTTAAGTTAAGTGGGATCTCTTCTAATGAATTTACTATCTTCACGGACTTTTATATATAATATTTTATTATTTCTAATAAACAGTCCCATTTCCATAATATATAGAGACACCAATGTCGACAACCTTTTTATATGTAGGTCTGCAGCAAGGTAGAGGAGATACAAACACATATAGTTATTGCTCTCAAGCATTTTTATTTTACTATGAAAGCTTTTGTTATATGTGTTGAGTTACCCCATAACAGTATGCCATACCTCAAACGGTTTTGGTTCAAACCTACATAACCATGATAAGCTTTGTGGGCGATGGCGATTATGGTATTGTGAAAACGTTTAACTTAGCTGGAGGGTTTGTTAACAAGATAACTTTTCCTCTCTTTTCAATGACAATATAAAAATTGTTGAGGCCTAAACTGTGCCATTGACCACATTGACAGCGATCCTAGTAAAGGGTCACCCACGTAGCTAATATTCTTCTTTAAAACAGGAAACAAGGAAGCTTTATTATTTTTGAGAATGAAAAGAATTATATAAATAGAAAAAGTGTAAGTTGATAGACCTGTGAACTACATCCTACCTTATGACCTCTGGCCTGTCGCCGGCACAGCGTGTGTACATCTTTATTATAATGAATTACAATCAAGTGTTACGCTGCCTCAGTTAAGTGCCGGAACACCTATCGCACTACATCGCTTGCACACCTTTGTCGCAACTAACTCTATATTTACCCTCTAAACAATATTAACTCGTTGGAAATTCTTGCTTGTATAATCTGTACAACATTTGTTAATAACAGACACCTTGTTTCAATAATCCAAACAAGCCAATGAAGAATTCTTCTTAGTTTTTTTTTTAATTACGATATTCTTAAAACATCGAATCAGACGAATAGACATTCTTTCCTTTTTTTTTCATTCACAATTTCGGCATCGAGGCAATGCATTGTGAAAATGAACCGTGGCGGCCAATTGACGCTTTAATACGGTTTGGCGGATTTTTATCACTCTTTTTATACGTGTTACATGATGGGTGGTATTTCTTCAATTGATGAGAGTTTAGTATCGCAGCTTCACTAGCGTTCACTAACCTTAGCTCCTAATTTAGTGAGTGAACTTTTATAATAATGAATACTTTCAATGGTTTTCCTCTTTAATCAAACATGAATTAAATTCAATGAACAGCGATCACTAGCTCTTACCTCTAAATAATTTAACAACTCAGATTCTACCATATAACATTGAATTACTGTCTCACTCTTAACTGTTGTCCCTCTCCACCCTAAAGGGAAAAGGGGTTTAGTAGTAGTATGTATGTATAATACTAATATAAAAGAGAATTTTATAATTTAATTCTACTAACAAATAATTTATATATAATCAGCGATAGATCCGTTTGTTCAATAATAAAAAATTGCAAATGTAATAATATACCTATTGCTATTTAGGTACTACTTTTTGTGAGTTATTGTAACATTGTTGTGTTTAGTTATTTATCAATACTTATTTATCAATATTTTAGTTATTGATATTTATTAGTAAACATAAAAAGTATTTATATTGTATACTTAAGATTGTTTTATAATGATTGTGGTTTCAACCGCATCATAATATGCATTATGCTCAAATATGAATTTAACACCCAATACTCATCAGTAAACTCCAATCTACTCTCTCTAAATCCGACTTTTAAATCGTTTTGAAGAACATATTTTTATTACTTTTTATAACAACACTCCTTTCAAACGCCATTTTATGATACAAACAACACTTTCAATCTACAATTTATCGAAATTATAATGTTTTTCGAGCGATTGACATAAAATAGGTGTATCTGGAATGTCATCAAATTCAAATAATTTCATAGCGCCGGCAACATGAAACGTAAAGTAGTTACATTTCAAAAACCAAAAAGACTGAAAACTACGAAGGCTTACAACATTTTCTATAATATAATACAGCTAACAAACAAACCGTCTTTGGCTCCTAATTACCTTGGCGTCTAATTACCTCAGTCCATTTTTTGGTAATGTGTCCTAATAGTAGGAATGTGTCCTAATAGTAGGAATGTGTCCTAATAGTAGGAATGTGTCCTAATAGTAGGAATGTGTCCTAATAGTAGGAATGTGTCCTAATAGTAGGAATGTGTCCTAATAGTAAGAATGTGTCCTAATAGTAAGAATGTGTCCTAATAGTAGGAATGTGTCCTAATAGTAGGAATGTGTCCTAATAGTAGGAATGTGTCCGAATAGTAGGAATGTGTCCTAATAGTAGGAATGTGTCCTAATAGTAGGAATGTGTCCTAATAGTAGGAATGTGTCCTAATAGTAGGAATGTGTCCTAATAGTAGGAATGTGTCCTAATAGTAAGAATGTGTCCTAATAGTAGGAATGTGTCCTAATAGTAAGAATGTGTCCTAATAGTAGGAATGTGTCCGAATAGTAGGAATGTGTCCTAATAGTAGGAATGTGTCCTAATAGTAGGAATGTGTCCTAATAGTAGGAATGTGTCCTAATAGTAGGAATGTGTCCTTATAGTAGGAATGTGTCCTAATATTAGGAATGTGTCCTAATATTAGGAATGTGTAATAGCAGCAAGGAGTAAGTAATTGTGGAAAAGTGTCCTAATAGTGGGAATGTAGAATATGTCCATCACATTTCTTTCCGTGGGTATCGTAAAAAGAGTCTAAGGGACTATTATATATTAAACAGTATAAATACAGTCATACAGTGCCCGGATGATGCTAAAAGGCTTGGTTGCCCTCTATTACGTAAGTGGGTCTAAATTATGGTTGGCAAAAAGTAGGCGTTTGAAATGGCTTTTCAAAATACAAGCGTGAGTGTATATATTTATGTATGTACTCCTTGTTAATGCTTTGCGTGTCCCAGGAGTCACTGGTTTGTCATATTCGGTATGTTCCTGGGACACTGTCCAATCCAAACCTGAATTCCTTATATCATGATTTATACACTTACTGCCTGTAAATTACTATGTGTATCAAAATCAATAACTGATGGACTTAGTCCTCTCCTCATGTGACCCATATCACGTGGTCCTCCTCCCTCCATATCCAATCGTTTTCAAAATTAGATAAACAGCAAAAGTTAATTTGATATTAGTTTTAATACATTACTTCATCATACTGACTTCCACTTAAGTACCCTACCTGAAAAATTACTTGGCTTTTCAGTAAACAAAAGAATAAAACAAAAATTCCTGTATTTTCATATGCAATCACCAAAATATTTAAAAGTAATATATGACTATTAAACTGCGACGAGTCTATAATGATAGTTTATGCGATAATCAAATGGGTTTATTAACATAAATAGTGGCGAAGGGGCAAGTGAACGCTTGTTTTGTTGTGTAATGCTGCATTCTTGAGCCTGAATGCGTAAGCGCACTGAAACCGAGGTAATCGTCATACTTTCGCGGCGAATCGTAATCCCCGATTTCGCGATATTTGTAACATCAATATGGACTTTAGGGTATGTTATCGGTTTTTAAACGCTTTTCTCACAGTCAAATAAAAGGTTTTTAATGTTTTAAGTAAGTGAAGGGTGAATTTAAATCTATATGTTTAAAAAACATTTAGCCGTCATTAACTAAACCTCAATAAAATCAGAAACTAATTCCTACTTAGATAACATTAGTTTAAAGTTAAGAATACAAAAATAGGAGATCGACTTGAATCGGTAGGCTAGAGGACAAGGGACAAGTAAGAAATATTACGTAAAAGACTAATAAATATGTACATATATACATATATACAGGCAGAAGCGTAATTATCGGCAACATTTTGCCGATAATAATTTATGATCAATTACGTTAAGCAAATCCGTTGCTGTCATCCAGGATGAGAAAATTTTAAGTCTATTGACAGAAAAGGGAGGTTAGAAAGGGCAAGAAAGGATATTGCTGATAACAATGGATTTGGGAGTATAAGCTCAAGTAAGTCAGGGTCGCATGATATCTATAACTTAAAAAGGCTGGTGCCGAGAAGACCGACCTTTAACTAACTTGTTACTTTCTTGCAAAAGGTTTCTTGCAATAAAAAGACAATGAAGTTAACAGAAAAAAAACTACCAGAGACAGAACAGATACAATAAACACAAAGTATATTATAAGAGGAACATGATTGGTCGCTTGATAAATTGACAGTGACGCTGTGATGCTGTAATAGAAGTAAAGTAGAAGCATAGAGGAAGATTAAAATGAACAACCCGATTTTCAGAACTGAAGAAAGATGTATTGAAATAATTAAAATAAAATCAAATACCTATAGTAATTAAAGAAAAGGCCAAGGAACAGCTAATGTAATTTTTAATCTTTGGTTCGGTTTGGTGTTCCAAATTAAATCTCAAAAAAAACTCCAAAGCAAAATTATATTAAGTACGATATTATAATAATCCAAATAAGTGGGCGTTCATACATATATTTTTGATTATCCCATAAAAATACTACTTATGTTTAAGAAATATTATACAAAAAAAATGCGAAAATACCGAAGTACCGGTAAATGGTGTGTCGTGGGAACAGTTTCAACAAACAATTAATACCAATAATTTTAAATTACAGTTTTCTCTCAAAGCCCATCATAAAATCCACTTATCAAGTTCAACGAATCAATTCCTACGTCAACTTATACAAACTTAAAATTTCGAAATATGAGAAATAACACCTTTATTTCAACAAAGCTAAAGTCTAAACGAGTTCATTTGGTAAACTTGTAAGAATGCAATAGTGAAGTGACGTATTGAAATGTCAAAGACACAATGAAGTAATGAAATTGTCTACGCACAGACATTCTTCTCATACTGCCAATACATTTGTCTATTGTTCGAGGCAATTATGTAATTGAATTTGAAATATGGACGTTATATTTCAAAGGAAGGCCGGATTAAAATTATTCTGAGCCTGTAACTGATTTTATAGTTTTTATACGTGTTAATGATCATGTTATAGTAACATGTAGATATTTTTTCTATATTGAGTGTTTGGGACTTATATTTTAGTGATTAGAGGGTATCTGAAAAAGTACACAAATAACGATCAAATTTATATCCTTCACTTAATGGAAGGATATAAATTTAAAACTAACGTGGCATATATGTATATATGGCGTATATATATTCGTAAGTTATACGAATATATTATATACGCCATATATATATATATAAATATATATATTCGTAAGTTTAGAACATATTTAGAAATCTACCGACCTATAATATATACTACCTAGTTGGGTAATAAGTTTATTGCTTAATTGATAGGTCTGCGTGCATAACTTTCAATGACAATCTAGATATTTATTTTAATTGAAAATATGTCTTACAATATAAGTAACGTTAATTACACGGAATATAAAAATGTTATTTTATAAGTATACATACTATATAATACATTAAAATGTATTATATAGTATATTGTTGTTTTTGCTTCTTTTGGCATATTTTACTTGCAATCATTCACTGCATAAAAAAGTCACTATTTTGGCTGGATATATTAATATTTAACGAAAATGTCCTCTTTTATGAGCAAAGTGACTCAATTGCATTAGTAATATTAAAATTAATGTATTAAGTTCCGTTATTAAAGATTATACTTCGATAATAATATTTAATATACATAAAATATTATAGCACTTTAAACTTTTAAGGGTACCAGGTGAACCCTAATCACTCAATTCATTTTTAATGCCGTCGTTTTTTAGCTAAGTACTAACACACCACTTCCCTCGAGTATCACGCCCTATACATATGTATGTATGTATTATTATATATTTACAATAGGAAGCGGAGGAAAGCTTAACTCAAAAACATCAATTAATCAGTCTGTTATAATAATATATATTCAAAATTGCATTATGTTATAATTATCAGCAAGAGAGTATAAAGAATTGTTTTCATGTAAAAAATAAAAATTAAATTATTGACCGATAACGTTTAGGTGGCTGTCGATTTATACTAGATTTAATATATTTTATAAAAACCCCTCCCTAAATAGTCAAAATATCACAAGCTCTATCATGTTAATTGAAGTCCCATAAAAGCAGCATATAAATAAGAATATAAACTCTTTAGTAAGACTGGTATTAAACCTTAATTTATAGAAACTTTTTAAACTATGGTCAAAACAACCCTATACTAGCATTAATCATTTCGATTTTATTTGGGATATTCATTCATTCATTTTGTGAATTTCAGTTATTCATTTATAAATATTTCAACGTTTGGAAGAAATCAAACTTTGTAGGTAAGAATTAGGGATTTAAAATGTTTTGTGAAAATAGATGCAATAGCTTGTTCTAAAAGAAGCCAACAGTAATTAAATTTAATTATCTACTTTCTTTGATTCACTTGCAATGACAAAGACAATTCTAATTCTAATAATAGAGAAATAATCTCTAGCTTTGAGAGAAGTGACTAGTGAAATAAAGCATTCATCTTCCTGTATTACGTGTAAAACACAAGAGATTCAAAAATATTTTCCCATATCTTAAAACAAAAAACTATTGATAACCCTATTATAAGTACTTACCGCATCGAATTATCTACGGATTTGTTATTTTAAATTGCTAACAAGTGTGTTCCTTGACCTACCATTGCATTTGATATCCATTAAGACCAATGTTCAATTCTACATACATACATGCGAGATAATCTTATTGATGTTTGTGTTTAACTCTATGAATAATTAACAAAGGTTTGAAAAAAAAATATAATGAATTATGTACTCCAATGCCCAAAATATTATTATTAAGACGCATTCATCTAAGACATTATTCAGAGGCTGTCATTATAACTTTAATTGCTAATATACATATTATATAAACATTTATAACTATTTTGGTTTCGCTTGGAATATCCTAACTTACAATTGTACTGTCCTTAACATACGAATATCTATTAACTTTCTCTTTCGGCCAAACGTTTGTTACAACTTAAAAGAAAAAAAAATGAGTAATACACACAATTGAAGCTCCAAAAACAATTAATTTAAGGCAAAGGTTACGTATTTAGGCCAGACTACAAAAAAAAATGTTTAGCTTATTAACTCATTTCTATGTCAGGGCCTGATGCGAGCGTGTTGGGCGTGGTAGCGTAGGTGTGGTGCGGTAGTGATTCTTTGTTTAACCACAGATAATGTAAGTGTCCTTGCACACGCATGCATTATTGACAACGTTGATTTAATTATAAATATAGGCGATTTTATTTACTTTGTAATGTTTAGGGAGTCAAACACCACACTATTAAATCGGTTATATTTAATTAGCTGTCCTTGCTCTCTGTTACTATGTAAGCCTAAATAGTTTTATACTGTAAATAAAAAGCCGCGCAGTGGGTAATAGTTTGAGCAATGAACTACAATTCTTCAGTGGATTAGTAAAGAGGTAATTTAACAAAGAAGTAAAGAACGGGCTAAAAACTGTCTGAACTAAGAGAAGTAACTAACTTAGTTTAAAGAATAAACAAATAAAAGGAACGCAACATTTTTTAGGAGTCTGTATTAATATGAGTCATTTTATCCACCATAACTTCTGAACGCCTGAACACATTTTGATTTTTAGATAGTTTTGGTTTTTTTTTTATTTACTAGTAGTATAATATGATGCTCGAGGCTATTAACATTGTACAAAACAATGTAATTACTTAATGAAGTCTTTTTTACACCTGTAGTTGTTGTAGTGTATCTGTTAATTCATTTTTTTATACAAAAAGTATTAGACCAGTGTTGATAATTTTTTTTCTCTTGTTTTTAGAAAAGCAGGCTACCCATCATAAGAGTTTCGGCAGCAGTTCATGTGCTTCGGATGTGTCAAAATATAGGGCACACTCTGCAATAAGCTTGAGATTTGTAAACAAAAACATGAATACTTTTAAACAAATTAACTGATATTAAATATTGGTATAAAATAATTTTAAAGTCGGTTTTAACCATTCACGTATCTCTTTCTCATTAAATTGGTACTAAGTAAAATATTTACGATACGTTATTAAAGCCAGAAAACAATGTAGAAGTATTCAACCGCCGCCTAAAGCAGTAAAGCGTTCAGGCTATGTGCGTCTGCGCATTCTGGCTAATCTTTACGACACGGACAGCTCTGTTCTGTTCCCAGGATCATTAGGAACTTTAATTAGTATAATTGAGTAATGCATGATGTGCACTATAGCACTTTATAATTGTTGATTTAACAGCCTTCAAACGGTGCGAACACTAGTCGTATTTTTTAAATTATATAATAACAGATAAACTTCGAAAATTGATCAATTACAAAGAATAGATAAACTAATACTAAAACTAAATAATAGAGTGCGCTAGTGACGGTATCAAGATTACCTGCCTCTCAGGACATCCGGTGTAAGCAACCGTTTTAAAAAAATATATTAATCATGTTAACGACGACGTATCGTTTACGATTTTTGATCGATGTTTGTATCATTGATTATTTGTTTATGTTATGTATACATGAGCTATAGAAGCATTTTATCAATTAATGAAATGTTCATTTTAAATTTAACTCTTTTTTTAAAACTTCAAGTAATATTTTTGTGACCATTTTGTTAATATTAAACCTACAACTCGGATTAACAACTTTTATAAAATATTAAGGTGAATTATGATTATCACACACGAGGTCTATATTTTCATCTAAAATAAAGATATGCAAATGTATTAGACGCTTAATCTCATAGTTCTTCGTATATTCCTAGATAATTGCAACGAGCATGATAACTGAGGTACCTAATTGCCTACAATACGTGTGAACTAAATAAACAGACAAACGGACTGTATGTATAGGCGTGGCCTCAACGACCAATAAAAACTAGGTTATTACTATTACGTAGTAGGTTTCCGACATATTAATTGTATGCGGCGTAGGGTTAACACTTGCATCTTTTTGATACTAATATAGCATTGAGCTCATGCAATGGCCGAAATTGGAAATATTAATATTAATTAGTTACGCTTACCATAGGAGGTGGATACTGCTGGCAAAGCACAAAACTTTATATTGAGGATGGTTATGGTACATGAGTACTCATGTACCTACCATAAAAAATAAGTTAAAATTAAAATCGAAAATATATTGATGTTCGATTTTTAAATAGACGTCAAAGATATTCCTCATTCTTGACAAACTTTTTAGAGTAAGGAGTAAGTAATATTAGTTTTGCTAAGTTTTTTTTTTCGAGAATGACAATGATATATCCTTCAGTTAGTTATTGGTATTGATATGATTCTAATTATAATTTTAAATATATACCTAAACAAATTAGTAAAATAAAAAATTACGTTAAACTGATACAAAGAACGATTTCAAGTAAGTTGTAACAGAAAGGCACGTAACCATTTTGGATAAACGTTGTTTATACCTATTCTGTTTTTTATTTTCATTTATTTTTACAGATATTCATACGTATATTCTAAAATTTGACGATGAAGTTTCGTTGAAGAATAAAATTCAGAATATTCCAATAAACTAGAATAAAGCATTGAGCCTTGAATTTTGATATTTATTTAAAAAAGAAACTATAAAACAAACATAATTTAAACAGTGTGTACATTTTATTTTAATAGATAGGTATTATAAACATCCTTTTTTTCTAAATATGCACCATATTTAGAGAGTATTGAATGTATTAATAAAAAATAATAATATTAATAATATACAAAATAAATAAATAATATAGCCAGCTACATAAGTTGTGTAAGTATCAATTAAATTAAATTATTTTTCATCTATTCCATAAGCTAAGGCTAAGATGTCGGACTTGCAATCAAGTGGTTGCGGTTTCGAACCCCACTTAGTGCACTACCGTCGTGAACCCAACCCTAATACAAGCATTTAGCTTATGGCTTATGGGAGGCTGGGCTTGACAAGAATCCTTGTAATATGTGACACACGTTGCGAGTATTCTTTTATTTAAAAAAATATATATTCGCACTATGAGGAACATTTCATTGCTCAATACTACTACTATTCACTAAAGCGATATCCATACAATTTATCACAAACTAAATGCTAAGAAAACTAATAAAACAAATTAAAATAATCACTTTCATTGTTCATCGCTACCGCGCGATTTAACACTGGAGGGAACGAATACTTTTTAAAATAAATCATCCATTTAGCCCTGAAGATTTTTTCCATCAATATGTTCATGTTTATCATTCGCTTATCGATTGAAGCAGCTGCCAATAATTGAGATTTACAAAATTTGCATCCGCTAAACAAAATGGCATCATTCTATGTACCGGCGTTTGAGAAGATTATTTAAATAATACCAGCTGTAACTTTTTATAATCCAGGTTTTAAATTATAAGGGAAAAATAATTACTAATTCCTCCAGGATCTTCAAAACTTAAGCACTTTACTGACTTAGGTAACTTTACATCTACTTTGTTTTTTTTTTTAATAATCTAATATATAAGTAAAAGCTCAAATAAGTTTAAATGCTTACTAAAGGGATCTATCTATACATATCTACTTACTTACCTAAAGTAGATATCTACTTACGTTCAATTTCTTTAAAGAATTTAGATAGCTACGTTCGGTATATTATGGCAATAAGAATTGAAATCTACAAGAAACATTTATAATTAGAGTTGACATGCATCCTAAAAACAATTAAAAAGAAACTGTATATCTTCAACTCTAAAGTTTTTACAGAGGGGCACGTGTCCATTGGTAGTATGTACTTACGCTGTTTTCCTTGTATTTTCTGGTCGGGTGGCGCGGTGATGCGCACGGGTGCGGTGCGGGCGGCGAGACGCGCGGGCGGGGGGACTGTCGGCAGATGCGCCGCGCAGCGCCATCTCTCGGAGCCCATCGCGCCACCCGCCAGGTGCGCGGTGCCCGTACCGCGGCCGCCGCCCGCCCTCAGTCCGCCGTCACGCGCCGCCGCGATAACACGTTATTAAGGCTCCTGTACGCCACTTCACGCAACGCGCGCGTTTCGAACGTAGTGAACAACTCGCGACCGGTTCGCCGTATCCCATGAGCAACTAGTGACATCTTGATACGATACCTGTGCTGTGTGACTTGCAGTGAAACGCTCAGTGCATTACGTGTGCAAGTGATGGATTACTGCGGATCTACCTTCCAGTGCTGACGACCGCCGGGACTCTGTCCCGACGTATGCCCCGGCGCCGCTAGCCCGGACGCGCCAGCATGCGCGCCCCCGCGGTGCTCATCGCCCTGCTAGGGTTTCTACCCCAGGTACTGACATCGACACCCAAAACCGCGAATCCCCGTTTGTTTACCTTTCCCATCGACATAAACCAATCGAAAACTCGCGGTTCGCATCGTTTCTCATAAACAACTAGTGATGCAAACAGCCTAGTGTAGGTGCCAGTCAACTCTGTTGTATTCGATCTTCACTTTCCCACGAGTATGGTAAGGCGGTCGATCTAGCAGATCGTCCTGGATTGTAGGGAGTGAGGGGTAGTGTAGGTTAGGCGAGCTCAACAGAGTCGTGACCGGGCCCGAGACGCCGGCTAGAAGACGCGCTTGTGTGTGTCCGCATACGTTTACCGAGCAAACATAGGTACATAGTTATAAAGAAAGTTCAGGTTTTAATACGACCGGCGCGCGGGGTCAGCTAGGTCGCGAGCCTCTTCGTTTTAAAATTAGATGCATTCCGAGGCTTTGCGGTGGACTCTACTCTGGAGAGACGTATTCGCGACGATCTGCATGCACCAACGACAAGAATAACTCTTCCAGACGACTCTCAAGGCGCGAGATATTTCGGGCAGGGTTAATAGTTCGGTCTAGTTTACACGACAGAACCCTTTGCTTGTTTATTGTCCGTCTCTAATCGACGGAAAATAGGCGCTGAAAGCTGTAAAACTAGACATAAATAAACAATACACCGTAGATGAAAGCGCTTAGCGAAATGACAAAAGGTGGCAAATTGTAAATATCTAGAGTAATAATATGAGGTCATTGCCCTATGAACCGGTCAAGGTTACTTATCTTGCGCTAAGGGTTGAGAAGGTAACATGCGAACTTAACAAAACTCATATTTTTTATCGCTTCACTTTTATATTGCATGTTAAGTAAGTTAGTTTGTCGATAAACGTGAAATTAATTAACTTCGTTATTTGCCTCATTAACTTCTAAAAGAAGCATATCAATCAATCTAAAGTAGCCTTTCAGTTCACTGGGCGTAGATACGTGTTTATTTATGTACGGCAAACATCTTCAAGATACATGTTAAAAGCGCAAGAAAAGCTTAGAATGACTCATAGTAACGATCGATATTGGTATCAGTGTGATACGTACCTACGAGGGTTACTAAATCGATCTGTATCGAAATCTCCTACGACACGTAATACCTTAACATAGCTAATAATATATTATACGGGCGTAACGTAATCAAACAAAATAAACGCTACCAAAATAAGACCCTGCTGTTAAAAAAAAATCAAATCGTTACTCGAAACTTTTTGTTCTCCCGCATAGTTTACTGGTCCCCGATGTTATTTACCAACGGGGGAACAATACCCCAATGTATGCGTGTGCGCAATGCGAACGAATAATCATTAATGTGTTTGCCAATGTACCGTTAATATCAGAAATACATACACCCTGTTACATACGAATATTGTTAAAACTTGTACGCAACCAACCGGTGATTTAGGAATCGAACTACAACTTGTAGCGATTAATTCTTTTGAGCTTTTGAACACATTTATAGAGAAGTAAAGCTTTAATTGACAATCAAGTTTGATTAAATATTGTGAGTCCTCTTACATAGATATGTACACTCTAGCAGTCTATTTATTCATAGTCTCGTCTGCGTGTGTGCGTGCGAGTTTTCAAGGCGCTATTATACATTATGAATGAAGTCGCGTTGTTTCATAAAAAAAACGGTATTTTGCGCACCACTGCCCAGGACTGGTTTATCCTGCCCCTGGTCCCGTCTTAGTGACGACGAGCGTGCATTGATGTAATTGTCCCACCGATCAGTCAACTTGATTCTTTTGTACTCCATACATCCGCAGGAGTCGATGTCCGGATTTTTCTTTTTTTACCCCACGTGCAAGACGGTAGCTAATTCAACTGCATTATTCTGACTTTGATAGCTTTAATTTGTATCGCGTGATCATTGCATTGCCGTTTTTGATCGGAAGCGGCATCGGAAACACGTCTGTCCGAAAACCGCAACTTAATAATTTCCAATTTCAAATAAATAAATAATTCACTGAATGCTCTTTCGTTTCCATTTTCAAACGTTTATCTCTGAGAAATTATTCAGATGGGTTGATTATAAATGATTGCATCGTTTTTTTAGCTGTCTATGGGCATTTGTGGAGTTATATTTTTTTTTAACGAAATAAGTATATTGTAACTAGCTACATTCTATAACGTATTCTTGATTACGCTATATGTCTACCTGTCGCATATCTAGGACATTGCATGTCATACCTCGCATGGAACGTTACTTGCGCGTGTATGATTGCGTTACGATTTGTGACATAATCAATACAATAAATCAATTTTATTTATGTCCTTTCTATAGCCCTTAGTGTTTCTAAGCTTTATATAAAACGTGCTAATTGAACAATGACAGACGTGAAAATGTATGTGAATAAAAATAAAAATCTTTCTAGTGTAAAGACACTTTTGTATTTCAATGCTGGCCACCCTAACATACACTACTCAAGCAGGTGCATTCATTAATAAGAACTGAGAAAGAACATAACATCTGCCACCATTCAATCGGACTCGTAAATTATAATTGGGTTTATAAAGTGTTGATTTAGAGTTCTATTAAAAGTACTAAAAAAGTAAACTACCTTCTTAATCTTTGGTTTTGCTAAAAAGGTTGTTACACGTTGTTGTGCACTAGTTCTACCGGCATTGGTCCACGAAACTAGTGAGAATATTTTTTTTAACAACATTAATATAAACATTGGTTTAAGTTAACTTTAACTGCGACCGCAACGAACCAGCCATCCAGCTTGCCAGAACCGAATTCTACCTGAGAAGATTCATTCTCACTAGTCGCGTGGAACCAATGCTTGTGAAACTAATGAGAATGATGCAAAAAGGATAGCTTTGTACGTAACGCGTTAAATGAAGGCAGCATATAAATAATATTCAAGTTTGCAATATTGTAGTTACCAAAATCAATAAAAAATCAATGTTTTGTAATTCGGTGGGAGAAACTTTTAATATAGGTACTTGCAGCTGCTTCGATATAAACTAATAAACGCTAACCTTGTTACTATAACAAATACCTAATTACAGTTCCAAGCCATTTTCCCAGCAATTTTAAAAATTGGTTCTTATCAAACCACCTGCAGCTCCAAGTAATACTTTAGAGAAAATCTCACAGTATTGTAACAAAAGCACAATAACAAATTAATCGTCATATGTCATGTTAGTAGCCATAGCCATTTAAATATGTGAAACTCCTTAACGGTAGGTTTTTAACTCTTATAATTTCGTCCATTGTCCAAAACAGTTTGTTCTATGAGAACCGACTCAATTATAAGAGACTTTGTACGAAATCCGTATAATCGTTGAGTTTTTAACAGCTTAACTATGTGAAATTGTGAGTTTTCTCATTGTGATGAATATGTAATGGGGCAATTTAAGATATATACCTACCAGTAATGTATACTGCTTATGAACTTAAGTTCCAGTAAAATATCGACTAATTATGTCCTTCATTATTTTATGATACATCCACATAAGGTCATTAAAAATGAAAACTTTTTGCACCACAATTTGACCGAAGGTTTAATTGGCTCTCAGTGCCATTTGAAAAAAGAAACAACCGGCCGCCAGGATATTGATCAGATTACACAATGTCACCAAACTGGATACTCAGGCGTAAATATTATGTATTATTTATATACTGACACAAAGCTTAGTTTTTTTAACAAGTTATCAAATAATTTATGATGTATTATTATTATTATTGATTATTATTAATTTGCTTCACGACAGACTATTGCTAGAATGTACTGTGCTGTAGAATTTCTGATGTTTTCTTAATACGAAATACGAAATTTAAAAGCTTGTTACAAGAACCTCAAATATTTCAAATTTCGAAATGTAACCCAGAAATTTGTAGATTAAATTCAGCCGGCTAATCCTCTAATTTAAGGTTCTAGTAGTTGTGTAGTGTTTTGGGTGCAAATCATTAAATTCCAAATTGGGTAAATGTGTCCGTGATGTCAGTCAGCAATATGGTAGTCGTGATTTCTATTTAAAATGGTAAAAGTTTAATCTATAAGATTCAAATTTCTAATAATAATAACTTTAAGGTAGAAAATTAAAGTAAATTAGCTGTTCGTGGCTTACAAGTTTATATGTGTAGTTATGTAGGTATAAACGTTATAAACCAAACGGAACTGTGGTCGACTGTATTTTACCGTTTCATAACGTTGCAACGAATTACGATGTGCCATTGATGATCTCGGTTATATTGAAAATAACTTTATGACGGTATGCCGTCCTCATGTGAAACAAGAAAGAACTCAACAGTAGATAATATTATTTTCAACAGTATCGTTCAGTTGCTACACCCGCATAATTTAGCACATGTTAATACTGATCGACCTACCCAAACAATATCCATTATACATATGTTTTCATTTGGTCTTCGAACAAAATGGTTTTACTTGAAAGTATTTTAATAAGTTCCGTATTCAATCCCCACTGTGAGAGGTTCACACGTATAATCCCAATAACAATTCAAGCAAGAAGATCTGGTTTACGATACAAGAGAATACACGGCTTCTATCATAGCGCTCTCTGTACACCAACGCACGAAATCTCAATTCGCTTGTGCAACACGCTTAAATAACCGCAAAATACCTTATGCGCTTTCCATATACATTCAGGCAATCTACAGGGCCTATTACGCTCTACGCTCATGATGCTCCGCTAATTTCAAATTCCAGTCTTAGATCGTATGTTTCTTTTGTGTCAGTACAGCTGCCAGCGAAATCGACACAAAGAAGATCGCAACATTTGTCGCGCGACTAAATATCAGTACGTTTTATAAAAGACGTCGTTCTTCTAAAGACGTTGCTTGAAACGGAACGCCCTTTGTGAGCCTGCCCGGCGTGCGTGCCCTACGATACAATACCAATATTGAAACTAAAGTTCTGTGAAAAGTCCGTTCAGAAAACCAATTAGCAACAGCATTTACATCAGCTGCTTATAAATAATAAATAAATAGTACAGTTTTTTCTTGTACATTTAATTCGATCTTCGAAGCCACGTGTTATTCTTAACATAACATCTTTATGGCACATGTACGTTTAAAAAACTTAATTGAAAATAAATCATACTTGATGATTTCAAAATTAAATTCGGAATTGCGAATTGATGCACTGGCCACATCGTCGCGCTATTAAAAGACTGTTTGGGTGTTTATTTTAACACTTTTCGCGTTTGTATAACGGGAGAGATGAAAAACATTCCCCTGTGTTTCATTATTTGTGTTATTTTTAGACTATACGTTCAACCTGCTTGAACGAGTGTTTACGCTGCCTTACTTACATACAATAGCTTCACATTATTATTACTCCTTATTATCTCTTGCAATAAGCAAGTATAAAATTAAATTGCCACTTAAACGAATAGTAAGTAATCGCGTCCGCTCGGTAAATGTTTAACGAAATAAATCATCTAGACACAGTAATTCTATTCAAAATATGTCTAGATCGTGATTCCACTCCAATTAAATAAGAAAAAATACATGTAGGTCGAAATATTAACTGAAATGTTATTACGAGATTGACGATTAGGTATTCAAATCAATTTACGATGATTTCGTTGATACTCCACGCAATTAATGTTACGTGCCAGTACTTTCAATATGTTAAAAAAATGATGTTCACGACTAGCCTCGAATGCATTAACTTGTAGTCGTATGTTACTGACATACATTGAAGATAGTGAACTTATACAATAACAGTTGCAACGTAGCAGGGAAGCTTTTTCTTAGCAAGTATTGTCTAACAGTAGTGCTGGCAACACTATTTTGTAATGTCAAATATAATGCATTAAAAAAAAGTTACGGCTAGATAGATAAAAAAGTAAGGGATGGACAAATACAGACGGAAATTAAAAACACTTTCAAAGTTTATTATCATTTAAATCTAATATGCTAAAGTACACCCATCGAACAGTCATCGCGTCAAATACCCTGAAGACATCATAAAACATAACTTATTCGGTAGTCGCGTAAGTATTATTTAATTATTAGTTTGCTGGCAGCCTCGGGCTAGCCGCGCACCTCTCGCATCCCGTTCGTTTTTTAAATCACACTTTTTTACTTACCGTATTTCGGTCAGTCATTGATAAGCTTCGTCTTGTTTATGTGTTTTAAATTGAATGCTATAAATAATGTTAGTAAAACAGTAAGCCACAATAGATCCGAATCTAAGCTACTTACTATAACTCGTTTTATAAACAATAGATCAACAAAAAAGGGGATGTTTAGAGTGGTGCGTATCTTTTTTGAAGCATTTTTTAGGTTCCGCTCCTACCTGACAACCACGTGGATGTGTAAAGTGAAGGTACTCTATCCTCTTTGTTCTTTTGCTAAATGAAAGAGATGGTGTTATGTTTCGCGTGTTCGTATAATAATAATTTTAACCCCTGTTACACCCGCAGGAAGTTAGTTGAAATCTGGTGTATTTTTTACCGCAGTTTTGTTTGAACAGGGGCTGTATTTTGTCATCTTGATAGACACTGTCCGTATTAGATAAGACCCTTCTTTGAATGGATCATTGTTCTGACTGTGCGTCGCTTGTAATCCCTTGATAATTTAGTCTGAAGGTCATAACTTCGTGGGAAGCTAATTTGAAAAGCTTCTGATTGTAGTTATACCCATTTTGTTACATTGCTATGCAAAAACTCCTATACGGATTAAATTACAAGTTATACGAAATTAAACACCATTTTATTCCTATCTTTTTTTCCTAGTAACTATAGGTTTGAAATGAATTGTCAACAAAATATTTAGATACTTAATATTTAACTTTATTTACAAACTACTAATGACTTTATTTAATGATTCTAATCGCGACAAGTTTTAATGAGAGCCATATTAAACTTTTACGAATGTTATTTATTATTCTAATGTAGCCAGTTAAATAAGTAATCAATTAGAACGAATGCAACGGAAATGTTTTTTTTTTAGTATTAAGTTTATTATTAAGGTATTAAAGTTTGCCGGTAACGATTTGTCAAGACATGACCGCCATAATTTAATACGTACCACTTCCTTCCGATGCCATATAAAACAGGACATCTTTTACCTTAAGTTAAAGTAACCTCTAAATTTTACACATTTAAAATGAATAATTTTATTTTTTTATGTACTACGCAAGTCATTCGTTATTCTAACCATTCGCTTAAAAATGAATGAATGCTTAGTCTCCCTTATAACGTTAGTCCTCAAACTTATTGACCCTGCTTATATGTATAGTGCAACCAACTGCATTCCTCATTATACAAGGGTTGTGCACCCTGGAGGGCTACAAAAACGAGTTATTATTATTTATTCACTACAAAAAACTCAGGGGAATTCAAGTCGATTCGTTGACGTCTACTTATCTGTCATCGCAGTTCGAAATATCCAATGTTTTTTTTTGTTTTTTTTTTTTTCAAAATCGGTAGTCTAAACTATGATCGTTTAAAACAAAGCAGGGGGCATCGATATTTAGCAGTTCGATTTAGAAAAAGTATATTATTCCGTCACTAACGTTCAAAATACAATTCGGTTAGGGGTGTCGCCGTGTCGCACTTTTCACCCCACACGCGTCGTTGCTTACAACCCCATTTTTGAACGACCTACATAGTTTGTCCAGTAAAACCGTTAATGTCTCAACGGGATCGATCGAACGGACAGTTGTGCAAATAGTTTTGTTTAAGGATTACATCTTTGGGGTGTTAAAAGCTAAACAAGCTAAACATGTATTGACTTGTCCTGCGTACTCCTTTTACTGTGAATTGACATAAGTTACAATGTTTGTTTTCTCTTTTTCAGGTGCTGACATCTGGTTCCTTCGAACTTAGGATAAAAAGTTTTACGAACTCATTGGGTAGGTTAAGTAGTGGGCAGTGCTGTGATGGTTCTTCAAAAAGTGACGCGCCGTGTTTGGCGCCGTGCAGAACTAAATTTCGAGTGTGCCTCAAGATTTACCAAGCTAATATCGACACAACGTCACCGTGTACATTTGGTGACATCACAACACCAGTGCTGGGTGGCAACTCACTGGATGTACCCAACCTCCACGTGGAAGGATTTAGCAATCCTATCGTGTTCCCCTTCGACTTCACATGGCCGGTGAGTGTCCTAACCATTCTACTACACCTATAGTTACGTATAAACGGTTCGTAAACAAAACAACACCTCATTAATTTTGTAGGCAACAGTAAAATCAATACGTCGTAAAAGAAGCATTAAGTAGCAACCCTGCATCAATAAATCAACGCTATGGATGTTATAAACGTTCAAATTCCAATAATCCACGCGGAGACCAGCATGGGCATCCCATTCGCTGTAAATAGTAGTAAAAAGAAATTAAGGGATTCTATATTCAAATTTGACAGAAGCGATGACGATAAGAATACTTGATGGTTTAACGAGCGGCCGCGTGGGAGGATTACAGCGGTCAATGGTTCATTTTTAATTAATTATGAAGTCGCTTTGTACGGCTAGTCGTATAAGATGTGCTGTAGTTAGCCTTCGTCGTGTCTGCGTTCTCATCTTCACTGCCGATTAGAGCGCAGAGGCCAGTCGGGATCGTGATTCGATATTGTAATTATATGTTATTTATTTACCGATCGCGCTTAGATCTATCTCGATTCCAAGGATAACGGACGTCTTAATTGGACCTTAGTTACGGTTATTTTGCTGGCGTCAATTGTCTATGGTTTACACATGCCGCGTGTGGACCTAGAGATTTGGAGTGCTATTTGTATTTTAGTTAGCGGCCCGCTTCAAATGTCGTACCGTCTCGTAATGTTTAAGCAAACAATCGCTCTTAAGCTCGGCCGCTTGCACAAGCTTTGACCATCTGGAGAAAACGTGACATTTGGATACTAAATAAAGCTGCAGGTAGACTGATTATAGATGAAATTTAAAACTTTTTCGTATAGTGAATGTACGTCCGGTAAGGGAACTGCCACTATAATTCCGAATGAATTGGCGCTAAATTGCAGCTTCCTGTTTAAATAATATAGAGCTCTCTATTTCGAGGCTTGTGTTGACAAGCGATCAATTGAGCGAAAGCGACACGCGAAATGATTCTCATCTATCAAATTTCAAAGTGTCAGGTTAAACTGCTGTCTGCTGTCACAAATGATTTAAACCGTGTGCTGTATATTTAGCAACTTGAAATATCACACATATGCTGCTATTCCAGATGTCTTTAAATCTTAAATCCTGCGGACAAATACCAAATTGCACAAAAAATCTGTTTGACTTTGATGCACTTCATTTAAGTTATACAACCTGCCCTAGCATTATCGTTAGGTCAGTTTTTATCTCACAACGAAGTCACCGTCGGGTGAAGAAGAAGCGCTTATTCACGACGCATATCGCTCGTACGAATATTCGCGTCATGTGTAAGTACATATATGGAACGTTCCGCAGGCTGGCTTCGTGACTAGCTAGTCAGGTGAACGGCTTCGAGACGCTAACAGTGATTCGATTTTCGAATTTGACATTTAATTTACTCATCGAATTGTCGACAGCCAGTAATGCCACATCCTCAATATTTAGAAACTTGAGCATTGCTTGTTTAACACGCGGAGCGGCTAACTGGCTCACTTGTAATAAAAACCCTTAACCCATAATTTTAAAGGCAAGTGCATCCAAAGTTTATGTTATCCGTCTTGAAATAAATGGGTGCTAGGCTAGCTGGTAGATTTCACCTGTATGATAATAGGTCATGGGCATATTAATACAACTGACAACATCGAACAGTGAAATTACAAGTAAAGCGGCGTGCGCGTTAACGACGCATAGAAACGATTTATCATTCAGCGTTTAGAAAGAGATGGCTCATTCCGAAAGAAATCTCATTTGTATTCAGACGCTCTCTAAGCTGTGGGATTTCATTTATTTCACTCCTAAACAATTTGTGTTTGTAAATCACAGCTATTATATTTTTATTGTTATGCTCGCCTTGTAATCTGTTAATTTATAAACAAGTACGGATATCTTAGACCGGATTATGAGCGAATCATTAAGCTTAATACGAGCGTTTAAGCTACCGATATGAGCAAGGTCAGCGATATTTACTCGTAATGCCAAGGGTGTCTACACCCCACAGGCGCATGAACGGACTCATTCAACAATTCAAGACCGTTATAGACGCCATTTATTGCAAAAAATTCTGCGCTTATGCAGTTCGATATTTGTAACCAAAACACCTGCTTATAGTGGTGCGGAGAACGCGCAAATGTCAAAGTGTGTTGTTTCCGTGCATGGGGGGGGGGGGGAGCAACGCTGGTCCGAGCCGGGCCTGCCAAGCGCTCGCGCACACCTTATTACAAGGCGCTGACCGTGAACTATACTTTTTTATAGATTCTATGAAGTACGCGTATTGCGTGATATTACTCAAAAACGGTATTGTGTTTTATGTTAAATTTTTGTGCATATTCTATTCTTGCACAGTTAGATAAAAACAATGATTAATAAGTAATTAATTAGTTTAATCATGTCATAGATCATCAATAATACATTTATGCGTTAGACTACAATTAGGAGTCTATATTTAATGAAGCTTAAAATATTTTACATTTATTCTTAAAAGAATTTGTGACCTCCGTCTTTGAAATCCCACAAAAAACTGATGGCAAACCCTTCCAATAGTGGCTGTTAATAAATTATCTATCTTATTACTTGTACATTCTTTCTTATTTGTCTGCAGTTACATCTAGAGTAAAATAACAGTTACTATTCTTGCATTCTTTATTTATAGCGTTGCCTATGAAATAAATTAAATATTTATATTTTTTTCCGTAATTCTGTTGATAAGTAGTCCTTGATCAAATTATAAAACAAATTTTATTTTCACTTTACGCATTTATGACGCTGGCATAATGCTAATCTGTTATATCATACCTCAATCATATAGAAGCATATTTGAAAGTTATTAAATACTAGCATATTTTAAGTTTAGAAATACCGTACTTTAGAAATACTTCTTAATATACTTAGCCCTATCTATAACGTGGCCGTGCGTGTGTTAATATAATGTTTCCGGAGAGCGTTTCCTCAGCATAACCAGCACAAAATAATCTAGTTTTATTAGTTACCGTGAGACTGTGATTTTACTTAATTAAACATTTACTAAAAACCAATGCTAATATAAACGTTTTTATATTAACTGTCCTACAAGCAGCGGTGCGTAAAGTTCATTCTAACCTAGGGATATTTTAGTGTAAATGTGTAAATGTGTGGTACGAAGTATTGTACTCGTCGAAGTCGAAAGGAATTAACTAAACAAATGTTGTGTTTTTTCGATTGTTTAAACATTCAAAGCGAGCTCAAACATACGTAAAAGCTCGCACTCAGTACCTGATTAATGTATTTGTGTCGTTAAGTGAAGAAACACGCGTCTTTATTGTAGACAAAGTAGACTAAGCAACAGCGTAACTAATGCTTGAGATTGTTACTTATTTTGCATGTTTCGTAAAATAGTTTCACGCTCCAAATAACAACGTTTGAACGAAAGTATGAAAATTCTTTAACTTAGTGGTACTTGCGTAGCGATTATATAGTTCATATGTGTTTCAATTCTTTTTTAAATATAGAGGTGTACTATTCTCAGGAATTAACGTTTGTGTGACGTCACGTTCGATTCTAATTTCAAAACATTAGTACGGGAACGCACGCACCGACGGATGCCGTTCGTAATATACTGTCGCGAGTGAACTTTAGCGCTTTTTGCGTCCGATAGCGGCGTACACATTAGAAAGTAATTAACAATCTGCTCGTCGCGTAAAAACTTACACCTCCACTTAGTTCTATATGAAATCGTTGGTAATTACGTTAGAATCGTAATCGGTTACGCGCTCCGCATTATTATTCATCTGTCGACCTCTGCTTATATAAGTTTCCACTTGGAAAAATGTTAAAACCTTAGCACGCATCACCGACTTATTACTACATAATGTAACGCGATATGAGCGTCCGACGCTCTATAAAACCATAGTTGGAGTAACTTCCGTCTACGGCGTTTTTATCACGAGGGAGCTTTTAATAATTTCCTTTATTTCAATCGGCTCGCGTCGTGATCCTCTTAAAATACTACCCTACATCCGCTTCTTTTAATAAAGTCTACCGAAGCTATGGAATGCCTCACTCGATGTTGTTCCCTCTTCAAACTCCTCTTTTATCTCTCTCCTTTCCGACGAGCGGCAATTAAAGTTTAAGAAAAAAAAACATCGCGAAACAACTTCCACGTAAAAGTTGTCTTGAGGAGCGCATTACTGAGCAATATGTGCGAGCCATTACGACTTGTAACGTGATTTCATAAGTTTCAAATTTAAAGAATCGGAGCGTGGATAATTAGTCAGGTTGCATTGTTCGAAGCCACTGCACAGGTATTCTGCAACCTATTAATTAAACAGCCTCGGGGTTTCTAGCTGATGCGCCTAAATAAACGAAGAGCACAATGCATGTAACCGAAAGTCACAGTAATTTGTATTGCTAAAATAACAATGCATCTATGAGGCACGAAATTTTAATTATCTGAGAGAATGACTAGTCATTCATATATAAGAAAAAAGAAATAAGCTCATCACAGTGAATAGACAACAAAAGTTAACCGGATTTATTATTGTAACACGTCTAAAGGCAAGCACTACGAAAACACCCCTTTTTAAAGTTGACGCTCGTTTACGGTCAAATTCTGACATTTTAACTACATCTCTTTAACATTTACGGCCTCTAATAAAATTCTTCAAAGCGGCCTATTTATTGTGATAGCTAAACTTTATTTTTCTGGTAATTATTTTTATCTAATATAAATATAATGAGGATTGAATACCTGAATGACTGCTGACAAATTGAATGGGGTTCGAGTTGCATTTCGAAAAAATCCATTCATTTTATTTGCGTGCCATTATCATTAGTCGACAGAAGCCAGAGAGCGCCGGTGTTCTCACGTACTGTAGGGCCCGACGAGCCCTCAAATCTGCACTGATGAAATTCCTCGCGCTCCTGTCTTTATTCATTACACGCTCACATTTTCTAGGAATTGTAAGTCGCACCGCGAGCGGCTCATATGCTCCACTCGTATCCGCAACCTCGCGAATAAATCGTCGCCATTATTTAGTATGGGAAGAGCGCCGGTACTTAAGTACGTACGCACATACTTCGACGAATTTATGGACGTGTCAAAGGCCGATCATAGGCTGGGAACGAACGCGAGCGAAACTTGCAAATTAGAATGACCGAATGTTTTTAATTTGTGTGAAAATATAGCACCAATAACATCTGTTCCTCTCGTTTTTCTTGAAGTTCGAATCATTTTATTTCTCATTATGAAGTCAAATATAAATGAAAGGTATTATAGTAAGGAGCCCTTGGGCTGATTCGCGTGTTATTTGTATTGTTATAAATAATGAAAAGCTGACAGAAGAAATAAAAAAAATCTGGTCTCAGACGGCCTGCGGACTAAATTCAACCTTCGCACAATTTATGTTGACTAATGTGGAAAATACACTGCCCGGACTTCTTTTTACGATACTTGGGGTTGAATCTAGTTTACGTGCAAGAGTGTGTGACAACCAAATCTATCTAAAACTGTCTATAGCGAAGTGCATCATAGAACGTAAACGTTAAGCCAATTCGAGTAAATTGCGATGACGAGATCAAAAGTGTCAAATTAAAATATTCTTAATTTGTTTCTTAGCAAGGTAAATAAAAATGAGGTTCTGAACAAGAGAACTTGATGAATTTATTATCCATGCCTATATTTTTTTAATTTTAATAAAGCAACATCGATGTTTAATTTCTAGTAAAGTAGGTAATGTTACTCATTGTGTCGTGGTTTTATAGCTTGCGTATGCAAAGTGGATTAGAAAAAAATCTAAATATCGATATACAGATCATGTTCAAACTTGTACGAGTAGGTGGTGCCGTCTTTCTTGGATTAAATCCGGATGAACTGATCACAAGATTGTTTGTTTTTGATGCGGTTTCGGTTTCATCGTTGTACCCTTCTCAGCGCCTTATCAGATCACCGTAAAGGCCGCAGATGTCTCACAAAATTTGTTAACCCGATTCTTTATTTTTTAATTCTTATTTTTCATTCAAATTGTTCCGTTGTTTATGGTCGACATTTTCATTTTTGGAATTCTTCATCGGCGGGTCCAGGCAGGCCTGTCTGGCGAATACCATCGATGCTATGTGAAAATTAAACGTACCCTTTTTCACTTCGTCCCCGATTCACAGTCCCAAATTCCTTTTCCGAGTGTCTTTTTTCGCGATGATTGTAATTGAGGGCAATAAATTGTTAATGTCTGACTTATTTCGTGTCTCGTATACGAACCGAACCGGTTAGCAGTAAAAAACGTTGTTACATCTGGCTTAATGTTTCCTAGCTTAAAATAATCGTCACAGATATAAAATATAACACTTCGTTTAAGTTACGACTGAATTTTCAACTTTTTAATGTTTCCCGGTAAAGCGGGCTTGGCTTTCATAGCGTACTACTAAACAGTCACTTAATTTTTCCATGTGGTCAGATGGGTGTTTACTTTCTCGAATTTACTGCCACAACATTGGAACTTTATTATAGCATCAATTTAATGGTTATTATTTATGATTGGCGTGTGAAAATGTTTAATGCTTATAATTGGTTGATCATTTTATGTCGTACCTAGACAAGATTAGTTAATTGACTAGTCTCTAGACAAAACTATGATATGAAACTTTCTGCAACTATTGTAATAAACAGTATAGACTCAGTATGAGCATTAAAGTAATATTACTGATATTGATTGCGCATATACTTAATATAAATATATTAAATGGCATTTTATATTATGTATAATTGTACACCTATATAATATATTAAAAACTGACAATAAAACAAGAACTTTAGTACTCAATAATATCGTTTAAACTAGTGAAATCATCTCGAATTCACCGTTTTAAAGCATAAATTCATATTTCATAAAAAACATTTCTTAATATATTTTTTCTTTTAAAGCTTACTAAATATTTCAGAACGCAAACAAGAGATTTATCTCGTTAAACAATTTGAATTTGGAACTTTGTAGGTTCACATGAACCACGAGGTCGTCAGTTGCTTTGAGAACGTCTCGCTTTTGTCTATATGCGTTAACAGACGAGTTTGTATATCAACAGAGATTAACCGGCTATGTTTGAAAGTGCGTCATACAAGCTAAACGGTACCGGAGACACGGCGACACAAATGTATAGCGCAATGGAGAGGCTCTGTACCTCGATCAGTTACTTGACTTTAACACGAAACTGCTTAACATTCTAACAGAATGCATGTATGTGTATGTGCTCCATGTCGCCAATAAACTGTCGACCTGGATTTTTTGTTGGAGAATATTTGTACAGGAAGTTACCCGTTCACACGGTTGTATTACACAATCTTATTTTGCGTTTACAATAACTTAATCAAATAAAGTCCCCAAACCTTATATTAAAATAAGAATGACTCACCATGTCAATGAATCCTGCAGTCATTTATGCCAAAATAAAAAAAAAACTTAATAAAAAGCATTAATAAATAAATTCGTTCGAGACATTGAGAGTAATAAAACAAGTTATATTTATCTGGTGGACTTTTTGCATGTATTTTTAATTTGACGTATTGTACGCGGCAAAGGTAACTCCAACCAAGTCTGTCTACTTTATACATATGTACATATATCAAGAAAAGAAAACATAACAACAAAAAGGTCGAAAATCCATCGAATACCGAACCTTATTGCGGTGCGGTAACAATTGATTTAAAGACACTGGCCGAAATACAAATTTGTCGGGGTATAAGTGAAAAAAAAAAAACCTGTCCAAAGCGATGTTACCACACGGCAAAGTGTGAAATATGAAATCACGACTCTTCCACTTGCTCTTGTGTTTGTGTTCCAAATATTTTCTCGTGTCGAAACGTTACTCGAAAACCGACTACGGTAATGTCTTTTTGTGATGTTTCATATAAATACTTTTAGATTCTGTGCCACTATTAACCGAAACCAATGGTAGTATGACCTTGTTCCATTTTATTCGAATCGGTACCAAGCACTGTTTATGGTGAGAACCTCGATGAGAAAATCGTTAGTCATATTTTCAAAGCTCTTTGTTTATCTAAAAAGCTTAATAAGCTGTAACCAAAACTAATAAACAAGGAAAACATCTGTTGCCATTTTTGAATAGCAATGAACTACACAATAAACAGAACAATAGTGACCCAAACACTCGGTCCAAGAAAGCATTTTTAAAGCTCTCTGATTATAATCTTTTGTTCTAAAAATCCCAAACACATGGCGTTAACAAATAAGATCCACAAAAGTTCGGATCCGTCCGTTCCCACGTATCCTTTCGATATATTTTTTAATTAATATCAAACTAAGATTGTTACGAGCTCTGATATAGAAGTAGCCTCTTTAGGCACCCCCATAAAACGATTATAAAAAAATCCCCACCATTCATACTGTGGTATCAGTGTATTACTTCTTTCAACTCCGTAATACAATTTAACGCATCGCTCTCGGGGGATACAATTAATGTTTTTTGAATCTCGATACGGTGTGATCTCCACCTGATATTATTTTTTTAATAATAAAACATAAAAATACCACGTTCAAATTTAGAATGGTTTGAGTAATTAACGCCCTTGATAGCTTTGCTTCAATACTTTTGAATTGGAACACTAAACGAATCGAATTGCGACAATTGAAAATTTGACCATGGCTTGAATTAGCATTTGAGAAATAAAGCGAAATGTTGGTGGACAAACATTTCCTTAAATGCCGTCGGTGTCTAGGCAACTAGTCGTATAAGTATACGGTATCGCCAGCTCGACACGTTCATAAAGGCTACCTGCACACGTATGCTTACGTCGGCCGCTTTTTATGGGCTGGCTCGAGAGTCACTGTCGTGGGAACCGGCATATACTTACGACCGGCCACAGCTGACCGAAATGCGTTCTCCATACTCGATTAACAAATCAATACAGCGTATACTACGACTTGCCATATTTGATCGGGTGCACGCAACTCAAATCATAAAGTTATAGAAAAAGCTTCTTTCGCCTCTTATAAATTCTCAATTAATCGAGTTTTAAACATTGTTCCGAATTATTATGTATTATTTTATGGTTCAAATTCATTCACACGGCAAGCCCCAAGTGTTTAGTATTCAAAGAGAATCGATAACATGTCCAATTGCATTGTCTATGTATTTAACGTTACTTATTATAATTTCGACAAAACGCGACGACGACGTAACGAAAGTTTAATTGAGATCTCGACTTTTAAAAAGTGATGTAAAAAGCGTTCGCTTTTTGTGGCGCATCGCTCAGCGTTGAGAAACGTCGGATTTCTCATATTGATTTCCATCACCGACAATATCATTGTTCGTCATAGAGATTCTTGTATCAGTTCCTATGCAAATACGTCATTGTTCCTATATGCAAATATTCTTTTCATTCATAGCTCTTAATTGAAGACGAGTGACATCTGTCAGGAAAAACTGAATCACTCGTTAAGAGTAGGTGGTGGCGATCAAATGAGGAATTAGTTAAGCGGTGACCCTTCGTATCCGGCGGGGACAGCTGCACTCCCGCCACCGGCGACCCGACACATGCTTATTGTAATTATAATGTACAGATTCTTTGCGTCTTAGTTTTAATTAAGCGGGCTCCATTAGCTTCTATGATACTTATGAAAAAAATAATGATAAAATTAAATGGCAAGTGCGTCCACCATTTTATTACACTTAAAAGTTCATAATCACATTTATACATGGACAAAAAGTGTTCTCGTTCGTAAATTTTACACCGTTTAAGCAAGACGTATAAATTTCGATGTGTGTAGGTATGTCATAGAATTGGGTCGTGTTTCCAGTTGCCTTCAGTGTTTGAACAACTTTTATTCTCACCAGTTTATTTTATTGAGTGTTTCTCGTTAAACTGCTTATTAATCTCCACAAATATGTTAGGTCTGGTGCTCAACCTAAAATTGTCAAAGAATAATTCAAATCCGCTGTAATTAAACAGCGATTATTGAAAATGCGAGAAGTAAAGGTCGGGAACACTAGTTGCTTAGTGGCTCGCCGGGTCTGTGGGACGAGTGTTCTATGACTATCGACCGGTTCTGACCGCGATAGGAGAAATTTCAAGCCGAGAGACGAGAATATTTTTGCATGAACGGAACTTGACAAAAAACCCATTGATAAGTTCCGTTGCAGGCGCCTTAAAGCTGTTGACACGTCGTCTTATCAGGTTTTAATCGATTTTCGACTGCCGTTTCGCCTCGTTGTGTAAACATCGACAAAAGTCAATACTTCGATATCAGATACGTACTCGTTGGTACTTTTTTATAAATACACGTTAACACGATCCCATTTGATGTAGACTCGTTAAGCGAGCGTCATTGCCTTATTGCGTTCGTAAGTATTATTTTTAGCATGATATTGAAACAATTTCGTTACCATCTGCTCACGGGTTCACCTGTCTATCAAGTTGTTAATTTACACTCGTTGGCCATTATCATTGTCGTATAGTAAGGAAATATTTGAAATTCTCAACTGCCGCACCCATATTTAAAGGTCTTTTGAGTAAAAATGTTTTGTACATTGATTATTTAGTAGGATAAATTAATGTGGATACAGATAGCTGAATAGTATCTACATTTAAAGTTAAAAAAAAAATGTCGTTAATTTTAGTCTAGTATTTGTTTTTTTTCTTACGTTTGTATATATGTATATGTATATAATATGTATGTGTGTACGACGTGAAAGTTTAACAGGCTAATAAGTTTATACAATTGGAGTTTCACTTCCTTTATCGACAAGTTGTAGATATGTTTGATTCTTATCTTGTACTTATGTTTGTAACGCAATATTTGACTGATGTATTTCGTGTTACAGGGCACATTCTCGCTTATAGTTGAAGCGTGGCACGACACGAACGAAACATCAAGATCTGATGGTAAGTTACACTATAAACTTTAATACACCTGTAAAAATGTATATATCTGTAAAATAAAATAATAATATATGTACTTAGGAATTATATTTATTTAAAAGACATAATAACATCTTAAAAGCAATAAATAATTAAGTTTGTCCTTCAATTACGTCAATAATAATAGTTGGGCAGTTGATTCAAATGTATTTATATTAAATCGGTAGATAGAATAGATTCTGAATTTGAGATGCTTAATTTAGAAAAATGTAGGTGACCTTTCATTTTATAATGCAATTAAATGATAAAAAGGGTCATGAAAAATCTCTGTTACTTGTAAAATTCAAATCACGTCGGTCACGACTCACTCACATTCAGGTTTCACTGTAATTCTGGGTGTTTATCGTGCATTTAACGGACAGTATGTATATTTGAATGCTCATATTATCATATCGTGGAAGACAAAAATGTTCCCATGGAGTCGGCTATTGGTGTTCAGAGCACGCGGCGATGCGCGTGCTTTGCTTCGCAATGCGCGCGCTATTCTAATAAACTCAGCCTTCTGTAGGACGAAAATTTAGTAGAAATGTTCTAATGTATTCCTATGGGCGTTGACCAGCAGACGTCGTGCTATGAAAATAACTTAAAGAATATAGGCAAATTGCTTACCTACTTTTACATTTACAGTACAGAGGGTTGTATGAAAACTATAGGACCTGGACACGCCATCATAGCCGCAAACTTACATTGATGTCATGTGCTTAAATATAATTTTAGATCGTTATCATTTATAATAATCGATTTCATAAGCTTAGCGTTCCATCGTCGATGTCATGAGAAGCCTAAACATCCAATAAAGAATCGACAGTTTATGTCTTACATGCGACGTGGCGTGACCGAAAAAACGATTCTGAATGAATTGTAACCGCCTGACTCGTAAATACATCATCGTGATAATATGCCGCATGCATCGACACACAACTCCTTGCCATGAAAGAACATACCACTCGACTGGCTGGATATAAACTAAACCGAATACCATTTTCAAAATTATTAAAATGGCGGACGCAAAAACTGACTAAAGACGCCCATTTCTTAATTAGATTTTCATACCGCTGCACTCTGACCGACATAATTACTACTCCTGACCGACTAACAAAAAAACGGTGATTTACTCAAGAGATGTAGAGATATGGTGAGGTGTGTCTACGGGCCAGTTTACCGAAAATCATTAGCGTTCGAAGTGGATAGCTTAGGACGGGTATATTTTTAATACGGCTCGGGAGCGATGGGCGGCGCCCGTCTTACTACCGAGAAATGTTACCAACAGAAATCTAATCAAGCATAATAACAGGTTACACGTACACCGTTTGTGTTCACTCACTATCGACTGCCCGGACTAATGCTTAATTAAATCACATTGGGTTTTTTATCTAATATCCAAATTGAACAGCTGCAATGGCTTAGAAAGCGATCGTTGCACATAACTTATTCTTTGTCGCGATATCCTTAGATTTTCATTTAAATGCACAAGACAGTGAAGAATAGCTTACACACGACTCCAAGAATCCCATATTTCATAGATAAACCCGCGCCGCCACATTGAAAATCACTGCTTACGGCGACGAATAAAGAGATTCTTGTACTAAACAAATAAGTATACAACAATGGCTGGCAATTCTGATGTTGTCGCTCGTTCCTTCACCGAAATCTTTTGTATAGCGCCCGAGGCGAGCGAGGCCGCACCTGGTCGGCACTAACGGGCCATAGTATTGTTTACTCACGGGATGGTAAAGAATACAGAATATACATCGGAGGGAAGTCAGATACTTTTTTAGTTTACACTTCATCTTTCGTCGTTGGACATGAACATTATAAAAAATCACGGAAGACGCTCCGGAAGGCTCGATTTATGATGTAACAGGCGTTGTGGCGCTCTCAGGATGCGCTGTCGACAGATGCTCAGCACATGCTCACGAATAATAAGGTGGGCACACTCCTCATGTTTCGTCCTCTGCTTTTGTTTACCTTACAGACGTTCTCGGCCCACTGTTTGTAACATGGTTTACGATTATTGCACTACTTAGTTTTACAGCCATAGGAGCAAAACTAAGGGAAAACATCGTGTGAAAACTATCGATAAGAGATTTGGTAGAGGTTATTACTAGGACAGGACGGAGAGACGCGCTTTGCGTCGCCTCAGGCGTAGCTACCGCTCGATTGCTGACATTACACGACCGAGATGTGATTATCGATACAGTTATGTTGTGACGGCTGCTTATCTCCGTATCCGGCCATGCATTATTAGTCAATTCATTACCTAGACGGTGATACGGCTCACGCGCGGTTCCTAGGGCTCTAGCATCATGCGTATGCTTACACACCTTGTTAATTAGCCTTCACAGGGCTTTAAGTCCACAACCACCACCCGAAAATGCAACTATTGAGTGAGTACAATAACTTACATTTATCTATTTTACCAAACAAAAGTATGTATCCTTCGTAAATAATGAAACCAGCTCTGCGTTTCTTATGTAAAATGTCTGAAATAACATTTAGAATGATTTAATTTGACTATTCCGAGACACAAAGCTTTAAGTGAATGGTTTATTTATTGAGGCCAAGAGGCGATGTCTCCAAGCCGCACTTCTGCTTTAGAAATACTCGTTGAGAGCTAGAAGTGGACAGTTTTATAAACAAAAGTGGCGCGATGTTTGTGTAGGCAGTCCATTGACGAGATGTAGTTCCCACAGCGTGCAGCGGCTGACCGCTACGACAGCTTAACCGACCCGGGCAGGTGTCCGAATTGAGACGAGTGGAAATCGACACATCGCTTAATGATGTGGACCTCACCTGCGGAAAACGGTCGACGAACCTTTTGCTTGGCAACACCATCGCGGTTTCGATTTCGTTCGCAAACCTCCCAACATTAATTAGATCAGCACAATTAAGCTTGAACACTAGAAATACTACGATTGCATTATTAGCAAAAAGTCAGACTTGTTACATCCGGTGGCTCGATCGGTGGATCATATCGGCCGAAGCCTCGCGTGATCATATATCCTCTGCGCTTCCCAAAAAGTTGAGTTCTCAACATCCAAATCACTTGCGTCCGCCTCCGATAGTGTAGCCGGATCAAATTATCGGTTATTTCGCTTTCTTTTGTTTTCATTTACGTTGTTGTTTGGCGTTTGCTGTCGGATTTATTCTCAGTTTATTTGTAGTGACCTCTGGGGCCATAATTACATGTTATCTGGCGCACGGCGGCGGCGCAGCACGTACCCGGTGCTGCTTCGTCTTTCTTTAAATGTGTTATTTATTTGTGAATTGGAATTACATTAATAGATCCGATAGTGGGGTGCACCTTCATTTAATATCGTTACGCCGTTGAATTAGGATGACGGGTATAATTTGTGTAGTATTTCTGAGAAACCGAACTTTTGAATTCAGTAAGTCGACCAGAAGATAAGAACGCTGTAAACACTGTATTGGAATTCAATGTTCCTATAAAATTGTTGTTGAATTTTCCAAGGGTGAGAAATAATTTAGTAATGGTCGTTTTAATTGTGCTATTTAAGTCGATAAAAATTATATAATATGTATAAATATTGTAACAAATTTACCGGCTGTATATCACATATATGATACATGTCTATGCGACAACCCTGGAGCACCTGATGCTTCAGTTGCACGGTTGCCATAATTCGCGTGCGCACATTGGAAGTAAATTGCACGCCGTCTGAGCTCAGTTCCCACACATAATTTTTCTAATTCCCGCCAAACTCTGCACTTCACTATAATAATTTATTTGTTCATCGTATAGTAAAACTGAACTTTTCACAGACACTACTCAGTTAAATCTATAAAACTGATGAGTGTTGAGTAAAATAAAGTTTCATAATATTTAATCGGAATGAAAGCCAGATCGAAATAAATTGATAGCGTTCGTCTGATTGTATTTTCGTTAGGTACACAACGCGCGTAGCATACGCGTTTTATCTTCTAGATTTATTGGACAGATACGATCTTTGTAAGCCTGGTCGGGACCGGTAAATCGTGTGCAATATGCTTTATCCCACAATGTTGACGCAATAACCGTTTAACCGATATTTATATGAAAATTATTTCGAATTCTTTTCGTTACTTTGTTTTGACAACATCCAATGTCATGTTGCTATTTCGCGACGGTTATTTTCAATTTGTTTACATAATATCCTGTTTTTTTTTTTTGTGGTATTCATTTTATGTTAGGCGCAATGAGTGAAATGTGTGCCAAAATATATTTCAAAATGTAAAAATATGACTATATAACTTTTGTAATAAAACAAAAAATATGTAACGTACAACGTGCACGTACCTACACTTAAGGATGTCGGTATAAACTGTGACCTGTTTTCGTATGCCGGCGCTCTCAGGCACTTAAATCCCATCCTCCTCTCCTTAACGTTGATCAGATTATGATATCTCCTTCTCATTACGGACTTCTTAGCACTGACACCCTAAACAAAAGAACCAATACCATACCGCACGAAATTAGTCGGGATCGAAAAATTTATATACCTTTTAATTTTGTTCTGTGTCTGGTTTAATTTTATCTGCTGTCGGGATTACCGGCTTAGGAATGTATCCATCCAAGCAACAAGAGTAAAAAGTGGGCATACACGACGAGAAATAAATAAAGGTAGAAACTGGTCGAAGCCGAGATTTCTCAGCTAGGGCTGCCGCAAAGTAACAAACTAGGACGCTGTGGAACCGACCACTTACAAAAAATGTTTTCTCACCACCGTGACTCGTCTAATTCCTTGTATAGAACTCTAATTTGATAGCTCTAAATTGTTTCGTGTGTGCTTGAAGGATTTGTATCTTGTTTTTGTTCTAAATTTAATTTGTTTTGGATTTCCATGTGTTTTCTTGTTACTTTATTTTTTATGTAAATAAACGCAGCCCTATGATGTTACTTACACACTTTGATGAATGGACTGGCAGTTTTTCAAATCATTGCAGTGGGTATTTTTCACAGACTGCTTTTTGCGGACTTATAATGGTTAGCCTGTCATGCGCTTAGGGACTAGTCAGCCAGCTTTTTATACATAATGTTACATATTTCTACTGTACATTGTAGGTAATGTGTTATATAAAGATTATAGTTAAGACTATTAATCAATCTTTGAACGGGCGCCGGCGACAAATCAAAACAGTGAATCACGCTTGGGAACAATGAAATCTCACGGTCGAATGCGGGCGTCAAACAGTTGACGTTAGCAGGTCAATTTACTTCTGTAACCCTTTCCCACGGTGATAAACAAATATTTGTAAATTTTAGTCGTATTTTTATTAATTGAAAAATATGTCGTTAATAGTTCAAATGATAATACCGAGGCCTCAAAAGAAATTCCTGTTAAACACATTTAGAAAAAAAAAACAGTTGAAACGTATTTTTTTTTAATTCATAATTATTGTAATACTGACATGATATAAATTCATTTCAAACATGTTAATATCAAAATTTCTAAACCATTTACACAATATTATAAAATAAAACTATCATATCCAACGTATAAGTCTGCTTTCGTGCGATTTAAAATACTTTCTGTCTTTTCAGATTCCTTAATCGCGCGCATGACGAAGCAAAGTATAGCGGATGTTGGTGGTCCATGGATTGAGGAAGAGCAACGATGGGGAGGTCCTGGTGCTGCTCACTTGAGGCTCTCGTACCGAGTGACATGTGCTGCGCATTACTACGGAGCAGGCTGCGAAGTCCTCTGCAGGCCGAGGGATGATGCATTTGGACATTATACGTGTTCATCGTCGGGAGAAATCGTATGCAAGGCCGGCTGGACGGGCGACTATTGCTCAAAACGTAAGTTTGTTTCTACTTTCAAAGGCCAGAACATAATTATATGGTATACTACAATATTTTGTTATTTTCATAATAATACAATAGGTTTCTTATATGAAAAACTTTAGATAGTATCGTAATTGAACTGTAGGTTACCTCTCTTACATAAAAATCAGCCTACTCAGTAAGTACGGTTGTCAAACACCAAAGTTGTATAGCCGCCTTCTGTAGATTTTTATAAAAGTAAATGAAAGACTCTGTCCATTTATGGCGTCATGCTTGTCCTAAATTTCCAATACCACGGTTTATATATAGAGCGCCCCACAATTCACTCTTCCTCATTAGGCAAACGACAAAATTTTTTAGCTCGACTTCCTTTCATGAACATAATAATAATTACGGTGATCACCATGTGATGTAATTGTATATAAACTTTATATATCGTACTAAAATTTCACCTACGTAGTCACAGACAACACTTAAGTAAAAGAAATATAATTTAAAAAGCATAATTCCAAGTAAGCATGTAAGATGGCTGATTGTTATATATCGGCTATTTATTAATTCGGTTGAGCTACACATTAGGTGCAATTAAGGTATTAATTAAAAAATAAAAAAGCTATGAAGGAAATGTAAAATTACATCCTTTAATATCCAGGGTTTAAGAAATCGAACAGACTTCTCACAGTCGGTATGTTATTTATGTAGTGTTTTATGCAGTATGAATAAATATGGCTGTTAAGCTAATAAACGCCTCAATAAGGCTAAATAATAATAATGACAGTATGTTGATATTTTCTAATGCCGTTTGAACAGCTGTAAAAAGTTTTGTTATTTCAAATAGTGAATTTTAATTGAGTAATTATGATACCGGAGTCGTAAATAGTATATTTTAATTAGTCGAGTATCACTTTTGGAGTGTTCGTAATAATATTTATAAGGTTAAGTCTATTTCCCGTGGCATCGCCCGGCCTCCATGCGAATGAATCATAATAAAATCCCTTATTTTTGTATGTAATCTTGACGCCATAAAATATTATAGTTTCGTACTACCTGATACATTTATAATGTATAAATTTCTCATAATTCAACTTATTTTTAGTTATTTCATTGTATTTTATTCTGTGACGCACGAGTTTTATAATGGTACATTAAATTTCATTACTCTGCCTCTAATTAACTTATTTTTTATTTAAACTATGAGTACCATAATACAATGGCCTGAAGTCAAGAACCTCTCAAATGTTGTTACTTATCTAGACAAGAGTTAGTTAATGTACAACTTGACAATATCAACACATCAAAAATATAATTAGAGATTTTCTGCTCTAAGTGAAAGATTAATAACTAGTTAACATTTATACGCGTAACTACATATAAAATATTCCTACTTCCAAATAGTAAATGACAATCTCGTCCACTATTTTTGATGCTATAATTTTATAATTGATTTAAAAATTACATCATATTTAATTTATCTTGACTCAAATATTATAATGCTAATGATATTGACTCGCCGTGTTATAGTTTATATATGACAAGCGTGTGACTGTCCTCGTGTAGTTCGTGTTTGCGTTCCATCGCGAATCATGCGTTTGTAAACAAAAGCAACGGACGCAGCGTTCATTCATGACGATCGACAATGTCCGCTGGATGTTTCGCGTATTGATCGTCGATAGCTAATGTAGGTATCTAATAAAATTGTTAAGTCTGACTTGTTACGACGTCATAGTGTATGTTAAGCACATATCGTCTCGTATTGTGAAACAAAGCTGTGCGTCTCGAGATGCATTGTGGCCGGGCGGATGTCGCGTCGCAATCTCTGCAGCCCCACCTGCCGCCGCGTTCCCACACTCCGGCGCCGCAAAAAACGCGCCAGACGGAGACGAAGCGAGCTGCTCCGTACAATGCGCCGTCTTACTTGCACATTAGGGCTGTCCGCCACCCGCTCCGTCGTTCCGTTCAGCCTCCACGCGACAGGATAACCACGAAATCTCAATTTTCTGGAAAAGTAAACAAATGCGATCACCCGATCGATATCCGAAGCATCTCAGCAATGGCTACAAAAAAGTACAAAATTAATTTTAAACTAAAACGTGTGAATGGAGCAATAACGAGAACGACATATACGTAACATATAAAATTTTGGAGGAATAAAAGTGTTGGCAACCCTATCAGTGGAGTCTGTATCGGCGATTACGAAAATGTACAAGCGAGAGAAGCGGCCATAATGTAATGAAAACAACGTTATACGCACGCACACACAGCACCGCGGCCCGCAACACAGATGCCGTGAACCGGGTCAAAAACACCTTTAAACGAGAACCGAACACCAATCGAAATAAAATTTGTACTTGACCGTGTCATGAGAGTTGCTTCCATCTGCCGAACGGTATCTCGCCTTCTGGGAAAGCTTAACAATCCCGAAAACTGATTTGCATGTCCCGACGGCATTATCCACCGTCCAGTTCTCCTTAATAATAGGGTAAACTTCGCGGGAGGAGTCTTTACGATCGCTTAATTTCTCCTAATTGTTAACGAGAGTAAGGTTCTCACGAATAACTTGTATCGCGAATCACACGCGCACATAATTTCCGTTAGGTAGCAGCAGATGCAGGGAATGAACGAGTAAATATTTGACAAACGCGTGTGGGAAGAAGGAGACGTCGTTTTTGTCGTCCTACCTGTCCTCGACGAAGGCCGCGAGCTCTGAGACCTTGGTATCACTACGGTATACGTTAACTTTCAATACAAATCGATACTGTTCATTGATAAATAAATTAATGCCATTGCAGACTAAACATGCTGCCAGTCTTATTCATGGCCACTTAAGGACTTTAAAATGGTTTTTGAGTGTATTTTTAACTACCGTTTTACCTCAGTTCAAGGGTCAAGATAACTACAAGTGGCTTTGGAGTACATAGAAGCACATGCACACTCGAGCTTCTTTGATCTGTTTTGACGGACCGACCGACCGCGGCGCCCGACGCACTTTTTCTATTCTTTTATGTTATCCATAAAGTTTTATTAATAAATTCATTGTAATAGCTCCAACGAGGTCATGAGAAGCGATTGTTTTAATGTATTATTCGCGAAATTGCAATTAATTTTATAATGCAATTAATATTATTCGCGAATGTGCGACGTTTTCATAAAAGAGGATTATGTTCTTTTCAATTTCTCCACAGTAAGAATACATTAGTGACTTCACCAATTCGCCGGAGTGTGATTTAAGCCGATTTGCTGACTCTCTCAACAAATTTCGGGGGCTGCTCGCTCGGCTGTGTATAAATCTATAATAGAGTCTAGGGCGCAGAGCGGCGTGAAACTAATCTCTTTTACGTAGCCTTCTCTAAGCTCAGAAAATTCCTCGTGAACTCTGTTCGGTAGGCGTCGGGCTTTGCTGAAATTGCTTCCTCATTTCATTTAGAATCTGAATAAGCCGGGCCACATTTGCAATCAGATAGGGAAATCATTTTTATCAAAATGGCGTCTAGTATTTTTCTAGTAGTTAGGGAAATAGTAACGGTCGAGCGACGGTTAGCCTCCCCGCGCTATCTGCCCCCTTCGTATTCGCTCCGATAACTTGCCCATGCGCACCCGACCGATACGACTCCGCGCCGCGCTTGTTGTTTCAAAACACAATTTTTCTTAACATCGTCATACATTACGCGCTCCCTTTCACAATATAGAAGCTGCAGTATGTACGAGCCGCAATGAGTTCAGTTCTTAAAATGTATACGGGTTCAATGTTTTTAAACCCCGAGGTCAAAATAGGGTAAGGTTCTGCGTGTATATCACGAAGTTAACGATGCGCACATATACATATGCACAAGTAAACTTAACATTGCAAGAAAACTTTAGGAATCAACAAATAGTGAGATTATAACAGGACTGGAATAAACACTATAAGCGAAATTAAAGTGAAAATTTTAATTTAATGCGGTTTAAAGTTCAGAGAGGATTTCGATGTAGTTGCAAGCGAAGCAAAGATAAATATTGTGTTCAGGCGACCTCGCCCCCGGCCTGGGACGCTAACGAACCTCTCTCTTTGTTGCACTCACGTGTCCTTTAAGCGAGACTGCGCACAGATTCCAACATTAGCGAGAAATACCGCGCGCCAGCTTCGAATATCATCCGCGTGATTAAACGCTCTCGCTTCCTTTACAATTAAAGAAATCCATTACCGACTCTACCTTCGTCCGCTCTTTGTCTTCCAGACGCGATAATGAATGTATTCTTTTTGTTTCAGCACGATGCCTGCCCGGCTGCGACGCAGAGCACGGCCACTGCCTAAAGCCCGACGAATGCATGTGAGTACCCACTTCACACCTTTGTGCTAAACGTCTAACGTTACCTCCCTCCGTGTCTAAATCATTCATCCTTCTTATTGTTCCCTCGAAAGAAAGACATTTTGTTGCTTGTTATCACGTCCTATTCTTTTACTAACGAATGTTTTTCTTTATTCCAGTTGTCATTCGGGTTGGGTGGGCGAGCTTTGTGACCAATGCGAGCGACATCCGGGCTGCGTACACGGCACCTGCTCGCGGCCTTGGGATTGCATCTGTGAGGAGGGTTGGGGAGGATTGTTCTGCAACCAAGACCTCAACTACTGCACCAACCACCGGCCATGTAGGAACGGCGGCACCTGTCATAACACAGGACAGGGTAGCTACACTTGCATGTGTCCGGCCGAGTACACTGGTCCGGATTGCGAAAAGTCTCTGCACTCGTGTGACGTACGCCCATGCCGCAACGGAGGTGCATGCGTTCCAGACGAAAGTGGCGAACTCGCGTGCGCATGTCCGCAGGGATACGAGGGAGCGCGGTGCGAGACACGACGCTTGACATGCTTCGACCAACCCTGCCGGAACGGTGGCATCTGCGAGCCTCGCCCCACTGGCTACATCTGTGTTTGTCCCGTAGGGTACGCAGGTACTGACTGTGCACTCGAAGCAGACCCCTGTGCCGCCAACCCTTGCAGAAACGGTGCCACCTGTATGCGAGCCGGAGATGGATTTAAATGCACCTGTAAAACTGGATTCAGAGGTAACCGATGCGAAATCGATATCGACGATTGTGCGGGCATAACCTGTGAACACGGAGGAACCTGCGTCGATCTGGTGAACGGCCAGCGGTGCCACTGCGCTCCCGGCTTTCTCGGCCCACGGTGCGAGACGAGAGTGGATCTGTGCCTTGCGAAACCTTGTGCAAACGGAGGCGAATGTTTGATTCTCGACAACGACTACGAGTGTAAGTGTCGACACGGCTTTACCGGAAAAGACTGCAGCATCGATATCGACGAGTGCGCCTCGTCCCCGTGCAGGAACGGTGGAACGTGTCGGGACAGAGTCGACGGCTACCACTGCTCGTGTCCCCCCGGCTGGGGCGGCAAGTCGTGCACGGTCTCCTTGGCCGAGCTAGCGGCGAAGCAGGCCGGCGGACTCCTGCGGAGAGTAGGGGACGAGGTGACGGAAGAGGAAAGTTTGTCAGGGCAGCAGATAGCGTGGATCGCGAGCGTGACGGCGGTGGTGCCGCTGGTGGCGCTGGCGGCCACGCTAGCTATCGTGTGCGTGCGCCGCCGCCGCAAGCGCCAAGCGCTGGCTGCCGATGCGGAGGCGCGCGCGCAGAACGCGGCCAACGCGGGCGGCGGCCACGTCATCCGCAACACTTGGGGCAAGTGTGACGCGCCCGTCGCCGAGTGCCAGAACGCGCACAACGCGGCCGCCGAGGAGTGCAAGCGCAAGACGCTTAATACAGAGAGCGCGCGGTTACTGGCCGCGCTCGACCCGCGGCTCTCGCGGCTTTCAGCTGATTCCGCCTATTGCGCTAATAGGTCAGTATTAACCTCATTCTCCCTATATTACAATATGTTCTAATGTGTCATTCAACATGTTATTTTCACATCAAACCAACAAAAACCAAATAGATTAAAGAAGAGTCTGATTTCGTACCTCAATTTCGAAAAAAAAACATTATATTATTAATTTTAGATAATTTTCTTATTCATTCATTACATAAACACCCATCTAAAGTTCTTTTTTTTTTGTTGCAGCGATACGTCGCTAGTGAAGCGAGCGTTAGAAGGCGGAGGGGTGTACGTATTAGATGACCATTGCCTGCCGCCGACGTACGCCACGCAAGTGTAGTGACACATCCGCGACAATGGACGAAATAACTTATTTATTCACAACGAACGCTAGTGCGAAACAGGCTGTGCGCCGAGTGTAAATATAGCGTTAAAAGTGTAAAGTGACATGTATAAAACGGCTAGTTTAAGCGTTCTGATGTATTTATTTAAGAGCGATTCGTACGCCCCTGTAAATAGTATTGGCGGGACGGATCGCATTGTTTCCGCCCCTGATCGGCAAGCGTCGCCCGTTAGACTTTCGGCGGCAACGGTCAGAATTTTTTTCACGGGACAGTTTCTGTCTGCGTTTTGGGGCCTAGATCCCGGTCTGTTGGTCCACCAGGTAGAGGCTGTGCGGTGAACAAAGATCTGCCGTGCCTTGGGCGAGGACCGCGTGAGCCGAGGGGCCGGTGGACTCTGTCCACGTCGCGATCTCTGTAGGTATCGGGCGACGGCGCCCGCAGCTCGGTCCGCTGCGAGACGTCCACTCGCGACGCGACCACATGACATAGATAATGACATTATTGCCAGTGTTGCCAGGTCCATAAATTTCCAAAGATTCTTGACACGTGACTTTCCATGTATGTTTGGGAAGTTTTGTAATTTTGACTAACTAAATTTGACTCGAAAGCTTGACTACTATTTAGAATAAATTTTTTGACTATTTTTAAGTAGATATTTCTTATCTGGCAACATTAAAGTATGCTGTTAATTGGTCGTGCCGCGGTTAATCGCACCACTAACACTATCCCTCTAGACTCGCACCACTATACAAGCCAAACCGTGCGTAAAATAAGATTAGACTAATTTATAAAAAAAATGATGATTATAATAATAACGCGAATGATGCGTTCATCAGTTTTACATTGATTTATATTTTTGTGATTGACTAATTGTTGTCATTTGTTCCTATGATTATGATAGTGAATTTATCACATTAAAAGAAATCTTGTTCAGGTTTTCTTGAAAATCGACGTAGATTTTTTCTTTATTACTTCTCTGTAGTTCAGTTAGTACGATTATTTAACGTTCCTGAGCTAACGAGCTGCCACTCTAGTCGCCTGAATTCCCGAGCGGTCCGTGATCCATCCGCGCCGTATTCTGGCCGCCAGAGTCGCTTTCGTTTCCCACAAATGTTCACATGGCACGTAATTAGTCCGTAGGTTAAAATTAACTTCAGTACTTATAGAAACAAATTGTCGAAACCTAAGTCATTGTGTATAAAACGTAAGTTTTAGTATTGTAAGTATATTCTCCGTTACTTTTGTAAGAGTACTCAGACAATATAAAGGCGTCATTAGGCAACATAAGACATAATTCTGGTTGTTTTAACTTATTTATTTTAATAGGTACAGTTCGCGAGATATGTTGTTTGTAACTTTATGGATTCGCAACTTGACGCGTCACACGTTTTTTTTTTTGTAACGTGTGAAGTGTCGACAACGAATCATCGTTATGAAATAATTTATGTTAAATTTCATTTTTATAAAATCCGTACATTTTATGCGGTAAGTGATAGGTATTTTACCTCTTATGTTGCCTTTTGTACTCGATCGTAGAATAAAAAGGTTAAATCGACAAAATTGTAAAAATATGAATAGACTGATGATCAATAATAATTCTTGTATTTAATTTTTTAAGATGACAAATAAGTTTAAAATATGAGCAAATAAAAAATAATCCAAATGTACTAAAATAGAATCATAATTTTTGTACTTAATTGATCACAGTGAAACTTTCATTTTTCTTTTTGAGAATAACCAAATGATATGTCGAAATTTAAAATACCATTCTCTATAATAAAATGTCAGTATTTTAATTAATTTATTTCAACACTATCGTCATAATTATTGTGAATTTCTTTAATTTTTATTAACAAAATCATTGTTTAATTATTATTCAAGGTTAAGTTTACAATTGACTTATTGATATTTTGGACACATTTTTATTAAATCATGAATATATTTATCTACTGTATGTGAGTATACTAAAAGATAAAATTACAAATCATTCCATTTCTTAGCTAAGTAGCCTTTATCTGTAATTCTTATTTCTAGTTTCGCTATTTTCTTATGATATTGTTTATTTTGCATGTGAATACAGTGACGCTCTGATTATTCTACATTTCGTCCATGGCGGACAAAGTACAATTTTACTTATTGCCTATCTTTAGTATAATATTATGATTGTCCTTTGGTATATTCACATAAAATTATGTTTCAAAAGAAAAATGAAAGAAATATTGCTGAAGTGAACTGTAACCAATAATTCCATAGTAGAATAAAACAATAAAAGTCATATTGTATTGCTAATGTGGTGATATATTGCCAGCGAGTGTTTGTGACGAACGTGTAATTATTGCAGTGGATGCAAATGAGTAATAAAATGTTAATAATAAACAATTGTTTACAAAAAATTAAAGATCGACCTTTTATTTAATGTAATCACAAATACATTTCTATTTGACCAGGCGTTATCAAGTGAATTATCGTTACTAACAATCCTTGCTCTGCTAGGTATTCTTACCTATTTTAAAGGTATAGTCAAAAATGCTAAAAATGGCACTTAATATAATTTGGTTTATTAGAGATTTTTTCTAAGTGGCTATAAGAAACGTAGAAAATCTTATTAAATATTACATCTTTTGAAGACCTTGACATTAAAACTTTTATCTTATGATAAAATGAATGAGTTCATTTGTCGTCGCTTACATATTACAACAGAACATTTTTGTTTTACTTGTGGTAAGTAGAAACTATTCATTCTATCTTTTTGGTTTGATAATAGATCAAAACTAAACTATCAGCTCGGTTTGAACTACCAGGAGAACATGACAACTGAAGAGATTTTTGAATTTATGATAGATCGAAACTCAACTACCATTTGGTTTGAACTACCAGGAGAACATGACAATTAAAGAGTGTTTTGAAATTATTAATATATGTATTTATTTTTATTCTTTATTGTATGTACACCTTTTATACATATAGAATACAGTAAAAAAATATGTTACAAATAACCAGGTATCACACACAGCGATTTCTTCCGGTGGCATACTATAAAAGCGATGCTGCTGTAGGTAAAAAAAGTACGTGAAATGTTAAGGCCAGCCGTAGAACAAAGTGAATTAACTAACCTACAGAAGTTGGAATTTAATAAACTCATTTTTTCGACCCTGTTTACGTAGACGGATACTAAGAAAAGATTTTTTTAGGTATTTCATGTAAAAATACCTTCAAAAAAGTGATTTTCTGTTTTGTTGCTGTTTCGACGCAGGTAACTTACATATATCATAATTATCATTTTCATCAGCTTCTGTCGATATCTGTCCAATAAAAAACGAAGTCTTGAACGGTAGGTCTTTTCATCAGTGTCAAATTTTCAGCATCTTTCTCAAGTTCAAATGTAAAAGTGTTTAAACAGGTACAGTGAAACATGTTTACTGTCCCATGAATACTTAATAACTTTGTATAATATTACGAGAATTTTGACATGCTTCCCAGTTGAAGTTTGCGACACCAGTGTTTTCAGCTTACTGTAGTTTCTCCGCCTCGAAGCAACGTAGCTAGTAATGAGTAGGAACCTCCGTGTAATTCATAGTGGCGGGGCGCCGTGAATACTTCATTTTCGTTGACATTGCTCAGCACTAACTTTGATGATAAATGCACCGGCTAGTAAGGACTTAGCTCGATGTCACTACTGGAATTTTTACGTTATGCAACTGTTTAGTCTTCGATCGGCTTGTCCCTTGCTTCAAATGTCGGTGAACGACAATCATCGAGAGCACTGAGAAAAGCCTCTTACAGCTCATCTAGGCGCTGACATTGGAAGACTCGAGCACTGGATTGTAATGAAAATGCTAAACCTCTCATTACACATGAGACAGTAGCGGCGGCAGATAGGTAGGTCGTCAAAAGTATGGCGATTTCCTTGGTAGTAGTCGGTCATCGTTTCGTTGGGTAGCTTCTTCCTGTTCATCATTTCGTCCAAGTGTCTTTTCGAAAGCTCTTAGTAACATTTGCTTCCATTCGGCCCTAATGTAATTATACTTATCAGGTCGGTTATACCACTTGCGAGCTTGTCCACAGAATTTATCTGAATGTCTCCTAACTGGTATTTTTTTAATAACCACGCCAATACTGTACAATTTCTCACTCGGGATCAAATTCTGGAATGAGCGATGACGCACGACGGCCCTTGAAGTGGTTAAGTGGCAAGATTTCCACTTTGAGTTCCAGTATTGCCCTTCCAACTTCGTTCTCTAGTAGACTTAAGAATTGTTTTAGCGGGCGTTGGCGGGTAGTCTTCATGTTCACTTGATTGGTCCTGTTCTGGATGATACCAACAAGGCGGTTGGACACCATGGAGTTATATATTTTCATATCCCACTTCTGAATGTAAAAGAAGTGAATAACAACACGTTGTTAATTAAAGAATATTTACATTGTCATTGGCTTGGCTTGGCATTACAATAGCTTTAAAACACCTATCAAATAATAGTTTACAACCTTCACAAACTATTTCTAAAATATATTTTTGAAATAGTTCGTGAAGCTGCAGCATTTAGTAAGCAGACGTGTATTATACGTCCACATTTTCAAATAAGCCTATTGCCGTCAACCGGGCACTTAAGGAATTAAAGGTGGGAAGATGTTATATTGAAAGGGAAAGACAAGAGAATGGAAGAAAAGGAATATTGCTTGATCGAATGATAAGTGTAAGCAATAACAGGTAGAGGACGTTACATTGGTCCCAGCCTCCTACACATTTAAATATAATTTACTTTGTTTTGGGTGACTTTGTCGTAAGAAATCAAATATTTGCAGAAAGGTAAAAAAAAATAATGAGCAAAATGCTATTACAATAAAAGGGCTAATTAACTAATGCTTATAACAGGGTACTAGAAATAAAACAAAGGATTGACAATACAGCCTTATTTATTATTTGGTTATTTATTAGTAGTAATAACAAATACACTATTTACAAAAACCACGATTAGAATACAAATAAAATTGTCTAGTTGTTTCATTCTAATCTTTTATTTTTACCAAAAATGGTAAAGTATTTATTGCAATATTACATTTAACTGTCAATATTACAGTATAGGGCAAATAATAATTAAATTTTCATTTAATTATTTTTAAATTAAATGCTATGACTCAACAAATACAATGACGTAAGATATTTAAAAACTATAGGTTTTAAAACTGTAAATTAAATTACACATTTTCCGTAAAATATTAAACTTAGACATAAGTATCTACTTTCCCACTAGCCCATGAAGCGATCTAATAAATCCTACCAACGAAAGACATTTCACGAATGTGAGAGAAAAACGATCGCGAACATGGTGCTTATTAAAAAATCTTATATAACAATCGTGACTTCAATAGATCATTAAAGGTTTCCACAAAACCCACAGAAGACATAAGAGCTAAATTGTACTTTTGGATATCATGTCAAAGACTACAAATCCGCATGTCAAGTAAATTCGTATACATTATTATCCTAGAACAGTTATTAGAATATACGTGTGAATGGTTGCAAAATGCAGGGAATATTATTTTAGGTAGAAAACTGTTCACAACTAACTGAATTTGCAGATTCACCCTAGACAAGTGCAAAAGGTTTGAAATAGGAGTAGGTAAGGAAGTCACGCATTCGTATAATCTAAAAAATATACCTATAATATAACTTATAACTAAGGGTTTTGTCAGTTTAGTCGCCGCTGCGCGGAGAGCGGTCCGTGCTCGCGCGGTCTGGCGCGTCGCCGTTCTGTCGCGGAGAGCCGGACCGCGACCGCGACCGCGAGCGCGAGTGGTCGCGAGACGCGGAACGATCGCGAGACGCAGACCGCGACCGAGAGCGAGATCTGGATTTGGTCGCACGACGTTCTTCCTCACGCTTTGGGGACGCTTCCTTGCTGCGAGATCGAGATCTTTCCCTGTTTATTTTAAAAGAGATTACAGCACACATTTTTAAAACAGCTCGTTGATGTATTGTGCATACAAGTTGGCACTGAAATCATTTACAAAATAAAAATAAGTCATTTATGTTAGACGGAGTGTTAATATTAAACAGTGATACAACATTAATTCCATAATTCCTCAAAAATAGCTATAGTTCAACGATACGAACGAAAAATACAACGAACGAATATAAAATTAATGAATGATTTACAGTGCTACATCGAAACGTGTTTAACATGTATTTATGTGAAAGATGCATACAATATGCTCTATATAATGTTAGCCACAAATGCTCACCTTGGAACGATGTCTCTTCGTGTTGCAGGAAAACATGGACTTGAGTTAATATTGTATTTATAATGTGCCATCAATGTTAATAACATTTAGATGAATTTTGTTAATATCTAGATGTAAATAGGTTAAGTTCGGACAGATCTGACAATAATGCTTTTTCGCTAAAAATTGTGAGTTTATCTTAACGCTGATAGAAAAAAAAGCCAACAAACATGCCACAATATACAGAACGAAACTACATATATTTATTACTTCGGTGGTCATACAGGGCAGGGGCGTTGACGGTATTGTGACCAGCACTGGTCCTCTTACCTTTACAGATGATATAGTTAAATATATGCAAAAGCTGACAAAATAAGCTGAGGAAAAATAAGCTCACAAAATTAGCAAAATCGTCAGATTGAATAATTGAAAGCACACGAGTCGACTTACTTGGATGCAGCTTTCGGCGATCGGGATTTAGACCGGGATGGGGATTTGTCGCCGTTCCTATCGGCCGAGCCGTGCGGCGAGCCGGAGCGACGTTCGGATCTACGGGACGCGGAGCGACGGTCAGACCTGCGGGTCGCCGAGTGAGACCGCGACTTCGAACGACTGCGATCCCTAAGCGACGCGCAGATCGCACCACAGAAACGGTAGTAATAGCTGGGTTTAGTTATGTCCACTACTATACACTACCAGACAGTTATCCGTCAAAGCGCTAAATAGAAAAAATAATGCAGGCGAGAAAGGATATCTATATGGATATCCATATGGATATTCTATATGGATATTCAATTCAATGGTTGCTTGTAATTATGGAGTCAACTTGTAGCTTTACAATTTATGTTTTAAATATTGGTAAAACCATATGTACTTGCTTTCTCTGACAAGCAACTGTCATAATCAGACCATAACGAGATGATTATACATATAGCTAACATGATGCAAATACTACTACAACAGTAGCTGTCACGTTAAAAAAAAATAACACACAGTAGACATAAAACAGTAAGATTATCTTCTTTCTATCATAGCAAATGTAATGTGCGCGATTTGTCGGGATTGCACAAAAGCGCACACAGAAGTTGTGTTGTTAATTGTAACAAATTATACCACTAACTGTATCTATCATATGTTATTTTGTAGTTAATTGAAATTTTACTTATCACAATATCAAGACTGACTGGTGTAGTAAATGATGGAGCACATTTGGTATGATTAAAAATATCTTACTGCACTAATGTCTCCTGTGCTAATAGTAACATTTATTAGAAACTATACACTAAGTACTTACGATTTTAAATTTTGCTCAGCGCAAGTTATAACACACCTAGCCAAATGAACACTAGGTTAATTTTATACATATGCATGCATATTTGAATTATTGTTTTGCATTTATTGCTGGAGCATTTGAGAAAGAAATTGCATGCAAGCAAATATGTGATAATCTTAAGGGAAAATTAATTGTGAGATTTCAGCAGACTACTTAGATATACATTAGGTATTGGTGCATTTGTGTGCGCCATTAGGTTCAGTTCAATAATACTAGATAATTATAGAGCTAAATAGCCTGCTTCAAGACTTCGATCATGTTTGTATCATAAAATGAGTAAACTAACTGATTTATCTTTGGACTAACTGAAGAATCAACTATGAGAGGCAAGTTTATTTTCAACTGTACATGATGATTAATTTATTTTGGGACCTTGTTTTGTAGAGTATCTGCATAATGATGACAGTTTGAACAATAAGGAATATGCATGTTAGCTTTCAATAAACTTTATTACTTCAAATTTAGTATAACTGTGAAGAACGTTTTGAGTTTTCAGAATGAATGTTACCATAAAAGAAAATGTTAATGTCACCCAGTGTTAGGGTTTTGCGATGGCGAGCGTTGGTTATTTTATTAAATAAATTGCAAGGTAAACTATCAAATAAAAATATATAAACACATGCATATTGCCTATTATATTTGTAAAAATATTTCAATGAAACTAAAGTACCGATTACTTATAGAGAAGGCCGATAATTTGCTCTAAATTATCCAGATATTTTACAGAACAAAATTACGATTTGAGATACACAATGTCTCAACTTACTTAGAATGTGATCCTGAGCGAGACTTGGCCACAGGGCTCTTGCTCTTTGGACGGGACTTGGAGTGAGAGCGACTACGGGACGAGCGACGGGAACGAGATCTGCGAAAGTATTGTAGCCGTTAGTAGTTATTGTGGTTTTATAAATAGACATTTTGTTTGATATGTATCTCAGTTGGAATTTTATCAGCAAGAGCTTTCAGCCCCGAAAGATGGTAAATAATATGGTATCATCATTAAAATAATTTTCAATTTTCTAATTTACTTTCATTACCATAATTTATCTCATAACTTATAAAAGACCATGATCCTCTGAACTGTCTATTGAACTCAGATTAATAATTTTGTATTTGTAGAAGTGAGTAGGGTCTACCACAGTTTCGACATTTTTACTAACATACAAGTTATAGTGCTGGTGTTACATGTGTCTATGAGTACTATATAAACGCTTGTTCGATGTTTTGGTAGGTCAAAAAAGCAGTGTTTTAACGTCAAGAGACCCATTATACTACTTTCTATTGTAACCGATAATAACTAATGTGCCAGAAACCATTATAGAAATTATTATCGGTTATGTATAATTTAATGGAATCAAGATTTACCTGGATCGGCTGCGACGTCCACGAGAGCGGCTGCGACTGCGGCTAGAAGACGAGCGAGTCCTACGACGCGAAGAACGGCCCGCCTCGACCAAACGTATGCGACGGCCGTTCAGCTCAGTGCCATCTAGTTTCTCGATAGCCGCGCGCATATCTGAATGTGTAGCGAATTCTACCACACTGCAGAAATATTGAGTTTTAGTAAACTTATTGCCTTATGCAATTAAAATAGACACAATAGGATATTTTTTCTCAGTTAGAAAACTATCAGCAAGAGCTTTCAGCCCCGAAAGATGGTAAAATGTATAGTATCATCATAGAATTGAGCACAACTGTATTACTTAGTGGTTTTTCCGATACTAACCGCCTTTCGCTCAGCTTACCAGCGCATGAGAAGAGGCATTTTAGTTTCTTTCATTAGCTTGTTAAAAGCTACTGTTAATATCTCTGGAGCTAGACGTGATAATTAGCTCTTATTTTTTCAATTGTAGTGCATAGGTGATTACTATATATTTTCTAGCCATATATCTCTTCAGGTGAGAAAAAACCCGTACTACAGCAACGGTTAAGTACCAGAAATCAATTACCATCAAGTGAGCAGTGTACTTGTTCGTCGACCCAGTTGTCTGAAATGTATAGCTAACATTTTTTAAATCTTACCCTTCATTCCTATGTTGTTTGTGTGCGTCAGCGTAAGTAACTTCACCCGCTTGACGCATATAATCCTTCAAGTCCTGTAAACCAATTCAATATGTTAATTTCACTCTAAAACAATAATAAGTGCTTTCCTAAAAGTCTTCATCAGATTATTGTAATATCATCAAGGTTTTCAGCCCCGAAAGATGGTAAAAATGCGATTTCATCATGAAAAGACTATTTGGAAAGTCGTTTTTTAAATGCATTGAATTTAGCATGTATATATAACTGAGGCTTTATAAAATAAAGATATAGTGTGCTATTCACAGCTTTGTCGTATGTGATTTATATCATTGGTTTATCATTGTTTACTGAAATCATTGTTATCTACACTCTTCCTTGTATTTCTGGTTTTCTGTTATGATTTCCACTACCTCTCTGTGTTTGTTTCTTCATCTTATCATCTGCAAATGAGTGCATAACTTCTAAGAGTCCATATTCGCAAAAAATCATATCCAAACGCGCCTTGGTTCGCCTGGTTTCAATCGGATTTCCTGCGTTAAGTCTGAAAACTACAAACCATATGTTGCCTAGCACTGCATTTAATTCTGCCCTGGATTACTTTCTCTGGTTTGTTCTATTTTCTGGTTAGTCTCTCACCATCACACTTGGCAAATGCCTTAGTTTTCCGCTTTGTAAGTTCTACTAAATTTGCCACTATCTTATATAGCCCTTTTTCTCTGATGAATTATTCCGGGAACTAACGCTCTGTGTCTACATAGCTTTCAGACAGTGTTTTATCTTGTGTCATTCTCACCAGTTTTCTTAGAAGCATAGTCTGGTCTTACCGCACGTAATCATCTATGTTGTAAACACGCATCCATGTATGATGTAAGCATGCATCCATCGGATGTAAACAATGATTCCATACGAAATACCACATACGAAAAGCTGATCAAGCTAAAATAGAAAATAAAATATGTATATAAAAGTACGAAGAAAAAAAATTGTTGTAATGAGCGTCCACAGTAGTTTTCAATTTAAAAAAAAATCAATTATATATTTACTAGTCACTATTGTGGGCAAAGTATGTTAAAACTTAAAAGGTAACAATGAAATGAATTTAAAATGGGAGATTGCACATAACGAGAAACGGCTCCTTTGTCTGTGCCCCCCTGTCGACTTTACCTTGGCGGGGGCCACCGGGGTCCGGCTGGGGGCGGGGGGCGGGCGGGGGTGGGCGTCATCACATCACCTCCGCGCCGGGACCGAGCCTAACATCGCCACAGACCACATCGCACACGCTACATCGAGGACTCTGGCCACGTTACGCCACCTTCTGTTGTTTTTAAAAATTATCTATAAAGCTCGTAAGTAAGTTTGATACAACACTTCTATAAAATACAGTTACTGCCTTTAGAATAATGAATGTTATGCACAGTGCTAATTGTGACATTTTATGTATGTATGTTAAGCTAAGAAGTTAAGATGGTTACTATTCGAGAAATTATTTTGTATTTTATGTTTTTATTAGTAAAGCAGACAGGGTGGTGTTGTCTCGAGGCCGTACAGTCGTGGTCCTATGGTAAGGTCCACAAGTGGTCCTTTGTGGTCTTCACTCTCAGTGGAATGCTCGTCCATAGTCCAGGCAGTATATAGTTTCTTGTTATGGCCATTTGGATAAGTCTCACACTTCTGCTGGTCCAGTTTCACATTCTCATGTCCTTGTTTCTTTTCTATATGTCAGTTCATATGCGCCTCTGGTTGTCCAGATTCATGCTTAAATCCAGTTGTATCCATGTGCCGATTATCGTCATGCTTATGTAAAGTATGGTCCATCCTGGTGATGTCAGTCCGCCCAGCCCTCAAATACCGTGTAGAAGCTCATGTCCAGACCCTGGGTGATAGGTGATGGAATGATGATGGGCCCGTGCCATGTCCACAGATTTCTTACCTGCCAGCTAATGCGGCTAGACAGATTTTCGACGATTAGTCGATACTCGGTGCGCGTCGGCGGTCCGTATCTATAATTGTTGTAGTCACTGTCAAGGAAAAATCTTTGTTTTATTAAATGTTATTTGTTTTGTAGGGTACAGGATGATGATGTTAACATTCTATACTGGATAATTATAGGCTTACGAGATTGACATGTAACTTTGATTGATGTAAATCTCACATAGTTATACTTGATGACATGGGTTTAGGATTTCATTTTTCTTCTGTAAAAAGACAACTACAACACTAGGAATTATTCCTGTGACGAACTGTAACTAATAACAACTATTTGTGCATGACAAAATTTTATGTCCTGTGTGGAAATCGAACCTACCACCTACCACCTCTCGGCAGTAAGGGTCACCCTAAACACACACACTTGACCTAAAAGCCAGTTCAGTTCAAGTTATGCTTAGGAATTCAATGCTATATCAAGGTCTACAAAGCAAAGTACATGTTTCTTAGTCTTTGATATTTTAACAAAAGTTTACTAAACGACTCTACAGTTACCATTAATAGGGTAGGGTACTATTAAAAAATCTAAACTTTCAAGTACTTTACTTGAAAGCAAATTCAAGTCAAGCTCTTTAAGTGCTCTCTACTGAAGAAATATCTAACCCTAATATTTAACTTGTATGTTTTGTCACGTTGATCATCAAAATAAATAGCTCAATCCTTTATATATTGCATTTGTAGTACAATTAAAGCGAAAAAAAATCTAATTATATTTTACCTACTGAAAATAAATATAATGTCAATGATAGCTTTACTTACGGATAATGCCTGCAAAATTACATAAAAATATTAATAAACACTACTTATACTTAGTCACTACTTATATTTAGTTATTATTTATAAAGCTTCAAGATAATGTGCAATGAATTACTGTAAATTAGTTGCATATATTTATGAAACTTCGAAAGATACGATGAGAAGTATCTAGAGAATAAATAGGAAATACTTAAACCTTTAAATATATATATTTTTTATTTAAGTTTTAAGCTAATTTACGTTTATACTCATAGTATATGCACTGTTTTCTAACTCTAAAACATATCTATTTTAAAGCAAATGAGTAAGATAAGTAGTGTGTATAGAAAAGAGCCTAGACTTTGTCATTAAAAATAAGCATTAGCAAACACGTCCATAACACAAGATTACAAATGCATTTTACAGGGCTGTTATGCATAAACAATTTGGAATTGTTACATTGAAGTATAGAAAAATGCCAAATTAATTGAGAAAGAAATATATTTGAAACCTTTGTGTAACAAGTTAAATATGCAAAGTACTACTTGTGTAGCATGCAGGGATGTGAACTAAAAATAAGAATAGAGGGTATGGTACGAAGAGTTTTAATAGGGCTACATTTAAACTGAATAATTGAGTGGGATAGTCGATATTTCCTTATTCAAGCTTTTGATTGCCTGTGAATTTGTATCCAAGGGCGGGAGTGACATCGTTTTTGTTACATGTACGAAAGCAGAATATGAAAATAGAGTGGAGGGCCTAAAGACACCTGAAATGTCCCATATAAAAAATATTGGATAATTGCTGCTCTGAAATGCAGCAGAATTAAATAGTATCAGCATATCTAAAATAGTTGATACATCATGCCAGATAAAAAAAAGGGGGGGGGGGGTACGTTGTTGCTTAACATGGGCGTGTGTGTTAAATACAGACGGTTCGCGTTTCGGCGGTTGTCGGCGCGGCGGTGGCGGCGGCAGTTCCCGGCAGCGCCAGCGGTCCGAGCCCCGCGGCATGCCACGCGCTCGCTCCACCGACACCCTACAACATAGCGACACTCACTCGTATCGCGACCGGGCGCGGTCGCGCTCGTAGTAGCGGTCGCGGCGGTAACGGTCGGCGCTGCGGTCGATGCCCCTGGCCGGCTCCACCACCACCCTGTAGCAACCCGTCGGTACTGTTAGGACTGCCCGCCCATTCGCACTACATCCATGCCGCTCCATACGCCAATCAGACGTGGTATATACTAACAATTAACCGCTACCACTACTGGAAACAGAGTACAACAAGCAGAAGAGTGTAGTGGTATATTTTCATTTGCTTATTGTTTTCTTCAGTCCTTTGGTTGGGATATCCTAATGATATTTAAAATATCATTCCCTAAGGCATACCAAACTAAGCCACTTTTATTTTAATCATTTGTTGGTCTCCATTAATAAGCAGGGGTATGGTTAATCACAAGGATATACTCAGGCTGGCAGCTTACCAATTGACATTCAAAACCCGCAATAATTTTAAATATTAGAGTATTGTTGCAAAAGTTAACACTTTATGTTGTAACTTTACACATTTAATAGTATGAGAGTAGGTATTTGCAAAGTTGATTGGCACGGATTTGGCAACATTCCCAGAAACAACTATTAAGTCCTTTGTGTAAATAAATTTGTTTAAACCACTTGTGTATTACAATTGGTAAACAGACAGTAAAAGAGCAACAGTGCAGTCAAGCTAGTCCATAAACATTCATACATGGCCATTAAAGATGTGTTTTTTAAAAAGATAAGGCATTTAATGCCAATTCCTTAACAGGTGTAAAAGATATGAATATTTTCAATATCATTTAAATTCATACAAATCTCTTTCAACCTTGTAACATATGATATAAATCAATATTCCATTCGCACAAATGTGGAGCCGGCTGATAAAAAAATGTTATTAAAATTGTTAATGGTTTACCTTAGCAACTTTTACATTACTTTTCAAACTAAATAATGGGGCTTCAGCAGTTGGACAAGAACATGTACTTTTGAAATTCATAATGAAATGTGTTGCCTCCTATAAAAGCTTTCTTAAGCGTTCTTACCTTTCTCCAAGTAATTCTTTTCCATTTAATTCATAAACAGCATCATCAGCATCTCGATAATCCTCAAATTCCTGTAAATTTATATGGAGACATCTAGAAAACTACATATAAACCCACAATTATTATCTCATTAAATTATATTGAAAAATAATATACCATTTTCCTAAAACTTTTATAATCATTAGGATTGTTTTGAATCATTGACATGTCGAATTGAACAACAAGTTTTTAGCAAACTTTATGTATAGGAAAACATTGAACAAAATGATATTATCTTGGCTCAAATAAGACTTTACAAACTAACATTAAAAATTATAAAGAGTATGTGTTAACATAATAACTTTAAAATTATAAATAACTGTATATTGTGTTAACAATGAAGTTAAGATTCTTTTATTATAAATAAACTAGCTGTTGCCCTAACAATACAAATAATGTTTCTAATTGAAATTATGTTGAGTTCGCAATTGTCATTGCCTTATATACTCATTGCAATCACTTATCATTGTCATATACAATAAGCATTAGTTTTAGTCACTAATTAATATAATTAATATATATTTTATAATATATATTTATGACATTATAATATTTTAGCAACCATTAAATTCTATCATTTAAAGTTATTCTGTACAGCAGCAATGAATAATGATATGCAGAGTATCACTATTAATATTTTAGACTTATATTCTAAGTATAGAGAATAATACACTTACCACAAATCCATAACCATTTTTGATAAGAATATCTCGTATTCTACCGAAGCCTTTAAAGAATTTTTCTAAATCCCTTTCGCGGACGCCAAATGGCAGTCCGCCCACGTACACCCGGGATCCAACCATTTTCTGTAATAAAATTGAAAATAGGCACTATTAGATCTGGCAAAGATATGAATAGTATTAAATTCGCTTCTATAATTGTACAAATGGTCATTACAATACTTAGCCGCGCATGTGGCTTTATCGATAAATGCGTCGATGAGTACCTAGCGGCTTATTTTTGGAGCCGCGTGTGAATATTAGCAGGGATTGATAAAATATTAATTTTCGGGGTCATGGCTATATTTATAAATGAACTGAATTCATTGGGCTCATATTTTGTATAATTTTACTGATATAATAATGACGGAATGTTATCTATCATGTAATATATCTACAACGGTAACAATCAGTCTTCGTTTTTTTTTTATAATGCAAAACCACTTGTTAGTGAAAAAACTTAATATATGTTTAAAATATACACTACTCTCAATATTACACAATATAAAGACAATATTTCTGAGCGTCTCCCGCGTTGTCGACTCGCTTTGCGTACAATGCAATATGGCTGACCATCGAAGCTTTATAATAAAAGAAGTTTACAAGTTACCTTACTAATTTTGACGGCTTTTGATAACTGTTTCTACAAGAAAATTACTCTTTCCTTTACTGATACAGTAAAGAGAAAGACAAAAGCTATAAGTTAATTTCACACAATTTAATCTTAAAAAGCGACACGTGCACAATTTTACGAAAAGCGGAAAGTAACTCGAGTGATTGCGCGCGGGTGCGGTGTTGCCAGCCCTGTTGTGTTGCTAACTCTAATAAATCCGAATCGCTAAACTAAAGTGTGTTTCAAAAGTCGCTAGAGGTGATTCTACCAGGGGAGAACTCAGGGTGTGTGGTCTAAGAGGGAGAGAAAGGGCGGTTTTTGTTGTGTAGTGAAAAACTTTAACATTTTAAATATTACGTTTTAAATTTAAACAGCCAAATTATTTACCCAAAGCTGATAACTTAGGATAAATTGAAGCGCAAGATTAGTCTTACTAGCTAATTCACAAACAAATTATGATATATTTGGATGCTAAAATCATCTTCTGTATGTTACACATTACTATATTTATATTGAAAATAAAAATAACTTAGTTTTCACAAACGATGGTATACTATTAAAAAATAGCCAACACAAATTTTGAGGCTTAATTTTGTATGTATGTACATAATTAAGCTTTATTTAAATTATTTCACTAAGTCGGTCAATAAGATGACAGAAAATAGTTGACAATTGTTGTTCTGTTTTACTGTAACGTTTTTAATTAATTTTTTATTCATCAAATTAGCATTAAAAGGCAGTGATATGACTTTACGCCTACGTATTGTCGTATACACATGGCATACAAAAAAGTATCAAGATTCTCGCCGCGTCATGCGATTGGTTAGCACGTGTGTATAGAATCGTAACAAATTTAAGTGGTGTCGTGACAGTTGGGTTTTGTTTTTGTTATTTTGTTTTGTCCTAGCATTAAAGTGTGATTTGTGTGTGTTGTCTTTAATAATATTTGGTAAGTTTTACCGCTATGGATAAGGAAAAACCTCCCGATCCACCGGATATACGGTCCCCACTAACTCCACCTCTCTCACCTTCCTCCTTTTTCCCTGAGCAACCTTTAACTCCTTCTAATCCCCTTAAACAACTTGCAAATGTAGTTTGCAGTGTTACAGAGCAAGAAAATATTGCTCCACATATTCCGTCCTCACGGAAACGACCTGTTGACGATGAGGTTAATATCATTCACCCACCGAAACAAATGAAAAGTCAGGTTGGTCGTGATAAATACACTTCAACTGACAATGGCCCTTATATCGTCCATATTTCCCGTATTGAGAGCCAAATAGGCGCTGGCACAACACTATACCCTGTGTCATTTGGACTCTTTTTATTCAACAATAACATCTTCAATGTTATCCGAGATGGGGTTAAAAAGGTAGGCAGAAATAGGGTATCAGTTCAATTTGCATCCCCTCAGGATGCAAATTCATTTCTCACTAACCCCCTTCTTAATAATAATAAGTATATAGCAATAATTCCAACATTTAATATAACCAGAATGGGTGTAGTTTCTGGCATTCCTACGGACATGTTAGATGAGGAAATTATGAAATTTATTACAGTACCACGGGGCTGTGGTGAAATAATAAAAGTCAGGCGGCTCAATAGAAAGACTTTCAGGGATGGAATATTAGAATGGAAGTGCTGCAGGTATGGGCATGTAGAATCCATCTGTAGATCAAAACCCCGATGTAGTAAGTGTGGTCACGACCATCCTGGCAATGGCTGTGAAGTTGCAGAGAATGAGGCCTTTTGTGTGCTGTGCTCTGGAGCTCACTTTGCTTATAGCAAGGCTTGCCCAGAGTATAGTAGACAGAGAGCTATTAAGACTGTTATGGCTGAATAAAATATGTCTTACATGGAAGCAAGTAAAACTGTCCCAATATCCACACGCAGCTACGCTGACACTCTAATGTCCCACTCCCCACTGCCCACTCAATCCCCACAACCTATTCAATCCTCTCAGCATACCCAATCCTTACAGCATACCCAATCCTCACAGCGTACCCAATCCTATCGAAAGACTGTTGTCCGTCTACCTAAACCCCGATCTCTCCTTCCTCCATCCTATGATAAAGTTGGCCATCAATCCCACACTAATATCCCTCAGTCTTCTCAACCTAATGGTTGTGCTTTGAATAACCCATCCCTAGAGTCCTCCACTATTGATCTTCTCATCCAGTTACTCACCTCCCTTCTAACACCTAATACAACTTCACTCTCCTCTGTAGTACCGTCCAACGCTGCTAACAATCTAATTCATTTACTTACCAACCTTAAAAATGGCTTCCCATAAAATATTCCTACAACGGAATGTGAGGAGTGTATTCCATAAGAAACACGACCTCATATTCTTGTTAAATAAACATAAACCCTTGGCTGTCTCTCTTGCTGAAACCTGGCTTCTACCAAATCTCAATTTCCGTGTTCCACATTTCAACATTCTTAGATGTGACAGGTCAGATGGTTATGGAGGTTCCGCCCTCCTTTTTAATAACCTAGTCCCTTTATTACCCCTATCCATGCCCCTATTCCTAAAATGATATCAGTATTGTTGCAGCTAAAATCTGGGATATATCTGTCCTTTCCATATACATTGCACATCCTCACCAAAGTTTCCTTCCTATATTAAGAGACACTCTACAGAACCTACAAGGCCCAATATTGATTATGGGAGACTTCAACTGTCATCATTTTAGATGGGGATCTGAGCATTGTGATTCTTTTGGATCAGGTTTAGTGGAGATCCTAGATGACTTGAACCTGTGTGTTCTCAATAACGGCTGCTCCACTCGTAGAGGTCTTCCTGGGCAAAATAGAAGCTGTGTAGACTTGTCCATTTGTTCAGTCGATATTACTACAGCAGCTAGCTGGCAGTGCACGGGTTTATCCCTTGGTAGCGATCACTACCCAATTTTAATATCCCTTCCCAGTTCAACTTATTTGGAAAAATCACCTCCTCCCCTCCTAAAATACAACCTATCTGAACCTGACTGGCAAAATTACTCCCAATCACTTGAAAACATAGTTAATACCCTCCCTAGACTAAAAAACAGACCCTTAACTTCTGATGATCGCTGCCAGGTGGTAGACTGCTGTGACGCGTTTGTGGCAGCAATCAGGTTGAGTGCAGACAGCTGCTTTAAAATAAAGAACTCTGGAAGGGGTAAAATTCCATCTCCCCCTTGGTGGGACAGTGAGTGCACCAGTGCTGTTAAGAAAAGAAAGGAGTATGAAAAAACATACAATGCTGATATGAACATTCAAAATTTAATAAATTATAAACATGTTTCTGCTTTCACAAAACGACTCTTGCGACGCAAAAAGCGCACTGGGTGGGTTAACTTCTGTTCCTCCTTGTCTCCATCTACGCCATCTTCATTAGTGTGGAAGAACATAAATCGGTTCCGATCTGGTTGCTCATCCCCAGTCTCCACCACGATCTCCCGTGACACAGCGAAGTTTTTCCTTGACAAAATTGCCCCTCCCTATGTCCCACATCTAGATGAAGTCGTCCAACCAGATATGCCTCTTCAGCCTCAGGATACATATGATGACCCATTCTCCTTAGAAGAACTAAACATGGTCCTTAACAGTGTGCGTGACTCTGCGCCTGGTATTGATGGCATCCCATACTCTTTTATGGTTCATGCTAGGCCTAGTACTAAAATTTACTTCTTAGACATTTTAAACTTTTGTTATTCCAATGGTTGGGTACCAGACAAATGGAAGTACCAAATTATTGTTCCCATCCTAAAACCAGGAAAACATTCAGGTGACCCAAATAGCTTTAGGCCAATTGCCCTCTCATCAGTCCTCATCAAATTATTTGAACATCTTATAAAAAACCGCCTAGAATGGATTGTAGAATCAAGGAATTTATTGCCAAACTGCCAATACGGTTTCCGCAGGGGGCTTAGTACCATGGACAGTGTTGCAGTATTGGTAACTGATATCCGTCTTTCTCTGTCCCAAAATGCATCCATTGTCGCTTCTTTTCTTGACATATCTGCTGCCTATGATAATGTCCTACTTCCCATTCTCAGGCAGAAACTGCATCAGCTGAGACTCCCGGTTAGGATGATACACTGCATATGCGCAATGTTTATGTCTCGAACACTAGTCTTAAGGATCCTAGGTGAAGAGTTGGATCAGAGAAAGACCGGGAGGGGCCTACCACAGGGTTCTGTACTGAGTCCTTTGCTCTACAACCTGTATACTGCAGACATTGGTTCCTGCCTGAATAATTATTGTAGTATACTGCAATATGCTGATGACCTAGCATTATATGTTAGCAATCACTCTATTCAAGATGCAGCCCTTTCAATGCCCTTTCAATTTCTCTAGACTCTCTGTGGCAATGGCTACTATCTCACGGCCTGAGTCTTTCTGCACAAAAAAGCGTCGTTGTTATCTTTACAAGAAAGAGAACACTGCCACAGATTGAAGTCCTAGTACAGTCACAGAAAATCCCTATTTTATCTAAATTCAAATTCCTAGGAGTATACCTAGACTCTAAATTGACTGGTATTCACCACATTAACTACCTAGCCTCAAAATGTGAACGAATAATCCCAATGTTAAAGGCCCTAGCTGGTGTCTGGTGGGGAGCCCACCCATATACAATGAAACTTGTATATAACGCCTTAGTTCGCAGTCTCTTGGATTATGGCCTATTTTTGAATGTTCCATGCAATAAAGGTGCATTAGCAACTCTTGATAAGATTCAATCTAAATGTCTCAGAATCATAACTGGCTGCATGAAGTCCTCTCCTATTAATGCATTACAGGTTGAATGTTCAGAGCCACCTGTGGCAGTAAGAAGACAATACCTTGCTTCACGTTTTATTTTGAAAATTATATGTAAATCTACTCACCCTCTTCTCAAAAAAATTACTGACTGTGGTACAATATGTAGCAACTCCAAATACTGGACTCACAAAGAAGTCCCTTTGATTCTACAATCCTTTCGCTGCTACTCAGCTGTGAAATTTGACAAACTTCCTCTTTTCTACTTCGAGTATAGTACATTATGTTTTAAGCCAAATGTACTTCTAGATGTTGGAATCTCAAAAGGATCTGCCTCTGCTAATTCCATCTTTAATGCACTGGTAGATAAACATTGGGCAGGGTTTGAGAAATTTTTTACTGATGCATCCAAATTGTCTAATGAGAGCTATACAGGAGTTGCTGTGTACTACCAAAACTCCAGAATAATTTTACAATTTAAGTGTCCAAAAGAGGCTTCAGTATTCACGGGTGAATGTGTAGCTATTTAAGAGGCATGCCTCTATGCAGAATCCCACAACATTAATAAAACGGTTATATTCACTGACTCTCATAGCTGCCTTGCAGCCTTGCTTCAAAACCCATACAAGAGCAAACTGCATAGCCCTCTGATACTTCAAATTAAAAAAAGTCTATTTAACTGTGCCAGAAATGATAAAATAGTTCAACTAGTATGGGTTCCTAGCCATAGTGGCATTGTGGGCAATGAGTGTGCAGACTCATTGGCCAGAACTGCTGCTACTTCCCAAATGGCTGGCTCCAACAATCTTGTTCATCAGCACTACGACTTACTAAAGCTGCCTCAAAAAAAATTGCTGACATCATGGCAGGTAGAGTGGAACAACTCCTCTAAAAAGAAAGGAAGGCATTATTATGCAATACAGCCTTGTATAACCCCAAAGCCTTGGTTTTTTAAGTTTAAAAAAGTATCCAAACCCGTTATCTCTACTATATGTAGACTCCGTGTAGGTCACTGCAGCTCACCTGTTTTCTTGCACAAAATTCGAGTACGAGACTCATCATTATGTGAATGTGGCCTGGATGAAGGCAATCTAGACCATATATTCTTCAGCTGCATTAATAATAACCCATCTTTGGATCTTTATTCATATCTAACCATTTTAAAAATTCCCATTCCTATTAATTTTGCATCTCTTCTAACCTATTCATCCCCCGACCTACTTCAGGCCTTGATGACTTTTATTCGTTGCAATGCCATCAAGTTTTGACCTGTGTGCCTATGAGTGTTGTCATGTTGATATCTGTTTGTCAATTATTTATAAATTTTATAAATATATTTTGCAACCGCAACAATAAGCCCCCCGTTCAGTCTACTGTTAATAATTCTGGATGTTTATATTTTTTATATAAAACACACGCATTCCCATCGCACGTATGACATTGGCAGAATTGTCGACATCGGCATAGTTTGCCATTCAATAAAAAAAAAAAAAAGTATCAAACCTAACCTACCGTTTCGACGTTTACTAAAAATATTTTACTTGACAGTCATCTAGCCTATTTATCTTTAATTATCTTTCTTAGGGAAAACTTTGCTGTAGCAGAAAAAAAAATGATTTTTGAATTTAATTTTTAATCTACGCTAAATTAAATCGGAAATATTCTTCTCTTATAAATACATTTCAATATTGTGCACAGAAATTGGCACTAATTTATATGGCAATTCTTGATGGCATCAACATTGAAAATGACATCATATTCTTGATATTGAACTTGACTACATTTTCACATTTATATTTTTTATGGAATATCATTACTTTTTAGAAATTATTATTATTTATCATTAGAAAAAGTGATTTGTAAATCTAAAATTTTCTCATATGGTTACAATGATCACTAATTGTAATAGTTTAAAAACAAATAAATACGCTACGTTTATTGTATTCGACTTGTTACTTAAATTTTACTACCGGCCTCTTGGCTCCATCATCAGATCAGATGCTAAAGTAATGTATTGTCCAGAATTAACTAGACTACATGTATTTACAAAGTTTAATTTCAATACGAAAACCAGACGATAAAATTTAATTCGAAGATTTGTTTAGATAGTTAATAAAGCACGTGTAACGCGTCAAGACACTTTTTTATCCTCTTTGCACCCCCAGTTACACAGCTTAATAACTGCCTCTAATTTTCTATGTCTTCTGGATTGTGTGAGATAAGTTTTCAATCCATATCCGTCCGTCAGTGGTAGAACTGCCGATTTTTAGACGTTAATATTTAATATGAAATTTGAAACTAAAATAAGTCAAATTTCTTTTGTTGTAATCATGTAATTTAAGTGCAAATTAGTTCATGTACATACTCAGACTTGCTATGTCTGTATTTCATTTCCTTCACTAAATATTAAAATTATTAAAAACTTACAAAATTGTACAAAAGCGGACTCAATGCCCAAGGCATTCTCTAGCACTCAATCTTTAGGGCAGTGTAGAAATATTATACGATAGGTACGTATATACATATATTGTATGTAAGTTTTTAATAATTTTAATATTAATTATAACTTTAATAAGATTTTAATAAATAAATACATAATTTTTGTCGTCCCAATAGTTTATATAATAATTTCAAGTACTAAGTCGCTAAATTGGCAACACTAGCAGGATATTCTTCTTCATGCTCTTTGGTGAAGTGAAATTGGTGGTTTACCCAAGGACAAATTAGGGTTGGTTTCGGATAGTATGGCTACCACAGAGTACTTTGGTATATATTTATGTGGAAATGGCTACGCGGTTGCCAGCTATCGTACCACACTGTGATACAGCGGCGGGGCGGCTTGTACGTTTTTGGAAACTTCCCGTATAATTTGCGGCGGCGGAACTCTATCAGGGGACGATAGATGCAGTACTCACTGATTGACAATTCATACTTCGGTAATCGTTGTAAAATAATAATAAAAACAATCTTAAAAATTCCAATTTTTATTTCCATTCTAAAAGCCAACATACCAATATGCAACCTAATAATATTACGGTCTCAAGTTCTTGCTAAGAAAGAAAAAATTAAATGCATTGTATAGCATGTCTATTTTCTTTCAATTATCTAGTTTAAAACTAAAATATAAGAATTAAAAGAAATATGACACACTATTAAGGGCGCTGCCTTATTAAGGTCTTATTTGAGATATTATATAAAGTTGCAGTACTTTCGCTGTGGTTTTTTTTATTGAAACAATAAAGGCTTAATAGTATTTAGTAATCCTACAAAGTTTGATAGGATAATAAAAAAAAACAATACTTTTTTAAAAAACAAACCACAGGGAGAGTGTACTTCATTTTACACTAATTATAAATTCGTGACAATGCGCCATTCAAGACAATCACACTGCATTTACATTAGCCTTATGTAGACTTAGCTCTTCGCACATTGAAAGCAATTATTTATAAATGTCATCATACGATTAAAATACTGTAAACTATTTATAAAATAATTATACCTATTAACATTTAACATTGTAACTATATATATGCATATATTTTAGCCAATATTGTTTTCCGATGTGTATGGGTATTTAAGTTTAAAATGACTTAAAATATCATCGCAGTTAAAACCTCAGTTTATTACATTAAAAGCAGGCAACACAGGGCCGTCTTTTTAGACTAGTATGTCGAATATAATTTCCCATTCTAAGTTTACATTAAATAGTGGGATGACTTCATATTTTTTTTCATACATACGTTTTAAACTTTATTTCCGAAAAAGTAGACAATGAGAAAGTTAAATATTTGTAGACAATTATTAATAAGTATTTAAAATTGTTTCTTCTGTTCTGTTAAAACATTTTTTTATCAACATTTTATGCTACTATTTGTAATTGGTTCTTTTCTGTTAGCCTCGCGACGGCCGGTATTGGCCTTTAGAGAGGGCCCTGCAATACAAAGTAATCCCTGCGAGACACTTTTGTACTGATGATTACACTTTTAAATTAATTGATTGCTTTTAAATGACATGTCTCGATTCAAAATAAAAGCAGATTACGTATAAATTTAATAAGCATGATGCGCCACAGTTGCATCGTGCTTATTAAGTTTAAACATTTTTAAACATCGTTTAATATAGGACCAAAGTGACAAATAAATATATATATATTCAAGAGGTATGTCCAGGCCTTAATAATGAAAATGCATCTACTTGGAAAAATAACGTCTACATATCATAGCATTGACGTTACTTAATTATAAATATATCAACAAATATATATATTCAATTGACAAAATAATAAATACGTACACATACAGTAAAATTAAATACACACAAAATTATAATTAATCAATCGATAACAGTGATAATATATTTAATCAGGCACATTTTAATTCAATGGTATAGTAATTCATATTTGGAAAAGTAATTTAAAAAGTGTTAATTAAATGATTTCATGAATTTGTCATCAATTATTTTATTTATTGCCAACACTATCATATTCACTATACGCGACGCCATAAACTGCAGCCATATAATATGCTTCTCTCGTCCTGCTTAGTGATCCATTCTTTATCGGTTCTGGCGCGAATTAGGAGCGTGAAAACACAAGGGGCAATATTCGCGGCAAAGCGAGAAGCAGCGGAAGGGGCAGTGTTTAGCCGAACAAAAACCTTTCCGTCACGAATACCAATGTTCGTAATGGATGTTAATTAGAAATTGTAAACAAAAAGAATTAAAGAATTTAATTGCTTGAAACAGCACTATTATGCACAATATAAAAAGGGCCGGCAACAGCAAAGGCCAAAGCGTATAGTAGGTAAATATGAATTTGATCTTATGTGTATGATATAAAAATGATAGATGTCATAAACAAAAGAATATCATGTTCAGATCCATAATATGTTTAGTGCATACTTCTATTTTATTGAAGCACTAGTATTCAGTCTTTTTATTTATTTTTTCAGGTAAGGCCACAACTATTAAGTCTTGAAATTAGGTTTGTAAGAAATTAGGTGATATGCACAACTAGGTAAACAAAAATTGTCTACCTTTTCGTCGTCAGCTTTATGATATGAATTTTATTTTATCCTTACCTGTAGATGATACTACTGGCAAGTTTCTTAAGAGTAATTTCAAATCATATAAAATATTTTATGATAATGTGGTTCACAACACTTGCTAGGGTAATAATATATAAAAGAGTACAAGGAGTCACGAAAAAGGTACATTTTATATATTAAGGTATATTGTAGAATATCTGTCACACAGCGCATTCTCACCTATTTTAAGTAACCTATCAAATAATTGTACTGAAATAGGCATGCTTCTACTCTACGTACAAACTTAAGAAATGTTTGTCAATTGTTAGTATATAATATTAAAATAAACTAGACTAACTAGTTTGAACATCATCTGATACAGATGAGTTTTTTTTGGAACACTTGTATTTGAACATTTTTTTTCTTAATGAGCAATAAAGGATGTCTAATAGCAATTGGATTCAAATATTCTCTCACTCTGTCTAGTTGGTGTTAGTCCTTCTAACTCTGTCTCAGCTTAGTTTTTTACATTCATTTCAAATTATTAAAAACTAACGTTTACAATGGTTACTATTCAATAGATACCTATGCCTAAGTTTCTTCAATAGGCAATCTGGTTAGTAACAACTTCAATCGAAAATGTTAGTAAAATAATAAAACTTATTGCTTCACGCAATACTGGCTGATAGCCTAGTCTACCGTCTTCCTCTAAAACTCACATCAATGTAAAAAAGCACAACAGTGTGCTAGTACAAAAGGCCCTGTACAGGGTCATAGCCAACAGATAGTTTTTTTTCATTATATGCGAATATACTCTGTTACTATTCACATTTAAAAATCGAACATAGAGGTGTGTTCGAAAGTAGATATCGCCATTGTTTTGAACGGTTTTTGTCAGTGTTCAGACTGGGGGAGGACCTCTTACGTAGCGTAACTGGGGAGTCAGGGTTTGGGCCAGAGAATTCAGGGCATCACAGCACCTGGGACGTTCGACCAACCAAGCAGCGAGGAGTAAGGCCACGAGACAAAGTTGAATGGGTAGTGATGAGCGCAAAACTCGCCACACCCAACCTCCACGTGGGCTATAGTCAGGATCTCCAGCACCCGTCTTGCTACCAGCTATAGTGGATATTCCTTTGTCTCTGCTGCAAAAAAGAAAAATATATTAATACGTTTCGAAATAGAACTGCAAAATTGTTGTTAATTTAAATTTATATATGTATAATAAAAAAAAGAGATTTAGTTGCAAACTTACGTTTCCTCTTCAATCTTAAGATCTGGAATGCTTTGTTCTACTAAAGCGCGACACGATTCCTGGAGTGTTCTTACTTCATTCTCTGTCTGCTCCATGCGCTAAAAAGACAGAATAATTTAGAACTTTGAAAATAATATACACTTAACAACATTCACAGTCTGATTCTGCGTTTTGCGAAATATTTTTTTAGACAATAATCTTTTATAAGCAGCTTCTTTCGTGGTTATGGAAATTTCGTCAATTTCTTACCACCTTCCCACTTTTTTAACATGTTTTATTAGCTACACTTCTAAGTAACTAACTTTGTAAACATATCTTGAAATAAATTTTAATGTCGTATCCTAACGAAACTCTGTATGCATACATATTTAGCTTGGATGAAAATACTGTAATTTAGCATCTTGGAGCTGATCTGATGCTGGAGCCATTAGTTGAATATCAGGACTGTTCAATGGCTAATAGCAATCATTACTAATTTGGGTTCATATGATTCGATTTGACGGGTTCAAAAATTGGTCTAGGTTGAGGAAGAAACTAGAAAGTCTATAGGGGAACTATTCATTGGAGTCTTGTAAACGCCTTAAGCTTGGGATTAACGTTTGTTTTAACGAGTCAATTAGATCACAAGTTGGGGACAAAGCGTCTTTTTAGTATTATATAATAATAATATAGTATTATATATTATTAGTAATTTTAAGTTTTAGTAATTTAGTATTATATACAATAATAATAATGATAATTCTACATAAAATGTAATCCATGAACAAATTTTGCATATATATTGTCCGGAATCAGTTGCAGCAGCAAATCCTCAGCTATGGGGGAACAATTAAGACGAGAGAGATTGTCAGGGATATTATAAAGTTTTCTATGTCCATATCAGTGATATAAAAACTATATTACTGACAATATGTATGGAATAATTCATGATGTATACTCTCCCTCTTAGCCACTGACTAACCTTAGCAATAGCCCTTTGTGCTGGCGAGTTTGGTGCAAGCGCAGCCTGCAGCCTCCTCGCGAGTTCCCGCAGCGCTCCGAGGCGCCGCGCGCGTCTCCCCGCACCTTCGCTGTCTCCGTCGGAGATACCCGAATCCGACAACGAGTCACAAGTCGAACCTCCCTGGGAAATAAATAAAGGTTTACTGTATACTGAGTTTTGAAGGTACATTTATGTTTGTGGTTCTTGGTCTAGTAGAATACGGATACTCTATATCTTAAGGGATTGGACTGTTGTCTATCAGACAGTTGTATACAGTCATAAATTGACCGGATAACCATAGGCCTACCTCTTTAAAACGTAATTGGGACTTAATTATAGTTGGTAAAATGTGGGCGTTTTTACGCCTCTGCCTATCCCTATGGGGATATAAGCGTAAGTGTACGTATGTGTGTATTTATGTTACAAAATGACTTATTGAGGTCAGCTAACCCCCCTTGGGTTAGCTACTGATAGTAAATATAGAAAATATTTTTACAACATTATTGAAGTATAGTCTTTTTTAAATGGTAATGAATTTTATCAATTGTTTTCTTAACATTTCTCAATTCTGAATCAGACATAGAGGCTTTAATCTAATGTTTAGTCAATAATACGTCTTATAATTCATATAGAAAAGTGGTTGTTTGAATGTTTACCTTCTTCTTTTCGACCAACGAAGCCGCCAACTGCCTGATTTGAGCAGCCACTTCGGTTTGGTCACCCACTGCAGTTCCACGATCTCTTAAGGATTCTAATGTTGCCAGATCTCCTCTTAACGCACCTTGAAGCTCACGCAGTGCACTCTCCCATTCTGTCCACGCGCAAACTGCTTTTTCGAGTGAGAGCAGTTCGTTTGATGTTCTAGAAAAGTAGAATAGAATTGTTGAGGAGTTTTAAGTAACATGACATTGACGACGAAAAACATAGTCAATTTCAAAATCCTCGACTCTTGACTGAAAGTCAAATCGTCGCCTTACTTTTGATGCGCGTCGTCCCATGCAGACTGTAATGCGGTCAATTCTTTAGCCAGTCCACCGTCATCACTCTCCGCGTCGCCTAGAATACGGCGCACCGATACAGTTAGTTTTAGCATCGAGACTTTACATTCTAGAAGACGAGATAGACGATCCTGGAAACCAAAAAAAGAGAATTATTGTACTTAATGCATATGAGAAACGCCCTAATTAATAAACAGGAAGATACAATTGCAGTTTGTTTAAAGACATAAAACATGTCCTGTCCAATAATTGTGATTCAACCAAGACCAGCCATGATAATTCTCATTACGAAAAGGCTTTGTTGAATCAGAAAAGTTATAGTCAACAGGGAAACGGTTCAATAATTGTTTCAGCAAAACAAAACAGGGTAGGTATTACAAATTTAACAAAATCTAAATAAGGGATGGAGACAAATTGTTTACTTTCCTTGGCCCACTACAAATATAAAGAGAGTGTCTTTAAATCCCACTGTTGTACCCAAAACATAAGTCTGAACTGGTTTTATAAAATTCGGCATCTCTATTATCGACGTTTGCTTAGGCCGAAGAGCCTGATTAAATTTTAGTGAACTTACTTTTAACTCCTCAATCCTTCTATGCAGTTGAGCTCTAGTGTGTGGTTGTGGAGCACAGTCTCCGGGCTCGCAGATGTCGTCTAGGGCTTCTCTCAATGCTGTCATTTCTCTGCGCAAACGTCGTGCACCACCGCGCCTGGTAGCTGCTGCACGTAGTGCCGACCATCTTGCAGAAACAGCTGTTGAAAAAGGAGAACATTAGTCTTATGTTTAAACGCAAGTAAAATACTCCTGATGGCTGTCATCGATGAAACTCTAATTGATACCAGAGCGCTCCATGAGTGTAAAGCAATATAAATTCTATCTAGCTGTGGCTAAGCTGTTTCGGAAATTATATTTTCGATCTTATTTGATTGAGCTTAACATTTTAATTAAGTTACTTACACGAGAACAGAGATTACTAAATACAGTGACCTGGTGTTGACTAACAAAATCGGCAAGCTTTCCGATACAAAAATTAAAGATCAAAGAATATTAAACATTAAAACATGTTCTGTTTAAAATAAAATTTTAACACCACTCCGTCAAAATCGAAATAAAGTAGGTTGCTTTCAAAGAGAAAATCAAGAGCACTTTTTCCTTTTTTCTTATTGGTAAAAGTAGTGCAAGTTTATTTCACATTTTAAAGTGCATGTGTGCATGTACCATAATAGGCATGTACACGCATGTACCGTTAAAAATACATATTGTTTACGTCATTACGTGCATAGGATGCATCTGCACATCTAGTATGTGGGTCGGGCTAGTCCGCATCAGAATATCTGTTAGTGGGTCAACGTGTACCGCAATAGTACTGGTTGATTGCTATGTGCCAGGTGATATACATCACTTTATATTTATTGTTGGGCAGATGATAGGTTTATAAAAGTAAATGTGTTACTTGTATTTCTTTTTCTCTGATCGTATTACCTACTTTACTTTTTAATATTAAGTCGCAAGTAAAGTGCTGATTCTAAAATTTTTTGTTTTATGTAAATATTAATTTTATTTTTGATAATACAATAAGCGAGAAGTCTCAATAGTCTCAGAGAAAATATTATTAGTTTTTCGTATAGTATATATATAGTCGTTTTAAGAATCATTGGATCAAGTAATATTTACAGAATGTATGTACCGCGTTAGTCAGATTGTTCTATTACAATATTATACATAATTCATTCAAAACGTATATCACTTATACTTAAACAGCAATTATTTCTTAACAGAAATGCTATTTACTCAAGGAACTGTAAATACCGATATTACGCAAGTCATCAAAGAAGTTCCTACTACTAAAGGAAAGATTTATAACAAGATGGCCATCTTGTTTCAGCGCCGGAAATCGCTCATTCTCTAAGGGAGCTGCCTTAGAGAATGATGCGACGCGTATTATGCGACTCTGATTAATGAATACGTCTACGACCACAGACTACCATTTCTTTATTAGTCTATGGTCGTAGAGCAAACTTGTTTTGATTTACTTTATTTACGTATATACTTGACCTTACCATTTAAAATTAAACTTATCTTAAACTTATCAAAGGACGTCCAGTGGCACAGAGGGGAGAGGTAAATTATTAACCGTTTCTTTCTTTTTTAATTGAAATTCAATTAGAAGTAAAAATCTATAAACAAATTTGATAGACAGTAATACATGTGTACAAACGATACATTAAGTTAGTCAATATTAAAAAAAATACTTAATAATTATGTAGAAAGGGATGACTTTTGAACGGGAAAAGGGAACAACCACATACATTTTTCTTCAATTTATTGCCCAATACCTAAAGACTAAAGATTATTTCATTGGAGATTACCTAATAACCAGTTTCCGGCAAATGGGCACGATAGGGTCCTTCAGATAAAGAATGTAGTGGTAAATTTGATTTAGGACATCATAAGTATTAATAGCAATTACACGTGGGATATGCAACCATTTGCAAATATTGATACATTTACCATGATGTCTATTTACCAGATAAGTACAGTGCTATAATTAGTATAAAGTATGAAGAACAAAATAGAAAATGAAAATTAAAGAGTAATTATAAATTACAACTCTTGCTATTTTAGTAGTTCAGTGTAAAGAATAATATCAGATATAATATCAGAGATTCAAATATTGCTTAGAATCAATTTGTTTAAAAGGCATTCCAATTTCAAAACAAATACATAAATATTGCACTGATCAAACTTGAAATAAAGTAGTTTTTTAGTCCTTTTAATTTCAAAACGTTTATTGCGTAAATCGATCTTATGAAAAAAAAAATCTGCTTTCGATTTCAAAACATGGCATCGCGAACGCGAACGTCAATTCGACATCTGTTGTGCTAATTATTGCATGAGCAAATTTTAGGTTTTTTTTTTGCAAATTATACACAGCTTATCCCTCACCTTTTTAGACACTTACCTTTTTGCTAGATTAAATTATAATAGCGTTTAAAATACCTATCACTATTTTTAGATTTTTTATTATTACTGAAAACGTTTTCACAATTCACGCATCCGTTGCAACTGACAGGCATGTAATAGAAATATACCACATTTATTCAAACCGTTCCTCAATCATCTGTCCCTGTCAAGGAAGGCGTAAAACACAAAAGGGCCGAGTTTTATCACTGCACTTGTCGTAAATGTTCCATAAATCAGAATAGATACGACAACACGCAGCCGTTGCGCACGCGCCGAAATAGCGCCCTAAATGTCACCGGATCCATGAACTTGGAAGTCTCTTGCGCTTAATATCGCTAATTTAGAGAAGTCAATAACCTTGCGAAATTTTAAGTTACAGATGATATTGTTTTATACAAAAACCTTTATCATAGAAAGGCGAAAGAAGGATGCTAAATCGATGAGTTTAGAATATAGCAATATAATAAAATATCTCTAGAATATCTAGAATATCGTTTATTTTCGCACAAAAGCCCATTATGTAATGCATTTATGAGAGGTATACTCGATTATTGCAACCGAATGGGATCGAGTACCGCGTTTTGAAGGGATGTGATGAAATCACGACCGCTTCAATTCAAATATGGAACAAACAATTTTGCGTTCCGCCAAGAACGGAAGGCAATTTGTGGCGAATCGTCAGTCAAATTCAACGAGCTATTACTGCTTCCCATTGCCGTGGAGACGGGACGGGACGTTTCAGAACGAGTGAACAAAACTCAAATGCATATTATACATTCTATTTTCAAAGTGTTGTTATTTTTAAATGTCTATTCTGAGTGGTAAGTGGCTTTAGCCAATACTACATTTAAGTATATACCACAGTTAACAGTTTCTAGTCATAAATCTACACGTATTATTATAAAATTACTAGGAAGAGCGGGTTTTCCTTCAAAGATAATGATTATTGGTTTCAAGATTAGCATAAGTATCACAGTTGTCCTCCATTGTGTCCGTGTTCAGTTTACACCACTGTGATAGTTGCTTCATAAATTTTAGAATGTCAGGCAGGCTATCGATTGAATACAACAATTAGTTTGAAATTGTAGTTTTGTAGAATGAATGAACTCGATGAATCATTTTATTTGGCGGTTCAAATGCACCTGTATAGAATTGCACAAAGAACGTATTTTTCAATGTTGTTAAGCTTAACAAAAATGATTTATGTCAGGCTCTCGGTTGAAATGAGGTTGATCGTGATGTAGTAACATTACTCATTCTGTAGCTTATACTTGTGTATTTTCTTATTACCTTTCGGTACACTTTCTTGTCGAAACCAGACCAATGAATTGGGTTTTTTATTATACAAATTACAATACTTAAGTGGCACTATAAGAGCATATTTTTATCATTGGCTCATAATATAATTCTGACTATCGTCACCGTTGTCATCTATAATTTTGTCCCTTATAAGAGTAACAAACAAAAGATTTTAAGTCATATCATAAGATATCATTAAGAAAACATGTGAGAATTGTGAATAAGCGTAAATTAGAAAAATAAATACTAAATAATTTTATAAACATACATATATTTTGAAACACAATCTGTATTTGATTCATCTGTATGGATTTCATTATTGACAAAAAGGTCTTGAGACATTTTCATCTCGTGGATCCGAACATAAATACACAAGTTCTTATATGGTATCAGAGATTGCGACATGACGGGACTTACATCCCCGGTGAAAGCCAACAAATTGTAATGTAAGTGATTACGATGCAATGCAGAACCTTATAAACGACTTGTCAGTGGAATTATAATCAGACTTAAATTACTAATTAAACCATGAACACTTGCCCGCGAAAACTACCAATATTCAAAACAGATACCCAGTAATCTAAGCAAGAAAAATATATCTCTGGTGATTGATACTTACCGGAGTAGTTAAGGACTTGTCTGATGTATGTACGTTATACATTTTGTATTATGAAAATACGCTAAAATAAACATGTATATCCAATGTTATTTTCTCTTTCAATAAATTCAATTTTTTTTTGTATTTTGCTATTTTTGAACAGCCAAGTCCATACAAATTTACAAAAATAAGTCTTATTATCGTAAAAAGCGAAGTTCGGCAGTTTCGTACTTAGACTGAAAGCTGACCCCTACTTAGTTGGGAAAAGGATGACGAAGACATATTGCTATTAAACCATGTACTTGACAGGCTTGGTAATACACTCCATGGATTAAGAGAGAGAAGATATATCCAAAAAGGTGCAAACAGGTACACCGGTCTTGTGAGAAATACTGTAGAGGGAATTGATCATAACATATCGACATTTCTGGATATATTATGTTTATGTAACGGTACTATTCAAATCCAAGTATAAGAAATTCAACAAATCGTAGAAGCAATAAATCATATTCTACGATGACTTACCACCCCTTATCATTATGATAATATTTAAATCACAACACACTATCTGGATACTGAACGTAGCAATCCATTACACAACTGTCCACTCGATCATGCGCAGGAGTCTACGAGGCGGCAAGGTCGTAGTTGCACTGTGCACCTCCTCCGAACAAACATCCGCGACCAACAGACTGACACCCCAAGACGTCTCTATTTCAAAGCACTAACGATGACTGTATCACACGAGTCCAACAATCAACTATTTTATAAAATGAAAAGTTAACTTTGTAATTCTAGTACACAGAATTGAAAAGGCAACCATTACAGAATACAATAAGGTGCCAATTGCTTTGACAGTATACACTCGCAAATAAGGTGTGATTGACGGAAAAGTAACGGTAGATGAAACCAAAGTTTAGTTGAAAACCTGGGTCACAGGAAAAACTACCTTCTGACACCAATATTCCCATTTATTTAACTGCACTAAGAGTTTTGCACACTTAGATACACTTTAACGAATGCAAGGTGACCGCAAGATAGAGTTTCTTCACAGATCTTACTGTATTCGTTATGGATAGATGTTATGCACGTACAGATACATGCAAAACTAAGCAAGGTTGTCTGCGAAACAGCTGCGAACACAATGGAGAGAAGTAAAACGTTTTTATTGCAATTTAAACACTTGGAAATTAAAAACGTAATAAGCAAAACTATAATATAGACTTTGTTATCTAAAGCTAAGAAAAACACACGATTCTATTGAATCACTAAATGAAAATACTCAAGTCTGACTATTGAGATGTCGAGATGTAACAGATCAAAACAAATGCTAAACGAACCACAGTTGATTCGATTCTAGAGGTTATCAAGAGCTCTTGACCGCATATAAAAGTAGGTAATAGAAACCACTGAAACAATATAACCTTGTAGAGCGATAAAGGAATAAATAGATGTATTGAAATAGTGTACATAGCAATAAACAAAATGATCAGAATAGTTGAATTTTTCTATAAATATTATTACTGGAAACTACTGACAACAAATGCAAGCGACGAGTAATATTTTAAGTCACTTAGAAACTTTTAAATTTTGTGCCGGGACGGTTGATTTAATTAAAACTTTCTGGTCTAAGAGTAAAAGATAAAGGTCAAGACCTTACCTAACAACGAGACGCATTATATCATAGCAAACAAATGTAAAGAACATGTGCAGATTAACTGAAGTCAACTCAACTTATTTCTTAAAACTTCAAAGAAGATCGAGGTAACTGTCTCAGCCCTATACCCAAAAACAACAACTTTACTACAACAACCAAATTTATGATAAAACATTTTGATCCGCTACAGCCCTTTCAAATGCACCCACTCTACGTGCTTGGCCACATTCAATCACACAATATATTTACATATTAATTGGCACGTTAACAGCATATCAAAATATTGAATACCTAAAAGAATTATACCGGAACTTATTGCTATTCGTGTAATTAATTTATTGTATAATAACCTCACGTAATGCGTAATGATTGGAAAATAGTTTTGGTATTGCAGACAGTTATTTTAGTTATGCAATAATAAATCTATAGCATATAGTATCGGACAATGAAAGAGAAACTAAGTTTTCGTTTTTTATGTAAAGGTGATAGCTGTTGATCTTTAGGTCATAAGTCACTCATTGTTTTTCACTCAACGAATAAAAAAAGTAGTAATGTAATGTTTAATAACAATCGCAACGTGTTAGAAGAAGTGGTTTTTTGTGATTTTTTTGTAAATAATCTTGAAATATAAAGCCATGCGTTTAATTTAAATTTAACTCAAAAAACATAATAGCAATTGGACAACGGTTCGTTGCCAATAAAGCTTTGTCCTTGCCACTTTTATTGGCATAAGAAGTGCCAGTTTTTGCCAGGAGTTGCACAACAATGCAGTTGTAAGCGTTGCAACATGGATATTGTCGACAAACGTCGTATTTTAAAATGTCACTACTGATGTTTTAATGTGTATGATTTTAGAACGAGTCTTCTTTTGTTGGAAAGAAAAAGTTTGTTAAAGAGGTCGCTGTAGAGCTGCTAAATTTTGAGAATTGATATTATAATATTTTACAACAGTTTCTACACTAACAAACGAGATTATGTATGTACATATATATGAAGTTTGATTATGTATATTCATATTTTAACGATCACTAACTTCAGGAAACCAACCAAAAATGTATCTAAAGCAACGCCATTTAAGTGTTTGTCTATGATAAATTTTAGCCTCTAACAAGCTTTTGAGCACCACCCACGCTGTTTTACGCTTTCATATTCCCATAATTTTCAACCGTCAGTTCCGCAAATTATCTTTAGTGGGCGTTCAAGATGCACAAAGCTCCATCGAAGATGCGAATGTTATATTAGTGCTTTTTTTTTTTTTTTTTTTTTATGCGATAGGGGGCAAACGAGCAGACGGGTCACCTGATGGTAAGTGACTACCGCCGCCCATGGACACCCGCAACTCAAGAGTCACAAGTGCGTTGCCGGCCTTTTAGGTAGAGGTACGCTCTCTTCTTGAAGGTTTGAAGGTCGTATCGGTTCGGAAATACGGCAGTACTGGTTGTGCGAGGCAAAAAGCTTCTGGAGAAGCGCACAGTGGTGGAGTGCCAATCGTCCAGGTGATGGGGATGGATATTTTGTCGCGTAGGACGATGGCGGAAACCAGCAGCCGGTATAAGTCCGAACAATTCCTCTGAACACTCCCCATGATACAAGCGATAGAGGATGCAGAGTGAAGCTACATCTCTACGCAACGCCAAGGTGTCAAGTCGATCAGAAATATCTTGGCAGTCGATGATGCGAGTCGCTCTCCGTTGAATGCGGTCAAGAGGCAGAAGTTGGTACAAGGGTGCACCTGCATAGAGATGAGAACAGTATTCCATGTGCGGCCGAACCTGCGCCTTATAAAGTTGCAGGCGGTGGGCCGGAGTAAAATACTGTCTCGATCTGTTTAGCACACCAAGCTTCTTCGAGGCTAATATGGCCTTACTCTCTAAGTGACCGCGAAACTGGACTTCGCTTGATATATCGACGCCAAGGATTCCGATACTGGCTGATGCAGTTAGGGAAGTGCTCTCAAATTGAGGTGATACAACCAATGGCATCTTTTTAGCGGTGAACGCGCAAACCTGTGTCTTCGTGGGGTTAAATTGGACTAGGTTAAGTCGACCCCAATCTGAAACTTTTGATAAAGAAGTTTCGATTTCAGACACAAGTTTGGATCGGCTTTCGATGACGTTTACCCGAGAAATGTTAGCGCGGCCGGTGTAAAGGGCATCACTCGTGCTATCGTTTGCATAGCAATGGATGCTGCTAATCTGCAGCATGTCGTTGATATGCAGAAGAAACAGCGTGGGTGATAGCACACAGCCTTGTGGGACACCAGAATTAACAGACTTCGAGTCGGAGCATGCACCGTCAACAACGACCTTGATGCTTCTGTCTGTAAGAAAACTGGTGAGCCAATTGCACAGTTTCTCGGGAAGCCCATAGGAAGGAAGCTTCGCAAGGAGCGCTTTGTGCCAGACCCGATCGAAGGCCTTCGCCACGTCCAAACTAACGGCCAACGCTTCCCCCTTGGTCTCGACCGCCTGTGCCCACCGGTGAGTCAAGTATACGAGAAGATCACCAGCTGAACGACCCTGACGGAAGCCGTATTGTCGATCATTGAGGAGCTGGTGGTCTTCTAAGTACCGGAGGAGCTGGCAGTTAACAATGGATTCCATTATCTTGGAGAACAAGGAGGTGATGGCTATGGGTCTGTAGTTGGACGGATCCGAGCGATCTCCTTTTTTAGGGATTGGGTGCACTAGAGCTGTCTTCCATGAGTTCGGGACTACGCCAAGAGAGTAGGAAAGCCGATAAAGGCGCGTTAAAACCGGTGCTAACTCTGGAGCACACGTCTTCAGCACGATAGGAGAGATTCCATCGGGCCCACTCGACTTATGAACGTCGAGGGAAAGAAGCGCTTTACGCACTGCCCTTTGTGTAAACCGGACTTCCGGCATGCGGGTCTCGCACTGCGGTATGGTCGGCGGTGCGTTTCCCCCCTCGTCCAGGGTCGAGTTGGACGCAAAGAGTTTGCCCAGAAGATCGGCTTTTTCTTTAGCGTCGTGGGCCAACGAATTATCTCCTATGCGCAGAGGTGGAAGGGATGGCTTACAAAAGTTCCCCTGGACAGCTTTGGCAAGAGACCAGAATGCACGAGTTCCGGAGGGGAGACTAACTAGTCTCTCGCCAATTCTGCCGATGTGAGCCGACTTCGCCCCAGCATTTACTCTTTAGGAATATACCAACATTGCGGATGAGTAGGCGGTGTGTAGGTAGTCGTTTCTATAGTTATTTCAAGCACACCGGTGTGTACCTTGACTGCGGTTATTTATAGATTGATATAAAGCAAGTGTACTGCGGATATATCTTGTGATCTTTAGAACGATATCAATTAGTTGCAAAATTGAAAACGTGTCTCTTAAAATAGATTCGATCAGAGATCAGACGATTCTAGATACAATAATATAAAGGAGACGTCAGATATGCGTTGTAGGTATTTTAAACATATGTATATGACCAGTATTGTTTTAATTTAACGTGTACTGGGTGTTCCATATTTGAAGGTTTTGAAAAAGTCATGAAGTTATATTATTATAGTTTTTAATTTTATCTATGTTATGAACCATTTATTAACTTAAAACTTGTATATTTCAATCAATTAATGTTCAAATGGATTGAAATCAGTATGTTTATGCAATAGCTGTCGTAATCGCTTTAGTATCGAGGCCACCAGCAAAGCAAATATTTTGGAATTCAATTTAATTCGTTTGATCAATATTACCACCGCTTAGAAAAATAAATCGCAACAGATTAAGGCACGCCACTATTGTGGCGGTAAGACCCGTCATGGAGGATTGGCTGGAGAGGCGGCGAGGTGATGACCGGTGGGGTTTCCACACAAAAAAAAAAGTTAAAACAGATTATTATCTCAAATTAATAAAATAAAAACTTCTAAATAACAATTTCAATATTGTGGAGTAGTAGTAGTACTAGTGGTCACCCGTTGATCGAAATTCGACGAACAAATGTGAATTACTTACTAGTAATTCACATTTTTTAATCGTAAGGATCAGTAAGTCCGTAATTATTTCTTTGCAACATGTTAAAAAGAATAAAATGTCTTATCTGTGTAATTGTTCGAGTATATTATTTTGTTTTCTTAATGACAGTATCAAAAAACGACGTACATTAATGTCGTTTATTTTGTATTATAGTGTGTTTTAGCATTATAATGTGTTTGACATCGGCAGTATGAAAGTAAACAAATAATATTGTATTTGTAACAAACGTTTTATTTGAATGCTAAAGTTCTTTTCTCTCTCCTTCAAACCTAGTAAATGTAACAAAATCAATTTAACCAGTACGGTTGGCCAGACGCATTTCAATGAAATTTTGGACAGATAGAGATTAAAGTCTGGAATAGCACATAATCTCCTCTTCATCGTTACTTCCTATCAGGTGATTTGGTAGACAAACGTTTATAATCAATAAAACATGTAAGTTACATCATTTCTAAGAGAAAGAAGACGCGGATAACAGTTAATACACAATAATAAATTTGCTCTTTAATAAAGTATGCAAGAGCGTGACTACTCATAAAAAAATATCAAGTCAAATCCGTGAATGACCGACTTAATTCACGATCATATCAGACAATATTAGCTATTGTTATCACATTAACAAAATCATTTATTTAACTTACCGATTTCCTCATTGGCAGTAGCCGTCGATGTGATAGATAAATTCATTTTGACAATAATCACTACCGTATACTGAACCAACAGTCACTAGTGTCAATCCATCACTTTCACAGCACTTTTGATCATAGATAAGTATTATATCACGCTGAGTAATATATAAATAAAGCTATAGATTGAGTATTCTATATAAAAAAAAACTTTTTTTATCTCTATTATATGACAGAGGATTCAGGAATGGGGGAACTAATTGAGATTCTGTTTTACGTAACCTAGATTGTCCAATGACAATTATTTCCTACAAAGGTTTTAAAATACTGTTAAGGTAGAATAACTCGATGTTACAAGGAATAAATCAACTTGTAGCGGAATAATTCAGTAGTGATTCTTGTTCCACCGAGTATACTGAAGCAGAGCAGCAGCAGAGCGACTATTCAAATCCATGTTTTTCATTCTACCACATCCCAATAGAACCCGTGAGATGTATTCGCCAGGTCAAAAACGTATCGTGTTACACTTACGGTTAAAACAAAAAAAACATCTTTTAATATTACACAAATATTAATAACGAACATCATAATATTAAGCGCAATTTATAGCTGCATAAGGAGATATAATCGGTTGATAATTTGTTCTCGAAATAGACGGCTTGTTGATAGCTTTTAATCACATTATACTGTACCCATTAAATAATTATCAAAACAAGTTTAAATAGCTCCAAGCATGTAAAAGATTATATCGGTTTTAAAATGGAAGTGTTAAATATCACTAATAGATTATAATTACTATGAAAGTAAATCATGTTTTCCCTTTATAAAAATAATAACCAAAATGTTCAGACACATGGCAATATTAAACAAGGAAAAGTAGGTGCAGTAATGAACGTCGTTGCAATTAATAAGAATAATCTTCTTGCCCTGTATGGGTGCGTATCGGTTTTAAAATGGCGGCTTATATCAAACACGAGAATTCTCGAGTAGTCCCGGGCTTCTTGTAGCTGCTTAAATATTACTAAAAGGTACTAGGAAATAAAATCATTTTTTTCACTTTAAAAACCATAACCATTATTTTTGCAACACCCGAAGATTGACTGGCAGAGAATGCCTAAGCCATAAGTCTGCCTTGTACAATCTGTGCATTAAGTTAAATAAATAAATAACCAAAATTTAGACACGTGGCAACATTAAACAAGGAAAAGTAGGTGCAGTAATGAACGACGTTGCAATTAATAAGAATAATCTTCTTGCTCTGTTGATCTATAATCTCTAAAGACTATTGCAACCTTTTCGTGTAATAGGATCCCCCTAAACCATATAATTGGATTTGTGGTAAAATTAAAACTCGAAAAACAAATAAGACTGTACGGAGTTATTTAAGTTACGCTTCGAAAACAATATGATGCTACGAACTATAATTCGTGATTATTATCAATTCGAGACGTATTAATGAAATAATGATTCAAGAGATGTTATGAACGGATGCACATGAGGTTCAGTTTTGTTGCTATTACATAATTTAATACTTTCGCTTCTAATGTTATCGTTATGGATGCTTTGTTACTGTGGCTGCGCTAAAATACTCGTTTTGTAAAGGAAAAGCGTCTGTTTAAAAGCGTTGTGTTTAAATGACTGCTACTTTTTTTTTGTGTTGTAGTGTGTGTGTACAGTTATCAGGCAAGAGAGACAAGAAGAAATATTTTAAAAGATCTTATGTTGCAGTTATACAACAAGATTTTATATTAAATTATCTTTGACATTGGGGAATATAATCTTGTCTTCGAAAACAAACATGACAAACAATTACTACAAACAAAGCATTTATTGCAAGTGAAGTCTGTCTGTATGCCGCCATTTCAGAAGGAATTATTACACATATTTTGTCAGCATCTGCTGTACTTTCAAAAACAATGTTTTTTCGACAATTCCAACAGTTTAGAAACAAAAACTTGTAGTAACATCCTATATTGAGCTGTACGAATATAATAAAGCTTGTAGCTACGTGTGTAATACATAAAAGAATTCAAAGTAGCGGTACTCAAGTCGAACTAGAATGTCCGTCCGAGAAACCGTTACTTTAATAATTGACGGATTATCTGTAAGCAACAATAGAATGTCGGTCGAGTATCTGAGGTAATTAAAACACCGATTAATCTGGTAAGTAGACAACGAGGAACTAATTGGAAAAGCGTAGTTAAAGATTGAAGAGAAAACCGAAAGCTAAGTAAAGATGGATGTGCGTTGGTTTTCTATTGAAACGTAACTAAAAGTAACAAACGGTAAAATTAGAAGATGTATGGTTATCACTTGTGAAGTTAATTTTGTGAAGTTATTTTTGAGGAAATCTTAAAATATAAAATCATATGGTTTAACCTCAGGTTTTTAATTACATAACTAAAAAATCCCTACTCGAAGTGAATAATAAAGACTAGGGATCTATGTGATTACTATTAATTTACATAAATGATCAGAGTCCAGAAGGTGATAGCATATGTAAATAATACAATGCTACAAAAAAGCAATTAAAATTTTGGCTATTAAAATGAAAATAAATTTTAAATATAAGATTGAAAACAATCAAGACTATAGATTAAAAACGCCCAAAGATGTAGTCAATGGGCTGTCAGACTAATCGTAAACTGTCACAGTGATTACTAGTTTCAGTGTGTGGAAGTGAAACTGTGGTTAAGGTTGTCGCATGTGATGGAACGAGTTTTAAAACTACTTTCCTAACATAACATTATAGATTCCTTTGATTTCCCTCATAAAACTCTATTTATATTTTAATGCTGAGCTTCTGATTGACGAAAACAGTCAAATTTTAAAAAATAAATCAATTTGACCGATAAATGTTATCAATTTAACATAAATTTATAGCTTAAATGATTGGAATTGTTGTAATAAAAAAATATAGATGTTATAGAAACAGGATTAAAAAAAGTAACGGAATATACTAAATTGAGGACATAACAGACTCAAAAAGCAGATCTGTAGATCAATATTTTAAGACATAGCAAGTTACATATAAGTTGGGTGTGGAATACTTACATATATATGTTCCTTTCAAAGTGAGACATTGAACTTTAAAACTTTATATGCAAGTAAAAAACGAGAACCTTAACGTAGTAATTATAGAAAAAAAAACCGGTTCATCAACCTATACTTAAGTTATTTTGCTTTACAAGCCGTGTAATGAAATCCAGTTTTAAAATTTAGTAATATTGGAAGGCAAGTTCATAATGTCTAACAGCGACATGTCATAGAACATGAACATAATTAGTTATGTGTGGGATGCCAGAAAAGGCGACTGCCGATTAAGGAGTGTAGCTGATCTCATAAGATGACGAACTACTTACTGACTTAGGAGTGATGACCTTCCAAACGAAGTTACTTAAAGGATAGCTAGTTTACGTCACTTTAGGAGTGTTACAGTAACAATAACATATTTTTAATACACACATACATTCACGACTATATTCCCGAAGTAGTGGGCAGAGGCGTCTCATACGCCCACTTATTGCTAACCATCATTTCGTATCACTTACTTAATACGGAGCAAGCCTGCTGCCATCATCTTAGCACTGTTTTTATTTTTTGTTTTAATCTTTTTTTAAAGACAACTCCCGCGCTACGATCATACATGTGTAGCGGGGGACTTTACAAACGTTCAAACAACGGACACAAGGAACACACAGACTCAGAACAACAATTTGAGGATTACACAAGGTTTTGTACCGTGCGGGGATAAAACCCACAGCACTCGGCGCGGCAGCGTGGTGGCGAGTAGACATTATAAACCACTGCGCCATCAGTGCAGTCACGTCAGTCAGTTAGTATGACTGTATATTATCTGATACCCACGGGAAGAAATGGGTATTCTACTCTACCAAGAACCAGCTTTGTTAATACAAAATTTAAAAAATCCTATTGTTTTACAAGAGGTACCACTTGTAACACGACGTGAAATTGTTATCTCTAAATATACTACCATCTAAAAATCATCACTTCTTTCTCACAAAGTTTTTGTTAAAGTAAGATATTAGACGCATTCAAATCAATGTGATGATTTAAAATACAAATTGATAAGAATGACGATTGCGTCATTCTTATCAATTTGTATGCTAATGTAATCTTGTGCCCCAAAATTATACATAGGTATAATTTTGGTGCACAAGATTATAATTAACTATCAAGCAGTCACTTCCTCAGAATTTAAGTCAATTATGCGACTGAATAAATTACTTTGGAAAATACAGATACTAATACAAATGCAATATAAAAATTAAATACCACGGCGTGAAGTGAAATCTTAGCGATAATACTCAAAGCGTGTTAAATTTAAAAGCAAAGATATTATTGATATTGATCTGGTACATTTTTACTTCAATTAAGTGCACGTGCAAATTAATTGCATGTAAAGATATACAACTTTTTGTTTGTGCGAATGCAAATTATCTAAACTAGACGAGGATAATGCAGTATTATGACGAGTTTAAACTTTTTGCTCACTTTAAATAAGCTAGCTAATTGGCCGTTTTTCAGAATAGGTATTTAAAATATCGCAATTTCAAGCGCATCTAAAATTTATTTCTAGATGTTTCTCTAGAAACTATTAACTCCAGATATCTGCTTAAGCTACTGCTTTAATAAACAATGTTATTATTTCTATTTTAACAAAGCCTGTCATGTACTCAAAAAAACGACAGTGTTGTCTATGAATTCACTTGAAGCTTATAAAACGAAACCCTCTTACACAATCTTTAAACAGTAAGTAAGTATAAAAAATACAATCATAGGTCAAAATAGTTGTTATTGAGGCAATTTGTAGACTTGTAAATGTGAGAGCATGAATTATCGTGTGTGCTGACACATTATAATTTAATTTTGATTCTGAGAATCAAAATTTTGATGATGTATTACTTCTTACGCGAAAGCAGTTGTAACAATCAATACATAGCAATTTTTTCTAAGTCCTATTTGATGATTGCTAAACAATATTTTTATGGTATCACCATAATATTAAGCTAAGAGCTATGAATGCTGTGTTTGCCTTAAAACTGCATTGTAGTTTTTGACGACAACTCTTCATCAAAGTGTTTAAATATGTTTTAATATATAGGAATGCCCTCTATGAACTTATCGAATCCTTACAATTCTTGCATCGGGGCAGTAGGTTCAGACTAGGGTTCCATTCTTAAGGTGCCAAAATGCCAAAACACGTGACAGAGCTAAACGCTTTATAAACAGCTCCTTGTTAGTTCGAGTCGCCAAAATTTGGAATAAACCGTCTTTTTTTCCAGAGAACTACAATCTTGGATCGATCAAGAGTAGAGTGAATAGGTTTCTCTTGAGCAGGCGTATACTATTTTCGTCTTCTTCTCTCCTCATCAGGTGAGTTGGAATACATCAATAATCATTTAAAAAACTTAACAATTCTACTGTCAATGTTAAGAAAAACTCAAATAACGAAACGAATGGTCTGTTATCCAAATCGAAGTCTCTATTGACTGATAAAAACATCACGAGTTAGCGGTCATAAATGCTGTGTCATGCAAGGGTTGGGCTGGACTACATTAGAAGTTCTGATTGTCTCTCTAACCGTATTTGATACGATCTATTATAATTTTTTATTGGTATATTCAAACGGTAATTGCTTGGTAAGAAAGATGTGTCCTTTCATGAAGCACTGTCGCTGTTGTTTGTAATTTAATGATCGAGTTCGTAAACATTTATTCAGACACTATCTGACACTCTGTTGACAGTTTAGTGTCGTGTATCAACCACGGAAATGCGGTATGAAATCAGTTAAACTTAAATTTCTTTACTTAAATTTGTATAATAATAATTTTGACGTCTTACTTTACTTAGTCATTATATCATCATTTTGGTGTTTTAATGTTTGGGGTTACATTGTATAAAATTACAAACAAATCACCCATTAACATTCATTTTTTCTTTTATTTTAATAATACATTAATTATTATATTTCATGAAGCATGAGTACAATTATTTTGAACACAGGCTATATGTTACAATTTTGTATAAAATTACATTCGACATATTCGAAAGTAATGTTTGTGTATGTATAATAGTTGTAAGCTTGTAACTGAGCACTGTTTTTAATTTTAATTATGTATTGCTTTTTTAGAAATATCAAACAGAAACTAGAAAGTAATAAAAACCTACAAAGAAAGTAATGATCGTCTTTAAATATGTATCAATGAAGGCAACAATAAAATTAAAATATGTAACCGATTCGGCTGTAAACCAGTCAGTAATGTATTGGAAAAACGAGTTTTGTGACAACATTCGGTAAAAATAGTGAAAGTGATTATCTAATTCCAAAGTTACCGGATACACATAAAACATTGACGTTTTACCATAATATGAAGCCAGCTTTCATCGTCTGCCTTTCGAGAGATGAGCAAAATACAATTCCTACAGTTTTAAGACTCAGTAATTTGATTACTATAAACTATCTGAATTAAATTAAAATTAAAACACAACCCAAACTATTATACACCCATATTTTGACAAAGACGGGAATTTTGGTCAAAATGTTAGTGATTGCTGAACAGGAGATCACGGGTTAGATTCCCAGTTTTGTATGTTCTTTGTGTCCATCGAGTGAATGTTTGAAAATCCCTCCGCAACACGGGAATTATTATTAATGCGGGAGTTTTTTTTAATAAATAACGCCCACAAATGTACATGAACCTTATTGCCGTCATTCGGACACTGTGACTATGAACATACTTAATTAAATTTTCCTAATAACTTTAATATGTTAGACTTTGAAAACCACGATGTCATAATAAAAAAAAAATCCTACCATAGAGCTCTTCCAACACTTTCGTCATTAAGGACACAAGAGAGCATGTAACATGTATGGACAGCAAGCAATAAAAAAACTAACGTAAAAAACGAAAGATATATTTGATCTTAGAGTAAAAATCGTAGAGTACAAGCAAATAAAACAATACAGATAACATTTAACACGTGTAAGAAAAGAAAATATATAGTTTCTGCAAAATGATGTTGGACTGTTGGACCAAGTGCGACGTAAAATTCTCTTTAAATCCTTACCCGTTCACTATCGACCCATACTGTCTATACCAGAAAGGTGTGTTTAAATATTAAAATTAGTAGCTTGAGAAAGGCTACATACGTTGCATAATCAATAAACCTTGACAAAAGAATAACAAGTAGCGATAAAGTTTCGAATATGAATGTATAAAGGTATGTGATAAAAAAATTATGTTTGTATTTCTGACTATCGGTGCAGTAACCGTATTGCATAGAACGTTGGATGTGTGATAATTAAATTACACGCCTACACAACCGAATATTTTATTATGTATAGTATAAGAACCGTCAAAGTCCAAGCAAATATGCTTTGAACAAATTGCTAAATGCAATTTACAAGTAATTGCAATAAACATTAAAGTTACATGCAAATAATTTCTAAACTGAGCGAACAGCTGGGATATTAAAAGATCTATATACAAGCCAAGGTCGGTTTTCGAACGACTCCACGTAATAAATTAATGTAACCTATTGCTTTGTATACTTCAAGTTGTTGTTGTGGTAGTTACTTAAACCTACATACAATTCCGAATTCGAATTTACTGTAAAATGTTTAACTATTGAAAATTTGTAACAACCAATTTTTTTAGAAGACAGGGTCAAACGATTTTTGGACTTCTTAAAAACCTAAGAACATAATATTGTTTTATAGTCGGCGGTTTTAAAATGTTTTAACTTCTGGTTACATACAGTTGCTAATTGAAATTTATTGATGATGCTTGTTGTGGTACTTGTATAATTTAAATATCAAACGCAATTAGAACACCTTTGCAACCATAACACACTGACAGAAGCGAAAGTTAAACCACTCGTGCGCATCTAGTTTCACTAATCGGGAAACGGATAATAAATAATAAAAAAAAATTACGTCTGTATATAAAACATAAGTTTGTTTTAAAAAAAGAGTATGAACAAAGTTATCACTGTTATGAAAATTGGTGTTCGGTTCGAACCCGAAAGTAAACACTGATCGCGTTTCGTAGCGGTACAGCGGTGCAGACGTGCGTCGTCCTCCACGACCAGCTGTTACACTGTATAGTGTATACGCTACCTTTGAGACTAAAATATCTACCAACCGCTTAAAGCGAACGATTACCTACCTTTATGTCTAACTAAAAAGCGATAAAGCGCTATTTTATCGACGTCTTTATCGGATGATATCACCTTGGTCCCATAGCTAAACATCGAGTAGATATTCGCAACTTAAAAATGTCTTTAGATCTGTTTATAATCATTCGTCATGGTCTTTACAGGACAAAGGTTCGCGATCTGGTTTTAGAATGGACACGTTTTACTTATAACGGTGTTTCTTTTTTTAATTATGACGTCATGTTTTCGTAGTTTCCTTACAAAGAGAAAATATAAAATGAGTAACAAAAGTTAGCATTACATACAATGGTAAAAATGTCTCACAGTGTTGGCGAAATGATTGCGAAATGATTTTCATGTGTTCTCAAAATAAATCTTTTCAGAATTAACGACAGAAAGTTATGAACAATGTGGATTACATAAGATTAAAAACATTTATACTCTTTAGACCAAATGCAACAAAATTAGTATGAAACAAAATATTGTTCCTGAAAAATGAAACGTCGAAATGAGTACTGTTATTCCTATGAGTACGTATATCTTATCATCGTGTTTGCTACGGAATATATGTATGTACATATAATATATTCATAAGTAATAAGCATAAACTTATGAATGTACGCTTCTCTTACAGTATTAATCATAATGATTTCAGACTGGTACCATAGGGTAGAGAATAGTACTGCGAGTTAAGCTCAGATAACTCAAAAGGGCAAAAGGGCACAGTGCCTCATGTGAAGATTAAAGACAAGTCTGACATGTTTAGCGTTGAGATAAATAATATAATGCATTCTCACATAATACCAGTTTGATAAAACATGTTCATGATACAAGTATATTTTTGAAGGTATAAAATGTCTTACTATATCCGGGAACAGGAATAAAGCCTCTCGATGAAAGCAATGAAGTCGATGTAAAAGTCTTTAGGAAAAGCGTTTATTAAGCAGTGGAAGTAGTTTGAAAAAAAGAAAGATTTTTAAAAGAAAAATGGAAGACTGCCAGGAAACACACGCAACCTATGTCCGCGACATTAAAAGGCAATGGAGAGTTAGTTGGAAGAGTTAAACCAAAAAAGCGAAAGCTAAGAGTCATGACTTAAAATTTGAAGAGATTCTTTTCGGGAAGTGTCGTCGAAACTTTATAGGCCTCCGTTGGAACGTAGAGTGAGAAAACTTGTGTATTCTAATATACACATATTTTTTAGGTGTATTTTTACGGTAATGTTATGGTTGTGACGAAGAATTTAAAGGAAATTTAACACAGCGAGTCAATTTGAATGTTTGTCAACCGGTCCTTTGACAAACCTGTTGTCCTCTAGACAGGCTCTAGTTTTTTTTACAATAATAGTGATTAAGGGTCGTTCATATCCTTATTTAAAAATAAATTTGTTTGTATTTGCATGGATATTAAAGATGTTTTAATGACTATGAAATTGTAGTCGTCACGTACTTGTATAGCCGCCGATGAGTGTATTAAGATTAAAAAGTTTAGTACTACTTTTTAAAACCTGATATAAAATACCTACTTGTCGATAACCCTAATACAGTGATAAAAAACCCTCCAGTTTCTTCTGGCCTTTCATAGTCAGTTTTTGAGGTACCGATGGATTTTTAGTATAAAACTCTGTATATAAGTACCAACAATTGGTATGCCATATTTGTTGGTCACAGTAATTATCTGTCCTTCTACAGACTCGCGTCGTCTGCGGACTGCATTCTCAGTGATTATCTCTTCGGCTATTATAGCGTTTTACAACTACGTAATTACTATACTAATTACTTTAACTACAATTTAATTACATTATCTACTCCTTTTATTTGGTTTAGGAGTAATCTTGACATTAGTCTTGACTTGACCAGATATTTAATGATTGCCTACTTTTGACAATTATGTACTTCCAAAAATGGATTTGAGAGATCTTATGTAACGAGTATACTCTTCGATCGGACTTTTTTTACAAAACAGTATATACGCCATCCGGGCATTGCAGGACTGTCCCTAGTGCCCGCATGATGGCAATAGGCTTGCATATTACGTATGCGGGACTAAATTAATGCTGGCAAGACCTCCTCGTTTGAGACGTGGGATCTAGGCGTGAGTCTAGATATTTAAACATTGTAGAAAATGTTATATTGGTCTTAAAACTTCTAATACTTACTATTCGATTGCTAATATCAAAGATCACTGAACTATTTAAAACACTACTATTTAAACGCTCTAGGTCAGTCTCTACAGTTAAATCATTAGTCAGTTTTATTGCGATAGCTTAGACAAATTATTTTGACTATTTAGTATATGGTTTACTGTAAGAGTTGTCTAAATATTGGAATGTGATAAGCGACATTCCATGCAAATTGTACTTACCCATTTTCTGAGTAGCATTTATCAGTAGATAACACCCTCTTTTAAGAATGTGTATATCTAAGAAAACGTTAGCGTAACGTTATCGTTAATTTTAAAACTATTTGTTTCTAGGTACTTATCTGTTCATAATATTTCGTTTACATTGAAACCCACGTATATTTCCTGGCCTTGTCTGTCATTAGCAATGCAAACATATAATATCTAGACTAACAATACTTGGTTCCATTGCCAAAGAATGCATTATCGGCCATCTTGAATTACGTAATATGAGTTCAACTAGCTAACCTTGTGACGCGACAATAATTATATTGTTTTAATTAACACAATAATTATATATTTTTTTAATTAACAATGTCCTTATAAACGGCTCCTGATGTCTCTCTCTCTCTCTCTCTCTCTCTCTCTCTCTTACATATTACTTATACAGCTTTTAATAGTCTAGTGGCTTGTTAATGTGATGCATATTTCCCAACAGAACAGAACAGAATCTAAAAAATATTGCAAGTTCAACGTGCAACATTATAATAAATATGCCATTAGTGATAGTTGTAAAACTAGCGAATTAGATATTCTGTGTATTAAAGTATAATAAAAGTCAGCCAGCAGGTGATCCTATCTAGTGGCCGCACCCGCACCAATCACAAGAAATTAAGGACATTTGGGTACGAGACATAGGCTTTTGTGAGCTACTGCATTTTCCTTATTCGCGACTTGTATTCCTTACTTCAAATTCCTCTCCCATTTTACTTCTACGAATCTCTTTTTATTAGTTCTTAAAACAACTACATTCAAAAGAAGAACTGAAGCCATAAAAAGAAACTACCCCAAATAAATTTGGGACAAGATTAGGAAGATGGTGAAATCTATTTCATATTATTCTACTTAACTTTAAACTCTAGTAGTCTAGTCTAGTAGGCAGAGATATACATATAAGCTAAACTGCAAAATATTTAACACTAAAAGCCCTAATTATGGCAAATATGTTTATCCAAGAAAAGCTTAGTATTTCCAAATGTTAAAAGATATCGACATTGCAACAGATCACAACGTTTTAGTGTTAAATGCTTTGGTCACGGTCTGGATACTTTAAGATGAGAGATACTGGGACATTCTTAACGGACGATTACACAGTCGTAGTCGATTCAAAGTAAAATAGAAAATAGCTGTTTTAATTAATTAAATATATAATATTACGATAACTTTTTATAAATAACTATTACAAAATAAGAAGATTAATATCAGTATTGTTACTCACTTTTACGATAAGCTGATTGTTTTTTGAATTCCTGAACGAAAACTAGAATTTTGGTAGTCACAACCATAATTTATGTACTTATTACTCTATAAACGACTTAACCGTTTACACACCCAAACTACACTAACTTCTTAGTAAGTTTAAAAAAGTATTAATGCATCGTTTTAAGAGTTATTTATTGAACATTTTGACATGTTTCTAAATGATGTCATGTTGACGTTATGGTATGTTTACTTAGCCACTTAAACTTAGGGCTTTGAAAAACGAAGAATCTGAGAGATTTATGTTGACTATTATTATTCACTGTTTTACATCGAGTTTATTTCATGTGGCAATAATAATACCATAATATGAATACAACCGTGAGATCTTGTAACTGCAGTGTAAAAATCTTTACATAATATGACATAGTACGTAGGTATACAACGTCTAATAATTGTGCATTACCTATCTTGTGTTCTTTGCGCGCAACGCAAATAAATAGAGTACCTATGTAAATGGAGCTGTAATGTAGATTTTAAGTCTACAATGGTACGTGCGATTTTAGTATACAATGCAATAAAATAAGGCATATAATTCATTGAATGTTTCAATACAGTAGAATAAATATTTATTTTTGGACGCAAACAAGTCTGGATGAGATGAGGGGTAAGTCAGTTGTTATATTTTTAGATAATATCGTACTCATTTATAAAATATTTACCTTTTAAGATTTATCTAAGAATAAACCTTAAAAGAGGGTTTACTGTTTTAAGTGCTTAAGAAAATATAAAAGCTTTTTGTGTTTTTTTTAAGTGTTATATTTTCGACACTGAAAGGAGTAGCTTTATAAATTAATACTACAAACAAATACATACATTCACGCCTATATCTATAAAGGGGTGGACGGAGTTGTCTCAAACGCCCACTTTTTGCTAAATATAATTTACTCACACTTAATACAACAACACACGACAACAACACAACGGACAAGACTATTGCCGTAATCTGGGCACTGGGTATCATTGTAAACTGTATGTATACTGTCTAATAAATAACAGTCCTATCTCAAAGTCACCTTTTACGACATCCACGGGAACAAATGGAGTGACAAACTACACGGTAATAAAATATGCAATTATACGACTCAACCCAAATTGTCAAAAAAGCAGTAACCTCATTTCTTGACTTTTCACGTTAGTGGCAATACTGGCAGCTCAGTGTACGGAAAAGATAATTGTAACTGTTCTGAAAGTTCGATATTTAAACTATAAGTACTACATACATAACATTAGTATAACATTAGTGTCAACTTTTCTCTTTGACTTCAATCGTCTATTCAAATTATTTTTATTGGTAGCCGATAATTTTATAACAATTTTGAAATATGATGTTAAATCTCGTAGACTTACATTATAAATGAGAAAGTAGCTCTTGTCTATGTATTACCTTTTCACCGATTTCGTAGAAATTTGGTATGGTGATAGTTTAAACCTGGGACAGGATATTGGCTACATTTTATAGACCAAGTACCAAACGGGCGAAGCCAGTGGTGGAAGCTAGTTTAAAATGAATTAGCGACCCGTTATTTTGGGTTCTTACAAAACCTCTACTAACTAACTACGATGATATGGAAATATTCTATGTTATGCCAGTTATATAAATACGAGTTTAGATTACATAACTACTCAATCTGAGTAGGGTGAGCTAATTAGTTAACTAAATTTTTATTCTCAAACTGCAAAAAAGCCGGTTATGATGTCCACACTTTCGGAGTTAGCGAGGCCGTTCCGCTTTCGTTGGCAGAAATAGATGGAGAACGAATGGGCGTGTGATCGCGCTGCGTGTCGCCGTTTCCGGGATTCACTTAGGGTTGTCACCGTGGACACCAATTTTATATATCCTTACATAATGTCTGGATGTTTGGTCATTGGGGAAATCATCACGATTCAAAGAAATTATTTGGAAATATAATTAACATGTCGGATGACGAAAATAATCAATCATCTGCTCACGTTTTCGTAGTACATGATTACAGTGTATGCAACAAATAAATAGAATATGAATACGCCTCTGTCTACCCATTCGGAGATATTGGGTGTAGGCGTGAGTGATTAGTTAGTTCCCGGCACCAGCCAGTTCCAGATATAGGTAGGTATGCGACCCTGACTTGCTTGAGCTATTGTTTATACTCTCCCGACCACCTGCATGAGCAATATCCCATTCCCTCCCTTTTTATCCTCCCTTTCCTGTCGATATACCCCAAATTCTCTCCTCTTATTCCCAAAAGTGCCCGGATGACGGCAATAGACATGCCTCCTGAAACTTAAAAGGGTACTAAATTGCTATCGGCCAAACGTGGGCGTTAATTATGCCTCTGCCAACCCCTTCAGGGACACAGTGTGTATGTATGTATGTGTGAATGAATGCATGTATGCAAAGTCAATTGTATAAGCAATGTGCACACTATGGCATTATATTGTTTATACAATCATACATACAGTCACAAATGACGAACACAACATGTAGAAGTGATAGTGGTCGAGTACATCGTAATATGGAAAAGATCATTGTATAATCCGCGTTTAATGATATGAACAGATAAACGCATGACCACTTCATAATATGGTGAAACATTAGTGATCATACTCGTATCATGAAATAGTGTGAGAAACGGTGATGTCGTTTTGTTTTGTGATTCATCATGTCGTCTGTTAGTTATTTTGTTTTGAGGCATCGAAGAATTATGATCAGCCCCCAAAAAAAAATGGCTTAAGCATAGATTCCTCGGAAGTGACAACTATAAACCTCACTAAAATAACGGTAAATATTGGAAACTTAAAACTGTGTAAGTACTAAATTAAGAATTAAGAAACGGAAACATTACTAGATTTACTAATCTTGGTGACAGGGTTGATGGTTAGCCAAAGCTAAAATGAGGTGAACGATAAATATGAATTCATTCTACCTTTCTGTGCTATGCGAATACTCAACACAATGAAAACAATTTAGTTATTTGTTATAACATCAAACAGTTTTACGGGCCTTGTTCAAGTTATTAAAACAGTAGTGGCTGAGTAAAGTGAAACGTAATACAAATGATGTGTGAAAGTCGGGTTTAAGTACTTCTAGAGAATATTTTGTGTGACTAACACCGCAAGCTTTGTGCTTTAGGTTTGCGAGTTTAAATTTAGCAACGTATGGTAATGACCCTTATAGTATTGTCAAGTATCAAGACATGTCTGTTCATGTTGTGCCTGATCATATTAATAATATTTGGGTGTAAACCAAAGGCTAAAAAATACTTATTCACTTGTAAGTGAAAGTGTTCTGTAAATACTTTATTGAAGTATCCCAGAAGCATGTTATATATATTTTGTTTTAGTGACAATCGCCGCCCATGGACACCTGCAACTCAAGAGTCGTAAGTGCGCTGCCTACATACGTACCGTACATACATACAGGTATTACATACTTTATAATTTGAGCCAGACAGTCTGTGACTACGGCTGTAAGGTAAATGGGACGTAGTGCTTGTACGTCGCGGTCATTCCCAGTATAGTTATTTTATTTTATATTATGGAACGCGCAAGTTTAAAAGCTAGTATAGCACACTATATGTTTAAAGAAGGAGTTCCTCATGGAACAACTATGTATGCACAACTAATTGTGTCATAAGAAATATTTTTTCCAATTAATATCAGTAATCTAATATCACAGATACAAAAATAATTACAATCGGTGTACAACGATTTAAATTCGGTTTTGATTCGTTAACCTAAACCTGGCTAGGGCTGTGGTTGTGCTATAAGGAATGGTCATAGTAAATCAGTTGTACTTAGATGTCTTATTAGGAACACATTCTGGGAGAGCACAACTAGTTGTGAGTACGTAATTGGTGCATGAGGAAAACGCTCTTTTAAGTGTAACTGAAATGACATTTTGTACAAGCAGCTTTAGTATAATTACATTTATTATATATATGTATTGATAGATAAGTCTTTATTTGTTCACCATTATTAGAGTAAAGTATAATACATACACGTGTCAAGACATACGAGTATAATGTACAAAGGGTGGCCTTTTTGTTAAATGCAATTTCTTCTAGGCAACTAGGATAGATCATAATGATTTTAGAACTCAAAATGTTCTAAAAAAACAAATGAATGAAGACTACTGACAATAATACTTGCTAAAGTACTCTTACATAATTATAAATGTATGTCTCTGTTTTTGGGTTTTCCCTTTCGGAATCACCCATTAAATGACAACCCTAAATTGTTATATTAGAGCATATGTCAGTTCAAGATTATTCAAATAACAAAATATACTTAAGACTGTGTTGGATAAATATTCAGATTATAAAAAGACAGTTGCAGGCATTATAATCTATTTTTTGGAGAAACTTAGTGTCTGTGATCCTTGGACTAAATAGTCCTTGACTTGACAGTAAATGAAATACATGCAATAGGGGATAATTTACATCGTATTCTCGTTATTAATAATTATTATAAACAAAACACATACATAAATTTGAATAACATTCTATCCAGGTATTCCTCGATTTTATTAAGACACGTACAAAAGATGATGTTCAAGTCACTGTAATATAAAATGATAAATACGTTGCCGCGAAAGTAGAAATAAATAATGTCTTGATTTTGCTTTACATAACATTGTACAGTAAATTATTAAGCGAAGCACTGTAAAACCAGAAATTCGCAAACAAGACAACACGCTCCTTTAAAGTTAATACATGAAAAAAAAAAGCGCAAAGACGAACGTCTGAAAGTCCAAATACGGCAAGTAGCCTTGATCGCGACCGAGATTGGAGAATGACGGCAAGAGGTTCGTTCTGAAACCGGTCGAAATATGAGTAACAGCGGTTCACGACCGCCAGCGGTCATTATTTTGCATGCAACAAGATATTCTTGTTCACAAAGCTGTTCATAATGCAATTGCATTTTATGGTGTTTTTTCAAAGTTTTATTTTTGCATTTAAATTAGTCAACGATTACGTTACATACAACGATACCTTCAAGGTATGATTATGCTGAGGTAAAAAAATATTTTGTATTTTGGTATGAATCGGTATTTACTACTTAAATAGTAGTAAAGTTTACTAACCTCTAATGTCACGTTGCAATGTTGCAGATAGCGTCCCACCAGACAAAGCAGCGTCTAATAAGTTGATATTTTCCCGGCATCGAGTGACAATCTCCGTCTGTGCAACGAAAAACACAACGTTGGCAAACAGAAAAATAGCTACTATATAAGAAAATAATCATGTGCTACACACTAAATATTTTTAACAACAGCTCTTAAATAACAGTTATAGCTAACTCATTTCAGTAATCCAAATGTTCTTTTTTCAACATATTAATTTACTTATATTGTGCACGAGTTTTTAATTATAAACACATATCCATACAACATGCATGTAATTAGCAGCTGACGTCTTCAACTTAATTTTAATGCGAAATTCAGGCCCAAGCTTTCAAGAACTAGACGCCAAACATGTATTAGTCAAGCAGAAAAGGTCCACATCATCTATAAAATAGAATTTAGAAATTGCAACACTGATTAACTGCAGGCAACTCCAACGAAATAGTATTCTAGGTAATAGGTTTTTTAAGAGTAGGGTGTTAATTGACTGAAACTCCATTTTCATTTTTAAATTTAGCATTTATTTTTCAAACCATTTATACAAGGATCAATTTCTTTTTAACATTTTGTAAAAAAAATAAGATCAATTAACAACCTATCCCTATTCAACATAATATTAATACATTAACATCTATACTCGTACCATGTGAGACGTTTCGGAGTTCAGCCAAATCACAAATTACAAGAAATGCTAACATTATGCGAATGTTAAGTAATACTAATACAAAGATTACAACGAAAAACAAAAGTAGAAATAGACAAAGTACTATATCACACAGTGACATAACGTTATTATATAACGAGATACGCGATCTAATCAATATATTGAGCGATTAAAATGAATACACCCTCTTCCTGAACGATCTTGAAAACATCAAATGTGACACCTATCAATTTGACATTTCAAGTTTTCAGCTACAGTTTTAAATTGAAGTTAATTACCTCAGCACCTAACTTATATTCTAAGTGAATGATTAATTTAAAGTAACGATTTTACCTAGTTTGACTTGACCTAGCACCATGTTATCACCACCAAAGAAATGAGGATGATTTAAAAAGAAAATAAAACCAGGCAGTTAGTAAATAAAAACAACTACACAAATCACAATCACACAACAAAATAAAGAAAAAACAGTTAGTAGAAAGGAAAAACATTTAAATGAAAAAAGAAATGAAGGTTTCAATTCCAATTGTGAAAGTTTCAAGAGTTTAACTAGAATATATGTAGTTTTGAAATTAGCAACATATTTTGTTTTGTGTTTTATCTAAAAATGCATTATTCAAAATAAAAAGAAAATTTGTTTTGAAACTGTCACAAGTAATATGAAATAAATTAATAAGTTAGTATATTTTTAATAATTAAATTAGTATACTGCGATAGTCAGACTTTTATATATTAGTTGCATTTAATGACAAAAATCTTAAATGCTCGCAATTTGTACATACATTTACATTACAACTATTCACACTATAAGTACTCTATACTGGAATGTTAGGAGATCGTCGCGGTTCCTGTATTTATGCATACACGTATTTTATATGCAATTTTATAAGGCAACCAAAATAACATTAAAATTGACTACCGAACAAACGTAACATTCACTATACCTACTATAAAAAATGTGTTCGTCGGTCAACGTGTATCGTGGTCGAACGCTCAGACGCGTAATCTGACGATCGCAGCGAACTTAATGCGAATACTTACATAAATAAGATAAATATCACACAAGCCCAGGCCATATGTCATTGGAGATGTATGTAAACTATAACTAGGACGGAAAATGCGGCGACGGCGAGACACAATCTAGCGCGCAAGCATGCAGGGGCGGGCCGCCGCGTCACGCACGAAGCCATGTCGTCGTCGCTCGAGTAGCTACTACTGTAATCTGTATCGAATGTCCTTACGTAGTCGAACGCGCGCAGCAGGTCGGGCGACGCGTCGTGGTACGCCAGCTGCGCCTCCGCTTCGCCCAACGCCGCCGCCGAGCGCCGCAGCAGCACCCGCGCCTCCTCGGCCTCTGCCTCCGATTCCGACGAGCCGCCCGAATGGCCGCTTTCTGCCGAACGCCTCCGCAGCTCCGTGGCTACCACTTTCTGCAGCTCACTCTCCCCATCCTTATCCGTCCTCCGGCGCCGACTCAAGGAATCGAGTATGTCTGGTCGGTTGTTGACCTCCGTGTACTCCAGTGAGCTGTTGATCTCGTCGCTGGTCAAGTTCGAGCTGTGTCTCCTGCGGCTCAGAGCCTGAACGTTGAGCAGGTCGAATTCGGGCGATCGCTTGTTACTTTTGCGCTCGCTATCTGAGGCCTTGCGTCGACGGGCGCCGTCGTTGCTCTCGATGCTCGTGTTGTTTCTAGATCTTTCAAGGCTATCGAGGAGTGACTTCTTACGTTCGGCGCTGGACATGGACTTTTTGGGTTTGCGGGATGGCGTTTCGATAGGTGAGTTCCTGGTGGGACGCTTATAGCGGGGTACACTTCTCTCTCGCGATACCTCTGATGGAGGGCGTCGTCTCCTGGTACCGCTAGGGCTCTGATCGTTCTCCGGTTGCGCCGAGAGGCTGGAGCAACAATCCGACTGAGAGTCCAGGAAAGCTCGGTAGTCGTCGCCGAATTCTAGTAAGCGTCTAGCGGCGTCTGAGTCGGGCGCTTCCGAGTAAGGTTCCGAGTTGTATTTTTCCTGTTGAAAATGTATATATTTAATTATTATTAATAGAAAAATATTTTCTAATAAGAAAAGATGATAAATATTTAGAAAAATGTTAAATATAGCAACTGACTCTTGTAACATGATTTCTACTATAGGTTTCTTCTAATTATTAATTTTAACTAATATTATTTTAACATATGATTACGAAACTAATTAATTCATGTACAAAAAGTGTTAAATATCTCACCTGATAGAAATCCCACGCCTGTTCCGAAAATGAGCTATGCTCTTCCGTTCCGGCGGTAACACTCTTGTCCACATCCGAATCCTTATCAATTGACAAGTCCCACATGCGATTAGGATCTCCTAAACTTAGAGCTATGAAGTTCCTCTCCCTTTCCAAACTCCTCGCTAATCTTGGCCTCACGGAGCCTCCAGCAGGGCCAAGCTTGAAGCTGGGAGCTACTGCGTCTGGTTCGTTTTGTTCAGGAATGGCACTGTCGGGTTCTATCGTCGATATGTGGGTCTTTTCGATGCTTTTCCGGAGATGGGCGATGGCGGCCAGTTGTTGCTTAATTAATTCTTCGTCGCTCTCGTTGCCTGACGTTGAGGTAGTGTCGAATCTGTCAGGAAATTGTCTATTAGAATCTATGACGCAAATTGTGGTTCTAATGTATATTATATATCTTTAACCCAACTACAGAAATGATAAAAATATTGAAAAGCAGTTTATTTACTGTAGAATTTTCAAAAAAATATAAAGTTAGAGTTTTTTTTTAATTTAAAGTATAGTATAATTTATATACTATAAGTACCTGCTCTTCCTGCTTGTAGCTGGATCACTAGCCGCACTCCTCTCATGTTTATCTTCGATCTCGGGACTTAGTCTCCCACAGAAGCTGAGCGACTTAACCAGCCGCTCTCGCCGAGCCGCTGTGTTGTTTCGCCGCAGTTTGAGTCGTTTGCGTCTTAGCCAACATTGCTTGTCGTTCGCCTCGACACATGAGGTGCATGCTTCCGTCATTGTGTTTGTGCTGGAGACATGACCCTGAATTTGGAGTTATAATTAGTACATAGTTAGGAATTAGTTGCAGTTTGGATATACAACTGATTTCCAAAGACTTCCTGTGTGTCTCGAAAAGTAGATGGTTGACTTTAAATAAGTTTAAGAAATAGTTAAACTCTAGATTTAAGTAAAAAAAATAATAATTATATCTGTACATATTTGTAACAGATAAAATAAAACAGAATTCAATTCTTAATTTTATGCATTATTTCTGGCTGGTATCACTGCACAGACTTACTTACTGGTTATGTAACTACATTCTGAAAACATTAAACCCTTAAAAAAGGGATAATCCATGGCGATTTAAGTTCCAAATAGCTAAAGAGGAGGAAAGTAATTTATATTTAGGTAGCATGTTTTTTTAAATATGATGACAGACACAGTAGTGCGATCAAGGATTGTAATTTTGGGGTTTAACAAATGCCATGGATGGGATTTTTTTTGTCTGACATACAAATTGTATGGAGTGAATTATTCTGGTAAGACATTACAAATATAAACTGAAGAAGTGGATTATTGCCTAGCCTCAGCCAAAGTGACGAACCTGTACAGTTGTGGAACTTCCTCGAAGCTTAGAATTGGAATTAGCAGGCGTGACTCTCTGTGGAGATGCTAGAGTGTTGAGAGCAGATTCTGAGATGGACATATTGTGTGACATAGCGGGAACATCGCCGGCGGTGGGCGTGGCCACGAGAGACGCGTGCGCGCCGCTCAGCTGGGATAAGCACGACACGGACCAAGGCCGCGCGCTGTTGCCGTTGCCACCCCGCTTCTTGCGTAGTGTCACCTGCGTGGGGTCAAATGCCTTAGCCGTTTTGTTATATACAATGTTATGCGTGCTCAATGAGATATTAGACAAGTGCATGACTAACTTTATTTTTAAAGACAATGCCCTGTTAGTCACTGAGCTTTTTATTTTGAAATTATATCTAAGAGCGTTTATATATCGACGTCGACTAAGCTGGTAGTTGATTGCATTTGACTGTTATTTACAAGGATCTTAGTAAAAGGTTGTTGGAATTTTTTAATACGCATATTTTATTATTATATATTTATATTTTGTGATAAACATAATAACGTGACGTGATGACTATTTTTGTCACATGAGTTCACTACAGTTGCGAAGTACCTTTTTATATACTTGTGTGCATGAAACAACAACTTCAGTTTTGCGTGTGTATAATATGATTAGTTTTTGATTCCAGTTGTATGTCTTGTCTAGTTATACCTTTTTATTATATTAGCCTACCATAGGTGACTCCACTTTGCCTGATGGAAAGCAATCTATCTAGCATGGTGACCCTCACTGAGGCGGCCTGGTGAGATGCTTTTTCACGCCCCGCTTAAAAGACCCGGGATCAAAGTGGGAAGGAAACAACAATTATTAACAAAGGGACACTAAGCTTATCCATTTCAAATTTAAGGTTCTTTATAAAAATATACCTACGAGTACATATATAGTGCGTGTATGAGTTATGCCAACACTTTTTGATATTTTATACTAAGATTCATTTATTAGCAGATTATCATATTGTTTATTTAATAATTTAATATACACTTAAAATAAGGAATATTACAACAAAATGAGTGTAAACATTATTTACAATATCAGTTGAACATGGCACACAAAGCAAATATACATGAATAATAGCACGATATGTTTACCTTGGCGTGGTGCGTAGGAGTGACGGTGCAGGTAGAAGTACTCATGTCCATTGAAGAGTGCAGGTTCCGTTCTTCAGAGGTTAAGGAGGTATCAACTTCGCTCTCTGTTGTGTATTCACCTGAAGCGTCGTAGCTTTCAGTGCCCTAGAAAATTTTAGGTTAACTTTAGATATCTAATACAATCTAATATAAGTCTTAGATCTGTCATTGATCCTAAAGAGAAATGTTTTTTCTCTTCAGGGCACGAAGGAATTTGAAATTTAAAACAATTTCATGAGTTTTAATCTATAAGCAGAAAGATAATTTTTAATAATTTTATGATTTATTATCAAACTTCGAATAAAAAGAACAATAATTAAAATATATCATGTTTCAGTACCCATTTCATGCAAAGTAAAATAAAGTATGACAAGCATTCTTTTATTTAAGATCATTTCTGCATGAGGATGATTCCTGTGCTACGGGGGACGTAACAAACAGAAATAACGGACACAAAGAACACCCAGACTAGCTGCAGCAGTTATGATTACTAACCATTAAAGCAACAGGCCAGTCTAACCGGAGTAAACAACGCAAGATTAAGGTATGTCGTATTCGTTATGTTTAGGCCATTAAAAAATGCAAACTCATTTCGGCTTTTGAAAATCTCATGTCAATACAAAATGATTACCTACGTATGTACATAAAAACTATTTAAAAACGAATACAATTAACATCACAAATTACACTAACCTGATTTGTATCGTTTTTTTCATCGGTGCTTTGATTCAGCCATTCTTTAATCCTGGACATCTTATTCCTATTGGCATTTTTAGTATCTTCTTCAAAACCCAATGGCTTAAAATTTCTCGCATTCTTCTTTTTTGCCAAAGCCTGTTTTTGTACCAACTCTTCAGCCTGATTCACAAGTCTTTCAATATCTTTATTTCTTGTACTTTCTACTTTTAACAAATCCGGCGTAGAAGATTCAAGTTTAGGTTTGGGAGACGGTGGTTTCTTCTCTTCTTCTTTCTTCTCATATAGAGGCAACTCGCATTGAATTTCAACAGATGACGTCATGATATCAGTAGAGTCCTCATTAGCGATTTTGGCGCCTTCAACGTAAGTCCATTCTTCTTCTGAGGATTCTTCTTGGGATTTTTCTGTTTCTATCATTTGTCGGTCTGAATCTGTGTCATGATGCCTGAAGTAGAAGGTAGCTAAATGTTTTGATTTTCTGTCTGTCTGGTTAAATTTTGAAGTGTCCACTGGCTTCTTTCTTTTAACAACTGTAGGAGGTGTTTTCAATTTTTGCTCAATCGTTATGTTGTTCACTTCGAGGCCTGTAAATATACCAGTATAAACAATGATATCACAATGTTTGTTTGTTGATTAAGTAGCGGCATTTCCTTCAGTACCATGAACATGCTATTGTTATTACATTCAAATCAGTTGAGAAACGTCTGTTTTTCTTTGAGTGAAAGTGGAAAGTGATTTCTCGCTCACTGATGGCCTGTGACTATGCAATATGATATATGATTTCAATAGGAGTTCTGGGAAATATGAGTAGTTTTACATTTTATAATGAATATGGGTTTCATACATCAAAAGTTGGAGTTTTTACCTTTTTTGGTTGTGTTTTTCGTGTGGAAACCTCCACTATAAGAAAAACTAATTTAATACTACTTTGTGACTTCTTGTGTTTGCGAGATAAATTTATATTTTCAAAATTAAAATCGTAGTTCTATTATCTGTACGTCACGTGATCGAAACGCTGACTAAGATTTTCTTCTCGTGAGTGATGTCACTATGGCAGAAACAAGTGCTTGTTTGTAAACAAAATGAAACAGGGTAATATCTTAATAATATTGTAAATTAATGGATTTATATTTAATTTATGGAATTATTTTTATACGTTATTTTACTTTTAGTTTTGTTCCTGCTATTACGACGTGACCATTACGGCGGCTACCAGGCGAGACTATTTATAATAAAATTTTCAACAATTTCAATTTAATAAGCAATAAGTATTATTTTGAGGAAATAAAAAAACCAATCGACTATCGAATCTACGCGTTTAAAATATATTGAGAAAAATTGTACAATAGCCTATTGCCGAAATCTTACTATAAACATTCACGCCTATATTCCCATAGGGGTATTCAGAGGCGTCTCAAATGCCCACTTTTTGCTAACAATAATTTGGTCCCATTTAAGGAATATGGGGCCCGTTGCCGTCAGCGTGATACTGTAGGGCTGCATTTATACCGTCTGGTACATAATAGTCATATCCCTTAGTCGCTTTATACGATACGAACGAGAAGAGATGTGGTGGTCTTATGCTACTACACCGAGAACCACAAGACTTTAGACTATAGACTTAGTATTTATATTATATTTAGTTTTAGTAGGAAATAAAAGCAGCACACGACATGAATTTAGTTGCATAACACTAGTTTTAACTATACCATTGTCATGAAATTAATTAATGCCTTGTAAAGCTTGATATTTTTTATATCTTGTGTTAACATAGTTACTTATAAACTAGCCAAAAGCTAGTTGTTTTAGATATAGCCTACCGTCGATCTGGTCATTATTTTCGGGTACAGTCTGGTCAGTTTTCTTCTGCGCCACATCATCTCCTGCGCCGGGTACGCGCCTTTCGTCCGCCATGTTGCGTCGGCCACGTTCAAACTCCGATTCGCAGTCCGACCCGAAACCGCGCCACTGATATGTTAGCACATATTCTTGTTCCTCCTTTAAAGAATAAATTATTACACTATATAACTTAAATTGAACCTTTTTAGATAGATATGTAGATATGCACGTATTTTTGTATACATTTTTCACTACATCGCTTGCTACAGTAAAAAAAAATATTGGACTCTGAAAGTCATTGAAAAAAAATAACCAACCTACGAATGCCATTTTGACGTGTGACAACACAGTCCCAAACATTTCTAGACAAACTCTCTGATAATTATGTCGTTTGTTGATGTAGACTTTTACGTCACATTCGTTAAGGCCAATGGCGATTCCGATATTCGAAAAGTTAACATTTTTTATTTTCGCATTTCATTAAAAAATACCGATGGAGGGCTCAATCTTAAAAAGGCTCAATCTTAAAAAAAAATGAAGCTTATTAAATTCACATCCATATTCCCTATGTTATGGTAGTTTGGACGTAATTAAGTTGACAGAGATGAACAGTAAATATATAAGGCTATGGTTTAGCTGTTACTCAATAAAATCCAATTTTAAAATTTAAATAATCCAAGCAATATACATACCTCAGACGCAGACTGTCTGCTATCCAGGGAGCTTTCTCTTCTAGCGTTGACTGGAGTTCGTTGTCTTCTCGGAGAACCTTTTCTGGTGAGCCTTGGTTGTTTGAGAACGGGTTCGTCGTCACTATCACTTGCTGCTTCAGCTGATATGCCCTGGAATTGGTGAAACTACACTTAAAAACGGTTGCCATCACCTTACCGGAGCTTGCGTCGTAGTGGTATATCGGAATTGAACCGACTAAAACCACACGGTATTCAGTCACGAGTGAGTCTATTGCAAGATACCCCAGAAAGAAAGATTCCAGAAAACTCCTGTTCAAAGTTAATGGTTATAGATATAAAAACCTATTTCGCTATCACTGTGTATTTAATTCAATTTGAAATTCAGATTGTATTGACAGCTATTAGAACATCATTTAATTGAATGATAGGGTTAGATTGCAACCTTACCCTAACATTTGTTTTTAATTTAAAGGTTACTGAATAAAATATAGTTAACATATTTTGCTATTTTTGACTTAACGCTGACGAAGAAAGCATTTTTTCAAATAGTATTAGGGAATATGCGGTCAAAATATTTGTGGAATGGTGCATTATTACATTTACAATCTAAATATCTCTAACATTCTTAACCGCAGCTATAGTACCACAATCTCACGCTTTGTATATTCAAATATAATAAAAACCCAATAAAAGCGTGATATTTACGACTTGCATTCATCGGGTATTTAACAAAATCCATTTAAAAATAAATTTATGATCAATAACAGTCATTGTAAGATCCTGTTATATTTATGGCTCTCCACAAAATTGTATTGCTTTGCCCTTAAATGAACCTAACGAGCAAACCCTTAAATAGTTAAATGGGTCACAATTGTCCCTTTGGCCACAAATCATTACTAACAGTAGTAATTCAATTAATTGGAGATGAGCCACGTGACCCAATGACCCAACCCTTTGCTGTGAGTGGTATTAGTTGTTATGGAAGAATATACAAAAATAAACATTGTCTATGTGTGAAAATTTGAATTTTAGGTTATTTTGTTTATATTGTTAGTATATGTACTAGATAACCCTAGTAGGCTCTCTAGTTACCCTTGAGAACTCATTGGTGATTAGATTGGTATTTGGAATTATAGATTTTACGTAAAATCGCCTGTCGTATCGTGATCTGAATATTCAATATAATTTATTCAAATAGGTTAAGATTTATTGATAGTTTAATAAAGACTACAAAATGAGGTTATATGCGAGAAAAAGATAATTTACGAATGAGGACTAAAATTGGATGCAGATGTGTGTTTGTTAATAATGAATTTCCAGCTTATTTTTATAGACAGTTGTCTGCTACGATTTATTTTGTTACTTATACATAATTATATAATTAAAACGTTAGCTTAGCTATTAGCTAGAAAATATACACACAATACAATTTATGACTTGACTTGACCAGAACCCAAATAAATATCACAAGATAAAAAATCACTCATGCTGTATAGCAATCAGTTGTATCATCAGGAAGGGGTGTATTCGTTCTCCATGCCACTTGGGGGTCTAAAGCCATTTTTGAGCATAACAGACAAACACAAAGGGCCACGGGTGGCTGATTACCCTATTGTGTTGGTGAGAAATTGCGAAAACCACGGCGAATAGCCAACTAGTCTTTTTTTAGAAAGGGAAGTTTTGACACTTCGGTACTTTAAGTGTTTAATTTCACTTTATTTATTAACTCGGCGTGCCACAAAAGTGCTATCAATGCGCGCAGTCTGTAGAAGTGGGTAAAGTTTATACAAAATCAATTTATTAGCAATTTTGTAGCTGGTTTCACAGTTACTATGTAGAGTTTTACGAAGTAACTTTCGTCAAGCGATTATTTAATGAAAAGTAAACAATATACACCTGTACAACTGTTAGAAAGGTTTTACTTTTGAGACTTACCGTTATACCTATATACGAACGTTACTGACTGACTACAGTTTCTACTTTGAGCATGACTAGGAACTTTCTGTGTATGAGGATATGGTTAAGATAGTTGTTTTTGATTATATTTTTGAAACATGAAGGATCTAGCTATATATTATATTAAAGTCAGAAGTCTTCATGGACCAAAAGTACTTCTGAATGGCTAAGTTTGGACTGCAGCAAAGAGAAATATATTATTTTACTAAAAAAAGTCTGAACCTTATCTGTAATCCAAAGATGTGATCTCTTTTTTTAATTAGAATTTAGCGAAGCAAATAATCATCATTATCAACAACAGCCTACAGCAGCCATCTGCTGGACAAGGAACTTCCCTAAGGAGCGCCAAATATCCCGGTCCACTATGTATAAAACAAATTATAAGTGTGACAATTTACCTGATTATCGATCCTCGTCAAACACGCTTCCAAGTGACACTGCCACTCTATAGCCCTCAGATAAAGGAGCTGCCAACGCCGTTCTAATGCTCGTACTGCATCACCGCCACCGCAGAGACGCACCACAGAGCTCACGATCCGACCGTGACATACCACGTCGCGTTGTAATACCTAAACCAAGAAAATACCATGAGAATATATTTATCTGAAAAATAAATGTGTAATGAAACTTGTTATGGCAATTCATATTTAAAATAATTGCACATTTGAGGGTTGATTAAAAAAACCGGGTGTTTTCATAGCACTTGTTTATTATAATCCTTTTTTAACATTTATTATATGCGGGAACAACAATAGTGCAAAAGACTATATGTGAAGTCTTTTAAGAATTACCCACTTTTTATACTCTACCAGCTCTACCACTCAAAGTAGAGATAGTTTCAGATTAAAAAAAACATGAAAAAAGAAAACTAGTAACATTATCCAAAAATGCAGGTCATTCAGCATCTAGTTAGTTTGTTTAAAGTTAAGGAAACATTAAGATCTTGGTTTAGATTACACTCTAAAGCTTTTATGCATACAAAGATGACAAAACATTTTGTACACAACACCACAATGAAAGTATTGATACTCATCAAAAAGAGAATGCGGATCTCATAACAAACTAGATCTCAGTTCCGATATAGAAATGTTACGCAACGTAAAGTGTAAAGATACCGCCCTAGACCGCAGTAAAAAAACAGAAAAAAAATGGTGGCGCTCGGTGTTCCAACGAAGACCAACCAATCAAATTTAACAATAGACGTGGACACAATAAGTCAAAGCCATTTAGTTGTAAAAAAATAAAATTGAAAATCGAACAAAGGGCGGAACGTGCTCGGCCAGTTGCGCACGCGCAACTAACTATGACAGCCGATTACGGTATTTGCTCAATAATGAAACTCATCTTAAAGAATGAATTTTAACAAAAAAAATATGTCATTTAAAAAGTGTTAGTGAAATTTATATTATGTCAATATCTTGGTAGAAATATGGAATTTTATTATCAGGTACCATAACCAATTTTCCTTGTAATTTCGTAGTCGCTATAACGTTGAGAATCTCGTCGAATATGCTGAACTAGATGATTTGAATAAAACTCCTTCCTTTTTAAATTTAGAAAATGAAACAAAAATGCTTAAACGCCATAGGTAGACAGCAAATAAGTCCCTTTTAATATAAATGGCGAAATTTGACAATGTCAAATACGTCTTGCTTTTACACAGATTTATATAATAATAAAAATAAAGTATGTAGAGTTAAGTGCACTCATTTCCTTCATTAATCACCTCTAAATTGACTACAGAAAGCAGAGATGACACCTAACATTATATGTCTACAGCTCATAATAACAGTTTCTCAGCAAGATGAACTGCTATAGATATGATCTGTTTAGTAACTAAGTAGTCAAGGGTTTACCGTATTTGAGACTATCGCGGGACAATCCTACCGTTGATGATATCCGATAGTGTGCGGTGTTGTAAACATGTTTGTTGTAAAGCGATTTATGTAATTATGAAGGTTTTAATGCGTACGTGTTCTAAGAAGACTTTCTGATGTTGTAATAGAGATTTAAGATTTCGATATTTCTAGCCAAAAGGTTGATAAAAGGTTTATCTGTCTTGATATCTTCACACCTGACTCCTATACATAATATATATATATATATATATATATATATATATATATATATATATATATATATATATATATATACACATATATATATACATATATATATATACATATATATGTATATATTATAATATTATTATTATTATACTGTGATGACCATAATGTTAACCTATCTTATTAAGAATAAGAAAGAGGTATCCAATTTGGCAGAATTCGTTTCTTTTTCTGCTGTTCGCTTGTCAACTAATGTTAATGATGTTTGTTCATCTGTTATATGAACATAAAATATTTTCTGTAGGTAATGAAAATACCTAAGTCATTAATAAGATTTCTGAAAGTATTTTTTAAGGAACACAGAGTTGATGCAAGTATTGCTAGAATTAGCCTATATTTCACTTGTAGCTTATCTATTTGAATTCCTTTAAAAAGGCGGCGAAGTAAGAATAAAAGTGCTTGTATATTGAATTACACATAATTTTTCTTGACGGAAACTGTATCATTGATATATAAATTAATGGTCACTCTACCTCTGCATCGGTATAAATTATTATAAGCAGATAGATACAGCGATTACATACGAAATTACAAATTTATCGAGATTGCTGGCCTTTGCTTGAATACCAATTGCCTGGGAAAATTAAACGACTTCTTGGGAAATAGGTAAGCTAACTGTAGGAATACAAGGTAATACGAAACTGATATCATAAACAACTCGGATTATTTTAAACGAATGCCAGGTAATGTACATAATAACGGTTGCACGTCTTGGCCACAGAACATAATTATTCTCAACCGGCACTTTTAGCTCTTACTTAATTTGACGTAAAACGTATAATCTTCTTAAACTTAAACACAAACAATTAAGGAGCCGGCTTCTTAAGCATTTTTAGAAGCTAGCGGTGAATTGGCTTCTTTTTTTTATTTCAGCTATTTAGACAGTAACGGTCCAGATATTTATTACATCATTAAGGGGGCAAGTATATGGCATATCTGATAAGTAATTATTGTAGTATTGACATGACAATTTTGAAAAAAATGCGATGCAATTTAATCCGCATGCCTAGAATTTTTATTCTAGGCTTGCAGAATACGTATGTTTCCACTAAGGCGGTTTCATATTGCAGTAGTCTTGATTTGTGGGTATAAATAATTCTAACTGTACACTGATATTTGTATTCAAAAATGTAATCAAGATAAGAAGTTATGTAAATAGTCTATTGCGTTATATAGTGTGGGAAATACTATCATGTTATAAGTTTAACCCTAACATCGCTTCAAAATTTTATCGCATTTTGATAGTCCATAGAAACTGTATAAAACGATTTTTTGTACGTCGCCCACTTGAGAAATATGGTTTGCTTGTTTGGGCAATGTAGAGTGTAGTGCGTTCTGTCAATTTTAAGGAATGGTAATGTAAAACTTAACTGTAATTATATACTTTGTTAATTAACTACGTAAATTAACATTTGAATATACAGACCATTAAATTTTGATGTGATTAAAACAATTTATTAAATGAATGTATGTGTATTTGTTTCTCTAATTATAAACACTTTTGTTTTGGAGGTTGCAAAGACTTCAGAAGCGTACAATGGACAAGGCGAACACTTAATAGAAACATAATACGATAACGATCGTTTAGAGGGATTCACATTTTTTTTTAATATTTAATTAATGAAATGAGGTTGTTATATTTGAATGCGGTTACTCATACCTGAAGTTGTATTGCTTAGAAGTAATTTCTTTCGCGTGTTGTCAGCTGCTCTTCTTTGCATACATTTACAACAATAATAACTAATTCAAAAACTAAGGAACTGACTTTTAAACAAAGTTGATAACCGCCTTCAATGTTCAATGTCAGTGTTCTTTTAGGCAAAACTCTCAATCGCAAAAACGTGCAACTTTGTTTTCTTGATTTGTATTTTGATATATCATTTCACATTATACAAGAATTTTTCAAATCAGTTCATAAATGACGGAGTTACGAAGTAACAAACATTTAAAAGAAAATACAACCGAGTTGAGAACCTTCTCCTTTTTAACGACGGTTAAAAAACTGCACTTCATCGCACTAAGTATAACGACTGGTTAAAAAAAACAAAATGAACACAAACTCAAGTGGTATACTAGGCTATTAGGAGGTTGCTCCTGGCTCCTCAAAGATTTCAAATGATAGTTTTGTCATCAAACTGCAAATATGTACCTACAAAGAATTGTTTCGATACGACACTAAGTACCTAGTTTAAAATGGACTTCAAATTTTAAATGTATGTAAATGATTCTTACGTACGAGTAATTAGTTAATTAAAAATACAATACTAAAAAAAACATTACGGTGTTATTAGGAGAATATATGTACATATAAATACAGAAATATCCTCCTAACTTTTTATATGTATTATTAGCAAATGTTACGAATCATGCGAGAATACCATTTTGAATAACATGTTAAATACCGCAACGTGTCAAAAGTCAAGGTTCTGAAGTCACGTTAGTCTTATTACGACTTCGATTGGTGCCGTGATAGGCATCGTGTTCAGGCACTTGGGCCATTGAAACGTCAGAATGATAAGTTGTTGTGTAGCATACGTAGAGTTTATGTTTGATATATTAATAAGCAGTTATAAGGACGATGCATTTATAATGTTTAAATGTTAAATGAATTCAAAAAGTCTTGAGCTCTAGTACAGGCGTTACGGATCCATTTAAAGGCCGGCAACGCACTTGTGACTTGAGTTGCGGGTGTCCATGGGCGGCGCTAGTCACTTACCATCAGGTGACCCGTCTGCTCGTTTGCCCCCTATCGCATAAAAAAAAAAAGATATATTCTGTGATCTAGTTGAATTTGTGTCTGGGTGTTCTGTCAATTTATCTATCGTATGTACCTATATACGTATGTTTATCGGCAGTGTGGTTCCCTAACAACAAGCTCTGCCTAGTAAGGAATCAGACGGCTGTGTGTGAGATGATCGAAGTTATTGTTATTATAACATAGTAAGTCGAGGACAGGCTACAGTAGAATGTCTGCACAGCAACCAATGCTGCTTAGATCTACATATTAAACGTTATAGGTATCTTTAGTAGAACACAAATTATTTTAGATTTTTTTTTAAATACCTTCATTGCTCGAACGGCATTTTTCGGGACATTGTCAATGCACCATAGTTTACTAAATACGAGGAAATCCCCGAATACCTCCCAATGCCAACAATCTTTGAAGAAATCGCAACGGTTAAAGCTAAATATGCGTTAAGGCTCTCAGTTCACCCAAACCCTCTTGTTACAGAACTTCTTAAGGAAAGTACCTCAAGACTGAAGAGGAAAACTATATTTTAATGGATCTGTCAGTGGTTACTGTCAGCATCCTCATGTGAAATCCCCACTCCACAAATCCGATTATAGTCCTAGATGACTGATTGCGGATTAATATACATAAAAAAAAAAAACTTCATTATAATATATTTATCACAAGAGTTCAAGGCTTTAAGCAAAAAATATAAATATATGTATAATTAGACTTTCTTCATATAAAACATAATCCTAGGAAAATATATATCCTAGCAACATATAAAATGTTGTTATAAGTCATGATAATATTAAATTTTAACAAGTTTGTACAGCTGAAACAATTTGTAGGTATAAAATTTAACACAATTTTGTACAATCTTCACTATTTCTCTCCAACTCACAAATATGTACACGGAAGCGAAAGAATGTTCCAGCCACTTCATTTATCTATTATACATACCTCTAAATGCCATAACCGAATTGTATTCACCAAATAAACTACAATCGGCCCTACATTCTCAACACACTTATATATATTATTATAAGGTTCAAAATGAAACAACAGCTGATTTATTCCGTTAGTAAATTGTTTAGACGAGCGATAAAAATTGAGATTGGTGTTCATCGACCCATAATGCGATGAAGCCGTGTTAAATCAGTTTACCATGTCGATAAAACTATTCAATGGGATTACGCAAGATTGCTATCGTTTAGCTGCTTGGACGTCACGATCTTTAGTCGTAAGTTTTTGTGGTCTTTAAGAATCAGTTTACTTAATATTTTATATCCTTAGTTGTGTCTTTGTTCCTAGATGTCCCCAGATCATAGAATTGGACTCTTCATGTTGTGGCCAACTATTTCACGAAAGTATTTGTACCGAAATTTCATCGAACATTTATTTGCTATTTGTTCATTATTATTCGTTGTCTAAACAAAATAATGATCAGCCGCCATGATGCATCATAAAAACAAAACGACATCAGCGCCTGTCAACGAGACTCTTTCTAGGGTACGCCTGAGGCTCCCGGCCATAAGACCTAGCGACGGAACACGATAGGCAATTCGAATCCGACATAACACATTACCCAATGGTAGAGGTCTTGGGAATGGACATTCACGATCCGTGAGGGTTTCAACATAAAAAAGACCCTCATATTATAACCCACATTACCATAGGAAAACCCATTGCCAAATTTAAATCAATAAATTAACAATAAAAACGAATTAATGAAGGTACGGACTAATTACGGACGAAGTATAACACTGTTTGAGGCAGTGCAGTTGTACAATAGACGGAGGATGTAAAGGGTTGTTGATAGCATGTCTATATTCAAGAAGAAACTTAAGAAATATTTTGATATATGTTAAATGCTTACAGAGGTATAAGCAAGATGGTAAAAAATATGTGTGGTTATTGTTGTTGTGTACAGATATTGTTAATTAGAATAAGAACTTTGTATCTCACTGTTAGTGGACTGAGGTTCTTATATGTAGGTAAAATATTTATCAGTTGAAATTTAATGAAACTTGACATGTACAAATCATTAAACTGTTTAGACTCCACGGCGTGGACGTCATAACTCATACATGCATTCATAATAGTACTCGAAAAACATAACCCTGCTTATTGCGCAATAGGGATAAAAGTTTTTAACGCCACCATGCCCAACAAGAATACTCTTGGTAAATGGTGAGAGCCATGTTAGCATCAGATAATCTATTTCAAGACATTGTAACATTAGCCAAGGGACCGTAATTGCACATCTCACTTACAATACATATTACAGTCATATTTATCCCGTCTTTACCATTGTACTGACAATAATTGGCTTTTACGATTGCGATACGAACGCCATATAAAACAATTGTTGTGTTGTAATATCAATTCGTATGATTGAGCTAAAATTAGATGGTTTTTATGACACATGGGCCTTGAAAACTTTATTATGTTTATACGTGCGGTACAAGTAGTCTTATTGTCCCTAATGAAATACTTAATTTAACTATAATGTAAAAGAAAAATATTTAAGTTTATGTAAAATTACATATTTAAATAACTTTTAGAAATATTTAATATTAACTTCACTCATACACACAAAGAAACGAATGAAGGGTTTATGAAATTATCCCCAAATGGTCCTCCGATTATGGTTCTTTTATGTATAATGGTGGTTAAACAAGGTTTCCAATTATAAAACCGCGGGCATGACACAACCTCTTAAAAGCAAGGCAAGTAATATACATAGCTCGCGGGTGATCAATAATTCTGGAGCATTTGAACATTAAAAGCATTATCATATGCGTTTAGTTAAAAATTCTATAAGATTGCTTCTTAATTGCATTCGAATATTTTTAAAGTGTTCCACAGCAGAGCAATGAGTAAAAGTCACTTGTTTTTAAATCGTGAATTGCGTGTCTATAATATTAAGTATATACTAGCTCGCTACCATCGAAGCTGCGTTGGTGCTACTCAATTAAACAACACACATTTTGACACTAAATATAATTATTTAATGATTGGTTGTAAGAAGCACGTGTTGAAAGTAATTTTGTACAAGACAAGATAATTGTCAGCTTTATTTTGGTTATAAGTTATAACACTTATGTTATTTCAAAATGGCTAACAAGACCACGAGTATTTATACGTAAGACGGACGTGAAAACAGATGAGGTTGTATTTGAAGGCCTATGTCATAATGCGAACTAATAATTTTTCTTTTATATATTATACATTCGCTGATGGAAGATAGGTGAGGGAATTCAGTATAGCTGACATGCTTCTATCAATCGGTTATTTACTTAATAGGTTATGTTGCAACTATATGTACCAATATTTTGTATTAACTGACTAAAACAATGAGGATCGATGAGGTCTTCTTTTCACAAAGAAAGTTAAAACTATTTCACTCACTACTGGCGAAAAATGTCTTAGGCTCATTATTTATATTATCGTATGCTGTTTGACATGTATTGACCATACTTTAAAAAAGACCATATTTAAAAAACATTGACCATACTATAAAAAAAGTTAATGTGAGTTGAAATTAAAACTCACACCTATTTGCAGAACTGTAACAGTGACAGTAACATTTACATAGGTATACCTGTTGGCATTTGTAGGGTGTAAGAACGGTTCAGATCTATTATTCCTAAATAGGTAATAGATTACACGGCAAAGTTAAAAAAATAATTGAAAGTACAGGAGTAAATCATTTTCGATTTGCATATTCCATGCGGAAGTAAAAAAATTACAATGAAATAATATACCTTACACCTAAAGAATAGGATTACAAATTTATTGCATTCGAGATGTTTACATCAAGGTCTAAACAGCGCATGCCGGTGGAGTCATCGGCCGCAGCCGACGGATTTAGCCGAACCGTAGACGGAAATAGCCGAATGTGAAGAAATATACGCTTGTCCGCGTTTCTGCAAATTGGTTGGTGAGTTGCGCATGCGCAGCGCGGTCAATGGCGATTTATATCAGGGAGAACTAGCTCCTCTGAAACGTGTGTTACGGTAACTATATGGTGCTTATATTATTCACTGATGGAGTAACACTTTACTTTATCTTCACTATTAAATTTAATATAATTTTATGTATAGTAAGGAATAATATTGAGTCCAGAATATGACAGTTTTAATTGCTGTTCATTACTAACACATGTTCACCACAACAGAGTCAGTTTACAAGACACTTGTACTATGTAGGTAAGGCAGAGGCGTTTCAAACGCCCACTTTTTGCATACCTTAATTTATTCCCACTTACGTAATAGGGAAAAGTAGTTATATTGAACAATCATGTAACATGAATAAGGCAAACAACTTAACGTTTTTAAAGAAACAAAACATAAGCTGACAAAAGTTGCTGTAATACATATTTTTGTGTTAATGAATGTTTTATCGCTTCTAAGAACGCTAACTCATGTACTTTATATAAGAATTTAATACCCTATTTCAGCAGCTACGGTTTGAGACAGAGATAAAACAAGATAATATTCAAATTCACATATCGAAGTGCCACAAACTCATACGAGTTTACGAGTCGGACTCTGGAACAATGTTGTGTGAGCTTGTGACCTATCACGTTTGTGTCGGCATCATTATCATAGCACTTGATATTGTGCTTATATAGGCATATGACGTCATTTATGTCAGACTAGACAGTTTCAATGCCGTAGCTTCAAACGGCTGCTTCGTAAGCTCAAGTGGTATGTGTGACGTCAGTGTTTGGCAAAAAAGAAGACTTAGATTGTATTGTTATTATATTGTGTGTAATAGTAATAAGGTCCTTTCAACCCTTAATTTTCTACCCGAACGACAATGATTACTATCCCAGAGTGCTGTACTCATACTATTTTAATTAAAAAAAGAAATATTAAAATCGATATTGTTTTTTTGTTTTTGTTAATAAAAATGGTATTCAATTTTGGAATTAAAGATGTTCTACATTTAAAATGTTATTTTAGATTCTTGTTGATGATCGTGTTGGCCGTAGGATGTTGAATAATAATATATACATATGTATGTACATTATAAATCTTATAAGAACGAAGATACGCTTAAAGTATACTTTACAATTACAATTTAGTTATTAGTTTTATATTATGGTAGACTATACTAGACTACACTATACAAAATATTACGCTTCGTATGTATTATTTTTTTTTTTTGCGTGTTCTAGCCCCCTCGGGCCGTCATTCCACTGGGGTTTTCAGTGGAACGGTTTATCGGAATCGAACCTACTAAAGTCACACTTCAGATTACACCTATGTACTTAATGTCTTTTAAAGATAATCGTTCTTGGAGAAACAAAATAAGAGTTGACCCAAGTTGCTGTAATATTTTTATGATAATGAACCTACTAAAACAACACCGTATGCCATACTGTGCCTAAAATAGGAGGAATGCGGACCATGGTAAACTAGTGCCTAAAGTCAATACATGTACTTCTGGACACCAGGCTATAATACAGTACGTAGTTTTAAATACCATACCACACTCCTGAACCGGCAGTGTCGGTCGATGATCATGTAACCTTATCGTTTATATACTTCATAACATTCCCATAAATGGTACCAAGTCTATTTATATGTTTCGTATCACAAAGATGGCCATGGACTTTCTTTATTAGTAGACCTTGACTTATGAGTGACGGTTTCACCGTACTCATTATCTGCTCGTTCGTGCTTTCCTGCCTATGAAGCAAAGCTCTATTATAGTGAGATGTATATCAAGGTCTGTTTGAAAATAGTTATCGACATCAAATGGAAGAACGATTTACTTGTGTATGATTTTTGCAAGATTTTTTATTTGTTTAGTACCTATAAACTAATAAATAGGACCTACCCTTTTATATATAAGTGCTATAAATAATTTAAAAAATCACAATTAAATAACGACATCCAGGCGACATGTAGTATAGCATTAAAGCTCTTTCATCCATTATTTCTGTTACCTAGATCTTTATGGAATCTAGGTCTGTACGTTGTACGTGTAATAATGCTTACTCACACAATTATCTTGTCACCCATTACCTTCAAAGAAACCGCCGTGATATAAATGAATGGGAGATAAATCATTAGAAGGTACCGTTAGAATATACGTAATATGTACGCATAAGGGTGGACGGATGTAGGACCCGATCGGCTATGTTACTTAGACCTACAAAGAGTGCGTGATTAATGCTCAAAATAAACTTTAAATAACGAGGATTCAGATTGATGGTTGGTAATCTGGCATTTTATTTATATTATATATATTATAATAACGGTCAAATTAATGATAAATGTTATCCAATCGTTTTAGATTTAAGCAAAATCAAAGCAGAATTCAAATTTAATTAAATCATTTTAGAGTAATTCAGATATTCTCGAACTCTCTCTTCTTAACTTCTGTTGACTAAGTACTACACTACTTTACTGATAAGTTAAATTGCAGCTTATCGCTTGATCAAAAAATCTATTGCACTGAGAGACAGTTTTGGATACATTCATTCACAGGACCAGAAGAACTTTATGGTAAACTGTTCTTCTTCTTCTTCGCTGTTTGCAGTGAAAGATGTTTCTGAATGATTCTGTTTTTTTTTTTATTTCTCTTCACAGCCATTTCACTACCGATCCGGGAACATTATCGAAATATTTTCAGAAAGCACCCCACGACTTTTTACATGAAAATAATTTCTTATACTTATTACTCTATCCTTAATAAGAATTATTATAAAAATCATTTTCTACTTTTTAGTTTGGTTTATTTATAAAAGCGTGTTTTTTTAAACTATTATTTATTAAATACACACTTTTCGATATATACACTTGCAAATCGGCAATTGGATTAAGAAACCGCTACCTCCCTATTTGATAATGGATGTACATATATTGTTGTGACATTCTGCCTGTAACTTTATAACCTGTTCATAACTTTTAACAGGTCAACGTGTCCAAAACATCGCATTTATTCCCGTAAGCATATTATATTATACCATATTAGTAGTATTTATTAAATAAAAACTATGTATCACAAAATGAAGTATTTATGATGCTGTCTTACACAAACTTTATTTGTACCATGTATTATGGCTTTATATTATTGGCCATCTGTCAGTCTTTTAGTGAGAATGTATTAACATTCTCACTAAAAGACTGAAAAATATATTAATAAATAATGAATGATAAGACACTGGATTACCATTTGTATATTGCGTCAAGGAGTCGTTAGTGTATTTCTCAAGCAGTCTATGAAACATAAAATTTAAATACACATTGTTTGCGATTCGTGGGAATGCGATGTATTTTAAAATTGTATAAATGAATTCCCATATAAAAAACTCGTGTGCAAAATTTATTAAACGTAATCATAAAGCACATAATATTATTTCTACAACGTATTTTCCTCGGAGATGTAGCCTCTGCCTACTATCTCTCTATTGATGTACAGGCAGATTACTTTAAGGTTTACTCTCATAATTTAATAATCATGTAATTATTAAAAGTAAAGACGATAAATGTACAGATATTTAGGGTTCAATTCCAAAGACTGAAAAGTACATGAAATTAATGAAAATGTTAATATATATAACTCGATTTATAAATAGAGAGGAAAATCATAAAAGGTGTTTTTTTTTGTCGCATTGACAAAAATCACATTACAATAAAACAAAGAAACCATTAAAACTTTGTTTATGAAACTGAGAACACCTTGTGTCAGTAATTAAAGCTCTTCTTATAATTATACATATATACAAACAAGCTGCTTCCTCCTGCTCTGATATAGTAACGTATGTCGGCACTCTCCCAATGAATAGCCAAAGATAGGTTATTGCCGATACAATCAAAAAGATTTAAAAAAAAAGGTTGAAAACAGAGGATGTACTAGTTATATTTAATTTTCCTCGACTAGACATTTATTTTGTAGAATTTGATCAGATCAATTAATATTTGAATACATCAATGTGTTGACACTGAAAAGGTGGGTATTGTTTTAAACATGGGTACGAATACAAAATTTAAGTTGTTCTGTAAAAAGCCTTCTTTTGAAATCATCAGCAAAAATCGTTAACAGATACATTTTTATAATCAAAAGAACTACTTTACAATTAATACGTTTGAAGAACGTGACGAGTCTTACATATGCACGTATAAGAAACATTTCTTTGTAGGTTTCTTTTGGAGTAGAATTATATACATTCCGAGAATTGTTCATAATAACACAAAACACGGAGTTTAATTACATGATATTCAAGAACAAAGACGCTTTTCAAGGTCAATGCGGCACTAGATGAAGTCGATGTTCCGTTATGCATTGTTCATTACCACTTCTATCTTACTATTTAAGTAATCCTAGGGTTACCATTAATTAATCCATCCCAATGTCGTGAAAGTAAGTAAAAAGACCTGATATTTCAGTGGTACGTAAATAATTCCTTTTAAAATATGGTAATTTTCGTTTTGACTTGATTGTTATTGCTGAATGGTCCTTCTGTTTTCAATAACTTTACTAAATTATAAGGATAGTATAGTATAGTATCAACCCACATTAATAAAACAGAAGAATTAAAAGCTATTCTCTAGAAGAATATGTCGGATTGATAAAGCATTTTGATTGTATCGACTATTTACTACAATATTACGTACGGACCTTTAAGAGCGGAGTGTTGAGCGTAAGCGCATCTGAATCTGCGGGAGTGGCTAGTACTTCATAAAAGGGCATTTAGAGTATTTTAGTTAAACACTTCAAACCTCATAGAACTTAATTAGATCATAGGTAATTCATTATTAGGTCTTAACGACCTTTCAAAAAGTGCCATCGCGGACGGTATTACACGTCCACAAGGCGGGGTATTGGTAAAGTTTTCAACTAGCAATAATCGCACCTCGGATAAACCTCATTGGTTACGATATTGCCTCTGCGCAAAGTTGACTGTCTTACAATTTAAAGACCTTTTATGCTTCTGGCGGTAACGAAACCATACCGCAATTTATTTTTATCAGAGTCGCCATCTATTGAGCGCGGCATAAATTTCAGCGGAATAAGCTTTTCCAATTAAAGGAAAATCAAGAATTTTATAATAGCTAACTGTGTACTAATTTTTAGTCGGTAATTTAGTAGAATTTGTACGTTACGCCAGTATAATAAAAGTTTTAAGTCACATTCATTTTAGACACTTGTTCAAAAACAATTTACTTCATGCTAGTTACTAATATATCGAGTTAACTCTGCTATTATTTAAGATTTACACAGTTGAACAAATTACCAAACATGTTACCTACAAATTGGCTGCAATTTTAAGCAATGCCACATTAAAAGCTAAGACAAAATTATAGCTATGGGAAAGTTACTTTACAATAGCAACAGAAATTAAAAATTTAATGCGGACTAAAATTATGATGCAACAAAGTGGTAATCGTGAAACTAGAAATTAACAACGAAATTTTCATTTTAAAATATTCTAGTAATGACTATTGTTCTAGTAAAAATATACATGCATTCCATTAATTTATTTATTCAGGCAAAAACAACAAGCAACAGATGCATATTACAATTTCATTTTAATGATAGAAGTGGTGATACATATTACGAAACCGGACACCATATCACCTAATGATTACGTAAAAACTATGAAAGAAAGTTAAAATTATACGCACAATGCGATAGACAGCCGTTGCAAATTGCAAGACAGCCGTCCCTTGGATCAGCGAGGCAAATCGAAATGGAACAGAGTTGCCATCAGCAGGTCATCTGACGTAATACTAAATAACAAGTGACTGCATAAGGCAAATCAAATGAGCCGTTGCGTGTCGCTGTAAAACTGGCTATCTTAGATTGATGGAATGGGATCGTTGATAGCTAAAAGTAACATGTTTATTGTTATAATGATAGTGTTTTAATAGGAAAACAATCCCATTAACAACTAGGCCCATCATCTCAGTTTCAAGAATAAAACAAGTCCGAAAAAACTTTGACAATATATATAACGATCTTTATTTACATTTCAGGAGACAACAAAAAGAGAAACAAATATACCTTTTGATTTGCGTAAGTATTGAAATAACACTGATTTGTTGATTGAGATGAGTTGTCACAGAAGTTTAGCAGTATTATAAGAGTTAATAGGGTTTTCTTCTAAAACATGATTATTTTCTACTGAAAGTTAGTTTAGTTCTAAATAAATTAAAAACAATTTGCACCACAGTCAAAACAATTTCAGACAGACGTAATTGCCAAGAAACCGCAGTGCCTTACGAAATATAACTCATCAAAATTATCTTGCGAAACTGTTAAACCTTGAATAATGAGAAGTAAGAACATATCATGGTATATATTGTTATGATTTTTAAGACTTAATGATTCATTCGTTTTTACATGTTTTATCATGGTTTTAGAACTAAACCATTATTTTGACTTTGGATAGACTTCGTGTGTGTATGTAAGTATTTGTTATAATATAGTTTTGTCTTTATATCTAATGTTCTCTGGCGACCTTTGCTTTTCATTTATGAGATAAGTTTTGTAAGTTACTAAATCTGGTCATATGCTTTCGGATAGGTGTAAAATGTACAAAAATTATTGTCAAGATTTTGTAAGTATGGTTGTATTTAATTTTATTTTTGGGTAGGTAATAAATTTTTCAGACAATTTTGAATGAAGAATGGAGACTACAACCTATAGTGCAGCTGATTAAAATTTTTAATAAAAAAGAAAAAAGGGAAAGATGAAATAGTTGTTTTCATTAGTTCAAGCAACACAGTAACACACACACAGTTGATAACCAATTACATGGCCACAGCCCATCCGTCAGGTAAAAAGACGGGAACGACGCTTAATTGATGGCAAACCGTTAAGTTGTCTCGCATGAACACCATAGTGGTCCGTATTCTGCAGTTGACTTACTTGCGGAATGATAAATGACTTAGGCACACTTTAAATTCTTAACTTAGACGTTTTAGACGTCTCCTTTATACTCGTCAGCGCAGACATCCGAGACAGTACAGGGACTTCAGAAATAAATTGGTTCTTTGTTTAACTTTAACATGATTTACAAACGATAGCGGTTGTCACTTGAGAGATATTTGAATTGAGTCATATTTTTGTGTCCTCAGATAATTTCAGGTAATTTGTGATTTTCATTTTATCGTTGATTCAATGCATTAATATCTTTCGTTCATGATTATTTCTCATGACTAGAATAAACCACTAGTAGGTACATAGCTGACTTACCAGTGGTTTACTTAGTTCATCCTGTAGTTTACCATGATTATTATATTGTATTATTTGATAGAAAATCAAGCATCTAACATAATATAAATAAGCACATTTTTTCTTTGTTCAAGTCGGCTCGCAATGTTTAATTTTAGTAACCCTATCCAGCTGATCACTAATTAACAAAGTTTGCGCGCAATGCAGGAGCTTTGCAAGACGATTCAATCTATTTACACCTGATATCAATTGCTTAATCTATCCTGGTCATTCATTGACCTGCCTAACGCCTCCACAATTTGTAAATAAACGAGTTAAACAGGCGCTTAAACTCTGAGACACTACGCAGCTTTGCCGTTTAAAGTAAGGCAATATGAAAATTTACAATTCATATTGCAAACAGTGAATCGTGAGTCAAGATTGAATGAATGAATGCATCTTGCGAATGCTTTTGTGGTTGCGTTTGTGGATACGTGTATAATATAAATTGTAAACGTAAACCTTCAGCTTTTGATGTTTCATTAGAACGTCCATCCGGTGGTTTGTTGTTGGTAATGGCTTATGAGTAGATGAACAAAGGGTTTCTTAATAATTAAAATAATTGTATTTAGTTATTGAGTGTTAGTTACAACGTGTTTATGTACATATCTCGTTCACTAACCAGAATTCTATCAAATAGTCTGACTCAGAAATTATATATCCTGTGGGAGATCAAAGTTAGTGACATTGGTTTATGTGCCGGTATTAAATAAAGTATATTCTGTTCTTCTTGTCTGTGGTTTCTTTCTGTTACAATTTACAATATAAAGAACCTTTTTGTCTCCGCGTTTTGCAAATGTAGTGCCGCTTTTTTAAATCTTATTATATTACCGATGTGCAAATAGTAACGCTGGTATTGTAAACACATCTAGTAATTTATCGTTCTTGCATATGTTATCTAGTATATATGTAATATGTAGGTATATACGAAACATTAAAGAACAAAGTAGGATGTTAGGGAAATGAGTTGTTGGCCGTGGTTCATTGTGTTCTTGTACTGAATTTGATTCTCGGGTCTAGGAAATTGTTATTGTTTTGTTATTTTTTAAACAGTCTATAGAGATCGTGACAGGTAGGCAATATGAGGAATACCTTTTCCTACCTCTGTCTGTCATTCGTCTTGTATCCATTTTTGAGTATGTAAAACACAAATACATATATTTCACAATCATTCTCACAATCCACCATTCTGCTTAGTCGGTTTTAAAAGTAAATGCCAAATTAAATCTAATTAAGTATTCTATTCACAACTGCAAATGTTTAAGACATAAATATTTGTATTCAAAATACGTTATTAATCAATTACGATATCTGTAGAGCTGTAAGGGGGCTAGTGGTTAGTCGTGGCGCGGGCGCGTTTGTTGCCCAACGCCAAAGCACAGCTGCAGCAGACCCGCACGTTTCATAATACGTCATCAAAATGGGTTTCAAAACTACTTCATTCGCATGTTACGGCTACAAAGGTCAGTGAAGTACAAACAACTTAAAATATATTTTCAGTTTTGTATAAATAAATATAAACATATAAACACTCGAGGCACTCATGCGGTTTTTTTACGAGTGCTTCATGATTTTGGTTAATAAAATCACACGTTGTCTTAAGAAGCCTGTGAAAAAGTATATTTCGTAATTTTAAGTTTCTAAGTAGCATCGTCAGCATTATCAAGCATTTGTGCAGTCATCGCTTAAATGCTGATAACCGCTTATCGATGTATGATAGAATAACCTTGGGATTTAATTTGAGATCAGCTCTGGCTGGTAGCAATTATGTCGTCATCAGTAACACAAAATTTTGACAAAAACTTATTAGCTTCTGACTATGTAATTCTTGATATAGGGTAAATACTAAATTTAAAACTTGAAGCTTTCAACGTGTAAAATAAATGTAATCGGTTATTTAACCTAGATTATCGTAATGTACACCATCGCAACTTACGTCACTAACTACATATAAGAGAACAACGATTGTGAAACTATATATACCCCATCTCTTAACGCTGGTGTCGTAAAAGGTGACTAAGGGATCGGACTGTTTTCTATCAGACAGTATGTATACAGTAATATAGTGCCCGGTTGAAGGCAATAGGATTGCCTCTATTACGTTAGTGGGACCATATTCAAATTCTAATTGTCAAAATGTGGGTGTTTAAAACATCTCTACCTACTCCTTACGGAATATAAGCTTGGGCGTATGTATGTATGTGTGTAATAAATAGCAAACATAAAAATATTCGAAATCTGTGCATTGCGGATTTCGTCGATTACGGAATTGCATCGCGCATATGCGTGGCCGATCATTACAATGATTTGCGGCCGGATCGACGGTTGTATCTGTGGTCATTGAATTGTGATCTGATTGCTCACTTCACAAACTTACAGTTTCACTTTGCATTCCTTTATTCAGTACTCTCTAATCCAAGGAGAAAGGCTACTCAATTTTGTCAACGCCATCATTATCATGGTTTTATTCGAAGACAACAATATCACTTTCATGATGGAATCTTTCTCCATTGAAACGAGAGCGTTTGTGTACACTGTAGCTGTTGATTTTGTTAGCAAGAGTAAAAGTTAAAATCTGTCGTGATATTATGACTATATTAATGCAAACATGCTTACATTTGAGGTGATTTCCATTACTTGCAAGAATTGTAAAAACGATGGCGAAAGAGAAATCAGCAATTAACATTTGCATTTCTCAGAATCTATATGACATTTCATAAGTACAACAGATCATAATATTCTTATTAATGAAGATTCTGACAGTATTACATAAGATAACAGTCATGCTTTAATATTTCATAATGAAGACGCCAACAAAATTCAAATATTTTAAAATTTCACCTTTGATGATCTTATGCAAGGATTATTTTAATTATAATTGAGTAACTAACTCATGAATATTCACAGCATTTCTTTAAACTAAGAGATGTTGCTCCTTAATATAGTATGCATCTAAAATATTCGTTTACTTTTTACATTATTAACAAGTAAATACAATAGGTCAGGTTTTGAATTAGACCAGTTTTAAACTTGTTTAAGTTTAAAACTGGTCTAATTCAAAACCTGACCTATTTCATACAGGCGAATATCACTCTGTCTTGCCTACTCCTTTAAAAAAAAAAAACAAAGTTGTTTTAGTTTCTCTACGGAATTGCTTCCTTGGTTAAAAAACAACATGCGCTTACACTGCCAATATACAGGAGGTGTGCACAGAAGATATTATTTTTTGGTATCCGCGTTCTTAATTTAAATAGTTTTTTAAGGCAAAGCTCAAGTGACTAATGCCCGTTTTCACCAACGTCCCTTAAATTTTAAGTCAAGTTAGGTGGCCCCTAGGCATAGCTTCGTTTTCACCAACCTTTAGGGGACACCTCCCTTAAATTTTAGGGAGCCGAATATCGTACCCTTAACCAGCCCGTAACAAAGTTACAGAACGTCACGTAACGCGTGTTTATTTTAATTTGCGAAAATGGAAGAATTAAAGAATTCTTTGGAAAATATTGATTTTATGGAAACTTTAGAGCTAATAACTAATCCTAGATTATTATCTAGGCCGCGAATTTACCGTGAAAACCAAACTTTTTTACAAATAACGACGATAAAGATTTTTTATCAAGATATAGGTTAACTAAGGACAGTGTTATTTTATTATTACAAAAAAAATAAACGAATGTTGGAATATCCAGATGGCAGGTAAGAATAATATAATAATATTGTTTAGCTTACTAATATTCAAGTAAGGTTTTTTTACTTTAAAAAAAAGGAAGGATTAACATATTTATATTGTAAGTAGGTTTTAACAACTAACACCATTTAAATACTATTTCATGTCTGAGTATTAGAGAGCACAGAGTAAATAGATCCAGTAGCATTAAATGATGCTGTCAGTTGATTCCAAGCAAATAACTTGGCTTCATTTGTAGCTCCATCGGTTTTTTTTTGTTGAGAATAGTATTTTGTGTTCTATTAGTAATTTCACTAGCTTGTCTTTCTCTTCACATGTAAAATTCTGACTATTTCCTTTTGTCGGCCATTGCGTTATAATAAGGTTAATTTTATTAAGAAAATAAAGAATAAAAATAATAAACACGAGTCGCTGATATGCGTTCACTGCTTGGTTTGGTTTGTCAGTTTACATTCACACTTCACTTCACTCAGAATATGACACATTCTTTTTTTTTGGCTGTGAAATATGCTTATTCAGCCACTTAATAACGTAAAATAACCAAATTTATAACTGCGTACTTTATTTAAATACATTTTGTTAAAATAATAATTAAATCATTTAAATATTGAATTTAAAGTTAAGAAATATTGGTAAAAATTACAATCGAAAACAATATCGATAAAAACACGGTCTTATGAACCTCTAAAATATAGGAGTTCCTTAGTAAGGTGTCACTTGGTGAAAACGAAATTAGGTAAGGGGTGTATTTAGGGGCTACCTTACGTTAGGAGGCTCCTAGTTAGGTGATGCTTTAGGGGATGTTGGTGAAAACGAGCATAATAATGGTACGGGTCCATTGTTAATCACGTGTCGTTTAAGCTACAAAATAAAATGTGTTATTAAAAAAAAATACAAATTCTATAAGAAATGAGAGATGATTTCGTAAAGAATTTGAAAGTTTTTTAATATTATAATAAACGGTTATTGATTTTCAAACTCACGTTAAGGTAAGAGTCCCTTATAATATTAAAAAACACCGACAAACCGTTAACTCCTCGTTGTTCTTCAAAACTTTTATGTCCAAAGTATATTTACCTGTAACAAAATAACAGCACCATTATTAAACCATCGTAAGTTAAACATTTGAACCCCTAGAACTAAGTTCAAGAGCCTCACAATAGTTTTCAAGTACGTTTGTAATTGAATTATAACCATAGCTCGCCCGAGCAGTATTTGTGTCGAACATTAACAACTCTTTCTGATAATAAAACAGAAATGTATTGAGAGCACAAGTTTAGCTCTTTCACAAGAGCCTGGAATTTCAAGTTCAAACAATGACCCTTTACATAGATGTTTAGCTGTTAACAGTAAGTTGTTGTTGAAAATGTTATTTTTTATTGCACGATTTATAAGTAAACATTGAAGGATTTAGTCATTTTCTCATAATTTTTAATTACTTTTGTCTTTCTTTGCTAATATGTTGAAGTTATTTATGGAGAATATAAGTTAATTAATTTTTTACTTGGTTAAAAAATCTCTTCGTTTCGAGTAGCCGCTTACGTCACCTAGGGTGTGCTTTTTATAACATAATAAATTTATTTAAATCTTACCATGTTCCTCAGGGTATGTAGATTAAAAAATAATGTGCTACATTGTACTCACCTGTAATTTGCATCTATAACCAATACTCGTATAACAAGAATTGTCTAATATGACCTATAATAAAATTCAACTTCTTTGAATGACTGTAATTTACATTTAAATTCACGATTGTTAATTTTTAGAGTTAATTGACTCCAAGGCAACAAAGAACAAATCCTATATTACTGCGTCCTTGCTTTCAATAAATTATTGTAATTACAATGTTGCTTAAAATTATTACGAAATTGCCAGCAGTAATATGTTCCTTTCCGTATTCATATTATAATATAGTTTATATTTGTCGGTGTTGCATATAAATATATAATCGATGAGCTGTCAAAAATCACATCACATTATATTATATCATCATATTTGATGAATAAATGAAAGTACATCAGCTGATTATGGTGATCACATAGCATATGGCAAAAGCTAAAAACATAGTGGACTAACCGTTGTGGTGTTATACAAGCTGACAATTAAGCTGTGCGGTTGGCAGCAACGGTAAACTATAAGATTGACGGGTAAATTACTCGTAATGGGTAAGGTCGGTTAACATGACAACAGAATAGTCACGGTTTTTCTTTTTCATTTAGTGTTATATTTCTTCATTATTTTGTAGTCTACTCCTGTACTAGGATTGATTCATGTATCGCGGGACAAATAAATACACAACGGACACAAATCACACCCAGTCAAGATCACACATTTTATTCCGTAATATCTGCCTCAGCAGTCAGGATCACCAACCACTAAAAAAGAGGCCAGTAAATCGTAAGAGGGATCTTTATTAACGTTATTTACTAGAGGACAATTTAAATACGGCACGACGTAATAAATTTGATTGCCTACATAGGATACCAGACAAAATACGAATGCTAAGCGGCGAATAGGAAAAATAACTAAAATGACTTCTCTACTGGCTACGAAAAAAAGAATTTGCAACTGTACGCATAATATATAATTTTTTTACAAACTAAACAGGCATAGTTAAATTAAAATAATAATTAGTTAATTGATCTTAGAAAATTATTAGAAGCAAGATCCAAAACTAAGTTGTAAAGACGATGAGTGTAACAAAAGATAACCACTGCGTGGTTTCATGTAGTCACAAAAATAAAACAGAAACTACTCACCGTTTATAACATTATGCACCAGGAAGCTTACTTATACATCAATTATATAACATAATACAACCTTCGGTTACTCAAAACCAAGAGGAAATAGCAATTTGCATACACTGAGCGATGGACAGATGAACAAAGAAACACTATTATTGTACGTAACACCAGCATGAGCAAGATAATTGAACATTTGTGGCCGGATTTTAGGTTGAGCAAGGCGTTACTATTTATTTCGTTATATTTTGTACAGAGTTGCTAAATTATTTTACTAATTATTTTTAATAAAACTGAACCTGCAGTATAGTGTTGCAGCAAAGAACGTGAGCCGTAAAATGAAATATAAAAATAAAATATATAAGTAGAAACTAAAATAATCGCAATACAACCCTCAGATATTACGAAAGCCAGTGTCATTAACGGTAAGCAAAGATTCTAAGAGTATTCAATGCATTTCAAATTTGTTTTTGAATACGATTGAAAGATAAAAATATATTAACAAGGTAAGAGACTGACTACTATCTGATGTCTTACGATGTTCATCCAATGATATCTAACCGTGGTAGAGCCATGCATAGGCACGAATGGGCCGGCTCGACCGGTGCGATACCACGGCCTCACAGAAAACCGGTTGTGAAGTAACGCTTGCGTTGCATTTCCCCGAAATGAGTGAGGTTTCCGGAGGCCCAACTCCCTCTCTCCCCTCATCTCCTTTCTCCTCACCCCCCTCTCTTCTTGAGATGCGGGTGTCCATGGACGGCGGTTGTCACTTACCATTAGGTGACCCGGCTGTTTGTCTGTCCTATAGTATAAAAAAAATATATATCCCTTTCCCATCTCCTTATTTCCCCTAAACCATTCAATATAATCCGAATTTGACAATTCCTGTCGACGGCAACAGCCTTGCCCCCCATTACGTAAGTAGGACTAAATTATAGTCTTAGTGTTCAATACATGTAGGAATTTAGCCAAAAACATCGGCCACCCTTCTTTAAAACTTTATTTAGTTTAATTTTTTAAAAGACAAATCCAGCATTAGGAATAATTCCTGCTTCGGTTTGGAATTTATAAACATTAATACAAAGGACACAAATAACACCCAGACCCGGGACACCTAAATGTGGATTACACAATTTTTTTCTTGTGTGGAATCGAATCCACGACCTCCGGCTCAGCAGTCAGAGTCACTAACAACTAGACCAACAGGCCAGACAAAACGAAGTGATTTTCAGTTTGCTTAGTTAGGAAGATATACACGTTAATTCCAAGTATTAGCCATTAACTTACTGTCGCTCCATAATATTAACTAGCTAAGTATATTCTATATAAATTTGTATCAGTCATATAAAAAATAATGATAATATTAGTGGTTATCTCAACGAAAAGATAATTTGTCATTAATATGACTATACCTACAGAAAATTCAGAGTTATTCGAAGATTACCGATTTAAGTTGTCGACAACTCAATCAACATGGTAGTTGACCCAAAAAGTAGTACCGCCTCCTACAGATCAACTGACGCAAAATTTTATCACATATACTGCTAGCAGGTTATTCACCTCTGTTGAAAACAAAATGAGGTTCAGTCATCACCCACCCACACTGCACATTACCAATCAGTTTACTATTCGTAGTAAGCCTACGTCCAGTGTGTTTACACATAAATGTATAATCAACAGAATTGTGCTCATATTCGGGGTTATTTACCACTAGCTGTTACCCGCGACTTCGTCCGCGTGGTATTTTTCAGTTCGCAGAGTTTACTATAACTTATTAATTCTGTATTTAAGAAATACCTATACTGATTTTAATGAAATTCTTTTAATCGAGTATTATAAAATTTTAATCGTCTGGTCGTGATTTTGTTTTTAAGAATCAAGGTCAAATGGAGAGAAAAAGTATGATGCTTTACTTTGCATCCCTAAAAGGTAATTTTACGTTTATTATAATATCTTTAGAATATAGTAACACTATTGCTTAAGTAATAATAAAATTACTAGAAGAATGGTGGTTAGTCATTTATACAATTGAAATGATTAAACAAATATCAAAAGTTAAATTACATACTGACATTGAATGTAAAGAAGGTCTTATCAAAATAATATTTAACATAATGTTTTTAAAAGTAGTTCATTTAAAGCTGTTTCTTCATCTCTGTCTAATTCATCATATCTGACTGCACGAATAACGCAATAAATATTAATTAAGGATATTAGGTTCTCTGTCACTGAAAAGGTGTTACAAAAATAAACGAATGTAATATAGAAAGTGATAACGTGTTACTATGTCAAGATACATTAGTATTGCAAACAAGCGTGACAACTGGTTCCACTCATGGAGCAACTGTACACAAGAAAATAGGAAGAAGAACTTCTTGCACCTCAAAACTTGGCGTCGTCTAATTGCTAAATTTTGTTTTATAAACTTTAATGTGCACAGACACAATGTTCTGCTATTCATTTAAAAGGGGAGACCTTTGAGAAGGAAGTAATTTAAATACTCACAAGACACCTATTGTTATTAAGTAAAGAACATAGATGCTGTGTTTCTATTAAAATTCCACTGACTCTATTTACAATTTATAAAGTTGTTACAAAGTTTTACAAATTGAGATCCGTTATTAACAGTAAAATGCGGTGAGAGGTGCGAGAGAGCTACTCGACTTGGATTAGGACCTCGAGGCAGTTTTTGATGAGGTCAGACTGCTAGATAGTTTCCTATTGTCTAACACCAGTTCTTGCGAAGCACGTAGATATTAAGGTGATAGCTAACATTATGGTCATAACAGCCATGAATGGACTAAAATTACTAATAATATCTGCTGGCTATCTATAAATAAAATAAAAAATATTTACACAATTAGTCTCCAATAATTTTATCTTATGTTTTGAGCGATATAGTATAGTATAGCGATATATGTTGTATAGTTGTATAGTAGGTATATGCTTGCAGTCATGCGACTTTAACGCTGAATGAGTTTTTATAGTAAACTTTTTCTCGCATCATTGGTGTAATTTAAGACACTTAAAAGAAAGTTTGTCTTTATTACTGTGTTCTTATTAATTTTAAGTAAATTACAAAAACTATTTTAATTATTAATAATTTATTAGTAATTGGGTTTTACTTTATTTTCTTTCGTAATACATGGCAATTGTTATAAATTTAAGTACTTACCTTATTAATATGTTTCTAGACTTTTTAATTGGTTATCATTAAAAGTGTTATTAGAATGATCGAAGCTAGGAATTGCCTAGTAAGTAAGTACCTAGGAATACCACTTACAAACAAGTATGCAATAGCAATATATTATTAAATCATAAGGCAACAATAGCTGTTCTATAAATCCAGAAAATGATGCTAAGCGTCCATCGTAATTTGCAATTAACCTTGAGTTAATGCAGAAACAACACTCAGCTATTAGATTAGTTACAGACACCAATTCTCATGATCTCCTATTGTCCGTTCCAGAGATTTACAAGTTCCTTAAAGTAACGGCGAGTGGGTGTACCCGAGATTCTAAATCATGAAGCCACTTACACCATGGAAGACAAATTGAGCCATTTTGTCTATTTCAACATCTACTTTATTCGACCAGAACACCTTGAACTCTGGAGATGCACAATTTGATATTTTATATGTACATCAAAGTTTCAGGATATATCAGGCGCATGTCCACGTAAAGTTAAAACTGTTATACAACCAGAATAAAGGGCATTGCCAATTTACGAATATGATGCAAAGCGACTCAAGCTTAAGATAACATTATTTGTTACTGCTATAGCCACAAAATGTTTGTTCATCGTATCGTGTTCAAATGTAAGAGAGATACTTGTGCGCCGGTGTTAAGTTACGGAAGTTTAAAGCCACTCGAGCTTGTGATTTCTAGTCAAATGCATCAGAGCCTCAAGTGATCCAACGTTAGAATGTTATTTAGGAAATATCTAATAAAGAGTAGTTTATATGTTCGAGGAAAAAACTACAGTACAAAAGTCTACTGATGTCAGACTTGATTTAAAAAAAACTTGACTTGCAAAAACCTAACATCGATGGCCTTGTGCTATCTACACTAAATGCTTAACCAACATTGGTAACAGCTAAGCAAACAACCAAACCACAATGATTTGTATGATCCGTGAAGTGTTTTAAAAAGATGATTATGATGCATTTGTATAACTGCATGATCCTCTCTTTGTTAGCTTGTAAATATTAAAACTGAAATTAAAACTATGATAATGGTTATGAAAATAAATACAATTATAAATAAACTAAATTAATAATAACATTACGAAACTGCGAGTGTGAATATTCTCGAGCTAGATAATAGTATGAGATAAAAGGAAGTGTTTTTATTGCTAGTTAACAATAAGTATAAGGAATGAGATCACCAACCATGTGTGAGTCATTTAATCTATTAAAATACCAACATAACTTGCTTCTGGTTGTTTAGAGTGCCATTGACCTAAATAAACATTAATTCGCGAGACTTTTGCGTGTTCACATTTCAGTATTATTAATAATGTTAGCTATATTACGAAGCTCTGTTTTGTGTATTTTTAGATCTAAATCAAATCAAATCAAATCAAATCAAAATCGTTTATTTCAACTGAACCAATCATAGGTATTTTTGAATTGACAAAAGAGAAAGCCGGTCAGGCTAAGTGAGTCATGAAGCTGGTTGCCTGTTCTAATACATAGATCCTATGGAGAAGAACAAGCAAGAATCTCCAAGGACACTCTTTTTCAAATATTTTATATAAGTTTTTGTAATATACAATAAAATAAGATATGTGAGGACAAGGTAATACATCATTCTAAAATAAAGTTCATTACTATTCTATGTTAAGTAATACCAGTCCGAGATGACCAGCCCCGATCAACGGCACTCGTTCACGAGTATGGCGCATGCGGCAGCCACAAAATACTTCTTCAAAGCAAAAATACTTCTTCAAATAAATATTAATTTCCTTAAATAAATTAATAGAACAGCGTCACTTGAATATGAAACCAGATCAATTAGAAGTTTGTAAGCAAATAATATTCTACATAACAAAATATTCATGTTATTAGCTGCTTACAAAAAACTTAATAAAGAACTTCGGTTGGAAAATCTATTCAATCTATATGCACTATTGTCTAAACAAAAAAAAATACCGAGTTTTGTCAATAACCATAAGTCAGTGTATTTACCTATCTCTGGTCTTAAAGTGGAGACCGCGAACCGATAAACGTAAGGTAGGACGACCCTCGGCAAGACACACACCGGTCTGGTGACCTGAAATATGCTGGAATCGACTGGAGGCGTAAGGCGGAGGACCGGGTGCTATACCGCGCATTGGGGGAGGCCTATGTTCAGCAGTAAACTACAGTTTACAGTTCTAATTGATTGATGGTGCTCATATTTAAATCAAGCTTTAGAACATGTGAAATTCCAAAAGCAATGCAGTGATCTAATAATTGAAAAAAAATAGTTTAACATGCACATAAATTAACCTAGATCTTATGCGGTTTAGGTTGACGAAGTGGAGTGTGTTTGTGATGGTCGGTAACGGACGGTCGAACTGTCCGGCATAACGGAACAAACACGTGCGCCCGACACTGGCAATACTGCATCAGCTCACTATATTGTTTGTCAACCGGTTGTGTCAGTTCTAACTAAAATTCTGCACATTAAGCCACTTCAATCAAAATCGAATTACATGGATTAGTAATGAAATTTAAGTAACAAACATATCTTACGCGTACGGTGAAGCAGTTAACTTTCTTGATGACATTTGGCATTAAGATTAACAAGTTTAATAGAAATTATTACGAATGCTGTAACACTACTTCGAGTTAATTCACATTGCAATTTGGTAGTTTTGATAACTCCAATTTGTGCCGCTCACACAATGGTGTTGTGAGTGATCTTAGTACCACATTGCAATTTGTAGGCCACATTGGTAGAGCAATCAAAACAATTGCGTGACTGAAACTGTATATGATTTGTAGCTGAGATCGTGCTGATAAATTACTAGCATTAATAAAAATTAATGAGAGTTATAGGTATTATAGCTCTGCAAGGAATTAATTTAAAGACAGGCTAGGTAGTGAGGTTATCTTTGTGAATAAACGCTCAACCAGCAAGCCTTTAGATTATGTGAACTCGACTGTCAGAGTGCACTGTCGATCATTCAAATTCATAACCCTTAAAAGAAAGTAGAGCAAATAAACATAACTAAAATGGAGAAACGTCTACAAAAGAAATAATGCTTGAACATAACGAAGGAGCCGAACGGTACAGTCGATTATCCTTTCTGAAAGCCGGCGATAAGCAAGCTTGAAAATGGCGCGGTAAAGCTGCAAGATAAAATATTGAGCGGTGATTCAATAAAGCTACGTTATGAAGTGAGACCTACCGTGGTGTTCAATGTAGAACGTGCTGAATTAAGGACAAGAATTGTTGCACTAAAGTAGAATAGAGCTGGTTTGTATTGTAATTATATTTATTTATCTGTCCAATGTTTTAGATTTTGTTATGGCTAAATATAATTTTAGTAAATACATAGTTTGATTTAGAATAAAATTAGTTTCTGATGATACTATCTATCACAAACCGTGTTTCTTCCAAGAAAAGGCTTTATTTTTTATTTTCCATAGAGTCAGAGATAGCCATGACTTTTAATGGCACTTATACTGATGAAGAATGAAAGTGGACCAAAATCTTGTAGCACCGCTACAGCAGGTTTTTTATATATATAACAGGCACTCAATTTTATATGTAGGCCTACATACACGGCCTGTGTGATGTGTTTCATCTCATAAAGGTTTTGTTTTAAATCTCAAAATTTAGTCACCTTTCGAGTCAGTTTCACACCTGATTTTGATAAAAAAAAAACCTTGTGACTGGCTTACTATATTGACAAGTTGACAAGTTTATCTTCCAATGAGGCATTGTGAAATTGACGTATTTTGTTATATTAATCAGTAAGTGCAATTGATATCGTATCTCATCATGTCATTTTATTCGATGAATCATTCTCAGCAGCACATATACGGGTTCATATTAGATATATAAATCTGGTGTTCAGCGGAGTAACATTGATGATAGAACTTTTTGTTTTCCGGATTTTGATGTGTATAAATATAGCGATGAAGACTTGGTCTATTCAAGACGCGAAAGTTAAAGAACAGTTACATGCTAATAGTAAGTACTGTAGCAATTTTAATGTTTCCTTAGTGAATCTAATTATAATCTCGACAAGCCTGACATTACCTAATCAAAATGTTAATAACACGCTATCGCTTAAAGGAAAATCTTGCAATCGAAAGCTTTTGCTCTAGAAGGGATACACATACATATGTACTTCCTAACTAGTACTTCTAACAGTACTTTATTCTAAGCAATGACTACTTTGTGTTACACTGCATCACTTTAGAACTATAGAGTCACCCTACAATGACATTCATTTTACCACTCGATGCCGTTGCACCATCTTTGATTAAATCTAAATCGATTCTTCCTACAAAAGTTTCTTCTTAACATTGTAAATCATTTAATAGCATGCATCATTCTACCTTCATTACCATCCCTTTATTACTTTCAACATTCAAAATGTTTCATTAATGATCGATAGTTCAGTTTCTAAAAAAAAATAAGAAGTTACAGCACCTTTGTTACTATTTAAGATAGGGTTTTCATCATTAAATCTGGGTGTATATCGCATGTAAACTGTATATTATCGATTAATCCAAGCCATCCATCCATCATAAACTATTAAATTTATTATGAGTAAAGCAAGAAAAATAAATAAAAACCGAACCGAACTGAACTGAAAATGTACAAAAAATTTTTACATAGACAATAAGCTTGAAAAAGTCGAGGTTGTCTGTTACAAGCTTAAAAGAAGTCTTACTCAAATACGTGACAAATATTAGCGTGATTTAGAATTTTGACACTCCTAAATTACTTGAAGGTCGTAGTTACGAATGCTTTTTTAAAGGGCAATAGAAATCTGAGATGTAAAAAATCTAGACCAGATCTACAAGGTTTTCAACATAAAAATTAAAACTAGTAGACTCAGCTTAGCCTTCAATTATAAATTACAGAATAAAAATATTGACTAACACCGTATCGTATACTTATAGATATATATATAACTTGTAGATCAATTTTAATATTTCTATAAATAAATTTGTAATAATTGTCTCGATTTAGTTTTACCTTAGTCTATACTGCTATAGATGCTAGTCATCTTGTTATTACTTCATTTCTGTCGATCGATCGAACGATAACTTCATATCATACTTCAAATATGTTTATCTACAGTAAATTTCTCTTTCTATCTAACAAAGATCGATTTGATCATTTTCGGTCACATCATTACTTTCATTTTCGATTTCATGATATTTATCAGAAAATTTTGTATACGATACGGTGTTAGTCAATATTTTTAGATCTTAATCAACTGAATAGTAAAAAAAGCACACGCAAAGTAAGTAGATGTAAATAATGATTAGAGGAAAGATTTGGCAATTAAGTAAAATACACTATCGACAGAAATAAATGGCAAGGGCTTATAGTTATAATTACGTGTTGATATGCAATAAAGAATCATACACAAATAGAGAAAGTGTCTCCAGCAGACAAAAGTATTTTTTGTGAATAGTTACATAAATCTTGTATAATGGAAAATAATTGCGGTGTACACAAAAGAAAGTCAATAGTTAAGGATGTTATCAACGAAATAAAATATTTATGAGATTATTGAGCATCGTGACACGTACTTGTTGATATTTCGTGTAACAATGAGTTAATTTCCTAATGACATTGGATCTAGGACAAGACTGTTGTGAGAAAGAGACAGGTGGATTTATCCTAAATTTTCACTTCATTTTGCATTTTCGCTTCTCGTGGTCATTAACACTTTACAGTTTAAATGTAGTAAAAACTAATTAATAGGCCTCCTTCATTAGATTTGATTATTTTTTGGATTTGACGATCAAAACTTTTTATGAAACAGATTTGGAAAGAACTGTGGTAAAAAAAGAAAAAGGGAAGGAGGCACAAAATAGATCGAAAAAGACAATTTGTGTACCAAATTTTGTAGTTGGCCGGTTTCAAACGGTCATGTTTATTAGGTATAAATATAGTAATTCTGTTACGTATTACTCTTTCATTACTACTGTGTTCACTTAATTTAGTATTTTGAGTACGTCATGTGCGGAGATAGGTAAAGGGTTAGGGTACACAGCTTTGCCTCTTACACGATAAAAATTTAATATTGTTTACTGTTAAATAAAAAATACCTAAACAGTCTAATAACCTGTCAAACCGAATGTTTGAAGTAAAATGTTAGGAAACAGTATGCAGTGCAAACAAGATAATCTCCAAGTTGATTCCTCGCTTTATTATATGTGAGTTACATATTTCCCGTCTTACAACCACGGCACTCTTTGTGACTAGTAATTTTTGCAAAACTGTGAAGCACGTGAGACGACAAAAGACGCATGCGTTCGATGACAGCTACCCATTCACTAAATCCCAATGAATTATTTGTCACATCAATGTATACATGAACTCTAAAATTTGTTATTTCACTACGGAGAATAATAAATCTTGTAGCGTGTGTTGTCTTTTTCAATTATGGTCCATCAGCCTGTTCAGACTAAATCTAAATAATGCTGAGTATTTACTTGATTGACAGTTAAACTCCAAGTATCAATTACTTCAACGGATTACGAGTTCATGTACGAGTTTGCAAAAGAGAAAGTGACATTTACTACAACAGTGCAAATTTTTACTGCACACAGAAGTAATGGAAAAATATAGCTATAGTACTTTGTATTTATTACGAAAGTGCAATATTTTTAAATTAATTCATTTCACCTAGACCTAGATAGATTTGAATTTATGTAAATGTACCTTCCCAATTGCTAAATACCGTAGTACATCATTAAATATTGAACATTAAATTCAAAAAAGTCAGACGTGCAGTCCACTTCGTTATTGTAAAACATCACACGGAAGCTTGTTACAACAAATATTTAAATAAACGTAGTCTTTAAATACCAATTTAAATAACAACGAAAACTAAGCTTTAACAATATCTCAAACTGTCAACACAAAATGCACAGAAACTGGGTTATAAAGTGGACAATGTATTTGACTTGCCATTGATAACTTACATTGTATCAGGAGGAAGGAGACAAAGGGCCATCGCAGTCAACTAACAAAACCCGATGGAGACTTAACTCCGAAGAAGACCGATTTTGTATTATATAAAACTTTAAAATTATATGGTTGTGTATGTTTAGTTATCGATAAATCGAACAGGCCAGTAAATCCTTATGTTAAATGAAATCTACATACTAACATTATTTTCAAAAGTTACATCTAATTTGCAAGGAGATTTTGCTTTAAACTTTGTACTCATTTATTTTTATTTGCGTTATCTTTGTAACAATCCAAGCCTTAAACCGAGTGCTGATTTTAATCTAAATCCATTTAGCGATAAGTGCGTGAACACATTCGGAACCAAAAATATAAAAAAAAAAAGCATTTAGAGAAGAACAGACGCCACAGCGTCTGTCTTCTTCTGTAGCGTTCTCTGTAGCGAAATATACCCACACTTATATGTCACCGTCAGTTTAGTACTGCATTGTTGATGCAAAATAATTAAAATATTCAGTTTCCTTTAGTTTTCCTAGCTGCAGCAACTCGTCAGCATCTCAGGTCACAAGAGGATTTAGGTTTGTACCTAAGTAAACAATTGAATGTAGGTAAGCTGAATGCGACCTAGGAATCCTATTCACATCACAATCGATTTATGCGTCACGTTGTCCGGAAACAATTACATTTACTGCAGGACTCGTCGCAGTGAAATTGTCATGACCGTTAGAAAACATTGGCAAATTGTACAATACGTTAATCGTTCAGCTTTCCTTCCGTCACGGGTAAGAAGATACTAGAAGGGAAATCGGTACTGAGGTAATTATGCTAAACACGATTGACGAAGTTGTTTGATTGAAGCTTATGTCATTGTTCAGTAATTAATTGTTTACATTCACTTATTTTTATTTCTGGTTGAAAAACGGTCTTACATGTGATTAAAAATGAATAGCAATTCTACACTGAGAGTACTGACTGACACACATAATAAGACAGCCCACTAAAAACAAGTATAATTGGTAAAAAATATAAAACCCTGCAAGACTACATTATTAAGTATTTCTCTTTTTAAGCTTACGTTATCTCTAAATGTTACTCTGCTGTAATGTTACCCTATATATATACTATGTATGTCACTTTCACTACTAAGCCATTCAAATGATACGTCACATGTCAAAATCCGTTGAGCCGTTTATGCTCTAGGCCGTTATAAAGAAACAATACATACATACTCTAGAAAAACAAAATCAAGAAAAAAAAAGGATAAAAAGAGCACTCAGAAATGATGACTGCACGGATGGCGTAGCGGTTTAAGTAGTCACCTCGTTACCACGCTGCCACGCCTAGTGCTGTGGGTTCGATCCCCGCACGGAACAACACTGTGTAATGCTCAAAATTGTTGTTCTGAGGCTGGGTGTTCTTTGTATCCGTTGTTTAAATGTTTGTAAAAGTCCCCCGCGACACAGGAAATAATCTTAGTGCGGGAGCTGTCTTTTTTATACAAAAAAAAACAATATATCATAAACAAAGCGTTAAGCTGAGGAAGTAAGAAAAAAAAACAGCTTCTTATCATGACAGAGACATGTGACTGGTACAATTTATACGACAAAATAAGAGTAACGATTTGATAAATTTAATTCCAAACATTAGTTACGACTCTTGACTTTTAAAACTACAAAAGCAATGTAAACAAAAAATAAATAACTATTTTTTATACACTGAACGTTATCGAGATGTTATGTAAGAAAATTGGTGTTATTTTTACATAAACGTAGTCTACCGCTATCCAACAAATTAGATCTACTGCTGAACAGATCTTGATAACGTTTCTAAATTGAATTCGGTTCATTTGCGACTGGACACTGGAAACTGGATTCTCGACAGTTAATTTGACATTTACATAAATAAAACTGTCTCTTTCATTTAGATAGAAGTGCGGGTAGATTTACAATTTGCGATAGTGTAACGGATGTTGCAAATTTTGATTATCGGTATCGCCAATTACATGAGTTTGTCGTGTAATTAATAGTTTTTTGATACTTGTAGATATTTCCTGAGAGATAAAAAGCACTATAGAATTGTTACGATGCGAATGCATTTTCCCTGTCAAAATGCATATCTACTGACGCCTATATTCCCGAAGGGGTAGGCAGAAGTGTCCTAAAGGCACAGGTTGCAAAAATTATAAATATATCTACGAATCAGGTTCAATTTTCCTATTAAAGTGTTATTAAAAACTGTTTTAAGTAAAATTAGATAGATAAAGAAATCGCATTTCCATACATAACATTACTTATTTAATTTAGTTGTACAGGTAAATTATCTGTAGAACTAAGTCTATTGAGGTTCTCAAGCAAAAACATAATAATATGTACACATAGATAATGATGATCTTTATATAGTGAAAATTATCCAAAACTATTGTCATTATTCCGAACCATGGTTCCGAGAACTGCACACAAAAACCCGTCAACTATACTTCGTGCTCACAATTCATGTTGTAACGCGTAAATTCGCGTGCACAGCCGACTTTGGTGTTGCTCGACTATAATCGCTCGGCGTCGGGCTGTCTCGTCGGTCACGAAGTTTCTTATACCTAAGCATTGCAATATAAGCGGAAGCTAGGAGTAACCTTGAATTGCCACAAATAGTCTTAATTAAAAAAATTTTCATTGTAAATGTTTCAGCGAACGTTAAACATAAAATGTGAAAGTTACAAAGGTATTAACCAACAAATCGTTTTACTTACTCACTAGCAGCGTTACTGCTGCACTTCTAAGTGTCGTAGCGTGATGTTTTATAGCCTATTTTAATCCTCAATATATTTATTGTGATATTCCTTACCCAAGATCCCGACAATAGCCAGTTCAAACAAACAATAAGCTCTTCAGGGTTTCATTACGTTAGTATGTAGTTATTTTTAACAAATAAAATTGATAAATAAATAAATGAGATGGAACAACCCCGTAACTTCCCAAATATCTATTGGGGGTAAGGAGAAGCCCTTTTTACTCCGGAATGATGAGTATTTTCACGCTTTTTAAATGAATATACTTGTAATGTGTACCTACGCATGCGTAGAGAGTTAAATATCAGTAACTAAGGAATATTGTAAAGTAGTAGGCGACCTTTAAAGCGTTTATCCGTTTGTGACCATCCAAGTTTCTGACGGACCACCGGGATCGGCTGAGTATGTTTAGTGACGATCGGCTAAGTTATTGTTTGTTGTTAAACACCTAATCAATTGTAATGGAAGTGAAAACGGGAGTTAAATTAAATAGAAATAATACACTTCTTCTTTGATAATTCGTGTAAAAGTTATAAATGATGTTGCGAGTATCAGTAGCCTGTTGACAAATGAAATGTCTAAACTACAAACAAATTATAATAAGAACATTAATTTTGCTAAAAAGGTTTTTACACACGCTATGAGACATATTTTAAGCGTGGGAATATAAAGCCATGTCTACACAATAGACCCTTTGTACGAACTAAAAGATAAACATACTGTTTTTTATTAACTACACAGAACATTTTTTAAGAGCCTTAATGATTTTAGGCCAATTACTATAATCAACGCAAAGAGTACACAAGGCCAAGTTGTAAGTTGGGTTGTTGTAATTAACATGGCTTTAAATTTTATACATACATATAATCTGTGCCGAAAACATTTGTATTTTGTCTGTCTGATATTATATATATATTATATATATAATACTGTAATCTATTTCTTAATTAAGATAAGTAAGGTTACAACACAAATATCTAGATTTTGTCATTAAAAGTTCTCGATTATGCTACCAGTTTCTTATAAGATTTTTTACGAACCTAAGTTTTTTAAACGCTATGTAAAACGCTTACAAAATTTTTAATAAATAAAATTATATTCCTTGGCTAAAAGTCAAAAGCCTTTTATCTTTTTACAGATATATTTATAATCAATATTACGTCATAACAAAAAATGTTTAGGAAGAATAATTGTTAAAAAAGCTTTCAAGGATCACAGCTAAATTATTATTTTTTTGTGCGAACTGCAAGCACACAAATACTTTTGGTCACTATCGTTCTGTTAAATTTAAGCTTTTAGGCGTCATTGTAGGACTACTATCAACATGAAAAGATATATTTTTTCCCTCAAAATTCTAACTTTAGATAAAAACTTAACCACCAAAAACTTTACATACACATGAATCAAGATGTCATGAGCTCAAAAACTCCTTGAATGTATGTCTCCCCTACAGCCACTACACAGATAAAGATAACAAAGATTATATACATATATACTTATCTACCTTCAATAAGTCGCGTAACCAGATTTGCCAACTGGCTTTTAGTGCTTTTTTTTTCGAAATTAAAACATGTAATTCACCGCCCTTATTAACAATGTTCTAAGTCCACAGTCTTTACAAGTACATTTTGTTTTTCGAACAATTTTGAAGTATCTGACAAATAAGAATTTTAAGACAGATTACATTTTTTTTTTCATCAGAATCAACGAGAGTGGCAGGCCAAGTTTTCAAATTTAGAATGTAACGCTACGTCTTAGGGCCACTTCGATAGTTTGATCAGCCGATTTTAAATCGTCAAATGCGCGCACTGCCATACAACGTCAGCAGGAATGCCAAAACAATAAAATCAGGAGCCGGCCGCTGGCCGATTGAAAAATTTACCTGTCAGCGACGGCCCTTATTAAGTCCATATTAAGGTTAGTGGACTGTGAACGCCTTCTACTGTGAGTAAAGGCGCGTGCGCATTTGAGAACTAACTAGTATACGTGCATGTATAACAGTGCCATATAAATGTAAGTACCTTGACATGTCATTCTAAGGAGTTAATTACTCAAACAAGACTTACTTATGTAGTTCGCACACTTTTATCAATATGTAAATTAACATAGTTTTATTAATGATGTATTATTTACAAGTGATTTGCGTCAAACTAGGATTGTACTTGAACATATAAACATAGATTCTGATCTCACAGGCTTTTAGTTTTCTTTATTCCTTAATATTCTAGTAGAAAGATGTAGGTGAACAAATTTCTTTTATAATAAGGGTATAGAAAGGTTGTTCAGTGACGTGCAGCTAAATCCACTTATTAAGAAAATATTTCTATGAAAAGTAATAAAATAGCAAGGTTTGTTTATATAATATACAGTAAGTAAATCAATGGATGAATCAAAATATACGTAACGCGATATCAACCTTATTTGTGAATCGATGACAAAGATTCTTTCTTTGATTGAATTAAAAATTAAACACTATTAAAATATTATCCTGATATGATTTCTATATATATTTTTAATATAATATATTTAATTTCTAATGTCTACTATGAAGGTACTATATATAAAACTTCTAAATTTATAAATTTATTACCGTGCAAACAGCATACCAGAAACCTCACATATCCTTGAACCTAAACCAATCAATAAAAAAAAGCATAAAGTACACAAAAAAAGCGGTAATTACGAACGTTAACCCTGCAACCGTAGGGCCCGGGCCGAACACCCTCTTTAAATAATTGTTTACACAACATGAACCAAACATGCTGGGCCACCCCAGCATCTGACGGGACGGAAACATGATATTTATGATACTATACAGAGTATTGGGGAGAAACAGAGATCTTCATATGAAAGGACACTTTGATGTAGGTTTATGTTTTTTGTTTAACTTGAACTACTAATCATATTAATTACAATTTTTGATGTCGTAAATTAGGAATTGGAATACACTGACATACTCTACTTTTTATGTTGTTAATTGCGGCACACTAATCGTTATATATATACAATATATACATAAAAACAGAAAATTGGTTTAAGTTAATAGTTACTTGCTCTATCTAGTTCTAGAATATTAAAATTCAAATACCTACTTTTTTACCTGATGGTAAGTGACTACCGCCGCCCATGGACACCCGCAACTCAAGAGTCACAAGTGCGTTGCCGGCCTTTGAACTTTGTAGTGATCTATAATTCCATTATATAATTTCACAATAATCAAGTATTATATGACACTTTGATAAATGTAGTCTTTTTATAGACCTTCTTTTATGCAAGATTATATATTTCAGCAATTGTAATGTATAGACAATAGACACTGTGACAGCTAAAATAACTAGAGACACATCAAACCGTAGAACATTCTGATATTCCAGCTACTCTGTACAAAAATTCAATCATCGCTAGATAATGGGCTGATGAGCTGAACCCATGTCTAATCAACATCCGAGTGCTGAGTGGTACAGCCTTATGTTGTCTCACACACATTATTAATCTGTGCTTTTTATTCATCGCACCGAAGAGTAAAATTATTTATTATCGGGTACCAGTGGTTTTAATGGGTTACAGTAAACTGTGGTAGAATAATATGTTGTAACTATAATAGTACAAAGGGTTTGCTTCCATGTACTTTTTCATGTTGCCTATATTTAAATTTGCATTAATCTATTAACTAATATAAATGCGAAAGTTCAGTTGGATGTTTGTAACTCTGGCGCCAGAACGGCTTGACCGATCGGGAAAAAAATTGGCATTGAAATAGCACATAGACAATTTTTTATCCAAACAATTTACTTTAATAATGGATTACAGAGTCATGCTCTATGGTTTTGTCGTCATTCTTGATTAGAACTACTAAAAGTTCTGGCATTTATCATAAAAAATGTAGACATAAGTCAAATTCTCCTTTTAAAAATAACATAGTCACCAAGTGGCATAAACAGGCGGTTGCCAAGCAGTTTAAATATAAATTACACAACATACTTACAGGGAAACTTCGATATAAAACGTGCTGAGAAGTTACTAACTATTTATGAATAAACATGACGAAATTACATGAATGAATGTGTAATGCGAAAACCTGGCAAACTAACAAGAAGTCAATCTTTAAGTTCCTAAATTAGAATTTGCTAAATAACAATCACATTTGACATATAAAACGCTACTACTATGTTAATTCTATTATTAAAAAAAATGAAATCCGACTGCCTTATTGTACTATTGTTTCATTTGTTTATGTAATCTCGAAATGTTATACGCTATCGGACCCACACTATTTAGACGATTCAGACACCTCACTGATAAAAAGCAGATAAGTGACAAAGAAACATTTAACATAATTATATACTTACATACATTCGGAAAACACACACAGTCGGGTAAAAACTCAAAATAAGTGTGACAGCAAAAGCTCACTATAGTCGATGTTTGTTAAAGATGTATGAAAAAAAAAACAAAGGAAGCATAATGATCACGCAAAAGCATATTTTATGCTTTTATAGCATGCCACCACAAAAATAGAAAAAAAAAAAACATAAGTAGCTACTACCGTTCTGTTTATAGGTTAAGCGCGAACATTTATTTAAAATATCATAAATACATTTTAATCAACATCACACAAGAAACAACGTAATTAAAACTATAGTCTCATTGTACATCAGTAAACGGTATCGATCTTAAAATGATTATTATTACCCAATAATGTAAAGTTGCCAGGTGCTGAATATTGACTGTATAACAATCGAAAAACCAACCAAACTATTAAAAATAAATGAAAATATAAGCAATGAAAAGGTGTGAAATTTATCCATAATTAAATGGTGTTGATCAAAACTTTATTAGAATCTCTGGTTAATTTACTCGAAATAGTTAATACGGCAATCATAATGTTGCTATGTAAGTAATAAAATTGTCACCCAGTCATGCATGTTTTGATATTGAACATATGAGTAGAGACTTTGAATAAAATATTAGTTCAAATATGTTAAAGCTTGTATGACCCACGCCACCGGTTATAGAATGAGTTCAGGTGTTTAGGATATGTCACGTGTCCAAAACATGTTAAGTGCTGATTGGAAACACTGGCTTACAAACTCTATGTGTATAGTATATACACAACACTAATAAACTGGGTTTTATGGATGATAAGATAATGTTTGACAAAGTGATGGATTAGAAATGGGATAGATTCAGTTTCATAATTCATTCACTGATATGACTGACTTCTTGTAGAATAATGTTACAAGGTTTACACAATACCATGTAATTTTTGTGATTTAGCTCAGGTTGCAGTCGGTTCGAATCGACAACCGCTTGATCGTAAGAGATCACTTTAGCCAAAATGCTGACCCAAATTAAATGTATCCAATGCTATATAAGAAAATATCAAACATATGTATGTGCAAATTATTTGCTACACAAATTACATGTAACAAGACTATCAGATAACAAACCAGAGCCTTCAAATTAAAGGTTGAATTACTACATTGTTTTGTTTGGAACATCTGCTACATGACGTTGATATTTAAGGGTATTTTTGATACTATGTCATGCATAGAATGAAAGAAAAAGAACAGAAAAGTGATATCCTAATTATTATTAGTATTATAAAAAATCGTTTGTTTGTTTGTTACTTTAACAGCTTATAATGAAATTTTGCGTTAGGAAAGGTGACAAAGAAACGTTATCATCATCGTTGCGGTGGCATTGTGAGTATTAATCAATAATGTTAATACTTTCCTAAACTGGACGATTTCAAATACTTCTTAATCAATATCATGAAATAAAGATTTTCAATGGTGGTTTCTATTAAGAAATAAAACCAGCCAAATGCGAGTCGGACTCGCGCACGAAGGGATCCATACCATTATCTATAAAAACGGCTAAAAAATCATGTCTGTTGTATGGGACATGGGGGCTGTTAAATATTAATTTTATTTTTATTCCATTATTTATTTTGAAAGTGAATAATATAACTCAATATTCTGTGAATATTTCAAGCCTCTGCAGCTGTTGCCTGTTGCAGTTATCAATGTCGAGTTAAAACGAGCAAGACAATTACGTTTTTTGTATGGCCCCCCAAAGCTCCCTCAAATATTTATTTTACTCTGTTTTTTTTTTGTATTTGTTGTTATAGCGGCCACAGAAATACGTCATCTGTGACGTATTTCTGCTGCTGTGTATCACGGTTCATGAGATACAGCCTGGTGACAGACGGACAGACAGGTGGGACCCTTTTGTACGGAACTCTAAAAAATGAGATGATTTGACGCTTGATTTATATAATCATCTAAAAATACTATTAGAGTAATATGGACCATTACGATTTGTGTTATATATTTCAAAGTATATCACACCAGATGCTTAGCAAGCAATAGGGGTCGAAATGACCCATTATATTATAGAACGGAAGCACTTTGAACTATAAAATTAATTTTGATGAGTATGCATTGATAGATTCAACTGATCGTTATGGATGCTAGATTAAGTAATTGAGGGTTAAATGTACATGTTATTTTTATTACATTTTTGTACTGGTTATACTTTAATTTGTTCCAATAAATATTATATTATGCTCAATAACTATAGTTATGGCTTGGTTTTTTATTTTATTTGACTTCTTATAAGCATGAATCTATGGGTAGATGACGTTGTCAAAATATACAGAATATACGTGGCTATATTTTATGTTTGTTAGTCGTAGTTTTCAAATTGCAATGCATCTTCAACTGTCTCTCCGCATCATTTTGAACTACTATAATTGCTTGTAGCAATAAGACTTCCGTTAGCACATTATACTTATATAACTACATATTTATGTATTGTACAATACTGTAGACTGGTGTACAAATATAGTATTATCTATATACCATTACCTACTAAACTTGGTACACTTTCAATTTATTATTTTCTTAAAGGTTGGTCAAGATAGCCAGCTCTATGCTAGTAGTGTGTGAGTTAACTAGTTTCGTATTTGTTTAAACACCCTTTCTCACTAGTTTTATGCCAGATGGCGTAATCTGGCTAACGCACGAGTCACTATAAAAAAATACCCAAATCGTATTAAAACTTATAAAGTTGGAAGAGTTCCCTCGACGTCACCAGGATCCTATTATCACATCCCGAAATGATGGCCATGGGACAAATTGGTACGTATACCCTTTCAAACAAAAAAAAAGAATTTTGCCAATTAGAACAGGCGCCTTCGGGTAATCGGGGACACATTAAAAAAATAATTCGGTAAAAAATAATAATGTAATGAGGTTGGCATCAAATTAAGTGACCAAGAAAGGTTTGTGAATAAAATCAAAACTAAGCGAAAGCGGACCGTTATTGATCCACGCTAGCACCAAAACATCGATTGTACGAGTAGTGCCTGTTGGGTCAAGTAATTGGACCGTATCACCGTTTGCAGACCAAAGTTTACAGCCCGTAAGGTTACAATTTCTGCTCAGGTTAGCTGATGATTTTACGGTTCTCATTATTCATTGAAGAAGTAGAAAGTTTCGTTAATCATAGTTCGTAGTCATTAGTTACGAGCGTTGGTTTTACTTTTGTTAATATTCTGTCTGCGCGAATTAAGAACAATTCGCCTCTGCTTTTAGTACTGGAATGTTATTCCTTTACCCATTATTGCTTGTATTTAAAGTAACTATTTATAAATGTTTACTTAGAGGATGGCTTTAAGTGGTGGCCAGAAAACATGCCACGTAATCTTATCAATTCAATATTCTAATAATAAACGTATCAATTTACCTTCAATTGACATAACAAAGTATTAATTTCAATTAGTGCTGGCATGCTAAACAATAATAGTGGAGAGTTATGCGCTTGCGCAGCTGAACAAACGCACCAAGGCTGAACAGTTCGTGACAGAGCTGTTGTAAACAATTCACTCGATATCAGTTTCTAAAATCGTTTTATTTACGTAGTCCTTTAGGCGCAGTTTATGGATTTCAGAATGTAATAATTCAGCTTAGTAACAGACTGGTTATCAGTACACTCGTGAATATATTGCCGGCTGTTTGGGCAAACAGATATCAATATTTATTGTATAATACAACTATCGATTGGCGTGTTTATCTGCAGCCTATGCTCTATGGAATGGTTTTCATCTGTGCTAACCTACTGTTCTACTATGATTTTACAAGACAATTAAGTATTTTTTTTGTATCGAATCTTCCAGGACTAGTAACAAAGTTATGCTTTACATAACATAGTTGACAGAAATATAATCAGCCACTCCATTTGATAGGAGACGGGGCAAATAGTGTTGTGGGCTCGATCCCCAAACGGGACAACACTTAATTGTTGTTCTGAGTCTGGGTGTTCTTTGAGTAAGTTGCCTGAATGTTTGTAAAGTCCTCAGTTTTTTTTAAGGCAACTCCCGCACTTGGATTAATTCCTGTGTAGGAATTAATCCAAGTGCGGGAGTTGCCTTAAAAAAAAAACTCTTTGAATGAAATAAAAAACTATATCAGAAGTTTTTACTTTGAACTATTCCTTAACTTACATTAATCTTAGGAAGACTTATAATGCATAGCTTAAAACAAATTCCTAATTTCACAATAATGATAGCTTAAGACAGCTTAAAAACAACTACAATATCATCCTCAAAGTAATAAGGGTAATCCCTTATTGTATGAGCAAGACGTAATGAATAAGGGTAATCTTCTGTTACGTGTATGTACCCAATCCCTTTGTGTGCTAGTTGTAACAGATGAGTGGGCGTTTTGTAATCCTTCACTTTCATTCGCTTTCTCAAGAATGTGATAACATGTCTCATTATTTATTAATTGTACTCTTTTATAATGTAGATTTGAGATCTGATATATACACATCAACATAGTAAGTAAATATAATTTATACTTGTCTTTCAATATCAAATTAAAGGTAAAGAGCATTTAAATAAAGCCTTACAACGAAGCCACATTGTGTTTCCTTGGACTTTAGTTTCGAGCAGATTCCAGGGCTGTAACTTATTTATTTTGCTCTTCAGAATTCATTATATGTCGATAAACAGATAATAATAGTTACTAAGTATTAATCTACAAGACTATTCGCACTGTAGGTGGGATCTCTAGTATAATAAATATATAAATGTATATGATGTGTGTAAATATCTGTTTGATCGACTGAGAAATAAGAAAGCTTCACGAATACAATAGAGAGGAAAAGAAATGTTAGTAATAAAAACGTACAAAATTAAATACTATTTGTTGAACAACCCTAACAAAATGAAATAGAGGAAAATACAATTAGCAGTCACAACATGGCTATTTATAAAAGTAATCGATCAATATTTCAAAATACAAGGGGCCTATAGAGAGTAATTTATCATAAGGTCCACGAAAGGCATATTGTGTGGTAATGATTTGCAACCTCTTTTTACAGTTCCCACTATAAAAATCCATTTACATCAATCTTCGCAAAATGGGTTATCACACGCTTAAACGCGTTATAGGATTAATAGTACATTTCAATGCTCTTCTCAGTTAGGATTACATTCTTTATTTCTTCTTAAACATACCAATCACAATTTATATATATATGTAATGAAATGAGCCGAGAATTAATTTCTTCAAAGTTTTACCTCCTTTATATGTAGGTCCTCATTGAAAAAAAGTTACGAAATTACCTGTAACAACAATATAAAACAACATTAGTCCACTGTGTGCAACTCTCACTAGTAGAAAATACATAAAGTTAAATAATATTTAAGTAGGCTTAATAAAAAATCGTTATAAATTTAAAAGTTCATACCACTAAAACATTACCGTAAACATTTTTTTTTTCAGATACTAATTTTAAATCTTTACGTATTCATAATTCATTGAAAAACAAATCATGTTGTGTTTAACATGAGAACAAATTTAAAATAAATAGAAACATCTAAAACACATTGCTATACAAACTACATAACGATGTAGCCAAAGGCCAATCACGCGAGTTGTCTGAAGCTGATTACAAATTACAAATGGCAACATCATTGTTCTAAGAAATATTGTAACAAAAAATATCGTATAGTGTGTGTACGGTGGCTAAAAAATTTACTATCCTGATCCACTTATTATTTTTTATGGAGATACGGATCATGTAATTAAAAGCTATAATAGATATTAGAAAAAAATATCAATAATACAATTAAAACAGCTTGTGTTCTGTCTGCTATTACAGTAGATTTTCGTAATATTAGTACATTTTGGTTTAATCACACGACAAACACAAAAAATAAATGTTTTATGTTTTTCATTTGGTAAAGTTTGAATAACGAATGATGAAGATTCATAATGTTTTTCTTTTTTTCAGATACACTTGAAAGAAATACAAAATATAAAATATTGGTATTAATACTGTCAAAAGTATTTTAAGTCCTAAATTATTTTTGCAAACTGTTTTTTTTTCATTACGAAGAAGTAGTGAAGAACTAAGATAATGTTTTTTTTTATTCTAAATGTAATATTGATAAAATACAGTCTAAGAACTGATAGATTTACACTAAACTGTGACTTCCCTAGTTACCTGTTTAGACATTGCTATAAAGAACTTTTGACTTAAATGAATAGCAGTAATAAACTTCGTAACTTAAAAATATTCTATTTATACACCAGATTGATAACAGTTTATTAACTAGAGCACTTAAAAAGAACACCTGTGCCTATTGTTAGACGAAGTTATTGTTATATTTTAATAAATATTAACTTTTTATGTCTAGTAGCACCGGTCGTTGACGTGGCCTTGAGAAGAGGTAAGTAAAAAAAATACACGGACACGATAAATCGATTACGTCACCATGCCTAGGTCAAGTTATTGTGCTCAGGGGTTTTGTTACCTACTTTAACTTTTTATTTAAGTACTTAAGATTTGTGTGAAGTATATACACTCACAGGCACAATTAACCGCCCACCTTGTATTTCTTTCAATTTTCAGTAGTCGGAAAATTTTGACCACATTTGATGGAAGTTATGTTGAAAGCAGCCATTAAGGATAAATAAAATCACAAAAGTCTTTAAACAAAACCGTTTAATAAAAAAAAATATGCCAAAAATCGATTTTGCTAAAAAATTGCATGAAAATGTGATGACTTTAATTTTGAAAAAAATCGTCCGCTTTCTTTTTATTTAAATTTTAATAATGAGTATTACTACCTCGGGCCCTGATGACTACTTGTAGTCGGTTTTTCAATCCATCTACGAGGTCTTGAATATCCGACTGAGGGATATTATGCCACTCCTCTATCGCAGCCGTCTTGAGCTCTTGTAAGGTCGCAGGGGCTGATATTCTTGCTCGAATACGTCTTTTTAGGTTGTCTCAAATGTGCTCAATTAGGTTAAGATCGGGACTGCGTGACGGCCATGGCAAAACTTGAATCCCGACCTCATCGAGGTATTGAGTGATGGATCTTGCGGTATGGTATCGAGCATTGTCGTGCATTAATTTAAAGTTTTCACCAATAAATGGTGCGAAAGGTATGACGTGGTCTTGTAAGACTTCCTCCACGTATCTTTGAGCAGTCACACTGCCTCTATCAAACACCACTAGATCGGTACGAGCCTCGTAAGAAATACCTCCCCAAACCATTATGGATCCTCCCTGATAACCCACGGTTTCGATTATTGCACATGAAGCAAACCGTTCATTTTGCGCCTATAAACACGCTGACGTCCATCTGGACCCCTTAAGGCTATTCTGCTCTCATCTGAGAACAGTACGTTCTTCCATTGTTCCGTAGTCCACTCAGCATATTTCGTGCAAAGGCAAGTCTTGCTCTACGATGCTGTGCAAGCAGCTGTGGACCGCGAGCTGGACGAAAAGCTCTCAGATTCCTTTCAGCCAGTCTTCTTCTTATCGTACGTTCACTTACAGTGACATTTCTCACCTCAAACAGACGTGTGCGCGCTTCAGTAGCGGTGCAAAAGCGATTTCTTAGCACGTTACTGACAACAAAGCGGTCATCCAGAGCCGAGGTGCACCGATGTCGGCCTTGACCTGGCCTTCTCGTGTTTGAACCAGTCTCCCGAAAGCGTCTGATGGCATCCCGCACTGTAGTTCGAGGTACACCAAGCGTACGAGCGATGCGACGTTGGCTATACCCAGCGTCAGCTAAAGTCACTGCCCTAGCAGCACCAGTTGCAGTGGCAATTTTTTCAGTCACAAACAATAATCGTACACTAAAAACTCAAATTAAACAATGTTCGTACACGATAGCAGACAAGAACAAGAAATGTAATCAATGTAACGTTACTGCAACAATGTCAAACAGAGACTAAATTCTAAAAACGCTTCGGCGATACAAGTTTAAGGGTCGAAATAAGAGTTTTTAAGTGTTTAGTTTATTGCTTAAGTACCCACTTAACTAAAAACAAAACAGTAGATAAGCCACAGTTAACATAAACAAACAAATAAAACGAAAAATATAGGTGGGCGGTTAATTGTGCCTGTGAGTGTATATTTGTTTGGCATACAACACTGGAACCCAAAGAGTTACTTATTATTTAACATGATTAGAATATAGTAGTCTATATTTGGCATTGTAAATATAGACATTAGACATGTAGTAATACATAAAGATTTAGGTGCAATGATAGAAGTATTAAAGCCTCATTTATAATTTTGTATGAGGCTACTTATAAATATATTATTATATAAATTGTTTTTTTTTTGCCTTTTTAAGATGGATTGAAACTATTGGAAATAATTCGACAATCAAATAACATGTATGAAAAATGCCTCCTCGTTAGGAATCTACTATATTTAGTATAGATTTTTACTATATTTTTATTTATTTTCTTTCTTTTATTTTGAAAAAATATTCTGAATAAATTATAGCCTCCTACTTAAAGGCCTGTTATGCTTCGCTTGGTAGTGAGAAAACATAAAAGAACACAATAACTAAAGTTTAGAATAGCCATCAATATGATATGAAGTACAAAAAGTATCTCAAAAACAACGTATGAAATCACACCTAGCTACCTACAAAATAAAGTAAAAAAACACATGTGGTATTTTGTTACATGGTAACACTGCTGCGAATTTAAAGGGCGGTAGTCGGTATTCAGTTACCGGGCAAAGAAACCCGTTCGATATTCTGTATATGCATACTTTCACGATATGATTGTATTATATTATACGTATGTTCAAGCAAAATTGAGACGTGTTTTGGTTTGATTTTTCTCCCATTAAAATGGAAATACATATAACAATAACTTGTTATGCCTGACCCTGAATAGTATAGTATTCTTCTTTTCAGGCCATCTTAAGGTGGCAAACACTAAGCATATCTAAGAATGTATAATTACCAAAACAAAGTTTTTCTAAACTTTCTACAAATTATTTCTTTTAAATATAAACCATAAATAAAAGAATGAATATCCGAATGAAAGTATACTTAGAATTGAATGATCTACTCGATCTAACTAACTTAACTTACGATAACGATAATAAGTCATAAAGGAGATTGAAACATATTTAATATTAACGTCCGTCATATAATAAAGCAATTTCACAGAATTCGTTACAAAAAGGCTGCCATGTTCTGTTCGCATTTAAGATGTAACCTTCCCGAGAACGCGTATTCATAACTTTCTCCTTAAACGCAATTCCAATTGATTGGGCAGGAATCTATAAAGAACACTTTATTGATCACTGATGTTTATCGTTTATGACCGCAAGAGACATAAAATACTTTCATCAAAAAATTAATAAACGTTTGCAAAAAATGTGAATTGATTAAGATCACATTTCACTTTTAAAAGATTATGAGAACAAGGTCAATTTCATTCGGTAAATTGTTTGTTTTCTGGCTCAATTTTACTTGACCTTTCGATTTGGTGACTGATTGAATATTGATAGTTGCTTAGCTAAACAAAGTTCCAAAAGGTGTTTATTAACATTATAAACCCTATCCATATATTTAAACAATGGCTACAACACCGCCTTGTTTCCTCTCACAAAAAGATTCTTATTTATGGTGACAGATTCATCATAATTTAAACTAGGTTTCGTTTTAAGCTCAGCCGCATATGGTAGCTGTTCTACTAGGTAGAGGTGCTTGTAGTGAGTTAGAGGTAGAATCCTCATATGTGTGGTTTGGTAGACTAAAAAAGTTTTATCTGATATAATTAAGAAGGTTTTCAGATAAACAACCTTTCATTACAATGTTATCCTTTGTCATAAGAAACAAATTAATTCTAGTACGGCAGTTGTCTCTAAAAAAAAAGGAAATTTAATCACTAATATGAGTATACATTAACACAAGATTATTCGTATTGGCTATCACATTATATTCAAATTTTATATGCTCCTACATAAGTACATAGATACACTTACGCCTATTTCAGCAAAGGGCTAGGCTGAGCGAATACAACAGCAACATTTTACCAACTATAATTTTGCCCTACTTATGTAAAAGGCGCATGCCTATTGCCGTCAACCGGGTACTGTATAAACTGTATACATACTAACGGATATATAACAGTCAAATCCCTAAACCGACTTTTTCGACACACAAGCAAAGAGATATGAGATATTATTATTCTCCTCCATAGAAACAGACAGCACTTCATATTTAGTGTAATTTACTATAAACAATGGTAGTTTTAGGTAGTAAGACCACTACCCTAATCCCCAAAAGCAATTAATTAATACTAATATTTGAATGGTGAAGAATGACTGAATATTCCTCCGTACGTTACTTGTTGAATGATGTGCTGAATAGATAAATATACCTCATTTGTTTTCTCTTTTTTAACAGTCACGGAACTTAAAATTCTTTTCTCTATTTGTACAATTAGACAATCAGACGTCACTATCGTACGATACGCCCGCAAATTATATATTGCGTAACGAAATAAAAGGTAACGACAATGTAAATTACCGAACACTAATAACTTTAAAAGTGTTATGTAACGGATGTACTTTGTTGTATTGCTAATTGTCCCTTACTATATATCACTCAGATAGAGTGAATGATAAGATTAAGTTACTTTGATGCATTCGACAGATATTATGATTCATAGTACAAAAGGATGGCACAGTTAGTTTTTATAGCTCTGTAGGATCGAGGCATAATGGACAATAAAAAAGAAAAAAAAAAGTGAAATGGCGCAGAGTTAATTAATATTCTTCATTTAAAACTTGAAAAAAAAATTGTGACAAAGAAATAGTTTTAGTGTCCACAAAAAAAGTATTGCTCTCGTCAATGTCAAAAGAATGTATTAAAGTATTAACAAATTGATGAATTTGAGGATAAGAAGTCACTCTGCTTCTGTCTTTTCGCAATGTCAATATCTAAATAACGATAATTGAATGCGTTTTTTGCAATAATTGTGTACAATATTTATTAGAAAAACGTTTACAATAACGACAACTAATTTAAAACCAGACACTAACCATTCCTAATTCAACTCAAAATGTACAAATCGACAGACTTTGAAATCCAATATATGTCGATGACGACAGTTACGAACAAAAGATCAGTGTTAATTAACCTCGGATCCAATTACTACAGCTCAAATGACTAACTAAATTGTAGTTTACACTTTATGTCTATTTATGTTTGTCTGTGTAAACGTCAGGCTAGAATCGTACGATGTTCAGCGACGCGTAAAGCCGACTAGCCTGTCAGTTTCACACCGAATGATCGCTACTTAGATTCAAGTACATATCAAGATTTAATTAATTTTAGATTTCGGAGCAATATCGCAAGGTAAAGAAAAGTATAAAACCGTGTTTGGAACCGTGCGCCGTATAAAACCTTACTTCAGTATTTTTAGTACTGTTACTTTTTCGCGCATGCGCATGATACTTGATAACTTACTATATAGGGGAAGTCTTTTCAATGCAATGAGACATCAACACTGTAATAATAGTTATGAAACAATGATACTCTATTCTTGTCTAAAAATTCCTGTTTTATACAAACACAGAATAATTTTTGGCAACACTAAATGTAATAGCCTTGATAGTTTAATGTATCGGATATATGTATAGACTAAGAATCTATAGATCTCACTAATAGTTAAAAGTGAGATCCAGCTCCGGTACATATGACACTGGAAAAGTGGAGTCAATATGGTAGGCTAATATAAAAAAAGAAAAAAGAAAACAATACATAAATATAAGAATATTCCAAATATTTCAATACTAAGTTACATGAAGAACCACAAGGAAATACTCTTTATTGTAATTTTCCATAGAAGGTGCGATAGGAATGACTCAAGTCAATACCTACTTTTTTACGAGGAAGCGCAAACCGAAACAAATACGACCTCATTTTTTATTTGCTTGTAGCCTTCTTCTTATTCGGACAAAGACTCATCAGCGTTCAAAATACACGTTTAGTTAGATATGTACAAAAGATACTTAGATCATGTTCTGGAATATTTAATCATTGACATTTAGCGCTATACACCTGATGACTAACTAGAAAGAGTTTTACAAGTCGAATAAACCTACTTTAATAGATTTCTTGTACATTTGGTATGCTAAATGAGAGCGTTTAATACACCTCATTACCAACACACCAACCTACCCCTTTTTGGAAATATAGGCGTGAATATTTACATGTACATACATATTAAACATAAAAGCTCCCAGATATGAAACAAGATAGATAAAATGTTGTATACAGGTTATACAGAGGATTCATTTAATCTTTTTAATAATACTAAAGTTAGAGAACTCCGACTTCCCGGCACCAGCCAGTTCGAGTTATAGGTATGCGTATGCGACCCTAACCTTCTTGAGCTATTGCCTATATTCCCCCAATCCATCTGCATAAGCAATATCCTTTTCAATCCCTTTCTATCCTACCTTTACTGTCAATATATGTACTCCAAACTTGCCCATATAATTCACAAAAGTGCCCCGATGACGGCGATATGCTTCAACCCTATTACATAAATGGGACTAAATTATGATCGGCAAAATGTGGTCATTATTTACGTCTTTGCCTACTCCTTCGGGATTACAGGCATAAGGGTATGTATGTATGTATGTCTGGCTAGTTTACAAGGCTGGAAAAACTATAAAATCGTTTTTACGAAACCCCAGATATAAAGGATTATCCTTAAATCACGCGATTACGGAAGTAAATACTTAATTATTATCATTCGTGCAGTCGAATTATAGCTTCGATTGATAACACTAAGGTTAAAAAACATCTAGTCTTCATCTTATGCTATTTTCCGCATTCCCTATCTACCAACTACGACTCTACTACTCGGACTTTTACTGCAAAGTAGTAGTAGTAAAATAAACGGTTTGATATAATAATGAGAATGTAAGTTATACATTTCTATATGTATATATATATATATATATATATATATATATATATATATATATATATATATATCATATATCATTGTTAAGTGAGCTTAAACACAGCCCGGAGCGTGCTACAGTAATTTATCTTTAGGTGCAATGTGAATAAAATACAGGTGCCTTGCAGATAGTTGCTTAACTCAAATTTTTATTTCAGTAATTACAAATGACGATAACAACTTTTATAACTTTTTGAATCGTTATATCTCAGAAACGGTGGCTCGTAGGAAAAATATACTGTTACATTTTTTATAGATAATTTTATGATCTACAATTTTTGTCTAAGGTACTTTTATAATAAAACTTACCGTTTTGCTGAAAATCGCGAAAAACTAATTTTTTCACCTTTGACCTTGAATATTTTTTTTTCCATACACGGGAATGATGAGGAACTTTTAAATATTATTTATAATTATGTTTTGAACAATTTTACTGATTAACAGCTTCTTGGGATTTTATGTACCTTCACTCTCATTTTTTGGTCTAGATTGACCGGACTATACATGTAGGATATATTTAAAACATTCAAATAACGGACACAAAGAACACCTAGACTCAGAACAACAATTTAAGGTTTACACAAAGTGTTGCTTGTCACGTCGAACCCATTACACTCGGGGCGGCGTAATGCATTTCAAAGTTTAGGATGCAATGTATGCTGTTCTCGGAATGAGCAACTTCAACGGATCTCATCGTCCTGTAGTACTAATTTTCGACGCAATTTATTATGTAGTAGACGATGCCTGTGACTTCGTTTGTGTGGAAATTTTGAACCGTAATTTTTTTCGGGATTACAAGTAGTTTGTATGCTATTCCAGACTATATATACATCATATACATATATCATCATACTATACTACATCTATCCGTGTATCAAATTTCATTCGCATCCGTTTAGCTGTTCTGGTGTGTTTGAGTAACAAACATCTCAAACTTTCACATTTATAATAGTAGTAAGATTTTATACAGCCAGCCATTAAATACAGAGAATAGCCTTAGGGAGAATATTCTTCCATCATTAATCAGTGCTTAGAGGTATTTCCATTAACAATGGAGAAGTGCATATATTTAAAACTGCATGACATTCCGATTCATCGTTAATTACTCGAACAAAATCATTCGCTTTCTCCTACAAAATTAGCCTTCTTCCCGCAGCGTTCTAAGTACAAACACGAAGTATAGCAATTTCATGTGTGGTATATAATTTGTGTACAAATTGGTTAGATTGTGCAACCGTGGACAAGATATCGATTGAATGGTCGATACACTCGTTATTTTGATTGATGGGTGCCAATGAAAGCGTTCTATGATTCTCTATACATGTTAACGCGTAAATGTAAGCTATTTTTTAAATCTCACTACAAAGATAAAGTGAGATTTAAAAATTAGCTTTTAACAATTGCGTATAGAGACGATAGCCTATAGTTTAATAATTGCGTATTGATAAGTATATGCAATGCAATGCTCATAGTGTATGTATATGCATCGTAGCATATAATACTCACGCCTATATCCCCGAAAGGGCAAGCAGTGGCATCTCAAACGCAAACCATATACTGTCATGCACTGACATATATTGTCTGATAGATCAGTCTACCTCTTTAACACGTAAGAGATGCTGAACTCCATAGATCTCTTATATTACTGCTTAAAAATTTCAATTCAAGATGGAATATAGAAATAAAATAAAGAAAAGAGCCGTCAGAGTAAAGGAAAAGTTCACGCAGATTATTGAAATTGTATATCCTAATAGTGGGAGTTTCAATACAGTGATATATCGAACATAATTGTTTTGATTCAAGCTTAGTTTGGCAACTAATAAACCCGCCACTTTTTTCGATCAGTTTCTAAAAAGTTATAGAACTATCTCGAATTTCTGGGAGTAGTATATTAATAAAGCAAGAGTTGTATGTCAGATTAGTTGACAATTAGATTTCGAATAGTAAAACTACAGTAAATTATGGATATTTCTCGTAGTTCTCTACGACTTCGGCTTCTTTTACTCATACTTCACGAATTTCGCTTAGGTTGAAAAGCGACTGTAGCAGTACGCAATATATGTGCAACGATGGGCGAAGGCGTGCTCTCTTACGACACCACCAAACATTGGTTCTGAAGATTTAAGGATGGAAATTATGACCTATCTGATGAACCTCATCCAGGACGACCTTCTACAATAGATGTATCCTAGATGATGAGTTAAAAAGACTCATAGAAATGGATCCCAGGTTCACTTCACGTTGTCTGGCAGAGCAGCTGCAGTGTTCTCATACTGCAGTAGAAAAACAACTCCACGCTTTAGAAAGGACTTGGAAATATTCAGTTTGGTTGCCACATGAGTTGACGCCGGTTCAACTTCAGAAGAGAGTTAACGTGTGCATGGAACTACTTAGTTATTTATCATCGTACCAATGAGTGGCTGAGGGATGTAATTAAAAAAAAAAAGTTCTTTCTGAGGTGGGGAATAAACGGAATTATATACTGGGAGCTGTAGCCATCTAACACTAAAATCACAGCCAATATTTATTGTGACCAACTGGATAAAGTAACAGCGAGATCACCGAAAAATCAAAATAAAGTATACTTTTTGCATGATAATGCTCGACCACATTTACTCGACACAAAATTACTTTCGCTTGGCTGGGCTGTTCTTCCTCACCCACCGTACTCTCCAGACATTATGCCCTCAGATTATCATCTATTTCGTTCTCAAGCCCATTACTTAGCATATAAAAAATTTAAAAATGAAGACCAGCTTAAAAGTGACCTTACCACCTTTTTTGATCAAAAGCCTAAAAACTTCTACGAGGAAGGCATTATGTCTCTGCCAGCGCGTTGGCGACAGGTGATAGAAAACGACGGTGCTTATATAGTTGAGAAATAATTTGATTTTGTATACTTACAAAATTAAATAAATTTGTGTACAAAGATGGCGGGTTTATTAGTTGCCAACCTAATATATACACCCCATCTCCCATCATATAAAATCTTTTGCAAGCGAATGAAAGCTTGGGTCTACCAGCGCTTCTATATTATATACATTTTTTTTATGCGATAGGGGGCAAACGAGCAGGCAGGCGACAATTTGTTTCATTGGCTGGTTGTGCGAGGCAAAAAGCTTCTGGAGAAGCGCACAGTGGTGGAGTGCCAATCGTCCAGGTGGTGGGGATGGATATTTTGTCGCGTAGGACGATGGCGGAAACCTGCAGCCGGTATAAGTCCGAACAATTCCTCTGAACACTCCTACATATGCAGGTGGGTAAACGACTGATCCAAAAATGAATTTAAGAGCAAATTTCCTTTGTATTTACTCCGATAAATATTTGTCTATCGAACACAAGATAACATCAGTCTCTCCAGTGACAATCATTTGCTAAACATTATCAGGCCTGAAGCTGTAAAAATCGATATATTCAACATTTAGGTTAGATTAATGAATTAATTACTTTTGAATTTGTACAGGAACAGATTGTAATACAAAGTTCTTGCGAATTTAAAAAAGAATAAATTCTCCTTAAAGATGAACCTGCTCCTTAGATGCAACCAGTACGTAGCTTTTTGCGAATTGATTATCAAAAGTAGTCCTTATGATAAGGACAGTTAAGCTTTCAAGGTATTTTTTTAAATTTGTAACTTGCTTGTATATCCGCTTGAGCAGGTGTTGTCACAGCTTGCGCAACTCGGGCAGAAAGGAACAAAAAACCTTTGGACAGGCAGCTGTTACTTTTGTATCTAGATTTAAAAGGATTTTTAAAAAGAACATGACTTTTTCCTCTCTTTATGCTTAAAAAAATTAAAGAGAGTTCTTTACCTGCATATCATATCAAACAACACGTGGTACGATATAAGTCTTTTAAGTTTCAAACATTGTAAGTTATAATGCGTTTTATCTTCAGGCTGTTAAGACAGAGGAGCTGTGCTGCTGTCTTTAGGCACGAATGGGCCGGCTCGACAAGAGGTATACCCAGGCAAACAAAGAAAACTGATAGATAAACAAAGCTTGATTTGTATTGCGAAGTAAGTGAGGGTATCGCAGGCCCAACTCCTCATTTGTAAGTTATATGTTCGTCTGTCCATTATATAATAAAAAAAATGACCAGGGCATCTAGGCATTATCTTTTTTTTGTTGTTAGTAAAAGTGATTGATACTGTGTACAGATTTATAAGGTAGTTTAGATCCGTTAAAACCACAGAAAAAGATTATTGCTTTTATTTATGAAGGAGAAATTCCATTATGGAGTAACTGTTTTATGTGGATTCACATATCATTTTAAGCTATAGAAAAAGTATTTATGTGGTTTATTAATATATAATGAATTACGGGCGTACTTTTCTATAAGTATAGGCTATACATGGTGCTTTAGTGCGCACTGGGAGAGGCCTATGTCCAGCAGTGGACTGCAATAGGCTAGTTGGCTGGTTTAATTTGATTGAAGTAAGGGAGTCATTTCTAAAAAATCCTAGGGTCGGAGTTATGTTTTAAACACAAACCAGGGATTCTTTTGTCTAATTTTACAATAGTATTCTACAAAATAAAACAAATGAACCATATACAGAAAATAGAAAGACAGTATTCAAGTTATTATTATTAAAAGCTGTATAATACTGTATTAAAATGAAACTGCTACGTAATAAAGCGTAATTCGATTTATTAAGATAAAGAGTCTGTGCCGATATAGATCGATTTGTGCTAATTGCAAATATGAGCGTAGACGATTGCGTAAGCTATGTAAACAAAAGCTGAACGGATTCTGTATACCAGTAAACGTAAAAATTTAAAAGTGAAAGATACAAAGGTTTTATGTTTAAGTGTTAATGAAATTGTTTTAAATTTAAGAGATTTAAATAAGGATGAGGTGCGTCATTCGATTTTTTTTTTCGTTTGTTACGCGATTCTTTGCCGTATGTGAACCGATTTTAATTTTCAAAATGTATTTATTTTTAGGAGGTCAACCTTCAGTAATGTACTAGAGATTAGTCCCATATTAAATTGTAAGAAAAAATTAACCTGTAAGGTTATCTACCTTACAGGTTAAATGTTTCTTTATTGTTTGTTTCATTAAGATATAAAAGATATAGTTCGAGTTCAGATATAGTTCACAATGTATCATTATGATTTTATATAATATTTTTTAGTTAATTATCGATTTCAGGATATACAATGAAACTAACATATTGAATATTCTATTAGTTCTAAATTTGAATATTTTTTTTTTCAGAAATACAGAACAGGTACAGAACTGATGACGATATACAGTGAAAATTCTTAGAATAGTCAATCCATTAACTAAAGATTTTAGAGAAAACAGGACTAAAAACAAAATAGTTTTCAACCTGTATACAAATTAAAATTCACACGAATCTAGCATTCATAACGTAAGCAAATACATACATTTATAATAATATCGTAAAACTATTAAAATTATATTTATGACTGTACTTCATGCACGCATGGGATTCAAAACAACAATTTACAACTAACTTTTATGAAATATACTCTTTACTCATACTCCAAATTTGAACCAGTATTGTCACTTAAATAATTATTAAATGTGCTCGAAAATCATGGGACAGGGCACTGTCACTCACCATTCGCAACACCCACAGGAAGACATGGGGTGGCCAATATTCTACTTCACCTAGATTTGGTTTTTAGGCTTTGATTTGATTGACATTACGGTTCTGCTTTCATTTGACTATAACTTTGGAACTATCTTATAATCTGTATAAAACGAACGACAGCTGTCCATGACAGTAACATGACAGCAGCGTAGACACAGCGGCGCCTTACGCCAAAACAAAACAAATATGTTTACATTTATAAAAAAAAATGTTGCTACAGAAATATTGTTACGTATCAATGTTGGAGAAATCTTATAAGGAAATAATAATAATATCGTCCTATTTGGCTTCTCTTGATTAATGTTGGATACGGAGTCCGTTATTATCGTTCGTATTTTTTTATACACATATTTTTTTTATGTGTTGTGTTATATACAAATAAACATTTTTTCTTTTTATAAAAAGTAATTCAACACGATGCTTAATATTTACCGCTTAGTATAAGGTTATTCACGAATGTGCTTTTGTTGTTATTTTCTTTTCAGTGAAGATCTAAAAGGGCCTAATTTAATTCAAGCTACATATAATTTAATTGAAGACCTAACCTAACCTGACCCGATTTTTGACAGATGTCCTAAATCTGTCAAAAAGTAATCGGATGTCATTGATTAACTTTTCCTTTTAAAAATTGTAGGGAATGTCACTCGGCATGATGTAGGTGTTTAACTTCGAATTAGAACTCTTTGGGAATCTGTAGATGTGTAATGAATTCATATGTCTTTTGTTTTTTATAAATTGGAGCCAATTTAAAAAAAGTATCCATAAGACGGTGCTTACAAAGGAACGAAAAGCAATAAAAACATTAACAGGCTTCTATATTATTCAGTTTTTTATTTTATGTTTTTAAGTTTTTGTGTGACCCCCGTATGTGTGGGTTCTAACGGTACCCCATATATCTACATCTGTTCAAGCATTAAGAATAGGAAGTTATGATGGATTAATGAAACTTAGACACATTTGTACATACATACATGAATCTTAAAAACATTACACTCCTTTGGGCAGTCGCGTTAAACGAGGGTAGTGTTTTAAAAGCTGAAAAGATATTTTGTATAAATATTGTATTGGATAGGGTAATTATTGAGGAAATAATATAGGCTACAAAACATCACTCCAGTACCCTTAGGAGAGGAGCAAAGATCATCAATGCAGGCGTATGTAACTGCGGCCAACTGGGGGATGGTTTACAATCGCCAATATGTTTATAAATTTATAACCAGTCTGCACATTTTTAACGGCTGGTAGTACAAGAAAGAGTGGATGGTGTCAGGTCTCGTGGGAGAACTCCGATAAGCTGGACTGACCAGATAAAAGCCCTGAACAACGCCGGCATCAACGTTAAAAAAGCTGCGTGAACACGACTGCTCTGACAAGAGCATACGGAGAAGAAAAATTAGTTTGTAGGTAGTCTGTAGTAGATACACTTGCTTACGAAACGACTAATTGAAATCGAGGTCCATCAAGATCAAAACAATTTGAAAGCTTTCCACAATCGCCACTCACAAACGATCGTGTGAATGCGACGTTGCAAAATGGACATTAAATCACAGGTGACAATCTCACTGTGAAAGTAGGGAAATGGCATCTTGATTATCTTATTGTTCTTCATATACATATACCTTTAGAAGAGTTTTTGTCAATTTCTAATCTTTTGTTAAAATTAAATGCTTGTTTCTGATGAGAATTGAGATTCCTAATTGTAGTACTTAGTATTGATACCACTTTCCTGTTGATTGAGTCATTATGAGTTCACTCTACACATCTGGCTAGTGCTTGCTGATCCTCACTGCTGAGCCAGAGGTCGTGGGTTTAATGCTAACATAGAAAACTAAAAATTAACGTGATCCACATTTCAACGTTTGTAAATTCCCCAAAGACATAGGGGTCAGGATTTGAATTGTCTTTTTATCATTAATAACAAAAATAAATAAATTGCTCTCTTTTCTACACTATTGAAATATCACAGTAGTGGTTTTATTTGTGTGTTTATGGCGTATTTCCAGGGAAAATTATATTTCAATATTAGTATTAAAATCGGCATACTATGTATATTGTAGTACATTTCATGTGGAATTAATTAACATACTGCAAAGAATGCTTAACATCAATTTTATTTGCTTTATTTGTACAAATATTTTAAAAAGAACAGTTACTTTCAGCTAAAGTCCTGCTGTGGCTCTCTGTAGAGAAGAATATTGCTACCCCTGCTCTTTGAGTCGGCGTTGTTAACAGACGATTAACGGATTCGACTGTTTTCTAACAAATATTATTATACATTGACAGGTTGACTGTAATAGGCTTGTCCCAATTACGTAAGTGGGATTAAATTGTGGTTATCAAAATACGCTACTGGCTACCCTTTCGCGGATATAGGCCTGACTATGTTAGAGTTAAACTTCTCTGTATAATGACAACAACCATGTATGGGGTTGTCACCATCAGGCGACCCGTCCGTTCCTCTGTCCCCAAATGTTATAAAAAAAACAATAGTATAATGTTTATTGATTTAAGTTTTAACAAAAATATGTAACGTTCAATGAAGGTGCTCGTGAAAGATTTATGGAAGATGCTTCTGTCTTACTAGTGTATACTAACAGTCTTAATAGAAAATTAGTATAGAATAGCGCAGTTTTTACCCACTTCCAGTTAACAATTAACTAGAATGATATATAAAACTAACGATTAGTATATTTTTTTTTAATATTTACGTAAAACTTCTCGACAATAAAGTACATCTGATAAAAACCTAATACTTTTTTGTTTTCTTAGCACCAATAAGGGTACTTAAGCATCGGACGACGGACGTTCCACAGGGCTACTGTGATGATGTTAGTACAGAAGCACAAGGTCCTCCAAATAATCATATCTTTAATACACATCGTTTATAATAATTATAAACCTTATATGAATCCGCATAGTGATCCTGCAAAGCAACTAATGCTGTTTAAGATTCACATCACTTCTACAGAGCAAAGGGCTTTTCCCTGTAAAACTCTGTTTTTTTTTAATAAGGTGGCAAAATAAGGATAAAATAAGTAATTCACCTATTAAATTGAAATAAAAACAAATAGTATTTGTTACTTATTGATCCTGACTGCTGAGCTGGAGATGAGTATGATTTCCAAACAGAACCAATAATGTAATTGGACTTATCAGCTTAATCATTTCGAGTCAATTTAACCTGTAAGATGTATATGTTAAGTAATACATAACAATGTTTATCAGTAGTCTGGTTAGGTACCATCAGTATCTTCTTAGTTTGGGAACAAACGTGTATGATTCCCTAATATAGTTTGTTTGTAGTAAATGTACCAGCTAAGAGTTAAAGTAAAAAAAGGACTTACCTTATACAAAGCAAACAAACTATATTTAAATAGAACTTTGTTTATGGTTACAAAAACTGGTTTCAGTCAGAATAGTTACTTATGCGTGACCATTGAACAAAGACTTCTTTGCAACTGATCAAAAAGGTGCCCTGTTTTTTGTATAATAGTTTTTTACTAGTTCACTTTGTTAAGGTCATTGTAATATGGATGACCTCAAATAGTTACTAACTTATAAATGTCAACCATAATACTTATAATTTAAAAATATATATATTTTTATATATTTATTGGTATTTTTATACCCGGTATTACCCGTTTGCACGTTTGTCCGGTGGCCGTGGTATACTCCGGTTGTGATGGCCAACGGTAATAATATGTTGGGCTATCTTTACTTTTGTACATACAATATTTTTTCCAGAGTCGCTAATATTTAAAACACTGTACTTCTTTTCGAAGAGATACAAACCTCGATTACAATAGTTTAGGTCAGTAAAAAGTAATGAAAAGTATGTAATTGTAAGTATATGAAAATAAAACAAGCAAATTAAATAACATTAAAGTCTGGAAGGACTAAAACAATTACACTAAAATGTAGAATGTAAACATATTCGTTTAATCTATACCTCCGTAACCGTGTGCTTATATTCCATTCAATACGAGCAAGTAGTTTGGATATTATTATAATCTCAATTTTCACTTTTTCAAATCCACGTCTGACGACTTCACAACATTTATAACACTGGCCGCTCTCACTGTATCTTTTCACTCATTTATTGTACACGAATATTCCCTATGTTTAATCACAACATAGTTTTGTGGCATCAATATTTTAACTCATTTTTGACCAAAAGTTCATGCACATAAAGATATAATATCTCCGAAAGCATATTACGTATAAAAAATTGTTTTACACAATTTTTAGTTTTTAATAGAGTTAAAATCTAAAATTGGTAATATTTTCAGTTAATTATGATTATTAACCTGACAGCGATTATTTAACAAGCCATCAGAATTCCTATATTTAATATCAGCATATTATAACTTTAACAAAAATATACTTAAAGTCAAGTGAGTCTGAGATTAAAAGCGGAAATTACGTAAAAACATGGGGCACTTTGTTAATTTTATCTTTCTGCAGTCATCATACACATCCGTCGAATGAAATATATTTCACAAAACTGCATATACTGCAAATTTGGTTAAGAATAAAAATAATCAGAATTACATATCTTGTTGAACCGACTTCTCAGTAATTTGACACGCACTGTTATATGGATTAACTAGTCCCGGTTACATAAAACTTATTTTAAGTAATAAATAACTGCATTGGGTAGGCTATAAAACCACAAAATCTTAGTGATCGGAGTGATCACAATAATATTTGAAGGATTTATTTATATTTTATGACTGCTCTAACGAAGGGTTTATGAAGGACGTGTCTTAGAAAATTACTTTAGGACTTTAAATTACATGGAAAGTTTAACTTTACGATATTGCTGACCCTTGCGTATGTGTGTAATACTAATGTGTTGTCTCTTGACGTTAATCAGACAAAATACTCATAGAATACATGCTGGTTAAATATAACATTTAATAGGTGCGATATGTTAGACTTATGATTTCATTGCTAGGTCACGACTCACTCGAGTGATGACGTAACAACTATAGGGGAACAACCAAATAAAAAAGATTTGATAAATAATTCCCGTACCTAAACCGAACCTTTCTATTCTATAATCCAAGTTATGTTGAATAATGTATTTCTCGATTTCATTCAACACCATCACACCAGACACGCATCTTCATGAGATGTGACGAACTTTCGTTTTCATATTTTTCCGATAGTAAATTATAATGACTTAATCTGACATTTATTGACCAAACCTCTTGGCTTGATTAATTTCTAATACAAATATTTAAATTCATATTTATGATTTATTTATACGAACTAATAAGGTATAAAACGCATTTCCAATATATGTTTTGACAGACTTAAATTTTGATTTATTACTTAAGTATTGTGTACCGACGATACTTATAATTGGCCTTTAGCATTATCTAAAGGCAAATTGTAAGTTTCGTCGCCGTCAGACCTACAATAATTCACTTTAAAAAAAGTAGACAACCGACTTCAATGCGTCTATCATAAAATTTGAGACTTATATGGTTTTTTCATGGATTCCACTGTCAGATCTGGACCAAATTAAAACGGAACTACACGGGAACCGCCAGCGTTCAGATAAAAATTATCACCTAGTCGAAAGTTCTGAGGTAACAAACAAAAAAAAACTGTCGATTTGACAACCTCCTACTTTTTGAAATCATATATTTTTTTTGTAGCTCTGACGGCCATATAAATAGTTGGCTTTAGTCATATGCACTTACAAATAGATGTAAATTAAAAAACGTTTGCGAATGGTCGGCAAATGTTTCTTTTAAAAAATTTTGATGGCTTAAGTACTTAGATCGGTTATATGATAGCCTTTCAGGTTCATTTTTATCTCGACTTATTCAATTACTAGGTACGAACAAAGACAAAGTGGCGAAGAAAGTCTTATTAAACGTGTTTTTATCACATAGTGAGAGCGTGCCAGTTCCATAACACAAATTACATACGATATAATAAACGTGATAGTGAATTATGGAAAGTTCAAACTTTTGTAATATATTAACGTGAAATCAAAACACTTTTTCACCATGTGAATTAAAATATAAAGCTTTAAAAATCTATTAAGATATCAAATGTATGTTAAACAGCACACAAACGGTTAGTTATTGCATAAAGATTGGAACAGAAGAAAACTTTTAAATGCATGAATTATAATTATTTATTTCCACTGGCCTGTTGGTCTAGTGTTTAGTGATCCTGGCTGTTGAGGCGGAGCATCGTGGATTCTATGTCCACGCGGGACAATATTTGTGTCCACAATTAGTTGTCCCGACTCCTAGTGCGGGTGTTGTGTTTTTTATTGCCTTATATTTCTGTAATGTAAGGTTTATTCCGTAACGTAAGGTTGTTATAAAAACTAATCCTTTTTTTTACAATTAAAGCCACAATAAATGCCAACTGTCATTTGACATCCAGCCTCTGATGACAGTTAATCAAGTATCATCAAGATATTGTCAAAAATGTTAGTGTTTAGAGACATTGACTAATGATTTAGCAATCTAGTACCGTTACCGGTGTATATATAAAAGGTCAGTCTATGCATACAATAAAATATTAATTGAACTCTTTGATTGACAACTAACCGCGATCAGCAGTAGTTACCTTCTTATTGCGTGTACAGTAGTGAGTAATTGAAAATGACATTAACAAGGGACGTTACGCACAATGCCTTTATAACTAAAGCAATAATAAGCTAATAATACAGCCAAGTCGTAGCAGCGGTAGTAGTAGCCATGTTTGAGACTAATTGTTTTATTACTATTTATTTGTAGACAGAGCCACATCGGATTTATAATCTACTTGGCAACGTCCAACTTGTGTACACCCCACTTATACTCTTACTCGGTTACAGATATCTTTAATTTTCTTTAGTGAATTAAGTCAATACAATTTGCTTTTGATCATCAAATTTGAGGCTTTCCATCAATATTCCATCAAACCAAAAAATACAGTCAAACATAGAAGAACCTCTTCCTTTTTTAGGCACTTAATAAGCTTTCAAATAATCGGAAATTTCAAATTGCTATTATACAAACACACCTTTAAGTACGACGATAACGTGTAAGGTTTCGAAAATCAGAAATACATAAGTTATTTTAAAGAGTGACAAGAGTGATCAATCTAATATTAACAATCTATCAAATATACAAGTGTATGGAGAAAGTGAAATTAATTTGAAGACCAAGTCCAAACCTTCGCTATAATGAGGAAGCTTACAATATTTTAATACGCCTGTTAGAATCGAAGCGAGAGTTGAATGTTTCTTTCTAATCGATGAAAAGGTCAAAGGACTTTGTAATGTAAATGTAAATTTACCAATAAGCTCTTGTAAGTGATTATGAAAGTTTTGTTTTCTGTACATGTGATATACATAGTTTTATGCAAACATTTATATATGTATATATGTTTGTACTTATGTATGAACATATGTATTTTTGATGTTTCCACAATTGACACAATGTCGCTTGTATTTCGACATGTAAGGTGTCATTAGAATTGCCATAATAGTGTAATGACGCGAAAAAACGGAAGTTTTTTATACACTCGAGATTCATATTTTTTAACCATTTAACAAAAACATACTTGTTCATTATATAAAAAATGAACTAAATATATAAATTATTTGTGTCAGAATCTAATGATGGCTGTGCCACAGGCTGCAACATGCAAACAGGATGTACGCCACAATGCTTATTGAGGTTATACCATTAATTAACCCTACTCCAAACAGGTAGCACACGTAATATTTATCAGTATCGATTTATTTATCGTATATCTAATTATTAAATGCCAGACCGAATTATTAGGCCGTCTAGTAAAGTACTCTTGCTCTAGATAACGATACTGTTCAGAGTGATGTGATATCGTTATGTGTATCGTGTCAGTGACATGAATATAAAAACGTGAACAGCTTGCGTTATCAGTGTACACTGCAACTATAGAAAATATATTTAACAATCAGTTATCCCGGACAAAATACATATGATTAAAACCATCTTCCTCAATAAGTTCACCTATTAAAAATTGGAATAGTCACAACTGGTTCTTTATCATTACCATGTTACTTTGATTTAAAAAAATACTCTCAAAAAGAACACCTATACTCGTGATAGCTATCTGTAGACTACACATTTTGTTTTCGAGTGGGAATCGAACCAAAGGTAACAAGTAGACCTCCAGGAGGACCGTCAATTAAAATTTATTAAAAACAGGTATAGTCTTTATCGGATAAAGCTTAATCATTCTAGACACTTTACTGTATTGCTAAAGGTTAAAATTCTCTGCAAAACAGTCCTAGTTCATTCATTAAACATTGGAAACTCAAAAGAAAATGAAGTTGGCAGTCCAATTCAGTAATCACACATAATTTTAGTATGTCTGTTCAATCTTAGTATATTATTATCCGCAGTCATATAGCGACTGGATGACGGCAAAAGGCTTGCTGTCTATAACGTATGTGGGACTAAGTTGTAGTTGGCAAAAAGTAAGTGTTTGAGACACCTCTGCATAACTCCTTCGGAGATATAGGCGTGGGTCTAATATCATAGTTCAGCTATGTACTGACATATGTACAACAAACTAACGTCAAACGATTCAATCGAAATGTTCCCTTTCGTGTAATATTAAACAATTGTTTGACTGTGATCGATCGGTACATGACATGCGTTTACGCCGAAGCCGCCGCTAGCATGGCGTCATGTAGTTGTCGAACTGTGATTATATAAGCTAGATAAGAGCTTCATCATCGATCATCATCACAATTATTTTTGTGGACTTGATACTAGAGGTCAACTGTGTTATTGTAAGGAAATAATTTGAGTAAAGGTTAAGAACATATAATGTATTATGTTAATTTCAAAAGAATAACAGTAAATCAAATGTCTACGTTTTCAGAGGTCTCGGATAAGATTCACGCTTAGTGCATATAGTTGTATGTATAATATACATGTACATGTGTTATACACTTCAATCCAACTCTAAACCAATAGCCCTTTCCTTCCCTTTCTTGTCAATATACAACTTTTTTACACCTATTTCCGGAAAGTGCACAGATTTGATGATATTAAGTAAATGGGACTTAATTATGATCTCCAAAATGTGGGTGTTAATTACGCCTCCTCCTACCCCTTCGGGGATATGATATATTATTATAGACAGATTTGTGTGTTGTATTTGTATTTAAAACACATCTGCCTACCCCTTCGTGGTAAGCGTACTCGGCAATGAATACCTACACAGATACCGTTATTCCACAATTTTTCCGAGTCACAATAACACCAACATATTCAACGCGACGGCACAAGATAAAAGCCCAAGTTACCTAAATCTGAACATAATAGGGCCATCAAAATCGAATAACACTACGTATTTGTGCACTGGGGGCAAAATTACCGCACTTTCACCCACGCAATGACGGAAGTGCGCTTTCCAAACTGACGGACTAAGGATGTTCAGTACCAATTTATGTCCAATGACTTACTCTGGGCTAAACTGTCAATGCTGCATGCAGACTAGGAAGTCCGTGCTCAAGAGAAGTGTTTGATCGGCAGAGATAAGTTCCCTTTGTTCTACTTGTGAGAACCAACTTGACTCTAATTAAGTACTTATTATGGGTCTGGTCGTAACCTGGTTTGCTACCTTAGTATTGAGAAATACCTGAAGGTAAGTAATAAGAAAAGACTTTTTACTAAGCGCTTACGGAAAATCATTTTAGGGGTATTCTTTGACTTAACTTGCTATTACGTAGTCTAATACACAAAAGAGTTTTTAATTTGACAAAGAGAATCATAAAGATGAACTAAACTGAGTCTGTATCTAATATAATAAGTACCACGAACGATCTCAAACATTTCCAATATTACAAGACGCACTTATCCACTTGTCTAAAGCGATCATAAATAAATTAAAGCCCTTCATCTCTGACAGAGTGGCAACATCGTAATATGAATTTAAAAAAAGAATCTGGACCGTTTCCAGCGACCTTGGGCCCCTTTAAGTATGCGCGGGCTTTAAATTATAGAATGCCCTACTTTAACAAAAGAGAAAATTACCGATTGTGTCTATGGAAGACGCCATCTTGCAGCAATCTTTTATTGAAACGATTATGTCATATTGTCCGTGGCTTTAGAAATATATAATTTTATAAAACGTGTACAATGATTTTTACGTGAGGAAGGCAATTGCTTTGAGTTGTGTCATTTTCGCTTTTATTAAAATATCGTAACATTTTAAAGTTACGACTTAATATGTTATATGAAGAAAGTATGTTATTGCTTAATGTGTTCCAAAAAACTTTAGGAAGTCGATTTTCCGAGTAATCTAATAATGTGTGTGTGGCCTTGACTAATTATTTTTTTCACTTTAACGTTGGAGTAAGAAAAATAAACCCTGGCTTAAAACTATTTTTTCTGCAGGGTTGTGTAAAGCATTTGATTTTTTATGACCTGGTGATGCATTTGAAAATTTTTGCACGTCATTAACATTAAACAATACACTTTAAAATATAAAGTCGTCTTTATAGACCGGAGTTGACAGCAAGAAGTAATTATTCGTAAAGAAATTCATAGTTATAACTTATTATTTTATCTCGCATTTAAGGTTGACAGGGCAACATAAATGAAAACAAAAAAAAAACAAATGAAGTCACACCGTCAGACTTGATATGAATGTAATACCAAATACTGACCACGTGTTAACCTTAAAGTAGCCGTTCCCAGTGTCGCAGTTAAGTTCGTAACGTAACTTTTTATGCCCTAGGCCTCCTAAATAAACGGACTTATAGCATATATAATAAATAATCGGATTTATGGTTCTTGTGCTAAGCGCGTTGAAAAAAACAATTTCTGCTTATACTATTAGTATAGATAAAACTAAAACGCTTATATTACAAAAAACTATGACACATTTCTACGATAAATATTCATAATTTATATATATATATATATACAATATATTTTCCCTCCAATCATTTTATTAATTATTAATATCATAATATAATGCATTGCATGCATAAACAAGCTGTAATAAATTAGACCTATTAGATCTAAGATACATGTTTTTGAACATATTAGCAACAGATGTTTGAGATTTGCACAAACTAGGTCGCGAAATCGCGTGAGATCAATAACCATAAATAGTTATCATGATTCGACTTACGTTCATTAAATAGTGGTTTTGGGTGCGTCAACTTTTTAATTTAAGTAGTACATACGTAAAGAGTATACTACACTGATGAACGAGTAACCAGGACTGAAAGCGTTCAAATCTTCAGTTGTTTGATACCTTATATGTTTTGTTTACTCGAGTTACCATGGCAGTCATGGCACACAAGACTCTTTTCATCCACGTCTTTTTTTATTAGATTGGTAAATTAAAGAAAGCTTATTAAAGAAAGTTTTACATACGTAGGTAAATAAATGCACACCTACATACATATGCTCTCTCCTGTATTACGTAAGGGATATGCAGATTCTCTCATGGTAGAGACGTGCCGTAAGCGTGACTCTACCGGTTTCGGGTTCAGGTTTCCGGAGGCCCAACTCCCCCTTTACTCTTTTCCCGCTCCGCATCCCTCCACCCCTCATCACTCATAAATGCAGGCAGAGCACTCACAACTCGAGTTGCAGGTGTCCATGGACGACTACAGAATATAAAAAAATAAAATGCGTATTAAACACCCACCATTTGGCAATTAGTATCTCTGGATTTACTAACGTAACAGGGGCAAACCTGTTACCATCTACCGGGCACTGTGTGACTGTATATTTATATACATCAGTCCGACCCCTTGGTCGCCTATTCTACTTCACCGTGAACCACATTGCTTAATAAATAACGTCTATTAAACCCCACGCATATTGTAGTATTGCTTATATGTGCAGAATTATCCCGTTTTTATTTATGATGTAATATAATCAGTTTCAATCTATGTATGTATGTGATGATTGACAATTTCAGATTTTGCTCTTGCAAATATCGTATCCAACGGTACTCATTGATTACAGTAATAAATTTCTGTTTACATTACGTTGGCGGGTATGGTGCTTAAAGGCAATGAAAGCTATTTAATAAAATGTCTTTATTCCCTGTTGCTACTGTTGTTATGTGCCTGCTGATCAGAGCACTTCTCAGACGTAGAACTTTTAACTTTCAAAGAAGGACGATTGAAGTTACATACGATATTTGTTTCTAAGACTATGTATTTCAGTATACTTAGTTATAGTATTTCTTGTGTCATGAACTCATTGGAGTTTCTAGAGTTGAAAGTATTAGCCTAAGAATGTATGTAGACTTCAGATTTTTAGGGAAAATCCTCTTGAAACATCTACCAGGTGACGAATGGATAGCACTTAGAATTCGTGTCTTAGAACTCAACTCGCGTGCTTGTCCACAAACTAAAAAAGTTTTTTTTTTATGTCTTATGCAATCAGAACATCATCATAATACTATATTATCGACATAAAAAACCCACTTTAAAACTTAAGATTACCTCATTAAATAAATTAATGTTTAAAGTAAATTAATATTTCAATACGAATATTAAGAAATAACAACTAATTAATTTCATTATACAATTTGACGGATATTTTTAATAATAATGTGCCATAGAGTAAACGCTTTTAGAAGCTTTATGTTATTAAAGTTTTAACGAGAGAAACTTACCTCCTACAACGTAATTATCAGCTATTAAGATATTTATATTTAATACAGGAAGCCATTGAGAAAGTATTGATAATTATAAAATATTTTTTATTAAAAAAAATTAGGTCAGCTCAGGCAGCTGGCGTTTAAAAGTGTGTGGTCCGTATGTAAATGGCATTGGAGGTAACTTACCATCACATCATATGTATTTTCTTTTTTGTTGTATAAAAATGCAAACAGCATGTATGTGTTAGAACTCTGTCGGTGTACTGTAAAAGTCATTAATGCTTTAGTGACCACTGCCTCTAACGTATCTTCAAAAATACAGAAGAGAGTATTTTAATTCCCCATGAGTCAGACCATGGCAAAGTTGTTAAAGAAGCCTTAAAAACTTGGGTGCCACACCCCCCTTAGTCGTTCTTGTCAATAACTTCAATAAACATTATTAAAAAGAACTTTCAAATCTCCTTAAGGCAGAAACAGTAGGACGGTCATAATTCAAGATTAATTACCGATAACAATATTAATCCACGGACCACCGTCAGCCGAAATTTGTTCTCCGCCTACATTTCGACCACCTGGCTTACGTGTACGTCAGGTACAATTAATCATTAGAAATATCAGAAGAAGTTCCCACCGGCGCCAGAGCTCAGTTACTTTAAAGAGATTAATAGGTTCGGATAGTACAATTCATCACTACGCAACCTACATATCATAGTAAGACCAAGGTTTTACTGCTATCGGTTTATATAGTATGGGAGGTAACGCTGATTTAGGATCGTGATTTCAGGTCGCCATAAGTTATAGGGAGTCCAAAAAAAGGTGTAGAGATAGTAAAAATTAAAGAAAGTTTTTTTCTTCTAGCAATAGACACCAGCGTCAGCTGTTATTGTCATAGTCATGGTGGATCTGAGTGTTAGACAATGTCAGTTACGTTAGACCGCACTTGACGGTTGACAGAATTTTGCGACTTGAAGTTACTCGCCAAAATAAATGTTGCTTTCCGTACTTACTCGTAAATGTTAATGAATTCATAAGTTAATGATAGTGTAAAGGAGTTGAGAGAAGAATCGTTTTTTTTACACAACGCGAACGTTAGCTAAAAAAAAAACAATGGAAAACCGGAACGGCGCGGCGGTCTTTTATAAGAAACCTATACGAAGGTGGTAAAGAATATTTGGTCAAGAAGAATTCTGTTAAAATTTGGCTGGTAAAATTTTAACCGAATTAGTAAGGATGTGACTATTACTGTACAGATAATTTGCATCTAATTTTGGTGCCACTTCAGCATCATCTTGCAACACTTTACATGTGCATTTGATGTAACCCATTATGTAAATTTTAGTTGTAGCTACATTGGTTAGAAATTGTTCTGTTACTAAATATGCTCATTGATTACGTAGACGGTATTAATGGAAAACGCCAATATGAAGCCCTATAACCAATACCTCAAGGTAACCGCTACTCGACTTCAATAAGACATTGGCCCAATTTGAGCATGTACATAATACCTAGTAGTTTTATATATTAAGTAGACACAATTGTGTTTGCTGAAACCCTAAAGTGGATGAAATATATTTTATAAACGATCAGTAATCGTTTTTGTGAAACTAGCTCGTTAATATTTAGTTGATTTACATCAGAATTACTGGAGTTCTAGAATTGCCATATCAGTCTTTAATTAAGCTTACCTACCGAGTCCTATGATTCAGCATAATATCGTCACTCTGCCAATGTCCGCTAGTTCGAAGTAATTTCGAGTTCCTTGGTATGCAATCCTGAACTGCTTTTTTTTTATTGTTTATGCGATAGGGGGCAAAGGATATATATAGATACACCGTGTTACAATGTCGTATAGGCAATAACTCTCTCTTTCAATTCTATCCTCTCTTTTCTCTTTCATTATAGTCCTACTTTTAAAGAGGCTCGCTCCTGTTACGTAAAAACAACTCAATTATAATCGCCAGAATATTAGCGTCTAATACGCCTCTGCCTACCCCTTCGCGGATAAAGGCGTGAATAAGAGTATGTGTGCAATTAAGTAATGAATAAACCTGTATACCCTTCTTTTTTCACTTAAGCCTATAAGTTTATGTAGAAAAAGGTTGTTTCTTTGAAATGTCGCCGTTCGGGTTTGTTTCGTTGTGATTCTGAGAATTGAATACAAATATATAGATATATATATATATATAATCTGCTATATTTAGCTTTCAAACAATTAACAAAGTAGTCATATTATACACAAGAACGAGTTTTTTTTTTTTCTATATTTTCTTATAACACAAAGAGCACGTCAGCATGAGCCTTTTGTCAAGAGGTAGTCTTTGACATGCCTTCGTCATAAATCTCTCAGGAATTTCGCATTTATTAACTATGGCAAGTATGTGCAAAATTATTTTCTTGGTCAGCACGATACAAAGAAAATATTGCAAATAGTTTCACAACTTTTGATACAAGCGCAGCACTTCGATTACCCGCCGATTGTAGTCCATCAAAATGATTAACATCTTGATATATGATTGTATATGTTACAAGTTATGTGTGACACACATATGCTACTTGCTAGAAGAAACGTCTCATCTTAGGTGACGGGCTTACCCGTTTAAAGGTAATGAGAACGTAATAAATACTCGTACATACACGCTCGCGCCTGTATGCCTAAAGAGGCACAATTGGTTACTCTCTAACGTAATTATTACGCTCTGCTCCTATTACGCAATAGGTCTGCCCCATATCCTTACTACATTATTGGGACCAAATTCTAGTTGTCAAAATGATGTGTTTAATACACTTCCTAGCCCTTCGGGTTTTTGAGCGTATATGTGTGTAGTAGTGTATCTTCAGCCCTTGATACTGTTAACATACGTCTTCCATCGATAATAATAGATCAAAGACAATGCGTATCCGCATGACCTACTAAGTTTAGATGACCTCTCACGATAAAGCGGATTTCTTCCGTTCTCGTTCAAATGATATGTTACAATCTCATGTAACAATGATGTAGAGTAGACCACTTACGGTCAATTATTTTGTAATTAATATTTAAAGCTAATTATATTATATTAATTCAGATATGCAATCTGTATCTTTGTGAAGATGAAGATTGAAGATGGAAGATAATATCGAAGATAATTTTGAGTATAGGGTGATTTTAATTATTAAGTTTACTGTTAATTCAAAAATGTAATTTAAATCAATTCATTCTTTAGATTATATCTAGCAATATTCTCTAACTCTGTCTAATATGTCAAATATTTAGAAAATACTATTGAGTCTGTATGTGTGGAGGTGACATAATTACAAAAAACAATCAAAATTTAATCCATTTTAAATGATATTGTCTTAAAGCAACTAAATTAAGATGTAGACTAATTTTCAAAGCAAAGAATCAGCGTGTATGATGCTAACGTAGAATAGTGACGACCCATCATGGCCACACACAAATACATCCCGTGTCTCAAGATCAATTAAGCATGACTATCAAAGATTCATAATATTTTTTATAAGACTCTCTAACATACATATCCGAACTAGAATAACAGCTTGTCACAAATCAACATAATAAGTATCTGATACTTTCTCTTGTATTTTTCAATTATAGCTATTACTTTAACAACATAATCGTAAATCGTTAGAATAAGAGCAGTGTATGCTGATGATGACATGACAACAAAATTGAGATGGCTTTTATGGAAATGATTCGTAACAAAATTAAAGTGCTTTTAATTTTGTGTGGTTAATCGACTTTTTCAAGAGTACTAGAGCGCATGCTTAAAATAAATAAATGAGACAAAATACGACACACAAAAATAATATCAATAACCAAAGCATAAAAATGCATTGAATTACGCACAAAAACTTAAGTGGAAATGGGCTGGTCATGTCGCAAGGAGAGACCAGAAATGGACCATAAAAGTGACTTTTTGGAAGAACTAGTAAAGTGTTGAAGATATAAAGTTAGTTAATAAGCCCACAAAACAATGTAAAATTAATTAGTAGAAAATAAATAGGCGTTTTTTTTAATAGACTATTTCTAATAAAATAGACTGATGTTTATTATAAAAATGATATTTTTTTATATAAGAATATAAAAAAAAACATTGTTAAGTCATATATGATTTCATTATTTTTATTTTTATATAATATAAGAGGACAGATGAGATTTGGGGAGATGCGAGGAGAGTAAAGAGGAGAGGGGGAAGAGGAGATGGCAATGAGAGAGGGACGAGACGGAAACCTTACTAATTTCGGGGAATTGCAACGCAAGTGTTGCTTGACAACCGTTTTTCTGTGAGGCCGTGGTATCGCACAGGTCGAGACGGACCATTCGCGCCTAAGCATCGCTCTACCACAATATAGTAATTAAAATTGGCTTGTGAAACTATATTTCGTATAAGTCATGGTTTTAATAGTACCTACCTTTACCCAATAAACTTCTTCCCAACTTAATTACATTATAGTTGAAGTAATATAAAACGTTACAAATAAACATATATGTATGTGTAGACGTGAGTATATGTTTTGATTGTTTTATATAAATAGAAGTAAATTAGCATTTAAATACCGAGATGCTATTGACAAAAGTAAAAATGTTACAAGGAACTATCAACATTTAGTCAGATATCTTATGACGATATATTTAAAAAGTTTGAATAATCAAGACATGTCACAATAGTCAAAATTTTAATTACAACATCCGTTTCCGTTCCTTAAGCCCCTTTAGATAAACTTAAGTACGCCATATTAACCAGAAATTGTAAAAATTAAGGAACTGGTCAATTGTAGATCAACTGTTGATATTGTTGGCGTTGTTGAACATAATTAGGAAGTATATAGATGAATTATTGTTCAAAATATATTATTGTACCGAAGTCAAGCATTGAAACCTAATAAAATACTGCCAATGAAAATGTTATCAGAAGTTGAGCGACCAAGATAAGAAACATTTAAAACAAGCTTTTAGAATCAGAAATAGTTCATGCTTATCATAAAGATGCATTGTCATCCGAACTGAAGGATTGTGCAAATTTTCAGCTTAATCGGACACCGGGGAAGCGGGTCCAATTTGCCTTGCAAGATTTGGGTTCAAAATACAAATCCAATAGTAATATGATTGATAACTAAAATAATCCTTAAAAGATACAATACAACAAATTAAACCTATAAAAAAACTATAGAACTAGTTCAAAAGAATAAGTTGGTGCACTTATTAAAATCTTATTATATATAAAACTGAGACCACAATCTCGTCAACTACATATACTTGTAGTACTGTAGTATATGAACCTCTTCGGTGTGTGACAGGAGGCTCAACTTTTTATATCGTTATTGATTAATATAAATAAAAAAAAAACAGAATACAAGATAGATGCAAAGAGTGTGCTGAAGATGATGTCTTGAAGACGAATGACCACTACAGATTCATTTGACAAGATATTTTTCAATGATTTCGACCCTACCTACCTCTCGCAAGCAAGTCCGGCTACTTCAGGTGCTATAGTATGTACACACGGTTCCTTACAGTAATATAACCGGAATACGACCTCATAAACTTAACTAAAAGTAACCAGTCGCCCGGTGTTAGTAGACAATTTCTTTAACACGTGGGCGTCAAACAATATTGTACCACACGCCTTCTAGAAGATTCATATACTTTCTTTGTTAATTTACTGACAATTCGTAATAGAGGTTCACTAATGTTTGACAAAAAACGAATGACAAATGATCATTTTAAAAACTACATTAAAAACGAATCATTTGAGAAACATCTTATTTCGCAAACATAAATTTTACTAGCAGACCCTGCCATGCAATGCTATGGCTAATGAAAAACAATTTGCAATAAAATAATATTGCGACTATAAATTGAGATGTAAGCTATCCTATCTTTCAAGTTGGATCAAACTGCACACCGTGTGCAAATTTGATTAAAGTCGGTTAAGTAGTTTAGGAGTTCATCCCGGACAAACAACGTGCGCGTCACGTTGTTTGTCCGGGATTTATATATAAAGATAAGTAACTATTTGACCATCAATGACAGTAGTAGTTAAGTATTACACACACACACACACACACACACACACACACACACACACACACACACACACACACACACAAAGACATTATATTATTCTTTTAGGCAATGGTAATAAATGCATTAGCAATAAATAACAATAAAGGAATTTAAGGAATTTGTAATACGATATTAATCAAGTAATTGTTGTACAATACTAATATATGTATTGTGTGAAGCAGCACCTTTCTTCATAAAGATGTCGTTAAGAAGACAGGATATGCAGTACCGTCAATTAATACATTCTTATTTCAGCGAACTATTTTAGAACATATTTAAAGTGACATAATTACTTTAATACACATTTACTAACAACTATAAATTCGCTGACACGAGCCTCTCGTGTTACACGCGAACAGTCAACATAATTAAATTACACTGCGGTGTGACTGTCTGTTTCTCAAATATTACTGTCTACGACTCAACGAACGATTCATTATTATTGTAATTGGACACGAGACACTAGGATAGATAGCTCAGCTTCTGGTTAACATCACACCTAAAACAACAGTACAACGAAAATAAACCTAAAGATTCCAAAAATACGGCTCAATATTGATAAAGCATAATTTTGAAACAGGAGAATTTACTTCTTATCAGACTGTTTCAACAGTTTCAAGTGATAAATTACGTTAAACTTGATTGGGATAAATTTGGTTATAATAATATTTATAATTTCTTTTGGACTCATAATTTAAACTCTGAATACCAACCTGTTCCGATAATAATGATTTGAATGAGAACAAGACATACCTGTAACAAAAAAATAACAGCTATTAAAAGTAAGAACAAAACAGTAAAGTAAAAATGTTTCCTTATTCAAGAGCTTACCCTAAAGTCCTCCCTATAGGGTTGATGCCATTAGTGATGAAATTTAAGAACATTTAAAGAGAAATCTATTTTAATATGTTGCCAATGGCAAGAGTCGTCACCATTCACATCAATAACCGCGGCGGCGCGGCGGAATGTTGATGAAATTCACAAATAACATTTATTCTCTTTGGAGACCACGTAGATTAGTTAGTATTAAGCAAAACTTTTGGGGAACATTGTCAAGTTATATAAATATTTATTCTTCACTCAAAATTTTAACAAGCGAATTACTCTTTTACAGAAATCCATTCTGTAGCTGTATTCGAACACAAAGGGAAAACCTCTACATATAAATAGGCCTTTAACCACAACAAAGGAGTCCGGTAATAACATTTTGTAGTACCTAAATCAAAATATACCGTTACTAGGATTCCATATAGTAATAATAGTGAAATGAACCAGATGTGTAACCTCCCACGGCTCATTGTGACTTTGTCGACGCTCATCAAGATTGTTACGATACGTCATACATGAATTTACTTTTCGAACGAATAACGGTCGATTCTGTCCGTTGCTATTCTCATGTACGTTTATTTTAAATATTTTTATGGTTGTGCTTTGTATTTTCCTTTCCTACTTTTCAGGAGTCATTATGACCCTAATTGTGAACTACTTTTGGAAAAAAAATGGTCTAAGAATTTCAAATTAATTTGTACGGTACGGCCTTCTCCAGATGTTTAACATATATCATCAAGCACAATTTTATGTATGAGAAATTTTGTGCATAAAACATGACGACATGTTTATGACTATATGCGATAAAGTGCTGATATAGGACAAGCAGATAACAGTAGATTATGCGAAGGGGTTATAGAGATTGTATATTGGAAAAAATGATTGTCAGTTGGCACAAAAATCACGCGTTCAGAAATTATATTCTACTAGAACAAATTAAAAAAAAAAATGAGATTTCATTATTTCAATAGATCAATTATATCTGTACAGAAATGTTACGGTTATAATAGTGATTATACCCCAACAACGCCTGAAGCTAAAAATGTAGAGAATTTAATACGTCTTTTGCTTCAGGCTCTCGGAACCAAATTTTGCAAATAATGTCGATTAATTAATCAGACAATTTCTTTTCTTTACGTAATATGTATATTAATTAAGTAAATTGAGTATCAAAAATGTTGAATTATCGCTTTAGGCAATTTAACGTTAGTGTAATCACATATCATTGTAATAAATATTGAAACCAAAATTGATTTTAGCCTAAAGATAAAGGTAACGGCTAAATTCAAATTAGAAAGGGATTTTAGAGAATGAATGGATGCCTTTATTTAAGTATACAAGTTAGACTAAAATAAAAACAATATTGACCTAGGTGCCAGTTTAATAATTATAATATGAAGATAAGATATCTCAAAACTAACTTAGAAATATTCATGGCTAATAAAGTAGTCTTCAAAGTTTACAATTCAAAAAAGAATGTAGTGTCATACATTATTCACATTCAGCATGAAAATATCAACATGTAAACGAGGTTCACTTTTTAAAATACAAGATTAGAGAGAATATAGAATATAGTAGTTGTTTTGATAGGTAGTTTAAAAATTTGTTTAATAGTTCAAATCTTTATATTTGAAAAAAAGAACACGCTAAAAACGAATGAATTGTACGTCGGCGTGTCGTAACACTGAAGTCATACACGTGCATGGGCTAAGTCACGTCACCACAATCCGATATTTGGTTATTATTTGCAAGATTATTTTTAAACCATACATTACCACGTTCTGTGGTATGGTGGGGGGTAAGTGGTACTTGGTGCAACCATGTGATTCTAGGTGGAGTAGAATAGGGCCACCCCAATCTCTTATCGCTGGTGTTGTAAAAGGCGACTAAGGGAGCCGACTGTTATACATCAGACAGTATATAATTTATAAATCCTTACAGTGCCCGTACGACAGCAACAGGCTTGCCTTTTATATGTACCCCTCTGGAGACATGGGAATGAGTTTATGTAATATATGTAAGTTATGGATTTACAATGTACTTATTTCACAAAACATCATTTTTAAATGCAAATTTTCAAATTAAATCAAATTCTTTATAATTGCGTCGTAAGTATACCTACCAATTGTAAGATACATTTTAGATCAGTACGTTAACTACTTAAACATGAATTGAACCGCTGATGTTAGTGTACATTGTTGATTGCACGGTGGACGCAGTGGCTTAAATGGTCGCCTCTCGTCGCGACCGACTCGCGTCGAGTGTTGTGGGTTCCATCCTATCCCACTTTGTGTTCAAAAAACTTGTTTGACTACATTTTGTGTTCTGAGTCTGGGTTTTCTTTGTGTCCGTTTTAAATAAAGTCCCCCGCAATACAGGCATTAATCTTAGGGCGGGAGTTCTCTTGAAAAAAAAATGGTAGATAAGAATTGCTCACTGACAATGAAAAATTCTCTAAAAAAATCAATAGATATATTATTAATAACAGAAAAAACTATAAACTACCGGGACAGAGGTATTGGGTGGCTAAGTATAAGTACGCATGGCATCTGCGAAACAATGAGTAAGGAGCACTTAAAATAGACATTGCACGGTAGCACGATCCTGCATTAAACCGAGGAAACAGGTCAGGTTATTATTAACAGCAGTACAATTAAACGTTATCATGTTAAATGGGATACATTACAAGTGCTTGACAGAAGTTCACAGAAGTCCGAAATACAAGACTTTCAGATATTTTAAGGAGTAGTTATACATACTTTATATTGAACAGATTTTCAGTTACCTATATAGCGATTAGAGCTGTGTTTGCAGTTGTAAAAAATAGCTTGAAAAAATAAATATAAAGCTTCACCATACACATTTTAGTTTTTACCGTTTTATAGTATGTTGTAATTCTGCCATTTACTTTTATGGTGCCCTTTCGTCCACAAACTACAGCACATGCACACCACATTGCGTATAGTATTAACATACGTACATGTGAGGACTTTTATCGTTATTAGAAAACGCACGATAACCTCTTTCTTGAGAACGAATTCATACAAGCGGTGGTTTATTATTAACACATGTTTCATCAAAATGGCTTCAGAAGTGCATTGTAAGCTAAAGACTAACAAACTAAAAATGTTTTGGGTTCTGGAAACGATACAAGATTAGTATCCGAAACAGGTGGGCTAATGAAAGGTGTAAAGACAGTAGAGACTTAATTGTACACCAAACCAAATTGTTTACAAATAATACAACAGATGAATATGAATGCATAAACGGTGGCCTTATTGCTTTGTGTGTAACTTTTCGTTTATAATATTGGGGGACAGACGAACAGGCGGGTCACGTGATGCTAAGCGACTACTGCCGTCCGTCCATGGACACCTGCAACTGAAGAGTCGTAAATGCGTAAGTATAGAAGATTAAAAAGATATTTATGAAGTAGAAATGAGCTAACTTTTAGTTGAGGATGATAGCAGTGATGGTCATTAGTTGGTTCATCAACCTAAAATATCCAATTCTAAAAATATTCAAATTAAGAATTCTAACTCTTTGCCGACATCGACACAACGACCCAATTGAGTCCTATTAAGAGAAACTGAAGCTACTTCTTGTTTGTATTCAATATAAAAAAATACGTCCCTTCTGACATCACAGAGTTTGTATCTAAATTTATATTTCCGCATAATGAAATTTGAGTGATGTGTGTTGACTATTCCCAAAAGGAAATGCTAATGGAAGGACAGTTTCCCTTCTTAGAACAACTGTGCTACTGTCTATAGTGAGGGTATTTTGAGAATTTACTAACGGGGTTCTGAACTGTTGTTCGTACGCTAATGGTATTGTAATGATGTTTGTGATATTTCACCGACATAGATCTTTGCGAATCAACCATTAGGCTACGTTAAAAATACGAGAATGAAAAGAAATGACGCACGTTTTAAAATCACGCGACTACGAGTACATTTAACTTTCAAACGTTTCATTAAGGCGAAGTGTCCGAAGTCCTAAATATTGAGAAACCGAAATAACTGTCCATCTTTATGCGAACTTATATTTATTCTTGTTAAAAAAAGACAACTTCCGCACTAGGTATTCGTCTTGTGTCACGGGGAACTCTACAAACATGCAAACACCCAGACTTGGGAGAGCCATGCTTAGGCACAAATGAGCCGGCTCAGAAAATCGGCTGGGAAGGATACACACAAACAAGCTGTGAAATTAGTAACGTTCCCGGAAGCCTCCTCATACCCCGTTTCCCTCCCCGCATACCTCACCCACAAAAGTGGGCAGTGCACTCACGACTCCTGAGCTGCAGGTGTCCATTAACGGCGGTTGTGACTTATCATCAGGGAACTTGTCTATTCGTCTGTCCCCTTATACAATAAAAAAAAAATCAGAGGTGGGACTTCTGGCTTAGCATTCAGGGCCACTATCCACTAGACTACGAGGCCGTTCTTACTGTTCGTTTCTTTTTAATACACGACGGCTGTTAGTATTAGCGGCGCGATCGTCGTATTTTTCTAATCAACGCATTTTATCGAACATAGAAATGTAGGCGGTTTATCGTTCTGTTATCAACAATTTCTATTTATATTGTTTAGTATTTCCCCACCAGTAATGGGTCGATGTTTGATTTTTGTAGAGCGTTGTTGCTATTAAGTAAACCCTTGTTTATTTCGGGAGTTCTTTCGGGAGTTTCTTTCGGGACTTCTTTCAAATGTACCTACTTAGGTATACATATTATCTATATGTATAAAGTACATACAAATAAAATAAAACAATTAATGTGTGTATTAGCAAAAAAAAAGCGTTCATCGAAAAATTTTATAATATAGATTTATTGATGTTGCTGAATCTTAACAATACTTTTCGCAGCAGCTTTAAACACATTTCAAGTGTATATATTTGTTACTTACATATGAAGTAAGTGATGAATTTAAATATTGCAATTGCCCACGAACGCCCTTTATTACTCAAAGGGCTTAACTACTCAACCAATTCTCGCATGCACCATTTATCATAGTACTGCCCTTTTGGTTTCGTCATCACCCGTTATTTAACACATTCCTTATGTCTACAAATATAAGAGTTATTTTCGTAAATGTGAAGCTGATTAAAAAACGACATAAATCTAAATTAGAGCCTGTTTCATGCAATTAGAAAGCTTTAGAGTTTCTTTGTTTTAATAGATACGTACTCAGGTGACCATTCGTCATGCCGAGATCATTATCTTTGACAAATTTATTTAGTGAGTCAGAGAGCTAGATAGTCATAAATTAGAGAATGGATAAATAATAATAGGATTAATATTTAAAAGGAGATTTTTTACATGTGCTGTGTTGCATGTAAAAATTCTTATCACATATCTTGCAAATGAGGAGTTGGGACATATCAGAGATCTAGTGATATAAGAAGTACCTCCATTCTAAGAAAAGACAAAACGCCACAAGATTTCAGTTAACCATGCAGTAGTGCTGTTTTGCTGCTTATGTGGCGGCACATAGAGTAGGCAACGTACAAAATATTCGACGTATTTCGAGTGTTTTATAGTCACGAGAAACTTAAAATATGTCGATGATTAATTGATTGACATTGATTTATATCACTTTTTTGTTTCAGTTTTACAAATTAATAAAAAAAATGAATAATTTTCACTGGCCTAACTATTACTCTAGTGGCTAGTGATCCTTAGTGTCAAACCGGAGGTCGTGGGTTCGATTTGTGTGATCCACCAATGTCTCCGTTGTTTTTATGTTTATATAGTTCCTGTGATATAGTGATTAGTTCTGTTGGGGGAGTGGGCGACCATATATTTGTAAAAAAAATAAATCTTACAAAAACAAGTACTCTTGCAACTATAAATGAACATCGCACCCGCATCGGTTTAGCAGCAGCTACTAAATGATCCCCACAACGATTCTATCGTTCCCGGTTCATTGACGGTAGTTTCTCTGAACAGTTTAAGTCACAAGGTTAAAAAGGTCAGGGCGAATGAACGGAGTTTTTTACTTGCTTTCTCTGTAGCTATCGAGCACACGAGTTCATTAAGTAAAGTGCACAGTACCTTACTTACAAGTACATATTATAGGAAATAGCCTAAGTCGAATTCGCTAAGTTCGGGTAAGGTTTTACTGGTCTAAATTTTTCTATTAATGCGAAGTTTGGATGTATGTTTGTTAACTAATCTCTCCAAAATTGAGTTCAATCTGTCCAATCACAATTCCAGATAAATGTAAGGTTCTAAATTTCAGCAGATACCTACCAAGGCGCTGGCAACGACTACTATACGTATAAATGTGTATTATGTACGTATTGTTAATTTCAATCGGTTATATATTATTTAATAACTTTTATGGAGTGATATGTCTAGAATTATTTTAAGATTATAAAGAAATGTTTCGAGTTATTAGTTAAAAGTGTAGTAAGGAGATGTAAAAACAGGTAAGACTAGCTTGCAATCCAGAAGCATTTACAAAAGCAAAGTGCTGCCGATTCTGTAAAAAAAAAACTATGGGTAGAGTTATGAATGTGTTTTGTTAATTTAAAGTGCCTAAACTCACATTTACGTAACTCGAGATATTCTGTAAGTTATAGTAAACTTTACCTCAATTTACTAAAATACTAATATGCTGTCGATTAAGTAATTACGAATCTACGTTGAACCACATCCGTGTCTAGATCTCATTACCTACACCACAAATCATTGCTATTAGTAAGTCATTTTGAAGAAAAAACGTAAGTGTAGACTTAACCTTTAAATGCTCTTCTACAATGTTACGCTTATTAGATGTTATGAACGCACATAAAAAGAAGAGCCGTGTGGAGTAGAATAGGGCCACCCCCATCTCTTCCTGTAAGTTTCGTAAGAGGCTACTAAGGGATTGGACTGACTATCAGACAGTAGGTATATATTACGACTTACAGTACTCGGATGACGACAATAGGCTAGCCTCCTATTACTGTCGATAAAGTATGAGCTTATAATATGCTTCTGCGTGCCTCTTCAGGAATTTAAGCGTAAGTGTTTGTATGTCTTTATTTCATTTTTGTGCCTACAATATTAACTATCACAGTTAAACTAACCTTTTTTAATAAATAATAAATAATTGCTAAAAATTTTCGTGTTTGGAGGCTCTCCTACTCTCAGAATAAGATTAAAGAATTCCTTTTACATTATATAGCACTTTTTTTAGGATAAGAAGAAGAATGAAGAAGGCTCTTCATTAAATGGCTTTAAACATCACGATGCCACCTTTAGCAGCCGAGCTGTGAGCATAAATGCCGGCGGAACTGCGGGAACGCCTAGTACAATTTATTTATAATAAGTACCACAATGGTAAATATGTCTACATTTTTATTTTGAAAATATAGTATATCTTCAGATTATAACGACGTTTGATACAAAACAGAGCCTGTACGAACAATGGATAAATGTATGGATACCATCGCTAGATTACTGATTTCGATAAAGGCCTTGTTAATTTTGACGAGCATGGTTATTATGACACGTGCCCGTCGTGTTTTTATTTTGTAGTATTAAACGAATATTTGGCCACTATTTTTATACTGGTATTTTTATCTGTGGTGTCAGAAATGAACAGCCTACTGGATTAAATCTTACGGGATCTGCATTTTGCAATAATTAGCTAACAAAAGTTAAAATGTTTGTTTGGCAATAGATCGGTTGCAAGGTAAAGTTAGTTAACGAACGTAAGAATATACATTAGTCAAAAGAAACGTTTAGGAGTTCTTACAAGGAGTTAAAAGTCGTTTAATTCCTTGTAAGTTAAGAGAGGGGTGGGAATAACTAAAAAAAAAACATTTTATAAGTGCCGTGTGGTTCACGGTGAAGTAGAATAGGGCCACCCCATATATTCAGAGTGGTGTCGTAAAAGGTGAAAAAGGAACCGGACTGTTTTCTATCAGACAGTATGTATACAGTCATACAGCGTCCGTTTGACGGCAATACCCCTCATTTACATCAGTGGCACCAAATTCTAACTGTCGAAATAGGGGTGTTTAATACATCCCTGCTTACCACTTATGGGATACAGGCGTGAGCGTATGTATTTATGTATGTATCATTTTTATGATAAGGAATCGAATCGAAAGAAATATTATCTATCAGACAGTATATATACAGTCATACTGGGTTTTAATTGTGTTGTGTAAAAAGTGTGCGCTTTACAAGACCCCTTAGGGAATACAGGCCTGACTGTATATACATCTGTATGTATATATCAGAGATTGCAGTCTTTATTGCCACGTTCAACGTTTAACAAATTAGTAAGATCTGTTGACGTATTACTCATGTAAAGCATGTATTGTAAAGTTGGAAAATCAATATACTTATCGCAAATCAAGTATAAATGAAGGTATGTAATGGGCATGGGTAATGGGCACTAACAGGCTGAGTACGTGACAGCCTTTGCATGTTAATTGCGAAGGTACGAATAAAATACCTATAATGTTGAAACATACCACTACCCGGTAAAGGTTAATAACCTCAGTAACAGAGCAATGTATGCGATGTTTTCTTATTTCACAAAAGCGTGAAAATAATATATATATACATTAATGTTTGCATGTTAGCTTTTCTTAAAAAATATATACTGAGTTATGGTAGCTTCCTTTTATTTTTACAAACCAATTTCTAGTAATTTAAAACTCGATGAGTATACAAGTAATTTCAATTGTTTTTTTGGTTTGGCATTAAAATAATAACTCGCAACCTAGTTCCAAGGTGTATGAAATTCAAAATCATATTCTCTATATGAAATGTTTAAACTTTATTTAACAAAATTCACATTCAAGATCCATCTCTCTTGTTGTAATGGCGTTAAGTAATATTTTTATCCTCCAATAAATCGTGTCCAAATATACTTACACATATGAACCATTTATGGTTTGTAGTGTACCACATGTAAGGGTCGCGTGACGATCACAGCAAGGGTGAACCACGCCCCATGTCGCCACAATTCACGTGCGCATGAATATTGTAATACGAATGCTAATGTTCTTGTTGCTAAGGAAACTTACACTAGTTATAGTACGTCAAGTTATGTTAGGCAACGACCACATAAGTCGCGCGATTCTGACCAGACCTTCTTTGAAATCCTATTGCTTCTAAAAACACAAAACAATATGCATTGCTATTGGAATGTGCTTAAGAAACTTCTAAATTTACGTGGATAGTAGACGGTGTCGAGTTCTAAAGAAATTTTGAAAACATTTGTTTCAAAATCGTTCGGGTGTATTGCAAATAAAATAGAAATGTCGCAAATGTACTAATATTGTAACACATTTTCGTAACGATCGCTCGTGTGTGTTCTATCAAGTAATGTAAACACGACTGGGCGAACATTTTATGTTGACATAATAAATTACGTGCTGATATTATAATAATTATATGTCAGTTTTAAAAGAAAGTCAACATTTAAAAAAAAAATGAGTCACTGATGTTAGCTATAACTTAACCAATTTTTACACAACTCCCAAGAAGAAGGGTTATGTTTTCGGGTTTATATAGTTATGTGTGTTCATCACCTCATATATCTTCTGCATATTCTTTTATAACCAAACTACAGAGTAAAATAAACAAAATAACGTTGTCTGTGTAAAAAGCAGGATATAAATGTATGTTCCAACTTTCTTCCTCTGCCTCCAAGTATAAGTCAGGATGAGCCTACATTTCTTGCATAAGTAATAGAAAATGTATGGAAGGGAATTCTTAGTGATGAGTATTTATATTAAGTACTAATATAGTCTAAACAACCCTACGGGTCACAGTAGAAATCTTTGCAACAGAGCAGTGCCTTGTAGTTGTCGTGTTAAATGGTATGAGCCCCTTTCCGGGCTAAATTAATAGAGTAGAAGCGGTTTTATATTGTCATGTAACCACGCCTTATTCCTGGGAAAATTGGAAATGCACCTACTTTCACTTAAACATATAAGAGTGTATTATAATACAATGTCCTGTCCTATTAGCCGTGTAAGATATGATGGTAATCTGTATGAGACTTGTTAGACTCACTGTATATTATAAAAAATATTATACATCCTATACCTAATAATGATTTGACTTACGAACTAATATAATATATATATAAATAACTCGTCGTCTCTGCCAAGAAAATTAAATTTCGAATAGGTAATGCAATTTCTACTGTAACTGTTACAATCGAAATTCATATTTCGTGTACGTCACTTTTGACACTACTAAAAATATGACTTTCTACTGTCAAGTAAGCAAAAGGATCCGTTTTGGAAACATTTCAAAGTCAAATTACAGTACATACATTGTTATATATTGGGTCATTGTCATATACAGTACATATATTGGGTCTTAGTCGTTTCCCACCATAGCGTATTTAAACCGCGGTGCGATTCGCCTAAGTACTACTCGTATTCATGATGAGGATCATTCGCAACGCAGTGGTTAGAGCGGTGCGAATGGCACAAGGTATCTTTAAATGGGTCGACTAGACCATGGGGCGAAACAACAGCATACTCTTTTTGAACTCCTATCAATATTTTAAAGAGTTCAATGATTTATTCCTGGTTTTACTATAACTACTATAAGGGATGTGTAATAAAACTACATATATTCTCTGTCCGAATTCACAAATCCAAAAAGAGAAATGTCCTCCACTGCTGTCCGATGCGACCCAATACAAAAAGTTTTAGAGCGATAAGAAAGGACATTTCAATAATAGGACTTTAAAAAAGTAGACAACCGACTTCTATGCGTCTATCATAAAATTTAAAACTTGTAAGGTTTTCTCATGGATGCAACTGTCACAACCTAACCAAACTCCAATCTATTTACCGTTGAAGTACATCCTTTCCAATAAAAAAAGATTCATTGAAATCGGTTGGCGTGATATTGAGTTATTCGTCCATTTGTCGCGCACATGCTTAATGCAAATTTAAGACTTATATGGTTTTCTCATGGATGCCAGAACTGGACCAAATTCAAATGGGACCACACGGGAAGCATCAGCTTTCAAATAAAAAAATCGTCGAAATCGGTTCACGCAGTTGAAAGTTCTGAAATATCAAACATAAAAAAAAGTCGGTTGAAAAGAGCTCTTGGGCAATTCACACCGCGGGTTGAATCGCTGCAACAGTCAGCCAGTATTATGCCCCGTTGAATAATCCTCCTACCGTATTTATATAATTTGTCAAACCGAGAGTTCATTACTGATTAATATTATTATTTATTTAACCTACACTAATAATATAATAATCATTTGTAATATTAAGTATCTATAGGATAGATGTCTGCTGGATTTGATGTCTGGACATTTGATTTTAGGAGAATACATGAAGTTCAAAAAAAATATAGCCTTGTTTATATAATAAATAATGCAAAATTACTTCTCAAGACTTGTTATGGTCCACAGTGTTTAAGACAACAATGTACAGCATTGATGCATTTTCTTTTATGATATTTACTAACTGGAGTCATAAATAGAACTGATTATGCACTAACCAATGAAGTAATGAATACACTTTACGCTACTTCTTTAAAATGTTCATAAGGCCCATAGTCCCACGGGAACCTGGTTGACATTGAAACTTTGTTTGCGTATATTACTTCTCAGGAAACGGCTACGTTGTCACCTTCGTATATTTTTTGTGCACATGTGACAACATGAATACTAAAAGCATCCGCTCGAATCTTGTACACACTTTAACACTATTAGAGATTTTTTTTTAAATAGTTGAAATGTGTTAAAAAGAATCATATAAAATAATGGGACAGGTTTAGGTGAAAAAAAAAAAGAAGTACACCGGAGGATACACAAGAGATAACAGATGGGTAGTACATCAAGTAAGATGAGATCTAAGATAGATTTTATAGTACTTGATGAGTTTGCCAGTCATATTTAATTACCTCTAATGTAGACAGCGTGATAATTTCAGTGATTTCATGATAGTTCACACAAAGCCAGGTTAACGGCAATAGGCTTGGCCCCTATTACCTAAGTGAAACTAAATTCTAATTGGCAAAATGTAGGTGTTTGATACACCTCTGCCAACCCCTTAGGGTATACAGGGTATGTACGTGTATGATACTAGATATGTAATATAGTATTTCTGTACAATTTTTATTCTGAACTAAAATATTTTATAAATTATTTCTGCAATGAGCTATGAAGTATATTTTTTTGGTCCATTAGTGTACTATAAGCTACAACTATCAAAACAGTAAAATATATTAACTTAAAATAATGTTAAAGTCAAGACTCAAAGTGTTTTAACAAAAAAATAAAGTAGCAGACCATAAAAGAAATAATATTTAGAATAGATCTTTATATAATGGCAGTGCGTGTGCGCAGCGAATACAAGAAACGTTGAGATATTAAAAATAATGATTCATAATTTCACGCTGTATTAGAACAGTATTTGATTTTATCAAACCTTGTCTGCGGGTTTGATTTCACCGCAATAAGTAAATTAAAAATGTGTACAACCCTAATATTCTTTTGTATAAAATACACTTCATCGAATAATTATTTTAAACTAATGGCAAACAGAGTCATTTACTCTGTTTGCTTTAAATATTTTTTCGTTCTTTAAAATAACCGAGTTAAATCATGAGATATTAGCAAAAAAAAAAAAACATTCACCGTATTTAATCGTGTTAGCGAGTAGAATCGATTTTATTAGAATTCAACTAATGTTAATTGGTGTATATTTCAACCTCCTTTCACTTTTTAAAACCAAAAATGTTGTACACTGGATGGTTACAAGTGAAATTTCTGCGCACAGTCAAATTTGGATTGATCCCTGCTACTGTATTTTTTTCACCCCACCTTACACTCAAACGTTACTATAACCCAAGAATAATTAATATTAAATAAGGAAACAAAACAAATAATACAGGGTACAAAGAAAACTTCCTCCCCTTTTCTTCGATATTCGAAAGCAATTTAAAAGAGCAATTATCACGCCTTGATTTGAGGGGTAGGTAAGTCCTTATATAGGACAGGGCGAAACGGTCATTGAACCCTACTTGACTAATGGCCCGTCTAATTATGACCTATTTCTCGATGTAGAAACTCATAAATACTTCGCGAGTTTTATAGCTTAAGGTGAATGAATTGTAACTTTGTACTCGGCTTGTAGTTCGTTTCTTTTTTAACGCACAGCGCATATGTGCGCTTATGTTTTTTTTTTAGTCTATGTATGTGTGATGACTCTTTGTCACGGTCTTTGTCACTGATTTCGACATGTCAAGTGTTATTCGAATCGTCTTAATAGTGGGTCTGACATAGGCTATACTATTAAATTTGAAGATAAGATAAACAAAATAATACAGCAGCACTTAGTATATTTATTTATCTCTTTATTGTACACTATACAAGTAATAAAAAAAAAATTACTGTTTTATTTATGTAATAATTTTACTTCTTAATTTATTTATGGAGGAGTAAGGAGGGTAGGAAGCCGCTAGCCAGATGAAATTATGACCTGAGGAAGGTAGCTGGGAGAAGACTGGATGCGAAAGGGCGCTTGACCAGGTCCTATGGCGCACTTTAAGAGAGGCCGAGGTCCAGCAATGGACTACGATAGGTTAAATAGAGATACTACGGGAGTGGGAATCCTCTCACTGGAGATCATAGTTATGTCTATGGTCCAAAGCGAGAGTGCATGGGATTCCACCGCCTCGTATTACGAGGCAGTAATGCATGCTTCAAAAGTGGCAGAACAGGAGAGGACAAGCACTTTTCTGTCCCGCTGAGAACGCACCAGGCTCCGGAGAGAGCGAAATGATTTTCGGCCTCCATGAGTGCTTGCCTAGAGGTAACGGTTTGGGCTGACCGTTACTATAGCAGAAGCAGTTCTGTACCTGCTTCATATCAGGTGGCCCAGGTCTGTGACGGAACACCAAATTATTTTAGCCGGTACGAGTCTGACATACCATCTCAAGTATATGTTTTTTTATCATAATCAACATTCTAAAAAGGAGCTGCTATACGTTTAATGAAGCAAGATAAAGACAGTGGTTCTAACTATGAAAGTTCCAATTAAAATAACATATATTTATAATTTCGCACACTGTAAAGGCATTAATACTTCGAGCTGACACAAAACGAAATCAATGGCATATTTATCTAGAACGGCGGTTGCCGCTGGCAACAGCCTAGATAATCACATTACTGCATAGCTTTGAATTATATGCAGAAATAATATTTCGTTCCACGTTCCAGACTTACCATATCAAAATAGCTTTAGGCAACTACAAATGCAGTAATGGTTCTATATTCTTCCGCTTAACTTAGTTCGAGGGACATGAATTAAAAATTGCTACAGACTTGTTTTATGTTTTTGTTTCATGAAAAGAGAACTCCCGCACTACAACTAATTCTTGTATCGGTGACTTGACAAACATTTAAATAAAGAAAACAAAGAACACCCAGACTTAGAATAACAATTTATGGTTTGCACAATGTGTTTTCCTGTAGGAGGATCGCACCCACAACACTCGGTACGGCAACGTAGTGGCGAGGTGGTGACCACTTAAACCAATACGCCAAACTATGCAGAAAGTCCTATATTCTATGATATAATTGTTTTTGAAGTAAGAATTTTAAATTTAAAACATGTGTCACCATGTTGTACCTAGGTATTTCTTCTTTTTTAGAAAGAAACGTTTTTAATTTCACCATAACCCGTGCTGTATTAGTAGCCTATATCGACTAACACTACTAAAAATAATTAATTGGCAACCAAATGTGAACTACACTTAATTAGCTCTAGTGAACCACACCTTGAACTCACACTTGCGTAAGTATTTTAGGTATGGTATGGCCTACAAGTCGGCGTATCAAGCAAATCTAATTACTTACTTACTTTTCTTGTTTTTATTATTAATACTTAGTAAAATTCGAATTCGGGCATACTCTGTTCGAGCTAGTTAATCCCCATTTGCCATTACGATTTAAAACAACTTGTCTCTTATATGCAGAAAAATTATAATACAGGATTCAAGAACTAAGTTGGATGGCAAGAGGAAACGACTTACATATAAAATATCAAACAAGGTTTTTTTTTACTGAATTTTAATTTAAGCTCACCAGTACGTCTACCATCGGTAACTTTAGTCGATGAACCCTATCAGTGTCTTTGCAGTAAGAACTTGATTTAGTATAACGTCCACTCTTGGTTTTCAAAGCACAAAATAAACTTGCTCATTATATAAAATTAGTAACTAAGTACAGTTTACTGTGTCACACTCACGGCCAACAGAACAACATTTCACAATTTCTATCTATAAAATTAACTGATAAGAAATATATTTACTTGGGACCCCCCAGTTACTTCGCACTACGTGACATAATAGTAATTTGTCGTCAGCGGTGAATAAAACGGCCGCCGCACTACCACAAGGCCGTAGGATTCAAATCGCCTCATAAATCGAGCTATTCGTCTCCCGCGGTCGTGATTAAGAAGGGTCATCGAACGCGCTAAACAAAATGGCTGTATATAAATCGCAGTTTTTGAAAAAGAATTATATCGTCAATATGGCGATGTAGTGGTGAGAAAAGGGGCAGTAAACGCTTTCGACGTCTGTCTGTTAAGCTTCTATTTTGAACTGAAAATATTTAGAAGAATGGAAAGAAGCGGTCTCAAATCCAGTTGTGTAATTAAAACATAAAACTTCTACATATGCCAGACAGTTTGTCAGATATACGTCACAACTACTAATAAGGAATTACTAAAATTATAAATAATTATAAGGAAAAGTTACCAATATATTTACTTCAATAACAACATTCAGTACATAATTTACATGGAAATATTTCAAATTTCTTTGTTTTATTTTAGTTTTTATACAAATAACTGAATTTCTTAAATATTTGTGTAGAAATTTGATCCCAGTCGAGTACCATGTACCCAATATGAATGTACTACATTTATGCATGTTATGTATTCAATATTATTGACATGTTTCTTAACGAAATTGTTTTCTATTATGATAAAACCATAAAATACCATAAAGTGTGCTTTAGAAAATAGGTCAAATCAACAAAAAACAAACTAATGAAGAACGTGATCTAAGCACGCAATGTATTCGTGAATTTCAACAATAAATTACATTTCCTTAGCTAATGAATACTTATAAAAACGTTTAGTATTATAAACATAAAGGAAAGATACAATTAATGGGTTGCCATTATTATTATAATATATATATATTTAACAAAAGAGGCATATTTATTGACCAATTCATTAATCATGTACACAAAATTTCAATGCAGTTTGTTAGTCTCCCTAAAACTCAATAACGGCATGACCGATTTGAAAAATATTTTTTTGTCGTATGCGCTTTAATACAGTAATAAAAACTAAGTTCACGCTAGTAAAGCTGAGGGCAAAAGCTAGTATAATATATTCAGGCTGAAATATTATGTCTTAAAAAGACATTTGTCCAATAGATATTCCTACAAACATTAATTTCTTTTTCATATTTAAATTTTCGTTGATTGCGACTAGCCGTTAATCCTTAGAGAATTAGATATATATCAGATCGAATGGGTTACATGCAGAGAGAACAACATATCAATTTTTTTACAGAATAAATATATTGTCTGTAACTCTGTTCACTAAATCGATCATTCAACATTATTCAATAGCATAACACAAAATAGAAGATAGTTTTATTAGAATTATTAATTAATTATTATTAAATCAATTTTTCATTTGTCTGCATAGTCTTACATAATTAAACTATGCACGTAAATGTCTTTGTACGCAAGATTCTGCATAGAATTTTCGTATTTTACCACTGTTTATGTAAGTACATAAGAAGCTACGTTTCAGTCAATTCAGCTTAATTCCTCAGTATATCCTTTATTCACTAAATTATCATCTGATAGTAAAAATATAAGTTTTACGACCATTATATGTCATTTGAACATGACAAATCGATGTTACGCCGTTGCACAACTCATACAATACTGTTACAATATTCGATTCTGTCAGTTTATTGTAATACATTAACTTCTGTTTTATATGTCGCTTTTAAGACGTACATATTATAATTGCAGACATGCCTTGAGGCATGTCTTCCATTATAATATGATTCTGACAATAAAAGCGAAATTTAAAATTTAATAATATGTATATATTTTTTTAATATTATAGGACACAACAATATTCAACGCGAATTAAAAGTTAAAAATAGCCAACTTCCGAGGGTACTGTAAACAGCTGCTCCCATATTTTGCATTCTATAACTCTTGCAAACATCCCTAGGCATGATATTGATTGATTGATAGCAATATTTTTTTAGATCGGACATTTTTTTTTTATGAGAAAAGACGAAAAGACTTAACAGTGTAGTTACTTATGTTTGTACACATGTTGCAAAAATATTTATCTGCGAGTTTTAAAATACTCGGTCATACTCAAAAGTAATTCATTATCTTATCTGCGGATAATTCTTATCAGTGTCATTCACAGTCACTGTTTTTAAACACCTAATGTTTTTTTTTTTCAGTTTTATTATATTTATTGTAAGATAAATAGTTACGAGTATTTTAAACAGTTATTGTAAGAAAAGCCAAATGCGTTACTAATTACAAAACGGTAATTGGTCTCTGCTACACTATGTATTTAGACTTAGACTTAAAAGAAGTAGATAAGCCAAATACAAACAAATTTAAAATTAATTTAATAATTTTTTTGGTAACATGATGAAATCCTGAAAAAAAAAACGATTAAGTGGATGCGGGTTCAAACTCCATACAGTGCACTACTGTTGTAGACTCACCAATAACAGTTTTTGAACTGTTATTGGGAGACACTAGTAATAATAACCACGAGAACACTAGTAATGTATGACCCAGGTCGCATTTGCTTATACGAATACAGAATCATTCAAAACCTACTCATACTTCTAGAGATTAGCTTGTTTAAACAAACTAATAAATACTCTTCCGTTTTATTAATACAGATAGATAGAAGATATTTAGACCAAAGTACGTACAGCGTCGATGTCGTACTTCATACTGTGTGTGTTTTATATACATATATTTTAGGTAACTAAGTATAGAATTTAGAGAGTTACATCACAAGAGTTTAATTTTATATTACGTATGTTTAGGATTTGTATAAATTTAATGGAGGAAATAAGCTATTAAGTGTTTCCGCATTTATTCTTGTATGAGAAGAAACACTATATGTCAATTTTCTAGAATGAGTTTGACCCGATTGTTAATTAATATTTGTAATAATTGAATGGCCGATTAAATCATACATTTTATTTAAAAAAAAATAGTTTAAGAAACTGCCAAGTGTTATTGGGTATTTCTAATAGGAAATTCTGAGTCACAACCTGGAGCATTGAAGTTTGGGGTGTTACACAGCACGTTAAGCCGTCGTTCCCGGTTGCCATGAACACCTATGACAGCTGATATTGGGAACTCAGGGTGATGTCAGGTCAGGGTCCAAAAATCGAATTCAGTTAGCCCTCAGTCAGATGCCAGTCACTCCGTGGAAAAACTGATATTCAGGCAATAACTCGTTGGACTAGATCCCAACCCCAATAATAAGGCTAGGAAGAAGAAGAAGAAAAGGTCAACTTTCTAATATCTCTGGATGACATAATGTAATGAATAAAGAGCATGGATTACAGCAAACAAAATTGAGAGAAAAATTGAAATAGAGTGAGTAATAATATAGCCAACTTACTTAAAACATATTATTAAAAATAATAATAATAATAATGAGGTGGTCGACATGTGGGATATCAATTCTGCAATCATTGTGCCGATAGTCATATCAGCTCATGTTTTGATTGCCAAGAGCCTCGACCAACATCTGCAGAGGCTCACGTTACACAGCTGGGTATAGGGCCTAATGCAGAAGGCAGTCCTTCTTGATACGGCATGTATTGTGAGGAGGTTCCTGTCTCTGGAGCCCTAACCACCGGTAGTTTGGTCCCTGTACCCGATACCGGTGGGACATTATTTTTTATATTTTTAAATATATTTTGTTTCTATTTTAAAATGTAATTTGTATGTTTATTAATGTGAATAAAGAGAATAATAATAATAATATGTATAAAAATAACGTTTTAACCACCAACTCACAAACGCGGTCTTTAAACTAAAACCCCTATTTCACAGACGGAAAACAGTATTTCTTAAACTACCGAAGCATAAACATACGACGGAAGTGTCCGAACACGTGTTCGATTACGACCCCACCCCCTTCCTTTGGTCCTCATTAACGAACTTCAAATAAATACAGAATGCATTTACATCTATGCCAAGAGACCTTTATAAAGATCTCATTCATGATACACAGTCTACAAAACAATTGGAAACACGATACACAATCCTATGTAGCTTAAATAGCCAAATGATATTGTTTTAAACTTATTTTTATTTTTTTTTTTTTTTATGCGATAGGGGGCAAACGAGCAGACGGGTCACCTGATGGTAAGTGACTACCGCCGCCCATGGACACCCGCAACTCAAGAGTCACAAGTGCGTTGCCGGCCTTTTAGGTAGAGGTACGCTCTCTTCTTGAAGGTTTGAAGGTCGTATCGGTTCGGAAATACGGCAGGCGACAATTTGTTCCATAAGCTGGTTGTGCGAGGCAAAAAGCTTCTGGAGAAGCGCACAGTGGTGGAGTGCCAATCGTCCAGGTGATGGGGATGGATATTTTGTCGCGTAGAACGATGGCGGAAACCAGCAGCCGGTATAAGTCCGAACAATTCCTCTGAACACTCCCCATGATACAAGCGATAGAGGATGCAGAGTGAAGCTACATCTCTACGCAACGCCAAGGTGTCAAGTCGATCAGAAATATCTTGGCAGTCGATGATGCGAGTCGCTCTCCGTTGAATGCGGTCAAGAGGCAGAAGTTGGTACTGGGGTGCACATGCATAGAGATGAGAACAGTATTCCACGTGCGGCCGAACCTGCGCCTTATAAAGTTGCAGGCGGTGGGCCGGAGTAAAATACTGTCTCGATCTGTTTAGCACACCAAGCTTCTTCGAGGCTAATATGGCCTTACTCTCTAAGTGACCGCGAAACTGGACTTCGCTTGATATATCGACGCCAAGGATTCCGATACTAGCTGATGCAGTTAGGGAAGTGCTCTCAAATTGAGGTGATACGACCAATGGCATCTTTTTAGCGGTGAACGCGCAAACCTGTGTCTTTGTGGGGTTAAATTGGACTAGGTTAAGTCGACCCCAATCTGAAACTTTTGATAAAGAAGTTTCGATTTCAGACACAAGTTTGGATCGGCTTTCGATGACGTTTACCCGAGAAATGTTAGCGCGGCCGGTGTAAAGGGCATCACTCGTGCTATCGTCTGCATAGCAATGGATGCTGCTAATCTGCAGCATGTCGTTGATATGCAGAAGAAACAGCGTGGGTGATAGCACACAGCCTTGTGGGACACCAGAATTAACAGACTTCGAGTCGGAGCATGCACCGTCGACAACGACCTTGATGCTTCTGTCTGTAAGAAAACTGGTGAGCCAATTGCACAGTTTCTTGGGAAGCCTATAGGAAGGAAGCTTCGCAAGGAGCGCTTTGTGCCAGACCCGATCGAAGGCCTTCGCCACGTCCAAACTAACGGCCAACGCTTCCCCCTTGGTCTCGATCGCCTGTGCCCACCGGTGAGTCAAGTATACGAGAAGATCACCAGCTGAACGACCCTGACGGAAGCCGTATTGTCGATCATTGAGGAGCTGGTGGTCTTCTAAGTACCGGAGGAGCTGGCAGTTAACAATGGATTCCATTATCTTGGAGAACAAGGAGGTGATGGCTATGGGTCTGTAATTGGACGGATCCGAGCGATCTCCTTTTTTAGGGATTGGGTGCACTAGAGCTGTCTTCCATGAGTTCGGGACTACGCCAAGAGAGTAGGAAAGCCGATAAAGGCGCGTTAAAACCGGTGCTAACTCTGGAGCACACGTCTTCAGCACGATAGGAGAGATTCTATCGGGCCCACTCGACTTATGAACGTCGAGGGAAAGAAGCGCTTTACGCACTGCCCTTTGTGTAAACCGGACTTCCGGCATGCGGGTCTCGCACTGCGGTATGGTCGGCGGTGCGTTTCCCCCGTCGTCCAGGGTCGAGTTGGACGCAAAGAGTTTGCCCAGAAGATCGGCTTTTTCTTTAGCGTCGTGGGCCAACGAATTATTTCCTATGCGCAGAGGTGGAAGGGATGGCTTACAAAAGTTCCCCTGGACAGCTTTGGCAAGAGACCAGAATGCACGAGTTCCGGAGGGGAGACTAACTAGTCTCTCGCCAATTCTGCCGATGTGAGCCGACTTCGCCCCAGCAATTACTCTTTTGAGGGACCTGGAGGCAAAGTTAAATTGCTTCTTTAATGTGCTGGTCTTTACATCCCGTGCTGTCGCTGCATTAGCCCATGCTTGGTAACATTCCTGCTTTCGGCGGGACGCCGCTTTGCAGGTTCGACCAAACCAAGGCTGGGACTTGCCACCTGTGGGAATCAGGGAGAATGGAATGAAAAGTTCCATACCCTGAAGCACAACATCCGCGACAGAGTCAGCAACGACATTGGGATCATCCGGCGAGAAGCAAACCTGCCTCCATGGGTAGGATGCAAAGAATGTTCTTATTCCATCCCAGTCTGCTGACCTATAGTGCCATACGCGGCGACTGCCTGTAACACGCGGCCGCAGCGAGTGAACGAGTGGCACCATACTCCTAATCAGGCAATGGTCCGAAGAGCCAAGAGGGGCCTCAACGGATACTTTGTAGCCGTCAGGATGTGAGGTCAGCAGAAGATCCAACAGTGAAGGCACGTGGCTTTCTGCATCTGGGATTCGCGTAGGCGTTGCTACCAGCTGCGTCAAGCCATATGCCAAGGCGAAATCGTGAACAGATCTTCCCGCATGATCGGTTTTGCGCGAACCAAGCCATTCGGCGTGATGGGCGTTAAAGTCGCCAAGAATCACGATCTCTGCGGATGGGACCTGCTGGAGCACTGAGTCTGTAGCCATTTGGACGTGGTCGATGAGTCGGTCCGTTTCGGCATCACCGCTATGGGACCTGTAGAGGCATAGGTAGATGCGGGGATGGTCGTCGCAGTCTACACGTAGCCATAAGATGGAGAGGTCCCTACCTTCAAGATTGCCGAGGCGGCGAGAAGTGATATCATCTCTGACGTACACGCATACACCAGCCTTAGGAACAAAGGAGTGTTCCAGTCCGTACCCAGGGTAGCAGAGGTAGGATGTGTCCGCTGGAGATGATATCTGCGTCTCGGTTAAAAAGAGCAAGGCCGGCTTTGCTGTCTCAAGGTGGTGGTGGACAGTGTCGAGGTTCGAATGTAAGCCCCTAATGTTGCAAAAATCCACGGTAAACGTGACAGGGGGTGCCATGGTATGCCTTCTCTTGCCCCGAGCAGATTTTGAGAGCGCAGTTGAGCCCCCCCCAGAGTACGAGGGGCAGCCTGGGCGTCCACGCTCAGGCATAATCCGTACTGAGGGTGGACGTCCAGGGGGGGATTCTCCAACGCTAGCGCTGGTACCCCCCTGGGGTATCCTTTTCGTTAACAGCGCTATCATTAGGGGGGTGGGGGATTTTGGGCCTCCGGAGACCTCACTCATTTCGGGGAAATGCAACGCAAGCGTTACTTCACAACCGGTTTTCTGTGAGGCCGTGGTATCGCACCGGTCGAGCCGGCCCAAGCTTAAGCAAGCATGGCTCTACCACTACAAAATTTAATTGCGTGTTATGATTATTTATAGGACAAACATTGTTTCGATATAGATACACTGCACGCAATACGACTTGATCAGGAAGTTATTTCCTGTTGTATATGTGTTGTAATTAGAAAATATAAAATGAAAAATTTTACAAATAGCGTAAATTAGAAACAGGTACTCCTGTAAAACTCAGGGATCATTTACTCAGGGATCATGGCACCTTTGATACTCGTCCACACAGCTGAGCCACAAGTAGTTGGTTCGTTTTCCAAATAGGACAAAAAAATATGTGGTTCACAAACGGTTGTGGGTGTTGTTAGTGTATGTTGTATTGTAAGTTTGTCAAGTCTTCGGCGATGAAGGCATCATTTCTATTAGGGGAGCTCTCCAAAAATAAAGGAAGAGAAGTTTCTGATCCCTTTGTAATGTAAGAGCTTAGATAGCATATGATATTTAAGAATTTAAAGGTCTGGCGGCTACAAGGCTGTCACGAGTCTGTCGCTAACCGTTCCGGTCAAGCAATTGCCATTTACTGATAAATGATAATTGAGAAATGCTCCTGAAAAACAATAAGATGTCAACAACTACATCCACTAATAGGGTAATTGAACTCGATTGTGAACCGTTGTCATCCTATTAAAAGAAAAAAAAAACAACTGTAACTATATTGTCACTTAAACTCACTTCGGTACGCCTTTTTAATTACATGACAAGGCGTTCTATCGACAAACAATCGTCAGGAGATCTCGTTTCACGAGCATCTGTTTCCCACGCCTCGTGGGATCGACGGGATAGCTACAGGGCTACCCTATATACTATACTAAAAATCTTGACTAAAAATCCAGATGTTCTTAAATAGTAGGTGTTTTTTTAATAAAGATACTAGATACACCGAGTGCGACGATAGTCATGGCGCGTGGCATAAATCGAAATGATATCTGCCCTATATTAAAACTTTGTTTGAATAAAGAGATACACTGCGTCAAATACGACTTTAGCAGGAACTAATGAGTGAGTTTCTTTTTGTATGTCGTATCTGTGTTTTGTAGTTTCAACAGCCAGTACAAACGTGAGAGTATGTATGTATACATACTCTCACGTTTGTATCCCCGCAAGGATAGGCAGAGGCGTAATGAACATTAGAAACAAAAATAAAACTGATCATAAAAAATCAACAATTTTTTTTTTAAAGACAACTCCCGCACTAGGATTAACTCCCGTATCACGGGGGACTTTACAAACATTCAAACAACGGACACAAAGAACACCCATAATCTTTACATAATGTACTTTCTCGTTTGCCTAGTATCACGTAAAAGTATGTGTTAGCTATTTTATTCATTAAGTAAGCTTTATTAAGGGACTGAAATAAACTTACAATTTATAAAGTATATCGGTTTGTTTGTTAGTTTTGTTAATACGTTAAATACAAGTTGTCAACCCTATCGGTACTCATCAATCAGTTGAGCCGACTATACGCATCAAAGAAATACAACACTATGAAATTCTATTGTTTTATTGCGGTTTTCTATATCACAAGTGTAGATAAGTTGTAACCCTATCCATAGTACACACATAACTGTTACAAATATTGATAGAAAAGTTCCTGTAGGACGAGTATGTTTATGTTGTCTTTAAATGGATCGTTTATAATCAGTTCTGTAAATAGCGAGAGAACTTTTTCTGTTATTGACTACATACCATAAATAAATTTATAACTGTTCTATGCGTCCCTTGTATCAAATGTAATTCTACACATACATATGTATATGTACATATACATACACTCAAGCCTGTCTCCCCCGAAAGTGTAGGCAGGGGCGTCTCCAAGGCCCACATTATGCCAACCATAATTTAGTTCCACTTTCGTAACAGATAGCAAATCTGTTGTCGTGAACCGAGGACTGGATATATGGTACTGATAGAAAACAAAACAATCCCTTATTTGCCTTTTACAACACTCACGGGAAGAAATGGGAAGGCCCTTTTCTACTCCACCAAGAACCACATTGTGAATTGTACAACATATAATGGGAGTAGATAATTCTTTTATGGAAGTTTAGATAGGTAATCGATGCATTTAGTTCATATCTTTTGAAATCCAACAAAAAAACATGCCATTAGTTTAACGGCCAAACATTGTCAATGTCAAAATATCAGTTACAGTTGACAACACATGTAATTAGTTCCATTGTGACTAACTTCACACCTGTCAATTACGGTAAATGGAACGTGTTCATAGTTTACAAGCTATTGAGTTTTATCCCCAATAGGGAAATAGTCCTACACAAAGGGAGCGGTGATGTCCGACTCCGATTATGGCTAATGTGGAAACACATTTTATAGACCGTAAATATTATATTGTTTATGAAAAATGGTTTATACTGATTAGGAGTTTTTTTTTATACTATATGGGGACAGACGAACAGACGGGTCACCTGATGGTAAGAGACACCGCCGTCCATGGACACTTGCAACTCAAGAGCCTAAGTGCGCTTCCCGCCTTTGAGGGTGATGAGGGATGGGGCATGCAGGGAGCGGAAATAAGAGAGGAGGGATGAGGAGATGGGAAAGAGGAGAAAGGAGATGAGGAGAAAGGAAAGGGGGGAGGGGGAATGGGGCCTCCGGAAACCTCACTCAATTCGGGGAAATGCAAGGCAAGCGTTACTTCACAACCGGTTTTCTGTGAGGCCGTGGTATCGCACCGGTCGAGCCGGCCCATTCTTGCCTAAGCAAGGCTCTACCACTGAAGAGAAGAGTTAAGATCATATTTATGTAAGCATAGGTGTGTTACGTTTTATTGAGAACTGGACTGAGCTCTGGTTTACTCAATGATTTAACCATCTATTCTGTAATAAGAATTGTGAGACCTGTTGTTCATTTCATGGTGTTTACAGATCGTTTACTTACTGAGAACCGGTAAATAAGTCGAATGATCATACCTGGAATGAAAGAAATAAGTGACTTAGTAACAGTTTCATACAACGTTATATCGAAATTCATACACTGCTTAGCGTAAAAAGAAGTAGTTTTATAGTCATTAATAATTAAAAATAAATTCAAGCACAAAGGTTTGATTGTATTGTTTTAGTAATTAGACAGATGTAGGTAGATGACGAGATGGATATAGTGGCTACTCTCAGGGTCACCTGACTAATCACAAATATAGAATATTTGTAATTATGTATCAATTCATGTGTGACATATTCTTGTCTTCTCTTTACGCCACTAACGCATATGCTTATTCGATAATGTGTCTTAAAAGTCTAGTTTTAAAATCTGGAAATAATAAGCACTTTAGACCATGAGTTAATGTCAGACGTTTATTTGTTAGATACTTTGAGCGATAAAGCCAGACGGTTAAATATTTTCCTCATTTACTTCCTAAAAAATGCAATAACAATAGCTTAACCACTTAAAACAGTTTCCAAGCTAAAACCGGTAATATTATTTGTCAGAAGCATTGTTTAAAAATTTGATTAACCTTCCCTCTAAAATAGCATGGCCGATTTGGTTCAAATTACTAACATAGATAAATGATATCATGGGATAACATATAATCAAATTATTATTTAAAAAACAATTAACTAACTACCAAATCATCGTCATTTTGTAAGATGATAGATTTAGAGTGACGTGTATTTATTCTAATCGCTCCCTCACAAGAAACTGAAAGAGTAACATAAACAAAACTATTATTAGTAAGTAACCTTTGGTCTGTTAATTATCCAAACGTCTAAGGTCGAATTACAAAAGAACTATTTGACTGACGGTTAAATTAAAGAATAAAAGAATTTGTTACCTTTATTAAACAACAAGTGATACGCGCAAGCGAGTTAAGAATTCAAATAATAATAATATACATAATGTTGTGCTTCACACCAAAAACAAAACACATAATAAGTAATCAGTAGCAGTGTAAAATTAGTTTTTGTTATTATTGTAACTTACATAACCAAAGCCATATACCGTATAGCCGTACCATATCTGTTCAATGTAGCTTCTCAATATAATAAATATTAACACGTTTTTATAAGCTTCCTTAGTAAATAACTTTCTAAACAAATCTTAGAATTAAATATATATATAATTGAATAGTTATATTATATATATAATTGTAAAAGCAAAAAAACTGTACAGATTACATAATTTTATGTTACATTGCTTTTTAAAATGACAATATTTCCAACTTTATGACTACGAGTACATTCCAAGAAATGCCAGTGTTATATAGCGATCAACTCTTGTAACTTAGACTCTGCCACACTTGACAAAGTGACACTGGCCATCCTCGGTGAAGCATAGCAAATGTGTTCTAACCAAAGTAAACCTCTTAAGAAACAGGTCAATGACCCGTCATATCAGTTGCATCACTAACACTTCGCCGTTATTGGGAGCTATTGTTTAATTTACATTGAGTGATGTTGAGGAACCCTACGAAATTGTTAGAAACTGGCACACTTGAAACTTGACATAATACTCGTAGTATTTTAACGGGGGACGTACACGGGATAGTTGAAGATACCTATGTGATATATCTATTGAATATAGGTTTGTACTATGCGTTTCTAATGAGAAGATTATCATAGAACCGTCATTTTGTTTCGGAGTTCACATGCAATTTTTTGTATATATTTTTTTTATAATTACATTTTTTATCAAAGTTGGCGATAATCTTCTCACTTCAATGCATTCTGTTTATTTACGATGAATATAAATAACAATTAAACAACTGTCTTTATAGAATGAAATGTTTGATTAAGATAACAATGATAAACATTGATTAATCTCTAGAAAGCGATTGTTCTTATTAACAATGGATTTTGTTCCTAGCTCATATTAAAACACAAACTGAGACTATTCATGAACATAAATAAATATGTACTTAACATTAGTTAAGATACGAATGCGGAGGCTCGACCGGTGCCATACCACAGCCTCAAAGAAAACCGGTTGTAAAGCAACACTTGCGTTGCATTTCCCGAAATTATTGAGGTTTCTGGAGGTCCAACCCCCCCTCTCCTCTTATCACAAACACACACTACCAACCAACTTTCTTATTAATAATATTAGCGGGATAAGCTCATGACTAAAAGGTTATAAATAAACTTTAGATAGGGCATCAAACAACGTTTGAGAGGCAATCTAATCAGGCGTGCAAAAGGCACCGTATGAAAGTTACATTATGTCGCTTTCCAAAGTCTTCGCGATTAATTAGCCCGCAAGTCTTTGTGTACATATAAGCTATACTAATGACCCTGAAATTGAAACTCCTCGAAATACGTCTGCATATAATAACTAGCTCAGAATAAATTTATTTATAAGTTTTGTGGTCAAATATTATTAATTTGCAGATAAAGTACAGGAAACTACACGATTAATAAATCAAACATCTTTTTAAGGCGCTTCTACACTCTGTTCTTGTGATACGATGCATAGCATACGCATACATTTACTAATAAATACCTGCCTATTGCACACATATAACAAGAGCCTATACACATACGCACCGATATGATGCGCACGACCGTTGCACGAATCTCTAACTCGGCTTGAAATAATAACGTTCACGTTGAAGACAGGAGGACAGACAGATTAAAATTCTCATACAACCAATAGTGCAATTCCTTGGAAAGCACTTAACGTAACACAATATATTTATCAACAAAAACTGTCAATGAAACCGTGTATTTCAGTAACCTTGTTAATTAATTAATATTTATCACGACTGAATTAATTGGTCCTCGCCTTCTTAGTAGTATTTATGTCATTGTTTCATTGATATAAGCAAACTACGAATGAAATATTTATGACAAACACACATTTATGTCAATATGCATCTACTAAATCTATTGCCTACTGAGGAATTTAAGTCATTAAATAATAGTACTTGGATGACCGAGCTTAGCTCGGTATTTTTAATTTTGGTAAATCGTGTAAAAGGAAAATACAATAATCATCAGGACTCGAACCGGGGTAATCTGGTAACGGGACCGCCCTATTTCCCACCTTACCTATTACAACCTTGTAGATGGTGGCGTTTACCTTCGTATTCTAATGATATTGTAGCAGTTTTTCATTGCTTGAAAACACGGATAAAACGACGTTTTCTAAAAATGAAACAGCTAGATCGATTTATCGGCCCCGAAATCCACTGCCTACAAAATTAATAATATGTGAATATCGTTGGAACCATTTCCGAGATTCAGATTATATATATATATATAAGAATTTCTCGTTTAAAGATATAAGATATAGGAAATAAATGTCATGCTGTGTACTAAGTCCCTACTTTTTATATGAAAGGGACACGGCCCAGCATTATTATAGCATGTGGGCACGTCTCAAACTTAAAATCAACTATATATGTAGATATAAACATTTAAGCTACCGTTGTGCGGCATGTATAACACTGAGAATCTATTTATAGACGTAAATTCTTCAATACCGTAAAATTAAATTTAAGTTGTGTGATATTTATATATATTTAAATGCTCTTTAACCTCACCTACCCTCACTCACACAAATCTTCATCCCAAAATCTCTCATGGAAATTATTCACACAATGCGAGTGCATCGTGCCTCCCACGAGTAAATACATTATAACGATCCATTGAAGCCTACTAATTAGGTAATACTCTTGAATAGCAAGTATGTATGAGAGCCATTCAAACGTTATCCGATAACACTATAATGAGACTGATGTAGAAATCTCTGTGAACATATCAAGAGATTAATTAAAATTTACAATAAAATATAATGCGCATAGTTTCACTTATTCCTGTGTTCAAAATTCCAAAGATAAATCTTTCGAATTTTGAAATTCGGTATTCTAAAATATCTGTGCTTTTAATTACGAAAAAAAAATTACTTTGGCGAGGCGCCATTTTAAATTCCAGCCGAGAGGTTAAATGGAATAATAGGTTTAGCGAGTTTCTACCGAACTAATTTGCTTTATATTTTAAAATACTAAATAGTGATTTAGTTTGCATGTGATCGCACCGTGTACAAAGAAAATTGAAAATCTTCATAACGTAAAGGACAGTGCAACCCTTGTGCGAAGAAAGGATGAGTGTTTTTTAATTATTTTTATCGACTTCAGCTCGTATCTGAATCTAAATTAAAGTAAACCCTGATCCTGACCTGCTTGAGCTATAACTCACACCTGCCAGTCGATCACAAGCAATATCCCTTTCCCACCATTGGCCCCTCTTGTTACTTGCCTTTGTCTTTTAATGTAGATACTCCCAATTTTCCTATCTTATTCCCAAGTACCCAATCGACAGCTTGTCCCGATTACTAAGTTGTTGTTGGCAAAATCTGGAAGTTTAATACGCCTTTGCGCAGGCTTTCTGAGATAAAGGTGTGAGAATGTATGTGTTATATTACGAGCTGTCATAGTTTTACCAGATCTAGTGACATTTACATGTATTCTGTTGCTTAACTATTAATCGTCATCAATTTCACTAAAACAAATCCGCAGTGACGGTGTCATAAATATTTAAGTCATTGAGCAATTCGCACATCAACTAGCGACCTTTAAATTTCAATTGAACGATTTCTTATACCCAATATATTACACAAATCAATATAATAGTTACACTGCTAAACACAATAAAAGTTAATTTAATATTTGCTCAATAATGTTCAATCAATATGATACGGAAAAACATTATCAACGTAATCGAATCCCACATGAACTGCTTTTAAAAGCATTAACCTACATACAAATAACCACACAATAAATCGTAATCAAATGCACTGACATTTCCGTCAAATAGAACGCTTGCCTCAATAAGTGTTTTACCGTCAGATTTGAATTCACAAGAGGTCATAAAACCTTTCCCTATTAATTTTTCTTCAGATCATATTTAATGTAGGTAAAGGATTACACTTACTTATCTAGGGGAATTGGTGTTGGTGTATGCAACCCAGCATTCCGGAATTGTGGTAAATAATGGCAAGTACCGCTAAACATGGAACATAGAATGAGGATTTCTTACGTGTACCTGCCTTTATACAGACGTGAGTATATGTGTTATATGATCTAAGTCCACCCTGGGACTATTGTAATCTAATTTGATCACTTCTGTTTATCAAACAGTAAATTACGGACTGAACAATCGACATCAGCAATAGCATTCAAGGAGACTAGTATTTTATCAACAAAATATTTTTTTGTCAAAATGGCTTGAGCACACCGAATAGTTAGTGTTTAATCAAGTCAGTATTTGTATATCTGGATGCTGCATATCTAAGGTCATAAACGACAGTAGTTTATACATTATAAGGTATACAAACAGATTCACACTATTTCGCGGTTTACGCAATTTTATAACCACAATTAACAATAAAACCTACACAGTAACTATTATTAGCTTTCGGAATATTAAGATAATTGGCAACGTACCGTATTAGGTAGAAAACACTATAAATCAAGAAATGCATAAGATAACCATCAATGGAGATGGTATAGGCAGACAGATAAAGTGAAGGCGATAATTATATTGTTGATGACGGATACTACAATTATTTAAACCTGAAAAGTAAGTAAGCTTAGGTACGTCTTTTTTCTGTTGCTTATATGGTAAACAAGCGTAGGCCTGAAACTGCTAGTTAGGAGGAGTTCATTTCTTTAATAAGTAACTTAATAACAATGTATCCAAAACATACACTCACGTCTATGTCCCCGAAGGGTAGGCAGAGGCGTTTACAATCATAATATATGAATAATAATAGCTTAGAAAACATTTTATTAACTAATTATTATTGCTATATTATAAGCGATTGTGATTGTGACTTTCTTTGTTGCGTTTTCACACATTATTTACTCAATCGAACATCATCGTTTATATATATCGTGCACTTTGTTAGGGCTCCAAAAATGGATATAATATATAATGGGACCTTTAATTAGAAAAACTTTTCACAATGAATATTTAGATATTGAATGATAAAATATGCAATAACACATCGAAGCCGCGACCTGATAGCTGGTCATACATATTTCTGTATTTGCATACCTTGTAAAGATGAAGGCTTTCCCTTTTTTGGGAATGGCAATATAAGCAAAAGGTACTATTACCTTTAATTACTGACCAATGACAATACTTGTTTAATAAGTGCTATGATTTATTCGATCGATATACCTACTTATGGAAAATATGTTTTGGTTTTGTCCTTCCACGATATAATCAACATGACACTTGACGATATACGAACATTTAAAAAGGCTCACGGTTCACAACGACTTCATGATGACGACGAACGATTACACGCAAGTAATTCCAAGAATTCAAACATAAACAACAATATAGGTAGTCACAATCTAAACATTACTGACTAATATTTTCAAGTCAGTCGTACAGACATATCAGAAAATTAAATCGCAATTACTGTCAGATTCCGTGCATTGACTAAGAAAATACAAGTTATGAACAAAAGGTGCATGTAAACGATGAAAATTGATAAGTTCAGTAAGTGCGTGCAACGTAACGATCTATTCGCCGTCTCATAAATCTATAACTAGTAATTTCATATGAAATTTCTAAGTATTTTCACTGAAATCGCTAACAAAATAATGAGTGGGCAAACGTTGGTTCCTAACACTTTACCGTAGCTCTCTCTGGCTAGCTTTTATTTAATTTCAAGTTATTGTAGTACGCTCTCGGCGACTTGCAATGATCCCAGTTGATACCGACAAGCAGATTGTAGGAAGATGACGACAGAGCACGATGAAGGCCTTTAATCATATAATTTTGTATAAAATGTTAGTATAAGAGTAATGATATTGATTATTATTTCTCTTGTTCCATTTAACGAAAATGGAATAATGGATTATCAATATCAATTTTTAGATTCTATCTAGACTTTTGGTCTAGATTTAATTTGTTTTGTATTTATAATAACTGTGCTCGTGTTGATATTTAGAAACTGGCAATGGACAGTAAACTATACCTCTTTAAAAACACTGATAAGAAAAGGATTTACAACGATATCTATAAGTGGATATTCCAAACCCTGAGGAAGGAAATATGGTACTTTTTATCGACATACAACGCTGTCGAAGCCGGGGTGAGGAAGTTAGTAACTACATATTGTTAATATTTGCTATTTGTTAAGAAAATGGTGGGCTCAGAAATCGGTGATAAAACAAAATGCTCGCATAGTCAGGAAGCAAGCAGGGTGGTTTAATAACAGAGGAAACTATTAAGTTGTCGCTGCTGGAACTATTAGGTACGACACCGATAGGGAGATTTATGTTAATGGACGACGGCATCGTAAAAATAGATACACGGAAATTAAACGCTATGTAGCATACCTACAAATATTAAGTGGAATAGAAAGGTACTGAATATGATTCCTAATTTTGAACAACAATTTGACTGAAGAGGTTTGGTTATAGACTAGTCCAACAAAATGAAGTCTTATCAATCCCAATTTTGCTCAGTACTTGTGACATATTGACTATTTGTTTTATATTTGCAAGCAGAGATTTTTCAGTGGTAGAGCCATGCTTAGGCACGAATGGGCCGGCTCGACCGGTGCGATACCACGGCCTCACAGAAAACCGGTTGTGAAGTAACGCTTGCGTTGCATTTCCCCGAATTGAGTGAGGTTTCCGGAGGCCTAATTCCCCTTCCCCCTTTTCTCTCCTCTCATCTCCTTTCTCCTTTTTTCCATCTCCTCATCCCTCCTCTCTTCTTTCCGCTCCCTGCATCCCCCATCCCTCATCACCCTCAAAGGCGGGCAGCGCACTTGCGACTCTTGAGTTGCAAGTGTCCATGGACGGCGGTGTCACTTACCATCAGGTGACCCGTCTGTTCGTCTGTCCCCCTATAGTATAAAAAAAAAAAAAAAAAAGAGAGACTAACTAATAATTCTATAACAGTTTTTTTTAAGTATGAGTTTTAATATTTATTGTCACATCGATGAAAATGTCAATTAAAAAGAGTAGAGGAATATTTACATACATTTGACTAAAACTATTATTCACAAACATGCATGGTAGAATTCATCCGCACCGTCGCCTACTGGTAGCGTTTCCAGGAGGCTGGCAGTGTTACGATGGTTAATGGCTAATGCTTATCGGCTATACATGGAAAAGGCCAGCATTCTGGTCAAGAAAAGTGTCGATGAGCCGTTTAGCTATTGTGCTCGTTCCATTGATAACGATCAATGGAACGAGCACACCCAGCTGTATTTGGAAGATGTGATGGGCCAAGGGTGTCGACGCAAGTTGCGTCCCACACCGAAGGTTTACTACACTTCCACGGCTGTAATGATATACCATCTGGTCTCTTCCAGTCCAGTTCCAGTGTCGTACCAGACCATTGGGCTCACGTACCATTGGGACCGTAACACCGGCGGTGACAAGAGGACGACGGATTTATGTGTGCCATGTCGAGATATACGACAAGCGCTTCTGCTACAAGAAAGGTCATGATGTCCGAGACCGTCAACAGCTTCTCCACACACTCCACAGTAATAATTGACAATTAATATTATAATTAATTAATGTAATTCTTTTTCTGTTAAAATGTATAAACCAATAATTAACTCATGGTTTGTCAAAATTTAGACGGTACGTAAAAGAATCTTGAGTTGATGGTACGAAAGTATGTAATATGCTTTGTTATTGTCATTTTAAAAAGATTTGAATAAAAAAATAAATATAAATTTGGAAATTTTATGCTACAGCAGACTGTAATCAAAATTAACTCAAAATTATTAATCAACACATAAAAGCACGTAATTTTTGTATAAAACTTAAAGAATTGCTTCATAGACAAAATAATGGGATTAACACAAAATAAAATACTCCTACGAAATGTTGTGATACCTTCAAACCTCTCAGAACAAAGCGTTAATTTAACATTGTGGCTTGAGGTGGCAAAAAATGGAACGAGTTTTATAGACACTGTAAAGTTTTATTTGTAAGAAGTATTTTTTTTTCTGTGTGTTCCTCTGTATTTCATATTGAAGGTAGGAAAATAAATAGATAGAGATTACTCGCATATTTTAATGTTATTATTTATTACGTTACGATAATAATATTATACACATATTATCACAATCTATATTAATCTGATAGCGTTATTGGACGTCGACGTTATCGTTTAAGATTTAATAATAACAAAAAAAAATACTAAACATAGCTCTATGTTAAGGTTATTGATTAAAAAAGGACTGTCATCAGTGCAACCATGATTACAAGGCCCTATAACAGTCCGGTATGTGTTTATATTAAATGGAATTTCTGCATGTTTACTCATTATATAGTATGCTTATAATATTTACCATACATAAGTATGTTTACAACATTTACCATTTTAAAGTATGGGAACCACATGCGTCTAAGGTGCTAAATTCTGTGGGATCTTGAATTATTTGTTTTATTTCCAGCAACGGTATTGTGATGTAAGTGTGCATTTGTTGAACATAAAAATATTAATAAATTCCGTTTTTTTTAATTTAGTGTATAGGTATAATTAATAACAACTCAAGATATTTAGTTCATTAAACATATGGATGTAGGGTTGATAATGATAAATGTCTTGATGTGATTGCCGACAGATCAGATCATTTTGTGACTGATGGCGTATAAACTCAGTCTTTCCCACTATAACACACTATTAATTATTTTATTGCATCTATAAAATAAAACCTACTGATGTAGTTATTTCCGACAGCCAACTAATCAAGTCCACGAGTAGTTTGCTCTTTACAATCCACGATTATTCGTGCATTCCCTAAGTAAATCTTTGTAAGTAGTCTCGTTGTTCCAAAAGCCTTAATTAATGTTAACCGACTTTGTAGTCACGCAATCTTCAGCGAAGGTAAAAATAGAAGGTTGTATGAACCCTGTTATTTGTCCTCCTATCACACTGGTACAAAAACCGTTACTGAATAAGGCACTTATATATTAAATATAAGACTATTACTATAGCTTTTATCTATTAAGGATTACTTTGAAAAAAACAATATTCTCAATAATAGCAGATACTCAACATTACTATTAATGTTACAGTGTTAATAAACAGAATTCGTTAATAATGTAACAGTTAGATAAGATAACATGAAATATACTGGAAAATTGACGTGGTATATGTTAGTATTAACACCAACTACACTAGACCAACACGAACGTGGTTATTATTCAACAAATTAAGATAGGATAAGGAATTTCAAGAGGTGGAAGAGAAGTGTTGCTGGTGCATCAAAAGTTAAAAATTTAATCGGAAATATCTAACCATGTACATTATATGGTTTAAAGGCTTTGTTGACAGTTCTGTATTGCTGTTCCCCATTATGGGATAAAATAAATTAATATAATGATTATGGGGACATGTGGTGTTCATACATCAATTGATATTTTTTCTTTGATACCTATCTGTACATAAAAACTATTTTTGCCTTACCCTTTAAGTATTACGGATGCCTCATTCGCGAACAGATGAGCCTTTCTAGCTATAGCATATTGTTCTGATTCATACTTAGTCATATGGAATAAATAGACTGCGTGTAATGTTAAATGTAACTGCACTATAACAGTTTTAGTAGTGCAATAGTGTTGAAGTGGGCGATGTCATCTAGACATTTATAAATAAGATTTTACAGTATGTGAATATAGATGTTGACATTTGTAATCTTTTTCAATTCGGTTAAGTAGATCATGAAAAACGATTAAATACTGCTTATTATATTTACTACTTATTGTAAAATATTTGTATCTTCACCTAATTATACAGGCAGAAGTGCATTGACCCAAAGATGCTTAAACACATAAACAAACTTATGATTTTGTAAAGTCTGCCAGTCGGTCACAATTCGAGAACATGGTGTGTTTGTATATGATAAAAGACTATGTCAATATGGTTCAGCCACTTAAACAAACCAAACAGATTGTTTGTTTATTACTATTATAACAAATATTGAAAATAATCAATGGTTTTACGAAACAGTATGTAAAAAGTGGTTTCAACAGTAAACAGTAAGACTCTGGTACACTTGCACTACAAACATTATACATACACACATATATATGTATATATATATATAGGTATAATACGAATGAAATCCGGAAAGAAAACACGTATAGCTAACAATGCAAGAGATCGGAAATATAAAACACAACCAGATGCCTCTCGTAGAAAAACAATAAGAACAATCGAACTAACGGAACTATTTGAAATGGTGAGAAATTGTTTAAATAAATGTCGCAACAGGGCTCGATAACATACAAAATTGTTATAAAGACAGTTATAACATAAAATAAGGAATGCTATTGTATTATAGGTACAGAGTGAACAATACATATATGAGAACACAACATGCCAAAAGATGATACATGCAATGACTTATTACAAAACATTGAAGAATTGCTTTGTCTATTGAGAAGAACTAGACTAAAGTAGTCATAAGATTCGTTTCAAAAAATGATCTTAACGTAAATCAGGCTCTACAGACACGCCAGAGCTTTGGGTAACGGTATTTTGGTTCGAGAAATTAAGATATATTTAACATCAGGTTAATAAACTTTTCATATGTTTTTAGTCAAGAAACGGTAGCGAACACACAGAAATTGTTATATTATACCCAACTTTGCTGCACCGAAAAATCTCTTTAATTTAATATTAAGAATTAATTTATGTTTTTGCATCTGTTGCATGCATAAAGCTGCCAGAGCATTCATTTGGAAATGTATTTAAGGTCTCAAAGAAAATTAAATCTACCTTACATAACCTAAGCATTATTTACGTAAATAGTTTTACCGATTTTGGTGCAGTATAAGCAGAAATACAAACCATTGGTTGTTGACTCGCTTCTAAAAGAATCTCAGCCCAAGTAACAACAAGAAATGTGTAAAAACAAGTCTTAAAAAATGGTCAAAGATGAACAAAAGCGTTTTTCTGTTCCAAAGAATTTTTATGTATGGTTAATTTATTCTTAACCAATCAGTATTAAATCGATAAAAAAAGAAAAGTAAAACAAAACGATTGACATGAAAATATTGACTTTAAAATGTGTCAACTGGACCATGGGGACCGAGATTGCTTAAAAATAACTTTGAATCAGATTGAATACATAAAAAAGTAAAAGTAAATGAACGTCTATTCAAACTCAGTCAAAGAAACTTTTCCGGGTTTGTGACTAATTGAGTTTGGTTTTCCATAAAAAGGTTTGTCGAAGTTTCATTCCGGAGATTGTGACAACCAGATGTACATTAGTAATAGCCGCCGAGTGGCACATTGTGCACAAAAACTGACCTGATCCGGATAACAAGTGACTGCAACAACGTAACGGTACATTCAGATTACATTTAGACTCGATGCTTTTGTAAGGTATTGTTGGCCGGTTTTTAATTCGTATGTGACTCAGTCAATTCAACGAACGATGATATTTTACTTTTTAAACTTGAGTATTTTCCTAATAATAATAATAATATTTTTTTAGAGTAATGCCTATTATTTTGATGATGTTATCAGCAAACCTATCTTTATAAAGTTACTATATATCATGGTAATTTCAATTCATAACTGACGCACCTAGGATGACTCCCTGATTTGTCTAATTATAGTAATCGCGTATATATGTAATCGACGGAAAATATTTTACATAACACAATAAACACACATCAACAAATAAATCAATAAGAGTATCGCAATCAAAATGATCAAAACTGTTATATCACAAATACATTTAGTTTGAAAGTTACTTGCTAGTTATTACATATATACGTCTTAATAAGTAATGACCAATCACTTAAGTGTGAAGTGATCGATTGAGAATTAAAATAAAGAAAAATATAAAATGTTTAATAGCAAGCAAAAATAAATGACGACGAAACGCGCGCCACGAATTGGGGCGTGAAAAAACGTTACGAGAGCCGGATCCGATCTAAAACGTGCGCATACGCATATAGGTATATGATTGAACTTATACGTGTGAGAAAACTAAGACAAGTAAATCACAGATTTTTTTTATTTTACTTAAAATGAACCCTTAGAAATTCTTAATTAAGATTCTTAAGTTTATTTTTTGACTATCGCGATGGTTTCATAGGTCACTTCAGGACTGGTGGATGTGGCTTGAATATCTTTTTCAACCGATTCTAAATTCATTGGTTTCTCCGTGAGTTAGAGGACTCAGACTTCCTGGCACTAGCCAGTTCTAGTTATAGGTATGCAATCCTGACTTGCTTGAGCTATTGCTTATACTACCCAATCCATCTGTATGGCAATATCCCTTACATTCCCTTTCTGCCCTCCCCTTTTTGTCAACATACTCCACATTATTTCATCTACTTAACAAAAATGCCTAAATGACGGCAATAGGCCTACCCCCTATTACGTAAATGGGACTAAATTTTAATCGGCAAATTTACGCCTCTGCCTAACCCTTCGGGGATAATGGCATAAGTGTATGTAGTTCCTCCATTAAATTATTTCAAATAAACTTATAAAATTTGTCTCAAATATACCAGTGAATATGAATATTATTCATATTCACTGGTTAGAAAAAAATACAGACACATTCCTAAAGAGCAGATTTTATCTATACCAGCCTTTCCCAAAGTGGACGATAATGCCCCCTTGTGGGCGCTGCAGGTCTAAAGGGGGCGGTAAGAGGCCCAGAAAAAAATGGGGGCGTTGTGTAGAGGCTTAGGGGGCGATTTGTAATTTCATCTAGGAGGACACTGAGACACCTACTGAGAAAAGAGAAATCGTTTGCATGTCACTGAACGTGGAGACATGCTGTTGATCTTGAGTAAATTGAACCTGATAATAACAAACTTATTAAACAGCATCAGATTTATCCTTCACATTAGTTTTTATATTAGAATCGATAATGTTTGTTTTATTTTGAATAAAAGATACTCTGTGTACTATAAAGTTGCGTTTCAATAATCATTCTCATTGGCAAGTGTAGCCCGTAAAAGTTAACTTGAGTCCTGAGCGCCGTTGTGTACTACCTACTGCGCTCAGGTCTCAAGTTAACTCTTACGAGGTATATTCGCTAATATAGCTCACAATAATAAATTAAATTTAAAGTTATAATGGTTTTTAAGTAGGTGAAAAATGGGGGCGCTAAAAATAATTTACTCTCAAAGTGGGCAGTAGAAAAAATAAGTTTGGGAACCCCTGATCTATACCTAGCAATACCTGCCTTTATGTACAGTTATACTTAACGCCGATAGGTTAAAATAATAACAAACTGTGACCCAGATGTTTGGGGCGATTAGTATTTGAAAATAGAATTAATAATAGAAAGAATAACAGTTCTGTATTTAGTTTCAATTTAATCAAAATATATTTATACAAGTGTAAGCCGTCTGTAACATAATTTTATAGATTCCCTTTCAGGGCGACTAGGAAAATAGTCGCAAGATGACAGATTTGTAAAAAACTATAAAATAACTTTTTATTTTATAATCAAAAGGATCTAAAATAGATACCATTCTTGACATAAATCTTCTAGAAATTTCTTCTGGTAACTTATTAGCTAGCAACATTAGACCGCATAAATTACAGTCAAACAAATCGGTTTCTTAAATTATTACTTACTGGTGTTCTAAACCGCAGTGATAACTATAGCATATAATAATTAATACCTTGTTAGATATTAATATTGCGGTTGAGTCAGCTACCGATTTGACCAGTAGGTGTGGTCAGGTCGAGATCGTAATTCAAAGTACAGCCCCTGTAAGCCGTTTGTGGTGAAACTAATTTAAGTACGAGCTTTATGTAGACTAGCGAACGGGAGTATTTAGTTATACGCTTTCCTCTTCAACAGAATCTAGGCTGAAACAGGGATTTGCAATAGAAGCAAAATTTCAAATTTTAACATTTAGGGGTTGAAGCAATATTCCATTTAAAATCTATTGAATTTACCTTCTCTTAAACTTCTCCAAGTCAAGAAAAGAAGCCAAGGCCTTTTTATAATTTTACCTATTCTATACAGATTATATATATAGGCCAAAAGTGTCTCAAAATAAAACTCAAAATCTTAACATAGCAGAACACCATGTCGAATGTTTGGAATGTGCCACATATTATTAAGAGCTAAATAAAATGGAAATAATTTTCCCTGTCACGCTAATAACTTAACGGATCTGATTTACCTAATCTGTCTTTTTTTTCATATTTGAAAATCATTAAAGTAAATGTTCTAAACAACGTACACAGACAATGCATACATATGTGCTATTTCAAGTCGGGTAAAACAGTGGGAGTCCGGTTTATCAGGGAGAGCCATGCTTTGACGCGTATATAGGACCGGAGTATCACCAACGGGCTCACAAAAAAACCGGCTGTTATACAATGCTTGCATTATGTGACCAAGTGTGTGAGGTTACCGCAGGTCAAAGCCAGGGAAAGGTCCCTTCCACCCTTTCACCCTCCCAAAAAAGCGAACGGTACCACAAAAAAAGTGAACAGTGATATACGATCGAAGTGTTTTAAACAATATTTAAATGTATTTGCATGGTTAGTATAAATCACATAAATAAATCAAAATAAGCAAGGCTATTTATTAGGTTAGTGAGCCAACTATCTAAATCGAGTACGAATCAAACAGCAAACCATTCCAATCACCATCGAGTTGTATAGTGATGTACTCAAATGAACGATTAACGGCTAAAAGGGCGATTTTATAAATCGTAAAAATTTACTGCATTATAGGTTTACTGTTTTAAATTGTTTTAATAGTGGCATTGCCCTTAATTACTATTTTTGAGTACATTAATTTTTATAGGTTACTAAGGTCGTAATGCGCTTTCAACTAGAAAATTAAAATGCTTGTTATGAGTACTTTTAAAATCTGTGGATGTCCTATAAGCAATTTAGGGAATGGATTTATATTTTTTGCTAATCACAAAGAAGATAAATTTATGGGACTGATAGTTCAATTGTCTTCTTATTTGTAAAAAAAAGTCACTTCATACTTCTTTTTAGTATTTCCCTAATTGGGACTGTTTATAAAATAACTATAAATTGAATTAAACATTACGAAAGTCAGTTTGCCAGGAAGGTACTTACTATGAGTCTATTCAAAAGACTTATAAAAGTTTTGTTAGTAATTACAATCTGATTAAAATTATTAAATTAACGTATTAAAAAAAAACTAAAAATAGAACTATGTATATATATATGTTTTAACTATTTTTTCTTAATTTGTTACAACATGATTCTTCAGCTTCAGCTACATAATTATATATATATACATAATTTATTTACAATTTCATACAATTTCAATTCAGTACAAATACACACAAATAACAATTAATTTAAAACACTAATTAAATTTATTTAATTATTGAGATTCTCTTAGAACCCCCTTCTCCTCCTCCACTTATATAAAAATAACCTTTGAGTGCATTGATATCAGTCACGAACCTATAATAATATAAAGATACAGAGTTTCTTTTACAAACGCTCTGATTTCAGCGCTCAGGAATTATTAATCCCATTTTGAATTATTTAGAAAGGCTACAGGCTATAACACATCACGCTGCGACTCTTAGGATCGGAACAGTGAGCATAAACGTAGGTGAAACTGCGAGGAACCGCCAGTCTATTACACGAGTATACACATGATAAATCACTGACAATCAATATTCACAATATACCAAAAATATCACACTCTAAAATGGCCATGATTAATTTCTATGGAAAGTTATTCCAAAAGATTTACGTCAGCTGTCAATCAATACACATCAGCTATCTCTAACAGATGGGCAATCCATTTAAGGGCAATCGCTACACAATGCGCGTCAAAGAAAGTACCATAAAATAAAAGATGTGCAAATGCATAGTAAATTAGACGCATTCGATGTTTATAACGCTTTAAATGTTGTTCACAAAGTTGCAGATAGTATTAGTATTAATAACATAATGTTTTCTATAGAATTAATCGAACATAGACTAGCTAAACGCATTGGAAAACGATTAGTGCAAATGAAATGGAACTTTTTCTTGATAGAGGGCAAAACATCATTTCACATTTATTCAAGTAAAAATATAGACAGGCACGGACTTCCCGTCATCAGCCCGATGGAGTTACATGGTACGCGATCCTGACCTGCTTGAAATATTGTTTAGACTCCCCAGTAGATCCTTGTTGCTATTTGCTTATACCTTACCTTTCCTTTCTTTATTATTTCAATATACTTAAAGTTTTTTTATTAAATTCCTAAAGTACCCAGATGTCGGAAATATGTAATTAAATACACCTCTACCCACCATTCGGGGATACAGGATACATATATATATGTTTCATGCAAAAATATTGTTATTCTTATTTTGTTTTATTTATTATATTAATAAAACGCTTAAGTTTATATTTAAGTTGTAGTAGGTATCAAAAATCATAATTTCAATTAATTTATTTCTAGATGTTGCTAACATTGCAAAAGTATAAAATATTCACATAAGATTTTTTGGCACTTACCTTTTAATATGTATCATCGCATTAGACGTGAAATGTTGTATCCTTTATCGTGGTCCACATTTCGAAGGTAAGAATCCAGTGCAAATTCATGAGTGTAAATATGTACTTCGAAAATATTTTGTACTATGTTGTTTAAGAGCACTTATAGAGGTCACTAGGTGTTCGAATGTTCGTCTAAAATAGAATTGAATGTCCTTTTGGTATAAAAACTTAACTCTAACATGCAAGACAAACAGTTAAAACATTCAAAATGACCTAACCATAAATTCCAAAGCCATAAAACATATTTATCGAAACACATTACAGGGGTTCGATCTTAGGTCTACCAAACCAAATAAAATGAAAAAAAAAACCATGCGGGCGTCTCCATGCAGTTTACTATACATATATAGGACTTTGTTTTCTTAAGTATAAAGTACCACATCCAAGAAACAACTAAGACCGGCCTCTGTGTTTTACATCAGTACACTTATTTTATGAACAAAATTTTAGTTGTTTTAATTTATTAACAATAGATCATAAAAACGCTTAACGATGGAAACGCAGTGAACAAACTAAGAAAATATTTAGATATAAAGACAACAGCAGAGCGTAAAGAAAAAAGGAGAAATTGATAAGATCCGTTGGACACTGTTAATAAAGAGATGTCTGGCCGACTCAATAACTAAACATTATTAAAAAAACACTATTGCTTCTATGCAAGTAATTGGAACATGTATATATTCTACTATAACTATAACAGCTAATATTCGACGATTGGTGAAAAGCAGCAATCGAGACGTAAAACTGTCTTTCAATTTATAATGAATCCTCAGCGCCACTTGTCCTTTTGATAACAAATTATTCATTTTCACTCATACTTAGCAAGCGATAGACCGTTTCAGACATTCTTAATTATAATAACAAACTCTTAGCCGTCTATAAGACTAAATATTTGATATCGCAAACTATGAGTTGACTGATTGTCGATGATTCGATTAGCGCTTTCTTTCATGGAAATAACAAATTTTAGCGTGACAACTTGGCGACTTGCCATTTTTGGTTACGCAACCGATGGTACTCAACTAATCATAGCTTCAATACATACTCCATGACTCACAGGAAATATCAGATTAGAACCGTTTGAATTGTAATCGAAAATAGACAAAAACTGCTTAAGTTGCAGGCGTATTGGAAAATAAGAAATTAGATCGGGAGCTAGATAAAAGAATTTGCTCACAAGATGCAAAAAATATGGCCAATGAAGTCACGTATACAAGTGTAGTCGAGCATGGAAGTGGCAAGAAAATAAAGTTTAGAATGTGTGCAACCGCTACACCAAAAGTCAACAGAAACTGCGATTTATAAGACAGTGTTGAAATAATGATAACATTGAAACGTACGATGCAATTACTACAGTTTCGTATTAAATTATAGGCGCTTGTTGAGCTTCCCACACAGTGACAAGATGTTTACATTCATTACATGTCGTTAACTACGATTAAGTGATGCTTAAATAAAGTTCATAAATTACTGTTAGCTTTGGACCTGATGCAAATGAAACATTAGAAAAATTAAACTAGTCTCTCAAATTTCTAACATGAGAAATAACTTTTAATGTATAAAGACAGCGAAGTTGTGAGTAACGGTAGTAATTCTGTTTATTCTGAAACGTTAATTAGACACCAATTAGATGGTAACTAATGCACTGAGTAAAGCTTTACAAGGCGCGTTCAGGATTCAAATAACCTCAAAACAGAAAGTCGATATCATGCTAAACGGTCAAGGTGAATTGGTTTAACAAATCATTAGATTAATACAAGATGTAAGATACGATATTAACATTTATCTGATAAAATATACAAAGGCACCTTGATTAAAATTATGAAAACAATAATGATAATTCAAGTAAAGGAAACTAAGTCACAGCCTTGTATAGAATATCTACAGACAGATGCGTCGAAATTCGTTCATAAGAAAGACGCCCGCATATAAGTCAGGATAACCACAGCCGAACCGCACTCGCAAACTGGTTTTGGTGCACTATTATTATTAAAGGCTCGTGCCAATATACATACAGAAACGTGCTCCAACACAATACTGTTAACAATGAAATACATTCAACTTAAATTCATAGTGTAATTAGTGTAAATTATTATACCAAAAGGACATAACACTTGAGATGTCTTAGAAAATCCACACGGTGTTACTTTTCATTGGTTATTAGTTCTTCAAATACATATTTTCATGCATTCACTATCACATCCATTATAAATAAGGCACTTCATTTAACGTTAAATTAAAAAAAAAGTCAAAAAGGTATGTTAAAATAAATTCTCCGAGTTGAGCGCAACGAACTGCCTGCGTCAGTCGGCCGTGCGCAGAGCCGGCGACTCGCAAACTGTTCCGTACCGTTTCAAACTAAACATCAACGGACACGCGGAGTGCGCCCTACCTCTCCGTCTCCCTCACCAACCGAAAACCCATCACGCCAGAGCGAGAGAAGCTCGATATAAACGTCGCTCAAGTCTTATCGCAGGATAAAGTTTACAGCGACGTGAATAGTTTCTGAGCATTAGCCAGAGAGGAATGGGGAGATTACTTTTTTGTGTATTTGGCAGGACTTTTTTTCTTGTCGAATGTTGGATCGGTTTGAACTTCTATTTTTGTTATCGGAGCGCGTTTAAGCGGAACAAGCGGCACGAGACATAGACGGCTGGTTTCCGTTAAAAGCAAACTCTGAACGGAAACCAGACGATGTAAGACTAAGGATTCTCGGAAGATTGAGTCAATTAACATCATTTGATGATAGATATAATATATGTATTTGTGGCTCAAGGTCAGTGTCGCCATAAATAGCATAGAAATACACTTTGCCCTGAAAATAAAACTGAATAATTACGTTACAATAATATTGTTAACAATTGGATTTAAACTCATAAGATAAGTATGATGGTATATCTTTGACCTCAATTCGCATAGCTATCTAAATAGATCTTTTTTTATTTGATTACATAACACTAGATAAACTAGCGCTGTACCAGCAACATTAGGTCATAACAACAGAAATCGATTTTGGTGAAGTAAATAATAAAATTTAATAAAACAACTTCAATAGGTAGCGAAAGGAAAATGTAAGTTAAAATAAAGCAGTGAATGGTATGAAACACCTGCAATAACAGATAAAAGAGATTTAAACATAAAAAACAACAAAAATTGGTATAGGTGTTCTGACTATTGTTTGTAAAACGGCATTACGTAAGACCAGAAGTGATAAATATTTATCTAACATTAATTTGAATAGCTCTTGATGGGTTAAGCATTACTTAAATAACGTAAGAAAATAAATATCATTATTGACCATTTTTAGTGCCCGAGATCGTGAGACAGTGCATACAAAATAACGAAAAACAAACATATACTTATTTTGATGCCATTGTGTAACTGAAATGTATCAAATGTTGTTGAATAGCAGTTTGTTTCAGTGTTCAATGTTTTACCAAATTGAGATTTCTACAAAAGTAAAAGTTTGCGTAACTAGTACTATGCTATTTGCGGTTAAAAAAAAATGTAAAACTAATTAATTAACTTAGATATTTAAAATAAGCCGTTCAGTTTTTGGTCATTATTCCGTTTTTTTAAACAAAAAAACTTTAAATGTACCTACGTATTTGGCTATATCAGAACATTACTGTAACGATTAAAAAGATACTGTCAATTAACAAATTAGTACTACCAATTTTACATCAGAACCTACCAAATAAGGTAGGAATATTCTAATCTCGTAAGAATTATTACGAAAATTGCTCGGAAATGTCGCGTGGAATATTGTCAGAGAGAAAATCGTAATTGGCTAGATGAGCACTTTCTACAACGTTACACATCGCGTAAAACGCCGGAAACATTATCCACAAGATGACTATCAAAAAACTTAATCATAATAATCATTTCAATTGTGTAATACTGATTAGTTTATTGTCAGTTGCACATATAACAAAATTGCAAACATGCTTTGACTTTTAACATTAGTTCACTTTGAGAAATTATTTTGTATAGGTATACAATCAATTATTATTTTTATATATTATCCATTTTACAGGCGCCCTATTGAAATATATAATTAGGAAACAGAAGATTGCATTTTAATATTGTGAAGTGACATTTATTAAACACAAATGCAATTCTAAAACTAGTGGCAATAAAACTACCCCCATAACTTAAAATACTTTTTATGTATCATTATCATTCACTTGAAAGGTTACGAAGTGAAATCGATAAACAAACTCAATCACTAAGTTTCGTTTTTAACTCTATTAATTAATCAATAAAATACAGCACATACGTATACAGATATACAAATAAATAATATCAAATCACTAGAACTGAAAAGGTTTAAGAGACAAGAGAGGACTAAGCATTTCTTTCTAACAAAAAGTTCAAACTTGTATGTAAAGATTGATGTTTTTAAATAAATCTGGATCAAGGCACAATGATTCCAATCGCAAAAAGAACTACCAAACTTTCTCTTGGCCCTTCGGAGCATAGTACTTTAAAAGTTTTTGTATGATCTGTTCTATATTCTTTACAAGTGTTAAAGACGCGGCGTCTTTCTAACTGAATAGATGGTGTGTACATTTACAAATTTAAATCACATATTGTTCTATTTTTTACAACTCAAGTTTTCAAACATCATTGATTAGAACCTAATATATTATAGTATGCAACTTTGACCTCACAAATAAAGGGCCTTGAATGCAAATTCAAATAAGTAATCACAACATTAGGGCTTATCAAAATTTTTGAGACTATAAAAAAATAACAGTTTAAAAAACTGTATAGTCTTTAAAATTTTTACTTACCAATAAAGTAAATGAAACCAAAAACATTCAAATTCTTTGGTACTCATCTCGTGTATATGTTGCCAAGTTTGGAAACCGATTTTAGCACGCTAACCAGTTAAAAATAACGCTTTCAAATACAAAGTTACAAAGACAGCTGTATAATTAGCTAATGTTAAACTGGTCTTAGTACTCTCCTCACTTCACCAAATTTGGAATCAGTGAGGTTGTAACGCGTGTGTGGCTTTTACCTCTTAGAATCATCTTAAGGAATAAACAATATAAGAATATCGTTTATGTGCGTGTCGTAACAAAAGGAGTTTCTACACATAACAATAGACAATAATTCAAAAGACTATTCTTTATAAAACGTGAGCATGCGTTTTAAGACGTGTAATTTATTTTTAATGGAACTGATCCAGCCTTTACATGACGTTTCATGTACCCAGAGGTCCGAGAGAAATTTGTGTTGTAAATGTAAAATTAATAAATAATTAGCCCCTTGTTACCTCTTGCTACTCAACTATATGTAAGAGGTTAAACTCATGTTCTTACTTCCTTGATTAACGAGGAAGTTTCAAAGATTGGTTATGATATAGAGTCAGTTCAGATGCATGGGACTAAATAGTAAATTCGTTGCGAATATTTTTGTAACTCTTTTGCCTTTACAATTTATGTTTTTTGTTATTATAGAATAATTTTAGAAATGATTAAAATAATAATGAATATTATGATTATAAAAAATATGGAGATTTGACTGCCTGTTTCTGTTGTTAGTAATATTATTAAATTGTTTTTTTATTGTTACAGTTACTTTATAACTTCCTAATAGCTCTAAAAATTCAACATAATTTTGTAGTCTAATTTAAACAAAGCTAGACGTTATATAAAAAAAAACCATTACGCAAAACCGAAGAAGGTGGTCAATGTCTGCTATCAAACTGCCTACTGTCAAACAAGCACTGAAGAAACTTAGATTTTACTCGGCGCAATTCAATCAACCTTTTTCCAAAAGCCCATTCAATGCTTACTTTCCCATTTACATTAAACACCTGTGTATTGTAGCCATTTATCAAAGCTTGGCCCAGCTTCCTTAAACAGTGGTAATGGACGTTATCTCTTCATTTATATCGAGTTACAATTATTAGCGTTAGCTTCCTTAAGCGTTGTAAGTTTCCGCACTCTGAGATAAATATAAGATGTGCAAACGGGATGGATGTAAGTAAAACAGTACCTATTTATGTACTTTCTAAACAATTTTATGCAAATTGTTGATTGTTGGGTGAAAATTTACGGCCTGCGGTCTGTTGTTTGGTGATGAAACAAATATTGTGGTATCCGATAAGTGTTTTGTGTTTATGCAGGACTTGTTACATGACTGAGATTCAATACAATGCGCAGTTGTTCTCGTGTTGTTATAGATATGGTCATATTGCGTCATAGATTTAAACATCATCCAAATCCTTAACCCTATGAGTACAGCACATTACTCATGTAAAATCACTCCCTATATAAGATCTTCAACAGCACATAGTAACGTGACTACAGGGATGTCCAAATACTATTATAAATACCGTGGGATTCTCGGTGGAGTATATATAGTTGGCAAATAATTGGCCGTTGGAGACGACCCTGCCTGCCCTTCCGGGATATACATATATCTTTTTTCTAAAAAGCTTGAATATATACATTTATCTTTTTTTAAAAGACTTTACAAACATTCAAACAACGGACACAAAGAACACTCAGACTCAGAACAACAATTTGAGGATTACACAAACTGTTGTCCCGTGCGGGGATCGAACCACAACACTCGGCGCGGCAGCGTAGCGGCGAGGTGAACATTCAAATTGCTAAGCCATTCGTGCAGTCAAATCAATGTATGTATATAAACACGATAGTATGTTAAAATATTACTAACTTAATAATAAACGGTGAAAATATTTGTTCAGTTTTGTTTATCTTTGATTTTAAAGCAATCACCAAACATAACATACTATCTAACAACCCAACCGAATTATGTAGAAGTCACTAACTTCTTGTATTCCTCCAGGTAGCTCTCGTAACTCAAATTAAGCTTATTTCCGTAAAATTTGCACATCTGCAACACTGTTGCAAGCGCCGCCCACAGAAGCCCACGCGCATCTAATGATCAACCAATTTTGAAAGTTCCCGAGGTTGCACACATACTATTTTATTTAATAGTTTGATTAAATCTAATCATATAAAATAGATACATAGCTCTGTTTCCAATCATTATTAGCAATGTGGTTAGAACTTACTTTACAAATTATTATATCCTACAGTCCTTTCAGGTGTATAGAGGACAAAATGTAAAGGAATGTTACCAATACTAATTTCGTCGTAAAATAAACGGATTATCGGTTTTTTTATAGGATTCACTTTGGAGAGTGTGCGAAGGCCTCTTTTTGAACACATCGGACCCTCTCCATTCTTTCATCGGACCACAAGAGGCGAACTGGGGTGCCATCTTTGGTCCACCTGGGTCCTTCAAAAATAGAGTGAACATGTTTCTCTTGGTAACCGTGTAAAGTACTGGACAAGAAATAATGCACATCGACTTCTAGAAAGACACATTCGGCTAATTTCGGTTTTGTCGAGCATTGTCCCTTTCACACACCACATTTGTTACGTTTTGTCAGTCGTTCGACAAATGCGGTGGGGTACGGTTGCGTCCAGTTCAGCATATATACAGAGAGTTGTTAACATCCCCAAATTTAAACGATTTAGAATTGTACTATAGCATCTTTAGGAAAAAGAGGGAATCCTTTACATGGTCAGTCACGCGAAATTGTCTACAAAATGTATTATAAATGTTTTTTGACTGAAGCCGACAAATTTAAAATTCATGATGATAAAGACGTATGTAACTATTTTAGAGCTTGATATTATTTTAGAACTTTGAACAATATATTAAAGGAAGTCAGTACTGAAACAGATTCTACTGCAATTAAGTTCAGTACCCCCAAAAAAGGTAGATCAAAAAAGCAATTTCGCTTAGATATGGACGATTTTAATTATGATGTTGTGCGAAAAATGGTGTATGATTTTCACTTACGATTTAATGAACTGCCTACGGTAAAATCATTAAAAGCTAAACTATCGGAGGCTATTAATTAAAATGGGTATGAAAAGACGTTAAGAAAAATACTTCATGAGATGGGATTTCGGTTCACTAAAATGGAAGATAATAGAAAAGTTCTAATGGAAAGGCACGATGTAAGTCTCAAACAAATGGAATACCTTGATAAAATACGCGAATTTCGCGTAACAGGAAAAAAATATATATGGATGAGTCTTACATACATACATCATACGCTAAAAGAAAATCTTGGAGTGATGATAAGAAAAAAGGTGTAAAAAGCCAATTTCAAAAGGTCAACGTTTGATAATAGTTCATGCGGGACATGAAAAAGGCTTTGTTCCTGGAGCCTTTTTAATGTATAAATCCACGGTCACTATAGGTGATTATCACAATGAAATGAATAACGATAACTACGAGAAATGGCTGGTTAATCAATTAATCCCAAACATACCCAGTGATTCCGTTCTAGTTATCGACAACGCACCCTATCACAATAAATATGTTGAAAGATCCCCCAATTCAAACCCCATTAAACAGGAAATGATCAACTGGTTAAACAGGCATGAAATTCCAGTAGACCCAAAAAGAGTTTTCCATGGTCAAAATACTTGCTGAACATGGGCACACTGTATTGCGATTGCTACCGTATCATCCAGATGTTAATTCAATTGAAAATATACATATATGATCTCAACTGAAAGGTTTGCTCGTTTGCCCCCTATCGCATAAAAAAAAAAAAAAAATGTAACCTCTAGAAATGTGGGTATGAATTTAACCACAGTAAAAACATTATTGGCAGAAAAAGTAAACATGGTTGGGACTGAAGAGTGGAAATAGGTTTGAGATCATGCAATTAAACGTGAGAATGAATATCGAAGATTTCAATACGGTCTAGATAATTACACTGATAGACTGGTAATAAATACGGCTGATAGCAACAATGATATTGACAACATTGAGAGCACTGATAGTGAATCGGAAGGAATTGAGCATTTATAATTGTCAGAATGTGTCACTTTTCAAAATAAGTAAATCAATACGTAAATAGACATGTTTTTTTTTTATTTTACTATAATCTAAGGACAACACTTATAAAAAAAAATCGTTTTATTAACAAATAAATAAAATGAATAATCAAAATAAGCAACTCATAATAATTGTTTTAACAGCTCTTAATAGATACCGGACTGTTAGTATTTCGTGCGAAAGAGACAACGCTCTACAAAGCCGAAATTAGCCGATTGTGTCTTTCTAGAGGTCGATGTGTATTATTTCATGCCCAGTACTGTACTACCTTCGTCACTCAAGGTAACTGCCGCATTTCGTTGAATCCTCACTAACAGAGTACCATCCATTTTTGTACTCAATTTATACTATCAATTAACTTTTTTGGTTCTTAAAATTCTTAATTTGAGTGTCTCTTAAGTCAAATAATTACGGTTATTTTTTAGTATATACTGTTCCGTCCTCATACAAACGAAATGATAACGGACTGTTTTCTATCAGACAGTATGTATACAGTCATTTAGTACCCGGTAGACAACAATAGGCTTGCCTCTATTGCGTTCGTGGGATCAAATTTGAATTGGCAAACTGTTGGTTTTTAATACACCTCTACCTACCTTATGAGGATACAGGCAAGAGCGTATATTTATTCTTGCAGCTAACAAAAATAAATTTAAAATCTTAGTATCTTAATAGTATTTCATTTATAGTCTAGAGATTGCAAGCGTTACCCTTAGTTCGATAGACTGCCTATGCAGTTACAGGATTTAGTAAAGCAAACAAATTTACAAAAAATATTAATTTTTAAATTTCTATAAATAGATATGCTCAGGTCTGTATCACTCAAGGTACAGAGCAGAGGTGTAGTAAACACCCACATTTTGTTTATTAGAATTCAATCCCCCTAACGGAATAAGAAGCAAAGCTATTGCCGTCAATAGGGTACTTTAGGAAATAAAGATGGGAAAATAGGGAGTAAGTTGAAGGCAATGAGTGGATGGATTCAGTATTACTTACACTATAATGAATATGAAATCCAATGCACTTTAGACTATTACATTATTTGATGACGTAGTATAAGGTCACTTAAAGAAACAAAAAACGGCATTAAAATGATACCTAATAATTCATATTCATACAGTTCTTGGATTCGGATTTCGAATCCGAGTCCAAGAACTGTCTTGGTATAGACATGCGACCCTGACTTGCCTAAGCTACTGCTTATAGTCCCCAATCCATATTAGCAATATCCCTTTACTTCTCTTTCTATCCTCTCATTTCTGTCAATACACCAGTACACTACCGTCGTAAACCCACCATTTTTTTTTTTTTTTTTTTTTACCTAACCTAACCTAACAACCATTCAGCTTAGCTCGGGGGCTTAACAATAATACTAGTAATGTGTGACTCACGTTGCTACTATTATTAAAAAAAAAAGTATTCCACAAATTTTCCCATCTTTTTCTCAAAAGTGTCCGGATGACGGCACTACTATAGGCAAAATATGGGCGTCAATTATGCGTCTGCCTTCCCTTTCGAGGACACACTATGTATGTATGTACTAATGTTTAAATGGTTAAATACATGTAAGTGTTCTCACGTTTATTTCGATAAAATTATTACAATAACTAGGAAATATCTATCACATATCAAACTGTTCCCATCGCACTTATACTCGTAGTATGAAAATCTATTTCCTATTTTCGAATAGATTCCTTTCTCATAGATAACATTTTGTTGCCTAACATTGCCTGAAGACGTTTTCGTTTGATACAACCTCTACCATCGATTCGAATCTATGTAAAATGATATTGATCAGATAAGTACCCGTTAGTGTCATGTTATAGAAGGAACTGATTTCAAGGTAATTTAGGTTTGTGTAACACATACAATCCCGAATAACTAAAATACTAAAATCGGAAATATTTTATATAAAACAAGTAACAATGCTCAAAACATACAAAACTTGACTGCATTATTAACCTTTCTTATTGCTGACTTTTTCTCAAATGTTACAACCCTGTGTAAATCTCACTATGTAGAAATTCGTCTATAAAAAACATAACCTCGAAACCTCGAAAAATATAACGCTCAATTTTTCGCAGTCATGTAAGAAAAAGAAATTTGCCAGTAATTGAAATAAATAAATAAATAAATGTTTATTTGAGGAAATTTACATTGTTGTTTGTTGTTACAAGTTTAGACTAGCACATTCGCCGTCAAAGTCTGCAATGAACTCCTGTACAAAGCTAGTTCTACGTTTTTATTTTCCGAGTCTTCCTTAAGTTAGCCTTACTTTACTTTTCTATTATGTATAATATAATAAAGCATATTATATTGTATTATTTCGTTAGCACCTAAAGACCAAATAATTAAAGATATATTACGAGTGTATTTGACAGTGACGTTTGAAGTATCGAACATGCTATAAGACAGTTAAGATTTTGATTGATACTGACCGAAGCTCCGTACCCAGAACGTGTGAACTTTCTATCTCTTCCTAGTAAGTGCTTGAATCTTATCGAATATTATTGTTTATCTGAAACGTGTAATAACAATGGGGAAACGTGGTACGAGTATCGATCGCCAATTGCCTAAGGCATTGTCGCTCCATGTGAAATGACCCGCGTAGAATTGTGGGTGGTGTAATACTTCGTTTCTAAATATTCCGTTACGGTCAACTAGCTGATATTTTAGTTATAAACACTTGAGCGATACTGGCTTGAAAAAATATTAAGTAAATTTTTATTATTATTTTATATAGACAGATGAATATGTTAAAAGACTTTTAATAGTATGAATTAGTAACCACAAACCATAATATACTTTTATAGAGTTGATGTGAATTGTAGACGTATTTGAAAATAATATTAACGTTGTGTTTATAAGTAAGTTAGACTTTACTCCTGTAAAATCAAATTCTTAATCATATCAGAAATATGAAGATAGCGCCCGTTTCAATATGTTAAGAATTGACAAAATGTTATAATATATATCTTTATATACACATATATCTTATATCTTATCTAATATGTATATATCTTTTAGAGCAAGTGGTAATAAAATAACAGTAATGGAGGTTTAGGGTAATAAAATAATTGGTATTTAAAGAAGAGCTTGGAGCTTTGGCAACAACTTATTTCATTTCGAGTGCATTTAAAACTCCTTAAAACTGAGATCTGTGTATTGTGTATTTATGTTTTCAATTTCAAAGGCTCGACATAGAAAGTCAAGTTAAAGTATACAGATATGGCAACAGCATTTAACTAAAGCCCATCAGTAGAAAACCCGAAACATTCAAGTCTACAAAAGAATTTATAACTTGGGTGTTTACCTACAAATACATACGCTCACGCCTGCATCCCCGAAGGGGTAAGTAAAGGTGTTTTAAACACCCACATTTCGACAATTAGAATTTGGACACACTTACAAAATAGGGGGCAAGCCTACTGCCATTATCCGGGCACTACATGATTGTATATATATCTGATAGATAACAGTCCAATCCTATAGTCGCTTTTTACGACACCCGAGATAAGCGATGGTGTGGCCCTTTCACTCCACCGAGATCCACACGACACGTGGGTGTTTAAACGAATAAAATCTAATTAAACAGAGTATAAACGTGCGAGATGTAATAAAACTGCGTTTTAATAAAATACATAATATACATACTTATGCTTACACACATGGCAGATGTGTATTAAATAGGCACATTTTGCTCACTGGAATTTGGTCCCACCAATGTAATAGGGGGTAAGCCTACTACCGTCAACCTGGCTCTGTATGACTGTATACATACTGTCTGATATATCACAGTCCGATCCCTTAGTCGAAGAAATCTGGTGGGCCTCTTCTGCTACGACACAGCTAGTCCCTACTAATTTAAATGTGAATATAAGTTTGTTTGTTACGCTTTAAGATATAGGATACTTTTTATTAAAAAAAAATTACGAAGGATAAAAAAAATAGGCAGATATGATTGTTTCTTATAAAATTTGAAAATCTAGTTTCAACGCCATCTATATTCAATGGATTCAATGCGAGCGAAGCCGCAAAGCTAGTATAATATATATTCTAGCTATTAACACAGCTTAAGGTTCACATAAAACTGGGATACGACTACATAGAAAGCTTAACGTAAGAACGTACATCAATAAGCGAATGTCGAAGAAAATTTGTAATTTTCAAATTCAGTTACAATTTATAGATTAACAACAAAAAAATATTAGCTACTGCAGTCCACTGCTGAACATAGGCCTCCTCCAATGTACGCCATAGCACCCGGTCCTATCTCCCTATCACCGTCTGTCTATCACAACATAAAACTGAAGAAACTATTGAAAAAAAAAAGCATCGCTTAAACATATTTGATTTATTTAAATTAATCTAAGTTCAATAATTACTATAAGCTCAGCTTCCGCCTTCCCTTCCCTTTCGCCAGTCTGTATGCGCATTTGCACTCCTAGAACCAACAGATTGCTACAGCCACGGGTAAGATTAACGGTTTTTGTTGGAATTAGGGAAATCTAGCAAGCGGTAGTGCGAGCAATGGCGTGGTGTCGCGGGGCGATACGGTACGATGCACCGTCGATCACTCGTGACGTGTGCGGTGCAAGTGAAAAGCAATAGCGATTTATTTTATTTTTAAATATTAAGAGAGTTTAACAGTTAATAGTTTTTCAGTCTATATTTTACATATAGTGGTGTACTTTGGTGATAAACATGCATATGCTAATGTTGAGCAGCCCATGGGTGTTTTCAGCATTCGGTTTCTTAATATCGTATTAGTACTTAGGGGACTGGCTGTTTTACAATCCAATCTAGCCTGTAAGCAAGGAAATACGAAACCTGATCATTACCTAAAGGACACTTAAGTGTGTATAATTTTAACATCCATTTCTCTTATCACTTGTGGTACATAATTACGCACATTAGGGCTCATACGTCCGGCGATAAAGCCTTTGTATAAACAAAAGTTCGGTTCCCGGGCAGTATCGACTCAGTTATTTGCTTATTGGAGTCGCTCTGTAGACCCATTTATGTAAGAAGCTTATTGATAATGCCTAAAGCAATATTTCAGGTAGAAAGGTACCTAAAATGTCAATGAAATTTGTAGGTATATGTCATTGATTTTAATTAAAATTGTGGTGCACACTTTCAGTGTTCTTAAAATTTCAGATTACTTAGTCGGAAGAAATTCTTATTCTATAGAGGGCCAATACGGTTAACCCTTGGGTACGTCTGCGTACTTCATTTAGTATACACACGTAGAATATGCAACACATATCGGGCCTTCATATTTGTCTTATCAGAACAGGTCAATTAGCAACTTAAGTCTCGCAATGCTTAAAACACCTGAACTGGCTCATAACTGGACAAAAGTTTTAGATAAACGGGTCACTTCCCAAAACAATAAACAACAAGACCATTATTTGATTTTATCAGAGAAAACAATGCTTGCGTACATTGTTGCATAGATAATCGTGCCCTGCAAAATTAAGAGCAGTTATCTATGTGTTACAATCGTAACCCTATCTAACTTTACAACAACATTAACTAAATTACAGCTGTCATTCATTCAATTGTAAGCGCCCTTGTTCGGTTTCACTTTACCTTTAAAGAGTTAGATAATATTTCCTAACTGGTAATATTGTGAAGGAAAAGGTATAATGTATCTCCAACACAAAATCCTCTGACCACCGGACGTTGACTTTGGGAAGCTGTGTGTATACATGGGAACGAGAACTTTCATATCGCGATTAGGGATCTTACTACGTAAGTATAGCAGTTGATAACTAGTTCAACTTGTGTTCGCTAGATAATATTCATGTATGTTTTGTGCTGTATGTTGTGGTCGCCACAATTATATCCAAATAAATGTAGAAACACTTTACACGTTTGAGTAAGGGAGCCAGGTTTTTTTATTTAAGTCCAGTTAAATTGCAACTATCAAAATTTGGTAGAACGGTGCCACAATCATGCTAACAATATGAGATGCACTTATGATTTCCATCAACAGCAAACTGTTAAGGAACAATACTTAATGCAATTAAATTTAAAGCATAATAATAATTACACCAAGGGTAACAAATAAGCTCCCAAGCACAATAACGTTTCCAGTTTGTGGCATCAATATTTTAAGCCATTTTTGACCAAAAGTTCATACACGCAAGCCAGGAGCGGGTGCTTGCTCTTAGCAACCGTTATAAAGTGACGTCAGGGCAGCGGGCATGGTACAGCGGTACAGCTTACTAAAAGATATAATATCTCCGAAAGTATATTACGTATCAAAAAATTATTTACACTATATTTATGTTTTCAATAGACTGTACTTTCAAGTTAAAATCTAAAATTAATAATATTCTCCGTTGTAATAAAAACAACAGGTAACAAAAGAGTGAATTCTGAAAACTGCTTTAATTTTTAAAATTGGAAAGTTGATTTAAAAAAATTGAGTTTATAAACTCATGTCAAAATGACATCGTGGTAGACAAAGTTGAGCAACCCTACATAAGCTTCCAAGCAGTCGGCCAGTCCTTATGTATGTACTTTTAAATTATATGCTCAGTATTTGAAATAACCAATTTCTATAGAATCAAGCTATTAGATATATTAAGAAACACTAAGCGGATTTGGAGCTGCAACGACGGAACTGGGGGTAAAACCACATCCGAAGTGACAACCATTAATATGGACGACGGATGTTACATAAAGGAAAAAAATGTTTTGACAATTTTAGTTTATTATCATATGAAAGTTACACAATTTACAGACGTAACTCTGTTATTAGCTTGAGAATGTAATATAAAAGAAATTAAATAAATAATTTTAATTAATATTTTTTTCGTGGGAGAACCATGCTTGGGCACGAATGGGCAGGCTAGACCGGTGTGATACCACGGCCCCACAGAAAACCGGTTGTGAAGCAATGCCTGCTTTGCATTTCCCCGAAGTTAGTGAGGTTTCCGGAGGCAAAACTCCACCTCTCCTCTTTCCCCTCCCGGCAACATCCCATCCCACATCACCCTCACTTACGTCTTTTAGAGTTGCAGATGTCCATGGACGGCGGTTGTTCGGTTGTTCTATAGTTTGTATGTATTTAATCTCAGGACGTACCTGATAACTTTGAATAGAGTGAGGTCAGTGTTATTTACAAAAAAAAAAAACATCTACTTACCCTTCACCACAAACAGATGAGATCAATTTCACAACGTACCTGAAACAATAAACGTAATTATTGGTTAGTGCGATAGGATCTACTAGCATGGGGTTCCATGCGCTTGCGCAAGACACGTGGGCGAACAAAACGAATGGACAATCATAATGAATATTCAATTAGATAATAACGAATTTTAGTGTCTATAATCACGAAGCGGTTTTGGGAATTTTAACGGAAAAATCGTGTGTGGTTGGGTGATTAGGTTTTAAACAAATGTAAATTTCCAAGAATGTAAGTCTGTAAGCAAACTACGTGCCTGATATTAAGTGATTACCGGTAGCTATGAACTCTTGAAATACCGGTATGTAGTATGACTTTTACGGATGCAACCCTACGAAGCTGTTCCCATCCCCAAGACAGCTATTGCAAGCTTGCTGAAAAGCATAAAAACTGTACTATGATTAACAGTCCATATTAATCACTGTCTTCTGCGTCCCCTGCAGCACATCGAAAGGATTGCTACAGTACCCTACCTCGATAAAGTATGAAAATTTTGCACAGGTATTTGGTTAATATACATACATATGTAGGTAGGCAGCCGTGCACGGAATACCGGCATGTTGCCAATTAGAATTAAGCCATTAACAGCTGGAGGACGTCGGGGTGGCATACCTGTAACGCATACTAACTCGAAGTGTAGCCGTAAGGTCCGCTATATATTTAAGTATTTCCTTAACATATGAGCACCCCTATGCCGTCACCCAAGCAATAACTATTTTATGGTAGTCCTGCCTACACTAAAGTAGGATATAGCAGCATAAAACCGAATATAAATATTATAAAATGTGTTTTAGTTACCATTTAAAACGATGTAAAATTTATAAAATCTTTAAACAGGAATAACTAGATCTTCATCGAGTTGCAAGAGTCAGTGCTAGGTAAGTCAGTACCTGTGTTAAAAGTGGCTCAAGAGTTCTGCCGATTAATACCGCCAACGAATTGATACGCTTCAGCAATTACTTTAACAAGTACATTCAAGATCCCAGAGATCCTCCTAGATTCAAGAACCTTAAGATCCTTCACCGGGTAAATCTACGAACTTATATTTGCAGCTTAATACATGAACTTTAAACCAAAAAATGCTTCAGACAGGCATTTGCTGTTGCTATCAATATATTTTTATAAGCCTCCCATTAAAAGTTTGTCGATACGTAGAGATACCAAGATCGAATGCGATCACAAAAATGTTTGTTTGTGAGGAAAATATTACAAGGCCGAATAAGATATCTCACAAATGCGACTGATATACATATCTAATGTATATCAGTCAGAATTCTCAATAAATTATAAACGACAAGATACGATATGTTTTTGGGACTGAAAATCTACATCGAGAGATTTTTCAAAATAGCATCCCGTGAATTCAGGGAGCTAAAATAGGTTAAGACAATATGCTGCTTAGATATCACACAACTTCAGTGATGTTGACAAAATATTTTTTTTCTAACTTATGGCAATCCAACTTTTACCTAATGCATTAATCAAGTATGTATGTATGTATAGTACGGCTCGAAAGATGGTATCAGGCCATGGTGACCTATAATGTCATCCTGATATTCTTCTTACACCTTTTTTATGATTTTAACATCGGAAAAAATATATTCTCAGGGGAGTCGAAGAGGGCAACCCCATCTCCAGTTTTTTACGTTAGTTATTAGTTAAGTTTAGTTGGCAAAAAGTGAGCGTTTGGACGGCTCTGGCTACCCCTTCGGTACATTTCAAATTTTCTTTAAAACAGTGTATAAAAAGATCTTTCTCTCGGTCAGAAGCCTTGTGTGCGGAAGTAATTAATTGCTAACGATGAATTTGATGTTAAAAATAATTTGACATTATGAATCTCGCTCATTCCTTAATGAACCGGAAAACTAACATCAAACGCTGTATGCAATAGTTAATAACATATCAATAGATGGCGATGGCAATCGAGGCGACCAGTCATTATCCATCATCTTACATTTGAACAGGGTTGGCAGACCGGCTTGTATTTATACTATTACCCGACTGCGCACGGAGGGTTATGTTTTCGACTATAAATGGATGATGCATGAACGACGTGTCTTTCAAACGTTTTAGAGATGGCTTAATGGATTTCAACATGTAAGTTTTCATTCAAATCGTCTTAATAGTGGGTGTGACATAGGGTATAAAATTTCAATGTAATACGGCCAGGTTTGATTTTGTTTAGTAATATTACTTGTTTTTTTTTTTTTTTTTTTTATGCGGTAGGGGGCAAACGAGCAGACGGGTCACCTGATGGTAAGTGACTACCGCCGCCCATGGACACCCGCAACTCAAGAGTCACAAGTGCGTTGCCGGCCTTTTAGGTAGAGGTACGCTCTCTTCTTGAAGGTTTGAAGGTCGTATCGGTTCGGAAATACGGCAGGCGACAATTTGTTCCATAAGCTGGTTGTGCGAGGCAAAAAGCTTCTGGAGAAGCGCACAGTGGTGGAGTGCCAATCGTCCAGGTAATAAGGATGGATATTTTGTCGCGTAGAACGATGGCGGACACCTGCAGCCGGTATAAGTCCGAACAATTCCTCTGAACACTCCCCATGATACAAGCGATAGAGGATGCAGAGTGTAGCTACATCTCTACGCAACGCCAAGGTGTCAAATCGATCAGAAATATCTTACAGTATTCCATGTGCGGCCGAACCTGCGCCTTATAAAGTTGCAGGCGGTGGGCCGGAGTAAAATACTGTCTCGATCTGTTTAGCACACCAAGCTTCTTCGAGGCTAATATGGCCTAACTCTCTAAGTGACCGCGAAACTGGACTTCGCTTGATATATCGACGCCAAGGATTCCGATACTGGCTGATGCAGTTAGGGAAGTGCTCTCAAATTGAGGTGATACGACCAATGGCATCTTTTTAGCGGTGAACGCGCAAACCTGTGTCTTCGTGGGGTTAAATTGGACTAGGTTAAGTCGACCCCAATCTGAAACTTTTGATAAAGAAGTTTCGATTTCAGACACAAGTTTGGATCGGCTTTCGATGACGTTTACCCGAGAAACGTTAGCGCGGCCAGTGTAAAGGGCATCACTCGTGCTATCGTCTGCATAGCAATGAATGCTGCTAATATGCAGCATGTCGTTGATATGCAGAAGAAACAGCGTGAACAAAAATGTGATGAAATGTGAAAGAAATGAAAACTGGTGAGCCAATTGCACAGTTTCTCGGGAAGCCCATAGGAAGGAAGCTTCGCAAGGAGCGCTTTGTGCCAGGCCCGATCGAAGGCCTTCGCCACGTCCAAACTAACGGCCAACGCTTCCCCCTTGGTCTCGATCGCCTGTGCCCACCGATGAGTCAAGTATACGAGAAGATCACCAGCTGAACGACCCTGACGGAAGCCGTATTGTCGATCATTGAGGAGCTGGTGGTCTTCTAAGTACCGGAGGAGCTGGTAGTTAACAATGGATTCCATTATCTTGGAGAACAAGGAGGTGATGGCTATGGGTCTGTAGTTGGACGGATCCGAGCGATCTCCTTTTTTAGGGATTGGGTGCACTAGAGCTCTCTTCCATGAGTTCGGGACTACGCCAAGAGAGTAGGAAAGCCGATAAAGGCGCATTAAAACCGGTGCTAACTCTGGAGCACACGTCTTCAGCACGATAGGAGAGATTCTATCGGGCCCACTCGACTTATGAACGTCGAGGGAAAGAAGCGCTTTACGCACTGCCCTTTGTGCAAACCGGACTTCCGACATGCGGGTCTCGCACTGCGGTATGGTCGGCGGTGCGTTTCCCCCGTCGTCCAGGGTCGAGTTGGACGCAAAGAGTTTGCCCAGAAGATCGGCTTTTTCTTTAGCGTCGTGGGCCAACGAATTATCTCCTATGCGCAGAGGTGGAAGGGATGGCTTACAAAAGTTCCCCTGGACAGCTTTGGCAAGAGACCAGAATGCACGAGTTCCGGAGGGGAGACTAACTAGTCTCTCGCCAATTCTGCCGATGTGAGCCGACTTCGCCCCAGCAATTACTCTTTTGAGGGACCTGGAGGCAAAGTTAAATTGCTTCTTTAATGTGCTGGTCTTTACATCCCGTGCTGTCGCTGCATTAGCCCATGCTTGGTAACATTCCTGCTTTCGGCGGGACGCCGCTTTGCAGGTTCGACCAAACCAAGGCTGGGACTTGCCACCTGTGGGAATCAGGGAGAATGGAATGAAAAGTTCCATACCCTGAAGCACAACATCCGCGACAGAGTCAGCAACGACATTGGGATCATCCGGCGAGAAGCAAACCTGCCTCCATGGGTAGGATGCAAAGAATGTTCTCATTCCATCCCAGTCTGCTGACCTATAGTGCCATACGCGGCGACTGCCTGTAACTCGCGGCCGCAGCGAGTGAACGAGTGGCACCATACTCCTAATCAGGCAATGGTCCGAAGAGCCAAGAGGGGCCTCAACGGATACTTTGTAGCCGTCAGGATGTGAGGTCAGCAGAAGATCCAACAGTGAAGGCACGTGGCATTCTGCATCTGGGATTCGCGTAGGCGTTGCTACCAGCTGCGTCAAGCCATATGCCAAGGCGAAATCGTGAACAGATCTTCCCGCATGATCGGTTTTGCGCGAACCAAGCCATTCGGCGTGATGGCCATTAAAGTCGCCAAGAATCACGATCTCTGCGGATGGGACCTGCTGGAGCACTGAGTCTGTAGCCATTTGGACGTGGTCGATGAGTCGGTCCGTTTCGGCATCACCGCTATGGGACCTGTAGAGGCATAGGTAGATGCGGGGATGGTCGTCGCAGTCTACACGTAGCCATAAGATGGAGAGGTCCCTACCTTCAAGATTGCCGAGGCGGCGAGAAGTGATATCATCTCTAACGTACACGCATACACCAGCCTTAGGAACAAAGGAGTGTTCCAGTCCGTACCCAGGGTAGCAGAGGTAGGATGTGTCCGCTGGAGATGATATCTGCGTTTCGGTTAAAAAGAGCAAGGCCGGCTTTGCGGTCTCAAGGTGGTGGTGGACAGTGTCGAGGTTCGAATGTAAGCCCCTGATGTTACAAAAATCCACGGTAAACGTGACAGGGGGTGCCATGGTATGCCTTCTCTTGCCCCGAGCAGATTTTGAGAGCGCAGTTGAGCCCCCTCCAGAGTACGAGGGGCAGCCTGGGCGTCCACGCTCAGGCATAATCCGTACTGAGGGTGGACGTCCAGGGGGGGATTCTCCAACGCTAGCGCTGGTACCCCCCTGGGGTATCCTTTTCGTTAACAGCGCTATCATTAGGGGGGTGGGGGATTTTATGCCTCCGGAGACCTCACTCATTTCGGGGAAATGCAACGCAAGCGTTACTTCACAACCGGTTTTCTGTGAGGCCGTGGTATCGCACCGGTCGAGCCGGCCCATTCGTGCTTAAGCATGGCTCTACCACTATGATATATTTTTTTATTATTAAAATTAAGAATTCGAGAACTATTATTTCTGCTTCTTTACTTATGTACCACTTATGTACCAATGTAAGATATTTGTTTTAAAACAAGAATCCACCTATATCCAAGCATGAAGAGATAGAAATAAAACATTCATTTATATATACATATGTACGTTCTGTTATGTTTACAATTTTAGCATTATGCAGAGAACAGAATATTTTTGGTCGAATCTGTAGCTGAGGCTTATCTGGAATGGGGAGTTCCAAGGAATCGGTTGAAAATCGAAAACAACAATCATTTATTGCAATTCAACCAGTTATAGGTATTATTGTTAATTGTAAGGAGGAGTCAGTCAGACAAAGTCGGTCGTGAAGCTGCTTGAATTTTCCAATACGTAGATCCTATGGAGAAAACCAGGCAAGAAACTCCAAGGACACTTTTTTCTCAATTTTTTCAATTTTCTTGTTATGTCAACACTGCTGATAACATACGTACATATTTAAAGGTATCGATTAGCGCTTGCTTAATTATTATACAATTTCGTATATTTCAATCTAGGTATATTATTTTTTCTCAAAAATCCCTATCGTTTAAATTATCCATAGTCAGTATCACCGCACGAACTCCGGCCACTATGAATTATGATTGCACACGTTATTTATCGTGGTACCGCGTTCGATTCCGTGTAAAGGTTTCTCTTGTCATATTGTCCGATGGATGGATAGCGCCCCGCCTGTGGGTGTGACCACACGTTCCGACAGCTAGAATATATGTATGTATTAATTTCTTTGAAGCTTTGTTTTGGTGTCGATTAAGTAATAAAACTTGCATGTCAATGTTTATACGTTTAGGAAAGTGGTTGAGGAATTGTCTGCTCAAAGTAATGTTAATCTAATAGTTGTTTATATTAGCAGTGTTAATTATGTATGTGACAAACGGTTTATAAATTATAATGCAACAAGAGATGCCATATAGAAAACCTAAGATAAAGTAATAATATAATATAAATTGACACATTTCACACACGGCCGTCTGATCCCAAACTAAGCAGAGCTTGTACTATGGTAACCAGACTGCTGATAAAAATACTTATATACTTCTAAAATACATACATACTACTATCATTACTATCCTCTCCAAAATTTTCAAAATGATCGAACGAAAACGTAAAATACTAATAATGTTATTTGACAACTATTATGTCAAATGTCAAAACTTTCAGTGGTAGAGCCATGCTTAGGCACGAATGGGCCGGCTCGACCGGTGCGATACCACGGCCTCACAGAAAACCGGTTGTGAAGTAACGCTTGCGTTGAATTTCCCCGAATTGAGTGAGGTTTCCGGAGGCCCAATTCCCCCTCCCCCCTTTTCTCTCCCCTCTTCTCCTTTCTCCTTTTTACCATCTCCTCATCCCCCCTCTCTTCTTTCCACTCCCTCCATTCCCCATCCCTCATCACCCTCAAAGGCGGGCAGCGCACTTGAGTTGCAAGTGTCCATGGACGGCGGTGTCACTTACCATCAGGTGACCCGTCTGTTCGTCTGTCCCCCTATAGTATAAAAAAAAAAAAAAAAAAAAAAATGACATCAAAAGCAGCAGTTAGTTTAGGGAAAACCTGACCAAATTTCGCACGTTGACATCATCTCGCGGCTACCGAAACCTCCAGTGTATTTGTAAATGTGTGTAACACAGAATAAGGTATCTGACGAATGCGACTGATATACATATCTAATGTATTTATATATATATATATATATTTTTAATGCGATGGGGGGCAAACGAGCATACGGGTCACCTGATGGTAAGTGCCAATCGTCCAGGTAATAAGGATGGATATTTTGTCGCCTAGAACGATGGCGGACACCTGCAGCCGGTATAAGTCCGAACAATTCCTCTGAACACTCCCCATGATACAATCGATAGAGGATGCAGAGTGAAGCTACATCTCTACGCAACGCCAAGGTGTCAAATCGATCAGAAATATCTTGGCAGTCGATGATGCGAGTCGCTCTCCGTTGAATGCGGTCAAGAGGGAGAAGTTGGTACTGGGGTGCACCTGCATAGAGATGAGAACAGTATTCCATGTGCGGCTGAACCTGCGCCTTATAAAGTTGCAGGCGGTGGGCCGGAGTAAAATACTGTCTCGATCTGTTTAGCACACCAAGCTTCTTCGAGGTTAATATGGCCTTACTCTCTAAGTGACCGCGAAACTGGACTTCCCTTGATATATCGACGCCATGGATACTTGAGCCTAACATAATGACATCTAATTAAAAAGAGCGACGGTATATTTCTTATATTGGATAATAAAATAAATAACCTTTATGGTTATTTTCACAACTGCCACAAAGGAAATTTTAAAATTAGTTTTAGTTTTAGAATTACGACTGTATGGCACAGAATCAGTAGAGAAGGGCAGTTGCTCTTAAGTTTTTTTAATTAGTTACTTGTTTAAATAATTGTAATTTGCCGAAAACCACATAATAATTACATCACATGACATTTACATTGTTAAAACTCGTCTTCGGCTGTTAGATCAGTGCCTAAGTGTCGTTATTCGTGAGTAAGTAACAACGTGAGGGTTAGCAGGTCATACACCACTTCAAAGCCTTGCAATTGCAATCTTGGATTTCGAGACATGTCGGAATCTGAGCGCCGTGATACCTAGGGCTTTTAGAAACTTCTATTTAAGAAGAGCATATAGTCGCAACATAACACTATAGCTACAGATCATACGGTTTTATTGATACCTATTGAATATATAGCTATGTATTGATTTATTTTAATTACAGTTTTTTATAAAGCTTTAATATTTGTAGTCACCTATTATTATGTTCTTTGTTTGATACCTAACATATACAATAAAGAGTGTCTATCTATCTTTCTATTTGTAATTAGCAGTGAAAATTAATTTTATAAGGTTTTAATGCACAGTAAAGTGAACAATTCACATGATTAACAATTTTATAGTAATTATGGGCCCCCGGAAGAAAGCAACAATTGATTTAAAATTGTAATCTTTCAACTCGATTATCGCTCACTTCTAGGTACCTTAATTTCATACTTATGACCATTCGTACTATAAGGTACACGTCTATATACAGATCAAAATACTGTGTTAAAATAAGGTGAAGTAACCTTCGATTCTTACAAACGAATGCAGATACAAAAGAGCATTGAAATGGTATTCAATTTTGTTTGGATACTGCGGATATTGGTGCGGCACAAATACAAAAGCAAATGACATATTCTATCGGAGACCATACTTCCTAGATATGAAAACATTACAATTGTCTATTGTTTTGATTTCACAGCAGATATTGTGCAACAATTTGTTAGCAAACAGCTAGCGGCACGACGATTCAAATATAAATAGGGCTACCTCAACATTGAATTTGAACAGGATTACAAATAAACATTTTATCTTAAATAAATAGGACGACTGCAGATATTTGCTCGAATCGCAGATTAATTACAGCCTACATCATTTCGTGGTATCGCACTGGTCGAGCCGGCCTATTCGTACTGGCAAATTAATAACGAGGTTTCCGGAGGCCCAACTCTTCAACTCCTCTCTTTTTCCTCTACCACCCATCATCAACCTCAAAGGCGTGTCCATGGCCGGAGGTTGTCACTTAAAACCAGGTGACCGGTCTGTCTCCTGATATTTTTAAAATAAAAATATGTATCATGCAATATTCCTTCAATGAATTAATTAATATGTTAATTAGTGGCCCGGCTCGTTACTCCTGTTTTATTCTTCAACGGTCCCTGCGGTATTTTACTTAACAGCGCTAGATGGAGGAGTATGTATATATTTGTTTATAATAGTAGTAGTAGTAGTAATATATAAATATATATATATTTATAATAGAAGTAGTAGAAGCAGTAAGTATATATATACATATATATATATAAATATTTTTTTATTTCTTTACATGTGTCTTTTTTTAAACTAAAATAAAACAGTGTCGCTCGGGACTTTACACACATTTAAAGAAATGGACACAAATAACACCCAGACTCAGAACAACATTTGAGGAATAAAGATATTATATTTCTATATCCGACCCTAAAGTCTAAATGAAAAAGGTAGTGAGGATTCAAAGTGCCAAACGTATGGAAATTGTCTTAATAGTGAGTTGAAATAGAGTATAAGATTTCGCAATTACGTCAGTACAAAAGGAGATGACGTTAATAAAGAAACCGGATTTATATTCTTTTAATGGTTTTACTTGTTTATATTTTGATTAGGGATTTAAATGTTAACACAACTGCTACACCTACACAGGACTTTGTTTAAAGTCACACAAACCTCGGGACTAACAAATAAAAGTCTGCATCGATAAGACGTCGATATACACTTTTACTTACTAGGTAGCATTTTCACGGTACTGTTAAACAACGTTATAAAGATGCCAAGAGCTGCACCCCGAGGTCGAAGATAAATAATGAGAGATCAGCAACTTTCCCGCCTTTTCGTACATTGTTACTTACACCTTACTTGTTCATGCATGGGACTATAAGAGGACATGTTCAATTTTACTACTAAGGTACCGTACCGTACTACATTTTCTCGACTACTTTTCGCTTTCTGTATCTATTAGACAGTATATGTAGTCATCAAGTGCGCGGATGACGGCAATAGTGGGTCTATTGCCGTCATCGGTTTAGGCTAAAATGCCACAATGGCAGAAAGTGGGCGTTAGCGATATAGGCGTGAGTGTACGTTTGTATGTACATATAACCGTAAGCAAATACATATTTGTGGAGTACGACATGGAGACATACGTAGGACGCCCACAGGTCAGGTGGAGTGACGATTTGCGCAAGATGGCTGGCAGGAGCTGGATGCGAGAAGCCGAAAATAAATCGAAGTGGCGTGCAATGGGAGAGGCCTATGTCCAGCAGTGGACTGCGATAGGCTGATGATGAAATACATATTTTATGTATACCGTCCAATGGGTTAGAGCTGTCTCTTGTAGTATACTTTCTATCAGAAAGATACCTCAGGAAATTCCAGTAGAGATAAATGTTTGTTACTGTATATATGATTTAATATTATTACCAAGTAGGAGAAGCATCTAATCTATACTAATATAATAAACATAAAAAGTGTTTTTTTTTTGTGTGTTTACGTGTTCTGTAAAAGTAAAAGTCGTAAATACGAAAAATTATTTACATGTTAGATTGCACACGACATGAATCTTAGAAGAGATAGATAGAAATATGGCAGGGAAAGACTAGCATCGAATACATACATCGATACGGCGCACTCCTGTACAATCATGACATTCACACAAGAACTTCAAAGAATGCCGTACGGAGCTGCGTGTTTTTAATAAAAAAAGTGGCTTATTTATTACGCAACTACTTAGTAATAATATCCTTTACATGCCGTGTGAGATTTCAAAACGAGTTTTTAACCATAAAAATCTTATAGAATGTTACAAAACATACCTACATGACATTTATTCTTCGCTGACAATAATTATGTAATTATTATTTGCTGCACGTTTATGTAAAATATAAACATCTCGATACCATCAGCAGAGCAATGTAAACTTTCTTTCTTTTTAAAAGATTACGTTATGACACGTGATATCTTGGTCAACATCGGATAAGCCTGTTTTTATTGTAGTTTTGTTCTTATTTGTACAGTGAAATGGTTACCGACTGTTTACGAACTATCTATTAGCGATCGATATGAATTTAGGCTTAATTTCCACTGATATTTATCAATAAAAAAACTGCCTCCTGTCCAGATCAATTCTTCAATATATTTTTTATGTTTAATATTATTTTTAGTGCTTTCACGAGCTGAAAACAAGCGAATATTTATGCCAAACAATCTACCCCAAATGATTTCTCATAAACAAATTATTATAGTATAAATATATACTGACTTCATAGATGAGAGAAAAAAATAATAAATAAATTTGATAACTGTTATTTAGACTTGTACGTAATTATAGGACTTAATAGCAAACGTAAATATAGTTTTGCGAATATTACAAAATTTATACAAACCCTTGTCCCTTATCTCAATGACAATCACCATATAGAGTTATCAAGAGCAAATGAAGAAACAAGGAAGGCTGGATACATGACAGTTTGACTTCATTAGCATATCTTGTTCAAGAGAAAGAGAAAACTTTGTCGACTCACTGAGACAAATCGACGACGTGGATTAACACATTTCACTTTAATAACCAGGTTTTAAATTTTTTCAAGATCACATAATAATAACAAATTTTGAAAATTTGTTTTTTTTATGTAAAGCTCTCCATGGGGGAGGATTTCTACCAGTAGTAGAGTGGCTAGCGGCCAATGAACACCTGAAACTCATACTAGCAAGAGGTACCTAGTTAGAGATGTAGCGAAATTTATTATTTTTTACTGATGTGGTGTAGTTGGAGTCTAGAAATAGAAGATGTTTTGTAAGCGAAGTATTTTAAGGGCGATGAATATATTCTGTTGCCGTAGTCTATACATTAAGGATAGGCCCGCACTAGCGTGTTTCAACAATTGGTTACATCTAGAAAGCAGCAAGCTGTGTAAGTGTCGCAAGCGATCGCGACGCAGATAGTTAACACTAAGGACATCGTCACGACAAACACAAGCAGACAGACTTGAGATACCTACTTTTGAGTACGATCATTTTGTGTTAAATAGTTGGAACATACCCTCTCCAGATTGAAGGCTTTAACAGTATAACGAAATATCGGACATGAAGAGTTCACATACAGACATACATATACTCACAACTATATCCAAAATTGAGTCCAAGTGACGTAATATTGGGCAGGCCTATCCCTTAGTCGAATTTAACTACACTCACGGGAAGAGGTGGGGGGGGGGGAGGTCAACACGGCTCCACTAAGAATCACATTTCTATAATACGAAAAATGTACACCTATGTGATAAAGTGTAATAGTAATTAATAATCTCTATTCTTACTAGTATTCTCACTCCAAGACTCTTGTGAGTAAAGGCTCCATTGATATACAGTTATGTTAAATACATCCACGATTAGTTTTAACTATCAACTTATAAAACCTTTCTTGTATAATGAAGATACGTCTAATGCAACAACTTGTAAATTTAAAACAATGGTATGTATCTCACGACCAAGTTACAAATCAAATTTACATAAATAGTTACTTATGGATATTTTCATATGAATTTAAAGCTAATGTTGCAATTTGATTATTAATTACTCCACAATAAGCCTAAATATTCATGAAATTTAACAGACAAATCCGCACCTATAACTTATAAAAGCATCTTAATTAGGTGTATGCCGTGTTAAGATAGTATTGAATTAGTATCCGAAATCAGTCCATCAAAAAAAAATGCCGAACACGTCTTTATATTATAAAGCGATATTCAATTTTACACGTCAGAAACACAGGACATAGGGTACCATTCAAAGTATTGTTCCTGAGGGATGAATACAATGATAGAACCTAAATCTTCGCAACGAATGTGAAGTCAAAATTATGTATAACTTAAGATGAGGGGCCATGGTGCACTGAAGAAACTAAAGCGGTAATTATGAAGAAAATACAGAAACTACGGACGGGCTTAACGACAGCTATACAAATACAAATAGCACTCCCGTCATCTGATAACCAGACTTCATGCAAAATAAACGTTGACATTTACCATCTCACATGCGAGGTTGAATGTATTGTTGTATTTCTAAAGTTTATCGGTAGAACCGTATCTTTGTAACGAATATTTAGAATAATTACTTTTAGAACGGAATGGAAATGAACTATTGTACATCTATTACAATTTTCTTATATGGAAGGATTTGATTATTTGTGTACCTTGTAAATACAATCGGCGGTGTATTTTTTGACATAACTGTCTAAGATCATGGGTACTCTAGTAGTAAAGTCACAATGTATCTATTAAGGAAAATATCAGTTGGTCTGTTATCTTTTATGTTGGTAAGACTTTTAAATTGTACATAAGGTACATTGAGGACAAAACCATAACGACAAATTATAATAGAGAACAAAAGATAGATAATAATAACACTTGTAATAACATATACCACTATTACCCTACTTCCCACGCCAAAAGGTACTAAATTTACATGAGATACTAAAGCGCGCATTTAAACCTTTATACCAATAGATAACATAACATGCAATTACAAATATCAATAAAAACCTTTATTAATAACAAAGAATAAATACATAAAATGGTGATTCCTCACTCTAGTGCAATCATAGTAATTTTGCGTCACTTCTCTGTCAGTGCAATTATAACGGGGAACTTGATTGGTCCGCACCGAACCGTGTCTATGTGACATATGCGTGAGTGTATTGTGGTCCTATTTGGTATAACGGCAAATTATTGAGTATGAATAGTGAAATTCCTGGATTATAGTTGAGTGGGTATTGGTGTCAGAGATAGTGACAATTAGTGGCAAACGGGATACTGTCAAGTGATATCAATTTTTGTTTTTTATATTTCATCGATTATTTACCATTATTTTTTATTACTAATCAATTCTACTTAATATTGAAGCTACGTAGAGATTTGAAATGAATGGAAAGAAATAGATTCACTGAATGGTCATTCCAGATCAAAATTCTTGTCTGGGACATAATCAAACAAAACGGAAAAATACACAAACGGACCTTTTTTGATTGACTGCACAAGACAGTTTTCAAGTGTATGTATGTATGTTGTTTCTTTGTTATGGCCTACAGCCTAAACGGCTTGATGAATTTCGACACGGGAGGTATCACTTGAATCGCTATAATAGAATGGGTTATAACTTAAGTTATAATATCTTCAGGTAAAGTCAGTGTAAAAGTTAATACTGCAATATTAACTTTTTTTCTTTTTTGGGTTACGTATTTTTAATAATTTACTTGTTTTATAATGAATGTGTCAAAACAATATGCTTCATATTTAATAGCAGCTCTATAAACGGTAGCAGTACTGACGCATTATCATTCTTGTGTGACAGTCTCCTTACCAAGAGTTCAACAGCAGATACATTACTTGGATATTTTTGATTTTTAGTTTTGTCTACGGTCAAATTATGTCCCTATTTTCAACATCTCCACATTTATTAGAATCCGTTTATAATTGGATTTATTAAATCGTTTTTTTTTCATTGCAGAAGTTCCCATATAAAAAACAAGAACTAGATTTGTTTATTAAATTAACGGAACTTCTTGTCAGCGTATAAGTAATCAGTCGTAAAAGAGAATTAATGCAGGCGGGACAGGAAACGAACACAATTGTTCGCACCGGATATTTGTTGAAAAAGGGTCCCGACCTTGTCCACAGTTGTCAAAGTATCGACAAAACTAAGGTCAGATCAGAAGGTAGCTCCAACTATGAACTTGGTTAATAAACAAAAATATATCATAAGTGTAGCCATAATTTGTTGTGATTAGATTATATAATATATATATACATATATATTATTATATATATATATCCATATATATTATTATTATAACTGTTTTTAAAGTAAATTACTTTAAAAAAAGAGGATCTTCCATGAGATCTTTAATTTTATATGTCTTATCATTGTAATGGGTGACAGTGAGCTGACAGACTGGTGTCTGTATTAGGTAAACTTGTATTAATGATCACCAGGCCGATCCACAGCCAAACAGGTAGGTTTATGACCATAATAATATTTCACTACATAATTACATAATAATTGTAACAGAAGATATTAGTGAATAGGCTGCTAGTGTTGGTGATTCCTTTGCGCAACACGTAATTTCCATTTTATCATCATCATCATCAGCCTATCGCAGTCCACTGCTGGACATAGGCCTCTCCCATTGCACGCCACTTCGATCAATTTTCGGCTTCTAGCATCCAGCTCCTGCCAGCCATCTTGAACAAATCGTCACTCCACCTGGCCTGTGGGCGTCCTACGCTTCGTTTACCTTCCCTTTTATACTATTACCTAATCCTGATTTGGTTACAATGGCACCACCACATAAACTGTAACAATGGGTCTACAATTGGCGGAGAAATAAAAACAAGAAAATAAAAATACATACAGTCGAACATAGAGCCTCAAAACCATATACGGTGCGTGTGTACGTAGTATACTTGCAAATATACTTGCAAAATTATAACAATTTCAAAATGACTGCAATTCTGCACAAAATTCAAAATAAACTACGGGCTTATGGTTTGAACGGGAAGGAAATAAGAAGAATAATTGTTAGTTCTGAGGTAATTGAAGGTTTTGCTGCAGGATTGTAAAGAAGGTTCGGTGAATACTGAGTAGCAATGAAATTACGAAACGACTATCATCAAAGAACTAATTCAACAAAAGTGCTGGTTTTAATGGTTAATGAAGGTGAAATTATTTATCTCAATAAATGAAGATTTTATAAATATTTTTCAGATAAGGAAGCTTTCATTAGATGTAAAGAACATAGGTTGTCAACGAGTATATTTTCTTTTTTTTTTCTTTTTTTTTCAGAATTTCTTTTAACCCTTAATGGCCCCTGATTAATCCAGAAACTTCTAATATAGTTCAAATGAAAAGGAATTTAGAGTCCTTTTAGTCTGTTCTGTAACTTCGCACAGACCATACCTATCATTTCCTGAACAGTGTACAACACAATTATATATCAATTAAATTCAGCCAGTTATTACTAGAACTTTCCTAGGCGTTGTGTAACGTTTGAATTATAGACCTGCTAATAGTGATCAAGATAATACGAAAGCAAAGCAAGGTGTGTGATGAATAGTGTTGGAAATTTTATAGTTGTTAGCGATAATAGTGCAGAACAAATAGTAATGGCGCAGAATGGAGGAAAGCGAGAAGACGGAAAAATAAAATATTGTTGATAGAAAATGAACAACAGATACTTTTGACAAAAGGAAAGAAACAAAACATGGACTGAATCTCATTCTTATGTCTATTGCATCTAATAAGTATTATCCAAAATGTTTTACCATGTGATGATCGAAATTGGAGTACAAGAAACGAATATAAACATCAATTTTCACAAAGAACTAAGAATCTAGGAACCTACAAGAGTAGAGTGAATAGCTTTCTCAATTTCTAGTGACATGTAATTTTTTAATCACACTCAGCAACATTTCCATCACCCTGTCGAAAATATCATAACATTTTATTTTTTAAATCATATTCCATACATATTTATACCATAAACTTCTAGTAGAGAAAAAATATTTTATGGCTGATATTATAAACACGTGTTGTGATAAAAGTGCTTATGGGCAATGAAAACCTAGAAGAAGCTAAATGAATTTGTTTATACAATCTGATAAGATTAAACTAACAAAAGGCAACAGAGAATGGGAATGCCGACAGGGGCATACCACGCAGAACATACACCGATCAAATATGTCATGTTCTGAAGATAAGACAGGTCAAGTACCTGAAACCGATGGGCTTGTATGAAAGTTTTAGTGATAGCAGAAGAAGCTCGTGATGTATGTAAGGATAGATGCAAGTGGCGGCTGTTGTCTCTGCCTACCCCGATGGGAGAAAGGCGTGATCTTATATATGTATGTATTAAACTGACGTAATAGGAAGTAGACTTGTAATTGATCTGACAAGTAATTGGCGCCGACAATTTAATTAAAGTAATATGCTTCAAATTAAGATTTGGTAAATTTAGTTTGAAATTATTTGTATATATAATAGTTGTTAATCACGATTGTTTTATTGTGATATTTAGAAAATGTGTATAATATATGTAGTTTGTTTGATATCTTGGCTCATTATCTCATGAGCGATGCACAAGATAAGTGTCCGACAATAACTTATTCCATTACAGCCTCTGTGCCTACGATCGAATGATCGACTAGACGAGACGAACCGATTTACTTTGTAGCGTTTTATAAATCAAATAATTGCTCGTCTTATATGCAGTAGTACATGTGCTTCGTAGATTCTTTGAATAATTCAAAGCACGCATAATCGATATGCAATACGATACCGAATGGATCGATTTCCCTTTCAGTAAAATACGAGTTTAAATCAGTGGAAAATACAATTCTGAATAAAGCTAGAGAAATGTAAAATAAGATATTATCAAAGATTGTACCGCAATGGTACTAAACTTTCTAGAAAATAAAAACTCCACGGACAGTAAATAGAACAAACACAATAAACTATTTTAAACGTAATTGAGTAAGGCGTAAACGGCGCGAAAGTTTAATTAATTAATGAAACTGCGCTATTAAGCGAGTTGCCGACAGTTTACAAAGATAAAACGAAATACATTTATGCTCATAATATAGAAATTGTCTATATGACATATTGATGTGTGTATTTTGATGTAAAACGGGTTATAGTTTGCGAAGGAGCATCAACCAGGCACTGTATATACACTGTGTGATGGGTAACAGCCCAATTCCTTAGTAGCTATTTACCACACCGGAGGAAAGTGGCAGGGGCGCCTTATTCGTCGAAATCGAGAACCACGCTGAACTAGAATTAAAAAACAATTTATTTACAAGAAAAAAATGAAAACGGCGGTCTGAAGACGAAAGAATTAACTTCATTAAAAATTACAAGGATAAACATCTCACTTAATAGACATGAAATAAAAGAGAATGGCGAACTCAGATATATGCAAACATTACAAGTATTTACGATAGAGTTAGTTCAGTTAATGAGCAATTTCACTTTTCGCTATAAAACTAATAAAGCTTTGTAGATCCAGGACACCTTTGCCCCTTGTGCTGTGTATAGTAAAAGGTTAAGAAATTCGAGATTATGCATTCGGAAATAGAAAATTCTATTCTTTTGCCTATCAATTATATAACGTAGTATAATCTTGTAAAATATGCAGTTTTGCTAATTTAAAACAGACACCGGCTGTGATTCTTGCACAGAACAAACACCGTGAGTGTAACAATATCTAGTTTAATAATTATTTACGTAGTTTTATCTATACTTAAATGTTTATTAAGACCTCAACGGTTAAGGCGTCATTTTCATTGTATATTCAGCAGCACCAAAAAATGTAAGTAGAATTAGTAGATCAGGTATCAGATATCACTTTGACAAAAAAAAAAAACTTTATAATTAATACCAATTTATGAAAATTTATTACTTCAGACAATAGTGCATTTTTGTATACTATACAGGGGACAGACGAACAGACGCATCACCTGATGGTAAGTGAAACCCGCCGTCCATAGACGCCTGCAAATCAAGAGTCGTAAGTGCGCTGCCCGCCTTTTTTTTCCTTAAAAAAGACGGGGGATTAGGATATGGGAAAAAGGAGAGGGGGATTATGATATAGGAGGAGAGGAGAGCCTCCTCATCCCTCGATGAGGGGAGAGGAAAGAGGAGAGGAGGGATGACGGGAGAGGAAAGAGGAGAGGGAGGTTTCGGCCTCCGGAAACCTCACTCATTTCGGGGAAATGCAACGCAAGCGTTACTTCACAACCGGGTTTCTGGCCGTGGTATCGCACTGGTCGAGCTGGCCCATTCGTGCCTAAGCATGGCTCTGCCAATGTTAAAATTTAAAAATAGCATTACTTGAGACAAAAGTGCATTTTTATAAAATAATTTAGTATTAGTTTAGTTTAGTATTTAGTTTATGTTTACTTCTCAAAAGTATTTAGACACGACAATAAACCTAATAGTTTTGTGTTGCTTTTCCTCAAAGTTTGTACAAGATTCCTACAAATTATAGGACTATATTTAAATTTGATAAGCTAATAACTGAATTGTAACTTTACAATTCTTCTATTTTACTCCACCTAGAATAGGGCCACACAAAGATTCAAATATGGTGATAAGGAAATGAAGTATATGCCAATAACAATGTATCGAGAAAGTAGAAATGGCAAGCGATAATTTCCTAGTATTTGAGGTGAACGTAAACGCCAGATGGGTACCGCATATGAAATGGCTGACCCCTCAACCTTACGTGCAATGCGATAAAGATGCTACCACTCCCAACGATTATACTCTCTGACAATGAAGACTTAAATGAATATTTGATGTGAACCTTTCGTGTTGACTGATTTTACTATTAGGTAACTGATTTCAGTATGGCAGGATTCTGTTATGCCTGGAGCTGTTTTGAAGTGTTTGTTGATAATTCTTTAGAGCGTTATCAGATTGGTCCAAAATCGTTTATTTTCGGCTCCTGCTGAGTGGTATTGCGAGAGTTTTGTAGTTTATTAGGTGACAGACCAGAATTAAGACACCTTCAGTGATACGCGTATTTTGGGCACCTCTATTCGCTCATAATCAGGCAAGCTGTGTCCTTTTTTGTCAAGTAAGATCTGATATTTATAAAAACGTACTGACAGTCTGATCCATGCTAGCATTGTAAGACACATATTCATTGATATTCAATTAAGATATTTATTTTATTTTATCCTGTTCAAAATTATAGAAAAAGTTTAAAGTAAGTATTCATAATACAGTACTACAACTTCCGTGTCCACAGTTAAGCTAGGACCTAGCACTAACTGAACTCATTATGTTTTAATGTTTCATCATCATCTGTTCAATATTAAGACTAGCTGGTGCCAGGGGCTCTTAAGCTTATTGTAGAGGCTTTTCGCCACTATGTTATCAATATTGTGTACTGGCCACTTTCTTGGGCTTTCTAAATCCGTGCGAAGATTAGCACGCAAGTAAAATACGACCGGTACCTACCACACGGAAGTTACAAAGTTACGGAGCTTGGTGTTTTAGAGATGGTATCAGAAAGACGCGCGTGAGTTCACATTATGCATACTTGTGTTTTGTTTTTAACTACAAGTACTACAACTACAACTACTACAACTACAAGTCTACAACTACAAGTCAAATTGCCAACGCTCTATATAAAAATGAAAACATAATACTTGACAGCCCTCACTTGTAATTAATTTTGTAGCATAGCACTCATCATACGTGATTCCTGCAGCCATAGTTATCTAATCAGATTAAGACTGATAAATGTACCGATGGGTTTTAAAACTCTACCTTCAGTTGGTCTACAGCCGACAACAGTTTAACAGTGGTAGTGCCATGCTTAGGCACGAATTTGCCGACTGATGCGATACCACGGTCTCACAGAAAACCGGTTGTGAAGCAAGGTTTGCATTACATGTCCCCGATATTAGTGAGGTTTTCGGAGGCCCAAGTCCTCTCCTATTTCCTCTCTCCTCATCCCCGCTCTCCTCTTTCCCCTCCCCCATTATCCTCAAAGGCGGGCAGTACACTTACGGCTCTTAAGTTGCAGGCAATTTCCTAGGAATGAGTGTGGTTTCTGGAGGCCCAACTCCACCTCTCCTCTTTTCTCTCCCCTCATCCCCCTCTCCTCTTTCCTATATCCTCATCCCTCCTCTCTTTTTTCCCCTCCTCGTAACCCCCATGCCTCATCACCTTCGAAGGCGGGCAGCGCACTTGCGACTCTTCAGTTGCAGGTGTCCATCGACAGCGGTTGTCATTTACCATCAGGTGAGCCGTCTGTTCGTCTGTCCCCCTATAGTATAAAAAAAAACATCAAAAGTAAAAGAAAAAAAAAAATTGGTAAAATAAAGTCCAGGGAATTAATAAGCAAAAGACGCAATGCGACTAATTTTGGTTAACCAACTAGGATTTATGTAAAATACTCGTTAAAAATCAACTAAAGTTGCTAGGAGTATTCATAGAAATTAAGATTGATTCGAAGAGGCGACAGACAATAGCATCATGCCTTTTTTCTCTCTTTTACTATTTTCTACTCTTCTTTTATAGTCAACGTCCTCCATGTCATCAAAGCCTAAAAAATATTTCGTTTCAAGTCAAGCCTAAAACCTTATTATATATGCAAGTAAAACCTAATTATTCAAAAAAATAAAAACATAGCAAATTGTGCTCTTAATAAATCAAATGTCAATGATCTGTCCCACTAAACCCCTTTAAAATACTGTAAATCTTATCGGCACTATATTGCTGGAACGCAACTTGGCACAGAGTACCTATCTACAGTCACCAGAGAGCGATAGCATCGCGCGTTGACGCTGCCGTTGCGGGAGAAATATTGCGCCCGCGTAAGCTCACCTCAAGCTGCCTGTGTATTATGAAGTTGCAATGTGAACCGTTTCATGTAATACTATGCATACTATTACTGGCTGAAGAGAGGAAATTACTATGTTTTTGTGAGCCTAAAACTCAGTGTGCAGCAAAATCAACACTTAAAATTTTGATACAAAAGTTGGTGGATAAGTTTAACAGTCATGTAAGAACGTGCTTTATTTGAAGTCACAACTTGTGAAATTGTTCCTTTGTTAGATGTAGACATAACAAATTTACTCACGAGCAATATTTTAGCTTCCCATGTTATTGATTGGTTCAAACTATTTCGGTTTCTCTTTGTTCCTGATGTAAGGAATGCATTACTAAAGCTATAACGAAGTGTTACTTTACGCGATTTGGAAGAAAAGGTTAATTGTAATTAAGGAAATAAATTAGTTGATAGACTAGTTGTTTCCTATAATAGTAAATAGTCAAGGTGACTAACAATTACATGTAAAGTGGGACAAAAAGAACAAACAAGTAAACGGATCTCACTAATAAAAACATATCCGTATTATATTTATTTATGCAAAAACCAGAACAGCAATTGTGACTTTCATATAAAAAAAACAAAAGAAAATAAAATCTATACTTATTTGATTTCATTAGCAGACTTGTTCTACATGCGTGTCTCATATAAATCAAACGGGCACGCATATCGCCATTAAACCAACTCCATAATTCGCCTGAGGGAGCGAAAGTCGGGGCTACCGAACTTGCCCGAAGTGGTCCGATCTAACCCGATCTCTGACGCGATAAGTTCATTAATCACTTACACTAGCGGCCAACTGAACGGTTTCCTTAGTTACCTAGCGCCCGCCAGATTAACTGTTATTACTTTCCAATGTTGCTTATAATAATGAGAAATTAACTCCTATCTGTGTTTTAATACAAAGTGTTTGACTTTGGGCGGGTTGTATTACGGGTTTCACGGCTACCTGATTAAGCAATTGAGCTGAGATGTTGCTTATTTTTTTGATATACCTACATATTAGAAAACTCTGTCATCAAATTTTAATTAAAAAAAACTGTTTCTATAGCCAGTCCCAACAACAATAACAGTCTATTTATGACGCAATGAAAAATGACTTCATGTTTAACGTACGGTATAAAATATAATTATTGCAAAAAGAATCAGACGGCGATTCTCGATATAAGACGGTGATAATTCCAGAGTCCTTTGATAACGAAATATGACCTACTTTATTATTTACATAAGGTGTAATGAGTCAATACGCATTAAGTTCTTTACACAATTACCTTTTGTTTAAACTAGAATGCAAATGATTGATCGATAGCCAACAGTTCCAACAAAATACGTCTGCTAGCCATTTCTACTCTTTTGTGTGAACAAACACTCTCCATACATTAAGTTAACACGTCATACAAGTAGGGTTGACATTTCATATAACTTTAAATGAACCTTCCAAAAATATGCCGTCGTACTTCTCTACAGTTCTAGATGGATTCACCAGCATAACTTATTGCCAGATGTTTTTCAAGTTGTGCAGACTTTTGCCTTTTCCAAGATATTTAAATATATGACTTTATAATATATAGCAATAGCAATAATTACAGTTATATTTATACAAAATTCTAACACCCATGGTTATGTTCGCTAAGCACAAGAAGAGAGCAGAGGCTTGAAAGAATATCGCCTGAAATCACCGCAACCAAACGTAGTTAAGGGCTCAACTTTCTTCTTTAAATTTGATCTTAATGAACTGTTCACTACTACCACTTTTCATAATATGGTTAAAAATGCTCGGGCCAGAATTTTGGGTACACTGATAAAGACAACGGCGCTGCAAAAGATAGAGACACTGATCTCTGACCTGATCTGATCTGATGGCTCTAGAGAAACTGACAATGTCTTACATCAAAGTATTTGTTTGCTTATTTGCATTACACTCATAACTATTGTAACGTGCTGAAAATGACGCAAAATAGAGACCAGGTTCAAAGGCGATCCTAATTCAGTATGACTGACTGACTGACTAAACTACCTGTGAAGCACTGTCAACAATGAAAATAAAGAGTAATTTAATCGGAATAATACTAAAAAAATCTGTGCTTAATTTACTGCGAAAATATCAAATGCCAGCTAGCCCTATTGAACACGTAACTTCGCGTTATGTGTACACTATACACTTGTTAACAAAAGGAAATTATTTACGCATTTTACCGTAGGTAATTTCCTTTGTAAGATATAATCATCAAGTTGGTTGAAACTTTAAAGTATTTGTACGGATTTCTGATTCTGTACCCGACGAGATACGGTTTGACAAACTCCCACACTATAATAGCGTCCCACATTTAGCTAAAAACTGAAATGTGTTATAAAAACTTGATAACAATGGGACTAAATTACACGCTAGTCCTGGTAGAAATAATTGTTTAAAAACTTTCAATTTTGGTCATCGCTTCTAAATAAAAAAGAAGGTTCTCAAGTCGGAACGAATATTTAAATATACTTATATTTTTTGCAAAAAAAACTTCTTCTCTATCTTTACATAAATAATGGTTTATCACATTGTCAGAATTCTATTATTCTTTTTTAAGGAAAGGGACGCTTCAGTGCTTCTAATTAAAAACAATTGACATGGCATTTTTAAAAATTTTAAAAAAAGCATGTTGATGATGTAGATGCAGCGAAATCGATTCGGTTTTGTTTTTAAATCATCACAAACTTACTTACCGCACATTATAGCCTAGTCATTTGGTACTTTTACTTAGAAATTTTTCCGAGAATTCGGGAAATTTGTTATTTTATAAATTTTGCCTAGCTTGTGCATTTCGTCTCGTTTCGTGCACTCGCACTATTGGTTTTGGGCGCCATTTTTACAATAGCCACATTGTAAAAATGGCGCCCAAAACCAGTAGTCAAATATATTACTAACTTTTCAGGTAACTTACTGGTTTGAGCACCAAACGACTCGGCTGTTATGCATGCCTTTTTCAAATTAAAGTTTGTTGAAATCTATGTTGTAATTAGTGGGGGAAAACTAATCTATCTTCCTATTACGGTCTCAATTTAAAACGCCACAGGTACCATTTAATATTCGCGTGTAACCACTTGCAAAAATGTTACAACAACTTTCTTACGTTAATGAAACTGCATTATGTACGTTCAATTGCTCATGTTTTACGTTTAATCTGCATGAGGCACTGGATAAGTAAAGCTTATGTAGACTCCATCAATTGCTTCTATAACCCTTGGACCTACCGAGAAGTAATTGGGTATGCGCAGCACCGCTGCTGTTATGATTGCATAATGATAGTAGGGCTCAGTATCCTGCGCCTCAGAGAAAAATTATACACATATATCACATGATTATTTACGAGGATTGCTTCGTTACTGCAGAAACAGAGTAAAAGTAATTTCATGAAAAGTGCATGTAATTAAATTTACTATGGATCGTTTAAATGTGTGCTGTGTGCAATAAACTTAACAGTATTACGTGCTATTAGTGTATAGGGTCACAAGAGCGTACAAAATAAAGCCAATAATAGACAAATATAAAAAAGGGGTGGATTCACGATGTGCAGTACCTGGATAGGGTTCGAACCAGCAACCACTTGATTGCAAGTCCGACACCTTAGCAATTAACCCCGACATCACAAGTTCTTACCAAGAGTTTTTTGTTTATATGTTTGTATTTTCAAACGTGCCAGTCTCTGGAACTACATAGAAGTTAGATTTGATTGAGTATTTTCTATATTATAAAATATGTATTTATAAGTAATAATAAATATGTATTATAAACGCAGGTAAAACTGCGTGGAACAGATAGTACATTATTAAAATAGTGTCGTACAAAAATTAATTACGGTATAACGGCAGTCATACATATATAGTACCTACATATAATAAAATTATAATAAACCAAATATGGTGCGACGTTAATAAATTGTAAATAATCTTCAAAAACACACGACATGTGAGGAAGTCATCAAAAATAAACGATCTACGGATTTATTTTAGTCACTTTGATGGGTGAGAGTTTTCGTATACGAATTATTTTTTAATTTTCAGGACGATGTAAATTTATAACCATATACAAGCCACCATTTATAATCTATATTTATAATAATTATGAGAATAAACGAAAAATATCAATTTGCTGCAATTGCAGGCTATTACAGAAAAGTTTATAAGATATGAAATTAAGATATTTAAGAAAACCATAAATTAGCTTGGACTACTCCTAACTACTAAGGTTTTATACAATTCCTTAGTAGTTACTAAGGAATGAGGTATATGTAGATTTTAGTATCTTAAAAATACTATACTCACAGGCACAATTAACCGCCCACCTATATTTTTCGTCACCCTGTTTGTATATGTTAACTGTGGCTTATCTACTGTTTTGTTTTTAGTTAAGTGGGTACTTTAGCAATAAACTAAATACTTAAAAACCCTTATTTCGACCCTTAAACTTGTATCGCCGAAGCGTTTTTAGAATTTAGTCTCTGTTTGACATTGTTGCAGTAACGTTACATTGATTACATTTCTTGTTCTTGTCTGCTATCGTGTACGAACATTGTTTAATTTGAGGTTTTAGTGTACGATTATTGTTTGTGACTGAAAAAAATGCCACTGGATGCAACTGGTGCTGCTAGGGCAGTGACTTTAGCTGACGCTGGGTATAGCCAACGTCGCATCGCTCGTACGCTTGGTGTACCTTGAACTACAGTGCGGGATGCCATCAGATGCTTTCGGGAGACTGGTTCATACACGAGAAGGCCAGGTCAAGGCCGACATCGGTGCACCTCGGCTCTGGATGACCGCTTTGTTGTCAGTAACGTTCTAAGAAATCGCTTTTGCACCGCTACTGAAGCGCGCACACGTCTGTTTGAGGTGAGAAATGTCACTGTAAGTGAACGTACGATAAGAAGAAGGCTGGCTGAAAGGAATTTGAGAGCTTTTCGTCCAGCTCGCGGTCCACAGCTGCTTGCACAGCATCGTAGAGCAAGACTTGCCTTTGCACGAGAATATGCTGAGTGGACTACGGAACAATGGAAGAACGTACTGTTCTCAGATGAGAGCAGAATAGCCTTAAGGGGTTTAGAACGACGTCAGCGTGTTTATAGGCGCCAAAATGAACGGTTTGCTCCATGTGCAATAATCGAAACCGTGGGTTATCAGGGAGGATCCATAATGGTTTGGGGAGGTATCTCTTACGAGGCTCGTACCGATCTAGTGGTGTTTGATAGAGGCAGTGTGACTGCTCAAAGATACGTGGAGGAAGTCTTACAAGACCACGTCATACCTTTCGCACCATTTATTGGTGAAAACTTTAAATTAATGCATGACAATGCTCGATGCCATACCGCAAGATCCGTCACTCAATACCTCGATGAGGTCGGGATTCAAGTTTTGCCATGGCCGTCACGCAGTCCCGATCTTAACCCAATTGAGCACATTTGGGACAACCTAAAAAGACGTATTCGAGCAAGAATATCAGCCCCTGCGACCTTACAAGAGCTCAAGACGGCTGCGATAGAGGAGTGGCATAATATCCCTCAGTCGGATATTCAAGACCTCGTAGATGGATTGCCAAACCGACTACAAGAAGTCATCAGGGCCCGAGGTAGTAATACTCATTATTAAAATTTAAATAAAAAGAAAGCGGACGATTTTTTTCAAAATTAAAGTCATCACATTTTCATGCAAATTTTTTGCAAAATCGATTTTTGGCATATTTTTTTTTATTAAACGGTTTTGTTTAAAGACTTTTGTGATTTTATTTATCCTTAATGGAGGCTTTTAACATAACTTCCATTAAATGTGGTCAAAATTTTCCGACTACGGATATTGAAAGAAATACAAGGTGGGCGGTTAGTTGTGCCTGTGAGTGTATATACAGGATATACATTTACAAAATAGTGAAGAACGTATTTGCAAGTCTGCATTGACGAAGACTTTCACACAGACGACTATAGCAAAAGAAAAACAATGTTAGGCAGGCATGGCATATTAATTTAATACAGCAAGACTTCCTTTATATTAATTTGTAATCATAAGTGTCATAACCCAGTATTCGTACAGCAATCGAGGAATTATTACCTAGATCGACAGCGCCAAATAATAGATGGCGCTGTCACAAATTGACTAGCAGAGGTTAATACTGACGTCGTGCGACCTTAGAAAGTTACCACGAATGACTGCGCTTGCGCATTAGTCAATCAAGACAAACGGTTTGACTACCTGGATATTATGTTAAAGAGAAGTCATGTCGTTTATTAATGGTTTGATTTTTTTAAACTTGATAATTGTTACAACATTTTCGGGGGATATTTTTTTATTTTTATAGAAAAAGATACTAAGAGCAGTAACATCAAATTTGGCTTTAAACCACACACATGATTTTCTTTCCCTTGATTTTCAAAATATTTAAGTATATGTAGAAAACGTCATTGTCAAACAGCTTTTACCCCTAATGATGATGATTCCTATTCCTAGTGACTATAAGGCAATCGTATTTTATGACGTAGAAAAACCATTGATTCATCAGTAGGTACTCCACAACATTATAAATGATAATAGTGCAGTACCTTAAATACCTGAAGTGAGAACCTACATTATTATAAATCAGATAAAGGTAATTTGTACTGTTATACATAGATAGATGGAATGATAACCTTTGATCATAGAACTAAGATACCGCTCTTACTTTTACCATGCTTTCAGTTCAATCAATGATAAATTATGAAACAATGTATCCGGACTATTCTACTATAAGGCGGAACATTTTCTCGTCTAAGTGCACTTTAAATGTATATAAGTTTTGTTTCACGTAATAATAATACCTTTTGGAACGAAGTTACTTATGGGGCGTTGCGGAGGGGTAACCTAAGCCGGCAAAAAACGTCCGTAACGTTAAAAAAAAGCATGAGATTTTATTGTATAGTCTATGCATGATGACTATACAGTGTCTAATGTATATGTATATAGTATACGGGTGACTGTTATTATTATTGCAGTTTGCTAATATTATTCATGTAAATAGCTGTTTCTTTGTATATCAATATTATATAATTTTATAAATCATTGTAAAAAACAAAAATTTTGTAAAGTAGTTTTTTTTATTTTTCTTCTAGAAACTTCGTTCCTTTCTGGTGTTTCACGACACCACACATATTTTTTTTATTTAGCGTTGTAGGTGTCTGTTTAGTTTACGTAATTTATAAGTCAATACGTTAAGCGAAAAATCTGATCTCAATTTATTTTGACTACGAATCATTTTTGATACCTTTTAACAGTGGTAGAGCTATCCTTAGGCATATGGGCCAGTTCGACCGTTGCGATACCACGGCCTCACAGAAGACCAGTTGTGAAGCAACGCTTGCGATGCACTTCCCCGAAATTGGTGAGGTTTTCGGAGGCCTAAGTCCCCCCCTCCCCGCATCATTCCATCCCTCATCATTCTCAGAGGTGGGAAGCACACTTATGTGGTGCGGTTGTCACTTACTATCAGGTGACCCACCTGTTCGTCTGTAACCTTATCGTATAAAAATAATAATAAAAAAAAACATTTTTATTATAAAAATTTGACTGATAAAAACTGTAAGTATTCATAAAATTCAAAGTACTCCATTTAAAGGAGAATTGTAGCCTGGTAGGCACAAGTGCCTATACAGTCTATATATCAATTCATAAGGCTCATCTTTAACCTTTTATAGGTGTTCGGAAACCACTTTAAGTGTGTTTTATTAGTTTTCGTCTTTGCCAGTTTATCGCCGCCACAGGAAGAAGTGCCTGAAGTGCCTGTGTGACCTTTAACCCTGATAATGCACTACAAAATCGGTTTTAAAGGCTGAACTGACACGAGCTACTAACACCTAAATACATAAAAGTAAAAAGTCATAAATATATTTATATAAACATATTTATATTTTTTTTTACCGTGATACTGATAACCGATAACCAATTTTTTTAAGAAAACACACGCACTAGGAATTATTCCTGTGACTTACAAACATACAAATGACACCCAGAATCGGAACAGCTATTTGTTGATCACACAATTCTTTTTCCCGTGGGAATCACAGCCTCGAAATTCCGCTTAGCAGGGTCAGTTAAGACTAGACCAAAAGGGCAGTCATCGTTAGTGGCCATGTTAATAAAAGATAAAGCAATCGCACTGGACGCTCAATTTACGGAAGTTGACTGCTTAAAAAGCATAGGAATACCAATGGGAGTAAGAAGTGAAATGACGGATGAGAGAGGTAAACGGAAGGAAAACAATACATTTACTTCATGGTCATTATCAGGAAAGAACTACACGAATATTATAATATTAAATCACTCTTATAAGTCCTTTTTAAATTTTATTCGTTATATCTTGTAAGTATATTGTCCCAATATTCGACAGTGGTCTACACAGCACGAGTAAAGTGTATACTATTACCTAAGAATATAATTTATTGAATAGTTAAAGCATATCACATCAATACATGCAACAATTCATCATGTTAACACATTACAAAATTATATTATTGACAGTATTCTGTCTGGTACCAGTTGCAGTTGTTTCATGCTGTAAGTAAATATCTATTGGAATCTATCAAAATCAGTCATCCATCATTTATCAGAATTAATAGCAAATTTAATAAGTTTTAATAGATAGATACATACAATGTCGATTTATACTCATATATCCAAGATAACAGACAATTTGAACATATAAGTATAATTTATCTATCAACAGCAACACAAAATATTCACAGTATGTACAAACCCCACAACTTATCTGTTAGAAAATACATCTCATAACTCTATAAGCCATGAGCTCTCGGTCACGAACGAACCTAATTAAGGGCATCTCTTCATCGCTGGCTGATTTATAGCAGTCATTAGACGTTGTTACCGTGTCACGACGGCGCCAAGCAATGGAATACACGCAATGGGACTGTATCACACGATTCTTATTGAGATGCGTCAAGGAACACGTTTGAAATTTTAAACAAAAATTATGTTTCGGGTGTAATTTCATTTCTAGAAAGTTCCTAGCAATGAACCAGTTTTTTTTTTCTGTGTAAGCAACCACGAATCAACATCTCACCGGAGCTAACGGTCTACTAACACCTAATGGGGTTTCGTCACATATGGATCTATAGCAAGGGACCCGGGGATACCCTAAGAAGGAAACCTCCGGGAACCAGTGCAGCCCCAACCTTCGGTGTAGTTTAGCTGCCCCAGGCTTACGCTCATGTAGGCCGGATATAGTGCGACACTCCCCGGCACCTGAGCGCCGGTTGGAAGAGTACTCTTCCTCTCTTGAACCCTTTCCGCCGCTTCTTTGGCCAACATCGCCTCCTAGCAAAACGACCAAAATCCCACGCACTCCTAGAGACCTAGCAATACACCTTGGACAAGGTAACCGATAACTTATTTTAACCAGAACTTGTGAAATTTCACTCCCATTAGATGACAGTTCTTATTTCATTTATAATTGCGTATTTTTTTGAAGTTAAAATAGTAACTAAGACTTTTACATTAAGGTTTCAAGTGGACAGCAAATTATGATATCAATAAATGAACAAATGAGCCCCTAATAGTCCGTTACTGAATATAGGCTTGTCCGAATGTCAATCCGCCGTCTTTAGCATCCAGTCCCAACTTATCCCAGCTACCTTCTAAGTTATGATATGCTCGTTACGGTCAATTTAATATCAACTCCAATTTTACGAATACTGAAGAAGCTTTTTCAAGTATTAATCATATTTAACAGAAAACATACCTTATGTTCGCTTAGTTTTCTTAGCAACTCGTGATAAGGCTCCCCTCTAGCTGCTGCAAGTGAGGGCGGTGGGAGACGATCTTCCATACGATGGAGCCACCGACGCAGACATCGCATCTCATGAGCTGTGTCTGACAAAACATTATTAGAAAATTAATCAAGTTTATTAAAAAAAAAAAAAACAAAACAACCTTTTTTGTGCCTAATAGTAACGTAGCATTTTACTAATTTAAGTACCTAGGTATACACAATATTTAATGCGTACATTTTTATATTTCATAATTATTCTATTCTTATTAATTTAAACAAAAGTAGTGTACCCATATTCTGTTAACCCATATGTTTTTTAATCATCTATATAAATCCTATATATTGTTAATATTATAACAAAATATAGGATTAAAAAACAAAAATACAACAAAAAACTGGTAATGGCGTGGATATTGGCTTTTTACACAAAGTATTTTTTTGTATTTCAGACATGAAAAGCAAACGCATACATTTATAATGTATAATATTGATGACTGTTAATATTTCATGGATTTTATAGAATTTATTAAAGTGCCATCTACATTTTGCGCCTTAAACAAGTTAGAAAGCCAATGAATGACTTCCTAACTTATTTACACATCAGACTAATATTAGTTTATACTCATTAGATGGCGCTATATTAATCTAAACTTGATTGATCGCAACTTAGAAGTCAAGATTAATATAGCGCATATTAATCTTAACTTCTAAGTTGCGATCAATTTATTATATTATTTTAAATGCTTTTTCAGCTTTAAACTGATATGTGACTAAAATATACCAACCAACTGTATCAGAACTGTCTCCTTCCCTATACTGCTGCTCAGGACTAAGTAGCAGGCGGAGATTCTCCCATTTTACATTCAAATGTTCTACTCGCCACGTCACCTGCGAATAAAAATATTTAAATTTGTACATTAAGAAACAACTGAATTAAAAAAATGTAAACCTCAACAACATTAGCGTAGAGCATTAACGTAGAGCCATGCTTAGGCACGAACGGGCCGGCTCGACCGGTGCGATACCACGGCCTCACAGAAAACCGGTTGTGAAGTAACGCTTGCGTTGCATTTCCCTGAATTGAGAGGTTTCCGGAGGCCCAATTCCTCCTTTTTTCCATCTTCTTTCTCCTTTTTTGCATCTCCTCATCAATCCTCTCTTCTTTCCGCTCCCTGCATCCCCCATCCCACATCACCCTCAAAGGCGGGCAGCGCACTTGCGACTCTTGAGTTGCAAGTGTCCATGGACGGCGGTGTCACTTACCATCAGGTGACCCGTCTGTTCGTCTGTCCCCCTATAGTATAAAAAAAAAAAAAAAAAAAAAAACATTAAATTGAAATCTTATATCCTACAATATGTCCTTTAATCGTTAACATTTGCTATGCACTCTAACACACTTGCGTCAGTGCAAAAACAAAAACCTTTTAAAATATGTATGTATAATGTGGTAACTTCACTTCCATTTTGAATTCTTTAAATTATGAGAAACTAAAGATGTTTTTTTTACTTAATTACTTAGTAGCCGTTCTCTGCAGTTTTACGTGCGTTTATGCGCTTCTACAGGTAGCAGCGTGATGTTTTATAACCTATAGTCTTCGCCACGGGCTATATAATACAAAAGTTTATCTAATCAACTTTATTAAATTGGACCAGTAGCCCCTGAGATTAGCGTCGTTCAAACAAACAAACAAACTCTTCAGTTAGTATATCGTTGCAGCATTAAAATACAAAGAAAATATCATAAATTGACGTCATATATAGCCAAACAACCCTTCTGGTGAGTTGAAGTGAGGTTACTACCACTAGTCGTTGATCGCAGTTTCACGTATCTGCATATTTATGTAATAACTGCTCCTGCTTTTGAGAGTCGTTACATGATGTTTCATATACTACTCTTAATTAATCCTCAATTTATACTTAACCAATATAGTTTTAAATATGATAAACTATTCTCCTTTTAAACTATCGATTTTTTAGTGAGTATAACGTGTCAAATGCACTTTGGCTTTGTCTAGCTTTACATGACACGGTACAGCACCCAGTCCTCGGCCTTCATCATTCAGTCAAGCTCAGCTACCTTCTTTAGTGTCGTCGGTCCACTTAGCTGTGGTTCAAGCGGTGTAGCTTTTAGCTAAATACATGTACTTACCTCAGCACTGGCTTCAGGTATACGTTCAAGTATAGCGTTGGCCTGCTCGATAAACTTGGCGCGGCGCGGATCTACTGACAACAGCTCGGTCATACGACTCTGTGGACGAAACACTTAATTTTAATTCTTATTAAATACGGCCATTTAGAGGATAGACTGTAAGATATTACATTCATAAATAATATATATTCATATATATGTATCCAAAAAACCGCGTGATTGTATGAAAGGTTTGATGATAGTAGGTACTTAGAGAAAACTCGTGATATGTGTATCTAAGGATAGGAGCGTGTAGCGGGTTGTTAACTCTGTTCACCCTGATTCGAAAAAGGCGTGACCTTGTATGTACGAGTGTGTCTATAAAAGTGGTTGGTAAGTCGGGTATCTAAAACATTCAAATTAAAACTAAAGTAGTATGTTACTGGCACACACTAGATTCTGATGGTTCAGAACTTTCAGGTTTTATCTACAAAAAATAACCTTTTTTCCTCTTCGTATATCTATATACATTAATAATCTATTTATTTTTAATGTACTGAATAAACGGTACGGCTGGTCTACAAGCTTAAAGTTGCTCAGCTTGCTATGGAAAGGCCTATGCTCGGAGTTTCTTTAAGGGATCGCGTCAGGAATGAGGTTATCCGGCAAAAAACCAAAGGTAATCGACATAGCCCACCGGGTCAGCAGGCTGAAGTGGCAGTGGGCTGGCCATATTAGCCACAGCACCGACGACCTTTGGGGAAAACGAGTTCTTGAGTGGAGACCGCGTCTCGGCAAACGTAGCGTAGGACGCCCACTGGACAGGTGGAGTGACGATTTCCGCAAGATGGCTGGCAGGAGTTGGATGCGAGAAGCCGAAAATAGATCGAAGTGGCGTGCAATGGGAGAGGCCTATGTCCAGCAGGGGACTGCGATAGACTGATGATGATGATTAAAATGATTCTGTTTGCAAGTACTTACAATCTCAGGATTGGAAGTACATAGTAGAATAAATAGTAAGCTATTGTTATAAATGTGATAAAGAAAGGTTTGTTAGGCTTATGTTATACGTCTATACTACTGTAACAATCAACATTCATATAGTGAAGGCAGTTGACGGCAATAGGCTTGCCGCCCCCCCTTACCCTATTTACTTTTGTATTTCTTTGGCAAACGAGTAGTTCATAGTGTATTTTTGGTAAAAAGAAGATTGAAGATATTAGGTGTTGTGGCATTGCGTCTACAGATATAATAGTCGATTTACCAATGATAAGAAATCTATCAATTTCTATACGAATATGTTTTCAAGATAATATTAGTACTGCCATCCATATAGTTCACGGTCCCTATTGCGTGTGTGGCACTAAATAATGGTGGGCAAAGGGAGAGCGTTGAAACGCCTCTGCCTACCCCTTCAGGATAAAGGTGTGTGTGTGTGTGTGTGTGTGTGTGTGTATGTACTCGTATGTGTGTAATGTACTGACCATCCTAAGTTTCCTGTTGGACAAGTTCTCTGGACTAGAATAAATCTCTTCTTGAACGTGTGTTAGCCACTGACAGAGTTCATTGAACTCAGATATCAGTTGGTTGAGTGACCACTGTCTGTTGAACCCTGATGTAGGATTCAGGAGTCGAGGTCCGTTTATGGATGCGGTGTGGGATTGGAGCTCGCTGTTTGCTTCCTGGAATCAAAAGAAGAATGAGTATTAATGTTATTGAAGTGGTTTTAGGTCGAGTAGGATTGCTTTCTTCTTGAACTTGTTCCATTAACATGTACTTTATGTTAAACTAGCTGTTACCTTCGTACTTCGTCTGCGTGGTATTTAACAAAAACGTTATTGTTCAGTTCGCAGAGTTTACTATAACTTATTAATTCTGTATTTAAGAAATACATATAAAAATTTTAATGAAATTCTTTTAATCGAATATTATAAAATTTTAATTGGTTTAAATTTCTTTTCGTAAGGTCCTATTTTTTTTTTCTAAATTAAAAGTAGCATTAGTTACTCCTTGTTACACTTACACTTGTCCCGCCAAAATCAGTCCAGCCATTTCAGAGATTGGCCGGAACAAACAGACAGACAGATAGACAAATTTTTTAAAATGTTGTTTTGGTATATGCATCGTGTATACATCCACATGCAATTAGTAAAAAACGGTTATTTTAATATTATAAACAGACACTCCAATTTTATTTATTTGTATAGATTTCAACAATAATGCAAATTTCAAGGTAAACGTAGAAAGAATCCCATGAGTTGCAGATTCAATAAATCTTTATGTAGATTATATCATTTGGGTTATACTTTATTATAATACGTGTAGTACAGACGTTTTAATGTATATAAATATTTACTGTAAGTAGAAATAGAACCCATTAATTACCCTAAGAACCCATTAATTACCCTAAGAACCCATTAATTACCCTAAGAACCCATTAATTACCCTAAGAACCCATTGACCTATGCCACGTCAATCATCGATGACGAGTTTATAATAAAAGTACTGTATAATAATTACCTTGCAACTGTCAATAATCTGGTTGTCCATTATATAATCGTAGTGGTGTTGCAGCAACGGCCAGAGATCGTCGCCGGCGCTGCCACCACTCGCCGCTGAGCCCCAACTGCGGCGCCAGGCTTCTCGACATGGTTCCTTCCTTTAACAACATTAAGAGCGATATTAGTTTAGCAAATGGCATTCATGGTGTTTACATTACTGGTATACATAATTGACTCTTTTAGTTATATAAATAAAGTAAAAAAAAGAAACTACTAGCGACTTGCTTCTATCTTTCTTCATTTCACGAGCTTTATCTACCAACATAAAACCTTTCATACGTTGGAGTAAAATAGTGCCACCCTATAGGGCACGCCTTTGGCGCCCTCAAAGGGTTATGGCGGTTACAGCCTACGTGGTTAGCGCACCGTGTCGACGGAGGCGGCTTGCACGTTGGCCGGAACTCCCCCGTGGGATTTGGAGGCGGAAGTGCTCGCCGAAGTTTATCGGCTGACGGCTGAGTTTCGGGCGGGGAGCAGCAGATGACCCCCGCCGGAAGAGGTACGCGAGTGGCGTGAGGACGCTCGTCGAGCCACGATGGCTCGTTGGTCGTCCCGGGTGGATGCTCCACGTGCTGGCTTTGTCGCCGTGGAGGCGCTCCTTCCGGTCATCGTCGAATGGGCAGAGCGACAGCACGGGACTCTTTCTTTCCGACTGACGCAAGTTTCCGTCTTTCCGGGCACAGCTGCTTCGAAAAGTACCTGCACTCGGTCGCTAGGAAGACTACAGTGAGAACTCGGCTCAGCATACGCTCGCGGACTGCCCCGGTTTAGGTGGCGCGGTGTCGGGTCCTCACTGCAGTCATCGGAGAGGTTCTCTCGCTACCGGCCGTCATATGCTCCATGGCCGGTAGCGACATGAATTTTACCGCGGTCGCAACTTTCTGTGAGGAGGTCGCAGAAGGAGGAGGCGGAGCGGGCCCGGGAGGATTATTTCCACTAGGACCCAATTCGCCGCCGGTGAACCGGGCGGCGTAGGCGAGTTTCCCAGCGCCTCATGCCGCTCTGAGTGTGGCCGCGGGTGGTCGGGACGGGTTTTCCACTCCATCCGCCATATGGCCAGCCGCGAGGAGGCGACGTCCTGGTGTGCCTGGACGTTGCCTAATTGAGAGTTACCCAAAGGTGGTGCTCGCGCTTTTGGGGACAACAGGCGCTAGGAGGGGTCCGGATGTCTTACCAAAGCTGTTCCCGTCCTCCTCCTCCTATCTCTTGACACTAAATTCATCCTAAGGTGGTCTGGTATAGATCGCTTTTATCGATAAAACGACCCATTGTACGTTAATATTTAATTAAGATCTATTGCAATTCCTATAGTGTACAATAAAGAATATTCTAATCTAATCTAGTCTAATCCTCCTATGTCAGGCCCAGGATTTTGGTATTTTGTGGTTTTAGTCGGTCCGATTCCGACACACCGTTCCACCGAAAGCCCCGGTGGGATATAGATTTTGTTTCTATAGGAAATAATAAATACAGTCTGTTATATAATATGTAGATATGCAACAAATGTAACAATGATAACTTAAAGATATGCACACAAATTGTAACTCACAATAATTTTTATTAATTCATGGAAAATCGAAAACGGATTAAATCTCGGTATGGGTATGTTAGAAAAAGATAAAACCTTGAAAAACATTTGTTTCTCGTAGTCTCTCATAATATCAATACATTTGTTTGATCGCGAAATAAGTTTTTCTATTCCGTAAAAAAAAAAACCTCATTGGCCTGAAAAATGCTCATTTACATCGGACTTCATCTCATTATCGTCAGCGAATCGCTTTCCCCGGAGGTCTTTTTTTAAATTTGGGAACAAAAGTAAGTCACTGGGGGCCAGGCCCCCAGTGACTTACTTACAAATTCATTACAAATTCATACTTACAAATTCATCCACACTACAGCCCAGACCTGGGGTCTGGGCTGTAGTGTGGATGGTTAAATTCCTCGAACCCGCACTCTCGTACAGCCTTGGAGAGCCGCGCAGTGTAAACCGGTGCGTAGTCGTGAAGAAGCAGCACTTTCTTTGCCAGCTTTCCTTTTTTTTTTCGTTTATTGCTTCTCTCAAACGGCGTTGATAGTTTCACATTTTTTGTATACTCGATCAATAGTATTCCTTTAGAATCCCAGAAAACTATGGCTATGATTTTGCCAGCCGATGGATTGACTTTGCACGTCTACGGAAGGTCTGATACCTTTTTATGCCACTGCATAAACTCCTACTCCTCCTTTACTCTCATAGTGATGGACCCACGTTTCATCACCTGTAACGATCCTTTCGAAAACACTTGCTGGATCGTCACCACACAGCTCTAAAAACTCCTTACAAGTGTCAACCCGGGCCTGCTTTTAAAGAGCAGTGAGCATGCGCGACACCCATCTTGCACTGACTTTTGAAATGTTGAGATAATGATGTAGTATAGTGTGTATAGTACCAAGGGATAGCTTAGTTATTTCTGCCAACTTCTTGATTTTTACACGTGCATTTTTCGATAATTTTCACATTTTCTTCGGTAGCCGCCGTGATTGGTTCATCTTCGATACTTTCCCTGCCTCTTTTGAATTCCCTTGACCACTTCTGTATGGCCGATAATGAAGAAGTAGTCTTGATAAACGGCTATCATTCCTTCATGGATCGTTTTTTGAGATTTTGCTAATTTAGTGAGGAATTTAATCACCTATGCTCGATTTTCTTTGACTGGAGGACACGCAAATAAACTAATGAAGTTATTAACATGAAATTTTATATGAATACCCTCAGATAATGTTGTTAGCTAATTATATATTTAAATTACCCACAATAGTATCAAATCACCCCGATACCGAGAATACATTGAACGCCGCTCGTATAATCTAGTATATTACCTTAATATATTCTGTTTCATGTATACTTACTATAAGTATGATATCTGCACAAGCACTTTTGTAGGGTTGCTTCTCACATGAGAGAAATCTTTTAAAACAACTTCATCGGAGTCTGAGTATCCGTTCCCAAAATTCCTCTTGTTCCTAATATTTATGATTAACGATGTCAATTACTTCCTGTAATGGACCCGTTCGAAACATTTTGTTCTTTGTTGCATTTGTTTAAAAACTTAATCCAATTAGGCACCTCATCAACGAAATGTAATACCACCATATGTATTTGAGTATATAAGGATTTTTCCTTTAATAGGATTATTACTATATAACGGTCAGTGGGTTGCTCAAACCTTATTTTTCGATAAACAGTACAAAATTTCGATCGAACAGTATAAAAGAAGTCTTTTTAAATAAAACTGCCCGTACCAGGAATGAATACAGAGTCGCGGGGAACATACATGGTAATGGAAAAAGAAAATAAAGAATATGAATAGCTCATTACAATTAACAAGTTTTGGTTTCGTCTCGTCAAATTATGTTTTATTTTCAAAACATTGTTGTATGGATGTAAAAAGTTGGCATTAAATTATTTCAATAGATTTTTTTCTCGACGTCTGTACTTATCACAATTAAATCTGTTCACGCTCGGCGTAACAAATGCTTAAATTAATTTATTCTCATAATACCAATAAACGTCTCTTGAACACTGTAAAATCATTAACTCTTGTTTTATGGGAAATACGAAAATATAAGTATGTTTAATAAAAGTATCACCCGACTTAAGTCAGCCTAAATAATAATAATTTGTAGTACGTTGTATTCTTCATTTAACAACCTTGGAAGTTATAGGTTTACAAATGGCGAAGTTATCATCCACACATAAAACAGCCGAATTGAGTATCTGCTCCCTTTTGAAGTCTTTTTAAAAGAGATATATAATTGTCATAAAAATAACCAACTACACCTTGCCAACCCCTTCCCATAAAGCGTAATAAAACACTAATAATTACCTCTTTTTAGTGAGACTGTGGTATGGCCGCTCAAGTTGTTCGCAGCGGGTACCGGGCGGCGCGGCAGCGGTTCTAAGTGATGATAGCGAGAAGCTGCTCTTCATGGAAGAGTGTTCAAAGCCTGTAAGCCAGTAATTTGATAATAAATAAATGCTTTTATGATACTTATTTCTAAATTTTGCTGTTATAAAAACAGGTATACTGACTTGTAGACATCTTGTTCGTTGGTCTCGAAGAACTTCTAATTAAATTAATTTACTTGTAAATTAATATTAGCGTCCGCGAGTCGTTTGTACTGCCTGTTCAATTCTTTAATCTTTGTTTGTACTTAAATACCCGATTATCATGTGTATTGTCTTAGTAATAAGTCTAAATTGCTTCGTTTAAATAGTGCTATGGCGACTAGATTCGTTAACTAAAGTTAATAAGTACAATAAATATTGTGTGGAATCATGTAATCTTTCAAGACTCATGAATTTGTGAGGTGCGAAATATTTTGGTTGCTCTTTCGGTGGTCACATTTTGGTTGGTGGTTCTCTTTTCCGTTCCCGCGTTGATCTTTGCCGGTCGGTCCTGAAATTAATAGAAAAATAACCATAAGAAATTAGATGTGAGATTTTTTTTACTAAACAACACTAAATCGAATGCAACATAACTTAAAGATATCATTAAAATATATGTAGGTACTCTTATGTGGATTTTTAAAGCTTTTTCAAATTTTATTCAATGTCATTGGATACGATTCGGAGTTTGGTTTAATTTTTTATATGTAGTTTGATAACTATAAAAAATTAAACCAAGTAATTTATCGAAATAATAATTAGTTGTTTTAACAGTTTAGGTAGTATTTTTTTAAGAAAGTATGAAGGAAGACTGACGCGAAAGAATATCTGTACCTAGTTACGTACGTAATAGTATTTAAAAGCTTATAAATTTCATTGATTCGGATACACAAAGTAACCGAATAGTGTGCGTTTCCTTTATTGATTTATCACATCCATTATATATTATGAAAAATCTAGACTTAAAGAAGATATTCATACCGATGAAATTCATACAAGAATTTACAGTCTACATACACTTTGTATTACTGAATATGATTAATACTTTAAAGAAAGTGATACAATTATTATGGTGCGATTTGTAAGCAGAAAACAGAAATGGCTTCCTGGGAGCAGAATCCATGATTAATTTTCATCTTAAAATACTAAGCAGAGGCAATCAATGTTCGCAGCTGTGTTATATGACAGGATTTGAAATGCTTATGTTAGGGAAAAAACATAAGGCAATTCCAGCGCACGGTGATAATGACCATTAGTGTCACCTTGACTTGGTTGACATTTTAGCTATCGTGTTTAAGACTCAAATATGCTATATAAAATAACAGACTTTTCCGGTATCTTCACCTAGCTTAGACCTCGTATAGTTACTATAATTTCATCTCAATCCGTTTAAACTTTTATATATAAAGGTTTAACAAACAAAGAAACTTCCATCCAACCATCCTCAACAGCTTTCGCCTTTACTACGTATGTTAGTCGTAGTATATGGTGACTGGCATGTCGGTCTATGAATAGTGACGTTTCGACGGTTCGATTCCCATCCAGGACCAATATTTGTGTGATGAGCATGATTAATTGCTCTGTGTCTGGGTGTAATTTATCTGTTATATGTAAGTATTTAGAAGTATATAAGCATGTTTATCAGCTGCCTGGTAACGCTAGCACAAGCTCTGCTTAGTTTGGGATCAGATTGTTTGGGTGTTTTGGTGTCAATTTATTATTATTATAATGTTGGTCAGAAGTAAAGTATAGTAACTTTTTTAGATATAGATTATATAGTATAGTTATTATATATATATATATAGTTATATATAACTATATATATATATAATAACTATAGTTTTATCAAGATAATATTTATATTTTCCGAAAATAGACACAAATATAGTGTATATAATGTATTTTACCATTAGTTTGTAATTTAAGCAAATAAGTGATGTATCAAAATGCAACACAGGATTACTACTACTATTTCCCCTAACTGTAAAACGCTATGCTGTCCCATGTACACACGTACATACATGATCAAATTCCGATAACAAGCTATCGCCATTTTTAACCCTGCCATTGTTCCAACGTCATTAACTACATGCAATTAAAAGCGCGAATGCTACTCTAATGAAGCTAGTTACTGGCTATATCTCTTCGTAGGTGTTTTATATTAATAAGGTGACAACCAAGCAGACTTCCGGCTTGAACGAAAACGGTTGACAAACTAGAGGTCAATAACATATGAACACGCAAATCGTAAGGTGAAAAAATATTCTTATGGGAGAGCTATGCTTAGGCACGTATGGGCCAGCGAGTAATTGACTAATTATTTTTACCACGGTCACAAAGAAAACCACCAAAAGAGCAATCCTTGCATTGTGTTATCGGATGCCCCAACCCTCTCTCTTGTCTTTCAGTTGCCTTCCGTCCCCGTCCCCTCTTTCCGTTTCCGCCTGTCTCCTCCATCCTTTTACCCCCCAACAAGAAGAATTTCCTATTCCATCCTAAATGTCCTGGCAGCACAACTCACCCGCCTGCTCATTGTATACCATAAAAAAATTTACGTCACATTTTAAGTACAGAATCGTCACTTTCCCCAAAGTTGATGAAGAGAAGAAAATTGATAATAATATAAAATTTATATCATTTACAGGAAGCTTGTTAAGGGGTCGTATGTATATATACCGAATAACTATTAATAAGACTATATCATAAATACTCTTAAACTCGAGGTTCCAGGAACGAGCATACAGAAACAGTTGTTTAATAATATATTAGCGATCTTTTATAAACCTTACAGTTTACATAACAAGTAACGCGGAAGGTATATTTAAGTTTGCGTGTTATGAAATTTTAATTGACCATACACATCCTCGATTATTCTGCAATAATTACCCGTGAAGATATTTTATTAAGTACAGTCATTAGATACACAAAAATCTACTAAATAATTGTTTATCTAATCCCGGTGATAAATCGCCGTTTCTGTACTCCATAAAACAATTTGAAATAATAAAATTTAGTAAAATTCTAACAACGAATAATGAATATACATACATACATACGCTCATCACTTAAGGGGTAGGTAGGTATAGGTGTATTAAACACCCACATTTTGCCAATTACAAATGGTCCCACTAACATAATAGGGAGCAAGCTTATTGCATTCAACCGGGCACCATATGACTGTATACATACGAATATGCAAAATAATATAAAATCTAACTGGATTTTGAACTCTCACTTTTTTTGTTCATGTCCCACTGTTAAGCTGATTCAAATGACACCTCACATGACGTAATCCATCAAGCCGACGAACCCGTGGGGTGTCATGAAGAAGAAACATCATACAATGTACCTATTTACACACATACATACACTCGAATAACATAATTCTCCTACATGTGCAGTCGGGTAAAGACAACCTTAATTATATTCATGTACATTCATAAATAATACTATAGTATCCTAACACGACAGGCTACTTGTTACTGCAAAATTAGGATTTCAATTACCGCTGAAAATTGTACTTATAATAAGTATATTTATCGATGGTTTTTAACCTTTAGTACTTGCTGTGTACAGTGTGTGTGTGCAGTAAACCTGATTACTTAGTCACAGGGTCGTGAGTTTCGTTCCGAAACGGGACAAAAGTTTATGTGATCCACAGATACTTGTCTCGAGTCTGGGTGTTCTTTCTGTCCTGTATAAGTGTGCCCAGAAAGAAAAGTAAGAGAGAGAAGTAAGATTCGTTTTTGACCCGCTTTGTTAGTAGATCAAAAACGAATCTATATAGCTTAGCGTTATATTACAGACGACGTAATCAATAAGAGATACTTAATGACAATTACAAATAATGCCGAAAGTAATTCCTTATTGATTACGTCGTCATCAGTTTCTAAGTCAGTATAAAATTAAAAACTAATTCGCCTATTGAGGCCAAATGCGAATTAGAAACAGAATCATAAAAGACAATCATTTCCACCCGCAGCGTACGTAAAAACACACGTACTGTGTGTACACACACACACCACGTTTCGCTACAAACAAACGCTCTATGTATACCATGCCCTTGTCACATTAAAGTAAATACTTTCACCGAAAGAGATCAATTGTTTTCACCGAGGACCGTACGTCACCAAGGGTGACCGGCACGATTGGCGATAGAAAGCTGCAATTTTCTTTCGTTTCACACCAATTTGCACATTTACGACAAGTCGTCGATGTTGTGCCTGCCGGCTAGTTATTAGATGTTTAAGAACAATTGCTCCTATATTATGAATAGTCCTAGCCTCCGTGACATTAGAGGTAGTAGAGCCACGCTGATTTCAGTAGGAATGGGCCGGCTCGACCGGGGCAGTACTACCCTCTCACAGAAAACCAGCCTAAAGCGACAACATTCGTGCTGTCGTCTTTCGCTGGTGAGTGAGTGCGCCGGAGGCCCAATGATGCAGGGGTGACAGTTATCGTGGTATGTGTGTGAGCAGTGGAGTGCTGTAGAATCATTGTGAGGGTGGCGTGGATCGAACCGTCGGCCAGGGAGACCCGTAGAAACGGTCGTGCCGGTTGGTGACCGGACGGTGGGACCCGGCGTCCATTTCCGGGAGGGTACGGGGGCCTTTCCGTCCGGCGGTTCGGTCTCCGCCATGCCTCACCGTTACATGATGACACAGTATTTTCAGTCTCAGTTTACACAGTCACGATGACTGTCATGCCTTTTACGCCCCCTTCCCCAACTCTTATCATGGCAGTACAAAGAAAGAAAAATGGTCCAACAGCGGCATCCTCCTCTCCCACCAACCCGCTTTTTGAGGTGGAGTTCACTAACATACGTGGACTCCATGCAAACCTCAGCGCCGTACACCAGCACCTTGAGACGGCTCGGCCAGCCATGCTTTTTCTTACTTCTAGGGTATTTTCAAGGGATTAATCACGTGACGGGACTATTTCAGTGATGCCTATTTAATGACTATTTAACCTTTGAGCACGTTAACCTTTGAGTGAAAAGATGAAAGTTTTTATTCAGATGAATAGTGATATCAATACAGTCACGGTTTGTATTAATAATGACGCACTAGCGTAAATAGGTTTACTACAATCAAATTTTATTGAAAAATTCATAGTTTTAGTATTATTGATAATGATATTAAAATTCGACGGGCCTGGTGGTCTAGTGGTTAGTGACTCTGACTACTGAACCGGAGATCGTGGGTTCGATTCCCACACTGGACGAAAATTTGTGTGATCCACAAATAGTTGTCCCGAGTCTTGGTGTACTGTGTTTCGGTTATTTGAATGTTTGTAAGGCCCCTCGCGACACAGGAAATGTGAAGGTCTTGGAAAAAAAATGTCAAAACACTTTCAAGTAATCGACTAAAACATGAAAATTTCTAATGTCTATATGATTAACAACGGTAAAAGTAAAGATGCGTTCTGACAGATTAAAGATGAATGAGTTATTTAATTCCACGGCGAAAGAAAGTGTACAATTATTTAGAATCAACACCGTGCGAAACATAAACAAATAATTTTACTATCTTGTGAACTTTCCAGAACAATAAGCTAAAAAAGCAATTCATCTTAAATTTATAATATTACACTCACATCGCTCACGCCTGTATCCCGGAAGGCATGGGCAATAGGCAGAGGTGCATTAAACACCCATATGTTGGCAATTAGAATTTGGACTCACTATTAATAATGTCAACCGAGCACTTAACAAATGTTAAAAATTTGAAAATTTGCAGTTTTTAAAAGGATAATATAAGAACAAGAGAGGAAGAGGAAGAAGAGGGAGGAGAGAAGAGAAGGCAATGAAAGAAGAAAGGTTTCGTTTTCGTTCAAAAAGAACCTGCACCAGGAAGTATTCCTGTGTCACGCAGACTTAAACTCGAACTGGCTGAAGGTTCGAGCTGTCAACCCTACCATGTAAAATAAAAGTGCTTAAAATCGATAGGTAAGTAAATAACGAATTTAAGGTACCTACCAACCACCTACTCTTGTAAGCGGCTCGGCTATGGCTAAGGCACCGGCTTTGCGATCAACGAACGAACGAACCCCACCCAATGTACTACAGCTTAGCTGGGGGGGATTAACAAGAATACTATAATGTGTGATCCACGTTGCTATTATTCTTTACAAAAAAAGAATATTAAACTTATGTAAAAACATCAAAAAGTTTATAATCTATGTCACACACACTATTAAGACAAATAACATCAGATACCTGACATGTCGAAATACATCAAGTCGTTTAGGCTCTAGAGTGATAAAGAAACAATATATGTATGTACATACATACATACACTCGGAAAACATAACCCTACATGAAAACGTGCGGTATAAAAATAGCGCACCTTTTTGAAATTGTTTTTATTTTTATTTAAGTCCTTTGCTCTCACCCATGTCTTCACTTTATACCTTATAAATATTTTAATCGTATCACTGTACATCAAGCCGAATTATCTTACAAATCGTAGATATGAACTGATAAGACGGTGATATTTAAACACGGTCAATGTCGTCTGTATGATATCTCGTTTGTTTTTATCGCGCCGATAAATTCTAATTTAAAATGTAAATTTAGACTGTAGAAAATTATACAACGATCCATCACTTGGCTACTTGAAAGAAATTGAAATGAATTAATGAACGCCTCGAGGGATTTTTAATGATTAAAGTATAATGGTCAATAAAAAAGATATTTTATTGAAATAATTAGTAATTATTGGATTAACTTTCTTATCTTTAAAATATTGTAAGAAAGTAAAATGCTATTGTGGGATGCCATACATAAATACCGCCTATAGTCAAACTTAGCATAGTTGAACTTGCCCATGGGTTCTGGACATAGTTACACATATTACAAGGTAAATATTTTTTGTATGCTTGTTTAAATAATCCATGAAACTATCAGTCTGATTTTTGTATTGGAAAGAGTATTTATGTAGGAATAATGTAGGCTATAAGACATAACGCTGCGATCGTTAGGAGCGGAGCAGTGAGCGAAGACGCAAGTGAAACTACGGGGTAAGGGTAGTAAGTAACGGCTACTAGGTATTCAATTTTGACCTTAGTTGTTTTAAGTGTAAGGTATAACTAACAAGAAACCAATTAAAATAAACATACACACATCTCTTATTACCATTTAAAACAAAGCCTCAAACCATAATACACTTAAACTTAATTGAAAATCTTTTTTTATTATTTAGTTTTTTAGACGTAAAATGACGGTGTTCCCGTCACAAGCTCTTTCCCAAAGCATAGCCCCAGACAATAGGCGGTGATTTAATAAAAGTTCCTTTGTTATCTAGTTGGCCCATAGAGAAGGCCTCTGGTGTTACATGGTATGGATCAAGTTATAAGACCCGTATAATTTAGCAATAACCTTTAGAACTAACGCAGTACCTGAACCGTTCTTTGAGATAAAAAGGGGATATGTTGTTAAGCAAAATGAGGATATTAGTATACTTGCTTCCAATTCGATATGTTTATTAGATCGAATTGGAAGCCACTTGAGCTTTTCACGTTATTCTGAAACTTGATTATATTTTCGTAACCCAAATATGAATCTTATATAGAAATAGTGAAGTCGCTCAAGTTTAAGAAGTTGTGCTTAAGTGAGATTCAAATAGCTGATATCGGCATAATCAATAATTGGAAGTAGACGTGCTTGTGCAAATACAGTCTTAGTGGACGGAAGAAAGTTACGTAACCTGCGGAGGGACGTTACTGAGGCAAAAAATTAACGATTGAACCCTACGCATTCATACGCTAAGTACTTTCTTTTCCATAAAAAAAAAGACAACTCTGTAGCTGGAGACTTTAAAAACATCCTATTTATCGCGGTCGAGCCACGCTTAGGCGCGGCTCGACCGGTGCGATACCACGGCCTTACAGAAAACCGGTTGTGAAGGCTTGTATTATATTTCGCCAAAATCAGTGAGGTTCCCCAGGGCCCAACTCCTCCTCTCCTCTTTCCCCTCTCCTCATAGTTCCTCGCTCCTCTTTAACATCCCTCACCCCCCTTAAAACTGAATTGCAGATGGCCATGGCAGTTGTTACTTACTATATAATAAAAAAAATCACAAACGACGGACACAAAGAACACCCAGACTCAGTCCTAACAATTTGTGGATCACATAAATTTGGGTCCTGTGTGGGTATCAAACCTACGACCTTTGACTAAGCAGTCAGGGTTACTAACTACTAGACTTATAGGGCAGTTGAAAATATTACAAAAAGGAGTCTACAATCATCGCTATCTCTTTTATTTTAGACTTAACTTAATATTATCAGATAATATTAATTTAAATAGTGTTACAGATACGTTAAGGAGGGGCTTGTTACCATAAGTGTTTTAGCACAACACCACCAAAGATCGTAAGACAAGAGAAAGGTCCACAATCATATAGGATGTACCCAACATTCACCTTGCAATTGTTAAAGTGAAATCTTACATTTTTTATAGACAATCGATACTGTGTTAGTTAACTATTTTCAAAGCTCAATAGATTATTTTCAATGGAGATTGAAAAGATTGTTGAACAATATTGCCTGTATAATATAATAGAAATATATATTTATGTAAAATATACATATATTAATAGAAAATTTAATCAGTTTTCTATCGTTTTTATTTCAAGAAGGACTTGCAACCTATAAGAGTGGTACTGGTAATTATTTAACTGATAATTTAAAAATAAAACAACAAATATACGTAAAGGGGACAGAAAAAAAATATTTAGAACATTTTTTCTATTGAGCAATATTTTAAGAACCAGAATGATTGAGTTTATGCTCAAAGCTCTATAGAAGCTTTCTAATTAGTCAGCAGAGTCCGACGTAGGCATGATCCGACTTTAGTGATGGTTTGGTGGGGTGGTGACTATCAAGGAGTAACTGAGTCATATTTTGTGAAAAGGTGTCAAAAATCGGCACAAGTATATCAAGATATAATTCTTTAACAACACTGTGTTCCTTAACCAAGAATGGTCCTTTCAGCAAGCAACGCAACACCGGGTCATAAAGCTCAATCCACCCAAGCATGGTTGGATACGAACGTTTCTGACTTCATCAAAGCTGTAGACTGGCCGTCAACTAGTCCCGATCTTATTCCGCTGGATTGTGATTTATTGTCAGTTTTAGAGAGTATGGCATGCTCGAAACACCATGATAGTTTGAAGTCCCTAACAGAACCGATAAGATTGGCAGTGAATAATTTTCCCATGCAGAAAGTGAGTGAGTTCTATTGATAACTGGCCTCCACGTTTAAAGGACTGTGTTGAAGCCAATGGACATAATTTTCAATGATCTTCATATATTTTAATGATATTATATTAATGTATAAACTCACATTATATTAACGAATGCAATAGAAAACAAAAGAATTTTCATTGTAACAATATTTATGGCAAGACTAGGTATAATCTGTATTATCTAAATATACTATCGTCTCGGTTGACAGCCCATCGCTCAAATTTTATGTTGTTTACAATGCGATTTAACTTTTAGGAAAAAAAGGAAAGGCATATCTCTCTCGACTTTAAAAGATGGTAAATTAAAGAGCACATTTGTTTATTTATATAGTCGAGCATGGACTTAATCCGTATGGCATTAATATCGCATTAGGTGTACCTAATTATGTAAAATTCAAACGGTATTGAGTCCTACTATGTATAGTAGGACTCAATACTGTTTGGTTTTGCTATGTGTCAATTATAGGGCTAAAACAATTAAGCGTTTACAATTACATAAGAACTAAGAAATAAAGGAAGCGAACATGTGGGTTGTTAAAATGTAGAGTTGTGTTTTATTGTGAATTTTAGAATCAAAATATAGAACAGTGTTCACATTGGGAGGACTGCTTTTAAATTACATAAAAAACTCTCTTTTATAAATATTTTGAGGCAAATCTGTAATCGGGTTACGTTGGAAGTGTGTAAACACTTTAATTGGTCGTAAGGTATTTTGTTTGTTTTCCAATTAAGTGTAACGGCAGCAAATTACTGCCGAAGTTACGCCTATGATAGAAGTATTTGTCATGGTTTACAGCGTTCACACCTTCAAAGAATGCACTCACAACTATATTTATATTGACTTTTGGATGTATTGGATTTTACAGGTGTATAAATGGGTAAAGGGAAACTCCAAAACATCTGAAAAATAATTTTAATTTTACTCCTAAAAGTAATGGTTAATTTCTATTCTGTTTTAAAATATGTTTACTGGGCATAATAATATAAACATATATAATTATTACTCTCAAGAGTATTTTAAAATCTACAGTCCCTAGGAGGGATAAAAATAGCCAACGCTCTTTTTTTTTAAATTTGACATTGTCTGAGCCAAAATAAATTAGAGACTATGGTAGGCAAATGATGGTTTAACTTATAAAACTATCTAAAACTATAACATAATACATACATTAACTCACGCCTTTTGCCCTTCAGGGTAGATAGAGCAGATATATACCTCACGAGCTTCCTCTACGGTCATTGCACCTTCCATAACAGCCAGCAGACAATTACATAACATAATTATTAAAAATATAGCAGCTGAATATTTGAACAAATCGAATTCCGGATATATAATATTAAAACAATGTTTCAACAGTAAAAAATACTTCATAACAACTACAAACCTGTTTCGTCTACGAATTAGTTACAAGTAAGGTAGTACTAATAACTTAATTTTTTCCTCTGCACCATTCGAATAAAAAATATCATTTACCGTAACGAATAAAAAAGGTTTTATTCTTGAATAAAGTCCAGTTCTCGTTGAACGGACTCCCTAAAAGGACAGAACAAATAAAACACGGTGAAGCGGCGCTCTCGCAATGTGTATGCCTGTCGGTGATAAGACTCGAGTATTTTCCGATAGGACCACACAAGATAGGTACATGCATATCCCGCATGTACCTATCTTGTGCTTTTGAATAGTTCTTATAAACTAAATCAAATTAAATTCTTTCTTGCATCACTTGTGGAATAGGTTCTAATATTTTTTTTATTTTTTTTTTTAAAGACAACTTCCACAGTAGGAATTATTCCTTTGTGTCACGGGGACTTTATAAACACACAAAGAACACCCAGACAACACACAAATTTTTGTACCATGTGGGAATGGAACCCACGACCTCTGGCTCAGCAGTCAGGGTCACTAATCACTAGACGGGACCGGTTGAACACATTTTGATTTTTTTTTGTTTGAAAAGTATCTTAATCGAGCGTTCCAGCTAAGGTTTTAAATCAAATTTAGTTAGCAAATTTATTTACTAAGTCATATTTATTTTACTGATAACTTATTTTAACCAAAAAGATCAAAGGACCAAAATTCTTTAACCGGTTAAGATTGCGACCAATTAGGTCTACTTCCATTCAATTGCCGGTGGATACATATAAAGTATGCTTCCATAAGCCTGCCATCGTAAAGCTTCCGGCAACTATTCCCACCGTCTCGCCTTTGGACAAGTTGAAATGGGTCCTGCGTGAATCATCGGTCAGTCTCGGTCCCACCCGGAGCGTGGTACAATGGTGTAATTATCTAACAGATCAAAGGATACCACGCCATAGCTGTGTATGGTGGATAATTATAAGGATTCTGTTTATACAGGTGGAGTTTTAGGCCGTTGTATAGCTTTCACAGTAGTGGCATTATTTCATTTATTTGTTGTAAGGATTTAATTGGATTTATTAAATCACTACATCCTCAAATAGATTTCGTTGAAATTCCTGTTAAGCTAAGCGTTTTCATGCATTACTGTTGCTAACCAATCCCGGATTTACGACAACGCAATATACTACTTACAGTGCCACTATAAGGCTGAAATAACACTTGGCAACTAATTTTAATCATACAATACCATAGCATGGAAGCAACTATTTATGTCTAAAATTGTATTTATTATGACACAACACTCTAAGTTCAGTTCGAGTCTGATATATGAACGTGGGAGAGTAATGCTTCGGCACGTATGGGCCGGCTTGACCGGAGTATTACCACGGCCCCACAGAAAACAGACTGTTAAACATTGCTTGCATTGTATAACTGAGTGAGTGAGGTTAATGGAGGCCCAGCCCCCTTTCCTCTTTCCCTTAGGATATAAAGGGATTATATTTAGATGTGAAAGTAAGCCCCGACATGTACATATTCGAAAATCAGAATTTTTTTAAATAACTGGAATAAAGTGCTTTGGTGAGTGTTGGTTTTATGCTTTTGGAATAAGCACAAGTCCCCATGAAATTAGGTTTATTCAAATACTAAATAGGTGTTGTTATCATAATGATTTTTAATGAAGAATAAGAAATAGATTTTGAAGAAAAGATTTTTATGCCGACCACTACCTGCCGCCATATACGTATATACTCTCATATGTATATGCATACATACAAACAAACTTACACAGACACTCACGCCAGTGTCCCCAAAGTGGTACACAGAGGAGTGATTAACGCCCACATTCTGACAACAAATATCCTCTATACTTCTCCATTATGTTGTGCTGTAAGTTTGTTTCACTGAAAACCATTCTTCAGATTTAACTCTGCAAGTAATATTGTTCTTTAGTTATGGTTATCTAAAACTTACTATAGAGAGGTAATATTAAGAAAAGCTGACATCATTGTATTGGAAACTTTGTTTTAAATTTATTTGAGGTCCCTGCTCTGTACATTGCAAGACAGTTTTTAACAACGTTCTTTTATAGCCGGTCGCCTGCCTGAGGCCAACCCTACCACTGAATGTACTCGTTTGGAGACAGGGAGATTTATAGAAGGAATTGGATAGGGATATCAACATGGGATCAGGGATACTGCACGTCTTGTGTGACAAAACGGCATCGAGACTGCATCAGGGCTCCGTCCTATCGCCTACGCTGTTTCTTCTGCATATCAATGACATGTTGGCCCTTGGCAATATACATTGTTATGCAGACGACAGTACAGTGCACGGGCGATATTTCGGGCATCCTACTGCCAAGCTGGCAGACGTTGAGGAAAAACGACAGGAGCTTGTCGCTGAGCTCGACCGGGTCTTGAGCCGCATTTCCCAATGGGGCTGTGAGAATCTGGTCGAGTTCAGCGCCAAGAAAACACAAGCGTGTGTGTTCTCTAACAAAAAGTCTCCATTCCTTCCCCTTCCTACTCTTCAGAGCACTCAACTGCCACTGCAGGATAGGCTTAGTATTCTGGGTATGGATATTTGCCGGGATCTCAATCCGCGCGATTACATCGAGAGTGTCACTAAGGCGGCCTCGCGTAAGCTCGGCGTTTTAAACAAGGTGAGACGGTTCTTCTCGCCCGAGCAACTGTGTCTTTTGTACAAGACCCAGGTTCGCTCCTGCGTGGAGTACTGCTCTCATCTCTGGGACGGCTATGCGCAGTATTTGCTCGACGCTCTCGATCGGTTGCAGCGGCGCGCAGTCCGCATTATCGACTGTCCTGAGATCACCCAGTCTCTTGAGCCTCTGCAGTTGCGAAGAGATGTCGCCTCTATGGCAGTCCTCTATCGCCTACATCACGGGGAGTGTTCTGATGAGCTCTTCCAATTGGTCCCACCTTCTCCCTTCCTCTACAGGACTACACGTGCTGGCCTGAGGAGTCACCGTTTGTGCGTCGAAAATATACGTACCCGAACTAAACGGTTTGGCTTTTCTTTCTTGTGCCGATCGGTAAAAGCCTGGAATTCTCTACCAGCGCACGTGTTTCCTTCCCACTATGATCCCGGGTCTTTTAAGCGGGGCGTGAAAAAGCATCTCACCAGGCCGCCATAGTGTGGGTCACCATGCTGCATTGACTAGACATGCAATGAGGATGGTGACCACCACTCTTTGACTCCACCTATTGCTTTCCATCAGGCAAAGTGGAGTCACTATGGTAGGCTAATATAAAAAAAAAAAAAAAAAAAAAAAAAAAAAAAATTAGCTCGCAATAGCCAGGGTCCTGTACTTCCTGTGAATAGACAGGCCACTAGGACATGAACAACTGCTGGCAGAGACTGCATATTGATTCTTATTTTCGCTCTCGTAAGAACAACTAGCACGAAAAAATAACAAAGGATGAACTTTCACAAGTATTTCTTAGCCTTAGTAAAAGCGCGTACATGTAATACTTTGTTCAAGAGGCCATCGAATGGCAAATCGATTAAGATGTTCGTCTAGAGAGTAAAAGTAAAGCAATAGCTATGAGCTGCCCACATCTCGGCTATAGGGCTACACGGTCCGAATCACGCAGTATATAGTTTTGTACCTCCCGATATATTGGTAGACAGAACCCCCCATACTTACATACCAGTTTGCGATGTTACTTGTGAAAGATTTATATTGTTTAAATTAGATGGGACTGAAAAAAATATGTGTGAATTGTCTTCGTCGACAGTTCACAATTTATTTATTTTTAATACTTGTTCTTTTTTTGTTTGTTTAAAAAAACAACTCCAGCACTAGGATTAATTCCTGTGTCGCGGAGGAAATCATTCATTACAACGTTTTCAAAATAAAAAGAATAATTTTTTACCCGACTGCGGAAGAAGAAAGGGGGTTCACGTGTTTGTGTGGATTAATGTGTCCATGCACTAATTATGTATGATATTTCTTTGTCAGGCCTCACATGTCCATTAATCCCTTAAGGCTCTACCTTAAGGGATTAATGGACATGTGAGGTGTCATTTGAATTTCCTTAATGGATGGAGTGACAAAGGGAATACATAAGTGTGATCAATTGTTGGAGAGAAAAGAAAGAAATAACAAAATAATAATAAATTAAATTTCGAGGTAACGACACCAAAAAAAAATACAGTTTTACGAGTTTTATATGTATTTTTTTTTTCCTTTTTTAAATATACCGACGAACAGGCGGATCCCCTGTTGGTAAGAGACAACTGCGGATGCGGGGAGAGTAAAGCGGAGAGGAGGGATGTGGAGATAGGAAAGAGTAGAGAGGGCTGAGGGGAGGGGGAATTAGTCAGGTCCGGAACCTCACCAGTTTCGGGGAAAGGTTGTTGCTTCACATCCAGTTTTCTGTGAGGCCGTGGTATCGCACCGGTCGAGTCGGCCCATTTGTGCCTAAGCATGGCTCTATCACGATCGATATGATTAAATATTGGAATAACATCTATAAAAATTTAATAAAGCTGAAGAGTTATTTGTTTATTTGTCGTTTAACGAGCGTTCTCTGGAACTTTTATCAGATTCGAAAACTTTTTTTGTATTGGATTGAATGCGTACTCGTTAAGGAATAATATAGGATATCCCGTTACGGCCCTTGGGAGCGGAGCAGAGAACAAACACGCACGTGAAACTGTGTTTAATGGCTAGTAACTAATAATGAAGAAATCAATCAATCGGGAAATTAATACTATCGTCTTACGGCATCAAGTATCCTATAAAAGTAAATAACTAAGCATGAAGTATAAATTAGATAATTTATTACTTACAAATGTATTAGAAATAAAATATTATATACGTAATGGTATTATACAAATATTAAAGCTATAAAAATCATAACTTAGAGAGGCGCGCGTCGTGTTCTTCGCGCGCCTCTCTAAGTTGAAGGGGGACTAGGCTCCCCGCTTCCCACGGTGTGTTCGCCTGAGCATCAAGCGACCAAGGTCTGCAGGGGTTCTCGGAAGGTTCCTTCTTAGGGTATACCCGGGTCCTCTGCAATAGACCTCGTGTGGTTTTAGTCGGTTCGAGTCCAACATACCACTTCACTGTTGGCTCCAGTTAGGTGATGACCCGTTGGGGTTTCCACACGAAAAAAAGAGGCATTTTATATTCGACTTAATGCAATAACTGTTTAAAAAAGAACCAATCCTGCAATCTATTTTTTTTTTTTTTTTTTTTTATATTAGCCTACCATAGTGACTCCACTTTGCCTGATGGAAAGCAATAGGTGGAGTCAAAGAGTGGTGGTCACCATCCTCATTGCATGTCTAGTCAATGCAGCATGGTGACCCACACTATGGCGGCCTGGTGAGATGCTTTTTCACGCCCCGCTTAAAAGACCCGGGATCAAAGTGGGAAGGAAACACGTGCGCTGGTAGAGAGTTCCAGGGTTTTACCGATCGGCACAGGAAAGAAGAGCCAAACCGTTTAGTTCGGGTACGTATATTTTCGACGCACAAACGGTGACTCCTCAGGCCAGCACGTGTAGTCCTGTAGAGGAAGGGAGAAGGTGGGACCAATTGGAAGAGCTCATCAGAACACTCCCCGTGATGTAGGCGATAGAGGACTGCCATAGAGGCGACATCTCTTCGCAACTGCAGAGGCTCCAGAGACTGGGTGATCTCAGGACAGTCGATAATGCGGACTGCGCGCCGCTGCAACCGATCGAGAGCGTCAAGCAAATACTGCGCATAGCCGTCCCAGAGATGAGAGCAGTACTCCACGCAGGAGCGAACCTGGGTCTTGTACAAAAGACACAGTTGCTCGGGCGAGAAGAACCGTCTCACCTTGTTCAAAACGCCGAGCTTACGCGAGGCCGCCTTAGTAACACTCTCGATGTAATCGCGCGGATTGAGATCCCGGCAAATATCCATACCCAGAATACTAAGCCTATCCTGCAGTGGCAGTTGAGTGCTCTGAAGAGTAGGAAGGGGAAGGAATGGAGACTTTTTGGTAGAGAACACACACGCTTGTGTTTTCTTGGCGCTGAACTCGACCAGATTCTCACAGCCCCATTGGGAAATGCGGCTCAAGACCCGGTCGAGCTCAGCGACAAGCTCCTGTCGTTTTTCCTCAACGTCTGCCAACTTGGCAGTAGGATGCCCGAAATATCGCCCGTGCACTGTACTGTCGTCTGCATAACAATGTATATTGCCAAGGGCCAACATGTCATTGATATGCAGAAGAAACAGCGTAGGCGATAGGACGGAGCCCTGAGGTACACCAGCGCTTACCTCGTGGAAGTCTGAGGCCGCGCCGTCGCAGAGAATCAAAACTAAAGTATAATGGTTTCCCAGAGTTAGACAAAATTCTAAAACTATTAGAAATTCTTGTTTATATTAGAGCTATAGTGCTTACACGCATAATTTTCGAGAAGGTCAAAAGCCAATGTGGTCAGAACAATCTTAATGTCATAAATACGTTCAATCTGTGAGACATCCTGTATAGATAACTATCATTTTTAGAGAGAGCACTTTGCTAAGTAAGACGAATCCTTTTCGAAGACGACCGAAGAATACCGAACAAAAAACGAATAATTTCTTCTAAAGGAATGCAATGCTCTGTTTCTAATCGAAACTTATGTACCAAAGCTTATCCGTCGTCAAATTGTATTAAAACTTTGTCAAGTACGCTCCTGTATAGATTACTGGATCATTATACGAATGATACAAATAAGTATAATCTTAGTCATTTAGATTGATAAAGGGTAAATCTAAGAAGCCAAAATTACACAACAATATTTCCCCCAACATGCCACGTCATACGAAAGACCACACAGGCATAATTTTTTAAAGTAACATTAATTATTACTCAATCTTTCCCTACACTTTCAAGCAGTGTAGTCAATTAAATAATACATGCGGCAGTTGCCGGTGAATCACAAAGTATACTTTTACAACTGCTCTTCAGTACTTCACTTAAAAAGTATTGTTAATAGGAGAATTATATTCGAGTGTTGTGCTCTGTTAACGATTGAATAGACCCGAATCTAATATTAAAGAAAAGCCAGAATATCAATTTCGTTCTATAATTAAATGTAGGTATTTCACTAGCCATGCAGTTCTGTTTAAAAGCGAAAGCTACCTCATATCATATCCTATTTATACATATACATATTACACTACTTCATTTAAGAGGCAATCGCTGTTAATAAAAAAAAACAATGATAAAACGTAAAGACATGTCTCGTCATTACCAATCAATCTAGTTACGAAAACAATACATGTACCTAACACAAAAATAATTAAGGCAGTTGACTTTCACAAGCAGTAGTTAATGTAACAACAATTAGGAACGTTTATGGTACAGACGTGATGATAGGTGCTCTACGTTGTAAAACTTTATCTGAATTACATGACATGCCAACTTTTAGGCCAAAGTAAAACTATTGTAGATGAGTCTGAAACTTGAAGAGGTCTTAAATAATGTCACTCATCAGCGTCCGTCCTCTATTAAATATAAGGGAAGCCAAGCAAATAAGTTCAACTAAATTCCCTGGCTTTTACTTGAGAAATACATGTCCCAATCTTTACTTCCTTTTCTTTATTTTTAATAGAAGTGAAAGATACGATAATGACGCGTGCCTATCGGTATAGGCACAGAACACAAACTAAACCTTACTTCTGATAGTTTTTTTAGATGGTACGCGACCTGGCTCTGCTTGAGATATTGCTTGATCTCCCTAATGTATACGTATAATCAATACTCCTTTCATTTTCTGTACTCCCTTTCCCTTTCAATATATACCCAATTTTCAGATCTAATTCATAAATAGCCCGGTTGATGACAATATGGTTGCCCTCTGTTATGCTTATGTAAGAGCAACTAAATTATGTTTATTAAAATATACGGTTTTACTCACGTGTATATTTAGGTAATACCCGGACGATACCGTCGCGGCTGGACGACTTACTCCTTGACAAGGTATCTCCTGTCGAGACCGAAACTAGTCGGGCATCCCCGAAATACACACGTGAGTAAAACTGTATATTTAAATAAATATGAATCTAATTCACGAAAAAAGAAAAAAAAAAAAAAACTAAATTATGGTTAGCAAATGAGGGCCGTTTGATAACCTATTGAGGATACAGGTTTGAGTGTATATATGTTTTCTGGAGAATTGATCTTTTGACACAGTTTTAATAGACAATTATCAATTTATGAACTTTACATATTTTTATATGCATCGAATCGGGCTTTCCGTTTGAAGTATATTTAAAACATTATCGCCACCTCTGGGTTAGTTATTTAATAGCACGTTAATAATTTTCCTTATCAAATTCCTCGAGGTTGTCATAAAATAACATAATGCACTAGCACTAGGTCACAAAGGCCGCAAGGGAAAGCATGGAAAAGTTGTAATATGTTAATTAGCTGTGTTTATAAAGGGCTTTTAAGCTCACTTTCCTAGCGTGCGTGACAATCTTGATGTTGTAACATACCTGGAATCAAGCAACCGCTTATTGTGCAGGTGGACTCTATGTATACACAATGAACAAAAATATAGACTTATTTAGATTTGTAACTACAACATTTTAAGTCACTAATGAACTATTTGTAACAATTGATTTAAAGCATTACAAGTTTTTTCACAACACCCCTCTTTTTTTCTGTTAAATGTTTAAATAGGATCACTTTGCTATTGAAGCCGGTTAGTCACTGAATTTTTAAACTTAATCGATTTTCCTACTTTTCATCATTATTCCTTAGTGGTGGCAAAAACTACGTGAAAGGATTTCGTTTCATAGTATGCACATAACACAATGTGTCAAATAATCGGGTCATAAATAAACGTCAATAAATATTTACTCAGTTCTATAAAAATAAAAAAGGTAAAAAAAAGAGCGTAACAAAAGCCTTCGTCAAAACATTTTTGCAATCGACTGTATTAAAGCATAAAGTCCACAACACATTTCACAGTCAGTAGTCAACATCAACTCGTAATAGAAAGCTGCCATCCATCTTCATCTTCATACATCGTCCAATCGCCCACTATCGCCATACATACCGTTAATTACATACACATACCAATTAAATGTCTAATGAACCAATTTTATGGTTAATCCTGTTTCTATGGGCCTCTAAATTGACTCAATTTGAAGGGCCAATTAGGTGTAAATTACATGAATAAGTGTTAAACTTCTTTTGATAATAATATTATACTTATGTAAACATATAATTTGGTTTGCTTTACAATTTTGTGGTAATTGGTAAGAGGAGTACATGAAACAGATTTAGGAGAAAGGCGCTGCGGATTTAATGTTCAATAGTGGAGTTTAAGTGGGGCGGTACTTAATCCGTACAAGTTAACACAACTTTGTAATTTTTTACACAATTTTCAGAATTAGCTGGTTGCCTATTATCTAATCTGGGCTTGAGTTTAAACATAGATAGATTGCTATACCTTAATTTCCCTGTATAAAACAAAGACAAATAGATGAGCTATTTGTCTAGTGGTCGGATATCCTGACTGCTAAGCCAGAGGCCATGGACCCACCCCACCCAGGAAAAACATGTGTGTGATGAGTACAATATTTTTGTATGTGTATGAATAATCTATAACATGTACTTATTAAGAAATATATAAACACGTTTCTCAACAGTCTGGTTCAGGCTCTATTTTAGGATCAGGCAGCCGTATTTGAAGCGTCTGAAGTGATTATTATAAGACGGAGGCGGGCTTTATTTATCCTTAAGTTTAGAATTTATGGGGAAAATATTCAATAACGCCGTTTTGATAAGTTATGCAAAAGACACAAATTTAAAAAATGAAAGTAAGATGTCTTTACCCAAATAATAATTTATTTGCGCTATTAAAGTTTTCGTTTCTGAGATCACGATGGCTGGCCAGTACCGTCATTATCATCATTATTACGTAACTTAGTCGTTTAATTGGTTGATTATAAAAATATGCCATCATTTCATAACAGTATCGATTTATATCTATGGCTTTCTAGAACTTTTCCTTCACATTCCCATTTGCCCTCCCACACTCGCTACAAAATATTGTCTCGTTGACCATAGTGTCTAAGCAGCGACCTCTCAACGACGACTAAAATTATATATTTTTATAGCATATGGTTTTCATTTTAAGAAAAGTCTAAGCAGTAATACATTTTAATATTTATAACTTAATAGACAAGAAACAAAGAAGCACTAGGTTTTTCATGGATAGAGAGTCTAAATAACGACTTAGGTAGAAAATTATAACGCCATCTATGTTTACAGTAGTAATTTATGTTAAGTAAGTATAAATAAGTTTTTTTATTCCTCTATATAACATAAGTATATGTTATTATAAATATTATAAAACTTGAATGCAATAACAATTACAACTACATATTTAACACAAACTGTTGTACTAAAAACTGTTGCTATTAAAAAAAACTTAGGGGACCGATCCATGTCACGCTTAAACATATGCATTTCTATGTAAGATCTGAAAGTTAAAAACTAAACTATATATTGAATATAACATGCGCATATATAACATACATATGTACATATTATAATTAGCTTACGATATACGCTAATTTTAATTTGAGGACGAGATGAAACTGTAATAAAATAGACAATGTATGTAAAATACCGTTTTAAATAACTTTATATAAAAACTTGATGACGGCAATACGCTTGCCACCTATTACATAAGTGGGGCCATATTAAAAGGCCGGCAACGGACTTGTGACTCTTGCAGCGGCGGTAGTCACTTACCATCAGGTAAACCGTCTGCTCGTTTGCCCCCTATCGCTTAAAAAAAAAAAGTTACATGATTGGCTAAATGTGGGCGTTTTTTACCCCTACTCACGCATATGTATGTATGTGTGTGATAAGTTACATCTACGTGAGATTTATCATTATATGACATTTTTTTTTATATTGGTTATAGAATATCCGTTGAAGTGAGAACTTGGTTTTGAGGCAAAGAACATTAGTAAGACCTAAAAAACATATTTTCCTATTTAATCAAAAGGATCAAAGACTTTTTTCCGGATTCAACATTCGAACCGGATAACGTGTATAAAGTTAGTCTGATATAAATTACCAAGGCCTCGTGGTTCTCAGTAGAGTAGAATAGAGCCAGCCACTCTCTTCCCAAGAGTGTCGTACAAGGCGACTAAGGGATCGGACTGTTATCTATCAGACCGCATATATACAGCCATACAGTGCCCAGTTGACGGCAATAGGCTTGCCTCCTACTACGTTAGTGGGACCAAATTCATATTCTAATTGGCAAATGCGGGAATTTTATGCGCCTCTGTCTACGCCTTAGGAGATAAAGGCGTAAACATATTTATATATGATATAATTAAAAATTAATATTTATCACTGTCGTACCAATCATCCGATTATCATAGAGTTAGTAACATGAATGTTGCCAGGAATATAAAAAAAAAACATACGGCATCTTTCATCCAGAGATAGAACACTGTGCGATATAGAGGAAAGGCTAGTAATCTATAAAATCACTAGAGAAATATTTGACTCATAACCAGACGTTGTAACACAATCCGGTTTACGTACTGTTAAATAAATATGATTGATTATATAGCAGCTAATTGTGCGCAACTTGCGACCTAGATTAGAAATATATCGTGTACGGTCGTATTAAATAAAACAGTTACTGCAAAAAGCTAGCTGCGAAAGTGTAAAATAATTGCAGAATAAAAAATGTTCTCCTATCACGGTCAATTCTTTATATAAGTTAAGGTTAAGTTTGTAATAGAAAGAAAAGTGATATAACTACATATTTAACGATTTACAGGGTTTTCACTAATGTTACTTTTTTATGTATATTTTTCGATAACATATATATGTATATTATACTTTATAAATTAACTAATGGGGAAGTGAAACATATAATTCTATTCTCTCTAAAAGGAATTGAAAAAAAAAAACAATATGGTTTTAGTTACTCTTTGTATTACATATGTAAGGCTCTGAAAAGTGCTTACATACCAACATACATACGTATTAGGCACGTATGGGCCGGCTCGGCTGGTGCGATACCACGGCCTCACCGGTTTTGCGTTGCATTTCCCTGAAATGAGTGAGGTTTACGGAGGTCCAACTCGCCCCCCCCCCTCTTACCTCGCCCCGCACCCCCCTCCTCTTTCCCATCTCTTCATCCACGTCTCTTCTTTCCCCTTTCCGCGTCCCCCTATCCCTCATCATCCTCAAAGGTGGGCAGCGCAGGTGTTTATGGACGGTGGTTGTCATTTAACTTTAGGTGACCCGTCTATTCGTCTATCCCGCTATTGTGTAAAAAAAAATATAAATAAAAGTATTATGTCATTCCTTAATCTAAACAGAATGCAAATCACTGTACGTAATAAACATAAAATTTCAAATCAATTAAACAATTCAACACCGGTAGGTAGTACACGCTTAGAAAAAGTAATCTGTTTATTCATGTAAAACCTGAACGTCTTGAATATCATCACAGATAATATACTCGTACCTAGTAAACATTTACTGTTGGCTTTACGAAATATGTAATCCGCATTAAAAATATTAACTAACTAAAGCTCTGACACAAATATACAGAAACTTAGAACTTAGTTGAAATTTTTTTTTTACAAGTTGCGCGCTCCCCGCCTTTGAAGGTGCCGCAAGAGAGAAGGTTAGGTTACCGGTAACCTCACTCACCTGGTGAAACATAAGGCAAGCATTGCTTAACAACCAGTTTCCTGTGAGGCAGTGGTATTAATCCCGTCGAGCCCGGATACGTGTCTATGCAGAGCTCTCCCACGACAATAATTCATCGTAACGTTTTATAACTTAAATGTAACTGCACATTTCTCGCTCGTGTTCCATAACTTAACATACGTATATGCATCATACATACGCTCACGCCAATGTCCCTCAAGGGGAGGTAGAGGTGTATTAAAACCCACATTTTGCTGATTAGAATCTGGTTCTTCTAATGTTATAGTGGGCAAACCCTATTGCTACAGCTACTTAATGCGGAAATTTAACTAAAGATTTAACTCATAATATATTCTGTTAAACCGAAGTAGTTTTTTTTTTTATAGTTTATTTAAATTTTGTTTTATGTTATCAATCTTGATTCGGTCATTACAGTGCATTACGTTTTTTCTTTGTTCTTTTTTTTTAAATTATCGGTGTTCTTACTATTTTTGTACTTCAACTTGAGCTTTTGATTAATGTGGAGTTGCCATAATTTTGCAAATTTCATGTAACCGAAGGACCAGCCGTCAAAGGATTTTATATAGGGCTGTAGAGCTTTGATGGATCCAAAGAAAAAATATTCCAGGCATAACAATAATAAAAATGAATAATTTAGAGTAAATATATGAAAAAAAAATACATTACTTCAGACTACAATTTTATTTTATTTATTATTATTAATACACTTGCCTTATATATATACGAAAGGGGTAAAAACAAGTGATAGAAAAAATTTAAGGGACGTAGGCGGGGAATATGTGGAGGAACAACATCATAAATAGGGAACTTGGTCGTAGGACAACTAAAAAATAATATGCTCCGCATTACCTTCATCAAGCGCACATTCACAAATAGATTTTTGTACTTAAACCATATCTACAGAAGACATTGACATTGATTGGTGTCACGAGTCACGACAGCTTTCGACATTGTCTTTAGTACATTCGTAAATTAACTTTACAATAAAAACTTGCAGCATTCTAGAAAATAGTAGTAAATATTTATATATATAATTCTTCTGTGAGTGTGTATGTCACTGAACTACTCTCAAACGACTGGACGGATTTTGATGAAATTTTTTATGTGTGTTCAAGGGGATCTGGGAATGGTTTAGATTCACAAATCAGCCCGGCAGATGGCGCTGCAGTCGGTATCTAGGTTATTATCTATACTGCAACTTCAGGACAACGTCTGTCGGGCGCAGCTAGTTAAGTATAAAATTCTACGAACATACATACAATAAACAGTATAACATATAATCGGATTGACATAAACTCTTAAATTGTCGGTGTCTAGCAATGGGAGTTATCAGTTTGGGGGCTAAATAAAACTATTTGTTAAAGATCTACAGGCCGTTAGTGTCTTCGCTTAAACAGCCTGTCGCAGTTCCTTCTAGCACTGAGGTCGCGCACTGTTGACAGCATTTCGGCTAAGATATAGGCTATGATAAGCTTGTCTTTGAACAGCTTCTGACTTGACGGAATAATGCGATTTTAAAGAACAGGTTCCCAAGTGGAAGACATCAGAAAACACTAGGGACGTACTCCATTACTGGTTGCGCATGAGAAGGGTGAGACGCGTCGTGTTTCGTGTGTGTATATGAAAAATGTACCATGCAATGGAACCGTCTGATTATGGTATTGGTCTGATATTGGTGAAAGGGGAATGTGAGAAAGGAAATTATTTGTGCAATTCCATTGCTTATTCTCAATAACGCAGCTGATAAAAGACTGTAATACTGCCAACCTTGTATAACAACGTGGATGGTGTTTGAGTGTTTCATCTATTATCTTATCATGAGACGGGCCGTGTGTATATTGTCACTTTCCAGTCAAGTTACGTTCGATGATCGTAACAGATGATGGTTTCAGGCGTGCATGGTATTTAAGTGAAAACGTCAACGGAAGTCAGTACGCTTTGCCTTATATGGGAAACCTTTTACTTGTTATGAGCATGAATTGATTGCTTTAGTTTTGAACTTTCGAAAATGTATTAAAAGTAAACACTAACATTTATATTTAAAATCGTGGTTTTGAATTCTATCATATACAGGGAAAGCAATACGGGTAATACGACGCACGTTAGATATATAGATAAATATAATATATAGATAGGCTGAAAGATGATGATGATGAATTCGTACCTTTTTGACCGATAAGAAAAACATATTGATGCCCAAAGAGGGTTTACTGTACTTAATATCTTTTGAGCAAAAATACTCAGACGTAAAATCTGTTTTCTATATAATGGCCATGTGAATAAAGAGCCTATACAAGTCTGCTCAAGAATATCTGCCCTAAAGAAATCCAATTACTCAATGTATAGAGTGTACTTAAAAAACGAGTCAACATACACTTTTCTTTTCTATATTGCGCCGTACAAAATGAAAGTGTATGAACAATATTTACCTATCAAACGATCCATTGAAGGGTCATGCATAGACGCATTTAAAAACGACATAAGGTTATTGACAAACTATTGTATATACTTCTAAGTATAGGCTTCACAATTATCGATCTTATCTACTAGTATTAGGGTCTAGAAATAGAGGGCGAAGTTTTGAAGTTTGAATTTCTAGGCCAAGGTAAACTGACATTGAGTGATGTTCCACAAGAGAGCCGGTATGTAATTTTTGATCAGAAAGTAACTTTTGTATTATGAAGGGCAACGACTTAATAATGTAAATATTAATTTAAAATATTGTACTACCAATTCAATGCAATATTACAGACTTCAAGCAGCGCACAGCCCTTACAGATATTAAAATACAACATCATGAGGTTCTTCAGTGGTAGAGCCATGCTTAGGCACGAATGGGCCGGCTCGACCGGTGTGATACTACGGCCTCACAGAAAACCGGTTGTAAAGTAAAGCTTGCGTTGCATTTCCCCGAATTGAGTGAGGTTTCCGGAGGCCCAATTCCCCCTCCCCCCCATCTCCTTTCTCCTCTTTCCCATCTCCTCATCACTCCTCTCTTCTTTCCGCTCCCTACATCCCCCATCCCTCATCACCCTCAAAGGCGGGCAGCGCACTTGTGACTCTTGAGTTGCAAGTGTCCATGGACGGCGGTGTCACTTACCACCAAGTGACCCGTCTGTTCGTCTGTCCCTCTATAGTATGAAAAAAAAATGAGGATATTAGAATAAAAACTTACGTGAGTTACATTCATATTTATTTAAACAAAATTTGAACTAAACACGTGTTTCCTTCCCACTTTGATCCCAGGTCTTTTAAGCGGGGCGTGAAAAAGCATCTCACCAGGCCGCCATAGTGTGGGTCATTGCTGCATTGACTAGACATGACAGGATGGTGACCACCACTCTTTGACTCCACTTATTGCTTTCCATCAGGCAAAGTGGAGTCACTATGGTAACATATGTATATATTAAAAAAAAAACTGTTGATACCGAAGCTAGTCGGGCACTGCCGAAATACACACATGAGTAAAACCGTATATTTAACTAAATATCTATACTAATATAATGAATTATTTTAATTTTGACAGTTAAAATGCCGTTCCTTCAGGTCACTAATATCTTGCAATCTTTTGAAACAAACTTTTACATACTTGTACATTCAATTATTGTTGTGTTCCTCCAAATTTGAGACTTATGTAAGATTTTAAAAGCGACGCGAACATCTGATTTGCTTGAGAGCGATAACTTATTTTTTTATATTATTGTCATGCAATTAGTCTTTCCGACTATGAGCAGATGCGGTCTACGCCTATACTCGGGTGGGGATGTTTCTCGATGGTGGTTCAAGTGGCTCAATCATCACTGGCAAGATCTAGGATTCTACGCCTCTTCAAGCGATTCCTAGTAACTATAAATGAAACCTCTTTTTGTAACGTTCCTCTTGAGTAGAAATTTAACTGCACGCAATCCTCACTACTGCACCCTCGAAACCCTCAAAAACAATCCTATAAAATCAATTTACACATACATACATACATACTTATCGTTCTTTCTTAAAATCAAATGTTTTTTCCAGAACGCCCTCCATCAAATTAGGTAGGGTAAATACTAAACAACCCTTACCAGGAAATTATGATATATGGATTAAGTTTCGTTCTGTTTTACCCTTAAATCACACAAAAACACGCGAACTTATAAAATTTATGTTCACGTCACATTTTGAATGTTAACTACTTACTAAATATTCAGTAGATAGCTGCTGTGCCCCGATTACTAGTTGTGAATAAATTAAAAAGTAATAAGCAAGTTTAGACATTTTGAGCATGCATAGCGTTCCAGGCGTGCAGTGAATATGAATGGTTGACAAATGGTGCATAGCTTTGTTGAGATGGAATAGCCGGTTGTAAAGGCTATTTCAAGTGGAGGTAGAGTACAAGATTCTACTACTCAAATTGATCATCTTGGGGAGCAACTCCATACTCCTTCGTCTATGTGTCTGTGTTCATATTATAGTCACTAGTTATTGCTTAAAATGTGTAGTAACCAGTTACTCGTAGATCTTACACTTTTAACTGAAAAGGCACATCAATGAAGTTAAGGACATTCGGGTACGACGCCCTGGCTTCTAGGAGTTACCGACGTTCCGGTCTCGGTTCGTTATCCGAGATGAGCGGTATATCTTACCCCAAGTCCTATCCAGTTTCCGCTTACAAAAGTCCCTTTCTTCCTTCTTGTGTCATCGCCGACTATATTCCCAAGGAGGGTCAGACAGACTATAAAAGTTACTAGCCAAAACTCTTTGCAATGTACATATTGCATCGACCACGAATAATTTTGGGAAGATGATGATGATAACATGACACCTATATAATGATACCATAAATAGTAGACAATTTCTATTGGCTTTATAATTAGACAGTCTATTACCATGGAGTATCAGATCATTGAGAAAGATAATCTACTACATTCATTGTGTCTGTGTGCTATGCCTCCCGGCTACAGCCTACTCGTGATACCTCCGTCGTAAGTCTGAGCGACGACGTTCAGCAGTTGCTTACTCTTCACAACGCATCAGTATAAGCAATATCCTTTTCCTTCTACTAATTTCCTTTTCATTTCAATGTAATCCCAATTTTCCCATCTTTAATTTCTAAAGCGGCCGGTTGACGGCAATAGGCTTACCCCATATTACGTTAGTGGGACCAATACCTTATGTCTACATACCTAACCCTACAGGTATACAGTACGTTTGTAGAAAGGGTTGTTGTGGGTTTTTAGAACTAAAAGATAATATTTGAGAAAGTTCTAATTAATTACCAACTAAAGTACTCATGTTAAAGCGCGTCAACATGATATAAATAGAATGGAATGCAGTCAAAATAAACTTCGTGCTATCTATAAAGGATGTTAGAGCCCTCTTGAACGTTTGGTGTACAAAGAGATTAATTATAATTAACATCAACGGCTTAATAGCACTAAAAGGGGCTATTATTTAAATTAAATCCCCGTCGTGTTATTTTAAAAGAATCCGTAAAGGGAGTGCTTATTGTGTGTACCAACAGTTTTTAGCCAATTAGTAGTACAGATTTTTTGTGGTATAGGGAACGTCTGCTCGTTTGCCCCCTATCGCATAAAAAAAAGAACGCGCAACCTGATGATGAAAGTACACAAATGACTATTGCCGCCCATGAACACCTGCCATACACTGCCAAGAGTCGTAAGTGCACTGCCTGCCTTTGAGAGTTCGGGGCAAAGAAAGTGGAGGGGATAGAGGAGGGTAGGGCTAACTTCGCTCACTCGTTAAAACACAACTTAACAACTTAAGCATTGCTTTACAATCAGTTTTCTGTGAGGCCGTGGCATTTCTCCGTGCAAACCGGCCCTTATGTGCTTAACCATGGCTCTCTCACGTTCAAGAGTTGTTTTTAACTTAATTATTTTGATATAGCTTTAGAAAGCTCAAAGAAGGGACCGAGGTTTTTATTAGTGTTTAATATTAGAAACCACGGCAAGTACGATTCTTTAACAATTTAACAGACAGTCTGAAAATTATAGGTAGGGCAAAGTATAGGAAGGGTAGAGTATGATAATATAGCAATTTTCGCACAAACAACACATTCACAGATTTGAATGTCTAAAGATGATAGCGAAAACTAATTACCATTTGATGAATAGTAATATAGATAGCAACACTAAATTGCAAAATGATTGCCACTGAAGAAGTAAAAAGTAATTCCTAAGGATTTCTACACACTTACATTTTTTTTTTGACAAATTTTTAGGAGGTTATTATAAAATCGATGAGTGAAAGGGAAATATATCACTGTCCTGCTTTAATTTTATTCTCTCATACTGGTCATCTAATGATATCATTAGGACTAGTATGATCCACTCCCGCCTTATGATGCCATATAGAAACAAAGGTGAAGTTCATATACACGGCAAACCTGCGACACTACGCGTATCCAGTACAACAATGCTTTGAGAATGTTGTTAGCGTTGCCAGTGCTGTAGTGCCTTGGCCAAAAAAAAAAACAACTTCATTACTGCAGCGTCTGAGAAACGCTAACAATAGCATTCATAACCTTATTATTGATTTGACTGCGCTTACTGAAAAAGTATTGAGTGGGAGTAATAAATGGCTTCATTTATTGTGTAATAGAATATGAAACTATACTGATACTAATAATACTACCAAGACTGTAAATACATGTTTACTAATACACTGACACTATGTCTCGTAAGTCTCAAATAAATTATTATTAACCCATTCAACTTGTACATGCGTTGCTAACGGCAACCATTCTCCACGAAAGAGATTTCCTCTATATACAAATCTATATATCTATGAAGTATCGAAGCTATATACATGTACATGGTTTGTTTATATATACATAAATACATACATATCTGAACGTAATGGTCGTCTCAGACAACTCGCGCGTGGCCAGCCTAAATATAAAAGAAATACAAGTTTTAAACTAAAATCCATTAACAGGTCATAGTAGAATTTATAACTATTCTATGGCATAACTGGCAATTGAAACGAAATGAAATTCGCGATATAAATAAAACATCGATTAGAAACGGTTACGTCAATCTATCAAGATTCGTACTTGAAATACGATATGCATAAGAAACATTAAAAAAATACCGGTTCGAGTAAAACAATGGGTGTTTATGTTGCCCAAACTTTTCCAAAACTACCTAGACAGTAATAAGTTGACTTTAAAAAAATATGTAACCGCTTTCAGTGCGCCTTTGTATGGGAGCCCCCCTTAGATATTAATTTTTATTTAATTTAATTATTTAATTTTAAAGTGAATATATTAGTAAATATTCTGTGAAAATTCCTGTTGCCGTTATTAATATCGAGCAAAAACGAGCAAAAATAATCACATTTGTTGTATGGGAGCCTTCTTAAATATTTATTTTATTCTGTTTTTAGTAATCGTTATTATAGCGGAAACAGAAATACATTATCTGTGAAAATTTCAACTGTCTAAATATCACGGTTCATGAGAAACAGCCTGGAGACAGATGGACAGCAGAGTCTTAGTAATAGGGTCCCGTTTTATCCTTTGAGTGCGGAACCCTAAAAATTTGGCAAATTTCTCAAACCACATACGTTTGAAGTTTTCGTTGACTGCAAGAAAACTGCAACAATGCAACAACAAAATAATTTTTAAGTTTTTTAGACTCCATTATAGAGTACTTAACACGAGCGTCAGAGCACAAATGTCGATACAAACTTAACTAATGGTAACTGCTTATGTAATCAGAGTTCGTTTGTAATTTTTAACTGACTTTATTAATGTCATGCAATGTACCAATTATACATTTAAAATATTAACATAAATGAAAAAAAAAAAAAAAACAGAAGTGTTTCACAGTTAGGCAGCAACAATTTCAATAAAATATATTCGCTTCGTGATAAAGAGTATAATACCGGGGTATTAGGAACTACATATTTCTTTTTATTTTACTAGTCAGTGAATAGCCTGTGGAACAAATTGTCAAAGAGCGAACTCCCACCTCACAGGCGAGCAACGAACTTACAACTATTGAAAAAAAAAACACATTTTTATCATAAAGAGGCATTGTCTTGAAGATGTATGTAAAATTTCAGCTCAATCGGACACCGGGAAGCTTGGAAAATTTTACGTGCAGGATTTGACCCAAACATACACCTTGCAAATTAAATAAAAGCTTGTAAAATATTCATTTTTGAACACAAAACAATATGTTACTTCGTCTCTTATGAACTTTTGGCAAATATTATATTTGCCAAAAATTCGCATGACATTCGTGATTCGTCACAAGTAAGCAATGTGTACAACTGCGGAATACTAAATAAGCTCTATGCTCTATGGCGTTACAATCACTTTTTAATGGTAATCCGTCTCACAACCGGTGGTTTAATCGTGAGTACAGCGAATAATTTAATTTATTACGTAATCAAAGTAGGAAATTCTCTTCGTAGAGATCTTTGTGGAGGTGCGAGATTGAAATTATTTGAACGACGTTTTTTGAATTTTCGCTTTACTTTTTGCCATATTACAAACACACGCAGTGTTTGTGATATGGTAAAAAGTAAAGCGAAAATAATATTTCTGCAAGCGTTTACATAACGACAATAACTTACTATTATAAGAAGGGATAGTGATCAAGTGAAGCTTGATAACCAGTGTTAAAGGCTTGAAACAAATATTTATAAACTATAAGATGCGCTAATGATAACACACAGGGGCGTCGAGACATCACTATAAAATGTTAACCCTTTTCTGTAGACCGAGTATGAAGGTACTTTCGCAATCGGCCATATTATCACATCAAATTGAGCAGAAAGCCACTAAAAAACATTAACATCTGTTGTAAAAATCACCTGTTCCATATATTTTTACCAATATATGCCGACCGGTGGTTATAATTTTTATGTCTATTTTTCCTGCGGCCTAATTTTCACTTCGGCCCACAAAGAGAGCGAACGAGAGACGCCTGCACGTAGCTAAATTGCGTGTGTTGAGAATGATGTGACTAGGATGGACATGTCGAGGAAATAAACTATTAGACGGAGTTTGAAAGTAATGGATGGAAAGTTGAGAAACAATAAGCTTATCGTTGTATGGACAAAGGAATGAACGAGATGTTGTGAAGAAAGCTTTAAGTATGGAAATCGACGGATACAAGAGTAGGGGACGACCAAATTAAAGATATAGAATAAGTAGTGAAATGAGGATATTGCGATATGTGAAATGATAGCGTGGAATCGAAGAAGAAAACACATTGGACCGACCCCAAATAAAATTGGAATCAGGGTAAGAAGATGATGAGATCATACAAATTGGCTTGCATTATCAAACCCTTGTTTTCGAAAATTGGAATAGATGGGAAAAATCCAATTATCCGTACCAATTATCCCATATTGGCGAATAGAGCTAGTATTACATAATAATTTGGTTTTATAATTAGTTTTTATTACAAACAGGATTGACACGTGATTATCCATACAGTTTCCGTAGATAATTTATCTGTCGGTATCCGTGTTTACGGAATATATCAGTCAGATTATGCGTTATTAATATTAATTAATAATCAAATCCGCGCTTAGTGACTGTACACTTCGTTAAGAAACATAAACTATAAATAACTTATTGCGGAAATCACCGTGAGTGTTAAGAGAGTGCACTTGCATGTTTTAAGTAATTAGTATAATAGTATTTATAGGCACATTACATAGAAAATAATTTAAATAATTAAATAAATTAATTAGTCTCGGAAGAGAAATCAGAAGTATTAAGGACACCATCACTACTATGCGCCAAAATGTTATAAAAATCATATAGAGGAAATCTTGAAGTTAGAGCCTTATGTATTTTATCACGTAGAACGCAACCCTTATTAATTTTCAGAAAATAAAAAAGCTATAGTTAAATACTCCTTATAACAGTGTCTGCCAGTAAAAGTCCCGTGGTAATTAATCTAGCAGTGCCGGAGATTAGACGGAACAAATATGTACATATACAGACAGTAAGTTTTTTTTTTATTTGTGTTCTGGGTTATATATAAAAAGTCAGATGCATTTATACTCTTTTAGTCTGAAACTATTCTTTTGACATTATATTTGTAATGTTAATGTTATTAATTATTATGTATAGTAATAAGTGAATAGATCTTAATAACTTTTATTGTTTTAAATGCTATTCTTTCTTTTTAAACTCCAATTAATAATTAATCGTTAAGGTTCTCTCCAAATTATAACCACAACAAAAATACATATAACCTTGGAAGTCCCTGAACTAATTTTTTACTAACAAGGAAAGTGATCTTATAGATGGTAGCTTTTATCTTTGTAAGATATATACTCATTAAAATATGTACACCTGTATATACACCTCAAAAACTCAAGTGTCAGTCAGTCTCTGACAAGGTTCATGACCTTTCTGTGGATATCTGACATCACAATTAAAAACCACATGAACAAACTGAGCGTTACACAATGATGTAATGAATGTTCAAAATAAATATGTCAGTAGCAACAACAAAGTTATTATTACGGTACACAATACGTTCCTTATGAGATGACTTATGTTTCAAATATTCAACGCGTTATAATTGATATAAAACATATAAAACATGGTCATTCTATGTTGATGATATACATATAAAAACATAAATCACATAATTTTATTGAACAAACTGTTTCCAAGGCACTTCAAATTACAATAGAATCAAAATGGTTTATTTCAATTAAACCGATTAAATATTTTTGATTGACAATAGACGAAGTCAGTCAGACTAAATCAGCCAAAAAGTAATTATCTGTTTATAATATGTAGATCCTATCGAGACGAACAGATAAGAATCTCCAATGACACTCTTTTTCGAAATAGTTTACACACACAGTTTTTAATTAAATACGAGTAACACATTATTAATATTGTATTAATTCTGTGGTGTACAACAAAGAATATTGCATTATAATGTAACTTATTCTGAAATATAAACATAGGCGAGAACTACTATTATAATTAGGTAACAGTAGTCCGGAGATGACCAGCCCCGAACAACGGGGCTCGTTCACGAGCATGACATTATGCACCAAAGTACCCGGTCCCCCGTTAAACAGGAACATGTAAGTACATATGACGATTAAATTATATTAGTATTAGAAACAAAAATAATGATATTTTATTGCACATGTCTATGACTTCCTAAATCTAAAACGGATTTACAGATTTGAATGATCACCATTCACTCTGAAGATGTAATTTACAATACTTTGTTGTTATAAGCTTTTAACAAACCATATCGATGGTAATTTACACATAGTAATCATAGATTCCCATAGCTTTGTGGTTCAGATTATTCTCATTCATTATCATTTTATAGCAGACAATATCAATCATTAGTAAATTTATAAAATTATATTTATTAGTCGAAAATCAACCTTAAAAACCTTTAGACTAATGATGTGATTCTCACGTTAAAAGAACAGAAAAAAATATATGGTTGCATAATTCTCTGCATTATAAACCGTAGCAGCACAAACAGTTCAATAAAATATCACTACCACGAAGAGGAATGCAAAAGTAACAGTATTTTGTTTATAAATTGTAATTAAAATGATTTATAGAGTCGTTCTCCGTAACCCATTGAAAATTCCCAACACAATTTTGACATATTATCACTGTCGTGTTCACACGTAACAATGGCCCAACAGTATACTTATAAATTTATTCATATTTGGTATGCAAAGTGTCGAGTGACGAGTAGGTATGTGTTAAATTCTTTATTTGGAAAAGTTTGAGCAATTGTATGAGACAGAAGAGGTGAGGCTTCAAGAAAATATACCAATATAGGAAAACATTTGTTAAGAACTCAAGCTTATACGCTTTCTATGCGGTGCTAATCTTATTGTATCATCTTAAGGAAACTGGTTGAAAAGTCAAACAATATAAAATATTAATAATAAAATATTCTGCCACATACCTTCCACATTCAAGCTTCGCATAACTTGTAGATTCGCATGGGTAGTAATACGGCAAGCAATAACTAAACGTAAATAAGGAGTAATAAAATGTTCACCATACATAGCTTTATTCCGTAACGTTTTTATAGCGTTTTGCAACTTAACATAGACAGCAAGCCTGAAAACCAATCATTGGATATTAAAAGCTATCTTGAAAGATAAAGAAAACGGTGTGGTCTGATATAAGAAACCGTAGTTAGCCTTTGCGGTATTACGTACATAAATAGAAATTTTCTTAATGTTTTAAAAAGCAACTTATCTAAAATCAGGTAAATTAATCGAAAAGAGAAAAAACATAGACAATTTAGATTTTACTCGTAGCTACTAGCGTAGTACTCATTAGACTTCGTTGATGGCGAAAAAGAAGTAGGAACTAAGAAAATTTTGATAAAACATGAATAGAGGCTAAATGTTTTTTTTTTTTAAAGAAAGCAACAAGTGGAGTCTAAGAGTGGTTTCTACTCAAAATACATTAATTTCAATATAATGCACAAATATTTAATCAAAGAAAATAACAGTTAGTGTAACTTAATAACGTGACGTTATACTGTAAGTTTAAAACTCAAGGTAGTGATCTTGACAAGCGGCAGACAAACGTTACTTTTGACTGTCTGCCTCACTCTAATAAAGCAAAGTAGAAATGCTTAAAAACGAGACAGAGTAATGTTGTCAAAACAGACGGACGTTAAAAACCCATGCAATGAATTCAAAGAACAAGTAATAAATTGTAGACATGATATTTAAAACTACCTTTATACTGAGTAATTATACCTAGAATACTTTACATTACTTTATTTGACACAAATTATGATTGTTTAATGAAAATGTTATATATTTATTATGTTTCTTAGTTTCACCCTATGTCTTAAACATACATATGTATTTTATTTCTTGCTTTAATTTGCTTTTGAGGTTTTACATCAGTTTTTTTAAAGTTTATACAGCATTACCTACAAAATGGTACAATAGTTAATTATAAGTAAAAGCACTTCTTGTAATGCTGATTCAAAACAATGATTTTGAATTTTGGCAAGGTTATTTTCTGATCAGTACATTGATAATAATTGTAAATAAATATGAATTTGTTTTCAACATAAGCTACTAAAGTAAAAAAAAACTAGTTTGTCACGGTATCTGTGCACAAGCTGTCATACGACATCTTTAAAACAAAAGACACCTGATACCGAGGTAGTTGACACAGTCCGTGAACAGATACCCGCTGTCAGAAGATTTCTAGAGCGAATAGCGATAAGTACGCTTAAAAGCAGCCAGTATAATTGTTCAGATCGGTTAACGTATTGTTCCCTTTTGTTTGTGTTTTGTAAATGCTCATAGTTTCGATTATAATCAGGTTAAGTTAGATCATGATTACAAAATTATCCATAGGTACTGGGTAATCTTTAATTCGATTATTATGTATGGCTATCCACACATAAACTCGATCGTTTAGATGTAATGGTTTTTAGTAAGGGTGATTATAGAAATTCTAAAGCAAATGGGCATGGAATCAATTGAATACGAAGTGGTCAGCTCATATAATCAAGATCAAGTTCTCTACACTACTTCTGCATAGATACATACACTCACGCCTGTATTCTAGAAGGGGTCCTTGAAGCATATTCGCCGAATGATTTCGTTGCAACAAAGTAAAGCTTATTCCGTCGACCATTCACTTTGGGCATTCCATGGGAAAATCTGGATCAAGCAGATCGGTGTCGCATCCCTAGTAACTCGAAATGATCGATGCCGTTAAGTCCGAGTTCTCTAAACTAACTACTACTACTCTATGGAGAATTATTCCTAAAAAAAATTGTTTTAGAAGAGAAGGAAAGCCGCTTCACAAGAAATAATTCTAGGCAACTGGAGTTGCCTTATATTGTATTTATACTTGCTTCTTTAGCATAAAATACACAAGAATCTAGATTTAACAAGGTATCCCAAGCTTATTTAAAAAAAAAAGGAACAAAGACACACACAGTTCCCTTAAGCTAGTTAGTTATGCTATGTCGACCGCTTATACCTTAATAGACATAGGCAGTTAATTCCAAATGAGTATGTTATGTATATTAAAAATCATATATCTACATAAAACTTGTAACTGTTCATCGTTTTCTCAAACGACGTCCAACGTATCTATCGGAGACCGTTTTGAAATCACCGTAACAATGTTCATACGTTCTTTGCCTACTTATCGAACAGTGCCGTTACCAAACTACGCGGAATGTTAAAGAGTTCGAAATTCAAAAGATCGTAACATTTTGTTGAGCCAGCTCTACGTGTCGCCGCTATTATAATTTTCACACGAATATTGCATTCGAGATTTAAATACAGGCTTGTGAAGTTAAATTGCATTCGAAATTTAAATATAGGCACGATTTGTAAAACAATAGGGTTTCGGGTTGCCGACAGTAAAATTAAGCCATAAAACGTCTAATTTCGAAATAACTTCAAAGTTATGTTATTGAAAGTAATTAAGTTATTAATTTTATTGTAAAGTTAAAAGTTCACATAGAAGAGAAAACAAATATAAATTGTTGGTGTAAATACAGGAAGTAATTGTGTCTAATGACAAAGCTATGATTAAGTGGTGTTCTACATCACACTTGATCTAATTTCGCATTGTAGTGCAGTTCAGTTTTCACACGCGGTTCTGTGAAATGCGATGCGAAAATTAGGTATGTGTCACGGTAAGCATACTGAGAAAGTAATGCACATGTTTCGCAAAATATAATGTCTTTATTCTAAGCAACTATTAATTCCATAATGGAGTGAAAATGGATAGTCTGATTTCAGTAGACATGACATTTGAATGCTGTGACTCTCTCGCAAAAAGAGCAAATTAATTGTTTAAGAGTTAAATTCACAAGGTGAAGTACTACTAATATAATTGCAGTGTTACACTATGTAAGACAGATGATAGTATCAAAAGTGAGTTAGATGTTATCATAGACACTAAGGTTCTTAGCAATATTAAGGCAAGTGTCAAATCACTTTATAGAAACGTCTATTTAATCTATTTATTTTGCCAAAAGAACGCCAGCAGATATAAAAGTAATATAAAAACGGAATTAAGAATATACTCCAAGTTGGGTAAAAAAAAAACTATGAAATATAATGAAGATGATAATGATGCTTTTCTTATCACCCACCAATCGAATAGACGGAACAAACAACTGCAAAGCTGTTTAAATAATTGCTATGTATAATTCGTGAAATAAATGGTTTGAATGTAGATTCCTGATTTATTTGACCGTAAAAGAAGCATCGAGAACAAATTCATAACGAATCATTTGAAAACCTTGTACGGTCTCTTTATATAATATTAAATTATGAACAGTATAAAGAAATAGAGGTCGCTTAATTTTGTTACACAAAATCATCAGAAAGTGTATGTATGCAGGTGCAGTAAGAGAACACATAACATTTATTTTTTTATGTACAGGCCTGTAGGTTCATTGGTTATTCATACTGACTGATCAGCTTGATGTTGTGGATTCTATTCCTACCCAGAGGATTATCTTTGGTAAATATCTTTTAAATTTCCAATCTGTCAATGAAATATTTGAATTTACAATGCATTTTCTTACCGCTCTTAGAAGAAACGTATCGTTAATTGCATCGTCAAGCATTTAATTGCATAGCTACGTAAGTTAAGTCTAGCTCGCCATTTCTCGTCTATATCGATTACCTAACTGGGCGGTTGCATCTCGGTTACCTCACTCGATTGCGAAGGTCGGCGTGTGTCGCGATGGTAATACAAGCTGCCGCTTTTGTTTAGGTCTTTCTTGATCATGATTATTGCAATATGTACTTACTTTAAACCCTCACATTAAGAAATATTCTCTATCCATATAAAGTAATGTACTTTTGAAGGGATTAAGTGAGGTAAGTTGTTTGTGACGCTTATTAAATATTGGTTCTTGTGAGACAAGAATATTATTGATGAAAGTAAGTACAAGTGATTTTATAAATCTGGTAACCTATAATTACACTTTAGGTCCACTGTCAATGTCATAAACTCGATAATCATTTGCCGTATGGCTATTTCCAAAGCGTTTAAATTTCACATAAAAAAACTCGACAATCGATCCTTTTCTTTTATCGAGACTCAGTACGGATCTTGCTTATGCCTTTTACCACTTGACATAAGAAATTCATATACGTAACTCTTGATATAATTAAAAAGCTTAATTTACAGTAGATTGTTTATAAAAAAAAAGATTGAGAATATCTTCCTTTGTCTTGAAAATAAGACGAAATTTTATTACGAATATTCATTTTATTTGTAACTAATCTGCCTTTTAAGTTTAAATATTCACTTACATATTAAACACTCGACTATTGCAAAAGCTTCTGTGAAACCAATTACCTGAAACAAGAGTTAAGTTTGTTAGTGCAAGAAAATACACAATGGTGTAATCAACAATCGATATAAAGCATGTCAATATGTCGAACCTCGAGAGCACCACAGATTACGAAACAATACTTATAAATACGGCTGCCTATTAACTTTCGATACTTAAGAGACTTGTTAACATAAATGAGATTGTCAAAGGAGGTTTATAGTTTATACTGATATACCTATATTTTTAAGATAGTTTTTTTTAAAAGACGACTTCCGCACTACGATTAAATTATTAATAGATTATTTAGGCCTTTCACAGCAACGTTAGCGTTTGTTTCAAATTAAATATACGAAACACGAAACCCAAACCCGCGTCCCAAACCCACGTCTACTCAAAGCTTGATAGCGCACTTAGAACTCTTGGGTTATAGTGGAGGTGTTCATTTGTGGCGGGTTCCACTGCTGGGCCACATATGCAAATAAAAAAATGCAACGTTGGACTGTTATCTATCAGACAGTATTCATGTATACAGGCAATGCCCGGTAGACGTCTATAGGCTTGCCTCCTGTTACGTAAGTAGGACTAAGTTATGGTTGGTAAAATTAAATGTGGGATTTTAAAACACCTCTGCCTTCGGGGATACAGGCGAGTCGTGAGTATTTGTAACCAATCAAGGACTAAATCATTTTATTTTGTCAGCATACATATTTAATTTTAGTCAGCATATATATAAATATTTTCGGAAAAGCTTAGCTAACATTCTTCATAAAAATCTCCATAATCAGAATTTACACACAATTTCTCAAATCAAATAAAAGAGTCATTATTTCAATTGACATGAATCATCAACACTAATAATGAAAGCATCAAGTTATGTCAAAGATTGACAGAATGTATAATGATGACTGTCTATTCTACATCTTCCTCCGGGCAATATGGCGTACTTCCGGTTGCTTTCTAACAAACAGACACGCATAATAACACTCATTTATCATTATCTGTTATCTTTATGTCCGTAGCAGTATAGTATGTAATTATAATACCTAATATGTAATAGATGGTATCGATAATGTATATGTTCGATGTTAGTTTAACTGAGTGGGAAGTAGTTCTTTGTCAAGCCCTAGAACCTCAAAGGCTTGATATCACTTCGACATCAAATTCGCCTTAATAGTGAGTATGTATATATACAGGGCATAAGATTTTGGGATACCACCAGCAAACAGGGTTTTTAGAAGTGAAAACTTCTTTAGGCGCGTTGAGGACTTTTAGGGTGAATAATCATGGAAATTGTCATCATCATCATTGAACGCTTTCCATGAGCTATATGTATACTGTGTATATATATGTGTACTTTTTGGATGAGCAAAAAGCGTGAAACTCGCGTCATCGTTACCGCACGCTGCCCATGAGCTGTATGTATAGTATGCTGTGCATAATCTAATAGCTCGACGATACAATTCACAGGTCACTTAGTTTTCACTTCTATCGGCAGTCCCCAAAGACTGTAATTTTGTTTAGCATATATTTCTATCATAATAAGTATAGTGAGTGCATGTTCAATGTATTAACATTTTTATTCTCAAAGCAATTCTACTACTGACTCTACTCAATATTTTTTATGAAATTGATCAGATATTTTAAATATTCATTAAGCATTCAAAATAAATACTGCAGCAACGAAATATAAATGCAATAAGCATGTTTTACTTGAGTGGTTCAGATCATTTCAATAATCCTTTACAAAATCATAGTATTTTTTTTTTGATACAGCTACAGCAACAGATAACTTTGTTACAACTTAAGATAGTGCTTCGAGAAAACTCTAAAAATTCCATATATCAGGCCATGAATTAATGTTTCTTTATAATAAGCTCAGCTATTAACAGTGATAGAGCCATGCTTATGCATGAATGGGCCGGCTCGACCGGTGCGATACCAAGGTCGAAAAGAAAAACGGTTGTGAAGCATGCATTTCCCTGACATTGGTGAGGTTTCTGTAGACACAACTCCCACTCTCTCTTTTCCTCACCCCTGTTCCTCCTCCCCTTTTCCAATCTCTTCACCCCCCCTCACTTTTTACCCCTCCCTTCATCCCTCATTACCCTCAAATTCGGGCAGAGCACTTACGACTCTTGAGTTGCAGGTGTTCATGGACAGCGGTTGTCACTTACCATCAGGTGAACCATCTGTTCGTCTGTCCTCCTATAATGAAACAAGAAAAAAGCTCATGATAAGGTACCAATATGATAGGTATACACCATATGTATATGTACTACCGAGCTATATACCGTACTCCGCAGCGAGATGTTTTATTGTCTAATGATTCATCAATTAATAGTCTATATCTCTTGTACGATTGAAAGAAACTTACAGAGCTTAGAAAAAGATCCTGCCACTTTTTGAATATAGATAGAGCTTACTCCAATAGCGACAGATAAAACCATTTTAAAGAGTATATCGGTTTATTTTTTTTTTTGCAAGTCTGAGTCCTTTTTTTACTTACACTTAAACGGATAAAACGAACGAATAAAAAAAAACAACAGTTTCGAGTTCAATCACCCACAATATGGTAAACGATTTTAAAAACCTCTAGTATGTACGTATTTATGTAGATACGTAACTGTATTTTTGACGTCTTGCGAACTACTTAAGTTAAAAGGCGATCAATTCACACAACACCAGTTTCCGGATACGACTCGAAAATACAAACAAAGATCTTCCTTTGTTCATGCCGACGTAATTTGAGCAAGAATCGAGTTTAACCTGTTTTAAGTCAATCACTACTTGACTTACAATTTTTTTTTTTTATTTTTTTTTTATTTGTAAGCCTACCATAATGACTCCACTTTGCCTGATGGTAAGCAATAAATGGAGTCCAAGAGTGGTGGTCACCATCCTCATTGCATGTCTAGTCAATTCAGCATGGTGACCCACACTATGGCGGCCTGGTGAGATGCTTTTTCACGCCCCGCTTAAAAGACCCGGGATCAAAGTGGGAAGGAAACACGTGCGCTGGTAGAGAATTCCAGGCTTTTACCGATACGGGTACGTATATTTTCGACGCTCAAACGATGACTCCTCAGGCCAGCACGTGTAGTCCTGTAGAGGAAGGGAGAAGGTGGGACCAATTGGAAGAGCTCGTCAGAACACTCCCCATGATGTAGGCGATAGAGAACTGCCATAGAGGCGACATCTCTTCGCAACTGCAGGGGCTCAAGAGACTGGGTGACCTCAGGACAGTCTATAATACGGCCATTACTTCGTAAGCGTAGAATTAAAAAAATGGCGGAAGTGTAATGGCTAAGGCATCGGACCACCACTTGATCTCAGCTCATATCTATTATAAAATGTACTGAAAATCTCGGAACTAATAATGATAGTCCGCCTCTGCCTATCCCTTTGGGTATACAGGCGTGAGCGAATGATAGATATAGAACGATGCCCATGCTCCACTTTTGCTGTATGTAGTTTACCTATTCAGTAAACAGTATTCAAAGTATTCAGTAAAAGTTACCGGAATAATTTGGGTAAGCACCTACCCTGATTAAAAGCAAGCTAGGGGTGGGTTTGTGGTCCACTCCAGAGTCCAGAGTTATAGAACAGTCACAAGGAACTCAATTATGTAAATAATCATGTTGCGTTTGATGCGCTTCTGCCTACCTAAAATATAGCTTTACAGTAAAATATTTACTACAAAATGGTTTAATTACGAATAAAATCGTCAGAATAAGGATTATTGTCTTTGTCCTGACAACGAGTCAATTAAATAACTTAACATAAATATTACTGTTTGTGTGTGTTGTATAACTTGCTGTACTTATTTTTTGGCCAAAACTTGTCCTGAAGGCCAACATATTTTTTTTTATTTACAAAAAACTGTTGTAGCTATTCCTTATTTAATTACGAACATAGTAAGTAAGAGCATAGTAGTTTTATCAATACTTCACACCCATTCGCTTGTATGTTTAAAAGAAGATAAGTCTCAACTGTGTGTCATGCAACTTCAGTTAGAAACATACAATCACAGGGTTCATTAAATTACATTATTACAGTTAAATCTAGAGTATAAAACTAAATTTACTGAAGTAGGAATAAGATTTCTGTCTAATATTTATAATTTATGTAATTAATACTTTTTGACAGATTTAAAATGCAGTTGGCGATTATTTTCTCATTTGAAACGAACACACTTAACACACTATACAAAACACGTAATTGCCAAAATATGTGACATTGAATGAACCTTGTCATCGGAGTATAAACAAAAAAGTTTCGAATTGGAATATTCGAAGGTAGGTTCTGCTCACACGCCGCATGCAACGGTTAGCTGACTCATAGTTCCGTGGAACAAATGTTCGCATTGTTTGCTGCACATATCTACCAAGATGTACATTAACTAAAGCCTGCACGCGATTCATATCAAATAAAAACATAGCATGGCCTTTGGTATTATACTCCTTCCTTCACAAAAATATATCTTATGCATAATAAACTTGCAGTGTCCGTCTGGCCGTATAATATTTAACGTAATTACATATTCTAATAATTATAAGTTATTTGTTCTTAACGCATTAATATAGGAGTTTTTTTCTTTTTTTATATAAGCCTACCATAATGGTGACGCCATTTCGCCTGATGGAAAGTAATAAGTGGAGTCCAAGAGTGGTGGTCACCATCCTCATTGCATGCCTAGTCCGTGCAGCATGGTGAGTATGGTGACCCACGGCCTGGTGAGATGCTTTTTCATGACCCGCTTAAAGACCCGGGATCAAAGTGGGAAGTTGTGAATTATTCCCGTTCCGTGCAAATATTTGTTTGCATATATCATAAATATGTATTATATTAATAAGTAATAGACTATTATCTATCAGACAGTATATACACAGGCAGTGTCCGGTGGACGGCAAAAAGCTTGCCCAATATTTCGTATGTAGGGTTAAGTTATGGTTAACAAAATGTTAGGAGGGGTCCGGATGTCTGAACAAAGCTGTTCCCGGATTCCTCCTATTTTACGCGCAGAATGGCACACCGTGTGATTTTAGTTGGTTCGCCGGTAAAACGCCGGTGGAATGACGGCTTGAGGGGGTTTCCACACGAAAAAAAAAAGGTTACCAAACGTTTTATACTTATTTGGCTACCCCTTCCGTATCTGTGTGTATGTGTTTGTGTATTAACAAATATATGTATATCGTTTACTGCAATCCACTAGACACAGGATATATGTATATCTATCTGTAAGTATGTTTATATGTATTCTAGAGCCCAAAGTACAAGCTATGCTTATTGTGGCTGTGTAATATGTCCCACGATGTTATTACGAGTTTCGTATTCATAAAAAGATCTCGGTCAGCGAGCTCATACTTTGCACATATTGTAGTAAATGGAAGCGTTTTGATGCCATATGTTGCAACTATGCTCAGCTGTATTAACACTTTCTTAGACATTGCACTCGTATTCATTTCAGGGTCAAAGAAAATTAACACCTGTATATTAACACTACGTACTACCATTGTTGGTGCAATAACATTGTTTTCTTTGGAGAAAACGCAATAAATATACTTTGAATTTTTTTATCACCTTTCTTAAAATATTATTAGATTCATAGTTAGCTTAGTTTAATTCTGTACTTTAAATTCATTAATATTATTCACAAGGAAATAGGTTCTAAAATAAATAGAAGGCGAAGAGATGAGATAAATTCAAAATACCTATAGGTATGCATGTATGAACATTATCAATTGTTTAACGGACTCGTAAGTTATGACATTTTATATTGTGCACTCCATAACCTACATTATAGGTAAATAAATATTTTATTCAAATTTCTCAAAAATATTTATTATAACGTATACAAAAAACATTGAAATACAGATATTAAGATAATAAAAAATCACCACGTCTTCACGTCCATTGGTTTCTAATGATAAATTCAGACGTTTATGTCTAGTTTATAAGTTCTACATATCTGATACATTAATTATATCAGAGAACCTATCCAGTCTATTCTTACTTATTATTTCTACAAGTTTCAATGCTAATGATGTCGGCAAAACTGGTTTTTATTAAAGGAATGTTGTTAAAGATACATACTCTGCGAAATAAGCAACATTTAGCAACGAACATTCCGATCAGTTGTTGTTTGGGTCTCTAACCCTATCAAATATAGAACAAACATGAAGTACTAAACATATTAGTTATTATAGTGTATTTAGTGACTACAAAGAACAATATAAATAAATCTACCACCTTTTTCCGTTCGCGGCAGAGAGAACGGACAGTAACTTGCTGCTGTCTTGTCATAACTGTACATAGTGTAACATAACCCTCAAGTGTCATTGCACCCTTCATATAAGCCCATCGATTTCGAGTAATTAATCCAGACCTTTTTAAAGAAGAACATGTCTACTCCGATCAAATTGGTGATATTCTGAAGAAAAGACAGGTCAGAAGTACCCGAAACCGACGGGCTTGTATGAAAGGTTTAATGACAGTAGAGGAAGCCCGTGATGTAAGGATATAAGCAGGTGGCGGTCTGTTGTCTCTGCTTACCCCGATGGGAAAAAGGGGTAAGCTTATGTATGTATCTTCTACATAGAACAAAAAAACGTTTTCTATGTTATCTGGTAATCTTGATTTTACTTGTTTATTTAAGTATCCTCTTTCTTTTACTGGAAGTGAAATTTAAACATCAATCATCCATCAACTTCTATAATAAGCTTCCTATTGGTATACTCATCAGCAGTAAAAGTTCCATGGATCGATGTTTCATTGGGAATTATGTACATGTTTATATTATATGATTTATAATCGACTAATCGATGTTTGATTAATCGGTAGTAAGAAAACTCATAACCATTTCGTTGTCGTGTTGTCGTGTGTCGAATACACGAAATTACACAGATCCGTAACGATCTCACTAGGTCAGCACGTTATTGGCACATCCTCTTGAAAAAAGTAATACATCGAGAATTCGGCATTTATGTTAATATATCTTAGTAATATTAAGTTCCGATTTACACTTTTTTTTAATAACAGGACAGAACCTGATGGTAATGAAAGGCACCACACCCCCCCTGATGCTCAAGAGTCGTAAGTGAGCTGCCCGCCTTTGGCGTGATGAGGGATAGCGGGATGCGGGCAGGGGAAAGAGGAGAGGGGGGATGAGGGGAGGAAAAGAGGAGAGGGGGAGTCAGGACTCCGGAAACCTCACTAATTTCGGGGAAATGTAAAGGAAGCGGTTCATAACCGGTTTTCTGTGATACCGTGGTATCGCACCGGTCGCAAATCGAATTCATTTTATAAAGTAGGTATAATGTTTTTTTATAAAGATGTATGAAAAACCCTTTCATACAATCCCCATCCTCTTTAATACAACCTTTCACGTATTGTTGTATGTTTGCGGCTGTGATTTTACGATCACGTATGTCATTTTGACAGAAGCGTACTAAACACCCACATTTTGCCAATCAGAATTTGGTCCGACTAAGCTAACAAGGGCAAGGCTGTAACGGTACATATATATACTGTCTGATAGATAACAGTCCGATCCCTCATTCATACCCACGGGAGCAGATGGGGTGACCCTATTGTACTAAACCACGCGGCGGTAGTTTGTCAGTTCACTAGTAAGCCATTTTTTTTATATCAATGTAATACGGAAACAAGCGGAAGTGTTACGAATGCAAGTTTTCGAAAGTATAACACGATGTATTTACGCCACTTACTAACAATTATGTATATTTTTTTATTTCCTCTTGTCTTATTCTGCTAACTGAAAACATTACATTACATTAATTAAATATCTTATCAGGCTGTTGCATAATAAACCTTGTATAAATAACAAAACACAACAAATAGTTGAGAATAAATTATATATTATATGTATATGTCAATATATATAGATAGTAATTAAGGCGTTAGAGGGCTCGGACTTGCCCCTATTACGTAAGTGAGTGTTTGAGACGTCTTCTTTCTTGACCCTCAAACTAAATCAGTTATCATAAACCAAATAATTTAAAAAAATATATATACTAAAGCGATGATACAACTACTACCCTGTGTTCTACATAGTGACACAAACAACGTGCCTACATAAGCACATATATGTTATGAATCCGTAGAAATCACACATATCTGATTGAGTTCTATCTATATTTAACTTAACCCATGCAATTATCTAAGCAGAGCCATTGATTCAGAGCAATTCAATCAACGGACACAAAGAACACCCAAACAGACTCGGCACAGCTATTTGTGGATCACACAAGTTTTTGTCCTGTATGGCCCGCAATACTTATGAAACTTTATATGTATTTGTAATATTTTGTTGGAAGGGAATAAATGGGTATTGGTCACGACAATAATAAATCATTAAAAGATAAATAACATTTATCCTCTTGACTACAGAGCAAATGTTTAAGGCATATTAGTAAAAATCATTATTATTGTTTTGTAACAATATCTAGAATAAAAGAAAATTAGGTATTTAGTTAACAATATAATCCTATTCAAAAGAGTATTGCAACAAAATTGTCTTTTTATTGCCATAACAAAAGCTAGTACTTATTCTATTTTTTTTAAAGACAACTCGCGCACTAGGATTAATTAAATTAAATTCCTGTGTTGCGGGGGACTTTACAAACATTCAAACAACGAACACAAAGAACACCCAGATTTATAACAACAATGAGGATTACACAAAGTGTTATCCCGTGCGGGGATCGAACCCACAACACTCGGCGCGCCAGCGTAATGGCGAGGTGACCACTTAAACCGCTACGCCATCTGTGCAGCCCATTGTAAGGTAACGGTTGAAGGAAATACAAAGAGTTTTATACAAAATCACACATTATCCGGTAAGAGGTCTTTAAAAGCCGCCTCAAGAGTAAGGGCTCTTTCCCACCGAACGGCGAGCAGAACGGACCGACCCGATCAGTATCGTATTCTCAGTTGCTTTTTATTGTCTCTTTGTGTGTAAAATTGCTACTCTTTTGTTATAAAAATAATGGTTGACCTCGGATTTTCTAACATATCTAGAGAGAAGAGACCGAAAGAAGAGGAAGACAGAAGAGGGGTACCTGTTATCAATCGTAGTAAAGAGGTAGTAAAACTATTGTAAGCAGTAACCTTAATGGCCTACACTAACTATAAAGGTTTTAAATGTCGCCGATGAACAAAAACTGCACTTCAAAATAAATCGCTTTAATTTTCGTAAAACCTTTAAACAGACTAAATGGGGTACTAACCTAGCAAAACTAAAACTTGATAAAGCTAAATGGATCCTTGTCTACTATTCGTAGTTAAATTAAGTCTTACACAACGACCGTTTCAATTGGCAAAATAGCATCGCAATAAGGCCTGGGGTACACCTAGTGAAAGTACAATTGTCACCTGTTGTAATATTGGCGTACCTGGAATAGGCCGTGTATCCCCCGGTCTTATTGCCACGGTAATCGCAAGCAATCAAATTAATTTCTGTTTGACACCTTTTCCTGATATCTAGGAGTATATGATATGGGCTTGAGATTATAATTTGTGTTCAAAGCCTGTAATTTACTCGCTATTGGCTGATTGGAAATTAATATATTTCTGATAGTCTATTAGTTATGCAGGTTAGAGTAGAACAGGTATTCAGAATACCTATAGTAATTTAATTCGAGGAATATGGAATCTCGGTATGGAACTACTCGGTATACACTTCATATTTATATAGGCGTCCTAACTTAGCTTTAAGTTTTATTTCATAAAAAATAAGAAGACATTTATTGAGCATGAAAAGCACTGGATTGGTATGGTATGGAACAGCCAGACTCAGAACAACATTTTTATGGATTGCACAAAGTGATCGAACCCGCAACACACGGCGCGGGAGCTTAGTAGCGAGGTAACTACTGCACAATCAATGCAGTTACGTTTGAAAGAAAGAAATCAAAATTGAATGGTCCTTAGCTAACCAGCAAACAGTTTACATAACTTCCAATGCTATCAGAGCGACACATCTGGTGTTGCCACAGGGCGAGTCTACAACCTGCCGCGATCTTTATTACAATTACTATTGCAAACATTTTACTATCCACCAGTTAAAGTTCAGTAAGTTCCCGGGCAGGGCATTTCAAGTCTTACGAAATAACATTACAAACACGACCTAAGACCCAATGGTAGTTAAACATGTAACTGAATAATAAAACTAAACATTATGTTACTATTTTATTTGTAATTTTATTAAAAAAAAAAATATTGTTAATTTTAGAAGTCATGAAAATGTATTACTAGATTTCGAAAGGAAATACTTTTCACTATAACAGAATGTACTTTTTCTTTTTAAACAAATCCCATCGCCATTTCAGTAGTATTTATGGTTAAAGTCCTTCAAAATTATAAGGACAGATCATGGCCAGACTTACAACACAGATGTGGTTGAGTTCAGTTTGTACCGAATTATCCGTTCTACTGTATGTCAAGACTGGCAGCTCAAAACTGAAATTGTTCTGAAGTATAAAGACCAGGCTGGACGCCCATATGGCACAATTTGAGTTTTCCTTTTTATACGATATAGGGCAAACCAACAAACGGGTCACCTGATCGAAAGCAACTACCGAGGGTGCCGGCATATGGACACCTGTAACTCAAGAGTCTCAAGTGTGTTGCCGTTTGGCAGTACGCTCTTTTCTTGTAAGTGCAGCCGTATAGGTCTGAAGATACCCCAGGCGACAATTTGTTCCACAGTTGGTTGTGTGAGACAGTAAGTTTCTAGAGAAGGTGAACACAGTAGTAGAGTGCCAATCAGTTTCAGATAAAACTTCCATCCACATGATGGAAGTTTCGTCGCGTTGAACGATGCCTGATAGATGCGTTTGCGGTATAAATACGAACAATTATTGGGAGCATAGACTTCTATTATTAATAAATTTCTTCTCAAGGCTAGTCATAGGATATGCCATCACTTTAAATAACTAACCAACGTGTAAAAGTGTTTTCCCAAAGGGGCTGTGAGAATCTGGTCGAGTTCAGCGCCAAGAAAACACAAGCGTGTGCGTTCTCTACCAAAAAGTCTCCATTCCTTCCCCTTCCTACTCTTCAGAGCACCCAACTGCCACTGCAGGATAGGCTTAGTATCCTGGGTATGGATATTTGCCGGGATCTCAATCCGCGCGATTACATCGAGAGTGTCACCAAGGCGGCCTCGCGAAAGCTCGGCGTTTTGAACAAGGTGAGGCGGTTCTTCTCGCCCGAGCAACTGTGTCTTTTATACAAGACTCAGGTTCGCTCCTGCGTGGAGTACTGCTCTCATCTCTGGGACGGCTATGCGCAGTATTTGCTTGACGCTCTCGATCGGTTGCAACGGAGTCGGCATTATCGACTGTCCTGAGATCACCCAGTCTCTTGAGCCTCTGCAGTTGCGAAGAGATGTCGCCTCTATGGCAGTCCTCTATCGCCTACATCACGGGGAGTGTTCTGATGAGCTCTTCCAATTGGTCCCACCTTCTCCCTTCCTCTACAGGACTACACGTGCTGGCCTGAGGAGTCACCGTTTGAGCGTCGAAAATATACGTACCCGTATCGGTAAAAGCCTGGAATTCTCTACCAGCGCACGTGTTTCCTTCCCACTTTGATCCCGGGTCTTTTAAGCGGGGCGTGAAAAAGCATCTCACCAGGCCGCCATAGTGTGGGTCACCATGCTGCATTGACTAGACATGCAATGAGGATTTTGACCACCACTCTTTGTCTCCACCTATTGCTTTCCATCAGGCAAAGTGGACCACTATGGTAGGCTAATATAAAAAAACAAAAAAAAGATCTTTTAATTCACATAATTCTCTCTCTCTCTCACTCCTTGAAAAGAAACAATTCTTTACCACAATCTGTTACGCTCTGCGTAAGTAGTTTCTTTTACTCTATTAGTTCTCAACAAAACATGCTCTTAAAAATCTACGAAAAGAAAAATATAAGCTTTCAAAAAACACAACGAAATGATTTTTTATATGTAATAAAGCGAATCAATTATCTATATGTGAATAGTAAAGCTTTTCATTTCCATAATAATGGACCGATAACAATTACCTATATGTATAACGAATATGTAGTAATAAAAACAAAACATCTAGGTGAACAATATAAACAATTCATCAAATCGGCGGGCTGCTTTCTTCTTTCTTTTCAGAAATAGTCAAGAACTTATCACGGAATCTCAGAATATGTCAAAGGCACTAAGTACATTCTATCATATACTAGTGAATTTGCAGTTCCTTATATAATAATGACACTCATTCATATAATACGTAGGGTTTAACGTTAAATAACAATAACAAAAAGTTATACTTGCCATATCGTGACGCCGTGAGAAAAAACCCGTTACCTGTAGAAATGTGTAAAGGAAGCGAAAGTATAAAATTGTACTATAGACAGTTAATCTATACTAACCAATGCCTTTTTCCCTGTCTTATGCAACAGAATCTTAACGCGTTGTTCCTCGACAATATTAAGTATAATTCATACCAATATCATCGGCAAATCCGTGGGTTGTACCATATGTATAGAGCAGAGTCGCACTAAGTTCACGTAATATGAAAAAGTTTTATACTCACAAAGTTATACTTTTTATATATCCGCAAATGTAATTGTCATTACTGAATTCAAATAAAAAAGCAGTGCCTACATTAATTTTGATTAGGCACTTCTTTAGACTTACGTGTAAAACCGTCGCATTTTTATTTATTTTGTTTAATTATCGTTTCTTTAATATATATTAGTTTATAATTGAAACGAATGACGCGAACAAACTTAAATAATGTATTATTGATGAATATTCCTTATCACAGTAAGTTACGTCTGCAGCTGTACTGCCAGCGATTGGTCATGCCTAAGTTTCGTACGCCTTTCTGATACACGACCGAATGACTAGTAAGCATTCGCCGTCAATTGGTTCAGCGTTTACAGTGATCTCGGAGTCCTGACTTTTCTGTAGGGACATCATCCTATTTCCATATCACTAAGCTTAAATACCATCATCATCATCATCATCAGCCTATCGCAGTCCACTGCTGGACATAGGCCTCTCCCATTGCACGCCACTTCAATCTATTTTCGGCTTCTCGCATCCAGCTCCTGCCAGCCATCTTGCGCAAATCGTCACTCCACCTGGCCTGTGGGCGTCCTACGCTACGTTTGCCGAGACGCGGTCTCCACTCAAGAACTCGTTTTCCCCAACGGTCGTCGGTTCTGCGGCTAATATGGCCAGCCCATTGCCACTTCAGCCTGCTGATCCGGTGGGCTATCTCGATTACTCTGGTTTTCTGCCGGATCACCTCATTCCTGATGCGATCCATTAAAGAAACACCGAGCATAGCCCTTTCCATAGCACGCTGAGCAACTTTAAGCTTGTGGACCAGCCGTACCGTAAGTGTCCACGTTTCGGCTCCGTATGTCATGACGGGTAGGACACACTCATTGAAGACTTTCGTCTTAAGGCACTGTGGGATCGACGATGAGAAGACTCGGCGTAGCTTCCCAAAGGCTGGCCAACCCAGCCGAATTCTTCTGTTCCCCTCGTCCTCAAAGTTGTTTCTACCTAACTGCAATGTCTGCCCGAGATATACATATTTTTGAACAACTTCCAGAACGGCCCCGTGTACCGCAATCGGTTCCGGTAGTACATGCTTATTGAACATAATCTTGGTTTTATCCAAGTTCATCCGTAGGCCGATGCGTACAGAAGAGTCAGCTAGGTCATTCAGCATCTGCTGTAGGTCCTGCAGCGTCTCTGCCATGATGACGATATCGTCTGCTAATCGCAAATGAGAAATGTATTCGCCGTTGATGTTGATGCCACGCCCTTTCCAGTGCAGCGTCTTGAACATGTCCTCCATTGCATTTGTGAACAATTTCGGGGAGATAACATCCCCTTGTCTCACTCCTCGATGCAATGGTATTGGCCTTGTTTGCTGGCTCTGTACTTGGACGGACATGGTGGCAGCTTCATAGAGACATCTCATCACTTGAATATATCGCCAATCTACTTGGCAGATCTCGATCGAGTCAAAGGCCTTCTCATAGTCCACGAATGCTAAACACAGGGGCTGATTATATTCTTCGGTCTTCTGTATAATCTGCCGCACTGTGTGGATGTGGTCTATGGTGCCATATCCTCTCTGAAATCCAGCCTGCTCCGGTGGTTAGAATTCGTCGAGAGTTCGCGCAAGACGGTTCGTGATGATTCTTGAAAACAGCTTGTAGACGTGGCTTAGAAGGGAAATTGGTCGATAGTTTTTCAACATTGTCTTGTCACCCTTTTTGAAGAACAAGACGACCACACTCCTACTCCACAGGACAGCGTTGAAGAGCTTTTGGAGCTCCCTTATTACAGGTTTACCTCCAGCCTTTAGCAGCTCTGTTGTAACGCCATCCTCTCCAGGGGCTTTTCCATTTTTCAGCTGTCTAAGAGCCATCTCAATTTCGTCGGTAACGACTTCTGGCAGGTCTTTGGTGAAGTGGCGTGTTAATGCGGCTCTGGGGTCCTCATTTACGGGATCCGGTCGAGATGCATGCGAAGCGTATAACCGGCCATAGAAGCTTTCTACTTCCGAAAGGACTGCCGGCTTCGAAGCAACGACTTCTCCGGTTGCTGTAGTCAACTTCGTCAGGTGGCTTCTTCCAAGAGATTGTACGACCACTTTTGACCCCCGATTCTGCTCGATCGCCCTTTCAATCGAGAGAGCGTTAAAGCATCGGAGGTCGTGTCGTACGAGCTTACTAATCTCTCGGTTTAGAGTCCGCTTTGCCAAAGAAGTGACTGGTGGGTTTAAACGTCGTTCCTTCATTAACCCTAGGGTTCCCTTCCGAAAGCTTCGACTTCCTGCCCTTACGCTGCAATTCACAAAATCTCGTACCTTCTTCCCTGAGAACCCGAACCACGTTTTCGAGGTTCTGGCTTACGTCTTTTGTGGTTTCCTAGGAAGCGAATCGGTTTTCCAGCTTTGCCTGGAACGTTTCAGATCCTATCATGGCTTGAAGCAGAGTTGGTCGGAGCATGGACTTCATCAAACGAACACGTTCAGCCTTAAAGTCGATATTTAGAGAGCCTCGGACAAGTCGGTGGTCACTACCGGTATTAAACCTATTGATCACTGAGACATCTCTGAATATGTGCTTCCTGTCCGACATGATGAAGTCGATCTCATTTTTGGTCAAAGCGTCGGGACTTTGCCACGTCCACTTTCTCTGGGGCTGTTTCTTGAAAAATGAATTCATCAAGAAGAGCCCCTCACGTTCGAGGAAGTTAACGAGCATTTGCCCCCTATGATTCCTGCTTCCAAATCCATAGGATCCTACTACCGATTCGCTACAATTCTGTACTCCCACTTTAGCGTTGAAGTCACCCATATCAACGTTGTAGTGGGTCTTAGTGGAACAGTGGAGGGCCCTCGATATGTCATCAAACATATCATCCACCTCGTCATCCGAGTGTGCCGAGGTCGGTGCGTACACTTGCACAACCTTGAGGCTATACCTCTCGGTAAGCTTGACAATGGTGTACGCTACCCTGCTCGACACACTGGATATTTCCACAACGTTGTCAGAAAGGGACTTATTTACCAGAAACCCAACGCCACCTTGGGATTGTTGGCCCCCCTCGCGGAAGTACATCAGGTGGCCTGACTCGAGGGTTATCGTGTCCTCCCCCTCTCTTCGGACTTCACATAGCCCTAGGATATGCCACCTAATCTTCTCGAGTTCAACCTCAAGTTGCGCCAGATGCGAGTCTAGCCGTAACGTGCGCCCATTATACGTAGCCAGGGTCAGTGGGTTTTGGTGGCCTCTCGTAACCCGGAGATTCTTAGCACCCCCCGCCCCGTCGTAACCGTGGTCGCCACCATGACCAGGAATAGCGGGGCCGCCGGGAACTGGGGGCCGTGGCTTATGTTGCGTCTGCATTGGGAGGAGATTTGCCCATAATCGCCACGCTGGGCAATACCACAAAACTAGAATAAAGAGCTGTTAATAAAAAAAAAATATTACAACAAGATTGAAGTCCGTACCTGCCTTAGTGATTTAAAGCCTACACAGTAAAAATTGTTGGAACATGGATAAATCACATAGAAAGAAAGCGATGAATTGATAACGATTTTGTCAGAGAAATCGATATTAATTAAAGAATATAAATTGAAAAGATAGAAAAGTGACGTTTTAATCGATTATTCGATGCAAGTATTTTTTTATTGCTGTTAACAGCTTGTGTCAGCTATCACTTTGAGCAAAAACACTTTTGATCTTTAATTAAAGAGCTATACTTGTTGATAGCGTAGATCGTTCGACATTTTAATTATGTTTTTTTTAATTTATATCAATTTAATTACTTGTAACATTTAGGACATACGCTAGTCGTTGTATTTTCTTTAAAGATTTAACGTAGCCTTTTTTGTTTAAATTGTCACGGGTCACAAAATCTCATCATCACCTAAAGTCACACTCATCACCTAAACAGTTAAAAAGCAGAATGGTTGGTATGTGGAACTCAAAAGGACTAAAATTGCACGGTGGGGTTTTTACCATAATTCTTCATTACATACATCAATATAATATATGTTATATTTAAAATAAGGTAATTACAAATCAATTTGATTGAACTGTTTCATGAAGGGGTAAATGTTTTAATGAAATAAAAATCAACAATAAACAAAATAAAATCGTGGTGATATTGTGAAATTATTTGAGTCATTACCAAATCAACGTGTAGAAAGCAAATTATAGCACACATGTAACAAAATAAAAAATAAAAAACTTGTTTCGATTGTTTCGATAAACCAGCTACCATATCTTATCAATACTTGGGATAGGTAATCAGACCACACACAAACATATATATAAATACAGTAATGAATAGAGTAAGTGATAGGTGAGAATATGAACTTTAACGTGGAACAAGTTCACATCATTTGTAGTTCTGCATCATTAGCTGTCAAAGTTGGAGGTTCGGTACCGAATATTTTTTTAATGCATACCTAGAGTGTCAAAGTCAGAGATGTAAATGACGTTCAATACGAACAAACCATGTGCGATACCACGGCTTCACATAAAACCGGTTGTAAAATCACTTACATTTCACTGAAATTAGTAAGGAAAAGGGGAGGCCAGTGCGATGCGATAAGAGTTGTAGATGTTCATGAACGGGGGTTGTCACTTACCATCAGGTGATGCGTCTGTTTGTCTGTTCCCCTATATTATATAATTGTCGCTTAAATTTAGTTTCTATGGCAATAACTGCAGGCGGTTTAAGATGCGGTCTTTCCCAAACATTATATTGCTGCAAATCAGGAAAGGCACAAGAGCAGCTTCTTACAAACTAATAAATTATGTAGCATTGACCTCATTAAAACTTAGACATTACTGTCCCTTTTCTAACATTCATTCGAACTTATTCAACGTACTTCTTATCTGAGAAACTGTTAACAAAACAGTTTCCTATTCTGTTAGTCGCTTAGAAGCATACAAAATAGAACCCCATAGATTTAACATGGTTTCCACAACGATAGATACTTTTAATAAAGACTGTCATCCGAGCTGTTGATACATACATACATATGTCTTCAATGAGGTGTTTATTCTACGGTTTATTATATCTGGTAGAACCAAACACATATTACATCGTAACCTTACCTACACTTATGTAAATGTCAATACACTACTATATATTAAATAAAATTGGGTAAGTGCAAGTAAGGTAATTGGGTAAGTGGGAATAAAACCGACCAAGTGCGACTTATTAAGGGTTGCGTACCGTTATCTATATAAACGGCAAAAAAATCACTTGTACTGTATGGGAGCCCCTCTTAAATATTTATTTTATTTTAATTGAATTATATATTTTAAAAGTGAATATATAACTAAATATTCTGTGTATATTTCAAGCACCTGTTGTCGAGCAAAAACGAGCAAGAAAAATCCCGTTTGTTGTATGGGAGCCCCCTTAAATATTTATTTTATTCTGTTTTTTAGTATTTGTTATTATAGCGGCAACAGAAATACATCATCTGTAAAAATGTCAACTGTCTAACTATCACGGTTCATTAGATACAGCCAGGTGACAGATGGACAGCGGAGTTTCAGTAATAGGGTCCCGTTTTACGCTTTGGGTACAGAACCCTAAAAACCAAGCGATTTAAATCGACTTTTTACTTATTGGTGATATTATAAAATAATTTTATCAAAGTATGGCATAAAAAGGTTAAGGGAGAAAGACAAAGGAATCTAAGCTTGATAGTTTCATCATAAAACATCGCTCACGCCTGCATCCCCCTAAGGGGTAGGATTTGGTCAAACTAACGTACTAAGGCAAGCCTATTGCTGTCAATTAGGTTTTATAACTGTATGCATATTGTATGATAGATAACAGTGCGATCTCTTGTCTCTATTCTACTCCACTGATAACCGAAATATACGCATATCATTATAACAATAATATTGAACTCTGAATTGGTTATCATTCGATTACGAGTATATATGCTAGTAATAAAATTTTAAAGTCCTATTATGTAAGCATCTGTATAACTTTCACCAGTAAAGTTTGCAATACAATATTATTTTGCCCTAACAAAAATGCTACTCGAAAATACTGTTAGAATCTTAATATGTATTAAGGATTGTCTGAATAAAGAACCGAATATAGCAGGTAGGATTAGGTTTGTGTAAAGAAAATTATTTGAAGAAAATGTTTTCGTTTGAATTGAAGATAGGTAGTGAATTACTCCGGAACTTTCATTTCACTACAAAACCTCACAAACTTATATATTCACTTTATTTGAAGAAAAAGAAAAATTTATTTATATCATTAACTCCTCTGTATTATCCTCAAACGAAAACCAAAGGAAGTAATTAGAACTCAGTGGACGTCCGCTCGTCGCTCCAAAAATGTACCAAACGAAAGAGTCTCTTTATCAGCCAGTCATCATACCATATTAGTCAGTCACTAGCCGGATAGACACTGACAGGTTTCAGGAACTTCGTTTTTCCTTTTTGTCTACCTCTACGTCCCTCTTTGGGCAGAGTTAAGTGCATCTATCGAAGTACCCGTCTCCCAAGTTTAGTCGTCATATAATTAATTTTACTATAAATCAAAATGACATACACACCGGGTCACTTGATTACTCTCACTTAAAAATCAACTTTTCTTACTTAGTAAAGACGCATATTTATAATAATAGGATAAAATAAAAAAGCACATCAATGAAATATTCTTTATGTCATTTATTCCTAGTTTTAGAAAAATAATCAACTAAAAAATCTTCTTCATATTAAATATAGAAGGTCACTTGATTACTCTCATCAAAGAAAAACTGAAAGCTAAACCACAGTAATATATTTTAATAATGTGTATAGCCTCCTTTATTTGATATCACTTCATAGATTCGTTGTGGGATAGATTCATATAAACTAATTCTATACTTTTGCGGTAACTTTGACCAAGCGAACTTAATAGAAGAAATCAATGATTTTCTATCGTTATATTGCATTCCATTAGCATATACTTGTTTTGAAAGCCACCCCCAAATATTTTCTATTATATTTAGGTCAGGTGAATGGGCTGGCCATTGAAGAACATCAATTTTATTCTAGTCAAACCAGCTCTGAACAACCCTTGCAGTGTGAATGCTGGCATTGTCCTGTTGGAATATCCATGTCTGACCATTAAATAATTTATTAATTTCACTAAATTTGCACTGAAGCATTTGTTTATAATTTTCAGCAGTCTGTCTTCCCTATAAAATCTCTAAATTTACCGCCCCATGCACAGAAACGGCACCCCAAATCATTACAGATCCAACACTACTATGTCGCCTCAATAAAAGTTTTTCATTTTTTTTAAATCATGAAAGTAATAAGCAAATCCGTCAGGTCCGTCCAAGTTAAACTTTTTTTCATCAGAAAAGACCACATTCTTCCACTCATAATTCCACGTCATATGAATTCGAGCAAATTCCAATCGGGTAACACGATGTTGATTAGTTAATGGCGGCTTCTTTTTTAATTTCTTGCGCTGTAAATGAGTCGCTTTGGCGATTATTCGCCTTACAGTTCTAATACTTACTGAAGTACCAACTCTTGACGCAATTTGTCTTGCTGTACTAGCCGAATTCGATGCTTCTCTTAATATAAGACGACGTTCGCGAGGTGTCGTAGCCAGTTTTGTACGTCCTTTGCGGTTTGTTCCGTAATTTTCTGGGTCTCGCAGATCATTGTTTACAACCCAAGTACTCCGATGAATCATTCCAGCAATTTTTCTATTTGAATATCCTTCTGATTTAAGAGTAGAAATTTTAGTTCTCTCTTCTATGCTCAAGGTCTTTCCTCTACCCATTGTGCGCAACGTATTTAAAACGTTTAGCTATAACACGAAAATGTTTCGAATAGACACAGTATAATGATTCACGCAAAAAAGTCACACGTCTAACGTCAACGATTGCTTCAAAACAACTAATGAGAGTAAACAAGTGTCCATCTCATTATATAGTCCTGGCATACTATTCTAGCAATTTCCAGTTCAAAATAGAAATAATCGAAAGGGTATTCCAGAATATCGTGTAATACTGTTAAAGGTAAATTTTAACAAGAAGTCTCCGCCAAGCTCTAGAATGTTCTATATAAAAATATATTTTTTTGTGTGAGAGTAATCAAGTGACCCGGTGTGTACATACATTCACGCGTAAATTCCCGAAAAGACAGTAATAATTTAGTTCCACTTACGTAATAGATGGCAATCCCTTAGTCTAGTTCAAAACAACAGACAGACTAACAGACAGGACTAGACTATAGACAAAAACTAGTGGTGAGTCGCGTTCATAAGCCGATACTATATCGGTTTATGAATAAAGCTTGTGCTATAAGCGAAACACTACTGGCGCCAACTTCTAGGAGCTTAAATTGCTTACATAAAAAGCAAATTTTCAAAGTACTTAAGCCTACTGATACCTAAGCAAGACCGCACTCAAGCAGCACTACGTAACTACATATAAACGTAGTGCATGTCTATTATTGGTGAGGAGCACCCAAAATTAAAGGAGTGTGTTATAATTTTGACACACAGTTTACTTTACTAGTAAATTCTTATCGTATAAATCAAATTACTTATAACTGTGCCAAATTCAATAATTTGCCAGATTATTTTTTTTTATTTCATAAACCTGCTCACAATTATTTGAAACCGTCCTGCTTTTTTTAATAATTAAAATTAAAGATCAATACACACGTCACCGCAACTATACTGCACGGATGGCGGAGTGGTTTAAATGGTTTCATCACGCCATTAAGAAGCCACGCCAAGTGTAGTGGGTTCGATTCCTACACGAGACTCTTGTGTCTTTGTGTCCCTTATTTGATTTTTTGTAAAGTCTCCCACTATACAGGAATGAATCGTATTTTGGAAGTTGTCTTTAAAATAAATTGGTTGTTTTGGCAAAAAGTTAATTAAAATAAAAAATATAAAATTTATAACCAACCGCCCGTTTAAAATGGTTGACCCCAATGAGATGAAATCGGGCGCTAAAACTCATCAAGGCGTCTAGGCTCTTCATCATACATATTACCTAAATATATATTATATACATACAGACACAAAGTGCCCGATTGACGGCAATAGGCTTGCCCCCCCCCCCTATTACGTTAGTGGGACTAAATTCTTATTGGCAAAATGTGGGTATTTTATACACCTCTGCCCCTCTTTCTGATATACAAACACTCGAAAAACACAGCCTTCTTTCTTACACAATTTGGTACAAATATGCATTGTCAAATAAACATATTTCACATTCTTGGAAACTAAAACCACCAGATTAACAGGAATACATTCATACATCATGAACCACTAAAATACCTTTCTATTTGGCAATCCGCAATCTCGAATGTTACTTGTATAAAAAATAACTCTTGTTAGATCTCTACCTTTCTAAATGTTGAGTATTTAAACATTAATCACAAACGTCATGACTAAACCAAGTAAAAACTTACGTCCTTTTTTAAACAAATACGTATGACATAACTCGTGCTTATTTAATACAATTCTCACTCAAACCATTAATGGCGAAATTGACGTTAAGTGAATAATTCACATAAAATACAAAGTGAATCAGACATTTTCACAAAACATCTCAAGGTAAGCGTGCGTATTACGACTACTCGAATTATATTACCAAAACATTAAAACGAATGCATCATAAAATTTAATCTTACATCACTTAAGCAAGCTATATAATGAAATTAATTAGTAAATCTTCTAGTTAAAATTACATAATATCTGTGACGGTCCACAGAGATGACCAATCACTGTTAACTTGCGACTGTGCGTCTCTTCGATGTCGCCACTTTTTATACTTTCAACTTTGAGATATCGGTTCCTTTACGGCAGTGCTATAAGATATAGGGATATCGTATTTTTTTTTAATACAACGTTTTATGTTTACGGGGATAAAGGTAAAAAATTTTGCGATACAATTACGTATCAATTTTAGTCTTAATAACTATAGTGCACTGTGTGTAGTATCTGTGATGACTGGACTGTTTGTCTAGGAGTTAATGACCCAGGCTGCGGAGCAATTAATTTCAATTTGGGTTCAATCCCCACTTAATTGCTGTGATCACACCACTCACAAATTATGGCGAACCTGAGTTGTCCAGTCTTGGTGTTGTTTCTGTCTCTTGTTGGTCGGTAAGCATATATTGTACAAAAAAAAAAACAAATGTTTAAATTGTTAAAAGATAAGCAAATAATTCCTACTCTGGAAGTTACTTAAAAAAAAATACATTTAAGGCTAGCAAAAGCCAGATTTTGACCAGGTAGTCTACTGTTAATTCTGGTACCTTACATTCTAAAATATAATTGGGCTCTGCTAGAAGCCCTGATAAAATTTAAGCCATAAAATAGGACTTAAAATGAAACAACAGTTTAAAGAGAAAGGCACATGAATAGATGCATTACTTCTAAGAAAGTCCTTTTAATAGAAACAGTTTACGGAGATAGTGATTGTTCAGCTCGCATTACCATAAAACGCATTTAAACACAATTAGCACGCAACTGTGACCGTGGTTATAGGGTATAAAGCAATGCCGGAAAACGGAGATAACGAATAAATTTATACCATTATTATAGTATACTAGCAAAGAGGTTTCACTCGGTCTCGTAAACCAAGAAAATATTGGTTGAGATGGAATGTATTTACATGTATACCATTTGCATCAACATGTTATTTTAGTTGATAAAAGCTATATTGTAAGTCTATAAATTTATTTATCACAAGTGGTTATGTATATCTTACAATGTTATTTAATTTTGTATAATTTAACTGTAATATTTAAGTAGGTATATTTATCAGCAGTCTGACATCCGTAGTACAAGCTCTGCTAGTTTGGAATAAGGGTGTGAGATGACCGAACTCATTATATTATTATTATAATTTTGTACTTATATGTAGTGCTGTAGTGCTGGTATGTAGTCCTACGAGTAGAAGTGCAATAACAAAAAGCCGATTTTATAAATGAAATAATCAGTCTATTGCTTTTAATAGTGCACATTAAACAATTACCAATTTACGGGCTAGTTGAACGTCTGTAAGGAAAAATTTGTTAACCGAACAATAAGTATAAAGCAAGAAAATCAAAATTAAACTATAATTAAATAAACAACACACAACGTTTAAACATAAGCGTATCGTGTGACTTGTCACACCTAACACCTTGCAATTCTAATACAAACACGTATAAGCAACAAGTAATTAAAGCTATAATTGTTGTTGCGTAACCAATATTACTCAACTGAGCCGCTGATACTAAAAATCTGGACATTTTTAGATAGGGTTGTCAGTCACAAGTATTTAGATAATTTAATATTTTGATACAATTATAAAAAAATCATTTTATACATAAATGACACATCAATACAACAAATATTAGGGCTATTAGTATATACCACAAAACTGCCAGATAGACGGGGTATATTTTCTTATGTAGCTATCCATCCCCCGTACCCTCTAACGTTTAGAAAACGTTTTTATTAAGAAGACATTATGAAATATCCTCCATCGTGTGAAAAATCAATCTCCCATCGCAAGAACCAAAAAGTTTAATGAAAATGAAATTCGAGATCAATCATTGTGACTGCCAACCCTACAAAATAGGTAAGAAAAACAACTGTGGCTAACTGAATTGACTTTAAAACCATTAAATGAATCGATTCCATGGTTGTCGTGAGAACACTCGGAGCAATACGAACAAATGTTGCGACACGTTACACGTTGGTTTGATAACAAATATAGGTTACCAATTTGTTAAGTGGGTGTTTTAAAACCTATGTGCGATTTGAAGCGTACTATAATCTTAGTTCTTTGCTTTTCTAAATATTTTTACGAAAACTTATGAGAGGCATTTCGTATAAGTTTTAATGGAACGCTTTAATGCAACACAAAAATAATTGTTTTATTTGTAGCTTAGTTGAAGTTCTCACCAATATTTAAAAAAAAATATAGTTAAGTCAATGACAGAGTGACTAGTCTTGCCTACGCAAGTTAATAAAATTTTATGACTTATCAATTATATTATTGCGAAAAATTTGTTTTTGTCTGAATAAAAAAATACATCTACAATGATTGTATTCAAAAACTGTTATGTTATTTTATAAAGTAAAACTAATACCAGTTACATATTCTACATAATGACACATAACATGAGACGAATGCAAGAGAATCTAATTTAAACAGATCACTATCAAATTGGCTATAGTAAGACTGAATTGTTCTACATCACTTTTGATTATTAAATTTAGAATTTCATAAAGAAACTTTGTACGATAGCTCCAGGTTCAGAAGAAAATTAACGTATTTAGTCAACCCAAATAAATATCTCAGCCCCAGTGGCTTGTTAATATATGTATGTATGTACTGAACTCAAAGATTTGACTCTATTAATATTTTATAATCAAGAGCACCGTTACACCACCGCTCTTTGATCCTTTTAGCAACACAAAAGTTGTAAAATTGCTCTCTTATCGCGGTTACTATTTTGTGATGATTTATTCATTACCTTTAATGGGATTACTTAATAAAGCAATTATCTAACCATTGCTTATAAAAAAAAAATGATAATTTACTAATGAGACGTTATAAATTATTTAAGTAAGCTTATTACTTTTTTTTAAAAAAGCTAAATGACAAAAAATGTGTCTAAACAATTGGTGTCAATATTGTTACTATTAACTTTTAATGATAAAATATAATAAGCAATATAATTGCACAAATATTTAATTAAGTACCCATTTCTCATCACCGACCTGGGCTTGCCAACGCTACTACTTCAGCCCCAGCCCCATGCTTATAAACAGTTTCCTGATCCTTTTATTGCATTCCGTCTTTGCTTATCTCCATCTTTCTTTTAATACCCATCTTCTTCGTCTTCATCTCTCTCCAAAACGTCTAAGAGTGAGACCTAATTATAGCTTGGGTTGGTATGGGTGTTTAATACGCTTCTGCCCATGCTCACAACACAAAGTGCAAAAATGACTATAAAGCGCCACTATAGAATTGGTAGAAAAGTACCAAGTAATGACCACGTATATCGAAGTTCATCGAACAATGACTGATTCCGTGTGTGCCACTTACGCCAATCTTTATATTCTCGATTGTGTTTGCCAATGCATAGATTGTTTTAAATCTTATCTTTATTGCTAGAAAGTATAAAAGATTGAGCACAATAATGACTTTAAATTAGGTAATTATTATTAAACTTCTTTCATAGAGTCGAGATGAGTAAATAATATTTTTAAAAAGACTTTAATCTATGACAAGGATTGTTGTATCGTTTCCTGCTAAGTATTTAAGTTTCATAGTGTACCGTATAATTGAAAGAAAGCGCCGGTAGAACCGGACTACATGCGATCATGTGATTGCGGGTTCGAACCCTACCTAGTGCGCTACCATCGGGAACCCACTCCTAACACAAGCAATACTAGTTCCTAGTATTCTTTACCAAAAAAAGACATACAGTTAGTAAGTTTTAAAGATCTTAGCTTCTTGAGAATTTACCGTTCACGACAACAAAACTATGTCTTACTTATCTTTGTTCAGAAATGGTTGAAATTTTACATGTAAGTTCCCACATCAATTAAAGTTATGATGATAAATAAAAGATTGAATGCCCTCGCGCCGTATCCAATATCAGAGGCGCTGAGCAGTGGTCATTAAAAAAAATACTATCTTATAAATAGCGGTATCAAGTTAATCACTTTGCGGTAATACTGTCGCAGGTAAGACATTTAGATGTGCATATTTATGGTTTAACTGACTTTTAAATCTATATATCAATCTCTTCTAAATCCCACGATTTAGAATCAATTAATAACTGGCTAACTTGTAGTATAGGTAAAACTGAGGCGATATTTTAAGTGTGACCCCCACCATATTAAAATAGCAAGCACGTATGCACATGTCTAGGTAGAAGTCACTACCAATAGCATTGATATTTGCTCGAACATTGTTTGCGTTGACGCAGTCATTTTTCATCATGCTAATAATTAGCTAGCTATATTTTAACTTGAACTGTAATCTGTAATTTGAATATACCTGTATCTTACAATTAAGTAATTACTGTTACCAATGCCTATTACTAGTTAAGCAACAATATATTTGAAAACGGATAACATCGATAGTATTGAATCAAAAATATTGACTTTATCATGATGTTATCGACTTAAGAAAATCGATATTCTTAAGAAGATTACGGTACTAGGCATGGATTATAATTACACGTTTGTTTAAGAATTTTTAGATATTCTGATATAAGTAAGTTCAAAGCTAATTAAACGTTAAATAAGTTAATCTTTAAATACCTAGAAATTCATATTCATATTCTTTATTGTACACATATAATACAGAAATAACAAATTATACATAAGAAGGGAAATAGTTTGTACAAAGACGAGCTTAACCTATATTTGAGTTTTCTTCCAACAAACCTTGGGAGTGCAGAGAGGATAGTAATGAAGAGTCAAAGTGTGTACATAGTAGCATGTAATAAACATATATATACACATACACCTAAAGCAAGAATATATAAAGTATACCTACATGCATACTAGAACAACGAGTTCATACATATATAAAATTGAATTGAGAAAACAAAGTCAAAATTACAATAAAATTTAGTAGTAGTGTAAAGTTTGTAATATAATTTTATAACATGTTAATGTATTTTTGTTTAAAACTTTTAATATTCATACAGTGCCCAGAAGAGTGTAATAGTAATAGGCTTCTCCAATATTCAATAATAGTGGAGTAAATTTTTTTTGGCACAAAATGGGCGTTTGAGACGTCTCTGCCTACATCTTTTTTTATAGTCAAAGATTATTAGCAACGTGGGTCACACATTACTAGTATTCTTGTTAACCCCCCCAGCTTCGCTTGTGTTATGGGTGGGTTGTGGACACCTGCAACTCAAGAGTCGGAAGTGCACTGCCCGCCTTTGAGGGTGGTGAGGGATGGGGGGATGCGGGGAGGGGACAGAAAAGTGGATGAGGATGATGGAAACCTCCGGAGACCTCACAAATTGCGGGGAAATACAACGCAAGCTTTGCTTCACAACCGGTTTTCTGTGAGGCCGTGGTATCGCACCGGTCGAGCCGGCCCATTCGTGGCAAAGCATGGCTCTGCCACTGGGTAAAACACATCATATTAAAAGTTATGAATATTTAGACCGAAACCTGCACAGCTTAAAGTATGAATGGACAAGAATGATTTCATTAACAAGTTACTTTTCGGGCGGAGCCGACCGAGATAGTTGCTAATTTCACTTTCATGCCTTATTCACGCACGAAATAAACCGAACAAGAAGTATATCAATAAATCAAACCGGTCCACAATATGCAATGAATAAGTAAACACTTTCGATATTTACTCTTAAGCTACTGACCTCCTTACACTGAGATCTATAATAAATCAGTTTATTACTAGAATTCATTTTATTGATAGAAGATTCTCCGTTACTCAGGTTTAAGAGTAAAAAATGTAATAGAACATATAAATATAAGGGCGTCAACGCACTTGCGACTCTTGAATTGCAGTTGTCGCTTACCAGTGCAGGTGCAGGTGTCCCTGCTAATCGTCTATCGTTCGTCTCTCTATCCCATAAAAAAACACATTCATTCTAATTTTCTAACTTGACAGGCCTGTTGTAGTTAGTGATCCTGATTGCTTAGTCGGAGGTCGTGGTCCTTCGATTCCCACCTAGGCCAAATAATTGTGACGTGAGCATGATCATTTGTTCTGTGAGTTTAATTTATATGTAATAATAATGTATTTATGATAAAATAATAAACACATACACAATGTATTTAGAAATACATATATAAGTATGTTTATCAGCAGTGTCGTTGCCATAGTATAAATTCTGCTTAGTTTGGGATCAGACGACTGTGTGTGAGGTGTCTAAAGTTATTAAAAAATACTCCTTGAATGAATGACTTATAAAGCAAAAAATATTTTTTAAATCACATCACACGTCACACACCTCATCCCGGTGGTGTAGTAAAAGGAACTGGGAGGATGCCATGGATCAGACTGTTAACTATCCGTCAGTATGTATACAGTATAAAGTACCCGGTTGACGGCCATAGGCTTGGGGGCGAACCTATGGCTGCCATGGCCGTATTACGTTAGTAATATAATATCTTTTATTTGCTTAAAATGTGGTAAAAGGATGACAAATGAATTATGAGCATAAGACACATTTAGCCACATATTCGAATTAGCAAAATGTTGGTGTTAAATACACCTCTACCCACCCCTTAGAGAATACAGATGTGAGCGTATGTATGAATCTATGTAATATAATAACATTTTATTGAAACGGTGAACGCAAGCAACGCTAACTATGCACGTATTCATCAACAAAGTAATACTACAAGTTGGCATTGTGCCATATCAAAGTAACAACTGAATACAACAAAGTTTATTATTAACTTGGCATGTACGATAAGGATAACAAAAGACATTTATTTCGTTAAATAAACATAAAGTAAACCTTGCCATTTTAAGACCTGTTCTTAGAGGTACATACCATTCATAGTGGTATATAGCAGTCTTTAGTTTTAAACAAAAATCTTTGTGAAGACAACCCAGAAGTCCAGAGGTGCATATCCATAAAGGCGATGGCTTTTCCCATGTAGATGTGGCCAAACAAGAACAGCAAAATTTTTCATTATCAGTATATCGCCTTCCACTGCTGGACGAGGCCTCCTCCAAAGATCGCCAACTATCTCGGTCTTGGGCATTCTGCATCCTCCGTTACCAGTCTTCTTTCATCATCATCGGTCCATCATGCCACAGTGCGCCCTATAGTCCGCCTGGAAACATGACTTGATATGACTTTCGACTTGTGGACCAGTGCAACTGTGAGTGTACTTATTTCTGCTCCGTATTTCACTACGGCTAGGACGCACTGGTTGCATGCCTTAGTTTTTAGGGATTGTTTGATCGCCGACTCGCAGCTATGATGATGTGACGTAGTTTTCCATATGCCGCCCAGAAAGACGAATTCTTTTGTCGGCTCAGTTGAATAGTTTAGCCACCTCAGACGTATTCTTTACCTATTACGACCACGGTACTTTGGAATTTCTTCTAGATCATGCAGAGTTTCCGCCAAGATGACTATGTCGCAAAATTATTAGGGAACTTACATAAAAAAATAGCGAATATGTGATCTCAAAACACTTTGTGGGTTTCGATAAAGGCAACTAAGGGTTCGGACTGTTATCTTTCAGACAGTAAATATACATATATTCTTACAGTGTCCGGACTACGTTAATAGACTTTTACGTATTACGTAAGTGAGACTAAATCATCAAGGCAAAAAGTAAACACTTGACAAACCCCTGCTTACCCCTTCATATGGATATTGGTGTGAAGGTATGTATGTATGTAAAAAATCTTTTCTCTTAATGTAAATACCACCTAGAAACTCTTCGCTTTCCTTTATCTTTTCTTTGCATACTGTCAATCTCAATTTCATTTGATACCTAAATACAAACATACATTGAAGCCTTACAGATGAAAGCCTCCGAGAATAGCGTTTTATATTGAAACTTATTTAGTAAGTTATGCATACTTTACCGAGTTGCAGAAATGAAAAGTTTTGGACTTGTATCAAGTGCTATTCGAATCTAAATTGACGTATCATATTTTGACGACTTTAAATTAGTCAAACTTAGATAATAGGACTCAAGCCTATTGCCGTCATCTGGGAATTAAATTTGAAAATTGGGATTATATTGAAAGGGGTAGGGAACATAGAATGGGAAGGAAAGGGATATTGCCTATGCCTGTTAAGGAGCGCAAGCAGGACAGGATCGCGTTCTATATAACACAAACTGGCTGTTGGCAGCTCTTTGAGCTTTGGTATTTGCAAGACAACAATGATCGATTATTTATACTTAAAATTTGCTAAATACCAATTTATATGTATTAATATATATAGAAATAGATTAATATTCTTTACATATGACATATTTAATTTTAGAACATGTCGACATAACTTTTACCGTTTATACTATTTTTTACTCAAGCAGTCTATATGCTGTTCTTAACAGAAGAAGCTAAAACCTATTTTGTTTATCAGCATTAGAATAGATTTTTTTTTTAACAGCCCAAGCTTAAGGTTGTAAATCGAGAGTAAAGTTTTTTACAAACAGAATTCGTTTTGTACATACAACAAAGCCGTTGGCCTCGACCAATATGGCGTCTGAACTCACGCTGTGAACAATATCTGCGCGAAAATTATTCAAAGGCGGATATACTTTCGCTATCATGAGAATGAAGATGGATAACACGATTAGAGCACGCCGTTCTGAGAACAGTTGATTTTTTTATTAAATGTGAAAGACGAGGCAATGTACATTGGACATAAATTGTCATCTAGCAAGAAGATTTTAGAACCAGATTAATCTCCTCCCTACTAATAAGTATGTTACCTACATAATATTCTTCCAAAAAGTTAAGAAGTTAAGTTTATTGGAATAGGCATCTACCACATTCGTCTTCGTCGCCACTTCGCATCAGGTGAGTTGGAAGACAAACGCCTTCGGTAATTATCAATTAAAATAACTACACTCACTCCAAAAAAACTATCTATTTAATTACATAAAGAAATAAAATAGGTTAGTTAAACCAAAATCGATATATTACTTTATAATATACATTAATAAAGCGTGGTTCTCGGTGCTGGGCTGCCACATCTCTTCACGGTGGTGTCATAAATGGGTGCTGTCGACTAAGGGATCGGATTGTTATCTATCAGAAAGGATGTACAGTCCTACAGTGCCCACAGTTAGGCGAGCAATGGGCTTTAATCCTAGTAAGTAGGACTAAATTAATTCTCTGTCTACCCTTTTAGGGATATAGGCGTGGTTGTTAGTTTTTCTGTTTGTTTAGTGAATCGAACCAATCCCTGTAACTATTAGTTGGATTTGAATGATTCTATTTCTGTTGAATAGAGTGTATATATATGAGTTGAATAGAGTGTATATGTATGTATATATATAATAATGAAGTCTATAAAATATCAAGCTGCGATTCTTAGTAGCGGAGCCATGACCATGAACACAGATGAAACTGCGGCGAATGGCTAGTTTTAAAATAAAAGTAAATATTATGTCCTGTCCAGGGTTCAATGCTATAAATAGTGCCGCAATTTTTTTTATTTTGTCGTTTAAATTAGGTTTTACTATTTGTAGTATTAGTAGTACTATTAGTAGCATATCAGGTGTATTTCGTATTTGCTGTTTGCGTTTAGTGTATTAAACATATTGACAAATGAACTAATAGACTAATTCTCGTGCTCATCACATAAATATTTGTCCTAGGTGGGAATCGAACCCACGACCTCTGTCTTAGCAGTTAGTGACACTAACCACTAGACCAATGGGCCAGTCAAATATACAAATCTAGTTAAGGTCTGGTTTCCAAAGCTATGTTATTTAAAACTTTCTGCAGTGCAACATCTGTCAGATACGATCTTTCTATATAAGGTTTAGGGTAAATATAATGTTATTCCACTATACTAGGAATGATTAATGACACTAATGAATACGTTCCAGAGGCGTCAGCGCCGCTTTCAGTTGATCTGGTGAGACTGCGCACGCAATGTTCTGAACGTAGAAAAGTTCTACTTTCTGTGACAATCTCCTTATTACTATGAACATGCATGATGGTGGTGTACTACTGTACGTATATTTCACTTATTCATAACTTGTGAATAATAAAATAATAATTGAATAAAAAAAATATATATACGGGTAGTCTTTTGGGACATCCGATAGCAGTGAAAACTAAGTGACTTGTAAATTGTATCGTAGAGCTATTAGATTATACACAGTATACATATAGCTCATGGAAAGCGTTCCATGATTTTTGTACACCTAAAAAGTGCTCAACGAGCCTAAAGTTGTCACTTCAAAAATATGAAAGAATACATATATTTTGAATATCAATGAAAAGGGAAGAATGTAAGAAGCTGACGGATAAAATCTTTCCAAGATATTATAATTACCTACTGTTTTTCTACCATACAGTCCAATGATGGTGGTGCATCAAACACAGCAATAGCAGCATCTACATTTTCTGGCGTTTAAGCCTAATTTTTTCCCTCATTACGTTTTACACTTTGTATATTTTTACGTAAGTTACACTTCATGGTCGCTTACCTGTAAAAGAAGAAAATAAATACCATTACCAAAACAGCTGTATTATTAAAATTATAGTATAAAACACAGACAATTTACCGACCGAAACCGAACGGACTTAAAGAAGTAAAAGGAAGCGGTTCTCGGTGTCAACGGATAAAAAAAAAAATTGTTGGTTACATACTTTTTACAGTTTAACCCCGATTAATCGGGGTCGGGTTATCCGGTTAACCGGGGTTATACAGCACAGACAGACTGTGCATCCCCGAAGTGTGATGCAGTGGCGTATTTACCGCCCACATTTCGCCGATCATCATTTTGTTAAACCGGGCACTTTTGGGTATCAGATGGAACGGGATATTGCTTCTATTGGATTGGGGAGTATAAGCAGTAGCTCAAGCAAGTCAGGCTCGCATACCTATAACTAGAACTGGCTGGTGCCTGAAAGTCCGGCACCAGGCGTCAGGCACCGAAAGGAGTCCGTCTAACTGACTTTTTATATCTTGATACTTTTTTAAGTAATAGTAATTTATAGAAAAATTGAATAAAAGCTGTACACTGTTCAGCTACATTGTAAAGGTCTAGTTATACAAAGGTTTGTGTTTAAGAATTTGAGTACAGGTATAAGAAATAATTTAAAGTATTAGAACAATAACATCACAATCGTATTCACAAGTATGTTTCGATTAAGCCAGAACTTATTTCAACAAACTACTTGCAGGGCCAGAAATTATTTGGACTTCTCTGAAACTCACGCCTACAAAACTCATACTTCCTAAAAGTTAATAAAAAAAAATTTTGACTTCAGCTTATAAAAAGCAGAATTAGGTAATAACCTAAACCGATAAACGCCCTCCTGTCCGAATTAAAATAAACTCGTTTTAACTACATAATAAAGCTCTTGGATTTTTTCACCAAATTTCTCCAGTAATTTCTACGGTAATAAAAATAATATATACATAAGTCTTACTTAAATAGTCATCCTTTTTCACATCCTGCATAAATTGCACGAGACGAACTTAATTCCGTACCAGAATTAGGTCGAGCGAAAACAAAAGATAACGTTCAAATAAAATAAAGTCTTTTAGCATCTTAGTATATAGGGAGAAACACTTAAAATCCTTGTAAGAAATTTATGATTGTTCTTTCCCTAACCAAGCCATAACCTAAAAAAATAATTTACAAACATCCAATCGTAAACACTAACAATGAACTCAATCGACTAGAAAATACAATACGAACATCTAAATTATTCGATTTACTAGCTGACCCAGTTTCCTTTGAAGCAATTCTTCTTTTGTTTAGAGGCTTCTGTAATTGATTACAGTACAGTGTTACTGTTCATGTTTATTTATTAACCATGTTCTTAATACATTTTAGATGATAAGTATTTTTTGTATATTATAGGGGGACAGACGAACAAACGGGTCACCTGCTGGTTAGTGACAACCGCCGTCCATGGACACCTGCAACTCAAGAGTCGTAAGTACGTTGCCCGCCATTGAGGGTGATGAGGGATGGGGCATGCTGGGAGGGGAAAGAAGAGCTATGGTATGAGGACATGAATTAACTTTGTAAGGCCAGAATGCACAGCGTGTTTTTTTAATAGTCCACCATATCAGTATTTCTCGATTACTAGTTTCTAATCTACTTACAAATCCCTGAACACAAAAACATTAATCAAAATCGGTAGGTACAACATTTCTTTGTGATGGTCGATAAAATAAACAGACAAATACATTTTAATAATAGTACAGATGTAATTAGGTAGGTCAGTAACTCACAATTACATAAGCCAACATCGAAATACAAGTGTTTTTTTAACGGAACATTTGAATGTATGCGGGCGAGCATCTCCGTTTAAGTACCGTTTGGCGTCAGCGCAACATCGCATCACATGAGTGGGCGTATAAGAAAATCAATGCGCCTGCCACTTGTCAATCACCTGTCTTAAATCGTTTGTAGTTACTACTGGAACTGTCAGTAGGGAAACCAATAATAAATTACTAATTTCTAACGATTCTTTTAATAGTTACATATTTGTGGGTAGAAAGTAAAAAGCTACCCTATCTTTTCCCGTGGGTGTTTATCAGATAGTTTATATACAGTCCTGCATACAGTGCCCGGATGACGATAAAAGGCGTGTTACTTATTACGTTAGTTTGAATAAATTATGGTTTCGCAAAAAGTAGGTAACCCTCCTGTATAATGTAAAGCATTACCCGAATCATACCACAGTTGATTAAAGACCATAGTATTCTAGTATACCATGGCGAAGTTTGTGGATAAAACATACTCAGATATGTACATTTTATTTTTAACTAACAAAGTTCAGTGGGCCCCGTTTGTCAATGCTCGTACATCAATTAGCCCCTGTAGTACGCTATTGGAAATAGGCCTCACTTAAGAACCTTCATAATGTTAACGATAAGTGCAAATATTAAATAGTAAATAAATTGGTGAGCGTCGGGTGTTATGGCGCACGTTGGGAGATGCCTGATAAAATAATTTTTTTATTACGTGTCTGAGTAATTATTAACTTAATTTTACAAAACTTGAATCATCAGGTTCATTTGCATGCTTAAACTTCATGAATAATTTAATAATATGATATAACGGAGTTCAAAAATAAATGATACTTTAACCATAACCGAACGTACAAAGCGAATCTCAGTCGTCGCAATCGAATTACTAAATACAATGACAATTGTATTCTTCAATGTTATGCAACGATTCACAATGGCGTATTACTGAACCTAACTAAAAACATTTTGTCATTTCCACTCCCGCGCATCGGCGGAGTCAAGAGGCGGTAACAGCTGTTCGAAATTTGAATCGAGAGCAACCAAATCACGGTTCTGTTGACCTCGGAAGAAATACACTAATTCATGGTATCTTTGTGCGTATATTGGAACAAACTCCGACAATCCTAAAAGGGCCCAAAAAAACCATTGTTTCTGATGGATATATATCGTATGATAAATAGATTACTTTAAGGGTATACAAGACAGAAATAACCTGTATCAGGCAAATCTGTCTGGTGCATAGACTGAGTAAGTGATTTGACGCACGTGCAAATGCGTATGTATTCGTTTCATAGATTCGCGTCGTACTACCTTGAGAACTTAATTTTATACAAAAAATTGCTTATGTTAGTATCTGAATTAGCAAAGATTTACGAAACATGAATGACATATTAATAGTATTTGTGAGTCCTCTGCAATAAACCCATTCCAACATACCTCCTCTGGTGAGGTGATGACATATGGAGGCCGTTGGGGGGCCAGACGAAAAGTAAATCGAAAGTTGTCTATAAGAGATACGCGGATTGTGATAACACCGTTTATTGTACCAATACTTATTTTTTAATCCTTGTTTGTTTAATACCTGTATTTAGTGTAAAAAAAAAAGTATTTATCTATATAATGATTCTTGACAAAGATCAGCGATTGATGATTGTCCACCTTGAAACAAAAATTTACAAATTTATACAAAAAAGAAATGTACAATGGGCGGCCTTATCGCTAAATAATCAGTCCCTCTTTAAGTTTTGAAATTTCTTAAACAGCACACAAATTACTGTGGAAGAGCCATACTAAGGCACGAACGGGCGGCTGGACCGGAGTCACGGCCTCACTCCTACTCCTTTTACTCTTCCCCCTCCCCTCATCCCACTTCTCTTCTTTACCCTCCATTATCCACCCAATTCATCATGCATCATAATAATAAAAAAAAACTGTGTTTTCAATTTGAATTGTCATATTTAAATAAGAATGTTTTAAACGCGTAACTAATATATATAATTATTTTTTTAATGTGCCAACAAGTTTCAAACATCGATGTAAAATATCCATAAAATAAACCACAAGGAAGTGTTTTATTATCTTTTTTATTTGTATCATCTCTTACAAACATTAAAACTAACCAATAGAGCTCTATGGTATACAAACTTCCGGTTTATAAAATAACTAGCCGTTAGTCATGGTTCCACTTGCGTATTTACAGTTAAGTAGTGATAGAAAATAGAGGATTTCATTCTAGAGAAATAAAATACAAGAAGTGTTTAGGCATGATTATAAGTATCTGCTAAAAACCATAAGGAGTTTTGTTTGGTTAACTATGCGTTAAGAGTTCAAGATGAGGCTTGTTATTACGTAAATGGGACTTAATTATAATCAGCAAAATGTAGGCGTTATTGGCCTCTGCCTACCCCTTTGGGGATACAGGCGTTAGTGTATTTTTATGTATAACTTTAACAAAATATACCTACCTATATCCCCCTAATTTCTTTAAAAATGTAATCACAACAGAAAACTTTAAAAAAGTTCTTTAAGTCACATATCAATGTCGTTTGAGGCTATAATAAGCAGACCAAATAAAAGAAGTAGAAAGTGAACAAAATACTTGCAACTCTTTGTCGGTTGATATTCAGTAATAAGTTAAAAATATAAGTATTTACATACAGTGTAACATAATGTACGCACGTATAATGTATTATGGCAGTTTCAAATCATCATAGAAGTAGTAACTATTTACTGAAACTGCAAAAACGTTAGAAAACAAACTATCAAGTTAACAGCTTCCTGTTACGTTTGCGTCAGTAAATTATGGTTGGACAAAAAAAATTGTGGAGGAGTGGGAGCAACGGCTTGCGCGGCGGTAAGACCCGTCCTACAAGAGTGGCTGCAGAAGGAACATGAGTACTTCACCGTCCGGATGACGCACGTGCTTACCGGAGACGGTTGCTTCGGCAAGTATCTGTGTCGGATCGGCCGGGAGCCGACGTCACGGTGCCATTATTGTGATGACTGTTCTGACGGCACGGCATTATTTTTTTTTTGTTTTTTTTTTATTTGTAAGCCTACCATAATGACGCCGCTTTGCCTGATGGTAAGCAATAAATGGAGTCCAAGAGTGGTGATCACCATCATCATTGCATGTCTAGTCAATGTAGTATGGTGACACACACTATGGCGGCCTGGTGAGATGCTTTTTCACGCCCCGCTTAAAAGACCCAGGATCAAAGTGGGAAGGAAACACGTGCGCTGGTAGTGAATTCCAATCCTTCACCGATCGGCACAGGAAAGAAGAGCCAAACCGTTTCGTTCGGGCTTCATTGCTTCACCTCTACCTACCCCTTCGGGGATATATCTATGAGTATTTATGTATGTAATTGTGAATGCCGTACAAACAATTAACCAAACAGAAATCTCATAAACACCTCTTAATCATGAAGTTTTCATTTCATAACGACCTTCTACAAAATCATTCAATCACTTCCTTAATATCTCGTTGTGGTTCCCAGGCTTTCCCGGACACGCCGGATCTAATGATTGATCTATTATACAGATATCGAGAAAAAATCTGTCTGACTACTTATGGTGGGCGAAAACTGGGACAGATGTCGGACAAGACCTTTACTGTTTCTGATCAGATATTTCCTACCGATCATATAAATCACGTTTTCTTTATATCACTTTTGATATTACTGGCACTATATTTCTGCTAGGAAGCAATTATAAATCAAAGAATAGTTGAGTGTTTCCAGTTACCAGCGAGTACCGGCGTAAAGTAAAGATTAAAACCTTCAAAATACTTTAAGAAAGCTTATTATGAAACAAGGCATTTTGAGATTTTGTTTAGTACGTATATTAAGCATAATAACTAATAGTAACCAATAACAACCAGTTACTACGGATTATATCTAGATGTATGCATATCACGCCTGTATCCCCGAAGGGGGCAAGACTGGAAGGAGGAGGAGGAAGATTGGAAAATTGGAAGTATATTGAATAGAAAAGGCCTCCCTTTTGCTATTCAATATTCTCTTATATAATGGAAAGGCTTATAAGGATAGATTGGAGAGTATAAAATTGATCTTATCAGCAATCGGTATTAAATCATAATCATCGAGATTAAGAAAGAAGAACGAAGAAATTGCTATATCGGATTAGAAGGTAAAAACGCATTGTATTCAGCACGCAAGGCAATCGATACGTGTAATTAATTCTATTACATATTAAAATTCCACAACAGGTAGACGCAACATTATAATAATGATTAGCCTGTTGGTCTAGTGGTTAGTGACCCTGACTCCGGCTCATCGTAGGTCATGGGTTCGAGTCCCACACGAGACGAAAAATTGTTTGATCCAAAATTAGTTGTCCCGGGTCTGGGTGTTATTTGTGACCGTTGTAAGTATATAGCCACCCGCGACACGGTAATTATTCTTAACTCGGGAGTTTTCTTTTTTAAGAAAAAAAATACAAAAAATAATCTATACTTCATGGTGGTATACCATGGTGTACACACAAATGGTTTTTCGGTCTCGCCACATACTTGCTCAGATACGATCAACCATACATCTTATAATATCCGTTTCTTTGTTACATTACGGGGAGTTCCTCTAAGTCTCTCGTTAAAGATAAATTGAGTAAATACATAATTCTTTACAGACACAGCTTTACGTCTGCTACCTTCTTATAACGAAGGGATCATCCAATTATATGTACGATCACCGGTATCGTGGAAGCTCTAATGAAAGAAACACTATCGTATTAACGGGCCAGTGAGTCTGTTACAAGCTGTAAATGGTCAGCACACTCACAGTAGAATATAATTAGAGATTTCACGCGATCCGACACACAATAGGGCTGTGAAAAGTTCTTTGTTAACGTATGAAGGGGATCAAGAAAGAAGAACTTTGTTTGTTTAATTTTAAAGAAAGGAGCGCCTTGTGTGAGAAACCGAACTTAGAAATAAATGATAATTACTAATTACAATATATCAATTTTGCTAAAAGTCACAAGTCTTACAGGCGGTCAGTAATTAATTAATTTATATCAATGTGCTCTTTTTAGAAAAACAATAATAGGTAGTGACGTAGTTCTAAGAACAAACCGAACTCATAGCCATGTGCATCTCGAAAAAAATAATTAAGTAATACACTGGACGTTATTATAAACAAAATCGATACAAAACAGTATATGTATATATTTTTTCTTTCATTCTCTAATGCCATTCCTAAATACACACAAACAACGATTTGTGGAGCACACAAAATTTTCGTCGACAAAACCTTATATCTCGCTCTTAAGCACAACCCAAGAATTAAGGGCAATACGCAGTTCTGTTGCGCTTCAGGTGATCACTAGCAACATATTACCGACGGCGACGTTGGCTATTGACAAATACCGTAGTGTGAACAATCCTTAATTAGTAGGTTTGACAACTGGTCTCTTGACACAGTACAGGGAAGATTTAGAAGTTTGAGTGTGAAATGTACTAATTAAGTTACGGGTATTACTGGTTTTCAATAGATTGTGAGAAAGAATTGAAATACTTGCAGTAGGTATGTTTGCTCAACGTAAAACCCCATTTAAATTTTGTACCGCGTCTAGTGACAGATTAAGTCGCAATGGTATGTGATAATCGAGCTTTATAGAAATCGAAGGCAATCTGTAGATGACAGCATGTACAGACATAATTAAAGAAAAGTGATCATAAGTCAGATGTTGCATTCTACGTTATTGATTTTTTTTATAGAGTTCGACTTAAGAATACGCAGTTCTATTTGTAACCAAGAATGACACTATTGAATTTTCGAAATGAATTATTACTCGGTATTATCTACAAACGGGACGAACTGCTTAAAATAAATATAAAAGATATATTTTTTTTTAAAGCACACACTATTGTGATCATAAAAATGTTTGTTTATGATCTATAATAGTTCGTTTCACGACTAATGTTTAAATTGAGTTATGTGTCGCGTATAGATATGTATTGTAAGATGACGGTACGATAGTACGGTACGGTTTTTTTGCTTTCTAATAATATATTTACTATTTTATATTAACAAGGCGGTTTATTGCGTATTTTAAATAGGGGGTTTTGGATATAACAATCACCTTCCTGCAAGATTATTTTGAAGAAGCGCTTGTCTTCTGTCTCACCGAAAGGGAAGATTTAAACAAAGATAGAAGACACTTTTTTGAAAAGAAACCTGCTCAGTTTACTCTTTAATGTTTCAGAACTATATTTATCTGGAAAAATATATAAGAATGAGATCAAAGGCTCAGAGCACAAATTATGCGTAATTGAAGAAATGTCAATAAATACTAAGTGCGATTAGATCTTATGGCCATTACAAATGATTAACCATCGCTGTAGCTCATGTTTATCTTAACGTACAATTTCCACCTTACAGTAAAGATGTTTACATTGTACCAGGTGTTTTATTGCGTAAAATGTTTTGAAGAGACGTCGTGTTTCCTAATGAGGCACAGACTTATATACAAATTTTCACCTTCTTCTGTGACCTTTAAAGTGGCCAATCACAATACAGTAAATAACTAAAATTGTACTAATTCAAGTAATCTATACTTATATGATAAAGCTAGGAGGCTTTTTTGTTTGTTTGTTTTAACTGACTAATCTTTTGCACCAATCGGATTCAAAAAATATTTTAAGTTGGATAAAGTAGGCTATAAAACAACACACTTAGCACGACGACCCGAAAGGACTAGAGCAATGAACATTAATGCAAGTTTAACTGCGGGGAACGGCTAGTAAATTATTAAATCAAACAATACTTCTCATGCTATCTCTCTCTCCATTTAGTATTCATTCCGATTAGCTCTGATTAAGCTACGTGGAATTGGAATTTGTACATCATTAAGTACATACTACGAACCAGAGCGCAGCGTAGGACGTCCATCAACAAGGTTGACAACGACCTCGTAAAGATCGCAGGTCGACAGTGGAGACAGGCCGCTCCGTACCGGTCTTCTTAGAATTTATTAAGGGTTGCCTATGTCCAGGCAGTGGACGTCCTAATTACTGAGTTAAATGCTTACTAAACAAAGAGTTACACACTCATAAGCATAAAAAAACAACAAGATTTTATTGGGAAATTATTTGTGTTACGTCGTTAACCAGTCAACTTGAAAAGGCAGCAAGAATCGTCTGTAACCTCGGTATAACACTTGTGTTCCGCGCGCGTAGGCATGTGTGATCCGCGCCGTGAATTCTTACCCTATAGATGGCACATTAAGTGGAAAGCTCATCATGCCATCAGCAGTCCGGATATTAACTGTCACGTATTGATCGCTCATCTTATTGATACTTTCTCAGTGCAAGGAAAGTGTACTCAACAATTTGCTTTGACCAATAGAAAATTTGATTACTATTACTATTTTAAGAAGTCTGTAATGACAACGTAATAGAAAACAATTGTAAATTCACTATTTAAATTACGTACTATGATTTAAATATAGTCGAATTCCACTCCTAGAAGGAAAATGTAAACGTTGTACGTTTTCAAATCAATTTATGTTCTTCACATTTGAAATCCATTGATTCGTTTTTATTTTAGTCATCGTCAAGTATAGGTAACCCCGTACACTTCCTTCATGACTTGAAACACTAAAAATCTTAATTATAGCAATTAGATTTTTCGAAATACTATTTATTTATGAATAAGCGAAAGTAATCCTTACCCACCCAATTTCAAGTTTTATATACTTTATAAAAAATGCAGTGGAATGAATATGTCTCGCCCACATTTTATTTAACATGTCTGTCTACTCATAAACACGATATATACTGTCTTTTAATTAACAGCACCGAAAGGAATCACGGCATTAAGGCAGCAATTAATAATATACTAGATGGGTCATAAATAAGAAACCGGAAATATAAATCGTATATATGTATCAGCCCGAGGTATCCATTAAACTAGTGTTACCCAATAGTAAAGAATTTTATGTTTTAATGTAGCAAGGCCTTGGCCTTGGCAGTGATCTTTCTTTTTATAAATAAGTAATATATAATACTAGTACTTTACTGGCGGTCATATATGTATACTGTTTATTTACCCCATGGCAAATACTTAAAAAATCTATGACTATTAATTTTCCTATCTTAATACTCGTTTTAAGCATCAATAAGCATTTAGATTTCATCATACCTTAATTGTGTGTAAATGTAATGTTGGCAAAGGGAAAGAAGAGAGGGGGATGAGGGAGGGTAAAGATGAGAGGGAGGATTGGGCTTCCGAAACCTCACTGATTTCGGAGAAATGCAAAACAAGCGTTGCTTCACAACCGGTTTTCTTTGAGGCCGTGGTATCACACCGGTTGAACCGGCTATTCATGCCTAAGCATGGTTCTCCCACGATAGATGATCTCTATATTACCATTCCATGCCATTAAACGCAAGCAAAACTGCTAGGAGAGCTTTTTACATATAAATAAAGACTTCCAATAAAGAAAATGAATTTGAATATTACAACTTAATTACCAAGAATAATTAGTAGTACCATTTTCCTATAGTTAATTTTACGATTGTTCGAATAGGAATAACATACATAAACAATTTTAAACAAAGAGAGATCAGTTAACCCGCTTTTCATAAAGCATTTAGTTATTTTATTGTACAATAATTATCAAATAAATAACTGTTGTGTAGGGTCCCAAGCCCTTCTTGGGGTAATTAAATACCCGTTTTTGTTTTCACCACTAACATAAATCGGAGTCATTGATATTGTTGACTTTTATTTTAAGGTTCATTCTCAATTTGGTGTCCTAGTGAGCTGGGGAAAATTAATTGAACTGTTGTCACTAGAGTATCTTTTTTTTTTTTTTCAAAGCTCTACTGACTAACCATTCCATTAAACTAATAATTTTTATAGTTTAAGAAATCACAAGCACACTGTCACCAGGTTTAATGAAAATTACTGATTTTGTAAAACAAACCAAATAAACTCAATCCCGAGGGATTTACAAGTAGTCATCGAAGTGTTCAACTCTCCAAATTCTGGCACAATCATCAGTTCAGCTTGTAGCAGTGTCGTCATCCAAACTACATATACCTGTATAATTAATTTCGATACGACACTTGTAAGTAGGTTAAAATTGACTTCCGAGATTTGTTTACATAATTACAAGTGAAGCTAATAAAAGTGTATTAAAAACATTAATAGGCCAACCGAACTATGTAGTTAAAAAAATCGGATATTTCTCTGATAAGAGCAGTATAATTATTTATTCAAGAACACTATCAAGTAATATCAAGTAATTAAAGACGTTGATAAGTCAGATAGAAACGAACAGAGTTTTCCCCATTTATAGAATATTTAACTTCTCAAATTTACATATCCATCCTCATATAATGGAAATAAGTATCAATTTCTTGTACTAAGCATATAGAATAACGAGACACACTTAGTCACAAATGGTTGCTTGGCAACAAATTATAATAAATCTTTATTTTTATTCCTTATTGCACAAAATAAATTTCAATCCTAAAAGAAATAAAGAAATGGTATGTACATCGGTGAGTTTAAAACAAAACTGAGTTGTATTCCAGCTAACCTAGTGAATAGAGGACAATAGAAAAAGATAATAGTAAAAGGCAGTCATGCCTTCCTAAGTGGAAAGGATTAAAAAGAAAAGGATAAAAACTAAGTAGCAGTAACTATCATAGCTAAAACACATGATAAAAAAAATCTATATAATATCTCTACAGAAGATCGTGAAAGTTATGTCAAAGTAGAGTGGTCTTTATCACTATATCGTAAGAGAGTCAGCAGAGCTAGAACAGAAGACCACTGCTGGTGAAACTATTCATAGGCAAAGTTGTTTACATACTAAGATCTGCTAAAAACCCACACATAGTTTAAACATATCTCAGATATTTTAAGAATATATTCCTAAAGTATTTACAATTTGGAACTTAAATAAATTATGCAATGTCTGCTAACTGCCAATATCCGGTCTAAACCCGTCGCAAAGTAGACATATAAAATACGACGCCAGTTTACACATTTAACGCATATTGGACTACAGTTTTCAAACTAAGTATGTTTAGTTACATATGTTTAAAATGACTGGCCTGTTGATTCCCACACGGCTCAAAAATTTGTTAGATCCACAAGTAGGTGTCCCCAGTATGTATGCTTGTAAAGTTACCGGTGAAACAGGAATTATTCCTAACATGGGAGTTGACTTTTTATTAAGTAATAATAATAAAATATAAAGAGATTAACCGCAAAGATTTTAGACAGATAGGTACTCTTTGTTGCAAACTTAAAAAGATAATCGTCGTCGCGGTACACCTGGCAGTTGTCAATCCACAAATCAAACAATTAGCCTACTGCAGTCAACTGCTGGACATACTCCCCCCTCCCCCCCTCCAATGAGCAAAATAGGCTTTCCCTTTAACGATGTTAAACAACACAGGCGCGGTTAGTAATTGGATTATTATGTCCTAAGCATTGCGACAAGAAGTAGAAAACCTAGCAATACATCAAAGCAATTAAACCATCATTACCTAAGTGGTTAGAATCTTGAGATAGAGTGAACGATTGCGCGTGAGTTGCCTAATTACAGGGAAACAAGCGGTTATTAGGAGTCAGAGGCTGAAAACATACATACACACATACATTCACAGAAACAGAGGCGTATTAAACGTCCGCATGGTCCACCAGTGACAAATGTTGTCTATCGTAGGTTGAATGTACTGAAATCACCATCATCTTTGCGGCATTTAAGAGTTGATACAAACAAATTCTACTAAACAATATATCGCAACAAATATCATTAAACTTTGAAATAATACAATTTCATGTAAAAATTGACAAATTGACGCTCAGGTATTGGGCATAACAGCAACAAACATACTACATACTTACATACATACTTAGTGTTATTGTATATGAATAAATATACTTGCGACTTATTTTACTCCCTTATTATTATTTGTTTTTTCTTTTATTCCATTTACAATTTTTTTTTTTAATCTTTTTATTGTTTTAATTTTAGGTTTGATTTGATTTTATTTGCCTAATTAAAAAAAACTAAACAATGTTTACAACCCCTGCACGGCCCACCGGTGAGCTACATCGCACCGATTAGTAAATAAATCATTGAAGAAAGTTAGATTTACCGACGAATTGGCCCTTAGGGCTATCAATGTTATTAATTTAACTCAATTTAATAGCTAAGATTAGGCCCGTATTAAATTCAAACAATTCAATGTTGTACCTAAAGAATGTTAATTGATATGTGGAACATTCATAATTAACTATAATTTATACGATATGATGATAATAAACATTAACATCGTTAGGTTTTGATATGTGCAAGTTAATTGTTTCTCAACAAGTATTATTATATTTATAAAGGATATAGTTACAGAAATAAATGTCAAAAAACTCCATACGTAGGTATAAAGTTTAAAAAATAGTAAAATCTGTTAAAAATTACAGCAGAACTTACACGAATTAGAGACGACTGTCTATAAATACTTCTACCGATAGGGTAGAGACGAGAGTATAAAACTAGAGTCAACAGGACCCCATAGGAAGAACATCAGAAATGTATTAGTCTCACTACAAATATTTTATTATAGGCATCAGTAATAGCTACTAGGTCTACCATGACCCCATGTTTTTATATCAATGTATTAATTAACCATGTGGTTCTCGATTGAGAAAAGATGATTACCCACCACTTCTCAAATATCTGCTCCGATTAAAGCCTTTCTACCTGGCACTAGCACTATTTGTACAACTTATATAAAAACATAAATATAACCAATCTTACCAGATTTCATTGCCAAATTTCATAAACAACTGTTCAGCTGTTCTGGCATGTTTGAGTCACAAACACGTCCAAAAGTAGTAAGATATACGCGAATCAGTTCCGCACTCTTCCGTTAAATATAAACAGAAGTCGTTCTATTCTAAAACATAACACAACATAACTTTCAATGCTTACTCGTTTTATTTGGTGTATAATCATTTACTACTACTACTTAATTCAACTGCGAAAAAAAATGTCACAGCTATTCACGTTATTGATACACATCATCATAAACAAGTATCGTAAATTGTGTGGTTAGTATGTAATTACTGGTGAACAGAATTTCATTTCGAGTCTATCAAATGAAGTATATAGGCAAAACAGTATCTCATTTTCACAATATTTATGGAAAACTTTTTGCTTCATTAAAAATAATGCAACTACCAGCACAAAAGGTTATATTTTTATCACAACACAAATACAACCGATTAATCTTCTTTATAAAGATCTCGATTTATTAAAGTATTATTAAAGCACAAGAAGCATCATCATTATCTAGGAATAGTTAATGAAATAAATAGCGTCAGAAAACGTGTTTGATATAACTAAAATCGCCTTTGTATTACACTTATGTATTTAGCGACGAAATAAACAGTTAACAGTATAATGAGTGTACTACAAAAGCGATTTTATTTACTCGTTTTCGGACGCAACTTATAGGCCAAATGGTGTAGGGTTGGGGTGTACGAAGGGTTTGTGCTTCTCTCACGTTGTACCGAATATTGTCCTAACACATTCCACAACTCGCGGCATGCAGCGCGACTCGCTCAAACCTTTGACTTGTCCCAAAAAAAAACGACAAAGAATGGATCGCCAAGTAGGATAAGAGAGACAAGGCCAGGGGTATGAGAATTGAAGCGACCACACCAAGTCTCCGCCCACTTCTCTCATCTCTCGTCCAGAATTTGGCCATATTAAAGATTGATATCATCAATAACATAAAACGTACAAAAATAAGGCACAAATATTTACATAACACACAGAATCGCGTCAGAAGTCAGTAAATGGCTTGACTTACAATTTTTATCTAGTTTATACACTAGTACGTTCTAAGTACCAATAGTAAGTGACAGATCTGTGCCACAGACAAAAAAGTTCCTTTCGATTAGTTCTGTTCGTATACTCGAATTAACCATTTCTGAGCCGACATTATACTGCTAACATTATGAAACAAAGATTATTTATATGCTATAATTTTCTGTCAATATGTTTTTCCGTTCACTGCCACGTTTCCGAGTTGTTAGCAAAGCATTATTTAATTCTGAAGACGATTTATAAAGAATATCAAGCGGACATCCTTTCATTAAACTTAAACGATTTTAGGGACATGTGTGGAATACTTGTTAGTGCCTTTTACATATTGACTAACATGAATTAGCGACATTTATTAGGTGCCATGTAATTGAAATCAGTTAAGTGAATCATCTCGGTTAGCCAGGTTATATGCACCAGTAGTTTTTATATCCATACATACATAAGCTCACGTCAGCCACCCACTTACTTCGTTATGATTTTCATATAGGTATTAGGGATTTATTCTTTGAACTAGTCATCGCTGTTCTTTATATCGGATCTAAGCTGCGTTTGTGCACTATTTCATGCGAGTAAATTTATGGTTTTATTTTATGATGGTAAGGTCTTGTCAGGGACTAAAACAATAAAAAAATATATCACCTCTTCTCAAAGAGTGTCATCATAACTCAAAAAACTAGCACTATAATAGGCTTGCCTAGTACCTTAAACTTAGGTGTTTATTCACCTTTGCCTACCTCTTCAGGGATACAGATTCAATCACGTACATGACATGTCTGTAAAGTATAAATCTACAGTCATAATCAACATCATCATCGTCTAGGGCTTAAGATTTCAACAGACAACGGGCTTTTTAGTTAATCTTGGTATTCAAAAACACTAAGATATTTTACTAACTAGGTGTACATCATCGAAAACGTAAATTCGTCATCGAATGTTGGTAATAATGTAACTTTAATAATGACCGTAAAATACCACAAAATAATTAATGTGCAATCATACAAATTATGTTGCATCATGGAAGTCAAAACACTCCTAATCGCACGTAGCTACGTTAAATGCTACGCAACTTATAACTCTAAAAGCCTACCTCGATATATGTAGTATAAGAACTTCCTTCAATAAATACGAAATAACATCCGAACAGCATTGTAGATGACGTAATAAAGTGCCAAAATAATCTGTCCTAACTTTCCAAGTGCAACGTGCAAGCCGTCGCACACCGGAAAAAGGTACGACAGTTGAACTTTCGGCCAATCGGATCGCGTGACACGATGCATTCGAGCCATTGACTCCGATCTGAACGGACGTAGCAGTGCGTGACTCACTGATGACTAGGTGCGATTGAAAGCATTTTGCCCCTTGATATTTATAATGTGATTCCTTCTGAAGGGAAAAATAATAAGACATGCGTTTAAAATTATAAATGAAGTCTACGGAAAGGAAATTCTATTCTTTTATTTCTATAACACAAATAATGACATATACTCGTAACTCATTTACATTAGCGACGTACATTCATTCATTACATTCCATTAGTCTTTGTCAAGACCCATAAATTCTTTATCATCAAGAACTACAAATTCGGTAAGATATTTGATGAATATCTTAAAGCATGTTTGAATACTGGTTAGTATAGTGTGACGACGTTACTATCAATGTCAGTATACCGCATATTTTACCATATTATAAGAAAATGGAGGTAGATTATGGACCGAATTGCGTAAGTTAATAACGCTATGAATATGGACATTTTTATTCACGCTCCAAAGCACAAGACATTATCACGCGAGCTCACGTAATATTTTCTTTAATTTTGCGTGTATGAAAATAATAATTGTTATTGCTAATTTAATGTTCAATTATTTTACAATTCTTAAATATGTAATTAGATGTGACGACTCGACTAAAAATATTTTTATTTATATCTTAACGTATTTTTTTTGTGGAATAGTTACCAGGCTAAAATAAATCCAAACCTTAATTTTTTTTTATGGCATAGGGCGACGAGCTAACACCTGATAATAAGTGACAACCGTCGCCCATGGACACCACCAACTCTAGAGTTATAAGTGCGCTACTCACCTTTGAGGGTGACGAAAAGAACGGAGTTTGGACCTCCGGTACCCTCACTTACTCAGTAAATACACCGCAAGCTCTGTTTGACAACCAAGTTTCTTTGAGGCCGTGGTGCTACTCAGGTCGAGCCAGGAAAGGGCCATAATTTTTTATATTAAATGTTCCCTTAGCGGTTGTAGTAGTAACTTAATAGCATATAAACTTCGTCTAGAATTGTTCAATCATTAATAGTTCCATCTCTGGAACTATTATATAATCGCATTTAGACGTAAAAACACAACAACTCACTCAAGTATTAAACGTATTATTTTTCGTGTGGGACCCAAGGGTCATCACCTCACCGAAGGGTAACGTTGAGGTAGTATTTCGGACTTGGACCGCCTAAAACCACACGGTGTTCCTTCACTTAATACAAAGCTTTATAAGAATAGATTACGCTTAATATTCTCCCAAATCATTAATTATATTATTTAATGTTTCCTAATATCTATCAAAAACTCATGCCACTTGTCATGAGGGGCTTTCAAAAATCAGACCTGATAACGTTCTCACTTATACATACATGTTATCTAACCAATTCAAGTTAATTGTAAGACTATTATAGTATTAATAAGATGATAATGGAATTATTTACTTCAGATTAATTCCATGTTTCATTCCATTTATGTTTCACTCACGTAAAAAGATCTCGCTTCGACTTTTAATTGATGCTTTTTATGTCCCAAAATTAAATTGTAACATTTTTATTATTCACTTCCGTTTTCTACTCAATTTGTATTCCCCTTTTTATAGAAATATTTCCCCTACCGTCAGCCAAATAAAAATACATAAATTACTTATCTTTAATAATATTATAATGAGGCAGATTTTGATTGTTTGTTTGAATGAGTTTATCTCAGGAAGTCTTAATCCGATTTGTGCTTTTTCTGAATTAGATGGTCCGTTTATATAAGAAGGCTGCAGTAAGCACTTAAGCAGTGAAACTACTACGGGAAACGGCTAGTCTGGTAATAATTCTGAATGCTATGACGGCGTATATATGGTGGGGTTTTAGATTTAGATTCCCAAATACCTATGGTATAATTTATATATTTAACATGTCTAGTAACTCTTACTTCATAGCGATTTGTCAATCATTCTCATCATATCACGATATCGGGACATTATTATATAGAGGCAATCGAGCAGACGGGTCATCTAATGGTAAGTAAATACTATGACCACGGCTCTCCCACGAAATGTCACTCATAACTACAGATATTTTGCAAACCGTTGATTACCCTCTACAATTTTTTTTTAATTAGTGATCAGCAAATAACGTTGACAAAAATAGTGGGATACCTATGTAGTCCATAGTGTTAATATTACAATTAATATATAAACTCATGATAAGGTGTAAAAAAGTAAACCTTAGTTATGCGTTCTTTGTTTTATTATGCTAATGGGGTTCTTACGAGATTAATGATTTCCGCGATTCAAACGTTTTTACTATAAAATGTAGATGAGCCTAATTTACATAGCAGTATATAAGTATTTTAATGTAAGTACTTTTTAAAGCACACGCATAGTTGTTGGCCGTCTTTTCTGCTTAAAAATTTACGTGCTGAGGGTATATCGTGTTCCATTTTGTCAACTCTTTTCTATATCACAGGGCTATGTAATGGAAAGCAACTGTTAAAACTCCGTGCTCTCACAATTTCAGATCAGAAAAGGCCATGATAACGCTCCATACAGAAAAAGAAAATAAGGATTGCATAATCTTCTCTTCTCCTATTTTTTTATGATATACGAAGACAGACGGGTCATAAGGATGATAAGAAGGGTGGGGGGAGTGGGGAGGGGAGAGGAAAGAGGAGAGGGGGAGTTGAACCTCCGGTACCCTCACTCACTCTGCAAAACAATGAGAGCATTATTTGACAGCCGGTATTCTGTGAGCCCGTGGTATAACGCCTGTCGAGCCGGCCGATCAGTATCACTTTATCAATGATGACATACATGATAAGATATCATGCATGCCTTAAAATCTTGTGCATTTAAATAATAATTATGATTGTTTTTTCTTAATGTAAGTTATAATGTAACAACAACTGGTTGTGTTCAATAAATTAACAGTTCATAATTCTCTAATGCAATACGACGCTCTAATATTGGAAGTAATGGATTTCATAATTTATTACAGACCGTGTTTTTGTTTAATATATAAAATATAAATAAATACAATAAAAAATAAAAAAGCCTTTTATTTCCAGTGTTTAAAGTTTACACTTCTTACAATTTATTTTAGTGTTAGTTCATGTAGTTTAATCTATGTTAGTATAATTTCTCTTTCCTCTACTTAATTGTATGTGTACCTAAATTTCTATGTATTCTAATTCTATATATTCTAATTAATTAATTAATTTTAATTTTATTATCTACTGGAACCCCAAGTTGGGTGTAGGCCTCCTCCAGTGTCGCCCATTTGTCTCTTTGTATGTTGCAATCATTAGTTTGTTTTTATGTAAGGTGTTTCCTTGCTCTATTGGGTTTAATATATATACATACATATATATAGACATATTAACTTCCCCTCTACATTTTTATATTTACGCTATCTCGACATGTTATGTCCAGTGTCATTTCCACTGTTAAGACAATTCAAACGACACTATACATGTCGAAATCCATTAATCTCATTAAGCTTTAGGACGTGAAAATTATTTTTTGAATATATTTCAGCCCTACAAACGTATTAGAGGTTAACCCTATTGACCCCATCTGGGCACTTTGGGATTAAATAGGAACATTAAAAGATGATGAAGATGACAGATTGGTAAGGGAAAAGCTCAAGAGGGTCAGGATCTTGAGATCTTTTACCATGTAACTAGAACTGACTGATGCCGGGACGAGCGAACCTTCTAATCGAAACATATGTTTGATATATCATACATTTATATTTGAAATATAAACGTATGATATGTAATGATGTTGGTCGAGTGTTCAGTAGTGAGTGACCCAAACTGCTGAGCCCGTGGGTTCGGTTCCCACCAGAGGCGAAATATTGAGTACTAGATAAATTGTTGTCCCGAGTCTGGGTGTTCTTTACGTACGTTGCTTGTATGTTTATAAAGTCCCTCGCGACACAGGAATCAGTCCTAGTGCGGGATTTGTCTTCTATAATAATATAAAAGGAATTAACACCTTACATTGCATAAAGACTCCAGTGGTTTGCTGCTGCAGACAGCGACCAATCTTTATTGTGACTGTTTATAAGTGTTAAGACAACTTACACCCGACATGGTTTTTATTTGCCACATTAAAAAAAAATATATTAATCCATGAATGTTGGACTTATATTCTTTGCTATATCCGAAAACCAATCGAGAAGATAATTCTTTATTTATTGTTAAATCACATTGAAGTATGTAGAACAACGTGACGAACAACAATAAGTTGAATAAAACAAGAACAAAACAATTTTGATGCTAACTTCTTGTAAACACGATATCCAAACCTTAGTTTAACTGTAATCTAATGTTATCTGATATCTAGGCGCAGTACCTACTTTTAAATATATTTATAACTTAGAACTACCTTACAAGCAATTTGATTTAAAGGTTATTTTAAATCAATATAACTGTTAGCTCTACAAATCATGGAGAGGAGTATTAAATCTTTTGCAAATATACGAGAATAAAAACTAATAATATAGAATAGTAATTACTATAAACGTAACTTTAGAAAGATGTATTGCATTGGCCTCACATGTCTTATTTTATTTTATGTGAACGTGTTAATTGTTCCTAGAACTTTTTTTTTTTCATTTGATGATTGATTGCAAAATGATGCATTGAGTGCCAGAACGATCAAACTTTAGTCCGAATAAAAATGAGCACTGCTCTATGGGCCCTTACAACATTTGAAAACGATTTCTGCGCAGACAGCGTCATTTCTATGTATTATTTCCACGTAAGTACTCCGTAACCACAAAACCTATAACTTAACCATTCCCGCAATTTCAAAACAACGAAGGTGCAGAAAGCGGTTAAAATTTATTTAACCAAAGGACCATAAACAAGTAGAGAGATAAGTTTGATTTATCGTTCTCTACGGCCGTACAATGTTGGCTCCACACCCCATGATGGATGATGGGATTCTGTTGAATTATTTCTATTAACACTAGATTTTGAAACAATTGCCTTGTATCGTACTTATAAAAGAAATCTGAATGTGTTTGAAGAAGTTGCGCTATAGTATTGAATTTGTCATTAGATTGTAACCTGTATTAATTACTGTAGCTAAATATGGAAGGGGAACTAAGATTCACCAGCGGAACAAAAGAAAATTATGTAATATTAAAATATAATAATAATCTATTATAATCTAATCTCATACAAGGCCGTCTGATTCTGAGTTGTTGTTAAACAAATTTCTAAATACATACATGTTATAGACAAATTACACCAAGACAGTGAAGGAAATGAGTTACCTAAATTACTATTCAAACCGCTCGTTTTGTCTTTGTGATTACATTTAAGTTAGTTTTGTTTTCCATTATATACTAAACTAACTACCTATTAAAACTTTACCAATTTGAATTCTTTTCAGTAAGTTAATTGGTAAAGTTCGACGCTTGAAGCAATAAATTTGCCGGCAATAAGTTGCTTCTTACAATAAAAGACAGCAAAAATATATTTCATTATAACCACTCGTTTTGGAAGTAAAAAGTTTTAAAACTATCACAACCTTAAATAACTTTTGATAAAAAGGTATAAAGTATGTCAACCAAATTTACTTAACTTTACAGAAACAGGTAGAAATATGTAAATTATATTATATTCTTATTTATGCCAACATGGCGTCAGCTTGGCATTATTTCACGTTTTCTCTACATGTCTTTTACAATAACAAATAATTTATACATCTACTACTGTCTAGGGGACTAGCTTGCTTTCTACATATGAATCAATAGTAGGTCATTGAGTGAAATCAGAAAAATAAAGCATATGATATCCAATGTTTTGAGGAAACCATTTGCAATAAAACTGCAACTTTGTCACAATCCACACGACGATAAGAGAAAAGCATTTATACATAAACTCAAAACGGAGCTCAGATGGTCAATCTAATTTAAAGTGGAGGTAGTACAATTTCAAATTACAAGTTAACTTTCAAACATAATATTTTAAATCATTTTACACGGGGTCCTCATTCCATAACTAAGCAGAGCTTGTGTTATGGCAACCAGCCTGCTGATAAAAATAATTAAATATTTCTAAATAACTACATATTACAGTTAAAATTACACCCAGACACAGAACAAATTATTATAAAAGTTACATTATTGGCTGATTATAGTTAATACAGTTTTCATACAGGACGAGCCTAGCTTAGGGTTATTTTAAGTTATGCAGTAATGAAGTATTTGAAGACTAAATAAACCAGCTAAGGAAAATAACTATTTTGCCTTGTGTAGTAACAAGGATAAAATAATTTGCATCAATTTATTCGGTAAAAATAAATACAGTTATGATAATTATACATTATTACCACTACAATAATTCGTTACAAACTCACTAAAAGCGAAATATTCTACTTACTTACTTTTTATTATACAGAACAATATAATTAATAAATAAATGATATTGCTAACGTTTTTTTTTTTCCAATTTATTTGATTTAATAGTCAATGTTAGGAAACCTAAAATAAAAAAGCTAAAATATACAAGTTTTTAAAAAAATACTGAAATATAACTTATTGAGAATAAATGTAATTGATAAAGTTTTATTGGTAGTTTAGGGTAGAGGGCTCGGACCTAACAACTGTAGATACTAAGTGCCCGGTGGACACTGTTACTTTGTTTTAGTTCACTTCTGCCTACCGCTTTAGGGATACAGGCGTGAAAAACTTTTTAACTACAAGCTACTAAATTAAATTTACTTTAACGAACATCAAAATATTAAAGATAGGAAGAAATATAACACAGGCACAGCTTTAAAAGAAGTACGCATGAAGATATATAGAAACAAAACAAAATGTGTTGTGATTATGTTATAAATATAAAGCACATGTACAAGTACTTTCATATATTCACATTCACATTCACATTCACACTTTATATATTCACATTCTTACCTAAGTTTCTTCAAAAAGCCTTTTTTTCAAACTCTTATCAATACTCCTTTTAAAATATATGATGAAACGATGAACGCTTTAATATTTAATCAAGTTATTTAAGTTCATTTGAACATTAGTTTTACTGAAACTAAACAACGAACGAAATAACGATCATCAGTTTTACTGAAACTAAACAACGAACGAAATAACGATCAATATAAAATTAATACACCCCCAACTGAAAAACCTTTTCAGAGCTGATGACCTTGAATGAACCTTGGCTGAAACGATATTGATAAAATATGTCTATGAACCATCGCTAGAAACCCTGCTTTCAAATAAAACAAAACCTTATCCAAATCTGATCACTCATTTAAGACAGACACACACACATAGTGGTCAACCTTATAACACGCCTCTTTTTGAGTTTGGAGTTAAAACTAATAAGACAAAAACCAGACAGAATATCAAGACCAACAATATTTTGTTGTTGTCGTGTCGCTAAGGTCACGGATGTCACTCCACAACTGCACAAATTCAATACGTGCATGGATCAAACTCTCTAGGTTAAAACACTGCTTTACTAAGCTTATATTTCACACTGATTATTGCACTCAAACACTTTGCAGATATAAAACTGCAGTATCCGTTAACTTGCAACTAGGTACTAACTTGTTTGATAATGGTACCCGACTATATATGTTAGTTCTAATAGATTAATGCTTCAGATAAACAGTTAAGCATGACATACTCACCACTTTATTTTAATTAAAGTTTGCCTTTATAACTTAGAGATTATTTACTATTCAAATTCAACATTTTGATTCACTATTCATGTTCAAGTTCATGTTTATTTTATTTAGGAATTTGTTATACGAAGTTCAAACGTGTTTTTATACAATAGCATTTGCCGTATCAGCTAGTTGTAATGTTTCCTCGGAGAACAATATATTATTAGTATAACATTAAAAGTGAACGGAATTCTCAAGTTCCAGTTTATTTCGCTTACAATGGCTTGCCCACTTGTTCGCACTGATTCGCAATTAATAAATAGTTTGACCCACTATCGAAAGGCTTAAACTGCAGAATCATTCCATTCATATTAATTAATATCAAATGTTCTATAAGACTGGTGATGGCTCAGCATGATGAATATGCGTGCTAGTTTGGTAATAAATAAACTTATTAAAATCGCTTTCTTCTTCACGGTTTTAATGTCACAGTCGTAATTCGATGTTTCCGTTTGAAATTATTGACTGTCGCACAACCTTACAACAACGCCTTGCAAAACCTTTTAAGGAAGTCTGTATGACTTATCATTGAATTAATTATGTTCCTATAGCATCAGTTATCGGCCTTCGCTTGTAACATACGTTTTATCAATTTAAAAAAAAATATGTTTCCACGTCTCAGTTCAAAATACCTTTTAGAGGATGAGGATTTATCGTTATGGAAATCAATCACAATTGTTAGTGGTTTCCTAACAAGTATGAGTGATTTCTGTCAACGATAACTCCTGGCACTCTAATAACTGAGCTGAATGACTTACCATAAATCAAGGTCTGGACGTGGGGAAAGCACTGCGTATCAGTACTACGGTAGTCACATGAACTCGATAACAAAACCACTTTTTGTATCGTGTTCAGTGAAACGTAGCGCAAGTCTCGATCAAAACGGAAAATTTAACACTTTCCACAAAACACATGCTCCATTCCACAACACTGATAAAGCACAAATATGCCGACTCCGTAACACTGAAAGCTTGCACACGTTCCTTCACAGTTATCTGTTAAGACAGCAGCGTAACAGAGTGAAGCAATCGCACTGCCAAATCGCAATGCGAAATTTAGGCGTTCACAAAATTGTTCGCATAAAAGCGACAGTTAAACCGACTTTACCGGTCTGAAACGTTCCAAATTCGTATCGGAAAGTCAGTTCCGTTTGAAACAGCGAATCTTTGAACAGACGAGTGAGCTGCGCGGACAGCGCGAGCAAACTGAGGCGCCGTCGTGCGCAACCACGCGACGCGTCTAACCAAGCCGAATGGACTTCAAACTTTTACCCGACCGAATCGAAACAGCGCGTTACCGAATACTACAGTCTCTACTTAGTTAGTTTTTAAATCGGAAGGTTTGCTAAGTTGCAAATAAACTGGCAAGTTACACACTTACATACATGGCAAGTTAACAGAACAAGGCTCTCAAGATATGACATTCATAATTCGTACGCAACGATTACACTGCGGGGTTTAACCAAACGAACTGATACAACACTCACGTGTGTTTCTGACAATATATATATGTATGTAGTTATAGATAAACAAATTTGTTGATATTAATATATTGTAATAATATTACAAATTTAAATAATGGTGAGCCTAAACAGAAACATCAATGAAGGATTTATTTAGCAAGTATTTATTATTTACATCAATCTGGTTTCTATTCTGACATCAAACAACCGAGAATGTCGAATTCCTAAAGAGGATGCAATTGGATCTTCAGATCTTCATTTAGAATAGACTTTATTTAAATGGTGAAAAACACACTTTTAAAAATATACGATGAGACAGGAGATGTAAACCATATAGTGTTATGCAACTTAAAAATAAAAATAGCTACAAACGGAAGAAATACTAGCATGCGGCTAGAATAGCTACGTATACGAGAGTTAAAGTAAAAAGTTGCAGCTTGTGTCAACTTGATTATTTACTTGTTTATATTTGTCCTGCACTTACTGCAAACATGGTAAGTTTGCAGAAACAGGTGACATATAACAACTATAGCTATAAATTAAAAATAACACTCTTGAAATAAATTCATTCAGAACTTTGTACAAAAACAACGAAACAAACACGAAGGACTACTGCAAAATGGGCACTTGAAACAGAGATTAAAATTTAGGAGGAAATGTTATCTTCCTGGACTATTCCACCAACAACTCCATTTAAATAGTTGTTAATCTTATTGCGTTAGTGATGTGTAACATTTTATTTATATGGATTTGAAATGGCTTTCTTAGGCCGAAAGATTTAACACACGATAATAATTCAATATGCCGTATATACATATATATTTTATAATTCCCTTCAAACTGCCAGGTAAACAAGATTACCGGCCAAGCTCCTGGTCTGGGCTATCGGCCTAATGTTCAAGCAATATCATGACAGACAAAGCCATTAACTAGAACCAGACACTTATAAAAATATCGAAATCGGTGAAGCATTTGTAGCATAGCAACTTATTGACCAAAATTTGCATGTTCCCGTGTTTAACGACTTTGCCCTAAATTACAAGCGTTTAGGCTAAAACACTAATTGTGCGATTCAACAGGTTTTAAATTAGGAATGCAGACTAATGGTCTATTACAAATATTTAGAATAAACCAATCAGTAATTAACACTACAATGTTTGTAGAAAGAAATACCCTAAATCGTTTTGATTACTTAATTGATAAACTTCCTAGATTGGGCAATTATTTGAACGACTTAAGGAAAAAGAACACAATCCAGAGCAAAGAAACAGAGCCACAATGTTAGGCTCGTTATTACTTTTTACATGAATTCATTGTATGGTTAATAAGCCTACACCTATATTAATAATAGTATTTTAAATGTGAAAATTTGGATTTTTCTTACTCAGTCACCCAAGAAAGGCTGAACGGATCTAGATAAAATGTTGCACAGATATGAATTATAGAATGGAATATATGTATGTTCACATACTTTTAAAATTTATTTTGGTACAAACTGTTCTTAACATTAGGCCGGTACCAAAAAATGAAGTATCATAGGCCAATCAATCGCAAGCCTTCTATCCCAGAGGAATATGAGAAGAAGTCGCGAACAACAACCCGTAATTGATAAATGACCGTCCGAGAATTATAAATTAATATTTTAAGATTCGTTATAATGACCGCTTACAGATATCTTGCAGCAACGCGAAATGCTATATAATAGAGGAGTTATATTTGTAGGAGCGGTTTCATGTAACAAGTGTAATTAAAGGGTATGCAGATCTGTAAGCCGGCGGCTATGGCGACTGGATTCTTGGTTCATAACCATGGGAATAAATACTTGAACATATCTTCTACACACGTAACTGGTTCCTAGGACGAGACCTCAAGATTTCTTTACCCTGCAATCAGAGGTGGACATTCTCGTAAATAGAAATTCATGTTGATACTTATTAGGAGGTGATGATCTTATCATTTAGTGTTTTTTTTTTTTAAGATTTAAGATAACGGAGTAACGTCGGACATAGCTTATACTGAGTTTTAGAACATTTACTTTTGTTAATGCATGTAAATGAAACTAGGAGTACTCTCCAGTTTTAAAATAATGTATAAGTTTGCCTGATTGACTGATTCATTTATGATTACTACTCCGCTCCCTTGGGTAGTAGCATGACGGTATAATGCTTATGGCCTTCCTTAATAAATGGGCAAAGAATTATTAGATCGGACAAGCAGTTCCTGAGAAACAAACTATTGAATCCTAAATGTTTTAATGTATAATACTTCAATACAAATTGAAATACCCACACTAATATCAAACATGAGGGAACAAGACGTAGGAAATAAAATAATTACCATAGACAGCAACGAAGTAGAACTGATAAGGCCCCGATGGTGGTGGAAAAAAAAAATCATATAAACCTCTTGATGTTTTAAAATTAACTTTTTTGTAATTCTAAGAAGCAGTGTCCAATGCAATCTTGTTAACTTTGAACTGTCATCTACTCGTAACATTGTTTTATTTTGTTATGATAATGAGTTATGATTTCATTTTAATTTTTTAGTGTATTATTTTTTATTGGTGTTTAAATTTGCACTCAATTTCGATATATATTTTAAAGTAAATTCTTTTCCACTCAAATAACTGTGCGAGCATAGCGAAGTAATTTTATTTGTTTTTGAGTGATGGGTGTGACATTTTGAAAATTATACTTTAATTACTCAACGTACATATTAATATAAATAAATTAGATTGTTTAATTTTCTTTTCAATATTTTGCATCTTTTTCATTGCTTGTTTACTTAACTTTTATATAACTATTAGCTACATAATTGTCTTTTTTTTTGTTCAAATATGTATAGTTAATTAGTATTCCTTATTACCATTCACAGCCACAATTATGACACTATTTAATTCATATTTCCATAAACTTAAAAAAAAGTAAAAAGGAAATAAAACATATTTATTAAATACACATCCACATTAGAGATAGTATGATACACATACATATACAATAATATTCATACATACACTCACATACACCTGTACCCCCGAAGAGGCAGAGAAATTATAAACTAGTCGGATTTTCTTAACAGAGGGCAAGCCTTTTTGTTGTGTTTTGTTGGATGATAAAATTTTGAGTATATTGACAGAAAAAAAGAGGATAAAAGGGACATTGCTTATAATGTTAGATTGGGAAGTATAAGCAATAACTAAAGTCTCGGTCGCATAACTCGTACTGGCTGCTGCCGGGATATTCGAGCTCTCTACACATACATAAATTATACATTATACATGTATTAATATGAATTTAATAGTGGTAGAACGCGTGGTAGAGCCATGCTTAGGCACAAATAGGCCGGTATGAACGGTGCGATACCACGGCCTCACAGAAACTAGGTTGTGAGCAACGCTTGCGTTGGATTTCCCCGAAATGAGTAAGGTGTCCGGATGCCCAACTCCCCCTCTCCTTTTTCCTCTCTACTGACCCCGCCCCTTTTCCCATCTCCTCATCCCCCTCTCTTTGATCTCCCCACATACCCTGATCCCTCATTACCCTCAAAGGCGGGCAGCACATTTACAACTATCAACTTGCAGGTGTCCATGGACGGTGGTTAACACTTACCATTAGGTGACCCGTCTGTTCATCTGTCCCCCTATTATATAAATATATATGTATATATAAGAGGTAGAACTAAGGGCATATAAGAATTATATTATTTATTTATTTATATTTGTTAACCTTTTAAGTGAGATACAATACGTCATTATATTTAAGAGCTAGCTTTACTTTACTTCTTTCTTTTTTAAAGACATCTCCCGCACAAGGATGAATTCCTGTGTCGCGGGGGACTTAACAAATATTCAAGCAACGGACACAAAGAACACCCAGACTCAGAACAACAATTTGAGGATAACACAAAGTGTTGAGCCGTGCATGGATCGAACCCACAACACTCGGCGCGGCAGCGAAGTGGCGAGGTGACCACTTAAACTGCTACGCAATCCGTTCTAGAGTCATAGATAAACACATCTACGTTTAATATCTTATATTTGGCTTTACAAGGTTTTAATGATACTAGGCAATGAATGGTACATTGCTGACATTACCTGGTCATATATTAACTGACATGAGAATATCTCTAATTACAATGATGATGGTCGTGAATCGGTCAATCTTGGATGATAAAATCTAAATGCAAGCGAGCTATTGACGTATCTATTTATGGACTCTATTTAATTTATTATAACTTAATTATATATTTGTATCTCGATTCAAACCTTAATAGATTTGATGGCACTACTGATGGTACTGGACTACTGTCTACATCTGCCTTAATAATATTCTATAATATACTCCTGGGATATTTATCTATTCGAAATTATTAAGAAGCTTTTACTAAAGTTATTCTTTATTTATTATAACTATACAAAATAAAGAAAGTTGGTGTTAAGAGCAAAGCTAAAAATAATGACTTCAAATAAAAAAGTTATTAATGATAACTTGTAAAATTTTAAACAAACATAGGTACAAACAAACACACACAGACATACACTCATGCATAGATAGTTCATTTATAGTGGGCGCTTTTAACGCCTCTGCGTACCCTTTGGTAATTTCAATGTATTATAATATCATAAAAGCATAAATTACGTTTGTTTGTTCCTCTGTTTATGAAACCCACTTCTTAACTACTAAACTGACCAGTTTCATCCTGAAAAAGGACTTTTATTAGTGAATATATAAGGCAAAAGCTAGTATGACTGTTAGTGAAGGAGCTCCTTTTGCATATTATGTTCAAAGTAGAGGCAATAGAAGCAGGAATGGTCACACCATCAGACAAGCTGAAAGTATATATTTTTTTAAATTTACAATATAAGCATAAATTGCATGCTATTTTATTTTAAAGAATGTGGATGTCCAATGAATGGTTGTTAATTATCTTTCTGCTTTATTTTGCTCGTTTTGTATAGAACTTCATTTGTGTGATAACCGGACGTACAAAATTAGAAGGCGTTTGATGATGACAAGTTGCGCAAAGATGAAAACGAAATGACAGGTGAGAATCACTATGAGTTGGGTTGTAGATATGTTACAACAAACCAACTCTTATTTTTATTAATTAATGTTAGGTGCTACCTACTATTACTAATGCATAAATGAAATAGAGACAGTGAATTGCGACTACTTACATACAATACGCTCATGCCAGTATCCCTAAGGCGTAGGTAGAGGTGTATTAAACATCTACATTTTGCCAATTAGAATTTAGTCCCACTAATGTAATAGGGGGCAAGCTTATTGCCGTCAACCGGAAACTTTGTATATACTCTCGCATAGATAACAGTCCGATCCCTCATTTGCTTTTTACGAAACCTTCGGGCTGGTATGGGGTGCCTCTGTTCTACACCACTGAGAACCACGCGGCATATATCGATTAATAATATAAAAATGCGTGTGTGTATTGTACTTACCTACGTGGATAAATAAAACCAGATGATTTACAAATAAGGGTCTGACAATAATAATTTTATATAAATATACATATATCTTATTAATGCACGCTGAAACAGCAGGACGGATCTGGATGAAATTAAGGACAGAGACAAATTATAATCTGGAAAAATACATACTGTACTTTCAGGCTAAACATAGTGTTTTTATAAAGCATCCTTAATTTATTTGTCTCTGCTTAGATTCGTACGAACCTATTAAATTGTCTTACATTCACACAGCGCTAATAATATTATTTTAAAGTTAAACAGTTGAATAAACAATATGTAATTTTAAGGGCCCTTCACAATACCATTGGCATAACCTCATCAATACTAGCTTCTATTGATTCTTTTGTAAACAAAACCCAGTTGTATATCGTAACATGAACGATAATAATCGCTTAATTAACATAACTTTACTCCATAGTTTGTGTGAGAACGTTACTCGATGCTCAAAGGGGGCCGTCATAGATGCGCCGGAACAAGGGTCAAGGCAATGTGGTTGGTGGGCAGTGTATTATTACACTGCGTTTTGTATTTAATTAGGTAATGACTTGTACATATAGTAAGATTCTATTTATTTTGTACCGTAAGACCATTTTGCATGTATTCCATATTTATTCGGTTAGAGTCTGGACTTCTCGGCATCAGCCAGTTCGTATAAAAGGTATGCGACCCTGACCAGCTCGAAATATTGCTGACACTTAGAAATAAACGAGAAAAGAGACGATTTCCATGTTCATGTTAAAGGCTATGTAGCCTTTTCTGCCTTCGTATCTACTTTCCTATTTTAATATGTGATCCCAATTTTCTTATCGAAGTGCCCGATTGGCGGCAATAGGCCTGGTTCTATTACGTATGAGGGTTAGAGTGAACCCTCTGTCTATAATATTTTCGGAGATCTTTTTTTTGTTTAAAAACAATTTGCGAAGGTTTAAAAACAATTGTGTTTCAGGAAGTTATCTTTACTAAATTGAAGTTCATAAAAATATGAAAATAAACAAAAACGCTGGGGGATATCATTTCTATTTTCTTTTTTTAATTTCTAATTTTTATACATTAGAAAAGTCTTATAAAAGAATATTTAAAGCAGTCCAGCCTCTCTTAAGTGATGCGCCTAATAACGAACAGTGTTTATGTAATATACTTTTATGACAATATAGATGACAAAACTTGTTTGCATAAGAGCACCATAAAGATCAAAACTTGATTGGAAAGAACAATTAAAATTTGCCTTTTAAGGCTCAATACACATTGAGAATTATTATGTAAACTAAAGAATCTTATGTTAAATTAGAACTGCACGAATGGCGTAGCGGTCACCTCGCCAATACGCTGCCGCGCCGAGTGTTGTGGGTTCGATCCCCGCACGGGACAACACTTTGTGTAATCCTCAAATTGTTGTTCTGAGTCTGGGTGTTTTTAGTGTCCGTTATTTGAATGTTTGTAAAGTCCCCCGCGACACAAGAATTAATCTTAGTGCGGAGTTGTCTTTTAAAAAAAAAAACTTCAACCCAAGTGGGATATGAAATCTGAAACCCAGGTATAGTCATAGACATATCAAAGTTATAAAATATAATTTACTTTTGAAAAAAACTATATAACACAACTATACAACTTTTCAATATTTTTTGCAGTCTAAACATTCCATCAAAATCTGTCCGTTTTTGTGCCAGACCTTAACTCGGACGTGACATGGCATTAGTTATTAATAGTTAGTAAAGCTCACGACTAATATTACACACACATAGTTATCTTCTAAAATGCAGTATTAATTGGGGTTTGAGAAAGTGTAACGTCTGTATTTTTCTAACGTCAGGGGGACACCCAGAAGCAGCCGTTCTCTTGATCACGCGTGAGGAATTTTAAACTTCATTTTGTTTCATGAGATACATAATGTCGTTCTTTTGATGACGCATTTCTAATGATATTAATAAGTATAGGCCTTTCGGAAGCCCTTAAATGAAATTTGTTTACAGCTTTGAATTAGAATTTCAGTAAGATGACGATGTTCCCAAAATATATCTAGAAGAAATTCAATTTCCCTCATAATACATACTCAGTCCACAAACATCTAAAACAATTTGCAGTCAGGAATGGAAATTATTTCATAAACATTGACCATAAAGATTTTTCAAACCGGTTTACTAGTTTAACAAGCACGTATAAGACTTATATATTATAATAGTTTTTGGCAGCAAAGTTAGTATATACCACTTTAGACAAACTGACACAAGTTCAAACGAATCGCATGCCTGCGTATTACGTCAAACAATAGACCGGTAATAGTTCGTGATACTAAAATACCGTTAAATTCACGTGAGACACACTTCCTGAGAGATTGAAAGTAGAGTATTGGTAGAATACTATCATCACTGTTCTAGTTTCTTGAACTTTTATTTTTAAACTTATTTTGTAAATAGAAACACGGCCTTAAGGTAAGTTTTCTTTTTTATTTTTTTCCAGTGTAATCCTAATCCTCTTTAACTGTTAAACTGATCATCATGAAATTTTGCAAACCACACTATTTTTTTTTTTATATTATAGGGGGACAGACGAACAGAGGGGTCACCTGATGGTACGTGACAACCATGGAAACCTGCAACTCGAGAGTCGTAAGTGCGCTCCCCACCTTTTGAGGGTGATGTGGAATATGAGGGTATGCGGAAGGGTAAAGAGCGGAGGATGAGGAGATGGGAAAAGGGGCGGGGGAGTTGGGCCTCCGGAAACCTCACTAATTTCGGGGAAATGCAAGTGTTACTTCACAGAAGTTTTCTGTGAGGCCATGATATCGCACCGGTCGAGCCGGCCTATTCTTACCTAAGCATGGCTCTACTTCTGTTAACTGTTATTATTTTTTATATTATATTATACTTAGGGACATAGGTACCTTTTATCCAGAATTAAAGTACTTTTTTATGTCATAGGGGGACAAAGAAGCAGGCGGCTCACCTAATGGTAAGTTATAACTGCTTGTTTGGGCCTCCGGTACCCTCACTCACTCGGTAAATACAACGCAAGCATTGTTTGACAACCAGTTTTCTGTGAGACTGTGGTATTACTCCGGTCGAGCCGGCCCGGCCGGTCGAGTGGCTGTCTATATGAAGTTAGCTGCCAGTAAGGACTTAATTGAAAAGACGACTCCCGCACTAGGATTAAATCCTATATCGGGGGCACTTCACAAGCATTCAAATAACGGACACAAAGAACACCTAGACTCCGAAAACAATTTAAGGTATACACAACATGGTTGTCCCGTGTGTCGATCGAACCGACAACACTCGTAATATCGTAGTTGCGAGGTGACCACTTAAATCACTGCGCATAAAACAGGTTGTTCACACGTCAAACTACGACTCTTGGAGTCCAGCAGTTACTTTAAAGGCAGGTTGAACTGCGCCTTCCCAATTTCCTTGCGCAGTACGTAAAGTAGAAAAAACGTGCAAATTAAAAACTTTTTCGTGGTATCCCATGTACAAATCTTGATTTCGGTAATGGAACACTCTTTCAAAGATAACAAAATTGAAAATCGGTCAACAGTCGGAGCGGAGCAATCGCTTAACATGTACATAAAAAAAAATACATGCAGTCTAACATAGAATCTCCTTCTTTGAACTCGGTTAGTAAAAATACAGCACACCGCGGTTCCAGCTTAGTTGCAGGTATTGCTTAATAAATATCAAGACAAAAGCTTAGCACGTACACCTCAGAACATCAAAATGGATACAGTTATGAACTCCAGCAAACCGCTTTAATAACATTAATTACTCAAGTAGTAATAGGGCATTTAATTTATGTATTCTTTAACAGAAGAATAATAGAATGATATACCAGAACTGTTACTAATAAGTTGAATGCTAGCTACAAAGATCAAAATAAGGTACGTCTCAAAGCCACCATTAGAAGCAGTACGGTACCCTGTGAAAGGCCATACCATATTATTACTACGCCGGCAACAGATCAGATAGACAAGACAGTAAATAACAGTATTAGAACGTTTGCACGTAGATCAAGTGGATTCTTCCTAGAGAACACGGGGGATCTAAAAACATCATGTGCCTTATTCTAAGGAAAATTGCCTGGTACAGATTTAAAGTGGTTTTATATAAGAACCCAATAGTGCGTGACTAAATCACCTAAATGCATTTTAATAAACCATTTGCAGTGTTGTACTCGTATCTATACAAACAATACGGATGTTTATCTCTGGAACTCAAGTCCGATTAGAAAAGTGCTTTTATATAGTCGATATAGAGAATAGCGAGAGTTGCTAAGGGTTACTAGGAGCAGAGCAACAGCAACGCTGGTGAAACTATAGGGACCGACTATTGTGTGATATACGAGTATGATCTTAGTTCTTATACTCTAACTTTAAATGTAGGTAAGGTAAGGATAGAAGATAGAAGCAAGTTGCCGGCTAATGACTACCTAGCACGAAAAAGAAAGGGCGTTAGCTGATGTATATATTGTGTTATTAGGAAATAGTCCTACTTTTTTGTCAATACGTAATCTGTTCGGCCCTGATCATAGACGTTTAACCTCCCACTTGATAACTTCATATCCTGTCTCTTAGTAGTTCCTCGGGCCCGAGACAGAAGTCAACTGTCAATTGTAGAATAAAGGTGTGTATTTTTTTAGTTGTATATTAGCTACAGGTACGTCTTGTATAGCTGACCTGAATTGAATGTAAACCTTAATATTCTAATAGACTAGAAAAAAGTGTTAGCGGGTTAGCTCGCAGCTTTGATTAAAATCATTGTCTTCATCTTACATTGAAAGTAATTGAACCATGAATCAATTTAAAAATAATTGTCTATTGTCTGATCCGACTTCTCCATCCATGACGATATACTTGATTATAAATTACTTACTAATAATAAACTGCAATAAATCGCTTTCTATAATATGTAAAACAAACAAAAACAAGCGTAAGGCTTTATTTCTCTCTCAAGTTTCTCTTTAGATGTTTATGTGCTTTCAAAGTGGATTAGATTTGGTAAAGAGTAATTACTTCATAGTAATCTTAAGCTCAATCATCAACTATTTATTTTATAATCCTGCACATTTATTATCGCTCACCATCAGGTGACCCGTCTGCTCGTATACTCACAAAAAAAAAATGTTATATTTGATAAGTTATACTTTACTTGTTTGAGCGTCTTTGCCCGTCAACTAACAGTCAGTTGGCGTCCTTTGTCCAGCAGTGGACGGCTAATGATGATGACGATAAATAAGATATTTAAGCACCGTCATACATATCGACTATCATAACGTATTTTATATATCTTTGTGGCTGGTTGGTCTTTGTGGTTAGTTGTATCTGGAATAAAAATATCCTGCGGGGTTATTGAGATAAACTTGTTTATCAACCGTCTAAGGTAATCCAGTAAATTTTCATAATCAAATACTTCATCTAAAGATCGATCTAATACACAAATTACGATTCCTGCTGCAGGGAAAAAAACCAGCACGTCTGTTTTATGTGTTTTATATAATAAATAATGTTCTTAAAAAAACTTTAAGTTTTTTTGTAACCTCTTAAACGAAACGAAAAGCAAGATTCACCAAAATCGGTAACATCTTCATCTCAATTGAAATTAACAATAATTATTTGTAAAACTTTGTGTACATTCGGTTCAATTACCGCGATCCCTAAATAGCTATCTTCCAATGATTATTGAGTATCTTGTAATTTACTTACTTACTTATGAGTTAAATCGTGTTTTATATCGTAGATGCATCAAAAGGTACAGTTACCTACTATGATAAAAATTCTCAAACCAAGTAAGCAATCAGAATGCGATATAATAAAAAAAAAACTATATATCAGTCAAAATCAAAGTCGTTTATTTTAACTGAACCCATTAGAGGCATTTTTGAATTGTCACGAAAGGAAGTCGGTCGGACTAAGTCAGTCATGAAGCTAGTTGCCTGTTCAAAAATCTTATGGAGAAGAACAATCAAGAAACTTCAAGGACACTCCTTTTAAAATATTTTATATAAGTTTTTGTAACAGTTTATAAGTGCACATAAAATAAAATAAGATATGTGAGGACAATGCAATTGATCTAAGTGCATTTGATATACACATACACTCGCGGCTATATATTCCCGTAGGGATAGACAAAGGTGTCTTTTTTTTTATTATACTATAGGGGGACAGACGAACAGACTGGTCACCTGATGGTAAGTGACAACCGCCGCCCATGGACACCTGCAACTCAAGAGTCGTAAATACGCTGCCCGCCTTTGAGGATCATGAGGGATGGGGAATGCGAGGACGGGAAAGAAGAGAGGGGGGATGAGGAGATGGGAAAGAGAAGAGGGGAGTCGGGCCACCGGAACCTCACTCATTTCGGGGAAATGCTTTTCCCTGCGTTAATTCACAACCGTTAATAATTGATTCTGTGAGGCCATGGTATCACACCGGTCGAGCCGGCCCATTCGTGCCTAAGCATGGCTCTACCACTGTTAAAATCTCTTAATTGCCACCCTTTGCCAACCATTTTCTTTAAATATATAACTCCTGCTCTAGGATTAATTTCTGTGTCGCAGGGGACACTAAACATTCAAACAGCGGACGCAAAGAACACCCAGACTCAGAACAATAATTTCAGTATTACACAAAGTGTTGTTCTGTGCGGAGATCGAGCCCACAACACTCGGCGCGGCAGCGTGGTGGCGGGGTGACCTCTTAAACCGCTACGCTATTTGTGCAGTCAAATTTACTCCCACTGACGTAATAGAGTTGCACTGCGGATTACAGTCCTCGGGGCACTGCATGACTGTATATATACTGTTTGATAGATAACAGTCCCATAACTTAGTAGCCTTTTACGACACCCACGTCAAGAGATGGTGTGGCCCTATTCTACTCCACCGAGAACCACACAGCTACAAATGAAACTGCCTCAAAATTGTGGATGAATAAGGTTTTATATTTGAATTTATTAGCAAACATCATTCGGTACATTATTTTACAAAATTAATTTATTTCAAGGAGTCCCGATCTCCTGATAGTTGAATATTTGCCTAATACATTATTTGGCTTGCCATATTGTATGACAGTTTTTGTGATTTCGGTTGTGTAACAACTGCTAGATGTACATATAAATAAGTAAATGATCAACACGAAACCCTATGTTTCCTCATGTTTTTTTAATTTTTTAAACGATATGAATTCTTAATATAATATACGAGTATACTGCTAACATATAAATATATATACATATACAAATAAGAATAAAATGAAGACGAGAATTTCATGATTTGCTTTTTAAGTAGGCGTGAGGATTTGGATTGTCTAATGTCTACTGGTAAATTATTCCACAGCCTTACTGATTGCACTGCGAACGATTTGTCAGTAAATTGTGTAGTATGCCTGAGCATTTTTAGATTCAAATTCTCTGATGATCTACTAGTACGAAAGAGAAAGGCACCGGCGAAGGTGTGCTGAGAGATATGGTCATATTTCCGTAACCCGAATATGAATCTTATGCAGACGTTTTGGAGTCGCTCAAGTTTGTTCAGTTGGTATTAAATGAGATCTAGATAACTGACGTCACCATACTCAAGAACAGGAAGGCAAAAGAAATAGGGCTAAGGAAATTTTGGAAAGAAAGTTACGAAGCCTTCGCAGACCCCGCAGTAGCAAATATTTTCAGACTGACCTCACCTATTCGCCGCCGTGGTATCGCACCGGTCGAGCCGGCCCATTTGTGCTTAAGCATGGCTCTACCACGAATGAATCTACCACTAAGAAATGATACAACCGTCGCAATAGATAGCGTTTAGTTGCTGCCTGCATATTATAGCGTTCATGCTAGGACTACCAAAGATAATTACTTGAGTTTTTGACGGATTTACTCCTAACTCAAAATTCCTACTCCAAGTACATATTTGTATCAAATCCTTGTTGATATGATGGACAACTTAGGTCGCTTTATTCAAGTCAGCTTCAAAGCTAATTTGTGTGGAGATCATCTGCATATAGATGAAAGATAGTAAATAGTTGATGAGTGATTGAGATGCAATAAACTGTGAAAAGTAATGGGATAACACGCCGCCCTGAAGCACGCCAGCAAATGTAGTGCACCAAGAGGAATATATATTTTCCATACAAGCAGGCTGCTGGCGACCGTACAGATAACTATGAAAGAAGTCTATGGCTGATGGGGATATGTTAAAATTTATATATTAATATACCAAGCAAAACATCAAAACGGCGTCAAAAGCATTACTGAAATCCAACAAGGCAAGGACCGTCAACTTTCCATCTTCCAGGTTTGAAATGATATCATGTCCTCACAGAATCATTATATAATATGAATAAGCCACCACAGCGGTTGTACTATGGCCGGGACGGAAACCTAATATGAAAAAAGGGAAGGATTACCTTTCTTTAAAAGTGGAAATATTTGAGCCATTTTCCACTCAGTTGGAAAAACACTTTTGGACACGGAATAATTTAGCATATGGCAAGTAATATTAATTAGTAAATTAATAATCAATTTTCTGCTTTTTGTAATTGATATCACAAAAAGCAGAAAATTGATTGAAAACTAACTGTGAACAGTCAGGATTTGCAGAAAGCTGTTTTCTTTTTATATAGAGAGACAGACGTACAGAAGGGTCACCTGATGATAAGATACAACTGCCGTCCAATAACACCTGCAATTCAAGAGTCGTAAGTGCAGTAAGGGAAAGGAAAGAGGACAGGGGAAGCTGAGGGAAAGGAGGGGAAAGAGAAAAGAGGAGGATCAGGGAGGACCGTGTTATTACTTCTTTCGAGCCGGCCCAATCATGCCTGAGTAGGGCCCTCCCATGGTAGGTGATTTTTAATGTTTCAATTATGAACTCAAAAAAAAGCTGCAATGAAAATACAAGACAGATGCTAAAGATAGCGGTACACAGTACCACCATGTGCAAAATAAACAACTATGGCAAAGCAGGTGATCATGCGCGGTATGTCAAAATGCCAAGGTGGTTCTATTTTTACCTCAAAATACATTTAGACATAAGGTGCAACATTTTGCGTTTTTATAAATGTGTGTTTTTCTTATAAGGCTTCATAACAGATGAAAAGGTGTAATGAAGTAAGCAGTTAATAAGACATTTATGACTGAATTAAAATTACCCTTTGTAAGATGATTAAAACTAGTTTTGCATATTTATTTATACATGCATGAACAACGAGTATGCGAATTACATAAAAATATTTATTCCTCATTTTTATTTATTTATATGTTTTTGACCAAATAACCTTTTAGCATTTTTTACATATTCATGTATTCATTCTATCGTTACATTATTACTCTGACCAGTTAGTTACGTTACGATTAACGCATATAAAATATGTGTAGTATTAGGAAGCACACACGTGAATATATAAGAAGATATAAATTTTGTGGTTTGTTTTTCTGTTACACGATCTGAAGATAATTTACAACGACTACGACCGATTGCATATATGTATATATGTATATATCTTTGTATAATGATCATTTGCCAAAAAACAGGTTGTTTAAAAAGTTTACTATTTATATAGTGCAGACAGATTTTTTTTTTCAGTTTTCTATTATGAACTGCAGAGAGGTTTAGGGATTTTTATTAAAACAAAACACTGCCATCTAGTAAAAGTATTACAAACAACGGAAACTTGAACATTTCCTTATAATAACGTAATTTAAGACATGGATATATTGGTTTCAGTACTGTGACTGACATAAGATAAGTTTTAATTATGAAGTATTTATTTGATACTAATAATTAGAGTCGAAACATTTCCAGAATATAAGTGATTTTCCAATTGTTGCTGCTGCATGCTGCATGATATTTTTATTACACTATTACCTTTACTTTTTATAAAGTCTTTATTTAGGTCGAGTTATCAATCTGTAGAATGCGTCTATTTTTCCAGAGAACAGGATTATAATACTAACACATTCAAGTTTTTCTTGGATAAGTGTACCATCTTCGTCTTTATCTTCATTTTCCATCAAGTTAGTTTTAAGGCATATGCCTATTTATATAACAAAAAACCAACAAACTTCCATGTATCAAAATTTAAATTTAGAACAGAATTAAAACTTAATACGTTCCTGATCGAATGCATGTAATAATAGTCTTGGAATTTTTACTCGGTTAACCGATGCCGATTAAGTAAAATTATATATACTGAGCACGAGCCCTTAGCGAGCATTTTTTAAAATAAAAAAGGAGCGATGTCCATTCAAGTTATGGTCGAGACCGCAGACTGTCAAGGTTATCTATTTGTTGTGATTGCGCAGGCCTAGGTTTTTACTGTTGCTAACCGGCCTAATCTGTTACTAAGAAGTTAAGAATAATTCATGTACTTGTAATTAAAATTATAATATAACTTTAGTGAAAAAAAAAACTGAATTTACATAGCTACATTTATAAAGGTCTATCTTGTTCCCTGAAACAAATATTATGATTTTGGTTCATACATACGCTCACACCTGTATGCCCGAGGGGTAGGCAGAGGAGTATAAAACACCCAGATTTTGCCATGCAATTGGTCCCACTAACGTAAACGGGCCCGGAACGTAAACGTAATGGGGCAAGCCTATTGCCGTCAACCGGGCACCGTATGACTGTATACATATCGTCTGATACATGACAGTGGGATCCCGTAGTCGAAGTACGTTACTACAGGCACGGGAAGAAACGGAGTGGCTGTATATCAATCACTCCACCGAGAAGGTAAAATATCCCAGAAATCTGGAAAGTTGCATAAAATTTTTTTGCAGTGACACAGCTGGAAAATATTGTTGTTTGTAATTTATAAGTAATTTGAAAGTTTTATATCCTGATTTAAAGAAAAAAAAACTAAATTAGGGACACATTGTTTGTAACGTTTACAAGTAATCTCCACTTGGATACAATTTTTTTTCTATCAACATTTTACAATGCGAAAACTACAAAATATACGATTAGACCCATGTCTAAGATGCACATTGCACTACTTATAACCTAGTAAATCCTTAATTTGAATGGACATCATACAAGCAAGCATATATAGTAGACGTATAAGGTTCCCTAAGTAACTACGGAACCCTAAAATACTACTGTAACAAAAATTATGTTGTAAGAGCTCACCTAAATTAAGTCCCAAAACAAACAGTCTTAGATCCTCATCAAACATTAAGTAACAAAGCTGACATTTGTAATAATAATCTTTTGTCCTCTTTTTAACATCTAACATATGCAACTCGGCTAACACTTCTATCTGAAATTTGTTGCACAATAGTCATAGTTGAAAAGGTGGAGGCATTTTATATTCAAACATACGACGCACGGATGACGGCTGCAGTCAGCCTTATTACGTAAGTGAGACTTAATTATATTTAGCAAAAATACACGTTTGAGACGACTGTGCCTGCCTCTCCGGGAACATAGGCGAGAGTGTATGGTGTATGACTATACGGTTGGCGTAGCGGTTTCAGTGGTCACCTCGCCAATACGCTGCCGCGCCAAGTGTTGTGGGTTCGATCCCCGCACGGGACAAAACTTTGTGTAATCATCAAATTGTTGTTCTGAGTCTGGGTGTTGTTTGTGTCCGTTATTTGAATGTTTGTAAAGTCCCCCAAAACACAGGACAAAACACAAAACACAGGAATTAATGCTAGTGCGGGAGTTGTCTTTAAAAAAAAAATGTATGTGTAAAGTGTAAATATCATTATTCATAACTATAGCCACCCATATTATTCATTAAAATCCTGTCTATCCAAGGGTTGCCGGTACGATATTGCTTGCTGCGATAGACCTTATAACATTGTACGTTTTACTTGTAACAAAACCAGTTCTTTTTGTATTGTTCTTGAATGAATTGATCTTGAATTAGTTTTTGTGTAAGGTGGTTTTTTCAAAACTTTTTAACTATAGTAAGGAAAAATCTAATTAGGCTTGCAAATTATGACCATTTTTTTAACCGTTATTTTTTATTTACACCTAACACTTAATATTCACTTGTTTTTCAGCACACCACACAATGAGAAACGCGACTAACTCCCCAACTATACAACTGTGTCGCAAACCGAGACAAATCTCGTATTGTCTGTCATGGTTATGGTGCCTATACTGTCACTATTCACATGTCAAAGACAGTTATTCTATACAATTACCACCAAACACATTCAACCCACGCGATTTTCAGTTTATTTCACATTTTGCCACCAGCAAACGAAAACTGGTATATTTGGCACAATGGTGTGAACCTTTATTGAATAATAGATACACTTTCCAAAGTTTATATGGTTATATTCAATTGTATGCAGAGAACCAGTAACCGCGTCACGCCCTTTGAGTCCGTTAGGCTTATGCAGACGGTGATAAAGAAATACGAGTTTGAGTCTAATCGTCAGGTCATCTTTAGAAATATTTAAATCTATGCTCGCAATAATATGTAAAAAAAAATGTTATTAAAGATGTGTAGGAATCGAACCCTCAACCTCTGCAGTAAGGATAACTAACAATTAGAACAACAGGCTAGTCTGATTTAGAATTAAATAAAAAGTGTTTATACGACTTTCTTTGACTTCAGAAGATAGCAGTTATTGTAGCCTAAGTAACAATCCATGAGTTCTTAAAAAGAAGGTTGATAAACGGTTTCCTGGGGCCAGTAAGTGGGTGCACAATCCCTAAATCAGTATAATATATATGTCGCCGCAACCAAAAGAATGATTACATCCTAATTAAATGATTTGTAAATGAATATCGCATAAATAAAATAAATAAATACTATACCAACCCTCATAATGTTAATAGTAATAATTTCATTTATTACAGAATTTAAATAGTTGATTAACAATTGTATGTAAAGGTAGGTTCTCACAATTTACATAAAGCTATTTACGAATTCCGTTATTATTGTAAAATTAGTAAATTCCAAATAAACTTTAAATAAACCCAACATTTTATAAAACATGTTTAAACTATTTATTGTTAATACGCCGAGCCACGTGTTATTGTGATGTACAGTTTAAACTGGTGGGGGGTAACCTATAAAAAGCCAACAATTTAAGTAGAGAGGCTCACTTCGCTGGCGACTTCCCAAAGAAGACGCCGAATTCTCACCTGGATGACCTCGGACAGGACAAGGCGCCTTATTTCGCCATCGCCCCACCGCACCAGAAGCCCCTGAAAATGGCTACCCGGGGCTTACCTGCGGACACTCCCACAGAGGAAATAGTGGAGGACTTGACTAGCAAGGGAATGCCAGTCAAGTTCGCGACAACAAGAAGGCGGGACTCATGCCGAGGACTGGCCCGCCCAAGGTCATAGACCAACCAAACGTGGTCGTCGACTCGGCACCCACCACGCTAATGGCCGAAGCAAACCGGGGTCAGGCTCCACAAAAAAGAGGAGAAGGCACCGGAAAAAGAAGTCTGCCCATGAAAAGCCCACACCTGCGACGGCGCCCAAAAACAGCAGCCCACCCGCCAAGGACCCGGAGAGGGACCAACTCGCCGCCTTACTCATGCTGTTCGCACAGCGTGTTAAGGCAGGCGAGATAAACACAACAGGACTGCTGCAAACACTTTCTACCAATGGATAAGCCGCTCAGGGTGGTTCATTGGAACGCGGAGACACTGAAATTCAAGATAGGCCTACTACGCCTATTTCTCAAGGAACAGCGGGTCGATATCATGCTGATAAGCGAGACCCACCTGAAGGCCAACAGGCCACTCAAGATCCCAGGGTACATTGTGTACCGCCAGGATGAGGTCTCGCCAAGAGGCGAAGCATATCGTGGACTCGCTATCCTAGTGAAGAGGACAGTAGTGCATCAACCCGTCGAACCGAAGAGACTCGATACCATGTATGCGCTTGGTATCGATGTCTAAATCGGCAGGCGGGAGATGCGCCTCTACGAGGCCTATCGAGCTCCGAATCAGAGAGCCCGCGTCGATGAACTTCGAAGCCTTCTCCAACATACGACGCCGACCATAATCGCGGGAGACCTGAACGCAAAGCACCAAGCATGGCACAACACCACCAGCAACGCAATGGGAAATTTCCTTATGCAAGACTCCGGTATGCATAGCTATGAAATCGCTGGCCCCAGAGAACCCACTAGATTGGACCCATCAGGTAGCAGGTAGTGATAGCGTATTGGACATCATAGTGTTCAAAGGACTAAGAGCACCTCCGGCACAGGAAGTGCTCGAGGACCTAGCACTAGACCGAGCAGCGAGCGACAGAACCCTCTGCCCGCTCGGCTCCGTAAAATGCTCGAGGAGAAGCGAGAGGCTAAGAAGCTCTGGCAGAGAAGAAGGCACCCCCGAGACAAGATCCGATACAACCGCCTTACCAACTCGTTCAAGGCCGTTCTTTGGGAGCACAGAGGTGACGCATGGGAGAACTTTCTCATAGATATCGAGGACAAACAGCCCTCTTTACTCCGACTCTGCAGGCAACTGACTGCAGAATAAAACCCCACGCGCCCCCTGTTCGCTGAGGACGGGCAAATACCCAAGCAATTTGGATTTCGTCAGGAGCACTCCACCACGCTCCAGCTGACTCGTGTCCTAGACGAGATGGCTACGTGGTTGAACAAGGGCGGGAGCACGGTGACCGTGATGCTCGACATGGAGAAGGCGTTCGACAGAGTGTGGCATGAAGGTCTCATCCACAAGCTGTCGACATCGTCTCTACCACGAAAAGTAGTCGCGATCATCGCATCGTTCCTGACCCAGAGAACATTCCGTGTGGCTATAGAGGATACCACATCGGAAATCAAAACCATCAGTGCCGGAGTCCCGCAAGGGAGCTGTCTGTCACCGGCCTTGTACGCCCACTACACGGATGACATCCCTGTGGTCGGAGACGGCAAGCTGGCACTGTTTGCAGACGATGCCGCGTACTTGTCAAGTTCACGCAACGCCGCACACGCTGCACGGAAATTGCGCCCCACACTCGAAGCCCTTCCGGGCTGGCTGAAACGATGGAGGCTCAAGTGCAACGTGTCGAAGACCCAGGCGATGATAACCGGTATGGCACACCACCCGCCAAACCTGCGTCTGATGGAAGAGGACATCCCATGGTCCCCAAAGGTCAAGATCACTGTCGATGAATCACCACGTCGAGACCATCACAGCGAAGGCCAGAGCTGCGCGGACGAAGCTGCGTCCCCTGCTATCCTCCAGACTACCAGTAAGTGCCAAACTAGGCATTTACAAAACATATATCAGGTCGCGCCTCACCTACGGTGGGCCGGCCTGGTACAACTTGATAGCAGGGGCATCGCGCCAACATTTGCAGGCTGTAGAGAACAGCTGCCTTCGCATGGTGGTCGACGCCCCCAGGTACCTCAGGAATGCAACAATCCACCGAGACCTCAAGTGGGAACCTATGAAGGAGTTTGTGAGCAGACTCGCCACGGGGATGTTCGAGCGGGCTGACCTCTCGAAACATCCCCACCTGGTAGGTATTGCTCCGCTCCCACATCCAGACGATACAACACTCATCCGGAGGCGACTCAAACGCCCCGCTCGGGAGCTCATATCAGTTCCCTCGAGCGGGGCATTAGCTTCGCCATCGGATGCAGATAGCCAACCACCGAACTCTCGCAGGCGGCTCGCTGGACCCCTCTTCGGAGGAGCGATCGGCGAGCAAACCTCGAGGCCGGTGAGCTAACTCCAATGACCGGCTCACAGTGGTGAGCCGCGAGAAAAACCACTATAAGGAGCCCAGAGCTACTATTTGTCTCCCCACCAACAGGGGTGAGATGATACCAGATAACTGGCGACTTCGAAAGGAATATCATTGTAAGTAAAAACTACGTTCTGATACTTTATTTACTTGCCTTATATTTGTTGAAACTATCGTGTAAACATGCTAAGTTGTATTGTACCTGCTGGCTTATGTATGCACCATCAATTAATTATACAGCGATCCCTAATATTTTAATATATCTGCCTTTTATTGCTGAAACCCTTGATGTAATATAGAATCTACTTATATCAAACTTGCTATCTTCCATATGTTCTGTATAACAATTATAAAGACATTATTAGAACCGATGACTAGATGTGGTCAGCGGGTCTGCTCGCATTTTTTATAACAACCCGACTACTATGCTCGACATATATATTTCAAGTTGTTTTGTTATTTTGATACAAAAACAAAAATAGCAATTTTTTGTCTTAGTTCCGCAAAAGCCCGTAATATGAGCGCACTGCTGCAATCATGGACGCCAACTGTAATGAAATTATAGACTTCTATTTATATCGATAGTTTGCGATCTAAGTGCTACGTCACATAGTTTGGGTAATATACGAGTGATTTTCTTTAGTAGGAAGCATATCTGACTAGCAACATTTTACAGAAATAATCTGACCTGACTGTTTACTAACTGTAACTGCGTGTAACTCCTACTCTATTTTTATGCTACCGTACCCGAGGTAACTTCCCCTGTAAGGAAAAACAATAATGGCACCACACATCACGGACACCTGCAACTCAAGACGCGTAAGTGCGCTGAACGCCTTTGAGGGTGATAACGGATGAGAAATGAGGGAAGGGGAAAGAAGAGAGGGGGATGAGGAGATGGAAAAGGGGAGTGGAAAGAGGATAATGGTACCAGTCGAGCCGGCCCATTCGTGCCTTAGTTAGTAGCGTGCGTGGCTCTGTCATTCTTTTAGCGCGATCGGTAGCTAACCTTGCACATTAACTGAACCGAACACAGTTAAAACCTTATCGCTGCTGAGAAACTGGATACGTAAAAAAAACAAAGATACTATGGTGTATGTCTTTTTTATGTATCTAGGTATGCTTTTTGAGAAGTCTGTAATAAATAAGTAAGCATTCAAATTGAAGACCACAAAATAGGCAATACAGAGTAGTTATTTCATTAATACAATTCTAGTTATGCTAATTTCCTTTGTGAATCTGGGACACACAGCATGGTGACTTGAACACTCGTAACGACAAACAATCAAATCGGTGTCATACACAGATGACAAAATCAACAAGTACTTAGTGATAAGTGATAAACCACGACCTGCCAACAACAAAAGGATTAATGGAGAATTAATTTACCTAATTCTCACGATTTATTAAGGCTGCAGAAAAAATCGATGCCAAAACTGAATTAAATTTAAAATTATGCTATCGACTTCAGTGACCAAGTCGTCCACATCGATAACTACAATTTTTATAAACAAATAAGCTACATATTATTTATGACTCGGTGGGACAGACGAACAAACGGGTCAACTGATTGTAATTGACAACTGCTGTACATGCAGGACACCTGCAACGAGAGGTCAAGAGTCGAAAGTGCACTGCTCGCCTTTGAGGGTGATGAGGATGAGGGGAGTTGAAAGAGGAGAGGGGAATTTGGCCTCCGATACCCTCACTCAGCAATACTTGGTTTTCTGTGAGGCCGTATTACTCCGGTCGAGCCGGCCCATTCATGCCAAGGCATCGTAACATTCCTTTCCTTCCATTCTCTTCCCTAGTTTTCCCCAATGATCAAACCTTTATTTCCTTAAAGTTTGCACCTCCCCAAATTCTGAATTGCAAAATGTGTGTGTATAATACACCTATGCCTACCCCTTCAGGGATACAAGCGTATGCGTATGTATGTATTTCTATGAAGATGCAAAGCTGAAGGTGAACCACCAAGTCGCCAAAGCTTTAACACTTATTGCTAGTACTGAGAGATAAGTTAACCTCAAATGCAGATTAATAGTTTACAATGAGTCTCACATCAATAATGTCGTTTTTGCAACTTTCGCTATAAATTTGTTACATTTAATGGGATCTTGATGAGCATCTTTTATAAGTTACAACTTAATTACGAAAAGTAGGTGTTTGCCATAAAATCGATACGAATTATGCACTTCGTTGCCTCTAGATTCTTGTACTGTTAGAGGAACTACAGTGTACTAAAATGGATTGATGAGAAAGTAAACATGTTTATTAAGACTTTTGTAGTATAAACGGATAAGAAACTTTACAGACAAATAATTGTCTAGCTTTATTTATTTTTATAGCTGTACAAACGATTATTTAGTGTAGATCATATGCTCAGCTTGAAATGTTAGTGACCATGATTACAAACATTAAATTGTGCAGAGACTAAATCTATTCAATGTGGATAATATGCTGGATATGTGCTGGATCCTGTTTTGTAGAATTAGATTATCTTGTACTGGATACATTATGACGATATGTCAAACTGTGCATCCTAAAGATTTGTTACTGATTATTACTAACTACAAATTAATTCCATCTTTGTTGTTCAAAAATGTAAAAAATTAATTATTATTGTCATTAATTATATTATGTTTTCCGTGGTGGCGTTTTTGAATAAGATCAAATCAACTGTGAGCTAGTCAGCAGTTTCGATTTAATACACAATACGTTTATAATGTTGCATAGTTGTTATAAAATAGTGACAGTTCATTATGGACCCTGTCGTACTTAGATAGTTTACATACTTAAGATTTAATATATGTATGTTTCCTTTTCCTTCCTTTAAGGACGGCAACGCACTTGTGACTCTTGAGTTTTGGGCGGCGGTAGTCACATACCATCAATACGCCCTAATGCATACAAAAAATATGCGTGAATAATATGATTTTGGGTCCTTTATTAAACCTTATAATTGAAATAAAATTATTATGACTAAGCTTAACTTAGCTAAATAAACCTAGTTTTGTGTAAGATTTATTTATATCTAATAGCGAGAACGCTGTAGTATAAAATAAATTAGAGGTCGATTGAGTTATAAGATTAAGACAAATAAATTTCTATCGCATTTAATTGTATTTAGGTGACAGATAGATATAAAGAAATGGAAGTAACTGACTCAGGTAGCTTTAATTTATGTATTCGTCAGGGATAAAATCAGTTTCTAGTTACTCTTTATAGCACACTATAAAGTAAAAGCGTGAAAGTATTACTAAAGATTCAGGATTACAGTTATTAGATAAAATGTAAAAAAAATGCATAACTAAACAAAAATTATATTTTTTTTTTTTATAGACTGCCCGCACTAGTATTAATTCCTGTATCACGGAGGACTTTACAAACATTCAAACAACGGACGCAAAGAACACCCAGACTCAAAACAACAATTTCAAGATTACACAAAGTGTTGTTGGCGCGGTGACCACTGAAATCGCTACGCCATCCGTGCAGTCAATTCGAAAGATTTCAAAAAGAAGGGCTGCAATATGTAAATTAAGGGCAGGACTTGATAGATCAGTCAATTTGCATTTCCTTAATCGTATTCAAACTTTATCCTTTTCCCTAGCCATGAAACCACATGGACATAGTGAAAGTGATCTATTGCGAGTTGTACATCTAGCTCTAAATATATTCATAGCTATATAATATAGTTATATAACGTCCTGGACGGTTTAGAAAAATATCTTTTGTATACTAATAGATACACATCTATCAGTCTGCAAGCAACCTATTGTTGAAGTTTGTATTAATATTTGAAAGCTAAATTATCTAGATACATAACGATTGCTATCGCTGCATCAATAAAATCTTTGTTTGTCAGTCTGCAACATATAATGTGTTATTGTGAAGTATTGATAAAGAGATGGCGGCAGAGCAGTAAATTCATATATTCTATTGAAAATAACTCTCTCAAACGTTTGTTTTCTTGATTTAAAATAGTCTCAGTTACTTTAAATTTGTTATCATCCCCAATAGTTCTAATGTTAACATTTAAAATAAATAATTATTTTTAAATCTTTTCTTTTTACGGATTCTAAACCTTAGAAAACCTTAGAAAACCCCTTCCAGCTCCCCATAGACTGTACATATACATGCATATTTTAAATTAAGATCTAAACGTAGGTCTCCTCCTATGAATAAATTAACTTAATTAACTTAACTTTCACAACGAAATAAATATGAGGTAAGTGCATAATCGCATATAGAATTTACTGGATACGGAAGGCGGAGGACTAGGTGACTTTAGTGGGCTAATTGATTCACTGATATGTGTAAATGTACAAGCCTATTGCGGATCTCGAGCATTAGATGTCTATGGGTGGTGGTCTTGGCGGTAACTCATAACCAAGAGACCCGACTGCTTGTTTGCCAAATTTACTTTAAAAAAAATGTTATGTGCTTATACTGCAGTGTAAGCATGGTTTTTGTTGTTCGATGAAAAAGCCAAGAAGCTTTAAAATCTATTTTCAAATATATTCTATTAGTGTGACCAGTAAAAATATAGAAACCAACAAACAAAGATTAAGTACAATAGATAAATATAAGCAGTCGAAAGTACCAGTAGAAAGGTTTTGATAAGACTTGTGTGGACATTACAAAGGACATCGATACAATGCCATTGCCATGATAAGCACAATAAAGAAAGTTTAGCCTTTAAATAATGGTTTGTACCAAAAGCTATAGGGTATGAGCTAGTTAAGCAGGCACCAGACATGCGCGACTATGGGTAATAAATTCTGAAACAAAAAGTTCGTGGTAGAGTAGAGCCACTCTCTCTCTTCTAGTGGGTATCGTAAAAAGCGACTAAGGATCGCACTGTTATCAAACAGTATGTATACTAGTCATGGAGTGCCCCGTTGACGGCAGTAGGCTTGCCGAGTATTACGTTAGTGGAATCAAACACTAATTGGCAAAATGTTAGTGTTTGGTACACCTGTGCCTACCCCTTATTGTATCCCCTATACAGGCGCGAGCGTACGTATGTATTGTTGAATATATTCATGACATTAAAATACATAATTCAAAAGAGGTGTTAGAAAATAGTCGTCAAATCAGTACTAAACCAGTAACCGATAGACAATACTTTAGCAGCTTTAATGCTTAGCAGTTTGAGGTAAGGACCTTAACATGAACTTTTAAGATTAAGATTGAAGATTACAAATAGTATCTTTGATTTTCTTTTTTTTTTATATTTGCCTACCATAATGACTCCATTCTGCCTGATGGAAAGCAATGCATTGGAGCATGATGACCCACATTATGGCGGCCTGGTGAGATGCTTTTTCACGCCCCGCTCAAAAGACCCGGGATCAAAGCGAATTTAATTGTTATACTTACCAAACTTTCACAAGACTTGCGATTCAGTAAATAAATGGAAAAGGTGAAGATACTTATTTTAGTTTAGTAAAGTAGTTGTTAATTATAATAATAATATATTCTTTATTGTACACCAAACGACTATCCAAAAACATAAATTATAACAAAAAAAAAGCAATATGGGCGGCCTTATCGCTAAGAAACAATATCTTCCAAGCAACCATAGATCCATTGATTGAACATGAGCATGATGGTACAAATACGTGGGTTTGGGTGTTAGAGATATATGACAGAAAGAAGTGGAGCTTAATTTTTAGCTTTTGCTTTTTGTTTTAGTTCATTAGGGTATCCCAAGGCATGAGGGATTTTTTTTTCGCGAAATCAAGTACGCATACCTTCTATTTTTATTCGGATTAACCTCACTGAATCTCAAATAATAAATATTATTGTGATTGGACAACGATAACCCGTGCCGACTTGTTGGAAAACTTTTGACATAAAAATTTGTAATGACTTGCTGTAGGAGGAATTAAGCACCTAATTTTTATTATATAATTAAAACTCCAATACACCCAAATACTATATTATTTAGTCATTTCCATTAAAAAATATTATTATTATTTAAATTCTCTTTTTAACGTTTGGTTTTTAGAGTAAGGATAAATTTTCCGGTGTTGTCCTTGTACTGTAGCGTATAAAAAAGGTTTTTGTTCCTCCTCAACAGTGATTAATCCATGAAAGTCTTACGTTAACTTTATCGCTCTTTCGGCTACATCGTTTACTACCCTCAGTGCCGCAACTTTTTTTCTGGCTTCTTGAAACGAAACATTATTTGACCACAAAGTAGGACATTCATGTAGAAAACTGTCAATTTTAAGGCGGTTAAATCAGGACTTGCTTTTTACTGAAATGAAGTCAGAGATGTTTTTTTTTTCTAAAACAAAATAAGATAAGCTTGTTCAGAAAATATACTTTCACAAGGAACGAAACTAAAAACAATTTTTACTATTAATGCCAATGTTCTTTAATAAACTTACCATACAATGAACCGCAAAGTTCTTCTTTCGATGGGATGTATCGTTTTCTATGAGTTATTTCCCTTTGGTTAAATGTGGAACCATTTCAACTTTAGTTTCTTGGTCCACATTATCATCAAACAGTGATAATATAGAAACTTCGTCAGTTAAATATAACAAATGCTTAGTTATCTACTGTAAGGCTGCTTTTGAGATCGTTTTATCAATTTTCTCGTAAGACTTCATTGATTTCAAAAAGCACAAATCTTGGTAAGGTGATTTTATTTCTGAAGTGCATTGAATCAATCGGATTTTAATTTGTTTCTCGATATCTCCACCTAAAAATATCATAGAAAGCTCTATTAACTCGATCTCGATAATCATCTCTGACTATTTCTTTTGTCAGTTCAGTTCGGTAAAACTCTAGCAAGTTGTCAATTTCGGAGTCATTCAGGTGATGTGTAAGTTTTTTTATATAGTTATGTATTTTATCAGCATTAATATTTTTTTAGTTTTCTCGGAACTTTTTAAATATCAGGGAATACGGAATATCAGGGCTTATAGTTACTTGACTGAATTTTGCTTCAAATTTTTGCGACAAGCGAAAATAAGCATTTCTCTGTTCAGTTTTTGTTCAAGAAGTACACAGGCACCGTTTATACGACCTGCATTTAAAGCAGTAGTATCACAACAAAGAATTTGCACTTTATCTTCTAAATTCCAGTCTACAATCGCGTTCCAGCCTGCCTGTGCTTGTTCACTTCCTATAGAACTTTCTAGTCTTGGTGCAACAATAAGTTGTTCTTTGTTTCCATAAGAAATAACTATAGGAAGACGTTCTTCTTTTGATTTCCGAGCATTTAAAGCAGGCCCGATGAACAGCCACAACTTCCGTTACCTTATTTTGGAAATCAATTGTTATGGCTGCAGCGCGTTCTTTCCGTTTTTCTGTGCGAATTCTTTGGATGGAAGACTTACGTATCGGAAATTCATCAATATTATATCCAAATGCTTCAATAGTTGCTTCAAGAATAAACACAGAATCTCTAATACTCAATTGACACCTATCTAGCGCTGCTACTAATTTTGGAGTAATAAAATCTCTCCGCAGAGGTGTTTTGCTGGGTTGCGTGATCTCGACAAGCTTCGGTACGTCCTCTTGTAAATCTAAGTTTTCATTAGATTCAGATAATGAGTCGTCTTGTTACGGTACATAAGATGATGTCGTAGGAATTGGCTCAGACAAATATTTAGCACGTCGTTTTACTTCTTCGATAATTCTGAGGCGCGCTCTATCCTCTCTATCAGTCAATTTTTTATCCACTCCTGCTGAATGACCAGGTAGGCCTGGTTCTTTTTGACGCTCGAAAAAATTCTATCCTCATTTATTTTTATTATTTGAAACGCATTGGCGTGTGCAATGTCAAACTAATTATTTAAATTGTTGACAAAGTCTTGACGGCGCTGCTCAAATACGTCTTGTGTTTTTTGTGCATTTTTTTGCAAGTCCCTCCAAACTTGATATAAGTTTACAAGTTTTTTTACACAATTAGGCAAAGATTTAGTAGGACTACGCGCCTTTTCCAAATAGATAATACACTCGCGAATAGTGAGATTCGCGCTTTCATTGACAGTCAGTCTTTTTTTTTTTTTTTTATATATATAGCCTACCATAGTGACTCCACTTTGCCTGATGGAAAGCAATAGGTGGAGTCAAAGAGTGGTGGTCACCATCCTCATTGCATGTCTAGTCAATGCAGCATGGTGACCCACACTATGGCGGCCTGGTGAGATGCTTTTTCACGGCCCGCTTAAAAGACCCGGGATCAAAGTAGGAAGGAAACACGTGCGCTGGTAGAGAATTCCAGGCTTTTACCGATCGGCACAGGAAAGAAGAGCCAAACCGTTTAGTTCGGGTACGTATATTTTCGACGCACAAACGGTGACTCCTCAGGCCAGCACGTATAGTCCTGTAGAGGAAGGGAGAAGGTGGGACCAATTGGAAGAGCTCATCAGAACACTCCCCGTGATGTAAGCGATAGAGGACTGCCATAGAGGCGACATCTCTTCGCAACTGCAGAGGCTCAAGAGACTGGGTGATCTCGGGACAGTCGATAATGCGGACTGCGCGCCGTTGCAACCGATCGAGAGCGTCAAGCAAATACTGCGCATAGCCGTCTCAGAGGTGAGAGCAGTACTCAACGCAGGAGCGAACCTGGGTCTTGTATAAAAGACACAGTTGCTCGGGCGAGAAGAACCGTCTCACCTTGTTCAAAACGTCGAGCTTTCGCGAGGCCGCCTTAGTGACACTCTCGATGTAATCGCGCGGATTGAGATCCCGGCAAATATCCATACCCAGGATACTAAGCCTATCCTGCAGTGGCAGTTGAGTGCTCTGAAGAGTAGGAAGGGGAAGGAATGGAGACTTTTTGGTAGAGAACACACACGCTTGTGTTTTCTTGGCGCTGAACTCGACCAGACTCTCACAGCCCCATTGGGAAATGCTGCTCAAGACCCGGTCGAGCTCAGCGACAAGCTCCTGTCGTTTTCCCTCAACGTCTGCCAGCTTGGCAGTAGGATGTCCGAAATATCGCCCGTGTACTGTACTGTCGTCTGCATAACAATGAATATTGCCAAGGGCCAACATGTCATTGATATGCAGAAGAAACAGCGTAGGCGATAGGACGGAGCCCTGGGGTACACCAGCATTTACCTCCTGGAAATCTGAGGCCGCGCCGTCGCAGAGAACCCTAATGCGGCGCTTATGGAAGAAGGCAGCAACCCAGTTGCAGAGTTTAGGTGGCAGACCAAATGCAGGAAGTTTGGAGAGAAGCGAGTGGTGCCAGACCCTATCGAAGGCCTTTGCAATGTCAAGGCTGATGGCCAAGGACTCCCCATGCCTATCCATAGCCTATCCACAGCCTTATATTGTAAAATAAAACCGCTAGAACTTGTCCATTAGACGGAAGTTTTGAACCCGTTGGTTGATGTTTTATGTCACCTATTAAAAATATACCCCTTTTAGAACTGCGTAATCATACTGACATGTTGATTGATTGAAAACAATGCGAGTTCTATATCTAAACAACAAGTAATCAGAAGCACATCGATACGTTAGGTCGCGTGAGCCTTAGAGAGCAAGTACTGACATATATTGTTGTAAGTCGGCACGGGCTCCCGAGGTCCTACCTTCTTAAAATTTGATTTATATTGACAAAAAGTGAAAAAATAAGAGGGTATGCGTTAAAAAAACAACTTAAATTTTTTTGGGACACCCCAATGTACATACAGTCGTGGTCAACTAATTAAGGACATTCAAGATAGTGGACAGCAATAACCGGCTATGTACATATAAATATAAAACCCTGTTGATTTCTCAGTAACTATTATTTGCATAATTTGATCCGATTATTATACTATAAATGGCTGTAAATAAAAGATTAAATAAATATAAAAAAGTGTTTAATATCAAAGGTTAACCATGTATTCAATTTAAGGTACAATTCTGTAGCTGGACATTTAATTAAGAACAGTAAAGTAAAATGAAAAATAGAGTTAAACAGAACTAATAATCTGCAGTATTTTAATTTCTTTAACAACTTCATTTTATTACGGGTAAAATCAGTACCCAGTAGCAAAACCTTTGTTAGTAATTACCGCTTGACACCGATGTGGCATAGACATTATCAGTTTCTGACATATTTCAACAGGAATGTTTGCCCATGCCTCACAAAAAGCTTCATTAAGTTCATCTAAAGTTGTGGTACGATAAATGGCAACTTTTTTCTTAATTTCGTGCCAAAGGTGCTCGATTGGGTTGAGGTCGGGGCTATGTGCTGGCCAATCTAGCACTGATACCGACTGTCTGTTAAGAAACGACTTGACTGAACGGGCTGTATGTTTTGGGTCGTTATCATGCTGAAAAGTCCATATAATAGGAAGATGTTCCTCAGCATAGGGAAGCATAGTTTCTTCTAATATTGCCTTGTATTGATGTTGGTCTAAGTTACCCTGAACTTTCCTCACAGGTCCCACTCCACGTCCAGAAAATGATCCTCACATTTTAATGTTTCCTCCGCCATGTTTCACCTGCTTTTTTGTGAATCTTGGATTCATTTCCGCTTTTACAGGACGCCGTACGTATTGCCTTCCATCTGAAGAAATCAAATTAACCTTGGTCTCGTCAGAGAATAATACATGTTGCCATTGGTCGTAGGTCCAATGTCCATATTTACGTGCAAACGCCAAACGTGCATTTCTATGCTCTTTCTTTAACAACGGTACTTTGCGAGCCACTCTTCCGAACAACCCTGCTTCTACCAGACGTCGTCGAACTGTCCTCGCTGATACACTGACTCTTTCGTCTGCCCCAAACACTTCATGTTTAATTAAAATAGAGCCTAGAAACGGATCTTTCTTAGCTAACCTGGTTATCATTCTATCTTCTTGCGGAGTTGTTTTTCTCGATCTTTTTTTTCTGGGCACATTTAAAGTTGTGTTATTGCGCCTGAAATGTTGCACTGCATTGCATACCATAGTTTTTGAACAATTTAAATATCCTGCTATCCTTCGGTATGACCAACCACGCTCGACAAACTTCATGATAATTTTTCGTAGTGTTGCATCGCAACTTTTATCTTTGCCCATTGTTCTTCAAAATAACTCTCAAAACTTGAAATTACAAATCTAGATTGCCGCCAAAACTACAACAAAGAATAGGAGAAGAAAGAAAATAATAATTGAGATTCAGATTTTGAAACTAGAACGCAATATCTCAGTGTCCCTAATTAAATGGCCAGCCAGCATTCTTTGAACAAATAGCACTGTGATCATCTATCAGCTATACTGTAAAGAGGTTTAATGTTTAAGAAGTTGTTATTGTTTGTATAATTAGGCACATAAATGACTAATTATACTTACATGTAAAAGATGTGGAATATTGTTTAGACTCGTTGGAAAATAAAAAATAAATTCACAATTTGGATTAACTAGAGAGTGTCCCTAATTAGTTGACCACGACTGTATGCAGAGTCAACACATATTTTACAGTTTTAATGAATGTAATAGTTAAATCAATGCATTTCGTGGTGTCTAATAAAGTGATTATTACATATGCGAAGGTCTGATACAGGCATTAGACTCCCTATATGCCGTTATGTCTACTTTCCTCTCAAGAACTCGAATTTATCTAAAATCGAAGATGATGAATGGTCAAAGCGCAGCGAAGCGTGGAGCCTTGTATCGAGATCTTGTCTCCTCGCTGTCTGAATATATCGATTATGATTGTGCTACTTTACTCAACAAACGAGATTCGTAACAACCGATACGTCCGTTTATTATAAGTACAACAATTCTTATCAATTTCTGAAATCGAGTGAAATTTCAAATATGGCTAGCTAAGCTTCAGACATTATAGTTTTATAAAAGGGTGTTAGTGCCACGAAAAAAGGTTTTATAAGACATTTGTGTTTTGTTCAAAAAGGTTTGTAGCTGTAAAAGATTTGCAAGAAGAGAAAGAGATTATCATTGAACCCCTATTTCCCTAAAATCTTATTATTAGCGTTTTGACTTGCAAATTACACCTCTGAACACGACACTATTTATTGCAATTTGAATAGCATTCGCTGCATAGTACAAACAAGTTCGTGCTTCAAACTCTCTACTGTGAGAAATGCTCCGCAAAGCTAAAAAAAAAATAGCTAAAACTAAAAAGTCTTTCACCAGTGATGTGGTATATTTGTGATATTACCTATATTAACAAAAACAAACAAAATAAATTGTTTGCACAAGAAGCTTGTTTGCCACCTTAGTTTTTAAAAAGTGTTAACAAGTTTTAAGTAATTAATATTTTTCAATACGCAGTAAGTACCTCCTGAACGCGAATATAATATGTTTGCTTTATTATAGGAATTTTAACACACAATAAACTATACAGGCAAAAAATCTATAGGCCGTAGTCTTTTTCATTTTCTTTTTATTAAAATATAACTCCTGCATTAGTCATTATTCCGGGGGATGCGGGGGAATTTCCAAACATACAAGAAACTGACACAAAGGCTACCCAGAATCGGGACAACTATTTGTGGATCACATAAAGTTTTGTCCCGTGTGGGAAAGGAACCCACGACCTCCGGCTCAGCAGTCAAGGTCACTAGACCTGCAGGCCCCTCAGTCACCACGTTTCTTAACTCATGATATTGTAATTCAAACACTTCTATTTCTACACTACATTTTGACTCAATGACAATAACCATAGCCTAAAAATCACTCACCGTCATTAAACTAGAACACAAAAGGTGTTAAAACTAATAACAGCCGAAAGATTTTTATTACCAACTCTCTCAACATAGCCACTTAGTATTCATAGATAAATAAACCTACTTATGTTTCTCGTAAAAAAAATGCTTAACACCTTATTTAACTATCTTTATCTTAAAAAAACAAATAAGGAGAGCAATAAATCATTTTAGTAAATAAACATAAGGTCATTTGATGTGAAAGTGAAAGAATTTGAACGGGACTTGAGTCTTATCTTGGATTGCTAAACATAAACAACGTAACATTCGTAAGTCAACCTCGAGACAGACCTCCAAGCCTTTTAGGAATGGGGGATTGAGGTATTCGAAGTAGGAATTAGTAAAGTGAAATTTCTTCTCTTAACTTTTTATAGTGTTATTATCAGACATTTAGAGTTGATAAACATGGACACATCATCCACATACATAAACTTACATCTACATTCGCGAAAGGAGCTTTGCAGAGGCGTCTCAAAAGCCCACTTTTTGACAACCATAATTTAGTTCCACTTACGAATCACAGAAAAAAAAAATGTTTTTTTTTTTTTGGAAACACCTAGATCTTGTAAGTGGCTAATCCTATGGAATATGATGCACATTCAACAGCAAGTAAAATTGCAAAAAAGTATTATATATGTTTTCTGACATTTCCTCCAAATGTTTTACCCAGTGGCATTCTCACTATTAGGCCGATTGACAAGACTACCGAAATCCCGTGACAAAGAAAAGTCACATTTATACATATATAAATTCACACATGCGTACACTCGAAAACATAACCCTCATTCTTGCGCAGTCTGGTGAAAAACTGGCAAACATAGCCAATAATAACGACACAGCATAACTGATGGCTGCTCTCACAGGAAGAAATAAAAGTGGTGTTTATTAGAGTATCTAATCAAAACATACCCTAAACGAAAGTATTACAGAAATAGAATTATTTCAGGAACGCGGAAGATATGAAACAGACTACCGAACAAGCATTAACTGAGCAAAGCAAACACAACACAGAACTGGTATTAAACTTAATGAATCAGACTTTATCCCATGAAGGATTGATAAACTTCGGATAAGTCGCACAGGCACTCATCCGAATGGAAGAAAAATGCTCAGAAGTTGACTTAAAAAAAAATATGTTTAGCACAATTTTATCTCATGAAATTGGCAACGCTTCTTTTCGACGTATCTTATGTAGCCTATTATGTGTTTGGACATATATTTGATATGTAAATATAACGTGCGAATGCAAAATGAAGAATCAGGAAAGCTTTCAAAATTCTGGAACTGGTGCTACTACTATAACTAATATGGCATTTAGAATAAAAGCTACCTATACTTTTGTCCAGAAGCTAAAGGAAATTAACTTCCATAACTATGCGCCTAAAATTCTAATTCTGGACGCACAAAATTGTGTTACGTAATCTGCTGAAGCATTAAAATAAATTCGTTTTAGAGACCAGTTCGGTTGTTAAATAAACAAAAACCTTTCGCTTCGACAAATGTATCCGATGTATGTTTTCCAGGGATTCTAATCAAAATCCAGTTTTATTACCAACATTAAACTTCTGCATATAAAATACCTATGTGTGTGTAGGTAATATATTTTAGTCGTCAATAATAATAATAATCTAATAAAATATATTTTCTCCACAGTCTCTCTTTCTAGCGATACCCTCTTGCCTGTGATCCATTTAAAATAAAACAAGCATATTATTGGTTTTAATTTCTTATATTACATTAACTGACATATTAAAGAGAGCACGAGAGAGAAACTTAAGTCAATAATCTCCCCTGTAAGTCGTAATTCAACTAACTTTAAAAATATGTATTTTAATATTACCAAAATTTTCAACTCCAGTTCTGATTTTGAATAGCGTCCATTTTGCTGATGTAACTCGATGCATCGATTTGAATTTTCTTGTTGATTGACGTTATTATACATTGTAACAAATAGCATTCTATCCTTTGATGGGGTCACTAAGAAATTCGATTAACCCCTTCTATGAAACAAACACTCTTACGTATATGATTATTTATGAAGCGTCTCGTTTGATTCCGATTTATATTGCAATTTGACATGTCGAATGTATTAATCATAATAAGCACAAACACAGCTTGCATAACGTATACCGTGCCACAAATGGTGTTTTGATTTAACTGAATTATATTATTATATTATTAAGGTCAAAGTAACTTTTATAGATGGTTTTACTCATATGTTGAATATAAATTAGATGTTTTGTAATACCAAGTATTTATAAAAATAAATGCGACTTTGATGCTGATAAAAAGCAGTTTTTGCTGTGAGCAAGGTATTGTAATATTGACTATAAAATGACACGCGTTAAAAGTGATCATGTTGTTTAATATTTTTAAATCTTACTTCGTTGTCGATAAATATTTTTTTTTCTATTATTATTCTATAGTTTACACCGCTTGTGTAAAATATAGAATAAATTTATAAAAAAATATGCGTATATTGAAATTCCCTTAAATCTATTTGACAGGACGCGCGAGACATATGAATCAGGGCATATGAATCAGGACATATGAATCTGTTTCATTCATCACGGGCGTAACCCACTTTTAAGTGATGAAACGTCCAAAGAATTTATCATCGCCAATTAGCTCGTCTTCCGCGTTTAAAACTGCTCTTAACTTGTCAAATTATAGACGAAACCCGACCAAAAAATAAATAGAAGACTTCAACATCCCATTTCCTTGATATTAAGAAAGAAAACAGTTTTAGAAAAAATAAGTTAAAGTTTCTTGTAGGCTAAATACAGTCAGATAACATCGCTCCTCATTTAAATTCTTGAGTCAATTCCATAAATCAAAATGATTAAAATTGTCTTGAGTCTTGTTTGTATAGAATCATAAGTTGGTACGAGGTTTATTGCTTTTCTTTACAAAAACAGTGGTATGACTCTCGTCAATACTAATGTAATAAAACAGAAGAGTTGGATTTGTTTGAACGCGCCAATCTCACAGGAGATAGATTGATAGATAGATACTCTTTACTGTACACGTAAGGTATTAAACAAAAAATAGGTAATAATAGGACAACACAAATGGTGGTCTTATCACAGCCTGCGATCTCTTCCAGAAAACCTGATGGACTATACTGTAAAGTATTAACTAATAGTGGTGCACAAAGAGTAAAAAAAAACAAAAATAATAGAAAGAACAATAAACTACTAAAACTAAGTAAAACAAATGATATTTGAAAACAAGTAATATATACATATATAGACACGGACACAGATAGGTAGTGATCTTTGACGAGCTTCTGAAAGACAGTTAGTGATTGAGCCCGTCGGATATCCTCTAGCAATGCATTCCAAATGCATTGCTAGAACTTGCACTGTGAACGATTTGTCAGAAAACATTGTAGAGTGAGTTGGTATTTCCAACATCAAATTTTCTGTTGATCTCAAGTACCAATATTGTCCTATTAATTTATGTCGTGTACAAATGTGAAACGTTTCTTTAGGTACTTAGATAGAGGTAGCTTTGTAAAACAAGATATTATTATTATACAGTAAAGAAAGGATAACAGTATTCCGGCGAAAGCGAATCGGAAGGCACTTGAGTTTAGTGCGGAATTGTGAGATATGATCATATTTGCGTAATTCGTATATGAATCTTATACGGAAATTCTGAAGTCTCTCAAGTTTATCAAGTTGGCTCAAGTAATCTTCGACATTTCTGATCTGGACACTCCATGAGAGGGTTTTATAGATGTACAGGAATGGTAACATGTTCAAATGAGATATGTGGAAGTGTCGAGTTGTTAATCTTAATATATCTTAGGCTACCGACAATTACTGCTTGAGTCTTCTTATTGTTAACCTTGAGTCAAACATGGTTATAGTAAATAAATCTTTATTGATGAAACAATGCCATGGGGCACCATATTAAAATTGGCTAATAATATATTTGCAAAATGATCTGATGATCTGTATAAACGCCGATGAACCTGCGGGGAAAAGGTAGTGTTTCACAAACATACATACGCTCACGCCTGTATTCCCTAAGGGGTAGGCAGAGCCGTATCAAACATTAAATATTTTAGTATCAAAATAAAAAGAACTCTTGGAAGTCTCACATTTAAGCAACAGAACCGGGATGAATAGAATGGACGGACGAATGGATTTAATTACCAGCTAAAGATAAAATATTTGTACACACATACATATATATAAAAGAATACATATAGTGGAACAAAACCCGTCAATCGTAAATATTTCTCTTGGTTATAATAAAATCATCTTCTAATGACCACCCACAACGTTTCCTAGGATTGTAAGGAGTTAAAAATGGACTCACACAATTTACAGTCGAACACTTGTAACGAATTTCATCACATTTAATATTAAGTCAATAATTATACGATTTAGAGTACCACAAGATGTTTACAACTGCATCCCAAAAGTTATTTAGCAGTCAAACAAACAACGAACAAATACTTGACATAGCGAAGAGACACCACTTGGACATCGCGAGCCAAAAATAACAAATCACAGTTAGCAGGATGAAGGCGGTAATGACCTGTTGAACAAGGAGCTTTTGACGTTTAGAACGAATGTGACTTACACGTATTTATAACCTGGGTAAAATATTTCAGAAGCAGAACTACATACTTAAATGAAACCCACAGTAATGAATGAGTAAGTTGCAACTAAAGTTTGGTAGTAGTACCAGTAAACCAGAGAGATTTGAGGTGGTTTTGTAAGCGTCGAAACGTTTGTGGTTCCTGAAATGCATTCGGTTTCGTAATATAGTAAGTAAAGAGCCGAGGATATTAAATTAAAATACTTCATTATTGAACAATATTTAATTAGTCCAGTTAAGTTGGACTGTTATACTCGTATATCAGACAGCATATACATTACAGTCGTACAGTGATGTTAGTGGGACCGAAAACTCATTTGCAAAACGTGGATGTTTAATACACCTGTGCCTACCCCTTTGGGGATACAGACCTGAGCGTATGTATGTATGTAAGATTTATTCAGTTAACTATTGTACAGTTAACAGTCAGCCTAGCCTGGTATAACCATTTTTTTAACTCATGCATAAGTTATATTGACGTTTGGAAATCCCCCTGGTCATCGATACTTAACTAAATAGTAAAGTGATTAAAACAATACGGTGTTCTGTCAAAGTGACTTTATTGCAGAGGATATATAATAGGAAAAAAACCTTCTAAGAAGAGTTCCTACCCTCACTAAGACATTCTATAACTTACAGTATTATACGGGACAAAGGCTGCTTTTAATATTTTACCTGAAAAAAAAACAGATAATTAGAAATTAACCACTTGTAATAGATGATAAGCACTTCCGGTGGGTGTCTTTACCGCTTTGTCTCCTGGCGATAGGTAAATAAACTACGTTGCAATTTTCCGTGATATAGATTAAAAGATGAATACAGATCAATATAATATAAAGGCTGTTATTAAAATTAAATTGATAACATATTCGGTAAACAAATTAAATACATTAATGCATACTTAATTGCAGTGCAATTTATAAATGTTAAACTACAGTTCAGTTCACTACGATCATAACGGTCGCAGTGTCATATTTTATGTTCGTCAATAAATACTCTATCTCCAAACTAGTATAATAAAATTATGATTGTATAGACTTTCAGTGCTTACATGACATAAACATTAGCTGACATAAATATTAATCTTTTTTTTTTGTATGTCACGAAAACTCATCAAATAAAGAAAGTACGTTGAAAAATATAGGAGAAAATGGTTTCGATTGATTCATTAATTCGTATCGATTGATATATTTTTTGTCATGGATCACACAAGACGAATAATTAGTAAGAAGTGATCGAGACATGACAGTAATCACTTTCTATTATCATGTTGGCGGTCGTTTTCATTTTTGACAAGTAACTTTTGAAAGTGACAACACAACTAGCTAATATGACAGGCATGTGAACAGACCATAATAATTTTACAATTCATTTTCCGACGCTACTGATATTATTTCAAATACATATCTGTTTAATAGCTGCATTTTAAGTTTGTATTTAACATGTAATGAGTAAAGATGATATCTGATATAGAAGTTAAGAAAGTACGCTTTTATATAGTATCAGTCTTAGAAATAAAAAATTACCAGCATATCATTTATAATTTTAAGAGAAATTAACTAGATATAACTGAGTACCACACGACTTTGGCGTTAAATGCTTTATTCACACTAAGCTAAATAAAGATATTGAGCTGCTGACTCAGAATACGGAGCGACCTCAACACTGCACTGCAGTACCGCAGTTGGCTAGGAGACACCTTGGATTTATACATACTTATATACATTTACTCAAGCCTATATAGGGGCATCTCAAAAGCCACCTTTTTACCAACTATAATTTAGTCTCTATGACGTAAGAGGAAGCAAGCCTATTGCCGTGATCCGAACACTGTATGGCTGTATATATACTGTCTGATAGCTAACAGTCCGATCAATTATTTTCCTTACGATATTCACGGAGAGAAAGGGGCTGTAGCTATTGCTACTGCTGTTCTACTAAACCGAGACCACGCGGCTAGTCCATTATAATTATACTATAATTTTATTAGATCCCTTTACAAATACTAACCAAAGACAACACCTTTAAAGACTGTCTTGGTTAAGGAACTCCGAATTGGCCAACAGGGCTATGAATATTTAAGGCGCTGCATAATCCGAGTAGTCAATTTACACAAACATTTGGTGTTCAGGTAAGTTTTAAATGGTGAGAAGATAACATCAACCTCAGGTTTAGTTATCCATATATAACTTAACCTTCAACTATGTTCTTCTTTTGTTAACTTGTTAATGAACATAACATAACATAACGATTCGCACTCCACCACTGTGCGCTCTCCAGAAGCTTTTTGCCTCGCACAACCAGCCTATGGAACAAATTGTCGCCTGCCGTATTTCCGAACCGATACGACCTTCAAACCTTCAAGAAAAGAGCGTACTCCTACCTAAAAGGCCGGCAACGCACTTGTGACTCTTGAGTTGCGGGTGTCCATGGGCGACGGTAGTCACTTACCATCAGGTGACCCGTATGCTCGTTTGCCCCTATCGCATAAAAAAAAAACCATTGACAAGATCAGTGATTCCTAATATGAATTGATATATATATATATATTATGCAAACGAGCAGACAGGTCACCTGATGGTGAGTGACTAAAGCGATAATATAGATTTTACACATATTTTATAATTATAACATTTTACCTCACAAGTAAATAACATTATTATTATTTACTTGTGAGGTAAACATTAACTACATATGTATGTTAATGATTGTGTATTGTTGATTGTGTGAAGAATAGATTCCGAAATTGCCCACTGTCATAACATAATTAATAATCATAATAACATAATATTTAATTGTATTTAAGGTAAAAAAAGTTATTATATATAAATATTATACGATAGCGATTTATATAATATATATAAGTCAATTATGTACTTATTTGTAAGCAATTTAATTGTTATCCTTAAAACCGATAGTTATGTTTTAGCTTCAAGCAGAAATACAATTAAATTATTGGTAATAAGATGGTTATTATTGACCAATGACCAATATCTTACACTTTGATTCTGATTGAGTTGCCATCCGTAGTCCGCATCGTCCGCATCCTTAGCCGGTTGACGTGTTGAAAAATATCGGATTATAAAAATCGTTACAATATTCTTAATTATTAACTTAGAAAAGGGGCTAGGCCGCTTGATATAAAATGTTTCCTCTAATTCATTAAAATATATAAATAATTATAGTATAAGCCTCATATTTGTTGGTTTTAGGCGATGTCCTTTATATCATACAGTTTATATCCATACATAGTGTAAGGGAGTCGCTACTATATGTTACGTCTAGAGTTTATATCAATCTGCATTCCGGTGTATAAAATATACATATATTCTGGTGTAAATGTGTGGTTGAGAAATAAATAAGATTATCTCTATCCGTTACGTCTGCTATACGAGACGGTCCCATACCTTATTAAATCATATTGATAAAAGAATTAAGTGCCGAATCCTAAATAGCAATCTTTAAAAAGTTATATACACATATATATATATATATATATATATAGTACTCGTTATTGATGAACTTAATAGCCCAATAATTTATTTCTATAACTTTCTTGTTTCTGAGTACATTCCTTACCAAACACTTACACTTTAATATATTGCCTCCAGCCCAATAATAATGATTCTTCTAGCTATTAACCACAGTACACACGTTCACTAGAACTATCAATTTGTCCAAACCGCTCACTCCTTCAATGGGCGCACGCGCATTATCAATAACTATGATAAATCGATCTAATAGATTGTTTTATCTTACGTAACGCAATATATGTGGATCATCTTGATATCTTATAAGCGAAAGTTTTATTTTATAGTGGCCCTAAGGCGTCTATGAAGTTATTTTAAACACGTATCGTAATAACAAAACACTACGTTAGGTGTTTAAAAAGAATTTATACAGTAATAAAGCTAACACTTTTAATTGATCTTCTTATTTCAGAGAAGGGGAACGTGTGAACGGTATTACCTTTTAAAATTAAAGAAGATTTAAAATTTAAAGCTGAGAACCTTTTATAATACGCAATCTGCAGTCTTAGTTTGGCTAGCCTATTGGTATAGTCATTAGTGATCCAAACTGTAAGCAGGATACAGGATTCAATCTTCTTTAATTTTTAAAGAATTAAAATTTGTGTGATCCACAAATTGTTGTGCCGAGTCCGGGTGTTCTTTTTTTGAATGTTTATTTGTCCTCCCCGACACAGAAACCAATTCCAAAGCGGGATTTGCCTTTATATAATACTAATATTTGCTAAGAGACTGATAGAAACTTCTTGTGACCAGAAGGTTGACCTTTTACTTGCACAGAGAAGTAGCATTGCCATAACGTAGTAATGCTGACAGCATTCCAGGGCCACCAGGAGACGACGGAGCGGGTCAATCGTAGCTTTTAAGTTTTTAGTAGTAGGTATAATATTGGATGTTGTTTGTGTATTTTCAACACTTAAATTTAATTTTTCTCTTATAAAACTATGTTGAATATATAAATGTTATATAATGTGCTATACAAGTAGCACAGAATATTAATCACTCAGATTGTTGATTTATATCAATAATATAAGTGTTTACTACAACTAGTGTTTTTGTACTTCAAATTAAGTTCAAAAACAAAATCGAAGAAAGTTTTATAAGTAATACTAATTATATTTGCCGTTTACGCCCATTGCCACTGAGTTCTACATATTTATGTTATTAACAACTAACCATACACCTGTAGAATTCATCTTAAAGCGGCGCACATTTTCTTTTTTGCTAACTCTAGCTTTCATCACTAACATCTGTCATGTTTGACATTTGCAATCGCAGATGTCAGCGGGTTGAAATGTCACGATCCTGCGCAGGCGCACTGAGCGCCATTAATATTTACAAGCAGTACCAGTTATACAATAATATAATGTGACCTTTTCTCCCTATTTAATGTATTTTTTTTTTAATCTAACGGGAAAAACTTTTAAGGTGACCACTGTAGATGTATAAAGAAAAGAAATGTTTCCGTAATAGCCCCTAGACTTATTGTCAATAAAGGAATCATCTTGCTCAAACTCTGTGTTATTCTGATTGTTTTAGGATATGGGGCTATATATATTTTTTATGATATAGGGTGATATAGAAACAGACGGTTTGAATTGTTTGAACAAGGACACCTGTTGAAAGTGTGCTGCCCGCCTTTGAAGGTGAAAGGAGGGGAAAGTGAAGAGGGGGATGAGGGGAGTTGAAAGAGGAAATCGGGAGTTGGGCCTCTGGTACCACTTATTTTAATTTCGGCGGACGATCATAAGTGTGTCAATATAGAATACGTACGTTCTAAACAAATATTGTATCTTTACTGTGATACTCGACACGAGTGTTAAGTGTCTGTCCACCCCTCACAAGCATGAGGATGTATTATGCATGTTTTATGTGTTTGTAATAAAATATCTAATAAAACAAACAAGTCACGTCACTGAGCCCTGACTTGGATTTAACCGTCGAAAGTTCAAATTACCTAAAACGGAGATCGTTTATCCCTTAAACGTTTAGTTTGCTATCGTATCTGCAACAAATCGTAATTTCGCGGGAAAGGCACACATCGCGTAGTCGTGACCCACCTAAGGCGGTGAACACATTCGATGATTAATCTCAACAATCGCAATTTAGATGTCGTATGATACGAATTACTATGTTATAGTAGATAAATTGACGTTTGATAAAGCGATGAAATGATTGTGTGGATTTATGCAGCATATATACATTTATTTATATGTTTATGAATATTAAAAAACTGAAGATAATTTTTGTTTATTAGTTTTAACGCGCTTATCTCTGCAACTATTAGTTATTAATCATTTAAGGTCGATTTTAACGAGATATTTTGACTGAACAGAAGTTTTACAAGGTGAGTGGCATCTGACCCCTTAGGTTTAATGACATGCTCCTCTTAGATTACCTTACCACGATATTTGTAACTATAAACTTTCCCTGTTACAGTTAATTAATGTCACAACAAGATATTGTGAGCTTGCTTGCTTTCTGAGCAAAGTTCAACTAAAACAAATTATCGTAAAGATTCTAAGTATAATTAGTGACACTTTAACAATAATATAATAAAATTGCGAAAAAAGTCGCATGTATACACTACCTAGCATGTAGCTTTCTTGTAATCGTACATGTGTGTTCGTTTAGATTGGAGTCAGAAACAACGGTTTTGTCATATCACCCACGACGCGACGTGAACGGGGCCTTTTCACTAAATAGATTCACAGCTATACAGATTTGAAAGATAAGAAAGTTAAGTGTACATTACGCGAAGTAGTTTAAAAGGGTTTGTTTATGGTGTAATCATTAGAGGTTGTTCTTCATACACTGACGCCTGTGTCCCCAAATGGGTATGCAAAGGCGCAATTAAAACCCAAATTTTGCCAATGTAATTTAGTCCCATTTACGTAACACGGGGCAAGCCTATTGCCAACATGACCCGGATTTTTGGAAATTTAATATGAAAATTTGTAGTAGTATTGACAGTAAAGGGAGGCAAGAATAGGAAGGAAAGGAATATTGTTTAAGGCATAGATTGGGAAGTATAAGCAATAGATCAATCAAGTCAGGGTCGCATGCATACCTATAGCTCGAACTGGCTGGTCCCGGGAAATACGAGCTCTCACACTAGCGGTTAGCCGCAGTAGACCAAATCCATTTTAAATATATACATACATATACATGGTTATGAGCATCGGCATTTTAATTTTTTCATTACTTTATTTTGCTACTGTTTATTTGTTTTTTCAGTAAATTAGTTGTTTCCCTAAAGTTACTACCGGATCTATTTGAAGTGACTGCGATAATTCAAAGATATTTGTGGCTTAACGATAGATGAGCATATTAAATTAATAGATGTCTATTTCCTATTATATTTCCTTATTATTTTTCTCATACCTCCCAACTATAAGTACGTCCGTCCGTCAGGTAGCCCTACACAAGCTCCATCCATTCCATAGCCTTGGCTCGTTCCTGACTTTTCCATTCAACATACTCCTAATTTGCCATTTTAAATTCCTAAAATACCCGGTTGACGGCAAGTCTTGCCCTCGTTACCAAATTATAATTGGTAATATTAGGGTATTTTTACAACTCTGTTCGTGCAGGCTTAAGAGTATATATGTACTTATGTAAGTAATTAAGTAGACCTATTATTGTATAACTTATTTATTAGCCATAACAGTCATCCGAACAATGCAGAGACAGCATGCAACGAAAGAGAAAGTGTTATTTATTGGAACTATCCTTCATATATCGTTCAGGGGGAGTGAGTTAACTGCTCGTAACTTCTAGCATAGATAAAAGGTTTTGATACGTTGAGAGAGACGAGATGGATCAGGAACTGACAAGTAGTAACACAGCTGCTTATACTGCTTAATGTTTTATAACAATAAATATACATGCATATGGTCATGGCTGTACAATACGCTTGCGTTGCATTTCCCCGAAATGAGTGAGGTTTCCGGACGCCCAACTCCCCCTCTCCTCTTTCCTCTCCCCTCATCCTCCCTCTCCACATTCACATCCCCTATCCTTCGTCACCCTTAAAGACGGGCAGCGTACTTACGACAAGAGTAGCAAGTGTCCATGGACGGCTGTTGTCACTTGACATCAGGTGACCCGTCTGTTCGTCTGTCCCCTTATAGTATAAAAAAATAAAAAAAAACACTTAAGCCATGATCATATATAATAGGTAGAGAGGTGTATTAAACACAAACATTATGTTAATTATAATTAGGTCCATCTGACGTAACAGGGGGTAAAATTGCAATCACTTGATAACTAAAGGAATTATAGATAAGTAATGTGATCATTAAACGTGTTATTTATAGAATAGGACATAGTCATATTTTTTTGATTTGATTTATCGAGTTTTATATAGGGCCTTCATTATTACAGTTACTTATTATCTTATCTATATTAAATCATTGGAATAATCAAAAAATAAGATACCTGGTTCAGTTGAAGTAAGTATGAAGCTTATGCTAAGTCTTCAACATTCTCTCAATGACCCACAAAATCAAATACCCAGTAGGGTTTAGAAAGCATAAAAAAATAAGTTTGAACGATTGATGATACTCCTTGTCTATTCAAAAGCGTACAGACTCAATGTTTGGAGTCAAGTAATCAATATGGTTTGCGTAATAGTCCAGTCATACAAATCTAAAGCATAAAACAAACTAATGGTGTTCTGTGACTCGTCACTGATAAGTTATGTGATTCTTTTTTCTTATAGTAGATAAACGAGCAAACGGGTCTGATAGTAAGTGACTTAGGACGCCTATTGGAGTCGCAAGAGGGGAAGGGAAGAGGAGATGGAAGTTTGGCCCTCTGGTAACTTCACTGACACAGTGGTACACAAGCGTTGCTTTACAAGCGGTTTTCTGAGGCCATGGTAATATTACGATCGATTACGATACAGTCTTCTCTTGAAGGTCGTTTCGGTACAAAAATAGCGCAGGCGACAATTTGCTCAACACATTGCGAATATTGCGATTTAGTATCGATCGATTTGAGTATCGTAGTAGTAGACGGTTAACATTAAGCTTATAAACAATAACAGGAAAGCCATAACTTTGACATGTAAGTTGTTAAAAACATAAAAAAATAATGACGATAATAGGACGTCTCTGCTAAGTATCAAATGCTTTCAATTGATTACTCTCTAGTAAAGTTGGAAGTTGAAAAGATTTCAAAGGCAGATATTGGTAGTTCTAAAGCGTCTAACACATTGAACAGATACAATACAGGTCGTTCGTCGTTTAGGCCTGCGGGCTCAAACGACGAACGACCTGTATTTTTTCAAACCAATATACGAACAGTCTCGTGTACATACATGTGCTGTCTTTGAAGAACTTCATGACTGGTTCACTTATACATATGTATTTACTTCTTAAATAGTTACAGATGCTTTATAGTGGTATTATATTGCTTCTTAATTTATCTATTCCAAAACCATTTTTTATAAATAATTCTAATAATGATCGAAATGTTTTTTTACGCTTTATCTTGTCTTGATCAAGGAAATCGTAAAACTTTAATTTTGACTCAAAGCGGTTTGTCAGATGGCACTCAACTCAACTCAAATATAGTACACATAAAATTTACCATTCCGGGTTTGAAACTAAGATTTTCACAACAAATGGCCAATATTTATTTAAGAATCGTAGTGCAGCGCCGGTAGCAACCTGTCGGATAGCTTATAACAAGCTATTCATCAACTACGGTTCACATTTCAAGTCATGATAATAAGCTCCGTTAATAATCTCTCTTAAAACAACATCATTCATTCCTGCTTGGCCACAAATCGCATCACTACTTCAACGTCCGCTTAGTTTATGTGAACATTGAAAGATATTTGTGAGTTCATACAAACTTGCAGAACTATTACTGTCTCGTTTGCATAAATTGACCCAACCCACCCATATGATTTGTGATATTGCAATCTGTAAATTGTGATAAAAAAATTTATTTCTAAAATGTAGGGAGACAAACGAGCCAACGGGTCACATAATGGCCAGCGACAACTGCCATCCATGGACATCTGCAACCCAAGAGTCGCAGGTTTCAGCATTCCTTTGGGGGTAATGAAAGGTGGGAGATGCGGGAGGAAGACTTTCGTGGCAGAGCATCATGCTTAGGCACAAATGGGCCAGCTCGACCGGTGCGATACCACGGCCTCACTGAAAACCTTTTGTGAAGCAACGCGTATGTTGCATATCCCCTAAATTACCGAGGTTTCCGGAGGCCCAATTCTACTCCTCTTTCTCCCCTCACCCTTAAAGGCGGGCAGCGCACTTAAGACTCTTAAATTGCACGAGGAGTGGGAGTTGGGTCTCCGGAAACCTCACTAGTTCCGGCGAAATACAACGCAAGCGTTGCTTCACAACCGTTTTTCTATGAGGCCATGGTATTGCAGCAGTCGAGACGGCCCATTAGCGCCTAAGCCTGACTCTTCCACGGTAAAATATATTTTGTGATACATTAAGTTTTCTAATGAAAATAAGAAACTATTACGTAAAAGACAATTCGCACATTCGGAATATTTCTTGTGTCGCGGGGCTTTAAAAACATTCAATCAATGGACACTAAGAACACCCACAAAAAGGACAACTATTTGTGGATCACACAAATTTTTGTCCCGTGTAGGAATCGAACCCAAGACCTACGATTCAGCAGTCAGGGTCACTAACCCTAGGCCCATCGATACTCAAATAATAACCCGAAATAAAACAAATGTAAGGTTCAATGTGTTAACTCCGCATATAAATTTCATTTTGCGTACCTTCAACTTGAATTAAAGATACTACAATGTCATTCGAAGTATGACGAATAGTTGACTATGATACAAAACAAGAGCAAGATGTTTAACAAATTCGAATGGCACTAAGTATGTTGTAAGGCCAGGACGGGCGTGTCACTAGCCGCCACTTTAAGAACTCTGAGAAATCTCCAAAAAGTAAAATATAATAATAATAAGAAGGCTCACGAGCATCAAATCAATGCAACATTTTTATGCTAAGGTCGCTCGCTGAGGTCTAAAAATAAATTTGAAATTTTAATTTTTATCTTGCACTTAGCGAGAGCCTATTGCAGCATTCCATGCATGCTGTATTTATACACTATCTTTTGCTTGGAATGCGCTCAAACTAGTCGGCCATTTGCAATATTGGCATAATGTACCCATTCATTTATCAGAAGATGCCGGTTTTATGTCGTTTATTTGTACTTCATGACTGTTTTATTGAAAATGCTCTTGGAGTTTTTCCTTATATGGCGTACTTTGATATAACGCGATTAAATTGTTGAGTCAAATTTTACCTTAGGAAACTGAAAGGGAAAACACGTTTCGAATATGGATTAATTCCTAGTCAAGTGTCGGTTTAAATACATGTGTTGTCACGCGCTTAAATTCCAAATCGCCCCATCCCTTCTTCCCAATAGACTTCCAGAAACCGAACTCTTGTTAGAGTTGCACTTTTACTAGAGTACTCTTAACAAAATGCAAGTGCAATGCATTTCGCTTATAGAACGGATTTGTGCGTCTTCAATTAAGTTCAGTCTCTTACGTGTCGAGCTGCTTCAAATTGAATAAACGCTTCGAATTGAAAAAATAAATAAAATAATGCTTCAAATGAAGAATTTAACGTTAATAAGTCCAAAGCAAATACCCATACGATCTTACGTCGTAACATACATATATTTAAGACTACTTATGATCCTTAATAAATACAAAAGCTGTAAAAATATACTTTATGTGATTATAATTTTATAGCATTTCTATTTGATTATAAATTAAATACAAAACATCTGCGCTGCATATTTTTCTTATATTTTCCAATCTTATTCCCTATAATAAAACGGATAATGTATCTTTTTGTCCCCTCGAGATCATATCTATATAATTTCCCGTCTTCACTTTTTATTACAAGGAGTAAAGCTGGTATAACTTGAATGACAACACCTCTTGCAATCCAGCATTGTTTTATTTTAAAGGCTCAATACGTGGTTTCATTCAGGCTATCGTTCCTTCAAAGAAAATAAAAGTTCGCGGTTATTTCCATAAAGTAATAGCTTTTTACTTTTGCTTCGTGCCAACAGAGCGAATATCGAATTATGAAAAGGAATTTTATCCCAGGTATATCTGTAAAGGATTATCAATTACATGCAAACAATATATGAATTAGTTTCTGATTTTTATTTTGCTAAATTAATACGCGAAATGGGTAAATAAACAAAAACGCTTCAAAACCTATAAACTCTAAAAAGTTGTACTTAACCTAACGGCATAAACTGTCAATGCTATTTCATAAAGTTGCTTTCACTTTATTTTTTTAATTAGATTTTGATAAGGAATCAAAGTTGTCATACCATCCGCAGTAACTCAGTACTTTTTAGTAAGTTCTACAACATTTTAAGATTTAGAATTTTTAAATATGTTTATATTGCACAAAAAGATTTTCACAAAAATTATGGCATACTGCTTCTTACAAATTCTTCAACAGTGTTCTTACGTTTAACGAATTCAGTATATCTTTAGATTATATCATCTAAGAAAGATTAATATCTACGTAAATTATTTAAATATCTGTAAAACTATTATTTCGACAGCGATTTCAAGCGGGGTCACAGTCATAACTATAAATCGCTACGACATAAAGGCCCTATAATGCCCGCCAATAACACGGTACTTTTCCCGGCGGAAGACAATAATCACAATCATCGCCTTCTAAAGATGACAGTGACATGTTCCTGCAGCCGTATGCACCCACACCTACGCGTGTGTGTCATTTGTTCAGATTAGGGATTAAAACATAAGGATAAGACAGCATTTTAGAAGAATTATTAAACGACATTTACACTAAATACATTTAACAACTATTTCAGGCTGGTAGTGCACGGGGTTTGTCTAGAGCGCCTAGGATTCTCGTGGGCAACAGAAGTAGATCTGGAGATGCAATATCTGCAAATGTACATATATAGTAGAATAACAGTAGTTTATTCATTTTAGAACTATTTGTCTGTACGAAGACGTCCCCGACTAGCAGGGAATACAGTAGAGTAATATGCATATGCATACGTCCGCATTTGTATAATATTGGAGAGGTGAACATAGTCTAACACAGACGTACTTTAGACCCTAGCCGTCCCAGATCTAGTCAGGGGAGGCTTCTAACATTCTTCGAAAGATTAAGAAAGAAAAATGATACAGGGGGACAGACGAACAGACGGGTCACCTAATGGTAAATGATAACCGCAGTCCATAGCCATTGAGGGTGATGAAGGGAGGGTAAAATGAAATACGCAGTTGGGCCTTCGGTACCCTCATTCACTAGACAATATAATGCAAACATTGTTTGTCTACCGGTTATTTGTGAGGCCGTTGTATTACTTTGGTCGAGCAGACCCATTCATGCCTACACAACGTGCCTGTGTCTAAGGCTCTTGTGTATAGTGAAGGCTAAGACTTTACTTTTAAATAATTTCTTAACCTCACACACTTCTGTCGGCTCTAATTTACCAATTAGTTCAGTTTAATTATTTTAAACATTAATTAATAAAATAAAACATATACTCTTTATAAATAGACCATAAAAAAACGCCATATCCATAAAGTCTACATTGAACGGTCTATGAACACAGTTACATCATAATTGGACACCTACGGAACAAACGAACGCCTCGTAAGCTCCATACTACTCCATACATATTCATACAAATAACCGGTAGTTAATATAATTACGTTTTATGAGTCAATAACAAGCTACAAGTTACACCCCATGAAACCTAATAATGTATTTAAAATTAAGTTAAATAAAATTGTATTTATTTAAATACATAAATTTACTCACGTGTGTATTTCGGGGATGCCCGACTAGTTTCGGTACCGACAGGAAACCTTTCTCAAGGAGTAGGATGTCCAGCCGCGACGGTACCGAATGTCACACGTTATTCTAATAAATAAAATTGGTTTTAATTAAATGAAATTCTGTACATTTCATTCAGTTTTTCATTTCTCGTTTGGGTTTGAATTTACCAGATATGGGTAAATACCTCTTCAATTAAGACACGTTAATTATTTTACATACATATGTATATACACTCACGCATATATCCCTTATATGCCCGAAGGGGTGGACAAAGGCGTATCAAACGCCCACATTTTGTCAACTACTAATTTAGTCCCACTTACACACTGAATGGCAAGTCTCATGCCGTCAACCAGGATTATACTATCAGATAGATAATAGTCCAATCTCTTAGTTGCTTATTACGACTGTCACAAGAAGAGGTGTGGTGGCCATATTCTACTCAATCGATAACTACACGTCTAGTTATATGTAAAGTACATCTTTATAATATACTTCATGGTTTGTACTCAAGAGACCTTCGCAGTTTAACACCCGGATTTTGTAATTAAAATATGGATTGTTTGCAGAAAGCAGATAGTTTAACGCAGGTGACTAAAGGGGGGACCATGGGATTTAAGAAGCCAAATTTCTCGTGACTTATTTTATAATGAACTTTTATCGTGCAAGCTTTGGAACTTTCGTTTTCTCTGAAGGGCACCTAAACAGAGCTTGAAAAAGCACGCAAGAATGTAGTATATTATAAAACAATATGCATAGAGTGGAGATACCATAGAGAGAGGATTGTTTTAAAAATGTTGCCATTCAGAAAATAACAAACCTTCTGGTTTCTGGGGACAATAAAGTTGTTGAACAATGGTGAAAATTAATTCTACAAAGTCCATAATTTTACTATCTTCTTCTTTGTTTCCGTTGGTTGAATGTTTGTAAAGTCCCCGCGACACAGGAATGACTCCTAGTGCGGGAGTCTTTTAAAAAAAAAGAAAAGAAAAACCATCTATATGATATTTAAATTATGTGTCTTTAAGTAACCACGAGTAAGAACACAGAGTAAAAGAAGTAAAAGTTTGAGTTAAATAGATGAGTCATCAGCAAGTCCATTTTATCCAGACATTATAATAGTTTTATAGCTCGTTCACATAAGTCATGACTTCCGTATGTTATATAAAGATCATTTTTATCAAAATGTTATTACTTATTGGCCTACGGAACTATTACGGAACAAGAAATATTCTAATATACATATATACATGTAAATGGAAAGAGTAAAATAAGTCTAATAAAAACGTTTTTTTCTTAAATAGCAATAATTGCACTGGGTCGTTTTGTGCACTTGGTAGGGTTATGCCACCGCTTCTTAAAATTCAATTTCATTCTAATTCTATCAGTTCCAATTTTTTTTGGTCTTGCCTAGTAATCAAGAACGGTTGGGCTTCATTTTTAGGATGAGTATGTAATCATTACGTAGTATAATCTTACTTTTTGCTACTATTATAAATACGCATTTTTTATGGATATGGATGTTTGCTTCTTAGTCGTACCAGAACAGGTGTTCTGGATCTGGCATTTGCACAGATAGCATATGGGTATAGGCTTCAATTTATCTTAGAAAAAAGGGGATTTCAAAATTGCCTAGCGAACGAAGTCACGGGCAAAAGTTGGTTTGCACTAAGTAGCTTTGCATCAAGGAGCATAAGCTTAAAAGAAAAATTAACGAATGTTTCTTTTACTTAAAATGACGTTACTTGATTACCGATGTTAGTCACAATCTCCTTTAGTTGTTCTCAATATAAAACTAATGTAAGCGAGAATGTCTTGTAGACAACAGGAACAGGAAACAATAAAATGCAAAAGTATAACTTCAAAATGGAACATACATCATCGTATTAACTCATAAAGGTCCACTGCTTAAAATTACACTCAATAAAAATCATCGTAATGAAGCAGGAATTTAAAAGGATTTTGTCATAATTACCTAGCTAGAAGGCCGAACACGTTGTGTACTCAACTCAATTAAAAAGTATGTCTATAGATAAAGTTTGAAACAGTAAGCAGTCTCAAAACTCTCGAAGTAACTTGTTGTTTTTATAAGCTTAATAATACATCTTTACGCAAAGCGTTTGGAATTTTATCCGTATTTGGAACGGTTAGGTCAGTGAACCGACTCAAATAGTCCTACAAGGCCATCGGTATTGTCCTCCTGGCAACTGATTGCTCGCCTCCATAACATTTTATGGTTTAATCGTCGTCACACCATTTACTTAATCTGTTCACGTTCTACGTTTAAAAAAAAATGGTAGGTACTACAGGTATGTTGTGTTGTGTGCCTTGATGAGTTGTTTTATACTATATTTTTAGTACAACTAATAATATCCCTCCCAATAATAAATGTTTTTCTTCTTTTCTTTTTTAATCGTACGTATGTAGGTACGGGAGGCGACAATGATTTCGGGTGGTATTTTAGTGTCTCAAAATGTTAATGGTACTACTTAGTATAGGGAGCGATACGAGCGTTAACTGTAGTAATGGTGGATTTGGCTGTCAAGCAATATCTTTTCAGACTTCTTTTTAAACTGTTGTCATTAATTAAATATTGGTTGTGAACATTTTTAATTGGGGTGAGACCGCCAGAGTCGCCGCCATAACAGTTATTGTCTTACACACATGACACACTCACACACACACCAACTTCTTCAGCAACTTCATCAGCAACAAATTGTATATGTAGTGTACATATAAACTTTAGCGGTCAGAGATCATCATCAGAAATCAACATTACCAGTACTAGTATAAAAAAATATGTTATTAATAGATAGTTTCATATCTTTAGTCTACAATGTAAGAAAGTCTGAGAGCATTTAATGAGCAGTTAAAGCACAAGCAAACGAAACAAAAAAAAAATCATTTTTATGTCTCATTGTCACTTCTTACTACTCCAGCTTTAACTGCTAGTTTTGACTAGCAGCTCAGTTTTGACGGCAACCCTGTTAAAAGCCACCACCAACAACAACAAACCACCAGCAGAACGCTGCCACCTAAGTCACACGTTACCCTAGTTAAGGAGGTAGTCTACTATAAGTACGCCTTTATAATTTAGATATGTGTTATTGTCTATGCTCATATTATGTAAAGGTTCTATGGAAAATAAGTTATTGTTTTTCTCTTTAACTTAAACAACATATATATTACGTTTTTAAATATAAAAAAAAACATATTTAAAAATATAAAAAATTGTATCCCACCGGCATCGGATACAGGGACCAAGCTACCGGTGGTTAGGACTCCAGAGACAGGAACCTCCTCACAATCCTCCCCTTTACTACTATAAAATATTATTAACTCATATTCTCCATTAAGTGGTTGTGGTCGGTTTGGGGTTGAGAAATAATCTTCCTTGAGGCCCAGCCATTCTTTGATTTAAAAAGGAAACACCTCATCATGTCAATACATACTAAAATAACTGTTATTGTGTCAGGTACTACTATGCAAGATTTGTAAGGAAGGATTAAGACAACAGATCAGATTAGAAGGGTTTTTATCAAAATAATAAAACTGGTCCAGGTTAATGATCGCAATGTGTACCTAATGGTTGCTCCTGAGCTGAGGTCCTGAGTCCGAAGTCCAGATGATATTAGATTTTCAAGAAGTGCTTAGTGGTGAACTCTGTATTATTCAACAAACCTGGTATATTTTAATAGGCTGGCCATCGAATTAATACATGCAACGCTACTTAACATAAGTCCCCAAAAATATTTCATATACGACTAACAAGTTCCGGGAAAATGTTCACGTTTTTACTGACACATTTTAACCTTACACAATTTTAACCTTAAAGACTTTTAAATAAGTCAGGAATTGCATATATATTCAGTATCCAAAATTCAAGTATATTGTACACACTGCTTAAAAATTAAACACAAGCGTTTAGCATTTTTTTGGTATGTACTCTCATGTTTGTTGTATGAATAGCTTAAATTTAGATGGCATTATTTCCCGACTACGCAAGGTGAGGTGATGATTTTCAAGTGTATGTGTATATTTGTGTGTATGTAGGTATGTATAACGTTTCTTTGTGACGCCTGAGATCCTATTCTACATGTGAGGTATCATTTAAATTGTCTTAATATTGGAAGAAAGAGAGAGAATAGCATTTCAAGATAACGTCACCAAAAAGAGAGTAAGAAGATATCTTCCGACTAAACTTGTATAATCCATCACCTTTTTCATAAAACTTTTGTAAAAATTATTTTAAGATTCACCTTAAACACAAACAGTTCTCTCATTCTCTCAACATTCTCAACAAATTAAGTTTTATACAAAAGCATATTAAAATACCTTTGGCGACATTTTACACTATAATGGTGATAATAATACGAAAGTGTATCTGCGTTGAGGCGATGTTGTAGGCACTGAGCGTAAAATGAGGTGGAATGGGTCGAGTGCTCGTGCGATCGGCCATCGACATACCGCGCTACGGACCGGCGAACCATGGCCGAGATGACTTTATTGTTTCTAGGCCTAAAGTGTTGCCCTTGACAAAATTCTTAGTGCGCGTTTATTATTCATATAATGCATATGGTTGATAGATGGGGCGGGCGAGTGTTGTTGTGGTGACGTTAAGAAACAACGATTAACAGTGTCGCGACACTTTGCTTCGTCTCTTCGCTCCTTTCGGCCATTTAACACAATTGCTAATGTAACTTTTATTTACAATATATGGGAACAGACGAACAGGCGGGTCTCCTGATAGTAAGTGGTAAGTGATACCTACCACTCAAGATACGTAAGTGCGCTGGCCCGCCTTTAAGGGTAATGGGGGCTGAGGGGAGGGAATAGAGGAGAGGGGTAATTGGGCCTCCGGATCCCTCACTAATTTACGCGAAATGCAACGCAAGCTTGCTTCAGTTTAGTTTAGTTTGAGTTTAGTCGTTTAGAAAATCTTTCGATAAACCACTACCCGACTTCTTAAAAAATATTTAAAAATGTACTGTTATTTCTTTAATTAAGCTGAGAAACTCGTAACTTAATTACAAGGAATAGTAATACCATAAGCTTAAGTTTATTACTTTTTTTAAAGATTTTTTTATTATGTCTACATGACATAGCCTTTTAATCACTTTCCTTAAGTTGCAACATTCTTGTGGGTATCGAATCCATTTCCAGTGCGTTAAATAATTTAAAAGGGAAAACTTTCGTAAAATAATGAGATACATATGTATATACATACCTCGTCATAGTAATTTATGTTACATATCCTTGGAATGTACCTGTAAAATTAAAACAATATTTAATTATCAAACAGAAAATAAAACTTCCTATGGTAATTTCCTACACCTACAAATTAAATACATTACTTAAAAATAAATTACGGCAACACTGTATAATCAGTATTTTCATAGACCAAAGTTGGGAAATTATAAAAGAGTTTTTTTCTTATATTTTACATATGAAAATCGAAACTGTCACAAATCTAGCACCATGCACAGTTTAATATTATACCATATCATAAGGTGTTAAATGTATTTCTATCTAATATAGGAGATGACCGGGGCTTTGGAATCCTGCCAACGGCCAGGGTATTTCTAAACGCAGCTTTTAAGTGTTTTATTAATTTGCCTTAAAGTTATTCTAAGCTAAGACGTACTACGAGAAAGCCGGTACCAACACTTACTGATGAAAATATACATCGTATTTGATACGCATTGCATTCATGTAGATAGAATAACTGTATATACTATAATTCAAAGCCGGTAATGTATGAATATTTTAGTACTTAAATTGGACTATGACGTGCATTAGCTATGTCGTCGTTCATCGAATATATCGTAACAAATAACTGAAATGGAATTTCTCTTTAACTATTGCCCATGTCTTCATAACAAGGAAATAGTTTTCAAATAGACAAATTCGGGTGTCAACTGCCATTAAATAAATTCCTCATTTAAGGAAAGCCTTAAATCGAAAGATGGATCTACAATAATACAATATAAACTTACCTACGTTAAATATTATAGCCGTTATTTCACTTGCGTTTATCCTCAGTGGTAGTGAGAGCCACAGCCTGGTGTTTTATTATTCTTAAATAAGCAGATAAACAATACAAACAGAACTATTTAAATCCGATGAATAGTATCAGAGATTAGCGCTTTACTAGGTTTTAAACTTCTATTATCTATTATTTTATATACTATCCATGATTGAAAAAGATAATAAAGTAATAAGATCCTCATAATTATTGGCGTCACTAGCTTCAAGACTTGCGTTGACGTGTAAATCTGCTGACACATGAGGCAAATCTGTCAACATTTCATATACATATTTAACTCTTCCACGCCCATGACTAAGAAAACCACTTAAAATATGCTTTCAAAACTTTCTTTGAAGATTTCTTTTCAAGTCAACGAAAAGCTTTATTTAGAATGTTCTAGTTGCCTACTGTCACTTCAGGGTATAAATAGTGTGTAGGAAACCGTAAAGTGTTTCCAAATTCGTTCTTGTTTTAATTTTGTGACAAACAGCTGTTGTTACGCAACCAGTGACATTTAGCGGTACTATGCATACAATCAGCAGTTCACACAACTCATAGCTAACTCAACTCCGCCACAGAATAAACACAATGCTTATAAGAAAACCTGCTGAGCATTTTGACATGCGGATTTACTAAGTCCCGTAAGCATTTAACTATAAAGAAGTGTTGTAAAACAGCTCTGAGAAATACCAGTTTCTTTTCCAACTTCGGGCATAAATGTTTCGTTTTCAAGAAAACTCTGGTCGTTAGAAAGATGTAAGAGTACCGACAGAGTTATTTCACACATTTAGGAACGAGCTTTAGCTTCATGAGATATTACACTTACGCGGAGAAGAAAAGTAACGAACTAAGTCAATTTATGGAAGTTATAATATATTTTGATTAAAAAATTTAAATTGCCATAAATTACCATAACATCTTTATAATGGTTCTAAAGTTTTTGAAAGGATAATATTTTTTTAAGCGAAAACAAAAATCAAGTGCGTTTTAAATTTTCTTTAAATATAACCTTACTATTATATTAAACCGATCGAGGTACATATGTACGCGAGTGCAATAATGCTTAAGTAGAGCAAAGTAATTAGTTGGTCGGCCTATTGAGAGCCGATAATTGTGATAGCAAGCTTCAATGCCTTGTCGTATTAGGCGACACAGCCGCACTAATTGATACGACGTGGTGACATTCAATGTTGACTACTAATTAATATGATCATACCGTGGCGTAAATCTAGGCTCTGTAAGAAAGTGTTCTAGGAATATTACTTAATTAATAATTTATGCGATGCCCTATACCAGCTCTGTCATTCAACCAACAGTCCTACTTAGTATGGGCCTCCTTTCAGTATAAGTTAGGTTATAGACTCGCAGGTTTGTCTGATTGCGCAGCATTAATTGAGTTGGAAACACTAAAATGACTACGCTGCAACTTTGTTGTGATGATAGCTAACGATCATATCTTATGTTTTTTTTTTAATATTTTATGGACAGTTTGTTTCAAATCTAACAGGTTTATGCCCTTTACTTAATATTAAGAAACAATATCCACACCACACAAATAATAATTAAACCGCGACATTAGACTTACGACATATCTACACAAGTACTTTTCAAAGTAAAATACATTATAATTATTGGAATATGAATTCGAGGTTTAATTATTTATTTCTGCAGCTACAAATAAAAACTTATTAGTTATACTTTAGCCCTGCTTACAATATATTAAGAGTTATTTATTTAAATACGGAAGTGTTAAACTATTATTGTCACAGCATTACTTATCGTTCGCAAACAACAATACAATCTAAGTGTATCATCTTTTGTAGGTTAATCATAAATCATTACAGAAAGGTAAACCCAAAATGGATGTTGAGCTAGATTATAACACAAATATTTTCAAATAAAGTAACGTAGCTATTACTTTATTAAAAAAAACAGTGTATATACATAACATAACAGTGTATGTGGTTATAATAAAATAACAGTTATATTCACGATGCCTGAAGAACTATTCCTAATAAATCTAAAGAACTCATATTCTTTTTCCGACCTTAAAATATACCTAATATATAACGTGTGTATTTAAAAGAAATCGATAAACGGTTACTACTATTAAAAGAATACAATCCCGACGGTTTTCTGGCCCCTAAAATCCCGGGACTGTACTTGGCTAATCTCGGGATTTTTGGGATTGCCACAAACAAGTCTAGTTTGTGTTCCGTAGCCCGTTGCGCCTTGAAAATAACCTTGCCTAGATTATTTTAATACATTACGACAAAAAGCAACTCGTACAATACGTAGGTACCCACTATTTACTACACAGGTACAGTCCTAATAATGTTTGTCGTAGAACTTAGAAGGGACTTCCCCACTCGAAATACTTTAATACAATACTCTTAAGGTAATTCCCCAACGAACCAACAGGGGAATCACCCGATCACCTCATATCATAATATTGTTGCGGGTATTTCCCGTCGGGGATTCCCTGTACGAAAGTATAAATATGCAAATCAGGTTTTATTTTTTTCATTTATTGTTCTGGCAGTGACGGGTTACGTAGGCTACGTCAGTGACGACGGGTTACGTAGGCTACGTCATTAAAATTTAAAAGTCAATTATCTGAAATTAAGTATTTCAAAGGAGACTTTGTTAAACATAAAAAAGACAGTGATACGACGTCAGTGTGGAGTTATTATTTAGTTGCGAAGGACGGGAATAGTGCTAAATGTAAGCGATGCCCAGCCATCCTCAAGACTTTGGGTGGATCAACTAAGGGATTACATACACATTTGTTATCAAAACATAACATCAAGGTTATATAAGCTTCAACAAGTCAAGATTCTGAAAATCTGAACACAGCACCGCCGCCAGCCAAGCGAAAGTTAGAAAATTATTTTACTAAAAGTGCCGACGATAGCCTGGATGATATTTTGGCACGAATGAATGCATTACATGGATTTCCATTCAGTGTATTCATAACCTCAGATGATTTGAGAAATTTGCTCTTAGCAAAATACACGGATTTACCAAAGTCAGCCGTCACTTTTCGAAAACGTGTTATGAATTACAGTGAAAAAATCAGAAAGCAAGTAACTGCAGAATTAAAACATTTGAAAAGTGCAGGTCAAAGATTTAGTCTTTCTTTCGACGAGTGGACTTCAACTTCCAATAAACGATACATGGCGGTCAACGTTCATTCATATATAAAAATTTGGAACTTAGGACTTGTTCCTATTTACGATAGTATGACAGCTGAAAATTGTCTTCGTATATTGCAAGAGCGTCTAAGTAAATTTGACATTTCCCTAGAAACTGACAGCCACGCCATCGGTTACGATAGCCTCGATGGCTATCGTAACCGATGGACCGAATGTTATGATAAAGGTGGGTTTGTTTGCACTGAACAACAACTGTGTCTCGCACATGGTATCAATTTGGCGGTCTGTGATGTGCTTTATGAAAAACATAATAATTTGCAAGATAGCCCTACCTCAGTGATACTATAAATGAACCAGCTGTGACGGTTGATTATATGGACGACAGCGATGATGAACACCATTTAGAAGACTTAGACTGTCCAGAATCAGGTTTAATCGTAATGTCACAAAATGATCTTGCGCCAGAACACGTACCAGAGTTAACACAATATGAAAATATTAATGAGCTGATAAAGAAAATCCGCAAAGTTGTAGTGTATTTCAAAAGATCTCCATTGAAAAATGAAACAGTACTTCAAAAATGTGTGAAAATTGAACATGGAAAAGAGTTGTCACTTCTTTTGGACTGTAAAACCAGGTGGAATAGTCTTTTAACAATGCTGGAGCGATTTTATCTTTTAAAAGCATGCATTCAAAAAGCTCTTATAGATCTCAATCATCCAATTCGTTTAGAAGATGTTGATTTTGAATTGGTAAATAAAATTGTTGATGTGCTGACCCCAATTAAATTTAGTAGTAGTAGAAGCAATCTGTCGGCGAGATGCTAATTTATGCACAGCTGATGCCGCTTTGAAATTTCTTATAAAACAACTGTCTAGCAAAAACTCAGCACTTGCCAAAAAAAATAAAACATCCTTAGTGGAACGTATAAAGCCACGACGAAGTGATGATTTAACTGGCGTGTTAAATTATTTACAAAATCCACGAATGGATGTTGAAAATCAGTTATTATCGGATTTGGAATGGTACGACTTATTTCCAGTTCCGACACAGGCTTTAGTGAGGAAGCAAATAAAGAGTATTGTTAAAAGACTTAATAGTCGAGATTACACGGAAGAAGAAGCAAGGTTAGGATCACAAACAGATGATGAGCTAAGGTCGGAAACCTCCCAATCCCAATTGACATTAAAGGAAAAGTTACAGCTGGAAATTAACAAGAGTATGAAATCCCCAGATCCTGAAGTACAAGTACAAAATGAATTGGGGTTGGCAAATAGTATTAGACGTGAAATGAGCCTGTTCGAAGATGGAGGAGTTCGTGGATATCACTTAGAAACTGCATACAAGTATCTATTGTCTATTCCTCCAACAAGCGTAGAAGCTGAACGAGCGTTTTCAGCTGCTGCTTATGTTGGCAATAAACTACGAAGCAGGCTCGGAAGTCAAACATTGGATGCTTTGATATTTCTGCGATTATATTTTCGAAATTCTAAATAGTTATTTTGTGCTGTTTTTCAATTTCTTGCAAAAGTATAGTATTTTTTGGTTTGTGTTTTTTCTTTTCTTATTATTATTCTGATTGGTGTTGTGCAAAGACATTAAAGACATTTTTTTTTAATTACTGGTGTTTTTTTTTTATTTTAGCCCAATTAGAAACCACATAGTCTAATCCCGGAATAGGCCCGGGATCCCGGGAAAAGGCTTCAAAAATCCCGTAAGCCCGGGATTGAAAAACATGCTCGGGATTGTAGTCTCTACTACTATTGTACTCCCTGTCCTTGAGAAACAACTGTATAACCTATCCACACTCTATTATGTAGAGCACATGCCAACTAGGCCCTACACGAACAGTTTAGTGTAATCTGTATTGGACCTAGATATGCGGCTTTCTATTTAATCGTCCACCTGTCTATGTGAAACAGATCTGCTCCTAAACGAAGCCATTTTCAATCTAAACATTCTTAGTAACTAAATGTTTGTAGTTCATTATAATGCAGGTGCTTTAGGAATTTCTAAATCAACATACGTAAGTACAAATACTTATTAAAACATACTTTAGAAGCGGAAACTCTGTTCTTATTTTTGTGCTAACTGCTTTTGGTGTACGTCAACATGTAAGTACTACAAAATCCCTAATGATAATTAAAAGAGAAAAAATACAACGGACCTTAAGTCAAAAATGATCGAATGTAATCCAATGTACGAAAAAACTTCCAAAGTAGTTTCTATAAACAATATTCCAAATCCATTTCGAAAAAAACCGGTCAAGTACAAGTCGAACTCGTGTGCCGACGGTTCCGTACCTACCCATTATAGCGCTTTAAAAAAATTAGTATCATTGTTACGCGCATATTTAGACACCCTTTAATTTTCAACTTTTTATTTTTTTAAATTTTTCCTTTATTTGTGCTGTAAGACCTTACTTTTTGGAAAATTTTGTGATTCTAAGTCAACGGGAACTACCATATAGGTTTTCAACCCAAAACCTATAGGGTACTTCCGGTTGACCTAGAATTGTATTGTTTTGTTAAAAGCAAGGTCTTACAGCACAAGTAAAGGGGAAAATCCGAAAAATAAAAAAAGTTGTAAATTAAGGTAAATTTTGATACTTTCAAGTTTTCGCGAAAATCTAAATTTGGCCATATCTTTTTACCTTTTACCACCTAATAGGGACTACGAGTATAGACCTCAGAATCTGGTATAAATTTCAACTTCACACACGAACGACGGACAGACGGACAATATATTTAAAAACTCTATTTTCTTAGTAAATGTTTTGAGTAATTGTGACTATTTAATTATTATTTATATTATTACTTAACTTATGTCTTTAGGCCAAAACATACAATTCAATTTATACACGAAATATTTTAGTCTCAAGTATAGTAGTACAACATATTGCAAGTGGCCGACACGCCTTTTCATTCAAAATGAAACAAACTTCTTGAGAGGAAACTAGATAATATACAAAATATTTTGATTTTCACCTACACAGTGTCGAAACCAAGTTTTGGGGTCAAGTGGACCACCAATTCTCGAAGCCATGTGTTGAGCCAGCCACTTAGTGTCGTGTCATATGCATCTGTGCACGACTTGTCAAGATCTATGTCCCTAGAAGGTAAACCGTGTTCTAATCGCTACTGACAAAGTTCCTTACTGGCGCCGGGGTATTGAGGTGAATGGTTGTAGGCGCAGCCAAGTTGTTTTTATTCATTATGACTCTTAGAATAAAACTGTTGCATCTTTAAAACACTAATTATAGTTTTCTTCTATTACAAAGTGCACAGTTAAATAACTTGAGTAAAGTTAAGTGGAAAAATAAATAGCAAACTAAAAATTAGTTACAGCGTACCTAATTTTTAGTTTGCTAAAATTTACAGCCGGTGTACTAATTTTCGCCTTTCACGTAAATCTCAATTTATGTGTACTATGATAACTAACAGTGCGTCAATTTTCCCAATAATATATGCAGCCGATACATGGAATAAGAAATTAAACAAAGTTATATTCTCGGGCACACCGGGACAAATTCAATCTTTAAATAAAATTCTTACCAGAAACTGGCACTAGTAACAGTTACAAAACACCTAAATACCATACGTTATAGAGGCCAAACAGCTTCATTATTTATGAACCGTGAAGCCAGAACATTACATCCGATGATCCGGGTCATATACGACAAACTTTTCGGTTATATTGAAGACAAATGGGCTGAGAAGAATAAGAACCTGAAAACCTACAGATAAGGCCTCTTTACAACTTATAACGGTGAAATATAGCCACGATTAACAAACCGATGTCTGTAGTTTTATATTTACGAGAAGTTTTGTTAGGTTATTTAGAATAAAAGATTCACACGCCTGTAACCCCGCGGGGGTTGGCAGAGACGCATCAAATGTCCATATAGTTCACCAACATTTCATCGACAATCATTGTGTCCAATTTACGTAAACGAGTCAAGCCTATTGCCTTCAATCAGACACTTTTTGTATACTGTGTGATATATCCAATCCCTTAACTGTTTTTTATTGAGTATCTAAGCCTTTAGTGTCTAAGCCTTTATGTATTGTATGTAAGCCATTCAATTACTAGTTAGTGTTTGAGCCACAAGTATGTAAACTAATATTTTAATTTATCCCGTACATAATCCAACTGGTATTGGTATTGTAAATCAGAAAATCTTTGATTGCTTATATTAAATGACAACAGTCGTGAGAGTTTTCCTTTTAATAAACTTTAATGTTACTCCAATATTACAGCAGTACAATTACATTACAATCACGTGCACATTATCAATATAGATTTTTTAGCGGCGACAGGTCGGGCGTCGAGCTGACGAAATTATTTGTGTTCTATTAATAAAGATCAGGATAGTAGTTAGTCCTAGGGGGAAGCCTTCCCTTCAGAAACTTAAACGTAAACTAAAACTAGTAAAGCAGAATTCGTTCAATTACCCTGCTCTGTTAGCCTACAAAATACTCGTTAACATTAGCTATATTTCAATATTCATTGCTGACACTACACAGGCAACCACATTTGACATAGAATTTATTCCCCCTGGCTATCGGTCAGTGTGAAAACTCACGCGAAATGGTCACGATGCAATCTCACATTTACTTATAGAAAATGAAATAATGCAACCTCGAATATCAGAATTGCATGATCCATTGAAGGCGCGTCACATTCTAAGTTATTGCATGTCTGAATGTGGAACAGATCTTAGAATGCAGATACTAAATGGGAACTGCGTTAACGTTTTTGTTTATGAGTAGAATACCGGCGTAAAGGTACTATTTCAGCCTTAAATTGAGATTTGTCGTAGGTGGCCATACAAACTTTAATTATAATTATCGTTGTGTCATGGTCGTGCTAAAGAAAATAATAAGCGGTGATCAATATTGGTAAGCAACAGTATTTTTAAATTTAAATCCGGGTATGTACATGTCTGGATAAAGTGAGGAGCCACTAGGATGGATCTTGGAAGGCAATAAAATATAGGCATCAGCTGTCTATTCCTTACAGCTTAAAAAAATGATATAAACCCTTTGAAGACCTTTGTACATTTGTTTTGCCATGCGAAGATACAATATATGAGTGAGTGACAAGGTTTATTTTTACATAAAAATATTAAGAATCTAGATCAAATTTTTAGTCCTTTAAATAGAATATGTCTTTTAACCAAGACACATTCTTTAAGCTACGTGTGGTCTTTAACGTTGCTAAGAATCTGTAAAGAGCTCTAAAATAACAGTATTATCATTAAGAACATCAAAGCGCCCAGCTTCGGTCTTATCGAATCTTTACAATCTCAACGCTTAATAGAATATATACCGCTTAGGTAAATGGCACGATAAATTGTGGAATTTAATTTGAAATTATTCTAATAAGATACTCTTAAAATAATATTCTATTACATGACACCTGGTATGAAACTACGCTTATGTAGATTATAATGGGATTGTTGAGATTAGAAACACTTACTTAGTTACATATTTTTCGGAAATCATACCTACAATTTATTAAAACTACACCAAGAGAAACGCGATTTGAGCAAATGTAAGTAAAGAAGTACCTGACCAAAGAACATGTATAGCTTTGTATACCAATATACAAACCAGGGTTGAATATGGATTTGCCAAAGAAACTTGACCTACGTAGGTATATTATATCTCACAAGTTTACAATAACCAAACTAAATCATAAAGATTTCTTCTACAAATTGCACCTTAAAGTAACTCAGCTAATATTTATGGTATTATAAATATTAGCTGAGTTACTTTACTACTACTACTACTACTACTACTTTACTTAGTTACTTTAAAAATACAGCAATCGAGCATACTATACTTCAGCAAACCACAAAGCCGTATTTAATGTTCCAATAAAAGCCAAGCAAGGGCTTACCGTCGACAGCGGAACATAACAGATAACAGTACCGCATATTGGCCATAACCTTTAATAAGGCCCCAATACCCGCCAACCGTGTAGTTTCCACACTTAATTCGCTTAAGAAGTAACCACGATATCGCTGCATCGCCCGGTGTTCCTACAGCTACGTAGTGTTGCTTATCTATGATTTTTAAATGAAATTATGAGAAAATTCTGGTTCTACTATGGAATCAGATGAATTGTGTACCTACTGTTTTTTCTTTTTTTTTAATGGCTCTTGTGTTTTGGGAGACTCAACAAACATCAAGCAATGACCACAAACAACACCAAGACTCGAGACAACTATTTGTAGATCACACAAATTTTTGTCTGTGCGTCGACCCCTGACTTTAGTGTAATCTATTTTAAATTTAAAGTATTTTTTATCAGGAATATTTAAAACAGCAGAAATATTGAGTTTTATTTTTAAATTATTCTAAATGATAAATTAAATTTGGAAAAAAAGATTTAGCTGTGAGGTGGGTGGAGCAGAGTAGGGCCACCCCATATCACCCCATATCTAAGGAGTCGGACTGTCATCTTCACTCACGTACACGTCTGACAATATGTGTATACGGTCATAAAGTGCCCGGACGACGGCAATGGGCTTGCTCCCTATTACGTAAGTGGGACTAATTACTGTAAGCAAAAAGTATACGTTTGAGACGACTCTGCAATAGTAATGTATGCATGTACATAATATACTTAGTTTGCAAGCCAATTTCAAACAAGCGGAATTATATATTTTTTTTTAATATTAAAAAGAACCGATTACATTATTATTTCTTTTTTTTGATGCCATTATCTATGTAACATATCGATATCAATCAAGCCGTCTATGCTCTAGGGTCCTATAAAGAAAAATCATACATACAGAGGTACATACACTAAAAAAACATAATCCTTCTTCTTGAACAGTAGAGTAAACAGGTCTCGGAGCTCTGCCCTACTACCTATGAGTTAAAGAACTTCCACAGCTTGCACAGTACAGTAATTACTGAAAGCTTACCAAATCAATTGTTTTGTCAATAACTTTCAGTAATCCTTCTTCTTTTATACAACTAAGCTACCTACATGTTCTTTTGTAATCTCGTTTTTTTCTGTTCATCCCTAGGTTGCTTGGCAGAAATGGTATTGAACAATAAGGCCAACCTATGGACGTTTCGACTCTATTTTCGGGTGAATATAGATAGAATGTGTAGAATAGCAATTTTATTTTAATGAATATGTGAGCACGACTTATTGCAATTCTAAAGCTGGAAGTTATTACTACTAATTGTACTTTCACCGATATAAACTTTTAAACATATTCCGCGGCCTAGAAGTAAAGGGTAACGAATGTCATAAACTTTACTGCACCATACATACATATATATACAGACGAGAATTTACCCTACACTATTTCATTCCATCTCTACAACTCACCAAACAAACGCATTATATGATAGTTTTTTTTTTTTATGTCATAGTTGTTAAAACGAGCAGATGGGTTGATTTCTAAGCGACTACAAAGAGAAGGAAGATTTTTTAAAACAACATCACTTTATGACTGTATACTTATTGTCTAATTCATACCAGTATGATCCCTTAGTTGATTTTTGCGAAAAGAGATGGGCGGCTCTATTCTACTCCACCGAGACATATACTACCTACCCTTTTAGGATATATAAGCGTCATGATAAATTGCACATACATGCGAGATGCATACTTTTTAAAAATAATAGGTATATATAATAAATAAAATCTTAATAGATAAAAAATAGGAGAGTAAGTCCGTCTGTCATTGAACGCCCTAGTGATTCAACAAGGTTTAACAAGTAAATTACTTTTATACATTTTTTTCGTTTATGTTTTCTATAAATGTTACTACTCTACCATTCGTGGAATGCAAATGACACATATAGAAATTCATAAACCCGTCTGTTTTCTACAAGTGTACATAGATAAAAGTACGATTGTTGTTAATCAACTTTTGCTTCGAAAGCTTTTGGAAAGACAGAATGAAACAATCAAAGTAAATTATTTCAAAATAATAGGGTACGAATGTTATATTATTATTGTTTTACCAGACCTTAAAATATTGATGTATCCTAACTATATATAATGTATACAATAATATAAATGACAACGTATATTTGTTTGTAATGGTTTCGTGCATTAACAGCGGAACCAATAATCATAAAATTTTTACGCCCAACGACAGTTATGATTAAATACGTAATTTATGTAGACAGGTAACCATAGTATTAGTGGATACAATATATGTATTATAATAAATGTCATTATCTCCAAGAATGTAAGTAACATGGAATATTCTAGAACTAATAACATAAACAACACGTATCACGGCCAACCAATAGGGCAATAACGCAATAGCCAAGAAAATAGTTCACTGTGTCACACACTAACTTCAATAAGATAAAAGATGCTCTATGAAAGTATACAGCTTAACAGTAAAATATGAAAAGAAGTCTTGTAATCTATAAAATACCGTATAATAAAGAAAAAATAACCATTTTGGTTTCTTTCCACATATTTCGGTATGTAAGTGAACTATGACAATTAGCATAAGAATCGAGAAATAACTGTTCGGCCGAATACATAATTCACTTGTACTCCAAAGAATTTTAAAATTATAGAACTTGTTTCTGAGTAGGTTTAAAACTATTTCCATATATGGGAAACACGGAAAATCCACCATACTCTACTGTATATAGAAAATCTACCATATTGATAGGCCATAAACTCGCGATTACAAGACTTTCACCGTATTTGGAACTGACATGTAAGAAAAAATGTACATATTATTTAGTACAAAACTCTACTTTGGGTTGAGCTCTACTTTATGAATGCAATAGTTTCCTCTTCTGCCTCTCCTACATAATGCGAATGCAAATATCTGACTACTAACACATACTAGTCCGTCTAACCCATAACTACGCAGAGCTTGTATTATAGTAAGCAGACTGCTGATAACCATACTTCTATATTTATTAATATACACATGCATAAAATACACCCAGACACAGAAACAATAATAATATCTACAAATATTTGTCCTGGGCGGAAGTCAAAGTCAAGCCGCTTAGTAGTCAGGATCACTAACAACTAGAAAAACTGACCAGGCAATATGTATATGACGTGTTATTGTTTCTTGTGTATAATAAAAATAAGAAGTAAGGATTAAAGATTCATAAGTTTATTTATTTAGCTATGAACCAAAACTAGTAATTAAATATTAAAAATCACTAACACATCTTTTGATCACACATCTTTCTCACTGAACTTCAAAGATGCAAACAAATCATAGAACATCCAACTGCAAAAAAATAAACAGATGAGCCCGAATACAGGAATTCTTTAAGCGCCGTGAGTGGGCTCTGGGAATAGTACGACTAGACCGTACCGCATACTACTCTTGTTTCTTGCTGCGACAGTATTTTTTAGGGCCAAAAAGTAGTGACAACGATCTGGTGAATCTTTTCTACCCTGGATGATATTACACGTAGTTATTATTTGATCACACTTTCTTCTCGTCTCCAAGCCATTACTTTAAGGAAGCATTACAAAACAGTCGTCGCCTAATGTTGATGATGATGATAATGAGCCATATGGCTAGCAAAATAATCCCAACGTTACAAAGAGTGTTCCAGGTTAATTTTAAGTAGAAAAAACCTGGGATAAGCTCGATGCAAAAGAGAGACGTGGAGTCGGACGAGAGACTTGGTCAAGTTATCGGCTATGTACTTCATGTTTGACTTATTTCTCTTATAAGGTAAAGACTAATTTATTTAATTTAATTTTAACAGGAGAAAAAACAAGTTGCACAGCATAATGCATAACTGATTATTTACATTTTATCGTAATATAGGCACTATGATAGAATTGTGTTATATTATATATAGAATTGTGCTGATAAGTATGGCACAAGTTTTTAAACAATCAAAATACCTAATTGTCTTCTATCGTAAGCTATATTAATATCATTGGTTGCTATTTAAAATATTTTCATCGTTTAACTGTTGTCTTAATTATTTTTAGTATCCATTAAGTCATATGGTATTCGTAATTGATTTACCATTTCTTTCAATTGACGTTTATAGCTTATTCCGATAAATGGTGTACCTACTATAACATTTTATGTCCCCTTTAATCCCTCAGGATAACATAGGGAGTGTAATATTATAAATAAGTTAGTCACCCTTTACTATTGGGACTTCATGCTCAAACATTGGTAATAAAAAGACATATTCGAAGTGTTTTTCTTTCCGTGTTATTTGTTTATGATGCTTGGACGTATTTTTAAACGGGTTCAAAAAAGGAGGAGGTTCTCAATTCGACTGTATTTCTTTTTTTTTTACGTTTTTTTTTGAATTTATTTACTTTAAAACTTTCGACTGTGTGAACCGATTTTGATGTTGTTTTTTTTTTATTTGAACACTGGTGCTTCTCATGTGGTCCCATTTCAGTTGAGTCTAGTTCTAACAATAGCATCCATGAGAAACCCATATAAGTCTTAAATTTTATGATAGACGCATAGAAGTTGGTTGTCTACTTTTTCAAAGTAAATTATTGTTATATGGTAACAGATAAAAATATAAATCCACACACAACTTTTTAAAAGAACTATTTGAGTTAAACACGAAACTATTAAGAAATTACGTTATTCTGAAAGTGTCGTAATTGCATTTTCTTTACCTTAGTTATTTAGCTTTTATAAGAATGCTATTTTGTTTAAGACTCTTAAGATTTGATTGATTTGATTTAAGGATATCTTAACATTATAACACTTACTGCTCGGCCACCTTATACTGCAAGATATATTTAACAATAAATAATATATAATAAAGCAATCTAAGGATTAAGGTACAATATTCGTTTTACCTGTAAAAACATTACCCAGAAAAGAATGAAGTACCTTCTTCTAAAGGCTCCACCAAGCAACTGCTATCTTTTTTTGGGGTAGGGAAAGTCCAAACTACAACACATACAACTACCTTGACGCAATCCATTCAGTAGCTTCAAGTTACATGATGTGACGAATCATGAAGCGAGCGAAATACTTTCTTAAGTAAAGAAAAATTTACTTTTTTGTCTCATACAAAAGGATTATTTGTACCGGTATTAAGTAACTTTTGTCGAAAATATACAGAACAGTATGTTACGTACACAGATAGATATATATCTTATGTAATAAAGACGAGGAAAATTTTAACTGATGACAAAAGCCATAAAGTACAGAAGTTAGATTAAATACTTTAACATCAGAATCCGACAACTTTATTTTGTGTGGAAACCCCCACGGTTCGTCATTTCACCGGAGCCGGTAAGGTGAGAAATTGTTATAAGATTTTATTTTACATTTCTTTTATTATCATCATCATTCATCTATTATCCGTCGAGATTTATGACACTGACATAATTAAAAATTCACCTAAACAAACGATTAATTTTTTTATTAGCATCTACAAAAAAATCTGTAACCACTGATTTTTCAGTTCAAAAGAGATAGCTATTTACAGATCCTCGCGTAAGAAACTAAAACGGACACCTTAAAAGCAAATAATTATACTATTGTTACGAAAAAAATAATAACAAAGAATATTTTCTTCGTGCTGACCTGAATGTAAGCTTCACGCTCGGCAATTCTAGCTGCTGTTGTCACAACCAAAACCACATAAATAATTTACATTAAAACTACCGTTTTATTATCCTTTTTGATAATATAGAGGGAAAGACGAACAGCCTGAATGCGAAACGTGTGAATGAATAAACCTGATGGTAAGTGACAACTGCCGTCCATGAACACCTGCAACTTCAGAATCGTAAGTGTGCTGTCCGCCTTTGAGGGTAATGAGGGGTGGTATACAGCGAGAGTAAAGAGGAGTCCCGTAGAAGAAAGAGAATTGGGGAAGGGGAGGGGAAAGAGCAGAGCGGCTAAGAGATGTGGGGAAAGAAGAGAGGAGTTGGGCGTCCGGATACCTAACTAATTTCTGCGAAATGCAAAGCACGAGTTGCCTCACAACCAGTTTTCTGTGGGGCCCATACGTTCCTAAGCATCTACCACGATAATACCATCTTTTGCATTTTTGCCTGTTATCAACGGCTTCCTTTGTTGTCATATACTGTTGTATATTCTTTAAGATTAAGTAGTGCAGCAGTAATTAAACAATTCTAAGGCTGTAACAATCGGCTTTCAAAAATATTTAAGCAAAAAAGCGGGAGAATTTTCTACATGTTTATGTCCACAATAAACTTAAATAAAGATAGAGGGATTAACAAAAGCAAATTTGAGTTATCTCACCTAAAACCAGTCGACGAACAGTCCTTACATTGTATTACCGAGTGAGCGAGGGTACCGGGAGCCCAACTCCCCCTCTCCTCATCTGTCAGTCTAGTCTTTGGCCTCCCCTAATCACCCTTTAATGTGTTTTCGTTCATTTTAATCACCTTTAATGTGTCCATCGGCGGCGGTTGTGTCTCTCTGCTTGTCTGGCCCCATATATCATTAAAATTATTTAGAAGAGTAGATAGATAGATCATCTGAGGTATGTATGTGTGAAGTATGTCTGAAGGTAGATATGTATATGTGACATTTCATCATAAGATCAAACCCGTAAGGGTTTAGCATATGCATATAGTATATGCATACTATAACATACAAAAAACGGATTAGAAAACCAAACAGTAATCACCATAGATTTTACAAAGTACAATCAACTTAACAAAAAAATATCAAAGAAATATGAACGTAAAATGTCCCTTTTCAGGTCTCAATTGTAAAACATTCTTTCATAACAACGGTGTTTGTACACCTGTTTCTTCTAACGATATTCAGTAATAGCATAACGTTCAAAAGAGGGCAACATCAAACTAAGTGAATTGTTTTCACTACTATAATAATAAATCCAAACAACTGTGTATACTTATTGGGTAGGTAAAACCTTTACACTTTAAATATTTTATATTATTTTGATATTTGTATCATGAAATCTTCGCACGAAAGGCACAACTGTTCACAAGATTTCGTACGTCTAAACAGTTCACGTTAACTTATATTTTTGTAGAGAAACCTTCTATAGGCGCGTGGAGCACTTTTTGGGTGAGCAAAAATCGTGTAAATCGCGTCATCGTCACCGAACGCTTTCCATGAGCTATAAGTTACTTAGTTTTCACTTCTATCGTCAGTCCCCAAAGACTGAACCGCATGTTTTTTTTTTTTAAATTAGGTATAAACCATCAGTGGAAAATTCATTTATAAATACAAGTGTGTAAATCATTAAAATATAAACCCTTTGTGTGTATAATATTTACATTTTCACAATGTGCACTTATATATAAATAACTCTGAACTCTAAACTACTATAATACTAATACCTGTATCTTAGAAGTAAGTGCCACCCAATATTCATATTGCGTTACAATTCAAAGTATGTAAAGTCTAAATCAGTATATTTAATTATAATATAATAAAGACCTTAGTTACTAATGTTAGTTTCAATTTGTAAGTAATTAAGAAATTAGATATTGTTTTGTTTGTGCGCGTGTGTGTGTGAATGTGTGTGTGTTTTAGTAAGTAAGTATAATAATATATATAAGTGGATGCTCTGACATCGGACATCCAAAAGGAAGCACCCTGTTGCATGCTGTTTGTCGACGTCATCGTTCTTGTAGGGGAGGACGGGCTGGAGATGATGTGGCTGATCTTCAGACCCAGGACCCAGGTCTTAAGAACAGTATAACAAAAACGGAACATGATTTTGTGATTTTTGGGTTCTCTGGTATAGCATAATTATGAGGCTGGATGATGGTCACGTAAGCAAAAAGAAAATTAACATGGATATGAATAGACGAGTTGGAAGGGGACGACTCAAAAAAGTATGGATGATATGAACAGGAGGGGTAGAGCCATGTTTAGGCACGAATGGTGCGATACCACGGCCTCATAGAAAACCGGTTGTGAAGTAACGCTTGCGTTGCATTTCCCCGAATTGGGTGTGGTTTCCGGAGGCCCACTGCCCCCTTTTCTCTCATCTCATTTCCTTTCTCCTCTTTCCCATCTCCTCATCCCTCCGCTCTTCTTTCCGCTCCCTGCATCCCCCATCCCTCATCACCCTCAAAGGCGGGCAGCGCACTTGCGACTCTTGAGTTGCAAGTGTCCATGGACGGCGGTGTCACTTACCATCAGGTGACCCGTCTGTTCGTCTGTCCCCCTATAGTATAAAAAAAAAATGGGGGGACAACAGAGATGCCGTATGATTGCGATGTATGGAAGAAGAGTACATACTGTACCGACCCCGCTTAAAGCGGGAAATGGTAAAGACGAAGAAGCAGATATACAAGTCAGTTACTAAATTTACCTTGTTCCAATTCCCTTGAGAAGAAACCTAAATTTTAAAATATTTAATGTTACTGCCTACGTACTGTTTTAATTTTAGAAAGAGAGGAAGTGAATCTAAAGTTGGGTGAAAGCATTACATGCATATTCTGTCAATGGGCAGAAGGAACTGCAATACCTGTTCTTGGCTTTCTTGGCCCAATATTGCGGTACCGAAGCATGAAAGTAGAATAAGATCTGGAGGTGTCTCAAAGCCATAAGTCTAAACAGTGAAGTATTATAGTTCAAGGCAGCTCTACAGTGCATCTAGATTAATTAAAGTGGCAACAAACACTCAATTAGATGATAGTAAACAGTGATCTACTTTTGTGCTTTGAAGGAAGGGTCATTATCATAACCGTAGCTTGGCTTTCGTTTTTTAATAACATAAAAAATAAGGAAAAATTAAACAGGTTTCACTAAGCAATTTTGCTTTCAAGTCTTGAAAAGTCGCTACCGTATTTGCGCAGTGAGTCTCAGAAAAAAATTTATAACAATGATTTTGTCTGAACGCATCGAATTAACTTAAAATAATACTAATAGACGGTCGTCTCAATTCCAAAAATTTATATTGCGGTCACAAATTACACCCTGAGGTACACCGGCTAAAAATTACCCCTCGAGATCTACTAAAAGATAATCTAGAGAGGTTTCACTGTGTGCTATTGAATGTTTACAACATGCGGGCGTTTACACAATATTATGACCATTACGAGGTATCCACATACAAAAAGAGTTCAGTACCTTTTGTCCTCTGTTAGTAAACATTTATATATTTTTTTTGTTGTTATGGGACGAGTTTTAGTTGTATCATTTTATCACTAAAGAAATATGGTGAATATACAGTCATATAGTACCCGGATGATGTTTATAGGCGTGCCCCCTATTACGAAATTTGGGACTAAATTATGGTTGGCAATAAGTGGGCGTTTGAGACGACTCTGGCTACCGCTTCGGCGAAATAGGCGTGAATGTATGTATGTAATTACGAAATTGAATTTTCTCGTTGATTCGGTGGAGCGCTATTTTGTGTTACTAATTAGAAATGTAAACAAAACGTTTAATGTTATAAGAATTAGTTAAATATTGGAGTTTAATGGTGGAGAGCCATGCTTCGGCTCGACGGCTCGACCGGAGTATTAAAACGGCTTTACAGAAAACCGGCTGCTAAACAATGCTTGCATTGCAAGTGAGGTCATCAGAGGCCCAACCCCCTTTCCCTTCCTCCCTTTCCCCCCCCCCCTAAAAGGCGGACTGCACTCTTGAATTGTAAGTGTTTATGAGCGGCGGAAGTCACTTACCATCAGGTGACCCGATGCTCGTTTGTTCCCTTATACTATAAAAAAGTAGTGATAATTAATGTAATCAAACTTAAATAATATTCAGTGTTACAAAAGTTATTAATGGAAGTCAAGTCGTTTTATTCACACCATCGTATACTAAAAATATAAAGTAAAAATACACCATTATTTAAATTTTGTAATCATAGTTCGTGGATGATTTCTATGAAGTTTATGATAAATAAAAGATGTAGAAAAACGAATTCTTAGAAGATCATTACATTCCTAATTATGTTGTATTTTTTTACCAAGTCACGACTTTGTTGGGAACTATCAGTTTTTTGGAGTCTTCATAATGACATGTAATGATCAGCTGTCCTTTTATACAAATTCCTATCTCCAATCTTTTGATAATTCAAATCAAATTATGTAATATTATACTTCTTTCGAAGTTATTTGTAATAATAATTTGAGTTATTAATGTCTCATGTCTCATGGAACTTTTAAAAGAAAGGAACTTTTTTATATAAATCTACCAGTAAATTGATATTTTTACCGTCGTAAAAACCTAGTAAGAACTCTAGGTACTAATAATAAACTTGTTATAACACTTTCATATAAGCAACTTCAACAAATAATCGTTTTAATTTTAATAATAATTTAGGTAAATCTTTAATTATTCTTTTTTTTTTTAGATTTTACTTATACACAAAACTTGTAAAAAACTGTGTACAATCCATTAACAAGTAACTAACTTAAAACATGAAAAAAAAAAAATACAACTTACGTGCACAAAAACTTAATTACGCGAAACACAGATGGCGGCTGTGTTGATTATTTTTTATATAACAATATCCCTTACATTACATTAAAAATGAGAAATAAGAAAAACTCACATACATACGTCATACATGTGCCCTGAAAACATTACAGACAGTCGGTCATGTAAAAGATGATATTTGAGTAAATTCAACAATCACATTAGCTATAACAACATAAGCATTTACACATAAATACACATTCAAATACATATATGTAAGTCTTTGCACCGACACCGCTCGTTACCACCATAATAGCAGGTTGTCGTGCACAACGGAGCAGTTTGATTAAAAATTAAGCCATTACTTGCCATTAGGTAACGCACGTCGAACTAAACAGTTTATGTACTTTCATTCTAAAACACGTTATTGTAATCTATGATTGTTTTGTTAAAGGTGGGATTAGAAAGAAGGCATTTATGGAATAAAGTAAACACACTGCGCGCACTGGAGACCTATAAAATAAATAAATAATAAAATGCGTTAATGTGACGCAACATAAATACATACTCATTCATGAGACAGGATATAGTTTTCACATTAGAAGATGTATTGCTCTAACGGTACTGAGAACTGTTTTCCAAACTAGGCTAAATCCTGAATGTTGGAAGACACGTTCAGACGTATCGTGACCTATGTCCAGCAGTGGACTGTAGTAGACTGAGTGATTAATTGAACACACATACATGTAAAGTGTATTGTTTTGTACGTTAGAAGCATTAGGTATAACGCTGAGTAAGCATTCGCTTCCTCAAGTTATTAATGTCTCCTTCCTCTAACCATATATGTATATGTATACATGACAGAACTAAGAATTTCATTCATACAAACAACAGCTGCTAAGCTGTAGTTGGGTATGCTATTGCTTACATTTCCCAATCAATCGAAATAAGCAATATCCCTTTCTATCCATCGTCTTTCCTTGTTTTCTTTCCTTTTACCTTTCCCTTTCAATAGTTTATTAACCTAAAGTTTATTGGCAAATTGTGGGTTAATACACCTCTAGGTTCACCCTCCGGGATGTATGCGTGAGCATATTAATCTAGGTATGTACATACATGCTGGCATGCATTACTTAAAAAGAGGGTCAACTGACTTGTTTATAATTTTTTGTTACAACTAAATTGTAATGATTTTTTAGGTAAAAAACAATCAAAAATTGTATTACATTTAAAAAAATCGTATTTCGGATCAGCTAGTATACGAGCCATGTAATAGCCAATAATAAATAGAAACCAAATATTATTCAATTCGAAATTCAAATAAATACAAACTGTCACACAAATTGACACAGGGCGGGTCTACTCAGCATGGCACAGGCAGCGGTCATTATACCTACATTGTGTAAACAGTACGAGAAAACATTCCACTTTCGCCGTCATTCCCTGCACCCTGTGGCTTTCTTCTGTCAATCTCTATAGTTAGACTTAATTGGTGCAATATAGGAACCCATAGTAAGTTGTTTAGTTTAAAATGACTACGAAACCATAATGCATGACTTTATCTATACTAATATAATAAAGCGTATATATTTTCTTAGTTTATTTGTTCATAGGCTAACCTCAGGAAGTATCGATCGAACTTGAAAGTTCTTCTCGTCTTGGATAAGTATTTATTAACGAACAATATAGACTATAAACCATAAAGCTACGACGTGTGCGCGCGACGGTGCAGTGAGTATAAACTCAGTTGAAACTGCGCGGACCGGCTAGCCTGTTATATTTGTCGGTCGGTCGGTCGGTTGAGTTCTTATGTCTAATGTCAACATAGTACATTAATTTGACGAATGAAATAATGATAGAATTAACCTTCTCAAGCCCTACCTATTTTGTGTTTTAACGGATGAAATGAGCAGGTATAATAAATCATATAAAGCTTCTGAATACTCGTAAGAAACGATGTTGCATTTGCACAATCTCAGACTTTTTGATTAACGTTAATGACCGGTAATATGACAGGTAAATTTTTTTTTATTACCTATATTGTTACTTAAAAAAGTTTTGCAATGCGCAAATCTAAACTAATATAATATAGATAGTTTTTTAGTTTGTTTATTTTAACTCGTTATTTTTGTATTGGATAGAGTCTTTATTGAAGAATAAATATATGTTCAGCTATGATCTGCTCTAAGAATTATCTAATTATGATTTGAACTACACTTACACTACATTAATGTCACTACACTTGTGAGTAGGTACGAGTATATTAAGGTACTTCCACATTACTACTGATCTACACACTTCAAGTTCAATTAAAGGAGTAATAAGTTTTTATCCAGCTTTAGCACTGCGATAAGGTACGTTTTGTTACTTTAGTATTGCATAAAGCTCCGACATAGTATGAATGACAACATATACTTATTATGGTTCCTTAACCCACACTACTATTGATTATTTTTAAACAAGACAACTTTGATCTGTAAACAAACACTCAAATCCCGCAGCGTCATTTAATGAAACTTAAAAAGTATAACATAGACCAATATTTTTATATAATAAGCCTACCATAGTGACTCCTCTTTGCCTGATAGTAACCATAATAACCTCTGGGCACATTTTAGAAAAGGAAACCAGAGAAGCGTTTTTGCAAGCGTTTATAGGAAAATAAAATAGTAGTACATACACACATAGCAAAGGATTTGTTGTTAGTCTTTAGATATTAGCCAAGGCAACCACTAGTTAACCGATTCATCGGCACCTCCATTTTGGTTTATTTTTACCAGTAACAAAAAAAGCGCCTTTCCGTTTTCCTGTTGCCAAGTACATTTGGTTTAACACACATACTCATAAATACATAAATGTATTTAAACAAATACTAAAACAAATGCTTATTTTAACTTCAATACAATATACTCGTACACACAGTATTATTGATTTTTACGTTAGTTACGACCTTGACTTAAACAAGTACGGTCTCATGAATAAAGAATGATGCAAACTGCAGTATGACTTTACAGTTAAACGAAGCAGGAAGCGTTTATTATATCTAGTTTCTTTATGCTCGAACTTTAAATTTCTTTTCCTAATTTCTTTTTTATTTAATCTATCAGCAATGATGATTTGTAGGTTTGTACAAGTGTCTATATGCCTACGTTAAGGAATAGTATTCTAAAGTATGTTTGTCTGATGTTTCTTTGTCGTGATAGAGGGCGCAAAGAGCATGCCCCAGAGCCTAATCGGCTTCATATATTTCGACATATCGAGGTGTCATTTGAATCGATTTAATAGTAAGAGTGTCATTAGGGATAAGATTTTAGGATAACGTCCGTAAAAACGTCTGTATTAAAATAGAGGGACATTAATAAATAAAGAATTTATGAAGAATTCCGAATAGAATTTGAGGCTTACAATGGTTTAAACAAGACACGTTGCAACAAATCACATCAACATCACTACAACTTTGACAGCCAAGATAATACAGCAAGTGTTACTTTGAAAGTGTCCATAGATGCCAATCACTTTGATTGAAGAAATTATCACGCTCTCTGCTATCTATACTCCTATCTAATTTGTCATTATTAAGAACTTCCTTTCGATATCGAACGCCGAACATGAACATTTAGGTACATACTACATCAAGACAGTTGGTAAATTTATCAATGCACGACGCCGAACAAGCAGTTATTGTACACAGAAATCTTATCAGGCAGTATGCATCTAGTTTTAATAACACAACAGTGGTAGAGCCATGCTTAGGCACGAATGGGCCGGCTCGACCGGTGCGATACCACGGCCTCACAGAAAACCGGTTGTGAAGTAACGCTTGCGTTGCATTTCCCCGAATTGAGTGAGGTTTCCGGAGGCCCAATTCCCCCTCCCCCCTTTTCTCTCCCCTCTTCTCCTTTCTCCTTTTTACCATCTCCTCATCCCTCCTCTCTTCTTTCCACTCCCTGCATTCCCCATCCCTCATCACCCTCAAAGGCGGGCAGCGCACTTGAGTTGCAAGGGTCCATGGACGGCGGTGTCACTTACCATCAGGTGAGCCGTCTGTTCGTCTGTCCCCCTATAGTATAAAAAAAAAAAAAAAAAAAAAAAAAAAATAACATTACGTCGAATCTACTCGCTGGATGTTTGTTTTCAGTTGGAAATTATTTTAATGTAAATGTATATGTGTAAAGCAAGCTGTCCTAAATGTGTTTATCTATACCTCTACTGCACTTACGTTATTAAGAACAGTGAATTATCTTCTTATGACTTGATTGTTTTCATTGCGTGCACGTGTGGAGCTGTGAAGTATTGCATGTTTATGTGTAGTAAATATTCAGTGACGTAGGGCCTCGTATTCTCTGCGTGGGGCAATAATAGGGGTGTTTCGGGTATCATTGACCTTTTCAACTTTTGTTTACCAACTAGTATTTTTATTTCTTGAAGCGAGTATATAAAAAATATGGCGAACCGTTAGCCACATAAAACATAATTATATATTTTGTGCCGTAGTGTTTCCCACAAGGCTAAGAAAATGATGGATATGATGTAGACTTCCTACTGTACAAATACTTGCGAAAAATATATGTTCGCAGGCTAAATGCAAAAAAGACAAAAATATAGTATCAAATGCATCCGAAGATTATTTGCTATTTTTAAGGGGATTATTTTTAGATTAGTAGTATCGATTCATCTCATCTGTTTAGAGTAGGTACCCCGTACACAATACAGAAGAGTTATTTTCTACTCCGTACTTGTCAATTCTTTTGTTTTAAAACAAACCATTTTTCATCACATGACATATTAGATGCCTATCATTCTAAATAAACATTAGCGTAATAAGGTAAGTCAATATAAAATGTAGGAACATTATGAATCTGGCACACAACCATTTTTGGCAGGTCTATGTCCATTGAAATGTCTTTTTAGAGATATAACCAAAACGGGTAATTTCAATGGCTCAAGTTAAACTAGTTGGAAATTTAAACAGTTTATTTTAAGCCACCAATTGTTTCGCAAGACTATTGTTACTTAGTTCAAATGTGATTTTGATATTTTACGTTTGAGATCGATGCGGTGAATGCGTGTTGCGAAATTTATACACTGGTGATGTCGACAACACTGCATTGGTTGGCGCTGCCTTAAGCTAGAAAGCCGACTCTTTTGTTTTCTTTAGTGCATATTGATAGCTTTTCATTGCGTCAACGTCGTATAGGTTGCAAACCTTTGTGAAGATTACTAATAATAAGAAAAGTTTACATCAGAAATGAAAGCGAAACACAGTTACATTCAGCGTAATCAGCTGTCAAGTACATTCGAAACGACATAAACAAAATTTAAAACTATAATTTAAATGTACGTTATTATTATTTTTTATATTAGACTACCTTAGTGACTCCACTTCACCTGATGGAAAGCAATAAGTTGAGTTCAAGAGTGGTGGTCACCATCCTCATTGCATGTCTAGTCAATGCATCTTGGTGACCCACACTATGGCGGCCTGGTGCAGTGCTTTTTTACGCCCCGCTTAAAAGACCCGGGATTTAAAATAAAGTAAATTTTAACATGAATAAAAATCTTAATATTCATATAAAAATATAATGGAAATCGCTTTACAACACGTTATAAAGTCACCGTTTTTTTACAATTTTGAAATAATTACATAGTTCCGAACGCATACGCGTAACTACCCACCTTATAACTTTTAATAACTTTCTAGACATTACTTAGATGTAAGGCATAATATTTAATTAATAAACCGCTTCGCCACTCGTAACCTTATTTATTACGTATTTTCTCTGATAAGCGAATGTAAATTCTTATGAAAAAATAAATGTACATACATAGATACATACACTCACGCCTTTATACTCTAAGGGGTAGGCAAAGGCGTAATAAACGTCCAAATTTCGTTGATTATAATTAAAGAATTTAGAGAGTAAAAGCAAAAGTGCAAAGCAATAATGTTTGAGTGTAAGCGTGCACGTGCCGAATTAAATTTTAGTGTGGGTAGCTAACTGGAAATAAAAAAATCATAGGTACTTAAAGGTCATATATAAAATAGGTCAAATATGAATCAATCCAGTTTTTGTATACTTGTGCGCAGTGCAAGTGAAATTTATTAATTTGGAATTATCGAGAAAATAACGAATTGGCTAAGTAAACATGAGATCGAAATTAACGTCTGAAAAAAATGATTGACATTGTTATGTTAAATGTAGGGTGGGCTATACATTTTTGCACTTTTAAACTTAGCTTGAAAAAAAACTACGGAATGTATTGAAATAAATGTCTGATTAGAAGTATCATTGGAAAATTATTTCTTAAAAATAATATCGTCCAGGTGGCCGCATTTTGCAGCTGGCGCTCCTCAACTAAGCGCGAGGTACGGTACTCATTTCATGTATTATAGAATGTGTTACAGTAACTCAAGTATTGTTGCTAGTTTGTTACCAGATTCGGCTTTTAAGGGATCCCAACGCGAAAAGAATTCTGCTGGGTTTCGGCCCAGGCTTCAGGGATGCCATGGAATGACGCCTCTGCACGAGATCAGTTTGTTTGCAAACATTACCACGGGACACGGTTTGTTCAGACACGGGAATACTTTCGTTGGATGTATGGCAGGTTGCCCCCTTTTGTTGACTTCAACCTACTGTTGTACTGACCTACTGTTGCAGCCCTCTTAGCATTTTCACATATTTTGCAGAGTTCACCTTCACTGTGCATTTTAAAAAAGTACGGACTGATTACGTCCTTTGCGGATATAGTCGCCCATAGGATTGGAGAATGCCAATCGTAAGTGTTTGAATTTAGGGTATTCTCTATTCAAAAATCTACAGTTTTGTTTATTAACATGCCAATTCAAATGGAAGCGGGCTTCATCTGAAGAAAAATTGTTATGGAAGTTGCCGAACCGTTCGAACATCTTCCCCGATTTTCTTAAAATTAAATATTTTTTTTTAATTCTTGCAGTAACTGTAACTTAAAAGTTATGCAGACAGTTTAAGGCACACTTTATTTCACACTGATGTGTGTATGTATGTATCCATGATGTAAGAATGATTTATCTTTGTTTCGCACTACAGCCTAGACGGTTTGATAGTTTTAGACATCTACTTAATATGAAATGACATGAGTATAAAATTTTAAAGCAGTCAAGTTTTAGTTTTTGAGCAATTTTATTTACTTTCTTTTATATAAGAACTGTGAGAACGAGTATTATTTTCAATATTTTTGGCAATACCTACTTTATAAGTGGAAATGATAAGTTTAAGAATCCCTAACTTTATATTTTTTTCTAATTTTACGTTCTAGTTTGAGAAAAATGTTCAACACGTAAAGCGCTTTATGAAAGTTGTTGACTGCGGTGGCGGCGGCGTTTACAGAAATAATAAAGGAACGACTAAACTGTTGTATTAGGCAGTGTTGCCAGCCCTGCCAGTTATCTAATAATGATATAATTTTCTATTTAAAACAAAATCCAGCAGCAGGGCCTTCGGAGCTATAGTTATCTTAGCGATAAACATCGTGCATATAAACCTTTACTTCAACACACGTATAACATTGTGAAAATAACTGTGTATAAATTTAAACATTGCGTGCAATTCATCACGCAATGAAGTAACACTTCGTATTTATTGATTGTGAGCCTTCAGATCATCTTTTGTTTGTTGTTCTTTGCCGTAATTAACTGCTCATACCTTTATCTATTCATCTTGTTCATGTATTAATGTATACTTTTTTTTTTATTCAATAATAGAATAATTCACTTGATGAGCGGATTGACTCTTGTGTACACACGTGTAATTAAATACGTATAGTTCGAAGGACGCTTGCAACACTAAAAATGTAAGATAACAACAACAAAATATTTTATTACTATATTATAAGTAATTACCGAAAAACAATAGACAAATCCCTATTTACAGTGCAATATACACAATAAGGATAATTATTAATTTTTTTAAAAATAACCATAAGCTTCAGTGCGCCTAAATTCAATTTCAAAACGGTCCAAAATCCAGTTAATCGGATAACAATGTAAAATAAGTAAGTTCATACCCCTCCCCCTTTAAGTAGGGGAATTATAAGCAGCTAAATTTGAGCATTTCATACATACGTATGAAAATATGTGTAGGAGAAACAGATATCTTAATTTTATTGCGACGCAATCTTTGCGTAGTTTTCGTAGTGTGGCTGTTGTCAAGTGTGCTTCATAAGCACAAGGTCCCGGGTTCGATGCCAGGCGGAAACAGTTTACTTTTATTTCCAAAATTCAGCTATAATTGTAAATGGACAGAACATACCTTTTTAAATACTGGAAAGCAGTAAGTCTGAATTAATGATGTGAAATACAGTTGACAATGTGTAAATACTAAACAAGAGCTGGAAAAGGCGAGTAATTAAGCTTAGAAAGTAGTACAAAACTGGTACACCACGGGATTGGTTAGTTTCTAAATTGACCGGCGTAGACGGAAGGTCGCCGACCTGTTGATGTCGAGGGGAACTGCCATCTGTAAACTAACCCAGATACTTCAAGTTACGAAAACATTGTCTTTATTTCGATAAGCACGTTATGATCAGATAAGATACTAGATAAGGAACTTCTTTGATCAAGGTAGTTCATAGGATCAGGGTTTTGGTATGCATATACTACTTCTATGAGTTTTCTTTCATCATTAAAGCTAGTGATATTTCATTTTGTTACGCTTAAGTAAAATGGGAAAAATCAGACTTAAACCATATTAGACCGAACTTGAAAAACATGCGGGAGGTCCCCTATTCTGTAATGACCGTACTTAATCATCAACTGTCAAACATTCAAACAGTCTCATTGAAAACTCTTCTCTAAGAGTTCCGTTTGAGTACGTTATTAGTTAATAAGGGAAAGATAAAAACATAGGTATGCTTTATCATTGCTTAAATATTTTTTACAATATACAAGTTAAGATTAATGCCAATAGTCAACTTATGTCCTATCTTCTTCAGGGTTTTCAACATTCATTTGAAAAAGAATAGTTCGTTCTCGTTAACGCTAAAGAACGAAAGAAGAAGAACGCTAAAGCTAATCTAAAATTTTTATTAGGGGGGGTTCAAGACGGTAAGGCACTGGGTGGTGTTCGATCCTGCAACGACTTCATCGCAAGTCTGACGCCTTAGCCCTTACGCTTAAATATATATTCCATAAAAATAAAAAAAAACTGCAGTTGGCAATTAAAGCTCTTCTTTTGCTGTCAAGGTTTGTATTCAATAGACGGACCTCCAGAATGTTGATGTCAACCATCATTATCCAAATATAAGCTGAAAGTAAAGTTTAGTGACACTTCAATCAGGTGTACTCCCGCGCCTCATTTTACGGTGCCATGTTGTTTTTATTGCCATCATCCGCTTTCGTAACCCACGCATGCGTACTACATTACACGTTAGACACGCACCTTTCAAAAACTTTAAACAGATGCATCGTAAAATCATTATAGAGCAGTAGACATTATTATCTCTGCTAGACCAATGAAGAATTTATGGGACTACATAGCGAGTAGGCAAAAATTGCACTGCATTGACGACTAACAAGTTCCTTGCTTGTAAGCTAGCAAGTCGTCATTCATACCGTCAAAGGCAATAAACTTTTTAGTAGCTTACAAGATAATGAAATGTTTATTACCTTTGATTGCAATCAACTGATGCCCTATTTGACCTCGTACATAAATGTAGTAATAGGTACATATTATGTAGCCTGAGATTTTTTAATTTAATTATTGTTGGTACTATGAGGGGATCAGTGTGCTTGTGATCACTATAAAATAACAAACTTAGTACCACCTCAGCTTCCTTGTTCTGTGAACTAAAAGAGCGTCAGTATTGACTATTATTTTGATGCTTGACCTCCTATAAATTATTTCAATGTAGCTATAAGAATAGCTCGTCGAAATGTTGACACCACCGTTGTTCTCGGTACCATGCAAGGATTTACGTAGTAGATGGATTTCAGTAAGGGTTACCTTAATAAGCAGTATCATTTTGGTAAAATGTGACTTGTTTTTATACAGCTGGGAGAAACTGCTCGTGGTAACTTATATCCTGAATCTTCTAGCACCCAGTCTTTTTTGTCAATTGGTGTCGGTTTATTTTTTTAATTAATTAGCCTACTGCCGTCCACTGTTATTTCAATAGCCCTCCTCTAACGTGCAACCCGTTATTCTCCAACGGCCGTCGGACTTTTGGAAGATGTTGTCACCCCTTTACCACTTCAGGGTGCTTATTCTGCAGCTATGTCAGTAACTTTGGTTCTATGACCCATGACCTCCTTAATCCTTTAGAGAAGCTCTGGGCATGGCTTGCTTCATAGCAGACTGCGAAACTATTTTTATTTTATAAAATTGTCCTCTGTGTAACCAAATATTAGGAACTCGATAAGTACTCATACATCATATTTGATCAAAATAATACAGTTTGTTATTGAAAATTTATGTAAATGCCGTGATCACGGCTGAATCATTGTAAGAACAAATATTTTCAGGACACTCAAAGCCTATTTGGTTCAAACAAATCCACGTTCCAAAGGTGTTACATTCTGTGCGAGTCGTAAGCTGTCATTTGTGATTGGATTATCGGTCATCGCCCGTAAACACGGGAACAGTAACACACCCAAGGTGCTAGTAAATGTGTCAATGCAAGAATTAAAATAGATAATATCAACGTACCTAAGTGTGTATGACTGCTATTATGTTGGACTCTTAGTATTCTATTAGTACTAGGACACTATTAGTATATGGAAAAACTTCCTGCCTTTTCATATACTAATAGTTTAAAATCTACACTCTTGCATGTACCGCAGCATGTAAAAAAAACAAAGTTAATTTATTATTTAGGTATACTCCGGTATAATCCCAATAACTCACGTTGGGTAGAATTGTGTACTACGCCAATATTTTGTCATTTGCCGCTTATCGTACAAAACTAATTATTGCTGCTTAAATTTACTAATACAAAAATCAAATAATATAATTTTTAACATTTAATAATCGAGTCTAAAATCACACACACATGAGCAACAACTTGAAAATAATAAAAACGATAGATAGTGCCAAATCGATAAACTAAATAAGTCTACTAAGTAAAGGAGATCTTTATTGGAACATTTCTCTGAATTCTAAATGTCTTCCCCAAAGCGGGAGACAAACTGTGCCAATAGGCTCAGTTTAAACTGCATGTTGGCTACCTTGAAACCGCTCTTAACTTTTAGTATTCAAATGCTTCTGTTAACGTTGACTAATTTCTAACATTATGGGATATAATTTTTTTATATGACATGAGTCTATCTTAGCTAGAATGTAGTTTTTAAAGATTAGTGTGGTAAACACTGCCATAAAAATAAACTCTTAAAGATCAACTGATGATGTTACATAACCAAAACTAAAAAAAATATCTATGGATCGATGATTTAAGAACCTCTTATGTTTTTCATCAGTTGAAAAGTAGAACAAGACATTGGTCACATCATTCCTAGTCAATTGAGATTTAAAGAGTTTTGTAGCAGTAAGTAAAATCTGTAAAGAATAATGAGGTAAGGAGAACACAGCAACATGCTCAGGTGGAAAAGTACAGCCGTAGTTTAGAAAATCGCAAAATGATTTTTGTACTTTCATAAGATATTCGAAAAATAACAAATTGTTGTTAATATGACAACTATTTGTTACTTTTGTGAAACTTTAACATAAGAGCGCAGCTTCAAGAATTAGTAGAAAGACGTATATTTATACGGTTTACGTAATCTACTTGAAATACGCCATTATACACGTAGAAATAATAATAATCTTCAGACATCTCAGACATAGCTGTCTGATCCCAAACTAAGCAGAGCTTGTAATATGTATGTATATAACCAGGCTATCATTAAACCTTTTATACAAGCCCGTCTGTTTCGCGTACTTCTGGCCTGTCCCTTCTTCTGAAGATCACCGCTGTGATTGGTATATGTTCTGCATGGTCGACCACTGCTGGCATTCCCATTTACGATTGCCTAAAGCAATTGTTTTGTCATTCGTTCCGCATTAACCCTTTCAAAGTGCCCAAACCACCACAGCATACTCTTTTCAATTTCACACTTCTTCCGAATATCTATATTACACGTTCTGTCAACCAGATACTATACAGTGATCTCATCATCAACAGCATTTATTCTACTTTCATAATTTTTCTGCCATACCAAACTCTCACTACCATACATTAAAGTGCACCTTATTCGGTACGTAGTCAGTATGTAGTGCTCCATTTACCAGATTACAAGCATTTACTCTACTTTCAATATCTTCTTTGCATCTTCCGTGCTATCCAGTTTTTAAAGATAGCAAACTCCCCAGGTATACAAACTGTGTTACTTGTTCTACACATTCATTTTCAATCATAACATTACCTTCTGTCATTTCTTCATTCTTCTCAAAAACCATAATTTTCGTCTAAGTCGCATTTACCTTCATATCTTTATCTTTAAAAAGCCTTATTCATGCTTACCACCATTATCTATAAGTCCTCCGCTCGGAACCCTCCATTGTATCCATGAATAGCTTGAACAATCAAGGGGTTACTAGCTACACATCCATGTCTGACTCCTTTAGAGATATTTAACCAGTCTGTGTACGCACCAATAATTCTACCAAGTAGATTTACCAACTGTCAAATGTTTGAATGCTTTCATAACTTCATCTACTCTAATTTAACTAGCACACGGAAAATCTATTTTTTTTCCAATACACTCTTGCTCACCTAAATGAAAATAAAATATACCTCTTTCAAATAAACCTTCACAATATCTTTTGCAACACTGCAAGGCCTATTGTTCTCTATTAACAATTTCACCATGTTTATCTCTTATAATATTTATTGTGGCTGAGGTTGAGCTTCTTTTATGAGTTTCCAGAACTCCTACATATTATTAGAATAAAAATTCTTCATATTATCTTAAAAACTTGCACTGAACTCATTTTAGAGCCACTTTTGCTTTCAAATTAATTTTTGTGTCTCTACTATAATATTTTTCTTCCTTCTCTTTTACATCATCTTCATTCCTGCCTCTATTTGTTCTATTTATAGCTTTAAAACCAAATAAATCATGCCATGCTGTCTTCTTTTCTCCCACCGTTGTTCTCACTTCATCAACCCACAGGTTAGCCTTCTACACTTTTTATTGCCTCCTTTACTAACGCAACATACATCAATACATACATATTATAGATCAATTACACCCAGATAGAACAAATAATCATGCCAACACACAAATATTTGTCCTAGATGGGAAGCAAACTCACAACCTCTGGCTCAGTCAGTCAGTCACTAGACCAACAAGCCAGTCTTGTATTTCTCAATGTAAAATATTATAGAGATCTTTTAAAAATGGTGATATCTATTCTATATAACATAGATTTGCAATTCCAACTTTAAATCCGAATCCATGGATTTTATTTATTGTTGAATACCACAATAATGGTTTATTATTAAAATTCCTATTTGAATAACTTAAACAGCACTAACTGCAGAAAATATTGACAAAGTGGCACTACATAACTGACTGAATCCTTCATGCTGATGTACATCTAAATTAATATATTGCATAAAATGCAATAGAAATAGAACAGGAAGCAATGTCTCATAAGTTAAATTTAAATTTCCAATGAGACAATTTTATTCTCGATTGCTGAGTTTGAAATTAGTTGGAATTACTAATTTGATAATAAGTTTTCAAATATGAAGTAAAGATGTTGTGATTTGAATTTATTGCATAGCAAGTAACACATAGGAAGGTAACTAAAGTTTATTTTAAAATACAGAACAGCCTTTTTATTACCCTTATTTATTATCAAACTTGAATACACAAGTTCATCTTCAACGTTATTTCGTCTGAAAATAATACAGTTAACTATTATTATCTTTCATTATTAAATACATGGATTAAAAGTTACCACTTCTTGTAAAAAATTACTTTACTACAACTTAGCACATTGTTATTGTCAACAAAGGCTAAAAAAATGTTTTATGATATTTGACGTAAATAGTTTCATGTATATTGTATTTATGACAACTTGCAGTGACCAAGAGTTACGATGCGTCATAATCGATAAATCAAGGTGGACTGCAATTGCAATTTTATTGCCTCTACAATTTGCAAACGTAGATTGAATATATCGTATCATTAATAACTGATACTGTTATGTGTATGCACACATAACAGTTTCATTTATGGCTATATGTACACTGTTTAAGGGTTAAAACACATTTATTATTACTTTTTATTACAAAAAGTATTGACAATAACAATAACTCACCGGGCGACAGGTGTAAACGCAACATGCACTTTTAGACGACTAACCAACAGTATTAAATGTTTATAATAGGCGATAAACACTTCACTAAACACAATTAACAACACAAATGTTATTCAGTGGACTCGAATTTACAAATTCATTGTCTTGAAGTGCAATAAAATTTATTGAAGAACAGAAAATACAGAAATACGAACTTCTTTACTGAACGCCCGCGCCGCACGCAAGCAAACTTTGAAATCTTGCTATCAATATTTGCTTTATGTATCTAAAATTGATCCTTATCATTAAAGCTGTAAGAGCTGTTTTTGATTGAATGTTTGAGGCTCTACGCGCATACAACCTTTGTGGGTGCATAAGGCTTTAACACATTTGGTTCAAAAGAAGCAAAGTTACTATAGGATTCCTTATGCTATTTCTTAAATTCATTTAATAAAAAACGTATTTTACTAAAGGGACATATTTTATTGTACTTTGATAAAACAAAGATCTTAGCGCCCTCTATTAAGAAAAATATTCAACTTTGTGAACTTTTGGGGTAGAAATACGTTTAGTTTGTGCATAACTTTAGCCAATATTTTATGTATTAATATTATTCTATACTCCAATTATTTTGCCGAAGAGATTCTTAGACGTTCTTTTGAGATAATTGTTTAGAAGTGGACTGTTAATAGGTATTTTTTGCTGGTCATTTATCAAGGAAACCACGAGTAGAATTATACAGTTGTTTATTGCAGCTCGGTCAGAGCGTAAGAGATTAGTACAATACAATGTTATATGATCGTTGTCAGCTATAAAAAGGCACATAATTAAACTAAGATGCAGCCAACATAATTAAACTAAGATGTTGTGTTACCAACAATAATTGAACAAATATATGCAGTACAATGGTAATCTGTTATATTAATTATTTATACATTTTCGTAACGCACCTACTTACTTCGACAAATTAGTCGAGGAGATAACTTTGAAAACGTTGCATTTGTGTATATGCTTTGAATTATCAAAGTTCTGTACATCTCAAATGAATCAAGATGCTTGGCATAGTCTAATTTTTTTTTTTATGTTAGCCTACCATAGTGACTCCACTTTGCCTGATGGAAAGCAATAGGTGGAGTCAAAGAGTGGTGGTCACCATCCTCATTGCATGTCTAGTCAATGCAGCATGGTGACCCACACTATGGCGGCCTGGTGAGATGCTTTTTCACGCCCCGCTTAAAAGACCCACGTGCGCTGGTAGAGAATTCCAGGCTTTTACCGATCGGCACAGGAAGAGAAGAGCCAAACCGTTTAGTTCGGATACGTATATTTTCGACGCACAAACGGTGACTCCCCATGGCCAGCACGTGTAGTCCTGTAGAGGAAGGGAGAAGGTGGGACCAATTGGGAGAGCTCATCAGAACACTCCCCGTGATGTAGGCGATAGAGGACTGCCATAGAGGCGACATCTCTTCGCAACTGCAAAGGCTCAAGAGACAGGTGATCTCAGGACAGAGGTCCTGGGTCTTGTATAAAAGACACAGTTGCTCGGGCGAGGAGAACCGTCTCACCTTATTCAAAACGCCGAGCTTTCGCGAGGCCGCCTTAGTGACACTCTCGATGTAATCGCGCGGATTGAGATCCCGGCAAATATCCATACCCAGGATACTAAGCCTATCCTGCAGTGGCAGTTGAGTGCTCTGAAGAGTAGGAAGGGGAAGGAATGGAGACTTTTTGGTAGAGAACACACACGCTTGTGTTTTCTTGGCGCTGACCTAGACCAGATTCTCACAGCCCCATTGGGAAATGCGGCTCAAGACCCGGTCGAGCTCAGCGACAAGCTTTTGTCGCTTTCCCTCAACGTCTGCCAGTTTGGCAGTAGGATGTCCAAAGGGCTCCCCATGCCTATCCATAGCGTCATCCCAAAGGTGTGTGACGTATGCTAGAAGATCACCCGTGGATCGGTTCGGCCTAAAACCATATTGCCGATCGTTTAACAAGGAGTGATACTCTAGGTGGCAGATTAATTGGGTGTTGATGATCCGCTCGAGCACCTTACAGAGTATGGAAGTGACGGCTATAGGTCGGTAATTGGCTGGATCGGAGCGGTCGCCTTTTTTGGGAATGGGTTGAACATTCGCTTCTCTCCAGGCCTCCGGAACAATTGCTGAGGAATAGGACAGGCGATACAAGCGCATGAGTACGGGAGACAACTCAGGTGCACAGTTCTTAAGAACCACCGCCGGAATACCATCGGGTCCACTGGCTTTCCGGACATCGAGTGACCGAAGCTCCGCACGGACATCCTTCTGCCGGATGCGAATATCTCGCATTGCGGAGTCGCAGGACGCAGGCGTGTGCGCGCAACGGTCGTCGATTCGGGAGTTAGGCGCAAAGAGGTCAGCTAGTAGTTTCGCTTTCTCTTGCGGCTGGTGGGCCAGTGATCCGTCTGGGTAGTTCAACGGCGGCAGCGAAGGCTGGCAGTAGTTGGACTGCACGGCTTTGGCCAATCTCCAAAACTTACGGCTACCCGTAAGGTATGCGACGAGTTCTTGACCAAACCGTGCAATGCGCTGGGCATCAGCTCTGATGTAAGCCCTCTTGCATTCCCTAGTGGCTCTGTTTAGTGCTGCTTTTAGGCGATCAATGTCTGGGTCACAATGAGCGCGGGCCCTGATTCATGCGTGGTAGGCCGACTGCTTTTGAGCAACGGCACGGGTGCACTCGCGATTGAACCAGGGACGGATCTTCGTGCTGGCGACTTCACTGTAGGGGATATAATACTCCACTTTGCGACAGATCCCTGTCTTTAAAGCAGCGTTGAGCCCACGGGATGGATGTAAAATATTCCCGCATTCCATCCCAGTCTGCTGACGAGTAGTGCCATAACCGCCGCCTTGTTACCACAGGTCGTGTACAGGCACTGAGGTCGACACCAGGCGGTGGTCGGAGGATCCTAAAGGTACGAGAACCGACACGCTGTACTGCGCTGGGTGATTCGTCAGCAGTAGGACCAGCAAAAAGGGCGCATGACCCGGTATGTCTGGTTTCCTGGTGGGCTGGAGTACCAGTTGGGTAAGGTCATGCGTGAGAGCAAATGCGTGGGCAGTTCGACCAGCGTGGTCAGTTTTGGAAGATCCCAGCCAGGACTCATGGTGGGCGTTAAAATGTCCCAAAAACACCAGTTCGGTGGTCGGAAACTGCTCCTGCGCTTTATCCGCTGCTTGACTCAGGTGGTCAAAGAGTCGAGTTGTCTCGGAGTGTCCGGAATGGGAGCGATAGAGGCACACGTAAATCCGGCTCGTAGAGCCAAAATCCACGTGGAGCCAAAGGATGGAGAAGGATGTGTCTTCTAGGCAGTGCAGACGGCGACAACAAACATCCGCCCTGATGAAAAGGCACACTCCAGCCCTTGTGGGGAAGCACTTCTCGAGCACGTAGCCGGGATAGTGGAGATGTGCAGTGTCGGCAGGGCGGCGTATTTGTGTCTCCGTAAGAAAAAGCATGGCCGGCCGAGGCGTCTCGAGGTGTTGGTGTACGGCGCTGAGGTTTGCGTGGAGTTCACGTATGTTAGTGAACTCCACCTCAAAAAGCGGGTTGGTGGGAGAGGAGGATGCCGCTGTAAGACCACTTTTCTTTTTTTGTGCTGCCATGATAGAAGAGGAAGGGGGCGTAAAAGGCATGACAGTCATCGTGGCAATGTAAACTGAGACTAAAAATGCTGTGTCATCATGTATCGGTGAAGCATGACGGTGACCGAATCGGACGGAAGGGCCCCCGTACCCTCCCGGAAGTGGTCGCCGGGTCCCACCATCCGGTCACCAACCGGCACGACGAGCCACTCCGTGGATTATGCGCGACCTGACGGGGCAGCCTCCCAGGGTGGTTAGCCGTGGTTGAGCCCCTCTCTATGCCGCGGGCGGCCAGCGGCACCACCGTTTCTACGGGTCTCCCTGGACGACGGTTCGATCCACGCCGCCCTCACAATGTATTTACAGCACTCCATTGCTCACACACATACCACGATAACTGTCACCCCTGCATCGATTTAATATTTTTCAAAGCTCAGATATGAATTTAGATTACCTATTCTTGTATATTATTTATGTGTATTTCTTGTATATTTTTTTTTCTTATGTGTGGATTAAGATGGAAGGGACATGAAAATGATCAAAGGATTTTTAAGGTTCGTTTTATAAACAGTAATGTACACTAGACTCTGCATACATACAGTATAGACAAGCAATAACTATGTGACCAAACTAATAGTAGACTCAAGACTAGATATTCAATTTTGACAGTGTTATGTAACAATTTATACAGTATTTACTTAACACACTAATCACATGCATATTTTGTCTTATTCTGTGTAGTGTATCTAAATAAAATAGTAATATATTATTAAAATCTTTTATTATCTACAAGTTTTTTAAAGAACATAAGTACTAAATAATCATCCCAGTTGCACTTTAGGAGTGTTAAACGTCCGTTTTTTGGACATCTTCTTGCGCGTTATCTGGAGCTGTTCCAGCTGATTATCGACTTCAGCCCAAATTCCGCTCTGGTCTTCCACTGGGATAGTTTTTCTAGAAAATAATAAAAATATATCAATTGAATATAAGACTGACGAATAATATAAATAAAATTGAATCATTATTTTTGGAGCAATATTATCTACTCTACGGAGGAATATTTTCAGTTTGCAAACTCTAATGTTGTAGTGAAGATTTTTATATTAGTCACTAAATGAGACTGAAAGCTTCATTATGAAACTTTAGCCAAAAAGTTACCAGTCTTATTTAAAAAGAATTACGATAGTTGTACAAGTAAAAAAACATTGTTTCTTTCTTATTACCTGTATGTTTTCATCAAGTCGTATTTCTCCCAAGGAGTAGCTCTCAGCTCTCTTCTTACTCTATCCTTTTCCTTTAGATATTCCTCAATGTTAGAAACTCCTTTCAGCTCCTGTCTTTCCCACCTTTCCAACCATGGTCTTGGTTTCAGTTTCACCTGCAATGTTTATGCATTTAGTATTTTTTTTATGCGATAGGGGGCAAACGAGCAGACGGGTCACCTGATGGTAAGTGACTACCGCTGCCCATGGACACCCGCAACTCAAGAGTCACAAGTGCGTTGCCGGCCTTTTAAGTAGGAGTACGCTCTTATTTCGACAACCAACACGAACATACACTTTAAAACGTTCTTACATAATAAGTACTTTAAATTTACACAAATTTCATGGAGTTAAAATTGTTTGTTTGTAGGGAGGGGTAATCTCTGGATCCACCGGTCCAATTCTAAAAATTCTTTCACTGATAGGAAGCTAGACTCTTTTTAAGTGACATAGGCCATATTTTATTATGGCATATACCTTATATCAACTAATATTCCAGCATTTATGAACAAAGTCGAAGAAAAATTAACCAGTTATACGCTTTATCGGCGTTCGCTGGACATACTAGTACTGGTTCAGTTCACATCTACAATAAAGTCCGCTACATCAGATATCTAACTCCTATATTTTACATAGAATAATGACATTTTTAGGTGAATTTATAACATAAATTATTACAAAACAAAGAATTTCATCAACACGGAAATGTTATGAACATAAATTTAGCCCTTTACTGCGTTTAATTTGGGCGGATAGTTGAGAAGATAACTTTAGATAACTAGAAACGCATAGACGCATAGGCCTTTGCGACTTTTATAACCATTTCGTTGCAATATACATATTATGACATTATGTTTGTGTGTGTAAATACCCAGCGGACACATTTATTTAGTTTATATATTGAAAATTTGTTAAGTCACACCGTTCACAAGTGAGGTAAGCTAAAAATACGCCTAATATGATATAATTAATTAATTATATTACAAAATATTTCTATATGTACATCAGTTTATCGAATAATGAACGAATTTAATGAAAATAATAGGTATACACAGGCTACCACAAAATAAAATGACATATAATGTAATATAAAAGACGATGTATGTGTGTGGATCTACCTATTATCCCTATGGACTCCGAAACGGCTGTAACGGAAATCCTAATCCTTTTTTTTGCATCGTTCAATATATTTTACGTTACGCCCAGCGAACCGGACCGGATTGTGCAAAAATAATAAAATGATTTTGACTTTTTGAGTGTTATATTGAGTAATGAGTTATCAGTTTGTGTAGTGTGGTTAGCTTCTTTGACAAATTGAATTTATATGCCAAGTGGTACATACATTTTTATTGGACGCTTTCAATGTTATTATATTAAACTTCATAATGCTAATGCCAAACTACGCAAAAATATGCAAGAATAGTAATTTTATTTTTATATATTTTATATATCCTTTAATATAAACATGTTTATAAATGTATATGCTTTTAGATTTAGTTGCTGATTTGCTTAAAAATTACACCTAACTAAGTTGTAATTCTCTATTCTGGCCACTTCAACATAGCCAATTGTATGTAAAATAAAATAATACACTAGAAAATACATGGGGCACACTGAAAGTTTTGCACTTCTGGTTTCTCAGAACTTCGAATGATTTATTTTTTTACACACAAGTCCTTGATAAATAAAAAAAAATAGGCGGAAAGTCATCTGTCATTTGTTTTTATCGCACTTTGAATTTCGACATCCGCAGTGAAAATGGAATTACTGCGAAAAGATTTTAAAGCGATGGTTTTTTATGATTTTAAAAGTGCTTTTTCTCCGCAAGATTGTGCCCTTTGCATTCAAAAGGCTTTTGGGAGGGAAGCATCTCATCTGAACACCGTGAAACGATGGCATGGCGAATTTGAGCGGGGACGGATTTCTCTACATGATGAAATTCGTGAAGGACGGCCCAACTGCGGCCACAGAGAAAAATGTGGCTACTGAGAAGAAGCTAATTGAAGAAAACAAACGCATAACCTATGAGACGATTCGGGGACATTTGGGGATTGGTATGAGTCAAATTCTACATGAAGAATTAAAAGTTAGAAAACTTTATTGTCTTTAGATTCCACATGAACTGACTTCAGAACAAAAAAAAATATGCAAAAATATGTTACTTAGGTACGACCATGGACATTCTAATGCTGTTTACGACATCATCACAGGAACGTCGGAAAAAAATTATTGCATTTTTTTGTCCCCTTGACACAGTCTCACCTGACGATCAAAGAAGTGTAAATGCCGAGTGGTACACTACCATTTGTTGACCCGCTGTTCTTGAAAAAGTACGAGAAAGAAGACCGAGAAGCCGCATCTTCCTGCACCGCGGGAATGCTTCTTCGCACACCGCCAATAAAACAAAAACATTTTTGGCCTCTGTAAAAGTAGAGTTCGTGACCCATCCAGCACAAAGCCCGGACCTCACCTCAGTAACGGCGTTCAATCAGTACGTTGAACACATGCCAACAGACCACATTGTTTTGAAAAATGGTTCGAACGTATGAAAAAATAGTTAAAATGTAAAGGAGAATACTTCGAAAAACCATGAATATATTTATAACTTGTTTAATTAATAACTTACGAAAAACTTTCAGTGTGGTCACGTATAAAAAATCAAACAAATTTATTAAAAAAAAGAATCGGTTTTTATTTAAAAAATCTAGGGACACATTGGTTTTGTTTGTGTTTGCCTTACTATATGTCATTAGTACTTATGCAATTTGTGTTTAAGTAAACTAAATAGTTTACTTAAAAAAATAGAACAAAAAGAATTACAGAGGGTACTTACCTGAACTGGATTAATTGGAACTGGTGTACCCGCAGGCAGTACCTCAGGATCCATATCAAATGGGAATGTGCTGTACTCAGGCAGAGCATCTCTCAGGTAGAAAAGTTTGTCATCAAGGCGCTTCTCTAGACGAAGAACTTGGATCTTCTGGACTGTTGGGTCATAGAGGTCATACCTCACCTAAAACACAAAAACTAAGTATCAAACTTGAAGGTATTTTTATTTTATGTTTACTCTGTAACATATCATTAAAATATAATATTATTTATTTGCTCGAAACATGTTTACAAACTTGTTATGCATATAAAATATGTAGTAAAGCACGTTTCAAAAATGTAATCGGAATGCAAATGTTCTAACTCTTTACATTAAGATAAATTCTAAGTAAGAATATCCTATTTAGAAATATTAAGATTAAAATCAATATAATAGTCATGCAAGTATACAATTACATAAGGTATTTATTACAACATATTTATTTTAATACAATAATGTACAAAAGTACATTACATAAAAAAAAGGCCTGTATGTTGTTTACAATAATAATCACCTAGTCTTGGCATAAATATTTTTACAAGAAAATTCTTTTCTTTTTCTCTTGCATAAAACATCAATTACAGTTGAAGCCAGTTATCAATAGAAACACGCACTCTCCCCATGTAAATGTTCTTCACTGTCTTTATGAATTGTTTTCGAAACTCCAAATTATCATGTCGTTTAGAGCATAAAATACGTACTTTCTAAAATTGACATAAATCATAATGCAGCGGGTTAAGATCGGGACTAGATTGCGGTCAGTTTTCAGCTATGGTGAATCAGAAACGTTCGTTTCCAACCACGTTTGGGTGGATCTAGCTTTATAACCCGGTGCTGAGTCTTGGTGATAAGACCATTCTTGGTTAAGCCTCTTAACTATGGAACAGGTGTTGTTAATAGGCATGATCACCCTCTCAAGAATCGTTGTTTGTTGTTAAACCAATGTTTTGACATATTTTTCACAAAAAATTGGCTCAGTCACTCCTGGATTATTGACTAACACCCCACCAAACCATCACCGAAGTCGGATAACGCCCACATTGTCCTCTGCAGACTAATTAGGGAGCTTTGAGCATGAACCCGGTCATTCTGCTTGTTAAAATATTGCTCAATAGTAAAAAAAAACACGTCAGTATATAAAAAAATTCTGTGAACTACCTTTGCGTACCGCTTATTAAATTAAATTGAATTAAAGTTTAAATTATCAGTTAAATAAGGACCATTTTTTCTTATGGACTGCAAGTCCTAAGTCATCTTTTAAGTTAAGCGACATGGTTCTAGATGCTATATTCATTTCCCGAGATAAAATATTTTGCTTTCCGACTGGATTTCTTCGATTTCTTTCCTTCACTGCCAAAGTCTCCTTAACTGCCAAAATCTCCTTTTTCGTACGGACAGTACGTTGGACGGACAGGTTTTTTTCTGTCTTAAACAGAAGGAGGTTTCATTGTACCCATCAATAGTCCGGTACCCAAACATTCGAATTCGGGGTGTTTCCTTGGCTTGTGTTAACTTGGCCTCAAATTAAGCTTGATATTTGGCCTTTTTAATGGAAAAGGGCAATATTTCGCAGTCAATTTTAAGGAATATGACTGAAGCGACCTCCACATACAGAAGAGGCATGTCAACACCATCTAGCGAAGACAAGTCAAACTACGTAGAAACTACACAAATGACGTAGTACGATCCTGAATCGCGATAGTACAGTGCTCACGCCGATTAGTATATATATACAATTTCCTTATATTAAACGTTGGGCTGCGGTCCGCGAAGCATGATGACCCGATTGGAGGACCCTCCCTCTGTGTTGGAGGAACATAACACCCGTGCCTCCACATGACCTTTGCAAATTGTCAAAGAGTATAATATAATTTTATACTTTGATAAATTTCTATGCCTTAAAATATTCTTATGTCAGGTGATCAGTTATCACAAGTTCTTATAATGCACGTTTTGAATAAGATAAGTGTATAAAGATATTATATTACAATTGTTTACCTCGACACCCTGATGATCGACAACATTCCTAAGTGTGAACTCTGCACGCACACCACAACCCTTCCTTTCAATACAAATGCCAACAAACTTGGTAACCTTGCCTTGGGCATGTGGATCTGCTACCGACACTGCTAATATGGATCCTGAAATATTTCACAAATTATGTAGTATTAGTATGATAGTCTACATTAAGAAAAATGAATAATAAGATTTTTTGTTTGTTTGTTTAAAAACATAATTATCTCTGGAACTCTTAAGTTGGATTGGAATTATTCTTTTTTGGAATAAAAAAAAAGAATAATCATTCAATCAATCAATTTTCAATCCTCTGTATGTGCCGAGGAATAATATAGGCTTTGAAACATCATACTGTTATCCTCATTCCTGGCTTGCATGTATGAACTTTGGTGAAAAACAGGTTAAAATATTGATACCACAAACTTGAAATGTTATTATGATTAATCATAGGGAATATTTAGCAACTAATGGGTGAATCTTTGCAGTGAGAGTGGCGCGTGTTGTTAAGTGACACAAGGATTTGATCCAGTGCAAATTGAAATTATCATAATATCAAAACTACTTGTTGAATTTGAATGAACTAAAATAGACATATTTCCAGACAATAGGCTATACTGATAAGAAGTTTCAAAAGATTAAACAAACATATCAACCTAGGTGTTGTTGTACAATAGTCTATTACCACAACACTTGCATGAGCAAAACTACGAACTTAAAAATCACAAAAGCTCTATACCTTTGGTAGGAGATTGATAGTGTTGAAAGTTTATATATGCTAGACATTATAAGGAATGAACTTAAATGAATTAGAATACACTCTAAAAGCATAATCTTTTTCTTGAATAGTCAGGGAACAAACAACTCAGTTCTATTTAGCTGGTCCTTTGAACCTTATACTAAAGTAAATTAGTCTCGTAATCAGTTCCAATTCAATTAAAACCATTATGATATGGCCTAACTCTTTAAAAGTTAACTTTTATAATACTGACCAATATTCATTGCAGAGATTTACTATAGGCCTTGATTATCATTAATAAAAATAATATTTTCATACAGGACCCAGTTGACAGCAATAAGTTTGCCCTCTATTACATAAGTGGCACGAAATTTTAATTAATGAAATGTACATATTTAACACACCACTATGTACCCCTTCCTGGATAGTACAGGCAAAATAGTAGTGAGATGTACTCGAAACAGATAAGCAAACCTGTTCATATGGGTACCAGTAACAAACTAAGCTACATACTCACTAAGTAATTTATATTTTTATATGTAGAAGTGAGTGTGTGTTGTTTGTAGGACAGTTGTGTATATAAGTTGTGAATATCATCCGTAAAAGCAATGAAACTATATGTATTTATTAAGCATAACAATAAATAAGCAAAAAATATGTAGAAATTTCTACTAACCAACATAGAATTCAGGTATGTCAATGTGGCTACGCCGTTTTAACATATCAGCTCGTTCAAGCTTCTCCCTCAGGCTATTTCTCCATTTAGGATTAGGGTCAGGTAAGAACTCAGGGTAAATATGCCTGTATGCCAATGCTGGATTTAATGCACTGACCCTAATTCTTGAGGGCCTCTGTTTCTCTATACCTTCTTTAGGTGTTGGAGATTTTTCTACACTTTCTGGTAATGTGGAGAGGGCACGGTAATCTGAAATCAGTTTCATAGTCTTTCTTACACATACCAATATACAATAAATTCAATGCAAAAATAATAATTCCTAACCTCGTCTAACAAGCCATTTTGATGCGCATAGAATATCATTATATCTCCTTATGGCTAATGCCATTTTATAAATGCCTATCGGATTCTCTAACTATTTGTAAATCAATAGTGTTTTGCTACAATTTCCTTAAGAATTAAAGAAAATTAAAAATGCTAAATAAACGCATATTTCAGCACAGGTAGCACTAAATTTGACACCTGACAGTTATGGTGATGCGTTTAGTTTTTCTTACATATCTCAGATTTTATTTCTTATTGTTCAAACTTGTAGCCTCCTTCCTAACAAATATACATACGCTCACACCTGTATCCCCTATGGGATAGTCAGAGTTAAAGTTCTGTGGGTGTGTGTTTAATACATTAAACACACATTTGGCAATTCCCACTAACGTAACAGGGGGCAAGCCTATTGCTGTCTACTGAGCACGATGGACTAATATACATACTGTACGAGGATGACTAATATACATACTGTAGTGTCTGATGGATAACAGTCTTATCCCTCAGTCATCTTCTAAGACACTATTGCACTATCAGATTTGATGGGCCTTTTCTACTTCACTTTGAACCACATGGCACCTCTTTCCTTATTATCTTATATTTTATTTTAAGTACCAACCTTAATAAACAACTTAAATGCTTTTACCATTTGTCGATTTTAAAATCTCTTTCCAATCAATAGTCAAACTTCATATACATTCTTTAGTTTTTAAACGTATTACTTATGTCAAAATAATAATAAGACGTCAACGTCAAACAAAACTAAATATCGATTGATATTCTTGTTTGCCCTACATATTTTTTGTTATTCTATAAGAATACCAAGTTTCTAACAAATTTATGTCTTCAATCATGCAGAAGTGTAACGATGAAAATATTCCTTTAGCAGACGATGATCCACAGGTGATAATTAATGACGAAATAGAAAATAATCATTTGGATCATGGTCGTTCAATGGACTCATTGCCAAGTTCCTATACGGGTGGTTCCTCAAGCCCTGGCCTAAATGGGCCTCCAAGTTTTGAACCAGATTCTGGAATTGACGAACAAGAAGAGAAAGCAAGACTCATATCACAAGTCTTGGAATTGCAGAACACTTTAGATGGTAAGACATTATAGAATAATAAACAATTCTATGTGCTACTTGCTGCTGACACAAAAGAAACCGACAAGGTGATTGTTTATTGTGTAATAAATGCAATTATTATGTTTTACAGATCTGTCACAGAGAGTAGATTCAGTCAAAGAGGAGAACTTAAAGCTGCGCTCAGAAAACCAAGTATTAGGGCAGTACATAGAAAACTTAATGTCTGCGTCATCAGTTTTTCAGTCCACTTCACCAAATTTACACAAAAAGTAAAATGAGTAATAAACAATCTTAATATTTTATGTAACAACTTGCCTAAAACAATATTGCCTCTATGATTAGGGCTAAGAGTCACAAAAGGCTTTAAAAGTAATTATCTACCCACCAGTACTTTTTTACTGAAACAGTTAATGAAACATTTAATTTGATTTGAAACTGACCTTACAATTATCATATTATCCTAATCTGCTTAATAGTTTCTGGCCTATTTGCTCGCCGGACAAGCTCCTTTGTCTGTTGGTATATCACAAACTCAACATTGGCGAAAATGTGGTAGCTACTCCACCAAGGTCACAATGAAGAATCAAAATGAATTGACCTTATGTATAAATTATTCAAAATTATAATTTAAATGATTAGATATACTTTTACTTGGGTTTGTTATGTATTTATCTACTGATAACTATATGTACCTATAGTTTTTAGTAAATTTTATATCTAGTTCTGTATGTCTTGCTTCTTTCACATCTTAACAAAAGTTGCACAATCTGAAATAAGTGAGTGGTATAGGAAAATACAAATATTTCTTACAAAATCTTATAAAATTAATGTTAATAAGGATAAAAATGCACTGCTTTCAAATAAATGTGCTATAATATTACAGGTTTAGGTTGTAAATGAGCTTGGCTTATTAAGCAATGTTAGTAAGGTGGCGTCTATTAAATATGTGATTTAAAAAGTAAAATGAATCTCTTTACATACAAGGGACACAATTAAAATTCTTATTGCAACTTTGAACAAGATGTTGTTATCTTTAAGCTGTCTAAATCTTGGCTTCTTGGCACCAGACACTTGGAGTTATAAGTATTCAACCCTGACTTGCTTCAGCTATTGCTTATACTTACACCCCCATCCATCTGTATAAGCAATATCCCTTTCCTTCTGTTTCTGCCCTCCTTTCTTATCAGTATACTCATTTTTTTTTATTACATTTAATCCCTAAACAATTATAGCATAAATCTGATTTGCCATATAATTTGTTGCAAACCACTAACTAGAGGGAGGGATCTTAATTAAGGAGAAAACAGGTCACATAATTAATGGATGCTTTTAATATCATATGAATATAGGACTTGAATATCTTAATTAAATAATAATAATGTAATGATTTTAAAAAAGTACTTTATAATTTTATTGCAAGCTAATTACCTATGTATGTTTAAACTATTTTATATTGTTTTTATTTAAATATATTTTTACACATTCCGTATTATTCTATAATAAAAAGAGTTTCAACTAGCTCTCTGGAAACATGTTGTATTTAATATAATCTGAAATTGATTTGCTTGATTGATTAAGCTAATGATAAGCTTACTATTATAAGTTATATTAATAAAAAATATTTTATTATTACCACCATCTACCTGCATGCAAAAGCATTTATTTTTTTCTTTAAGGTACATATACATATATGGAAATAAATAATATTGAAAAGTCTCTGGAATATAAAAAATAACAGCTTTTTACGAAGTGCATAAAAGATTGTAAGATTTTAAAAAGAATACCTACATTTTGGTATAAGTAAAATACTTTAGTGGTAGAGCCATGCTTGCTTAAGCACGAATGGGCCGGCTCGACCGGTGCGATACCACGGCCTCACAGAAAACCGGTTGTGAAGTAACGCTTGCGTTGCATTTCCCCAAAATAAGTGAGGTCTCCGGAGGCCCAAAATCCCCCACCCCCCTAATGATAGCGCTGTTAACGAAAAGGATACCCCAGGGGGGTACCAGCGCTAGCGTTGGAGAATCCCCCCCTGGACGTCCACCCTCAGTACGGATTATGCCTGAGCGTGGACGCCCAGGCTGCCCCTCGTACTCTGGGGGGGGCTCAACTGCGCTCTCAAAATCTGCTCGGGGCAAGAGAAGGCATACCATGGCACCCCCTGTCACGTTTACCGTGGATTTTTGTAACATCAGGGGCTTACATTCGAACCTCGACACTGTCCACCACCACCTCGAGACAGCAAAGCCGGCCTTGCTCTTTTTAACCGAGACGCAGATATCATCTCCAGCGGACACATCCTACCTCTGCTACCCTGGGTACGGACTGGAACACTCCTTTGTTCCTAAGGCTGGTGTATGCGTGTACGTTAGAGATGATATCACTTCTCGCCGCCTCGGTAATCTTGAAGGTAGGGACCTCTCCATCTTATGGCTACGTGTAGACTGCGACGACCATCCCCGCATCTACCTATGCCTCTACAGGTCCCATAGCGGTGATGCCGAAACGGACCGACTCATCGACCACGTCCAAATGGCTACAGACTCAGTGCTCCAGCAGGTCCCATCCGCAGAGATCGTGATTCTTGGCGACTTTAACGCCCATCACGCCGAATGGCTTGGTTCGCGCAAAACCGATCATGCGGGAAGATCTGTTCACGATTTCGCCTTGGCATATGGCTTGACGCAGCTGGTAGCAACGCCTACGCGAATCCCAGATGCAGAAAGCCACGTGCCTTCACTGTTGGATCTTCTGCTGACCTCACATCCTGACGGCTACAAAGTATCCGTTGAGGCCCCTCTTGGCTCTTCGGACCATTGCCTGATTAGGAGTATGGTGCCACTCGTTCACTCGCTGCGGCCGCGAGTTACAGGCAGTCGCCGCGTATGGCACTATAGGTCAGCAGACTGGGATGGAATGAGAACATTCTTTGCATCCTACCCATGGAGGCAGGTTTGCTTCTCGCCGGATGATCCCAATGTCGTTGCTGACTCTGTCGCAGATGTTGTGCTTCAGGGTATGGAACTTTTCATTCCATTCTCCCTGATTCCCACAGGTGGCAAGTCCCAGCCTTGGTTTGGTCGAACCTGCAAAGCGGCGTCCCGCCGAAAGCAGGAATGTTACCAAGCATGGGCTAATGCAGCGACAGCACGGGATGTAAAGACCAGCACATTAAAGAAGCAATTTAACTTTGCCTCCAGGTCCCTCAAAAGAGTAATTGCTGGGGCGAAGTCGGCTCACATCGGCAGAATTGGCGAGAGACTAGTTAGTCTCCCCTCCGGAACTCGTGCATTCTGGTCTCTTGCCAAAGCTGTCCAGGGGAACTTTTGTAAGCCATCCCTTCCACCTCTGCGCATAGGAGATAATTCGTTGGCCCACGACGCTAAAGAAAAAGCCGATCTTCTGGGCAAACTCTTTGCGTCCAACTCGACCCTGGACGACGGGGGAAACGCACCGCCGACCATACCGCAGTGCGAGACCCGCATGCCGGAAGTCCGGTTTACACAAAGGGCAGTGCGTAAAGCGCTTCTTTCCCTCGACGTTCATAAGTCAAGTGGGCCCGATAGAATCTCTCCTATCGTGCTGAAGACGTGTGCTCCAGAGTTAGCACCGGTTTTAACGCGCCTTTATCGGCTTTCCTACTCTCTTGGCGTAGTCCCGAACTCATGGAAGACAGCTCTAGTGCACCCAATCCCTAAAAAAGGAGATCGCTCGGATCCGTCCAACTACAGACCCATAGCCATCACCTCCTTGTTCTCCAAGATAATGGAATCCATTGTTAACTGCCAGCTCCTCCGGTACTTAGAAGACCACCAGCTCCTCAATGATCGACAATACGGCTTCCGTCGGGGTCGTTCAGCTGGTGATCTTCTCGTATACTTGACTCATCGGTGGGCACAGGCGATCGAGACCAAGGGGGAAGCGTTGGCCGTTAGTTTGGACGTGGCGAAGGCCTTCGATCGGGTCTGGCATAAAGCGCTCCTTGCGAAGCTTCCTTCCTATGGGCTTCCCGAGAAACTGTGCAATTGGCTCACCAGTTTTCTTACAGACAGAAGCATCAAGGTCGTTGTTGACGGTGCATGCTCCGACTCGAAGTCTGTTAATTCTGGTGTCCCACAAGGCTGTGTGCTATCACCCACGCTGTTTCTTCTGCATATCAACGACATGCTGCAGATTAGCAGCATCCATTGCTATGCAGACGATAGCACGAGTGATGCCCTTTACACCGGCCGCGCTAACATTTCTCGGGTAAACGTCATCGAAAGCCGATCCAAACTTGTGTCTGAAATCGAAACTTCTTTATCAAAAGTTTCAGATTGGGGTCGACTTAACCTAGTCCAATTTAACCCCACGAAGACACAGGTTTGCGCGTTCACCGCTAAAAAGATGCCATTGGTCGTATCACCTCAATTTGAGAGCACTTCCCTAAATGCATCAGCCAGTATCGGAATCCTTGGCGTCGATATATCAAGCGAAGTCCAGTTTCGCGGTCACTTAGAGAGTAAGGCCATATTAGCCTCGAAGAAGCTTGGTGTGCTAAACAGATCGAGACAGTATTTTACTCCGGCCCACCGCCTGCAACTTTATAAGGCGCAGGTTCGGCCGCACATGGAATACTGTTCTCATCTCTATGCAGGTGCACCCCAGTACCAACTTCTGCCTCTTGACCGCATTCAACGGAGAGCGACTCGCATCATCGACTGCCAAGATATTTCTGATCGACTTGACACCTTGGCGTTGCGTAGAGATGTAGCTTCACTCTGCATCCTCTATCGCTTGTATCATGGGGAGTGTTCAGAGGAATTGTTCGGACTTATACCGGCTGCTGGTTTCCGCCATCGTCCTACGCGACAAAATATCCATCCCCATCACCTGGACGATTGGCACTCCACCACTGTGCGCTTCTCCAGAAGCTTTTTGCCTCGCACAACCAGCTTATGGAACAAATTGTCGCCTGCCGTATTTCCGAACCGATACGACCTTCAAACCTTCAAGAAGAGAGCGTACCTCTACCTAAAAGGCCGGCAACGCACTTGTGACTCTTGAGTTGCGGGTGTCCATGGGCGGCGGTAGTCACTTATCATCAGGTGACCCGTCTGCTCGTTTGCCCCCTATCGCATAAAAAAAAAAAAAAAAAAAAACTTGTACCAAATTTCTTTATGTCTATGTTTCTTAACATCTCTCCAACAAGTGCACTGGTTTTCAACGGTTTTTTTTTAGAGATAAGGTTTTAAACGAGCATATGGGTCATCTGGGTATGCGACTACCTCCGTCATGGACACTTACAATTCAAAAATGGCAAGTGCGTTGCCAGGCCTTTTAAGTAAGACTACGCTTTTTTCTTGAAGGTCGTATAGGTCCGGAATTACGGCAGTCGACAATTTGTTCCATAAATTGTTTGTGTGAGGCAAAAGGGGCATTCGCTAAAAGAAAGCTTTTGGTATAAGGAGTTCATGCTACTATTATTTCGAAAAAGAAAAAGATAGGGCTCGCATAAAAAAGTATGTAATATATAAACGCGTTCAAAGTCGCGTAGCCCGCACCGAGTACAAAAAATACATTTTGTAACTGACTTCAAAAAATGGGGAGTTTCTATGTTAGACTGTATGGATCTCTACTTTTTTTATGTATATTAGTCAATTTCTCCGCCACTTGTCGAACGATTATCATTTTTTTTATTCAAAGGATTACTCCTTCCGATGTCCCATTTTTTTTATGTGATGTGACAAACGAGCAGACGGACGGACACCTGATGGTAAGTGACTACCGCTGCCCATTGTAACCAAATCAGGATTTGATGATGGGATACCAGGGTAATTACAAATAAGCTTTTAAAATTGCACGTTTCTGCGATTTAACGTATTCCAAGGAATTAGAAAGGCGCATTGATAGAGTTTATCTACTTTATCCAAAAGACAGTAATTAAGATGTGTAAAAATGAACAATGATGGAATTACACCAAGTCATTACACATATTTCCTATAGTCATGAACTCACTCGAAGTCTAAAATTTACGACTTATCAACAAAAACACTTTCTTGTTACTTATTAATTAAACAAGAATATATATGACTTTGTTTAATTAATGAGTTTGCAAAGTGTCCAAAAATAATCGCTATAGGTGCGTCTCATAAGCAGTTGTAAAAAAAAATTGGCATAGAATTGACAATCCGTATGGAAACTATGAGTTGGCTTCATCGTCACACATGCATCCGGCGTGCAGGAGATTTCAAACAACGCTGTGGTCGCGTGAAGAACGCGTGACTACAACGTGACGTAGGCCTGTGATGCCGCGTGATGCTCATAGTAGCCCTTTTGGGTAATTTTGTTATAAATTACTATTTTATATACTACAGGAATTTACCAGTTTGAGAGTAACCGCGAACGAAACTTACATGTTTCAGATCTTTGTCAATTTGGGTACAGTAACTATAACCGGCATGAATCCAGACAAATGAGTAGCGTGTAAAATAAAATAACTATAAATATCAAAATAACTGCTTTATCGACTTCAAAGAGGAGGTTTTTATTTCGAATGAATGTTTATTTTTATGTACATATGTCAAGATATAATTATTTTTTTCTCAAGATTCGTTCTATTAAAATTTATATAAAAGATATAAAATCAAGAGATGAAGAATACAACTTATTTAATTTATAATTCTTGAAGTTAATTACTTTACGTTAATTAGTTACTATATGATACGGACGGACACCAAAATATCAATTTTAAACACTTATCTCCTTTGCTGGTAGACAAATTTCACGGGGCTTTCACATGCAGAGAGCTGATGTTATGGGAATTAACTTAGTCTGTTTTCTTCTTTCTCTTTCTTCTTAGGTTCTTCTCAAAATATATAATATGTACAAACAAGCGAGGCACCGGTGAGCACAGCTATTATACCAATAAAACTGACTACGACAAATGTGCCATTTAGAAATAAACTTCTTATAATACAGGTTATGGTTTATATTTGGACCGTCATAGCTTAGATTATTGGGAAAATATAATAAGATTATGGTATTATTGCTAGTGCATTCCCTTTCTACCGCATTCGTATGGTTGCATATTGATTATGTATATCTTTCTCTGTCGCACCAATTCACAACATCGGCGGCGTGGGAACGGAGAAAAGCAAAAACCAAAACTTAGTAGTGTGTTGACAGTTGCTCTGTGAGTACGGTTAGTTGTAACGGATATACGGTAATTAAAATTTAAAAATGCCGAAGAAATTAAAAGTAGTTGTGAAATCCCTATATTCTCATGAAATTAGGAAAGATGTTAGCTTGGAATCTTTGCAATCACTGAAATTAGAAGATGCTTGGCCTTTTATTAGGGATGAAATAGAAATCGAAATAGGTAGTAGTCAATTGGTGTGTATTCCTCATATTACTGAAGCTGAATTGTACAAAGTTACCTCTCTGTTCGTTCCAAATGAAAAGGAAACTAACGGTAAAATGTTTACACCACTCGGTGAATTGGTGAAGAATATAAATAAGGATAAATCTGATGCAAGTTACGTGGAATGGCTACAAACGGGCAATTTCCAGGACGAAGATTTTAAATTCCCTCACGAAAGCGTAAAGGTAAAATATTCGTAATTATTTAAATACCTTGTAGATGCATAACATAAGTTCGGTCTCATTGACCTAGAGTCAGCATGTGTGATTTGACCTTCGCTTGTCCTTTTTTATGGCTTGTTCATACCTTTTTTTATACATCAAATGGAATATTTATATAAATAACACATCCATGGTCCTGTAAATTAGGGATACTGAAACCTTAGAGCAATTTTGTCTCAATAATTTTAATTAATTTTTAATAGTTCACCAGGACTGGACAGAAGGAGAAATTGAGTTTATTAACATTTATAATATGTTACTGCTCATATGTAATTAGTGTAGTGATGACAATATAACCATATATATATGTATATATATACACTATTATAATAAATATGATTTGTGTTATAAACATATTGTGAATTTACCTACTTTTTATATTTGATATTATACAATTCTACGCTTCATAAAAAATTAACAAAAAATAAAACAATCTGAATTATCACTATCATTTAAAGTTATGCATGTATCCAATTATATAATATAAAAAAATATAATTGCATGTATCAGTAACTGTAATACAGTGCTTAATGCTACTAGATCTAATTGATCTATGGATAAGGTTGCACATCAATCATTTATCATGGTTGTTAGTATAATTTGCACTAGAGTAGCAAAATTAACTACTGGTTTACTACTACTTATGTATAACCTGTTTGTATAATTAAATAGGGAGGTAAGAGTTTTCTAGTTTAAGTTTTACTTTAAAGCAATTGTGATATTCAAATCTGTGTTGTATTGACATTAAAAAAAAAACTAAAATTACAAAAGTTGAGTGGTATTTATATTTTTCTAGTCATATTTTATTCTCTAAAGATATTCTAGAAATTTTGATACAATTCATATTGTGTATTTGTTGTTCTTATTTTGATTTAGTTCTTTTACTGATGGATCTTGTTTAATTTTTTTTTTATATATTAGCCTACCATACTGACTCCACTTTGCCTGATGGAAAGCAATAAGTGGAGTCCAAGAGTGGTGGTCACCATCCTCATTGTATGTCTAGTCAATGCAGCATGGTGACCCTCACTATGGCGGCCTGGTGAGATCCTTTTTCACGCCCCGCTTAAAAGACCCGGGATCAAAGTGGGAAGGAAACATGTGTGCTGGTAGTGAACTCCAGGCTTTCACCGATCGGCACAGGAAAGAACAGCCAAACCGTTTAGTTCGTGATCCTATATTTTCGACTCGCAAACGGTGACTCCTCAGGCCAGCACGTGTGGTCGTGTGAGGAAGGGGAAGGTGGGACCAATTGGAAGAGCTTGTCAGAACACTCTCCGTGATGTAGGCGATAGAGGACTGCCATAGAGGCGATATCTCTTCGCAACTGCAGAGGCTCAAGAGACTGGGTTACCTCAGGACAGTCGATAATGCGAACTGCGCGCTTTTGCAACTGATCGAGAGCGTCAAGCAAATACTGCGCATAGCCGTCCCAAAGATGAGAGCAGTACTCTGTAATCGCGCGGATTGAGATCACGGCAAATGTCCATACCCAGGATACTAAGCCTATACTGTAGTGGCAGTTAAGTGTTCTGAAGAGTAGGAAAGGGAAGCAATGGAGACTTTTTGTTAGAAAAGGCGCACGCCTGTGTTTTCATGGCGCTGAACAATGGTAAACAGACCATGTTATACTTACCTATCAATTCTCCAGCCGCCAGCTTCTCTGGTAGCATGCACCTACTATTGCAAGCATATCACTTATTAGAAAGTAATACATAATTTCATTTTAAAATTTCATCTGAGTTGTTTTTTGGATTGCAGTGTTATTTATGTGTAAGTGTATAGACATGTTCTTTATTATATTAGCCATTCCCCGCTGTTTCACCTGCATTTATGGTCACTGTTTGTTATGTTATGACAGAGGAAACATTTTTATATATGGGATAAACTGATTAAACGGATCACCTGATGTTAAGTGACGACCGTTGCCCATGGACACCTGGAACTCAAGAGTTTTAAGAACGCTGCCGGCCTATGAAGATGATGAGCGGAATGGAAAGAGGAGACAAGAAGATTGGCGGAGGCCTTGGCAATACATTGCTAGCATTGTTTGTCTACCTGTTTTTGTTTTACTTCGGTTGAGCCGACCCATTAGTGCCTAATCATATTCTCCGACTATAATGAAATTATAACATAGATCGTTTTGAATATAAAGTTCCGTTATATTACTACGACTTTTAACTATAACCCTATATTTTATATACAACTACTTCCACTTTAATCAGTCCTTTCATGCACGCTCATCTGTTACAAGTGGTTATTAGTTTAAGTCTTAGCAAATAAAGAAAAACTTTTAAGCTTCATAAAAATTATATTAAAGAAGTAAAATTTATACAGTGACAAAGTTAAGAATCCTGGAATCTATATAGTTAAAGGCCTGACCTGGGGTCCCCAGCTACATGAGATTAGTCATAGAATGTTTGTCACTACCGGGTCCTTGCGCAGACTGCAACATTTATTGTGTACTACTGCAAAAACTGCGCGTTCGCACGTCCCCTCTCTTCCCAATCCTCGATTATGCTGACGTCAGTTTTCCTGATCTCACCAGGATCAACTTAACTTGAGAAACTTCACTTCATCTGTATATGATTAGTATTTGGATTCGCAAATATTGTCATGTCTCTGAGTTTCGCAACACTTTCGTCCCAGTTGTTCAAAACGTCTTCGTCGGAATGCCTGCATTGTTTTCCTTCTCTATAACATCTTATTTAACCCCCAAGACTCAATGATCCTTAAGATCATCGGATATTTTGAGACTGAAAATGCCGGCACATTCGACAAACTACATGGACACATCCTTAGCTATTCAAGTTGTTCGGCTGTGGAATGCCTTGCCGGTTAACTTCAGACGTACCCAATAACTAAAAGTTTTAAACATTTAGTAAAGTCGTACTATCAGGTAGAGCATTAACACCTTTTCTAATATTCTATATTCTTGTTATTAAAAGCTGCACCTATTTTTAGTATTTATTTTTATAGTGTACGTTTATTGAACGATCGATTCGTCGATTTATTATGTATCTATTATTTCACTCAGTATAGTTAAAAGTTTCATTATAATTATTAATGTAAATGTAGTATCTATGTAAATAATCTTACTTTATTTTTATATTAAACTTAAAAGGCAAGTATGAATTAGCCAATTTTTCGGCTTATGGGACTAAGCCAGATAGAAAATGACTACAAAGCACCTAGAGACAATCACACAAATTTATTTATATATTATTTTATTTAATCTACGTTCTGAAAAGAAACAGGAATAAAGTAAACTGGGCTTTAATAAGAAGTCGTAGTGCTGTAGACTTAGTTTTTCTTACTTTAGATTAGTTTCAAAACGATATCTATGCTATAATTTAATTACGGCACAATTGTTTTGTATATTATTTTATATGGTGTCTTAAGTTTATTATCATACTAGCGCTAATTTATTAGTGCTAGTGTCAAGGAGGATGTGTTACCGATGTGGATTGAATTTAAATGTGAAGCCTGTTCACACTTGTCACCTGCGAGTGCTAAGTAGTACCTACGTACATACCGATTTTAATATAATTAAGATAACAAATAAGCACGCTGTCTGCGTGATAGTAAGTGGTCATTGTTGCGTATAAACACTCATGTCGGAAGTGTCACGTGTGTTGCTAATTCTATTTAATTGGAGCTCAGAGGAACTTATCCAACAAAGAGTAAAATTAACTTTGGGTTTCTTTAAACTGTTGTCTCTTTCTAAATCGACTGGCACAAACACAGATTAGTGGAAAATAGTACTTATAAATCACATAGCCAAATCAATATGACTGCACGCGGGGGCAATGGAATTGTTGGCTACTAAAACTTAGATCTGACTCATTCGAGCTTTTAGTAAATACATTATTTCGCATTATATTACTGCAATCTTATCTCTTGTATTTGCATTTAAGCCGAGAGATAGCCAACAGCAGCTGATAATAACTACGATGTTAACCGCGTGTTGGTCATAAGGGTCATGAATCATGTCCCTCTTACACGGAAATAGTCCTAGAGCGCACTCTTAGACATTATAGCAGTGTAGTAGTACACCAATTTTACGTGGTACACCAATTTTAGGTGCGCCCTCATCGCACTCCGACAATCTCTAGTACGCAACCACGGGATTGAGAGAAAATCGCAAATAGATAGAATACATACTCCAGACGCTGTAGGTTTATCAATATCGTGCCTTCTGTTATACTTACGGCTTCATTATTGTTAACAAAAATCAAATACTTTTCAATGCTAGCACAAAAGACACATAATATACAATTGTAATGTGTTTTCTTAGTTTTAACTAAAGAAATACAAATCCAATGATCCGAGACTAGTTAGTTTTAATAATAACTACTGGAGTTCCATTATCCACCTTACTTGATGGAGCCAGGAGGTGATGATCTGTCTGATGATGATCAGTGGATCAATTTATACAAAAATAAATTAATCTGTAATCGTCAAATTTACTTCAGAAACGTGTAAATAAAAAAATAAAATATTCTTTCTGAATTCGTCTTTCTTTTTCCAAGGACTAAAAGGAGCTTTTTTAATATTAGAAATAACGTTGTTTTAAATTCAGTTCGATCAGAATTTCGTGACGTCACTACTAAACTGTTATTGTAATGTAGGATGGAGGTCAGTGCCCTATTAAATCATGCTACAGGCTTGCCTTTGCTAAGCACAGCTGTCATTCAGTATTATACTGATGTGATAAAAAACCGTATAAAATATTTTTGATATGAAACGTTGCCATTGCCTTTGAGAGTGTGTTCGTATTTAGTGCGAGTTATAAATACATGGAGTGCGAAATTTTCCAGTAAATAAATCACTGAAATTATCACCTTGACTTGAATAACATGCCAGGTATTGAAGTCCTATTAACTGCTTGTGTAAACCACTTTTAGCACCATAACGGAGTTCAAAGAAAAATTGTGGTCTGTAAAGTCGGTTTACGGACGATAGTGTAACGTGACAACGTCATAACAAAACGTGTGTCTTTCTTCTCCTCGGACGCATAGGTGGAAGAGAGATAGATGCGGCGCAAGCGTACACTGATCGTACGGGACAATAAGTCATCCTTTTTCGTGTGTGCAGCCGGCGTTCATCGATTTATTACACGTTGTCACATCAAAATATTTAGCTTGAAACTGTCCAGCAGCTCGCAAGCATCGCTTACATCCCAAATGGCTATTCCGTTTACGTGTCCTGGAGAATTCTTTAGGAGTTATGTCCGCATTAATCCCTTTTAAGAACTATTTATGTTTTTGTACTGCTTAAAAATGAGTTAACGAATGATAACAAAATACATACCCACAAAAACCTTAAATCGATATGCTTACCTTAATTGTTATTAAATGTATAATAAATGTTATGTATATTAAATACATAATTATGTTATGTTGAAGCTGACAGATTATTAAAAATGCTAGGAGTCTTGGATCAATAAATTGCTTGACCTTTTAAAATATAAAAAGTTAGTAATGAAATGGAATACGATTTTTTCTTTCATTTTTAATATTTTTTCTCGTCTCTTTGAACGTCATTTGCACCTAAATCTGATAAAGTCAATTATACATCTAAGTGATTTAATTACAGATCACGCTGCAAGACGAAGCTATCAAAAATAAAGTAAGAGTCATCATGGTGAATTTCTCTAGAAGCTCCATTCCGAAAGACAAAGATCTCGTGAATAACATCTACTTAGACGTGGAAAACAACAAAGGTAAATGGTATCATTTTCTCAAGCCAATGTCTGTAACTGCTACCATAGGAACGGGCCGTACGTACCATTATAGTCATTTTCAAACGTTGCGTGCAACACTACATAATTATAGGCGAGCAGAATAGGGCCATGGTGTTCACGTAAAGTTATCAGACTGTTATCTATCAGACGGCTGCGGCTTCTGTGCCCCAAGTACGTAAGTTTGACTATTTTATAGTTAGCAAAAATTGGCATTTGTGACGCCTCTGTATACCCCTTCGTCGATATAGACTTGAATGTATCTATGTATGTTTGTAAATAATACTATTGCGGAATGAACTCTTTTAAAGTCTATATTTTTAAATTTAGAAGTTGATTCTGACGGAAAATTACTTTCTAACATTCTCTTTTGCTTGAATTACGTTGTTTCTAGATCATATTTCTTAAATAGTTCTTAATGTAGTGTAGTGTAATCAGATTGTTTAGTGCGATTGCCAAGTCAATCAATTTATTTAAAACAAAAGATTTTTAATATTTATATGGTCACTTACGTAATAACTTAAGAAAAAAAGGACCCTTAAGTGCGGACTGACTAAATTAACGGACTTGGTATTACATGGATCTCACAACTTTTTATGGTAGGAACAACTGAGTTGCGAAATTAGATTTTTTTACAAGTTATGTTTTTCATTTCATTTATTTTTGCTGTCATTGCAAGACTTTTTACACTTTTAAAGACGAGCATTTTATTCTGCTGTCCTTAGGGGTATACATTGATGACGACTATTTTACTGACTTTCACCGGAGCTAACGGTGAAGTGGTATGTCGGACTCGAACCGATTAAAACCACATGGTGCTCCGTCACAAGTGGGTCTATTGCAAGGAACCTGGGTATACCCTAGGAGGGATGCTTCTAGGAACCTCACATAATATTGGTGTGTGAATATGACTCCGCCCCTTTTTGTCAAAATAAAACACATTTGTTCGCTTACAAAATTAAAAAAAAAATTATTGAAAGTATGCTCCATCTGCAGCTACAACCTTCGCCCATCGTTCAGGTAGTTTTCGTATTCCTTGCTGGAAGAAGTCCTGGTCTTTTGAGCTTATCCAGTTGTCAATCCAAATTTTGATACTTTCACATGAAGTAAACTTTTCTCCAGTAAGGTCTGTCTGCATCGTCCGGAATAGGTGGTAATCCGAAGGAGCTATGTCTGGTGAATATGGCGGGTGGGGTAACACTTCCCAGTCCTGTCCCTCTAAATATCTTTTTACGACTTCTGCGGTATGCGGTTTGGCATTGTCATGCTGAAGAATTAATTTGTTATGTCTATTCACCCATTCTGGTCGTTTTTCTTCTATGGCTCGCTTCAAACGCATTAGTTGTCGTCGGTAAACTTCTCCATTAATAGTTTCAGAGGGTTTGAGCAACTCATAATATACAATACCTTTCTGATCCCACCAAATACAGAGCATGACCTTGGCACAGTGAATATTTATTTTTGGCTGTGATGGGCCTGGTTCGCCTGGTTTCACCCAAGCTTTTTTGCGTTTAGGATTTTCGTAGTGTATCCATTTTTCGTCTCCTGTGACTATCCGATGCAAAAATCCTTTTCTTTGCTGTCTTTGAAGCAGCATTTGACAAATGGTTTTCCGACGTTCCATGTCTCTTTCTTTTAAATCATGTGGAACCCAGTAACCGGCTTTTTGAATCATTCCCATCATTTGTAAACGCTTTGCAACAGTTGAACGATCAACATTTAATGCTGCAGCTAATTCTGATTGAGTTTGGCAAGAATCTTCCGCCAATAATGCTTCCAATTCAGCATCTTCAAATTTTTTTGGTGGTTTTCCATGTTCTTTATCCTCAGTACTAAAATCGTTATTTTGAAATCGTCGAAACCATTCCTTGCAAGTTGTATTAGACGGAGCATGCTCACCATAAATCTCCACAAGCAAACGATAAGTTTCCGCTGCAGTTTTCTTCGCAATAAAATAATGTAATAACACTTCCCGCAAATGACGTTTATTTGGAATAAAAACCGACATTTTCGAAAAGGTGAAAACAATTGTTGCTTACACTTCAACCAAATATCATAAAATGCGTTAGATAGCTGACATTCAGTACTATCGAATACAAGTATGGTCATTTATTAGTACACGTAAACAATACTAAAAACGACATCTGTTGAGAAAGGGCGGAGTCATATTCACACACCTAATATATGGCATAATGTATTTTATAAGTAGTTTGCTTTAACATTCCAAAAGAAAAACATACATTCATAATCACAAACTTCATTTTTTTAGATCTTAAAGGCAAGAAGTCGGTATATATGATCACAAGTGTCTTGATGGCGAAAACAATCGAGTTCAGAGTAACCCGTCAAACTTCCTCCAGAATATTCCACCTTGGGAATGCATCTCCTCTAGTTTTTGGGCTGGAAGAGTTCGTCATTGGCGAAGACGGAAAACTCACTGCCAAGGTATGCATGCTATTTCTAGGATAGTGATTCACTTACTTTCCTCAAGTTTGTGTTAAATTTTAGGAGCGTTATGTGTAGCCGTAGCCGTCAAATAATTGATTTAGCTTGAAAATGTATTTTGAAATAAAATAAAAAAATGTGGGGATACGAATTTCTAAACTTGCGGTTTTCGGCTAAATTCAGACACCTACCGACTACTCGTACAATCATTGGTATTAAATACCTATTATAGTTTCAGCTTGTTAATATCTTCTTCGTTCCTCCGTTCGTTCTTAAATTCAACTCAAATATCTTTATTCATGTAGCCAAAGTTGCAGCACTTATGAACGTTGATAAATTATACAATAGAAAAATTCAAATAATGAAATTATAGATTATATCTAAATATACTCATTAGGGTGGATGGAACCTCTATCAGTAAAGAAGTCCTAAAAGTTAGGGCAGTACCATCCCGAGCATATTTGTCATTTATATAATCTTTTAACAGTAGGCTTATATAAATAGCTTACGTTTTTCATGAGTTAATTTATTTATCATTAAAATTGGCCAAATTACTTGGATTTTATTATAAAATCTTACAAAATTTCCCTTGAATGAATTATTAATTCTTTAGAGCCTAGTGGTTGCTACTTGCCTACTGCAAGCTTGCGCCTATTTCTAATATTAATATATTAATAATTCTACTAAACTTTTCCAAATGTTTGTAGACATACAAGTCATTTATATATATATTGCTTGTGTACGACCATTATGTTAATTTCTTTAAACTTATTTCACTAAACTTATTCCATGAGATTCGCTTAGGGATAACCCTAAGCGAATCTCATGGAAGCGTATAGCGTATAAGCGTATATACTTCAGAACAAGTATATATTGTATTTGTGTAAGCATTACTTCCCCCAAGAAGCATTTCATATGACATCACACTATGAACGTAGGAAAAATTTACTAATCTAGCTGTTCCTGTGTCAGTTACCTGACGGATTTTATATACTTACATCAAAAGCTGCAGAGCTGAAATATCTCTATCTCTCTCTATCCTCTGAAAACGGTAAATAAACATTTTGCGTCATTACTTATTGGTAGTGACTAGCCCGAGTCTGGTCAAATACCATTCTCCTATTGTGCGACTGACGTTAACCTAATGTCTGTTAATATTTTCAAAACATACTAAAAACCTGATTACATTTGTACAAAATTCGGTTCCGCCTTTTTTATATCTATTTTTCAGTCGTGCACTCGTAGTTTTTTATGAGGAATACAATAAGAGGCTCACAAGGCCGACGTTTGTAAGAAACTGTTGAAGAACCTGTTTTATTTAACGCAGACCTAACACTAAAGCAGGCATATTTCAAAGCAGAAAACATTTGTGTTTCTTTTTACTTTAGGTATATAAGTTTGAAATAGGATTCCAATGACACAAAAGAAATATACATATACATATGTATTAAACAACGTTGATTGTACTGCGTGCCTTCGGATGCAAAGTTAATTTCGATATCTCACTAACATTAAAATGATTTTAGTGCAAGTATTAGAGGAATGTATAAAGTTAAGAATATGAATTAAAACTTTTTTATCATATTGATATGAGAAGTAATTAATTAATTTTAGTTCAGCGTCAGTTAATAAATGTAAATCTCTAAATTGATTTACGCTTCTTCTCTTTATCAATTAAGTATTTTAACAATCAATCAATCAAAAGCTGCAGTCCATGGACATAGGCCTCCCCCGATGTACGCCATAGCACCCGGTCCTCTGCCTTCCGCATCCAGCCACCTTTTTTAGTTCGTCCGTCCAGTCCGTCTGGGAGGCGTCCTACCTTTCGTTTACCTATTCATTGTCTCCACTCAAGGACTTGTTTGCTCCAACAACGGCTGTCGGCCCTTCTACAGATATATAGCGCATTGCCACTTCAGCGTACATTTTCTGCTAGCCATGCCTCTGTCTTTATAGTTCTTTGACAAATGGCCTTATTTTGAATTTCTAATCTAACATATGAAATTAAGACCAGTTGAGATAGCCTATTCTTTGAATTTGAAATTTTTCTATTAGACGATTTTGATTACATCAAATGTATTTTCTAATGTAAAACAATATTGTTAAAAATATATAGTATAAGTAAGCGTGAGAGTAGAGTGATAAAAAACCGCAGCACAGAAAAATAGTAATAGAAGCTACTAAATTCCATAAAGTGCAGTATCGGTGCGCTTATAGCGGTTACAAAACAGAAAATTCCTGCTGTGGTAGTTAAAACATTCTTCATTTGAAACACACACACACACATACGTACAATATTAAATGTTTATATATATATATATGTATTTATATGAAATATTGTATATAGTAGTATTATATATAGTAATATTGTATATATTTCCAAAAAAGACGCAGATCAGATTAGATAAAAAAACAATCTTGCTATCTGAAGTTAGACGGAGGCCCATGTCCAAAAGCAAACTTTTATAGGCTCAATGATGGTGATAATGTTGAGAGCAAAGATGGCAGCAGAAAATTGGCACGCTCCGTGATCTGATCGCTCTATCTATAATATCTTGTCATCAATTGTCTAGGCACAAATTATATGAAATGATTTCTCTCTTTCTCTTTAATTTCTAGAAGATTCTATGTAACTTAACTCATTTTGGAGTCAGGCTTACGGCTCTGGTCCATTTAAAACCGGTAAGCCTCTCATAGCTGACAGTAGAATGTTGCGACACTCCAAAGCACACGTAGAACAACCACAACAAAAAACAGCAATTTATTCATGATTCAAAAAAGCCAAAACATTATTTGTTTCGGTTACAGAACAATATTCTTAAACGCTTTGAAACTCGTATACAATTAACGTAATTTTTTTAAGGAAGTGAAATATGAATTAACTCACGTAATCCAAATTCATTGTGTGCTACATGTATACACATATAAATAAATGACATGCTATGAAAGATATACATTAAAGCACTTCAATTTTGTTTTACTTTTAACACTCATGATTTTACAAGAACGTTCCATCATAACACTAACAGCAAATAGGTTGATCTCTTGATTATATTTTCTATTCCTTTATGTAAGTTGCAGTGTTTGTTTGTATTATGATATTACTTCAATTACCTACCATAAATATTTAAGTGACTGATTGTATTCATACTCATTTAAAAGTACACATGTTATATGTATCTATTTAATCTTGCATGGACAAAATTATCTGTAGTACTGCCACATACAAGTCTCAAAAGCTAAAAAGATTTTGTGTGGCACATTTGTAATTACTAATTCAATTGTAATTACTAATTTTGAATGACAATTCCCGCGTTAGGAATTATTTCAGTGTCAGAATTCACAAACATGCAAACAACGGACACCTGGACCCGGCAACAATTTGTGAATCACACGGGTCAATCACGTAAGAATCGAACCCACGCTCTCTGGCTCAGCAGTTAAGATCGCTAACCACTAGGTCAACGGGACTTTTTTTTCATTCAATAATATATAAGAAACGGGGCCTGGTCAATATTATCAACAACGAGTACGCTTTATATGAAGCAATCTTAATTTGGCAAAGTGCCTTTGGTACTTTAACTTCTAAAGGCGACGATACGAGAATCTGTCTGGCTATTAAATGTTGCAATATTGGTAATTTACGTATTATTATTATTATAATTAAATCCGTACTTCAATAATCAAAGGAATGTCAACTCCAACATCCAAATATATCACTATTTAGGTATGTATTTATTCCACATTCGAAAATCGTTTATCTTTGTCGCGATGCTATTAATGGAAATTCCATCAACACAGGTTCCTGGAAAGTATTGAAACTATGAATGTGTTGGAATTTCCATGAATAAAACTATAGTCTACTAAAAAAATCTACGCCACTTAGAAGAAGAACGTAAAAAGACTACGACCGTATGTATGTATAGGTATACAAATTTAAAAAACAAAATATATTTTTTCTATAACTATCACTTCTTTCTCGTAGACTTACATTGCAAGGATATAAATATTTTAATATGAGCAGACGGGTTACGTGATGGTAAGTGACAAGAGTCGCAAGTGCGTTAACCAATTTTAAAGGGAGAGGGGATGACAAAGGGGAAAGGGAAACGGTGGTTTGTTTATCTTTACAACATAATGAAACGAGAGCAATGTTTTGATTTTAATTTATGTCTAAGTGTACTTTATAAAAAAATAAAGTAAGACGGTTATTCAGCTTTGAGGTGGGTTAAGGTTAAATGCATTAAATGAATACACAAGTGTCTCGTATTGATTAATTTAACACAATAGTGGACTGCAGTTATGCTGCAGTCTACTTTTGTGTTAAATTAATTTTAATGTGATGGAATGATTTACATATTTGACTCTAAATTATTTTTGCCATTTACCATATAGATGACCCGCTTATTTAAAAATCTGTAAAATGCTATCTGCATTAATTTACTACATTAACAATTTCAGATTTAAATCCAAATAAAAGAAAGTAGGTTACCGTAGACCATTGCTATTGAAAGCTATGTTAATTATCAAAGTTCGCGTAATGAGCACTGAGCTACTGTCGAACTCAAACTTAAAGTCAATGCCTTTTAAGCTACCAAAAGAGATACACGACGGCGACAGCGCAGTCGTGTATCTCTCAAAAAATCAATTCCATTGAATTTTATATCAAAAGATGATGCGTGACGCCATACGTTACTGTTATCAAATCGTATATATTTAGCATTGTTTTGATAACATTATTAGAAATAAAAGTCTTATCGGAGTATAATACTCGTAATATAACATGATTTAAAAAACTATATGATATATTAAAAGCGACTTCTCTAAAGCGACTTCCGTTTCCTGGTTTCCCGTGAATCCTTAGAACAATGTGCCACTATATGGCCACCGCACCACAAATGGTGGTCTTGTATTTTACTAAGAATTATTACATGTTTTCTTTAATCGGCTACAAGGTAAGAACACATGGATAAGAAGTTACCTTTTGCTTTGTATGATTATATGTAATAAAATATTTTGTACATACTTTATACTCCATCCTGAGAAAGTATATACACTAGCTTTTGCCCGCTACTTCGTATGCTTGAAATTTAGAATGAAATCAATACAGACGGACAAAAATGCTAAAACGGTTTTCTTGACTTCGGGTTGTCTAATAAAGACCCCCCCGTTTTAGTTTTCTTGAATATCTATAATGCATAGTCATATTTTTGTTACAATTTTAGTAGAGTATAATTGTTAGATAAGATACTGTTCAAAATAATGTATCTAGCCTATATTGAAACCATGTGATATAATAATAAATTAATTATTTATAAATAAAAAAAAAACAACATACGTATGTGTGTGTTTACATTCGTGGCATTTATCAAAATAACATAATAATATCGTCCTAAAATTTATGTATTTTATGCGCCGCAAAAATAAACGTTAGCTATATTCCATTGTTCATTCAAATTTTATGGCATTATAAATTTTGTAGTTGTCTGTAATTACTATAATAACAAATTGCTAACATTTGTTCCGGGAGGACACTTGAGGGTTAACGATCATCGAACAGGGATTTCCCGCCTTAACTTATCTTTACAAAATAATGTATGATGCCATCGCTTATGCACCTACCTATAAATAATATTAGATTAAGGTATTTAAAGCTGCTCTAGATTATTACTAACGCAATATCAGTGATATCTGTACTGATATACCTGTGTAATTATATCACTTAGTATATCACACGAGGCAATGACATACATAACAAAGATTATAAATAAAAGATTACGCAATTTATCATTTGAACAGCTTTTGCTCTTGAGACATGTTACCTTATGGAACGCTTTGCCATTATAACTGAAAGACACATTTGTTGTGAATCGAAACATGCATCATCATTTCCTCAACTATTGAACAAAATTCGATTCAGAGTTTCCTTTAGATACCCGCGTGCCCTTTCTCCTCCACTCTATCAAACAGTTCAGTAAACAGTTACATGTACCTCATGGACATTCGTGGTGACTCTCTTAGGAAGCCCCAAAAGTAATTGAGTCAATTTATTATTGACCTATTTTTAGTTACAGCCCCTTATCAATTTCTGTGTGGACCAGTGTGTTTATAAAGCCTAATTGCGTAAAGACAATAATATATTACCGGTAAGAAATGGTTAGTATGTTACTGTAACTTATTATCTTTTATTTGATTTAACCATAAAAATTCATTAGAGTGTCACCGTTTACTGCCGCACAAAGGCTTCCCCCTTAAGACATAGTATGTGCTTATGTAAAATCTGGAAAATTCTACACGTGACTAATCAGTACATAGCGATCGTGTTATTTCAATGTTGCAGTGCAATACGGCTAACCTGCGTATTTATAGTATAAGGTCGATTTTCCGAATAAGTCTTTATAGTTATACGTTTATTCACGTAGTGTGAGTGTAGTGAGTTTCTTAAAAAAAAAATCATTAAAACAGTCCAAATTGCACGTTCACAGGTTTTTAATCTATTAAATGTCAAGTTTTTGCTTTGATGCTTTTGATGCTTAGGAAAGGGTCTTAGGTGTTCTATAAATATGTAACGGGTGAACCTATAGACACTCTTAGAACTAGATACTTTAGTTTCAAAGTAATTTGTAACATAGAAAATTAATCAAATATGGAAGGAACTAATAGAGAAGGGATGAAATATTTTGTTATATGTAGCTGTAGCTGTAGTGTTCAACCCTTCATAGTGATTACTTCAAACAGATTTCTAACAAATGATTATATTAACCGTGTAAAGTTCGATGGTTGTTAAAACATAGGCGGGTACTTCAGGTGCAGAATCAGCGATCTATTTCTGTCTTCGTTAAAACAAATTTGCATATACTGCCAGATACATATTGTAACTGAAACTGAGAGGTGTGTCTCGATAATAGACCATTGATTGGCTGACTGCCATTCCACATATATAGCTGCTAACCTTTACATCTTATTAGACGTATATAGATAAACATACTTATTTTTTATATCATAAAAATAGCTACCTATCTCTTACAACTCAAATGATTTGGTTGTCTAACCTTAGGTATTCATAGAAAACAGTGCACCAGCTGATTCTCTACCTACTTATATTCTCTCTTACATTGAATACATAAACTTTGGTTTAGTCAATTTCCTGACAATCCTACGGTCCTGATAGTCGCGGAATCAATCAAATAATAACATTAAAACTAGTAATCTTAAGTTATATAATATTAGTACGGATAATGTTACGTTAATTTAATTTTAATTATAATATTACGTTATTTTTTAACGTGTGGAAACCCTCACGGGTCAGCACCCTACTGGGACCAGTAACGTGGTATGTCGGACTCGAACCGACTAAAACCACACGGTATTTCGTCACATAGTCCTACTGCCGGGGACTCAGGTGTACCCTTGAAAGGCAATCCCTGTGCACCCCGGCAGACTTGGCCACCTATTGAACAACAGACGACCCCGTTGTGGTGTAGCTTCACTATTCAAAGAGGCGCGCGCGAAACACGACGCCGTCTTGGGCCTGCTTCTGCTAGAGCGGTGGATAGCCCTATCCGTCACCCTCAGGCCAGCGCTTATGGAGGCCGGAAATCAGCTTGCGTTGTCCGGTGTCTGGTGCGTCTTCTGCGGGATGGGAGAGCACTAGACCTCTGCTGTTCGCTTTCCGTCACCTCCTTGGCGTGTATCACCTCCTCGCAAAACGAGGCAGCAGAATCCCACGCACTCTCGCTAGAGACCATGGACTTTATCATGGTCTCCAACGAGAGGCTACCCACACCTATGGCCGCCGCGAAGTGAGAGTAGAGTGTGCAGTAAAGTGTCCTCGACCGCAAACCGAAATAAAAATCCTGAGATTTGAAAACCTATCAAATGCATAGAAAATAGCTGATGTTTTTTTAATTGCTGCGCAGATTTTCTTGAAAACTTTTTAATAACACTCGTTTAACCTTACATGCAAAAAAGACTTAATAATAATCGGTTCATAGCCCCTATTTTCTTCGGGGCTTAAAAATAAGTTTATTCGCTGTAGTCTGTACTGTCTGACTGCACGTTTACAGAGGTCATTAGGGGTGTTGGAAAGATGTAATTTTTAGTAAGCATGGCAACTCCTAATACTATCATGATATCAATAAGGATGACTGTAATGTCAAGTCTGGACTGTCTAGGATATGTTCGTAGTGTAAATTACAATGATGTCTAAATTGTAGCATAAAACATCGCGTAATGGTATGGGCCTAGAAGTTTACGGAGTTAATACGTTCACGGTTCGAAAATGGTTGCTGGCTATCGTTCGAAAATGAGTAGATAATTGAAATAAATCAATCATAAGATTTGAAACGAAATTGATTCGCTCAAATTGGTAGAAGCTTATAAGAAATAATGTGTAATAAACTAAAACTTTGCAGGTAGTTTTACATTAAAGAAATGTGGTGCTAGTTTTATAAGACAAAAAATATCACAAAAAGTGTTAGGTTCCACCGAGATTTGAACTCGGATCGCTGGATTCAAAGTCCAGAGTGCTAACCATTACACCATGGAACCGGACAGCGGTGATGACGAAATTTCGGGTTACTTTTGAAATCCGGTTTTATAGATTTAAATAAGGCTTTGTACATTTGTTTACGGGTTTATCATTTAGATTATTTCAATTTATTATTAAAGATAAATATTTTAAAACTTAAGTAAGAATATAAATCCTCAAGTTAATGTAAATACTATAAAATTATATTGATTACAGACTACACTCGCAATGAGTGTAGTCCAATCCAATTATGACATAACATTGTCACTATAGTCAGTCATGACAGTTGACCGTCACCTATTCAGCGTAGGCGTATGAACATTGATACATATTTTTTTCTTTTATTTACATATTTAATGGTATCTTTATTTTTAGCATGTATACCTTTGTAAATTGTTATTTTGTTTTCTTTTGTATCTTTGCATGCGTCATCCATTATGGCGATAAGGCGCCATCTGATAATAAGCGCTGCACATCATGTGCATTTATGCTGAGATTGCGACCTTCTGCAAAACTTCTATACTTATATAATGGTTCTTTTGATTGTTTTTTTTTGTTTTTTACTGCTCTTTTGATTGTGAATATTACAAATGGTCGTATTCTCAATATAACATTTTTCTTTCTTTCTTTTTAAAATGAAATTTTCAAATCTCTTTTCAAATTTCGACAATAATACCTATTATATTCTTGACGCAGTATAATATGAAGCACATGATAATAATAATTTCAATTTATTTCACTGAGAGGCATTTACTTTCACATGGTTGCATAATATTACCACCAGCCACCATTAGTGCCATTTATAAATTAAGTCCCAGACACTCCCTCAAAGATAAATTTAAAGAGATTAATATTATGACTGTGCCCTCTCAGTATATTTATGAAAATCTCATAGTATAAATACTAGGAACAAAAACAAATTTGTTGTTCCCAACACCAGGCTCAAGAAAATAGGTGGTTCGTTTATATGCCAAAGTATACATTTCTATAATAAGCTTCCTAGCCAAATACAAGAACTAAGCAATAATACATTTAAATCATTTATCAAAAAAAAAAAACTAAGTCAGAAAGCTTTTTACACAATTAAAGATTACATTGAGGATAAAAAGGCTTGGGAATGAGCTGCTTCATTAATGTACATAAGCCTTTGTTTTTCGTTTATACTTTTTGCTTTTTATTTTATACACATTGACATTTTATATTTTACTTTTTGACATGAATACTTACTTTGTTAAGTATTATATTGTTTTTTTTTTACTGTTTTAATCTTTGTACTTTTTGACATGAATACTTTGTTAAGTATAATATATATTTGCTTTTATTTTTTAATTTAAAAATTTAATTATTGTAAATGTGAGATAGTCCTCACATATATGTAGGTTATTTCTTTTTTTTTTCTTTTCTCCTTTTTTCCAGTAAGTTTGTGTTTTTAACGATGTCTGACTGTTTGAGTACTTTTGCTTTAATTGTTATAACCTATTTACAAAATAAAGATCATTTATCATTTACCTATAAATAGCGAAGATATCGCGCAACAAACACCGACCGTATGAGAGCCATGCTTAGGCAGGAAGTGGCTTGCTTTTTCAGAGTAATACCACATCCTCACAGAAATCCCGTACACAAACAATGCTTGCATTGTATTTCTGAGTGAGTAAGGGTACCGGAGGCCATACTCCCCTTTCCCATGATCCCCACTTTCTCCTACCTCGTCACCCTCATAAGCTGGCAGCACACTTAAGGATCTTGAGTTGCAGGTGTCCATTGGCGGCGGTTGTCACTTACCGTGACCCGTTTGTTCGTCTGTCCTCCAATATAATAATTTTTCCATCGCCCAAATTTCTATAATAATTAATTACAGTATTAAAATGGCGTATAATGCAGTTTCATCAAGTTTCAATTATCTGGCAGTTAAAACAAAGGTTTGATGGAATATAATCTCAAATGTTAGTGTTATTTGCCTATAAAATCAACATTTTCAACAATTCATCAACAATTTAAAATAGCCAAAGTGGTAACAAATCACACAAAAAGATAGATAACTAGATCCTATAATGTATATACCTATATCTCTTCTACCTACGAAATCTAAAATCTTTGAAAAACTTGTGGATTACTAAGACATCTCAATTTAAATTCAGGTTTAATACACGACAATTTGGATATCTTAAGAATGCAGTGACCATAGATCTAATATGTAACATAATAAAGGACGTTACATAAGTAAATGATAAGAAAAAAGTGTACATGTGTTTTCTTCGACAGTCGTTCGTACAGCTTTTGATACAGTGAACCACGAATTATAAACAAACTAGAACATTATGGTGTACAAGGTTTAGCTGAACAATTATTGAGCTCTTATTTAGAGAATCATAAGATGTTTGTTAAAATTGATGCTTGATTGAAAAACATTTTGTCCTATTTAGCAGTTTAAAAAACACATTTTTCATAATCAGTGACAAAATTTCAGACTTGATAAAGCACTGTCTGCCCATGATTGATACAAATACAATTTTTCCTGAGAATGTCATAATTTACACAGTGGAATAGGTGACCAATAGTTTTTAATGACTGGTTTACTGACTGGTTTTTCATACTCTCACAAAAAATAATGACATTCATAGTAACACAACGAATGGAGATTAAATGGATATGGTTAAGGATGTAAAATTTTTAAGGGTCCATGTTGATTGTTATCTAAATTGTAAAGATGTACTTATATAGAAAGTGCAGTTAGCTCTGCATGCTATGTTCTTAGGAGCTTGAGAAACGAGACGTAGTTAGAGCAACTTCTATATATTTACTATTCACATGTTGAATTCAAATTGAGTTACAGTATTCTATTTTGGGGTGGTAGTTATGAATATAATATTCAAAAAGCAAGGTGAAGGATCTTGAAATTCTAACTGTACCTAGTCTATTCGTGATGGTTCTAATTATGAATTTAGCTAAAAATATCCATAAGTATGAAACTTATGAAGTGATGAAATGTGTTGAAATGAAAACCGGTTGTGAACCGATCCGGTAATTTAGAGAGGGTCGAGGACAAAGTTTAGACAATCATACCAATTTATACCAAATAATAAATGGTCGCTTTTTTTACTTTACAGTTGCCAGTCGCAATAAAATCCAAGGCCCTTCAGTGGAAGAAGATAGATTCATCGGATCATTTATACATACCGGAGAATACGGTATGCAAGGCGTAATTTTTTTTTACGAAGGATGCTAAGGTTGCAAAACAGACGGTTTGTTTGGTACCGGAATTAAGAACCGAACTGATGTTGGATTGGCTCCATAAAATTTAAAGCTCCATTTATTGCTGTTGGAAACGCAAATTTGAATGTGGCACTATCTGAAAAGGTTCATTACAGACATACATATAAAAATTATTACACTGACTATAAGAATATAAAGTATAGTATTTTGACATTGATCTAATGCTTTTGTCGATCTGTTGACCTTTCAAGCTTAGTTATTGCGCTGCAGCAAAATGTTGATAAGACGACTGCAGTATTTTATGTACCTACTTACCTACCTATATTATTTATGCACTTAATATTCACATGTGATGATTTATATATAAGCACCTATTTTAATACACTTACTGTTTAGTTAGAAAGAAAACGACATTATGAACTAGGGTTTTTAATATTATGTACACAATATGACACTTCTACACAATGTCTCTCACATTCTAATCACTAAGTGGGATATTTAGAGCATTTGTTATTAGTTTATATTATATTTATTTAATTTAACTTTTACAAATGTTTCAACTTCTTCAAACGTCTATTGCTTAGACTGTTTCTTGTCGGACGGACGGGTCATCGTGTAGGAGTACATTGATATCATTATATTTGTTTTAGTTCTCCAATGTATTGACAAATCACGATAATTGTTTAGCACTTAATAGAGCGCACTTAATGCTTACTTATCCTTTGTAGTAGGTAATGAAAACTTAGTTATGAAATTGTAACCACATACGTCTTGCTATTTAATTGTAGATCTCATACTGTAATGTTATTCTATTTATGCCGCCGTTATGTTTTCTTAGTAAATGATTGCCACTATGTTTATATAATCATTAAGAGCCAAAATATTGGTGTAGTAAAATTGTTTTATTTGTTTTAATTGGTGAACTTACCTTATTTATAATAAATTCTGTAATCTGATATTAATATTATAACATTCCAAAATTAATGTACCACATATCGCACTTACTCTCAAATAAGAAAACGAGAATTATGTGTTTAAAATTTATTCTTAACATTATGTTAAAAGCTATTTTACTTTTGATACTAAATCATTTTCTTAAAAAAAATAAAAGTAACAGTTAGAAAGCATTCCCAATATTATCATATTTTTTTTTGTTATGAATGACATTATTTGAGCGTAAGTGTGCTTTATGTATTAGTGCAAAACAGTTTTTTTACCATGAGTATTGTTTTAAGTATTTTTACTATCTATTACTTTTTATGTTGAATAAGTGGCTACTTCATTCACAATTACTTGTAATTTATGAATGTTTATATTAATTTAATAAATCGTGTCTTAACTGAAATACTGTTTTATCACCTTTTAAAGCGACGGTCCGCTATAGACGACAAACGAAAACCTGCCGTTTAGTGGGCATTTTTTTGTTTATATTATATTATAGGGGGACAGACCAACAGAACCCGTCTGTTGGTGGTAAGTGACACAATCCAACCTGATGGTAAGTGACAACCGCCGTCCATGGACACCAACAACTCTGAGTCGTAAGTGCGCTGTTCGCCTTTGAGGGTGTGAGGGTGGGTATGTGGGAAGGAAAAAGATAGGGGAATGAGGAGATGAGAAAAGGGGGGAGAGGGAAAGGGAAGAGGAGGGAAGAGGAAAAAGGAGAGGGAAATTTGGGCCTCCGGAAACCTTACTAACTTGGGAAATTCAACGCAAGTGTTGCATTTCCCAAATTAGGCTCTACCACGTATTATATTACAAAAGTTATATTTGTATGTATTTTTGAATTACAAAAAAATACATACAAATGTTACTTTTGTTTTTATTCTCTAATATTTAAGTAAAGTACAATAATTCTAATATCTCTATAGTATTTAAAGCACAACAAATTTATTTAAGAGTAGAATACCGATATTTAAAAATATTCAAACGCGATATGCGATATTTGACGTCCTCTACTCGAAGTCGGCAATAACCAACAGTGACGGGTAAGAAAGAAATGATATCTATATGTTATCGATTTTTTTATTTTAAAAATAGTTATAAAGTAGACGTTAATCAAACTGTTTTATTCTCGTCCCGGTGTCTATAATACAATCTTGCAAGTCAAACTTGAACCTATGTTATTAAACAAATATTGTTATTAAAATACGTGCATTTGAACATAAAACCTACTTTTTTGGAGTCGATTAAATTCCATATTATAGTTTCGAACGTATAGGATAAAAAACCTCTAGCTGTCATGTTCTCCTGGTACTTTAAACAAATACAGCAACCATATTGTCATCAACATTTTGACCGCCACAGTAATGTACCCACTTTGTAAAATATATATGCATGGAAAATGCTTTAAATGTACCTGAAGATTAGTTAAATATAAAATATATAGAAGATTACTAAAATATAAAATATATAGAAAAAAGTGCTGAATTTTTATATTACAATCAAAAGAACTTTCATTTAACATTATGGTAGAAGTCAACAATCAGGTATTGTTCTAAATGTTCAATAGTAAGATCTTGTCGGGTCGTCTTCGATAAATCAAAATATTTTTATAAGTGGAAAAGCATCGCTTTAGGTCTTTAATAGTTTCTCCAAAACTTCTGCAGTTACATTAAAGAAGTAAGTAAGAAGTAACCTTCCGAAAAATATAGTAAATATAATGAAAATATGCATCATCACTAGATCTTACATAAAATATGCAATGACCGCTGAGAATAGGGTAATTATGCAATATCCAATGCAAATGCTTATAATCCGGTCTCTAGTCATCATAAGGTCCAAAATGATGCCACACTACAAATAATAAGAACGTTGAAGTGTCAGTGACTTTGGCTGGATTCTGGTGGATGTAAGTGGTTAACAAGAATGAATATTGAATAGGAAGCGGAATGCATGCATTTGTATCCTTGCATCAGTGTGGTATACTCAATTTAATATTATCGTATTTTATAAAGGTACAGCTATTTGTTAAACTACATAAAATAGTGGTTATAGCGTTTTAAAAATACTAATACACATGAACTATGTATTTGCTCTCATATATGTATATATATATATATTAATTATTATATTTTCTTAATAAAGTCAAAAGGTACGACACAATATTTTTATCAGTATCAAAAGTTTCTCTAAAACCTGTTTACTATAGTAAGTAGTTGACTTGTCATATCAATAGCGCAGACCTTGGTCCTCTCTTATTTCAGAGCAGGGATGACTGAAAGAAACGGGTAGTCATCACTCATCTGAATGAATCCTGTCCTGAGACCGTTTTCTGTTGTACTGCCTTTGTAGAGCATGAATCGTCTTTTCCATGAGTGTCATTAATTCCGTTGGATTTATTTTAATAGTTATGGTGAAAAGAAAAATCATTGTTAAAGAAAACAATGGAACGCTGCAAAATATTTATATTTTTTTAATTATTATAAGACAAAAAGGCACCATACAGTACCTAACCACATTGTTCTGTGACACACAAGAAACCACTGAATGTAGTCAAGTATATGTCCCTTTTTACACTAATTTTAAATCTAAATTAATGACTTAACTGATGAAATGAGTTTGAATTAGAATACTAGATTTTTCTTCACAAAAAAAACCTGCTTATTACAAAGCCAAATATAAATTTCAATTTTGACTTCGTAAATTTCAGTAGGTACAAAAGGTAAAGTACAAAATCTTTCAATCCATAAATTTATTAATATGGTATGATTGAAATGTGACAAAATATTATTTGTTTTTTTTAAGAAGTACTTAACGTATATGTACATATTTATTATATAACCCTCCCATATTTATTTTCTATAATCTAAGTCAAACTAAACAGACCTACAGCTTCATGGGTTTAGTCATACTGGTGTGAATTCTTGAATTCAATTATATCTCTAGATTTAAAACTGAATGTTTGAATAGTAATCAGTTGCAAATCAATTATAGTACAAACCTTAATAAAATTAGTCTGATATTTTGACTAAATTTTTGCAGAAATAAAAATGTTGTATGACTTTAAATGATGTTTAATGTAGTCTCTACTAAATAGAACTTTGAAAAAGTCAGTCTTATATATATTCCTTACTCTGGCAAAGTAATTTTCACATATTATCAATGTTCTTAAGTGTTTTTAATTGTGCAACTTTTATAAAATAGTAACAATGACCTTTTACTTCAATAAAAAAAATTAAGGCATCTAAGCAATTTCAAAATAAATTGATAAGGAGTGAGCAGACTAAATACCATGTGTCATGAGAGGTATAGGACCTAATATTTTTTTATAGTCTTTCTGATAAGAGCCATGCGCTGTCTATGAGCTTCAGTAACTGCTGCACGTTTGTATGGCCGGAGTTCATCATTACCAAATCCTGGGATCCACATATTCCATTGCCGTTCTGAAAATATAAAATCAGCCTTTTACACTACACAGTGATGTATAAAATTAAAAAAAAAAAGTATTTAGGAGTATTCAGGTTAAAATTTTTAGGTTTGTGAATTTTTAATACTATGTGGTTGAGACTTATTCATACAGAGCAGCCGTAAAGATTTCTGATCTATGATGATGTACATCCTGCCAAGACACTGATTAAATGGCAGTTCTATCATAGTGCATTTTTCTGATGATGAGTATGATTAAGACAGCAGCCCATTTGATAACATTAGAATAATATAAAGTGGACACAACAGTGTCTACAGAGAAAATGCACAGTAACTTCAGCATTCATAACAATTTATAAATCACTGAACTTAAGAAAATGCTTAAAAAGTGTTTTCTTGATTAAATGCTCAGGATCGAAATGATGATTACTAAATAAATAGTTAAATAAAGCTATGACTCACCGAGGTGTAATTGTACATCCCTTAATTCCACATTAGGAGCATGTCTATGTTTAGCAACTGAGCATGAGGCGCTCAATGCTGTGTCTATGAAGTCATCAGCCAATTGTAATAACATTTCCTCCACCTCTTCATCAAGCTGCACTGTAGGGTCTACTTCACGAACTAGTTCTTGTAAACGAGGTCGACTGAGCAACTGACAAGGCATTAAGTAAGTTTATTTATGAAGTACATACATGTACATTGCTGCTCTAAGTAATGTTAGAAATTCAACAGTGGAGCAGCAAGAAATCACTTCTTACGTAGGTAGTCTGAATCTGTTATATTATATGAAGAGTTATATGAAATCGAAAGACTCATCATACTGCCAATGTTACTGTGTGAAAATATAGTCTCACCTGTGAAGTCTGATCCCCTGCACCGCTTTGATTAGCTTTAGCGCTTACTTGCGACTGTGTACCCATTGGACTATGTTGTGTAGGTGATCCTTGTATAGAAGTAGACTGCAACTGAGGGCTTTGCAGTGGATTGTTCGCGTAATGAATAGCTCCTTGGTTTGTATTACCTATGGTGGGCATGTTTGCAGCTTGACCCATAGAATTATTAGACATGATGGTTGTCTTGTTAAATTTATTTTAAGAGTTTAAGAAAAAAACTTTTCCTACTCGTGTTGTTCAACAAATCATAATGTCAATCTGACTTGACAGATGCGGTTATTTGTTAGACTTTTATAAACCAAAGACAATTAAGTCCTTACGGCAATGGGTCTTTTGGTTGAAATATACCTATTTCTAGAAAAAAAGAACGACTTAATATGATACCTTTTGCTAAGATATAATATGATGACCTTTTGTTTTAGAATAAGTTCCTCGTTTTTATTTAAATTGCTAATAGAACTAAAACCACACCTATCAAGAGTCCCAACAGTAGCAATTTCATTGGATGCACCACTGAAATGTATCAATAGTACATATTTTTCTAAAAAAATATCTATTTAGTTTTTTATTATGAATTATATATATCTCCAAGAATATTTTAAATAATAAAACTCTATAAAGTTAAAAAGTAAAACGAGGACTTGGGTCTGACGGCATCAGCTAGTTCGAGTTATAGGTATGCGATTCTGACTTGTTTGAACTATTGCTTGTACTTTCCCAATCCATCTATATAAGCCTTTCCCTTTCTATACTATTTTTCCTGTCATCATGATCCAAATTTGTCCATTTCATTTCATAGTGCCTGGATGACGGCAAGAGGCCTACCCTTTAATTCAGTTCATGACTAAATTATAATCGTCAAAATGTGGGCGGTAATTACGCCTATATCTACCACTTCGGGGATAAAGGCATATTCAATTTGTGAATAACAGGCAGACTTTAAACGTACGCTAACCCTACTCCTCAGTTGTTCAACCATGAGGTCGTGGTTAAATAATAATGCCATGGTTTGGATAATGCATCTCTTCGATGCGTCTCTGTTTACCGTGTTAAGAAGGCTTGTTACAGCCTTTATCAACGCTCTTAAACGCGTACCCTACCCGTAACCCTACCGTACCGAACGAAATGGGTTTTCGGGATCAGCTGTTGGGGTAGCTGACCCGATAAGCTGTTCTGGTACTTTCCTACGTCTGTGCCAGCTGGCTGATTGAGGTGAGGATATCTACTTAGCCGGCCAGGCTGTATAAGCCGTCGAACCGTAGCTAAGTAGATAATACTAGGAGCAAGGAAAGGTGCCAATGTTAGCCGGCTAGGCTGGTTAGTCTTTGAACCGTAGCTACTGAAGTGAAATACCAGGGAATGTTTAGAATCGACTTATATTTGATTAAAAGTATGCCAGTTATATTTAAATTTTTGTCCATTAAGTAACGTAGTTACTTTACAGCACAATATATGGATTAATCAATAACATTTCTTATTCTATATTTGCAATATTTAATGTGTAGGCAACCAATCAATTGCTGCGTTGCTGTTATCGTTGTCTGTGTGCGTGAGTATAAATTATGCATCGCATAAAAACGCGTTGTAGCGCGGATCGCGTTCATTCGCCGCTTGGTATGTAGTGTGAGTGGATGCGTGCTCTCTTGATGCATGTTTAGCGCTTCACAGTACGTGGCATGTGTACGCCACAGGGTTATTAAAAAAAACAAATTCTGATTGTCTATTTATTTGCAAGTAGTCACTTTAAATAGCAAATTATATAAAAACATACAGCTAGTCAATTTCATCCAGTAGCGACGAACCATCAGAAAAGTCTTCGTCTTCAACAAGAAATCTGTCCGCCGATATGATACTATTCGTTAACAGTGTCTTAGAAAATTCCTTCGAAAAGTCTCTGACCGCGTTGTAGACATTCCAAGAGTTATACTTAAGACGTCTGTAACAATATATTATTAATATTAACTCAACTAAAATTACCTATCACTAAAAATATATAATTCCAAAGAAGCCATGTATTAAAGTTATAGAGTCAACCTACAGAGCAATTAAAATAACCGCTTTTTCTGGAGCGCTTCGTGTGACGACACAGTCTATATCACTTCTTTTTTTTTTTACGTGTGGAAACACCCTCGGGCCGTCATCCCACCGGTGTTTTCGGTGGAACGGTGTGTCGGAATCGGACCGACTAAAACCACACGGTGTGCCACCCTGCGCCTGACATAGGAGGAATCCGGGAACAGCTTTGGTAAGAAATCCGGACCCCTCCTAGCGCCTGTTGCCCGCAACAGCGCGGGCACCACCTTCGGGTAACTCTCAATTAGGCAACGTCCAGGCACACCAGGACGTCGCCTCCTCGCGGCTGGCCATATGGCGGATGGAGGGGAAAACCCGTCCCGACCACCCGCGGCCATACTCAGGGCGGCATGAGGCTCTGGTAAGCGCGCCTACGCCGCCCGGTTCACCGGCGGCGCGTTGGGTCCGAGTGGAGATCGTCCTCCCGGGCCCGCTCCGCCGCCTCCTTCTGCGAGATAACCTCCTCACAGAAGGTTGCGACGGCGGTGAAATTCTTGTCTCTACCGGCCATGGAGCGTATGATGGCCGGTAGCGAGAGATCCTCTCCGATGACTTCAGTGAGGACCCGACGCTGCGCCGCCCAAGCGGGGCAGTCTGCGAGCGTATGTTGAGCCGAGCCCTCACCGCAGTCGCAGTGGTGGTAGGCGGGACTCAATTCCGTCCTAGCGACCGAGTGCAGGTACTTTCCGAAGCAGCCGTGCCCGGATAGAACCTGCATCAGTCGGAAAGAAAGAGTCTGCCCATTCGACGATGACCGGCTGGAACGCCTCCACAGCGGCAAAGCCAGCACGTGGGGCCTCCAGCCGGGACGACCAATGAGCCATCGTGGCTCGACGAGCGGCTTCACGCTACTCGCGTACATCTTCGCGCGGGGGCCGTCTGCCGCTACCCGCCCGGAACTCAGCCGTCCGCATTGTCCAGGGCCACCCGTAAGCCCAGCGCCTCGATGCGCCGGACAGTCTATATCACTTCTAACCTAACCTAACACTCGGTGACATATATATGCCTACTTTGATGTTGTAGTCTTTTACGTCACATTCAAACACCAATTGCACTACTCAAGTATTTCTGAAGTTTTCTTCAGTTTTCGTTAACTTGTAAAAAAAAGTTCTTGCTTAAAAAGTAAGTAAAATTGATGGAGGGATAGATAAGAAGTTATAAAGGTTCTTAGAAAAATATTTGACTCTTATTTATGCATATTCCTCACTTGCCAATCACCGCAGTTTCATCTGGGTTTATGATTGCTGTTCCGCTTCTAAAGGAGGCACTGTGAAATTTTATAGCCCTTAGGTTTCTTCAATAAACAGGCTATATAATTTGAAATAGATTTTTTTAAATCGGTTGAGTAGTTCCTGAGATTAGCGCGTTCAAACAAACAGACAAACTCTTCAGCTTTATTATATCAGTATAGATTACAGAATGTCACTATGCATTTAGAACTAAACTTTGTGTTATTTAGAACGAAAGCAAGCTTACAACTCCGCCTCCGGTTTTCTTAATTGCGTAATATGTTGAAACACTTTCAATAAGGCCTCTTTTTCTTCGTTAGTGGGATCTATTGGCGTCAAGGAGTTTGTATTTGCTATTGGAATCTGCAAAATCAAATAAAATTATTATTAAATTAGTAGTATTGTTTTGTTTTGAAAGACCGTAGACAGCTAAGAAGTAAGTAGCCGACTAATGTTAATGCTTTATGTCTTATTTGTTGAAGGTCTTCTGTAAACTTCTCTCCGCTATAATAATGTGATGTGATTATTTGGTATTATTATATATACGTGATACACACGTTGTGTAATACTAAATAATAGTAGTAGTAGTATATACTGCTAATTTTAATTTATATGCAGTAATCTATGTAAGTAAATTTAATAGAAGCTCAATACCCCACAGTCAAACCGATAACACGATTTTGTGGGAAAAAGATCGATGCATCATTGTATTTTCGTCACGACAAATAAATAAATAAAAACAAAAAAAATATATAGTATTCTCTTCTCACTTTTATGTGAACTTTTTAAAAACCATAAACAAACTTCTCCTGAACTTAAGGACTGCAATCATAACTGTGTGTATAACGGGACCTAAACTTGTTAATAATCATTTACAACCAAAAGGCCGCTATTTTAATCTCCGCAAAATCGTAAACCAAACAAACCTGATCAAAATGTTGGCCTGTTTTTTTTAGTAACATAAAAACCATAAATTACCTGAAAACTGTTTCTTATTTGTTCTGTAGTCGCAAATCTCACATTCATCATTTCATGCCTAATTCTGTATATGGAATGTTTATCATTCGTATGGATATTAAACAGAATTGTTCTTCTAAACTGAAATATATTTTCAGTTGGATGTCCTGGACTCACCAACTCTTTGTATATGCCATCAATATTGAGCATTAGCACTGATGTCTGTAAAACAAAAATAAGAGGATCAATCTTTTTAGCAAATGGTGGTCCCTGAATAAACCGTGACACAAACTTAATATGTTTTGTTCGGGTTATATAGAAATACAGAAAAATATATTACGAGAACACATCTGAGAAACTGCCTCTTAGACCTATAATATTATTCTTAAATAGAAATATACAAAACATAACTCACATTATGACACAGCACATCTACAGTAAATGTACTCAAGTCGTGGATTGTCTCAGGCCATCTGGAGAACACAGTGAAAATTTTTGATCGAGAATTGCAGATCCTGTAATTAGGTTTAGCTGCAACTTTAGCTCTATGCTCTGGATTTAATAAGTTGCGATGAAACAAACCATAATGTTGTAATAATTTCTCTTGGGAATCTATAATAAAATATATGAGAAGTATACAATGCATACTGGCATATTGTGGTTATGCAAAATCTGAAGTCATTTAACTAAGTTTGGTAAAAAAAAATTATGGCATGATTATAATAACATGTAGGTTGCGTACGTGTGGTGAAAACTTGCTTCTTAATGCCGTCAGGTTTGTATCGAATTTAAAACTAAATCACTATGTTTAATATGGGGGTAGAAGTAAAGTCTCCGGCCAAATTAAAATAAACGTCTTCTTTAGAGTTCGCTATGATTTATTTTCACATATTAATATTACAAGGGAACTGCTCACACTGCCTTAAATTAGCTATTAATCACAATCGCGTTTTGTGTAAACATCATACAAAAAAAAAAACTATTTAAAGTGTCCTGGCAATTTGTCAAATATGAATTACTTAACCGAACTTGAAGGCGCAAAATATGTTAGTAGGTATTTCACTCGTTAGTGGAACAATAACAATACAAACCCGTCTTTACATATAAACATATTTTAGTTGAAATTTCGCATATGAAATATATTAAAAAGTAGTTCGGACCTCCTTGCTATAGCCAGTTCGACTTACAGGTATGCGAGCCCGTCTTACGTTTCCTTTTCTCGTAATTTCCCCTACTTTAATTTTCAAGTGCCAAGTTGCAAGTGGGTATTTAATACAACTCAGCCTAGCTCTTTAGGGATACCGGCTTGAGTGTATGTTGTTGATATCGGGTTTTATCGTGGTAGAGCCATGTTTAGGCACGAATGGGCTGGGTCGACTAAAAACCGGTTGTGAAGCGTTGAGTTGCATTTCCTCGAAATTAGTGAGTTTTCTGTAGGCCCAACTCCTTCTCTCCTCTTTCACCTCCCCGCGTCCCATCCCTCATCACACTTAAAGGCGGGCAGCGCACTTACCACTCTTAAGATGCAAGTGTATGGACGGCGGGTGTCACTTACCATCAGGAGGTTCTGCTCGTCTGTCCCGTTAAATAATAAAAAAGTAAGAAATGTACGTAAAAATATTTACCTGTAAAGTCAGTAGCTATTGTGAGTTTAGCTTCCTCTTCATAAAAGGGCGAAATGCTTTTAAATCCTTTTTTAGCATCAAAATTGGAAAAATAATTGTTTACGAAGTGTTCAATCACAACGTTCGTTTTTTTATCGGAAGTGGCCAGATAATTTCTAAAGAATGGAACTATGACACCATGTTGGTTGAATTTTACTCCGTCCTGAAATAACACATAAAATTGAAAATAAAATCACTGCTTTATTAGATTCCTTTCTATCTTCGTTTGACGTTATCTCGAAATATTTTACATATCACTCGCACTACTAGCACGATTCAAATGCTAAATCACCTATAACTGCCATAATATGTGATAACCACCATAAACATTATACAGACATAATTATATAACATACATACACACGAAAAACATAACCATCTTTTTTGCGTAGTTAGGTAAAATTAATATTAAAGTTATAGCAAAACAAGTACCAGACAGCTCAATGAACTCAAAAACCTACATATATATTAGTGCATTGTCTATACTAGGGAAATTACGACACTTGTAATGTTTAAGCCCACGGCTATATTTATAGATTATGTAAATACACTATCGATTATCGTACAGCTAAAATAACTTTTTTACTATGTATCAAAAAGCTATGTTTCTGTCCTATGAAAACTTTAAGTACTTTTTCGCAGACGTAATGATGTTTTTTGGAACCCCTGAACGTCATAAAATTTCACATACACTTTTGTATGTAAAATTAAATGACGTTCGGTTGAGTTGTTAGGCGTCAAACCGTAACAAACAAACTACGCAAGAATTACAAGCTAGTGCCGGCGACTTCGTCTGCGTAGAATCTGTTCTTTAGATACTCCTTTTGATCTATAATATTCTTTTCTATAACTGCATATATACCCTACCTCCTGTTTTACCGCCCTCAAAGCTTATTTTCGCTGCAAAAAGTAACCCCCGTGGTTATCTCTAAACAAAATTTCATGCAGACTAGTTTGTGTGGTCAGTCAGTGAATAACGTAATCTGTTAAGATAGACAAATGTACTTTTGCATTAATACTAATAAATATGGAAGTTAGGATAATATATTTACAGATCTTTATGTAGGGTGTTGGTAGTATCCAGCTGAGAGGTTTCAATTCAATTAAAATTAACAGTTTAATAGAGTTTGAAAAGATCCACATACCAGTTCAGTCAATCTAGGAAACTTAATAGCAATATTCTTGACATATGTTATGGGATCCAGCTCTTCGCACAAAGGATTGCCTTCTATCCATAGTTTCTCAATTTTACTGCTCACTCTATGTAATTCTTGTAATGTTGGTATCTGAAAGTAGTACCACCTTAAGTTCAATTTCTGTCATAGTCATTCCTGCCTCTTAAGATATTATATACTCTTGGGATCTTGCTTGCATTTATAAGTACATCACATTAAGAGAACAACTATTATATACTTACATTATTATAACTTAAATCAACAGCTGTCAAATCAGATTTTATAAAGAAGTTTAATATGTCTACTGGAGCTTGACTGAAATGAAAAAAAAAAAACTATGAGAAATGAGATGACTTAATAATATTATAAAAGTGAAAGTTTGAACAATCTGTAATTAATTGAGGACCAGATATAGATTACTCTTTTTTTATTTAATTTTTTTTAGAGATAGATTAGAAAAGCATGTACACTACATTTTTACATGAACTATGTTAATTTGTAGTCAAGAATGTGTCACAGTATAATTATTTGATTTTATTCATTTACAACCAACCGTTACTTGTAAGCAGTTTAGTGGAACATGTGAATTTAATGATCCAGGGTGATACAAAGTTCCATAATATGACTTCCAAATGTTGTAAGGTTTAGGGAGGTGCATGCAAAAGTAGACATTAAGGATTCTTACAATTTCATGCTGTCACTGTAGATATAATAAAGGCATTTCTATCACTTCTAATTGATTATTTAAATAAAATTACCTTAGATTATTATTTCTTAAAATTAACTTTCTGGTATCTCTTCCCATCCTGAGCATTAGGATCTTAAACTGAGAGAGCAGAGACAACTTATAGAAAAATATCATGTTGTTTACAAATTCTGAAACATAAACATTGTTTTTTAAATTGTATCATCCATAAATAGAATCATTTAGAACTAAGGGAATCTGTATGGTTTAACAGCTAAGAATTGTGTCTCTGTACTGAAATGCACTGAAATTCTGGGGAAAAGGGGAGAATACAAAATTTGCGCTAGTGAAAAAAAATTTATAAAAAAAAAATATATTTATATATTCGGATATAGTAGTATAATGTTATAGATTTTTAGCTCCTACAGGCACACAGACAAATTTGGGTACTGATTTAGTCTTGATTATTTATGATTTTAGGTATATAGTTAGGATACAGCAGATTAACAGATTTGTTATCTAAACTTAATAAAAGGAACTAACCTGGATCTTCACAAAAATTACTTAAGTCAAGTACACACTTCTCGCTGAATCTACCACATACCACACCAGAAACAATATCTTCCACTGTAGTTGCACGTCCAAAGAAATCATGTGCTGTTTTATCATTAAATAGCACATCAACATTAAACATATTTCTACTGTATGGAAACATAAAATCAAACTTTATTAGCTTCAAAACTAAGTTTAAACTTGATGTGTAAAAAGATGTGAGTTCACCCTGAGATGTGCAGTTTACTGGTATAAATGACGACCCATAGTAACTACTTACTACATCAAAAACTTGTGGTAAACTGTCTTGCCAATTGTGTATCTATAAAAAAAACTTTTTGTATGTGTGTGTGTATCTATAGAAATGTCTTTTTCATAACAAGATAGCAATTGTCATACAAGATTATAATTTTGAACAGTATTATAGTTAGTCTATATAAGAGCAATGCCGATTTGATTATAAGACTGTTAAAAAAATTATATTGCAAATAAAAGTCAATAGCGAAAGAAGATATTGTCAACAATTATTTGTCACCAGGCATATGTACATACCATAATTTTATGAAAAGATTGATTTGCGGTTTCTTCTTCATTTGTGAGACAGCTTTCAATGCATTCTACAATTATTGACGTTACTGTGGTTCTGTTAAGTAGAAATCTTTTATATTTTTCCATTAGGTACTTTACAGTGGCCATTTCTGATGTTTATTTCAATGAAATATACATTAATGTAATATAGTCATTTTACAACAGTAAACTGTAAATATTTACTTTTAAGATACCTCATATGCCTTATATGTCAAAAATTAATGTAAGTCTATGGTCATTGTTACGCCTGGGGCCAGTTTCCGAGACTGTGGAAGACGGGGAAACTGGTCCTAATCCGCAAAGATGGACGCTCGGCAGACACTCCATCCGCCTACCGGCCCATTGTACTGCTCGACGAGGTGGGTAAACTCTTTGAGCGAGTGATCGCGGGACGCCTTGTCGAGCACCTTTCTAATGTGGGGCCGGATCTGGCGGATAATCAGTTTGTTTTCCGCAAGGGGCGCTCCACGGTGGATGCGATCATGCGCGTTAAGGCTCTGGCGGAGGAAGCAGTATCCCGTGGCGAGGTGATGTTGGCGGTATCTCTTGATATCGCCAATGCCTTCAACACCTTGCCCTGGATTTGCATTAGAGAGGCTCTCGTCTATCATGGGATGCCTCTCTACCTCCGCCGCATTGTCGGGGCATATCTGTCAGAGAGAGCCGTCATCTACCCGACTCGGGCAGGAAACGGTCGGCGAAATATGTCGTGTGGTGTTCCGCAGGGGTCGGTATTGGGCCCTCTTCTATGGAACATCGGCTACGACTGGGTGCTGCGCGGTGTACTCTTGCCGGGTGTCGTTGTGACGTGCTACGCCGATGACACCCTCATGACGGCGCGGGGCAGGACGCACCGTGACGCAACCATAAAGGCTACGGCCGGGGTCGCCCAAGTCATTACTAGAATTCGGCGGCTGGGTCTTCAGGTGGCTCTCAACAAATCTGAGGCCCTCTGTTTTCATGGGCCTCGAAAGGGACCACCTAGAGGATCCAACCTTGTTGTGGGAGGTGTTCGCATCGGTATAGAGTCCTCCATGAAATATCTGGGACTCGTACTCGACAGCCGGTGGGACTTCGGACCTCATTTCCGAAGTCTGGCCCCCAAGCTCACGAGAGCACAACACACCCAACATGAGGGGGCCCGATGCCTCCTGTAGGAGACTGTATGTGGGTATCGTGCGGTCCATGGCCCTATATGGGGCCCCAATTTGGGCGGAGACCCTGACAATCCGTAATGTCGCAATTTTACGACGCCCACAACGGGTTATGGCTGTCAGGGTCGTGAGGGGATACCGCACGATCTCCTTTGAAGCGGTGAGTCTCCTAGCCGGAACTCCACCATGGGACCTGGAAGAGAAATCTCTCGCGATACTCTACCAGTGGCGTAGGGAGGCGCGAGGGGAGGGCCCGGGGCCTGCTCTTCGTGAAATCGAGGCGCAGCGGTCCCGGCTACACCAGGTGCTCATGGCGCAATGGAAGGAACGACTTGAGCGACCGAGCGCAGGGCACGTCACAATTCTGGCGATAAGACTTGTTATGGAGGATTGGCTGGAGAGGAGACATGGCTTCCTCTCCTACCGGATGACCCAGGTGCTTACCGGACATGGCTGCTTCGGTAAGTACCTGTGTCGTATAGGCCGGGAGCCAACGCCTGTGTGCCACCACTGCGGGGGCTGCCGCGAGGATACTGCACTCCACACTGAGGCTATCGGTGTGGGTAGCCTCTCGCTGGAGACCATGATTATATCTATGGTCCAAAGCGAGGGTGTGTGGGATTCCGTCGCCTCGTATTGCGAGGCAGTGATGGTTGACAAAGAAGCGGCGGAAAGGGAACGGGAGCGAGCTAGTACTCTTCCGTCCCGCAGAAGACGCACCAGGCGCCGGAGAGAGCAAAACGATCTCCGGCCTCCATAAGCGCTTGCCTGAGGGCGATGTATGGGGATATCTATCGCCCTAGCAGAAGCAGGCCTGAGGTGGTGGCGCGACGTGTTCTGCGCGTGCCACTCTCTAAATCAGAGGTAGGATCACACCATAGCGGGGTCGCCTCGTTAAAAGGCGGCCAAGTCTGCTGGGGTCACAGGGTTTTCCTTTCTAGGGTATACCTGAGGTCCCGGCTACAAGACGCGATGATGGAACACTGTGTGGTTTTAGTCGGTTCGAGTCCGACATACCACCTTACCGGCCCCGGTAGGGTGATGACCCGTGGGGGTTTCCACACATAAAAAAAAAAAAAAAAAAATTGTCATTGTTACGCCTATCTGTTTTTTTTTACAAAATAAAAGATTTTTTGTTTTTCTTATTAGTTATTAAGAACAACACTTTAAATAATTACAAATTATAGAATATTAGGAGCAATGTATGTTTTATTATTATTTCATAATAATTAAAATAAAATTGTTAGTTCAAACGGTAGGCCGCTCGTGCCGTCTCTAGCACCACTAGTTATGCCATTTGGTTTTGACTTAAAGGTCCCAGTAACCAGGTCATAAACCTCCAAAAAAAAGTGCCTTAGTTGTCTTATGTTACTGATTGACAGTAACTTGAACTTGTTTCTAGTTTCTATTTAGTTGGCTTGTAGGATTCAGCTTGGAACAATAAATGTAAATTATTTACCTGTACAATATACTGAAGAAGAAAACAACACATTTCAAAATAATGAAGAATACTATTCTTTCTGTTTGCAAAATAGCATTGTTCTTATTGATTTTCATGTGTTTTATTTCCCATGTAGTAATAGGAAGTTCTGCCCCAAAGAAATTGCAAATTGGAGTTAAAAAGAGGCCTGCTGAATGTCCCATGAAAAGTAAAAAAGGAGATCTTCTCCACATGCACTATACGGTAACTAGTTTTTGTTTTCATTTATAAGATTTGAATTGAGTGCATTGGTAGTCCTTTTATTCCTCAAAGTTAAATCAATCAATCTCAGGCATTTTTTTTTGCTAATTTTCTATCACAAGTACATACTCTGTTCAATTTTTTTTACAAATACCTGTTAAATTATTATCATAAAAATAAAAGTATTTTTTGTCATACTCACAACACAAGTCACAACTTAATAATTATTAAATTTTGTCCCCAGTCATTTATCACTGAAATAGTGCCAAACAAATATTATTTATTATGATTACAAATGCAGTGATATTTTTAACAATTAGGTATAACAATTGATGGTCTTATCTAGAACCTATATCTGATCTCATATAGAAAACCTTGATATGGATATTTCTAATATAGTTCAGGGCAGTCTTTAGTGTCATCATCCACATGCTTTGTCCATTGGTAGACATAGTCCTCTCTTGATTATGCCATTCTCTGCGCTCCTGTTTAATTCTCATCCAGTTTCAGTCCACAAATTAAGTGATATCGTCCATTTTGATGCCGGCCGACAAAAAATGACAAATATTACTGATCCCTATTATGCAACATTGGTGCAAAAATTATGTTGGGAAATAATATGAAGTGACTAGGAAAGTTACATGCTAGTGTTCTCGCTGCCATCAAGATTGTAGGGTTTCAATTGATATAATACTATGTTCAACAGATCTCCCTCTCAGCAATTTCTACTTATTCCCAATTTTTTTAAACAATAAATACTCCACACATCTCACACACAGCCATTTGATCCCAAAAGCAGAGCTTGTACTATGGTAACCAGACTGCTGATAAACATACTTATATATTTCTAAATACATACATATTATAGATAAATTACACCCAGACACAGAACAAATGATTGTGCTCATCATACAAATATATGTCCTGGGTGGGAATTGAACCTCGGCTTAGCGGTCAGGATTGCTAACCACTAGACCAACAGGCCAGTTTAAAAGAACACATTCAAGGCACATAATTAGAGAACAATGGAGGTGTTTTTTGAGACTCGGAAACAAGATTTTTTTTACCTGCAATACAAAAACTTGAACAGCGATTTTCTAAATGTAATGTAGTATAAGAAGATGTAGAAGATTATGTTGTAAAATTAAATATTTGCTTGAATAGTTCTTTTTGATCACTTCTAAATATGCACATAAAAACACCTTAAAATAAAAAAAAACGTAATGAATGTATACATACACACACACACAAACTTACATACATACATATATCTACATACCTACTTACATATGAAACAAGTTTTAATTTTATAAAGACAGGTAATAGTCCTTCACTTGCTAGGCAAGTTATTCCAGAGCCAAATGTTTTAGATCCTATTTTACAGGGTACTTAGCTTCATATTTAATGGAATAACCCATTATGTAATACCCATTATGTAATACAGGAGTTGGAATGAACAATGAATCTTATACACTACATGAGTGACTTTATCACTAAAAGCCTACCCACATACCTACAATCTCTACAAGACAGCCTTTAGGCAAGCTTTTTGTAAAAATGGTCTTTTATTTGTGAAGGATTAGTCATTCCAGTCATCTTTCATATAATGGATAACATTTCTGCTATAATGTTCAAAATGAAACAAATTACAGTGTCATTTATATTTTAATACTATTTCTTTCAGGGTACATTAGAAGATGGTACAGAATTTGACAGTTCCATTCCACGAGGCAATCCCTTGACATTTACATTGGGTTCTGGTCAAGTCATCAAAGGATGGGATCAAGGCTTGATTGGTATGTGTGAAGGGGAGCAAAGGAAACTTGTAATTCCTCCCGAACTGGCTTATGGGGCCGCTGGAGCTCCACCTAAGATACCAAAGTCTGCAACTCTTACATTCCATGTAGACTTAGTTAAGATTGAAAGAAAAGATGAATTGTAATCATTCCTTCTTAGAATTATATATTCAGTTTTAGAATACTTTACTTTTTAAAACTTTCAGTCAAACAATGGTTTACATGAACAACAGGACTGTTTTATCACCTTTTTCACAAGATCACAATAAATAAAATATGATAACATGAATACTAAAATTCGATCTCTTTTTAATGTATACCTTCATAGATCAACATTTAACTGAAATTTACAGTGAATACGAGATATTTTAAGATTGAATCCATTTTCTTGAGATACTTATTCCTAACTAGCTACCGATGCAACTACTTTGAGAATATTCTTTATTGCGAATCAAAGCAATATTGTGAATATACTATTACTAAAGAAGGTAGTCCATTGGAGATTTTTAATTGGGAGATTGCTCAGGTTTGTGATATTTTGCGCGTCATACTGTATGGTATGTTCGGATATGTAATGCACGCCAGCATGCATGTGTATAGGCTATTTTACGCAGGGGCAACATTGTGCGGTAAGGCAACACTTGCGTCATGTGGCAGACTATCGCAGCTTGTATCCAAACACGATGCATTTCATGCGACATTTTTGCTGCGTCAAAACAATCTCCATATGACAATCCATATACAATGCTGACATCTGAATCATCACCAGTAGAACTGGATACTCCATATGTGCCAATGGATAAAAATAAGAAGGGTGAAAGTCATTCTGTTTTGGTGGTACCATCCATCCATCAATGAAATAGTCTTCAACATTATTTATTTTTTAAGAAATAATACTATAAACTACCGAATAAGTACCAAGTAAACAATAATAAGTAGTGAATAAATAGCGCCGTCTCAGTTTGTAACAGTTGACACAAAGATGCTGATTAAACAAGTAACAATTTTTATTGGCAGCCTAAGTCTACATTGTTGTTGTATTGAAAGATAGAGGCACCTGTGGCTAAAAATATTAATGTGATTATCAGTTCTTAGTGAAATGCTATCTTGGTAGTTGCTTGTCCTCTCTTTGAATGTATGATGTAATTACTTGTAGTAAATGTTCAAAGTCTTCATTTGACATTCTGGTTAAGTATTTAAATAAGGCACCATCATCTGCTTTTATTTTTGTTAGTAAACTAGTCCGTGGCCGTTCTAAAAATAAAATTCTTTTCCAGTAACGTTTCTTCTTCCGTGTCTTAGTCCAGCTACATGGCTTGGTACTAAATAAGCTGCTACTAAAGTTACTTGATCAGCCATTCTACGGTGTCTTATTCCGTCGATCGATCAAGTGGGTAGACCAAAAACACTCCAATAAAATTTTGCAGCACGATGCCTTGCCTATCTTGCTTGGGAATCAAACCCACGATCTCTGGCCTCATCATCATCATCAGCCTATCGCAGTCCACTGCTGAACATAGGCCTCTCCCATTGCACGCCACTTCAATCGATTTTCGGCTTCTCTCATCCAGCTCCTAACTTAGTAGACAGGATCACAAACGACTAGACCAACAGGCCAGTGACTTAAAAAAAGTCTATAAATTAATTTAAAATACTAGCTACTACTACATTTTAATAAGCAATTTTTTTTTTTTTTTTTTTTTTTTTTATACTATAGGGGGACAGACGAACAGACGGGTCACCTGATGGTAAGTGACACCGCCGTCCATGGACACTTGCAACTCAAGAGTCGCAAGTACGCTGCCCGCCTTTGAGGGTGATGAGGGATGGGGAGCGGAAAGAAGAGAGGAGGGATGAGGAGATGGAAAAAAGGAGAAGGGAGATATGGGAGAGAAAAGGGGGGAGGAGGAATTGGGCCTCCGGAAACCTCACTCAATTCGGGGAAATGCAACGCAAGCGTTACTTCACAACCGGTTTTCTGTGAGGCCGTGGTATCGCACCGGTCGAGCCGGCCCATTCGTGCCTAAGCATGACTCTACCACTGAACAATTCACCCAATACATATTGCCCCCGATTATAAATGTGAAATAAAAAAAAGAAATTGATTAAATATCTTAGAATAATTGAAATCATGAGATTTTTTCGGTCACTAAAACAAAATCAAGATGTTCTAGAAAGAACATGTCAAAATATTATAATAAACGATTTAAGAATAATTTTAATTTTTTATTACTAAATAAGCAGAGTTAAACCTACCTATTTTTGGTTTGGCATCACTGCAGCTGGCTGTCTGCTCATCGGCTGTCAGTTTCAGAGTCAGAACTTAAACGGTGTTGTGTTGTGTTGGTGATGTCGAGTAAGCTCTGTGTTAGCGAATACATATGCTACCTACTCTATGGTTGAGTTTTTACCTATAATAGTGAACTGTACCTTTTTGTAACCGTGGGTGTACCTATTTATTACAATATTGTTTCATCTTTTCGTAATGATATGTTAATGCGCAAATTAGCCTCAGTTAGAAATGGTAAAAATAATATTTCTTCACCCAGATTTGGGTATTGGAGGAGCAGAGCGACTAGTGGTTGATGCTGCACTAGCCTTTAAAAATAAGGGCCACGATGTAGCCTTTTATACTAACCATCATGATCCTTCACACTGTTTTGCCGAGACCAGGGACGGGACGTTTCCTGTGACCGTAGTAGGGGATTGGATACCCCGATCTTTTTTCGGAAGATTCAAAGCAGCATGTGCCTACATACGAATGGTTTATGCTGCTGTTTACATGGCATGGTATGTCATACCAGTTGAAGAGCCCACTCTAATTTTCTGTGATTTGATTTCTTTGTGTGTGCCATTCCTGAAGTTAGCCAGGGGTCCATTTAGAATTGTGTTCTACTGTCATCATCCCGATAAGCTTTTATCCTCAGAAGGTGGTATACTTAAAAAGTTGTATAGAGCTCCTTTGAATATGCTAGAAGAACTGACAACGTCTCAGGCAGATAAAGTCTTAGTTAACAGCAAGTATACAGCAAGAGTATATCAAGATGCATTTCAGAGAATCAAGGATTTGCCAGACATCTGTTACCCTTCAATAAATACTGAGTACTTCAGGATGACTGTACCAAAGCCTTTGAAACAGATAGTCCCTGTAGGAACTGATAAGTTTGTCTTCTTGTCTATAAATAGATATGAAAGAAAGAAGAATTTGCAACTGGCATTAAGAGCTATAGAACATTTGAAACATATTATAAATGAAAATGAATGGAGTAGAGTGCATTTGATAATGGCTGGAGGATTTGACCCCATAAACTTAGAAAATATGGAACATTTTATTGAACTTACTGACTTAGCAGCTGAGTTGGACATTGAAGACAAAGTTACATTTATGAAGTCTCCAAAAGATGATGAGAAAGTCTCTCTATTGTATCACTGCAAGGCTTTGGTGTATACACCATCTAATGAGCATTTTGGTATTGTTCCTTTAGAGGCCATGTACTTTAAAAAGCCAGTGATAGCGGTAAATAGTGGTGGACCTACAGAGACTGTTGTAAATGATGTGACTGGATTTTTATGTGACCCTACAAGTAAATCATTTGCTAAAGCTATGAGCAAGTTGGTTGCAAACTCTGAGTTAGGTGAGAAACTTGGTGAAGCTGGTTTAAAGAGATTTGAATCTAAGTTTTCATTTGATGCATTTACTGAACAGTTGGATGGAATACTGACAAGAGAAAGGCAGATTATTTCTGAAGTTCGGGCTAGTGAGTATGAAAATAAAAAGCGTAAATAACATGAAGCTAGCACTCCAACAATTTGTGATCTTGTTTGAGTGTTTTTACCAAAGATAGAAGAGAACATAGGGCAGTTTTTCTCTCTAAAACTCTAGAGTGTCAATAAGGTTATACAAATAAAACTTTCATTGTAATACTAATATTTAATAACCAATGTGTATAAATTTTGTATAAAGCTTCAGAACAGAGTAGCAAACATATTTTTGTACCATATCAAATTTGGTTTTATTCTCAGGCCTAATTATAACTAATATGTATCTACCATAGTTAAAAAAGCTATTCAATGTCTTGTATAGATATTAATAAATTGATTAACTAATGATAAGCGGTCAGAATTAGACTATTATATAACAGATTTTTCATTATAAATTATATTATTTATAGAATAAGATGTTATATAATTATATTGAAATATAGAATTGTACTTCTATAATTGTAGATTTCAATTTAATATAGAGTATGAGTCTGTAGAAGAAACTATTAAAACAAATTTGAATTATATTTGTAAATTAGTTATGAAACTGTTGTTAACTAGATAAAATAACATATTTCTTCAAACAGTTAGTTGCATGCAATTATTATAATAATATTACACAATTAGTGTAGTAATTACGTAAAGGCGAAATGCATTATGTAGCTTTTACCAGTTAATATTTTCGCTTCTTATTTTCAGTTAAGTAGTTTTGGCATTTAATTAGCAGCATTAAAAATAGTTACTGCTGTAGTTGTGTACTGCTCACTAATAAATACTATATGTAGTCCCATTTGGAGCATTACACGGAACTTGCATGAAAAGGTTGCATGCAAACCCTGCACATCCATTTGGTAGAACTCCCAGAGAAGTATGTGAAAAGTAGCAGTACTAGATATGAATTAACTAAGGCTAAAATTTGGATTTTGCTGATAATTATAAAAAAAAGTAGTACTTAAGTTTACAAGGGTGATTATAGTGTTTACTTTTGTATAGTCTGTATTGCTTTAAATATATAATATACCCTGGCAATTTATCTCTTTAACACTACTGCTTGGATCTAGCAAGTAAACATATTACCATTGTGAGACTAGAATGACTGACTGAAAGTGAAGATATAGGTGTAGAATAAACTTCACTAGGAAAAAAAGTCTGTACACATGTCATTTTATGTTTAGCCTATTTCTAGAATCGAATTAAGGGATTTAAGTCTAAAAAGTTCTGTAACATGTAGCCATATTGTACATGTGTAGACATTGTTTGCTGTTCATATAATAAAAATATTTGATCACAATATCTTTCTTTACTTTTATAACTGCGGTTGAAAGAGAACAGCAATATCACAATCAACAGAATTCCTAACATTTAGGGTCAAGGTCAAATCTTATCAGTTTAAGGTGGTTACTAAAGGACTGTATATGTCTAGTGCAATTATTGGTATCCACTATATTTGCTTTTTCATTAATTATAAATTAACACATGATAAGTATTTGAATTGCAGTCTTAGATAAAAGTATACTTCGGTCGAGGCTGATTTTTTATTAAAAAATATTCAATATACAGTTGACTTGGACTAAATTGCATTGACTGTAGACATGGTGCGGATAATTTGTTTTAGGATTTAAGAGTGCAGCTTAACTTGTTACTACACATATTTCCACCCCTACCGTTGGGTAGTAGTGGCAATATGTTTCCTAATGGAATTCCACAATACAATGAAACACTACCGTTATGTAAAAATGTTCGACTAATTTGTCCTGCTAGATTAAAAAGTTGTTTTTCAGCGTGTGAAGTACCGTATCGCTCTATTTAAGCTATTACTTTTAAATTACTATTGCATATTTTAAGATAAATTTAAGAGGTGCGATTCCTTTTTGTTTTAAATGAACTTAAATTTAAAAATGTCGCTTAATATTAAGAATCGATGTATTGGCAACTTGATTTCTTAGGTTTATTACGGTCATGATGTACTCGTATAAGGCGATCTGCAGGTAATTCAATGGACCTGTGGAATACCTAGGTGTTCTACGGGTAATTCAATGTACCGGTGGTTTACTTAGGTGTTCTATCGCAGGTAAATACTTGAAAGGTGTGTTAGGTCGCCACTATGTATTAAAATGTTAGCTGTATTGTAGCTACATTTGAATACATAGTGGCGACTCATTCATCCTTATGGTCTGTTCACAAAAAGGTAGGAAAACAAATGGCTTACTAAAAAAATTATGGTTGGCGATACTTAGTAGATTAGTTAATGAATGTGACCTAAGTATACATTCTTAAATTATATCCAAATTTTTTGGTTTAAGGCGATTGAAGATTGTATAAAATATTAAGTTTTTAGACAGCATGACCGAACTAACAATGTGACAGGTTATAATACAATGAAATGCCTGATTTTATTGTACCCAGGTGTTTTAAAGCTAGCTGCGGCATGGGTTTTTAAACCTTTTTAGATTCCGACAAAAGATAAGATTTTTTCCGTTCATTAAGTGCACGTGCAAAATGTGTAGGATGCTTAGTACTTTTGGCCAAGGCTTTGGTATCAAATATCGTACCCATAAATTTTTGATCTAAGAAAAATCCGAAATAGATGTCACATTGGGCGTCTTTTTACCACCGCTATAAACAACAAATCTGAATAAATAAGCTTCAAATAACGATAGAGTCAAATTTCGAGTCGAGAAAAAAATTAAACGCTTACTAATTAGTTTCCTTACTCGAATTTCATTTAAATTAATAAGCGTTTTATTTTTAGGTAAAGCGCCGATGCAAATTTGACTGGATCCGGAAGCGGCAGCATAATGGCCTGGGGATGCATGACTGATACTGGATTTAGCGAATTATTTGCATACGAGGGCCGCATGAACTCTACTAAATAGATAAACGTACTAGAATCTGCGTTGGTGCCTTTATTTATTGCACTTTTTGGCGATACGAACATGGATGGCGCAGCAGGATAACGCGCCATGTCATTAATCTGTCCACACTATGCCGTGATTGCGGGAAAACCATATTGAGCTTCTAGACGGCCTACCCAGTGCGAAACCTAAACCCATAGAACATTTATGGGGTTTATTAAAGCGCAGAGTCAGGCGCCACACAAACAATAACAAGGAAGAGCTGAAACGCGAACTTTTATATAGTGGTAGAGTCATGCTTAGGCACGAATGGGCCGGCTCGACCGGTGCGATACCACGGCCTCACAGAAAACCGGTTGTGAAGTAACGCTTGCGTTGCATTTCCCCGAAATGAGTGAGGTCTCCGGAGGCCCAAAATCCCCCACCCCCCTAATGATAGCGCTGTTAACGAAAAGGATACCCCAGGGGGGTACCAGCGCTAGCGTTGGAGAATCCCCCCCTGGACGTCCACCCTCAGTACGGATTATGCCTGAGCGTGGACGCCCAGGCTGCCCCGCGTACTCTGGGGGGGGCTCAACTGCGCTCTCAAAATCTGCTCGGGGCAAGAGAAGGCATACCATGGCACCCCCTGTCACGTTTATCGTGGATTTTTGTAACATCAGGGGCTTACATTCGAACCTCGACACTGTCCACCACCACCTTGAGACAGCAAAGCCGGCCTTGCTCTTTTTAACCGAGACGCAGATATCATCTCCAGCGGACACATCCTACCTCTGCTACCCTGGGTACGGACTGGAACACTCCTTTGTTCCTAAGGCTGGTGTATGCGTGTACGTTAGAGACGATATCACTTCTCGCCGCCTCGGCAATCTTGAAGGTAGGGACCTCTCCATCTTATGGCTACGTGTAGACTGCGACGACCATCCCCGCATCTACCTATGCCTCTACAGGTCCCATAGCGGTGATGCCGAAACGGACCGACTCATCGACCAGGTCCAAATGGCTACAGACTCAGTGCTCCAGCAGGTCCCATCCGCAGAGATCGTGACGTGATTCTTGGCGACTTTAACGCCCATCACGCCGAATGGCTTGGTTCGCGCAAAACCGATCATGCGGGAAGATCTGTTCACGATTTCGCCCCGGCATATGGCTTGACGCAGCTGGTAGCAACGCCTACGCGAATCCCAGATGCAGAAAGCCACGTGCCTTCACTGTTGGATCTTCTGCTGACCTCACATCCTGACGGCTACAAAGTATCCGTTGAGGCCCCCCTTGGCTCTTCGGACCATTGCCTGATTAGGAGTATGGTGCCACTCGTTCACTCGCTGCGACCGCGAGTTACAGGCAGTCGCCGCGTATGGCACTATAGGTCAGCAGACTGGGATGGAATGAGAACATTCTTTGCATCCTACCCATGGAGGCAGGTTTGCTTCTCGCCGGATGATCCCAATGTCGTTGCTGACTCTGTCGCGGATGTTGTGCTTCAGGGTATGGAACTTTTCATTCCATTCTCCCTGATTCCCACAGGTGGCAAGTCCCAGCCTTGGTTTGCTCGAACCTGCAAAGCGGCGTCCCGCCGAAAGCAGGAATGTTACCAAGCATGGGCTAATGCAGCGACAGCACGGGATGTAAAGACCAGCACATTAAAGAAGCAATTTAACTTTGCCTCCAGATCCCTCAAAAGAGTAATTGCTGGGGCGAAGTCGGCTCACATCGGCAGAATTGGCGAGAGACTAGTTAGTCTCCCCTCCGGAACTCGTGCATTCTGGTCTCTTGCCAAAGCTGTCCAGGGGAACTTTTGTAAGCCATCCCTTCCACCTCTGCGCATAGGAGATAATTCGTTGGCCCACGACGCTAAAGAAAAAGCTGATCTTCTGGGCAAACTCTTTGCGTCCAACTCGACCCTGGACGACGGGGGAAACGCACCGCCGACCATACCGCAGTGCGAGACCCGCATGCCGGAAGTCCGGTTTACACAAAGGGCAGTGCGTAAAGCGCTTCTTTCCCTCGACGTTCATAAGTCGAGTGGGCCCGATAGAATCTCTCCTATCGTGCTGAAGACGTGTGCTCCAGAGTTAGCACCGGTTTTAACGCGCCTTTATCGGCTTTCCTACTCTCTTGGCGTAGTCCCGAACTCATGGAAGACAGCTCTAGTGCACCCAATCCCTAAAAAAGGAGATCGCTCGGATCCATCGGTCCAACTACAGACCCATAGCCATCACCTCCTTGTTCTCCAAGATAATGGAATCCATTGTTAACTGCCAGCTCCTCCGGTACTTAGAAGACCACCAGCTCCTCAATGATCGACAATACGGCTTCCGTCAGGGTCGTTCAGCTGGTGATCTTCTCGTATACTTGACTCACCGCTGGGCACAGGCGATAGAGACCAAGGGGGAAGCGTTGGCCGTTAGTTTGGACGTGGCGAAGGCATTCGATCGGGTCTGGCACAAAGCGCTCCTTGCGAAGCTTCCTTCCTATGGGCTTCCCGAGAAACTGTGCAATTGGCGTCGTTGAGGTCGTTGTTGACGGTGCATGCTCCGACTCCAAGTCTGTTAATTCTGGTGTCCCACAAGGCTGTGTGCTATCACCCACGCTGTTTCTTCTGCATATCAACGACATGCTGCAGATTAGCAGCATCCATTGCTATGCAGACGATAGCACGAGTGATGCCCTTTACACCGGCCGCGCTAACATTTCTCGGGTAAACGTCATCGAAAGCCGATCCAAACTTGTGTCTGAAATCGAAACTTCTTTATCAAAAGTTTCAGATTGGGGTCGACTTAACCTAGTCCAATTTAACCCCACGAAGACACAGGTTTGCGCGTTCACCGCTAAAAAGATGCCATTGGTCGTATCACCTCAATTTGAGAGCACTTCCCTAACTGCATCAGCCAGTATCGGAATCCTTGGCGTCGATATATCAAGCGAAGTCCAGTTTCGCGGTCACTTAGAGAGTAAGGCCATATTAGCCTCGAAGAAGCTTGGTGTGCTAAACAGATCGAGACAGTATTTTACTCCGGCCCACCGCCTGCAACTTTATAAGGCGCAGGTTCGGCCGCACATGGAATACTGTTCTCATCTCTATGCAGGTGCACCCCAGTACCAACTTCTGCCTCTTGACCGCATTCAACGGAGAGCGACTCGCATCATCGACTGCCAAGATATTTCTGATCGACTTGACACCTTGGCGTTGCGTAGAGATGTAGCTTCACTCTGCATCCTCTATCGCTTGTATCATGGGGAGTGTTCAGAGGAATTGTTCGGACTTATACCGGCTGCTGGTTTCCGCCATCGTCCTACGCGACAAAATATCCATCCCCATCACCTGGACGATTGGCACTCCACCACTGTGCGCTTCTCCAGAAGCTTTTTGCCTCACACAACCAGCTTATGGAACAAATTGTCGCCTGCCGTATTTCCGAACCGATACGACCTTCAAACCTTCAAGAAGAGAGCGTACCTCTACCTAAAAGGCCGGCAACGCACTTGTGACTCTTGAGTTGCGGGTGTCCATGGGCAGCGGTAGTCACTTACCATCAGGTGACCCGTCTGCTCGTTTGCCCCCTATCGCATAAAAAAAAAAAAAAAAAAAAAAACGCTGCCTGCGCCTTGAATGGAACGCGATTACACCCGAAGACTGTAATAAGAAATTATGCTAAAATAAAACAAACTTTCCGAATATTGTATTTTTACCTCATTTCTAGACTCAACCACAGAAGTAAAATGCCATGATTTGCTGCTGGCCCAATCCAGTAAGGATCCGCAGCAATCATGGCAACCAAACGACGAAAAGCCGACTTTGGTTTACTTTTACTATGTTTAAATAGTGAATTACGTGTAGCTTAGACACCTGGCGTGGCTTATGAAGGAAATATTTTTTTTTTTTTTTTTATATTAGCCTACCATAGTGACTCCACTTTGCCTGATGGAAAGCAATAGGTGGAGTCAAAGAGTGGTGGTCACCATCCTCATTGCATGTCTAGTCAATGCAGCATGGTGACCCACACTATGGCGGCCTGGTGAGATGCTTTTTCACGCCCCGCTTAAAAGACCCACGTGCGCTGGTAGAGAATTCCAGGCTTTTACCGATCGGCACAAGAAAGAAGAGCCAAACCGTTTAGTTCGGGTACGTATATTTTCGACGCACAAACGGTGACTCCTCAGGCCAGCACGTGTAGTCCTGTAGAGGAAGGGAGAAGGTGGGACCAATTGGAAGAGCTCATCAGAACACTCCCCGTGATGTAGGCGATAGAGGACTGCCATAGAGGCGACATCTCTTCGCAACTGCAGAGGCTCAAGAGACTGGGTGATCTCAGGACAGTAGATAATGCGGACTGCGCGCCGCTGCAATCGATCGAGAGCGTCAAGCAAATACTGCGCATAGCCGTCCCAGAGATGAGAGCAGTACTCCACGCAGGAGCGAACCTGGGTCTTGTACAAAAGACACAGTTGCTCGGGTGAGAAGAACCGTCTCACCTTGTTCAAAACGCCGAGCTTACGCGAGGCCGCCTTAGTGACACTCTCGATGTAATCGCGCGGATTGAGATCCCGGCAAATATCCATACCCAGAATACTAAGCCTATCCTGCAGTGGCAGTTGAGTGCTCTGAAGAGTAGGAAGGGGAAGGAATGGAGACTTTTTGGTAGAGAACACACACACTTGTGTTTTCTTGGCGCTGAACTCAACCAGATTCTCACAGCCCCATTGGGAAATGCGGCTCAAGACCCGGTCGAGCTCAGCGACAAGCTCCTGTCGTTTTTCCTCAACGTCTGCCAGCTTGGCAGTAGGATGCCCGAAATATCGCCCGTGCACTGTACTGTCGTCTGCATAACAACAAAGTCCAACACTTCTAGGTGGCGGATTAGTTGGGTGTTGATGATCCGCTCGAACACCTTACAGAGTATGGAAGTGACGGCTATAGGTCGGTAATTGGCTGGATCGGAGCGGTTGCCTTTTTTGGGAATGGGTTGAACATTCGCTTCTCTCCAGGCCTCCGGAACAATTCCTGAGGAATAGGACAGGCGATACAAGCGCGTTAGTACGGGAGACAACTCAGGTGCACAGTTCTTAAGAACCACCGCCGGAATACCATCGGGTCCACTGGCTTTCCGGACATCGAGTGACCGAAGCTCCGCACGGACATCCCTCTGCCGGATGCGAATATCCCGCATTGCGGAGTCGCAGGACGCAATGGTGGGCGTGTGCGCGCAACGGTCATCGATTCGGGAGTTAGCCGCAAAGAGGTCAGCTAGTAGATTCGCTTTCTCTTGCGGCTCGTGGGCCAGTGATCCGTCAGGGTAGTTCAACGGCGGCAGCGAAGGTTGGCAATAGTTGGACTGCACAGCTTTGGCCAATCGCCAAAACTTACGGCTACCCGTAGGGTACGCGACGAGTTCTTGACCAAACCGTGCAATGCGCTGGGCATCTGCTCTGATGTAAGCCCTCTTGCATTCCCTAGTGGCTCTGTTTAGTGCTGCTTTTAGGCGATCAATGTCTGGGTCACAATGTGCGCGGGCCCTGATCCATGCGCGGTAGGCCGACTGCTTTTGAGCAACGGCCCGGATGCACTCGCGATTGAACCAGGGACGGGTCTTCGTGCTGGCGACTTCACTGTAGGGGTTATAATACTCCATACCGACAGTGATCTCGTCAGTCACGGCAGACGCACTTTGCGACAGATCCCTGTCTTTAAAGCAGCGTTGAGCCCACGGGATGGATGCAAAATAATCCCGCATTCCATCCCAGTCTGCTGACGAGTAGTGCCATAACCGCCGCCTTGTTACCACAGGTCGTGGAGGCGTAACAAGAGGCACTGAGGTCGACACCAGGCAGTGGTCGGAGGATCCTAGAGGGGCGAGAACCGATACGCTGTACTGCGCTGGGTGATTCGTCAGCAGTAGGTCCAGCAAAGAGGGCGCTTGACCCGTTATGTCTGGTATCCTGGTGGGCTGGAGTACCAGTTGGGTAAGGTCATGCGTGAGAGCAAATGCTTGAGCAGTTCGACCAGCGTGGTCAGTTTTGGAAGATCCCAGCCAGGACTCATGGTGGGCGTTAAAATCTCCCAAAAACACCAGTTCGGCGGTCGGAAACTGCTCCTGCGCTTTATCCGCTGCTTGACTCAGGTGGTCAAAGAGTCGAGTTGTCTCCGAGTCTCCGGAATGGGAGCGATAGAGGCACACGTAAATCCGGCTCGTAGAGCCAAAATCCACGTGGAGCCAAAGGATGGAGAAGGATGTGTCTTCTAGGCAGTGCAGACGGCGACAACAAACATCCGCCCTGATGAAAAGGCACACTCCAGCCCTTGCGAGGAAGCACTCCTCGAACACGTAGCCGGGATAGTGGAGATATGCCGTGTTGGCAGGGCGGCGTATTTGTGTCTCCGTAAGAAAGAGCATGGCCGGCCGAGCCGTCTCGAGGTGTTGGTGTACGGCGCTGAGGTTTGCATGGAGTCCACGTATGTTAGTGAAATCCACCTCAAAAAGCGGGTTGGTGGGAGAGGAGGATGCCGCTGTAAGACCACTTTTCTTTTTTTGTGCTGCCATGATAGAAGAGGAAGGGGGCGTAAAAGGCATGACAGTCATCGTGGCAATGTAAACTGAGACTAAAAATGCTGTGTCATCATGTATCGGTGAAGCATGACGGTGACCGAACCGCCGGACGGAAGGGCTCCCGTACCCTCCCGGAAGTGGTCGCCGGGTCCCACCATCCGGTCACCAACCGGCACGACGAGCCACTCCGTGGATTATGCGCGACCTGACGGGGCAGCCTCCCAGGGTGGTTAGCCGTGGTTGGGCCCCTCTCTATGCCGCGGGCGGCCAGCGGCACCACCGTTTCTACGGGTCTCCCTGGCCGACGGTTCGATCCACGCCACCCTCACAATGACTCTACAGCACTCCACTGCTCACACACATACCACGATAACTGTCACCCCTGCATCGATGGGCCTCCGGTCTCTCACTCACCAGCGAAAGGCGACACCACGAATGTTGTCACTTTAGGCTGGTTTTCTGTGAGAGGGTAGTACTGCCCCGGTCGAGCCGGCCCATTCCTGCTGAATAAATCAGCGTGGCTCTACTACCTGTAAAAAAATTATGTGACATATCCAAAAACCTAACCCGTTATAACGTCTGTAATAAAATCTTAAATCCAAATTAGAACCAAGTTAAATCATAAATTCTTAGTCACGAATACAATATTGGAATAGGTTGAGTGTCGTTTTGTTTCTTATATACATACTAGCGGACCCGACAGACGTTGTCCTGCATGATATTTCAAGCGATTAGGATCAATATAGATAAATAACCTAGATACCATCTGCCGGGCTGATTTGTGAATCTAAACCATTCCCAGATCCCCTTGAACACACACAAAAAATTTCATCAAAATCCGTCCAGTCGTTTGAGAGAAGTTCAGTGACATACACACTCACAGAAGAATTATATATATAAAGATGTATACGTATTGTGCCTCTCCGGAGAGGGTTAAACGTTTGTACAAATATTGAAATTAATTTCGTTTGTTTCGTTTATATCCATTGTAAATAAATAGAGATTAATCATCATATCATCTGGTGCTTGGACAGTGGCGAGGACAGCGATTAGAGTAGCGGCGACGGTTGTAGAAGTAGTAGTAACATCGTCTCCTGTTGTCCGATGTCTTGTAGTTGCTGTCGTGTCGGCTGCGGATCCAGTTGGGACCGCGACAGTGGCGTGAGTGCAGCGGAACAGTTTGGGTACTTCTTCATTTGCGCTTATTTATATTATTTATGAATAAGTAGTAGTAACTCTGAATAAGTAAATTTCGAATTACGGTCAAGTCAAATTCATAGAGCAATAAATAAAAATACGAAGATCTTGTTAAGTCCCATGGTTACAATATGCCCAGTAAAAGACGAAAAATACTCAATGAAAATAACGGGCAGTTTTAAGTGTTGAATAAGCCTACTCAATTGATATTTAAACCAGTGGTAGGTTTACGCAAACAAGCAGGCACGGTGAACCAAGGGCACAACATAATACGTTTCCCCGTGGTCTACCTAATGGGTGTACCATGAACACTACATTTTATACATTTACCTTTATGTTACAAGTAATAAACATTTTTTTAGATAGTTAAGTTTAAGAGAAGTCGGTGCGACCTAATTATTGTCTACAGTCAGTAGATGTGTCCGAGCCTCGGATCATGGGTAATAGTTTAATCTAGGGAAAATAAAGTTAACGCTGTAAAAATATATACGTAATAAATATTTATTGGCAATACATCAAAGGCCAGCTTTCTGATCTTAATAAATAAAAAGGTTATATGGTTTACAGTATGACCTGTATTTATTTACACATAAATAGTTAGTGCCATAAATTTAAATTACACTCAAATAACAAAAAAATAACGTTTGTCTCTTTCTCTCTCTTCCTCTCCTCCTCTTATCTCTTTCTATAATACAATCAAAGACAGCATTCTATCTATTTCCGGACAGAGATGTGATTTAGATACAAGTATTTGAATTACAGATATAATATACAAAATACATTATTTCTGATTTCGTATCTGTACGTATATTGTATCTAGTACTTTTAATACTTCTTCATATCTTATGTCTAACATTTTTAATATTTAAACGTGTCTTTTAACTTGTATTTCAAATCTTTCCGTTGATGAGGTATCTTGCACATCTCTGAGTCCGGATAGCTTTACATGTTTATTTCGAACAAATTCATTCGTATATAGTCTTATCAATGTTGTCGTACACTCTATCGGCGTTTTCTTGGGGTAATGGATCAATAATCTCCAACTGTAGGTCGTACTGCTGATCCAGGCCTATGTAGCTATCGCTAATTATGTAAACTGTGTAGATTACGCGACCTGCGAATTAATGTTTTATACTTATGAATTATTACTTTATTTATTGTTTAATTGTACAGATAAATATGCTTACGATAAGAACTTTAATTGATAAAGGCAACCGTATAAGTTTAGATACAAATTTTGAAATCACTTGTAAAAACCTAACTATTGGTAACTAAAGATATTTCAATTAACTGACTTCAATGCGCCTATCGTGATAAATTGTAATAATCTATAACTTTCACCCCTAATTTTCCACCGTAGAGATGGAATATTTTACTGAAATTAAACCAGGTATGTTTGTTTGTTGACTGAAAAACACTAAGAGTGATTCTCTCGAATCGAGAACCTCCTCTTTTTTAAAGTCAGTTAAAATACAGTGTAGATCATTAGAATTGCCTTGGGTAGAAGACATTAAGAGGAAGAGGGCAGTTGGGAATCTTTTACTTTCACTTACTCGGCAATACAATGTAAGCATTGTCGATCTACCGGTTTTCTGTGAGACCGTGTCATTATTCCAATCGAGCCGGCTTTTTCGTGTCTAAGCATGGCTCTTCCACGGCTAAACTTATTCTTATTAGGTCAGTCTAGCAATCTAGTGGAGCATTACCGAGCATGACAAAATTATTTATGTAGCACTAGAAATCAAAATAATAATAATTAAATCAAACAACAAAAATGTATAACTAACCTCTATTACACGGTGTATAAAATGTAACTTGCGCCGTGCCTTTAGGTTGGACACGCTTCAATGCAAGTAATTCTCCATTATCGATGTTCCCGAGCGTGACGAACCAGTTTTCGTTCTTAACGCGAGGGAACCGAGGACAGAGTACGTTGCTAGGGTTACCACCGCGACGGCGTAGTTCTAGCAGAAGTGTGTATTCCTGAGAGATAACGTGATTGAATAATTATTAGTTTGATTAGATAATATCTTAGGTTCAAGACCTATGGTGACACGTTTCTGACTTGCTTGTATCAAGTTGATGGTTTTTGATATACTTACATGCATCATGAGATAATGTATGTGAAATATCGCGACACGTATGTTTGTATACTTTGTTTGATTGGTGTTATTGATTTCTAATGTTTGATTGGTGTTATTGATTTCTAATTAATTTGATTATTTTAATAATAAAAGTATAAGATGTAATTCTAGGGAGTAGAAAGGTACTGGAATACCTATCTATAAGTGTCACTGATAAACTTTAAACGGGACTTATTTCGACGAAGTGCTTGCTTGTTTATTATTAGAGTTCCAAAACATACAGAGTTGTTATGTCATATTTAAATTAATACATTAGATAAGTATACTGATCTATGTGTAAAGCTAGTGAACAATAAAATTTGTTACTTGTAAGCGCATTCCAGAGTTAAACTAAACATGTCCTAATATTGTACAAAAATAATAACCGAAGTACCTGATTTGCGTGTATGGGCATCCATCGGTCCTTAGAAGGTGGTTGCTGAACAAGTTTATCTTGTTCATGATCACAGTCGAACCATAATCCTCTTACGTGTAATTTAATGTCCAGCGTCGGCAAGTCACAGATAGCCTGAATAAAATAAAAGAAAAAGCTCAACCACAATATATAAATATACATATGTAGAACGTAGGGTTGAAGATCCATGAAAAATTTATTCTTATAAACGTTCAGAGAGACAATAATGTATCATTATCATCATTTTCAATTTTTTTTTCTTTAACCGCAGACAACTATGGAGTGGAGTAAAAGTTTTATTTATAATCCTTCCTAACTAAGATAAAAATGCAGAACTGAGTTTGTTTGTAACCATTGGAATGATCATCGTTAAATTTTATACACAATGTCTACTACTACTGTATGTCAATGAATATAGAAAAAGTTTTATAATATCCTTAAAATGTCCCTTTTCATGTTTTAAAACATAACGATCCAGCATCTTCTAAATGTTATTAATAAACACTCACCCTATGTATTTGTTCAATTTGATTCTCTTCAAACTCCCGTCTCAAATATTTGGCTAGCAACTCATAATTCCTCATACAAGTGACCTTCAAGCCGTTTAACATTGTACAGGGTTTATTGAGTTCCTTCGTCATGTGCGAGAACATGTACAGGTGTTGAGAGTCGACGTGCGGTAACGTGGTGAGGGGCGAATCGGAAGGCCATCGGGCTTGGACTATGCACTGCATTAGAAGCTGACAGGATAAACATACGGACAACCATCCATTTTCAGCTGAAGTATCTATCATTGCCTGTGACAAAAAAATTAAAATATTATTGATGTTATAAAAAAATAATAATTGTAATATTTGTTCATTTTCATAAAGCCATAAATAGATTACAAAAGAACAGAAAAATATATTCAATATTTTTAATTTGATTAAATATATTATTTCTCCACAATTTGAAATAGTCTCTTTAAAAATATGTTTTTAATAATTTAAATAAATAAATATATTTTTTTTTCTCATCAAATTAAAAAAGTGCCGGATGACGGCAATAGGCTTGCGCCTATTAAGTAAATGGGACTCAATTACGAGTATAACTGGCACAATGTGGGCGATAATTACGTTTCTGCCCACAGGCTTTAGTGTATATATGTATGTGTTAATAAAATTTTTACTCTACAAAGAAATCTTGAGAATATGTTATGGTGTTTTATTCACATATGTTGCATTTAGGAGTGGCAGAATTGTGTCATTTCCAGGGAGGGTTTTGTAAGCTGCTTGGGAAAACAAAGTGGATCTACCTATCTGTAAACATTCTGATTGTGAGGCTTGCACGTCCCCATGATAGAGAATGCAGAGTAAAAAATCTCTACGCGACGCCAAGGTGCCAAGCCGATCAGAAATATCACACGGGAAGATTTAATCTGCCACCGACAATGCGGTCAACGTGGGCAAGTGGCCGCAACAATTTAAATACAGTTTGCGTTCAAAACCTTTGCATCTACAGGATTTTACAGTGTGCGAAAGCAGTGTGATTTATAACCTGAATAATCCTAATAGTCTGGTCGAGTACAGACTTGGTGTCGGTGAGATAGTCCGTATTGGGTAGAGGCACTCTTGTCATGTGCGCTTGTAGTAATAAGAATGCCTTCACGTTAGATGAGTCGAGACTTAAAGCATCAACTGGTAGACGACATTGCTGTGATAGTTCACTGTAACAAAAAATAAATAATAATGAATGCAACAGAGTTTTGTTTTAAAAATTAAATTAGATGTAGGCCTTAACGTATTGTTTTATTTATTGATTTACAATAGCAGAGCTAAATTAAGTCTCTTGAGGTATTGCCAAGACTGAGTAAAAAAAAAATGAATTTTGTAACACGAAAAAGGTTTTTTTTTTGTTTCGAATATAATAAAGGGATAGTTCAACTATTGTTTTATAAACAAGACAAGACAAAAATAGTTTAAATAAAATATCTATAGTCCGTTTTCATTGCAGCCAGCAATTGCAATGACTATTTTGATCAAAAAGGGGACCAACAATTTTTTAAAGTTTGTTTTCTATGCACGACAAAACGCTCCTCTTGTATTAAACCTCTCTATTAAACATTGGTTATACAGAAGGTATATGTAGCGATTGGTAGGACAGATATTGCTCTCGTATTATCGCAAACATACAGGTCACTGTCCCTGTTCCGCTTGCAATAAAAACGGACTATAAAATCGATATAACCATTCTAAAACACTATAAATAACAAATGTAATATAATATATATAAATATATGTTACAGAAATTAAACACGTACCCGTTAAGTAAATCCTCGTTATGTCTAACAGGCAGCGTGGCGTACTCCTCGCTGTCCGCCAACACTCGCAGCAACTCATCCACGTCCATGTTGCTGCGTAAGTTGCTGTTGAAATGCGCCATCGTTTTGTACGACAGGTAGTAGTAGGACGCGATACGGCCCATCCATGTGCAGTGGACTGTGCGCTGGTCCTAACAACCGATTTTCAACTTTATTTCCCAGATATTAAGAGATAGCCACAAAATATTAACCCAAGTCCAGTCCCTTACAAAATATTTCAAAACAAGAGTATAATAAACTCCTTTGGCAGAACTTTAATATACAAGTGATCCTATAAGTTAAGAACTATATAAAGATATGTCACTACAAAATCTACTTGCACAAATTTATTAGAGGCCATGGATTCTGGGACAAAGATATATATAAATGAGATATAGTAAGAATATACTTGGAAGCCAAGTAATATTTTTCAAAATTTTCTTTAATGTTGCCATCAATTGGGTACATCTAATAAGGGTAAAATATTCCATAGCCGTACAGTCTGTACACTAAAAGATTGGTCATCGTACCTGGTTGAATGAGGAGGTACGGCCAGTCTGATGATTCTGACGACGTTAATGTTATAGTGAGCGTCTTAAAACGTTTCTTAAAATAAGTCGGAGTGTAGGGATTGAAAAGAATATTATAAAGAGTGAATGCTGGTAAATCACAATAAATAAATAAGTTTGTGAGCATGGTCACACATACCTCTTCTATCTCTAAACAGTTGGCGTTAGCGAGCACATCTATCGATGTCTGTACCAAGTTGGAGAGGTAATAGTTGACATCCTGTGGCTCCACACTCTCCAGGTTGTAGTATGTAGGGTTCTTGAGCAAGCGGCGGAAGAAATATGTCCAGGTCATGTAGTCTAAGATGTCTTGTTTTGTGTTCACAGTACCTTTAAATTTTAATATTGATGTTGATTAAAGTCTAATATTTTTGTGGGATTAGCCAAGTCTATCACATTATAGGATTGAGTTTTTGAAAACGTAATAACACATAGAAATATATTGTTACCTTAAAAACCTTATTTAACCTTATGTATTGGTCTGATTGTTTGCGTCCTAGGAATCGCTGACCATTAAGAAATAAACACACATCACATCCACATCAAACATAAAAATATGGTAGTGTGCTTGTATTATTAAAATGAAGCATTTTTATGTCGTAAATGAAATAAAGTAAGTTTAAAAAAATATCTGTATATTATATTCTTTATTTTTAGATATTTATAGTAAATTGTAAATAAACTGTGAGGTATGTAAGTTGTTTTTGCCTAGTCTGAAGAGATTACGATATGTATGTATATGTAAAAGCTGACAACCGATTACAAAAGTATAAAAATAACCACGAACCAAATGTTGGTTTACTCCCCTAAATTCCTCATATATTTTACGTATTAAGATCATATTTCATAGGGAAAACAGCGACACTGCTTATTCAGAATAAGCCGTTACTAGATTTTTTGTATGAATCTATATATAATAACAAAAATTGTTTAAAAAAAATGTATAAACCAAACATATTTTTAATATATAGAGGAACAGATGTTTCACCTGATGGTAAGTGATAACTGCCAGCCATGGTCACCTGCAACTCAGATTAGTAAGTGCGCTAGCCTTTGAGTGAGGGCAGGGGAAAGAGGGGAGAACAGGGTTGTAATTCGGTAACCACACAATCAATCAGTAAATCACAACGCAAGCATTGCATAACAAACGGATTTCTGCGAGGCCGTGGTATTACTCCCGTCGAGTCTGTCATACATGCCTAAGCATATCTCTGTCACGTAATATGTACAAACATATTCGAATAAATTACCCTTAATTTGTACCCGGGTAGGGTACAAATTATGTTACATAATATTAAATAAGTAGCAAATATGTATTAGCACTTACCAGCGACAATCTCAGCATTCAAATGGTCAGGTAACACATTCAACAAACTTGACTCCACTGGGAAGGGTTCGTATAAAAACTTTTTGTAGAAATTCTTCTTTTGATCGTGTACTAACACCACGGCTACCCCCTCGTTGTCATACTACAATATAACATATATATTTATAACTACCGTCATTTTATTATTTTATCACTATTTAGAAAGTTTTTCATTATTAACAACAATAATAAGTGTATTTACATTAAATGTGGTACATTTTGCCATATTTCGACAGTATGCAAACATTGAAATTATACATATTATATCTCTTTGTACACTCCAATTTACAATAAATAAACTCTCGGTTCAAATCGAATGTTATACTAAAATATTGCTTTTTAAGGTGGAATGGAAATTATAGTCGATATGATCGAGAGCCTATTTTTTTTAGAAAATCATTAAATCTGTTGTTCTTTCTTGTATTAACTTTTACTTTAGAGTGGGTATTTATAATAAATATAAAAACTTATTTTTTTTTTAAAACTTAAATTTTAACTAGCATTTGCTCGTCACTGCACCAGCCTCATTTTAATACCAAGTACCAGTTTATCTGCCAGAACCCATCTAAATCTATTCGGCAGTAAGACGCGATTCAGTAACAAATACGAACACATCATCACTAAGTTTCAGATTGCTTTTATTATAGGGTATATTAAATAAGCTGTATGGTTGTTTAGGTCATATAAGACATTAAAGAGTATGTACCTGTGGCCTACCGGCTCTGCCCATCATTTGCAGCACATCAGTAATGGGCATATCCACGTAGCGCTTCTGTTTACCATCGTAGTACTCCGTGCCCTTGATGACTACTAGATGAGCTGGGAAATTAACGCCCCAAGCTAGCGTTGCTGTACAAATGAGGACCTAGGTAATGACACAAAAAAATATATTCAGTAAAACACTAACACAGCACATTGCACAGCTAGTAAAATAGAAAACGCCGAGAGCGATATTCATATTAATTGATAAATTAGCTGCTGCCAGCGGGCATGCTAGCGTGGATGTTGAATTTAACAATCAACTCAGATTTATCGTAGGGAACAGATCTCATTTCTGAATAATAGGTACCGTATGTCCTTTCTGTACTCTTGACAACATGTATTATACGACATAAGTGATCGGTTGAATATTTAAATTGCAATAACAGATAAGTAAACTGACTTTCACATTTATATTATTAGTTAGGTTAGAGGCGGGCAGTGCACTTACAACTGTGGGAGAGCTATGCTAAGGCAAGAATGAGCCTGAGTTCTAATACCACGGCGGCCTCATAGGAAAGCGAGGAGAGTGTTTACCGCGCAAAGGAGGGGGGGGGGGTACCGGAGGCACAGGAGCACTTAGAGCTCTCGAGTTAAACGTGTCCATGGGTGACGCGAATGTCACCTACTAACAGGTGACCCTAACCATAAAAAAGATTAGTGTATGTTTTTGGTTAATTGAATCCATGGTCATAATTTTACCTGTATTTTTTGATTAATAAACAATTCTTCAACAGTCGTTCTGTCTCTTTCGTGTAATCCTGCGTGATGTATTCCGATGCCGAACGCGAGAGTCAGTTTTAGATTAGACTCCCGGATGTTAGCCAGAATTTGTTCCATCTCTGACTCTTGCATATGCAGCCATTGTTTAGGATTCTCTTCGGCTGCGAGGTACGCGATTAGGTCTAACGCTGTTAGTCTGAAAGAAAATATTCATACGATGCTTGAAGAGTACATAAAATGTCTTACAAGATAATAATATACATATAAAAAATATTATAAAGTTAATATTATAAGAACTTCTAATCCAATTTCTTTTATTTTTGCATTAGATAGCCCAATTATTGAGGGAGAGTATAATATGTGTCATCATGCTTCTACACAAAGGCGCAGTGAGCAAACATAGGTTAAACTGAGAGAAACGGTTAGTAATTACAATAAAATTGTTATCTTTACTTTTCTGTTAAGCAGAATGTCGATTGATCTATTAGGGATAGTTGGTAGTTGACACTTACTGATGTGATAATATGTTTGAGCTATTGGAGTAAATGCTAATATTTATTCAGATCATAGAAACTTGCATTTTTAGAGTGGTGTAACCACTTATAAAAAAATCTCTTTTTATACTTAACGTCGTGTGACAATTACACTATATAGTTTAAGAGGCAGGAATTAACTTTTAATATGAAAGTATAAATCTCCTTGTAGGCCCGTAAAATTTGAACTATTATTGTACAGACTTTATTAGCAGTACACGTCAGTACTGTTTTAGACGAGCCTGTTGGTCTAGTGATTAGTCCTGACTCCTGAGCCAGAGGTCGTGGGTTCCATTCCCACCTGGGACAAAAATTAGTGTAATTCGCAAATAGTTGCTCCGTGTATGGGTGGTGGTTTTTTGTGTCCGGTTTTTGCATTTTTGTCAAGTCTCCCGCAACACAGAAGTCATTCCTAATGCGGAGGCTGTCATAAAAAAAAATCATACATAATAGGTAATGGATCTATTTTCAAGTAATTTTCAAATATGTTACATGTTGCTATAATATTTCAGCTTTCTACACTTTTTCACAGTTAGAGTTTAGTAAAAGTTTTTATAAAACTTATATTCTCCCCCAGGGTTCACCACAACTATCTAAATACGAAATTTAATTAAAATCGGTTCAGCCATAAGCTGTGAAAGGAAACAGACAGAGAGAGTTACTTTGCACTTAAAATATTCTTAAAAAGATGAATATGATGATATGATGATGAAAAATCAGATGGATTGGATGGATTACACTTAAAACTGTTTTTTCAGAGACTATACAGACAAGATATTACCTAGTCTGTCGTCTACTGGAGACAAACACGAGTGTAGGCGCGCAGGGCGAGTGGGTGCGTATCGCCTGGAACGTCGGCTTATTCATCGTCATCATTCGCGGGCAGTAGTGGCGACCTGGGTGACCTGATATATGCACCTAAAAAACAATAAATGTTTAGTTAAATACTGAAACAAAATCAATGGCCAATGTTCTGTTTAAGAAGGTAGCTAGCAGGTGTCACTGTGCTATCAACGGCCTCTCCGCTCTCACTCTAGTTTTCTCATTAAAATCAAATCATCCAATATTCTGATTACGAAGGTGTTTCTGTGAGGCCTCTGTAGTCACAGGAATTGCAGGATACAGTTTTCCTCATCCGAAGCTTACGGTATTTCTTACATCAAGTTCCTGTTACTACCCATTTTCTTTCTACCAATCTCCCTTTTTCCATTTTAAAAAGACCACATTCTATAGGCTGGTTACCGTCAGTAAAGTCGGAAAGCCGGAAAAGAAACTAGCCAAAATTTTCAGCACTGTATACATAGAACAGGGTAGGAAGATGGTGATGCCTACATAAAAAAAATATTTAGGAGATATTTTTGTAGCAATCTACGCTTTATCGCGAGGATTTCACACATAACAGAACAAATTGCACCTAAGATGCGAACAATTCGTTTCAAAAAACGGCTGGTACATGTGGTTTTGAACACATTATAGCGCTGTGTAAGTGTTGTGCAACTGCCCTATCACACAGGTACTTAAAAAATATCATAATATGTAAATACATATAACAAAAATATTATATACCACTATACGTAACTGGTTTTAAGCGGCAGATTCATGCTTAGGCATTACTGAGGCCTCACAGACCAGTTGTTAATTTAAAAAGAAACATTGTTTCACCAAGTGAGTGAGGTGACCAGTCTTCTCGTTTGCCCCCCATACCTAACTTAAAAAAGGCGTATTTGCTAACCTCTAAAGGCACAGGCCTCACTGAAGGCCTAAAGTTGTACAGTCCCATTTCTCCTATATTCAACCAGTTGGCCAAGTCCTTAGCGTTTGCAAGAGCCGTTGACAAACCGATGATACGTAGCCTTCTTGATGTATGAGACTCGATGAAGTTTGTTCTGTAACAATATTACCATTCAGATGGGTTTCGCGGAAGTACAGAAAAGGAAGTAAATTGCTATTTATTCTAATTATCATCGTAAACAAAACCAATATAAAAATGAAAATCTAAATAAACATCTACTCTTGTAGGAATGTTATCCAATGATTAATAATAAGAGCCTAAATAGATTTTTTGATATAGTTATATCAGTTATCAGTGACTGGCCTGTTGATATAGTGGTTAGTGATCTTGACTGCTAAGCCAGGGTTCGAGGTTTCATTCCTACCCACGACAAAAAATTGTGTAATGCGCACGAGTATTTGTTTTGTGTCCGAGTGTAATTTAAGAGTACATGTACTATGTACGTATTTTCTTCTACCGTGGGAGAGCCATGCTTGGGCACAGATGGGATGGTTCGGGTGGGTTACAGTGGGCCTAATCCCTTCGGTCTTTCCTCGGACAGCGCTCTTGTGACTTTTGAGGTGCTAGCGGCGAAGTCACTTATCATCAGGTGGATACCATATTTTCGGACTGATAAGAACAAAAGTTGTCCCTGGTACAAAACGAGGGACCTCATTTGTCTTTATCAAATTTGCCAGATTTTAAAATAGGCGACGTGTGCCGACAATATAATGTAAATAAATTACCTGGACACGATGACCTCTAACACTGGTCCTCTGTCCTCACCAAGCAAGTGTATTTCGTCAATAACTATGAGAGCCACGTCTCGTACGTAGTTTCTGGTTTGCCACGAACGACTGATGCCGTCCCACTTCTCTGGAGTCGTTACAATCACGTGGGAGCTCTTGATCGCACGGATGTCGGGGCTGACGTCACCTTAAAAATAAATAATAAGTAAGCTTTACATTTAGTTTTAATATAATTAATAAAGGTGTTGTGATGTATGTTGTATCTTACAGAAGGGAGTATTGTACATTCTGCCAGAGGTGTGAGTATATGTATGTATGTAAATCATTGCGGGAATATCACTTCTGATGTTGACATAATACTAGCGCTTCTTCTAACGAAGGAACACAACAATCCTTAGGTAACGACCATTTTTTTGTACTTGTAAGACTACGTTTCTTTGCATGTTGACCTTTGTATGAGTGCAAAATAAATATATTTTCTTTTTTCTTTGTTTTTAAATAATATAGCAAAAACCCATACCATAAAAAGAAGCAGCCAATGTCCAGCAGAAGGCTAATTGATTGATATCATAAACAAATGTATTTCCAACTGCGCTATGTACTACTATGACAAATTATTCTAAACAGAATGGTTCAGAGACTAATTTTTGTGGCACTGAGATAGCTGTGTAAATAAGTATATGCTCACCTGTCAATTCCACAACTTTCTTTCCTAATTTCTCTTCGAGTCTTATCTTCCAGTCCTTTATTCGTTCCTTTACAAGTGCTTTTAATGGAGCAATGTAAACCACCTAAAATGGCATATTTGTATTTAAAATGATTAAACATAGCGATGGAGTTTAATTATTAAAAAAAAAACAACGTTTTACCAAGCCTAACCGGTAACATCACCAACTATTTTTATAGTATATTTATATTTGAAACGTTTTAGAGTAATTTTGTCCCGTATGTTTACAAATTAAAAGTGAGTAAGTCCAAAATTGTTTTTATGGATTCTCTCAATAAAAATAATCGGATTGAATAATTTAAAAACATAAAAATATGTTAGACAAGAATCTTTAATTCTGCACATTCAACCCGAGGTGGATAGTACCTGGACATTAAAATAGTTTAGTAATAGCAGTTTTTATTTCACAAATTCTTTTTGTAACTGCTTCCATATTTACAGTGGATAAAACAGGTGTCCCATTTTCAAATTCACGCTGTATACTTAGTTTGGTCCTAAAAACTGTTATATTAATTAAATGAATTCGAAATCTGTCAATGTATATAAATATTCATATTTTTTTTTTTTTTTCGAATGAATAGGTTAATAACTGGCTTCAATGTTTAAAGGACTATTAAAACCAGTGGAGATCATTTTGAATGAGCTTAATGTATTTATAATGCTATTATATTAATGCATAAACTAACACGCATTTATAATAATAAATGTTATATGCAATGAAAAAAAAAAAGATTTTTACTTCTACTGTAATACCCATATAAGTAAAATTTGTTGAAAAAACAACGTGCTATGTAGGGTTCTGCAAATATGCGTTTTACCTTGCATTGTGGATACTGATTGAAGACCCTGAACATAGCAACCTCAGCGACGATAGTTTTCCCGGAGCCAGTGGGAGCACCCAGCAGTACATTGTTGTCTGTGTGGTACAGACAGTGGAAGATCTGAGTCTGTATGGGGTTGAAGTGGCTAAAGTTGTACAGCATCTCGTATGATGGCTCGTTTAGGGCCGTCACTGGGAGCGGTTGGAGTTCTAAAAGATCTGTGGAATAATATATATGTAAATAATGAGCTATTCAATAGCTAGCTTAAAATTTTTTGCGCAATTTTCGTTATAATAACTACTTTAAAGTATACAAATTTACGAAGTTCAATTAATGTATCAATGTGGAACATCTGCTTTTATTTATTGAACTTAGTCAATAAATACAAGCAGATGTTCCACATTCAAAATATTTTTTGAATTTTAGGGACGATAGTTCCAGTGAGGTGATGAACCGGGTTACCATACGAAAAAATATCTAAAATATTTTTAATATTAATTTCTACTTCTAACAAACTACATAAGGTAACTGTAATAATAAAATAGAAAATATCGAAGTCTAGAAAAATAAATGTAATTATTTTTGAGGGATATCTTAAAAGATATTATGTAATACCTGTGTGGGGTGGATGCGTCTCTGGTAGAATTAAATGCTGGAATGTTAGGGGTAAGACACTCTCTGAGCCAAGCCATCTGTAAAAAGTTTATCTTCAATGTGTTAGAACATAATTAAATTAAAATTAAACTAGTCTATTAATTGATTTTAGTGTAAATTGGTCTTTCTTCATATCTCAGTTAGGTAGTCAAAGGTATTTTTATCGATTCTTTTAAGGTAAAAGAAAGTAAGACAGTAACAGATACAATCTTTTTACCTTGTAATCATAAATGATAAATGATAAATGATCTTTATTTTGTAAATAGGTTACAACAACACTTTTACACGTCAATATATTATTTTTTTCTGTTAGTTTATGCTAGATGAGGCCGGTGTTTCCTAGCTGACTACCCTGAGAAGAAACACCGAAACAAACTCAGAGGTCAAAGTCTGTTTTAAAGTCCATACAGATGTAAAAACATATGAGAACCATGCACGCTAACGTCTGAGATGAGCTTTTGAAGAAAGCACCACGCTCATTTGAGTGGACCCGTCCAAACAGTGCAAGCATTTGTCAGTTATCGTGTAGCTCAACTTAGAACTTTAAGGAGCTCAACGGACCGACGAACAGTACCAAAGCAAGGACATTTGGGTAGGCCGCAAAAGTACTCAAACTGTCAGACATCGTTATAAAACAAACTACAGGAGAAAAGAGAAAAAAATAAATAAATAAATAACCTACATAGTCCTCACATTTACAATAATTAAATTTATAAATTAAAAAAAAAAGAAACAAATATATAATATATTATACTTAACAAAGTATTCATGTCAAAAGGTACAAAGATTAAACAATAAAAAAAAACATATAAAATGTTGACCTACAGTTGAATATATAACAGAATTAAGGGCTATTATTATTTACTTTACCTTTCTGATGTTGCCCTTATATAGTATTGAGGGGGTAACGGTTCACTGATTGGGATCGTAATGACGAGCTCTTGTGGTTCCCGCGTAATCACCTGTCAAATTGCAAAATAAGAACAATAATTAAATATATTTAAAGGTTTGGAAAAAAGTTTTAGTTTATAGTATATCATTTGTTAATTTGTATGTATTTATATTGAGTATGCACTTCCTATTCTTGTATACATCTTGTAAAAATGTACACAATTTCAAACTAAATTTTGAATTATTGTCAGCTCTTTACTCCCACGCTTTTGCTAGAAGAAAACTCAACTATGAAAAGTCAACTATTAAGATTGCCCTTGTGCATACTTTTTTCCCTCCTGTGTATGACTTATTGTTTTTTGTTTTTCTTGTGTACAATAAAGAAAGATTTTACATACCTGTTTCTTAGTGATTAAGAAGTATTCATGATAGTACATAATGTCAGTTTCTGGATCTTCCACCCATATCCAGAATGCTTCAGGTGCTTTCCCATGATATTTGTCATTCCATCTTTAAAGTACAAATACAATAGTACGATTCAGTAGTAGTTCAACAGTTATTATGTATTTTTTTAATTTCGTTAAAAATGCGTGTGACATAGGCAGCACATTACTAGTTCTTTGCTGTTCCAGAAATATCAAATAATACTCACTTAAAATTGGGTGTAATAATTAGTCTAATCCTCAAAACAGTCCTTGTGATAGGATGCAGGCTGGCTTCCATTTCCAGTAGAGGAAATTCATCTGCGCATTTTTTTAAGTGACGAGCGTTTTTAGGATTGCGGATTAGATCACCTGTAATATAAAAAAAAACTAAAGATAGAAAGTACTGGATAGTAGACAAGTGTTTTTTTAAAGGAATTTCAAGTCGAACGACGTGGGAAAAATAGCTGTTCACCAACCAGGATTTTTGTAAATGTATAATGTAGTTTTGTCCGTGCCGTGAAACAAAAATTCAAGATCAAAAGAAAAAAAGAAGGGTTAAGATGTCCTGTTCTGGTTCTGATAGACAGACGTAAAACTGTCTAAGAGCCACTCTTAACGAGACATAGTTCAATCGTACTGGAGTTTAGTATGAAATGTGAGTATGGAAGTGCTCATTTTACGATTTAAAATAGGCCGATCATACTATATAAAACATAATAAATACATAAGTCACTAGTAGCGCGGTGACACTTATTGCAATTTTCTTCGTGAACTTATATTTCTTCTAGCGAATTAGCGAATAAATCCCTTGGACTCCACGGACTTTTTATACATCTACATGAATTTTAAAGCTAGGTAGATTCGTCTGGCCAGGGACGTCTTTTACCAAGCCTTTATCATCTGTACAAAACACAAACATACCCAGTTCCTTCCAATCCATGTCCCTGATCTGATCAGGTTTCAACATCGGGTACTCAATATGTTTCAATGTCTCTATAGTGAAGCAGTTGAACTGTCGCATGTCGCTGTAGAAGTCCCACTGTTGGATCTCTAACATCTTAGCCATTTTGAGATATAACCCGGCCATATATGCGTTGTTCTTGCGTAGGGTTATTTCGAAGAGAGCTCGAATTATTCGAACTGCATTCTGAAATGGAACATCTCGTATATATAGACTTAATGGCGCGAGATTGTAAAATAAATATAGACGCAAATCTAGTGACTAAAAAAATGTAATCAGATATACAGTCGTGGTCAACTAATTAGGGACACTCTCTAGTTAATCCAAATTGTGAATTTATTTTTTATTTTCCAACGAGTCTAAACAATATTCCACATCTTTTACATGTAAGTATAATTAGTCATTTATGTGCCTAATTATACAAACAATAACAACTTCTTAAACATTAAACCTCTTTACAGTATAGCTGATAGATGATCACAGTGCTATTTGTTCAAAGAATGCTGGCTGGCCATTTAATTAGGGACACTGAGATATTGCGTTCTAGTTTCAAAATCTGAATCTCAATTATTATTTTCTTTCTTCTCCTATTCTTTGTGGTAGTTTTGGCGGCAATCTAGATTTGTAATTTCAAGTTTTGAGAGTTATTTTGAAGAACAATGGGCAAAAATAAAAGTTGCGATGCAACACTACGAAAAATTATCATGAAGTTTGTCGAGCGTGGTTGGTCATACCGAAGGATAGCAGGATATTTAAATTGTTCAAAAACTATGGTATGCAATGCAGTGCAACATTTCAGGCGCAATAACACAACTTTAAATGTGCCCAGAAAAAAAAGTTCGAGAAAAACAACTCCGCAAGAAGATAGAATGATAACCAGGTTAGCTAAGAAAGATCCGTTTCTAGGCTCTATTTTAATTAAACATGAAGTGTTTGGGGCAGACGAAAGAGTCAGTGTATCAGCGAGGACAGTTCGACGACGTCTGGTAGAAGCAGGGTTGTTCGGAAGAGTGGCTCGCAAAGTACCGTTGTTAAAGAAAGAGCATAGAAATGCACGTTTGGCGTTTGCACGTAAATATGGACATTGGACCTACGACCAATGGCAACATGTATTATTCTCTGACGAGACCAAGGTTAATTTGATTTCTTCAGATGGAAGGCAATACGTACGGCGTCCTGTAAAAGCGGAAATGAATCCAAGATTCACAAAAAAGCAGGTGAAACATGGCGGAGGAAACATTAAAATGTGGGGATCATTTTCTGGACGTGGAGTGGGACCTGTGAGGAAAGTTCAGGGTACCTTAGACCAACATCAATACAAGGCAATATTAGAAGAAACTATGCTTCCCTATGCTGAGGAACATCTTCCTATTATATGGACTTTTCAGCATGATAACGACCCAAAACATACAGCCCGTTCAGTCAAGTCGTTTCTTAACAGACAGTCGGTATCAGTGCTAGATTGGCCAGCAAATAGCCCCGACCTCAACCCAATCGAGCACCTTTGGCACGAAATTAAGAAAAAAGTTGCCATTTATCGTACCACAACTTTAGATGAACTTAATGAAGCTTTTTGTGAGGCATGGGCAAACATTCCTGTTGAAATATGTCAGAAACTGATAATGTCTATGCCACATCGGTGTCAAGCGGTAATTACTAACAAAGGTTTTGCTACTGGGTACTGATTTTACCCGTAATAAAATGAAGTTGTTAAAGAAATTAAAATACTGCAGATTATTAGTTCTGTTTTACTCTATTTTTCATTTTACTTTACTGTTCTTAATTAAATGTCCAGCTACAGAATTGTACCTTAAATTGAATACATGGTTAACCTTTGATATTAAACACTTTTTTATATTTATTTAATCTTTTATTTACAGCCATTTATAGTATAATAATCGGATCAAATTATGCAAATAATAGTTACTGAGAAATCAACAGGGTTTTATATTTATATGTACATAGCCGGTTATTGCTGTCCACTATCTTGAATGTCCTTAATTAGTTGACCACGACTGTATGTCACACATATAAACACATAGGTATAGATAGGGTTTTTTATAGTATAGGAGAGACAGGCGGGTCACCTAAGTGACAACAGCCGTCCATTGACACCTGCAACTCAAGAGTCGTAAGTACGCTGCCCAACTTTGAGGGTGATCAGGGATGGATGCGGGGAGGGAAAAAAAAGGTGGGATGTGGAGATGGGATAAAGGAGAGAAGGATGAGGTGAGAGGAAAGAGGACAAAATAGAACTTTGTTATTAATGTTCGATGTGTAAGCCGGGACTTTAAAGTGTTTTCATTGTTTTTTTTGTTTTATTACTGTAGTCAAGGGTGGATTGTCATAAGTCATTATTATAAAAGAAAGTTTTCTTATTACCAAGAATTTTTTTTTGTTATTTAGCTATGCTATAATGTTAAAATTTTAAGTCAGAAAGTTTCAGATTTATATTTATAAAAGGTTAAATCTAAAGTATAGGGTATAAGTAGTCTAAATTAGACATATAGCTATAAAACTAAAATCTTAAGATTACATTACACAGTGTTTTAAAAAAGGCTTCCATTTTTTTTTTGTGAGTAATACACACCTGGCTAATATAATTAAGATCAGACTGCAGCGAGGATCCATTGACGCGTCCTCTTGACAAATAAGTCTGCAGTAGAATGTTGATCTTCCAATGTATGTCTTCCGGTGCATCTTCTATACGAAGCTCACAGTAGTGGTCTTTAAGCTGCCATAGTTCTGTAAGTTCTTCCTTGCGGACCTAAAGATAAATTATCATCAATAAAGAATAAGCCAAACTAGATACTTTTAAAGAATGTTTTTGTTATAAACAATGTGTGCACATTTGGCATACTCGTGTGTTGTCTGCATGTTTTTTTTTTGTTTATATAAGCCTACCATAATGACTCCACTCTGCCTGACGGAAAAGAACAATTGGCGTCTAAAAGTGGTGGTCACCATACTTATTTCAAGTGAAGTCAATGCAACATGGTGACCCACACTATGGCGGCCTGGTGAGATGATTTTATGTATTAGGTAATATTATAATAATGCTCTTTTGTTTCCATTGTAATGCTATATGTCGACCAGACAGAAGAATAGACAGGATACCTGATGGTAAGTGACAATTGCCGTCCATGGACCCCTGAAACTCAGTCTTAAATGCACTGCCCACCTTTGAAATAAATGAAGATTAGCGAGGGTCGGGGAGAAGCAAGAGAAGAGGGCGGATGAGGGGAGGGGAAAGAGGAGTTGGGCTTTCGGAAACCTCACTAATTTCCGTGAGTGTGAGGCCGTGGTATCGCACCGGTCTAGCCTAAGTATATATATTTCTATTTAGCAAGTTCATGTTAGAGATTTTTCTTTCACTCTATTCTTTGCGAATGAGGAGCTGGTAATAAATTGGTAAACACTATAAAAAACTACAAGAAGTTAGTTTTACTTTCACAATGTTGCATTTCTACTGAAGTACATCAGTTTTTTGAAAATGTCAAGCGATGCGCGATTTCTTGTCATTTTAAGATGAAAAAAGAATACAAGAACACTAATAATAAATTGTCGGACTAACTTTAAGCTGCTGGAAGTCAGAACATCTAGTAAGCATCTCGAGGACGTAGCCTTGAGTCATAGACTTGCGCACCATAGAGTTGAACACTTCCATCGTTTCACATGTTATGTAGTAGTGGCTGGCAGTGCGACCCAAATCTAGAATTGATCATTTGAGAGTGACTGGACAACATTTCAGATTATTTGAAATATGTATTTATCTATCTTAGCATTAAGCCTCCTTAGCATTAAGAAATATCTGAGTCCAAGTTAATTTTGGATGCAATTTAAATTTCCAAAAAACAATACTTTGGATTTAGAGAAACTTTAGTTCGGATTTGTCAATTTGAACTGAAACTGAATGAGTTGAATGAGTTGAACTGATGAGTTGAACTAAAACTTATTGTATTAAATGTATCAATAATAATAATTATGTCAATAAATAAAATAGAATACAATTACCAGTTATATTAAGATCTCCAGTTCGTTCGTTATATCGTATCATATGCGTTTTATCTAATTGCATGGCAGCGGCTGTAATCAGTTCTCTACGTTTAGTTTCCAACATTGGCTCTTCTTGTACGTCATTGTACGTCAAACCGTATACCTATAAAGGACAGCTTAAGATTACTATTTATATGTTTAATACTTCCTTGATTATTTATAGTATACTAATATGAAATACCTGTGGATTAATCCTCATTCTGACGAATAAGTAGGTGTAACTTAACCATTCTACGGCCTCGTCAATGTTTGTAACAGTACCAAGAGCAACCTGCAATTAATATTAAATTTATAATACAATTTTAGGATTGTACAACAACAACTAATGAGACTAATATCATTTTCTCTATAAATCTTATAGTCTGATGTGTTGTTACGAGTATTATGGAAGTAATATTTTATAATATAACAATAATATGCAGTGCCTTAATAAATGCCGAGTGGTTCTCGGTGGAGTAGAATTCTATCAGACAGTATGTATCAAATCTTAAGTGCCCGATTGATGGCAATAGGCTTGCCCCCTTACTTACTACGTTACGTACTTACGTTGGTGGGACCAGATTTTTACTGTCAAAGTCTGGGTGTTTTATACACCTCTGCCTAGCCTTAGGGGATACAGGGGTGAGCGTATGTATCTATGTATAATAATAATATAATATATCTGGAAAAATTATAACGATAAATGCCAGAAGGTAAGATTTAGTGGCAGAATACATTAAGAATAGATTACAATGGCTATCATTGTCTGATCTATGCTATTTAGCCTAACTTAATGTGCAAATTATAATCAAATCAATCTTTAATGCCTATAATATACTGTTCTTTATTTTTTATACTTTATACATATATAAGAAGTGTTAGTTACAGGTGTACGAAACACCCACATTTAAAATTTAAAAATGATTTTTTTTAATATATTGAAAGAGAAAGGGAGGGTAGAAAAAGGCCCATAACCATGTTTGCAGTAAACATGTAATTTTATGCCATATGCCACAGACAAATATTTAGAACCTTACGATATTCCGTTTCCTTAAATAAATAAAAAATATTGTTGATGATTTAAAATACTAACCTCAGCGTTCAAGTTATCCGACAGCAAATTAATAAAGTTGCTCTCAATAGGGAACTGATTGGTCATAGACTTCAAATAATGCGTTAGCTTGTCGTGTGTAGTGATGATGATGCCGGTACCAGATGTATCGAACTGAGGTCGACCAGCGCGGCCAAAGATTTGCAAAACATCTAGAATGCTCAAATCTACGAATGTGCCATGGCTTTGGTCGTAAATTTCTGTACCCTTAAATGTAAATGTTTTTTAAAGAACTTCCGCATTAGCAATGTATATCTGTGATGCTACGAGATAAACAGAAATTCAAACGGAAACAAATAACACCCAGTCTCGGGACAACTATTTGTGGATGACATAAATTTTATTCACGTGGGGGTATCGAACCCACTGCCTCTGGCTAAACAGTCAAAATCGTTAGTAATCATGAGACCAACAGTCTATAAATGTTATTATGGGAACTCCTCAATTTTAATATTCTGATTTACTAGAGCCTATTTCCCATTTAACAATGTATCAATGAGTCACACAAATATAAACATACCCTAATAACGACAGCGTGTGCGGGCAAGTTCACACCCCAAGCAAGAGTGGATGTACAGACTAGAACTTTTGTGAAGCCTTCTGCAAAATATTTTTCTACCATATTCCTGTAAAAACAATTAAATACATATATTAAATCAATTGATTTTTCGCAATGTGTAAAGGTAAAACCATTCATTATAATCCGTCATCTTAGTTCGGAGTAGATTGAATATAAGCTTTTTTCAATGCATAACAATATTCAAGTGATCACAGTCTGATGGCGTTAAATGAAGTAGTGTCGTAGTAACCAATTTTGCCAAGTCTTCAACTCATTGTTCCCCAGTAGAATTTCAGGAAATGTTGCTATAGTCAAAACGAATGTTTAGTTTATATTTTAATAAAAAAAATAAGTTGGGAACACTGAATCAAACGGTACGTCTAACACGAACAATCTGGCGACATTGTACATAATTATACATTAAGTAAGTCAATTGCGGGGTTCAAGTCATGCATTTTTAGTTAGTGGTGCTTTTCTGTATACACATATACTGACGCCTATATAGGGATATCCCTGAAAGAGTAGAGAGGGTAGAGAAGCATCAACCATAATTTAGTCCCATTTACGTAAACGGGGGCAAGACGGTTGCAACATCCGGGCATTCTATGACTATATATACACACTATCAGATAACAGTCCAATCCCTTAGTGGTTTATAATGAAACCCAAGGGGAATGGGGTGGCCGTATTCTACTCCACCGTGAACCATACGGCTATGTAAGGATCGTTTTACCGAATAATGCAACTAAAACTTACCTATCACTTCTAAGCATGCCCGCGTGATGACACGCAAATCCACAAGCAAACAGTTCAGCTAGCTGCTTATTAGGACTACTGCTAATAGATTTTTTAGCTTTCAAAAAGGCTCCAGTATCCTCCGGCTCAAAATATTTGAGGTGACCCTTCTTTTGAGCTATTTCTTTAAGGATCATTGCAGTTTGGTGTGTGGCGTTCCGGGCGTGGACGAACACCATTACTTGATGGCCTTTTTGTACCATATCGACGGCCTTGTCGTAGCATATTTCGTTCATTGTTTGTATCTGTAAGAAATATTACGATACAAGCTTATGCAACCGTTATTGATAAACATCAACATTGTATCGAATACGTTGTTTTTATGGCAGAAATTTTGTTGGAAAAAAGAATTACTGTTTTTTTTCATTTTTTTTTATGCTATAGGAGGACAGACGAACGGACGGGTCTCCTGATGATAAGTGACTCAAGAGTCGTAAGTGCGCTGCCCGCCTTTGAGGGTGATGAGGGAGGTGGGGATGCGTGGAGGGGAAAGAAAAGAGGGGGATGAGGAGTTGAAACCTCGGAAAAGCGCACTTATTTCGGGGAAATGCAACGCAAGTGTTATTTCACAACCGGTTTTCTGTGAGGCCGTGGTACCGGTCGACGGCCCATTCGTGCCTAAACAAGCCTCTACCACTGTGACTGTCAAAATATGTGTCAAAATATGTTGATATACGTTATATACATACATTCGTGCCTACGTCCCTGAACTTTTCCCTTTTTTTGACAACCATTATTTAGTTTCATTTACGGTCCTACTGCCGTCTGAATATAAGCCGTCATTCGGGCACTGTATGATTGTATATACATAATGCCTGCTACCTTTTACAACACCCACGGGCAGAGAGACGAGCGCACTTTTTTACTCTACCAAGAAATACACGGCTGTTTTATGTTCCAGTAAATAAATACAAATGAACGTTCTGTGGATATTTGTTTTTTTTTTTAAAGACGACTCCCGCTTTAGGAATAATTCATGTATCGCTGTGACTTTACAAACACATACAACGGACAAAAATAACACCCAGACCCGGGATAACTAATTATGGATCCCCCAAATTTTCGTCCTGTCTTGGAATCAAACCCACGACCGGCTTAGCAGTCTTACTAACACTAGAACAATATGCCAGTTATATAATTATATAGTATGACATTGTTTTGAGTTTTAAATGGCAAAATATACAACAAATAATAAAATATGTTGAATTATCTCACCAGTCTCAAATGAGCGCCTCCTCCACTACCGCTCTCTTTAACACCGATGAACTGCTGTTCCAGCGGTACTGGACGAAATCGATGATCGAAGAAGAATAATCCGATATTAGGATTTACACGCAAAAATCTTAAACGAAATTATAGAAAAGATAATTAGAAAATTTCATCTGAGTAACTACTATTATACATTTTGATGTATGAATGTTTATTACTCCATCATTCGCGAATGTCTGAATGGATCTAGATGAAATTTGACATAGCGGTAAATTATACTCTCGAATAGAACGTAGGATATTTCTTTTGCAGCAAAACCTAAGGTTTGAATTTTGAGGTTTGAAAATATAATCAACATACTAACCTGGCAACATCTAGATAGTTAGGTAAAGTGGCAGACAACCCAACGATTCGTATCATATTCTGCGTTGACTCGACTTGTCGCAATGTTCTAGCGACTATAGCCTCCACTATCGGACCTCGGTCGCCGTGCAGTAAGTGAACTTCGTCAATTATTATAAGTTTGACTATCGATGCTAGTTCGGTATCAGCTGTAAACAATAATGTTCCAGAGTCAGAAAATTGAAAATTATATATTTACAAGTGGCCCTTGGGTTTGAGACAACTCCGTCATAGGCATTTTTTATACTACAAAATCGCTTGCCTATAAATGTATATATATATATATATATATATATATATATATATCTACTAAGAACCTATATACATGTAGCATGTATATCTACTATCAACATATACACATTTAGATTATTAAAGTAGATACCTAAACTGATAAACTAAACAATCAAAACAAACCGTTGCAGTATCCATAAATTATAATGCTCTACTTTGCAACCCTGTGTTATATATACAAAAGAAGTTAGATAACGGGGTCTAATAAGATCTATAGGAGTATGTATTTCTTGGACAATGTCTATACCCTTATAGACGTTGTATGACAGCCTTATATAACCGTTGTCGGCAGTGCTATACTATCGGTAGCGTCAACAACTCATAGCATCTTTACCATGTTTCTCACCAAACATGGTTTTTGTTTGTACTATAGGGAAGCAAACGAGCAGACAGGTCAGCAGGTTGACCTGATGGGACTACCTATGTCGCAAGTGTGTTCCCTCCGACGGGAGATGGGTTTAGGCACCCGGTAAGCATTGCTTCATAATTTGTTTTCTGTGAGGCAGTGATATTGCTACGGCCGAACCGAAAGTGTGTATTTTATTCTCTAATAGTGTTTTTATTAATTTACAGTAGAGAGTCACGTATGAGGTTACTTACTAGCGCCCTTCCTTGTAACAACATCCCATTTCTCCGGCGTAGTAACAATCATCTGCGTCTGTTGCACTTCAGTTTTAGTCAGTTTCATATCACCAGTTAGCTCGCGAACTAAAATTCCGAGCCCTTTTAGTCGCTTGCCGAAGCTAGCTGTCATTTCTGAGGCCAATGCTTTCATTGGAGCTATGTAGATTATCTGTGCGGAAAGCATTACTTAAATAACTGTCTTTAGACCACTTATAAATAATGTTGATTTATAATGACATCGGTTAAAAATTTGTATATTTATTATGAAAATTTGGAATAAAAACGAAGATTTGTTAAATACTAGCTAATATCTAAGGTGTTACACGGTCGTGGGGCGTGCCACATTAGGGTATTACATTTATGACAATAGGTTAATGAGTGAAGGAGGGTCGGTGCGAGATAAGAATCTAATTTCAGAAATAATATACATCGATCAGTTGTGTTTTCGTGCTCGCTGTGTAACGTCACTAACATTTAAAACACACAAACTATTAGATATTAGATATTCAGAGATATATGAATATCTATATTTACTAAAACCATATTTCTTTGAGCAAAATAGAGATGTGAGGTTTTGAACTAATATCTTGTATTTCTGTAAACTGACCTTGAACTTATTCTTCATGATGACGTCATTCTCTATGTGCTGTTTTATCTGATGTACAACAGTCAATAGCGCTATATTAGTCTTGCCGGCACCCGTGGGAGCACATATCAGTAGGTTCTCATTGGTGTTGTAGGCCGTCTGGAATACTACTGACTGTATCCGGTTCAATTCTTTGATATTCTCGAAAGCCATTTGACCGATCTGAAAGAAAATTGTTTAAAGAGTAAAACTATTTCTTTTAATGCAAATGTTTATAGGACACACAAAGGCTATAGAAACTTAATAATTTTAGTTAATTTTATCATGTTCATATGAAGTTTGAAGAAGTTTGGTATAATATGGAATATAATTGACGTATGTATATGACACGCGCAATTCACAAGTAGATCAAGTGCGGGTCGGTCTGTATTTATAGAGATGCAAGAAATGAGATCCGCCATACACCCAATCCGATCCACTCTGTATTAGTTGGTTTATGTATAAATGCGTTACAGTCTATAAAGAGCCTTTATAAAGTCGCGGGGAAACTTAAAATAAAATCAGAATTTAATCTAAAATAATGTAAAGTTACAAATTCGATTTCATTAATGTAAATATTTTAGGTTTAAGCTATTATTATTGCTTGTAGTTCTGCAGGTGAAATATACCTATATAAAGTGAAATTTTAATCTCTAGAATAAGACAGAATGAATTTACCTCATCTAATTGTGCAATGGGTACCCGTTTGTTACCGATTTCGAGTGGTACCGGTTCGTTCTTTGGTATTATGACCTCCTCATATTCTTTATTGTCTTTTCTTATAGCGTTCTCTGGTAGCATTAATTTTAAGCCTGAAACGAAACCTACGAAAAAAGTTATGATATTATTTTCACTTAAGTAATTATCGTGTGTTGGTTCGCATATTACTTATAACGTTCCCAGCAGCTTCACCTATGTGTTTAGTCACTGCTCTGCTTTTAAGTGTCGTAGCGTAATGTGTAATGGATTCAATTACTCCTCTCATCAGATAATCTTTTTAATACAAAAAGATATTTTTCTAAACCTATGTTTGTAAACACATATTTCATATATTTTTTAAATAGAATCATATTTTTTTTAATTATTGACTAGAGATATAAGCTAAACTCATTCTTATTCCATTCATATAAAACTCAATACGGTATGTTCAGGTCTTATGAGTTTTCAACGTTATTGCTTACATCATACCATCACTTTTGCATCATTAGTCCGTTCATTTGTGTGAGTGTAGTGTAAATTATGACACATGTGGTGTCAATCAATTAAATTACGACACATAACATTTCTATCTATATCTTTTTATTCTGTGAGTATATTTTACACTATATTTTTTTTATCATTGTATCTTACCTGCAGAATTCTTCGCATTAATAGATGAATCGAAAACATTTGGATACTGGACTTTAGTTTGAAAGTATGAGATCTTCTGTAATATTGGGTCTATATTATTTGAAGATCTTGATGTAGAAAATGGTATTACTGGTTTCGATAGTTCTGCTAACCTGTGTAATTTAATTTCAAGTTGAATAAAAAAAATACAAATAAGTATGAGTTTTGGAGCGATTCTGCACGGATACAATTTACTGTAGATTAATTAAAAGAGAATTGGAGCACACCAATATTAGTGTGACGGGGATGTCAAAATAGTATTTCAAACAAATAACAAAAATGTACAAAGATAAACAAAAATGTACAAAAAACAGAAATTTTATAATGTTGCGGTTATATATATATATCGTGCCATGCTTAGGCACGAATGGGCCGGCTCGACCGGTGCGATACCAAGGCCTCACAAAAAACCGGTTGTGAAGTAACGCTTGCGTTACATTTCCCCCAATTGAGTGAGCTTTCCGGTGGCCAAATCCCCCTCCCCCTTTTCTCTCCCCTCATCACCTTTCTCCTTTTTTCCATCTCCTCATCCCTCGTCTCTTCTTTCCGCTCCCTGCATCCCTCATCACCCTCAAAGGCGGGCAGCGCACTTGCGACTCTTGAGTTGCAAGTGTCCATGGACGGCGGTGTCACTTACCATCAGGTGACCCGTCTGTCCCCCTATAGTATAAAAAATATATATATATCTACTGTATTAAAGGTATTTCATAATTCTAGTTTATCAATTTAACAAAGTAAATTATATAAATTTGCAACAATATGAAGTCTCTTAGAAGCTGAAACAGAAATTTTGTAATGTTGCGGGTTTTTAATTATATGAAAAATGATTTTACCTTTTAGCTTTCATTTGTGCTATGTTAATTTCATGTTCATCATCATCATCATCGTCATTTTTTTTATTTTTAGCCTTCTTCTCTTCCTTCCTAACTAGTTTAGCGATCATTTTTTCATGTTCTGACAGTACTGACACTTGGCAGAGGTACTGAGGCATTTTGTTTTCAGGCAATGTTGCTGCAACTAAAGAAAAAGAGGATTCTGGGTATATGTAAATTACATTTAGACATATGTAGAGGTTGTATAGAGTTTAATCAATATACTTGGACAATATACTAGCAGCACTCATCATCCTTAACAGCATAATTGAAAAGAAAAAAAAATAAGATAAATAATTTTTTTTTTTTACTTACGTTCTGATAATGAAGGTCCAGGTGGTGGTGCTTTCAAACTATTAATAATTTCCTGTCTGTGTTCTAGTATCTCCTGTATAAACTCAAACTTGTCAAAACCAAGCAGCTCAAATAAGTCATTCTGCATTTCATCATTGGTTTTGGTGGAGTTCAAGAATGTTATAACAGATTGTAAAATATCCCCACTCGATATACCTGATGTGTGCTCATATAATTCCTTGACTTTACTTTCTAACCAGGTTTTACCAAACTGGAAAAAATAAAAGGTTATTCAATAATTGCAAGTAATCTTTTTATAAAATAAATCCAAATATAAATATTATTATAAATCCTTGGAGTGGGACAGTGGGAAATCCAATGCTTATGGCACAAATAACCTCACAGAAAACCTGTACTCAAACAATTCTTGCACTGTAGTTACTGATTGAGTGAGGGTAGCGGAGGCCCAAATCCCTCCTACTCCTTTTTCACCCATCCGCGCACTTACAACTCTTTGAGTTGAAGGTTGTCATTTACCATCAGATGACCCATCTGCTCATTTGCCTGCTGTGCCATATAAAAAATCATCACTCATTTAAATCTGATTTAGTATTACATTTGTTTTTCTGACATGTGAATTTATTATTATATAATTTAGTATTGTCTCTATAATTTAAATTAAAAATACATGGAGATATCCAGATTTCAATCTGGGTTTTAATAGCAATCATAAAATAATTATTACTATACACTATATTCTATGTATTAATTATGACATACAATTTCATTCTTTTACTCTCTATTCCTTGAAATAGGGAATATTTAACATTTACTTACTTTGGATTCCACAACAGGAACACGTTTTATTGGAGCAGTATCTTTAGCAGCACTTTGAGTATATTTCATAGAGAAATCATTAACAAACACACTTGCCGTTGCAGGTTTACTTGTCAACTTAGCTAGGGGTTTCTTAGCTGGTTTATATGGCATATAGTGACATTGAATGTGATCACCCCATAGCTTTACATTCTCTTTATTTTCAACCTCTTCTGTTTTAATATACTCTTTTGTTTCATCATTTAGTTGCTCAGAAATTTTAGTTACTATCTGTAAATAGTAAAAAAATAAACTTACACTTACAGGACAGAAGCCAGTTTGTAGCCATTTCAATATCTATGCCTGATTTTTATAACATGACTAGATTCAAATCTATACCATAGTTTATGAGTGATAAAAAAAATACTAGAAACTGTTGTTTTGGTTTCTGTTGCTCTTATGAAGACTTTTTAGTTTTTCTTCAATATCTATAATGTCCAGATATCTGCCTTTTTATATGTAAAGATTATGATTGGTGCATATCACAAAAACATTATTAAATACATTGAAAAGTTGTATCATTTACACAAATATTGATAAATCATTAACTACTGACATAATTTTCTAATTCTGGGTATAAACCATATTTAATTATGATATTTACAACATATAGTAATAACGAAAGTATCTTCAATTTCACTAACCATATATATGATATGCCTCATAAAGGGTAGGCAGAAGTGTCTCCAGCTTAGTTTTAAACTTAAATAAGCCATAATACAGTCAGACTTATGCAATAGGGAGCAAGCCTATTGCTGTCATCTGGGCACTGTACAACTGTGTATATTCTATCGATAGATAACAGTTCTATCCTTTAATTTGACTGGCCTGTTGGTCTAGTGGTTTGTGATCCTGACTACTAAGCCAGATGTGTTGGGTTCAATTCCCACCCAGGACGAATATTTGTGGGATGAGCATGATCATTTGTTCTGTGTCTGGGCATAATTTTTCTATAATATGTATGTATTTAGAAGTATATAAGTATGTTTGTCAGTTGTCTGGTTACCATAATACAAGCTCTGCTTAGTTTGGGATCAGACGGCTGTGTGTGAGATGTGTCAAGATTATTACTATTATTTAGTTGCTAGTGTACTCCACCAAGAACCACTTTACACTAACTAATGTACATATAGTATGAACACACCATGTTCAAATATTAATTAGTTTATTCAAATGCAAAAATATTAGGCAAACATAACTGATATAAAATATTTATTAGTTATATTTGGAAGCTTATTATTGGCATTTTATTAACTAAATTAGTAATCTATTTGTACTGTGTGAACTAACCTGACAAATCTTATTAGCTGTTGCTGAAACAACAGTTCCAAATGTCTGCCTAAGCTGAGATAAATTTTTTAACATAACAATATCTTGATCTAGGAACATTCTAAGAGTGAGTATTGCAGCATCCTCTATGATTTCGTCTGGCTGATCTCCCGTAAGGAGTTTGCAGGCATCTTTTAGTTCACCAAAGAGTTTTGATAATTCAGCAGAATTAGGCTCATTTTGCTTAACATATTTGCATATGTCTGAGAATGATTTATGTCTACAAAAATACATTTATTAATAAAAGCACACTTATTAACTAAACATATAAGTTAGTTTTTTGATAAAATATATATATAATAAATTGTATCATTATATTTCTCAACATATTGTATTAAATAATAATAGTTTAGCACTTCCATTAGCTTATTGATACAGTAAATAAAGTAGTCCTAAATGTTATTTACCTTTTCAAGTTTTTCTTTTTTATTTGAATGGGTTTCAAAGGATCTACAATTGGTTTGAGGTTTCGTGGCTTATCCAACTGCGTATGGGCTCTGAGAGCCCTGGTAATACGTGGTAACTCAATCATAGTCTCCTTTTGAATGCACGCCTATAATAACAACATAACACATGCAACAATATTTAACTTATTGCCTAATGTTATGAAAATACTTGGAAATCTAATACGGGGTGCATAAAAATGTACTTAAATATTCCTTAGAATAAAATGTTAACTTAAATATTTTACATACTAGTAAACAATTTACAAATAAGTGTAACAATTTTTTTAATTCAATTTAATTCTTCATAACAATTTGTTACTTTTATCAATCTGTCAATGTCATTGTCATTTGAATAATCGACTCGCCACGACATACGACAGTACGTGTAGACTATATAGACTATATACAAATACGTGTAGTTACTTACTACACATATTTGTACGTACGTATATTGACAATATTGACATTGCTTTTCTTTATATGAAGTTTAACGGCATGGGCGTCGCAAATAACCATATGCGGCCTATTAGTCCTATTGACATTGCTGGAGTGGCTTTGATTGACCCTGTATAAGAAAGCTGACTATCCGACCAAGCAGATATATGCCAAAAAGAGACAAACCGACAATTTTTGTCGGCGGCTTGTCAACTACGTAAAATATTGTAGAAAATAAATAAAGTAGTGTCAGGAAGGTATTTCCAGTCCACTGATAACACCTAATGCTGTAAATTATTCAGCTATTCCTTTCCATTTTTTTATATCTTGGGTCAGTTGGTCACTAAACTTCAAAAGAGTATATTTTTATTATCATAAATAAAACCCAAAATGGCAAGTTTTCTGTGCATTTCAATTTTACACGCCATCCAAACAAATAATCAAAGTTGCACTCGTAATTGTTTAATTCTTTTACTTTGTTACTATTATTTATATTTATGTGCAAATATATCAAAAGTCGACATGATTGAAACAACAAATTTCTAAAATAAAAGGTCGCAAAGTAAAAATTCAATTCTACTTTGGTACTTCTCTTTCTATTTTTTTATGGAATGGAGGGCTAACGAGCAAACGGGTGATCTGATGGTAAGCGAGTACCGCCGGACACCTGCAATTCAAGAGTCGCAAGTGCGTTGCCGGCTCTTTACGTTGTAGTACGCTCTTTTCTTGAAGGTCGTAGAAGTCCAGAAATGCAGCAGGTGACAATTTGTTACACAGACTGGTTGTGCGAGGCAACAAGTCTCTGGAAAAGCGCTCAGTGGTGGTGTACCAATCATCCAGGTGATGGGAATTCTGTAGCGTTGGACGATGGGTGAAACAAAAGGAACAATTCCTTTAAGCACTCTATGATACAGGCGATAGAGAATGCAGTCGAGTCAAGCCAATCAGAAATATCCTGGCAGTCGTATGATTCCAGTCGCTTTCATTGAATGTGGTCTAGAGGGAGAAGCTGGTACTAGTATGCCCCTGCATAAAGATGAGAACAGTATTCCATATACAGCCGAACCTGCGCCTTGAAAATTTGTTGGTGGTGAGTTGGAGCGAAATACTGTCTCGATTTGTTTAGCACACAAAGCTTCTTCGAGCCCTTATTTGGCCTTACCCTCTAGGCGGCCGCGAAACTGAATTTCGCAGGATATATCGATACCAAGAATTCCGATCCTGGCTAATGCAGTTAGGGAAGTGCTCTCAAAGCAAGGTTATACGACCGATAATATCTTCTCGTCTTCCAGAGATTAAATTGAACTAGGTTAAGTCGACCCCCATTTGAAACTATTTCTAGAGAAGTTTCGATTTCGGACACAAGTTTGGATAGGCTTTCGATTTTCTTTCCGATATAAAGGCCTCGTAACGTTACCAAAGGTTTTGAGGCAAATGTCTGGATATGACATAGACAATAGGAAAATGTTACCTACCCGAATTATTACGTACTATGAATATTTGGTATTCGTAAATAAATAGAAATAGATGGTTCTTTAAAAAATAGAAACCCGTCAATGTGGAATGAATAGTTTAGCTGGTAAAAAAAGACTGCTGGACACCCCTTCCGCTTCCGACTGCGGAAGAATATCATTAATATGATATTTTTATGAAATACAGAATTTGTACGATTGGCGGCTTTATAGCGTTTTGCGATTTTGTTCAGAATAAGAAATAATTACAATGGCCTAAGAGTGACATAAACATATTAGTTTTATTAAGGTTATAATATAAAATGTTGCAGTTCAGTCACTGCTTTCACATGGTATTTGATGTAATTAAAAATAAAACACAGGTAAGTACATAATTGGAAAATTTATGCATATTTTCTAATCTTGCTGGGTTTGGCATTGGGGTGCTTTTCAGGAAAATATCTTCGTACTGCAGCTAGCCTTGGTAATCACTTTTTCCTAAAAGTATTATTTGTTCTTAAACTACTCTTCTATTACTTTGAAATCAAGTTACAGCTTTCTGAGATCTTGTAGTGGAACAATAAATACTCGTATATGTATGTTGAATGCTTGATTAAATATAATTAAAATCGGTGTCAATTTTTCATATTAAAATTATGTATTGTATTTGTACTTCATTGTTTTTAGATGTAACCCTTGTGAAAAAAAAAATACTTACATTGTAGTGAAAAATATAGATTTATTTAAGTTATATAGGATAGATAGATATATAGATAGGGAGCAATAACGATGGCTTTTCGTGCTTTTCCCTAAAAAACAAAGGGCAATATATAAATGTAAATGAATAGTTTAATGTGTTCCTAAGTGCAAAACTCGAGAACAGCTGAAGTATTTGGGCATTTTTTATATTCAAACACTCGTTGAAATCCGATGAAGGTTCTTATGAAAAAAAAGGCATACTTTTTTTCTGGGACAGCCAATAGGTTTTTGACTGAACTACATATCACAAAATATGTTTGTTATGTCAGCTAGTAAAGTATCTAATAAAAAATACTGTAAAGTCAGAACGGTATCAAAATAGTGCTTAATGAATTTAACTACGAATTAACAAGTTAACAGGTTTACTATAACGATAGAACCGTTTTTAAATGTTCTTAGTATTAAGCCGAAATTACGTAAATAAACAAAATAGATCATTTTGATAGGGAGGTATCTGGTAAAAACTTTATATTACTTATGGATATGGGACGTGTTAGATTTGAAATTAATTGGTCGCGCAATCATTTTTGCTGTATCGGTAGTTTTATTGAAAGACTTATTAAGTTACAACATTTTTATTTCATTTATATTATTATGATCATAATGCTTACAGCTATGGCTTACCTACTTATAAATGTTGTTTAAAATAACATTAGACTCGCTTCGATAAGGTCGCTTCTATTAAACAATGTTATAAGTAATAGCCATGTTAGTATCTAAATACGATAACATACATACGTCTGGTGTATTTTTATTTTACCTTACAGTGAATGTTTCCATCACCATTTTTGAAACATAATACATATTTAAATGATCGATAATTGTTATCACTAGTAAGCATTTTCATAAAAATAGTAAATCCTTTTCTTTTAATATGTTTCTAGATATGACGACATGAAAATGTTTTTCTCTCATTTGTTAGTTTTTTTGGTGTGTGTTACTTAAGTTTGTTACTTTTGAATTATGCTTGCTTTACCTATTCTTTCAAAAAGTGATCTTATGATGTTTTAATGACTGTACAAAAAAAAACACCACGTACCTAAATAAAAAAAAAATGTGATTATGTTTCAAAAAAGGAACGTTATACTTACATAACTAGGTAATCCCCCTAGTGAGACTGGCAACAATAACGAAGTGCAGAACACGTACTTTTATTAATATCGGTCTCGTACTTGATATGAAATTATACAGAAAACCGATGTCAATAACTCTGGCACGCTACATTTCGTCCTATGTATATAGTACTGGCCAATTTTCCAATACAATAATTCTATATTTGTAGATACATTACTACACTTGGTCGTTGTACACAAAGCATGTCGTAAAATATTGTTGCAATAGTGCATTTATTGATTACGGCAAACGCGGCGGTTCCGTGCAGTTTGATGTGATTATAAAATGCGATTACTCTTATTCACACGGCGCATGTTATCCGACCAAATGCAATCTTGTCGTGATCATATGATTAATATATCTAATGAGTGTCTATTTGAAACATCTAAATACCTAGTGTGTTTTTTTACAATTTCTAACTACAAAGCTGTTTTTACATACAATAATATGAATACACACACAGTAAAAAGATGCATTTTTTGTTGTTATACAGGATAAATTACATATTTTTTTTTAATATTGGCCAGTTACAATTACAATATATGTAAAAACACAAGATAGCATAAGTCATTAACATACTCTGATTTAAATTTAGTTAAACAAACAACAATTCGAATAAGTACAAATTTTCGTTTCAAAGATCACGGATATAGATTACAGCTATAAAAGCGTTAAAATATAGTAATTAAATAATTTACTAAACTGCTGCAGTGCTAACCTGGGCCCAATATATTCCATCAAACGGTAGTTACATCTCATAATTTGCATTTAACATGGAACTTTGAATACAGAAATCAGCCCAAACGTATAGTCCATTTCAAAAGAGGACTGAAATATTTATAAATTGTAAATAACTATTTATCATAACACCTATAAAATAGTTAGAATAAGCAGCTAACATGTTTGTATAGGTAGATAGTAGATATTATCAAAGGTTAACGATTTGAAAGTTAAAAAAAGTACAAAAAGAAATGACCCCAAAATAAATTTTCAAGAAATTTGGTCCAAATGGAAAAAAATACCATCATTTATAAGACTATTTTCGAAAAGTAAAATGTATTCAAGATTACTGTATTTTTTGATAAGTCTTATCTAATAGCAAATATTAATTTCTGTGGTAAAGTTTTAACAAAGAAAGATCATCTAAAAATACTATATTTCGTTACTCAGAGCATTCTGTGAGTGATATAAAAGAAATCATGTCGTAAGACGCGTGATTTCAACATTTAAAAAAGATAGTTTTGATATTTAGGAGGCAAAACATCGGATATATTTATTGTGATATCTTTCAAGGGATATTCAATTATAACACTAATATCTACGTACAGAAAAACACAAAGTTGTTTCAAAGTTCTATTGTTGATGTCAAATCGGCAGCTGCGGATGTTCTGTTTTCTGTAAACAAATTATTTTTAGGTACATTTATATTATGGATACGGTATAATAAAAAAATAATAAGTTGCTGATGTACTACAGAGATAATGAAATCATCTTAGTAAAAGGGAAATAAACTATTTCGGTTATTCAACCGCAACTATTTACACTCTTATTTCAAAACGCTTTCAAAATACCCTAAAACATGCAATGAAACACACTAAGGGTTTTTAAAAGATAATCATGAATTACTTAAACCTTGAACATAGGTCTGAAGAAGGACTTTGTAAATAATTAAGAATAAAATAAATAACGATGGTCGAAATAAATGCCCATGTAGTACTTTACATATTTCATAAATTTAATGTGTACATAGTAATAACTGTATATTTATAAATAAATTGTGTTCACGGCGTAGCACACGCGGTGGGGCGGGGAATAGCCCAGGCATGGCCATCACGACTACAACCGTACAGCCTTATTAAAAATATTTACTTACTATTATTTATACCTTGGTCTTGATCCTCCTAAAAGTTTTTTACAGACCTAGAAAACATAATAAAAATATTAATATCAATCACAAACTAGTCTTTTTTTTTTTGTACGTGACAAAATCACAAAACAACTGACTGATTTGAACGAATGTTCAAAGTGCATTTATGAGTATCGATTTTTGAATGGACAGCACATCATCGTACCATAGACTTTTAAAAATATTTTCGTAACAGTGTGAAAAGACTCAAAACATGTAAAATATATGGATTTACATATATTTCTGCACTGCGGTGGTTACATAGTATTCCGATTCATTGCGAATCTATGTATATACATATATGTATGTATACCGCATTAATATAAATGAAACGCAAAGCGACAATGAGCAATTTTATAGGTTTTAAGCTGGTTTTCCATTGTATATAAACATATTGATAACTCTTTAAGCGTTTTAAATGATCCCAGTTCCCATAATTATAATTTTTAAAGTACATAATTATTGTCGATCCTTAAATATATAACAATAACTTATATTGTATCACAAGCAAAACTAAATTGGGGGTAAACCTGGATCAAGCATTGCATTCTTGGATGAAGTAGAATAATTTTGTATGAAGCAATTTATAGGATCTAGTTACTAGACTTCATTAAACCTTTAGTTATTTAAATATACATATATATATATAAAGTACGCAATTAAGGAGCATCCCAGACATAAGAGTAAACACATTTGCAAAATAAAGCTGATTTCACACTCAAGTTAATATTCACATCAGCAAAATGCAAATTATAACACTAATGACTAAAAATAATTTATTTTCATAATTTTTCTCATTAATGATAGTAAGTAGACATAGGTACTAAGTTCACGTGTATGTGGAATAACGTTCCAATTGTAGCTTTGTTCAATATAACTGATGTGAACTGAAACTTGAATGAGCTAGAAGACGTTCAAATCGCATGAAACGTTCTTCGATAGAGACAGATATACGAAGTGACAGAGAGAACATAAAAAGCCAACACTTATCAACAACGACAAACGATACTGTCGGCCCACTTACCAAAATAGGCTTAGTATAAACGTAATAAAATTAAAAAATACTGTATATATACTAGTATTCATTAATATTATAACAAGTAACTTCTAAATTAAACTTCGGTTACCGAAACTTGTTCACACAAAGTTGGCTGAAAATGTGGAAAAAATAATGATATGATTAGTCTAAAAAATTAATATGCGTCGAAAGAAATCATACTTATTAAGGTGTGTAGTGTTACTGTATGTATAACTTTGCATTTATAAAGTATTTTAAACGTTTATTATAATTAAAAAAAAAGTACCATGATGTTTGTAATAGTGTTAATGTCCCTAATTTGAGATCCGTTTGAAGTTTTGCGTTTTCCCGTTTTTATAACAAATCTAAATAAACATTCTTATAAGCCCTGGGTACATCATTTGTAAACTCGAGTAACTGATAATAGGTCCTACCAAAATGTGTATAGTTAATCGCAACAAATTTGATTCGTACGAAAGATGAAACTGTTTGTTACGTTGAGCCACCTTCTTAATATTTAATTTCATAGAACTTAGTAAAAAGAGGCCTAACTTCGTATAGGTATAGGCGCTGTTACTACTCTGATCTAGGTCTAATTAATCAAGTAAGTATTCTAATTTGTCTGATTTATCATAGTTGGTTATGTGCATATGATATTGTGCAATGGACAAAAATGCCTAAAATTTATAAGATCCCACGAAGGTGTATAAAACTATGTATATCAGTACTATTCCTAAGATCCCAACACGAAACCATTTCTGGTTTCTGATACCTTAAATGTCTTTAAAATATTCACATATTTAAGCTATAAATATTGTAATCAGAATTGCACTCGATACAAATGCTAAAACGATATCAAGTATCTATTACGGAAGGACATCGATATGCAAGGTAGTGTAAACAGCGAGGTCATATTTTTATATCATGACATCTTTAATTTAGCACTCGGCAAATTTAATAATCTAAAGCACATTAGTTGTTAAGTTTGCTATCACACAATTGCACATCGTTCCGTTATTGTAATACTCAGAATAGTCAACTGATTTATACCCTTTAAACCTATTCTCTACTACCTTCAAATTATTTTTTTAATTCATGATTACATTAAACACTCAATTACGTGCAAGTGTGTAAATTAAAATCAATATTTAACTTACCGATGATAAGAGCCAGGATGATGATGCCAATAACAGCTGCGATTATCATCATCTGAAAATTGAAACATATTAACTTTGCAGTATTATCGCCGAAATTATTAGCCAGAATGTATATTAGTCGCCAAAATAGATAAGTAACCATTTTTTACCTCTTAAGATTTGAATTTTTTTGCTTATTGATTACGTAATATATGTAGGTATTTAGTCGTCAATTTCCGCATTAGTAATGATACCTTTGTCGCTGGTTCGCGGGGGACTTTACAAGCATTAAGGCAAAGGACACAAATAACACCCAGACTCGGGACAACTATTTGTGGATATAAATGTTTGCCCATGTGGGCCGCAGCAGTCTGGAACTCTAACCTTACTTAAACATTTTTTATAACAATGACCAATAGTGTAACGAACTAACATGAGCATCTTATGAGAATAGTGTTGAGCGGCAATTGATTTCTTTTGAGATAGGTGCCAAGTGGACGGGTTGACTGATGTTGAGTCGCCCATGGACACCTACAATTCAAGAGTCTTCAAGTGTCATAAGTGCTTTCGCAACTATGTATTCTAGTATTATGGTTGACAGTTGACATAGAGACAATTGACTGGAACGCCTTGAAGAAATTTGTTTAGCTTGCTAAAGATATTCGCCCCAAGATATATTAACACTATATATTTTTAGTATATTATGTACGTATATTACTATGTTTTTCGTCTATTACCTTTAGATTTTGGAGCCAGAATTTGCTTTTCAGTTTACCGGCCTGCTGCTCAAACTGTGATGCTCCCTGCTGGAGCGCATCTGTAAAATAAAAAAAACGATATTTAAATTATTCGTTTTCGTCTACCAAGAAGATATTCTGACGTCAAGAAGACACTTTATCTTCTTATTGTCAGAAATGCATAAGTCGTTAAGGGAAAAAAATATTCAACGGTGGAAAATGTAGATTTTTTTTTTTTTTTTTTTTTTATGCGATAGGGGGCAAACGAGCAGACGGGTCACCTGATGGTAAGTGACTACCGCCGCCCATGGACACCCGCAACTCAAGAGCCACAAGTGCGTTGCCGGCCTTTTAGGTAGAGGTACGCTCTCTTCTTGAAGGTTTGAAGGTCGTATCGGTTCGGAAATACGGCAGGCGACAATTTGTTCCATAAGCTGGTTGTGCGAGGCAAAAAGCTTCTGGAGAAGCGCACAGTGGTGGAGTGCCAATCGTCCAGGTGATGGGGATGGATATTTTATACTATAGTCTTGTTTATATAGCATACCAAGTTAATTGTATTTTGTGAAGGATAGTAGGAGCTGGATCTATGAGATGCTGTGCCAAATATATAATACAATCTTTGGTAGTACATCAAATCGAATCAAGTAGATGACTTTACCTAGTCTTGCCATAAATATTACAAGGATTTTTTTTCTATTGCATATAACATTTATTACCGTTGTGTGTGTTAGTTTATATATTAAATTATATCATTTTAAAATATATGAAGCTCATTTAAAATGATCACCATTGGCTTCAATACAGTCCTTTAAACGTTGAGGCTATTTATCAATAGAAACACACACTCTCTCCATAGGAAAATTCCTTACTGCCAGTCTCATGGATTGTTTTAGGGACTCCAAAATTTAAAGTGTAGGAGAAAATCTTGTTAGTACTTACAACATTTGAGGGCTTTCCTAGATTTTCCTGGGATCCTATGAGCAAATCCTGATTTGTTTACAATGTGGTCCCATTGTAAACAAATCAGGATTTGCATCAGAAGTATGATCTTAAGAAAAAAAAAATCGGGCAACAATTGGCGAAGAAATCAATTAGCATACATATAAAAAAAAATATATGAACTACTTTTAAGTTCCTCCTATTTTGAAGTCGGTTTTAAAAAGGACAAAGAAATGCTGAATATATTGTTAAAAGTAATATGTAAAACAGTCTGATTCGTCCATTATTCCATACATATACTCGTGTCACACGCACAGACGCGTAAGCAATCCTATTAATTTATAATTATCATTTTAAAACGTATAATATACAACAAATAAATAAGCCTTCTGCGTTTGAAGCCTTACTAAATACCTAAAGCTTATCGATTTTCCGTATGTTGCCAGCGTCATGTTGGCAGTTGTTAACTTTATTAGGTTGGATAACATGGTATTGTATGAATTGGGCCAAGAGAGTATCAGCTGGTGGCAATGTAGGCCGCATAATCTACGTCCATGGCACTGTAAGATTTATAATATGTTGTAAAGTACAATGACGAAAAACTGCTATTTTATATTCCTTTAAGAGTTCTAAAGTTAAATTAGCAAGTCACAATTACAAATCACTTATTGCATAATCATATATGAATAATTCGATTTGAAATAAGAGAAGACTGAAGTCAGATCAGTTCTCAAAAATACAACATGGCAGACATGTTTATAAATAAACAAAATATGACTGGTATCATGTTAAATCGCTCACCTGCTCTGTCGTCAAGTTCTGAGAGTTTCTGATCACGTTCCAACACTTTCTCGACGTTGGTTTTCATTATATCCACTACCTGTAACATAAGTGGCGTTTACTAGCGTTACGTATTGCACTAACAGCCTGGCAGTACCAATAGGGTGGACGGACTATGGCTGGAACATTGGGGCGGAAAGAGTAAAGCACTTTTAGACATATTCGTATATTATGATTTTATTATGTGTTTTCCTAATTAATATATTTTAAATAAAACAACGTTTTATACCGTTATAACTTACAGTAGAAGCATCAGTTTGGCAAATGCTGCATGATAAATTTTTCAACGCTTTTAAAAGAGAGGGATGAAAAGTAAATAAGTTACTGAGACACTTTACTTTAAGAAATTATTTTTGTATCGTAATTTCCTGATAATAAAAATATCGTCAACCTATAAATTGATAAGTCCTAAATGGTTTTAAAGGTGTAAAACGAATTGGTACTCTGTTATCGCGAGAACGAACTTAATTTGTAGACGATGAGTCGCTAAATTACCACTCATGTACATTCTTGGACCAAGATATTTGCAATCCATCATAATGGGAAGAGCAATAGGATATCAGCAAACCCTTCCTCAATTTCAAGAGCCATTTCTCTCAAGATTACGTCAGCAAAGCTTCAGGCGTTCCAAGTGACGTCATAGTCTGTACTTGACAACCTCGCACGCGTAGTTAGCGATAGAAACTTTAATCTTATAATTTGTGTGGATATTGAGTGTCTTGAAAATGGTTATGAGAATGACGTTATGTACTGAAAATAATAAGTAGTTACTTGATTAAAAATTGAGTGGGATAAGTACTGGAATTACGAATACTATTATATATTATTAGTCCGTTGCGTAAAGGGGGCAAACGCGCAGACGGGTAACCTGATGGTAAGTGACCGCCGTCCAGGGACACCCGCAACTCAAGAGTCACAAGTGCGTTGCCGGCTTTTAGGTAGGAGTACGCTATTTTCTTAAAGGTTTGAAGGTCGTATCGGTCCGGAAATACGGCAAGTGACAATTTTTTACACAGGAAATGCGAGGCAAGAAGCTTCTGGAGAAGCGCACAGTGGTGGAGTGCCAATTGTCCAGGTGATGGGGATGGATATTCTGTCGCGTAAGACGATGGCGGAAACCTGCGGCCGGTATAAGTCCGAACAATTCCTCTGAACACTCCCCATGATATAATGGATAGAGAATGCAGGGTGAAGCTACATTTTTACGCAACGCCAAGGTGTCAAGCCGATCAGAGATATATTTGTTATACACCATTGTTTTCAACGTAGTATAAGTGCGGCAGGCGTAGCAGCCTAATTAGTAAATTACGTAAAAACTGTATTATTTATTTTAAATAATACAGGTTTTATAAAATAGCTTCATTAAGACAAATTGGTTGAGGCTTTCGCGGCCGATTGATTTTCGCAGCCGCTGAAAGTGGGTCTCTTTTGTCCTTCGTCGACCTGATGGTCTGTTGGATCTTCTTGGTTGGCCTGGCGGCCTCGATGCGGTGGCGAGCACCAGGCGCACAACTGCCCTCGACCAAAGGAGGAGCCACCCACGTGCGCCAACTGCCAAGGCCCGCATCCAGTCTGCAGTGCGGCGTGCCCAGTCTACAAGCGGGAAGCTCGCAACAAGAAGGCGGGACTCACGCCGAGGACTGGCCCGCCCAAGGTCATCGACCAACCAAACGTGGTCGTCGACTCGGCACCCATCACGCTGATGGCCGAAGCAAACCCGGGGTCAAGCTCCACAAAAAAGAGGAGAAGGCACCGAACAAAGAAGGCGGCCCAGGAAAAGCCACCCACACCTGCGGCGGCACCCAAAAACTGCAGCCCAGCAGCCAAGGACCCGGAGAGGGACCAACTCGCTGCCTTGCTCATGCTGTTCGCACAGCGCGTTAAGGCAGGCGAGATTAATATGACAGGACTGCTGCAAAACCTCACTACCAATGGATAAGCCGCTCAGGGTGGTTCATTGGAACGCGGAGACGCTGAAATCCAAGATAGGCCTACTACGCCTATTTCTCAAGGAACAGCGGGTCGATATCATGCTGATAAGTGAGACCCACCTGAAGGCCAACAGGCCACTCAAGATCCCAGGGTACATTGTGTACCGCCAAGATGAGGTCTCGCCAAGAGGCGAAGCATATCGTGGACTCGCTATCCTAGTGAAGAGGACAGCAGTGCATCAACCCGTCGAACCGAAGAGACTCGATACCATGTATGCGCTTGGTATCGATGTCCAAATCGGCAGGCGGGAGACTCGCCTCTACGCGGCCTATCGAGCTCCGAATCAGAGAGCCCGCGTCGATGAACTCCGGAGCCTTCTCCAACATACGACGCCGACCATAATCACGGGAGACCTGAACGCAAAGCACCAAGCATGGCACAACACCAGCAGCAACGCAATGGGAAATCTCCTTATGCAAGACTCCGATATGCATAACTATGAAATCGCTGGCCCCAGAGAACCCACTAGATTGGACCCAGCGGGCTATAGTGATAGCGTACTAGACATCATAGTGTTCAAAGGACTAAGAGCACCTCCGGCACAGGAAGTGCTCGAGGACCTACCATCGGACCACAGGCCGGTGCTACTTGTGTTCAGGGAGCCCGCGGCTACGGTCGGCCCACCGAAGCAAACAGTTCACACAGACTGGAGGGCTTACCAAGAATCCTTAGCGGGTTACAGCCGCCCTACGGTTGTAAAAACGCCAGTGGAAGTCGATGAAGCCGCCGAAGAAATCACCGGAGCTATCCAAGCCGCACTTCGAGTCTCCTCGAGCACTAGACCGAGCAGCGAGCGACAGAACCCTCTGCCCGCTCGGCTCCGTAAAATGCTCGAGGAGAAGCGAGAGGCTAAGAAGCTCTGGCAGAGAACTCGGCACCCCCGAGACAAGACCCGATACAACCGCCTTACCAACTCGTTCAAGGCTGCACAGAGGTGACGCATGGGAGAACTTCCTTATAGATATCGAGGACGAACAGCCCTCGGTACACCGACTCTGCAGGCAACTGACTGCAGAACCAAACCCCACGCGCCCCCTGTTCGCTGAGGACGGGCAAATACACTACAAAGCGCAAGACCGTGTCGAGATCATCGCGAACAGCCTCGAAAAACAGTTCGCACCTCACGACAATCAAGACGAGGACCACACTCGGGAGATAGAGGCGGCAACCCATCTCTACTTCTCGAGGCCCCTCGCCCAGTCTGAGGGTGAACTGCTCGTAACACCGAGCGAGGTTGCTGCGATGATCAGGAAAACCAACCCACGGAAAGCACCTGGTGAAAACGGAATACCGAACACTGCACTGCAGCGACTTCCACTGAAATCACTCATAGCGTTGACACAACTGTTCAACGGTATCCTGAGGACCGGCCACTTCCCTAACATCTGAAAGCGGGGTCGGGTTATCGTACTTCTGAAGTCCGGCAAGGACCTCAGAAAACCGGAGAACTACCGGCCCATCACACTCCTCTCGACGACGTCCAAGGTGTTCGAGCGCTTACTGCTAGTAAGGGCTCAACCCCAGATCCGGCTGAGGCCCGAGCAATTTGGATTTCATCAGGAGCACTCTCCAGCTGACTCGTGTCCTAGACGAGATGGCTACGTGGTTGAACAAGGGCGGGAGCACGGTAACCGTGATGCTCGACATGGAGAAGGCGTTCGACAGAGTGTGGCATGAAGGTCTCATCCACAAGCTGTAGACATCGTCTCTACCACGAAAAGTAGTCGCGATCATCGCATTGTTCCTGACCCAGAGAACCTTCCGTGTGGCTATAGAGGATACTACATCGGCAATCAAAACCATCAGTGCCGGAGTCCCGCAAGGGAGCCGGCCTTGTACGCCCACTACACGGATGACATCCCTGTAGTCGGAGACGTCAAGCTGGCACTGTTTGCAGACGATGCCGCGTACTTGTCAAGTTCACGCAACGCCGCACACGCTGCACGGAAATTGCGCCCCACACTCGAAGCCCTTCCGGGCTGGCTGAAGCGATGGAGACTCAAGTGCAACGTGTCGAAGACCCAGGCGATGATAACCGGTATGGCACTTGATAGCAGGGACATCGCGCCAACGTTTGCAGGCTGTAGAGAACAGCTGCCTTCGCATGGTGGTCGACGCCCCCAGGTACCTCAGGAATGCAACAATCCACCGAGACCTCAAGTGGGAACCAATAAAGGAGTTTGTGAGCAGACTCGCCACGGGGATGTTTGAGCGGGCTGATCACTCGAAACTTCCCCACCTGGTAGGTATTGCTCCGCTCCCACATCCAGACGATACAACACTCATCCGGAGGCGACTCAAACGCCCCGCTCGGGAGCTCATATCAGTTCCTTCGAGCGGGGCATTGGCTTCGCCATCGGATGCAGATAGCCAACCACCGACCTCTCGCAGGCGGCTCGCTGGACCCCTCTTCAGAGGAGCGATCGGCGAGCAAACCTCGAGGCCGGTGAGCTAACTCCAATGACCGGCTCACAGTGGTGAGCTGCGAGGAAAATCACTATAAGGAGCCCAGTGCTTCAAATAGTCTCCCCACCCCCCTCAACAGGAGTGAGATGATACCAGATAGGATGCATCCAGTATCGGAGATGGAAGGACCTCTGAAGAAGCTGGCCGCTCATGCTAGCGAAACGTTAGGAAGCAATTCCAACATACGACGGCCTTTAGACCCGAATAAAGCCAACGAGTTAGCTTCATTAAATTTTTCATTTAATGTAATGTCAGATTACCGTCGAATAAAAAATGTTACAAGACGTTCTCTAACAACACTAAATCTATAGATAATCAATCAAAAACATGCTAGTGATAAAGCCTTATTTATAATTGCTATTAATAACTAATTGTAACATTTTTTATTCGACGGTAATCTGATGAAAAACTTAATGAAGCTATTTTAGCTAGTAAAAAACTTTAATATTTCAAAGTACATTTTAAACATTTATGGGATATTCAATTACAAGTGAGAAAGGACTTGGGTTAACCTGTAAATTTAATATTTACTCGCTCCGAGGCTTTAAAAGATAAGCTCTCGTCTTTCGTAATTCCATGATACCCTGATGGCTGGTTGTCAAATTAGATTTTTTTTTTGCATACCTTAGCTTGTTTATTCCGTATTTACCACGTACAAACCCTTATTAACGTTATGTACCTTTAATTATATGATTAGAGAACATTAGTCTCACCTAAAACTTTCATAACCTCTAAAAACCTAGTCAGGTAGTGGAAAGGTAAGGTAGCTTTTAGCGCTGACAAGAAGTAAATAATCACAGAAGCGGGAAGGTATCAAGTCAGTCAGTCTATGTTTCGCGAGCTACTTAAAGGGAAGGGACTTTATCGTGGGAGAGCTTTGGCACGAATGGGCTAGCACGACCTGTGCGATACCACGGCCTCATAGAAAACCGGTTGTGAAGGAACGCTTGCGTTGCATTTTCCTGAAATTAGTGAGGTTACCGGAGGCTCATACCGCGTTTTCTTGTTCCCCTCTTTTCGTGCCCCTGCTCTCTTTCCAACCTCCTTATCCCCCCTCTCCTCTTTCCCTTCCAAGCATCCTCCACTCCTTCCTTCAAAGGCGGACAGGGCACTTACGACTCTTGAGTTGCAGGTATCCATGAACGGAGGGTGTCCCTTGCCATCGGGTGACCTATCGGTTCATATCAAAAAGGGTTTGTTCTTTTAAAAAATCAATATCCTCTCAGAGCTGTTATCGTTGTTAACTTACGAGCACGAAATCCACTTTTCCTGGTAACACACACAGAACAGTGGTTTGGTGGAAACTGGAGATTCTATAGTTACCTCATGGTCATAACTACAGAATTTCTAATTTTCACCTTTGTGATGTTGACATAGGTAAAAAAATTCAAAAATAAAAAAGGTCGAAATTGCTCTATTCGGTCCACCCGTTCTGGGTGAGGTCCATATCAACTGTATCATTAAATTAAAGATGTGGTCATTTAACAACATAGTTGTATAGAAAAAAATAGGATTACGCTATCCCTTAGTACGCAGTAAGTAATTGGTATAGCTCTTTAATTTAATAAAGTAACAACTATAGGCTGTCCTTTGTTAAGTAGGCATAAATTAGAGAGTTACCTTCATTTAAAACGGTATAGCTAAGCGATACACGTGGTTAGTATAAGTACAAAATCTATTAACTAAATATCATATATATATATATCATTCAGCGGTCTATTAGAAAGGTTGTATATTCCGGCAACGGTCAGTTTGAGGTACAGATATGCGATCCTGTCCGAGATATTGTTAGCATTCCCCCAATCTATCCGTATAAGCAATATTGCTACCCTTTTAATACACTCCTAATGTTCTCAGCATTAATTCCAAAGGCGTGGTTGACGGCAATAATATGGTCCCTTTACCTAAGTTGGACCACATAATGGTGTATAAAATGTTGGTGTTTAATACTTCTTTGCTTACGGGCTAATTGTTTGTATGTTACCTCATCAACTTGCGCCTGTGTCTGTTGCAAGCGACGTTGGGCCGCGATCTGTTGTGGAGTCTTCGGTCCGCCGACGGGCATGTCGCCATCGCCACCCGGCGCCAATCCGCCTTCCGAGGCCCTAGACAAAATATGTTACTTAATACATAGTCATTATATAGTGCGTGAACAACTATGGTATATATTTTTTTAATTATTATTATTATCTTTATTTGTAAATTACATTTTAAATACATATAATATATATAGGTTAAAAAAAAAATATAAAATATATAGGTAAATATACATATAATATATAGGTAAAAAAAAATATATTTAAAAATATTATTAAATCTCTGTATTGCACACCAGGTTATTAATAGAAAAAGAAAAAAATGTTTATTTGGCACACAAAAAACACAGGTACATGAACAGTTTTACAGAAAGACTCACCGTCGGTGCCAAAAACGGACCCGTTATGTCAGACGAAAGCCTGACGCTGGTTTTCAATTTTGCCCAAGCGACGCCATGCGCAAAACCCGTTGCAGACCATACCATCACAGGCCAATAAGTACATACATACTAACAAGACAATAAATAACAATAAAAAACAGAAAAGCAGATCACTCCAACATACACAATAATATAAAACAATAATAATACAGTTTGCACACACACTCTTTCACTCTGAAAATGCTCGACAGCATTTACCATACATCGCTTAACGCTATATAAGCAATGTGTTAACAGTGGCCATATTTAGTCTCCTATAAGATACTGCCGCAGTCTATATTTAAAAGTGCCAATAGCATTTAACGATCTTATAGGCGGGGGTAAATTGTTCCATATCTTAGAAGCCGCATAGCGGAAACTACCTTTAAAAGAGGCTGTTTAATGAGGTAATATAGAGAGTTGCTGCGAGCACTGTCTCACGGTACAATGACGTTTGCTGGAAACCCATTCTAGTTTACGAAACAGGTAAACTGGTTCGCGGTATTTAACAATGTCCAACATTAGGGATGCCAAGTGAAGCTTGTCTTTAAGGAACGGTGTGACGTGAGGTCTAGGTGGTATCTTAAAGCAAAAACGAGTGCAAGCATTTTGAACCCTCTGAATCAGCCGATCCGTGCGGGCTAGAAAGGCGCGGCCCGTGCACAGTATCCGCGTAGTTCAATTTTGATAATACCAACGACTCAACCAGTCGCATTCGCAAGTTCTCGGACAGAAACTGTCGTATCTTATACAAAATGCGCAACCTATAAAAGCAGTTTCGAACCAAGTCAGCAGCATGTTTTTCGAACCTTAAGTTACAATCAATAAGATTACGGACCTCATTCATCCTCTCAATTGACTGGTCCATAAGGGTTATGTTAAAGCTGGGAAGTGAGTTTTGATTTATTTTAGTGCCGAATATTATATATTTTGTTTTATTCGTATTGAGAACCAAAGAATTTTTCTCCGCCCAATGTACAATTCTGTTCAGATCATCGTTCAAGTCAGATATTGATCGAAATTACGTAACTTAAATGATATACAAACTTGAATATCATCAGCATAAATATGATATCGTGAATTAAGCAAACATTTAGTTATATCCGCGCAATATATAATAAATAGAATAGGTCTCGATATAGATCCCTGGGGAACACCCCTTGCAATAGGTGTGAGTTCAGAAACCACTGATTCTCCCCCTTTAAGACCCTTTGACAACGACCTGACAGATATCTATGGAACCATTTAACTGTATCGCTATCGAACTCGTAGTATTTTAACTTTGACAGCAACAAAGAAGTATTAATTCTATCGAAAATATCGAAAATAATACAATTTATAACATAAAGTTACAAGTAAATTAACAAAAATAGGCTGGTCTTTGTCATAATACGCAGTGGTGATAGTAACCAGGGATTATATCCGATTTCGTATCTCGAAGCTATTAAGATATCAAAATAGTATTTACACAAATAAGTTCTTTATTATGAATGAATTACCATTGTAACAAGAATGCATAGGCCCAACTATATCCTAATAAGTTACTCACCACTCTTGCAGCATTATTTCTAATTTTCGGTAGCCAAACAAATACAATAGCAGACCTACTTGATTGACATAGTTGACAGTTGATGATTTTTGACAAATGACCATTAAAAGGTCTTGCCTGATCTTACCACAAAAGTCTCACTTTAAAAGAAAAAAATGTCGAAGGAGTCTTTCCACTATAACATTTGCAAAGATGCTTTTAAAATACGTTCATGCTTGTAAAAAATCGATATGATGACGTCGTGTCACATCGCCAACGCAAATATACGTAGACATGCTTTGTAAACAGTCCTATTTGAACATATACATACAAATCAGCCAGTGTAGTTAGAAAAATGCTTTACAGATAAAGCTCTCCAGTATTCTCTGCATAAACTCACTAAGAGCTTAAGTATGTTAAATTGTCAGTCTGCCGAAACAGGGCAGGTAATATGCTGATTTTAGCAAGAATACGGTTATGTACCTCTCGATAGAAGAACTACTCAAATTAAGTGCCAATACTTGAACGCCGTCCTACTACGTTAGGGCTGTGCGGTGTAAAGTATTTGTTGTTGTTGTTGTTTTAGAGTTCCTTCATTTTAAATTTTGTAAGTTGATGAAAATGGGTCGATATTTGCAAAATTAACGCATAACCAGAACGTACATCTTCGCTAGTAAATAACATTCACTGTACAACAAGCAACTGCTGAGTAAGTTTATCTACTTGTAGTGATTAAGTTTGTATTAATACTTTATTAATTGGTATTAAATGGTAGATTGCTTTACACTTTCAAATAATTTAATGTTATACTTTAAAGAGTTTATGCTTTTTTTTAACAGAATGGATAAAGGAATTAAGTGACTAAAAGATGATGTGCTTACATTTAACAGCTTTTAAGTAACTGTAAAAAACTGTATCAAGAGAAACTTGGCACGATATGTCAAGAATTTACAGATTTTCTAATAAATAATTTGGTAGGTGTTTGTAAAAAGTAATTTGTAAATAGGGATTTAAATATTTTACAAGAAAATAATTTAGATGGCATAGCCATGCAATGTTTATTAAAACCTTAAAATAGCCGGAAAACTACTTATCTTTAACTAACTACTTATCTTAAAAAAAGGAAGTCTGTGTCATTTATTTATTTGACGTTTGATTTATTTCGTCGAATTTGTGTGGAGTTTCACTTTATTTCCTTCGTCTATTTACTTTATGCTTAATAGGTTCAGAGGGAAGAATAAGATTGAAATCGAAAACCCATTGTAAAATCAGTTGAGAATATTTTTTTTTTTGTTTATATTATACGTTTAAGTAGTACTAAAATTATATCCACTTTTCTTAAATGTGTTGAATGTAATTAAGTTGGACTGCGTTGAAAAAAATGCATTTGTAGGTAAGTAATTAGGTAAGTAAATTATTCTACAAAAGTGAGATTTCTATAAAAAAATCGAGATACGTTAGTAGTGTAAAGAAAATATTTTTTTTAACATGTAGAAACCCTGACGGGGTGGGTCATCATCTTGTAGGAGCCAACGGTGAAAGTGAAGTGATATAAGGGTCTCTAACTGACTAAAACCAATCGGGGTTCCTTTTCTTGTGGGTTTATTGCACCTACCTACCTATTCTTTGGATTATTAATAATATAGTTGACTAATAATAAGTTCTTTTATAACAGTACTGTTAGATTGTTTTGTTTAATTAAAATGTGTTATTTAAATAACTATATATATATATATATATATTAAAGACTACTCCCGCATTAGAAGCAATTTGAGTATTGTTTACAAATATTCAATGAACGGAAACAAAGAACACCTTGTTCAAGTCAAGAAAATGTGACTTAAATCTTACATATTATTTTAAAATATAAACATTTATACAGTCCGGAGATGTCCAGCCCCTTTCAACGACCTTCGTTGAAAATGGGAGGTCACAAATTTTGAATAAGTTCATATTTTGTTTTGATAAAAAGAGATAATACACACACCGAAACAATAGTGTGCTTTGTCAAATATGAAACTATTAAAAAAGTTTCAGCAGTTATCACAGCCCATTTTCAAATGGGAGCCTTGTGAGAAGAAAGAAAATGTATGTTTTTAAGTCGCCATTGTATTTATTAGTAATACAACAATAGTATATAATATTTAGATAGAAGACAGATAGAATAATCTTTATTGTAAACGATTAATAGATTGCATTTAAAAACAATATAATCTTATAAATTAAAGTACTAAAAGCGATCTCTACCAGACAACCATGTATGGAGATATAATACAAAATGATTTAATAAAACCAGTATAGTTGACGGCCTGCTGTTATATTTAAAGTCAAGCATTTATATACATATAAAGAAAGATATATAAAAATGCATGTACCGAGTGTATACAGTTATTCAGTAGAGATAATATAGATTTATACAGGAATCACGTAAATATCATTACAGTGACAGGTAATGTTGCATGACCATTTTTTAAATTTGGGTTGCAGCTTGCCATATTTCTACCGGTAGTTCATTCATTCATTCGGACAGTACCATAAACAACGTGTGAAAGACAGCTGTTGAATGCGACGGTATCTTCAGATGATTATAAGAACCTCGTGTGAGTAAACTTAAATCGTCCTTTGATCGAAATTTAGCTATTCCCGGTTACATTTCATTACCTTTAATCTCATATATATGTATAAAACTTACCTGAACGTGCTTGTGTCACACATGATAACATTTTACAATATTTATTAAGGTGAAAAGAACTACGGATGGGTCTGATTTTATAGTTGATTTTCCGTCAAGTAAGCCCCTTTTATTTTTCGACCGGAAAATAGATATGAATGGACCGACTGAGTCCCAGAGCCCTTGTATCTTATCAACGCTAATCTTATAATGCTTGTTTATATATGTGTATATATCCCCTTCATATGTTGTATATTCCATTTTTGGTGTTTAAAAACCTTAACGCGGCCTTTAGTGTAGAAGTGATATGTCGTAACGACAAAATTTTTTTAGTCATTACATCCACGACTAAAATTCAGCGGTTGTCACTTACCATCAGATGACCCATCTATTTGTCTGTCACCCTACATCATAAAAAAAAAACTAAAACTACACTGTATTCCGTCACAGCTGTCACAGGTGTTTTATTGCATAAATAATAAGAAAACTCTCAAGAACACCCCAGTAGCCACCTAATAACTTAAATGAGCAATTCTTCTATAATACACACCTTTTACATATTCATTTATTTTGTGTAACTCGAAAACTGCTTCAACGATTTAGATAAAAGTTTTTAAAACTGCGCAACGAGGAGTTGACGGAAAAGGGCTTGATGGAGTTTGATAAGTTAGAGGTCACTTAAATTATCTTTATAGTGGGAGACACGTAGTGTTTACAATTTTAAGGAGACAAAATAATGTAAATACAAACCTTAATAATAATAATTGTGAAGTTTGTCTGTTATTTGTCTCTAAAATCTTTATTTGAGAAGGCAACAGCGAAGAGCTAATTCCAAATATCAGTTCGACAATAGTTTTAATGTAATGTAATTATTGACATCTAACAATAGAGTAATAAAGGCAAGAGTCATTTGAGGGTGTAGTGTAATTAAGTCTGGAATTAGGATATAATTATATTAAACCAACACCCCGAAATAATGTAATTTAACAACTGTGTAACTCAATCGAAACCCGGACATACAGGAGTTGTAAGTGCACGAATGCTGCCAAAATGATTGACGTAAGAGAGAGTTTTATTGTGGAGCTATCACTCCCAGAACGCCCTAGCCATTACTTCTTAGTATTAGCAGGACATACTCTCTCAAGAAGTACATTGTCTCTGAACTCTTTACTTGAGTGATAAACTGCACTGACTGCAAGATTTTTAATATTTTTGAAGCCCCAAGAGTTAAGTGTCATTATTAATTATTGATTATATACAGAGGTTACTTTTGTTATGTAAACTAATATAACCATTGTAAACAGAAAGTTGGAGTTACAGCAGGTATCTTTCTTGATGTTTCAGGTAGTCAGGGTTAGGGTTACTTTAGGTAAAGAAAATACACATATTTTCTACTTGCCGTTTACCTAATGTAAGTTAATCTAATACGACAGATTCTATTCAAAAGACTAATGGAGAAAATCCTCCAAGTAATAGAGTCCGTACCTGTCATGCCATTTAGTATATTAAAATAAAAAGAATTAAATATAGTAAATATAAATAGGATTGTATGTGCATATACATATATGTATATTATAGTTAATGTGTAGTAAAAAATAAATTTTACTTAGTAGTGGTAGAGCCATGCTTGCTTAAGCACGAATGGGCCGGCTCGACCGGTGCGATACCACGGCCTCACAGAAAAACGGTTGTGAAGTAACGCTTGCGTTGCATTTCCCCGAAATGAGTGAGGTCTCCGGAGGCCCAAAATCCCCCACCCCCCTAATGATAGCGCTGTTAACGAAAAGGATACCCCAGGGGGGTACCAGCGCTAGCGTTGGAGAATCCCCCCCTGGACGTCCACCCTCAGTACGGATTATGCCTGAGCGTGGACGCCCAGGCTGCCCCTCGTACTCTGGGGGGGGCTCAACTGCGCTCTCAAAATCTGCTCGGGGCAAGAGAAGGCATACCATGGCACCCCCTGTCACGTTTACCGTGGATTTTTGCAACATTAGGGGCTTAAATTCGAACCTCGACACTGTCCACCACCACCTTGAGACAGCAAAGCCGGCCTTGCTCTTTTTAACCGAGACGCAGATATCATCTCCAGCGGACACATCCTACCTCTGCTACCCTGGGTACGGACTGGAACACTCCTTTGTTCCTAAGGCTGGTGTATGCGTGTACGTTAGAGATGATATCACTTCACGCCGCCTCGGCAATCTTGAAGGTAGGGACCTCTCCATCTTATGGCTACGTGTAGACTGCGACGACCATCCCCGCATCTACCTATGCCTCTACAGGTCCCATAGCGGTGATGCCGAAACGGACCGACTCATCGACCACGTCCAAATGGCTACAGACTCAGTGCTCCAGCAGGTCCCATCCGCAGAGATCGTGATTCTTGGCGACTTTAACGCCCATCACGCCGAATGGCTTGGTTCGCGCAAAACCGATCATGCGGGAAGATCTGTTCACGATTTCGCCTTGGCATATGGCTTGACGCAGCTGGTAGCAACGCCTACGCGAATCCCAGATGCAGAAAGCCACGTGCCTTCACTGTTGGATCTTCTGCTGACCTCACATCCTGACGGCTACAAAGTATCCGTTGAGGCCCCTCTTGGCTCTTCGGACCATTGCCTGATTAGGAGTATGGTGCCACTCGTTCACTCGCTGCGGCCGCGTGTTACAGGCAGTCGCCGCGTATGGCACTATAGGTCAGCAGACTGGGATGGAATGAGAACATTCTTTGCATCCTACCCATGGAGGCAGGTTTGCTTCTCGCCGGATGATCCCAATGTCGTTGCTGACTCTGTCGCGGATGTTGTGCTTCAGGGTATGGAACTTTTCATTCCATTCTCCCTGATTCCCACAGGTGGCAAGTCCCAGCCTTGGTTTGGTCGAACCTGCAAAGCGGCATCCCGCCGAAAGCAGGAATGTTACCAAGCATGGGCTAATGCAGCGACAGCACGGGATGTAAAGACCAGCACATTAAAGAAGCAATTTAACTTTGCCTCCAGGTCCCTCAAAAGAGTAATTGCTGGGGCGAAGTCGGCTCACATCGGCAGAATTGGTGAGAGACTAGTGAGTCTCCCCTCCGGAACTCGTGCATTCTGGTCTCTTGCCAAAGCTGTCCAGGGGAACTTTTGTAAGCCATCCCTTCCACCCCTGCGCATAGGAGATAATTCGTTGGCCCACGACGCTAAAGAAAAAGCCGATCTTCTGGGCAAACTCTTTGCGTCCAACTCGACCCTGGACGACGGGGGAAACGCACCGCCGACCATACCGCAGTGCGAGACCCGCATGCCGGAAGTCCGGTTTACACAAAGGGCAGTGCGTAAAGCGCTTCTTTCCCTCGACGTTCATAAGTCGAGTGGGCCCGATAGAATCTCTCCTATCGTGCTGAAGACGTGTGCTCCAGAGTTAGCACCGGTTTTAACGCGCCTTTATCGGCTTTCCTACTCTCTTGGCGTAGTCCCGAACTCATGGAAGACAGCTCTAGTGCACCCAATCCCTAAAAAAGGAGATCGCTCGGATCCGTCCAACTACAGACCCATAGCCATCACCTCCTTGTTCTCCAAGATAATGGAATCCATTGTTAACTGCCAGCTCCTCCGGTACTTAGAAGACCACCAGCTCCTCAATGATCGACAATACGGCTTCCGTCAGGGTCGTTCAGCTGGTGATCTTCTCGTATACCTGACTCACCGGTGGGCACAGGCGATCGAGACCAAGGGGGAAGCGTTGGCCGTTAGTTTGGACGTGGCGAAGGCCTTCGATCGGGTCTGGCACAAAGCGCTCCTTGCGAAGCTTCCTTCCTATGGGCTTCCCGAGAAACTGTGCAATTGGCTCACCAGTTTTCTTACAGACAGAAGCATCAAGGTCGTTGTTGACGGTGCATGCTCCGACTCGAAGTCTGTTAATTCTGGTGTCCCACAAGGCTGTGTGCTATCACCCACGCTGTTTCTTCTGCATATCAACGACATGCTGCAGATTAGCAGCATCCATTGCTATGCAGACGATAGCACGAGTGATGCCCTTTACACCGGCCGCGCTAACATTTCTCGGGTAAACGTCATCGAAAGCCGATCCAAACTTGTGTCTGAAATCGAAACTTCTTTATCAAAAGTTTCAGATTGGGGTCGACTTAACCTAGTCCAATTTAACCCCACGAAGACACAGGTTTGCGCGTTCACCGCTAAAAAGATGCCATTGGTCGTATCACCTCAATTTGAGAGCACTTCCCTAACTGCATCAGCCAGTATCGGAATCCTTGGCGTCGATATATCAAGCGAAGTCCAGTTTCGCGGTCACTTAGAGAGTAAGGCCATATTAGCCTCGAAGAAGCTTGGTGTGCTAAACAGATCGAGACAGTATTTTACTCCGGCCCACCGCCTGCAACTTTATAAGGCGCAGGTTCGGCCGCACATGGAATACTGTTCTCATCTCTATGCAGGTGCACCCCAGTACCAACTTCTGCCTCTTGACCGCATTCAACGGAGAGCGACTCGCATCATCGACTGCCAAGATATTTCTGATCGACTTGACACCTTGGCGTTGCGTAGAGATGTAGCTTCACTCTGCATCCTCTATCGCTTGTATCATGGGGAGTGTTCAGAGGAATTGTTCGGACTTATACCGGCTGCTGGTTTCCGCCATCGTCCGACGCGACAAAATATCCATCCCCATCACCTGGACGATTGGCACTCCACCACTGTGCGCTTCTCGAGAAGCTTTTTGCCTCGCACAACCAGCTTATGGAACAAATTGTCGCCTGCCGTATTTCCGAACCGATACGACCTTCAAACCTTCAAGAAGAGAGCGTACCTCTACCTAAAAGGCCGGCAACGCACTTGTGACTCTTGAGTTGCGGGTGTCCATGGGCGGCGGTAGTCACTTACCATCAGGTGACCCGTCTGCTCGTTTGCCCCCTATCGCATAAAAAAAAAAAAAAAAAAAAAATGGTGCACTACTATGTTATTTAACTCTTAACTTAGAATTTAAAAAATATGCGCTCTAAGATAAAATAAATAACGCAATAAAGCACTTAAAAATATTTTTTTTACAAATCTGTTTTGTCTTACATCAACGATGACAACACGAAAAATTTCATTCTGCATAAACGAAATTTGCCGGAAAATTAGATCCGCTCCGATACCTTTTTGTTGGCGTCCTAACGCGCGTACCTTGACACTTTGGAAAAAAACCTCTCTTTTCAATCCTATTTTTTTTATTTTTATGGTCTTCTCTAAGGGATTATTGGCAGGGATTTTTTTATATCGGAATCTGACTTTTTGTGTTTTGTTTTTTAAATTTTCCTAGTTTCAGGTGGTCAACTCTTTGATCTGACAACATACTAAATATCTGATAAAACAATAGCTAAGTAAGTGTAAACTACTAACTAAACTTACAATTTGACTCCATCGCTCAGAGGAATAAGGATTTTCACAAGATAAAAGAATGGTTTAAGAATAAGCTACAGGAGAGGACTTACACAATGACTACTATCACAAAATTCACTACAGACTTTGCCACATTTAAAATGTTGACCACACAATCCCTAACCGATCTGTATGAATGATAGGAATCATTGCAAAACTTGTTGAATTTACAAAACGATGCTATGCGATGCTATATAATTTTTCACAGAGTGATTATATAAAAATATAATCATTTGATTATATAAAAATATAATCACTTTGTGTAAAATTATCACTCAGCATTTGGTGTCCGCCAGATTTTACATGTAACATTAAAAAAGCTGGAGTACTTAGCATTTTCTTGAGTTATTTGAATGAAATGAAGTTTCCCTAACATTGAATTCCATTTTGGATAAACAACGATGACTAACCCAGTTCTAGAAGTTTAATCCTCTTCTCCAAGCATTTTGGTTGTTATATTTTTAATTAAAAAAATGTCTATCATAAGTAGATAATATTACCTGCTTTATTATACACAATAATAGAAACATCATTAATATTAAATGCTTGTCTTATAAATGAATTTTCTTAAGTAAAGAAAAGATTGAGATATAATCCACTCTATTAATTAATAACTAAAATTAAAATAGGGACTAGGGACAAGCATCGTTAAATTCTTTAGCATCTTCGCCTACTGAGAGCGTTCTCAGTTATTTCTGTTATAAATCCACAACAAGACAGTTCCATTATCAAAATCTACCCAAGCATGTTTGAAGTCTATAATAGTAAAATTCTATTAGAAACTGCCTTACTTACCTATTTTTAAATTATATTTTATGACTTTATCCTTACTTAAATATTACAACTTCATGTTAAAATTTAAAACTTCCTGTAAGTTTTAAGTTTTAACATGAAGTTGTAATTTTCTTTTTACGGATTTGAATCGTCTTTATAGTGGGATGACATAGCATACGACTGTAACATTTCTATATAATGTCTGCCAAAATAAATATGTAAATAATGTAGTCGAGTTTTTACAATATAATAATTTTGTTTCTTTTATTGATTCTGACGAATTAAAATTTTTATATATTTAATGTACTTCAAGTGTCATTTTTTTTTATGTGTGGAAACCCCCACGGGTCGTCACCTTACCGGGATCGTACGTAAGGTGGTATGTCGGACTCGAACCGACAAAACCACACAGTGTTCCATCATCGCGTCTTGTAGCCGGGACCTCAGGTATACCTTAGAAAGGAAAACCCTGTGACCCCAGCAGACTTGGCCGCCTTTTGACAAGGCGACCCCGCTAGCTTCAAGTGTCCCAGTAGTTCTCGATCTAGTGGAATAAGGGTGGTATATCTATTCTTCTTCTCCACACGGCCACTGTTTGACTTTTTATTGATTTTGCTTTACATTTTTTACTAACATATTTAAGTTATTTTATGAGCTAGCAGTATCCTGTGAGTTAAAGACCATCCATTAGGTATGAAATTAGTTGGTCTTCTGGCTATACGAATATTCAGGCAGTAGAATTTATTAAATGATGCTATAAAACAGAGTAAACGAGGACAATAGATTAACTTACTTACTCGTAAACTTTCAAGATTGATTCATTTAATAAAAATGTAGAGGTACACTATGATAAGGTATAGCAAATTGTTGTCTTGGCCTTCCGAAGTAAATAAAATTTGATATCTTTTAAAGTGAAGTTATTATATCAAAGAGGTTGTCGCCTGCAAAGTCTTAAATTCTGCTGTTAATTTACGAAATATTCAACCAATTTCTGAATGATTCAGCGGAATTATTAATGTATTTGTAGCTGTGCTTTACCCAAACAGACAAGCTGAGGGTTCTTGAATAAACAAAGACTGAACATTTCAATTTTACAGTAAAAGTTAAGTGAGTTAAGTTATAGAAGTTTAATACTTTAAGGTATAACAAAAGAAAGAATGATGAAGGGTGGATAATGCATAAAATCTTGTTCCATAAGTCGCAAAATTCTTTTACATTTTTTTTTACTTTTGGTGATGTCTATTTTGCATCTTACAGCAATAAAAACCTCATTTTTTTCTAGTACACCAATTACTGCATTTTCAAAAGTGGCCATGAGTCTATTCCATCAAATCCCTATTCTATTTCTAAATTTAAAAGTTGCTATCACACGCCGATAATGTCGTTATATCTAAATGAAGCCTTATAAAAAGTAGGTATTTCATCTATTTATTCTATGTTAATGTCCCTCGGTCTCGATCGCGTGTGCCCACCGGTGAGTCAGGTAAATTGTATATTATAATTTAGCACAACTTTTTTCATCGAACTACTAGACGCACACTATTCTTTCGTCGCGGATACCCCTAAAAGTTCGGTGCGAGTAGCTTAGGTTTGAAATAAACCTGAGTCTACTTTTCTAGAGAATTATAATAAAGGAACTTTCAAGAGTAGATAGATCGAATAGGTTTCTCTTGTAGCGGCTTGAACCATTACCTTCATCGCCACTTGAGGTGAGGTGTGTTGGAGGACAAACGCCTTCTAGCTAGCTAACCTTTTAAAAAGTAAAAAAAGAGTAACGAACTTTGAAAACCAAGTTTAAGTTCTGTACTTCATTCTATATTTTTTTATATCTTATTATTTATCTCCCTGTCTGGCGTGAGACTTGTCAACGATTTTATTTTGATAGATGTTTGACACTTGAAATTGAATATACAACACAGATAAAAAAATGATAGCTCGTTATTTTCTAAACTAAAACGACGAAACAATCCTTGCATTTGTTCATCGTTGAGTTGGTTCTTTTCCATTTTTATAAACAACTCCCAACGTATAAGAAACATTTTGGTCTAAAAGTAGGTAAATCATCATTTGAAGACAATATATGTATGTCTAGTTTTTGATTTTTTGCTATGAATCTATTTTAGGATTAAAAATCTGGTCTCCATTGAAAACGAACCTCTATTGATGTTAGCTTTGAACTGTCGTACCACTATAATTTATTCTGTAAAGTTAGTAGATTTTATCTTTATCTACGTCGATTCAGCCCGCATGTTCTTTGACCCCGTTCGTGATTCGAAATTTAAAATTGAGTTTGAATTACAACAATTTTTAGATTATTTTCGTGGATAAGAGTCATAAAGATTAAGATTGATACTACTGGATCGATTGAAGTAGATATATACGTGGTGGCCGAAGTATAGTTATAATCAATTAAATCTTAAAGGTTTTGTTTTATTTAATTCACCTATTCGTGACATTAATCAAACTATTCATATCAAAGTCATTGTTTAAACTTTCCGTATGACAAGTCAGCATAATATAACATACTGGATATTTACGTAGATAATTGTAGACGTTTTAGTACTTTTTTTTCAATTAAGTACGTTTTAGTAACATACAAAAACTTCATTCATTTAGATTTTTCATTCATTTACTTACTTACAATTATTATCAGCTAAATGGGACGCACGCGTGAGTTTATGTATGTTGAATTTTAATACCAATTCAATAACTCCTTTTCTTCTTCCAAAACCTCACACAGGGTATACACGGTTTGATCCATCAAACGGTTTATACCCTGTGGCTAATACTCTAGGGCTTGACAAAGAAACATCATAAATACATACATACACTAGGAAAAGATAACCCTATTTCTTGAGAAGGTAAAAAATATTCTAACCCTTTTCAGATTCTTAAAAATTTGTCATTCGCAACTTGTTATGGTACGAAACATGTGTCATGGTATTGTTATTTATTTAACACAAATTAATACATTATGTGTTATGTAAATTGTGTTATAATGCCGATCGTATAGTAAAAGTAAATGGCATTTTATATTGGTGGGAGATTTAATTTCTTCAGTCTTATCTATTCAGACTTTATTAAAAAACTTTAGACGGTCGTCTGTTCGCTTTCACAATTCCGTCAGTTTTCTTTTGCAACCTATTAAGTGGTAGATTTTTAATAATTACAGTTATTTTTAATTCGAGGTATTCGAAATTGGAATAAAGTTAACTAATTATTATATTAATATATTATACACATATACTTAGTATCTGGCCATAAATACTGTTACAATTACAAAAAAAAAACATAATACATATTACATTTAAATTTGAAATCTGTCTTTTTTACATAAATGTTTAATGTGTTTTCTTATTTTTACGTAAATCGATGTTCAATATTTTTGTGATATTAAAATGGAATATGGGATAAAGTGAACCGAATTGTTGTGATAGCATTACACAAAGTAGGTATGAAGCGTTATGCAATTTTTAGAAAACGGCCATCAAAGCACTGAAGGAAAGAATTCCAAGAAATCCTGTCCGTTAGCGAAAGATTTTATATAACATAGCACCTAAAACAATGTCGCTTATTTTAAGAGATAGCTTAGGACTTGCAGCCGATAAGAGGGCATTATTTAACTAATAATGACGAGTTTATTCTAAAAGCTCTATAGAAGCTTCCGCATTTATCAGCAGTGTACAACGTCCGCCTTATCCGAGTTCATTGATGGTTTGGTGGGGTGTTAGCTGTCAAGGAGTGACTGAGCCAGAAAATGGTGTTAAAACAGTGGCACAAGTGTATCAAACTTCAACGAAACCGTGTTCCACAATCAAGAATGGTCCTTTCACCAAGACACAGTACTGAGTCATAAAGGTCGATTCATCCAAGCGTGGTTGGAAACGAATGTCTCCGACTTCATCAGAGAACTGAAGACTGGTCGTCATCTATCCCGATATTTATCCTCTGGATTACGATTTATGATCAGTTTTAGAGAGTATAGCACATTCTTAACAATTTGAAGTCCTTAAAACATTCCATAATATTTGCAGTGAAGTATTTCCCATGGAGAGTGCATGTTTCTATTGATAACTGGCCTCAACGTTTAAAACCAATGGAGCCAATGGAGATCATTTTGAATGAGTTATATTTTTATATATTTTAAATGCTAATATATTAACGTTTAAACTAATACACATTAGAGGAATAAATGTTTTATGCAATAGAAAAAAAAAAACCATTTAACAATATTTATGGCAAGGCTAGGTATGTACTCTTATTGTATAGTTCATGTGTGTCACTGAGAGTTTAGGATGATAAATTTAGATTTTCTGAAAAAAAAAAAAAAACTAGAATATCATGATGATAAACTGTAATTATTGTAATTCAAAAGGATGCGATGTGTTCGAGCGAGCTATCATACGATATAAGCAGGTATCAATGTCAAGTCAAGATTGTATGGCGCCTTTCAGCACTGGTAACCACTTATGTAATGATGCCCCAGCGCTAAATAACTTATACTAGTGATATATTATATAACAATAAAAAAAAAATACAATATAATACTAAAATGGGTTGACAAGCCTGTTGGTATAGTGGTAAGTGACCCTGGCTGCTGAACCGGACCGGGTCATGGGTTCGATTCCCACACGGGAAACAAATTCGTGTGATCCTCAACTAGTTGTCCCGAGGCTGGGGGTTCTTTGTGTCCGTGGATTGAATGTTTGTAAAGATCTATTCACAAACAATTCAATCAAACACGCGACGGAGGGATTATTTCTAACGCGGGAGTTGTTTTTTTACTTACAGTGCAATGTACGTACTTATTAACATCCTTTGTGTTTCAAGTTGAACCTGTGTATACGGGTGTATGTCTAACTCCTCAACCGATAGTCCAATTTCGATTTAATTGCTTTTTATTTGAAACGTCTCTTGACAGAGTGTTCCTAGATCTAAGAAAAAAAATTGTTTCGAGTATTTGTATTTTAAATTCTTAACTTATTATATATTTAAATAATTAATTTAGTATCGTGGGAGAGCCATGTTTAGGCACTGCGCTAGCTCAACCATTGTAATACCACGGCCTCACAGAAAATCGGTTCTCAAGGTATGCTTGCTTTATATTTACCAAGTAAGTGAGGGTACCAGAGAAACAAATCATTCTTCTCATTTTTTGCCTTCTCTCGTCCCCCCTCCCCCTCCTCATCATCCTCAAAGGTGGACGTGGAAGTACACTTACAGAATATAAAAAAATGGTAAATTCAAAAATGAACAGTGTGAAGTCACCTACCTCTTTAACATGAATAATTTAGTAAGCAAAAATGTCTTTTTGGCTGGCTACACATTACATTGGCGCTTTAATTAAATTGATATTTTTCTCAAATTTATTTATGGGCAATAAGTAATAACAGATATTTTGAGAGGAATATATTATAAGTACTTTAATAGAAACATTTTGGAGTACATAATTTTGTTAATAATCTGGATAATAAAATAAATTAAAATTCGCACTTCTGTGAAACAAATGTAGCATTAACTCGCACAGTCCTACAACACAAATCAATTTCGAATACTTAGTGAACCTACATTGAGAAAAAATTAAAACCATTTAAAACATAGCTATAGTTAATACTTAACACAAATGTATATTTATAAAGCACTATTACAATAGGTATGTTTTAAATTTATTTGTTACAGATCAATCATTAAATTCTTTACAACATATACTTACATTATTCTCTCCTGTTATGCTTTTTTGCCTTCAGAAAAGGTGACTCAGGCAGGAACCCGTTTATCGATTATCCGCACTTGAATCTTATCACCGAATAATAGTCATTCACAATTTTATCCTACCCAACTGTGTTACTTCACTGCTCGACACCAAATGAATGTAAATTATGAATGGAAAGCTCTCACTAGATTTCCTTAGAAGTATATCGGGCGGTATCTATTTATAGTCACTCCCTATCCAGACTTATATCCCTAATACTAAGTTTTACCTCTCCCTTGAACACACACAGTGATTTGACGTATGAACTAGTGTATAATGACGTCAAAGCTGTGCTTTAAATTGTGACTTTTTCAGAAAATATAGACAGAAAGTAGAAAACCTTCCACGACGAGGTTTTCCGATTTGTATGGAAGAGGGCGCGCCTGTACTCTCTACAATAGGCACGTATTGTCTAAAAATACCAACTCCCTAATACTACGAACTAATTCAGACTTTATTATTCTCATATACAGTCTTTTTTTCATCGATGCAGAGGGGTAAGGGTGCGTCAATGTATTGCGTTTACTTAAGGGTGTGTGTGTTAAGTTATAGGCGCATGCGCGTTGTAGATAGTGAGATGGCAACAAAAATCAATCCCCGCTGGTCGTGGGTGTTACGTAACGACCGAGACATGTACATTGTACACGTTGACTACAAACTAATATACTGACTCTTAAATTGGTAATAAAGTAAAAAAATATACCGTAACCATTATTTCGATTCAAGTAGTTAGCTACAATTTTAATTGGAACAATTCTAATATCTAGGAAAGATGGTAGTATTCGAGGAATGGATGCGAATACTTATTAGCTAGCGAATGTAGGCGATTGCGTAGGAGGCCGTGTATTAAACATAGTTATATCAAACCTCTAAAATATTGTTTCTAGATAATATAGAGAGCATTTTTATACTGATATTTTTTATGTTGAACAACGTTTGTCTGAGAATCTGTAGCTAGTGGGTGTAATAAATATTTAATTTATATTTCATACACCCACTCACAAAACATTGTTTCATGTTGCTAATTAGTCTGATCTGTATACTAAATATCTGTTTGGTATATACATATAAAGGTGGTACTTTTCATAATCGTCTGGATTATTTAAGGGTCTTTTACAAAGACTTAAAAATAACTAATATTATTAGAACGGAAGCGTTAACAGTTTTAACTTATTATAATTGAAGTCATGTGAAGATTTGCTCCGTTCTATGCAATTAAAATACATTAATCGCGGTAACAATAGCGATATCAATTATAATTGAATAATTGATACATAATTACGAGTTTTGCTGGACCAGGTAACAGAAACGGATTTGTATGACTACTAGTAATAAAATAATTGGCATTAAAAAAGTAAACTGCCTTTAATGCGCCGTGCCTATTATGATCATGACAATTTAAAGACTTATTCGTAAGTCAAAGTAATTTAAAGAATTATCCTCTAACTGCTAACTATTTAGGAGTTGAACCTTCCACTATCAGCTCAGCAACATGAGATGTAAATACGTCGTCGTCGATAAAAGTTCGAAACCGTGTTTATTTGTAATATGAAAAAGGAGTGATTATTATAAAATTTTGTCGGAAAAGGTTTTGATTTGGAGATTTTGTACTGGTTCGGTTTTGTATTAACTATATGACTTTACTTAATTAAGTCAGAGAGTAAAAAATCTGTATCTTTTAAGTAAACCTCGACATACATATATAAGCTTTATTTCTGTTTAAAATACCTTAGAGCTTAGTAGTACAATAATACCCTTTTAATGTTAACCTGAAGTAAAAGGATGGACATTATCAAGAAAAAAAAAATGTACGCATTCATCTAGAAAATTGTGTTGCTTCTTATCTTTGCATGGAGCAAGACAAGAAGCATCGAAAACTCATGTGCTTATACAAGAATAGTTGCCTAAAATATTTATATGTTACACTTCTGAATATATTTATGCTTATGAAGTTTAGTAAGTCAAAAGCTTCCCTCTTTTAAGATTACCAACGTAATTGCCACCTTTACATATAATCTCGTAAGGCGTTTTTTTTAAGGGAATATGTCAAGCAACGCTTATCTTTATTTTTATCTTCGCTATTGATTTTATTAGGTAATTAAAAAGTCACCTAGTCATAACATACTAACATAACTAGGTCATAACTAGGGCATTTTTAGATTGTTATTTTTATTTAACACTATTCTTCTAGACCCACAGCTTGTACTGATTGTTTTATACACCGATCAATTAAACATACTTTGATTCTTTTTTATGTGAATCAAACATGTTACAACTAGAAAAAGCAGTTTGCACCGAGCAGTAATGCAGTACGCTCTCTGAAATTGCAGATGAATGGGCAAACACCGCGCTAGCACTACATAAGTGACCAATATATATTAGAAATAGTAGTAAATCCTATATACATACACATACGAATGTTAACGCTTTATTCCTATTCAGGGTGGGCAGAGACAGTAGAACTCCATTTGTCACGAACCTGACATACAACTAAGTAAAGTAGACAGAGTAGCTAGTGACAGGATGAAACTCGCACTAGCAACAATCTAGATAAATTATATTAAGGTCAAAATGACGACAAAGCCACATGAACCTTATATCTTATATGTATGTATATGTATAACACAGGTGATAATCGGTCGCGCACCCTTGACTTCTTAAAGGTCATGAGGGTCAAGATGGCAGAACATAGAAGACTCAACACCATTGTAGTATTATGAACCTGAAGAAATTTAAATTTAAATTGAAAATTTGTTACCTTTTTAAATTAAAATTCTAATTCAAAGTACTTATTTGCTTCACTTGGAGTAAATAGTACATAATGTGGTGTTACAGCCTATACAAACAGAAGAGGCTCTTTTAGCCATAGCATAATATGAAAATTTCACATGAAATAAACCATATTGCCTATAAGTTTTACACATTACCTATGTTATTATTGATTTTACAAAAATCTACAAAAAATAAAAAATAAACTAAACTTTAAGGTAAAAGCGATACATGGTTTTAAGAAATTCGATAGCACTCTATTAGCGTCTATTAGACAAATAGTACACCCTGTTTTGAAAAGTGTTTTAATTTAGTCCCAAGTAGGTAATCATCCACAAAAAAGTATAAAATTTTAGTCAATCGATAGGTGGCATGAAAATCAGTATTTCCCTAGAAAAAACACATGACCTAAAAGAAAATAAATCAAGATACTCATATATTAATATAATTCCGGAAAAAAACACGGAAGCTAACTCAAGAGTTTTCTTTTCAATTCATGCGCCTGCGCAATCAATGTCAATAACGAGGCAAACGGGCTTGTTTCCTAAGTGTCAAGTAATATCTGTAATCGCGTGATGTAAGTCTTGGACGCTTTTGGGTACCCGAAGTTTTATGAATATTCAAAATAACTTTGGTAAGCATATTATTTAAATTAAGCTAGCTATATTCGACCTCTCTTTATTATTTTTTATTAATCTTAAATCAATAAAATATATTTTAAAAAACCTCTGAGCTAATGTTATGAAAATAGTATACCTGTATATAAGTTTTGATACAAATTGTCATGAGAAAATGACTCAGAAATGAGCATGACCGAAGATGGTCGTACATAACTTATTAATATACAATCTTAACTTATAACCCCTTGATTACAAAAAAACATTATTATTTTTTTGTCGTCTTCTGTAGGCTGGAAGTGAGCTTCTTAACCTGCAACAATAATATCATTGCTTGATGAATAGGCACAACATTTTCCTATCACTATAATGATAACAGAAATATTATTCACATGAACTTCATAACCTAACATATGTTGCGAAAAGTATCATTTAATTAGATTAGTAATTTTGAAGATATTACTAATTCCCTACCGAACTCTCCAATGGCAGTTTTAATGAATTGACCTTTATAAGCGTATCATTAACGTTCTACGATGTTGTCAAATAATGAACACGCTTCGTTGTGAAACTAATCTCTGAGGAGTGTTCGGTCACGAGGCGCCCTTGACTTCGAATGGACAGATGTATAAAGATCGGTACACCGGTTTTTGTTTATTAGTAAGTATGTTACGTATTAAATAAATTTGTGTGTCACGTTTGGACGATTAAAATAGGTGTTTAATAACTCTACTCACCAGGATTGAAACATCATGTAAGTAGTACTTATAAAGTACGTATATTTATAAAGTTTTATTTTATTGAGGACCTAAATTATTCAAACCAAAAACTGTGTGAAAAACCTACTTCTTCATAAGGTTTTAGAAAAGCCCTTACTATCAAGGACTAACTACTAGAATAAAAATAAAGAGAGAAAAAGGAGATGATTAAAGGAAGAGAGAGCATTAAACATAAGTCTATTTATATATGTATGTATATAATTATATATATTTTAACAGCGTAGTGGCGAGGTGACCATATAATCCGCTATGCCATCCGTGCAGTCCTTGAGTGATGAGACCTTATATTGAAATTTTATAATGACCTTATATTGATATTGAAAACAGTAAGGTAAAAACTAAGGGTGAGGCCTCTAACTAACGTTTTAAAATGTAGATGATATATAACACAATATTTGAACACAATTCCAATCATTTAACCTGAATATAAAGTGGAAAATTTGTTGGGATTTCTTTTGAGAATATCTTTGAAAGCAGTCAATTGAGGTTCGAATTCCGTGAATGGTTATAGAGGCATTTCATTCTGAAAACCCTATATATTGTATAACTGATCCATAATACAGATTGTTTATACTTTAAAAGAAGTTCTTTATTTCTTCTTTTTTATCTGTAAACTAAGGCAATTTATAAATATATCACTGTAATTGTTTTAAAATTTTCGCGAGTGCTATATTGTCTTTCAGAAAGGTGTGGTCATATTTTAGGAGCATTATATTTAGCTAAAAAAAATGATTTAACTTAAAAAAAATTCTTCCTAAAATTCTTGTTTTCGTGTGGGTACACATTTCTTATCATTTTTATCACAAACATTTTCTTTAAATTTTCAGAGATCTTATTTTTTAAATGTTTATGCATACACTTTCCTTCCATCCTATAGCTTCTTTCATGTCAGCCCTCTCTCACATCTATACAATCCTAAGATATAACCATACATTTCAGAACCATTCGGTACATATAAGATATGTAAATTGGGACAACGTTGACCTTTTAAACATTATCGTGATTAAGTCTTTACTTACACATCTAAAATAACTTTGTGAACTGTTGTTTTTTCCCAACAATGTTTTGGGAAAGCCGTAAGCTTGGACTTTAGCATTCCCCATCCCATGGAGTCTTTTTAAAGGCTGTAGGTAGGGCTAGGGTTTGCTGCGCACATTGAAGACACAATCATTGAAGAAAGGCAAAATCATTGATGATCACTGGTTCATACAACTCTTGTGACTATGTAACTATATACTGTTTGTGCCCACGTTGATATTCATTTATAACTGACTCTAGTGTGATACGGGTGATGGTTATGAAAACTAGTATTGCTGACGAAAGGCATAAAAATGCTTTAGTACGTGCAATCGTCGATATTACTATATTTTTGATTTACACAATATTGGTACCAGTTACTTGCATTGCCCGTTAAAACAATAACGTGGTGCCATTTTAAAATATTATTACTCGTCTTATTATTATCATGTAATAATTACTTAGTGAATAAAATACTTCGACCTTAACAGTTGTAATGTAATGGAGCAATATTATGCATGCTGCCTGGCCGCAAGTAAGTAATCACAAATTGTTTTGAACGGAGATATCTGTCAGACTGTAGATGTTTAACGGTTGTCCTGTTTTTATCAGATATATTTGTAGATATGTATATATTCTAAGATCATTGTGGAACTGAGAGTGTATGAAATAGTATAGTAGATTTTTAAAAGCTATATATATGTGTATAAACTAACTATATATGTATATATAAACTAACTATATATATATATATATATAAACTAACTATATATATATAAACTAACTATATATATATAAACTAACTAAACTTAAAAGTTGAAGTATAATTGATGGAATGTATTGATTTTCAGTAATTATTTTGATTCCGCTAACAACAATCACACATTTTATTCCGGTAAGTTATTATTGATTAATACTCAGTCTAGAAGTTCTTGAGAGAACTGAAAAAAAAAAACAAATAATCCAGCTGCTCTGCCTAGCGACTAATAAATCGCCTTTTTTATTTTTTGTGTAAAAATTCTCTTTTGCCGTTAACCTACTGGGGTTGGTTATCTGTGGGACGATGTGTCGAAACCGGACCGACTAAACACACATCTCTTTGAACACGGTTCTTGCTACATTCTACCGAAAATAGGCGTGAAATAAAGGAATCTAATTGTTTACCAGTTCCTAGGCCTAATAGCCAGGTTGGACGACTTCCACCGTACAGTGGAATGTGTAATGTGTTTAATGTGTAAAGTGTAATGTGTTTAAAATACATTTACAAAATGGCACTAGCTTTTTCATGGCTGAGGCGGCGGACTTGTGATCAAGTGGTTGCGGGTTCAAACAGCGCCTAGTACACTACCGTCGTAAACCCACCCCTAACACAAGCATTTAGCTTAGCTGGGCGGGTTAACAAGAATACTAGTAATATGTGAAGCACGTTGCTAGTATTCTTAAAAAGGGCTCTCTAAAAAGGGTAAGCAACTACGACACCTAAATTTAGTCATAAATTGATCCCACACATATAAGTGCACTTCGGGAATTACAGAAGGGAAAATAATAATAACTTCAGGGATCTTACACACAGCTGTCTGATCCCAAAGTAAGCAAAGCTTGGACTGTCTTAACCCGACGGCTTATAAACATACTTGTATATTTCAAAATACATGCATGTATTTTGAAATATACCTATACAGAAATTACATCCAAATACATAATGAACACTCTCAATCACAATTGTTTGTCTTGTAATCATCTGTCATCACTAGATTACCAGGCTAAAAAAAGACAGTAAAAATGTATTGGTTGGTAAATATAATGCTAATTTATCATTCATAAAGGTATTCATGAATTGACCAATGACAACAAATATTTTAAATTTGCAGCCTCTCCCTTTCTGTGTACTAGCAGCTATATGCAATCACACATGGATCCCAGAGTGCGGCCTAGAGGGTTTCGACTACAGAATGTTTATTGATGAATGTGATTTATTTGAATATAACTGTGATAATGACAGGAGTAAGTGTAACACACATTTGTTAAACTATTTGTTTTAATAAAGGATCTGAATGGACCTATCCATGCTTGAACCTTAGTTATCATTTCATTCTAGATGTTGTGTTGATACGTTACAGTGTTATTTTAAAAGTGTGTGTTTCAATCGTGCTCTGATAACCCTTATTACCGAAATAAACAGAAGAATATCTATTTGGTTATTATTTCATTTTCAATAAAAAATCATCTGTGCCCTAATTTTAATGAAATATTAATTATTATCCTTAGAAATATATCCTTTGTAATGCATGGATGTTGATAGAATATCTATTTGATTATATATATTTTCTTTATTTATAGATTACTCAATAACAAATTACTCAGACTGTTTCCAATTAGCACCATCTTGTCCTCCTATTCCCGAATGCCCATCTTGTCCAACGTGCAAGGAATGTCAGGCCAGAAGGCTTTTCGACCCAGTTGCTACAGTACCAGCGAATGCAAGACGATTAAAAGGAAGACATGATCATGGTGGACATGAGGGGCATGACCATTTCGTAGAACACATACATTTGTTTGGCGGTCATCGAGGTGTCGGTACTCTAAAATATACTTATCTAACTGCACCTTCACCAGACCGAAGGCACGGAACAGGGAACCCATATCTGAAAAGGCATAATTTGCTACCGGCAAGAAGATTCAACAACAAAAAGAAAAACGAGAAAAAAAAGAAAACTACTCGTATAGTAGCTTTGCTTACTAAGACAACTAAAACACCGATTAAGAAAAAACCTAAATTTAAGACTAAAACGACTCAACAGGTTTTTATCTTTTTATTCAACAATTGATTGAAACAATAACCCTTAAGTATATACGTTTTAATAACTTATTTTTATTTATTAATAAGGCGCTGAAGATTTCAAATAAATGCATCTCGTGGGGCAGCACAGCACAAGTAATTCTTAATTTTTTAATATAATATAATATAATATTCTTAATTTTCAGGTTATAGAGACAGGTACAACGGCCTCCGCACTATTTACGAGTAAATATACTATTATAAAGAAAGGCATAATATACAATAAAGTGGTCAAGTACATTGCCCGTAAAGTACATAAGAAAACTACAAAATATGCGGTCGAAAAGAAAGATTCTGATTTTTTGGAGAAATAAACAATGTATATCCTACATATGTATGTTCTAAAATCTGTGTGCTATTTTACAGTTTCAATAGTTTTTTTTCTCACTTTTATCTCTATCTCTTCAATACTATTATTTATTATCATATTATTATTGTGCAAACCAAAACATACTTTAATCCCAAACACGAATAGGGGGCAAGCCTATTGGCATCAACTTGGCACTATACAAACGATAAAATAGATAACAGTACGATCCCTTAGTCGCCATTCACGACCGCCACGAGAAGAGATGTGGTGGCCTTATAGTGCTACGAGAACTACGGCAACACACGGCAACTATTTTTTTTTGTAGTTCTAACTTACAATACCATGTAATATCTTTAATTGTACAAAATACATTTTTTACAAATACTAAAATTAAAAACAATTAACGGCACAATCACAATTCCTTAGTTTGTTAGCAGCTGCGCTGCGTAGGTATATTATTAATATCACATTAATTATAATAATGTTACGGAAAAAAACCTGATTTCAATTATTTTATCTTAACCTAATATACAATATTTTAAATGAGTACTATCCTATTTACGAGAAATTTTATATCTGATGTCTCAAACAGATTAATATTTATTTAATTTATCTTACCTAAATCAAGTTAAATCGACCTAAAAACTTTCCTTCATAGCCAGATAAGTCCTGGGAACCAGACACACACAAAATTAGATTGACCTCGAAGCCACTGATATCAGATTTGGGCCGCAATAGAGATTATGATATTTTACGTTTATTATGATTACAGATATTTGGGTCTGTCTTTTCTTACTGACAGTCAGCGATATTCATTCTCAATAAAAATAATTATTACATGGGAGAGCCTTTGGCACGTATCAGCCAGCTCGATAAGAGTAATACTAAATTCTTATATAAAACCAGGAGCAAAGTAAATTAAATGAAATGAAATGCAACGTAAGTATTTTTTCACAACCGGTTTTCTGTGAGGCCGTGAAATCGAATCGGTCGAGAAGGCGCATTGTGCAAAAACGTAGTAACGTAGTAATAATAAAACATAGATAAATCAATAATATATAAATCTTAGTTGAAAATAAACAAAAATACACTGTTTATTCATATATTCAAGTATAATTTGGTGATAAATAGACAATTCTTAAAAATAATTGAAGCCACACACAAACACATCTATTAATTTTGGAATCATCCGGAAGAGACCTAAGTATATTTTAGTTGCAGCTGTCATGCGCCTGCGCAACCAATGTTAATCTCAAGGCAATCTTGGTTATTTCTCATATGCCAACCAAAGCTTGTAGCAGTTCTAGAATGCACTTTGGTGGTGAATTAAGTCTTGTTATAGTAAAAGTAATTTTGACGGATATGTTTATTGTTGGAAAAATTATTTTATTCTGACAAATGATAGGCCAATGGTTAGTATGGCTATCCGATTGATTCTTGGTGTAGAATAGTAGAATATGGAAACCCCATTTGTTCGCGTGGGTGTCGTAAAAAGTACTGTATACTCGTATAAACAGTCTTTTCAGTGCCCGGTTGACAGCAATAAGCTTATTAAGTAGGACTAAACTATAGTTAGCCACAAGTGGACGTTTGAGACGCCTTTGCCAACCACTTCGGGGATATGCGTATGTATGTATCATAAGCATGATACTCCACTTCAGAGATTCACCTCTAACGTTAAAGTGGCCAAAAACTACACTTATATTGTAGGCCGTTTCTTTGAATCGAAATTGTTTTCCTGTTGACAATAAGCCATATTCCTCAGGAAAGGACACAATTTGACTAAATTTACAAAGTAAGTATAATGAATTGGTTAGTTCAGATGATGTTAGGTATCCGGCTCGAAGGACCAATGTAATCGCGTCAGCTTAATGATTAGAAGAGAGGGGAATGAGGAGATGGGAAAAGGGATGGGGGGAAAGGGTAAGGAAGAAATATATATACGAGTATATATATTTATATAATTCATGTAGATAATTTCTAATGTAAACTTAGAAAACCGGGGTCGAATGAATTAAATAATAATATTTTATTATAATACTAATTTGTAAACAAACACATATGTATATATTATCGATTCCAAGCAGCGGTAGACAGAGGTATAAGTATCACCTACATTTTAAGGATTATAATTTAATTCCGCTTATGTAATGGGGACCAAGCCTATTGCCGTCATCTGGGCACTTTGGGAATTAGTTGGGAAAGGGATATAGCTCAAGCAAGTAAGGGTCATACTTATAGCTTGAACTGACTGGTGCCGGGAAGTTCGAGCCCTCCAAATTAATCTATTTATATATAATAATATTAATAGTAAATCATTTTTACCGATTATGTTGAGTTAAGCTAAGACTACTTATAAATATATAGTTAAAAATTTAAATTTTTTCAAGTATAAGAATTTTAATAACATTATTTTTATTTCACAGTTCATGAGGCAGTGACAAAATGCTTTCTTTTGTTTTAAATCGTCTGTTATTCTTCACCTGTACCAGTAAAAAGATGGTAGCACTAAGCTTTTACTGCGAAACCAGGTTTTATTTAAACTTTATAACTAATAAAAAAACAAGTTTTTCATTAACTAAATGAAATGTTTTCTTTCGTTTATAACTCTTATAAGTATAAGCATATTTATTACAGTTATACGAAACTCTTTCAAGTGGAATAAGGTCGTTAAACTGTTGCCAAATCGGAAATTAGTGAGCGTTTCATTGCTGCTCGTATTCCAATTTCTTAGTTTTATCTTTTCGTGTATTTCATCGCGTGGGATAAGGGGATGGTACTTGATGGCTTTTTGGTACTTATTCGAAGTTTTACTGTGAATCTGGAACAGAGCGCATAGTATATTTCTACATTGAACACAAAATAAGAACATCCAGGGTACGATGGGATGATTTATGTGAACTCCTCGAATAGTGCGACCGAATTGATAGTAACGGGTTTCATCCTTCATTACTTACGTAACTTACAGATGTTTTTCTAAATCCATACGCAAACTTACGCCTAGTATAGGACATACATTTTAAACTAAAATACTTTAGTTTACGCCGCACCGGATAAACACAATCAACATTTCAAATAATTTTATGAGGTATATGTAATAAAAAATCACAATAAATATATAAAAGCGTTGGCTTTCTGCAATGATAACATCGGATAGAACAAAATTTGCTTTAAAATAAAGATCAACTGGTGTTATAATTATCTAAGCATAATATATTTAGCTACAAAGATTCACAGCAGGAGGCTTGGAAAATAAAAAAAATATGATTGGAATTTTAATATTTCTTGGTAAGAATTATTAAGAGTTATTAGAAAGCGTTTTTAGAATATTGTTTATTTAGTCTTACAGTCTTAAATTTAAATAAAAATATTGTTATAGAAACATCAGTAAATATTGTTATTGTTTCTATAACTGAACTCTATTTAGAAATCAAACATAAACCTTGGTATACTAGAGATTTTTAAACTGAAGATAATCTTAAATCATTTTTTTTTTTCAGTTACACTTTCAATTCGGATTACAACTGAACACTTTACAGCTACATTCGAGGTTAAAGTAGTCAAAACTTAACAAACAAATGAAAATTATTTAAAGTTGAATGACTAATGAAAACATATTATTAATTTTAATAATAAATATTTTTGGAAATATTTTTCAGATGGAAACAAGCTGTGAGATAGCGAGTAAATGCAACCATACATTGGTTCCTATATGTGGTCAACAACAACACGATTTAACTAAAAGGCTTTTCTTCGATGAGTGTGATATGCACGAGTATAATTGTGTTAATAAATTAAGTAAGTGGTGATATTATAATCAATAAGTGAGAGATTAAGAAGTACTTACATCTATAGTCACAGCCCTTTAAAATTAAAGCCAATTGAAGGTTGAAGCGTCGTTTTAAGCCAAAGTTTATTCTCCACGACTTGCGGTTCCTTGATAGAAGGGAATATAATATATACATATATGTATATACAATAAAACAGGGCAAGTGTGTCGCTTTTTTTAACTTAACTGACTTCAAAACAGAGGAGGTTCTAAATTCAACTGAATGAGTATCCTCCGCCATTTGGTTAAGGATTTCATTAATATTTTCAGGAGTGGCTATATTTATAAAAATAGGAGGTAAATAATACTGCGTATTAACAATTGACCATCATTTAGGTGCATTGAATTCGTTGGATATTTTTAAGTTAATTTTGGCTTGAGAAGTTAGTCAATGATTTTATTACTGTTCAACCAGAGGCTTTAGGAAAATTATTATACCCTACCAAATGCAAGAATTATTAATCCTATGAGATAAAAACACATAAAGTGTTTTCTAGTAAATTGTAAAATATTACATCATACTTTCCAGCATACATTAAAGTAGAATTGAAGACCTGTTCATTTAAATGTACACAAGGGTACGGTAATACGATAACTTCTGATTCAACGTTAACTTCTGAGAAAATTTCTACATACACTGAAAAGCAAAACCAAAAAACAGCAGAAACTACAAGTTTTACTTTTAATGATACAAACATCGTTACTACTGAAAAAGAAGAGACTACACCTAAAATCACTTCAGAAAATGACATTTCAACTGACTCAGATATTCTGCCTACTCTGGAAGATCCTACTAATAGAACAGTTACTGCTTCTCATCCAGAATGCACTAGTACTACAATGACTACAACCCATCAACCGATTATTAAGTCTACTGAAGTAGAAACTTCTAATGCGATTGAAACTACTACTGTTAGTACCGCAGCTACTGCTTCAACGACTAGTGCAGCTACTAGCCCTACTGCTTTAACTACTGCTCCTGCTGATACCACTACTACCACTACTGCTTCAGGTACTACTGTTGGTACTACCACTGCTGCTGCTATTACCATTACTGCTTCAACAGCTACTACTGCTACTACTATTAATGCTGCTACTACCTCTACTGCTTCAACTACTACTGTTACTACTAGTACTACTAATTGTAATACACCCCAGTCTTACGATTCTACAAAAACTGAAGAAACTTCTACAACAAATATTTCAAGTACAATTGCTACACTTAAAGAGTGTACTAATATTTCAAAGGATTGCTTCATGCCTTCTACTTGGGAAACTACTCGTAGTATGGAAGTCAGGGATTTTTATCAAATATTAAGGCAACGTTTCGGAGAAAAAGTAAAAATTTTAAAACATACGACTCATTTTCCGAAGTTGGACATAATTGTAGAAAGAATCGGTGATGCATTCATACCTAGTAGTCATGAAGAGAGAATAAATAGGAAACATATAGGCAGTAACAAACTGTAAACAGAATCAGCACGTTGATTGTCTACGAAACTAGAGACTGACCATACTTTATCAGTTTTTTTATTTTGTTATACTTTCTATGAAGCGCAACAATCGATATAGTAAACTTAATGCCTTTTGGCGTTATATGCAAAATCCATACATATTATAAGAACTAGAGATCACCCAGTGATCGGATTTCAAAAATAGTTCATTAAGCTTTGAATGTTTTGTTTTATTTCAAGTATAAGTTAAACTGTAGTTTGTATATGTTGCTTAAATTCTCATCATCAACTCTTCATTTTTTTTAATTTGTTGGTACAAATTAAAAAAAAATATACTACTAGACAGTTGTATATTTGTGTATTATTTATTTTCAAATTATAACAAATACTGTTAAAAAACAAATCTCATGTACTTCATCGATAGGTGTAAATAAAGTATTAAAAAAAAAACCCTGTTAGCACTTTTCTTAAAAAAAGGTACAGAGAATATAAACATGCCCGAATAAATATAAAGTGACCATAATGACTTACAATAGACAAGGTCTGCAAAACCAAAATTTCTTGACACCTTCTCTCAGGAGTCCTTAATTCCTGTACAATGCACTGCCAACTCGTATGACTACAAACTTTGATGATGTAAACCGCGCTGTTACAAAAGTACTATGCACTGGTTCAACGTTAACATTTTTTTTTCCAATTGAGAGAAAACCAGGTTCACTACTCCAAACGTTAAACAGTTAAAAAGAACTATAACTGTTAAAGAAGATGAATTGGAACTAGTCCATACCACAAATTTTTTAGGCATTACTCTTTATTCAAAGCTTCAGTGGGGCCTACAAATTGTTGAATTGTCAAATAGACTCAGCTCTGCAGCATACGCAGTTAGAAAAGTTCGTGATCTGACTGATATTGAAACAGAGATAAGTCTACTTTTTTTATTTTCATAGTATAATGTCGTATGCCTTTGACATCCAGTCTATCTTTGTGCTGCAGAAGAGGGCTATCCGACTAATTTATAATTTAGATAATCGGTATTCGCTTAGGCAGAAATTCAAAGAAATAAACCGAATGACAGTGGCATGTCAGTGTACCTATCTATAACACATGTAAAAAACATAAATTTCTTGTATCTGCCTCCAAGCTCCTAAAAACTAGCAAGTCGAGTCTAGCTCAATGTGTGCGATTTTATAATAAAATCCCTGATAACATACCAACTTTAAGTCTAAACAAATTAAAGTCCACTATAAAACGAAAGTTGTGCTAAAAGTTATATTATGACTCAGTGGCAGATCATATGGAAGATAGAAAGAAGCGCTTGGGATTGAACTGTTAGAGATTCACAGGCTATTTCAAATAACTAATCAGTACAATGTAATGTGATCTAATATGTTTCTCATTTTCTGCCTTCTTTTATTTAGTCCATTGTTATTCCTTTTTAACTTCTTTTTCAATGCCTTACTTTAATAGCATAATTTTAGTTTATTTACTTTTAGCAACATAACACAATAAAATAGTGTTTTATTAAATAGTATATGTTGTACACGAAAAATTTAAATATATATTGGTAATTTAAAAGATTCGCCTTAAGTTTGTTTGCACGATTTCTTCTCATAAGGCTCAACCATTTGTAAACAGGCGGTTGTAGATCAACACAGGCAGTTGTTTAATTATATATGTATATTTTTATATTAATTTCAACATTCGTATAAAAAAGGCAACCAATAGTTTAAAAATTACAAGGTAACCACTAGTTACGGTGACGCTTTGTGTATTGATCTATAACATATATTTTTTAAATACGACCATTTCAAATAATTGTTGAGCAATTTTATGAAATAAAGGTATTAAAATGTTGTGGGATATCCCACGAGACAAAATTTTGTGTAATCCTCAAATTGTTGTTCTGAGTCTGGGTGCTATTTGTGTCCGTTGTTTAAATGTTTGTAAAGTCCCCCGCGACACAGGAATTAATCCTAATGTGGGAGTTGTCTTTTTTAATTTGAATTTGAACAACGTCTCACTACAACATCCGAAGCCAAGGTCCGTAACCATTTCAGAACAGATAGAAAACGCTGGTAGTTGCATGGGTAAAAATTCCAAATACAATACTAATTACTGCATTTACCATTCATTTGCCTTCAACAATGACATTGAATCGTTAGATTTTGACAAAGTAGTTCACGTGAGATATTTATGATATCATAGCAATCACGACACTTCTAGCCAAGGCCATCTTTGGAGTCCCTGGGCACACAAGAACTTAAGTTAAAATTACAAATTGGGTAATAAATCATTATGTATAATTAAATTACAATAGCCTTTTTTAGGTTGGCAACTGTAAAACTACAGTAAATTATGGATATTTCTCGTAGAGAACTTCGGCTGCTTTTACTTCAGGAATTTCGCTTATTTTGAAAAGCTACTGAAGCAGTGCGCAATTTATGTGCAACGATGAGCGAAGGCGTGCTCTCTTACGATACCACCAAACATTGGTTCAGAAGATTTAAGGATGGAAATTATAACCTATCTGATGAACCTCATCCAGGACGACCTCCTACAATAGATGTAGATGAGAGATAAAAAGACTCATAGAAATGGACCCCAGGTTCACTTCACGTTGTCTGGCAGAGCAGCTTCAGTGTTATCATACTGCTGTAGAAAAACAACTCCACGCTTTCGAAAAGACCTGGAAAAATTCAGTTTAGTTGCCACATGAGTTGACGCCGTTTCAACTTCAGAAGAGAGCTGGTGTGCATGGAACTACTTAGTTATATCATCGTACCAATGAGTGGCTGAGGGATATAATTACGGGGGATGAAAAGTGGGTTATGTAGCTTGGACCTAGAGAAGCAGGAGTACCGACCCCAAAATCTGACGCGAGTAAAAAAGTTCTTTGAAGTTTGTGGTGGGGAATAAACGGAATTATATACTAGGAGCTGTTGCCATCTACCACTACAATGACGGCCAATATTTATTGTGACCAACTGGATAAAGTAGTAGTAGTAGTGAGATTACCGAAAAATCATAATAAAGTATACTTTTTGCACGATAATGCTCGACCACATGTAGCAAAAGCGACTCGTGGGAAAATTACTTTCGCTTGGCTGGGCTGTCCTTCCTCTCCAGAAATTTTTCCCTCAGATTATCACCTATTTCGTTCTCTAGCCCACTACTTGGCAGATAAAAAATTAAAAAAAATTAAGACCAGCTTAAAAGTGACCTTACCACCTTTTTTGATCAAAAGCCTAAAAACTTCTACGGGGAAGGCATTATGTCTCTGCCAGCGCGTTGACGACGGGTGATAGAAAATGACGGTGCTTATATAGTTGAGAAATAATTTGATTTTGTATACTTAAAAAAAATAATAAATTTGTGTACAAAGATGGCGGTTTTATTAGTTGCCAACCCAATATAATAAGCTTTTAAATTTATATGAAAAAAATAAGTTCCTACCAAATACTGTGATAATTGTATAAAATTTTCTGTATGTATGTATTTATACTTATTTCCATTACCATAGAGAGTATTAAATAAATAATGATAATTATATGTATAATGTGCGAACACAGTTTTCTATTATTTTGTTGCAAAAGAGGGGACATTTTTTAAATAAAATATCAGAAAGAAATTAGGATCTCTCGTATTTAACGATGTTTGTGTTAGTTTTTAAACCTAGAATTTTCCTCTTTTACATTTTTTATATTACATTAATCTGGGTCATTTATGCTTTAGTTTATCATTACATATGTATATGTTTTGCTTAAGTGGTCGCTCGATATTCTACTTATAATGTGATAAAGCCAACGGAAATTAAAATCAATTTAATTTGCATTCGCCAGTTGACATTATAAGTAATGGTATCTGTACCAGTTTATAGATAAAATATGTAAATCAACATTACGTTTACGATATTGAGAAATAGGGATTTTTTGGAAGCAAATACGTGTAACATACATAGATAATCTCACCCCTCCCTTTGCGGAAGTCATAGAAAACAGCCTGCCACTTGCTATGTCCTTATCACACGCTATTTCGCTACTTTCCTTAAAGGTTTCAAATAATTCTGACCTGACTTTTAATTAGGAATGAAATAAAATATAACTGTCAGGCCTGTATCCCCGAAGGGGTAGGCAGAGGCATCTCATAGGGCCACTTTTTGCCAACCATATATAGGTATATTTTTTATTTAGCGAAGGTAATGTCATCTGGGGCAAGCCTAAATGTAAATGCAATAAATACACCAATAATTGCAAACTATTTTCACATATAATGCATGTTTCTATTATTACACAAATTGCAAATTAATAGAAACATGCATTATATGTGAAATATTTTAGATTTACTTTTCACTGGAAATAAATCAGAAAACTTTTAAAGTTTCGTGTAATTTAATTAAGAAGTAAAAGTAACATTAAAAAGCCACGTATGTGAAAACTTTGAAACAACATTGTACTGAAAGGTAATAAGCTTGCGTGTTTCGAGTTTGTAAAGTTAAAGGTGGAACAATTCGGAAATTAATCAAGTTGACTTAACATAACGACTTTATATAATAGGTATAAATTTATTAACTGTATATGAATCTGAGATTTTATGGTTCATATTTAAGGTTTACGTTTGACTTTATAAAACATCGAATAACCTTATGCCGGCGTCAGGGAACGGTAGTCAGTCTGTCCAATCACTCATGGCAAGAGATACATGCGCTTTTGCGTTCGACAGGCGCTAGGAGGGGTCCGGATGTATCAAAACTGTTCCCGGCTTTCTTTTATTTCAGGAGCAGTTTGGCAAAACGTTTCGTTATAGTCGGTCCGATTCTGACACACCGTCCAGCTGGAAAACTCGATCGGATGAGACCCCGATTGCGTTTCCACACTTAAAAAAAAGTGGTTAGTGATCCCACATGGTACGAAAACAGCTGTCCCGAGTCTAAGGATTTTTGGGTTTCCCTTGTTTGAAAGTCCCCTGCGACACAGGAATGTGTTCCAATGCGGTCTTTATTAAAATATACATATGTATGTTTAAACTATATGTGTAATTTGTAGCTTAAGTTGGACCACGTATAGCACATACTTCTTTTAATGTCAGATTTATTTTTTCTTTATGAAGCAGGAGCGGCACATTGACGATATATCATGTAACCAATTCCGTGTTTAAAAACTTAAACTTTAAACTATAAATAACGTTACTAAGATAAGACAAATGTATGTGATATTGAGATATAAGTTATTAATATCAATAACAATAAAAAACACTTAGGACTCTAATCTCCAATTTAAATTATTACGAATATTACCTATTCCTAATTTTCATTTTAAATTAATTACGAAACACAAACATAGTAGTAGTAGTCGATGGTATAAGTTTTTTCGATTCGATAATTATCTAATATGCATACACAGTAAATACCTCCTTAGTAAAAAAAAGCAAAATAGAAATCGTACGTAAGCATTTCAGGGTTTGATTATTTCTTAAGAATAAACAAACTTTGTTTTCTCAAAGACGGAGCGACAATACGAAAGCTTCACTTTATTTAAGTCACGTAAGGAAGTGCGAAGAACATGTAAATTATTTGCATTTTTTTAGTTGTGTTAGACAGTTTACCCGACTGCACTCTAGCGCATACTTACAGACATTTGCAATAGGGATGTTTTTCGAGTGATATTAAGCATTTATTTTGTTTGCAACGCCCTAGAGTTTAAACGGTTTGATGGATTTCGACATGTGAAGTAAATCTCTTAATAGTGGAAGTGATATTCTCGTGGGGTGTAACATTTTCAGATAAAGTCAGTAAATAATTGACTTTCAAATAAATTAGGTAACCGCCTTTCCAATTGCTACTTACTATCGTACTTACTTACTTACTTTCACTCGTAAAAACGTGCAGTTTAAAAACTTATTCGTGAATTCCTTGATATCTCATGATTATGACTACCGCAGGAGTCAGTTTCCTTGATATCTCATCGGTCGACAAATGGCGGAGAAATCGCTTAATGTACTTTTCAACCGACTTCAAAAAGGAGGTTCTCAATTCGAATGTGTATAATTTTTTATAAGTTTGTTACCTCAGAACTTTCGATTGCGTGAACCGATTTCGACGATTTTTTGAAAGCTGGTGTTTCCCGTGTTGTTGAACCAAATTAAATTAAAATGTAATTTGGTTCAGTTCTGACATTGGCAACCATGAGAAAACCATATAAGTCTTAAATTTGCAATAAGTGCGCGACAAGTGGACGAATAATTGAGTTATTCACGTACACCGATTTCGATGATTCTTTTTTTATTGGAAAGGATGTAATACAAGGATAGTTAGATGAGAGTTTGGTCCAATTGTGACAAAGGCATCCTTGAGAAAACCATATTTGTCTTAAATTTTATGATAGACGCATTAAAGTCGGTTGTCTACTTTTTTAAAGTCCGATTATTTGAAGTCGGTTAAAACAAAGGACAATCATAATGCATTCTTGTTTTTTTATTTTACTTCATTATGTACGTAACCTAGTAAGCGAATTATTAGGCCACTAGACCCAACCGAACATACTATAATTTTACGGGTACCGCTCTGCTCCCCAGCCATAGAACTTTTAGTCATTGGAGGAGACCTATTGAAAAATGATACAGATTAGCGAGCCCTCTTATTGAAACAGATCTTTAATGGAACTTTCTCTCTCTCTAGCTTTCTATCTCTCTCTCTCTCTCTATTAAATTTTGAAACCAATTCTTATGCATTCTCGGTATATTGTACACGAAATATTTCGTAACATGTAGTTGAAGTAGTCTCGTACATCGTTTGACCTGGATTCCGCTCTCGTACTCTCGGCTCGTAAGTAATGAGCACGATATTGCATAGTACTGAGCACGATATTACATAAAATTCGGTAAATATTTGTAATTTATTTTAAGGAAGAATAAGAATTGATCTTGGATTTTTGTCTCTGACAAATAAAATACTTTAATTCAAGTTCATAAAGGAACAACCGATTGAATTTTTTTTGTGCATATATCTTTGCCATTATTTAATAACGGTAAGTGACAACCGGTGTATTACTGTGGTGGAGCCCTTCTATTCATGTCGAAGCATGGCTCTACGATGGTGAAATTGTGAACTGATTCCGATTTATTTGATTGTATTAGTTATACTCATGTTTGGTTTGTGGTAAACTTTAAAATAAATGTAGCAGAAAATTGCCTGATTTTTACTTTATACTGTATATAGTTAGAAGTAAAGAAACAACATCAACGAACGCGATGAACAGATATCGGTCCGGATACAGCTCATTACTGAGGCGGATGTTGTGTTCACAAATGCGGAAATGTATACAAACAGCTTTGACTTGAAGGGAAGGCAAACGATTGTCACTATTCTAACTGAATCTATTACTCATAGATAAAACAATTTACCGTATAATTGGCTGATCACGACAGTGCTGAAACCGTGACCTTTGGTTCACCGTTTTGTATGAGCAAAAATAAGTCAGAAGTAAAGTTGTCGAAGAATCTACGTTTACGAGGTCATTTTTGTAATACGACTGACTATATGTGGTCAAAGAATAAGTACATACTTACAATAATTATGTGCCCTTTTGAGAAATCTACAAAATAGAAGGTCACGATGAATCAAATATTGCCAAGGTAACAAAAGTTCCAAAACCTAATATGCTTGTGTAGTGCTTGTGCTTGTGAAGTGATGAAATTATAGAGGTTTACCTTAAGGTGATTTAGAATGCAAACATATTCAAAAGAATGTCGTCGTCGTAGAATATAAAGAGTGAGGACCGGAATATTTGATTCTAAAGTAGTTGACTCTCGCAGCTTCGTCTGCGTTACATAAGAGATCGAGAGAGAGGGTTAGAGAGAGTCGGTCGTAGGCACCTACTTAACCTGGCACCTAATAATGTATTTAATGTGTTATATTATAATGTATTACATCCTGTAAAACTATAGACTGCCGAGACTACACTATATATATATATATATATATAACAAATTCAATTTTCAAATAAATCTTTTATCAATGTGCTCTCAATACTTATTAATATTATATAACGTAAATAGATAGAGCCATAGATTACAGTTAGTCGGAAGCGAGGGCTTGGCGCGGAAATGAACGTGCCTGCAGGCTACGACGCAAGGCAAGCGAGGTTCAATCTAGCTTGATTGTCTATTGAGAGCATTTATAGATCTAACACGGTTAGGCTTAATCCTTTGAGGATAACTGTAACGAAGAAACTTACAATGTATTCTAATATAATATTTTCTTGAAGTTAGAGCTAGACTCGATATTATGCCTCATCTTAAAGAAAATTGGTACTCCTATTAATATTTGTATAGCTTAAACTTCAAATTAGTCCCTCTTAAACGTATTTATAATATGAACATCAAGGGAACAGGTAATTTTCTGTGAATGTAAAAAAAAAGTAGACATTGAGACTACATGGTATAGTTATATTAAAGGGTTATTTAAGGATAATTTGCTGTATATAGCATTAAGCTAATAGGATCAAACTCTCCACATTTGCTACGACCCGATAAAATTGTTCACTTCGAATTGTCGCCAACATTCCATAAAATATACAACTATTTTATGAAATGATTTTCATATCATGGTTGATCAAGATTTAGGATTCGACCGTAGCAGGAAGTAAACACGTATTTAGCCGTTCATATTGTAAAACTCAAATTTTTCTCATTGATCTGGCTACGACATGTAAATAGTCAATTTGAGGCAACAGGTATGCGATCCTGATCTTTTCGAGTTATGTTTGACTGACTGAATTTTGATTTGTAATTTGAAAAACAAAGGTGCTCAAAACGCTTGTCATTCGTCACGAGTATAATTGTTACCGTATTTATGTTTTCTATTACTTGACAGCTCCTTCTTCCCTTGACCTTCTCCTGTAGTTCTCTTTCTAATTAACCACAGCAAAGAATTCAATTTCGAGTGCTAAGAAATATATATAATAATAAAAATGGCCTTTATTAAAATCACCTACAAAACACGCTCATAGACCTGGAAAGAGAAAGCAGCAAGGTAGGCCTAACAATGAACGCCTCCGAAACTAAAGCACAAACTAATAAATATATAAAGCATTTTAAATATTATAGTCCATGTTTGAATTCACGTGACTGACCAGAATAAACTCGAACTGGTCACTACAGAAAAATAAAGCTTCGAAATATTAGCAACGTCTGGCCAACGTGGCAACACTGAGTTGATTACCTCACCTCATTCTATGAAATATAATAATGCATCCTTGATTTCCTCTGTATTAAATTCATTCATTGCATTTACCGTGTGGTTCACGGTGGAGTAGAATAGGGTTCCACGGGACACGTGAGGAAAATTTCTGTGATCCACAAATAGTTGTCTCGAGTCTGGGTGTACTTGTGTACGTTGATTGAATGTTTGTTAAGTCCCCCTGTGGCCAGCCTGTGGAACAAATGGTATTTCCGGACTTCGGCGAACGAACTTACGACCTTCAAACCTTCAAGAAAAGAGCGTACTCCTACCTAAAAGGCCGGCAACGCACTTGTGACTCTTGAGTTTGGGTTGTCCATGGTCAGCGGTAGTCACTTACCATCAGGTGACTCGTCTGATTGTTTGCCCACTATTCCACAAAAAAAAACTCCATATTTTATAGTATTCACAGAATAAAATGCCTGACATCTGTATAAAAACTAACCTTGAATAAACTTATTTACATGAAAACGCATATAATACTTGTACAAATGTTGCAAGCAAATAAATGGGTACTTATTATTATATATTACTTACTTATTACTATATACTTATTATATAAACTAGGGTTGACAGTGAAAAAAACATTGAAGAGCGTTTTATTATAATGGACAGTTCTTTAAACACTAATCCAACAAATTGCGGTCATTAAGTGGATATAATGACATATTTTTACAGTGTTTAAACAAATTGAAATGAACTAATCTCATACAAAATTGAAACATTACATTAAAATCGATATTTATTTGCTCATATTTTCAAGATCTAATTAGTGATTTACATCTAAATTAATAAATAAAAATATTTAGTGTTGCAATAAATGAGTAAAAAATATGCAGTGTTGCAAATATACCTAATTTGTTTCTCAAATATCTTAATAAAAGTTTTAGTACAGAAGTTAATTTCTCCAATTCATAATATCCAAATAATAAATACAGTTAACACATTTTTTAATACTTTATAATTTTGTAATACTATTACAATTATTTTGAACTTTATTTATTTTGTATTATATTATATATAACAATTTTAAATATTTGTTAATAATAATAATTTCTGTACCACCCTAAGGTAGACTGGTGAAGATTGCACTGCGGTGCGATGACTTTTTTATGATTTTAAAAGTGCTCTTTCTCCGCTAAATTCAAAGTGCAATAAAAAACAAATGACAGACGGTTTTGCGCCTATTTCATTGTTAATTTATCAAGGCCTCGTGTGTAAAAAAATAAATCATTCGAAATAAAAACAGTTCTGAGAAACCAGAAATACAAAACTTTCAGTGTGCCCCATGTATAACAAAACGTAACAATTATAGGTCATCAACAAAAATAAAAACAATGTTCTCTAAATAAATTATAGTCCACTTATTATATGTACAACAAAAAACCTTACAACGTTTTGTTATTAGATTTTCTCACGTGATAAGCAATATCATTAATGTCGAGGACGATATGAAGCAACCCTACTATAAAATAGTTTTAAGTACGTATACTGAACAACTGTATCTGTAGGCTAAAAAGTGGCTTCTCAATCAATATCGTTTCTCGAACACGTCTTACCTTTGTAGAAGTTCCTCATCCCCCCTTCATCCTCTTTCTTCTCCCTGAATTTCCCCACTCGTCATCACCCTCAAAGATGGGCAGCCCACTTACGAATCTTGAGTAGCAGGTGTTCATGGGTGGCGGTTTTCACTTACCATCAAGTGATTCGTCTGTTCGTCTGTTCCCCATGTAAAAAAAGGTACACATAGAACTTAAGCTTAAATTCACTGAGTTTCGATTCACATACTTTAGCCCTCTTGAAACGGGTTACCCTTTTAACGAATTTAAGTCAAAATCTTACTTTTATTATAAATATGAAAGATTTTTATTACTAAATCACGCCAGAAAGACTGAACGGGTCTAGATAAAACATGGCACACAGATACCTAGATCTTAGTTTGGAGTAGCACAGTAGGCTACTTCTTATTGCGGAAATAATTAGGGATCAAAATTTCTGAACGAACGATGTCAAGGGCAACAGCTTGCAAAGTACTAAAATTGTAACTAGGGATTAGGAAACTCAGTACTTTGGTAAAGAAATTGCAACAGATGAGGCAAACAGATCAATGGTAGGCACGCCGATAGATGCTAGAAAGCGTACAAAATATTAATGAAATTACCAGGAATAGTTTTTATTACTGTATGTGTATTGAGATAAAAATTATTGAAATTAAGGTAGGAAGGAACTAGGAAGGAACACTGAGAAAAGAATATCTCTTACAAAATAATTCATGTCTACGTATACATTTTACAGCTATAGTAGCATCAGTTCCGTAGTAATCATTTTATATCAACTCATCTCGTTTTTTTGAGTTATTCCTAAAGTATTCAGCAAAAGGTTTTGCATTCTCGGTATTGCTTTCTGTCATCTAGGAAAATAAAATTCTCACTCATTTGATAAAATGTGTATATGTATGTATGTATATTCATGAGTTTACCCCGGAAGAACTTTGCTCAACATTCAGACCTCAGAAGGTTACTTGCCCCAAGCTATATATTGGTAAGTTTGTGTGCGCGCGCCCAGTTACCGCTTGAGTCTGCTTCGCTGACATTGAATACGATATAATTGTTGTAAGTGTTACGTTAATATATTACATAGTGTGTTTACAAGTGTACAGTGTTTCATGTTTATTTTGTGTGGCCTGTTGTGGTTTTATAATATTCCGATTTTATATTAATACTGTCTGTATAAAACCTATATATTTTTGATATATCTGTTTAAGAATGTTAAGTATAGTGCAATGTTTTTGCTATACAGCTAACTAGCCCTTCTCCGCAGTTTCGCATGCATTTATCCAAGCTCTGCTCCTATGGGGAGCAGCGTGATGTTTTATAGACTATATTATTTCTTAATGAATACTCTGACATTGTGTGTATTGATCTATATTTGAATTGAATTGATTGCATAACAAACTTACATACAAAAAACTCTCGATCTACCTATATTAAATCTCATCCATTAATATGCAAGAATATGCAACACAATAGTGTGGTTACGTGAAATATACGCCAAATTATTTTTTCTAATTAGTACAATGAAACCATCAAAAGACATCTCAATTAGCTGTTCATTATGCCGATGTCGACGAAAATAAATAATTCGTATTTAATAAATAGGTCGGCCCTTTACAAAAGCAAAGCGAATCAAATATGAGTATTTTTATTTTGTATATATATATACATATATATATAACAAATTCTGTTTAAGAGACAATCCAGTACTTTGATTGACAGATTGTAGGTATTTAGTCGCATAGTGTAAATTTAACTAGCGTAAAATACGTAAAAGTGTGAGAGTGTAAAAAAGCCTGGACGTCAACGTGTTCGAGCATGCTTGGTACCAGCTCGGATATTCTCTGGGACTAGGATTCACTGCACTCGAGTGTATTACGTGACAAAAGTACCAATATTATAAAGTAAGCTGGGTGTACAGTGTTTTAAAACCATATTTATAAGTTGCACAACAAAGATTATTATTTTTTATGTTCGTACTGCTCAAAGTTGTGCTTTGCGATAATCGACCTTGATGGCTCTGGATATTAACATTCGCATCTGCACCTTGATATATGCATCAAGTTTCAATTTGTGTCTGTGTTTCTTATGTACATAATATAAAACCAGTGATATTATTAGATTTTACCAAAATAATGATATGTTATTAAATTATTAGGCATTCATTCTTAAATACGGGGACATTACATTGTTATTCAGGGGAGGACCCAGGGTCTCTTGAATTGTTGTTTTTCACTTTACATGTAAATCAAATTTAAACTATATCGATATATAACTATTAGTGATAGTAGCATCCTAAATGGTTAGGTTAAATAAAAAAGTAAGCCTACAAAAATGCTTTAAAAATATTGTATTTATCCTTAGTTACCGTTCGATGTAGTTGATTATCATTCTCGGAATAGACTTAAAACGTCTCGCCCACACAATGTTTGGCGAACATATTAAGCGTATGATTTGTGGCCCATAATTCCAGTCATGAAAGTTTCTTATGACTAAAATCAGTATTATTTATCTATTAAAGTGTTATTTTATTTCTTCATATTAATAGGGGTTCAAGATATAGGACTGATATTATAAATTAGGTCGTCTTTAAAACTTAAATCATTAACCCTTCGGGTCACTCGGACACACTTTTTGTACTTCGATGGGTGCCTCTTAAATTAAGGGATTACAACCAGTCAGTGAAATAAAAAAATATCGTACATTTCTATTCAGACACTATTCATTCCATTTTTCACCTCACCGGAGCCGAGAGTAAACTTACAGAGGGAGAGCCGTGCTTAAGCATGACTGGTACTCTGAAATGGGTATGGCTTCCGGAGGCCCAATTCCCGATCAGTTGACCCGTCTGTTCATCTAGATTCCCCCCCCCCCCCGCTAAATTCTGTAGACCCTTGTCATCAGATTAGCCGGATCCAGGTTTCCACATGTCAGAAATACATTACTAGTGTTCTAAACCCGAAAATGATGATGAAAATGTATTCTGTTACCCTTAACTGTGTAATTGAAACGGTTCTCGGTATGTATAAAAAAATCTAAAATTTAAACTGTCTCTTTTCTTTATACATATATTTAATATTTTATAAGTATTCGATACGAGATCTTGTAAAATTTATATTATACCATTGAACTGCGTGACGTTTTGACTCTTTGATAACGTGATTTCGTTAAATTCATTTTGCCATTGACCCACAAACGTAATAGGGGCAATCCTATTGCCGTCAAGCGTGCGATATGTGACTGTATACATACTGTCTGATAGAAAACAGTCCAACACCCATGGGTAGAGAGGGGGTGACTCTATTCCACTCTACCGAGGACCATACTACCGTTTAGTTTTGAAAGTTGGGATACTAAATAGGTATATTTTTTTAAGTATATTAAAATAAATGACGACACCGTCTCAAAATGTATCTTTTTTTTTAATTTAAAGAGCAAACTATACGTCAGCTCACAACAAATTTTAAGTATAAACTTTAAGCCAAATCAGACCATTATCTGACGGGTATTCGTTAACTTAATAAAAAAAAAATACAGTCGTCTGACATTTCGAAAGGGTAATGAAACCCACGCACAACAAAGTTGAGAATGAGAAACTACAATGATTTATCTGTTAAGGTCCAAGGTAAATGTCACAGTACAAACATACATATAATGGGATCGTCGTGTGTTTTTTTTGATATTACTTTCTTTTAGAATGACACGACAAATGTGTTCCTTTTTCTAATGGAAATAATTGAAAAACATAAGACTTACCTACATGTACTACATTATGCGAGACTTGATTAGTTTGTTTCATTATTATTGTGCCCTCATAGACTGCTTAGAAAAAAGTTACACATAGCTTTTAGGGTCTTTCCATCCGCTGCCTAGCTTTTTATAGTATGTACATATGTTCCATCTATTGAAGAGTGATAAGAATTCTTTGTTCGTATTTTTAAGAAACAAGTCGGCAATACGGCAATTACATTATTAAAACAATTTTAAGACGGATACACACAATATAAGCTGCACGCGTCATGTCCAGGAACAAAGAGGGTATGCCTCTTTGTCTCCCAATAGGTATGACAGTACATATCATACTTGTGTGACTTGTAAACTTCATTAACTCGTATATATCCATCAAAAGTTTTACAAGACTAGTTAACTACTCAGGATTATTATATGGCAAGTAACTTTCGACCTTTCGATAATTAAGTTTATTTTCTGTATTTTCAGATCAAAATGCGTTATTTCATCATCGTTACCGCTATCTTTGCAATGGTCCAAGCCAGACCTGGACTACTTTTTGTCCAGCCAGCCTTCCAGCCCCTTGGAATTCAATATGCATCAGCAGGTTCTTCTGTTCATCCACATCCTGCTGTGGAGCTCAATGCTGCCAGCGAAGCTTTACTACCCAGAAGTCTCCTTAAATCCAGAGACTTCTATGACAACCCGTCTATCGCTGCTGGGCTTGCTCAGGAATCATGGTTCACCAAGAAAGAAATGCAAGTCGTTGAAAGAGAAGCCGAAAAAATCCCTCGTCAAAGAATCTACCATATTGTAAAAAATGCTGGCTTTTTGGATAGGCACTAAATTAAAGTATTATGTATGATTGATTAAAATACTCAGTAATATAGTAGCTCTACGATAGTAAGGGTATCTTGGACCCATAAAGTCTTGTAAGGACTATTCTCTCTGTTATTTATTAGTGAGTGACTTTGTATGTGCCCCGACATCAAAAGGAAATATCTTAAACTCCGTGTCGTTACTTTGACCTGTGAATTGGTTATATTATGTTAATAATTACCTATTTTATTGTTTTATCTTTCGTCTGCTCCAGCCCCGCTTCTCTAAACGCTAATATCACTTACTAAACTTTTTGTATGTTGTAAATGCGAAATAAGTTTTGTTTATTTTTTCGAATATTTGTTTATTTAAGTTAGATGTATATCACCATGTAAATACGCACAAATATAGTATAAGAGACCTCTTAAACCTAGTATTATGCTTGAATGTACTTACTTTACATAATTTTAAGTATTTTATTAATAGTATTTGTGTAGTTTTTGTGTTTTTTCGTTTTACTCTCTTTTACTTATTTTAAACTACCATCTTTTTAACTGATTTTTTTCTGGCTTGTAAAGGCCATTCTAGCTATTCAAAAGCAAGAAATTTCATTTTCAATTCAATAGGTTATGTAAACTTCTTAATGACTCTCAATCTTTGTGACACTTTTTTTATTTATAATGCATTACTAATCCAATTTCAATAATTAGTCAATACGTGTAGTTCATTAAGAATGTTATTAGATTATACTTACATATACAATACATATTTATGTTTAGATAATATATGTAAATATCGATATTCAAGGTGAACCGGTAAACTTAATTGTCATAATGGTTTAATAGTTCATCTATTAGTTTAAAATTAAAAACTGTGATCTCGAACAATAAGTACTAGCAGTAAGTTATTGTTCTGTATAATAAAAATATTTTGTATACAAAGTGGCTGTTTCAAACAATGTTATTAATGTCACAATCTCCTCCGTAAAGCGGTTTCTTGAAGCTTCTTCCCCTTTTGCAGGTTACCCAGCATTCGTGTGTAGGTTTCTGCACAAAATCTAAAAATAAATAAATAAATGAGCTTTTTACTGAATACTTTGAAATTACGACACACAAATTTCATGATTTTGTAACCCCTCCTCCGTCCTTGTTACAGCTGGTCACATTTGTGAAACCCTCTCCTACCTAGTGTGATATCACATATTTTGCAATTGTACATTTAGAAATTTATGAAATTAAAACAGCAGTGTTTTAAAATTATTTTCATTTCCATTTAATATATTTTTCAATAAAATCATTATTAAATCAAACATAGGCATGAAAATTAACACAAAAAAATAATTATATATTATATTAATAAAAGATAAAAACTTAATCATCTTGAGTCCATGGACTTCGAACCCAGTTGTTTGCATCATTTATAACTGGCATAGTACTCACATCGTTCTCATTTGGATAGTTAACATCAGAAACATTAATTGTGTCAACATCTTCTTAATCTAACCATAAAGCATCATTGTCATCCCTCAAACAAAGAATTTCTCAGGCACGTCTAGCAACAATTCTTTGTTAGGGGCCTTGTATGATGCAAAATATAGACTACAGATGCCACACGAACGCTTAAATAAGTATGTCTCGACACTGGGGCAATAGCTCTAATACGAATCTTGCTTTAAATATGATGAAGCTCGGAGATCCAAAGATAGCTGAAGTAACAGTGGAGCGAATTTTCCTTCCCAGTCATCTTTTCTATGGTTACATCCGTACAAACAGGTGGTGGTAAAACCCCTCTCGTAATAGTTGCCGAACGCTAGATCGTCACACACCACAATATAGAATATCCTCGCATTTTACTATTTGTAATAAATACTGTGATTCACGAACATGGTGTGCATACCAAAACATTTTTCAGTACCTTAGCCTGTTCGATACCCAGTCTAGTATCTGTTGAAAAGGAACACAGGAACACAGGAAAATCATCAATCACCATTTGGTTTCAAATATTAGCCAGCACAATGCCTGTACTCTTAAGGTCACTTTTTCTATCTCCAAGTCAGTATTATGTATGATTGATTAAAATACTCATTTAGTTCGATTACTGGAATCTAGATGTGAACCGAAATTGTCATACCTTAATACAACACCAGTAAGTTTACGACTAAAAGGCACTATTCGTCGTTCCTCAATGTTAAAATCACTTCTTCCTGGAGCATTTGTAGCAATGTAAATAGCATCCAAGTCGAAATCTTTAAAACTATAATACAGGTTTTATAAAACCTTCTCGAGTTCTAATTAAGTTTTTGAAAGCAGGTATTTCAGAAAATGTTTGTATGTCTGTGGCATGAGTTTCTGCATTAGAAGAAGAACGCTTTCCACTACCAATTGCTAAGTATGTAGATCCAGAGTGCGTTATAGTATCAGGTTTCCCCTCACTATCTTTCTTTATAACAATACCTGCATAAACATAGGGAATAAGTTTATATTTTTCAGCAACTACAAAATCATGATCATAACTAACTAACTACAACTACTAACAAACGAACTAACTTGCTTTAATACTTTTATATTACAAGATCTTTTGAACCAAATTCATAAAGGTTCTCAATGTTAATGCTTTTCTTTTGTTTATGTTACTCTATATGTCTGCCATTGATGACCGATTTAATAAAATCGTTCTACTTAAGGTTGGTATCGTTTAAGTTAGAAGAATGTATTCTCCTCTAAGATGGAAGACGAATACAGCCTAATTTATCGGGATAGCTAAATTAATAATAATTAGCAAAATTTGTTGAAGTTATATACTTATTTATGTTAGTAATTTGTAACAAGAACCCTGGGACATTAAAACAAGACAAGTTTATATAAGAATTTTACAAAACAGTGTATAAAAAAACGATTTCTCACGAAAGTAATTTAAACGTTTGAAAATACCAAGATAAGAATATAATATGCCATTCAAACAACACATTGAACATAACATAAATGGTGAACCTATTACTAGTTACATCATTAAAGAATTTCGTTTCGAAACTCATTATTGTTGCAAAGGTCGAGACTTAATTATATGATTAAATCGCTTTTGAAAATAACTTTTATTCACGAAGTAGAATTTCATTAAAAAAATAGCAACAGTAGGTAGATGTGTTTTGTTACCATGCTTCGTATTTCTCTCTGATCTAATTCCGATTTGCATTCAATGGATTGCAATCAAGTGATCTATTTGATTTCAGTGCCTATCTTTACCATTATTGATTTATTTCCTAGTAGTTTTTAACCGCGGTTTCACTCGCATTGAATCCCTTAAATATAGATGGCGTTGCATTTGCTAGATTTTCATACTTTTTGACAAACAATCATATCTACCAAATAAAAAACCCTCCGTAAAAATATGTACATTTTTTTAGTAACAAGTAAAAAGTTTCACGATAATTGATTGAGTAGTTTCAGCGTGAACGCGTAACAAACAAACTTACATTCACATTTATAATATTAGTATAAGAAATAACTGTTTTGGTTTTAAAACCCAATGGTATAATTTTTAATAAATAATATTCATTATGAAGTTTTGCAGCAAGCAAAAGTAAATGATTAAAAAGTATATGCATAAAACCCGACTGCATTATATGCCTGCACCTGACTGCATATAATGTTTACTTTTAACTTCCTTTCTTTTGACATTTAATCTACTATTAAGAGGATTTAAGTGACACATCATTCGCACAATTCGTTAATCCTTTTAGGCCCTGAGGAGTAACAAAAAAACATCATACATACATAAACAGTCGGGTACAACATTACTTACAAGGTTTTCATAGTGTTAGGAACATCAATGTATCTATTGCTAGATAACGGTCTGTTGAGGTATTAAGTTAAAAGCAATATAATATATATATTTTGGAAAAGAAATATTTATCTATCGGGCGCTCATCTCATCGGGAATTCCTGCAATACATCATTTATTGTTAGCAAAAATCTTCTTTCTTTATTGTATTAAAAGCATGATTAAAATGTAAACAATGTTAACTTAAATAAATAAATTTTAATAATGCTCTGCTAGCTCAAAATTCAAAGGCTATTCGATTACTAAGGCATTCCTTTACATTAATATCTTTCCTTTATTGTATAAATTCTCTCAAACGTTAATACCTATACTACGATAAAGTATCTACATACATATATTGCAAGGCGCCAGCGTGGGTGTAAAGTACCAAACAAGGCAGACCTCAAAGGAACTCATATTTATAAGAGGTTTCTATTACGAAGGAGATCTAAGTATCCTGGTAATAGACGTCTTGAAAAGAGTCTTCAGTTGGAAACTGATAGGGCTGAGATAACTATGAAACAAAAAGGTTAGGATTAGAGAATCTGGTGGTGACGTGTATCCTAGAAAGCGTGGGTGTACGTAATCTCTATAATTAAGGCTTACATATATTTAAGTTTTGCTATTATTATATAAATCTATATTACCGTTATATATTTGAAGACAGTCACTTTGAAAATGTATTTAACATTTCTATTTGGTTTTAAAACGTTTGGGTGGGTTTTGGGTGTTAAAACGACTACAAAAATAATAATTTCAGGGACATTTTGGGACTGATTTCCAGATATTAGTTAATAATGTTATTCTTTACAGGTGGAATAGATGTTTGAGAAGTTATAATTTCGTTGTGTGTCACCGAGTAAGTGCGGTTACCTGAGGTCCAAACCGTCTTCTTCCTCTCCCCCCTCCCCCCGCACTCTACAAAGGCGGGCGGTGCACTTGCTACTATGGAGTTACATGTCTTCATTGTCAGTGGTAGTCACTTAACATCAGGTGACCTCCCTGCTCATTTACCCTCTATTTCATTAAAAAAGTTCATATTTACCGCTTAAGTTTGATTGGACGGCCAGCTCAATAATACATATGTTTTAACGTATGTGTAAACATATATAAAACCATTTTTAAAATGTTCAAATACTGCAGCTTTAAAACGAATAATAATGAAAAAGATTGTGCACTTTGTGCGCTTAAGAGACAGGTCTGCTTTGAAAATATATGAGTAGAAAACGAGACTATCTAAAAACACAAATAAAACAGACTTAAGAAACTAACACATGCGACTGAAAATTATATAATTAAAAGGTTGTTCAACTGGCTGAGCACGTCAGCAAATAGCAAAATAAACCGTTTCGACGAACTTACTATTTTAAAGTTCATATGAACTTTGTTTAAATGATTGGTAGTAATAAGATATTAGAAGAAAAGGTCGCTTACTATAATACCCTGCAAATTTTACAAAACTATTTCTGAATAGTTCTGTGGAATTGACAGTGTACATACTGCATACATGTGTATATGTATTGACTTTTGAGAGTTTTCAAGTATCCATGCTTTCAAGTATTGTTAGACTTACCGGTTTACCGAAAGCAGTAAAAAACATTCACGAAATTACCTTAGGTACAGCCTCATGAAAAGTGGTAAGGATTCTTGTTAATGTAGTAACACTACATACATTTTCTCCCTGGAATAGAAATGCTTGTGCTTGAGCACTTGAGGCTGTGCAAAAGTCCAAAAAATTATGCAGAGAGTCTGCACTTATAGCAGTGTCTGAAATATTAATCAATCTTACCCTTTTTGCTGTCACAATTGAACTCGTGCATGTCACAAACGTCGATATAAGTCCTCATCTCACCGCAAGAGTCGATACCACATACCGGCACTTGATCATGACGGCAAATCTTCGCAATGTTACATTCTTCTTGCAGCTAAAATGTAAAAAATTAAAACATACGTAGATTTATGTATGGTTTAAAGAAATTATTCCTTTATCGAGCGATAAAAGAGCATTTTTATTTCGTAAATATATTTATGTAGTTCGAAAACTGACTGATATTCATATGCTGAACATAATAGAGAGTGCTTTTGACCATGAGATTAAAAAAGCTTTATAAAAGCACATATTCCGCTGAGTTTCGAGTTAGGTAGGACTAAAATGTATTTCTTTATTATTATATACAATGGTAAAGTTTATGTTTATTACCCGACTGCGAAAGAAGGAAGGTTATGTTTTTCTAGTGTATGTATGTATGTATATTTCTTTGGCATGCTCTAGAGCCTAAAAGGCTTGTCGTATTTTTATGTAAGTGGTGTCAATAGATTCGTCTTAGCCGTGAGAGTGACACTGGGTACAAAAAAAAAAAAACAAAATTAAGGAGTGTGGTATCAAAATGAAGAATTTTTAACGGTGATTACGAATATATATGAATATATATGTTTTATTGGAGTTTGGAATAGTAAATGCTAATAAATCACATCATACTTCACAGTAATAACATAAATGGGAAGTTTGTGTTAGTTTGTTACTTCTTCTCGGTAAAACGGCTTGACGGGTTAGGCTAAAATTTGGCACACAGGTAGTTTATAATCTGGATTAACACATAAGATACTTTTTATTATCCCGGTATTCCCGCGGGAATGGGTAAAACAACAACAACGTTTATGAACACTGTCAACTAAGAATATTCAAAACCAAAATAAAATATTCAAATTAAAATCTTGTTTCTATCTCTTCAGTTCTTCAATGAATTTAATAAAGATGCAGATATTGACGCAGTAGGGTTTTTGCTTTTTGAATATTTTTTTTTCTCCCTTATAAAGCTGTAGATGAACGTAGACGTTTCTTTAACGTAGCTAGTATACAAAAGAAAAATAAAAAAAACTAATACCTTTGCACTGTCCACATGAGCAGAGATGTTTCTTATGAAGAACGTGATGACTTTTGCACAAAATAACACTTTTTTCAACATTTTATTGTTTTTGGAATAATAATTAGATTTTGACTTAGTACAAGTTTTTGGTTGTTAGTTGTACTGACAGTACAAATAGAAAGAGCAATAACTAGTGCTAATTGCAAATAACTAAAGATATGTATGTTTTATGGTGTGTCGTATAAAATATGAAAAATATAACTGCCGAAGTAAAGGTACGACTATGCACTCCAAGCCGCTCAATTATAGTTTCAAAGTTATTCATGTACCATTGTATTGAATTGTGCAGTATAATATTATTTGAATGACATAATTATGTTTGCAATATTAAGTCTCCGTTTACGTTTTGTTGAGTAAATTGTTTATAAACTAAACGAAGTTTGCTCACTTCAATTAAAAGGCAATTACATTTGTCTAGCTAATAAAGAAGTAACTGAAGGAGTAATTTATAGCATTTTTAAAATTATATGGTAGTAAAGCTGGGTCACCTGATGGTAAGTGACTAATATTCCATTTTTTTCTGCTTGTGCACGCTTATGGCAGTAAGATCAAGCGGAGACATCGGTTAGAATCTCATCTTAGCTGTATTTTAAGTCAAAGATATACTACCTTTTGGTATTTTTGGGAAAAGCTTAGGAAAGTCATACTCAAACTGTCAAATGTCGCCTATGCTGATTCTACAAAAGACCATAAGAATGTTCTGGTAGTTGCTTTTTGGCAATTCATGACCAGACCTCAACAAATAGAGGATATCGTTTGCAATACAAAAGTAATCCAGTGGTTTAGCAGATGTGAACAAACTTAGATATTATCACTGATGGCTTGTCTGTTTGTTTAGGTTCTTACAACGCCACTTAATGTAATCACTTAGTTTTGTCTAAAAACTCTGTATTTTACGGTTATAAATGTATACTCCTCGATATTTAAACCATATCTCATCAGCAGAACACCAAGTGCCTTAATGTGTCATTTCGTGTTATGAAAATGCATTTTGGCGGTTCAAATTCCAATTTTGTGCGAATCCATTAGGTTTTACCTAGTTTCGTAGTTATCGTGTGAAGTTAGATAATTTACTTAAAAACGTAGCCTCACAGTATTTTTAGGTTTCCATATGAGATTGATGAATGTCGAAGAGGTTAAAGTTGTGTGTCAGGATTGTGGCAAATAATGTTCTATAAGAAATAAGGCGTGACCATATATACATATGTATCTATGAGTCGTGATAACGTAAGAAATATAATCCATACGACAGCCCAATAGCTTTAATCATTCAATCAATTGTCCTCCACTCAGGTAGTCGACTGCGGCTTGCCAGAGCCAAATTATAACATTGTTTGTAAACTTAAGTTTTCAAATGCAACAATAATTTAAATTTTATATAACCGTACAACGCAACGGAGTAATCACAATAAAAGTGTATTACTTTTATTGTTAAAGGTTTAGAAGAAAAAGTAATGTTTGGAATTGGCCTGAAGGTCTAGTTCGTGGGTTAAAATCGCAAGAGTCGTAAGTGCGCTGCCTGCCTATAAGGGTAATGAGGAAGTTGACAGTGAAGAGGGGAATGAATGACTGGAGGGGAAAGAGGAGAGGGGAGATGATGGGAGAGGAAATGGGGAGTTGGGCCAACGGTACCCTCACTACCAGTTTACACTTCAGTTACTGTTACTATTATACATTTAGAAAGAAAACTATTGATTTTACAAGACATACGTTAAAATTTATTTATATTATACTCTATTAGATTTCTGATTAATATTACAATCTGTCCTGAACTCTGGTTTCTTGAATGATCGTCCTCGCTTACATGTGACCCAACATTCATGAATTGGCCGTGATTTGAAATCTGAAAGAATAATCTCCTTTGATAAGGACCGAAGGAATAAATGTACAAACATCTACAACTCCTGATCTAATGGTATTAATATGTTAATCTTATCCTGCTTTTGGGGTGTCATCCCACAGAGGGAGAGTGGGGACATTTCTGAGGGGAATGAGTAGAGGTGGGACGGCCTTTTGGTAACCTCACTCATTCACTGAAACACTATGGTAATTGACTACCGTCGTCCACGAATACCTACCACTTAGGAGTCGCAAGCAAAATACATTCGCAAAAGTTATAGTCGTTTTTTTTTTTTTTTTTTTTTATGCGATAGGGGGCAAACGAGCAGACGGGTCACCTGATGGTAAGTGACTACCGCCGCCCATGGACACCCGCAACTCAAGAGTCACAAGTGCGTTGCCGGCCTTTTAGGTAGAGGTACGCTCTCTTCTTGAAGGTTTGAAGGTCGTATCGGTTCGGAAATACGGCAGGCGACAATTTGTTACATAAGCTGGTTGTGCGAGGCAAAAAGCTTCTGGAGAAGCGCACAGTGGTGGAGTGCCAATCGTCCAGGTGATGGGGATGGATATTTTGTCGCGTAGGACGATGGCGGAAACCAGCAGCCGGTATAAGTCCGAACAATTCCTCTGAACACTCCCCATGATACAAGCGATAGAGGATGCAGAGTGAAGCTACATCTCTACGCAACGCCAAGGTGTCAAGTCGATCAGAAATATCTTGGCAGTCGATGATGCGAATCGCTCTCCGTTGAATGCGGTCAAGAGGGAGAAGTTGGTACTGGGGTGCACCTGCATAGAGATGAGAACAGTATTCCATGTGCGGCCGAACCTGCGCCTTATAAAGTTGCAAGCGGTGGGCCGGAGTAAAATACTGTCTCGATCTGCTTAGCACACCAAGCTTCTACGAGGCTAATATGGCCTTACTCTCTAAGTGACCGCGAAACTGGACTACGCTTGATATATCGACGCCAAGGATTCCGATACTGGCTGATGCAGTTAGGGAAGTGCTCTCAAATTGAGGTGATACGACCAATGGCAACTTTTTAGCGGTGAACGCGCAAACCTGTGTCTTCTTGGGGTTAAACTGGACTAGGTTAAGTTGACCCCAATCTGAAACTTTTGATAAAGAAGTTTCGATTTCAGACACAAGTTTGGATCTGCTTTCGATGACGTTTACCCGAGAAATGTTAGCGCGGCCGGTGTAAAGGGCATCACTCGTGCTATCGTCTGCATAGCAATGGATGCTGCTAATCTGCAGCATGTCGTTGATATGCAGAAGAAACAGCGTGGGTGATAGCACACAGCCTTGTGGGACACCAGAATTAACAGACTTGGAGTCGGAGCATGCACCGTCAACAACGACCTTGATGCTTCTGTCTGTAAGAAAACTGGTGAGCCAATTGCACAGTTTCTCGGGAAGCCCATAGGAAGGAAGCTTCGCAAGGAGCGCTTTGTGCCAGACCCGATCGAAGGCCTTCGCCACGTCCAAACTAACGGCCAACGCTTCCCCCTTGGTCTCGATCGCCTGTGCCCACCGGTGAGTCAAATATACGAGAAGATCACCAGCTGAACGACCCTGACGGAAGCCGTATTGTCGATCATTGAGGAGCTGGTGGTCTTCTAAGTACCGGAGGAGCTGGCAGTTAACAATGGATTCCATTATCTTGGAGAACAAGGAGGTGATGGCTATGGGTCTGTAGTTGGACGGATCCGAGCGATCTCCTTTTTTAGGGATTGGGTGCACTAGAGCTGTCTTCCATGAGTTCGGGACTACGCCAAGAGAGTAGGAAAGCCGATAAAGGCGCTTTAAAACCGGTGCTAACTCTGGAGCACACGTCTTCAGCACGATAGGAGAGATTCTATCGGGCCCACTCGACTTAAGAACGTCGAGGGAAAGAAGCGCTTTACGCACTGCCCTTTGTGTAAACCGGACTTCCGGCATGCGGGTCTCGCACTGCGGTATGGTCGGCGGTGCGTTTCCCCCGTCGTCCAGGGTCGAGTTGGACGCAAAGAGTTTGCCCAGAAGATCGGCTTTTTCTTTAGCGTCGTGGGCCAACGAATTATCTCCTATGCGCAGAGGTGGAAGGGATAGCTTACAAAAGTTCCCCTGGACAGCTTTGGCAAGAGACCAGAATGCACGAGTTCCGTAGGGGAGACTAACTAGTCTCTCGCCAATTCTGCCGATGTGAGCCGACTTCGCCCCTCATTTTAGAATTTAGAATTACTCTTTTGAGGGACCTGGAGGCAAAGTTAAATTGCTTCTTTAATATGCTGGTCTTTACATCCCGTGCTGTCGCTGCATTAGCCCATGCTTGGTAACATTCCTGCTTTCGGTGGGAAGGCCCTTTTTCAGGTTCAACCAAACCAAGGCTGGGACTTGCCACCTGTGGGAATCAGGGAGAATGGAATGAAAAGTTCCATACCCTGAAGCACAACATCCGCGACAGAGTCAGCAACATTGGGATCATTCGGCGAGAAGCAAACCTGCCTCCATGGGTAGGATGCAAAGAATGTTCTCATTCCATCCCAGTCTGCTGACCTATAGTGCCATACGCGGCGACTGCCTGTAACTCGCGGCCGCAGCGAGTGAACGAGTGGCACCATACTCCTAATCAGGCAATGGTCCGAAGAGCCAAGAGGGGCCTCAACGGATACTTTGTAGCCGTCAGGATGTGAGGTCAGCAGAAGATCCAACAGTGAAGGCACGTGGCTTTCTGCATCTGGGATTCGCGTAGGCGTTGCTACCAGCTGCGTCAAGCCATATGCCAAGGCGAAATCGTGAACAGATTTTCCCGCATGATCGGTTTTGCGCGAACCAAGCCATTCGGCGTGATGGGCGTTAAAGTCGCCAAGAATCACGATCTCTGCGGATGGGACCTGCTGGAGCACTGAGTCTGTAGCCATTTGGACGTGGTCGATGAGTCGGTCCGTTTCGGCATCACCGCTATGGGACCTGTAGAGGCATAGGTAGATGCGGGGATGGTCGTCGCAGTCTACACGTAGCCATAAGATGGAGAGGTCCCTACCTTCAAGATTGCCGAGGCGGCGAGAAGTGATATCATCTCTAACGTACACGCATACACCAGCCTTAGGAACAAAGGAGTGTTCCAGTCCGTACCCAGGGTAGCAGAGGTAGGATGTGTCCGCTGGAGATGATATCTGCGTCTCGGTTAAAAAGAGCAAGGCCGGCTTTGCTGTCTCAAGGTGGTGGTGGTCAGTGTCGAGGTTCGAATGTAAGCCCCTGATGTTACAAAAATCCACGGTAAACGTGACAGGGGGTGCCATGGTATGCCTTCTCTTGCCCCGAGCAGATTTTGAGAGCGCAGTTGAGCCCCCCCCAGAGTACGAGGGGCAGCCTGGGCGTCCACGCTCAGGCATAATCCGTACTGAGGGTGGACGTCCAGGGGGGGATTCTCCAACGCTAGCGCTGGTACCCCCCCGGGGTATCCTTTTCGTTAACAGCGCTATCATTAGGGGGGTGGGGGATTTTGGGCCTCCGAAGACCTCACTCATTTCGGGGAAATGCAACGCAAGCGTTACTTCACAACCGGTTTTCTGTGAGGCCTTGGTATCGCACCGGTCGAGCCGGCCCATTCGTGCTTAAGCAAGCATGGCTCTACCACTACTTTTGCTGGCATTGCCTTTTTTTCCTAGCCACGTTTTCCTTTCCGAAAATTCCAGTACTTGGAATTTTACGCATCGCATTCCCTAATAGTCTGACTTACAGCAACGTGTAGGCGTTTATACACCTGCCGCTACGGGGATACAGGCACGATTTTATGTATTTATAAATCAACGACAATGCCTCAAAGTATAAAAAAACATAAGTTTACCTTTTTTACTATCACAGTTAAACTCGTGCATATCACAAGTGTCTATAAAGGTTCTCATTTCGCCACAAGAGTCGATCCCACACATTGGTACCTTATCGTGGACGCATAAGTCTGCCAGCTTGCACTCTTCTTCGTTCTAAAAATGAATATTGATTAGGTATTAAAGAACACAAAACAGCCATCTGAATAAACCCCATTCATCATGTCTTGACGATGTACGCCTTCACAATGTACGCATAATGAAACTCCCCCAAAACGTAAATCAGTGTGGAAAAGAAAAATTTCGGCTCTGCGAATACACAATCAAATATCTATTAATTTTCCTTACTAAACTATTTTCAACCAACTTCAAGAAAGGAGGAAGTTCTCAATTTGACTGTATTTAACTTTCGACTGGATAAACCGGTTTTGATGTTTTTTTTTTATTTGAAAGCTGGTGCTCAGACAGTTCAATTTGGTCCAGTTTTGACAATGGCATCCATGAAAAAACCATATAAGTCTTAAATTTGCATTAAGTGCGCGACAAATGGACGAATAATTGAGTTATTTACGCCAATCGTTTTTAATGATTCTTTTTTATTGGAAAGGATGTACTTCAAGGGTAGTTAGATAAGAGTTTGGTTAGGTTCTGACACTGGCATCCACGAAAAAAACATATGATTCTAAAATTTTATAACGCATTGAATTCGGTTGTCTACCTTTTTAAAGTGAATTGTTATATATTATAAAATGAACATCATGTATTATCAACTTACTGCTGGAATAATATGTTCACATGTGTTATGTATAGAGCATGGGATAATATATATAGAAAGCAAGTACTGTAGTAAACGAACAGATGAAACACGTGTCAAAGTATTGTGCCAGCGTAATGTACCAACCAACTAATTGAACTCTATTTTGGGGGAGGCTGGTTCGTTCTTATTTTTTTCAAATTCAAATTGTTTAATCACGGATAAAAATTGTTTTTGCCTAGTCCAACAATATTTAACGTGGGATATAATATAACCGCCATACATGATACAATTGGGTATTTTCACCATAAAATTACTATGAATGATATGCTTAAAACCCACAGTGTTACCTAATATTGGTCCTACGTTGTTAGGGACCTGTTTCACAATATTCAAAGTTATTCAGAAGTTAACAGTTTAATATACACCTAGTTAGCGTTTCAAAACCATTCTAATGATTGTGACACCAAAACTGGATATATTTTTATGCAACAAAAAATATTATTAACTGTATGTAGCTCTATTTTTATATTTATTATTCACATTTCAATTACGTCCACAAAACCAGTTCAACCCTAATGAAAAAACTTGAGTTTAATACAAACGTTTTTCTTGACATCCGTCGGATCAGAAGAAAATAAAATAGAAGCTAATATTATGCTGAATAAATAAATTCGTATAAATTCATCTGATGTTAGTCGTTTTCTTTTTTTTGTGAAATGTTGTTAAGAGGGACTTACCAATACATATGTAAACAAGGTGCCTCTTATCCTCTAGAGCTCTTTACCGACATATGTATGCTTGTAAATTATAAAGGAATAGGGAAGTATGTATATGTAAATTAGTATATGTAGGTACTTGTTTCTGGTTTTCATTGAAGTTGAACATATGTTTTAACTAAATTGTTTTAGAAATTAATAATATATAAATTTTAGTAAAACATCCTTTTTTAAACACTGAAATGAAGTTGAAATCTAACAAACAGAAACTTAATATTGACCAATATAGAAAATAATTTGCTAGTTTGAGAGTAAGTTGGTATGTAAAAATTTAACAAAAACACAAAATAAACAGTGTTTTTTATATATTTTGTTAGGCGTATGTTGGTGTATGTATGCTGTGTGTTAATAGTAGAGTAGTAAAAGTTAGTAGTGTCAGAAATAACGTCAAAAATTATTTTATGTAAATAAAACTCATTATATTAAAAAAAAATATCAGTACAACACAGGCTACCCCGAATTATATTAGAAATATCAGTATCAAGGTTGTCTGTAAAAGAGCGCCGTGTGTAATAAGGCGCCAAATTGATAAACCTAAAAGTTAAAAAACCACTGTATTGTGTCTAACGTAAAGATGTACAATAAAGAGATAAACAAATAAATAGATTCGTTGAAATTTATAGTAAGCACGTATTCGAGATGGTGGCGTTGCAAGATATAAGAGAAGTTGCAATGAGTAACAACAATTAATTATTTTATTATTAATTACAATTTGATGTTGAAACAGACACAAGGACTTACTTTCAAAGATTCACTGTGGCCGCTAATTGGTGCTATAAAATGTATGACGACTGCTAGAATAATATAATATTTCTTTGTTTAATGTAAGTAATTAATATTAAGTAAGTAATTTAATTTCTAAAAAATATTACCTAATATGATATGTATTAGCATTATGCTGCATCATAATTGAAAATGCATTTTGTGAAGATTGATTTGGAAATAAAGAAGTAACTCATGTGTTTTTACATTTTATTTAATCTGTAAATATTATAAAAAACTTTTTTATGTGCACTAAAATGACGCACAAATTTGAATTGTTACTGTTTTATGCGTTGTTAAAATAACAAACATGTGCATTGTTGAAATCTTACATTATCCGATGCCCCCTCCTAGCTCTTTGGGGTTCGGACATACATCATCTTCTTTGACGTGTCTGAAAACTAGAATCATTGAACACATTAATCAAATCAGTTATTCAAAAGTTACGCTAACTATATTTTACATAAAGTGATTTCTAAACGGAAATTTTTCATTTTTATTAAATCTTAATAACTTAATAAGTTTGTAAACGGTTATTTCAACTACAACAATAGACATAATAAATAACACAGAATTACAAAAGGTATTATTTGTCGTATGGATGGATCTGTCGTCTGGCCTGTTGGTTGAATTGTTAGTGATCCTGACTACTAAGCCCGAGGTCGTAAGTTCGATTTCCACCCAGGATAGCAGTAGTTTGTGACGGGTGTAGTTTATTTATAATAATATGTTTTAATTTATAAATATATAATTACGTTATCAGCAGTATATTTAATATAGTACAAGCTCTGCTTAGTTTAGGATCAGACGGCCGAGTGTGAGACGTCAGAAGTTATGATAACTATTATTAACTATTATATATTGACCATTTGACAAATGCAACCGGAACTACAACTGAAACTTGTGCTAATTTAGGTAAAACCCAGCATGTGTAATTAAGACATGCGGTTACGACCGCCTAATCTACTCATAGGATCATTCGTTTATGACATAGGAGGATTCCTCCAAGAAAAATCTATAAAAATAAACTTAAATACATATTCAAAATAAAATACCTATAACAAAAATCTAGATTAAAAAAATAACTTCGATCTAAAGAAATAGGTAGATGATTGCCTATTGGTATTTCACTGGGTGTGAGTAAGTAGGGCAAATATTTTATACGTAAATTCCAACTTTTTATGGAATAAGATGTTTGAAAAATTTCCTCTCCGAAACGTAAAGTCTGCATCTCCTTTATCACATAGGTAAAATTTTTGTACCCATTATACACAGTGTAGGAGGTATTTTGCATTATAGGGAGAAATCTAATAAACTGTTGATGTTATTTTTGGAAATCTTACCCATATTATGTTCACAGGAATATTCGTATAGGTCACATAGATCCAGGAATGTCCTCGCCTCGTTGACAGACTTACCACAGGCTATGACAGTGTCATGGAAACAGACATATGCGTGATCACATAGTTTCTTTAGTTCCGACTGTAAGACAAAATATATAATTATTTTACGTGTGAGTGTGTACATATTAGATATGTTGTAATTGTAATAAAAATAATATTTATTAAGGTGTTCTACAGTATACTATAAGTATATGTGTAGCTCACCCGTGACTACGGTTTTTGTAATTATATTTTCTTTAACATTCTCTGAAGTTACGACAATCTTTGACAGAATAGGAAGGAATTACTTATTATGACTACAAAATGTATATAAAAAAGTGGTCAGCACAAGACGGTAGTAAAACAACACGTCCAGAGCCGTATTCCTTTACTAAATTTTTAAATTTTAGTCCTTTACTGTTTTTGTATGTGTGAGTAATTATGAAAACTGTAATTTTGAAAAAAAAAAACCTAAGTAAAGTTAAATAAATAGGCTATTTTAACTTTAAAATATAATTGCAAAAATTTAAACATCAACTTTAGTACTTTTTGTACGTTCTTCTATGTTTAAACTTCGTAATTTAAATGTTAAAACAAAACAAAGTTACAATGAAACCCTACTAATTAAATTAGGTCCAGTTCATGATACTTTAAAAGAGTTCTTGTAAGGTTGCTATACATAACTTTTATAATTAATTCGATCTTACCAACAAATTATTATTTTACTATAAAATTAAACACCTAGTCTGAGAAATTGTTATTGTTAAAAATGCTCTAGTTGAGCTGGATGCGAGAAGCCGAAAATAGATCGAAGTGGCGTGCAATGGGAGAGGCCTATGTCCAGCAGTGGACTGCGATAGGCTGATGATGATGATGATGATGATGCTCTAGTTAAATGTACTAGAGCTCATCTATAGGTATCATAACCACCATTAATAGTAATAATAATAATATTATCATTATGTCTTGTTATGTTTCAAACTTTATTAACACTTAATCACTTTATATAATACTTACGATTTGAGATTTATCACCAGTCAGATGACAACGGACCACTATTACTACTTGTAGTACTAACAACAATATGCCTTTAATTATAAACATTTCTATCTGTACGTAACACCAATCTATTTTACGAAACGTCTACTATCAACATATTACCGGGGACCTGTAAAGTATGACAGGTTGAAACAATAGTAGGATGTTTGTCTAGTGAAGATCAAGCTAATGACGAATTGTTCTACAATGTAAACAACTCCTGTGTTGCACATAAGCACTAATACTGGACTTGACTGACTGACTGACTGAATTTTAGGGATTCGACAATTTAACTTTTTTCTTAACTCAGTGCTGTAACACAAATTATGCTTAAAATTTATATCAAAATGGGTCGGAACGCATTGAGAATTTCTTGGGCGCTGACCTAACTAACTAACCATGATACACGTTACTTTCTCACTTTAGGACCGTCATTGGTAACCCTTTAAACGTGTAAATCGGTGTATGTTTTTAGTTCACGTTTTCGTATTCCTTAAAAGAAAACATAAAGTAAAAACAGGCTCTTATTTTGGCCCACATTTCTTAGGTATTTAAAAATCACTTATGGAAATGCATATTATATTAAGTTACAAAGGTATGGTGTCGAAGATAATCACAGATTTTCAGAATTGGACATTGCAAATGTTTTAAAAAGTAAAACAAAAAAGTTATTATATATATACGAGTATGTATAATATTTGTCCTGGGGTCGGGGAACCGGAAAAGTAATGGTGAGGCCCACAACGCGTATCTTCTTAAAATATTAAGTAAGTCTGTCTTCTTCCAAAATATGGTTTTAATATCTTTTCAGGGTCTTATTAAAAAAATCGTTACAGTTTAGTCAAAAGATGAGTGAAACATCAAGCAGACATTAATTGATAGAAATCGTAGGAAAGTAAGCCAGAGATATTAAATTTTGGAAGTGGAAGTAATAAAACGGTAAGTCGCTCCGCATAATCTAATTGAGAACTGTACAGAATTTATTTGTAATGAAATTATTTAGGAAAATATCATGTGTTGCTATAGTCAACAATTTTTTCTTAGACGTAGAACCAATCGACGAAATTACTTTACGTGGATCCCTGTATCTGGCAGAATGTTAATGCACCGAAATTTGGCATAACACACTTGCCATAATCTTTGAAGGAATATTTTTAAAGCATAAAAATATTTAATATATAATTATTGTTGGGACGAATGTTTATATGTTCGAATTGACACTGCCATACTTTTAAAAACAGTTATTGTATTAGAGCCTTGGGCAAAGTTAAAATTCCGCTTAACTACGCTTAGCATAACGTTTATTTAGAGCGACGGTAATTTAATACACTTTGCATACTATGAAGGTGGCAGAATAATTTAATCATGCATATTGCTATTTCTATAAAATAGCATTTTTAACCTTAAATTAAAACATTGTCTTAATAAGACAATATGATGTGCTCCAAAGTTAGTGACGAAACCGCCGGAGCCGTGACAGAAACCATGCTTACCATGCCTGCCTTTTAATGACTATTAATATGAAATGTATGTATATCAAAAGGCAATTCTGACTGCAAACTTTCTGCGATATGATAGTTCTACTTTTTAATTATTGGGGAAATGAAATTTATGCCTAAAGATTATTCTGACTTACAATATAATGAGTTGGTGTCTATTCTGTTGTAAATCATACTAAACTAAACTCTCTCAGAAAATAATAAATTAAAATAAGTTTTGCGGTCTCAGAATACAAAATATAATTTCACATTACAAATTTGCCTCATTTTAGCGTATATCAGAGAGTTTTGTTACAAAAGAATCGTCTCACTTACAGCATTATTATATATGTATATTAATTCCTTCCTTGAGCCGTTTTTATTGCAAAGAGGTTAATGTCACTTCGTATTGTCAAGACTCTTAAGCGCCAATCTAAATAAATTAATAAATTAACGACTCTTAAGTTCTAATTTACAATGATTGTCATTTACCATTAGTTGACCTGTCTGTGTTTGTTTGTCCCCCGATATCATAAAACAAATAGTATCATATACAGTACTACACTCACGCCTATTTCCCCGAAGGGATAGGCAGTGGCGTAATTAATGCCCACATTTTGCCGATAGTAATTTCGTCCCATTCATGTAATAGGGGGCAAGCCTACTGATGTCATCCGGGCATTTAGTGTATATGTTAATATAAGAATTGAAAATTTGGGGTATATTCACTGGCAAAGGAGGACAAAAAGGGAAGGAAGGAAGGAAGGATATTGTTTATACAGATTAATTGGGGAGTATAAGCAATAGCTCAAGCGAGTCAGGGTCGCATACCTACCATAACTAGAACTGGCTTGTGCTGGGAAGTTCGAGTCCTCTAAATACTTATCATTTATATTTATTTTCAAAATGAAATATTAAAAAAAAACACTTTAATTATTTCACATAATTTGATAGTAAAAATATAGAAATAATGACTTTTAAATTTACCTCTGTATAATACTCATACATACATACATACTTACAAACGCTCACGCATGTATCCCCTTAAGAGTAGGCAGAGGTGTATTAAACATCCATATTTTGCCAATTAGAGTGCATCGTCCGGTACCGTCGCGGCTGGACGACTTACTCCTTGAAAAAGGCTTCCTTTCAAGACCGAAACTAGTCGGGCATCCCCGAAATACACACGTGAGTAAAACCGTAATAAATCAATCTAATTCACGAAAGTTTTTATTTTAAAATTAGAATTTGGTTTCACTAAATAACAGTAACTAAACACTAGTAGGGGACAAACCTATTGTCGGCAACCGGGCTCTGCATGACTGTATACATACTGTCTGATAGATAATAATGCGATTCCTTCCAAATTGAGGATGGGAAAATTTCAGAATATTGAAAGGAAAAAGTACAAGGGAAAGAAAGAAATATTGCTTATCTATCTCTTCACCGCAGCTTAGAGAAAGTCCTTTCAAGAACAACAAATCGAAAAACAAAATGGGGAATAAACATTTACTGTGCCCAGTCAACAAAAGTAGATTTGACTTTCATCGACGGTTGTGCTAATCAGTTAACAATTTTTTTTTCATGTGGCAACCTGCGTCATAACCTCACGGAAACTGACGGTGATGTCCTAAACCCACACGGTGTTACGCCACAACTGAGTCTATTGTAAGGGAACGTCTTTTTTGCAAACGTTGACTAGTTAGCAGTTAAAAATACATACATACAATCACGCCTGTATTCCCAAAGGGAAGGCAGAAGTGTAATTAACTCCTACATTTCGCTGATTATAATATAGTTACGTTTACGTAATAGGGGCCAAACCTATTGCTGTCATCCGGGCACTTTTGAGAATTAGATGAGAAAATTTCTAGTATATTGACAGGAAAGGGTAGATGAAATAGGAAGGAAGGGATATTGATTACACAGATGGATTGGGGAGTATCAAACTGGCTGGTGCCTGGAAGTCCGAGCCCTCTAATTATACTATTATTAAAGTATTTAAGTATTACATTCATTTTAAATTAGGGTATTAGGTTAAAGGTAACGACAACAGCAAAGTAAAAGAAGTTAATATTTATTAATTTGATGTAATTGTTGAATGTAATATTATATTATTAGGACCAACGCGTTAAGAATATAATAACACCCTAAATATATTTATGGGGTATTCCCCAATATCTATCCTCCTTCACTAGAACATTTTCCAGAGTAGACATTTCGTAAGTATTAATTTTAATTAGCTGAGTAAATGTGAGGTGTATCGGGTTACGTTGAAACATTAAAAAGCCCCCTATGAATAATAAATTATAAATAGTTTAAGGAACAACCCTTAAAAAGTAAAAAATATATGTCTGCTGTGAATTTTCGTAGAGTTGGGTTCTCTGGAGACCAGTCTGGTTGAAGCATCGTAGTTATCAATTAGTTATTAATTAGTTATTAATTAATGGTCATTTAACGATTATATCATACGCCAAAAATGCCTTACATCATTTTAAAAAAAAGCTGATACTCTTACATTGCTGGACCGATATTAACCAAACATAGCTAAGAACCACCGCAAAGAAACAAGCTTTCAAATGAAAAAAAAAAACGCATTGAAATCGGCCCGTCCGTTTGAGAGCTACGATGCCACAGACACACACACACACACACAGACAGACAGACATCTCCCTCTTTTTGCGTCTTGGGTTAAAATAGATCAAAAAATCATAAAAACGTGTAAATGCCTTTTAATTTGACCGATATTTTGACCTATAAAAGGAGTAGGTTCTATGTTCGACTCTATATATTTTTTATTACCCCTTCGATTTTCACCTTTTTTTATTCGAAAGAGCGTAGTCCAGCGGTAGTCCCATTGTTCCGAAATTAGAATTTGATCATGGGATATCAGAGAAGAGAGTGATAAGGTTTTAAATAGCACGTATTTACGATTTCACGTTTTCAGAAATTGGAAAGGTGCATTGAAAGCTGTTATCTCATTTCGTTAAAAGTTAATTATTCTATTTAGTTTTGTTAACAATATTTGCGATATCTAAATGAAGATACGGTAGATGGTGTTTGTATAGTTATTAATCCAAAACGTGATTACCAGCAGTTAAGGAGCTTTAATGCCATAGACAGACACAGATATACACGAATTAACACTCTTCATTTTTGCGTCTGAGGTTAATAAAACAAATCGTTACAACTGCTATACATATTTATTTTAGGAGTAAAAGGTTTAAATATTGATTTAAATAAGTTGATACATTTGAATCAAAAGAGTATATATTTAGCGAACTTAGTCATCGAAATAACTGTTGGTAGGTCGACGTGATACAGTTAACATGGACCTGTCTTCTGGGCACGATGTCTGCTTGTAATCTGAAACATATACATGTATTTCATTAAACAGCCTTGCTTAACACGCGACTAGTTCTGCAGGGACATCCGTTCTAGTATACATCCATCCATGGCCCCGGACATAAGCCCGCTGAGGAACACGGTGTAATGTTAATAGGTTCGAGTCGGACATACCATCTTACAATTGGCACCGGTGATGCCCCAGACCTGTGAGGATTTAAACACAAAAGCTTTCATACAAATAATAATAACCTATGACACTGGCTTTTATTCATTTATGAAACATAAAAGTTACTCTTTTCAAAATAAATATGGTTTACGAGTAATGTTCGTTACAACAAAGTCGAAGCTAGTGTTGGAGTTGGATTTTGTACATACATGTTTGTACATAAATGCTGTAAATACGTAAGCCACAAACAGCAAGTTTACCGGTCACACTTGCTGTTTGTGGCTTACGTACTTACAGCATTTAGATGAGAAGAATTGTCTCACTCACTCTTTACATATTTTAGTGTGTAAGTAATGCACTTACATACATTTTACCCATTATTCTTCAATTAGTTCAGTACTGCCCAAATTTGTAATTTGTCGAAATATAGTTTTTTACATTTATTGAAATATAATATTTCTATTTTATTAATACTAATACTTGAAAAAAAATATACATAAAATATTTATTGATTACAATCCGTGATCTAATTTATAATTCACTTTTTTGACGTAAAAAAATCTCTTCACATACAAACATTATTAGTGTCTGACGTCAGTGTTTCGTACATAATCGATGCTCAATCACAATTCATGACTGGATGACGCTCGATCTATCCACGTTCTGTGTCCTACTTTCAGTTCACGCCCGACCGCTGACGCATCATACTACTGTTTTCATCGATACCTATGTTGCAGTTACCTATCAAAGTTGCAGTTGAACGGGAATGTTATCAGATAAGAATTGTCTGATGTCAGAGTTCTGTAATAGTACTGTTTTCCCAAATGTAACTTAAATAGATGGATAAATAGACGAAAACCTTACAAACAATATACCTATTTTTTTAAAAAGACAACTGGTGATGGTACCGGAGCAAGGTGCTTCTTCCGTAGACAGCGTAAACTCAATGTAAAAACCAAACTGGCCGCCTATGCAGGATTCTGGAGTTTTTTGGCCACATAACACGACAGGAGGGACACGATCTCGAACAACTAACTTAATCGGATTATTCTTTTAAAATGTCAATCAGTTTTAATTAGGTGGACGTACAGCACAACATACATTGGATGTACACTATGATCTATCCTTACGTGGTCGCTTAAAAAGTATACTAAGTGGTGATAAAAAGTAATATGAAAGTGACTTGATACATACATACAAATGCTCATGCCTTGTTCCTGTCCCGGGTGGGCGGAGTCTAGGGTACTTACTTCTTCTTCTAATGCAGTTATAGTCGAACATGTCACACAGGTCTCTGAAGCCCATGATGTCTCCTGCGTGTGACAGCCCGCAGATAGGCACGCGGTCGTGGTTGCAAACTTTAGCCATACTGCACCATTTGGCACCCATCTAGTTACGAGGAAGAAACATTTATTTGTGGAAATAATAAAACTATGCTTAGTACAAAGCTTTTAGTATGGCAATTTCTTTGAACCAGCATTTTAGACAACGTTATTGTTAAATATTAAAGCTTGGAAGTAGTAAGTTGATTAGTAGAGCAAAGACTTTGAAAAAACTTAAATTTAAGGAAATAAGATGCCTAATATTAATAGGTAGATAGGTGGCTGACAGCGGATGGATGCTGACTGCCCAAGACCGGGTAGTTGGTACTCCTTGAGGGACGCCTTCCAGCAGTCAAGCAGTTGACGGTGATAGGCTGATGATGATGAAGAACTTACCGGTCTCCGTGCGACGAAATTGTCCGTGTCATTGATCTTTCGCCGGCAGCCCTACTCGATAGAAAATAGATAATATTGAAATTTAAGAAGAAACAGACCATGCGATTGATTATTAAAATAACTCTAGTCTAATCCTAACTACAAATAGAATAAAAAACAAGTAAAGATGTCGAGAAGAAGTTGCTTGTTTTATAATTTCGTTACCATTTGATTGTATTGACGAATCATTCTATCAAGATGATATTCATAAAAGATCGTTTTTAATAAATATACAGATGCCGACTGTCAAACGGTGAGATATCATAGTATAAAAATATTAAAACCGACAGACAGCCTCAGTCATATTGGGGCTAAATATACATAGGTATATAACACATTCTATCTCTTCAAGTCGAGTAAGCCAATTACAAAGATAGTGATGTATATCTTCATACATCTCTCACACGACCGTCTGATTTCCAACTAAGCAGAGATTGAATTATGGTAACTATATAGCCGGCTGATAGACAATAGAGATATATTATAAAATACATGTATTATATGTACGTGTATTATAGATAAATTACCACAGAATATGTTCGTGCTCTTAATGCAAAAATAAAAATATACTATCATCAGACTAGTTGAGCGACTTGATTCCCATTAAAATACTATCTAAAAAAAATCCATACTGAATTCCTATATTTCTAAATTTATTGCTGCTAATATAAAAGCAAACTTTTGTTTAAGCCATGATTTTCATTACACTTCGAGTAAAGATATCATGAAATGTAGGCGTTAGAAGCCATTCAATTTTATATAACAAGTACAAAAATTCTAATAATTGCTTTTACCTTGCGGCCCATAGCGATGTCTTCATTATCCCGATCTTTCGGAGGCCCGTGGGCGGCACCCAGTAACAGAATACAGCTAAACAAAAAGACTGAAACAAAATGTATGGAAATAGGCAAAGAAATCAGTAGACTTTAAAAAAGGATGTGGTTCTATGTTCGACTGTATGCAATTTTCTTATTTATTTCATTTTTTATGTTTGATAATTGATTTCTCCGCCAATTGTTAATCGATTTTCAAAAAATTATTTTCATTCGGTAAGAGTATACTACTGCGGTAATACTATTGTCAAGTCACGATTTGACGATGAAATCTCAAGAAAATTCAAGAAACCCCCTTAAGTTCTATAGGCAATAGCAATGTTTTTTTCATATACTTTGTAAAGCTATAAAGGTATTTGCTATGAAAATGCTAAGCTGATGGTGGAAGGTTACTCTTTAGTGATTAGGAATTGGATATTTTTTCTTAAATTAGGTTACAAATGATTTTTTAAATTTGAAATATTTTTATTAAGTAAATTATTTCCTATGATCATCTCCCTTTTATCTGATGAATTTTACAAGGCTTACTTATTACTTACTTGCACTGCTACATTAAAAAAAACATAAAATAATGATGTTTCAAATTATATGTACACATTATCATATAGAAAACGTTTTTGTTTTTGAATGAGGGATACGAAATTAAGTTAGGTAATTAGCGGTAGTAATCAGTCAAAAGACGGGCTTGATTTAGGAAATCAATTTTCAACCGACTTCAAAAAGAAGGAGGTTCTCAATTCGACTGTATTTTTTTTGTTTGTTACCTCAGAACTTTCGACTGCGTGAACCGATTTCGATATTTTTTTTTATTTGAAACTTGGTGCTTTAATTTGGCATTTTAATTTGGTCCGGTTCTGACAATGGTATCCATGAGAAAACCGTATAGGTCTTAAATTTTATGATAGACACACTGAAGTCGCTTGTCTACTTCTTTAAAGTCCGATTATAAAGCATTGCTTTTTGAGGCTATTTTAACTTCTAGTCCATGCCTGATAATGTGTCTATAGAAGCGTAATATAAATATAAATAAAATATATTTACTAACAGACGCTAATCTTAGTTAAAGGAGTTCAGTTAGTCTGCCGTTCGTGGCTTCGTGTAGTATTTAATTTATTGAGTTTTATCGAGTTTGCGTTCGATTTATATCTTTGAAAGCTTTTTACTTTATAGAAGGGATCATTTCTGTAACATTTTTGAACGCCCTTCTCACATATGTGATAAAAAAGAGACAGATGATAACAATAAAAAACTTAATTTGGGGACGGGCCTGTTGGTCTAGCGGGTAGTTACCCTGACTGCCCACTGCTGAATAGGTCGATTCAAACATGGACATTTTTTTTATGTAGTCCCGTGTGTCCTTTGATTGAATTGAATTAGGTACTAAAATATGAAATTACCGTTCTATACAGAAAGAGTAAACCAAAAAAATCTGATCAATCGAAGTAATTACATTACATTACGTTATTATCTATGCACTTTAGCCATTTTATAGGCAGCTCATTGATTCCACTAGTGAAAAAATTGTGGGAGCGAGAATCGATAAAGTCTTTGAAGGCGGTTTGGACTGTCTCATCGAAATTTTTTTTTCCTTCCAAGAAATTCGAACAGCAGTCAGGGTCACTAAAACCAAATAGACCGACAGACCTGTAAAAATTTAGGAATGAAAACATTGGAACTAAAAACGTACCGTGTTTTCTCTTACAGTAGTTTGCCCCATCCCACCGATATATTATATATATTAATCCTGTAAGCTGTTTCAGAAGCGTGGTGCTACGGTGGACCTTGTATTCGTAAATAACGTGATATTTTGAGTTTTCCATTTTGTCAACAGAACGGTGTCCAGGAATTAACTCTGATACCATCAGTCGGATTTGGATAATTATATTAGTATTAGATAGAATATTTCTTTTATTATATGCTATGAAACATAGTGCGCATAGATGCTGCAGGGAACGGCTAGTAAGTACCCACATATATAAGTGACAAAGGCGTTCAAAGACATTGTTAACAAGACATTGGAAATATGGAATGAACGTTTAAATCTATCAAATATTAAATGCGATTATATGGAAATTAAAATATTGTGAAATAAAATTAGAAGAAAGAACTTACCTAAAACTTGATTGTTCCTGGACATTGTTATCAACTTAGGTATAAGATAATAATAAACTTACTTTGACGAAGGATACACAAGGAATGGCTTCAAGCGCACCTTTATTGTTTACATTGTGTTAAATGTTTCTCTATTGTCTATACCGTAAGCAAAACTTCCTGATATTCTATGCAAAGTGATAGCTTACTTGATACCTGATGAAAATCACTTGAATCTTGGTATTATCGAGTTTTACACGTTATACAAGTATATAACGTGTAAATGTACATGTGTAATTTATTTATGTATACAACACAAGGATTTTCTATTCGGTTAAAGAATTAACCAGGACATGCGAATAGCACTATTCAGTGTTACAAAAAGCTGAGGTCATATTTTAGGGGGGTATAATAGAGCGGTGAACCTGGGTACTATGCGATGAAATGAAAAGGAGAGGTTTTGGTATATTTCATAATATTTTCAAACGTTATTTTAACACATTTATTTAAATATACGGTTTTACTCACATGTGTATTTCGGGGATGCCCGGCTAGTAGTGAAAAAAGTTTCCTGTAGAGACCGAAACTAGTCGGGCATTTTCGAAATACACACGTGAATAAAACCGTACATTTAAATAAATATGATTATTGATTGTAACAAGTAGTTTTTTATTAGTTGTTAGTTGTCACGAATGGTTATTTATTAGTTTTCAAACTAACAAGGTTTATTTATAGGCCTGTTTTTTGAGTACCTCTATTTCGTGTTTGTGTGTAATCTAACACATTATCATCCATAACTTAATACTCGTATGGTAATGTTAAAATATTTTCGCTTGTATCATGGGGAGTGTTCAGAGGAATTGTTCGGACTTATACCGGCTGCTGGTTTCCGCCATCGTCCTACGCGACAAAATATCCATCCCCATCACCTGGACGATTGGCACTCCACCACTGTGCGCTTCTCCAGAAGCTTTTTGCCTCGCACAACCAGCTTATGGAACAAATTGTCGCCTGCCGTATTTCCGAACCGATACGACCTTCAAACCTTCAAGAAGAGAGCGTACCTCTACCTAAAAGGCCGGCAACGCACTTGTGACTCTTGAGTTGCGGGTGTCCATGGGCGGCGGTAGTCACTTACCATCAGGTGACCCGTCTGCTCGTTTGCCCCCTATCGCATAAAAAAAAAAAAAAAAAAAAAAAACGGTCCTTGCTCCAACATGAGAGTATGCAAAATTATTGTCAGGTTAAGTTAGGTATTGTATTCTTTTATCTGGTAAAGAAAAAAATGCGCATAGATCACGGCTTATATTTTGAAGTCATAGAATGGTATATAATATAGGTTACGTACTGAAGCACACTAAGCTCTTCACGGGAGTATCTAGCCAGCCAATTTTTGGACTAATATCTATTTTATCAGTCACCTACAAACTTATTAGTCTCTGGGATGACACCAAGAGTAGACACACGACGGATTCTTAATTTGTTAAATAATATCTACTTACAAATGTGTACATAGAAACTAATTAACTTGAAACTATTTCACAATACAAAATAATCATTTATTGTATTGTGTACAAATTATACTTATTAGATTGAATGTTATTGAGAAGAGAAACACTACCATGCGCCTTTGTTTGTTTTGGTTTTATAATCAACAGAAATGGGTAGGTTTTGCTAAATCCTAAATTGAATTATTCTTTTAAACCTGCAACCTGCTTGCCTTGTTTAATTGGTTCTATTTTAATGATTCATGCCATTCGCATGAGTCATAAACCTTGCTATTCCTTAATGTTCAAATGAATAATGCCATTGTTGCTCCCATGATTCATATAATGACGATTGCAGTTGGATTTGGTTAAGCTTATATACATATCGCACTGCTTTTAAAAGAGTGTATCAACTCAAAATGAATATTTTTTCAGAAACAATAGAAAACTAATTAAATTTTCTGTCGATTCACACACATACACATAAAAAAATTGAGTAATAATATTGTTATATATTGAAATATATATTTATATATATATTTATATAAAATATATATTTATAGAAAACTAATTGATAGAAAACTTAATCAATTTTCTATCGTTTCTGAAAAAATATTGATTTTGAGTTGATACACTCTTTGAATAGCAGTGCGATATATAAATTGTTTTGTTTTAATTGTTAATTTTAAAATAGTGCATAAGCCAATCATATATTTAATCCACGACTTTGAGAGTTATATAGAATCAGCCTTATCAACAAAATTTAGGAAGAATTTCTAAACAGACAGAGCGCTAATATTATCGATTAGACAAACTGATTGATTTTAAGGCTTTGTTTCGTTATTCAAGGGAACAAAATTTACGGTTTAGTTCTGGTGGTTTTGTCATCTATGGATTGCATATTACTACTTGAAGAGTGACAAGCAATCGTTACCTATTTTAAGATATGGTTAGGAAAATATTTCTGTCACTATAAAAGTAAAAGTTACATATATAAAACTGAAATTGTTTTCATTTGTATCAGTACATTTATGAAGGTACATATATAAAATACATACATAGTATAAAGTACATAAAGCATTGGTTTTATAATCTTGTTTGTTCGACATTTAATAATAAAAGAATTCAGGCGCCGTGCTGAAGCGTAGTTATATTACCATTTCTAACAGAACGCTACTGACTCAGCCTTTTTCTTTACCTTATAAGTATTAAAGTGTCTTGTTACGACGTTCAATATAGCCTAATGTGTATTTTCTGAGAAAAGTCTGCTTTTCTAGCGTGAGTCAAAGTCGTAGCGAAACCCTATTCTGAGAAAAGTAAGTATGTACTATCAAGTTCATGACAAGTATACATCATAAGTATAATATATTTTTCACACAGGGCACAAGGATACTTTCGTTGAAGCTTAAGTGCTCGTTAACAAATCGTTAACAAACGTGCGAATCAACCCTTTTCTATAAAATATTTTTTTTTAAGATGTCGGCTTGTACATATTGAATTAATTTACTGGCAACTTGATATACCATTGCGTTTCAAATAAGAAGATAAGTAAGAAACCGCCATATTGCCACGAATTGGCATCCAATTTCACTTAGAAACGTACTGTTAACAAAATATCCATAACCACCATCTGGACGATTTGCACTCCACCACTGTGCGCTTCTCCAGAAGCTTTTTGCCTCTCACAACCAGCCTATGGAACAAATTGTCCTTCGACGAAAGATACGACCTTCAAACCTTCAAGAAAAGAGCGTACTCCTACATAAAAGGCCGGCAACGCACTTGAGTTGCGGGTGTCCATGGGCGGTGGTAGTCACTTACCATCAGGTGACCCGTCTACTCGTTTGCCCCCTATCGCATAAAAAAAAAACAAAAAATAATTGACAAAGTAAAGTACCTACATTTATACTATTATTTTGACATCTCTAAACATTAATTGCATTATTGGTTTATATTTTTCAAAGGAGGTGGACGTTTATCTTAATTGCATCGCTTTCCACAAGTTAACTCTTTATCGCAACCACTAACTACCTTATCTGTGAAATTTTAATATCAGTCAGTGGTCAGTATTACTATTTTAGACGTCCCGTTTGTAAATTCAACCCCAAAACTCGACTGAGACAGCTTATCTATCCCCGATACAAAATAAATAATAAAATAAGCACCATTTAACATAGTTTTATTTAAATTATATTTATCAAAGCTGTTAACACATTTATTTATTTTTATTTATTTATGATTAAACATAGGGTAAGTAATTTTTTATTGATGAATTAACGTATAAAATGCGATAAGATTAATGCAGTGATTTAATGTTAGAGAGGCGTAACAACGTCCCTAATTCAATCACACCGTACATAATAACTATAAATCATATTGTACAGGGAAAGTGCGGTCTACTGATCTTGATGCTTTAAAAATATTAGGTTGGCAACTAATAAATTAGCCATCTTTGTACACAAATTTATTTCTTTTTTTATGTATACAAGGCTACGCTTACGCGAAAAATTTATGTGCATAACCCACATTTCATCCCTCATAATTACATCCCTCAGCCAATCATTGGTACGATGATAACTAAGTAGTTCCATGCATACGTTAACTCCCTTCTGAAGTTGAAACGGCGGCAACTCATGTGGCAACCAAACTGAATATTTCCGGGTCTTTTCTAAAGCGTGGAGTTGTTTTTCTACTGCAGTATGAGAACACTGAAGCTGCTCTGCCAGAAAACGTGAAGTGAACCTGGGATCCATTTCTATGAGCCTTTTTAACTCATCAACATCTATTATAGGAGGTCGTCCTGGATGAGGTTCATCAGATAGGTCATCCTTTCCATCCTTAAATCTTCTGAACCAATGTTTGGCGGTATCGCAAGAGAGCACGCCTTCGCCCATCGTTGCACATACATTGCGCACTGCTTCAGTCGCTTTTTGACCTAAGCGAAATTGAAGTAAAAGCAGCCGAAGTTCTCTACGAGAAATATCAATAATTTGCTGTACTTTTACTATTCGAGATCCAGTTGTCAACTGATCTGACATACAACTCTGCTTTATTTATATACTACTCCAAGAAATTCGAGATAGTTTTATTTTAGTTAGAAACTGATCGAAAAAAGTGGCGGGTTTGTTACTTGCCAACCTAGTATCAATGGGAAAAAGGGCCTGTGAATCAAGTCTTAGATTGGTGAGATTTTAGGTAGTAAATATGAACCTTTGAATGTCAATGTAACTATCTCCTTTGACCATAAGCAAAGATAATTTAATACTTGTCTGTGTCTATGGTTTCTTTTTATTACAAATTAATATTTATTATTATAAGAAACAAACAAATAAAAAAAAAAACACTAGAACTACCTATAAACTTTATAAACATTGTACATTAGGCATTTTTTTATATTTTTATTAATATTTTTATATTAATCTATAATTACACCCCTTAACGTGAACTTTCCTTACCTATTAGTTATTCAGTTAATTAATTTGCTGCCTCTTTTTAAAACTAAATAAAAATTTTTAATAACGGATGTCGATTTAATTATTCATATATATGTTACAACGACTAGCAATAATTTGACAAAACGGTTTCGTCATATCTAATTTACTTTGTTTTATATGGGGGCCAGTTGATTTGAAGCGGTGAGTCTCCTAGCCGGAACTCCACCATGGGACCTTAAAGCGAAATCTCTCGCGTACTCCACCAGTGGCGTAGGGAGCCGCGAGAGGAGAGCCCGGGGCCTGCTCTTCGTTTCGTTAGTTTCGATCGTGGCGATGAGACCCGTTATAGAGGATTGGCTGAAGAGGAGTCATGGCTTCCTCTCCTACCGGATGACCCAGGTGCTTACCGGACATGGCTGCTTCGGTAAGTACCGAAGTAAGTATAAGTATAAGTATAAGCATAAGTATCGGTAAGTATAAGTACCACCACTGCGGGGGCTGCTACGAGGATACCGCACTCCACATGTTGGTGGAATGCTCTGCGTGGGCACAGCCGCTGGGTGGGCTGGAGACCATGATTATATCTATGGTCCAAAGCTAGCTAGCAAAGCTTTTTTTCTAGAATACGGTATAATTGCCATAAATGCGTACAAATACCTTTTTGTCAAAAAATCTATTTAATAACGTAATAGTGTTCTGATATTTATAGGTCATAGGAGTAATTTATTTTGTTTTTTATTGTTAACTATTTGTATATTGATTGTGATTGGCACAGATCTAGATAAACAAAAAGACATAAGATATTGGTTGGAGAGGTGAACTGAGTATGGGAAGCTGGTCGGGTTTTGGCTTGAATACAGGGCAAAATTGTGCGGCCGAGTGAGTAAATTTGACATAATAATATCTGTTTTATCCTTGTAAGCCCCAATATAATTTTACGATATACCTTTATTTTGGTTTGCTTTCTTCAATTCTTTAAAATATTAAATCCAATGACTGTTACCTTGTGTTTATTTAAAGATTTAATGAAATGAATAATAATAAATTATTGTAATATAATATTTAATGTTTTCATAACTAGTTATCCTCAACTAGAATATATTAGGCCAAGTTTGTTTATGGTCTTACCTATATTTAAAAGTCGTGTTAAATCTACCTATTTAATAAAAACATAGAAAAGGAGAGGATATATAAAGTACATTCACAATGATCAAAACTATTAGCACCCACATCCAATTACGAACACTATAAGTGGCGTTGGCTTCGTCGACCTGTCCGTACCGAGCCTGATCCCTCTTGCACACCATGAGGTCTATCGCTATTGGTAAGACTTTAAGTTACTTTAATGACTTCTCTTTAGAACTTTTATTTATTCAACTTACAGTTCATGTTGTGGACAGATTAACTCAGGCCCAAAAGCTGTGTGTAAAGAGTATACTAAAATCAGAACGTAGTAGTCTAATTATTTTACTAAAATAGTGAATAATTCTTTGATTTCAGTTAGTTTTTGTGACTTAAAGAAAGTTTGTGATAAGAAAATGTTTCTGAAGTAGTATCTTATTATGTGTGACACTCTTTATTTTTCAGGTTTTACAGTATTAATTATGGTAGTTTGCATAAAAATGGAGGACATAGATCTTGAGCAAAACACAGACGTTTTGGACGATATTCTTATATATCCTGTAGCTGTACCAGAAACAACGGTGAGGATAAACTAAATTAATGCATGCAAGTAGTTGCTATTAGTAGTAAAGTTTTTTAAAATTCTAGTAATATAAAATATTTTACCAAAAGGTTAAAAAACGTGAAGCATACACTTCAGAACATTTTAACGATTTTTTAGAGGAGAAGTTAACACAACAGACACAAACTCTTGAATATTTAGTCAAAAAAGTGGATCGTCAGGAGGAGATCACTAGGCAACTACTTGAACGTCTGAGTAAAATACTTGAAAAGCCCAAGTTACCGACAAAAGTTGAAACTAAAAAGACGAAAGAGTTCAGTGAAAGACGTAGTAACTCGTATAATGTGGAAACAGGGAATCCTATACTGAGATTAGGAAAAAACATTCCTATATTTGGAAGACTAGCGAAAGACTTATTTATGGACCAAATTCAGAGTGATACGGATCCTACACCTCTCATAGAGAGTAACTTAGATGAGGTTACTGCAGAGGTAAGGGCGATGGGAATCTCTTGAACAAATGTATAAGTTGAAATTAAAGAAATTTGTTCTATATATTTAAAATATTTTTTCTATTTTTCATAGCTTTAAGAGATGAACACACACTTACCGTTACCATTACATACAATACCTTTATACTATATTTTAAATTTAAATAATAAATAGTTACTTCGAAAATGGCGTTTTTATATTTTTTTTCGAATATCTACTGAAATGATAGAAGATTTTAAAGTGAAATTTATTGAAAAGATTAAAATATCTATTCTCGAAAAATACATACATATTGATGGATACATTTTCTATCTTTTCAGTATACTCGACGATCATTCGGAGGTAGTCCAGGACTAGATCTAGATCGGACTAAAAATGAACCAAGTCCTTGGTGTGAAGAGGCTATGCTTTGTAAAAAGACAGCAGAGTCTATATGTGGATTTGATGATAGATATGGATACGGAAAGTTTGATGACATTTGTCATATGTTACATGTCAATTGTTACTATAAATACAGTAAGTATTTAGAAGTATTTACTTATTTACGGCGATCCATTCCAAAAAGAAAAATGGAACTCTTATAAAATCACTCTGTTGGTCGTCTGTCCAGTCAAGATTCTTTTTTACCGGAACATGTTGAGATATCCATTTGTAACTACACAACATCAAATATTTATGTCTGTGGAACCTTAAAGCTGTAAAAAATCAAGCTTATGAAAAGAAAATCAAAAGACACGGTCATTTAAGCCTTAAATTTTAACAATCTCCCCCACCTCATCAACCTCAAAGGTGGGCAGCGCACTTACGACTGTTGAGTTGCAGGTGTCCATGGGCCTTCGTAGTCACTTACCATTAGGTGACTCGGTCTGTTCATCTGTCCCTTTACATACTAAAGGAAGAAAAAATATTTGACGAGTCAATCACAACCACCTAAAAAGAGATAAGACAGCTTTATGCAATTACTAACTTAAATTTTGCCATAGAAAAGCACATCTATGAAATCGGGAGAACAGAGTTAAGTGTATGTCTTCCTGGAAAAATAGGAAAAATGCTCGAAGATCGATTCCTAAGATATAAAAACCATTTAGATGCTTGTGATAAATGTTTGATTGCCTACGGAACGCTCAATGCGAAAACCAAACTCCCACTATCAGATTTTTACCTTAATCTGTTGTAATGCGTTTGACAATCTATACCAATGGAAGAGTATCAAGCATGGATTTCTTGGTTCAATAACTGTCATCTTAAAAATTCACCGAATTAACAATACTTCTGACATACGAGTTTCCAGTTCTGCTTTTAATAATTTCCATTCTTACCTTCTACCTTTATTTTTTTTTCAGACTTTGCTCTTGTACATACTTGCCATCCGACGTTATGAATATCTACAACACTCACAACTGAAGCATTGTAATAACACATTAATATTATACTTATGAACAATATAATTGTGAATTTATTTACACATTTCACTCCATAATGTATTTTTTTTTTATATATGTGGTACATCTTTACATCTATATTTGTTTGTTTTCTCAAAACCTGAAAATTAAAATCATCATTATATGAATACAAATTAATTCAATCCTGATAGGCTAGAAGTCTGTATGTACAAGTATGTCTGTTGGTCTAGTGGTTAGTGACTCTGACTACTACTGAACCGTAGGTTGTTTTTTCGATTCTTACACTAAACAAAAATTTGTGTGATTTACATTTGTTGGTGGAAAGTTTGTAAGGACCTCCGCGACACAGGAATTATTCCTAATGCGGGAGTTGTATTCTCAAAATAAAATAGAAAAATATACAGGCAAAGGCTTGAGTTATAATTGGAAATAAAATAAGAGGCCTTGGAAGAGACATTAATGGATATTAACAACATATGTTGAGCAGTGGACTGCAGTGGGTTGATGTATTTTTTAATTATTGTCAGTTGATAAAATTAAAAGAATAAGCTATCTAATTAAAATACGTCAGAGTACCGATCAGGAAAAGATATCTCGTGAACTCGATCAGGAAGCTGATCGATACATTCTGAGTTGTCACTTTTTATTATATATTTGTATATATATGGGTGTTTATAGTATAATTATATTCAAATTAGTTTGTTTTTAAAGTACAACAGTTGGCTTACGGTAGTTTTTACTCAGTTTGATTTGAATCATAAGTTTATCAAATCTATGTGTAAGACTTAAAAAATGAACTACACTTACTGGTTTTATATTCACAGTTGAATTCATAAATATCACATTTATCCAAAAACCATCTAACTTCATTGTTGGATCGGTCAAAACCGCATTTTCGTTTTTTATCGTGCACACACCCTAAGAGCTGTAGGCATGGTATCTGTGAAACATTATATTTTATAAAAATGTTGTGTTCTCTATTCTTTTAGTAACCTTTTTTTTTATAAAAAGTAGTCCACATACAATAGTCTGTCTCTGTGCGAAATTCATCAAAATCTGTTCATCCGTTCTGTCGTGATTATGATAAATATTCATCAAAACCTTTGCAATTCTAATAGTCGTAAGCTTTCTTGTTCTCGTTCTCGTCAAACCTATAAGCTATTTGTCATGGTTATACGGATTTTGATTTAATTTGGTTTATGGAGACTTCGAAATCGGAGGAAGAACATAGACTACTTTTTATTGACATAAAACTTGGGCAAAGCTGCGGGCAGGAGCTAGTAAACTGTAGATTATTCTTGACATGAGTTATGCAGTGCCCGGTTGACAGCAGTAGGCTTGCCCCCTGTTACGTTCGTGGGACCAAATGCTAAATGGCAACACGTTGGTTTAATACACCTCTACATTAATACATACCGCTTATTGGATACAGGCATGAGGTAATTAGGTATGTTTTTTCTTAAATTAGTATTGTTTCCTTTACTTTAATTATAACATACGGTCGACTTGGTAGGAAGCCAAGCGATGGTTGTAGACTAAACTGCTATTTGTAGATATATGTATCTATATACTTTATACGTAGATGACACAAGGCTGAGCTGATGGTGAAAATTTGAGTCGAGTGTTGATGGCCTTCTCGATACAAAAACCGAAACGGAGACATATTAAAAGCAAAAAGAGTACCCCCTTATAGTTTTTTTGTGTGTGTGTTATGTGTAGTAAAATCATCATGAAAAACACTTTATAATAAAATACGTTCATGTGTAAAGTTTCTTGATATATTTTCTGCAAATATAAAGAAATGTAAAACGATTCTATTAAATTTTATTGGACATAAATAAGGTAAAAATAATATTTTTGTCTCTCAGGTTTTTTAAAGGAGATTTTTTTGTATACATATTCATAACCAGGATAAAAGAAAATAGTTTGCGTTCTTATCTGATGAGTGTATTATTAGAGTTGGAACAACGATTTTTGTTTCATATCTATATATTGTTCAGATAGATTTTTAACTTTGACTGAGACACAATAGCGAAAAATGTTTAACTAGAAATATAATCACACATCTTTAATTGAGAATGCTATTCCATATCTTGCTTATATTTCCATTTGCGAAGTGATCATACTTGGTCGATCGGTCAAAGGTTGGCGATTTTGACGAAATCGTATAATATAATATACTAATCTGCATATTCATAAGAACATTCATATCGCAATGCAGGGTCATACTACGTATTTAGAGAAGTTGCTACGTAGTTCATCTCGTGTTCGCTAGATGTTGTTGATGTGTGTTTTTAGTGTGTAAAGAAATAATGCCTGTACCGTGTCCTTGATAAGGAGGGGACCGGTTGTAAAAAATGAATTTACCATTACGAACAAAGCCTTACTATTTGCTTAGTTTATGAAATAGTATTTATTGAAATATATTTTTGTTATACATTGAAAGTGTTTTAAATTACAACCCACATAAAATTGGCTATTTTATTTCTATACAACAAATTTTGAAATGCATTTCATTGCTGTAACACTTGGTAAATAAACATTGTTTTTATAAATATAAGACTCTGTCAATTTAAAGCCTATTTCTTAAGCAAATGAGCATTGCTGCAAGCAGTGGATTGCAACAGTAGTAATTAATGATTTTTGGAAATAAATATAATAAATAAAAAAAAAATATTAGACAGTAATAATAGGGGGTTAATTAAGTATGTGTAAATAGTATCAAATTTGAAGAAAATGTTGTCATATATTTTATTAAGCGTTTTACGATTAATTATTAAAAACTTTTGATAGAAAACTGTATTACACCAAATGTATGGTATTATCAGAGATAAATATAAATAGCTTAACAAGCTTCAACAAAATAGTGCAGGACTTCTTATTATGAAATCTTCTGTCTACTGGATGGAGTTCATTACAGCTTTTTTCAACTTGGAACGTGTATGTATATAACATAATTTTTCATAGCTTGTTTCAAAATGTTTTGTTTTACAAAAGTATAGATGACATGACTATAACTGTTTTTTTATTTGAACGTAGATTGTGTCATTACTGGATATACAGGTGAAGTGAAAGACCCTTCTATAGAAATAAAACAAATATTATTTAGCCATTTGTAAGCATAATAAAGCATGAACTTAATATTATTTTACAGGAATAATATTGTTATTCATGAATTGCGACTCTGCATTGAATAATAGAGTAAGTATTAGTAGATGCAATCAATGGCTTATACTTAAGACTATTAGTTTAGTTGTATTAGTCGGTACGAGTCCGCCCGACTTTACCCAATGGTAAAGGTGAGGTGCGTGTTGTGTGGAAACCCCTACTAGTTTTTAAGAAAGGATGTTTTACGTCGTACAACTAATTTTAACATTAGTGTACAATGAGCTGACAGTGAATACTTCACATCCAAATAGGTAGTAGTCTCCCTCCGTGAGTATTTGTATAATATCTATATAATCTATTCAAGTATCGCTTAGTTTTTATATGATATACAATGTATATTAGTTTATGTTTTTTAAATTATCAAACACTTGCCTCCTGCATTTTCTGTACCACCCGCAGGTTGACTGTCAGTAAATTAAAAGCATAAATGTTAAATAAATAGAACAATAATGTTACTATAATAATAATTATGTAATTACAATTATAATTATCAATAGAAATATACTTGTGATTATAAATAAATAAAATAGTAAATATTGGGTATTTTTTTCAGTTAGTGTGTGTGTGTATGTGCGTGAAATACACAGTTTTTTTATTGTCTTTACGTCATTTTAGCTTTGCTACATAGCTAGAACATGTATCCACAACGGTCTTGAAAAATGTGGTATAAACGGAAAAGGGTTTGCGAGGCGCTTTTTGGACAGCTGCGATATCCTAGAATATAACTGTTTATATAATACTGGTACGTGATCATTTTTACTGTTATTTATACGCGTGTATATTAGTATGTATAGGGAATGCAGTTTAGTTAAGTCAAGACTAGTCATTTTTTAAACAAATGAAAATGAAAATGAAATAATGCATATCGACCTCTAGAAAGAGACAATCAGCTAATTTTGGCTTTATAGATCATTGTCTCTTTCGCACGAAATACTAACAGTATAAAAAAATGAATAAAAATAATAGTCAAAATAAGCAACTCACAATAATTGTTTTAACAACTCTTAATAGATACCTATTTTTTTCTATAAGTGTTGTCCTTAGATTATAGTAAAGTAAAAAAAAAACATGTATGTTTACGTATTGATTGATTTATTTAAAAAAAGTGATACTTTCTGACAAAACAATTATAAATCCTCAATTCCTTCTGATTCACTATCAGTGCTCTCAATGAAGTCAATATCATTACCAATCTACGAGTATCAGTGTAATTATCTAGACCGTGTTGAAATTTTCGATATTCAGTCTCACATTTAACTGCATGATCGCAAACCTTTCTCCACTCTTCAGTCCCAATCATGTTTAATTTTTCTGCCAATAATGTTTTTACTGTAGTTAAATTCATACCCACATTTCTAGAGGCTAGATAACCTTTCAGTTGAGACCATATATTTTCAATTGGATTAAAGTCCGGATGATGCGTAGGCAATCGTAATACAGTGTGCCAATGTTCATTAAGTATTTTGTCCACGGAAAACTAGTATATCTCTCCTTATATAATATCATAAATCTAGGGTTTTGTCAGTTTTGTGTCTACTGGAATTTCATGACTGTTTAACCAGTTGATCATTTCCTGTGAATGGTGTTTGAATTGGGGGGTCTTATATTTTTTGTGATAGGGTGCGTTGTCGATAACTAGAACAGAATCACTGAGTATGTTTGGGATTAATTGATTAACCAGCCATTTCTCGTAGTTATCGTTATTCATTTCATTGTGATAATCACCTATAGTGTCCGTGGATTTATACATTAAAAAGGCTCCAGGAACAAAGCCTTTTTCATTTACCGCGTGAACTATTATCAAACGGTGACCTTTTGAAATTGGCTTTTTTACACCTTTTTTCTTATCATCACTCCAAGATTTTCTTTTAGTGTGTGATGTATGTATGTAAGACTCATCCATATAGATTATATTTTTCCTGTTTCGCGAAATTCGCGTATTTTGTCAAGGTATTCCATTCGTTTGAGACTTACATCGTGCTTTTCCATTAGAACTTTTCTATTATCTTCTATTTTAGTGAACGGTGACGGAAAAAGTGGTTGCGATTGTCACCGGCTGCACTATTGTTTTCGATGTATCAAAACATTTCAAACTTCGTTTGAATATAAGATTCTATTTTTTCTGCTATAATGTATTCGTAATTTATTTTATGTACTAAGATATTGCTGGAATAACATGTTCGCTTTTCCTCAGCTTTTACAAGTTTATTTGACTACCTTAAGCCAGTACCCAAATCTTTTGCTAAGCTTTTGTTCCTCTTGATAACTCCATCTTTGTGTAACAACAAGTACAATTTCTCAACTAAGCAATAATAATAAAAGTCTACACAAATTAAATTTCAGACTTCACGAAAGTTTTAAATGGCAAATGTGATGGCCTGCCTCCGATTACAAAAGAAGAAAAGGAATCGAAAAGGAAAGGACTCCGAAATTTTTAAATAAAACGATTAGATTATTTAAAATGAAAGCTAATAATATCAATAATAAAATACTACTTTTTCTCTATGGTGGCACGTCACCTTATATTGTCAACTTGAAGCATAAATCACAGTCAAACTTACTTTTCATAACATATTTTGATGTATGGTTTATTTAATTACTATTCTTAGTATCTTTATTCAGCTATTCACGCATGGATTATTCTGGCTCATCACGCTACATCGTGTGAGATGTCAGCAAAGAAACATAAGCGACTCACGTTAAAATACTCCCTCTCTTGGCCAATCTAGGTGGAGTCACTAGAACGCCATCAATAAATGAAGGAATACGATATTTTTTTAAACAGTTAGTAAAATAATTCCATTTTTTATTAATTTGAAAAGCGCGTCCATACTATAAGGCGACATATGATGTGATAGCATTGCTAGAGATGACGAAATATCATTCTCGTATAAAAAAACTTTATAAGGGGAATCTATAAAGTACAATTGATTAGCGTAGTAAGAGTTAAACTATGTGTGTTATAGAAGAACCATTATTTAACTACAGCATACACAGCATTTTTTTTTGGTTTGGTGATCAGGAAAGTACAGCTCGTGGTAGTAGCATTTATGATGAATACGGATGCCAATGCGTTATTTAAAAAGGTATAAAACTACTTGTATCAAAAAGTAACTAGATTTGTATGTTATTTATATATGTATCTGTAATACAGATGGGAATCCGATCGGATCCGGCCGCACTGAAGATGACGCTGGATTGCAATCCTTAATTTGTATATACTCGTATATAGTCTCGAATTGTTTGTATGCTAAATTTTTTTTAGCAATTCTTTTTGCGCTTGTTTATATTTTGTGTAATTCGGAGTATGCTTTAGGTTATTTTTTAGCTTTACTCTCTAACCATACAAAAATCAATTAAAATTTCCAAGAAAAATATTCTATCTAACATTTGTGTCATTTACATTTTAAGATAAATTGTTGTATTTTATAATAACACAATTTATATATAAATACATTCTTAATTCCGTATATCAATAAAATGGATATGTTAAAAAAAATAATTACAGTACAATTCAGTTTGGATATGAGAGAAGTTTATTTCCATGAGAAAACATTCTTTATTTCAAATGTATTCCTATGAAAGACTACATATATTTACTTACATGAGCAAGAGTTTTAAAGGAGTATCAAAACTAAAGTATAAAAGTTATCACAATAACACAAAGTATATTTCACAGGCGAAGAAATAATACGACCTGGGTAGTGTGAAATAACCTTGATTCCTGTTAGATTTTACTGTGAAAAGCAATACCCATACAAAAGTGGACATTCCCTTTTATAATTTCAAAAAATGCACATACGCATCTTTATCAAGTAAAAATGTAATAGGCAACAGGACAGTAGTCCCCCCCCCAGCTAGATGGACTGACGACCTGAGAAAGGTAGCTTAGATATGACTGGATGTGAAAGGTGAAGGGCCGGGTACTATGGCACACGTTGGACGCAGCCTATGCTCAGCATGATGGTGCTTCATCATCATCATGCTGGGCATAGGCTGCGTCCAACGTGTGCACGCTGGGCATAGGTTAATTCTTAAATGCAAGAATAAAGTTTCCTCCACTGATCTTAACACCTTAATGGTGTTAAGATTCTTTGCAAAATAATTATCTTTGCACATGTATTTCTTTAAATTAAATTGGCTATCGTATTCTATTCTGTGTTGTGTATTATGTTGCAAAATTATTTGTACCTGTAGAGTTATAAAATACAAAATTTTTCTCTTGACTCAGGGACGTTCCCTTCATTGTGGCGTAATGCTTTCATGATTCCCCTCCCCAAAAATCCGAATCCTACCCTTTCAAATAATCTCCGACCAATTTCCATTCTTCCTTTTCTGTTAAAAGTGCTGGAGGCTTGTGTGTACCAGCAGTTATTGCAATACGTATATCGCAATAATTTACTAAGTCCTTTTTAATCGGTATTCAGGCCCGGGCACAGCAACTTCTGCTCTCCTAAAAGTGACGGGTGACATTCGGACAGTAATTGAGAATTCCAAAGTTACCATATTGGCTTTGGTAGATTTTTCAAATACCTTTAACACTGTTTGTCACGATAGCCTTCTGTCTATGATATTCTTTGGAATGGTTCTTCGAGGGCGCCAGCAGTCTGTCCGCGTCGGTGAGTTCTCCTCAAGTTGGCGTGCTCTTGATTTTGGTTTTTTTTTTTTTTTTTTTCTCTTTTCTCACCTCTATTATTCTCAATATTTATAAATCTCATCACTAAGAACCTTCAGTGTGCGTATCATCTATACGCCGATGACTTGCAACTTTACTATCAAGCTTCTACTGACAACATAGCAGAAGCTATTTCAATGGTTAATAGAGACCTATAGATTATTAACGATTGGGCTGACAGGTTCAGTTTGTGTGTAAATCCAAACAAGTGCCTGGCCATCGTCATTGGTAGCCACAGTATGATCACCAGGCTAGACAAGGAAAAAATGCCATCAAAACATTTAACGGCTCGATCATACCTTTAAGTTCTTCTATTAAAGATCTGGTCCTGTTTATCGATACTAATCTCAGCTGGCAAACGCAGGCTGCTAACGTCAGTCAAAGAGTTACAGGTACGCTTAGAGCATTATACCGGCTTACGATTTTTTTCCGTCCGAGACAAAAGCCTTGTTAGTACAGACCCTAGTCATCCCATCATGGATTATGGTGACGTGTGCTATTACTACCTGAATGCAGATGTCCTCAATAAATACGACCGACTTCTGAATAACTGCATTCGATTCATTTTTAATCTATGTAAAATCTATGCAATAAACCATGTTTCCTGCTCACGTAACGAGTTGAAGTGGCTCCCCATTCGCCAGCGCCGTCAGCTGCGCGCCCTCACTATCCTTTACTCCCTACTTCTCCTTTTTAGTTTCTGTGTTGCAATCATAGCAAAACTCTCCTATCTACAAACAATCTTCTTCTGTTATGCCCTTCTCATTTATCCGCGTGTGTTCATTCTTCCTTTCTAATTCAATCTGTCCTCCTCTGGAATCAGAACAGCACCTAGTCGCCTCTCTTTCAAGGTCTCTTTCAAGGTTCTCTCTTTCAAGTACGAGCTCACATAGTGCATAAGTCTGCAGAACCATCACAACAATGATGATATATGTATATATTATTTTTATATGTATGTGTGTATGGTAAAATGTATGTTTGTATGTGTGTCATACATCATGTTTATATTATTTATATATGTATATATTATACTTATATTATGTTCTATATTTATGTGTATTATGTGAACAATCACTCACTGTTAATTTTCTTGTTTTTCTATTTCTGTTTTATTATTTCTAGTGCACCTAGTGACTTATCTCTATACAACCCAAACTGGTACTGAACTGGACTGGTAGAGAATGCCTGTGGCATTAAGTCCGCCGTTGAACAATATTGTAGTGCAAAAAGTTTTAAATAAAATAAATAAATAAATAAATTACTTCTGTTCTGGCAGATTTTCAATCGTAATATAACATATAAGAACGCAAAGCATTTTTATATGTTATATTAGGTGTGTATATGTATTTTTTTGGGATTGCAATCTGAATGGCTGTCGCTGGATCAACCTTTAAAGGCATAACGTTTCAGTACAAACGATTCATTCACAACAGATGGTTTTAGGCAAGCCGTTTGGTTACTAATAAGTTTCAGTAAAAAAAAAGCCTTCTCACAGATATGTTTAAGAATGTCGTTACTATTCATGTAAGTAATTATAACAATATTTTTGTGGACACGCTTTGGGTGTTAAGTATAGTGTAAAAAACTTGACCGGACCTATTATTTTATATACGTAATAAGTATTGTTTTTTTTATGACGTAAATGAGCAGACACAGCCAGAATAATATAAATATCAATTACTTCCAGTCGTAAAATTTACGTATTCAAATCAAATAAAATGTTACTACTAATATTTTATTTTTATATCTAGAAAAGTAAAGTGTATTATGACAATGTGACTTTCCTTTGTGTTCTCACTCACTCATATGTATGAAAAAATGATGAAGTGGGTGTCGAAGGACTTTAAGTTTAAATTAAAACTACATCAGAACATCTGTGACTGTGTTAAAAGTGGATTTACTATAAAAATGTATCTTTAGTATATCATATTTAGTATATCATATCTCAAGCATACTGGTATTTAAGGTAGGTAAATAATAAGTAAAAAAAAAAAACTAAGAAATATTAAAATGGCAAAATTTCACATTTCACACAAAACCCTTCTTTATTTATGAGGACCAGGTAGAGGCAGACTTGCTATATTTGCCAGTCAACTTTCAGGTGGTACAGAGAAAGCAGGAAGTAGGTGCATTTAAACGTTAAAACTTAAATCATTACTTTTATCTAATGGATTATTTTTCTATTAGTTTTGTTAGGAGACTACACATATTAAATGCGCTGTGGAATATGTTAATGTTACGAGCTGGGTATTTAATAAATTAAAGTAGTCGAGTGATTACCAAAACAAAACAACACAATATTTATTAATACCACTCTTTACAATTACAAATCACTATATCACTCGCACTAGAAGATCGCTTCGATTTTTATTCGCTGTATCTTGAATCAATATTGCCCGTACGGCTAACACGATCCGCTTTTATATTGCTGTCGAGATAACTAGAATGCACGATAATATTCGATCGATGGCTCTAGACTAAATAGATTAGTCTAGAGCTACTTGTAGCGCCATCTAGCGTCATAATGTCCATAGTTGCGCGCTATCCGACACTAGATGGCGTTGTCCTTCGTTCTCGCGTCTTGTAGATTGTTCCAGACTATTTTTCTCGATGGCGCAACACTACCCCCTCCTAAGACATGCTCGTCCCGAGCATAATCAGTCCCATAGTATCGCGCCAATCGATCTACATGAACTATCTTTGGGGCGCCTCTTGGACCCTTCTGTATCCGGTAGGTAACATCATTGATTTTAGTGACTACCCGATATGGCCCATCCCATTTGGCTTGTAGCTTCGGAGATCTCCCTTTACTGCGAACTGGATTATGTAGGCATACTAGCGAACACTCTTCGAAGCCCTTATTATTCACTTTCCGGTCATAACGGGTTTTCATCTTTTCAGACATTTGTTGGCCCGCTTGTCTGACATGCTCATAAATGTCATTCATCTTGATCCGCAAGTCATTCACGTACTCCGTTATACTTCGTGGGGTATCAGGGGGTATTCCAGTGATCAAGTCTGCAGGCAACCGTAGTTCTTTTCCGAAGTTTGCAAACGCTGGTGTTACGGAAGTACATTCGTGGACTGCACTTCGGTATGACAGAAGAAACGGTTGAATGTGTTTGTCCCAATCTTTTTGCCTACTTTCAACTACTTTTGCCAGATACCTCTCTAGTGTTTGGTTAAATCGTTCCACCATTCCGTCCGATTGTGGGTTTTAAGAGGTGGTTCTGGTTTTGTGAGTACCCATCACTCGACACATTTCTTGAAATATTTGAGACTCAAAATTTCTTCCTTGGTCACTGTGGATTTCTAAAGGCACTCCAAAACGACAGAAGACTTCGTGCACTAATTTATCTGCAACTGTTGATGCCTCTTGGTTGGGAATGGCAAAGACTTCTGGCCACTTAGTGAAGTAATCCATTACGACCATGAAGTACTTGTTTCCGCTTTCACTTTCAGGAAACGGTCCCGCTACGTCTATTGCAATTCTTTCCCAGGGTGCACCAACATTGTACAATTTCAATGCGCCTCTGCTACGTGTATGAGGCCCCTTCACGGCCGCACAACTGGTACACTTGCGACACCAGTCCTCAACATCATCACGACAGTGAATCTCTCCAGTATGAATCCAGTAGAATCTCTCCCTTATCTTTAACAATGTCTTCTTAACTCCCATATGACCTTCTGAACATCCGTTATGGTAGAGCTGCAGGACCACCGGTATCTTAGCTTTAGGAACAACCATTTGCAGATGACAGCTGTCTCCTCGAGCTTTTTCCCATTTACGGCACAAGACTCCATCCTGGACGACTAGACTATCCCATTGAGCCCAATAACTCTTCGTGGTTGAACTCAGCGATGCAACTTCGCTCCAGTGTGGCTTAGGAGTCTCAGCTTTAATCCACTCGAGAATTGGTTTGATATCTGCATCCTCTTGCTGTGCTTGCTGTAGGCTTTCCTTCCATTCGATGCTAAGATCCGTGTTTATCGTCCTTATAGGAACAGCTTCCTTTACCTCTTGCTTGGCGCAATGCTTGCAGTCTTCAGGGCAAGGTCTTCTTGATAATGCGTCTGCGTTACCGTGAGACTTTCCACTGCGATGTTCAATCATGAAGTCATATTCCTGTAGTAGCTCAATCCATCTCGCGACTTGTCCTTCAGGGTTTTTAAATTGTAAGAGCCACTTTAATGCAGCGTGGTCAATTCGGAGGTGGAATTTACGCCCAAACAAATATTTGTTGAAATGTTGCAGTGTCCTCACTACGGCCAGTAGCTCCCTTCTTGTGACGCAGTAATTCCTTTCCGGCTTCGACAAAGATTTACTGAAATATGCAATAACAACCTCTTGATCACCTTTCCGCTGGGATAACACACCGCCAAGCCCAGTATCACTCCCATCTGTGTCAACTATGAATTCATTTTCAGTATCTGGATACCCTAAGATGGGTGTGTTGCATAGACGTCTTTTTAGCTCTTGAAATGCAATGTCACAACTTTCATCCCAGCAGAAATGTCTTTTCTCTTCAGTGAGTTTATGAAGGGGTTTGGCAATATCCGCGAAGTTTTTCACGAATCGTCGATAGTAGGAGCACAAGCCCAAAAATGCTCTTACTTGGGTCTTATCTCTTGAAACTGGCCAATCCTTGACGGCAGCGATCTTTTGCGGGTCTGTTTGGACACCCTCATCCGAAACCACATATCCTAAAAAGCTAATCTGCCGTTTGAAAAATGAACACTTCTTAGGCCTTAACTTTAGGTTGGCACTTCGGATTTTCGATAATACGCGCTCCAGGTTTCGAATATGTTCTTCAATCGTACGGCCTACGATGATAATGTCATCCAAATAGACCAGGCAGGCATCTCCAGTTAATCCGGTGAGTACTGATTCCATCAGTCTTTCAAAAGTTGCTGGCGCGTTACATAATCCAAAGGGCATTACTTTGAACTGCCACAGTCCTTTCCCTGTCGAAAATGCAGTCTTCTCTTTGTCCTTGGGATCAATTTCTACCTGCCAGTGTCCACTTTTTAAATCTAAGATGCTAAGCCACTTAACCCCTGTTAGCATGTCCAGAGTGCGTCTATTCTAGGTAGTGGATAGCTGTCCTTCTTTTCCCAGCGTTTATTTTGTGTTGAACCAAACCAGTCTTTCCAATGTCAGCGTCTATAGTAGAGAAAATATCAGCGTACTTAACTAACATTCTCTTAGCCTTGTAATTTCATCCCTAGACAAGACATCTCGACAGTCTTCCAAAAATGTTGACACGTTGACTCGTGCATTCGTGCTAATATTCGAAGTAGTCAAGTCTTGGCATCGACGCATCCAATCCACATCTTCGCAAGTGCCAATCAGTGTGCCCTTATGAATCACATGTTGCTTGTCACTAAGATTTAGCACGCGTACTGCAGAGATGTTAGTGGTACTTACTAGAGTTCGTGCGATTTTCCATGGAAGATCATTATCTACCCTTTCAATAAGGACACATCGATGCATTCGTCCAGAGTTATGAGGGAGACTAACTGTCATGATTGTTTCTGATCTGGGAGGAAGAACAACGTTCTTTAAGCTGTACACTTTTCCTGATGATGCTCCTTCCATGAACAGTTCTTCTTGACTACATCTCATTACACCTTGGTTGATGTCGATCTCACAACAATTGTTCTTCATGAAGTCTAGGCCAAGGATGCAATCGTCAACTATATCGGCCACGATGACGTTATGTAGGTAAACTTGGTTGCCAAACTTCAACTCCACCAACACCAACTTCTGTTCGCCTCGGACGGGTATGCGCTGACCAGTGGCTGTTACTAAGTTTATTTGCTCACGGTTACATGCAATGTCCCTCAGAAACCGATTTGCAAGTTGGGAACAGACAACTGTGCGAGAAGCTCCCGTATCAATCGTCAGCTTACATGACGTTCCGTTGATTTCGCCTCTGATGACCAGGCTTTTCCCATCATGAGTTTGCGAGATCGAAATCCTTGGGGCTCTTTGAACACCAGCCAGCACCCGCCCCGCAGTCCTGGCGTTTACTCGTTTCCCTGCTGTTGTTGGGCAGTACTATCAACCGCCCTATTCTTCTGAGACCGGTCGTATTCACTTCCTATGCTTCGCTTAGGGCAGCTGGACCGAAGGTGACCTTTTTCACCACAGGCGTAGCATCTAGGGCTGTACCCCTTAAATCGGTCCCGCACAGGTGATGCTACAACCTCCCGGACCCGATGAGACCGATGGTCTTGTCTCACAGCTTCCACCTCCAAAGCATGGGCCAGAGCGTCCTTGAGAGTTTCATGGTGCTCAAGTCTCACAGCAGCCCTAACTTCGAGTTCACGAATGCCATTGATGAAAGCTTGCACCAGATTCCCGTCAACGAGCGCAGGTGCAGACTGGTACGCCTTACGGACCAGTTTCTCAAATTCCAGAGCCCACTGTTGCAAGTTTTCACCGATGCGTTGCGCACGATCCTTCAGCTGTGCATGAAACACGTGCTCCAGATGAGCGTCACCATATCTTGCCTCCAATGCATCCAGCAGTTGCTCATAGGTTACCTTCTTACTGAGGGTTTCGAGGAGGGTTGGAGCCTGGTCTCGGAGACCCAAGGTGAGCGCGGTCATAGCTTGTTCCTTTGTCCAGCCGTTCGCCGTCATAACAGCCTCAAACTGGATCTTGTAGGCTGACCACGAAGATGTTCCATCAAACGGCGGTACTTTGAACCCCCGCACCGAAGGAATAGCAGTTACTGTAGTCGCCGCTCCGTCTCCAACTTTAAGGTTTCCTAATGCCTTCTTCACGTCGGCAATCTGAGTTTCGGCCTCAGTGATACGGTTTTCGTGTTGAAGAACCTGATCTTTCACTACCTTGAGTTCTTTGCCGAAGGTCTCATGAATGCCTTTCAACAAGAGTATCTGTTCCTTCTGGCGGCGAGCCTGGTCCTCCTTGTCCCGCTGGAGCTGTTCTTCCAACCGGCGGGCCTGCTCCTCCTGACGGCGGGCCTGCTTCTGGAGCATCGCCATTAGGGCTGTGATATCAGGAGCTGCTGCCAATGCCGATGTGGACGGCGTGGTTTTCATCGCTGGCTGCTGACCCTCCAATGTAGGCAGTTGTGCACCTCCAAATCGCCTCTGATCAGTCTCTTGCTGGCGTTGACTCCTAGTTCGGATACCTTCCGTGTCTTCCCTTGGTAAAACCGGCATACTTTAATCCCACTTCTGACACCAAATTGTTACGAGCTGGTTAATAAATTAAAATAGTCGATTGATTACCAAAAAAAAAAAAAAACACAATATTTATTAATACCACTCTTTACAATTACAAATCACTATATCACTCGCACTAGAAGATCGCTTCGATGTTTATGCGCTGTATCTTGAATCAATATTGCCCGTAAGGCTAACACGATCCGCTTTTATATTGCTGTCGAGATAACTAGAATGTACGATAATATTCGATCGATGGCTCTAGACTAAATAGATTAGTCTAGAGCTACTTGTATCGCCACCTAGCGTCATAATGTCCACAGTTGCGCGCTATCCGACACTAGATGGCGTTGTCCTTCGTTCTCGCGTCTTGTAGATTGTTCCAGACTATTTTTCTCGATGGCGCAACATTAATATAGACACTGATTGCAAACGCTCTTCATATAAGTTTACGCAGATTTACACACACATATACAAATAGAAATCGCTACACACATAGTATTCATAATGTGGCGAAGTAGTTTCCCACTTGCTCTTTAAATTAACGCAAGGATTTCGCTTCAAATTCTCAGGACCTCAGGTCTGTGTGTTATGTAAGAACTCAAAACGTTCTTTAAAATAAGTTGATGGCACAGTATTTACTGCAGGATCGCGACCCTGAAGTGAGCTCAAGTCTTTATGTATTGTCGGAAGTTATCGGAACTGACAGTTAATATAACTATTCCTATTGCAATACCTAATTTCTAAAGTTGAAGTATTATGCACCTATAGTGTGCTCATTTTAAGTTTTAAATTCTAATAATAATAATCTTGTCTACTATGTACATAGAATTGTTACACTACCACTAAGATGTGTTTTATATTTCAGGATAAAGCGTAGAAGTACCACAAAACTACGCCTAAGCACTAAAATCCAATAAGCGTGTAATTATTAATCATTAATTAATCTCAATCAACATTGTTATTACGAGTACCATGTGAAAGGAAACAATGAAAGCATTTAAAGTGTGTGCTGCGTTTTGTAAGTAAATATTCAGTAATAAAAAAAATTATATCTCTTTTAACACTTCAACTTCTGAGGTTAATCGGATCATTGATGGAAACATCTTTTGTTGCTGAAGTTGACAATTAGGCTCTACATACATGTTCTAGTGTTACTCCAACATCCTAGATATTAATATCAAATATAACAAATTGATTAATTTGGCATAAGGACCGACGAAAAATCGACTAACTATTGACGGCTTTCTCGCTCAAAAATGTACAAAAGATGTTGATGCCATATAAATAAAAGATATATGTATGTACATAGTTGGTCCCTGATTGTTTACACTATCGGCGCGAATTCTCTTCAGTAGTTTGACGTACGATGATACGATGTACCCTAAACGATGCTCATTCGGCGGTTAGAACACTCGCCGAGAAAATGACTATATAGCGGTTTTTCTATTGTTCGCATCTGAATGTCGTAAAAGCACACTTGCTTGCACTTATAGCTCAACAACAAAACTATTCGAACTATACCCTCGCGTCTCATTGCTTTTCAAATCGTATCTAGTTTCTAGCTCTACTCGCTTCCCGTTCATCATCTGTGGTAGGAAAATTGCCTACTGCACTTTGAGAAATGTTAGGTCTATAAAAAAAATGAAGTTTTTTAAAACTTATATTGTATAAAGCTACGTAAGAGTTACATTTGTATTTTACAGTGTTTATTATCTTTACTATACATGGGGGCTTAAGCAGAAAACATCATCGTGTTGTAAGTATTTGTATCTTTCCGTATAGATATTAGATTATAGTCTGAACTTCCTGTATAGATTAAGGATGTACAAACATCTGACATCTATACAACATCCATACGTACTTGTATATGTACCATTGCTTAGCCCTCAATCTCAGTATTAGAGGATGCAAGAGCCAAAGCCATAACGGCAGCCAATGATAGCTTTATCGAATTAAAACCCTTACTGTTTTTACAGAGGACTTAAGAGTCAGAGGTCCCTCTTTTTTTAGACGATCTCGAAGGTCGATCCATTCCATCCTGATAATCCCTCAAGGCCTGATTGATTATAGTATGCCTTGCGAGCAGCGTGGCTCAAAATTCTGGTCCACATTTATTGCTTCTGTGTATTATAAGATCAGGTTCATATGTAATATATGTAAGGTGACAGTGCCAATATTATTTTATTTATTCATTATGTGATCTATAAATATATTAAATTAATTTTAAAACAATTAATACGCTTTGGTTATCGGTCGATATGAATACTTTAACAGATACCCTCTTTATTGGGGTATATTTACAAAGTCCAGTAGAGAGAAGAGTGATTTTAAGCAAGGTTCTAAAGAAATTGAAATCATTGGACTATAGTGACTTATCAAGCAGAAGTGGTTGGTGTCAATACATTTTACTCCATTTATACCATTCCCGTCGATGGAATTGTATATTTGTAAGTATTTGTATTATGTACATGCATTATATAAGTATATTTATTAATTTTCATTTATTTACTAGTATTCGATATTTATATAGTTGCATACTTATAATATTTAATAATAACTAATTGATAAATGCGATTTGTATAAAGCATCACAGTAGTTTTGTCACTAATTGTGTTATAAATATAGTAAAGAATATATATATCACTGTTGCAGAGACCAAGCAGAAGAACTGAACAGAAATATAGGGATTTTTTCTGCCATAAGGCAAAGATATGTAATCATGATGGTCATAAAGTATGCGGCTGGGACGAACAGCAACCATTTCTAGCAGTGTTTGATGACATATGTACAATGTACAGAGCAAACTGTAGGAGTGTAGGAAGTTAGTATTTATTATTTTAATATATGAATTTAATAATACGTACGTTAGGGGATCGGTCTTCCCGGCATCAGTCGAATGAGAAGGTATACGACCTTGACATGCTTCAGCTTTTGCTTACACTTTCCAAGTATAATTAATATCATTTTCCTTCCAGTTCTGTTCCCATTCCTTTCCCTTTCAATATACGGCATATTTATCAATTACACCATTTAATTTCCAAAGTGTTCGGATAACTGTAACAGACTTTTTTTTTATGCGATAGATACGAGCAGACGGGTCACCTGATAGTAAGTGACTACTGCCCATGGACACCCGCAACTCAAGACTCACAAGTGCGTTGTACGAGTACGTTCTTTTCTTGAAAGTACCTTCAAGAAAAGAACGTACTCCTACAACGCCCTTGTAGTAAATTATAGTTTGCTAAATAGTAGCGTTCGGATACAGGCGTATATGTATGTATGTATGTATTACGAGTATAAATGCTTTTCTGTTACATTTTTATGCCGTTACTATTTTGCCTTAATGATAATATAGTTTAGTTTTGCAATTTTTAAACGTGGGAGAGCCATCCATCGGCACGTATGGGCCAGCTCGACCGGGGTATTACCACAGCCTCAGAGAAAACCGGCTGTTAAACAGTGCTTGCATTGTGTGACCCACTCGGTCGTGACCGGTCGTTACCGGAGGTCCTACCTCCTTTCGCTTCCCTCCTTCTTTTCCCTTCCCCTCCTCCCTTTTCCCTACTCTAAAAGGCGGACAGCGCTCTTGTGACTCTTGAATTGCAAGACTTCAAGGGCGGACTTCAGTTTGACTGGAGCACACAAGTACCATAACATACCTTTATTAACAATTAAGATACATATCAGTCCTGAGGCGCATATAAAATCACTTTTAGGAGAGCGCAGCCGTAGGTAGAGTTAGTAGATTATAATACAGATATAATGTTTCAGTGTTCTTCCAAGTCGACATGGTAGTGTGTGATACAAAACTGGAATATGAACAAAATCACGTGAATGAAACTTTTGAGTTTATCCATCTTCGTCCAACTGTGACCGAACCAACGAAATTTATATTGAGAACTCCAGCCGTTAAACCAGGATATATAATGCGGATGCAGAGAATGAAACTGGTTGAGCTAGAATAAATTGATCATATAAGACATTATTGTTTTCTTTCCACGATGTGGTCATGTCCACGTGGACGTGGTCCACGAGGTTATGAATTTAACCGGGCTTTAATTGTGTGTATATTACGATGTCTAATCTGGAATCGCCATCTATGAACCGATTTTAGTAATATTTTTTTAAAAGAAAAGCTTATACTCAAGCTAAGTTGTATTCAAATTTGTATGTAAATAGTCCAATACTCAGGGTTACAATTAGAGATAAAGCATGCAGCTTCTTAGAATTTATCAAAATAAACGTAATGTAGTCATAGGTCATAAATCGTAGGTAAAAATCGTAGTAGGTCATAAACTTTTTTAAAGTTACTTTCTATGTATGATGCTCATTAATTGAGTTAATGCTGAAATTAAGTGTTTTAATGCTTACTATTAGATATTGTTGAGGTAAAGAAATTAAGGGTGACAATTAGATTTATTCTCTCACTGACTAAATGAATGATACATTTGAAATGTACCTATTTAATTTTGCGAATAGAGCTTTTTAGATACTCTTACACGTTGTTTTTTCTCTAATACTGAAATCTCTTCTCTTGCCTAAATACTTTAAATGTTTAAATAAGAAAACTCTAAAATTCACAAAATGATCAGCTAATTCATGTGTAATTGAAATAATATTTATCGTTCTTGGGCAGAGAGCTGATAAATTCGTAGCAAGTTACTGCAAAAAACGCAGGTCATGTATTCGCGGTGGTGACGTTGTGTGCGCATTTGACAAGGAGCAAGAAATCACTGCTGTATTCCCAGACAAATGCATCTACTACGCCGCAAACTGCTTCAGGCAAGGACGTGAGTATACCTTTGATTTTAATTTGAAATAGCAATATCTCTAATTAATTGGATCCATAGTATTGACCAACTATGACTGTGCACGTGTTTCTCTCCCATTTTGATCCCGGGTCTTTTAAGCGGGGCGTGGAAATGCATCTCACCAGGCCGCCATAGTGTGGGTACACTTGCAATATTGCATAGCACCATACTGTATTGACTACACTTGCAATTAGTATGGTGACCATCACTCTTGGACTCCACTTATTGCTTTCCATCAGGCAGAGTTGAGTCATTATAGATTATAAAAAAAAACAAAGTATTCCGAAATACTATTCACTCAGTCATAGTACTCGAAGATTCTATCAAACAGGCTAACGGAAAGTTAATGTTGCCAGATGATCCTACTTGTCTTCGCGATGTCATATACTGCGTTGTTGCATATACTGCGTGTCCTTGAATATGAAACACTTGTTTTAGCCACCACCCGTTAAAACGTTATAACCTTTTTAATTCTTTCTATTTCCTTGTTCTTAAAAAATCCATTTACTTTAAAATTTCCAAGTGCTATCACCTGTTTCTCATAAATGCATGGAGACTGTGTAAAGTTAAAGATAAAAAATCTGACTTTTTTCAGCAATTGTAGAGTCTGCTAATAATCCATAACTTTATACACTTCTAAAACTTGGATTTCAAGGATATATACTCCCCTACTCCTGACATTCAGCGCTCTATGAGTCTTTGACTGCGACCGTATAAACAATCACCTACAAAGAATGGATGGCGGGTCAGGACGAATAGGAGGATACCTTGACGTGGGGCATGAAAAGTAAAGCGGTCATACTGCGGCTCTGTCCAAAATGCAATGTCAGTTTGTACTTTTTAACAAGCTTTCTCTTACTTAAGAAAACAGATTCCATAATGATTACAGGGATTGAAAACAGCAGAGACATAAAATGTTGGAAATTAAAGTGTTTCAGCCTAAAAAAAGAGCGGAAATCGTACTCTCTTTTTTTTTTTGCAGAAACAAAGGACCTAATGTTTCAGAGACAAACACACAAAATACAGAAAGGTGTATTTTCCTTTTATTTTATTTCAGGATTCAAGATAGTTAATGGGAATATCTGTAGACCAAATATAACATACAGCGCTGAAAAGCTTACAATTAATGGGAATCCTATACCGCTTTTCATGACGTATCTTCCATCAAGATTAACAAAGGTGGCCTATGGGGAAAAACCAGGGTTTTCGCTAATTCAGCCTACGACAGCTATGGGACTCTATAGCCCTTGGATAATTAGATAGAAGAATTGTTAATGTATAGACATACATATGTATACGAACTACAGAACCTGTATAATTGGTGGCCTTATTTGTAAATTATATTGAAAATATTGTCTAAAGCTATTACTCATATATTATTACTTGTACACATATATTTTTAGATGTTTAATATAATACACACAACATTCTAAGTATTTATTGAGAAACCTTTTAGGATTTGATAGTTATATTCTAATGGACAACACTTTATCTCCTCCATATATCTAATTAGGTAGGAGAATTCTAATGATGTACAATTATTTTAATTTTTATATAACTATTATGGAATGTACGCATAATCGTTATTTTTTATATGTAATCTTAATAGCTTAAAATCTCTGGCAGACGATTAGGCATTGTAAAATACAAAGAACCGCAGGCGTGGTGGCTAGAGATGTTCTCTCACACATAATGGCAGCTATGCTAATTATATTAAAATTCCAAACAGAGGATATATATTATATACAACCTCGGTTTGGAATTTTATTTTACATTTATATTTTTTTTGTAAGTTAGTTCAAATAAATATACAATTTTATAAAAAATAAAAACAATATCTTTTTTCTTTAATCAACTAATAAAAAAAAAAACAAATTGCCGAGGAATATAAAGAACGACTCAATCCTTGTAGTTGTATTCGTTGAGGCATGCCCTTATTGTCTCTAGACATTCGATGGTATACAAAACGCAGAGCTTATTGAGTTCAGACGCAAATGTTGAGGCTGCATTCAACAGTTACCTGCGATATGTAAATAAATGTAATTTTTATATAGTTACCTCATCAATTTCAGATCCATGAACCCAAAGTAAAAAATGTTATATTAGAAATTGTTGTACGAATAAGATAAAATAGGAATGATATTTATTGTACACCAATAATATATTGCTTTAAATTAAATATTCAATTTATTACTGTTTATTATACCGTACATTTAATATAGCACTTAAGACCACTTTGGTTTATATAATGCTACAAAGGCTGCGCTAGTGACACAAGCTATTCAAATTAGATACAAAAGATTATACTTATTCAGATATACACAATGATTGAACGTTTTTAATATTTGTAAATAAAAGTACTTTAATTTTTATTTAATATTGTTTTCCGTTTTTTTATAATTAATTAACTTATTACTGACCTAATTATTAATTAGTCGCATGCTCTCTACCATCCTCGCGGGTTGAGTACATCTGACTGACATCCAAATTAGACCAGCTTGGAGCCAACTGGTTTACCCACATAAGGTAGGCGCCTGAATTATGCATGTACCGTAAGTATTGTTAACTCAGTCACCACCGGTTCGCGCCAAGTTCATTCCTTTATTGTTTAAGTACTGTTTAAAATAGTAAGAATACATTTTGTAAGAACAATCAAAACCTTGCAATATTTGAAGATGCCGATTTCATCGTTATAAAATTGAAGTTTAATTTTTGAAGATACTACTTACGTGTGATAATAACTTTAGTTGCAAATTATAAATTTGGTTGATATAACTTTTGTATCTAGTAATTCGAACGTATGTTCGTCGAATATACCACTGTGTCTTAAAAATATGTATGAGTTATATTCCTGAAATTAGTTCTTGATTAAAATCCCATTTAAATCTCATGGGTATAATGAACAAAATATTACATTATTTACCTCAATAATATTGAATGTTGTAGAAAAAGTCAATAATTTTTGTCTACATAAACACTTTTCTTTTTAATCTCAGTGCTCTTTGTTAACTCATTATGTTCATCTCTGCGCGAATTAACGATATTATACGATATATTTCGTTTGTGCGGTCGCTAACAATTAAATCATTTGCGTTATTTTTGTAAACTACCAAGGCCGCAAGGAGGTGAACCCGCTTATTAGTTTGATGGATACAGGACATTAAATGTTGCGCATATGCCACTTCAAATCAAGTTATCCCGGTCAATTTGACTATGTCTGGTCCAGGGTGTGGCGTAAATTTTTATTATCATGCATGTCATAAATTAAAACACAAATTTAATTATACAGATCTAAAATTTATTAGACAAGGGCCTACTGACATCTATCTTTTGTACTTCTCTTAAAGTAAACTATAATGTTTTTTTTTCATAGTTTTAACGATGTGAGCCTAAATTCTTTTGTATAAGTTACCTAAATTTATTTGCCATTCAAAGTGTTTGTGTTTGTCAATGATGCATCAAAAGCGAGCTGCGGGAAGACCTCCAGAAGGACATAAATTGCCAAGTCTGGACTGGAAGTACAAGGTAATATTTTCAGATGAGGACTCGGTAATGGAACCGATTTGAGTTGCTTGTGATGTGCAATACAGAGTAAGACCCATTTAACATCGTGCTCTGCGTGTCCTTACATCTGCATGCAGGAGGATTTTATGTCTGCCACCGACAATGCGGTCAAAGTGGCAAGGTTCTGTGCAACAATTTAAATTTTGTTTGTCGTCGAAACGATAAGAAGATTAAATATCTATATTCTATATCTATATATACTTTACTATTTGCATAACATGCTAGTATCTGTATAATAAATTCGTATAAACTATTCTGGACTAGTAAATTAACGTAATAAATCTCATAAGAGAAAGTCTCATCTCATAACTATAATATAATTTCATAAGAACGCCATCTGTTGATCGTGGTTCACACTGTTAGCCTTGGTATTGATGTAGGCTTCTTTGTAAACACAAGGTTGTGTACGTTAAGGCTTACCTCTGTGTGTGGCTAGGTAGCAGCACTTGTATGACTTTTACAATATTTTTCAGAATCATAGTTGTAATATCATAAAAAAAAAATGTAAGGTCGGCGTTGTATTTATAGGGCCGGTAACAGCTTACATTGACGATTCGGTATTAAAAAATATATAATTAATTGTTGCTTTTGTAGTAGTCTCTACCTTGCTTTGCTTTCAGTATTTAATTTTTAACCGATTACCAAAAATTCAATGTTCAACTGCAGATATATTTATTATGTACATTAACCGAAATCTATGCATTATCGACCGATCTTCAAATATGCTCCTGCCGTGGTCCCAGGGAACTTAAGTTAGGTGCTGATGATGGCTGTTCCCGGATTTCTTCTATTTTAGGCGCAGTGTGGCACACCATGTGGTTTTAGTCGGTCCGATTCCGACACACCGTCTCACCGAAAACCCCAGTGGGATGAAGGCCCGAGGGGGTTTCCACACGTAAAAAAAAAGGGTGTTGATGATGGGATCCTAGGGAAGTCGAAGTAAACCCTAACAATGTTTTCTGTTAAGATATACATCCAAACCACTTCCTTAGGAGTTAGGAGATAATTCATTAAATTATTTTTTTTACTATTGATTATTATAGGCTTATTATAGACATTTATATACACTTTTTAAAAAAATATTAACACATATTTTTTTATTTATTCAATTGTATAATTCATGGTAAAAGCATTTGTCTCATTTTCTCTCAGCTCTCCAGACTTAACATGAACCATGATAAAATCAGGAATTCAATTAATTAGGCGACAGCCATAATTAATAAGATCATATTATATGACATAATTCGTAGGTACCATATCTTTGAAAACCAGATGCTGAGCTGACTTTTTTGTTGTACCTTGAATTTTGAATGAGTCAACAAGAATATCAAATTATGTTTACAATCTCAACCCCTTTCAAAGCGCCATCCGCTGCTTCAATTTAGCCAAACATTTCTATGCCTTTAAGCTATAGATATAAAATTAAAGTTAGACTTCATACATTCATACTTAATATTTTAGCTTAGCGATAAAACGTCTTGCATGCGAAATGAACATTCATTTTAAAAAGAAACTAAACAACATAAATGTTATACATTTACTAATTTAGCGACTTAGATTAGCATGTTCTATGTATAATGAAATGATTGAAAATGCACAAGAATTTACCGTCTTCCGTCTAACGGAACAGAGCTGATTCGTAACTGGAAAACTGACTACTGACAGACTGACTGGAATAGGAATACGAAAGATTAGCGGCCTAATTATGTATAAGATCATTCGTTTACGCATTTCTCTTGAGTGCAACCGTAATTACAAGCAAATTGAAGATATATCCTTTATTTTAATCTAGTCTATACCGATATAATTAACAGTTTATTATTTTATATGCCTTAGAACGAGGATATTTTTCACCATAAAAAATCTGTCCTAATGACTTGGATTATGTCAATCGTAGAATAAAAACTTTCGTGAGTTACATTCCTATTTATGTAAATAATTTAACTCACGTGTGACGCCCGGTACCACCGCAGCTGGACGACTTACTCCTTGAGAAAGGTCTCCCGTCGGGACCGAAAGTTGTCGGGCATCTCCGAAATACACACGTGAGTAAAACCGTGCATTTAAATAAGTATATCAATGGTGCCAATGAATTTTATATTATTAAATTATAATATAATATTAAATTATCATATTTAATTATTTCACAATTTTTACACAATTTTGTACTAGGTTGTAAGTACAGCCTACCTTATGATATAAATAAATACACTAAAATCCAGAAATCGAGTTACATAAAAGAAAAAGCGATAATCGATTATCTCTTTCAGTGCTTGCACTGAAAACATAATAGTATATGTATGGCAAGATAAAAGTACCAATAAACAGTATTGTTTGATCGGTATAGTACCTATTTGCATTAGAAACAAAATTTTATTTTAGGCATTATAGAAAAAATTAATGCATTAAGAATTGAATGACATCGACAAACGCACAAAAGCATTCACGTAGCACTCTTATTCAATTGTACCTTGTACATTATTTGCGAGGAAACCCCCACGGGCCCCCCTCACCAAGGCAAATGGTAAGGTGGTATATCGGACCGACTAAAACCACACGGTGTTCCATCACTGGGTCATATGCTCGGGGCCATAGGTTTTTCTGTTATTCTACTATGGTGAGCGTAGTTTCTAACCCTGGTCATCATATTTAGCCAGAGAGCCAGCTTCTGCCTAAAGGCATTATCCGCAGGTATAGCCGCCACGAGGTTGGCTAGCTGCTGCATCTGTACCAACATATTCCATAGTATATAGTCATACACCTGGAAAATAGGTATATACGAGTACTACTAGTAAAAAGAAAGCCAAATGTTGCAAATATCGTGCTTTTTTTGTGAAACAGTCATACTACACATTACACCTTATCAGATTAGAAAACCCGCCTACGTTTCACCTGTAGTTCCCACGGTACGTCGTATTGTCTTATCCTCGTTTATGAGGAAAATTTTTAGAAAAAGAAGAAATAAAACATTTATCTCGTCTATTAATCTACATTAAAATTTGCAGAGCATTTAGTTAATGAAAGTTAATGTGCCTTTGTCGCGGAACAATTTGTACGAAACAGGATGTAACAATTATTTTGTCTACTATTCAGAGTTATTCATACGTGTTTTTGATATATGAAATAGAAGGGGCAAACAAATTAGAGCAAAATTGCTATTCAGCTGTTCGGAGTCAGTAAGTGGTCCTCTTCTCTGCACATGCTTCTAGGAAACATTGTAAAACAAATCACTGACACTGTTAAAAAGTCACTGAAGAAAAATCTAACAGCAAACTGTTCCTTTCAAAAAGTATAAATTTTGAAAACTGAAAATACCCCTGTATATGTAATAACGATTAGCAAATAGCTAAGGATCTTGGAACGGCTGAGTTATAGGGGATAATATGTCATTATACTTACGAGATATTACAATACTAAACTGTGTCAACAAATTACAATAAATAAATTAAAAATACAACGAGTAATACCGTTACCTGTGTTTATAAATTGAAATAGAGTAAAGTATCGAGTAAAACTTGCTTGCCCACTTTTAAGGATAGGGTTCACGAATATTAGGAGACAACGGACATGATGACTGCGATGGATTCCCGATTATACTGCTATACTTTCTAAAACTACATTTACATAAAAAGCCCAATATCAACAGTGTTATTTATCGTAGGTGAAGATCAAAGCCTTGTGGAAACTTATAGAAGAATAGAAATCTCTTGTCCTCTACCGGATCCTCTGAAGTAAATGTAACAAAAGTCACCGAAAATAATATGTTCCTTCCCTAACGGTATATCGATGTTATAGATAAATCGTTATGACATCCCTTTGTATTTTAATGTTAATTATTATCACTAAATTTAAACCGATTTAAATTCAGTTGCGTTTCATGGCACGTGTTTGAGAAATGCGTGCGTTTAAACAATTAGAATTGGAAAGGGTAAAAATGAATAATATTGTTTCACTAATTTCCGATTCAGGGTGTAAGCCTAAGTCGTGTATACGCGGTGAACACGTGGCAATTGACTTGAAAATCGTGCGTGTGTATGAATCTATAGAGTTGGTCCATAACGATCGAAAATGTCGATGTTTAAATTTATTTAGATTTTGCCTGTTAATAATATAAAACTCGCTTATACTCTACCAAAATGAACCCCGTCTAGACCATCCCTTATTTTGTTCCCTTCTTGGGTCTTCTATTTTATCATATAACCTTTTTTTTGTATATGTATGTCTAAGTGTCTGGTACGGGTCTGGCAGCTTAATGTTGTTGAAATTCGAACTGAAAATGTATTCAAATACAGCAGTTAAAATTCAATTTACTATGCTGATCAGTTTAAAATAGTGTGGTCAAATTCGTCCACTTTAAATTCAACATCATTCTTGAAACCTATAATTTACTTTTTTTAATTATTTTACATACTATACGCCATACTTTTTGAGAATTGTTACATCACTATAATAAAGCTGTCGAGTCGTGCACTACCCTGTCGATTGTTTTCAATATCGGTTCCATTTCGATTAACACGAATATAGCAATCGTCTTCTTTGATGGTAATCTACTTAGTATGCATCGAGTATATTGAAGTGAAGCAAGGGGCTGCATTTTTGCGCCCTCATTATAATCATTATTATCATTTTGCTTGAGTTTTTGACCGCTAATGTGTTGTAAGGATTTAGGAGAGCGCGTGTGATGGATATTTTATGGTAAAGAGAGACTTGAACTTGAGTTTTTAGTAACAATTTTGTAAAATTTATAATTCATTCATATATATTTTTGTCACCGTTTAGTACCTAGTTGTTGTTAAGACAAGATGAAAGGTGGAATTCCACTGTCACTCCACTGCCACGTGGCTTTACTTTACCTTTCTTTATTTTTACGAGGATTGTGAAGTTCCGCTAATATTCTGCTTTATATTCCCCACCTTTTGCGTTCACCTGCGTAATCTATACTGCTCTTAGTCATTGCGGTAGGATACCCGACTTATGAAATATCGTCACTCCACCAACACCATTCCACCAAGTCCCGTTTCTTATGAAAGTCAGGACTTGATGTTCCCAACATAAAATTACATATGCTCACGCATATGTTCTAGCAGAGATATATGAAATACCCACAAAAGGACATTTTAGGAATAAAAGACAGTTAAATTGTAACACTGAATTAATTAATTTTACAATCGACAATGTATTTGTACATTGTAAAATTAAGAACAATGGATGACAATGGAAAAAAGGGAATGTGGATAATACGGATGGATTGGCAAGTGTCAGCAATAACTCGAGGACGTCGGGCTCGCATACCTGTAAATAGAACTTTCTGTAGCAGGCAGATCCGAGCCCTCAACTCAACAGACAATAGGGACAAAACCTGGATTATTTATACTTCAAGTTATAAGTTTAAGTATAATATAATCCTAAAATAAAGATGATAGGTACGCAGAAATATTGAATGTAAGACAGCGGATTCCATCCTGATATTCACAATATTATTGTGTGGTCATAGACCATAGTCATTAATTTAAAATAGGTATAGTTTTTTTTCAACATTTTTATCACAATAAATCAGGACTTCGTACTAGAAACCTCTTAAAAAATGTTTCCACCTGGTGTGGGGAAGCATTATCTAATTACAATGTTTGCTCTATATCTCACTGCTAGCAAATAAATAGCTGTAGTAGAAAATCCTGTTCATACCCATTTTACTCTTTATATATAATGCTGATAGAGGTGGTATAATAGATGCTGGTAGAATACATAAATAATTGACCTTAGCAAGGCTCTCCTTTGCTTGCTACGGTACGCATGGACTGGTTCGAACGAAGTAATACCACGGTATCACAAAAAACAGGTACCATAGGTCCAACTCTTAAAAGGCAAGCAAAGGTCAACACACTTGCGACGCTTGAGTTAGTTTTCGGCCATTTTTTATGGGCGATAATAGTCACATATGTTTCATAAAGTAACACTTTTTTTACGTCTACCCCCTGAACTATGAAAATACTTTAGTCAAATACAAATAAATGCTGTAAAGCTTGTATACAAAGAAATTTAGTCGTAATATTTAGTTAGAGGATAATAGTTAGAGGACTCGGACTTCAGGGCACCAGTCAGTTCGAGTTGTAGGTATGCGACCCTGACTTGCTCGAGCTGTTGCTTATACTCCCCAATCCATCTGAATAAGCAATATTCCTTTCCTTCCTCTTCTGCCTTCCTTCCTTCTTATACCCAAAAGTGCCCAGATGACGGCAATAGCCTTGCCAACAGTTACGTAAATGGGACACAATTATTATCGATTAAAAAGAATTATACAACACAGGCGTGAGTGTACTTATACATATATGATGTAATGTACAACCGATACGTTAGGAATGCATAAAGGGTAAAGATCTCCTTAAAAACGATTAATACAATGTACTAACAATAAATACTCAATAAATCTATGCCAATATCCTTTCACCGACGTTAGTTCTTCCAATAACTCAATTAATAGAAAGCCGACAACAAACTAAGCACTTAATCCATAAATTGACAATTGAACGTGTGATATAATCCGTTCGCGTTGTTATTTTCCTTTTTAAACGGAATCCAGGATGTATAAGGTATATTTGCATGAATATTTATCATAGATATTGTCGGTTCCTCGTAAACGCCACTTCAATACATTTTTATTTGACACGAATGAGGTACTGGTTGTACAATAAGGAAATTTTACTAGAAAGCTACAGCAGGGAGAACTGTGCAATATAATGATCTTTATAAGTTGTGTTTTACATCTTCGTACGTTCATCATGAGAACTTTAAATATAATATCATCGTTCGCTCGGAGAAGATACACAAAAATATAAAAACGCTATCAAATACATTTTTAATTGATTACAATGATATTGAATTATATGAATAATGCACTAGTTTTCAGTAGCTTCTATAAAACCACAAAGATTATATACTATACTATTTATCAAATGCTGTATCTGTATGTGAAGACATCCGTAACATTATGAACAGTAAAAAGTGACGGCGATAATAGTGTTATTACAATTATTTTGTGATAATTATTTCTTTAATTATAAGTAACAATTATTTCCTTCAATAGAGGTTCAGGGTTTGAAGCTAGCTTAGATATTTTGCTGTTTATTACATTTTAAATATTCCTGTCGTGTTATTAACTTACATTATTGCTTTAAAGATAACGCTCGAGGCTGCGGTGTCAATGTTGGACGGATAAAGATTTATGCAGTGTAAAATACGTTCACTGTAACATTGGACATAAAAATACACTATTAGTTACTTAATAGCCCATGCCTTGAAATAAATATTGTACGGTACTCTTTTTTTACTGATAGAGAATTTAGTTTAGAAATTATAAACTCATTTTTTTTTTGTAATCGACGTCGTATGTCTAAATCTATTAAAATTATATGTTATTTAATTGATTTTAACATACTTACACGCCTAAACTCACGCCTATATCTCCAAAGGTGTAAGCAGAGTCGTCTCAAACGCCCAATTTTTTTTCCAATGATAATTTAGTCCTACGTACGTAATGTGGAAGTACCCGGATGGGCAGGATGGATGTATGATCCATAACTTCTCATTATAATCATCTGAGCAACTGTACTTTTGTATATCTGACAAAACATAATCGAACATTGTTGCAACCACAAACGATGAGAAATATATTGATATTTGGCAAACGTACGATTCATATAAAGCATTCAATGTCTCAAACGATTAGAATTCGAGTAATATGTTTATAAAATGGACTTTTTAGTGAATACAAATCTGTTATTTGTCCTCCAAATAACAGTATGACGATATACATCGATTGGTGACAGCTTTATAAGAAAGACACGACAGTTGGCCAATGGTTTAACGGTCATTAACTTCTTTTGAAGAAAAATTTATTATCAGCATTAAAGATATCATAATAAATAAGTCACAAAGAAAGTTATTTGACTTGAGACGTAGAAAAAAGAAATATAAATAACCTTATCTTAGCAGAGTCGCGTCGAATTTTGTAGTAACTTTACTGCAAAGGACCCTCCACTTCCTTACACATATGTATGATTGACATTGTGTCTTTGTGTCACCACCCCTAAATCTCCCCTAATAATCCCCCTGTTAATTAAAGTAGGTTAGAATTAATAATAAGGTAAGGTTATCAATACGTTAAAGCGATAACTAAAATGATGTTTGATTGTTATATTTACAGTTGCACTTTCCTTTCATTTAGGTAATTTTTTTATACATTTTGTTACCACGAAGAATTGCAATAACATTAAATATCAATTCAAGAAGTGTAAGTATGATATTCTATTTCTGTTTTAAATCTGTCACAGTATTAACATAAAAACATTATCATGAAATTGTTAATACTTTTTGATCTACATAACACAATACAGTATTTTGTTTCTTATGTTTTATAAATTTTCTTTTTATTTTACAGCCAATGTTTTAAATACTGTATAAGATCATTATAAGTGATAATAAGATCATTTTAGGTGTATTTTTGGGTGATTATTTATTGTAGTGTAGTATTAATATTTAAATATTTCTAAGAAACTCAGAACTCGTGTGTCATAAACATAACTATGTAGTAGAATAGGGCTACCCTATTCGCTACGCTACCGCTTCTTTATATTTATATATAAATTTAATTTTATATATATTATATTCTATGAATATTGTAACTCAATCATGCCAGAGCGGCTTAACGTATCTGAATGAAATTTGGACATAGATAGACTATAGTCTGGAATAACAAGCACACTTTACAGCTAGTTTCTGTAATGAAAAATGCATGCTTACAATTTTATACGCGCCCTCAGTCGCTGGAAACAGCTACTTATTCTATAAATTGTCTGTTTGTAACGACCGATGATAATAATGTTCTAAAACACCGATTTGTGTTCGGTTTATATAGTTTAAAAAAAAACCATTGAAATTACTAGCATATACACACAGTAAAAATGTATTCATTACGAGCTTTACAAACGCTCAACGAGGTTGCTAAGTCTATGGACGTCTTACTTTATCATTTGAATGAGTTCACAGAGGCCAGAGGCCACCTATATATATACAGTATCAAATGTTAGAATAGTCTTACTTACTCACGTCTTTCTCCCATCGGGGTAAGCAGAGACAACAGACCGCCACCAGCTTCTATCCTTACATACATCACAAGCTTCTTCTACTGTCATTAAACCTTTAGGGTTTCGGATACTTTTGACCTGTCCTTTCTTCAGAACATCACTAATTTGATCGGTTTATGTTCTGCGTGGTCGACCCTTGTCGGCATTCCCATTAACATTTGGTTGGATTTGTCATTCCTTCCGCATTCATTCTTTTTACGAGCATAAACCACCAATAATAAATTAAGTTCATACTAATACATGCGCTGTAAGAACCGCAGTATCATTTTCAACGGAGACTTTGTGATTTAATCATTAAAGTATCCATGTTTGTACGTATGTTGGCTGCCCTGGCTCTCGGCCAGAATCTAGTTTTGCAGCCTGTGCATAAATTGTTAAGTGTCTTTACACTGAAATGTTTTGAAACTCCCTTTCTTATTATTGTTTATCTATTGTCATAATATTTTTTTTAATATTAATATGTATACATACATATATATACTCACACTTATATCCTTAAAGGATGGGCAGAGGCGTATCACGCCCTCATTTTGCAAGCCATAATTAATACCCACTCACGTAATAGATGGGACCCTATTGGCATCGACCAGGACTGTATGTACTGTCTGCTAATAACAGTCTAGTCCCTTAGCCGCCGTTTACGGCACATAGGTGAAGACATGGAGTAGTTCTATTCCACTCCATCAAAAACCTTATTGTATTGGTACATGTATATAATGTGTGTTTTATTGTAAGTCGCATCATCACGACGTTATTGGTGTTGCATTATTTTATTTAGTAATTAAAATTAATACAATTTGAATAAAGATTATGGGCGACTAGATATGTAATAAAGTTTTAATGATTACCTACGGTTTCATTTGAATTTTATAAATGAGTGTATTATGAACTATTAATGAAGGAAGTATTAACTTTATGCTGCCGATTTGACGATAATGAGATAGTCAAAAGGATTTAACATATTAACTTTAAATAATAATGTATAGGATGCTATGTACAAGAGAAATGTTCAAAGCATCTACAATGACCGTTGTATCACATCAAAATCAATTATTACCTAGTTTTGAGAGGCGTAAGTATCTCAATGATCCTAATTAATAATAATAATGATGAGAACTTTACACATCTTACACAGGGCCGTCTGACACCAAACTAAGTAGAAGCTCTATTGTGGTACTGTGGTAATCAGACTTCTGATAAACATTCTAACCCTTATATTTCTAAATACATCCACATTATAGATAAATTACAACCAGACACAGAAAACATGATCTTTCTTTCTCGCGTAGCAGTCAGGGCCACTGAGCATTTTCTTTCTAGGGTGCACCTGAGGCCCCGGCCAGAAGACTCCATGCCGGAACACTGTCTGGTTTTAGTCAGTTCGATTCCGACATATTATCTCACCGTGAGGTGAGGGGATGACCCGTGGGGGTTTCCACACAAAAAAAAACCGGCCAGTGTGCGAGTCGGACTCGCGCACGGAGCATCATTAACTATAAAAACGGTAAAAACATCACCTTTGTTGTATGGGAGTCCCCCCTTAAATGTCTGTTTTATTGTAATGTAGTTATTTATTTATAAAGTGAATATATTTATAGATTTATATTTTATTTTATGTATTTCACTTTTATAACATTCGCTCATAGGACTTATGCCAATGTGTACAAACTGTAATATTATTATGTTTTTTTTAGTTATCTATCTATCTTTACATAACTAATTATTCTGAGAATATTTCAAGCGTCTACCTGTTGCCGTTATCAATATCGAGCAAAAAAATCACGCTTGTTGTATGGACGCCCCATGTTTTTTAGTATGTGTTATTATAGCGGCAACAGAAATACATCATCTGTGAAAACTTCGACTGTCTAAATATCATGGTTCATGAGAAACTGCCCGGTGACAGACGGGCAGACAGGCAGACGGACAGACGGACAGATGGACGGATTCTCAGTAATAGGTTCCGTTTTACACTTTGGGCAGAAACCCTAGAAGGGGCCACTGGCACTAGACCGACACGTCAGTCAATTATACCAATATGTACATACAATATAGGTATAATATAAAATAGGTTTAAAATGGAAGCATCCTGTTAGAACTGTTCATATTATCGTTTTGGATAAGAGTACAATACAATATAAATATTCCGTCTTCTCTTTTATTTGACTTCTACTGTACAATTACTACCGCTGAACTTTACGATTTAGGAAAATAATTATAAATAACCTATTAAAATATATCGATGCAAATAAGTGACTATTTTATACTTCTTATATTATTGACAAATAAAATAATGTAACTAAAAAATCGTTTAATCATGTTAAAATTGCAAGAGGGATGCAATTGTGTACTCACAATTAGATACCAGTGCCGTCGAGATTTTCTAGATTCAAATGCTGCATTTTAAATAACTTTTTTTAAGTAGGAGATAAATAGAGAATCATCAATTCAAAATTTCAAATAACGAACCGAACAAGTAGTTCTTTAATTCAAAGCACAAGCTCTGTAGTGACTGCTTCAAAGTTTGCAACACTTGTCGTCAACCCCCACGTAGGTTGTTTACGACCCGTTTAAATAAATTACCCAGTGGGGAACTCATTTCCCACGGCTGGTGTGATCGGAAAACCTTATTAAGGTATAATTTATTAATTTGTTTTCCGCTAACGAGTCCGCTAATGCGAACCGGTGTGCCTCCCTAGCATGCGATGTTTTATGCAGTAATGAAGTATTTAAATATTGAACATCGGATATTGGCAGAAATCTTTTAGCAATATAACTGTATTTAGAGGCTATAGAAGGTATTGAGAGAATTATATATATTTATATTCACAAATTATTTTAAATTAAAATATACTCGTAGCACCTGCCTGCATTGGTTTTATTTAAACGAGGATATTTAATTGTTTTGAAGAAACTAACTAATACACTAATAAAAAAATTATTGTATCTGAAAAAAAAAAAACATTACTAACTTATAGTTGACAAAATATATTTCTACAAACAACAAACTAGAGTTAAGCGGATGTCCAGCTACTGCTGAACCAGATTGTATTCGATTGGTTCGTGAGATATACTATAAGTTATTAAATTTTTATTGCTATTGTGTTATTTTTATTGCTTTAGTATTTATTGCGTGTTTTATGTGTAAGTCTTTTTTCTTTCCTTCCTTTGTATTATTATAGTTTCAGACTACAGTTAGTAGCAACTTGCCAATTTTAAGGTCTAACGCATAATTGGCAGTTTATATAAGTAAGGCCCTAATACATTTTTATTTTTAAGCTTTCCTCGGTAAGCTCTCACGAGTGCCACTAAGGCTGTCTGCGGAAGCTCGGTGTATTGAACAAGGTGAGACGGTTCTTCTCGGCCCAGCATTTGTGTCTTTTATACAAGACCGAGGTTCACTCCTTCGTGGAGCACTGCTCTCATCTTTGGGACGGCTATGCGCAGTATTTGCTTGCAGTCCGCATTATCGACTGTCCTGAGGTCACCCAGTCTCTAGAGCCCCTGCACTTGCGAAGAGATGTTGCCTCTATGGTAGTCCTCTATCGCCTTCATCACGGAGAGTGTTCTGACGAGCTCTTCCAATTGGTCCCACCTTCTCCCTTCCTCTACACACTACACACTACACACTACACACTACACACTACTACAATACACGTGTTGGCCTGAGGAGTCACCGTTTGAGAATAGAAAATATACGGTCCCGAACTAAACGTTTTGGCTCTTCTTTCCTGTGCCGATCGGTGAAAGCCTGGAATTCACTACCAGCGCACGTGTTTCCTTCCCACTTTGATCCCGGGTCTTTTAAGCGGGGCGTGAAAAAGCATCTTACTACTAGACATACAATGAGGATTGTGACCACCACTAACGTCCCCTACTACGTTACTGAGATCAATTTATTGGCAAAATTATGTTGTTTTACACACCTACCTACCTACGGTCAGCTTATTGCCGTCAACCGGACCCCATATCACTGGATACATACAGTCTCGTACACGTCGTATATTATTTCATTACTCCCTATGCAATTATACCATCCACTTTAAGACGTATTAGCAATTTATTATTAATTCTATAAATGAACATATTGAGCACATCTTGATATTCAAGTTATCATAACATAGCTCGGTACACGAATAGAAGACCGGGACTATTTAATATCAAAAACATTGTCCTATATGTATTTGAACAAACATTTCATTGTATTATTTGAGGGACACCTTAACATATAAAAATAATTTGTCTTTCTGAGCAAAATGTTGCATGACTTTTGTACCTCGTTGTATCGCGTATTGGCTTAGGATCACGTATATATCCTAGACATCAATAATTCAACGAGCTGCAGTCAGACAAGCTTGAAATAACAATGGATCAAAGTTTTACTAGAGCTTTGTGTACAGAGCTTTAAGAAGGAAGCGGGTTGATAGTGGACTAAGTTGCGATCCTTTTATTGTTTTAAATTTGTTTGAGTTTAATTCAAGCTCCCTCTTTTGGTAGTGGTAGAGCCATGCTTAGGCACGAATGGGCCGGCTCGACCGGTGCGATACCAAGGCCTCACAGAAAACCGGTGGTGAAGTAACGCTTGCGTTGCATTTCCCCGAAATGAGTGAGGTTTCTGGAGGCCTCCTCTCGTCTTCCCCATCTCCTAATTTTTTATGAGTTTTTTATGAGTTTTATGTAAGGACTTGTACTATCTGCTCTAAGGACATAGTAGTCTAGCCTGTCACATAATCTGTGCGTTGTTGTAGTTGTAGTTTACTGTATTTATACACAATTCTTAGAACGTTCCGTAATTATTTTAAAACTGTAACATATCATTCATAGGATTCAAGACTGACTGACTACGAAGATAGTAGTACCTACAGGTATTTTATGATAGCTTATTTTAACTATTATATTATAAGTCTACTTTTAAATCAAAACAATTGTTGCACGTGAATATAGAAACCGCCTTTGGTTTATACTGATTTATGATAATATAAAAATACCGGTAAGCAGTAGTGTCAAAAAAATACCCATCGCACTCATTTTACATCACAACTTTTTAATAATTACAAATAGTTTACGAATTACCGTAGGAGAGCCATGCTTAGACACAAATTGGCCGGCTCAACCGGTGTAATATCACGGCCTTGCAGAAAATCGGTAGCTAAGCAATGCTTGCATTGTATTTCCGAGTGAGTGAAGGTACAGTAAGCGTAATTACCCCTTTCGTCTTTCCCCACTCTTTCTTTCCACTTCCTTATCACCCCCAAACGCGCACTTTTGACTTTTGAGATAGATAGATTAGGTGTTCATTGGCGGCAGCTGCCACTTACCATCAGGTGACCCATCTCTTCCTATGTCTCCCTATATAATAATAATAAAAAATAGTAGACAAAACAACAAGCAATTTTTGCCAAAAGCTTAAAATAGCTTGTAACTTAGACCACACGAGATCAGGCTTAGTTTTTACCTGATTGACAGCCAAAGCGCCGCCAGTATACTAAGACCTTCCTTGTTCTTCAATCCTCAAATAACACTCACAGTTCGTACCACCTTGACGGGTTATCTTATATCAGTCATATGCTAATCGTATTACATCTATTAAGAAGTTTGAAACTGGTACTTCTAATGTAAATCACACGCATTAGACATTTAAATATAATTCCTTGTAACTTATGCAAGTGCAGTTGAAGCGGTTAATCCCACCCAAATGGGCATTACGTACTGTGAACAATGTCGACATATCTACCTTTTAATTTAAAACGATTTTAGTTTTACATGAGGTTACGCAGGAGGGTACGCTGGATATCGGCTAGAATGTAGGAACAAATTTTAGATGGTCCGTTGACAGTCTTACGTTATTGATGAGTAACAAACATAACTATTTATGTCATAGTTAACGGATTTACTTTTAGTGCTAAGATAAGGTACGTTAGCTACATTATAAGACATACTCAAAACTTAAACTCCAAACGTAAACCATCGTAGCCGAAATCGGCATGGGATAAAAGGTGACGAGCGACTAAATTATTCTAAAATTTAAATTTCTTTTATTAATGGTTTAATATTGATCCTGGACATTCGTAAAAATATACCTATACATAAAAATAGCGTGGGTAAGAACCTATGTCAGTGAGGATCGCTTAGCCCTCAGTTCGCTACCCGGGCCTGGTAATTCTCTTGCACTTTGTTTGGCTTCAGTACGGCAATGAGCGTGCTGCTAAACGGTAATAAAGATTGAAAGACAATAAACACCCACAATAAAAATATTTCTATTGAAATCACCTTCAGGTATTATAATATCAGGTACTTATTATAATTCTTATACTACTGGAATATTATAGATTTCTATAGTATATTCAATAGTTCATTATAGCACTTTTAGATAGTATTGGGCTACACCTAGTAAGTAAAATTGACACTGACGTTTATAATATAACATACTAGCTTTTGAACCTGGCTACGCTCGTGTTAAAATAAATATTGCAGACCCTCGAGTATAAGTTATAAGTATAGTTAGTTTTGCTTGAGTATCTAACATTGGTAGTCGATGATTTTGTACATCTAACTGGTGTATGCAAAATTTGAAATCAAGAATTGTTGAAACCCCAAATCTGGATGATATTTCATAATATACGGGTCCCAAAGCAAGTCTCATATCTACGAGTATAACTCGAACTGGCTGAGAAGTCAGAAACCCTCTAACAAAATTATTTTTAATAAATTAATAAATTTATTACATTCTGAAAAGGTTTTATATAATTTACAGGTATATTGTAACACAAACTTCTCCTAACACATTACTACTACCTCTTACTTTTTAAATGTGACATGTAAGAGGTTTGCGCCTGTATTAAGATGCATTAGTATGTATATCCTTAGTTTTAATTAACAATTAGTGATATTATTATTGTGTTTCAGGGAACTTTCAGTAGCTGTTTAAAGTTTAAAAAATATTCGATAGACTCCTTCTATACCTATAGGAATAATTATCTTTTCACATGAAGACGTTTGTAATATATTACTTCAAAGCCCTTCAAGACTTAAGCGAAATACCTAATAAAAAAAATCAAGGGGAAATTCTAATGAAACAGAGTTCTTTAGAAATTAATATTTCTTTATTTTAACCATTCTTTCAGTATTTTTACACTTACAATAAAATCAATATTTACATAAATGCCATTAACTTATAAAATATATTTACATGCAATACAAACTTAACTATTCCTTTGGAATGCACAAATATTTGGACGGAACCGTATTCCAATACTTACTTATCTTAACGTTGTCTAAAAATAATTAATTACAAAAAAAAACTAAACTAACAATAATAAATTTGAGCTAAAATATAGATGATAATATTTAACAACAATTTTAAATGCGTAGAATAGGAAAAGTGTAATATACATAAATCAAGTTTCTATTCTAATTTTTTTACGTGGTACACAATTTTAGAAAATCGATTTAAATACACAAGCCGACTTCTTTCTCTTCTTAGCTAACAGAGATTCAACTAAATTTCGACCTTGAAATTCTTCAAAGTTTCAATTCGTCAGAAGATAGTTAAGAATAAAACGTCATGAATAATCCACAGGTGACCAGATCACGATAAAAAATTGACTAATAAGTTGCTGATACCGAAGCGTCCGCTAGTCTTATTTCATAAAAAAGAGGTACAATCGTCGAACTTCAGTTTTTTTTTTTTAACAAACTGTTCAGTGTGTGAAAAGTTGCTTGCGAGTGTTTTGTGTTGAAACGTCCAAAATAAAAGTTTAAAAGTTAAGAAGTGAAAGATGAATAAGCCATTATATCGTAATGTATTATTAGACATGGACATAGAATACAAGACACAGAAAAATACGAAAATTAAGTTAAATAAAAATATTTAAATTTGACTGGACAGAAACAAATCCTCATTGAAAATCTGGTAAAAAGTGAGTCATAATAGTAATTTTATTGGTCAAATAAGTTCAACAATGCTTCAGAGATGATAAAACATTGAGTTTCAAACTTTAAACATTTCTAGCTTATTATAAATTAGTTTCACATTTTATAAAACAGTACTTGAGCCTCAAACGAATAGTATCTTCGTACTCCAAGCAATGGAATTTCGAAAATATACACATTCATATAGTCCTATTAATAAACAAACGTTTCAAAATAAAGGTCAATGGATAGCCTATTTTATTCAGATCTCTAATCAGCTATAAGCTTCTGACGCCAACATGTTCTTATCAAAACTACCATTATGTCCCTGCAACATAATACTGTAAAAAACAACTTTTAAAGTTATTTAAAATCAATTTTTTGTACCTATTTAAACTTACATAAACTAAAAGTTTTAAGTAACCATTGCTCTTTCAGGTGGTATTGGCACCATGTGGTTGTAAGTGAACCTTTGGGAGTAATCTGGTAGTTTAAGTGTGGTATCCGACCATGGTGGACTTGGGTTCCACCGCTCCATGCCGTCTGTTTCGTCCAAAGTAAGCGGTGGTGGAGCTAGTCTCATTCGTTTAGCGCTAGGGTATTCCATTGCTGTGGGTGGAGAAAAATAGTAAATAAAGTGAAATTGCTTTGCTTGATACTTTAGTCTCAAATATATTTTAAAATGGAATAAAATATGAACAATGTTTTGGGGTAAAGTAAAATTTTACATAAATATGTTTATCGGTAAGCAAATTGATGTAAAATTTTATTGAGATATATATTTTTGATAAAAAAATCTTGGCACGCGTATCTGCCGGCACAAGTATGAAGTTATATTAAACAAAACAAAGTCCAATTTTTTACACCAAAAGGCATGTATTATTTGTTTTTGCACTGATAGCTGTGAGCGCAACAAGAGAATGATGATATCCCTGCTATTATTAGTGCAGAAAATATCGTTTCATCATCATCATTTGAAAATTTACACTAATGCGTAAGTTGCTCTGGATCTGATCTTATTGATTCCGAGGCAATATTATGTAAAGTGAAGTTACTGATATTAATTGATTCTTATGCTGTTCATTAGCTTCTTAATTAAGATATTTTTTCGAAAATTTGATGTAAAATAGGCAAGAAGCCTACCTGAACATACGTCTTCACCGTGTACATAGAAAGTTGTATAACGGTATATGGTAATTGAAACAAAATTACCTTCAATAGCAGTACTCGTGCATGGTTCTTGGACGTGGTAATTAACTCGAGGATACTGTTCATAGTACTCTCTCTTCCCATGATGAGGGTACATGTACATATTGCTGTTAACCACTATGTCTGGTGAAGGGTCGTAGTGATGTGGTGATCTGGGAACGATTGAATAAAAAAATGATGGAGAAACTTTCTAGGTAAGGTAGTAAAAGTAATTTTTATTACCTTTTTTTCTCAATAAATACCCTAATCTATAAAAATACGTGCATATAATCCTATAACGACTTTTCCCTTTCCTTAATAGCAATATTCATCCTATTTGTATCCGCGGATAGGGCGTGAGCGTATGTATATATTGATGCTCACGGTCACGCCAGTTGCTATTTTTCATCATAAATTAAAATGATTTGAAAGTTTGTAAACCTATTAAGTCTACTGTAATGAAAAAAGAACGTCAGTTGTAAATAACAAGAATAACGATATAAAATTATATATATGTACATATAAGATGACTGCTGTTTACACTGTAAAGCAATCATTGTAGTTCATACATTGATCACCATATTGCAAAAAAAATACGAAGGATATTTTTTAAGGAGATTAAGTACTTGGGTGAAAAATCAACATTGTTATATATATTATAAGCATTGACCATAAACGTGGCTGAAATCATTCTATATTAGTATCTATAAATATTTTATAGTAATGAGTAATAATATCCTTAGTAAACATCGTACGTCAAAACCAATACTGAAACACATCAAACAACAAACTACCATACGAAGATTCATAACCCTTTTCGAGTCAGCCTTTTCATATTTGGTTTATATTGACCAACATATATGTAAGTGTATTTGAGATAATGAGATATAGATTAATATGAACTTTAATGCAATGAAATTAAGAGTTTTCTGTTTTGGATGTGATGATAAAATATGGTTTGTAATAGCGACTTTACAATAAATATGGTAATGAAAGGTGTCAAATTACGCGGACAGACGGACAGTCAGATGAATGGACGGGGTGATGATTTTCTTATTTATAATATTCTCTCGGTGTGACATGACGGATACAAATTGTACGCTCGACCTTATTCTTATTTTGTTTGTCTGTACATATTAAGTGGTTTTGTTGATTCAGTTTCAATTTTTTAAGATTATGATAAAAATTTTTAGTTTATGAATATGGAGATTAACAATGTTGATTCTATTTTTAATTATAAAAATATATGTAGACTTTAGTCACATCCTCACGAATACGTAAATTTGGGACAACACCGCCATTTGACAATACATCTTTTATTGTGTTTAAATGTTATATCTTATGTAAGGTATAATATATTATGATTTATGACCATTTACAGCGTATATGAATCTCATTCGATGACTGGTAGATTGTGATTTAAAACAACATACAAAGCTTGAGACACTCGACTCACACAACGAAGGTTGCTGAGATATCCAGAGCTCAGAGACGATAGGTAGACTGGACTTTGGGATATATTCATTCTAACCAGTATTCAGACCTAGGTTGAAATTTAACCACAATTAGTAATTTCATTCTTAAAAAATATTATTTCACTTTATTTTCCAAAAACTTACAAAAGAAAAACAGATGATTCTTCACTGTTTTGACTTTGCTTATTTATATGTATATATGTACATTAAACTGGTTTTTACTGGCTCACCTGTCTTCACTAATAGTAGACTGAGGAGAATGAGTAGAATAATCCACTGGACCTCTCTCCGAATACACTCTTTCACAACCGCTGTAGTCTTCCATGGTCTTCGGTTGAACATAAGCAGATACATGATACCCCGCATACTCTAATTCTTGGCTCTCAATGTAGGGGTATTCTTGATAAGGATCTTGGTAACACTGATCTCTTCTAAAGAATTTCTGGCATCGAGGGTCTAGCATTCCACATGACTGGTTCTGGTAACCATAGTATTGGTATAACCAGGAGTTGGCTAACATTATTGCCGCTTCTTCTTCACTGTTAATAGAATATTGAGCTGTAGTGTGGTTGCTTAATGTTATCACTTAGCATGTGCAGAATAAAACAGTAAAAAGAGGAAATTTTATTAATTATCTTTTAACGCTGATTTATGCAATGATTTGCAACTGTTTCTTGTTAATAACACGTAATGAGATCTCCATAAAGTTAAACAAATAATTTTATATAAGCACCTTAAAATTTGATTAGTAGCTACAATAAATTGCCTCGGTGTGTCCGTAGCATCTTTCACTTGCAACACGACGTGTACCCAGAGGAACTGACCGTTACGTTGTTGCAACTTCACGAGCAATATGCAACATTTGTCTTGTTCGGATTGTGTTACTGTAACAATTAATATGCGTTTATTTCATGGTGCTACGTTGACAAACAATACATGCAACATTCTCTCTGTTTTGTTTTATTATATTATAGGAGGATACACGAGCTGACGGGTCACCTGTTGGTAAGTGACTTGATTTCACTTCAACAGTTGCAACTCAAGAGCCCCAAGAGTGTGCGCCCTTTCCGGTAGCGGAAGGGAAGAGGGGAAACAGGGGAAAGGAAAAGAGGGAGAGGAAGGGAAAGGGAGAAGGGGAAAGAGGGGAAGGGAAAAGAAGGAGGGGAAACAAGGGAAGAGAAAGGGGGTAGGGCCTCCGGTAACTTCCCATTACTCGGTCATACAATGCAAATATTGTTTAACAAGCCGGCCCATACGTGCTGAAGCGTGGCTCTCCCCCGTTACTCTGATCATAAACGCATACCGAATTAGCCATAGCCTAACCTCGGGCGATGCCAGGTTTAGAATAAACTTTTCACAATCAATGTATTTTGCAATAATTAAAACACTTCCGTGTTTCAAATTTGAATAGGCTACATCTGAATCCTACTAAGAATCTTCTTGCCGGTAAGAAATTTAGTAAGACTTCTTACGATTTTTTCTATTTCTATTATTCTATACTGACAACATTTAAGTGACACCAGTGATATTAGGAACGTTACATTTGTCAGTAACCCCTTAAATGGAGGCTTCTGTAACATAACTTAAAAGTGGTTAAAAAAATAATAATGTCAAAACTGAAAATTAATTTGCATTAAGTAAGTAATTGAAACTCATTGAAAATGTGAAAGCGTGCACACTATTAAAAACTTGTAGCTTAGAGTTAGGTTTTGTGTTAATATTGAACACAACTTAATTACCGAAAAGTTAGGTGTAATAGAATTCTACACATGTAATTGGCCTGTCAGTAGTAAATGGATTTTAATTCAATAACTAAAATATCCAAGTCAGTTGTTTTTTAGAAAACTTCTTCTACGTGAACTTTTTACTTTCGTAAGCTAAATTAAACTTTTATAGATGTTTAAAAAGTAATGTTCTTGTGCAACCTTTCTTGTTATATAGTATATATATATGTATATATAATAGTCATGGGAGACTTCCACAATGAGTGGTAATCCAACGAAACTCACCTGGTCTTATTTCTAATGGAGATCAGTCCGCACTAGCAGTCTAACGGTGTAATTTAAGACTGAACTTCCTACAACGATATTTAGTTTTCATACCTTATACCTGCTATTTACCCTTTTTTATATAGAAATTTAGAATCGTGAGTCACACATATTCTTGTTTAGACCCCCCCCCCCTCCAAGCTAAGCTAAATAATCGCAAGTCCGACGCCTCAGCCATCATGCTTCCGCCGCTTATGTTTTCAAGTGTAAGCATGAACGTTTATATTTATTTTTAGTTTCTTAACATGTAATATAATATATAAATTATATTATTTATCTATCAATAGTACATTTTACCTTTGCATTGAAAGATAAATCAGACGTCGCTAACACTATTAATCAATTGAGATGGAAACTATTGATGGTGATTATGAAAAGCATAGTCATGGCCTATCTAAATCCATAATTATTATCAATATTTATACAGGTTGTTGCAGAAAGGTATTGAATAATTTTATTAGCATTACAAATAAATTGTTTTAGCTTTCTTGGTAGATGTTTTTTGCTTATATAGTAGTACTAGCGGACCCGACAGACGTTGTCCTGCATGATATTTCAAGCGATTAGCATCAATATAGATAAATAACCTATGTTTTTTTGTGTGAATTACAACTATTTCCTGTTTTTATTGTTATGCAAGTGAACAGTAAATTGATTTATCGATCAATTTTAAGGTTTAATTGTTAGTTTATAAAATAGAATTTTTGAATTTAACACTTACGAATTTTCCTAAATCTACATCATTCGCGGGGTTTGCTGTATGAACCTTAAACATGAGCACACCTTTCTATAGCACCGTGTATATTAACCAAAACTTAAAATATTAGTCAACGCTCAATACAATAAACGTCCCATTTTTATTATATTAATACAGTACATTTTTATGTACATACAAAAGTAATTATAGCGCCATTGAAATTACTAACATTATGTAGAATAATAACATTAAAAGGTTATCGACATCTCAAGACTGAGGCTCAAGATTCTTTTACATAATTAATTATTTAGATTCAGTCTGAATATCTTAATAGAATTAGCACTAAGATACCCGTGTCGACCGATTGACCAGCATGTTGAAACGGTATCGTCATAGTCAATTCTATAAATGGGTATCAATTGTATAGTAAACGGATAAATATATCAAATATTAATAAATTATATAATGAAAAAGTATATTAACCATCTATTATACAATTTAAAAGGTTTATGCTATAAAATATATATGTATATATAACTAGAGGATAAAGAGGTCTAGCGGGGTCGCCTCCATGAGGTGGCCAAGTCTGTCAGGGTTCACAGGGATTTCCTTTCTAGGGTGCATCCCTGCCCTGGCAAGAACACTGTGTGGTTGTAGTCGGTTCAAGTCCGACATACCATCTCACCGTAAGGTCCCGGTGAGGTGCAGACCCGTGGTGGTTTCCACGCAAGAAAAAGACCATAAAGGGGTCGGACTTTCCGGCAATAGTCAGTTCAATCAAAATATATGCGATATGTCTTCGATCTATTGATTATACTTCCCAACGCATCCGTTACTAACGTTACAACGTTACTTAGAGGAACCAAAAACCAATTTGCTAAAATTTGGGTTTTTATTACACCTTTGACTACCACTGTACAGAAGTGAGTGTATGTATGTACATATGTAATAAGTGGGTATGAAACGGTACTCTCATTATCAAAAAAGGATAAAAGAAAGTGACGTGTGTTTCCACGAATATATTTCAACCAGTCTTAGAATGAAAAAGCGAACTGCACACTGGCCAAAAACAAATTGCAGTACCCAGTCATAGCTGCATAGCCAAGAATCCATATGCTAGAATTAGATACTTACTAAGTCTATGTTTGCTCTGGGCTTCTCGTAAACTATCCCAATGTATTAACTGGTACCACGAAACATCGGCTAATTCAGATTTCTTCCAACCCAAATACCATTCACCACTGAAAAAAAAGAATTCAAATGAAATAAAAAAGTTTCATAACGATTCATTCGGGGACACTATCCGGATGTTTAATACAGAGAAGGGATGGTACTAACGGTACCACGGTAACGGGTTCAAGTTAAGATTAAAGAGCATCAACGGCGATGATATCAAATTAAGTAGATGTTATTATAGACAATTTTGAACTAGACCATCAATTTGAATTGTCAAAGTATTGAAACATTAAATAACAGTAAGCTTATTTATTGATGTATTAAATTATATTTTTTTGTCTTCTCTAATCATAGGTAGCCATTATATGCCGTTCTCATTATCATATTTGTACTCGTAAAAGTAATAATTATTTTTGCTAGATCGGAGATGAGTATAGAAAATACATAATGTATGTTGGACAAAAACCGAGAATCCGTTGGTCCAACATACATTATGTATTTTCTATACTCATCTCCGATCTAGCAAGTGCTTATCTGATACTATACATAACCTCTGTATTTATTTTTTAAATTATGTATAACTTTGAATAGTTTAATAAAGGCCTGTTTAAACGATTTTTAATTGATACAAACTTTAACGTACGAACTTGAGGAACTCATAAATAACAATCATGCTGGTTGATAAATAAAAAAGATCAAACGCATCTTGTCTCACTCACTCATTTCCCAATTAATGAAATTATTTATTTCGTAATTAAACGCGCGAGGCTTAAGAAAACATTGGTGTTAATATTTATTGAATCTAAAATAGGCTTCAAAGTTTGTAAGTAACGTTTGGAGTTAACTTATTTCATATTCCAACAATTAATCTTATTCAAAATTGATTTAAATATACCGCTATGTAATGAAATCAATTGGTAGTCAGTCTTCAAGTCGTTGGTACTATCTACAGACAAGGAGCGGAATCTTTTTTGCTTAAAACTTCAATTTAATTTGCTTGCATGCTTTTACCTTGCTTTTGAAAAAAATCGTTACAGAATATTTACAAAGCTACACTAAATAATATCACTGATTCCATTTTCGAAATATGATATCAGAGCGAGGTTAGAAAAAACATGTTAAAGGTGTGCGCCGTAAAAATTGTATATACTCAAATCCTATAGATTTATTTTCAGATTCATTGAAGTGTCTCCATTAAGTTCACATACATACATTACGCCTATATCCCAGAAGGGACAGGCAGAGGCGTCTCAAACTTTTTGTGAACAGTAATTTAGTCCAATTTACGTAATAGGGACAAGCCTTTTGCCGTGATGTATATATTATCTAAAAGATAACAGTCAAGTGAACATATACATATATAAATACAACATATACAAATAAAACACTATGTATGTGTCTTACTTTGTATCTACATGCAGTATCTTCATATCCATGGAGTGTACGGTAGTGAAGACATTGGTAGCGCCATGTACTACACATTCGCGGGTTTCAGGCATTGCGAGTGGCGTACAAACGCATAAAAATACAGGCTCGTTGCGACTGCATAAAGGTAGGTAGGAGACATAATGGCCGCGGATAAGGACTACCTGAAAAAAGATATTAAGTTACTTAAACTACCTCGAAACGGTTCACCAACAATCCAAATTAAAACACGAAAAAATCTCTATATATGTCAACCTAAGAACACAGGCACAGGCTAAGGAGAAAAATAAACATAAACATTCGGAAGTACATTCAAAGAGTTTACCAATGACCTAAGTATGTTTTCTCTTTAAGTACTATAAGACGTTAAATTAAAAAATATGTTACATTGTAGATTTTATCTATGAAACAGAGGTAGAATAATAAAAATATGTTATTGAAAGGATTTCTAAGACTAAGAGATCCACTCACTTTTTGGTCACCGAATCTCATTTGCCTCCTGGCATTTCTTGACACATTCATTCTACAGAAGAAATGCCTATTCTTTGGTACATTTTCAGTCTCTCCGTTACCTCCTCTGTTCAACTCCATTTGAACTGTTTGGTGGTCCTGTCTATCTATTATATCGTACACACTATCACCGTGTATTAATAAATCCTCCTGAAAGACAAAAAAACATTTAGAAACATCGAAATTTTAAAGTATGTCCCAAAAAGTCCAAGTGATTCAAACCTACCATTGAATGCCCTAAGTATTCTGCCGCATTTTCCGATATATACAATAGTTTTCCATTCTGAGTCATCATCATCATAAAACCGTTCATTGCCTGAAAAACATTGTAAACTAAGTTTATGTGTTTTTGTCATACGGTCGTAAACTTGAAAAATATATGTAAAACAAACCTTAGAAAACCCAATATTAGGTGTGGGAGTGGATTGTTCCTGATACTGATAGCTGAAGTCGTGACTTTTGAACACTAAAACAGAAAGAAAGACGGTAATATGGGTGAAGTAATAGCAACGGTAGATAAGATAGCGAACTAAATGCATTTTAAACGTCTTAATATGCCTTTTCGTGACTGAAGGTGAGTTGACAAAAAGTTTGGGAGACGACGTAGTGAGATGAAGGATAAGGGAGGACGTGATGAGCCTGGCCAAAGATTTGGAGCATGAGAACTTTACGGGGAAATCTTACACGGAAATGACGAGGAACTTGTTAGTGCACGACTTTGTAAAACATTGCAACAATTTAATGTTTTACAAGGTGTTCGAAAAATTATAACGCACTTTATGGTACGTAGGTAGAGTAACATACATACGTATGTTGGCAGTATTAATTTTTTCTCGCTGGCTTAACGTGAGTAATTAGGTTAACGTTTAAATTATTGCTTTCCGTGAATACCTTTAGATCTTACAAGATAAGCGATAATAAAAAAAGTAAAAAGTTTTATTATGTATAAAATAAGCCTAAATTTTATATATACATATACACTAGGATTAATTCATTTACAAACGATCAAACAACGGACACAAAGAACACCCATACTCAGAACAACAATTTGAGGATTACACAAAGTGTTGTCCCGTGCGGGGATCGAACCCACAACACTCGGAGCGGCAGCGTAGTGGCGAGGTAACCACTTAAACCACTGAAGTCCACGCAGTCAAGTTGTTGAAAGGATTTGTTATTACAACAGTACCGAAGTACGACACCTTCCAATTACATAATTATGAAAACGACTTCTCTAACATGTATGCCATCAACATGTACATATATTACAAAGCTTACCTCTATTTTATACGGAATTCAACCTAAAAACCGATATGTAAATCACATTTAAAATTATTCTGTTATATGAATACAATACATATAATCCTAATAACAAGAGAATCTTCCTTCAATAGAAAAAGCACAGAATAAACAAACTTAGAATATAAGTTTATGTTAATGTTAAAGTAGTGATTCAAATCAATTATAGCGGAATTAAGCAATTACATTTTTTTTTAAATTAATACAATTCAAAACATTTATTTGTAGTACATCTAATTAATTCTAGGCGATCATTCATTCTATCAAGATATTTAAAGATATATGAGTTTAACAGGTACAAGTTCCTTACTAGTGCTTCAAATAGTAACCGTCTGATTGTAATTGTCTGCTATTGAAGGCATTGATGTACGACGTCTATTACTTTATCTGATTTCTTCTTGTGATTTAGAGATAGCGATCTCCTATTTGAAACACCAATAAATGTTACTCTACTATAATGTACAATAAAACTTCAAGTATGTATATGTCTTGTATTCAATGTCAGTTTTTTATCAAGCATCGTTATCCACTGCTGACATAATATCTTTTGTCTCTTTTACAGCATTGTAGTCATGCATTGACTCTTTATTTCCACTACATGTTTAATAAGGAACTACTTATTATTTTGTTTTTAAACGTGTTTTCACGAGCCCTGTGTTTTCCTTTCAACATTTTATCCCTCCGTATGTTATACTAAACCCTCACATTAGACCGGTCATAGTGCATTACCAACAATACATTTTGCCGGTTTTGTAGGTGATTAAAATGGCTAAAAGTCATCGATCTTTTGAATCCTGACCTAGCCTGTTTCATTTTATAACGCGTTCACAAATTGTTACGTGGGTGTGCTGGGAACATTCTATTGTAATGAGTAATGCCAAAAGTAGTTCACGGCTCTCAATAAAGTGATCTTGGTAGAGGTTGTGGTTATTGTATAGTTATTATTTGGTAATACAGCTTAGATATGTTCGTCAACTTTTATTTGTGTCTGATATTACAGTGTTTGTAAAGCCCCCCGCGATACAGGAATAAAAAACGAAAAAGAAATCATTTTAATAGACGAACTGGACGCCTGAAACTGGATCTACCTCGTTAAATCTAGTGTCTGTTACTGTCTGTATATATTCATGTTATATTATTATACATGTAATTAGAGATATGGTACGGAGCAGTATGGTTCTTGGCGGAGTAGAATGTAGTGAAAGGCGACTAAGGGATTCGACTGTTATCTGTCACTATAGGACCGGTTGTCGGATATAGAGTTGCTCTTTTAAGTCTGTAGAACTAAGTTTTGGTTGGTAAAATGTAGGCGAGAGTGTATGTGTGTTATATGTGTGTTATATGTAATGTCACGTTGATTTTAAGTTTTTTTAACGTTTACACAGGCCACTAAAGACTTTCCGTAGACTACTGCATTCACTAATGTCATTTTTTATGGTACGTAAGGGCTAATTTCAGTTCATTGACCACCCGAACATGGACCACCCGAAGGGCAACAGGCATGTGAAGTTATGTGCACCGACAACCGCCTAAAACAATTACCATAATTTAGAATTCGAAATTTGTCTTCTACTAATATTATCATTAACTTCAACCCGTCCCACTTGGAATACACGTTCTGCATTTGAATTGGAACTTGTTAGCACTCGCAGATAATTAGCTAATTACTATTTGAACGTATGAGACAGAATTGTTGTACCTTGCTGGAAATAGTTCATCTTCCTGACATAGACACAAACAAGGGCCATGAGTTGGAGTTGTGAGAGTCGTTGCCTCGTCGATGGAGGTAACGGCAGCAAGTCCCGAAGATTCGAGATCTCCGCATTGATGAGATCGCGCCGCATCTTGCTTGCGCCTTTTGTTGATTTTGTTGGCTCGAATCTAAACAACACAAAGATCATGTTTGAGCTTGACTCAAAATACAAATGATTATTTGTTATAATTATATGAAACTTATTATTTTTTCCTCTTATTCTAGCCATATTGTAAAAGGTAAGTGGCACGCTAGTCGGGGACTTCATAAGCATATGCGCACACTAAGTATGTACCTGTAGGCTTCAGCGAACGAATTGAAATAGAACGCGTTTTTAACACATCTTTATGAGTAAATAACTAAGATAAGTAAATAACCATATGTACAAATATATGGACGTAAATTTTGAACTCCTTGTTATTGTCATATCGAAATGAAACTTTATATATATAGAGTGGATATATGCTACTATAATTAAAAGACTTGAAGATGATCTAATGTAACTATCGGGGGGGATCGGGGGCATAATAGGAACCTCTAGAATTTAGGTTAATTTGATTTCTAATAACGAGTCAAATAAATCACACTCAAAGATAAACGTATTTTTTAGTTTTAACCTATTATAATGAGCTTAATTTACAAATTGAACAAATTTAGTTGAGCAATAAAGATTTATCTACTTTGCTGTCAAAATACACTCACTACAATGTAGACAATTATTTTAAACAAGCAAATTCTAAGCAAAACTATTATAAAACTATTCCTGTTTTACTAAGAAGAAATTTATTTCACTCGTAGGATGTTAAAACAATGCACGGATGCAATGTTCCGGACAGGTGTCCCTTGTCATTCACTTATGAACATAGCATCTCTTACAAGCGTTGTGTAATCGCCGTGCCGACTAGGCGCGCATGCTTTGATTTATCGTCATATTAGTTGTCTAATTCAATCAGAAATCTGTATTCTATCAATGACACCATCATTCCTAAAATAATAATCTATGAAGAGGCACTATTTTGAGTAACTATCTATCAGGATTCTTCAGCAGAAGTAAATGCTGTTTGAAGAATTAGTTTAGTAACCACCCTTGTCATTTAGACGATGACTGCTAGAGATATATCGTGGTCGAATAAAATAACTATGACTGTTTTCTTTTCTAGATCTGTACTTAAATTTTGTTGATCGGCTTATATTCTGCCGATTTGTGAGTGGTCAATATTTTATGACCCTATATTACATATAGTTCTTAAGTGTTTAAGGGTTAACTAAGAGGAAATAGTGACCCTTTTTTAACTTTTCACGGGATCAGAAAGGAGGGTTCGTTCTACTAAGAAGTGTCTAGAAATGGAAACTAAAATGTTTTTGGATCTGTCGTGTATACCGGCCTTTGGCCGGATGTTTTAAATTATTTGATGTTTCAATACAGTAGGACTACGCTCCCAGTTCCCTACTGCTTTTCAGGACTCACCTAATTAATGTGTTTATCGCATTGTCATTATTTGAACTATATAAATGTCATATTCAGACTTAGTAGAGCTTACAAAAAGACTTATTACCATAAAACAATCATATAAAATAGCAAACTTAGGTGATACTCTGGTCACGTACAGGAAGTATTGATATACTGCATTGCACGGATTTTCCCTACATTTTATAATAGTAGCGTCAATAGGCCTTTGTCACATCGACACAGATGATGCTTAGAATTTTTAAGGAAAGTTAGCTGACGCGTTTACTGATATTTTGACAGAAATGGATTTTTCTTATTTCTACTCATGTTAACATAAGAGTGTCGCTAACAAGACTGTCAATGCCATGCCCGACTTGAAGAACCTCAGGCATTAAGATAGTTTTTGCAAGTAGGTAATTCCAAATTGAGTGTATGCTGAAGGGAATTCCATTTTTGAACTTTGATCACCATGACATACACATACATATATAACCTTATTATCAGTCATTCAATCAATGAGAACACTGCAGTCCACTGTTCGACATAGGCCTCTCCTTAAATGCGCCATAGAACCCGATCCTCCGCCTTCCGCATCCAGTTGTTTCCAGTCATCTCGGTAAACTGAACCATAACCTATTTGGTTATAAAGAGTTGTGGTTTAAGCTGTCGGTCAGTGTACACATTGTCCATATTCTATTTCACCAACGTTGAACTCAGACGATTGCAGAATCGCAAACTTAAAGATTCAAATTGTATAAATAAATCTGTGGATTAGTAGAAATAAAAATAAATGGAATCGATTGATGCGAAACTGAATGATTATTATCGTGTGATCTGACGTTAACGTGTTTATGTAAACTGCGCACGCGCAGGATGTATTGATATATTACCACGGAGACTTCAAAATGCAAATTGTTTTTTCTGCACTTGTTTTTATTTTTGGAAAGTGCTTACTGTAGTACTAAGGATTGTATTAAGTTTATTACTAAAAATAAAAGGATAGAGTATATATATAGTGTTAGTAATACGAGTAATACATATATACATACACTCACGCCGCCATCCGCGAAGTTGTAGGCAGAGGCGTCATTGACATTTATCCGATTTCAATTTAGTTCCATTTAGGTAAAGGGGGCCAGCGCTATTGTCATTATCCGAGCACTTTTGGAAATTAGGGAAAATTGGAGTATGTTGACAAGAATGACAAGAGAGAAAGGATAGAGAAGTGATATGTACACATTTATTGGGGAGTATCCGCAATAGCTCAAGCAAGTCAGGGTCGCATTCCTATAACTCGAACTAGCTGGTGCCAGATACCATTTTTCTTTGCATTCAAAACTATTTTTATAAAAATAAATAAATATGTTTTTGCTAAAAAATAATTTCTTTATAACTTATTTACGATTATTTTAGTATAATATATAACTATCCAGTATTTTAGTACAATTATGTCCACAACATGATTGTATCGAAAGGTCAAATACGAAGAATAAAAAACTGAACTGTGTTACCTTAATAGTACTATTATTACCATTTATTTAAAAATAAATAAATTGTCTACTAAACAGAGAAAAAGGTAAGGAAGTGTCTTTCCGACCGTCCACAGCATGTTAACATGCGCTTACGCACCCGTCGCTCCGCGGAGCGCATGCGGGGCCCTTTCATCTCACCTGGGAGTCCTTTTTGTACCTCCCGACTTTTTATTTGAGTGATTAGATTTTTTTCGAACATCGTTAAGTATGATTGTGGGAACGATGGTCAGTGTTATTAATTCGATTGAATGGATTGTTTGTTTTCGATGATCGATTGGCGTAATAGCGAATAAATTTGATGATTAATAGATTTTCGTGTGTGTTCTCAGCCTTGGTTGCGTGTATTTGTCATTTTTAAGTGGTGAGCAGTGTTTAGTTTTTAGCTTATAAATTGTGATAGAATTGTGTTACAATCTTAAACAAAACCTAGAATAAGTTATATATATTTATAATAAACTTTATTATATCTATATTTTTTTTCATGCTACTGAAAGTGCATGTAGTTTGTACGGTTGGCGCCAATGGTCAAAGAGATTGCCACAAAAATTGTGTGATCCACAAACAGCTATTACGAGTTTAAATTTTCTTAGTGTCACTTGTTTTAATTGTTTGTAAAGTCCTCCGTAATACGTAAAGTATTTTTAGCGTGAAAGCTATCTTTGTAGACTAGTTGTAAGGTACCGAGACTATATTATTGGACAGCGATATAATCTTCCAATGCGAGGTTTGTCACAGAAATTCTGTTTATTTGATTGGTATGACTTTAAGTTTTGAGTTAGGAAACCAGTACCTAAAAAAAACCTTTGACTTAATAAATTGTAGACGTGACGACGAAGTTGCTTATAGATAATCGGTTCAAACATAGATAGTTTATTTTGGCTGTTAGGTTAGTTAGTCTATATGTTTGGCGAACCTCGTTCAAGAGGTGGCAATCTTAGAGATCCTTGAGCAATTTAGGTGTCGTGTTGCTGTGATGTGCTTTATTATTTATTATTTTAATTACAGTAGCATACAGTATAGTATTTTTGACTGCTTATTAAAAACAATATGCTTTTATATTCTTATTTAATTTTCATAAATAGTTAATTAGTTTATTATTACTTATATACATATATACATATATATACATATATTTTTAAAGAATACTAGCGACGTGGGTCACACATTACTAGTATTCTCGTTAACCCCCCAGCTAAGCTAAATGCTTGTGTTAGGTGCCCACCCAGTACATTACCGTCGTACACCCGACGGTAGTGTACTGGGTGGGGTTTGAACCCGCAACCACTTGATCGCAAGTCCGACGACAATTATTGATTAGGATTTATATAATATATGTAATATACTTCTTTATGTGGAACACTTCATTAGACATCTAATTTCACTCGGCAAGTAAAAGGACATTACAGCTTATTATCAAACATGTGATGTACCGCGATTGAATCAAAATGTCTCATCAATTTTTTCGTCAGATAACGTGACCCCTCTGCCGCTAAAAGAGACCGAACCTTTATTTTTTAAATATGTCAAATCAAGAATGTATCTATAAAATCGTTTACACGTCGTTCCACAAAAACTGGCATTCCTTACATACTGTGGCGTATAATGACGCGAAGGCTTCACGCTAATTGTGGAAGTCGACCGTTTAAATTCTTCCGTAGTACATTAACTGGACATCTGGTGAAACGTGGCTGATGCAAGTATAAGAAGAGCAGTGTGTTATCATGTGACTATGAACAATATGAGCAATTTTTTATCTGTTTCATAAATATAAAAGGAAAAGGAGATTTATTTTCTTATTGGAACCGGATTTATTTTCTTACTGGATGAGCAAGGTGTTGTAAAAGAATCCTGTATGACTAAGTAAAAACATAGCGTTTGATAATACAGAAACTTCTTATAGAATTCTTAAATCGTAACTGGAAATGAAGATATTTTTTTATTATTTCAAAAACTAGGTTAACGAACCATTTTTGGTTTTGCACACCCCTCTAAAAGATTTTTAAAATTCTTTACTCGTATTCCTACCTAAGTTCGCAACAACGTTCACGATTTTCCATAAGAGTCAAACTAATTAAAATTACATTATTATTTTGATATCAAGGTTTTTGCGAATACTCCAATTACATGCATTCACTTCCAGAGATCCATTTGTATGATTTATTTTCGAGCGCACCACTCCTTATTTTTACTCGATTGCGTGTGAAAGTGGGTTCTGTTTTTCGAGTGTATCTATGTATGTATGTCATGATATTTCTTCTTCACTCTCTAGAGCCTAGACGGTTTGATGGATTTCGACGTGTGAGGTGTCATTTGAACCGTCTTAATAGTGAGAGTGACATAGGGTATATACATATAATATTTTGGTGTAATGTCAGTAAAAAAAATACTGAGTAGTTAATATTTTTTTTTTGTTTTTATACTATAGAGGGGCAGACGAAAAGACGGGTCCATGGAAACCTGCAACTCAAGAGTTGTAAGTCCGTAGCCTACCTTTGACGAAAGTGGGGATGAGGAGACGGGAAAAAGGAGATGGGGATTAGGAGAGAGGAAATAGGAGAGGGGGAGTTGGGCCTCCAGAAACCTCACTAATTTCGGGGAGCGTTGCTTCACAACCGGTTTCTGTGAGGCTGTATCGCACCGGTCGAGCCGGCCCATTCATGTCCAAGCATTGCTCTACCACTCGGGGAAGTCGGTTTTATATTTTTTAGTTGTTAACTACATTTTTCTATGAAAAAATAAGAATTTGGTTTTAAATTTTGCCAAGGGTGCGCTACTAACAGATTTTCCTCATCAGTATTGCCAATTCCCACGTAATAATTTAATATTGATAAGACATACAACAAATACCATAAACATCAGCATATGTCTTACAATTGCTGAACAAATGTAATACTAGATACGTGGGATAAGCAGAACCGTCTAATCCGTCGATCAATGATCCACGCGTCAGGCATCCTAATCACTGTACAGGCTTTCTTAGGAGCATACATATGTCTTGAAATGCACATCAATACTTAGTTAATGAGAAATTGAGAGTGTAATAGGAACGTTCTTAGGATTTATTGGTTAACGTGATTGCATTAATAAATAATTTTACAGATAAAGCTAAAGTTAATGTTTCTTATGAAGTGAAATAGATATAGAGAGTATTGATGTTGAAATTGTTTTATAGTATGAGTAGCATACGGGTCACCCGATGGTAAGTGATTACCGCCACCCATAGACCCCTGCAACTCAAGATTAGCTAATGAGGGGAGAAAAAAAGAGGAAGAGAAAGAGGAGAGATGTGTTTGGGCCTCCGATAATCTCACTCACTGGGCCAAACACAACGCAAGTATTGCTTGACAACCGGTTTTCTGAGAATTCGTGGTATTTTTTCAGTCAAGCCGGCCCATGCGTGCGTGAGTGTGGCTCTTTTATGTATAAAAACGGGTGTGTTATCGTTGAACATTTTGACAAAATTTACTATGAAATATGTATGTCTAAATTTACTTTTTTTTATTAAAATTTAAGGCGTAAGTATAAAAGTACATTTAATATATTGAAATAAATTGTTACTAACCACATTTCAAGTGCTAACAGTGATTACATTAGTAATGAAGGCTAGATCAAGTTTGTATTTTGTTCAGTGACGTGTCATTTGGTTATTAACACGTTGTTATGTAATAGAATAAACACAAATTCGTTTCAGACAAGATTATAATATTCTTACAAAGAATTGTTTTAGGTATCTTTATTTAAAGTCAGCCGCGTTTTAAGAACTGTCCTGCTTTTGGACAAAGACTATATCGTATTTAAGAATAATATATAAGATAGGTTAAGCCGTTGACTTGAGCGGCCCGAGTAGGCAATGGCCGACTTAAGAAACCTTTAAACATATTGTACTCTGTTATCAGACTTATCAGGTATCAGGTTGAATCACGTTGAATCGAGTGTTCCTATTAAAATAACTTTAAATACATGTTTAAGATTTCTTAGAATAAACACACTGAAGTGGCAATGGGGTGGCCACATCTAAAGGACGATGGCGCAAACGAATCCTAAAGTGGAGACCGCGAACGGGTAAAAGGAAGACGGATAAATAAATGGACTGATGACCTGAAGACTGTTTCCCGATCGCGTGCTATGGCCAACCGTCGAGTAGTGGACTGCAATAGGCTGAATGATGATGATGATGATAATGTTATGTTGCTTTTTAGGATTTGATTTCATATATCGAAATGTGAAAGTGCCTTACCGATCGTTTAATTAAGTTACTGTATAGGAATCGAGCTGATCAAAATAACACGATGTTTTTTCAAAACCTTTGAAGGTGGTAAAATTCGGCATAATATAACGTCTAAAGTATGACTTATAGCTTTCTATTAAGAAATGCTCTTTATAATATGTAGTTTCAGCAACTATAAAGACTTTACTTATAAACTAGTCTATAACAAGAAAAAGTCAGCATCATTGAAAATCCGGCTGAACTGATTTTTTTAAGCTGAAATAAATTTATTGATGACCGGTCCGTTCTAATGGTTATGGAACCTGACTGCTAAGCCAGAGCTTGTTGCCAAGGTTGTGTAATCATCAAATATAAGTCCCGGTTCTGGTTGTTTCTTATATTTTCAAACATTGGGCCCAGTGACACATTAACTTCTGAGAAAAAATTAAATTTAAAATTATAATATATATAATATAATTATTTAAAATGAAGATATTGTTAGAAACTTCATGAAGATGGAGCCGCTTTAAGAAATTTATAGTTTTAGATATTAAATTAAATCATTATTACTATCAATATTTAACGTTTGGCTTGTAAGAATTGCTGTAAGAAAAGGGGATAAATTCTTCAATTACACGGTTCTATTCCAAAATTGATTCAATTGCAAAGATTTAAAGGTTTACAATTGATTGCGAATAATAAATATTTGATAAATTTGAACACATTTACTTTAAAATTAAAGAATAATTAAGCAATTTAATATTCGACTAAATATATCCTACATACTTAACTTTTTTAACGTTATATAATAGTTTATACCGTTCTTAGTATTCTTATAAATGAGCAAAAATTATTTTTCTTTAAGTTCTATAATAAGCCGTGTGATTCACGATGGAGTAGAATAGGGCCACCCCATCTCTTCCTGGACGTGTCGTATAAGGCGACGAAGGGATAGGACTGTTGTCTATCAGACAGTATGTATGTATACACTCATACAGTGCCCGGTTGACGGCAATAGCCCCCCTGCGTTAGATACATAGACCGTAAAATGTGGGTGTTTTTGATACGCCCCTGTCTACACATTAGGGGATACAGTGTGAGCATAGCTATGTATATATAATATTTTTTACTATCCGAAAATGTATATACAAATTACGTGGTTTCGAAAAAGTAAAAAAAGATAGTTGTGCTGAGATATCTGCCGGGTTCATAAGTATTTCCACACTGGCTTCGGAGAGATGACGACGGGTTCGTGTGCTTGTGTTATGTCATTGTTCAATACCAGATAGAATATAAATAAAACTGTACATCACGATTCTTCCGTACGTAATATTTACCACACAAGGTTACAAATGATTACCGAAATTTTGTCCCTTGATGTCATTCCAAACCGTTGACCTAGCACGCACATACGTATAAGCTGTATACACCTTTATGGTGGTATATTTAATGACCATATTAGGATGCATCTACTAGGCTCGGTATAGATATGAAACAATGTGTTAAAACAGTTGTTTTAGCGTATAGGTTATAAGAGAAATCAGTTTCTCACAGTTGTAATTTTGTTTTACGAGACAATTCCCTCATTACGAATAATTCCTGAATCGCGGGAGATTTTACAAACATTCATACAGCGGATGCAAGTAACACCCCGAAGCGGGGCAACTTATTGTGGATTATACAAATTTTTGTCCCAAGTGGGTATCGAACCTACGACCTTTGTCTTAGCAGAAAGATTCTATTAACTACTACGATTGTTTCAACAAGTCAGTATAACTTGACACATCTCAAACACGGCCGTCTGATCCATAACTAAGCTTAATAACTTAACTTATAAACTTCTGAATACATATATACTGTAGATAAATGACACCCAGATACAGAAAAAATGATGATGCTCATAACACAATATTTGTCCTGGGTGGGAATCGAACCCACGACCTGTGGCTTAGTAGTCGGGGTTACTAACCACTAGACCAACAGGCCACTAAAAAATAGACGACTTAAAAATATCAGACAAGTTGTAAATATTAGTACCTGAATGTATCAATTTACAGCCGTTCCCGACAATATTATAGTCCCATATTTATACCCAAATTTATAGTCACAGCGTCGGTTTTAAAGCAGGAAAAATACTCTTTACAAAACAAAACAATTTTTTAAATCTGACTGGCAGTTTCACAGCAAAGTCCTTTTAAACAAAAAAGTCTTCAGCTTTTTTATCTAAGTACAGTTGAGATCATTACATTAATAAGAATTATACGATTTTGTTTAGATATTTGTTTTTATATGTATCTTAATAGAATCAGCTTGCTTATAAGATTTCACTTCCAAACACACTAAACAATATATATTTAAAGTTAAACCATAGGTCTTAAATAACTATTAATATCTAAGAAAAATAAAATACATACCTAATTGTTGATAATAGCAAATTACTCATTTTTTTATATATATTTTATAGCTCAAGTACACATATTTTTTAATTTTATTTATATATATATTATGATAAAAATTATAAAAATATAATACTTAAATATTTCTAGCAACTGTAAATAATTTTAAATCTGTAACTTACCTTAAAAACATCTTAATTGTATAAAAAATAAACTTCTCCAAAACTATAAGTCACTTGACACAAAAATGAATCAGTTCATTTTAATTTAAATATAGTAAACACGACTACACGCGTCGAACGTCCAAGTCCTAATAATAACTCAATAAAAACAACCCTTCACACTTTAATAAATTTGTATCATAATGTAACAATAAAATAGGTAATAAACTGCACGTGGTTTGCATTATTCAACACAAAAGCGAACTCACACGAGTTTTCATAATACACATAAAAACTATGATAATTCAAAACTAATGTCAGCGCGTCAATTTATGCGTGAGCTTTTTATTAGAATGAGATTAAGGCTCGATACTGAAGCTTCGATACTTCCGTGCGCCGGCGCATCGGGACAACGACTATAAAAACCAACTAAGCCTCTCTTTCCCGCGAGCCTTATTTTCTTTTTTACCTTTGAAAAAACATGCGCCCGCGCCTTAACGAATCCCTACATGTGGTGGGGCCTGTTCCAATTTCAAATTTTTAAGAAATTTGTTGTCTTGTCATTTTTAAAATGTACTAGAGCTGTAATTGGGAAAATTATTCTTTTTAAAGTTTTATTTAGAGTACATTACACTGTGAGTGCGACAGAGACAAATAGATTATTGTAAGTTGCGTTTTTCCAGCATCACTCGTTGTTGCGCGCGAAAGAAATGGAAGGAGTCGTTCGTTACTTGCTTCGCTTTAGATTAATGAGTTCGAAAGAGACGTAGATAATGGTGGGGTAATTACTGTTGTTTCGCGTAAACGAGACGATACTATAATGATTGGGCGCAATGACAGTTATTGATATTGTCGTAATAAGCGTCGATTTGTGCTTGGTGAGATTTGCCGTATAGGTGGGGTGCGATGGCGCATCTAGATAGTTAATGTTAATTAGCATTTAATGACATCTAGTTGAAGTTAGCTGTTTTTACTTCGACGAATGGCATGTAAGTGCGTGTTACAGTTAACAAGTACGCGCTACCGGGTACGGGAACAAATTAGTGATTATGATTGTATAACAATATTGATACATTAAATTATATTATTATCTTACCACTGATAGTTTTTTTTTTTAAAGAGACAACACCTGCATTAGGAATAATGCCTGTGTCGCAAGTGACTAGAATCATTCATACAAAGGTCACAAATAACACCCAGACCTGGGACAACAAATTAGGAACGTGCGTCTCGGGCAGTCATTTTATTTTTCAGAGGACTCGCTAATGGGCCTAAACGACCCAGATCCATTTTTTTAGTATATCTTAAATTTAGACGTCTGCGTCGTCGCCACTCTAAATAACTTTTATCGACAGTGTAGCAATGTAGATGATCATTTCGCAATTCTTTTGAGTTTTATGGATGTAAAAGGTGTGTATGGGTCCACTTTACCCGGACCCGCCTTAATACGAAAGTGTTTTATCCTACTTTATTAAAAAAAAAAAATAGAGAGACGTTAGGCCCTTTGAGACCTAATAGGTAGCAGAATATCTCAATGAAGGAATAAGATACGAAGAAGAAGAATACAAATGCTGATGAAATTTTGCGAACTTAGTTTATTTCAACTCTTCAAGCGACGTGTTGGTTATGGGACGGGAAGACGGATAGAAAAACTAAAGTATTCTGCATTAACTGCAGGATACTAATTTATGAACACATATTTATATTATTTTTAAACTTAATTGAATGTAAAACGAAAGCCTAATATGATTTGATGTGATTTATACCCCTAAAAATAATGTTGTTTTTTTTTGTTGTGTTGTTGTTTGTGTTTTTGGTTTTTTGCCATAATAATATTGTTATTTCGTTATAATTTCATAGTGCTTTAAGAATAATTACTGAAATTATAACAGTTAGTCTTCTTGACAAAAATCAATGGTAAAATTCCTTGTATTTGTAGTTTGTAGTTATGTGGTAGTTATGTGTAGCCTTTATTTTATTGCAATCATAATAAAAATAAGTATTTGATTGACTATTATATTTATTAATAAAAGTTAACATTCAATTTTATTATTCAGTTCTGGAATAAACATATGATATTATACTGGGCCCGATGTACCCAGTAGTATGTTTTTGTGTTCTAATTAAGGCGCGAGTTATCAAGTGTTAAGTAAACCTTTTATGATCGCTATATTAACTCGTCTAGAAAATCAAGCTGAACCTTGTATGTATTCAGTATCGTGCTCCCCTGCTAAGTAATATACAACATAGTGCTATATACAGCATAAATATAAATAGGAAATACACAAATTTTTAATTAGCCCTTTATATTTAGATTGTACATTGTATATATGTATATATATGTTTAATCTATTTCATGTATTGTTTTATCAGTAAGGTGGCAAAGGAAGCCTTAAACGGTATTTCTAATAAGTTGTCACCATCGATAAATAGACGATTTTAAAGAGTATCGTTTGCTAGGCCGAAACTTTTTAAATACTTTTTAAGAACTTTATGCTTTGAAACAACATATCTACAAACATTTTTTTAATTTTCATGCTAATCGGTTAGCATGTTCAACAAATCAAATATGTTGTGTATAAAAGTTCTGAGATGCGTGTTATGCCTAAGGCGTTTGGCGGGTTACGCAGATAAGCACCGTAATCTTACCATCGGCTCACTAATGTGGGAACTTCGACGGAGTAATTAACTTCTGTGTGTTTGAGACAGAATTATTTTAATACGAGTTCATAAACTTCACCAGATAGGTGAAGTTTATGAACTTATTTCTTTTTGAACAAAATTAAAAAAAAAAACATTTTAACTAACTTCTAATTGTCGGATCGTTTAGTTAAGGTGACAAAACTACATTTGGACACATTGAAGCTGATCTGATGACGGAACCAAAAGCTGGATTGTCTCTTTCATGATTATAATGAAATTAAACATTCTATTATGATCTTATTTGGTTTGATTTTAAAAGTCGAATAGACTGATTATGGAGCTTTAAACTGAATTGATTGAAAGAAGACTATCGCAAATCAGCTTACAATGTCCAGGATTGGATAAATATTATATATTGTATTATAACTAGGACTGTGGTGTTTTTAAGGTGGATTTTTTCAAGGATAGCTTCGTAACGTTCTAGCCTAATTTAAATTTTATTGTTTAGAGTAACATCTAGAATAAGTTGAAAAGTAGAAGAAGTTGGTTGGAACAGTTACATATCAATATAACTGACCAAAATTGGTAACGTAACAAAATATATTTTTTCTCGGAATATTCTATCTTTTATTGTTACTATTACAAGTAAATATAAAAAACTGACTTAGCAAAAACACTTTTCACAAATTAAATAAAGGTCAAACTTTTGACAATTATTTAATTTGTATTGCATATACCAACATAATAATATGTATATTTTTATAAAACTGCTGCCTTTTAACGACAAGAACTTTCATAGGCTTTGAACATTTATTTGAATACTAAAATATTTTATCTAAATACCAAAAAAAAGAAAACATTACATAATGACGTATGTTCCGATCAAAGTAATTGTAGTCTGAGCAATATTATCCTAGTAGAGTATTTTGTAACAGAATTGCTTGCAATAACCTAATCCCTTTGAAATGCCTAAATTACTAATATTTTATGTATCATATATTACTAATATTCATTAGTTATGCAACCTAATTCCTTGTTGTAACTTTTATAAATACTCATATTGTTCCTTGGCAATGTGTTTTCGTTTTTAATACAGAGATAAGTCAATACACAGTTGCATCGGAATGTCTGCAATGTTCGCAAAACATGAAAATACTAATTAATATTAGAATTCATTTTGGAATGATCTTAATTTGACAAAACGAGACTTTTTTAGATACAGTAGAGCAATAACAATTAATTATAACACATGATGTTGTACCGTTATAATATGCTGTGTCTATGAATAAATATAAAAATGTAAATAAATTGTTTTAAAAAATATATATATCAATAAAGAAGCCGATTCGGTAGAACTATTTTAAACAATGTCCTTTTCAATTTTCCGGCGGGTCTAAATATTTAATTCATACATAAATAATAGAGCGGCACGTAACGTCCGGCGCATTCGGCGGCCGGCAGTCGAGTGACATGGTGTCATTAGCGCGCGACTCACGCGCAGGTTAAACTGCGCCACGTGCTGCGTTTGCGCCGACAAACGGCTCGCGCACCCTTCCTACATCTACAGGTTGTAGCGGTTTGTTTAACACGCCACTTTGTTTACTTAGGTACACTTTCAGTAGATTTGTACAAGATATTATGTTATAAACTTAGTTTGTGACATTAGATGGTTCCTTTTTATGTGGATACCCATTAGTTTATTTTCAATTTTATGCATTTTATTTTATAAATGTGTATATATTTAAATATCAGGTCACCGGTATAGGTCTTGTGAATATATCTAAATAATTGATCTATTACTTTCATAAATTCTTGAAATAAATTTCTAACAAAAGTTATATGGAAGCATGCAGAGTGTACTTTCCTTTTAAATTAATTATTTTGACTAGTTTATTAGACCGGGACCAGGACTGTCAGAAGGGTGTACATAATAGACGACTCCAAAAAATACTTGGACACACATACGTGTTATTACATTATTCTACAACAAGCTGTATACATATCACAATGACGACGTATTTAACAATAACAGCAGGGAGGTCCGCGTAAAGACGCCGGCATGACCACCGAAATCACGTAGCTATCCACCCTAATGTAAACAATAGACAAAGGACCCGACGGTTATTAGGATACGCGATAGTATCATAGTTTGGTACAGTTCAACACAGAACTGTGTGTTTAGGGCATTTGGGGATTACGTCCCTATGATTTTGAATATATGTACTTAGGAACTCTCAATGCCTGTAGCTTAGGGATTTTCATTATTCTGTAATTGGCTTGCTATTGGTCTGTAAGCTTTTCTACAAATTAACTAAATAAAAAAAACAACTTATGCGTTTTAGAATACTAAAAACTGCATTGCTCACTTGATGATAACTACATGTGACTCTCACGACTGGGCACAAATTCCCTAGGAAGCAAAAGTTGAAAGCCTCCTCTTTCAGGTGCAATTACAGGAGGTAAGTATCAGGCAATATTAAAAATGTATATTTTAAGATGACAAACCTTAAAACTACATAATTAACCGTATTATGAAAATACCATATTTCCTCCTTAAATAATGAAATCTAATCAGATTTGATTATAATACGGTGAATCTACACATACAAAATAAGAATATATTAATTTAAAATGATATACATAAAAAAATAATGTTCGTAATATAATTAACAGTGGTAGAGCCATGCTTAGGCATGAAGTTTCCGGAGGCCCAACTCCCCCTCTCTCTCTCTCTCTCTCTTATTTCTCCTCCCCGCATCCCCAGCCCTCATCACCATAAAAGGCGGCGCACAGCGCACTTAAGACTCTTGAGTTGTAGGTGCCCATGGACGGCGATTGTCACTTACCATCACGTGACCCGTTTGTTCGTCTGTCCGCCTATAACATAAAAAAAATTAATATTATTTACTATTTATCCCGGCGACTGTACTTTAGCGTCCGCATTACCAGGAATCCTCGCTTGCATCGCAGGGTGGTGCAATGATTTTGTCAGTTGTTTTTCACTAAACAGGTCGTTAAGATACCATCGACCTGGATTATAGATTACAGTGGACTGAACATTGCTAATGTAGGAGCTAAGTTTAAAAAACAAATAAGGTTTTCTTAGTATCGGGATTTATTAGATTTTTACTTATCAGATCCTGTTTCTGGCTACTAGTTATGCACATTAGCGTTATTTTATTTTTTGTATTTTTAAAGGAAAGCTATACATTTATACATTTTATGGTATAGAGTAACATTTAGAAGTTGAAAAGTACACCAAGTTAGTAAGAATAGTTATCAATATAACTGAACAAAATTTCTATAAATATGTCACTTCTCTCAATAAGATCTTACATATTTGTGAATTGTAAAAAGGCGACTAACAAACAAAGGTTGGCTGCAATAGACTTGCGTATGTGCTAAATTATAAATGGCAAAGAGAGAACTTTTGAGACGCCTTTGCTTACCTCTTCAGGAGTATTAGCGTGAGTATGTTTTTTAGGATTAGCGGTGTATCCACCGAGAAACAAATACAATTCCCGCCGCCTAATCCTTTTTCCACGCTGAAACATGTTAATATTTCTTTTAATTAATTTTTACAAAAAATATATATATATATATATGATTTAAACAACACTGCAAAAAACATTGATATTATTTTTATTTTTCAATTAAAAGGTAAGTAGTATATTTCATATAAGTTACCCTTAACAACAAGTCATAGAAATATACTAGATTACAATAGTATTATTAAAATTAAAATATTAGCTGGTTTAGTACTTCATCGTCGCAAAACTATTTGGACCATAAGTTTAATAAGCTAAGATTAACAACCTACAATTTAGTTATTAAAAATTACACTGACCAATTTTTAATGTGTTAAGATCATTCCTGTTTCATACTGTTTTGTTTTCGCAACTTGCAACTAACTAATCAATGTTCCTGACTTTGAATGTTTATATTTCGTAAAAGAAAAACTTCGTACACCTGTCACATATGTATGTTACTTATGTATTAGTATTATTAGTAATCACAAAAGTGGTAGGGTTTCATTACCATCTTTCAGCCCTTTTCCAAATTTTGTTGTTCCAAAGGATTTCGGCTGATTTATTTCATGGCCAGAAACCGGCCTGAGGAGAACTCTTTTAGGGAAATCAATCGTATTGAGATGAAACATAAGAAGAAGGAACTATAAGAGTTGTCAATGTAGTTGATCGAGGAGGACGTGCGGCGACCACGTCCTCCTCGATCTACTACATTGATTCTTTTTTCTTTTCTTACATTGAGTCTTATTTTTTTCATCCATCCTGTGGTTCCAGAGGACACTGGAACAGGGACATCGACTAAATAATTATTGGCTTTAAATGGACCACCCATGTTATAATTAGTTAAGCCACCCATGTAATAATAAAAAGATAATTTTAATTATTCTTACATACACAATATTATATAAAACAACATTTTTAATCAAATAGACAGACGGACATAACATCAACATCGTCCATGTAGGGGATAATTTTATAATCTTTAAAACTCAAGCCGTTAGTTACAAGGTAAGTAAAACGGACCTCACTTAAGATGCATTTTTAACCACAGGGTTGTCGAGACGTTATAATTTTATTTGTTGTATCAAAATTGAAAGATTACAAAGCGTGGATTAGGATTACTGGCTTTTGATTGAGATCAATTTTAGGGTTTCGGTGTTTCACGGTATATTATTTTTTTTTGCATTTAGGTGATTCTGCTTGAAGAACTTTGTGAGCTTGATTTGGGTAATTTTTATGTTTTGAATTAGTGTATGCGTGATCTACAGTGTTTACTATGTATGAGATGTTTTTTTTTTTACTTTATTTAATTTGATTTCATGATTTCTCTACGATGATAACTTATACTATGTATTGGTTGGCTTTGCGTAGTAAAATAATGCTCTTACTTTATTTGAAAGTTCATGTTCTATGTATTAGTTCAATGGTGATGAACGGTACTGCATAGATTGTACTTCGCAATGACTTGTTGGTTAACAGTAAGTACTATAATTTTCAACCAGTGGATTTTAATATAACTCTCCGTCGAGTCTCCTAAAAATAAAAATATACTATGCTGGGGGAAATTCATTCAAATGCATATAATTTGGTATTATATACTTTAGCATATCTTTGATATCTAAAGTTAGATAAATATTACTCAGAACGAATATAATTGACTTAAAAGTAGAGATCCGACTCCATTGCACTTATCGTGATAATTTGTAAAAATGTGTAATTCAATTACTCATTCGTAAGTAACACATTGTCATTTTAAGTTTTATCCTTTTAAATCTTAATCGTTAAGAAGTGGTAGTAATCACCCTCATGAGATACAAGTATCTTAATACTTTTAGAATGTATATGAAAAATACATTGATAGTGACTACAAAATTTTAGGGTTGCCCATGATTTCCCTGTATTCCTATTATTAAATCCTGACTTGGTGAATTTTGAATGATTTTTCCTGCAGTTGTCGACCATTGGAGAAAAAATCAATAAAAAATCTGTAAAAAAATACATACAGACGAACAATAAACCTATAACCAAGTACTCCTCTTTGAAGTCAGTTAAAATACAATTGTGGTCTTAACAAAAATTAAGTATTATATGTGCCATATACACCTATAGTTGATGTGGTCAGTAAGTAACAACCCTATACGTGGTCGCGGGGTCGTTGGGCGTGGCGTGTAGATGGCGCGATTGTAGCCAGTGCGTCCGTCCTGTTTACCTGCTTGCTCCGCAAACAAAAGGCAACACAATCTTGTACGATCCATTTCCAATATTACAGCGTTAATTTAAAAAGAAAAGCATGAAAAATCTATAATACATCTACGCCAGAGCATAGACTAGCAAAACATTTTATTAGTTATTGTTTTCGTTGGGAAACTAAAGTACTATATTATTTTGTAGCGATTGGTATGACCTCCAAAACTCTATGGGTAGGTTCTGTATAGTTTAAGTCGATTTTAGCATGTATTTGTGCAGTGTTTTAGGAGTAGTTAAAAATAAGCTTGTACAGCTTATTTTTAACAAGCATTGCAACCTTTCTTAAATATATTCTCACAGGTTATCTAATAGACAGTGCCACACAATGTTTGCCCCCTTATCAACTAAATTAAAATTTGTCCTCCCAACATACGTTGACCAGGCGAGGTGATCATGCTTAATTGTTTATCATTGTGGTTAATGTTTGGAAAGTGTATTTATACTTATTGCCGCGAAAACTTCCATACTGCGATGCAAGATCTTAATACGTAGTTAAAGTAGTTACTAGTTGCTACATAGTTCAGCTAGTCTCTTCTCCTCATTTTTAGATGAGATTGATGTATGTTCCAGCCGTAAGTGAGGGTCACCCCAGTAAACGATACTTCTATCGTGTTCTAGTGTAGCTTTACAGCGGTTGACAGCTGTCAACCGCTGTAAAGCATGGGTTGTGTATTTTTTTCTTATTTTCACCCACTTAATTTTTTCTTATTTTCAGTAAAATTATGAGTCCTAAATTATTTTCATAATTTAAAACTAGATTGCGTTCTTTTAATGTGCGATGAACTACTTTTATCAGCTACCATAGACCGTTGTGTATCATCTATTAGGGCATTACATTTAAAAACAGTTTTGTTTCATTAAAATATAAAATGTTAAAAAGAGAGTAATCTAAGTTTTTTTTGTTGTACGGTCATCACCGAATAATTGTATTTTGTACAAGTCAAACTTAAATATATTAATTTAAAGCTTGGACTTTCCTGCCATTCAGCAACCTCAGAAAGGAGTGAACCTCCAATGCCTAAGGATTTCGATTTTTTTCTTCCCCTTCGTTTGAATGTATACTGATTTTTCGATATATCTTTATTATACACCATAATAGTACTGAAAAATACAAACATGATTGCATATATTTCGATATAACAAATGGTGGTCTTATCACTTACGGTGATTTCTTACAGAAAACCTATATGTACTTTTATTTTAAATATCCCTGACCTTGCAATTCCACCTGTTTCCAAGTCTGACCTGAAATCGGTCTTATCGATGAAATCGTTGCGCCCGCGCAGCTCCTTCGTCCGGGAAAGAGGAAAGACGGGAGGGAAGGGGGCAAGAGGCTCCGTGATTTAATACCCAGCTCGCTAATTATGGCTTGTTCAAATTATACCTTTCTCACGGGTTCACACACAGACCGGTTAAACATCGGACTAAACTTAGTTACAGCTTTTTATAATTTTTGTACATAAGCACTTCCGATTACATTTTTATTGGATTATAATTATAGAATTATAGTAGGAAGTAATTAATCTTTATTGATTCGTATCCATACGCCATGTGTTTCACATGCGAGAAGAATCAAGTTCATATGTGAATAAGTCGATTTTATGAATTAATTACAACTAGCTCTTTCGATTGGCTTTGCTTGAGTAAAAGTATTTTTTTAAACCTCGGATGTATGTATGCTAACTCCTTTTCAATGTATCAAATTTAATTACATTAACTTAAAAGAAAATAATGTATTTTAATTATTTTTCATGTTCATCCTCATTTTTTTTTAATGATGTCATCAAACTTAAGGAGACTCTCACGGAACTCAGACATACGTTGTGTACGGCCAACCACGTCAAAATCGCGATCGCAATTCGTACCCGGTCAGAATCTAGTTTAATAATAAGTCGTAATATTCAAATCGTATTTGTGTCTGTGTAGTCCGATCGAGCGGCTTCGTCAATCACAAATATTTAGGGTGTATGTTATTGGTTATATTGAATCCATGCTGAAATGTGAACCACCTTAACGAATGGATTGCACTGTACTGTAGAAGATTATCTTTTCAAATTCTAGTAAGTGCTAGGAGAAATTCTGTCAGTTTTTTGAACAGTTTGTTAGTAACTAAATAAGTAAGCTTCTTGGTTTCTGTTTTACTTTTGACTAAATATAACAGTAACAGTATCTAACCGGTCTCCATCTGTTTGACATTTATGTTCTTACATATTGCTAAACGAGCATAAGCGTCAAACTTATTATACATCTATTTTTGCTTGGGCAGTAAAAATCCACTAATTTTAAAACCAACTTTTAATTCACGAATATTTTCGTACCATACCATCTAAGATGCGCCGATCTGTCGGTACGTTTCTGCATTCGCTATACTTATTCTGTCTGCCCCAACCTGTTACCCGGTCAACCTTCGAACTATCGCCCTCTCGTTCTAGTACACGTAACCTTCAATACATCTTTCTTGATCTAACGATCTCAGGTCAGGCCGAAGAACATTAACGTAATGATACTTAAACACATATTTAAGTAAGGATTCCTTTTGTGTTAAAAAGTCGTATGTCTGAGTGTAGCCTGGTATTTTATAATTTGTAGCGCAATGTTTTATTAAGTTAGTTCAGTAATAATCGTATGGTATTTCTTGTTACTTCATACGAAGTTGGTTGGTTTTCTTCTAAAAATAGTTTTTTTAATACAAATGAAGTTATTAAACTTGAAGTGAAACTAAGGCGATAATACAGCTCAGTACTGGATCTCCTAAATATACGCAGTTATGGAGGATTATGAGCACTCGTGACAGCAGTGCTAATGTTTGCGCGTAAATGCTCTTCCATTCGTTATTAAATTTTGGTCATTAGTCACTACCGGAATAAAGTTCAAATTTATACAAATATTTTTAACAGGCTTAAAATTATTTTCATAACAGTTTCCCAATAAACAAAAGAAGTTTAAAATAAACTGAAGAGCAATGTCAAAAATGCTACTGTATATCATGTTCTTGGTTTTTCTTTCGGGCATCCCTCTTCATCATCAATATGTGTAAATACTGCAAAACAACAAAGTAAGAGTTAAAATAAAATAAGTTTTTTAAACTTCAGACAATCTGAGAGAAAGAGAAAACTAATGTGGAGAAAGATTTTTTATAAAAATGTCCAATATAAAAAAAATCGAATACGAAAAAGGCTTTTAAATGTGGCTTATTTCAAATTGTGTTCAAGTAAATAGCTTTTACGTAAACACTTCAGAACAGTTGGACCATTTATTATTCCTACTGGAAATATCCAAGAACCCACCGTTCCCCTACCCACACTCACCTGGTAAACACAATGTTAACAAGAGGCTGTGGTATTACTCTAGTCGAGCCGGCCCATTCGTGCTTAAGCGCGGCTATCCGAAGGTAATAGACTTAACATAGACTCGTGAAATATATCAAATTTTTACAAAGCGAATGCTCAACATTTCTTAAAACTTACTTTGGTTTGTGTCACAGGCGTATTCGAGCATATCACACAGATCAAGGAAGGTTCTCTTTGAGTCTCCCATTCGGCCGCATACTGCTATTGTATCATGGACACACGTGTCTGATAAAATACAGTATTGTTCCATCTTGTTCTGCAAAAACGGGATAGTTTTAAGGAAGCAGTGCACTCTTGATTTCTACTACTCCGGTATTAGTAGACCAGATAGATGTCCATGGGAGGAAGGAAAGAATGACCAAGCACAAGTAGCATTGTGGGGATTTTTTTTTATGTGAAACAATATGAGTAACAATTATTTTTAATTCAGATTCTTAATAAGTCTAATAAAACCGAATGTTAAATATACTAAAAAGTATAAAATTTTACTTTAATTGTATATTGTGCTATCCCAATGCAATGTTTAATTTATATTCCCCTATGAATACCCATGAGAACGGTTCGTGCTAGTTTTAATATTGTCTATTATAAAATGAGTAATGTTTTGCACTACTGACACATTATGAATCATCAAATAATAAGGGTTTACATAACTTCGATCAGAAGGCTGTTTGCTCACGTTAAGAACAAATGTTCACCTATATACCTATTATTGTGCGTGGTACTTGTATGTTTAACGACTATGAAGTATACTTTACATCTTTCAGTTCAAGGTATTGTATCTGAATATGTGCACTAGGTATGTTTTCTTAATTACACATATTACAACGTTAAATGATTTGATGCTATATATATGTTCAGTCTATTTGCCTTTGTTAATACATGAATACCAAATTTCTGGATGCTGAATTTTATAAACAAATAGATCTGATACCACGGCACGGCAGTCAAAGAATATCATTCAACTTACCGCTGGTGTAGATAAGTAGCTAGGTATATGACATTGCACTAAACAAATTTGAACTAGTATTAAAGTCGTATCTGAAATTGAAATATAGATTTCGTTGAAAAATTGACATTCAAAAATCTCAAAACAAAATTACAAGAAAAAAGTTCAAACAGTTATATATATATATATATATGTAGTTCAAACAGTATTTGTTAAGCCTCATCAATTGAGGCTCAACAAATACTGGTTTCTCTTTCTTTTATTTATACATGCAATTACTTATTTTTAAATTATAAAGTGTAGTTTTTGTATATATATATATATGGTTTTGCATTGCAGGCATTTGACCAATACAATGTTGTTGAGAACGTATTGAAAACAAAAATCATAACAGACTGTTAAACCGAGTTTTTAAAATCACTGTTGAATGCTTATTTCACGTTATTGGCTATACCTTACTTACAGTTAACGAATGTCTGAACTATTCTAACCCACATTGCGATGCAGCTGGAATGTGTGTAATGATAATACCCAGTATATTCTCCGACCAGGTAACACAAGTATGTCAAAGCGACATGTTTGTGTCGTATAGAAAGGTTCAGGAGTGCGCAACCCTTTACAAGACTTATAATAAACGTTGTAAGGCAAAATGGAAATTATAGGTGCTATAAGTTATACTAACTTTAGAATTGATAAAATTACGATTAACGCGATATTTAGGTATTACTTAGGTATTACAGGTATTAGCCTCACGTTTTAACCAGGTTGCATATGCACCACGGCGCCACCTGATATAGCCACATAATATCTACATACTGCCATTGTAATATCAACATATCCCGTTAATTACCCATCTTGAAATTGATTTTATTACAAATCACAACCAGTCCCTTTTTCAATATTATCTGTAAGAAAAAGAAGAATACATTCAAAGTAGAAATTAGACTGCCAAGCATCGAATACATATGTATGTACATAAGCTCACGCCTGTATCCCTTAAGGGGTAGTCATAGGATTATCAGACACCCACATTTTGGTTCCTGGATGCATCCCTCCAGGTCTCTTGCAACAGACCCACTTGTGACGGAACACCGTGTGGTTTCAGTCGGTTCGAGTCCGACATACCACTTCACCGTCAGCTCCGGTGAGGTGATGAGGTGATGACCCGTGGGGGTTTCCACAAAAAAAAAAATCCCCCACATTTTGCAAATTAGAGTTAGATCCGACCAATGATCGACTACTATCGCAGTAAATCTGGCTACTGAGTATTATGAAAAATAAAGTTTGTCAAGTAGACAAGGGCTCAATTGATTTACTGGTTATTTTTTCCCTTCTAGTGTTTATCAGGTCAAGTCTAGCATTAATTAATCATTATGGTAAACTATAACTTTTTTGTATTAATATATGTTTTAGTACTCAAATTGTTGTAACAACTGCAGCTCTGCTTCTGCTTTAATATACAACAATTCTCCGTTAGTTAGGATAAATTTTAGCTCTGTTGCTGTGTATCCAAAATCACTGCCCAATTCGTATTTAGGACATTATTGAATAAAAAATTAAGTTACAAACTGTAATATTTATAATAAAACTTATTATTTCTTTCGACAAAATCTTACATTGCAATATATTTTAAATGTTATGCGCCTCTGACAGATTGTTAATGTTCCTGTAGGTTAAAACATATAGTAACTGTTGTATCATAATTTCCTATCCCCCAGCCATAGTTTTGGTTGCAGAATGTAAACAATTGACGATATTGTCCTACTAGAAACTTCTTGTTAGCTTGTCGGAGTGATCGTACGCAAAATGATATTTAGAAAAGTTTTTACAAGTAAGTCGTTTATTTTTAAACTGAATTATTTCTCGTATAATTTGTACACTAAAAGCATATATGAAAACAATTGTAACAGTTTAGCTTAATACAAATATCTAAATTTAAAGAATTACGTAATTTAGACCTCCGATAATAAAAGTGTCAGGATATAATCCAACAACCAAGTGTGTCACTACCATCTCAGCATCAGCAGTTGAAGAATACTGTGTTGGTTGATATATATGTATATGTAAATATAGCTGACACCAAAGATAATCACCCTTAAAGGTACTAAGTTAATTAGGCTATATTTAATACATAACAGTTGTCCTTCGACATTACAGGCTTGATAATTATTGAGTTAGCAGCAGAAGTGTGGTCTCACGTAGAAATAGAAGCTGAAGATTATTTCTTTCCTCTAGAACCGGTGAGATTTTTTTGGAATTATATAATGATATATTTTAATCCTATAAAATGTAATTCAAAATTTTAATGTTTTATATAATTATAAATAGGTAAATAGGCAACAAAGACGCTTATTTTCAAGATCCGCCAGTCGAGTTGTTACATGAGATAAAAAGTAACCGAAGTGAAGGTCGTACAAATAAAGAAAAAATATTTTTGTTCATTTCGTAGAAATGCAATAAAGTTGAAAACCACGGCCTCTTCTTGAGATAGCTTTATAAGAATCTAGGTCAAGAGGTCTTAACTCTACAGCACCTCGTAGTTTTTTTGTAAGCTTTTTTTAAATTTAAAGTCTTTGAAGTTAAAAATGTAATAATCTACGATAATATGAGAATATGCTCCCTTGATTTCGTAAACTTACTTATCCGAAGTAAAATTTACGTTTACATACTTAAAATAAAAAAAATAAAATTATTCGTTAAAGGTTATCAATTTTTGCAAGATGGCGGATCAGTGTACACACGACTTCGTACCGATCTGCGGACAGGACTCACTGGGTATCACGAGGATGTTTAACGATAATTGTGACTTGTTCGAGTACAACTGTGATGAGAAGAAGCGTATGTATTCTAATGGCATTTAAAGATATTTAATAAAGGTTGTAAAAAAAACTAAGGTAAAAAAAATAGTACAAGAAGGAGGATTATGTTTTTGAAGTGTATGCTATTATGCCTAAACGGATGTATGGCTTTTGATATGTGAGGTGTCATTTTAGTCGTCTTAATAGTAGAAGTGAATAAGTGTATAACATTTGAAAGTGACGTTAAAAAATTAAAATATAAGAGCGAAAATGACACGTCTGTCTTGCTGTATTATATACAAAACCTGGTATACTCTTAATTATAACACTTTGTTTCAGAATATCGACACGTGAAAATGCTTGTTTGTCAATACGAGGCAGCTGCCGCGCCTTTACAGGAATGAATAATAAAATAACAGTTAAGTTAGGTAAGATTCAGTTCCTGATTTTCAATATTATGTGGAACACTTTAGGTATTCACGAAATATTTTTTGTGTTAGGAATTTTACACCCAAAGTAAGATACATGTGTTTATAAATTCCTTTTTCCCTTCCGGGTAGGCAGAGACAAAAGTCCCCCACTAGCTTCTATTTTTACATACCTCACGAGCTTTCTTTGTCTGTCTTTAAAATATCATTAATTCTGTCATTAAAATTATAATCATCAACTTAATATGTTTTTCTTAAACTCCACTGCTGTGTTTTACTTTTGGAAGTTAATTAAAAGAACTTAACCTTCCATAATCGAAGCTGAAGTGTTAAAGTCGATGAAGTGAGATGATGATGATGACATTAAAAAAAAAACAAGAGCGTAGCTTCCTTTGGTTATCATACATTTTGTTAAAGCTCTTGAGTCAATAAAGATAAATTCGTTAATGGTTTACGGTATGAAAGTAAATTAGAAATTACTATTGCAAAACTAGAATTTGTAAGATTTCACTTCAAATTAATCGATTTAATTACTAATTAAATAAATCTTCTGCAGGCGAAAGAGACTGAGGTAGCAAACATAAAAAAAATACAGTTGAATTGAGAATTTCCTCCTTTTTGAGGTCGGTTAAAAAGTTACATAGGTCATTTTATTGTACCTGTGTGTTCCAATTGTGGCGGTTTTATCACTCTCGGCGATCTCCGTGTTATGTTCGTACGTATTTATCTTTGTCTGGGGAGGCTTGTCATTAGTAAATACTTTTGGGTATTTAATATTTAATCCGATGTTGTTATTATTCTGTAAGCCGTCCTAAAAGATAAATAATAAAAATAAAGAAATTCGAACATGTGTGAGTCATGCTCTGACCACGACTATCGGAACTTAGTCAAAACGTCATGCAACTCCAAACTATAAACATACATGCGTACGTATATAATAAATACTTTTTATTTGAACTGTAAAGCGGTTCAAACAACATACAAAATTCTATTCGAGGACTAAGTATTATATTCGGCAACATCGGATTCGTCACTTTATTTAATCCAGAGTATCCAGGCAAAATCACTTACATTAGCACTGTTTATTTAAAGTAATCGACTACCTTTGAAGCAGAACGTGGATTTTTATTTAAACACGGAGTCTAACGTCACTCTCACGGCAGTTGCAAGCTGAATTTTCTTTTTTTCATTAGCATGGCTGATATCGCAGGCACGGAGCGTGTGTATTTCTATAAAAAGTCAGTACAGGAAAGTCCATTAATAAGATTTATTAATTCAACTAAGGAATTTAACCAAGGTGTTTTTGTTTCTTATGGACAAATTACAGTAATAACCTCTTCGTGCCAATATAGCAAACTTAAATATGATTACATTATAAATGTACAGAAAAAATAAAGTGGTTTATTTTTCAAACGCACGCGCTAAGTAAATACTGAACAGGAGCGCTACTGAGCCTCTGCGCGAGCGCAAACATCAGTACAAAAGTAAACTCCTCATATTTGACGTCACACGCCTACGACTTAGTGGCATATTCTGAGAATTTCTTAAATACATACTTGGTTATTGGTGCTATTCCCAGCTTTGTTAGTGCTTGAAGAATATGAATGATTTCATTTTTACAGCTAGTGGATCCTTGGTCCTTCGAAAAACGAATATGTATTACCCTTAGAATATTCCACTAGAACCGAAGAGAGGTCACTCACTCGGTTTTAGCAGGGTTTACCACAGTTATTCAGATTATTTCAATATTACTTAAACGTATCTTATAGTTCAATAATTGACCGGCAAATATCTGCCTGATCAGCCAATAGTTTATAAACTTTCGTAGACTTTAAATACAGTATACAACTGTGGTGGGTGGTTTTCAATTAATAAATTTTTCAAAATGTAAAAATTTGATGATAAAAAATTTGGATTTATTCTTTAAAAAACAATAATTTGATATATCCACAGTACATGTCTGAAGTCTTTATTTCAGACAAAGTACTTAACACTTAATTATTATCGCTTTGAAAGCGATATCACACATTGAATTACACAAATAGGACCACTAGAAAGCAAAACATTTTGTCTTAGAACGGAGAAACAAACGGGGGTACCGTAGAGGTGGTGCCAACAGATAAGGGATTATTATGGATCCTATGAACAGAGCTGACGTTGCGCATCTAAACGAGCAAGCACTGATAGTTAACTTTATAGATTTCAATTCCAAAATAACTATAAGAACTCGATCGAACACAAATATCTCACAAGTTTAAATAGTTTTGGCAACTGGGGCGATTAAGTGAATCAACAGCATTTTCTAAAACTAAAAAAGTCAGATAAAGCAATGCAGATTGTTCACATCTTACTGACTTGGTTCGAATTTATTATTATTGAGAGAATATGGCCTTTATTAAATTCTATCCACCTAATTTTCTTAAAAAAAAACTGAAACAGGATAATTGTGTATGGTATGTCGATTTTCCGACTTCCAACAATCATGATTGATTTTGACTTCAAGTTCGAGTTCAAAATCTTTTAAATTTTGAATAATAATATCATACTATAACCGTTGATAAGAGCCACGCTCTATTTTGTGTTGAAAATCTACACTAGTTCTAATACAACTAAAAAACAACTACTAGTAACATTTTCACTGACCGTCATAGTATTCCCTCCCCTTTGCGCATGCGTCTTCATGAAGATAGCAGAGTGAAGTGCTCTTGCGCAATTCCCATTACGCCAGCGTTCAATGCTCAATTAATAACACCGACCGATATCGGTTGTCTTCGGTCGTTGTCGGGTTGTCTAAGCCACTTATACTGCACTCTTGATAAAATTGAAGAGTTAATTTTATATGTAAGATTGTTCAGGATTTTCTTGTAGTTATAGTATGAGGCAGAAGAACTTGTTGAATCAAATAGTGACGTGTCTCACCAATCCAAACTAGTTAGCTAATTAGTCTGAATTATAAAAATATACAGGAGGCAATTGTTGATTATTATTTTTTGTTTCTTAGCTTTTTCATTTATAAATGAATCGTAATTCATATTTTAATTGAGTTTTTATTTATTAAAGAGTGAAACCTTCACAGTCATTGTACTTTGTTATATAAATATAATATTTTTGCGAATTAAATTATATTATTAAAAAAAAAGTAGTTATAGTTATAGGTTAGGAGCAACGAGCAGACGGGCCACCTGATAGTAAGTAACTACCGCCGCCCCTGGACACCCGCAACACAAGAGTCACAAGTGCGTTGCCAGCCTTTTATGTATGTGTGTACATACATATATGACTCTTTCTGTATTAACAATCACTGTCCGCTTTGTTTAAAGTGCCAGACAGGTACTAATCTTAAACCCGATAACTTTCTTAATTAATGGTTTAGTAGTTGCGGCAAACGTTACAAAAAACAAACGAATAAACATACTGTCATATTTGTATTGTAATATTAGTTAGAATTTAAAATACCACGTACATTTAATTATTAGAATTTACAATTATTGTAAATTCTAGTAGATTAAACACTCAAAATACTGAAAACCAAAAAGTTACTATTATCTCTACAAGTTTTTTTTTTTTTTGTTTACGGGGTGGAAGATCCTCATGTATGGAAGATCCCATTGGGAAGGGCGAAGAGGTCTGTCAGACTCTTAACGACTAAAAACCACCCCGGTGATCCTCTTCTTGCTAATGAAGGGGGGGGGGGGGGCGAGAATCACAATTGTATTCTTCCGCCACTCTTTAGGCATTGAACCGTCTTACCCAAGACGGGCCTCGTACCTACCCATAACAACTATGATCTATATATGTACATACCAGAGCCACTGAGTAAAATTATACTAATTGCATTATTATCTATGCTTATTTTTATTTATTTCCTTTCGGTTTACCGTTTCATTTAGAAGTGTAGATTTAACCATGCCCTACCATTTCTATATCATAATACCAAGTTTAACTGTAGACAAAAGTTCGTATCGTGTAATAATTCGCGACTGCGATTATCAAAGAACGTTATAACTGTATGTTGCAGTACTTTCTTCAATGCAATGCACCGTATACTTTAACCGAGTTCAGATAAGATTTGTTCAACTTATGATTCTGATAATCTCTCATTTTATTGGAGTAACCTTTCTGTAAAGGTTTCTTTAGAAAATGTTAGAATTGAATGCTTTCCCACGTTGTATTCTGTATATATACATATATATGTATATATATGTATATATATCTTATATATAATTTATAATTTCTTGTTGTATGTATAAATTAACAGACTTAACTAGATTTTCTTTCAAATTTAAAGCTGATATTGATAGGATAGGTCTTAGATTTTTAATTCTAATAGTGTCCCTATCGATCCCAAAATATTGTATTTGTTGAGTTTATTCAAAAATAGCTTCCAAAGACCGTCTTCGTATAATTTAGTTTCTGTAACGTAAAACAGAGGAATATTAATACTGTTATTTGTATAATTTTAAGTCAATTTTGTGTATGTTAAAGGCCTTTCCAGAAGGGTTTCGATTGGAGTTATCAAGATGTTTTTTAAAAGGTGATCTGGGCGTGATCTGCTATGCGGACGACACATTGGTCACAGCCCGAGGGGTGAATTTTCAAGAGGCGTCGTGCCTGGCTATCAGGGGAGTATCTCTGGTAGTCGGGCGCATCATGGATAAGACCGAAGCCCTCTTATTCCATGGGCCCCGTCGTCGTCCGTCCTCCGGCGCCTCAATTGTGGTCAACTCGGTCCTCATACCGATTCGGGCCCATATAAAATATTTGGGCCTGATAATTGACGGTAGGTGGCGCTTCGACGAGCACTTCCTACAGCTAGCTCCGAAGTTGGTCGGCCCTGCGTCCGCCCTTGGGCGTCTCTTGCCCAATTTGGGTGGACCAAGTGTCGCGACGCGACGGCTGTACACTGGGGTTGTCCGGTCAATGGCACTATACGGTGCACCGGTGTGGGCGGAGGCTCTAACCGCCCAGAATAGGGCACGTCTTTGGCGGCCTCAGAGGGTCTTGGCGGTCAGAGCCATACGCGGCTACCGCACCGTATCCACGGAAGCGGCGTGCGCGTTGGCCGGAACTCCCCCGTGGGATTTAGAAGCGGAAGTGCTCGCCGAAGTGTATCGGCGGACGGCTGAGTTCCGGGCGGGTAGCGGCGGTCAATGCGCGAGTGGTGCGAAGCCGCCCGCCCAGCCACGATGGCTCATTGGTCTTCTCGGCTGGAGGCTCCACGTGCTGGTTTTGCCACCGTGGAGGCGCTCCAGCCAATTATTGTCGAATGGGCAGGGCGGCAACACGGGGCTCTTTCCTTCCGACTGATGACGGTTCTTTCCGGGCACGGCTGCTTCGGAAAGTACCTGCACTCGGTCGCTAGGAGGGAATTGAGTCCCGTCTGCCACCACTGCGACTGCAGTGAGGACTCGGCCCAGCATACGCTCGCGGATTGCCCTGCGTGGGAGACGCAACGCCGGGCCCTCACTGCAGTCATCGGAGAGAATCTCTCGCTACCGGCCGTAGTACGCTCCATGGCCGGGAGGGAGAGAAGTTTTACCGCGGTCGCTACCTTCTGCGAGGATGTCATCTCACAGAAGGAGGCGGCGGAGAGGGCCCGGGAGGACGATCTCCATTCGGATTCAATCCGTCGCAAGCGAACCGAGCGGCGGAGGCGCGCTTACCAGCGCCTCATGCCACCCTGAGTGTAGCCGCGGGTGGTTGGGACGGGTTTTCCCTTCTATCCGCCATATGGCCAGCCGCGAGGGGGTGAGGCCCGCGTGTGTCTGGGCGTCACCTTATTCATAGGTTATCCGCAGTTGGTGCCCGCATAGTGCGGGCAGGCGCTAAGAGTGGTCCGGATGACTTACTAAAGCCGTTCCCGGACCCCTTTTACTTCAAGCGCAGTATGGCACACCGTGTGGTTTTAGTTCCGTTCGGTGGTTATGTATGCTTCGATTCCGACACACCGTTCCACCGAAAACCCCGGTGGGATGACGGCCCGAGGGGGTTTCCACACGTAAAAAAAAAGGAGCGCTTTTTAAACCACCTTCGTTAAGATCATTTGATACAGATGTTGTCAGATGTCAAAAGGATAGGAAGAGGACCATTTCAACACTTACTAAAAGTTAATAACGTGCGCAGCCACATAATCAACAGAAAATTCAACAGTCTTAAGTACTGCTGCATTTTTCAAATAGTTACGATATTTGTTTGCTATGTTTGATACAGTTTCTAGTTTCTAGTCTCTGTATTTGTATGTTAGTGTGTTTGTACAGTTGGTGGCGTGGCGGCGTGTGCACACTCGCTTTGCCTATTACCATATACGTGATAATACGGTTTGAGGAAACTGCCGAATTTTGACCAAAGCCGACAGGTGACATTGCTCGTCGCGTGTTAAGCTAACGTTGACAGCTGAAAATATTGATATCCCTTTTTATTGTATAACGTGTAAGAGAGAGAAAAGTTAGTACAATGTTATGAATGTATGACTTGTGGTCGAGTTACAGTTCTGTAAATGTTTGTAGAAGAAAGGTTATGTCAAATATTAAATACACATTAGCTCTCGGTAGAGTCGGATCATTTCGTATTGTATCCAGTAAACGAAATGGTAAAAATAACCTTTTTAAGTTATTTTTTTAAATAAATACATTTTTGTGAACACATATACTGATTATGATATCACTAACAAATCATAAACATAAATGCAATGTGCGTAAGTTATTATATTATAGTAATATATTATAACATCAATTTTCAGACTCAGTATTTTGTAATATACGTCATCGTTCTTTACATGTGGTTTAAGACATAAGCAATTAGCTACTACATATTGTTTTCTTTTGCTATGGGATGCACATTGCTGGTTGGAACATTTTCTAAAAACATCTGCAATGAACCTAGAGCCTTCTGCCATCACCGGTTGCGCTCTTAAATTATTCGCCATCTACTTGCCTGACTGTCTTTGACATTTCCTAAGAAAACAGTAAGTGCAGTTTGAGATCAGTATTACTTTATTGTAAAAATTTAGTGACCACTGCATGGCTCCAGCAAAACAGATATTCTTCAACTTATATTGACTGAGGTCAATAGATTCTCCTCTCAACTAAATGACATAACCGGCCATTAACTAAATCAGTAGCTAAATGTGAATATAGATTACTGCGCTAAGCAGTAATACAAATCATATGATAACTTTTTGCGCAACTATAAACTAGAATAACACTTCCTATTGTAAGCTTTGAACACATATTAAACAAACTTTAAACAACAATATTAGCACTTACCTTTACTGGTTATTTTTACAACAATTTTAAATGCTTGCTAGTGTTTTGTCTGTTTACACTTATGTCAAACCAACAACTAAGAGTTGTATGTTGGTAGTGGTTTTTTAAGAGATAAGCTACAAGCGATTTATGCTCGCTCCCTCTCCCTTTTTTGTCTTGTACCAAACACAACAGCAATACGCTACCTTCTTGTACCAACAGCTTCACGTAAACATTCGGTCTCCTTGTTAACCTAAAATGTTAACAAGGATCGGTTAGCACTTAGACGGTCTATGTTAACTTGGTGGACAATGCATGGATTTGTTTACAGCGCCTAGTTGCGGGTTAAGTGGGCTAATTGTTGATAGAATGTGATGTGACCTCGAAGGAACAAATTATATATTATGTTTCATTACATGCGTAACGAAGCTAAGTTCGTTTTATTACAAATAATTTGACCTGCAGCCTTGCTTAGAGACCTCTTCAAAATTCTTTAAAGTATAATATGTTTCCCATGTTGCATCGTATGTATTTGGAAGCTTTATTTAAGTTTATTTACTTTTCATAACATAACAGCACACGACAAAAGAGTGTTGGATTGTATATACTCGTATCTATCTGGTGATTTAAAAGAGTGTCCATGAGTTTGCTTGGCCGATTTCTTCACACAAAGCTCAACCATTTGGAAACGTACGGTTATAGATCAACACCGGCAGGTACTTAATTATGTTATCTTTTTAATGTTTATTTCACAATTCACAAAGTAAGTTACAGTTGCGGTAACGCTGTATTTTGTTCTCCAATTTTAAATATTATTTAAAACATAACGATTTCAAATAATTGTTCTGCAGTTTTAAGAAATAAAGAAATTTAATATATAACATAATAACATTTTAAGAGCTCAGTGTTAAAGGTATCAACTTTAACACTGAGCTCTTAAAATATTGATTAAAACATAGAAGTCGGTGATGATGATGTTTTCCTAGAATGTGTGTATATTAAAATATATTTTAACAAATACCAAAAAGATTATATAGATAAGATATTAAGATAAGATACCAAGAAGAAAACTGGCGTAATACATTATTAACACACTTGTAGCATTATTTTTGTAATGATTTTTTTTATATTTATGTAGCAACTACTTACAATGCATTGCCTGCCTGCTCCTTATTCCAGTGACACCTAAGAATTGCAGTAAAAGTATTTGGACTAATATGGATTAGATACAAGAACACTACTTTTTAGACTGGTCTAACAATGACAGAGGTAATAATCAATCATTAGTTACCTACAAAACTTTATGTACAAGGTATCGCGCTGTGGAGTCCCACGGATTGACTCTCGTTAATTGTAAAGTCCGCGTAATTAAAAGTATGGTTGAAATAAATAAATGCATTAGAAGAGTGAGTTACGATGCCTCGCGGAGTCCTGCTAATAAAATAAATGAAGAGTCGGCATTCGGCCCCGTAGTATGACGCTTTGTATAAAGAAGACGATATAAGTCAGATTTTAAAAGAAATTCATTATAAGAATGTGTTATTGTTCAACATCTTCTATCTCCTTTCTAAAGCTGTTTGATTAAAACTGTTACCTTTTTTACATATTTTATTTATATTTTTAATAATTTTAAATTTATATCCGTTTTTAGTCTTAAAATGGAGCTCTGTATTACATAATTATTTAGAATTTTGAAAGCTATATTTTTTGTATAACTCTTTGGGTGGAGCCCTATGTTCCTGTATCAAATTTTCCTTATTCTGCTTATATATTTTAAAAGTAAATGGATAGGAATCGAATGTCGGAAACAAAAGAGAGATTTACGAATCATTATAAGGTTGAAGATTAGTAACAAATATATATGTACCTTAATAAATTTAAGTACAGTAGTTATTGTTAAGTAAGTCCTGCTTTGAAGGAGAGGATCTATCTTTCCTTTGAATATATTCAACTAAAGAAATTGGAATTCTTTACTTATGTTACTTTTGTGGTTGCGTGTGGTGCGCAAGAGTCGGTGCGGGCCGAAGCAATTGATTAGCCGGCGTTCTTTGTGCGCCGCGCCGATGCTCACAACAATTTGCTCGCGGCCCGACCGCCCTAATTTTAATGGTCTTATAAAATTTATATTTAATGTATTTATCATTGAATGGATTTGTGTGGATATGCTTAGTTTATTTGAGCTATTCCTATGCATGCATTAGATTTAATTATATCACACCATTGGGTGAATTATTCTTTCTTTTAAAAATTTGTACTAGATTTAGGGCTGATCGCCATATGATACTGCATATTATTTAAACAGCAAACAGAACTTACGTTACTATAAGAAGACATCTTTAATTATTACATACATGCATATACACGCCTATATCCCCAAAGGGGAAGGCAGAGGCGCATCAAACGCCCAAATTTTGGTAACAATAATAAGTTAGTTCCAAGGAGCAAGGAGCAAAACTACTACTACGTCAAGCAGGCACTGTAAATGTATTTATACTGATGAGGTTGTCCTATGCTACTCCACCAAGAATTATCCTAAAATGTCAATGTAACAAAAATACTATTTTCACTTTTATCATCACTTTTACTTACAAAGCTTTGTTTGTTGACGTCACAACAGCTTACCCACATTTTTCTTTCGTGGTATTTAAGCTCATTATTGTTTTGTTATCGGAACACATGCGATGTACTTATACTGTGGCACTGGGTGGATTCAAACAAGAATCAATGTTGATAACTTTTTATTGCAGGATGCACTTCTTAAAAACTTTGGAGGAGGCCTAGAAGTTAAAAAAAAATGCTTGCCGTTGTGGTAATATGGGGTTGCCATACGGTTAGAATAGGGGAGTTCCATCTATCAATTCTTTTTTTTTATATTATACCCTTTTATTATATGTAAACAGACGGGTCACCTGATGGTAATTGACAACCTCTGTCCATGGACACCTGCAACCCGAGAGTGATAAGCCTTTGAGGGTGACGAGGGATGCGGGGATGTGGGAAGGGGAGAGAAGAGGGGGGATAAGGAGATGGGAAAAGGAAAGGAGGGACAGGAGAGAGTAAAAAGGATAGGGGAAGTTGGGCCTTCGGAAACCTCACTAAATTCGGATAAATTAAACTCACCGTTGCTTCAACATACGTTTTCTGTGAGGCCGTGGTATTGCAACGATGGAGCCTCTTATTTATGAAAGTGTGTTATTTATAGCGTTTGTACCATAAGAAAAACGAACTTAATAATATTTTTTATTCATTTGCGCAGATGGTGTAGCTGTAAGTGGTTACCTTGCTACAGCAGCGCCGAGTGTTGTGGGTTCGATCCTCGCACGGGACAACGCTTCGTGTAATCCTCAAATGGTTGTTCTGAGTCTGGGTGTTCTTTGTGTGGAATTAATCCTAAAGCGAGGGTTGCCTCTTTTAAACATAAAATAAAAAAATACGAAATAAAAATCATAATTTTATCATTCTCTTCATCATTTTCTATTGTCTGTAAACGACATTGAACAGTTTAAATATCTTTATATATATTGCGAATGCTTTAAATTATAGTATGTAATTCGTAATTTCATTTTTAGTTCTAGAAAAATCAATAAAGGTCAAGCACTAACACACTGCACATTAATAGTTTTATGGTTTCTGCTATTATGACATCACGATAATGGCGGCTACCTTACCGTGGTGCGACTACTTACATTATATAAATTTTAAACATTCCATCTGCATAGACAGATATTATTTTGGGGAAATAAAAATACCAGTTGACTATCAAATCTATACGACCATTTTTAAATATATTAAAAAAAATTGTAAAATAGCCTACGAGTATTAAGGCTGCTGGTGTTGCATTCGCTTGCGGTGTTTATTTGTTACAATATCTTTAGCCTAATATAAAAAGAAAATACTGTTATTTGGAAAATATACAGCTTTAGCAGCCATGAAAGCATAATTAAATTATGTTTTGGTCACTTTCGTTCCGTAATCGAATTTTTTTTTGCTTTTATGCGATAGGGGGCAAACGAGCAGACGGGTCACCTGATGACCTGACCTCCCACCCCTTTTCCTATCTCCTCATCCCTGTCTTTTTCCCCTCCCCGCATACCCTCATCCGTCTTCACCCTCAAAGGCGGGCAGTGCGCTTACGACTCTCCAGTTGCAGGTGTCCATGGACGGCGGGTGTCACTTACCACCAGGGCCTGTTCTTCTGCCCAACTATAATATAAAAAAAACATGATAATGAAATATCACATTGCAAATTATATATACCCACATGTAGAGTAAAATATAATTTTCTTTAATATTACCGCCCTTCAGGCGTTATCATTTATCATTGACGTCAGCAATATTGTACTGAATTACCTATTTTCTCTCATTTTTTAAACTATGGTCGAATTTCAACTAAGAAGAAACTAGGTATCATATTTGAATAATTTATGAATTATGTCCTTTTTAAAAATAAACCTATTGTGATTGAGAATTAGACATTGACATAAAAAAAGGTCATCTCTTTAACAACATAAAAACTCAATTGATATAACGAATTAATGTTGGAATGATGCTGCTGGTTTGGCATTATTTAAGACTTTGCCTCAAAGAAAGTAATCGCAATACTGTTAATGCCGTGGTAGGTGAGGATGTTTTAAAGTAGAACTCAATGCGATGAATAGTGCCCACGACATTAGGGGTGTCAGTCGAATGTTACTATCTATGCCACTTTTTAGAGCTGCGGCAACCCTACTCACCTCGAAATGGGTGGAAATACTAATACCAAGTCAATTTTATTTTAATTATAACTTTGCTGCTTTGCGAATCACTACTGCGGCGAGTCAGCGTCAAGGCTTTGTTTCTATAAATCTGTCTTCTATAAATCTGGAAATAATTTGTTGTATAATATTAGCATGATTGTCTCCAGTGCACTATTGGTTCTAAATTCAATCGAATTCAATTTGATGGCCTGTTGGTCTAGTGGTAAATGACCCTGCAGCACCAAGGAGCATGGGTTCGATTCCCACACGAGACAGAAATTTGTGTGATCGACAAGTAGTTGTTCCGAGTCTGGGTATTCTTAGTGTCCGTTGATTGAATGTTTGTAAACCTGCGACTCATGATTAACTTCTAATGCGGGTTGTCGTGTAAAAATAAAATAATATAAATAAATAAATTCATAAACAGCTTAAATATATAACGATAACTCAAATTCAATGAAAATATTAATTCTATGTTTAGCAATAAATTTGTCGCACCTTTGTTTTATTTACTCGTAACAAGCGAGTGGTGAGCAAAATTGAAGTTCATCACGCGATTTGCTAACATTAAAATGTAGAGACTACAGTTGACTTTAACGCTATAATATTAAAAAGATTTAAAAGGTCATGAAAATAGAATAAAAAGTAGAGAATTGTACAAAATCATGGTTTTTACATCGGTGGACGATGAATGCTTAATTTTGTATTAAACATTTTCTGTTTTAGTGTACTATGTATTTAATATAGTATAAGATATAATATAATATATATAAGATATAATATAGATAAGAGGTGTATATTTTAGGAATGCCTGACTACTTGTGGTCCTACAGTACAGAGAACCTTTAGCGAGTACTAAAGCGGCTTTTCACATCGGTATCAGGTGCTATACGATATACTTATCTTTTATTAAATATAAATTCCAATCACGAAAGTTTTTATTTTAAGACAAATAGATGATACTAATGCTGACGAACCAGACAATGATGTTATTTAAAAGATGTAGATGAAAACGATTGACGATTACAAGCTTCCATATTTAAATAAATATATGCGAAAATATTTTCAAACAAAATACTGGTTTGACAACGTTAATTAACAATACCCATTATTAAATAAATGACAAAAAAATTGCTTAATAAGAAAAAGGAAAAAATAAATAAAATCACAAATTTTATTCATTGTCAGTCTTTATTTACAACATGCATAAATAAATAACCTTTTATAAATTGATCTTATTGTACACAAACCGTAAATAAACAAGTAAGTTAGACTTAATCGGCTTTAACAAACATATTGTGGAAGAACGCGTGTTATGTCCAACGCAAAGGTGTTAAGGCCAAAGATGCTATCTGGTTGAGACTTGATTAACGCTCATTGCCGTGGAGTGTTCACGATGGTGGCGATGATGATGCTGTTTGCTGTTCTGCTTCGTGAAGGCTGCTTCCAATCACGTCGTGGTCACCACTGACACAAGAGTTGATGTTGGGAATTCGAATATATATCAATCGGCGCGTATATATCGTGATTTAGGAACGTTCTACGTCATTAGTGTAGTCGCTACGTAGTTCGACTTGTCTTCGCTAGATGTGCTGATATGTTTGTTCTGTATATGGAGATCACCAGAAACACGTTAATTTATTTAAAATAATAAATCAATTTTGACCGCCACCTCAATAACGAATGACATACTCTACGCCAAGCAACAAATTCCTTGTTTTATACCTACAAAATAATAATGACGTAAAAGTATATCGATAAATCATCGATACATTTTGCTTGTGTTTGGTTTACGAATACAAAAATGCTTATATCATTGAAGTTATATTAAACTCCACCCATATGTCACCTTACTTCCCAGTTTAGTTATCACTATACCGAAGTAAGAAAGTTAAATAAAAGAAGATTTTATAATGATTCTTTTTATAATGTTAAAATCACAACACTAATTTTGTTTGTGACGACATCCACTGATGTGAAAAGCCGTCATTGAAGTAGGCTGCACTGCGCTAACACACTTTGCCTTCTTTTGAGATGTAGTAGTGTGATTTTTACAATATTATAATATAATAATCACATATTAAATACGTTATTATTTTATTTATATTATAGTATGGTAAAATAAGTTATTCAATATTTGTTTTTATTTTATTTTTATTTTTTTATGATTGCAAAGAAAATTTATGTTTGGCAATACTGGTACTTTTTAAAAATACGCCACATACCATTTAGTGGGGTAGGTACTAAAAATAATGAAAAATCATTCAAGATTTTTTAAGGTTTCCTACAATTTTGCAGAAAATGCATCATTGTCTGAATACCTTCTAACTCTCGACGATATAGTATAGTGTATTACATAAGGCATTTTACACTATTAAAATATTGCTCTTCACTATCAGGATTCAGAAACCTGATCGACATCATAGCGTGACGTACTGTAAAAGGATTCCGCTGATTGGAATGCCTGAGAGTAATCCCAAAATTATTGATTTGCACATATTTACCTATGACTTTGGGCCTTAAATGGTAGATTTATTACACATTCTGCTTTGAAATGTAGTCACCGAAAAATAATTCTCACCATATATCAGTGAAGTATTTATAAATGTGTTTTCTTAAAAAAGGTAATAAAATTTTGATTGTATTTTCTACCTAACGCATTCCCGCATTTCCACATTACGCATACCACTATCTGACGGTATGCACGTCAGTGGTGCGGAAGGATGTTTTAACATTTAGTTTTTTTCAATTACAGAGTGACTAATTGTTGGATAGACGTCCTTGCCGGTCAAAAGTTTGAACGAGTCGGTAGGTATTATTGCATGGAATGCGTTATCTAACAAGTGCTCACGTGCTGCGTCAGGTTATAGGCGAGCCCACGTCATCTTTCCATTTTGTAACTTTTTTTCCACCTCTGCGCATAGGAGATAATTCGTTGGCCCACGGCGCTAAAGAAAAAGCCGATCTTCTGTTCAAACTCTTTGCGTCCAACTCGACCCTGGACGACGGGGGAAACGCACCGCCGACCATACCGCAGTGAGAAAGCCGCATACCGGAAGTCCGGTTTACACAAAGGGCAGTGCGTAAAGCGCTTTTTCCCTCGATGTTCATAAGTCGAGTGGGCCCGATAGAATCTCTCCTATCGTGCTGAAGACGTGTGCTCCAGAGTTGGCACCGGTTTTAACGCGCCCTTATCGGCTTTCCTATTCTCTTGGCGTAGTCCCGAACTCATGGAAGACAGCTCTAATGCACTCAATCTCTAAATAAGGAGATCACTCAGATCCGTCCAACTACAGACCCATAGCATTCACCTCAACTCAACCAAGGGGGAAGCCTTGGCCGTTAGTTTGGACGTGGCGAAGGCCTTCGATCGGGTCTGGCACAAAGCGCTGCTTGCGAAGCTTCCTTCCTATGGGCTTCCCGAGAAACTGTGCAATTGGCTCACCAGTTTTCTTACAGACAGAAGGATCAAGGTCGTTGTTGACGTTGCATGCTCCGACTCCAAGTCTGTTAATTCTGGTGTCCCACAAGGCAGTGTGCTATCACCCACGCTGTTTCTTCTGCATATCAATGACATGCTGCAGATTAGCAGCATCCATTGCTATGCAGAAGATAGCACGAGTGATGCCCTTTACACCGGCCACTCTAACATTTCTCGGGTAAACGTCATCGAAAGCCGATCCAAACTTGTGTCTGAAATCGAAACTTCTTTATCAAAAGTTTCAGATTGGGGTCGACTTAACCTAGTCCAGTTTAACCCCACGAAGACACAGGTTTGCGCGTTCACCGCTAAAAAGATGCCATTGGTCGTATCACCTCAATTTGAGAGCACTTCCCTAACTGCACCAGCCAGTACCGGAATCCTTGGCGTCGATATATCAAGCGAAGTCCAGTTTCGCGGTCACTTAGAGAGTAAGGCCATATTAGCCTCGAAGAAGCTTGGTGTGCTAAACAGATCGAGACAGTATTTTACTCCGGCCTGCAACTTTATAAAGCGCGGGTTCGGCCGCACATGGAATACTGTTCTCATCTCTATGCAGGTGCACCCCAGTACCAACTTCTCCCTCTTGAACGCATTCAACGGAGAGCGACTCGCATCATCGACTGCCAAGTTATTTCTGATCGACTTGACACCTTAGACCTGCGTAGAGATGTAGCTTCACTCTGCATCCTCTATCGCTTGTATCATGGGGAGTGTTCAGAGGAATTGTTCGGACTTATACCGGCTGCTGGTTTCCGCCATCGTCCTACGCGACAAAATATCCATCCCCATCACCTGGACGATTGGCACTCCACCACTGCGCTTCTCCAGAAGCTTTTTGCCTCGCACAACCAGCTTATGGAACAAATTGCCGCCTGCCGTATTTCCGAACCGATACGACCTTCAAACCTTCAAGAAAAGAGCGTACTCCTATCTAAAAGGCCGGCAACGCACTTGTGACTCTTGAGTTGCGGGTGTCCATGGGCGGCGGTAGTCACTTACCATCAGGTGACCCGTCTGCTAGTTTGATCACTATCGCATAAAAAAAAAGTAAAGAATAAAGAGGTATAGGCCCAGAATTGCGCCCTGGGGCACACAAGCATAATAGAATTATAATGTAACTGATAAATAACGTTTATGTAAGTAGTTTTCAATTAACTGAAATACGCAGAGAGGAACATTATTAAGTAGTAACTTAGGTAACAATCAATACTAGACAGTGTCAAACGCCTTTTCAATATCCAGTAAATCATACCAATAGAAGAACCTAAGTTAAGCCTATCGCCTACATGTTGAGCAACTCTAGCCAATTGTCAAAGAATACAATTTTAGAAGAGTGAGCACCCGAAATTCAAACTGTTCGGGAATCAAAACTAGTTCAGTTTAGGGACTTTAGGGAGTAACTGAACTAGTTTTGATTATAGGGGTAGACTTTAGAGGTACTTTAGGGAGTCGGGACAGCGTAAGATATTTGGATTGTTTTTCTATGATTGGCAACAGACTGATAGGCCTAGCTAGCCTATAGATAGGGGCATTGTGACAGATTATGCATTCCACAATTATTTATACTTAAGTAAGAAATATATGTATATACATACACACACACATACTCACTATTAGTTCCCACCTCTAAAGTATTCCTCATTGTGAATGATCCTCACTTATATATGTAATAAAATTCATAAAAATAACACCCAGATACAATAAATAATGGTGCTGCACCATTATTTATTTTTATTAATCCTGAGCAGTCAGGATCACCGATAACCAACAAACCAGTTACTTTTGACGATTTCTCAGTACTGCTTTGCTAAAATCACCTCGTCATATTAACTAAAGAATTCTGATGAGAATTAGGAGCCACAACAAGGGAAGAATTAAAATACCCTTTATTAACGATTTGCGACCTATGCTCGGAGTATCTGTGAATAGTCAGAATGAAACCATCGGTCCAAAATTACTACAATGGCAATGCGTTGGCCACATTTATCGCAGGCCGTTGGAGCAAACGAGTCCTAGAGCGCACACCGCAAATGGGAAAAACGAAGGTAGGGCGCCCCCGGCTAAATAGTTTGACGACCTGAGGAAAGTAGTTTGGATAGACTGGATGCGATGGGTGAGATCCTGGTGCTGCGCAAGTTAGGAGAGGCTTATATATGCCGTTTGACGTTTAAGAACAAAGTACGTGAACTTCTCCTCGCTGAATTAGCAGAATAACCACAATGCACTTGACTGAATACCTATTTATATGTACATATATGTTAGTACAATATATATATATATATGTATATATATATTCTTCCATATATATTTTTTTATGTATGTGTATATTCGTTATGTATTTGTAACTATAGTAAAAATATGTAACTACTGTTGTTTTCAAAAACAAGTAAATTCCAGATGTCTGCACCTACCTTATCGCCTTTCTTCACCAACCCAAGGTTGACTGGTAGAGAATGCCCTAGGCATTAAGTCCGCCTATGTACACGTGTGCATGAAGTTTATAAATAAATAAATAAATATGCCTATACCTACCTATATCTCTAGTAATGGACTGCAATAGGTTAAATGATGATATCATAAGCGGCTAATATCTAAGCTAAGCTTTTTGTATAATAAACAGTATCGTAGACTAAAACTAAGTAGTGGTGCTTGTGAAGATGAAAATTTTATAAAATATATTTAATTTTCACCTTCTTTGGGTATAAGCTTAATTAGCAGTCAAACTTCAAATTGAATTAATTAATAATATTTGTCCACAAGACCTCTCTCGATTCTAATTGAAATAAACAAAATGCATGTTATGTTCATATTGAAAAGTCTCTCTAATAAATCGTTCAGTTCAAAACAATTGTAAATTTAGTAAGCCGCTTGTCGCCTAAAGAGTCCCGTTTCTATAGAAACCTCCTGAAACATGTACCTAGTTATAGGAGTGTATCAACAGAGCCTGCACTTCCTCGTTAATGACTCCTGGAGGTCTATAAATTAGCTCCATTGGTGCAAGTTCATTGAGGATGCGACACGTGTAAGAGCCCCCAGACCTACCCCACGAGTGGGCAGCAATCGATGGGTGCACACACGCAGTGGGCCGCGCATGCGTTGGGCGAACATTGGACAAAGTACAATCGAAGGCAGTGAATATTGTTGACATTTAAACTTATTTTTTTAATTGTATATTGTTTTGCTTTGCTAGATAGATCACATATACCGTTTGTATCATTTACATGTCTCTGTATTATCTTATCCCATTATAGGGATACTTAGTATTAATAGTGACGTTGTAATGAGAAAATAATACTATCTACAAAAGGAAAATTGAAGATAGACAGGGTGGGTAAGGGATATATTAATATTGCTTATACAGATGGTTTGAAGGAGTATAAGTAATAGCTCAAGCAAGTTAGGGTCACATTACTACATGTATATTATAGCATAGCAGTAAAGCTATAGCAATTTAATGGTGTATTCTAATATAATTTCTAAATATCAGTTAATATGGAGATTTCGGTACTAAAACGAGATCGTTGAGACACAAGTTAAATGAAAAAAAAAAAAAAAAAAAACTGTGTTTTTGAAATGTTCTTTGTTCTTAAAATAAACCTTATTTACTATTTAAAAAATAATAACACAAAACATATTTTTCTATCAGTAGAGCGCTACAGCGGCAGAGATATCTGACATAACTACAGGCATTATCTTAAGGGTATATGCAAAACAAGTTCTTTACTGTTATACTAGTTTCACATATAAGGTTGGCTAGAAACATTTTGTTTTGCTATAAAAAGATTTTTGTCGTCGAGTATACTGCGGCCGGTTTCAGTCGCACTTTGCGGCACGGACGCGTTACTGAAAGCTCGCCTGAAGCTCCGACGCTAACGGTCCAACAAATTTATTTCAATTTAGAATTATAATTTTATTGAAGTGAGTGAACTCGAAGATAAAAATGTAAGTTAATTTTATTTCTAAAAAATGTTGTAGTCATAAGGCAAGTATTACCTAAGTTAGTGAATAATATTTATTTCAGTTGAATTGAGTTTGAGTAGAGTTTGATCACACTGTTCTCTTTTATTTACCTCAATATTTTAGAATACGATTTTAGTTAAAATTTTAGTTTTTATTTTACAATAATTGTTGTTCAGATTTACGTATACAAGAAGAACATATTTATTTTGGTTTAAAAAAATGTCAGACTCAGCTATATATGGGTCGATTAAACTTTAACTTTAATCAATTCCAAGGTCATTTACATTCGATCTTTATTTTGCTGGTCTGTGTAAACTGAAACGTCTTATGCAATATGCAAGCCTAATTATATACTTTGTTTTTCCACGTCATAAGTTGTAATACGAAAGGCTTAAAGGGCCCGTATGTATGACCTATCCGTATATATTTTTTTATTAAAGAGTAAGGTTCATATAAATATTTTCATTCTAATAATATATTAATAATCGCAATTGTGTTGAATTGAATTATTTCCTAAGGAAATGGTCCTACTAAATTTATTTACAAACTTACATGTGTGTCTGTGCGACTGAAGGAATTGTGTTTTGTGTTCTTTTATAAAAGCAATCTTGCATTAGGAATGACTCCTGTGTAGCGAGGGATCTGACAAAGGGGTTACTGAAAACAACGGACACAAAAAGCACATAGACTCGTGACACTATTTACTGATCACACAAATTTTTGCCCCGCGTGGGAATCTCTCTGGCTTAGCAGTCAGGAATAGTAATCACTAGACTAACAAACTAGTCTAGTAAGACTTATGAAGATGTATTATGAATTATGACCACACACACACACTTAGACCAGTAAAGTCATATACCCCTATCTTGTTCTGAAGGAATGAGTTTAGGTTGTCAGTTTAATATGTAAGGTAATGCGACAATCGTGACTAAACGTTCTTCATAATTATATATTTTTTATTTTTACATGATGAGCAACAATAATCACCACATAAAGGTAACCACTACAAGATGATGACAGTACAGTGTAGTAGTGTATATACATATATTTAAAAAAAGCCGTGGTTTTAGCGACCTAAGTGGGTGTGATGGTGAGGTTTCTGGTTCGAATCGGACGGAACACCGTGTAGTTTTATTCGGTTCGAGTCCGACATACCACCTCACCCTCAGCTCCGGTGATGTCATGACCCGTGGGTGCTTCCAAGCTTAAAAAAAAGGGCTAATATAACAATAAGCTGCTGAAAGCAAACAGTTAGGTCGCCTTACAGAGATCGCTAGGAGCTAAAGCCCCGACCACAAGTTCCGGTGCCGGAACACTGTATGGTCCTAGTCGGTTCGAATCCGACATACCTCTTTAACATTTTTTTTTTTTTTTTTTTTATGCGATAGGGGGCAAACGAGCAGACGGGTCACCTGATGGTAAGTGACTACCGCCGCCCATGGACACCCGCAACTCAAGAGTCACAAGTGCGTTGCCGGCCTTTTAGGTAGAGGTACGCTCTCTTCTTGAAGGTTTGAAGGTCGTATCGGTTCGGAAATACGGCAGGCGACAATTTGTTCCATAAGCTGGTTGTGCGAGGCAAAAAGCTTCTCGAGAAGCGCACAGTGGTGGAGTGCCAATCGTCCAGGTGATGGGGATGGATATTTTGTCGCGTAGGACGATGGCGGAAACCAGCAGCCGGTATAAGTCCGAACAATTCCTCTGAACACTCCCCATGATACAAGCGATAGAGGATGCAGAGAATGACGTGACATGAAGTGGCGATCCTTGGGCGTGTCCACACTCAAAGGAAAAATACCAGACAAGCGCAAGTCTGACTCGTATGCCGCGGACTTCATAAGCAAACGGACTACTAATTCTCTAATAAAAATTACATTTAGTTAAATTTGAAAAAAGTATGTAGTGTAAAATTAATTTAAAAACCTTGATCTTAAACTTAAGAAGTACAATATTTTCTTCTTCTTATATTCTTCATTCCTTGATTTTCCACCTTGTAGGTGGGATATGGCCTTCAAATTTAAATTGTCGAGCACTGAGTAAAACCAATTCAATAAGGGTGGTTTTGTGAATCGGTTTACAATTATCAAGTAACAACTTAAAAAGCTCTTTCATTGAGAATCTCACCCTTTTTAAAGTGGTTAAATATGATTTAAAATCCGACTGCATTACATTAATTGTATCTATTTTTATTTCCATGGTCGTTATCTACCCAGTGATGTACCATGGTTATTGCATCGTTTAATTTTTTTTTAATAAATATGATTCTTTTATCAACAAGCTACTTTAACAATCGGCATGCTGGCACTGAAAGCATAGAAGCAGAGCCTGTCCGCTGATAATAATAATAGCCACAGCCTATATAGCCTCAACTGACATTGTGATCATCGATCTCTTGATATTTTATTCCCTCCATTGCCCGGTAATACACATAATTATACGATCGCTGACACTGGCCCTGCAATCGATGGATGAAATGGCATATTGCCCACCTATAACGTCATCTAACAATTGAAATATGCACAAATGTTTCAGTCGTTAGAAAGTTTGTATATAATGCAGCGTTTGTATTAATGATTGAAGTCATAAATGGCATGAAGGTATACAACAAGGGAGCGTTGTATATAAACTGTTACTGTATTGATTGTTGCCCTCGATTTCGTTTGCGTGTAAATATTGAATCATATTTTTCCGAATATCAAAATAACCCCTAAACCTTTACGAAACAATCCTACAACCTGTCTCCATATCGAACTGTAGTAAGAAGTAAGACTAGCCTGGACATTTTGAAACTTGGCAGCCAAATTTCTTATATAACGATTTGCGATTAAGGTCATGTTACCGCAATGAACTACGGCATGTTTTTTTTTTGTGGGTGGTGCACAAGTGGGCACTGTACATCATTGTCATACTTTTGGTAAAATTCATTTCATAAGAAAATCACTATTAGTTTTTCAAAACACCTATTCAGAGCTTTTATTGATCCACATACTCTTGCATTAAAATAAAAGGTAGTAATATATGGTAATAAATGTTAGTAATACGCAGCAATATATGGTTTTTATGTACTCCCCGTTATCAATGAAAAAAATGGTTACATAGGTATGACGTTATTTCATCTGCTGCCAGCCACCTTCCTTAAGTTGTCGCTCCATCGTGCCATAGTCCTGGGTGTCGTACCGAATGTATAAAATGCAATAAAAAAGAAACTCTTAAGATATCTTCAGAGTTTCTTGAGTGAAAAAAGGTTGTAATACTTGTAAACCAAGTAACAAAACAAACTCTGACATTGCCACGTTTTATTCAACCCGCAAAACAAACTGCAAGTAAGTCACGTACTTATCGCGACATGTTCAGTTAACATTGTAATTATGCTAATATTTATATGCATACCGTTTAGTTGCCCTGGAGAGATACTGCTGTAAAATCGCCTATGGGCGCTTGTTCTCCATAATTTTATTACCTTCTCAGATGAAAACTCTTGATCACATTTTTTGGAAGGTTTGAATGTGTATTACTGATTGTACCAAGAATGTTGTTCATTAATCAACGCCCTTGCAATATTATTAGAGATGGAAAGAGACTAAGAACCGTTCTGCTCGCCGTCAGACTGACGATGCAGCCGCACGATAGCGTGACTTTTTAAGGCCCGATATCGGATGATGTGTGAAGTTACTTGTATTTTGCTCCTACCGTCACTTGACAATATGCATTTTTAAAGATATATATAATTGTTACAAATTTTAGCTTTTCATGGCTTGGGGACGGCCTTGTGTCTAATCAAGTCACTACATCAGAAGAAACGAAATAGTCCTGCACCAACATGGGTACCTTTGTATGGTGGAGGTAGAACTTACTCATTACAGTCCTGTCCTGTCGTTGTATTGTATATTTGGTGTAAAATAAAAAGAACTTGTATTATATTATAAATAACTAGATTCAGCATTTAAAATGCTCATTATAAAAGAAATCGCTTAAAGGTAGCTGGAGAAATGTTGTGTTGTATATGTTCTATTAACGGTAGTTTTCCTAGGTATTTTGTATATTAATTTTATAGAAATTCTTGATGTTTTATTTGCTATAAACTGGGCTTAACTCTTTATAGCATTGTTTACAAGTTTATAATTAAATTAAAAAAAAAAATCATTGCCCCATCATCACCATCACCATTGACCAGTATATTTATTGATTTACTTATATATTATAGTGTCTTACTCGATTAGGTACTGTTAAAACCGAAATTGTAGACAAATTAAATAACGATTATAATTATGGAAACCTTCCATTCACATACTAATTTAACATGAGCAAATCAAATCAAATCAAATCAAATCAATCTATTACACTCCATGTGTTATGAAGGTGTTAATAATAATTCCAGTACATTATAATACCATACGTCAATAATTTTCTCAACATACAGACATGAGCTGGACTTCTACCAGAATTTAAAAGCAAAAAAAAAATGATATTATTTATATAATATTTACAGGGCATCTGAAGGTGGCAATCCTGGAGGACTAACGGTAGCGGAGCCTGAGGTTGGACCTGATGGAGAGATCATTGGAGGACCTCGCACACCGCAGCAGATCGCGGCTCAAAGGCGCCTGCAGCAGACTCAAGCACAAGTTGATGAGGTGAAGTTAGGCTTTAAATATAAAAGTAGTATTTATATACATATATATGTATATATATAACAGTACGGAATAGAATTATTAGCTTTCGAGACAAAGTGAAGCTAATTAGTTTTTAAATACTTATCTCAATCTCAAGTCCTTTTCTATTATCTGTAATTTCTAATATCAACTCAGCAACGGAACGTAACCGTATCAACCGTATCAATCGACTCCAGCAGTTAAGTATTCTTTTATGAAACTATACTGTAACGATCCGATTCCGTATTGATATGTGTGCTTTGACTACAGACCTTTCCTATTTTAGAGTTTCGAATATAGGCAATTTTTTTTTCATTGCATAATAATGCTTAATATTAAACATCGAGTCGAGTGTCCCCCTCCCCATCTCCCATTAAACTGTATTCCTGAATCTAAAAAAATATGATGACAGTATATATAATGATTATAGAATAAAAATTATCAAGACCTTACTACTATTCTTAAACCTTTGTTAGTTTAAGAATAGTAGTTACACAATATAATAAAATGTGAAAATTTCGTAAAAAATCATTACATAAAAATACTTAAATGGCATTACTTGTTTAAAACGACTACAAACAAATTAGAAAATAAATAAATTATAGTATCACGATCTTTATCCAAAACGGAGTGGTCAGAGAACCCTACAGTACATGCATTCGTTTGGTTTTCTTAAACTTACTTTAGGATTTTACCAACAAAGCAATTGCTCTTTATATATGCTACTAGTATTAAACAGAGTTTTGTCTTTCAGGTGGTCGATATAATGAAAACAAACATGGACAAAGTGTTGGACCGAGATGTGAAATTATCAGAACTCGACGACAGAGCAGGTATTTATAGCAAACATTTTGGAATAAAAAGATATTATGATATAGATACCATAGGCATTAATTGCAATTTTGCTGTTTGTAGATGCACTGCAACAAGGAGCGTCACAGTTTGAGCAGCAGGCAAAAAGTTTGAAGAACAAATTCTGGTTACAAAATCTTAAGGTATCTTCTATCATATTAATTTATACTAATGTATAATGCTACTGTGTTAAATATTTACACAGTAAATATTTAACTGCAAGAAGGAGGATATTTACACAGTAAATATTTAACTGTGTAAAAATTGTTATTATATTATTATCATTATAATAATAATTATTATAATAACTTATTATAACAACGTTTTCTCAACTTCATGTAGTTTAAGAAAATCTAAAAGGTCAGTTTTTTTTTTATATTTGCCTACCATAATGACTCCACTCTGCCTGATGGATAGCAACAAGTGGCGTCTAAGAGTGGTGGTCACCATCCTCATTGCAAGTGTAGTCAATGTAGCATGGTGACCCACACTATGGCGGCCTGGTGAGATGCCTTTTCACGCCCCGGTTAAAAGACCCGGGATCAAAGTGGGAGGGAAACACGTACGCTGGTAGTGAGTTCCAGGCTTTATCCGATCGGCACAGAAAGGAAGAGCCGAACCGTTTTGTTCGAGATCGTATATTTTCCACTCTCAAACGGTCACTCCTCAGGCCAGCACGTATTGTCGCGTAGAGAAAGGGAGAAGGTGGGAGGTGGAAGAGAAAGGGAGAAGTTAATAAATTACCCATGCCGAACCTAGAATGTCAATGCTTAAGATACTAGGATTCTCACGCAGAGGTCTAGGGTTCGATTGCCGGTATCGGAACCACTGGTACACAGCTGGTTTATGGTGCTTTGTGCCGGTACACAACCATAGACTAGAAAACCAAGCAGTAACAATAGTAAAATAAAAATCTGTTTTATATTCCAGATGATGATAATAATGGGAGTGATTGGAATCGTAATAATTGGTTTACTGTTCGGTAAGTTATAGCAATTACAAAAAACACAATCAATGTTGTCAAGTGAAGCTTAACAGACAATAGAATGTTATGTGTATGCGAAGATAATACAGAACTATAGAGATGACACTTGATTGAATAGATTCTTGCAACTATAGAAATGAAACTTTATTATAAAATCAATCAGTCAGTTTTATATGTTAATAAGTCAATAAAGAAAATGTTATATTACTTAGCTAGGGCTAAGATCAAAATAAGATTAATCATCTCAAAAGCCGTTTTACTCTTCATAGTTCATACTTAAAGTTCTATTTTATTTTCCATTTCTTTATTTTTTTAATTTATCAAGCGATATCAAGTTTCGTCTTAAACCTCTGACTACGTGTGTACAAGCTTTTGTAGTAACAAATGTCTGTACACACGTGTAAATAGCCAATAGGCTATTTAGTTTGCATTTAGACCCCTTCTTCCAGTGTATAAATGTTACTCGTTTCGGTGTTAAGAATGTTTTAAAATCTGTTCTAATCTGTTCAAAACTATTAACGTGGCTTATTTGTTTTTCAAAATTCTTTATCTGTGTCCTTAGCTTCCTTGTTAGCGGATTGTACTATATGTTGGCTGTCTTTAAACCGAGTGTTCACGTGTGTTCGTTTTGCACAAAATGCCGCTGTATAATTACAGTTAGTTGAACTGAAAATTCTTTCTTAATTTAGGCATTATATTGCAGTAACTGTGTCGATTAACATATTAAAATATAAGACAAATTCTCATATCAACTAAAGTTAGAACTTTAAAATTATAAAAATGTGTCATTTTTTAAATTCGGAAAATGTTCAGATCAAAAGCTGTAGTTTTTCCCGGATGTTGCAAAGACAGCCAAGTTGAACATCGGATTGCGTAGCGAGTAGTCGCTTCGAGCACATGTTCTGCTTACGGCTGTTTGCAGGTGATAACATTAAACAAATGTTTGGTTAGTTCGGTACCGAGGCACGCCGACCATGAGTGGCATTTCACCAACTCCTGCAATTATCGTCGATAACACTTCGCCAGCAAATGCTAACCATTGTAAGTAATTGAACTTCTCTCTTCTTTTTATTCCTTCTTATCTTGCGTAGTTTAGTGCATTTATCGATTTACTATAGATTAGATTGTTATGGTAAGTACAATTATGATTTAAAATTTATCGTCCCCATAAGTCATCTATTTCTACACCCGTAATGTTAATTAAACTTGATCCGTTTTATGACGTTAGTGTCTAAAAATTAAAAAAAATATCGTTAATATAAAATAAAAATCTACAAACGCGCTATTTTGCGATTATTAGTTATTGTTTTTTTTGACTGATACTGCAACAAAATAAACTTTAAAGGTATAAAAAACAGCAATTTTTATACAGCTGTTAGATTTAAAAATCACTAAAGTCTGTCAAATGTTTTTTTTTTATGCTGTGGAGCACTCTCTATCTCTTGCAAAATAGATTTGTTATTCAAGATTAAGGACACTCTTTAAGGAGAATTGTACTCGTTAACAAACATACACTAGACTCACTTACATACATTAATGCCTCTCACCGCACTCTCCTCATATATCATGCTAACATCACATACACCACGTATTGAGTGAACATAGCAGTAGATAGGCTATGTAGAATTTTACCCCCACTTTACACGTGTAATGTTCTCATTTTTACACTTGATACACGTTTAATGTCTCCCACTAATCAGCATGACTTTGTAACCAATCACATTCATGATTTACAAACTGACACCTTACATCAAGTATAAAATTTTTCATAATGATATTATCGGTAGTTTTGGTGTGACTGATTTGTTTTAAAAGGAGGTAATGTCTGAATATATTTAAGTGTCTCCAATATTTTTCTCCTATTATTAAGAGAGTGCTATGAATGATATTCGTATCGAATAAACTATTATAATATATTAATTGTTCTTTTCAGGAAAATACATGTAATTTACTCACCAGTCGCATCCGTTGGGTTCCACTTCAAATGTGAAGCTGATTTATTAAACCTATTAATAACACTTATCTATTATATATATACGTAGTACTACTATTTTAATACTATAGGCTCTAAACACAAGAAACGAAATAATAAACGGTAATCTTGGTTGTCTTTTGAATAATTGAATTTATTCTACATAAAAATGTAATTTAGACAACTTACAATATATATATAACTTATTAATCGAATATAATAAATGAGCATAAATTATTTGTTAAGTTATTCATGCTTAAAGTTGTGAAACAAAATACAAGTATAATGTTAATAAAAAATAATTTTGATTTTAATCCATATGTATACAAAATGTAGATTAAAGAGATAAAATAATATAAATGATTTTTTTGGTATAATTCTACATATTTATATAAAAATGAAAGGTCTGGCTGTCTGAACAATTTGTTTTGCGTGCCTTGTAGATATTTACTATTAGAATCCTGTATAAAAATCAAATATATACATGTTATTGAAATTCCAAAAATTCAATGTTGATGGATTTCTAAATGAAATCTTCCAAATGTAGTGGAATCTTTCTGATATTGTAAAATAGTTCTATTATTGATAATATTGATCTATATATTTCTCATATATCTTGTGTTATAACAACTCAACTCAATCATATATAAACAAAATGGTAGTAAATGGCATTGAATATAGTAAAGAAAATCGAAGTTAGTTTTTTTTTAGTTTATATTTTATTAGATATTATGAAAGTAGGGTCGTTAGTTAATTAGTTATATTTATGTGTCGAATGCCAATAGTATTTATAGCGTCTTAACAGTCAATTATTTGCATTAACACATATATTAGCTTCGTTATGTCAATTAAATTATGATTTGAATATACAAAAACATCAAGGCAGCGATTATGATATTGCAAATTTTGTTTGTTAATTTTGATGACAAAATGTACCAACAAACATGTTAAATCAGTAGGAGTTATTAGATCATCTTGATGCCTTTGTACCGATTTGAGCTGCCTGCTAGGTGGAAGTCAAATAATGTGCCCTGCGTGTTAGTCAGGAAGAGTTAATGTATGCCTCCGACAGAGTTGTCAAAATGGCCATGTTGCGGCAGCAATTTGAATTTGTCATCTAAATGATAAGAGAAGAATTTTGAATGATATATGTACCGCCATTAGTGACTCAAAGAGTTTATACAATTTGTCGATCCAGCTTCGAGACTAAGAACATGAAGATGTGTAAAACCTGTAATTGCTTACATATTTTATTGAAGTTAGACAAATTCAAGCGTTAAACTAAGAGCTTTATTTAGTGACAAAATATTTTAAATAAAGGTATAATTATTAAAAGCTGTATGTTTATATATTAGGTTTTATATGTCTACTGAGACACAATGTAAAATTGTAAGCAGTTACAATACAAGGTGCCACTGACAATATTAGTTCTTTTGTATAAAAAACGAGTGTGATAATTGAAATGAGAATTTGAATTATAAAATTGTTTGATTATTCGGTGTATGGCTAATCGCTTGTCTTTTCATTGTAGTTATTAATAAATTACTTAACTACAAGACTTAAGAGGGAAGTTATAAGACATTCTATTATACACGCAGTAGTGAATTATATTCTATTTCATAGATTATCGCCTAGGATATCTAATAGAATTCTTATACTATAAACTCTATTTGCCCCATAAAGGGTTGTGATGTTTGTCTTTGGGAGCGTTAATGACAACAATTAAGGCGGAAATATACTGTTAAATTCTGACGCTACTCGAACCCGACTTGTATCACACTACAACTACTTGATGCCGCGGGTGTTTATAGATGATGCTGGTCGTAGAAAATAACAATACTTAATTCTACACCACACGCGTCGTATGGGAAAATAAGTTTAAATAGTACGTTTCCGCCTTCAGAAAAACATAAAATGTTTCGGTATTGTTGTCTATGATGCAACAATGGAGTAGCATCAAAATTTTACTTGCTATTCTGATTAAACATTTCTTCAGAATTTACTATTTATTAAAGGTGAATTGAATTCAATGCCTAAAATCTTGAATTTAACTTAAATTTAATATAATATATAAATTTATATATAGAATAACTGTTCAAGGTGATACAAGAATGCTAATTTATAAAGTGATTGCAATTTGCAAATAATTTTGTCATTATTTGATTTCAATATTCCACGAATTTGGCGTGTTACCATTAATGTCACTTATCATTATAAATGTTGTAATTACTACTAAAAGAATCAAATGTAAATGGAATTATTGATTATATAAAGATGTGATGAATATATACAGTAAATAAAGTTTTATTTTATTTCCTAATACTTCTTATAGTGTAAATAAAAAATAATTTATGAATTTTTGAATAAAAAAAGTGATAAGATTTCAGAACATGCGCTGCTTTTTTGAGATCTCGGGCTTATTGACTAAAGTAGTAGTGTAAAACTGATAGTACGTAGGTACTTTTTATATTCTAGTAAAAAAAAAAAAATAACCGTATGTAAACTAGTAAAGGACACCAAAAATATTGTTATGCAATGTTTTTACCTATGCGTACAACACTATATTATTATAATAAATTACATATAACATACCAAATATATGATGCATGTATACCAAACCAAATTAACCCATAGGGATGTATAATAAACACTCTATTACTTTATCGTTTTTAATCTGAGTTTAGTTTCGCAAACCATAGATTAGACCATAGAGAATGATGTGAGAGCTTGCTAGCTTTCTCTTTGATACTTAGCCGCCATTTTGAGTTACTGTAATGGCGGTGTGACATGAGTTATGCCTTCGTGTCATTTAAAGTTAACTAATGCTGGTAGTCCTAGTGATGTTACCGCTTTTTAAATAAAAACAGATCGGTAAAGTACGCTAGTTTATTAATTGATATGAGATGTGGCGATGACAGAGACCTATGAAATTGATTAGGTGTTTATTATTTCATGGAAATAACATATCAAAAACTCTTTGGTGACGTCTATTATAAGTTAAATAAATTAGTTTTTTCAAACACTGCACGGAACTTGCATGCAAACTATTTCGACTTAAATTCATGTAACAAATATATTCGAGGTGATATCCTATAAGGAGGTGGCGGAACAGCAGAGCAGAGCATTCATTGATCTCCGGCCACCTTACTTTTGGAGAATTCGACTTCCGAACAGATACAGGCCCGAGAGGCAACGCGCAGTGTTCCGTGCGAGCTTCTTAGAGGACTGCGACCGAGGGGATGGCGGTTGCACTCTGACGGGAGTGGATGAGACGGGTCCCGTCACAGGGGTAGAGGGACAATACAATTGCGGATTCTTGAGGAACATTGGCATGATTTATAGTAGATAAGGGTCCGACAACCCTACGCCCACCCCCACGGTCCAAGGACATCCTATTATCTGGTTAATTAATTAACTGTGTCCAAGATTGTTTAGGGTCGAATATTTATTCTAATCGCACTTTGACACAGAAACTAAAACTATCCTTACTTAATACTTCAATATAAAATTGAAACATCACCATCGACAACTTGACTTGGGATGTCCACAGGTTGTCGAAAGATCCCCTTCACGTTGAAATTTTAACCGCATATAAAGTAATGCAAAAATGGACCGAGAACACAATATTTCGTACCTCGGACAGCCAATTAGTTTCCCTGTGGGAACTGTCTAGAAAACAAAGCGTGTTTTGTTACATACAACTGTTCTTAAATTGCCTTCGATAATTACGTACTATTTGTTCTCGTATGTTAACAACTCTAATGTTTTAAAATGGTTTTTATTTTGTGATTGTATGAGTTTTGTGAACTTTTGTTGCCACTAAAAAAATTACAACAAACATAAATTTATGTAAAATATAATAAGTGATACATATTTTTAAATTAAATATGGCCTTTGAATGCATAGCTGCCTCGGTGAGAGGGGTGATATGCAGAAATTGACCTTTCCTGATTATTTATCTTTAAATATGTATAGCTCCAGTGGTAGAGCCATGCTTATGCACGAATAGGCCGGCTCGACCGGTGCGATACCACGGCCTCACAGAAAACCGGTTGTGAAGTAACGATTGCGTTGCATTTCCCCGAATTGAGTGAGGTTTCCGGGGGCCCACTTCCCTCTCCCCCCTTTTCCCTCCCTCATCTCCTTTCTCCTCTTTCCCATCTCCTCATCCCTCCTCTCTTCTTTCCGCTCCCTGCATCCCCCATCCCTCATCACCCTCAAAGGCGGGCAGCGCACTTGCGACTCTTGAGTTGCAAGTGTCCATGGACGGCGGTATCACTTACCATCAGGTGACCCGTCTGTTCGTCTGTCCCCCTATAGTATAAAAAAAAGATTCCAGTTTGTTTAGTACTCACTTGTAAGTCGTAGAAAAAACTAGTAGTGGCAGTAGAATCGTAATGCTCGTAGATCTGAAAGAGTCGGCTGGGAGATATTGAATTTAGTGTGAACACTTGGAGCATTATTTAATTGCGTGTCAGCGCGGCGCCTGCACAGTGAGGAGTGATACATAGTGGGCTCAACGTACACTGATAATAATAATTTTATATAATCAAAAAGTTTATAGATTATATTTACCAACTATGTGAGGAGTTTTTTAAGAAGATTAATACTTAAAATTGACTGCTTTAAAATGGTATCATATTGCTTTGGCTTAACGAAGTTAAAAAAACTGTCACGTGCAATAAGCATCCTTATAAAGTTAATTTTCTACACGTTAGTTTAACATTTATTGGTTTTACTATAATAAACTTGCTTTAGCTTTAAAAATCTGCAGTTTACTGCTGTATGACAAAATATCAAATAAATAAGTATCTCACACTAAAGCGACAGCGAAGCAAGGATGCTAACATAATAAAAAAATATATTTTGTCTTAATATTTGCACAAGTACAGTGTGCACTCATAGTTCGCATTAATGGTCCTGTCAGGTGTATGAAAAGCGAAGAATATTGTTTATTTTTATATTCTTTGAACTCTGCACTGCTCGGATTTATTTATTTTTGTCTTAACGACCTCGCACCTCTGTGCATTATTATGTAAATGCATTATTTAATAGTAAAACAACATTTAACAATATTTACAGCACCTTACACTTTCAGCTTACCGTAGTGCCTATCCTAAAAACAGTTGTAAACTTTCTTTATCACATGGAAAACCGCTAACAAATTCTTTTGCAAATAAAGCAGATTATTTTTCACTTGTCCCTTTATTACTTAGTTTACACTTTATTACTTTATTACTTGTCACTTTATTACCGTATTTCTGTCGGTAAGTACTCCAGACCCACTGAGTTAGAAAAATCACAAACTGCGAATGTCCAACCAACCAAAATTTTATATTTATATGTATATTTGCAACACACCCTAAGGCGGATTCTCTGCTAACTAATTAGTTTCGTTTATTGTTGTTTAAAAAGACACCTCTATCAATAGGAATTATTCCTGTGTTATGTGGGACCTAACCGTTATAATAACTACGAAAACAAAGAACACCTAAGCTATTATTTATGGATCACATAACTTTTTGTCCCCTGTGGGAATCGAACCTACGAACCTGCTCGGTAGTCAAGGTCAATAACTCTCAAAACATAACATATGATTTCGTGAAACTTTTCGTTAGTAAAACATCTATGGTCCGTGCTAACTGAACGAAGCGAAGCTGAACTTCGCCTTACACCTGCCTAGTTACGGCGTATAGTGTTTAACTGTTCCATTATTTCCACGGTTACTCATCGTATCTGCACAGATTACACGACGTGTGGCCTGTAGGTAACATCAAATTGCGATTATTACGTTACAGCCTAACGAGGTGTGTGAGATCTCCCCTGTAATATAAACGGCCGACCCTTTAGCTTTGATGGATATGGTATTATTATAGTGTGTGATATGAAGAGTTTTGTTTAGAAACTGTTGAGACTCTCTGAGAAATTTTTCGACGAATTTCAACATGATATTATTAAATCGAAGATAGAATGTCTAAAGAATCACTAATTATACGAGTACAGATATGTTTATAATTTTTATTTTACACTTCTACCGACTATTTGGCACTTTTCTAAATAATTTTAGTAATAATTTTTATTTATTTTTTTCTATTATAGAGACAGACGAACAGACAGGTCACCGGATGGTAAGTGACAACCGCCGTCCATGGACACCTGCAACTCGAGAGCCGAAAGTACGCTGCCCGCCTTTGAGGGTGATGAGGGATGAGAGTATGCGGGTAGGGGAAAGAGAGGGGGATAAGGAGCTGGGAATAGCGGCGGGGGTCAGGGGAAAGGAAAAAGGAGAGGGGGAGTTGGCTCACTCCATTCGGGGAAATGCAATGCAAGTGTTGCTTCACAACCGGTTTTCTGCAAGACCGTGGTACCGCACCGGTTGAGCCAGACCATGCGTGCCTAAGCATGGCTCTACCACGATACCTACCGGTAGTATGAAGATTGATAGCCTCTAACAGTAGTGGTGAAGATGTTCTCCCTACTTAGGTAAGGAATCCATATTAAAATCAGAAATAACACACTAGTGGTAATTACCAAATGAATAAAAGAAAATAGTTTCTTTAAACTGAGAAGGTTCGTCACATCACGTCTTGTTAAATAAAGGCCTCTTCTTAAGATGGCCCCATAAAACGGCTTTATTAAAGTATAAATATATACATACATATCCTCACGCTTATCTCCCTTCGGGATAAGCAGAGACATCACCCCAACACTTGCTTTTACCCTTACTTACACACAACTCTACAGTCATCAAACTTTTGTACAAGCCCGCCAGTTTCAGACATGCACTTTCTTCAGAACATGTATAATCAAAAATTAAATCATCTAATGTGATAGTATTAACATTAATTCACCGTTACTAATTAATAACTTTAAAATAAATAAACTATTCAAGCAACACGCCTGTAGTTCCTATTATACTATCAATTAATTTCGTCATTGTCTGATAAATTAAAATGATCTTAATCAATAAATTGTTTGTTAAGCGATAACAAACGGTACCATTTGCGTATTAACTACCTACTGTTACAGCACAGAGGTAAGTTGGTTAAGGGCCAAGTAGCTTTTGGGGCCATTAGATTCACTCTTACATTATTTGTATATTTATAATAGAGATGGCTAACATTCTAATTAAATAATAATTACTGTTCTCACTGAGCTATTTGTATGGTATTAGATATGTAAATTCATACTAAATCACGATAGTTTTCAAGGGATTGTTACTGTTGTGACCACAATTGGTGAAAGCGGTGAACTGAACGATGGAAAGTATCCTATGTATGAAATTAATGAAATTAGATTAGATAGACTAATTTTAGAATGGTTCTTTACATAGAGTATAAATATATTTTTATATCAACATTTATTCATACTCTCGGTAATATAATTTTAATGTAAATAAGTCGCGATATTCATAGCCTCGTTTGAATTTCCATTCGGACAATTAAACCCAACACACAATAGGTATTTCAGGACGCTGTAAGTTATGATAGCAGTTGCACATTTTCATTACCGGGTTTACTCTCTTACCTTAATCTAATTTAATTGTAGCATTGTCTCATAAAATGGGAAAAATGTGTCAACAATAATGATATATGCTTCTATTTAAAGGTTCTGTCAACCGTAATTATAAAACAAAAAGAACATAGTACAAAGGAAGAGATTTAATTAATATTCAATGTTTTATTTTTTTATTTATTGGAATAATTAAATACACATATGTATACATTTTTGCCAAACGAAATCACACAAATTTGGCAATCTATGATGGTTGCCAAAATGGGGCATTTTGGCAACCATCATAGAATTTGGTCTTACTTACGTAATCCCCTATTACTTAAAGCCTATTACCGGCAACCAGACATTGTTTTGTATTGACTGTATACATATGTACTACCGTACACATAAAGTCCCCTCTTGGTATTATTCAATGTCTATAACTGTTTACGGGTAATTGTGTTCAGAAGATAAATTGTATTCGAGGTCAGCACACACAAAATATATGGACAAATAAAATTTTGAAAGTCGTTAGTGCCTTATTTTCAATTTTTTTCCTTATCTTGTGTGATGATGGTTTATATAAAATCATATAATTGGAAATTTACTTTTAAAATTATCACTTTAAATATAAACTGTTCTACAAAAGAACTCTTCTCTGTATAAAATACATTCACTATTTACAATAACGACGCTACTATTAGGGCTAAGTGCCCCTGTTTTGTGGGACTACAGGCTTAGCCGCTCGCAGGTTAAGTGAGCTCGTACAATAAAATTTTAGTACCAAGAGACGACGGTAACGATTGTTATAACTAAATTGACTGCTGCAGTTGGAAGGTTATTAAATAAAAAGTTTTCTTGTGACTTTTAAGATTGTATTGTTCAGTCACTGTACACCAAGTACTTCACATATAATTCAAAGTTAAATATAAATAGTAGTAATGGTAGGCTACAGTGTGTACTTATATTATAATTTTACTTAATTATGTTAGATTGATTTTAATTTAATACGTTTTATGAATAAGATTTTTTAAATCATAATAAATACTTTTTAAAATTATTACAACATAACTTCTAAAATACACATGTTTCACAAGATATCTGCAGGAGAAGTAATAAACAAATATTTTTTAAATAAAAATTTACTCTAGTTAATCAAACATGATAAGCCATGCCGCGACATGAGACCATATTGCCGGGAAAATTAAAACTCATCACTAGTAAAATTTTTAATTTCTATTCTTCTACCATTGAGTTGCATCATTATTATAGCTTCAATATGCCGCTAGCTTGATGCAAGCCTCGTTATTTTATTTACTGAACAACTTCATCTAGTGGTGAAATACAGCCTTAATTAAAGAAGAGTTTTAACATTCACCTATATATTTCTCTCTCTCTTTTACGTGTAGTCGTCACATGCTCCGTTTCATTATTATAACACGACGGAGGCTAAGGAAAGAGGTTGCCAACATTTGTTTAAATTCCTTTTGATACAAACAGATCTCTACTTATGGTGGAGTAAACGGCTTCGTTACGTAACGCGTTACGGCGCCAGTCTGTCTGGATTCCCTTTCTCTCACATACGGCAGCGATAGTTTAGTTTAGTTTAAGTTATCACTTCTGTCGGGCGTCCGAGGCGCACACGTATTTTTATTCATGTTCGATTTTCATACGACCCGAAAATTTCTGTTTACCATCAAAAGGTACAAATTGAAATGTCTCTGCCACGTGATCATTCACGATTTATAGCGCTGTAGTTAATAGTTAATTAACTACAGTTTATAATATATAAAACTGTACTTAATTTTAATGGGAAAGGTAAAGGGAAAAGGAAAAGAGACGCGCTGGAAAAAGGAAACAATCGTGATTACGTGAACCGGTATTACCTCAATCGAACATCTATTTCACCTGGCAATTAATAGGGTTAAATGCAAAAAGCTAATGGCCGACCTTCAGGATTGAGAAGGCACCAAAGAGAAGCTAGTTTTAATATCTTTATATATATAATTCTTCTGTGAGTGTGTATGTCACTGAACTACTCTCAAACGAATGGACGGATTTTGATGAAATTTTTTGTGTGTGTTCAAGGGGATCTGGGAATGGTTTAGATTCACAAATCAGCCCGGCAGATAGCGCTGCAGTCGGTATCTAGGTTATTTATCTATATTGATCCTAATCGCTTGAAATATCATGCAGGACAACGTCTGTCGGGTCCGCTAGTGTACTTATAAAACTCAATTTTTTAACGTATATAGTTTAATAATTGTATATGTAATATGCATATATTTCGTAGCACGGGCTATTTATGCGATAAAACGACGGTGTGCTAAATGATGTCTAGTTAATAATCATATTGTAAACATATATACTGAGTTAGTGCATGTACATCACAGCATTTGTGCATAAAAGTTTTGAAATCTAATTTTTCTAATTATAAATTAATTTACCATTTTTTTAGAATTTGTTGACGAGATTCAATTTTATCAAAAAAAAAATATATAAACAGGTTTTTTTACCATGACGATAATCGCTTAGTCAGATTTTTTTTAATGGTAAAAACTGTTGCAGTTCCCTGCATCCCCAGTATGAGTAGCCGCATTTGCACATTCGATAACATCGTCAAAGTGACATAAAATTGTACCGGCAGCGCTCAGAATAGCTACCTCCGTGTATCGGATCTGAGTACTATACGATACAAGAGTGTTAGGGTGTTATTTCTATTTCTTTCACACTTAATAGGTCATTGAACTATTTAAATGTAAATGTTATAAATCCTTAAACGAAGCAGGAGTCAATCGATTTGAATTAATAACTTTATGGAAAATATCTAATCTACGTGTATATATGGTATAACAATGATATTAACGTCTGTATAATGGATTTATGGGGTAATATATTTCGAAGTCTAATCATTTTCCAGTGTAACTGTAGGGTCGGGTACTTAACGGGTATTAACCGCTTAACATGGAACAGAATAATATTTCACACCATAACTTTTTTTAACCTGTGATCAGGGGTTCCCTCGGAACGTCATCTCACCGAAGTTTTCGGTGGAACGGTGTGTCGGAATCGGATCGACAACAACCACACCTGCAGGTGACAGGTGTGCCACCTGCACTGCGCTTAAAATATGGCACATCCGGGAATAGCCTTAGTAAAATATCCGTATTCATACCATCATCATACAAGCAGTGACAACCTTTAGATATACATACATATATATGATAACTAAGATCTAAACTGCTACTGATAATATTTCATTTTGGACATTAAACTACTCATATATATTTATAATACATATATATATACTTTATATCTCTACATAATAATTATGTATAAGTGTTATTTATTTATTAATTAGTCCGCCATAACTACTACTACTACTTTGTTTTAATTATGGACATTACTATAATCTCCACCCCAAGATTGTCGGGTAGATATAACTTTTCGCGATGAGACCGTCCATTGTTCTGTAATTTGTAAGACAATATTTTTTTTAGCTGCCTCGTGTTAAGGATGTTCTATCCTTTTATTAATTGTCTCGGGGGGCTTTACAAACATTCAATCCACGGACACAAAGAACACGCAGACTTGGAACAACTATTTGTTTGTCACACAATTTTATTTCCCTTGTGGGACTCGAACCCACGACCTCTGGATCAGCAGACAGGGTCACTAATCATTAGGCCAACAGCAACGTCACAGTTTTGTTCCTTTAAAAGATTCTGAAAGAGGTTTCTTGAAGCAAGTTTCTATAGATTCAGTTGGAATATCATGATAAGTAAGTTATCAGGTATATCTTTTATAGGATTTTGATGACTGAAATTGGGTAGATCACTTAATATAAGTATTTATATATAAACAAGTATAAGAAAAGAGGATAATAGATATAAAAAATGAGGGCTTCAAAATATTTTACATTTTTCAAATAATATTAAGTTTTTCAATCCAATCCAACATCATAAGATTCTTTAAATGATCTAGGAAATCACCAGCCTTTTAGCTGCTTGATAGGGCAAGGTTTACCCTTTCCATGAGACTTGAGAATCGAATGATTGATCACGTAGTCTTATAATTTAAGTCTATCAATTTACGCTTAAGCCGTAGGAATTTAACTAATGCGCTTGCCTGTACTTTATCCCTGCTTATGGGTCTCGGTAGGTCACGTTTCAGAGACAAAGCATATAGGCTTTATGTCTTAATTTAGAGAGCCCACTACCCAAGCTAAAGTAATATTTATATGGAATTCCTATCATTTAGTTTGAAGTCGCTAAAGTTCAGTTACTGGACAAGCTATGAACTCTACATGATATTTGGTTTATGTTACATAGTAGAAGTGGCTGTAGCATAGAATTATAAAACAATATTTTTGAGTGTATGTATTTGACTTCCAACAAAATAAAATTTTGCTACTGCAACTAAACTAAATTTTACGTAACGAGAAACACTGTTCGTTTGTATGCAATGGTCTTTTAGGATATTATACAGAATTTGTAAAAGTATAAGCGCAATCATTTTGTGGATAGTTGAACCATAAAATCTTGATATATGATTGAAAATTAACCTACTTAAACATTTTAAATGATTACTGGAAATACTGATAAAACTGAGCATTGCATTTCGCATTGGCTTACGATTGCCAAATCATGCACGTTGTTGACTGGGATACAGCAACAGTGGATATTAGGAGTATTTGTGAGCACCGATACAATAGTACAAGTAGAATGGACTTAAAACAACACAATTAAAGAAAAAAAGGAAAAGCACGAAATACATTTATATTCTATTTATTTACATGAGACTTTGTCCGACGACGTTCGTTCGCGTAAATTTATTATCGTACATATCTCCGTAATAAAAATACCTATGTGCTATTTCAGACAATAATCTATTTTTTTTTGCACAATTTCATCTAGGTCCGTTCAACTATTCTGGAGTTCAGTAAGAAAAATCCGTTCAAACTGTCGCATTTATAATAATAGTAAGATATACATATCTACGAGAGATATTTCACTATATCTCAGTCGTTCTTTAGTTTATGTATGTAAATTAAAAATAAATTAAACTACAGTAATTAAAAAATATTGTTGACATAATTTAGTTCTTGTTAGTAATAAATAATAGCAGTGTATATATTGTGACCACGTTGTTTGCATTTGATCTTTGATCTATCTAAGATAATGAAATTCGGATAAATGATAAGCTTGGTACTGAGTCCATTGTTCGAGAGTTATGTAGACTTTACAGACTTTGTGATTTGTAAATAAATAAAGCATAGTGCATATGTAAGCACACTTAAGATTTTCTGCTTCAGGGATAGGCAAAGATGAGCTTTCTAGTTTTTAGTCGTAAAAATAATTAAAGCCTGACATCTCATGTAGGTATTCTTTCTGTATGAAGCAAATTCCACGTTTACCAGAACTAATTACAAGTTTTTAAGATTTTGAAGAAGAAAAAATAATAACTTTGACACTTATATCTAGGATTAAATCGCGTTGAAAGTAATTGAAAAATCGTGATTACTATCATCATGTTCAACTGTTCCTAGTTTCCATCAGAGCTTTACTTAAGACTCGCATTATATAAGGAGAACCAAAACAACTTCTAAGTAATTATACATATACATATGTGGGTAGTAATCATGTGTCCTATACCTGGAAACAGTATTAACCATTCCTACCACAAAGCTGTCGTGTATCATTAATCAAATAAGCACAGTATTATATTGTTTACAGATAATTTCACCAGGTGTAAGTCTTAATTACTTGCCGGCATGAACTTGGTCATTGCAATTTGCAACGCCCCAGTCTAAATTGAACGATATGTCTTGTCTATCGCCTATTTGACACTTAAGTGGTATTCTAAATCCTTTTAGTATTGCTAACAACATTGCATTTAAAGTTGTTTGGGAACGTGCATTGCTGTAAATTTAATAGAAGGTAAGGTACATAATTGGTTAAGTACATAGCTGGTAGCAATTTGAACTAAATATAACTTAAAATATTTTGCAAGTCTTTGCTGTTTATACCTTTTTTAAAACTATTACGTTATAATTAATTTTACAGGCTTGGCTGATGACTTTTTTTGGTAATCTGTATTGGTTTTCGGCTCTGTTTCCGTTGCGTGTGCTTAGTTGAGAAAGCCTAGCTAATTCGAGCGACCTCACATTCGCGAGGATATTCGACAGTTGTGAAGCTACTCTCTCGCGCTCCAGGATGACAAGACGTTTTTGAAGGGCTGAAACATCCTGTGCATAGAGGACTATCTGTTGCATTGAATGTGCATAGGTGTCAGTCACCCTTCCTACCACTATTTTAATATATTGTTGAAGCCTAGCAGTGTACCGAAGGGTAGAGACGGTAGGATCATGGGGTCCGAGTGCTTGTTCCATTTACAAGGAACTATCTAAACGAGTGATCGACACTTCTCGTGACCAGGAGGCTGGCCTTTTCCTTGCACAGGCAATAAGCATTGCTATTCAAAGTGGTATTGCTGCCAGTCTTCTGGGTACGCTACTAGTAGGCGACAATGCGGGAGATTTTTACGAAGCATGTTCCTATGTAAATAGTCTCTATGTGTTATATTATGAAAGCAATATAACTTCAATATATATGCACATCTATTATTTTAGATACGATAAAAAATATATGTAAATTGTTTAACATGAATAAACAAAATGTATCTGCATATATGAACACATAAATGAATATAGCGAGAAACCGAACCTCAATATTTAAAAGTTAGCTATCCTAGATGTGTTGTTAACATTAAAAGAGCAGGTGTTTAAAGAAAATTTCAAGAACATCGATTGGTTAAGCGGACAATTATAAATAAAATATACTTTAACAAAGAAGTAACAGACAGCCTTCAATTCTACTTTACATTCAGGACAGAATTTCAACCTTCTTCTTGCTACATAAATTTCGACAGGGGACGTCAATAAATAATCACCTAACATTGAATAGAAATCCTTACTTAGTTAACACTTACTTAAAACACTCGCGCCATGGTCTATAAGACCCGGCAGTTTTGGAGTACCTACACATAAATAAGTGGTTAACTAAGACGTTTGAACACAGAATTTTATGGCGCTCGCTCTGTTCCATACTTTACTGCGCTCGGATTTACTTGTAGATCTGTTCTAAAGTAAGGCGCGGTCGATTTAGTGAAGAAAAAGTTGTCTCAATTTTATTTTATAACGACAGTTGAGACATCTGAGGTTGAATTATGTTACTTTCATGCGGTTGGTACTTTGGAAATTAAGGCAAATTTATGAGGAAGTATTTTAAATGTTGCTAACGGTTTAGTAGTTGGTTCAGTTTAAAGTTTCACACCAAACTTTTATGCAACATGTTGCACAAAATAAAATACGTTTATGTCCTTTCACGTGAAATTCTTTGTCCTCAGTAAAAAAAAAAATATATTCATTTTCAATTAAGAAAATAAAAATGGTTTTCATTCCGTCTTGTTACTTATTTTATATTTTCATTTGAAGGTATCTATAAAACTGCCCATAAAAGGGGTGTAATATTTTAACGGCACAAACGTAAGATTTTATTGCACCCTATGCTCGTAATTAGATTTTTTGGGAAGGTTTAATTTTAAGGCTTTAATATTAAATTAGTAACTTGTTTAATCTGACCTTTAAGCTTGTAGTTAATTTGTTTTCGGCTGTCTTTGTAAACTTATGTTTACGTTGTTTACTTTAATTGAGGTTTACTTTTGAATACTTTATTTTAATGTTAAAGCTTAAAGCATTTTAATTTCAATATCTTATTTCATACCAAGCTATTCACGGTTGAGGACAAACAATGCAATGAATAATGTCAGGAGAATATTACGAAAAGAATTTATCACTACCACACACTGCAAAGCCGGCTACAGTCAAGACAACGTTGGAAACCAATAAAAAACAAACATAACCCTCGGAGATCGCCTACAGTTATTTGTGCGCACATAATATTTGTCTTCATACAAATTATGACATTGCCGCACAAAGGGTTAAGAAATTAACCCGCCGCTTACGGTCATCCTTTTAACTCCAAAACATTAATTATAACACCTCTTTAGGATTAAATTTATCGTGTTTTGTTACTCATTACTTTGTTTTAGAGTTTTTTTTTGTGCGAATGCTTGTGGGCTTATACCTGATACTTTAAGTGGGCCATTCATTGACCAATTTGTGCGGTCATTTCTTGTGTAATACGAAAATATTAACGATTACATTTAAATCACAATACTATTTGCGTCAATAGAGATAAGTTGTAACAAATAAAAAAGAAATCCTTAAACAGCTCTCTTACTAATCAGTGCATCATTAGGTAATAAATCTTTTAATTCTCAAATCCTCATTTGATAAACGTGTACAATACAAACCTTATGATATATTGGCACATAGGGATGCAGTAACACAGCTTATATTAATTACAATATTAATGATGATCCTCACAATGATGACGATTTTTTCTCATAAGAGTCAATCGTTTGGAAACGGGCGATTATAGATCTGCACAGGCAGGTACTTAACTATACAATATGTTATTAATAATTTTACATTTGACTAAGCAACCTACATATAGTTGTGGTGACATTGAGTGTATTGATCTTTTAAAGTTTTTTAACTGGATGATTTCATCCGCGTTAGGTACAATTTTACAAACATTGTTTACAAACATTGAAATATGTACATATGTGTTACATTAAGAAACAGTGTTATATTCACAGGAACAGCTTACAAGTTTGCCAATGAATAGCTTCTTAAGGTTTGGGATAATTTATTGCTAAGGGCAGTTTTTATGTGGCATTTAAAGGCACGTGTTATATATATTTTAAGACGGTACGTTTCAATCTGGGAGATCTTCGCTTTAGTTCATGTTTCTTTGCAAAATGTTTGCTCTCATTTTTGCCCTCAAATTTAAAGATCGATTATTAAAATCGATTTTGCAGTTAAACATTTATATAGATGCTAGTTATGTTTATGTGAAAGTACTATTAGTTATTTTATTATAATAAAATACTGGTCAGTTTTAATTCGTTTAATTTTATCTATTCTTCAGATATTTAAAGTGCCTCTGTGGTAAAATACTACATTATAAACTCGCCTCATGACACTGAAACTGATCATATCTTTCTACCAATAAATTACCTACTTTTTTATATTTGTGTTCGTCTTTTTATTTTGTAGGCACATTTAGAAGGGGAAAGGAGCCGTCAACAGACTAGTACAAGTGACACTTGAAGCCGCTCCTCCGGAATTAAATTTTACCTATTTTAGTGTCACAAATTACCTGTAGTAATCAGGATGTATCATACAATTATATTAACTTAGTATATATTATAGTCACTTGTACTTTTAGGGTTCTTTAATATTTTTTTATAGTTTCCGTTCACAGTGATTTACTTTCTAGTAAAATAGTTAGTCCGTTCTAGTCCAACAGTTTAGTTTCCTTTACCATCTTACCGTTTGACCCCGGGTGAGGTAATAACCCGTAGGGGTTTACCCTAGAAAAAGAGGTGACAGAATCTGAGCTTATGTTCCTGTTATGCTATTGGAGATGTTTATCTTGTAGATAAGATACAAAAGCCTAATAATATGACATTATCAGTACTCATCGTTTTTCCCTGTAACAATGATTACAATAGACTTCCAAGAATCATACGTCGATCACTACGTGAGTTCGTAGTAAAATTAATTAAATATAATTTATTCATTAATCGCAGGTTTCCTTTGGCCCCAGTAGTATTATTAAAGTAATTATAAGTGTAATTCCACGAATAATTTGAATACAATAAGGAAATTTATATTTTGCTTTGCAATCACATCTGCAAAGGAAAAGCATGATCTTTGTTTCATTGTCTATTTGATTTATGAGTTTATCCGGATATCCCAACAAAAGTTTGATGTCCGGTAGCCAACTTTGTTTTATAATTAGCACGTGCCACGTGCCACTCCTGGCTCACTACCCTTCAAGCCGCTAGTCGGACATTTTGCATCTATTATTATGGCCCTCTTGTGTATTCATCAGCAGACCATTATATTGAAATATAAACACATTTCCCGTGACAAATTATTGTCGTAAGGTAACAATAACAATTGTTTTTGGAGGTTTATTTTGCAATATACATTTTTTTTTCGTACTAGTTTGAACTTTATTACTTTACGCTGAGAGTAACTGCTTATAGATATATCAGCAGGTAAGACCTTTGCGCGTCAGAAGTTATTCAATCTTTTAGAACAGATAAGGACAGGGGGGTATCAAAGTTAACAAGGTATTTGAAGATCATTATTGTGTCCCCTCCTAACAAAGATTTGTGTGATCCACAAATACTTGTCCTGAGTCTGGGTGTTCTTTGTCTATTGAATGTTTGCATGAGTTGTTTAAAAAAAAAAGCGATAAGGTTCATAGCGTTATGAGATATATATGTATATATTATATAACATTTCGCAATAAGTGGATTATATAATGCATATATAATGCAGTGGATTATACAATGCATTTATTTTTAAATCAGAATAGTGTATACTTCGATTAGGGCATTAAAACAAATAAACTCTGCCACTCTGCATACAATATTAACGCGGATATGACAATTGAAAGTAGGCCTTACTATTACTCCTTCACAGAAACACTAAAATATTTTTATTCAGATTATATTAAAATTGGTGTGATCTTTACACTGGCGTCCCTCAAGGCGGTATTCTATCTCCACTATTGTTTTCAATGTATATTAATCTCATTACTCTAGACCTTCAGTGTGCGTATCAAATGTACGATGACGACTTGCTGATTTACACACATGCCAGCGTTGAAGAGATACCGCAAGTCATTGATAAAACAACAATGACTTCAAATTTATAAAACGTTGGTCTAAGAGATTTGGTTTATCCGTAAATCCTACCAAATGCCAGGCAATCGTTGTAGGCAGCTAACGTATTGTGTAGGATTGATTCCACCTCCATCTCGCCTATTGTTTTCAATGGCTCAGTCATACCCTTGAACTCGCTAGTTAAAGACTTGGGGTTGCATATTGACAGAACGCTTGATTGGCGAGCCCAAGTAACTCATGTAAGTCAGAAAGTTACTAGAAGTCTCCAAAATTTATACCGTTTCAAAAATTTCTTTCCTACTAGGACCAAAACTATTCTAATGCAATCCCTTATTATTCCTATAATTGACTATGGTGATGTGTGCTATTTCGACCTGAATGCAGAGCTTCTCAACAAACTAGACCGTCTTCTTAATAATTGCATTCGATTTATTTTCAATCTTCGCGAGTATGATCACGTGTCTACTTTACGCTCCGAGTTAAAATGGCTCCCTATTCGCTAACGCCTAAATCTACGAGCATTAACTTCCCTCTTCTCTCTTCTTAACTCTCCGTCTCCACCATCTTATTTAGCTCCTTACATTCGGTTTCTATCATCAAATCACGATAGAAATCTTCATTCCACTCACAACAATCTTCTCTTATGTCCCCCTCATAGCTCTGACTTTGTTAACTCTTCCGTCTATGTCCAATCAGTCCTACTCTGGAATGCACTACCACTCGAAATCAGGATGTCCACTAACCGCTTTACTTTTGATAGAAGGGTACGTGACCTCCTGTATAATCAGTTGGCAGAAATTTCACACCGTTAGTACATATTTACCAGACTTTTATAGTCTTTATTATATGCGTTTTATATATATGTAAATGTATATAAGTTTGTATTTATTTATATATATGTATATAGGTATATATTAGTATATGATGTATGGAAGTAATATATGTATATAATTAGGTCATATTTTATAATAATTAAACTGGGACCTCTCTCACCTATTTACACCTACTACCATTTATTTTTGATACACCCTAAGGTTGACTGGGAGAGAATGCCTGAGGCATTAAGTTCGCCTTTGTTCATACAATATGTGAATTAAGTCGAAAATAAATAAATAAAATAATCTAAAGCAATCAATCGAATAACATTTATTAATATCTTCCTTAAAGGAAAAATATGTAATTGTATTTGCGAGAACAGTATTTATAGTGAAGAATGATTTGCGTGATATACGACTTACATGTCATAAATAGAATGAAACGTATCTAGTATGTGCTCGTAGGTGATGATATCACACAATATACATATATATATTTTTTTCATGTATTTTAGACCTGCGATCAGTCGCCTAGACTGTAATCAGGTATTGGAGTTTGGAGAGGTAGAGCCACTGCTCCATCTCCCATTAGTAAGGCAGCACATCGGCTCTTTTGAGTCTTCTAATTGGATTAGGCTGCAGGAGCATACTGGATAGCGGGTTAGGGTGATTTGTCAAGCGGTCCTTGTAGTTGGCTGAGTATTGTTTTGCCTCGTCCAAAATGGTTGGGATTTCCAGATACTCATGAATTTCCGAGTTGAGAGCATACCAGGGTGCCGAGGAGAGTACCCTTAGAATATTGTTTTGGGCTCTCTGCAGGCACATAATGTTAGATTTGCTGGCTGTCGACCACAGTTGGATTCCATATATCCAAATCGGTTTTATTATAGAACAGTATACCCTTAGTTTGTTGGATAGAGTTAAGGCAGACTGTCTACCGAGGAGCTAGAGTAGGTTTTTAAATCTCAGATTAATTTCGTTGCGCTTTGTTTTTATATGGTCTCTCCATGTCAACCTCCGGTCTAGGTGAAATCCAAGGTATTTGACGCAGGTTGATTGCGGTAATGTGTCGGGGCCTAGGTTGACTGGGGGACAAGTTTCACGTCTTAGGGCAAATGTGATTTGGTGAGATTTTGGAGCACTTGCTTTTATGCGCCACTTGGTCAACCAAACATGGGTGGCATTTAGCTGGCTTTGCAACATCCTGCTCGCTTCATTGGGGTCACGGTCGCAGCTGAGGAAGGCCATATCATCGGCAAAGGTTGCTACAGTTGTGTCAGATGCCTGGGGTCGCCGTATTGATAGGTTACCGGTAGGTGGTGCCCGCATAGTGCGGGCAAGCGCTAGGAAGGGTCCGGATGTCTTAATAAAGCCGTTCCCGGATTCCTTCTATTTTAAGCGCAGTATGGCACACCGTGTGGTTTTAGTCGGTTTGATTCCGACACACCGTTCCACCGAAAACCCGGGTGGAATGACGGCCCGAGGGGGTTTCCACACGAAAAAAAAAAGATGCCTGGGGTCATACAATAATTGGAAAAACATTATGACCATAATCTTAGGAAAACAATATTTTCTTTTTCGTGTGGAAACCCTCTCGAGTCGTCATTCCACTGGGGTTTTCTATGGAACGATATTTAGGAATCGAACCGACTAAAACCACACGATGAGCCATGCTGCTCTTAAAATACTAGAGATTCGGGAACAGCTATTAATACAATCTAGGTTTACCTAATGGGTACCCTTTTCGTTGACCAAACTATGTACTTATTTTTCAAAAATATCTTATCTAACAATGTCAACATTTATTTATTTTGTCCATATGTATAGCCTTGGTCCACTTCGTTGTTTTCAAACCAAAAGTTAGTTCTAGGGGGCAATACTACTGTGGTAGAGTATGACTATGACTAAACTGTCTGATAGATAACAGTCCGATTCCTTACTCGCCTATTACGACACAAATGAAAAGAAATGGATGGCCCTATCTTACTTTACGTTATTATTAAGTTAAATTTTAGCGCCATTAACTTCAACCAGAAACGTTGTGTACCTACTGATGAACACATTCTTATTTGCAAATGACAGGACATAATCATAATAAAGATTAACAGTAACGCTAATTTAATCGTGTAATAAATACGGTCTTACTTCTTAATATTCAAAGAAACTTAAAAAGTACAAGAGAGGCGTTAAATAAAAAAAATTACAAGTTTAATAGATGGAGACTATTTTAATAGCTATCCCATAGCTGATAACACTACTGCCTAAACCTACTAATATATATTTAACTACGTTATATTACACACACTCCTAGACAGAGAACTAATCACACAATTATTTATGAGCGCCAAACCCCACGACCTCTGGCTTAGAAGTTAGGACTATTAACCACTAGACCAACGGGAAAGTCAAACCAAATCCTATTGATCTAGTAGTGACCCTGCCTGCTCAACCGGTGGTCGTGGGTTACATTCAAGGAACAAAAATTTGTGTGATCTTCAAATAGTTGTCCCGAGTCTGGTTGTTCTTTGTGTCCGTTGATTTAATGTTTGTAAAACTCCCACACACAGAAATAATTCCTAATGCCGGAATTGTCTTTAAAACAACACTGAAAAAAATCTACTTATTGACAGTAATAAAATATCAAAAACCATTCCATTGTCACCGAATATGGAAATCCTTATTGTCATAATTGTTACTATATATTACTATCGCATATGGCGCCGGCGTCGTAAGACAAAAAGGTATAAAAGCAAAATAAGGAAGGAAATAACAAATGAAGAGGAAAATCAAGAAGCTAATATGCCTCGTGCCTTTAATTACTTATATTTCAATACAAAGAGCAACTTATATTTTTTCGCATGAATTATGCAAAATAGCTTTAGACTTTAGGGCTTAACAATATATAATACTTTTAGAATAAGCGATTAGCTGATTAAGGGAAATCTTGTTGCACTATTGAAATAATTTTAACTAGAGTGGTCCTTCAAGCAGGATAATGTGTCGTCCTGTTGCGGTTGAGCACGGGGTCCGGGGAAAGTGTGTACCGCAGTCCACTCCACTCCCCGTGGTCGCCCTAGTTGCACTAGGCGTGCACCGTGGCGCTTTGACAAAGAGGAATCTATGAAAAAGTTATACCAATAGTATTTTCCTGTTGCAAAACTGCATCATATGTATATATATACTATTATAACTGCGCTATTTGGCAAAAATAGAATGAAGGAGTCTATCAAGTAAATTCTCTATTATTGCCTTAATACTAAATTAATATCTTAATAAAATGACATTGAAAAACATATTATTCAACGAGAAAGGAAAAGGAAACCTTCATATATTTAATCATGTACGAATACTACACAATAATTTATATTAAAACTAGTTTATCCAAATGTTTCCCAGACTCATTTAATAAAAGTGGAAACTAAATATATGTTATAAAAGCTAAAACATTGTCAGTATTTAGGCTACTTAAATTATTAAAGGACACAAATAGTTTATACATACGTAGCCAACATATTTTACTCAATAATGTCGCAAAATAGTAGCGAAACCATCTGCAATAAAATCGGTATCGTGTCGTCACATGTGCAAAGGTTTTTATAGTTGTAACATTCGTGATATTAGCGACAAACAAACGATAATAAATTAGCGATTCCGAAGCCTTAGCTTCAGTAAATCATAGATTTACACGAATGCCCTTCAACACCGGACGTTAATGACTTTGACTACGACTGCTAAAGCTGGAATGGAACTATTTTAAAAGTTCTAAAAAGTTATTTTAACGAGAGTACGAGTACCACGCGTAACAAGCGTATATATGTATGTCCAGACTTTCGCATTGATAATAGGGGTAAGAAATAAGATGAAATCACAATAACTATTTTTAATACTTTTACCTTGATGTTTCCTTGGAATTAATGAATTGTTTTCTGAGAAATTAATTAAGCTCCAAACTTCTTCTTTCAAAAAGCTTAGAAGTACAATACTTTCAATCCCGTATAATAAGAATAATATATATAAAACATTTGTAAGCTTGTCAGAATTCAATTATATCACAGAGATTTCATTTTGAGATAATTGCAAATGTTTATTAGGTTTATAAAAATGACATGTAACTAAAAGCATGATCTTGTAACAATAAAAACATAACTTGAGTACCTACTATTCATCAATGTAGTTTTTTTTTAGTTTTCGCATTTAAGAACATATAAAAATGTACACATTTATTTTCCTATCCGTTTTCACTGTAATCCAAGTCATGCCAACTCATTTTATAGCGAGAAAATGTTAATGTTCAACATAATAGATTTCTATGGTCGATAACCGATTGATATCACAATGAATAATTATATCGACTCCAGTTTAAAACTTATACAAACCAATTATTATGAACTTACAGATGTATATCTGATTAAACAAGCTAGGGTAACGCTAGGGTTTCAAACAACGTACATTTTTTAATTGTGAGTATTAGTGATGACAGGAGGGGAAAGAGGTGAGAAGTGCTCGCTCCTCCGGTATCCTCACTCACTCAGTTAATACAACGCAAGCATAGTTAGATTTGTTACAGGAAAAGGGGAGGGTAAGGAGACGAAGGGAAAAAAAGTAAGGGAACGAAGAAACACAACGTAATCATTGCTTAACAACCTGTTTTCTATGAAGCCGTGATATTACTCCAGGCGGGCGACACGTGCTTCAGCATGGCTCTCCCACGTCAGATTCTAGCTTCATCTACTTGAATCGATATCACCCCATCATCTGTACTAATGGTGAAGTCGTCTATTTGGTTACCGTGTCAATGCCACCGCATTGAAGATTGTGGGTTCAATGCTGACATGAAATCCATAACACTTCAGAAGACTCATTATTAAGTTGTAGAAAAGCTGGTAATAAAAAAATGGTTTATAGATATCTGTATGTGTTAATGTTAAATGAAAAAAACGTTGTTTATAAATTTGCATGTACGCGAAGAAATATATTATAACGTTATTAACGTTATTATTATACGAATGTTATATATTTTCTGGCTAACTTTTATACTTTTTATACTTTTTCAGTACATAATTTAGTATATTATAAATATTTTGCAATTTACTTGACTTCAAATCATGTAATCAGCTCCCTTTTCCGCTAAAGTCTAACACCTAGTCTTATATCATATATTGCTAAACCGTGGTAATTAAGTCGCTATAAATAATATTATATATACACATTAAATGGTACTAAGTAACGTGGTGATGATAACCATGAAATATATGAATAGAAACGTGCTAAGAGGTATTCACATCGTGAGGTTAATTCTACTGGTATCACTACAAATTTTAATTACTAAAGAGGTCACTTATAGGCGTATGATGATTATATTATAGATAGTTTATATCTATATATAGTTACAACATAAGATCTTATAATAAATAGATATCTGTAACTGTTTCATCTAAATAATGGTAAGAATGGTAATGAAACTAAAACGAAGCGGTATTGCATAAGTTGCATGGGGCACAAGTTAAAAACAATATATTCTATATGCGCATCTGCAAACTTCTGCATGAGTGAAGTGAGGAACGTCACAACTATATATTTAAGAATAGAAATTGATAGAAACTAAAACGATAGAATGATGAAGTTTATTTTATTAGGTGATAATTTTAAATGATAAATTAAAAAGAAACAAGAGAGTCATGTTTCGACACGTATCGGCCGGCTAGACCGGAGTATGATTATTGGCCTCACAGGCTGTTGAACAATGCTTGCATTGTGGGACCGTGTAAGTGAGGTAACCGGAGGCCCAACCCTTCTTTTACCTTCCTTACTTTACCCTACCCTAAAAGGCGTACAGAAATCTTGTGACTGTCGGGTTGTAAGTGTTCATGGGCGGCTGAAAACATCAGTTGACCCGTCACTCGTTTGTCCCCTTAAACTATAAAACAAAAAAAATAAAACTCTAAAACTAAACCTCCTATGGGTCTCATACTTAAAAATAAACCAAATATCTTTTTCGCCACATAATCATTCTTATGCGTATAAAACTAAAGAATATTTAATTTTCTTTTTTTTCGTCTTTGGAGAGTAGAGTAACGGATGAGAGGGAGATATAGAGGCACATGGGTGTAGAATTTTAATCTTCCTACTCAGTAACTGTAGAATTTTGAAACATGTATGTTTCAAAATTCTACAGTTACTGAGTATTGTATTTGTTTCTGTTATGCAGCAGCAGCCTTGTATTTGTTTCTGTTATGGCTATATAGAAAAAAAAAACGTGTTTGACACTACAATAATCCTCTTTGAAACAATCAAAGTAGTTAGACTAGATTCTAGTCGTATTTATAGTGGTAGAGTCATACTTAGGTACGAATTAGCCGGCTGGACTGGTGCGAAACCACGGCCTCACAGAAACCCGGTTGTGTATCGCTTGCGTTGTATTTCCCCGAAATAAGTGGGATCTCCGAAGTTCCAACTCCCCCTTCCCTTTATGCCACTTTTTCTCTTTCCCATCTCCTCATCGCCCCTTTTCTCTTTCCCCTCAAGGTATCTCCCCATCAATTAACACCCTCAAAGGCGGGCAGCGATTTTAGAGTTGCAGGTGTTCATGGACGGCGGATGTCACTTCGTCTGTTCCCTATACTATAAAAAATAACAATGTAAGCGCTTACTTAAAAAAATATTCCTATTCTCTCGAACTTAATCTTACTTTTCTGCGATATGCTTTAGAGGCTAAGAGAGTTAAAAAAAATATTTTTTCTATGTTTTAGAGTTAACATGTCTTCTCAATCCACTAAGATAAAAAAGAAGAAATAGTTTAAAAAGTAACAAAATACAACTGGAAACAGGCTCACAAATTAAGTTTTACGTAACAATTTATATAATAAATATCATACAAATATATAATTTTGTAACTATCTAATGCATATTTTTAAATCTGCATTGTTCAAATATTCATCTTTGACATAATGTTTGTTCGTAATTCAACCTATTTAATGTAAATTAAATATTGTTGGAAATCGGTACAATTTTTCCTAATTTCAGATCAAAATCTTATAAAATAAATCACATATCAATTGAAGGCTTGTATGATGTCTAGATAAATATTAATTCTTGAAGCGGCGAGTCTCCTAGCCGGAACACCGCCATGGGACCTGGAAGCAAAATCTCTCGCTGCACTGTACCAGTGGCAGCGGGAGTTGCAGGAGCCGGACCTCAGACCTGGTCCTCGTGATATCGAGGGGCAACGGTCCCAGCTCCATGGCTCAGTGGAAAGAACGGCTGGAGCGACCGAGCGCGGGGCACGCCACAATTGTGGCGGTAAGACCCATCATGGAGGATTGGCTGGAGAGGCGACATGGAGTTCTCTCCTACCGGCTAGTTCAGGTACTCACCGGACACGGATGCTTCGGTAAGTACCTGTATCGCATAGGCCGGGAGCCAACGCCTGTGTGCCACCACTGCGGGAGCTGTCACGAGGATACCGCACTCCACACATTAGTGGAGTGCTATGCGTGGGTGCAGCAGCGTGCTGACCTCGTGGCAGCTATTGGTGTGGGTAGCCTCTCGCTAGAGACCATGGTTATTGCTATGGTCCAGAGCGAGAGTGCATGGGAGTCCGCCGCTTCGTACTGCGAGGCAGTGATGCTTGCAAAAGAAGCGGCGGAAAGGGAACGGGAGAGAGTTAGTACTCTTCCGTCCCGCAGAAGACGCACAAGGCGCCGGAGAGTGCAAAATGACCTCCGGCCTCCATGAGCGCTGGCCTGAGGGCGACAGACTGGGCTATCTATCGCCCTAGCAGAAGCAGGCCCGTGACGGCGGCGCGACGTGTTCCACGCGCGCCTGACTAAAATATGAGGGGGGGGGGGACAGAACCCCACACATCATATTGGGGTCGCCTTGCTCAAAAGGCGGCTAGGTCTGCCGGGGTACACAGGGATTTCCTTTCTAGGGTACACCTGAGGCCCCGGCCAATAGACCCGTTGACGGAACACTGTGTGGTTTTAGTCGGTTCGAGTCCGACATACCACCTTACCCATTAGCCCCGGTAAGGTGACGACCCGTGGGGGTTTCCACACAAAAAAAAAAAAAAAAAAAAAGATAAATATTAATTCTATGATGTTTTTAAAATTAGACAAATATTTTTTCCTACTAAAAAATACATAGAAAACACATCTTGAACGTGACTACGACTGAAGATAAAACAAGTGTGATGTCCGGTACCGTCGCGGCTGGACGACTAACTCTATCGGAAAGGTCTCCTGTCAAGACAGAAAGTAGCCGGGCATCCTCGAAATATACACGTGAGTAAAACCGTATATTTAAATAAATATGAATGTTACTCACGAAAGTTTCTATTCTAACTTAAGATCTGCCATATGTATCATATCCATTACTTTTTTTATAAAAACGAATCCGCTTTACATTGCGTTATTATATCATCTCAATGGATGCTCGCCTATAAGTATGGCTAGACCACCAGCGCCGGCACGGTAGCTCGAGGTCGCAAGTTCGATCCAGACAGGCTGCCCATAAATATTACTCATCTACAACAACCCGGTCATTTTTGTCTTTATTTATTGAAAGCGCTACCATTGTCATACAGACGTGACCTCTTTACATTGCTTGCTATGTTACTTATTCAGTTTATGAGTCTAAGCACAGGTTTCAATGTCATTCAATGTTTATGAGGGTGGTTTGGTATCTAAGTATTATGACTAACTTTTGCCTGCCAACAGAGATATCTATCAAACAGTATAGGTTCATACAGTCAAACAGTCTTTCGTCATACAGGGTATTCTTTGTGTCCGTTGCTTGAATGTTTGTTAAGTCCCCCGCGACACAAGAATTAATCCTAATACGGGATATCTTTTAAAAAAAAAAACACAATCCCTGAATAACAGCAATGGGTATGTCCCTTGTATGTTAGTTTGACTACATCAAAAGCGTGCTGTTCAAACGCCTTTTTGAACAATTTTAATATCAGCTTTTTTAAAACTTAATAACTAGGTTTGTTTTAATCAGAAAAGTTCAAGGTGACTTTAATTTTTATCCTTTTTCTGCACACATTTTCTTAACTAGTAGATATTAGTTTAATACGCCTCTGACTACTCCTAAGTGTGTGCGTATATGTGTATGTAGATATAAGTTTGAATATTATACAGTGCAATTAAACGATATACTATTGTATTTATGAAACTACTAGTACTCTGCATTCCTCTTGCCGCTATTTTGTAAAAAATATCAACGATTCAATTTTATTCATTCCAGCTGCGAGGGCAACTTTGTTATGTCGTACATCGGTACGGGTATGGAGTGACGAGACAGGCGCGAAGTCGGCATCTCTGTGACGAGTCCAATCAATTTGTAGGCACACAATACGCAATACATCGCCGCCAAACTAACTGGCTCACACCGAGGCAGGGTGATTCTGGAAACACTGAGATAAAAATATTTTTTATACAGTAAGCCTATTAATAAACCTCATATTATTATAGCGTAGGAAAGTCATGCTTAGGCACGAATGGGACGGCTCAACCAGAGTAAAACTCCGGCCCAATAAAAAATCATTATTCCCTCGACAATACAATACATTTGTATTGTCATCATTGTGAGTGATGAAATTGTTCAGTGAATCGATTATATTAATAAAGTTTCACTGTATGTTATTCTGAACATAAGTTATTGTACAAAAAATATCATGTCTCGTAAACACAGAAGAAATATTCTTTGATCATGCTTACCGATTTACTCGCAATTTTAAGATTAAATATGGGATGCAACTTCCAAAATATACTAATCCCTGTGGTAAATTTTCATTCAGTATTTATATTGAACTGGCTGTTTATATAAACTTTATGCTGACAATAACAAACTCTACAAAAGCAGATTATATAATTTGCTTTAGGCGTTCGAAAGTCACACGCGCATTTTTATTTATACAGATAGTTTAGACTATCTCAGTTAAGTGGCGCTGAAGCAGAATAATAACTAAAGACATGTGATAGAGTGGAGACCGAGATTAGGTAAACGCAGAGTAGGGTGCCTTCCGGCGTAGTTGGTCTCACGATTTGAAGAAGGTGGGTATCAACGGATTGATGGACTGTCCAAGACCTTGATAGTTGGCGCCCCGCCTTCGTCTTCGTCAGCAGTGGACGAAATAGGGCTGGCATATAAGTTGACAAGCGCCTTTCAAAGACAGCAAGCCGATAATGTTCAAGAGTAAAATCAAATCTTTTGGTTGATTGGAAATACATATATATATATATGTTTGGTAAATTTATAATGCATTACAGAATCTCCCGATCACTCCGGGTGTCTCATACAAGATGCATAGAGGCGATGTTGCACAGAAGTTGACTGTGTCGCACTACTAATGAAAGCGCTTACTCATTATCGGTGCGTAACGAGACCACACATTGAATACCGCATATACAATATTTAGATATATAGTGGTAGATATATAAAATCACAACATACGTATTACCAAGTATTCTGAACTTTAAAATCAGAATACCGTCGGTTGAATATAGTTTTGATAGAGAAATTAGTTTTGAGGCAATTCATTGTACAATTTTACATGCGTTAGTAGTGTCATCCCATCTCTTCCCGGTGGTGTTGTAAAAGGCAACTAAGGGTTGGAATGTTATCTATTAGACAATATATACAGTATACAGTCATACAGTGTGTCATTTAGTGGTATAACTCCAATTTGTAAAATGTGGTTGTTAAACACAACTTAGGAGATACAGGCGTAAGCGTTGGTATGTGTATGTATATACATATGTGTATTCATTACAAAAATTATAATAAAAAAAGATTTTTTTGTATAAGGAATTGATGAGATTAATAACATAGTTTGTAAATTTATAAACAATATGAAGCTATCATTTATATTAAGTTATTAAAAAAATACTTATTTATAATATTATAATACACAGGTCTTCCTGTTGTCGCAAAGTAATAGTGCTTATTGGAGATTTTCAGTCACGTAATTAGCCCACTGCAGTCCACTTTTGGACTTAAACCTCTACCAAAGTACGCCATAACAAAACTTCCTCCGCCTCTCCGGTTAAAGATATAATCAGGCAATAATCATCTTATTTGAGAAAACGTTTCACGTCTCATATCTAAAAAAATTGCTACAATATTTAGTAATAATAATCATGCAAAAAAAAAAGAAAACATGTGAAGAATCGAATGATGTACTGAATAACAAGATAAAAATACGATGACGGAAGAATAGAAAACATGACTTCTAAACGCCAACAGCAAATACAACTGTTAGTAATAATATTTTACATCACATAAATAACACATGCATCGCCAATAAATTAAATGCAAAAGGTGACTGTTATTATCGAGCTGTTAGCAAAGAATTATAGCGTATAAATATTATAATTTGCGTTTCTATAAACTCGTAATAAAATTCACTTACATCTAAATTTCAATGGCTGTAATATTCTAGTCAGGCTAAACAATATTGGTCGCAGTGTTAGCCCAAGCTGATCTCCCGATGAAAGTACACTGATCAAAATTTGAGTAAGCAAAACTTAACAACACGATATGTTTAAAACTAACTAATTAACAAAGTAATGTTGTAAAATATGGTTTGCAACGACTGTTTGTGAAGTTTAAATTGAAATCGAATCATACGATATCTACCAAATTTTCAGGAACAGTCGATACTCTACTTGTGCAGATATAAAATTGTTTGCTATCTTCTTTAGTTAATAAGTCTTTAAATTGAATAATGGTTAAATGAAAGTATCTTATAAATTGATAGCAAAATTTTGAATTTTTTGTTTAATATCGAGGACATCCGTTAAAAAATACTACGTAAAAAAATATACTTTTCGTGTAACACATATCCAACAAGATAAGATAAAATATATACATATTTATTTATACAAGAAGCCGTTAAAAGTTGAGCTTCTCGCTTCTTCCCCACTTCTTCCCGTGGGTGTCGATGAAGGGATCGGACTGTTGTCTATCAGACAGTATGTATACTACTTGCTCCTATTACGTTAGTAGGACTAAATTCTTATTGGCAAAATGTCGATGTTATATGCACCTCTGCCTACCCCTTAGGGGATACAGGCTTGAGTATGTGTATGTATGTCATTATAAGTTCATCGAAATTGTAATTTGTGTGTTTTTACTGCCTCGTCTCGTTGATCACAGGTGGTTCTTACGTTGCATAATATCAGTAATTTCATATTATCAACTCGTCGTAGGAGAGAAAATTAGGATGTATACAAGTTTGCGATAAATTACTGCCCAGCATCTTCATGGTTTTTGCGCTAAGTATTTATGATATACTTAAGTGCTAGAAGTTATGAGCTTATATCACAAGATTCTTTGTTCTCTCTGTTATTGTATTATAAAATTAAGCAAACGTGTATGACAACAATTACAGCGTGAATAAAATTAATATTGTTTATATCTATTAAAAGACATTGTAAAACGGAACATGTATAAGAAATATCTCGGAGTATGTCTTCTTTGCGTGTCTAATAAGTAAGCATAATAACAATAATATCGTAAGGGTTATATATTATGTAAATCTGTGGTTGCTATATTTTATTTCTGACAATACAAGTGTTCAAACTGTTGAAATTTACTAGAACCTTCAGAATCATTTCATTACAAGTACAGTATCATAATCGGTATAATTCCATTCAAATTTGGGTAAATAAAAATATACCTATTTTTAATAATATTTTAATATTTTCTTTTTTTATTATGCCGGATGGATGAACAGGCGACTCACCCGATGGTTAGTGTCAACAGTCGCCCGCGGACACCTGCAACTCAAGAGTCGCAAGTGCGCTGGCCACTTTTGATGGTGATGAGGCTACAGGAAGGAAGGAAGGACGGATAAAGGAAGGGGAAAGAGGAGATGGGAGACGAGGGCGAAAGAGGAGTTAAGGATTTGGGCCTGCGGTACTCGTTCGGACTCATTCACGCCTAACCAATGATCTCCCACGGTAAGTTCGGTGTAAGCAGAGTGTCGGCATTCATGCAATACCTGAAATTAGTGGAGGAGAAAATTGGAACAGCATTTAAAAAATGGTCTCTCAAGACTGTATATAGTCAACTCTATAAGGTTGCTAATCACCTGCGTACTTCGAAAAACACTATTACTTTGCAGACAGACCAAGAGAACTATCGTCAGATTAACAAGTCTGCTATAGCCAAGCATTTGACAAACTCAGGAACCAACCAACCACTGGACTGAATTGCACAGGCCACAGGTTCTCTCCACCGACCTCATTATTACTCCAGAATAGTACGAAAAACTGTTACAGTGACGAAATTTAATTAGTGCCGTGTGCAAAAGCGCCACTTCGGGCAGTAGAAATAGTGAAGACTAAGTGTGGGTAGGTGTAAAAACCCTTGCTTGCTAAGCCACGTGTGACCACGGCCGCTGTAACTCGGTAGAATCGTCGAGCAATTAACAGGTATTTATACCTTAAATACATACGCGATTAAGACCCGCATTAAAAAACTTTTATTGTAATAAAGTTTTTGCCTTTCCTACCCGCAATAACACATTTAGCTTTCCACCAAATGAAACCTCATTCGATAATATTGCCGAAGAACACGGCATTGTTTCGAAAGGCCAGAGAATAAGCATGGAGATAAAAATGCTATTGTAATATTGTGAGGAAATGGAAAGTGGCATGGTGTGCGTAACGTGAGGCTACCCCGTACGCGCCGCTATGCGAAAAGACCTAGGGATGAGGAAAATTTGGTGTCGAATATTCGATGAAATGAGTAAAGGCAGTAGTCCAGTATATTTGTAATTACACACACATACAAACATACATAACCATTATGTTATTATAGTAATAGTATTATACTAAAGTGACGAAACTGAATATATGACTTTGATTCTCATTGAATGTACGACATTCACAGAATTACTTTTTATTTTTTATTGCCGACTTACAAGAGAAGTCAAATAATGTCAATGATTCTCGGGATGGTAGATTTAAATCTACCAAATTTTTAGTATGCACCATAATTAGACACAGAGAGATTTTGTAATCGTTAAGACTTACTGTTTGCATGCAAGACATATTCACTGAAAAAAAAAACAAATATTTTTTTTTATTTTTTTTTATTTGTAAGCCTACCATAATGACTCCACTTTGCCTGATGGTAAGCAATAAATGGAGTCCAAGAGTGGTGGTCACCATCCTCACTGCATGTCTAGTCAATGCAGCACTATGGCGGCCTGGTGAGATGCTTTTTCACGCCCCGCTTAAAAGACCCGGGATCAAATTGGGAAGGAAACACGTGCGCTGGTAGGGAATTCCAGGCTTTCACTGATCGGCACAGGAAAGAAGAGCCAAACCGTTTCGTTCGGGATCGCATATCTTCGACTCGCAAACGGTGACTCCTCAGACCAGCACGTGTAGTCCTGTAGAGGAAGGGAGAAGGTGGGACCAAAATGTAGGCGATAGATAACTGCCATAGAGGCGACATCTCTTCGCAACTGCAGGGGCTCAAGAGACTGGGTGGGTGAAATAATATGTATATAAAAAGTAATAGAAATAAACATAATGGAAATAGCGTTAAATATTTTTTTATCGATGTCCAATCACAACACTATGAAATCTCATATGTTTTGTTGGTTGTTTAGCGTAAAATGTGCGTTGAATGCTTCAATGCAGGATAAAACAATTCAGTGTGCGCGTGCCTTTACTGCCACCGACGCATAATACGCTATTTTTACCTGAGATTACCCGATTACTTTAGTTGGATATTGGATTGGATTGAATTATAATTTTCCATAGTGGTAGTCATAACTTTAATGCATTTGTTGTGGAATGTTGCTTGTAGCGATGTAAGAGCTTGTTACCTGACTCAACTCTAATACACTCGTAAAACAGTAACATTATAGAATCCTCGGAAATTTATTATCTGAAAGCTAAATTGAATATTTAAATATAGGAATATAAAATTCAGAGAAAAAAAAAACAATTGACTGTTTAATCTATATCATGTCTCTGACGTTGAATATTGCGGTTGCAGTTTTACTAAAAATATGACCTTTCTAATTTAAAGAGGCTTTAGTAGCTGTGTAGTTTAGCAGCTGTTTTTCTTTTATAATTACATATGTAATAACAATATTTTTTTATAAGGTCAACGAATCAGAGGATCCTTGGTCTGATATTGAATAAACTTTGGTGAGCCCTAAATTATACTAATAGAAATATAAAAGTGGATAAGGTTTGTTGCCCGCTTCTCATCAAGCGGAAACATGCTATTTAGCCTGAAACACAGTGGCACCAATATCTCTGTGGCGTGGTGGTAGTGTACGCCACTGATACAAGGAGGACTTGATTATCACTGAATGAAAATATTTTTTTGCTTGATTATTTCTGGTTATTTATATTTTTGGCTCTGGTTATTTATATTTTTAATAAAAAAATATCTAAAACGTAATTTATTTATATATGTTTGTGCGTGTTCTACAAATCAGTGTTAAAGCACTTCTTAGTTTGGGTATATTATTTTAACCAAATATTTCAAATTGTAGATTTAAAAACGGTAGTACTTGGGGTTCGTGTCATATGGACGCTGTTATAATTACCATACCCTCTGTTTAAAATACTAAATTACCTACCTACTACTAGCTAAATTGTAATGTTGATCATTTTATTTCCCTACAAAAGGCATTCTAAGAATCCCTCATAGAGTTTTTGTAAGGGTTTGTAAAGCATTCTACTCTATCTCAATTGAGCATCTTTTTATAGTTCGGAATCACCATTTTGTGAAGACCTCCTATAACAGTTGAATTACGTCTTCATAGTTGTGCTTGTTAGTGGCAAACGGTCTGAAGGAGGTCAAATTTTGATGGTTCGTTTTTGAACACGGATTGGTCGCATCGTATCGATTTAGTTAGAAACGCATAGGTATTTTCGGAATTTTCGGAAGTAGGGCAAGTACAACTTAGGAATGATGATAGTGTTATTTGACATTACTTAACTGTTTTATTTTTTTTATTAAAATATATAGGATATAGTTGTAATAGTAGATATATTAAAAAAATTGACGATACTTGCAAAAACAGACAAAATCGGTAGTTATATCTGGGGATCTAATATTAACTATAGCGAAATGTTTTACGTTAATTATTACTTCGGAAATTTTATTTATACGGGTTAAATATTTTTCGTGGCAATGTTAAATAAAATAACAACATAATGAAAATGAAGGAGATTTAAGTCAGAGAAATTCAGTGTCGTACGTATGGTTATCAAAAGAATGCACTATGCTACCGACATTTAGGTTTGAAGGAAGTGCATTTTTTACATTTTCAATTATGTAGAATATTATTATGATTAATTAAACTTTTCATTTGTTTGAATTAAATACCTAATTAACTAAACGAACAATGAACAATCTCAAATGAAGGAACAGTCAGTACATGTCTAAATAATTCAAATGACTAAAAAGTCTAAAATCAGGTGTCTCATTTGAAGCTATCACAACTAACAGATTATATAATCTGATTAATGACAAAAAGTAGTAAAACCAACTACAAAAATTATCTCAATTAACTTTGACAATGACTACTCGTAACAATGCACCCGTGACATTAATTAACAAAGATGGCGTCGGTGACAAGCACATTGCTGCCACCTAGTGGGCTGTGACAATTACGTGCTTCGAACGCTTCGCGCGCCTGCTGGATTCCAAGCAATTAGATACGAGGAGAAAGAGTAAAAAAATACGGTCAAAAAGGGATAAAATAACGTCGTGAACGAAAGCTATCGTTTGTACGGTACAATCGTCAAGATTTGGTTGTAATTTGTTTTTTCCTTTAAGGAAACTAAAACGTACTTGCATGTGAGATGCGCATAGGTAAATATTATATACACATAATTATCGAGAAACTTTAACAAGCTTAGGAGTCTTCAATTATTATTTTTAGCACTAATATCTCAGCCTAGAGATGTCCACTAATAATCATACCACTTACTTAATAACCTTTTAAGGAAACCGCTCAGTACAAGTATCACAAGATTAGGGCAAGCTCCATTGAACTTTAAAAAAAAATAGACTAACTTATTCAGAATTTCATGCCTAGAATGCAGAGGTGTAAGTTAGGTAGAGTCAATTCAAATTTTATGTCACTAGTGTCGAGAATAGCTACTTCAATCAGAAGCACTAAATAATAATACTTTTTCGTTTACTATTCATTTTTGTCTTAATACGGAATTACTAACGATATAGAAATTTTAAGGCGAGTAATAATAACAATTTGCATTTTGACATAATGTTTTACTGAAGTTTAAGAGAGAAAGTATAACAACGTTACAATTAGTCTTCTTCAACATTACAACAGATCTTTATAAATATTATCCTTTTAAAATTATCATAATAGATGACTTGCTGTTACTCAAGTTTACTCATAACCATTTCCTACTCCACTTTTCTTGAAATTTTGCTATCAACACCGCAGTAAATCAAGCTATACCACGAGGCTACAAATTACGTTCAATATCGGCGGTGATACTGCCGCGTATCGGTTGCTATGGCAACGACCGTGAGAACACCCGGACACTGTGCCCGATGACCTTTGTACAATGGTCAGCTGAATACAGGTTGAGATTGTTACAAATGAAAAAAAAGTCTGGAATTCATTTATTTAGAACTCAATGACTTATTACATTGACATTAATAGTTAAAATTAGCAACAAGTACGTTGTAAGCAACAGCAAGTTCTATACAAGTAAGCTACAATTAGATATGCGATATAAATATTTTGCCACGTGTGGAGATCGAACCTACGCCCCCGGCTCATCAGTCCTGGTCACTAACCACTGTACCAACTTACATATACTTAACTTGTTGCCGTCTTGTAGGCAGTGACATAATCGCGTCGCTGTAAAAATCTTGGAATTGATTAAAAAAATGCAACAAGAAATTTTGACAGGCCTCTCTTGATTTTAACCTAACACTACCCAAAGAATTCTGAAGAGACCGAAACAGGTAAAATCTGAGGGTGCAAGGTATACATATATACTATATGATGGATGCGTTAACACTTTCCAACCAAGCTCTGTCAATTTTTGCTGAGAGGCGAGATACGTGTGTGGTCTGACTTTATAATGATGGAAGGCCACTCCTTGTCAGCATCATCATCATCATCATTGCGTGTTTATTCGGGTTTCACTTCAGTGTGGAACTTGACTACCTGTTGACCATGATCTATATCACACGCTCTTGTCGTAGGTACTTTTCATTACCAGTGATCAATCTTTTCAAAAATGGTTCGGTTTTATTACGTTTCAATAGAGAATCACAAATGAGTACACGATTCATCCTTCTTTCATTGAGCTCCTGTGGCACCCAAATATCATATTTTTTTGTACAGCCAGACTTTTTCAAATGGATCAATGCTTTGAGGTCAATCATCAGTTTCTAGGCTGTCGTAACTAATACGATCGAGCTCCACTTTTTAAAAGTGGCATCGTGTTTATCGGTATAGGCGACCAGAGCGAGTTGCATCTTTGTGATCAAAATTCCCGGACTGAAAACGCTTGAACCAACTTCGTACTACTCTTACTAATATTGCATTAGATCCATAATCGAGACAATTTTTTAATCGCGGCTTAATCACATTTTTCCCTTTTTGCAACAAAACTTTAAAATGTATCGAATTTCTGCGTTAGATTCACGCATGTTGGAGGACAGAAAAAAAATTGAAAAGTGGCGGGAATGGGTTTCTTACTTTATTTTTTTAGTTTTTTGTATTTAAATATAAAATACAAATAAAATTATACTCCGTCAATTTTTTATTTTACGCAAACCTACGCAAACTCTTTTGTTCATTATTTTATAAGAACCCTGATCAAAACATCCTACGTCTTAGTCTTGAATATAATAATACCATTAGCGGTTCCCCACAGTTCAACTTATATTTATAGTACCTACAATTCTCCTAAATGTAGTAGCGTGATGTTTTATACCCTATAATATAATAGACCGCCTATTGTTATACCTAACTGTTTGTGACATGTTTTCTTTATATATATGTATAAAAGGTGTACAATAAAGTATTAAATAAATTAATCAGTAAATAAATATTTCTCAATAAACACTTAAATAAACACTTAATCAAATACAAAAAAAAAACATTCCAATTCGAGGAATAGTTTAGTACTTAAACAGACTAACAAGCAAACAAAACTCTTATATTAAAGAGACAAACAACAACCTGCAGTTTTGTTTCTTTTTCCGAAGAAGACAGATCATGCTGTATCTTTTATACGGGGTCTGCGCACTCAACCGATGCAAGGAGCTTTACTTAGCAAAGATCGGTAATCTTTTATGAGTGTGAAACTGAAACTGTGTAGCCTTTCTAATTTATCTTTAGATATAAGGGTAATCAGATATCGCTCATGTGAGAGACTGATAGTGGTATTAAAACATTGTACACACATACACACCCACAACACCCCGCGCGCGGCATCGTAGTGGCAAAGTGACCACTTAAATCACTACACCATCCGTACAGTTATGAATTATATACGTTTTTTTTTTTCATTTTATGGGATACCTATTATTCGTTTTCTAAAAATCTAACAAAGTTATAGGAGGTAAAAAGCGAACTCCCGTATTTTAACGTTTATGGTGCCGAAATCCCAGTCGTGAAAGTAAGTATGTATTCATTAATATTATTTATTAAGGAAGACCAACAAAGAGACTAAGGCATACCCTAATTTAGTTTAATTAATTTAATGTAGATAATATTTACTTTATTTCATTTAGAACGATTACATATGTTATTTATATTGATTTGAAACGATTCATATAGTAACCAAATATGATGTGTAACTTTTTAAACTGAATCTGTACTCATCACATTTGAGGTTATTATTTTGAACTAAGTGGAAAAGATTTCTTTAATTGTAATATAGTCCAGATAATTAAGTAGCGGTAGCGTGACGGCTGAGGCGTCGGACTTGCGATCATGTGGTTGCGGGTTCAAACCCCGCCCAGTATACTGCCGTCGTAAACCCAGCCCTTTTATTTAACGTGTGGAAACCCCCTCGGGCCGTTATCCCACCGGGGTTTTCAGTGGAACGGTGTGTCGGAATCAGACCGACTAACACTACACGGTGTGCCACGATGCGCTTAAAATAGGAGGAATCCCGGAACAGCTTTAGTAAGACATCCGGGCCCCTCCTAGCGCTTGTTGCCCGCAAAAGCATGTTAACAGAATACTAGTAATATGTGACCCATTTTGCTAGTATTCTTTGTTTATAAAAATAAAAAAAAAAATACAATTTCACAAGTTACTTAAATACAAGTTTTCAAAAGTTTTTAAAAGTTTATTAATTAGGTTAGAGGACTTCGTACTTACCACCATCCAGTAAGAGTTATAGGTATACGACTGGGACTTTTATATTATTATTATATTGTTTATACCCACTAGTCCATTGTATAAGCAATATCCATTTCCATCCCTTTCCATCCTCCCTTTCTTGTCAACATACTTCAAATTTTCCCACCTAATTCCCAAAAGTGAACTGATGACGGCGACAGGCCTGCCCCCTATTACGTAAAGGGGATTAAATTGTAATATTCAAAATGTGGGCTTATACTCTGCCTCTGCCCACCCTTTCGATGATAAAGACGTGAGTGTATAGTGTAGTTAATTAATTTTGATTGCCAATTATATAGTTTATACCATACACTCAAAAGCACATTTATATTAGTATTTCAGGCCGATGGCTTCAGAATATGTAGTAGATAAATACCTAGGTATATTTTATCGTAAAAGAGAAGAGCACATACATACATATGCTCATGTCTGTCCCCTAAATAGTAGGCAGAGTTGTTGTTTTAAATACCCACATTTGACAACTATAATTTTGCTCCTAATAACGTAATAGGGGCAGGCCTATTGCCGTCAATCGGGTACTTTATAAGTGTGTATCACCTACGGGAAGAGATGGCGTGACTCTATTCTACTCCACCAAAGAAGAAGGCGAAGTGTAGTGGAAAAAGAGTTTCGTAGAATAAGATGTACAACTGTAACAGCGAAATATACACTTTTAGCAAAAAAGAAAAAAATACTCATAAGCTGTTCTTGTGTCCGTGTGGTCAACAACAAAACCAGAAGAAACATAACATACACATTTTAGCTGACAAGCACCCAGGGATTTGTATATGGAGTCAGAACCATGAAGAGATACCTATTTACAACAACATCAAATTCAACAAAGGCGAGCAGTGATGTCTGCAGAGCGAAGGTAAGAATCATTTCTGACCTAATCAAATACCACGACGTTCACCAGTACCATCTTGCAACTTGCTTGAAGAGAAAATAGGAAGGAGAAAACAACAAGAAAATAGAAAATGCTGTTTATGCTTCATTCTTCAAATATCAGAGGAGAGTAGTCGAATGCAGACAAATGTAGGTAGAAATACTTAATAATACAACGCTGTCATCGGGCACGACGCACCAACAGTTTAATTTGTATATATATTTTTTATTTTTATAAATTGCGTCGTTGGTCTAGCGGTTAGCGCATGCGACTGCCAATCAAGAGGCCAAGGGTTCGGTTCCCGGGTTGGTCCAAAAAATGCTACTGCATTTTTCTACTAAAAAATTCTCATTAACAACCCGGGATTTGGAACTTTGGGTTTTTACAAGGGCCTTTGAAAGCACGTTAAGCCGTCAGTCCCGGTCGTAACACTTATGACAGTCGATATTGGAAAGTCAGTGCCCTCAAATATATTGACAACTAGTCCAACTATCGAATTCAGTTAGAAAAGCTCCAAGGAAAAACTGATATTCACACAATAACTGTTTGGGCTAGAAGCAGACCCCAATAGATATGGGAATAAGGAGGTTAGAAGCTAGGAAGAAGTTTTATATTTTATTTTTAATTTCATCACATACTTGTATTTTCTTGTTAAACATTGTATTATAAATGGGCAATATGTATGATGTATGGTGTACAATGGCCTTTGTGTGTTGTAAATGAAACGTTCTATTTATTTAATGTTTATGGGCATTATTGGTAAGATTTTAATTTAGTAGTAGGCAGAGGCGTATTTAACGCCCACATTTTTGATAATAAACTAGTCCCGTTTAAGTATAATGTGAAAATTTAAATGAAATTCACATTTTCAACACAAAACAATTATTACATAAGAATGAATCATAACTGATTCAATGATTCGAGTTCAAATCTACACTCTCAAAAAGTCCAAATATTGTCAAGTTTTTCAACACCTAGTTATATTTCATTATTAATTCTAACGTTGAACTTGATCTTGCATTTTGGCCTATGCATTATAACGCGACTATGAATGAGATTTTAAGTCAAACCGATATAATTTAGTTTTTTTTTTGTTGAATTTTTGAGCAACGTCTCTACCTAATATTATTCTTTTTTTCCCATTTCTAAGATCACTGCCATTTTACCAGAACTCGGGGTCAATGACATATTATTTTAAAGTTGATCTATATTTAACAAAAAACTAAACAATTCGGCCAAAAAACGTACTTCATTACATCTCCCTCTAAGAAATCCAGTGTATCTGATCCCATGAGAGCGAAAGAGATGGATGTAGTTTGGCGGTGTAGCGTAATAATGGGCTGGCTTTCGCAATGATCCGTGACGGCGACTGTTCATTTTGAAGTAGAAATGACAATGCGGTGTAGTAGCGACAACGTTACTGTCTCGCTCTGGCATGTTTTTTTCATACCGAGTGTTGACAGCTGATGACGCAACGTTTGTAAAATTATCAAGGCTGCCTATTATCAGGGCGTTAATTTACATATTGTATGAATTTTAACACTTTTCAAAGTTACTGCTCACTATAACTGTGTTATTGAATGTTTCTCTTCAGAGCATGACTTGTATGAGTATTGTATTTTTGCTAAATTACACTGAAATTGAAAAAAAACTGCTTCAGCAGGCAATGACGTATCACGATTGATAAAATATTATCATTCAATGATTAGGCATATTTTGAGTGAGCGTTGATGTCTTTCTTGCGACACATCTAAACTTCAAGAGAAAGAACTAAAATTATAATTAAAACTAAATAAATTAGTATAATAAAAACATTTATAACATTCTAAAAAGCAATGGAATGGAAGTTTCTCATAAGTAATGAGTTGATTAATTAAGACGAAGACCGGATATTAATAAATTGTTTCATTTGTAATCATTGATCATAATAACTTATAAACTCTAACGAAAATACTACTACATAATTAGTGTACTAGTTATATAGGTATTTAAAAATAATACTAATTTGGTTAGTTTAAACAATCTAAATGAAGATTATTTTTAAAATACAGGTATATGTATGGTATTGGTAGCTCATATAGTACAGAATCACCTGGCGTGAACGTAGATAATGTAACATACACACATCTGTATAGACGGCTTCAAAAATCAAATGTCGAATAGCCAGCATCGAAATAAAAAAGGAAAAAAAAACATTCAATACGTTCTCAAGTTTCTTTATTCCCATTTTAAATATACTCTTTTAAGATGTTTAGAAGCACTATATTTAAGAATATATGAATTCACTTTCCTACATATATTAACACCTACTTAAAAGCGTCTATGTGTATACTATATTGTATATTATAACTTATTTGCACTAACACTTATGACATGACGAAATCATATACGAAATACTTTTGTTATACCGAGGTAAGACATTTTTAAACTTTAATAAAAGTATATTTCGATCATTGTGATAAAAAAAGCGTTGTAGGGGCTTCATATCCCACTCACTGATGTGATGATTCCTGCTCTTTTTGGGGATATGTATGTTTGTTGACTCACCTTACAAACTATTTGGGAATATCGACAGACGATTAACAAGGACACTAGTAATATGCACCCTACTACTAGCATTTTCAGATTTTCATGTCAGATTTTTTTTTGTAATTATTATTTATTAAGCCGAGTGAGGTATACCAGTTTCTGCACATTGTTTTAGTAGACAGTTACACTTTGTGTATTCCATAAAAAAAATATTATGAGTCTGGGTATTCTTAGTGTCCGTTATTTGAATGTTTTTAAAGTCCCCCGTGATACAGGAATGAAACCAAGTGCGGGAGTTGCCTTTTAGAAAAAAAAAGTATTCAAGTCTAAGAGATTGCATAACGAGTTCTAAGAAACAAAAAAGTATTTTCGACCTTCGTTGAACCAGCAATGAAGTTAACGTTTAATAAAAGTGTTCAAGGTTTACTTTACAACATAAAATCATTAAGAAAAAAACGTTACTTATAAGATTAATACGATCAAAGTCAGAGGGCCTTTCAACTAACAAATCATCCACAAATCAATTCATCGCTTTTAACACGAACACGTGGCTCACGAGCATTACACAACTCCCACAATATACATTTTCATTGACAGAACTACTTTAACAACAAAAAAACATATAGACGATTCACTACGGTCCATAAGACTCGTACTCATAATACGATAGAATAATCCCGTATAGAAAATAAACGAACCCGTCAAAATTAAAAACAAAACTCATAAGGCCACTCATCAACATCAGTCAGCGATGATGCGCTGCACCGTTAACGCGTCGACAACCAGATCTACATATCCAGAGTCCTTTCCGTGAGAAAATCTTTTAGAATCATCGACAGTTCTAATACATCCTATAGTGTGTGCCGGAGGCTGTGAGCGAAGGTTTCATAGGTTGAAAAGCGCGCGAACGCAGTGTGGCGCCGATGCCCGCGCGCATAGCACGCTCACACGACCGCGCGTGCGCAACACGCGACCTGTCAACCGTTGACAGTTCCGATTTCGAATTCGGACCCGCCAAATTGACTTTTAACGAAAATGGAACGAATGACTTTCAATTTTTTTTTTGTTGACTTAACTTAAGATACTACAGTAAGTAGTGTATAAAGGGTGAAGTGACTTCTAAACGCTTTTTGAAAACCACTGTAACATATGCGAATATTTCTTGATAGTGTCCCGAATTCTAGTGCTAAATGTTTCCTAAGGTTTTTTTCTTCATTTGCTTCGGTGGACATTAGGCCGTGAATTTTGACTTGTTAGAAATGTGAACTTAAGAACTGGTTAAGCTCAATAATTTCTTGTAACTTGTGAGTTAAAGTAACTACTTTTTTAGATTCTTCGTTACCAATTTGGAAATTCTTGTATTTTGTTTTATAAGGATTGCTACATCTTATAGTTGATTGGTAAGATATTTTTTATATCAATGTACAAGTTTTGTTGTGTTGCAATGTGTGCTTTGTCATTATGTAGGTACCTACAGCTTCTCATGGTATAGATTATATTTTTTTAGTTTCAGCATGTGTTGGTATATTGTTATTTCTTTGGATTGTACTGATGAAGATGAAGTCAAGGAGAATCTGTGTTTGATGTAGTTAGTATGCATAGTTAACACCCTTTTACGTTACTGAGAAAAAAATTATGGATATAAAAGTATATGGGACATTTAAGTGACTGAAAGTTAATAATTCTGACGATATGTGTATGTAAATATGGTGTTAATTAAACTCGTTAAGTTAAAAACTGACCAAAGCTTTTGTATACAATATCAAATGAATACCGTACAAAAGTATTTTGTTTTTATTGATAAAATCTTTTTCAGAAATAATACAAGCAACAGAACATTTTGTGCTCCTATAAAAGGTGGAGAGAGGCACTATATTCCTACAAAAAAATGGTGATTTATACTAGTTTTGTATTTTTGTTGTTAATTAGTATTGATAGAGCTTGACAGAGGGATATAGCTATTGACTAAAGTCACAAGTAACATAAAGCTTTACTAATGAAATTATTATGTAAGTATCTATTTTCTCTAATAGTTTAATAACCTCATTAGCTTAATTTGTGCACCTACAACTGTCCTATGTATATTACGATACTACCGCCTTCTGTATTAGCAATCTGTATTTTATTATTTTTATTATGTTTATGTTTCTTGTGGTGTACAATAAAGAACATTGTATAGTATTGGAACATGCATTCATATCTTGTTTTAGCTTAGCATAAATTAAGGTTATACAGGTTGGCCCTACAGTATAACTTTGAACTTCTTTAAAGGTTTTTAATTAATATCTACGAATAATAAATTACTACTAAATTAAGATTATTTATTTATTTTCTTACCGGATCTTCACTATACAAGCATTAAGAAATTGTTAGTTTCAATAAAATTATATGTGTCCCTATATTATTCTACTTGAAGTCTGCACACATGTATGTATGTACATAAACCTTCAAAGAATTTTGAGCGTGACCGTACCAAATAAAACTTTCCTTTTTCATTTAATAAACCACACAATGTGTACGTTTTACATTCAAGGTGTCGAAAACAATTAAAGATGATTGCGACCTTCATTGAAATTCTCACTTAACCCTATAATTTAATATGTATTTTATTATTTCTTCTTTCTCTCTTTTCATTTGCGTTTAATAAATCATTAAATTAGGATCTATTTTAATATTACAGGACAAAGAATATGTGAAGTTTTGTAATGTGAAACTTGAAGACGCCATGTTCGTTGAATGAGTTGTGGAATGAGCGGTAATCATTGTAATCGAGCTGTAATTGACATCTTTATTTTTATATACGCAACAAAGACTAAAGGGGTTATTATCTAGCTAAAACAATCTCTAATCATTGTTTATAGTATTTAAACCCCGATATTAAATTATTTTTTAATTTGTTCCGTTTGCAATGTTAAACATATCAGTTGTATTTCTGATTTCAAAGTCATATAGCTGATACTTCAATTATAGTTTAGTTACATGAAGTATCAGCTTAATTATTTAAATTAGTTTCAACATTTTTTTTTATATACGTCATTCGCTGTGTCAAATAATATATCACCTTTTTTACCAAACCTACAAATAAACACATTAGAGCGTAACAAAACGCAGCAATCAGTTGAAAATAACCACAGACAGCCATTTAAAAGTTTTTACCATACCGTCAAGGATAATAGACAATTGTAGCTACTTAATTGTTATAAAAACGCGTAGATAAACCTACAAAGTCATGTAACATATTCAAATTAATATCTACAGCATAAGGTATTCTAAAGCGTACAGACAATGTAAATTTTCTTCATTAAAAAATTAAGTTATCAGAACATAGGTACATTAAAAATATTCCGACGAATAGTTGAAAACTTACTTTTATAAAGTCGCCTAAAGCATCTTAGGCACCGTATGTTTATTAACTTCAGAGACCTGTGTTTCAGACTTTATAAATAAGTTTAAAATCATTGTAAATCCTTGGACGTAATTAAATATCTTCCCTTTCTCCTCTCTCTCTCTCTTTCTTTCTTTAATTATAATCCTACAATACGAAGTTTGGAACTAGGAGCAGTCTAGGACCTAACAAATGAAGTGCAAAGACGTTAGATCAACAATTCCATAGGCCTCTAGCACGGGTCATGTAGTGTAAGAAGTGTACCTATAACGAATCCTTAATATGTATGTATACTGTAACTGCATTCGTAAATACAACATCGTATTATACTTGTTATGTTGATTACTAATTTTAATATATTTTGTTAGCTTTTTGGCTAAGAATACATCATGAATACATCATCATACATCATGAATCACATACATACACCATTATTATATCACAATCAATGATGACTGCACGGATGGCGTAGCGGTTTAAGTGGTCACCTCCACTACACTGCCGCGCCGAGTGTTGTGGGTTCGATCCTCGCACCGAAACATTGTGTAATCCTCAAATTGTTGTTCTGAGTCTGGTTGTTCTTGGTATCCGTTGTTTAAATGTTTGTAAAGTGACACAAAAATTAATCCTAGTGCGGGAATTGTCCTTATAAAAAAAAAAAAAAACAAGAACAAGAAAATTAATAATATTTTAAATGTATAACCCAAAACTAAATAAGTTTAAAAAAAAAAATATTTAAAATATTTATTTAATCTGGAATGATGATGATGTTGTGACGTTTCTTTACTTTGAATTTTCTCTGTCTACTATTGTTTGGATATAATTTTGCATAGCTTTAGTCTTAACAGTGATTTTCACTGTGCAATGGAATCTTGATTATTCAGTACACAGGTACTTATCTAGCTTGGAAAAGAGTTTCCCAGTCGCCAGTACCTTGTAATGACATCATTGTACTTTTGTGTCTTACTGTAATAAAGGAGAATAAATAATTATTAATAAAAAAAAAAACAAGCTTTTCCTGTCTCACTCAGTGTAGCAATACCTCTTATATTATTTCAGATTTAACAGAGTTAGAAGTGAACGTTACCACCACCAAAGGTTACATATTTCTTTGTCACCTTGACTGTAGATGAAAACACAAGTGGGAGATTACATGGCAATCTATAGATCATTGGCGTGAAATATTATTTGTAACATAATCATATTGATCAGCCCATTAAGCCTTTTGAGATTGATTCGTATTCTTCCATTTTCGAAATAATCACTTCACACTGTGATCGGCATTCCATCACCTTTAAAGGGTGTCTCAATAACAAGTTTGGATGTGTATCGATCGGAACACTTACCGCTTAAAGGCAGCCATAAAATGCTTACTGGGATTATTTTGACACCTAAACAGATTTATTTTTAGTTTGGATTTGTAGGAATACGGTTATGTGGAAACCAACCTATGCAGGCGTATTATAAGGAAATATATGTGAAACACAGTTACCATTCATTGGAGCAGTTAGTGTTCTGGATTGAACCTGACACCCTTAATACAGATAAAAAAGGGAATGATTAAAACACTGTATCATCAGATTGTTTCTGTTAGGATATTTTATATTTAGTTCTATTCTTTGCTTTTTTTTTCTTAACAAGTCCCGCGCTGGGAAATGTTCGTGTGTCGCAGGGGACTTTACAAACATATAAACAACTTACAAAGAACACCCCGACTCGGAACAACTATTTTTGCATGACACAAATGTGTCTCCTGTTTGGGAATCTAACCCACGACTTCCAGTTCAACAATCAGAGTCACTAACCACTAGCCCACCAGGCCAGTATTTTATGTAATAGGTGATATAGGTATAATGTTATTTTTATTGTGTTCCAAAATGTCATATCTCTCTTAATTCTTTTTTATTTTCTCCTTTCAATTAGAAAGCCTACGAGACTAGCCTAGAAGAACAGGGCATAGTCGGCTTACCTTCATAGATGCTATCTGGCCCAACATTATGTAGTTTTGGTCAGTTCATCCCACATGCCCCTTATCGTTATCTGTAAGGTGTTCCTAAAAATACATGTAATCCCTGTCTTTCCGTTTGTCCAAAGTCCGTCTGATCTCGCTCCAGGTATAAAGTATTATAGCCGCCGCTTCGGCAACGACAGCACGATGCCGGGTGTGTTTTAGAAGGCCACATTTACGTTTTAATTGAGGATTCCAGTCTAGGGCTTGCCTCAAAATATAGGGTCTGTCCCTTGTAGGTTAGGTTAGGTTAGTCCCTTCAGAGAGTGGGGCCAATCCAGTTCTAATTACGGTCCTTAATCTATTTTCGATCGGAGACTCATTGTAACGTCAGAGATCTTAGTGGTTTTTTTTCTGGCCAGTTTATCCTAAGAATACGGCTGAGGCAGCGATTTATGCAGACCTGCAGGCGGCTTAAGTCCTTTGTTACCTTCATCTACATCTTCTTCAACATCTCGCATCCATAGATCAAACGGTTTTTATAGTTGGAATTTAATTTTAAATGCCGACGAATACTGTGGTTATCACATTAAATACCTATACAAAAAAGTTGAATGAAGTAAGTCAAAAGTATTATATTAATGTTTAATTTTTATAGGTGTATTTTTTAAATGCTCGTCATAACGCTAATTCCTTTGCATAATCGTGTAAGGCTTCTTAAAATATACATCTATATTATACGTTAAAGTAGTGATTTAAAAATCTACATCTTAATTATTCAGTAAACTGAATCAGATCCTTTTGCAATCATAAAAATGGCACCCAAATCAATACATTAATCTGCTTTAATATATAGACTTTTATAATATACCTTATTTATTTTATTACGTTTATTAAAGTTTGTTTAGTTAACTAGTCATCATTAACTGATTTCTAATTGATAAAGTTATAAAATACAAATTCAAGTCATATTTAAACAAATAATGTTCTTGGGCAAATACCGGTTATTGAACCGGACAGCGGCATCTAACTGTCTTAACTCCGTGTAATATATTCAAATTTGACGCAACTACACATAATATACATGAAAGGTACTTACTAAAGCAAATACTAGTTCATTGATTTTCATTTATTTAGTTGAAGATATGTAAGTTGACAATATTACAATGGAGTTAGATATAAAGGCCTTCCTAGGCTCTCAATATGGTATAGCGTATTTAGGAAGTAATAAAATTACGTTGATTACTATAATGGCTAGAGGCCTAGGACCTCCCGGCTACCTACCTATTTGCGATCCCGACGTCCTCGCTAGCCCGAGCTATTGGATTATACTTCCCAATCCAGTCCCACCAAATATATACCTATTGATAGTACGAATGTATATACAATAGGTACGTATTTCTAGGTATTCCTTTCAATAGGTATACTTCAATACTCAAAATATAATACACTTACTAAGTTAATGGTTGTAATTGGCAAAATATGCGCGAGCGTATTTATGTATATGTGCTACGATGATAATTATGTTGTATTTAGTAATTATTGCATAAAACCAATTGGCTAAAGCATGCCGTTGAAAAATTAGTTCACTAACTAAATTATAACATATAAGTTTATAATCATTTAGAATCAAGATATGTCTATTTGTCCAAATAAAGAAAAATCGTCTGCATGCAAGCAAATGTAAAGAAATGAGTCAATGAGTCTATATTATGCTGAATATGGACTGTAACTTACATAATAGATACACTCACGCCTCTGTCATCCAAGGTGTAGGAAGAGGCGTTAACGCGATTAATGCCCACCCTTTGCAGGTAATAATTAAGTCCCATTTACTAAATAATGGGCAAGCCTGTTGCCGTCATCAAGGCACTTTTAGGAATAAGATGGGAAACTTTGGGGTATATTGACAGGAAAGGGAAGAAAAATTATATTGCTTATACATACTATGCTTATACGGATTGGGAAGTAAGTATAAGCAACAGCTCAAGCAAGTCAGGGTCTCTTAAATCTATAATTCGAACTGGCTGGTCTTCTAACTAAATTATATACATCACCTCAATGGAACATGGGGTGAAGTAGAATTACAAAAGTGGGTCTATCGATCTGAGATAATGCCAATATGCAGCTTCTATATGTTTAATCTTAATGTTAACATTAAGAGAAAGTAATTTTTAAACTTTTATTTACTTCCTTGATTATTTGAACATTTCAAAAGTTATTTTTTTATATTGTTAATAGTTATAATAACATTAGACAGCAAAGACAGAAATAAGGAGAAATTTAGTGCATAATAATTTAATTATTAGTTTTTCTTTTTATGAAATTAAAATATGAACAAAATAATTTATTTCCTATGCCAAAATAAAAATACGTTTACTTTAATCACTTTGTTACTAAATTAGGTAATACCATATTGTTTTAAATGATCTGTCACGTCATTCACCACAACATTCACCTTCACCTTAAGTCCACATTATGTCTAAAAATTTTTTCGTAATATTACTCTGAAGCTATTAGCAATACATTCTCCACATTCGAAACATTCGAACTACATGCTTAATGACTCACATTTGTTTTAAAAAAAGACATGGAAATGTCGGCCATATGTCATACTTCCAAAGTAGTATAAGAATGAGAGCATTACATTTATGTGTGGTACAAGGTTAACAATCGTTTCTATAATGTCAAATTGTTCAAACGCGCCGTGAAGCGATCGGCTGGAGCAAAAAAAATAGCTCGCTTCAAAATAGCCGTTCGTTTAAACCGAATTTGAGACCATTGATAGATGAGCACTAGATTTTTTTTTCATCAATAAAGAAATATTTTGAAACATATAACTAACTGTTATAATGACTTTTGGTCTTTTCGTACTATGTGATAGTGGTCACTTTAAACAGAGTTCTACTACTTCAATAATAATACTCACTCAATCAATCTCAATTATAGATCCTTATATTGAGGAAGACATTCAGTTATCCATAATGAGGGTTAAAATCAAAGGAGAAGCAAACTGCTCTTTAATTGTAATGTAACACACAGTTACTGTCACGAGTTACAAGAAGTGCATAGTACTCACAAATATTTCTTACGGTTCGAATTATGGAAATAAATTCTGGTGCATGCATCTAGTAATATATAAAGTGGAACAAACTATTGAAGTTGTGTTCTTTGCCAGTCATTCGAGTGATATGGAAAAAAAAATAGGCGTCTAACGTCGATGGCTCAACTATCTAACTATAAAATCACTACTAACTATAAAATAAAATTTAAGTGAATGTAAAGCAACTTATTAGTATCCTCTATAAAGAGTTGTCACATCTAGTTTATTTATGAATTTTCATTGCGTATTTCTGTGTACCGCTTGATATGAATGAAGGAATTCATGGTCACTCATCGGAACTGCAACACAACCAACAAAAGACGCCCCCTTACCCAGGTTCCGTGAAATACAATTACATTTTTTGTACACTAACCGGATCTTTCATGAAATTTTGTTCTTAGAAACACCAACATTGCTGTTAATTTGTGGTATCACTTAATCATCTTAGAACATGATTTAAAAATAACATCTATATAGATAAACGACTGCACGGATGGCGTAGCGGTTTAAGTGGTCACCTCGCCACTACGCTGCCGCGCCGCGTATTGTGGGTTTGATCCCAGCACGGAACAACACTTTGTGTAATCTTCAAATTGTTGTTCTGAGTCTGGGTGTTCTTTGTATCCGTTATTTGAATAAAAAAGGACCCTCGTTTTTATTGCAATGCTTTTATAAACTTAATTGTAACAAAGCTTAAAATTTAAAAAAAAAACTTTCATGCATACATGCATACGTTCACGTTTATAACCCCTAAAGGGTAGGCAGAGGTGTATCAAACACCCACCTTTTGCCAATTAGAACTAGAATTTGGTCTCACTAGCTTAATAAAGGGCAAGCATATTGCCGTCAACCAGGCGCTATTTAACTATATACATACTCTTTGATGGAAAACAGTCCGATCCCTTAGTCACCTTTTACGACATCAGTACACCTACGGGAAGAGACAAGTACATTTCTCAGTAGAGCAGAATAGAGCCACTATTCTACTCCACCGAGAACTTGTACTTGTACGTAAAGCTTTCGGCCGTTGTTTTTAAAACCTTTAAATACATAAAATAATTTTATTTATTCTCATTATGTTTCTGGCAAATAATATTACTTGGAACGATTTCCAGTCATGTAAGCAATCTCCATGAGAATGGTGCCTCGCTTTGCTTGACAAACATTTCCAGGCCCCAAAATTTAATTAAAAGAACTTAGGAATCGATAATATTATAGACTAAATTTTGATTTAAGAAATGGAATAACAAAATACTTCGTTAAAACAATTATTCAGTACAAAGGATGGTTGTCTAAGAAGGCGACAAAGAACGAAAATATTTTAAAAGACAAAATGTATGCGTACTCGTGGTATTTCTTGAATAACATAATAAAATATTAAGATGGAAACACAAAGATCTTTTAAAAACAAAATACCTAAGATGAAGCCCGTCGCGGATGCGAGCAAATATTTAAATTTCAATTCGAACGTCGCATATCAATGGAGAGCCATAAGCCACCGGATTTTTACTTTTTTTTAGTCAGCCTGCACTGAGACAATAAAGAAAAAGCCATAGGGGGAAAAAGAAAAAACAATTCAAAAACAGCATCTAGATTCGAAACACTGGCTGATTCGAGGCTGGAAACAAAAGAAGTCGGCTCCCGCCTGACCGAGATCTTGGCGTACGCGGGCGCATCTCGTTTACTTTTTTTTTTTGTTACTTTGCTTCCATGTGATTTCTTTTCTCTGATGCATCACAATGAGACGACCTATCGAACGTCAGTAGCTATTTTTGTAATAATTACATATACGTTGCAATGAGAAATGTTGTAGCGTAGTCTGTAAATAATGCTCTAAAAAGTTAATTTTTTTAATGTAAAAGTACATTGGTATAAAAACTATTAGTTATTATGAGCAATCGCTGTAATTATCTACATTTAATACCAATGGGATTTGTAATCTTGATCGAAGGTTAGATCATCGCCGCATATATTATTTATCTGTGCATGGGAAACATGAAAGGAACAGGATTTCATAGGACGTATGCTTACTCATCAGTGCCTTCTATGTATAATAAAAAATGTTCTGTGAAATAATAAAATAAATAAAAAACTTTTGGAAAGTTAAATTACAAAATGATTTTTTTTTTAATCTTAATTATTACAGTTGACATGGAATCTTTGTATTTTTTTATCTGCCTTGTAGACCAAGTGCTTATAATAACTGGCACAAACAAATAGTCAAAATGTCGGATACTTTTAATTTAGAAACAGATTTAAGATTATTTATTCATTCTTTTTAAGAAGGATAATAGATGCAATATAGATGATTAGATTGAACAGAAAATGGGTTTGTTATTATATGTATATTAGAATTTTAATTGAAGGCCTAAAAGCACTTTGGCAAACCATTCCATGTATAGAAGGGGTCAGCATAAAATAAGAAATGCATATGAATGTACGTACAATACGTGATAAGTATTTAGGCAAAACTTTTTCTATATACTGTGAATCTTATGATTTCTAGCTATAACTGTTTAAGAACAAAACTATGTATACATGCCCCCAAAGAAGTATATAAAACTATAACAAACACCACCTGGATGCATTTAGCATATCGTCATCTCTTTCTATCCCCAAAAAACTGTGTGTCCACAAATATTTGGTCTCGAATTCTTAACACCTACATTAGCAAGTGTTCTGAAGGATTGTTTACGTGGACAAGGTGCGTTGTGGTAAGTAGCGGTTGAATTAACACCACCACTTAGCAGTTACTTACTTACGGGGATGGACGCAGGTGGTCTTTGTTTAAATGTTAAGTTTTTTTTTTATGAGGTCAAGGTATACTATATAGACCTTTTAGAGGATTAATGTCATCTGTTGAATTATATCAAACACTATTTCGATTATTTTTGAGGTCACCATTCCATCTGAAATGATCTTAAAAGTCTGATAAAAAGAAGTATGTATTCTTAAAAAACAAAAAATATGTTCCCAAATTTGCTTGGGGTCGGTGAAATGTGTACGTTGCAAGAGTTTATTTTATATACGGCCGCCGGACTGACGCCGACCCTCTTGGGTATCAAGCCATTTTAAGATGGGAAAGAAGTAAGAAAGGGAGATTTGCAACTGGATAAAGGGTGGAGACAGGTACTTGGGGTGAGGGATACTGAAAGTCTCTAATGTGGAAACAGGACCGAGAGGAGAGGAATACCAGCTGGCTAATAGATTCGTATTTATCATTACTGTGATAATCATAAAACTGTTCTGTTTCTAGATTTTAAATCATGGGTAGAATTTTAATACAATAAGCTAAATCATAGAATATACAATAAGCTTCTCTCCCAAATGGGAACTGATGTAAGCCAGCGATATTTATTTTCTTAATCCGAGTTCGGGAATCGATATCGAAAAGATATGAACGTATGGAAAAGAATAAATACAAGAAACTTGGAAAAACCAACTACATATTTAAGTGACAGGTTCAAACTAACTTGTATCAGGAAAGTTAACTTCCTAATTGAGGCTTCTAGCTTCTTCCCTAGGAAAGAACAAATATCCTGTACTCTTCGTTCAATTTTATTTAATGACATTAAACCTATCGTATTCCTACTAAAACGTTCGCTGCTATAAAGTCTATAATTAACAACTACTCAATCTAAGCTTTGTTAAAACATAATTTAAATGAACATTAGTATCTAATGATTGCCAGCATCTCAAATAGTCTACTCCGCTTTAAAACTTACCTTCTTAATGGACTTCAATTGGCTTAATATGGCTATAAATGATCTCTACCTCAGGAAATAAATGTTTGCAACAGACTGGCATTATCGTTTAATCTGCAATTAATAAATATTTTACCAATGATTACAACACTGACCTATTAAAGGAGCTTTAAAATTAATTTATGACCATATTGCTTGCCAGAATTTAGTTTCCCAGCAATTGCAGCCGTTAGCATGTGCACTCTACTTTATGCCTTATCACTGTGCACAAAATGTTGTATTAGTCTGACACATGCCTGTAGTTGGAGCCAGATGATTTGATGATTATGTGCAGTCAATTCTTATGCAGCTATATAAAAAAAAAGTTTTTAGGGAGTGAGATAAGTGAATAGATATTTTTTGATGGTCTTTAATGACAGATACTCGATATCAGGTATAATGATAAATGCATTTATATGTATAATATATATACTTATATAACTATTAAGAAAAGTTTTCAAATAATAAATTAACTACTTCAACGAATATTAACACTGCCTTTAATTATTACAATATTATCACAACGTATTGGAAAGTAATAAAGTAAGTTTCTGTGTATGAATGACCTAACTGGGTACTATTGAGGCTGAAAGAAGACATAAAACAAGTAAATATATTAAATATATAAAACAAGTAAATGAAATAAACAAAAAACAATAGAAAACATCAGAACTTTCAGCTCACTTAATTACGAGAATGAATGAAGGAATGAACGAAATGAATAAAGATATTAGAAAATCTCGGAAATTAATAATGCAAGTTAGTTTTATAAATACATATGTAGATACTTTCGAGTATTTTAGCCAAATATTACCAAATACCGTATTTTTTTTAATACTCCTCTGTACCCACTGTCTTCACATTTTATTTACACTTATGAACTGTTAAAGAGAAATTCGAAAAAGAGTGTCCTTTGAGTTTTTTGCCTGTACCTTCCATAGGATCTACGTATTGGAACAGGCAACTAGTTTCACGACTGACTTAATCTGACTTCTCTTGACAATTTAACAATACCTATGAATGGTTTATTTGAAGTAAATGGTTTTGATTTTGAAGGGAGAATCTATCACATGCATAGAATCCTCGATTTAAAAAGCAATAAACATTACATTAGTATGTGTATTCAATGGTCTAAATCATATCGAAATTGTTACAATAATTTTAGTACATAATTTTTCTTGTAGCTTTTCAAAGCGTTCTGTGAGCATATTCGAAATACGTCACATCATTCACCGCGCTTCTATGGATGTTACCCTGATCTACGAATAACGACGCCTTAACATGTATCACATTCTTTACTTAATTTTAGAAAATTGTTCTATTTATATGGATATACATTAAAAACTAAACAACTAAAATACGAAGTAATTTCTGAACGTACCAAAATCGGCATTAGCCTAATGATTTGTTAACCAAAGAACCTGCTATAATATTATTATTAGATAACATCATTAGTAAACTTTGTGAAGAGACAGTTTCAAAGCAAATAGCTTACTAAGCTTACTTTTTAGCTTTTTCATGAAAGCATTAAAATCTTTGTTACAAGGTAAAATTGAAAAGCTAATACTACTCAGATAATACCACATCTATATTTTCGTTGTATTCTTCTTCCGCGTGTCCTCCATAGCCTAATAGTTGGCCATTACGTTCTACCAGAACTAATTCTCTCGGCCTTATCATAATTTGAATCGACATTCTGGATGACTTTTGTATGACAAACCTCTGTTTTCTTATACGGTTATTAATTTTTGTAGTGCTCGTAGCTGTACTATAAATTTCGTTGGACTCATTACTCGGTAAAGATAGTTCACTCAACTCTAGTTTAGTTGGAAATTTTGATTATATTGCGATTGAGATTTGTCACTTCATATAAGTGCGTTTACTTTGAGGTATGTGAAAAACATAAAAGAGAAAGAATAGTTTAGAAATATGTTCTATATATCAAAAGATTTGAACCTGTTACTTATATATTTATTATTATTAGCATTCGGATTTAATCCTTCCAGTGACTGTTGGCAGACACTCTTCATATGTGATACAAGTATTAAGTGGCAGTGTTATAGCGAATATACAAGAAAATAAAATATACAAAAAAAAACTAGACACTATAAAGTTAAGTAAATTCAAATAAATGTCCATGTCTGAAACCGGCAGGCTTGCATGAAACGTATAATGACAGTATAGGAAGCTCGTAAGGTTTGTAAGGACAACCCCGATGCGAAAAATCGGCGAGTTTATGTATATATAGTATATAGTATCAAATAGTTAAATTTAAATAGATTTCATACATAATTTCGACTTATTGATAGCTAACTTTTACCCGTCATTTTGAACAAGTTTACTTATTTTTTAAAATTCTAGTATTTCTTTTAAACATTTGATGATTAAACGTACTCTTTCCTTTTGAGTACCTCTGACAACCAGCAAAGGTGTGAGCGAAACAAACTATATTTAATTATAGTTATGGTTAGGTTAAACTACCAATACATTCAAGAATAGCTTACAAAAGACAATAGAGGTTAGATGTTAGAGTGCGGTATTAAGTTTGTGAACCTGAAACCCGATACTTTGAAAAGAGAATTGCTTTAAAACGGGTTAAAAGTTAACTATAAATAAATTGTGAATCTCTACTTTTTACAATTTTGAAAGAAGGAGATATTACTTCTTGGATGTTTAAAGTAAGACTTGAGTTTTTTGTGACTGTTGCTATTGTTTATGTTTTTAAAGTCATCCATAGTGGTTTGTACAATTGAAAATGAAACCACTCAGTGGTAATATTTACTATTAAAATATTTGTGCAATTAGTGATCTTAGGTCCATAATGCTAAATGTAAAGAGCGAGAGATCAGCAGGTGTATCATTATTGCATGCTTATAACTCGAACTGGCTTCTGTCCGAGCCCTATAACTGAAAAACACATACCTTAAAAATAGTATAAATAAAAAAAAACGGAATCCAAAACAAGTAAGACCTCGTTCATAGTAACTTTTAAAACACTACCGTCAATGCACACATTAATATCTACAGACATGAACGTTGAACACAAACCTATTTCCAAAGTGGCAGCTGAATAACTTTCTCCTGAACAATTAATTTCAAGCAATGTCTTGCTATCAAAGTCATCTGCAACCGCTCAGGTCATCTACGCATTTAACTTAAATCTTATTCCCAATAACCTATTGTTAGATCCAATATAACCACGTACAAAAGTCACGGCTCCTTCCATATTGGCATATTGCAGGCCCTATATGGTAAGGACCTAATGACCTACGACATTTTAACCAGTAGCTCCGTCTTCCTCTATTTATATATACATGAAAGGGATAGACGATCACCATAATAGAATATCACTGTTTGTTTTATTCGATTTGTAAGTGGCTAGGATACAGATTTTGCAGTTTCTCATATTGTTTCTTTAGCGGTGAGTATGTTTTTTTTAATGTTTAAGGATGGTAAAGTTTCTAATGAGTTTTGTGTTAGGAAAGCACTTGTCATAATAATAGTAATGTATACTAAGATAAATGATTTAAATGTAATATATTGTATTTGCTACTGGTATATGTACCTGCACGCATCAATGTATGTTCTAGGTACGATTGTATAAGGATTAAAGGTTTCAAAGAACGAACTATGTGTAACTTTTAATCTTTTAGCAACAATATCTATGTAAACTTTGTTACTGCTTTGATCCATCGATCCAAACTACTATTGTTGGGACTTTTATGAGTTTTTTTTTTAATATTTCGTTATGTAAGGTCGCTCAAACAGCTAGGGTCATCAGCGACCTCTGTAGGTTTACAATATTAAATTAAATTATAGTGATTAATTCGTTTTAGGAATTTAACAGTCTTTTCTATATTTTCTAAACAATTTTTTAAATTCTTAGCTAGTTTAGCTTCTAATCTTTCTGTATTGTACACGTGACAGTCGATTAATAAGTGCTTAATAGTTAAGTCACTATCACATCTTGAACATTTTTTTTAGCTTCCTTGGTAATAAGATGTATATGAGTTACATTACAATGTCCTATTCTTAGTCTATTTAAAACTACTTGATCTCTTCTGCTGTTTGTCAGTAATTTCCGTTTTTTCAAAAACTGTTTTTCTTATCCCATACAGAGCAGTATTATTATCATTTACCCAATAGCTATTCCACAACATTTTTACCTTTAGCTTAAGATACTTTACTAGGTCTTGCGTATTAGAAGTAAATTCCCGGAAATGAAAGGGTAGATATAGAAGCTAAGGAAGCTACTAAGTATGATGATTGTGATAACATTACTTCTAATACTTTTATGAGTGTTATTAACAGAAATGAAAATAATATTTAGCAAAGAGATTGACAGAGTCCATAAAGTTATCTTCTACATAAATTCTAGCTTAGTTCTCCGCCAGACAAATACGTTATCATAATCCCTTGGAGTTGTCTATATGCGCAATTAAGAAACATGACATTTTGAATTATTTGATGCGAATTTTACATACACAAATAAATGTTGTTATTTGTAGAGCGACTTTAATAATTAATATCTTAATATATATTCTTGTTTCAATTGCAGTACAAGCAAGTGACCATAAAAAAATCACAACAAACAAAAACCTCAATTTATCAATAGCTACATCACTGAACGTTTAACTTGAAACAATTACATGAGTTTCATCAATAATAATACGAAAAATTATACACTAAAATATATGTCCAATCACTCGGCCTAAAGTGGATGTAATCACTTTAATAAAAGTCCTTAGTACACTACGGGCCAAAATTATTGGTGCTTTGAAAACTGTAATTTGTTTATGTCGAAGTATGCACGTAAAATATATACATTAAAAATATAACAATAATTGCATATCATGTCAAGTATGATGGTTTACGAGCAATATCGGAACAATGTTTGGACGAGGCAGGTTGCGTCACGTAATTAGGGTTGATGGAACTTTAAAAGACTGTTGTAGATAATTTAAATAAGAATTAACTTCGAAAAATGATAGTAACTGTGTGATATATCTAAGTCAAATCTTATCTTTTTTATATTAGACATTTATAAAGAAAATGAAAAGAAACTATCATATACGCAGTTACATGAGTTAAGTGTATATAAGAATCTTTCTTATGAAGCCACACTATGAAGTTAGATCGAGTAACATTAATTACACTTAAATAGATAACGCTAATTAGATAGTCCACGCCAGTAAGCACTTTTCTTAACACACCTGTATAGATGAAGTAATTATTTTGTATAAGAAAACAGTGAGTCAATCATTGTATCAAAGCAATTCTCAGTGTTTGTCTAGCCTTCTAACTAACTTTCTAACTTCTTAGTCACATTCAAGTGCAATCCATCATTCAGATTATTTACACAAGTACAAAAAAGATATTATAAATATAGTTACATTACTTTCAGTGATTCGTCAAACGAAAAAGGTAATATATTGTTAGCGTTTTATGAATACGATTTGGTGGCCCCATATATCGACACTGTCAATAATTAGCGCTCCACCCATGCCCATTTCTGGCAACTTTCTGGCGCCTATCGATGATTGGCGTAAGTGTTTTATTTGGACGCTAATGAGAAATGTTTAGCATTCCATTTTTGTCTTATTACCCATGTTCTCGTCCATTTTTGGTAGGCAGTGTTTTGTTTGCTGCTCGTCAACCAATGTATAGCTACTTAGTTCAGGAAAACAGGTGTGTTTATGACGTAAGATACTTAACCATATTTGGAATCAACACATATAAGTCTTTTTATTTTTATCACCAGGACAATTTGCCTCGTAGTGAGATTAGAAAGTCTGTTTAACGCTTTATATACTAAAGTAATTGCTTTCTTTCAATACTTTTTTATATTGTTTAGTAGATCAAACAAAAAAAAAACATCTATTTTTATTTTCAGCTAAAATTTATTATAACTTTAATATTTGATATTAATTTGAATCAATGATGTTATCTTCTTGTTCTTTATGTCTGAAGGTCTCAGTTACTACCTTTTAAATTTTTAACCTTTTAATTGTCTCGTTTGAGTGGTCACACATTCGCTAAGAGTGCGACTTCATGATCACGCTTATATAAACTTCACTTGTAACTGAGAAACAAATCTTGAAAGACAATAGTTACTAACACTATATAATAGTTACAAACACCCCTCGAAGCTCCAGGCTTTAGGCTCATTTAGCTAGTGGCATATATAAAAAGAATATGAACTTCTTTAAATTTTTAGTCTCATTTTTTTCCTTCTACCTTACCTATTACAATATATTCAATATACCTACTGGCAGAATTATTAAAAAAATAGTTAATACATTTCTAATAGATTTTTCATTCATTTGTTTTTTTCTCAGGTGTAGTGCAGCAGTGTAGCGTGGGTGTATCGGCGTGGCGCTAATGATGACAAGGGTGCGGGCGCGCGGGGACGCCGACCAGAGCGTACCGATACACTTGACGTACAATATTAGCCAACATGTTCACCAGGTAGGTCCACTAAACTTGTAACTTTTTGTCTTTACTACAGTATTTTCTATGTGACATCATTCACTCCAACACCATCTCACGGTGAGTAACTTTTCACTTGTAATTTCTGATTTACGATAGATGCTTCTTGATTTGTATAAATAGCACTTCTCAATATCACCAGGATGAATAATTCGTTTATGTTTCAAAAATAGAATATAACTTAGTAAAATACTCAATTTGTCATTTCACTTCTGTCAATTTTAGTCATTCAATAAGTTTAATTATCGTTAAGTTTTATAAATGCCTAACACGTTAACAGTCCAGTGCCCCTAGCGTGGGGTCACCACAAAATTTGATGGCACGTCCGTGCCCCTACCTTAGGGTCACGGGGTTCTTACTACTTCAAAGAATGATTACAGGCCTACTTATGAGTAAGTTTATGTAATTTATTGGACTTATGAGAGAAGTAAAAATTGATAACAAAAACGAAAAAAAACGAAAAAGATGAAACAAAAACGTATTACAACTTATTTTTCGTACGGTGAGTAGGCGTTTGTATCTACGAAGTAAAAAAATATATTCTATAATATATATATTTTATATTTTCACTTGTTTCTCCTAATTCGTGACTTTCAGTATATACATAATCATTTTCAAGTTCTGATATGGTACTTCCAGCTTCACTGCCTTCCAAAATTCTTTAAATATCCTTATCCGGCAAAATAGGCATTTTGTGCCCAAGTATGAACGTAACACCTGAATAAATCAGAAGATCAACAGTTTCAAGTCAGGTACGGGAATAATAATTATTTTGTTCTACCCGCAAAATAAAATAATAAAATTTACTTACAAGTCCACACGGGGTCACGCTATTATATCCAATAAGTGTATTTATTACTTCTTTCAACATGTAACGAATTGTATATTTTAAATCTAACATAACTGGCAGCGGCCATCCGCCGTCATGTCAGTCGTTTAGTCTTTATAGTAAGGCACCAAATAATATTGTTATATATCTATCTAGTACTTTAAAAAATAATGTTCTTCATCATTTTCTCTAACAACGATTTCATCGCGAAATTCTGCCGGGGCTAAAATATTTTGTTGATCTCTGTCCTATTCCACTGGCGCAGTGTATTAAATCATATATTGCAATTGATGCATATAATTCAGCTTCGGTTGCCACGTCATCCTATCTTAGGTGATAATTTCAAAAAACGTAGATATTTACTGCAATGAGTTTTTATGAATGGCATTGCAAGACGCTATATTGTAGTCAAATAAGATAACGCTATTGTTCTTTTGTGTGGGGACTGTGAACGTGTCAATAAATTTAAATTAGTAATTGGTTACCCTTGTAAGGATAATGTTATATAGTCCACACAACTTTTACCATATTACTATAAACCCTTATCTACTATGTTACAAGGCATGCATAGACTACACATCTGATTTTTACAAAAACGCACGTGGCTCTTAATTGTTTTCATATGAATGAATCGATTAACGCTTGTGATTTTCGCCATAACCAGTCAAAAACCTAAAGGATATTTAAAGATAAAGCTATTTCTGAAGTCAAGGGATGGAATATCTTCTCTTTAAAACCAACTGGTCAACACTAATTAATTACAAAACTTTGTCAGTAGTAAAGCAAATGCTATCAAAAAATACATATACGTCACTAATAAAAAAACTGCTAAAAGCTATGGCGTGATAGAAAATTATGTTATTTAACAGTCCAGTTTAGTACCAACTAAACTGGTATTGTTGATACTGTTGTACCAACTAAATTGGACTGATAAATAACATAATTTTCAATAATGAAATACCTACATGTCACTCTGAAAATAAAGATACATTTTGTTATGTCGTGATAGGAACCGTCTATTTTCATGTGTGAATGAACCATTGAAAGTAAAGGCACGCTCGTGAATCTTGGCATCACGAATCAAATACCTAAAAGTTACTCGCAAAAATAAAAGCTGATTATTGCCATCGCGTGATACGAACCGTTGGTTTTAAAACAGTTTAATGTGAATGAACCTTTAGAACACGTGAAACATATTCGTGATATTTGTCATCACCAATTACATACCTCAAAACGTCACTCGCAAATTAAAATAGTGTTTACACACTGAATTTGATAGTAAGTTGCTACGAGATCGTGATGTTGTGATTGATGATACGACACGGTTAAATTGTGTCCTATTTCGTGACAATTTCACTTGAAATCGTGTTTGTAATGACCACTTGATATGAATAATTTAATTTATAAAAGCAGAATATGTATGAGATGACAGTGATCATTTAGTATATCTAAAAAAAAAAAAAGTTCTGTATTTTTCTTATAATATTTTAAATGTGAAACCACTATACCACTATTATATAGAACCAATATTCCTACGTCAGTGACACTCACACACCAGGATCAACAACAGTGACCAAGGCTGGTTGACGCGACAGTCTCTGTTGTATGAAAATGACTATCAGAGAGTTCTTGGGACAGTCAAATTGACTAATTTATGGATATTTTGTCCAGTAACATATTGCAACGCTATGTATTTTGTCCACCAATAAGGTAATGTATCCCGTTCCTGAAAGCCCCACTAATCTAGAAAAAAAAGAATAATGAATTATTTTAGGTGGGTACAACTAGATAGACTGAATGAAAGGTAACGAGTTGCTGATAAGGCTCAATCATAAAACAGCAACACAAACAAATTAAGGAGTAATATTTACGCCCTCAGGCTTGCTATGAAAATACTTTATATAAACTAATTTTATCTAAACAGATTAACAGCGTATATATATCTTGACACTAAGCTCCACTGAAATTCACAATGTTTTTTAAAAAATGCCACAGAAATTTAACTAAAATGAAAATATTTCGCAATACTTAAGGACGATTTATTTTGAAGTATATGTAAAGTCTTACTATTATAAGATTACATTTACGTCTTGTTGCATAAATACGTCCTAAAATCACGCTTCCTATAAAACCAGTCATTTGACTAAAGTGACGTATATGTGAACTCTTATTTACCCTAAAAGTTATATTTAATTAGAACTGTTAGGGGACTTTTGTAAGCATTTTTGTAGCCGTTTCCAATAACAGTTTTTTTTAATGATAAAAGTATTCCTCTCCAAAATGTACCAGAACTGTTCCAGAGTTCCTTAAACCGCTGACGTGAATTCAATTCTATTATATTTTTAACGTAGTTAGATTTAACGAAAATATTGTGAGACCAAGGTGATTTTTTTTTAAACTTATTAAACACCTCTAAACATATTTCAACAAAATGGATGTTCAACTTAAAATGGTTTCTTGAAGGTTTGAATGTCGTATCGGTCCGGAAATACGGCAGGCGACAATATGTTCCATAGGCTGATTGTGCTAGGCAAAAAGCTTCTGGGGAAGCGCACAGTGGAGTGCCAATCATCCAGGTGATGGAGATGGATATTTTGTCGCGTAGGACGATGGCGGAAACCTGCAGCCGGTATAATACACCTCTATCCTAAAATCAATCTTATCGGAAATGATTAAATATTATACATCATACCTCGATAATAATTATACAGTCTTATATATTTGACACCAACTACGTCACATACAAATTTCACAATGAGTAAAATTTGTATCCATATTTGTAAATCTTATTAGTAAATATGTTCAGACGCCATCGACGACGCCGACGACCATACGCCGACCTGACGTATGTGAGAAATGTTTGCCGATAACATATTGATTCAATATGACCTACTTGTTTAAAAAAATACTTAACAGTATAAAGCGTCACTGGATGTTTAGTGGACGGTAAACCATTCCATACAAATGAATTAAGGTTTTCTATGAACATGTACTTATTCATGTTTCTTTTTTTAATTAAAACCCTCCAATTCTCGATTAAGGGACCGGACTGTTATCTATAAGACATACCCCCTCGGTGTGATATAAGACTGAGTTTGTATATTTAAGTATTTATACAATTTAAAAAAGTTTTCAGTTACTTTTTTTAAATTGTTTGGCCACATGTATTGAAATGGCCTAACTTCTATGTTTTTCGTGAAGCTACTGCCATCAGACATCCACAACCCAAATACTAGGCAATATTGAAGTTCTGTATAAACAGACCAGGTTGTCGGACTTTTTATATAGGGCTGCAACTACCCGTAACGAAAGTCAAATGCTTTGTCACTATGTGTCTTATTTGATAATGTGCCCTCAATATATAACCTTCACAATAATTTAAATTTTCAGGAATGAACTAGCAATTAAAGGATAATCTTCCATTGATTTTACCTTGCCTTGCCGCAGACACGGTGACAGTAGAAAAAAACATAAGAAACAATGGTCGTATGAATCCAAAACACGAGTAATGTAAACCTTAAACATAGTCAGGGTTTCAAGACAAGTAGAAAAAGCTAGTTTATCAAATTTAAATCAAAGCTCCGAATGAGAAATAAAACTTACTTACTTGTAGTAAAACGGTCTCTATGTCGACGTCGACGGTCTGCGCATAACTCAAATTGTCTTTATGTATTTTTTTGTCCGGTACAAACCACTCAAATAACGTAATGCGCGTAAGCCCATTACAGAATCATTGGTAAGCGTACACCGCTAACGACGAAACATTTTATCCATGAATAAAAATATGGTTTTATATATAAAGAGTAGATATTAGTTTTACACACATATGTACGTATTGCTCACGCCTATATCTCCTAAGGGGTAGGCACAGGTGTATAACATCCACATTTTGTCAGTTAGAATTTGGTCCCACTACCGTAATAGAGGACAAGCCTTTTGCCGTCAGCCGATCACTTTTTAAGTTTTAATGTATGTTTACTTTCATTTTGCTTAAGTTATTACCTCCCCATACAAGTCGATTAAAAAATTTAATTTATTATTTGGGTATTTTACAGACAGTTGTCCTGACTCTAGGTGTACCAACTTCCAGTTTTCCCTTCTTATTAAAAAAAAAATTAGTTGATAATTCTTTTTAAAGTTAGTGATTGATAAGTTTGTCTACACGTATAAAAAACATTACGTAAGCACATTTTACTTAATGTTTACTTTATACTTAACTTATATGTTTATTTAATAATGTATGGATAATAAGCATTAAACTATATTTAGAATATAATATTATATTAGAATAGAATGTAATAGCCTAAATATTGTCTAGTATCACAAGATATGAACTAAATTTTGAGTTCATAATTTTCACGTTACTACTGGCTTCCGCCCGCGGCTTTGGCGCTTGGTATGTCGAGAAAAATTTGCTCATCTTCTTCTTCAGGGTTTGAAGTATCAGCGGTTTAGTAGGTAAAAGTAACAGACAGACAGAGAGTTACTTTCACATTTATAATTATAATAATAAAAGTATAGATAAGGTGAAATTATAAAACAATAGCAATAGCATTATTTTATTACATTATTTCTTATTTGAGAATTAATCTAATACAAATAAATAAAGAGACGTGTTACGATGTACTTGTTGTAATAAATTCAATGTCTATAAGTAATGTCCCACAAACAGTGGTAATAAAGCTATAAACTACCGCTTTAACGATCGGGTAATAACACACTGTTTAACTATCTGTCGCTTACAAGAATTCAGGTTATGATAATCTGTAATTTCCAGTCACACCTATAGAAGTTGCCTTTTAGACTGACTGGTTTGGACGGAATAGTTACTTTTAACTGCTTTTCATAATTCGTCTAACGTCTAACGTTTGTATTAGATTCACATTTGGATCACGCAAATATGATCGTGTTTCTGAGTGTCGATGCCGGCTCTTATGCAGTACTTTGTAACTCAAATTCATACCCTAAACCACTTATCACAAAGAACGCACAACACGCATTGCCGGTACCTGAGATCATCTGAGAACTTGAAGTTAGATTCAAAACCAGACAAGCGGTTAGGATGTGAAATAACTTGCCTGTGACAGTTTGACAAGCCAATAAGTTTTTTTTTTGTAAGCCTACCATAATGACTCCACTTTGCCTGATGGTAAGCAATAAATGGAGTCCAAGAGTGGTGGTCACCATCCTCACTGCATGTCTAGTCAATGTAGTATGGTGACCCACACTATGGCGGTCTGGTGAGATGCTTTTTCACGCCCCGCTTAAAAGACCCAGGATCAAAGTGGGAAGGAAACACGTGCGCTGGTAGTGAATTCCAATCTTTCACCGATCGGCACAGGAAAGAAGAGCCAGACCGTTTCGTTCGGGATCGCATACCTTCGACTCGCAAACGGTGACTCCTCAGGCCAGCACGTGTAGTCCTGTAGAGGAAGGGAGAAGGTGGGACCAATTGGAAGAGCTCGTCAGAACCCTCCCCGTGATGTAGGCGATAGAGAACTGCCATAGAGGCGACATCTCTTCGGATTGAGATCCCGATTCCCAGTATACTAAGCCTATCCTGTAGTGGCAGTTGAGTGTTCTGAAGAGTAAGAAGGGGAAGGAATGGAGACTTTTTGTTTGAAAACGCGCACGCCTGTGTTTTCTTGGCGCTCAACTCGACCAGATTCTCACAACCCCATTGAGAGATGCGGCTCAGGACCCGGTCGAGCTCAGCACAAGCTCCTGTCGTTTTCCCTTAACGTCTGCTAGCTTGGCAGCAAGATGTCCAAAATATCGCCCGTGTACTGTTCTGTCGTCTGCATAACAATGTGTGTTGCCAAGAACCAACATATCATTGATATGCAGAAGGAACAGCGTGGGCGATAAGACGGAGCTCAGGTACCTCAGGTACACCAGCGCTCACCTCCTGGCTGGCAGTAGTTGGACTGCGCGGCTTTGGCCAATCGCCAAAACTTACGGCTACCCGTAGGGTATGCGACGAGTTCTTGACCAAACCGTGCAATGCGCTGGGCATCAGCTCTGATGTAAGCCCTCTTCAATTCCTTAGTTAAACGCTGCTTTTAGGCGATCAACGTCTGGGTCATAATGAGCGCGGGCGCTGATCCATGCGCGGTAGGCTGACTGCTCTTGAGCGACAGCACGGGTGCACTCGCGATTGAACCAGGGACGGGTCTTTGTGCTGGCGACTTCACTGTAGGGGATATAGTACTCCATAGCGACAGTGATTTCGTCAGTCACGGCAGACGCCCTTTGCGACAGATCCCTGTCTTTAAAGCAGCGTTGAGCCCACGGGATGGATGCAAAATAATCCCGCATTCCATCCCAGTCTGCTGACGAGTAGTGCCATAACCGTCGCCTTGTTACCACAGGCCGTGGTGGGGCAACAAGAGCACCGAGGTGGACACCAGGCAGTGGTCGGAGGATCCCAGAGGGGCGTGAACCGTTACACTGTACTGCGCTGGGTGGCTCGTCAGCAGAAGGTCTAGCAAAGAGGGCGCTTGACCCGATATGTCTAGTATCCTGGTGGGCTAGAGTACCAGTTGGATAAGGTCATGCGTGAGAGCGAATGCGTGGGCAGTTCGACCAGCGTGGTCCGTTCTGGAAGATCGGAGCCAGAAGTCATGGTGGGCGTTAAAGTCTCCCAAAAACACCAGTTCGGCAGTCGGGAACTGCTCTCCTGCGCTTTGTCCGTTGCGTGACTCATGTAGTCAAAGAGTCAAGTTGTCTCGGAGTCTCCGGAATGGGACCGATAAAGGCAAACGTAGATCCGGCTCATAGAGCCAAAATCCACGTGAAGCCAAAGGATGGAGAAGGATGACAGTCTTCTAGGCAGTGCAGACGGCGACAACAAACATCCGCCCTGACGAAAAGACATACCCCAGCCCTCGCGAGGAAGCACTCCTCTAGCACGTAGCCGGGATAGTAGAGATATGCCGTGTCGGCAGGGCGGCAGGGGTCCGTAAGAAAAAGCATGGCCGGCCGAGCCGTCTCAAGGTGCTGGTGTACGGCGCTGAGGTTTGCATGGAGTCCACGTATGTTAGTGAACTCCACCTCAAAAAGCGGGTTGGTGGGAGAGGAGGATGCCGCTGTTGGACCATTTTTCTTTTTTTGTACTGCCATGATAAGAGTTGGGAAAGTGGGCGTAAAAGGCATGACAGAAATCGTGACTGTGTAAACTGAGACTGAAAATACTGTGTCATCATGTAACGGTGAGGCATGAAGGAGACCGAACCGCCGGACGGAAGGGGCCCCGTACCCTCCCGGAAATGGACGCGGGGTCTCACCGTCCACCAACCGGCACGACGAGCCACTCCGTGGATTATGCGCGACCTGACGGGGCAGCCTCCCAGGGTGGTTAGCCGTGGTTGGGCCCCTCTCTATGCCGCGGGTGGCCAGCGGCACCACCGTATCTACGGGTCTCCCTGGCCGACGGTTCGATCCACGCCACCCTCACAATGATTCTACGAGCACTCCACTGCTCACACACACATACCACGATAACTGTCACCCCTGCATCATTGGGCCTCCGGCGCACTTACTCACCAGCGAAAGACGCTTTAGGCTTAGCTAGGCTTTTCTGTGAGTGATGGTAGTACTGCCCCGGTCGAGCCGGCCCATTCCTGCTGAAATCAGCGTGGCTCTACTACCTCTCTAGTTGAAAGTGTTTAAAAAGCTAGTGTATAGTTCCAGAAGCTTTTTGCCTCGCACAACCAGCCTATGGAACATATTGTCGCCTGCCGTATTTCCGGACTGATACGACCTTCAAACCTTCAAGAAAAGAGCGTACTCCTACCTAAAAAGCCTTGAGTTGCGGATGTCCATGGGCGGCAGTGGTCACTTACCATCAGATGACCCGTCTACTTGTTTGCCCCCATCGCATAAAAAAAAAACAAAAAAGGACTATTACTTTATCTTGGGAGAGCCATGCTTAGGCACGAATGGGCTGGCTCGACCGGTGCGACACGACAGCCTCACAGAAAACCGGGTGTGAAGCAACGCATTTCTGTCATTTACTATCAGGTGACCCGCCTGTTCGTCTGTCTCGCTGAACTATAAAAAATACTTTTTAATCTAAAAGCTGAACTTGTTTTATACATATTTAGGTATATAGGTGTGTATATAAAGTCCATATATTACCACAGACTAGGTAGTCAATTAGGTAGTTAATTTTAAGGTTATCACTGCATTGAATGTCATTTAAAGGTGTACAATAAAGAGATAAATAAATCTGTTATTATATAATAGAACAATGGAACAAGAAAATAAAATTATTTGCTAAGAATATGCTACATCTATATATTTATTTTTTTAATTTTATTTTCTAAATTTATAATATGTTTTCTTTATACAAAGGATAAGTATCTAAAGTTTCCCTGATGTCGGTTTTTTTCTTAAAAATACGTATTTTTTTTCTCTAGAAATTAATACATGTAGTATATATGTCAAAACATTACACGTCATTACCAAAGATTGTCGAAGTTGGTCCGCACCGATGTACACTGACCGGTCTCGTTCGTTTAATGCTCGCTATTTATATTAGGCCGAAAGATGACTTGCTTTTATTGTCCATAACCAGCTATTTTCACTAAAGTATTCTAAAATTGTATTGGACGACATCCATTATAGAAAGTAGAGTAAAAAGTTTTTTTTTTTGGGTAACTACTAATGTGTTAATTTCATGACGTTACGCTTTTTTTTCTTTGGTCATTATCTATTAGCGTTTCTGGTATGCATTAGATATAATAAGTTTATTTACTTAATAACTATACTTAATAACTCACATCTATATGTTTTTAATCCTAGCAACTAAACGTCCCTGAATATTATTGAAGTAATATCATTTTTATCTTTCTAGCAATACCCTCTTAGTAAGAAACTGACAAAACTAGGTATATATATATATATATATATATATATATATATATATATATATATATATATATATATATATATCAATACAAAAATAATTATCACAGACACAGGAAAAGTAGGTAAAAAGATACATATATTAAAATCATGTATACGATAAACAGTAAAAACTTAAATGTTACTATTGTCCAAAACAATAAAGGTACATCTCTAAAACAACATTTGTATCATTCCCGTTACAATCTCACCCATTAATCATACACTGCGGTTACAAATAAGTATACAATCACATGTCACAAACATGTTTAATCCAGGCACGTGGACAGACGTCGATTCGCTGGTCATGATAGCAACAGCGACGTAAGTCCGTAAGCCGATCAATGCGTGCAGGTTCGTTAGAAAGTACTGGTAATGAAAAAGTACGTTTTCCGATGGAGAACTATTTTACGCGTCATTATCTTCAACCTGTTCGTGTAATTTTCGTCCATAGTCTGAAAATTGATACTAAAAATTTATAGGTATTCTCATAATTATTCTTTTTACACCAGCATCTTGCAGAGAATATGTTATAATGTAATATATTGTAATACAGAGAGTAGTATAGTCACTTCAAGCAAGTTTTTCAAGTAATCTTAGGAGTTCATATTAGGTACTTGTTATATTTAGTGACTCTATATTCATAAATAGTGATAATACTCACCAGCAGAACAGAAATGCTATCTAAATGAGAAATTTGATAAAAATCTAATGAAGAAAGTGGATCAATTAAGTTGCACCTCACATTTACAAAATATATTCGATATTTGTGCGAGTTTTGTGCTCGACTATACATTACACAACAGGCCAGCCGTAGTCGAACATCTTGACATTTAGTTGACAGCTCGATACGACATCACTGAATGTTTTGACACGAGCCCATCTTAATAAACAGTGTAGATCTAATTAAAGTATTGTGATACAACTAAACTTATTAAGAAGTAATGAAACGGTATATCGACTATTTTATTTTATTAGTGCGATCATTTATTTTAGCCCTATGTGTATTTGCTGATACAATAATAAAACGTTAAGAAGCGGGTTTTTAAATTCATCTTAATTAAATTATCTCTTTTACAAGAAATCTGTATTTTATAATAACAAAAGATGTGATTCTTATTAAAAGTAATAACACAAAAACCCTAAATAAAAAATACAGTGACAAAATCTAACTTTCTAAGAGCCTTAAAAATATTAGGCGCTACACATCCGCAATCCTTTTTTTCTTAGTATAGACTGTGTCACTCGAGGTGATGTTTAGAATGTAATAAATACCATACATATATTTTTTTTATCATTTGGCAGAATCTAAATTTGTTTATAGTGAAAGAGAGAAACTCAATCTAAATGTAAATAATAGGAGACAAACGAGCAGATTCACCTGACCGTAAGCGACTACCACTGCCCATAGACACCACTCAAAAGTCGCAAGTGCATGGAAGGCCTTCTAAGAACAATAATTATTTATTTCTGTACAAAAAAAAAAAAAAACTATAAAATTTCCCAAAAAAGGGATGAAGACAAATTTTAACTTGACTTTATAACATACTTTACTTTATAATCATCCATCCACCAACCATTAAATATCTAAGGTCAGTGCTCGAGGAATATGGATCAATTGGAGTTGAAGTAACATATAGAATCACGTCTAGTTACAACTAGAAGCGTACGCTGAGTGGAGTTCTATGCGATCTAAAAATGCCCTAGCATCTTAAAAAAAACCTACAAAACTGCGGTTAGACACTCTTCTTTGTGACAGTAAATTGGGACTTGAAAAATTAAATGAAATGCGTATGCTACGGTGGTCAGGGGGTAGGTATTCTCAAGGAAAGTGCAACACGCACATATTAGAGGGAAATTAAAGGTTGCCTAAATAACTGACAAAAACACGAGACCAGACTGCAACGTATGGCCATTTACATTTCGTATTGTCAAGCACGTCATCAAGAAGTGCCTCTGACCAACTGGATAACAAGTTGCGGCATGATCTGAAACTGTTAGCAAAGCCGACGCACAAGATCGAGAAATGGCGTCAAATGATTTTTAAAACTGATGTCGACTAAAAACGGGATAAAGCGAGAAGCGAGGTTTTATATGAACCCTGCAAACGCTCCTCTTTCGACAGTCGTGTTACATACAACATTAGTACTAATCACATCGTGTTTGTAAAGTCTTCGTTTTTATTTATTCTTATTGAAATTTAATAGATTTTTCGGATAGAAATACATTTAAAATGTCATGTTACACACTGTCGAGATTTATGTTTTCCTTCTACTATGTATTTATCATATCACCTAAAGTATTGTTAAGCTACTATAGGTTATCTGTTCTATTTCGTGATTGGCCGCACTGATTTTTTATATATGTACATGTACAGACACTGTAAGTGCTAAAACCTATCCATTAGTTTACTGCTAAATGCTGTGGTGTAATAAGTCGAAAGTTAAATAATTTTAGTACTTAAATTAGTGTTTATACTACTAACACTTTTATAGTAAAAAGTACACTAAGCAGTCCTATTTTATACTAAGAACAAAGGTATATTCACTTAATACATTTCCTAATGTAACTCGTTCGGAGTCTGACAGCCGTAGAAAATATACAATTAACAGGCTCACGGGTATTATCGTAATGGATTTATGTACTTATTGATGGATCAATCAAAAGTCCACTCACGCCTTGAGAGGGCTTAATTGATAGATGTGTTTAGATCGAAGAAGCTTCGTACTGTGCTTTTGTTCTGCCGACTTTGTTGAATATTATTTGTGTTCTATTCAATCTAGATTTTGTAGATTTATTTAATAATTAATGAACCCGTAATGAATATCGATACCTAACAACGAAAGTATGCTTATGTATTAAAGTTAAATATTCCGATTGAAGTAAGTTAAATATTTCCGTGTGTTTGTCTGTTACCATATATAAAAAAAAATATTTTAGACCTTTTAGGATATTTTTAATAGGTGTCACGGTCTTTAAGAGTGCCTTTTTTCATTTTAAAATAAAAACACGTATTTTTGAGAGTTGTCATATTTTTATTGGATTGTAAAGATGATGTTCCGATTAAGTATGAAATAAAATTTCCGGCAAATTGCCCTAACGGCTCTGATGACAGGCCGTTACTCTTGTCATGAAATTTTCCATGACTTTTACACAGAAATGTGGCTGTATCTCACCGATGATGCGTTGTATCTCTGATTTGAGCTCAGAAATTGTTTCTGGTTTATTCGCATAAATAAGAGATTTCACAAAACCTCAAAGAAAAAAATCGCACGGCGAAAAATTGCATGATCTCGGTGACCACTTGACATCAGAATTTCCTGAAATATTGTGTTTTGGAAATCGTTGCTGCAATAAGTCGATTGTTTCATGCGTGGTGTGGCCGGTAGCGCCGTCCTTCTGAAACCACATGTTGTCCAGATCCATGCCGTCCAGTTGAGGCTGCAAGAACTCCGTTATCATATTCCTGTTACGAATGCCGTTCATAGTCACTGCAATATCAGCCTCATCTTCAAAAAGTAAGGCCCAATCACGCCGCCTGACCAAAATCCGCACCAGACAGTAGTGGAACAAATTGTGGCCTGCCGTATTTCGCACTTGTGACTCTTGAGTGTCCATGGGCGGTGGTAGTCACTTACCATCAGGTGACCCGTTCGCTCGTTTGCCCCCTATCGCATATAAAAAAAATTAAAAAAGACAGTTGCTCGTTGTGGGTGCATTTGTTTCTCATGGATTGCATGCGGATTTTCTGAGCCTCAAATTCGACAAATTTGTGTATTATTAGAAATACGCTTCATCGGAGAAGATGACTTTTTTGGGAAAATTGGCATCGACTTCATTTTGCTCCATTACCCATTGAACGAATTGCCGGTGCTTTCCGTTGTCTGCTAGTTTGAAGTTGGTGAGAACGATGCCGAATTTATGTTTTCGAGTTTTCGGCGACACTCTTGTTTACAGCGGCAATGTTTTCAAAAGACCGACCGGTACGTATACGCAAAGGATTCTTAGTATCCATACATATATCAAATCTTTTGACCACTCTTCGAATGGTTGACACCTTAGGTGCACTTTCTCGACTGAAAATTGGCGAATTTTGCACATTTTTGTAATGAATTTTCACAATTATAACGCGTTGTTCTTTCGAAAAGCGCTCCATTTTTAATAATCGGAATAAACACAGCTGCCAAATTTCAGAGCAGAGCAAATTTCAGAGCTTGCACGAAAAAAAATATGGTTCTAAATTTAAAAAGTGCACTCTTACTGAGACACCCTATAATTACTTATTCGGTGTTACTTTTGTGTGATTATACCCATTAAACAAGTCAATAATTGCTAATAATTACATATGTATATTGACCCATTATTGTAACATATTTTTTTTTGAATGCGTACGTGTTTGCTGTGTGCAAAATTTAGAAATGTAAATGATGTTGGGTATTCATAATTATATAAAAATCATATTTAGATCGCAAACTGGTATAATACTTTCTGATGAGATGAACCTAATATAGACAGACCGAATACATTACGGTGTGATAACAGTCGCAATAGAGAACGTTCCCACGAATGCAGATGCCCATAAATTATAGAGATCCAATAAGAGTGACTATTAAATCAGGACTGGTACGCGGAACACTATCATATTTAATAATACTGCTCTTTGCACTGAGGTACTGGAAGGCTTTAAATTAGAGCATTTATATGATCTGTGTGTCTTGTATCACGCCTAGCGAAGGAGCGAAGACAGCTATTTAAACGATGTTTAGAAAGGGACGAGAAAATATTGTAACATGCATTTGTTTTTTATTCCCCTGGGTGGCTATTCTTAGCAAACTATACATGGATGGAAAAGAAAACTGCCGTGTACACAAATTATCAGGCATTGTATGATATATAGGTGTTATTTTATGAAGTAGAAAACAGTCTAAAAATAAAATAATAAAATGAGGAATTTGTTGTCTTGTTTTTGAGTATTATATAAATGATTAAAGAATTACTTAATTCTTTCAATCCTCAAGTAAGCGCACCTCTTGTGTCTCTCTTAAAGTAATAATCAACATATTCAAAAACGGAACTAAAGATAGCCCTTTAAATATTTTTTCGCCTGAAAGAAATTAGAACTGAAATAAAAATGCATGCACAATTTAATAAGATGTTAAATACGATTTTTTTGTATGTGTTTCATGACGGGTGCGTCTAAAGTGTAACGAGATATTTTTAATACGTAACCGATATACGGAAGCCTGTTTCAAATACGACGTAGGACTTTCATTTATCATGCATGTACGTTTCGATTACTGACATGACCTCTTGTCCGATGTAGATTATAACTCATTTCACTCATAAAATAATTACGAAGTAACACTTAATGTGGTGTCAATCATTTAGATATGAGCTTTTAAACCTGGTTGGTTGATGCCAGTGAACTAAATTTTGTGTAATGTAAAACTGTTACTTATTATGTGTTCGAAATATAAACAACACCGTTTTCATTTCAAATATATGGAAATAAGGATTAGTGATACAATCATTCTTTTTCTTTGTTTGTTAAGCAATGAAGCTGCACTGCCTATAGTATCTTAAAAAAGTCTTCAGTCATTTATTGAAATTCTTACAAAAGCTATTTATTTTAACCTATTAGCATATTGTTACTTTGGGTTGGTCTAAAGACGATTAACGGTTCCGCCATTGATATTTAAGCTGACCAAAAGTTTTTTAATAAATATAGACCGATGTATCAAAAAATGTTAAAAAGTTTATTGTATTGCCGATTAGTTCACATGTCTTGTTGGCTTTGTCTATGGGTATCTATTTATCCATATTCTATAACCCCCCTGTAACACGATTATATTAAAAACATTATAAAATATTTATTCCAAGTAGTAACATGTTATGTCAATACGGATCTGTTTTATTAAATAAGGTGCAAACACAGTACTTTAAGTGCCTTAAAAGCCAATTATAGTATTATTTAATAAATCTTTAGACCTTAAAATCAGAATGGATGACTAATAAGACTCCCAGCATTGAGTCACATGGTGGTGACACACAAAAAAGTTGTAAATCTAAAGTTGAAGCGAATTAAGCGAATTAAATAGTCACAGCTTAAAATATAACAAAGTAGTAGTATTTTGTAAGTAGTGTAAATTTTCAATTCTACTACCGTATTAGACATTTTGTACTGCCTTATATCTGAGTATTGAACTTTTTTCCTGCCAAGGAATTGTCAAAATTTTGCAAAAAGTACTTACAGACACTGGTAGTTACTTGTCTTAAATGCTTCTTATCTTACTCACCTGTTTATAAATAACGATTTTGATATTTTCCGATACTGGAAAAAATATTAACCTGCATCGGAAAATATAAAAAAATATATATTGTATGAATACAAATATAGTAAATAGGCTTCAATTGCCTAAGTGCCTAATTACTTCCTAGACTATAGTTGAACGAGGCCAGGTTTTTGATAATCAGAGACATTCAAGGCTAAGTCCGTACAAAGGAACTGAGTACAATCGTCAACGTGGATGCGTAATGCGATGATTATTATCAAGATGACGAATTCGTTTAGTGGTTCAATAGTCTACGTTTGTTTTTGTTTCATTTTAGAGGACATAGTATTCAATTATTTTTTTGCTAACTGAAGCGATTATGGTGATAATACTTTGATTATTGTTATTTCTTACTTTTTTACACACAACCTAGTTTAGTTACAACCTAGTTTCTGAACACCTTAAATAATTTTAATAAACATTCTAAGGGTACACTACAAAGCAAACATGCTTTACATTAGTCCGTCTTTATCGATCCTGTTCCTACCCATGTGTAAAATCTAGACGTTATCCTGGTATCACAGTATTTTTTAGCTTAAAACAATTTATAGTTGAGAACAGAGAATACGTTGCGTTCATCACTTCATCCCAATGACATAACTTACAGGGCCATCAAAAAGTAGAATTAAACTGTAAACTTCGGTGGGTTGTCTTTGTTTATTGAGAAAAATATAAAACATAAATTAGTCAGCGACAAATGTTAGGACGACAATCATTTCATCATCATATACAAACCTGAAAGAACAAATAACAAGTAGTTCCTTGAAACATTTACTGCAAAACTCAAACAACAAAAATAACAATTTGTATTTGGTGACTTTAACTACAATCTCATTAATTTGAATCAATCTACAATGGACTTAACAGAGACACTTTCTGAACAAAGTAGATGCTAAATACTGAACTCGAAAAATATCAACAATATCGACAATATTAGATTATGTAATCACCAGCTTAAAAGAGTTCCAATCCAATAAATAATAAAATAATATAACGAGTGTGAATAGTCAATAGAGGTGGGGTGATGACCAGTGGGGAGATCATCACCCCGCCGGAACTGACGGTGGGGTGACGGTTACAACTGGGTCTATTGCAAGGGACCTTGGAATACCGTAGGAAGGATGCATCCAGGAAACCCTGCAGACCTTGGCCCACCTGTTTTGCAAGAGGGGGCCACACCTTCATGTGCACCTTATTAAATTGAGAGGGGGCCTCCCCTCAATTTAATTTAAGAGGCGCACGCGGAACACAGCCACAGTCTCATGCCTGCTTCTGCTAAAGCTACGGGCAGCCCCACTCGTTGCCCCCAGGCCGGGTAATTATTTTTGTCACTACAAAATAACGGTATGTAGATACTTAGTACCTATATATATATACATATATATATATTTATGTTTATATTTATAAGTATTTGTGCATGCCTATAGCTAAAGGCTATTCTATTATCCTATAATATATGTATATTATATAGGATAATAGTAATAAATTAGGCAATAGTACACAAATTGGTAGGACTATTTTTTTTTGACATCTGTACTTTATTAATGGTGTTTAATAAAGAATATTCTATTCTATTTAATGTTATTTATCACACTTAATATATATTTTATACGTATGTAAGTACGTACAATTTATATATTTCCTGGTATCACTATCATTAAGAGAAAGGAACTGTTACGCCTTTTTTTTTTTTTTTTTTTAACGTGTGGAAATCCCCTCGGACCGTCACCCCGCCGGGGTTTGCGGCGGGGCGGTGTGTCGGAATCGAACCGACTAAAACCACACGGTGTGCCACTCTGCGCCTGAGACGGAAGGGATCCGGGAACTGCTGATATTAAGACATCCGGACCCCTCCCAGCGCTTGCCCGCACTGAAGCGGGCACCGTCTGCTGTTAAACTCTCTAATTAGGCGACGTACGGCACACGCGTACGTCACCCCCTCGCGGGTGGCCACTAGAGCGGATGGAGGGGAAAACCCGTCCCGACCATCCGCGGCCACACTCAGGGCGGCATGAGGCGCTGATAGGCGCGCCTACGCCGCCCAGTTCGCCGGCGGCGGATTGGGTCCGAGTGGATATCGTCCTCCCGGGCCTTCTCCGCCGCCTCCTTCTGCGAGATGACATCTTCACAGAAGGTTGCGACCGCGGTAAAACTGCTATCGCTACCGGCCATGGAGCGTATGACGGCCGGTAGAGAGAGATCTCCTCCGATGACTGAAGTGAGGGCCCGGCGCTGCGACTCCCAAGCGGAGCAGATCGCCAGCGTGTGCTGGGCCGAGTCTTCACTGTAGTCGCAGTGGTGGCAGGCGGGACTCAGTTCCCTCCTGGCGACCGAGTGCAGGTACTTCCCGAAGCAACCATGCCCGGAAAGCACCTGCGTCAGCCGGAAGGAAAGGGTCCCGTGCTGCCGCCCTGCCCACTCGAGGATGACCGGCTGGAGAGCCTCCACGGTGGCAAAGCCAGCGCGCGGAGTCTCCAGCCGGAACGACCAACTAGCCATCGTGGCTCGACGGGCGGCTTCACGCCACTCGCGTACCTCTTCGGGCGGAGGGCGAAAGCCATACTCCGCCCGATATTCAGCCACCCGTCGATAAACTTCGGCGAGCACTTCCGCCTCCAAATCCCACGGGGGTGTTCCAGCCAAGGCGCACGCCGCCTCTGTGGACACCGTGCGGTATCCGCGTATGGCTCTGACCGCCAATACCCTTTGAGGCCGCCAGAGGCGCGCCTTATTCTGGGCGGTCAGAGCCGCCACCCACACCGGTGCCCCATACAGCGCCATCGACCGGACCACCCCCGTGTAGAGGTGTCGCGTTGCGACGCTGGCTCCACCCAAGTTGGGCAAAAGTCGCCCAAGGGCAGAGGCAGCGTCGACCAGCTTCGGACCAAGCTGTCGGAAGTGCTCGTCGAAGAGCCACCTACCGTCGAGTATCAGGCCCAGATACCTAATCTGGGCCCGAACCGGGACGAGGACCGAGTTGACCTCGATGGAGGCACCGGCGGGTGGACCACGACGGGGCCCATGAAACAAAAGGGCCTCCGTCTTGTCCAGGGCCACCCGTAAGCCCAGTGCCTCGATGCGCCCGACCACCAAAGAAACACCCCTGGTGGCCAGGCGCGCCGCCTCTTGGAAGTTCGCCCCCCGGGCTGTGACCAATGTGTCATCAGCGTAGCAAATTACGCCCAGCCCGGGGGGGAGGCGACCTCGTAGGACCCAGTCGTACCCCACGTTCCACAGGAGTGGTCCAAGGACAGACCCCTGCGGAACGCCGCACGACATGGGTCGCCGTCTCAAGACGCCTTCTCGGTCCTCGTACACGACGGTACGCTCCTCTAAATAGTCTGCCACCAGCCGCCTCAGGTACTCTGGCACCCCGTGGTATTGGAGTGCTTCCCTGATGCAGCTGAATGGCAGACTATTGAATGCGTTGGCGATGTCCAGAGACACCGCCAACAGCACGCCGCCACAGCTCACTGCCTCTCCGGTCACGGCCCTAAGGCGCATCACGGCATCGACCGTCGAACGCCCCTCCCGGAACCCAAATTGGGCGTCCGACAGGTCGGGGCCCACCTCGCTGAGGTGCCGGACGATGCGGGCAGAGAGTATCCTCTCAAAAAGTTTACCCGCCTCGTCCAGCAACACGATGGGCCTATAAGCCGCGGCCGAATCGGCAGGCCGTCCCGGCTTCCTCAACAGGACCAGCTTCCCGCATTTCCAGCACTCTGGGAAGCGTCCGGACGCCAGGCTAGCGTCTAATACTTCCCTGAGGCGGTCCGACATATGGTCGAGGGCTCGGGCCATCACTCGGGCTGGTACCCCGTCCGGCCCGGGGGCGGTGTTCTTGGAACGGATCCGTAGAACAGCCGCCCCAACCTCCGATTCCCTAATGGGCGGCACATCGTCCTCTCTACCCCCGTCGTCTCTGACCGCGTAGGCCATCGACGGGGGAGGAACTGTTACGCCTTACCACAAGCTATAATCTTAGCGTATCAAGGAAAACAGAACTTCACCTAATTCTATTATAATACCTTTAATAATTCTACAATCTAAAGTAAGCGTCGCCGCGTTGGATTATTTTGTATTATATTATGTACTATAAATTTATATCTATATTTTACATGTGAAGTTTTATTATTTATTTGATATATTTAAAATTTTACCAAAATCGTTAGAGGGAACTGGGAAAAAAATAATTGAGAGTATTCTAACCAATATATTCAATAAGTAGGTATTAAAGTAATGAGTAAAATAAAAAACCTCACACTGTTATAGGTACTCAGTGAGCTATCTATTTGTGACTTACGTAAAACGAAACTCATCTTTTATATATAGCCAACATCTGTTACAAAAAAGAAGCACATGCTTTAATTGATTTAAATTCAAAACCCTTATATGTCCACACACCACACATAAAAAATAAACAGCTTTAAAACAAAAGATTTATATCAATATCTCGCGAAATAAGCGTGAAAAAACAATTATAATCCAATTGGAGTTCGCGAGAGGGTGCTAAATAATTCCACTGCAGTCGAGTCATTAGCTGACAGATAATTTTAATCTTCGATTAAACGCTAGTTCTGACAGTTGGTTGAATAATGAACGTTGGTACTTTACGGTGCGATGTTGATTAGGTTGATATTAAAATTCCATTTGTTTTGATTGTACAGAGAATATATGAGGTGGCTATGTAAAGGATAAATTACAGACAGGTTTGCTTTGGATGTTCAACAAATGCATAATAGAAAGTAATAAACATTGTAACACCAATGTTGTTTTTTACACGACAGCCCAAAAAAAAATGTAATATTTTTAGGGTCAATATATGAGTACATACATGGGTACATACATGGGTACATATGTACATGGGTACTTTAATTCACATACATTTTACATACTTTTGACATTGGCTATATGTTTGAAATTGTTTTTTATTAAGACGATATGATGACTGCGCTATAATTTTTATTAGTTGTGGTTATGTTTTAAATTTTTTTTAACTAACAATTTGTTATATTCGTTTTTACGGGTAACTTCTTTTGTTTTTCTTCTCTCTTCTTTTAGAAAATCTAAAGTCTGATTTTATCGGTGGGAAGCAGTTGAGTAATAATTCGTTATACTCTTTCCGAAACCGTTTATTAAGCATATTTTTCTTCTTATACCTAATAATCATTGCAGCATAGTAAAATCCTTTATATAAAATGATATGTGTCAACCGAGACAACCTGCATGAATCATCATTTAATAGTTGGTATTTTTCCTACAGGGAATGAGAGAGCAAAAAAATCTTTTAATCTTATGTTAAGTCTGGGTATAACCTATCGGGACAGCGCCTTTGGTTAAATAGGTTTAATTTTTCTGGCACCAGCCTTTCGTTATGGCATGCGGTTTGCAGCAAAAAAATAAACAATTATTTATTTTTAGACCTACACGAAAAGATACTATTTACATACATATATACATACCAACATACATACCTATATCCTCGAAGGGGTAAGCAGAGGCGTTACAAACGCCTACTTTTTGCCACTTACAATTTATACCACTCACGTAATAATAAGACGGCAGGAAGCAAATAATTCTATAATATCATATCCTATTAAATAACATTTAAGGTTAATAATCCTGTTTAAATAAAATAAACAGTATTTCTTTCTAAGTTTACTTTAGAGCATATAAATAGCAGTGTCTAGAAGTGTTGGGTCGTCGGCCGTATACAATAGCGCACCCATTAGTAGGCGGTCAGGATTCGCTAATTAAAACGACACGGAGAAGTACACTGCTCCGAGTGTCACACTCTTGTCTAACTTGTCACCCGCTTAACCTAGGTACAGTGTTGCCCTGAAGTTGTTGTATATTTGGTGTAACTTTCACTGACGAAAATACAATTTTCAATTTTATTTTGTTAGTTTTTTTTTATAGCCGAGCGACTGCTTTGAGAAAAACGTTCATACATTCGCACCTATATCCACGAAGGGGTAGCCAGAAGCGAAACATATTTTAGTCCCACTTATGTAATAGAGGCACTTATGTAAGTTTATTCCCGTCAATCAGACACAGACTGTCTCATATAACAGTCCAATCTGTTATTAGCCTTTTACGACACACATGAAAAGAGATGGGATGGCCCTGTTGTACTCGAGTCGACTCGAGTAATAATATGGTAGATTTGATTTTATGAAGCCATAAAGTAAGAACAAAGTCTCAATATTGATATTGTATGTTTAAAGCCGGTATTTACCAAGAATACGGTTATAGTTATTAGTTTAGAGGGCTCGATCTTCCCGGCATCAGACAGTTCAAGTTACACTGTTTATTTACCCTTCCCAATCCAGCCATCGAATTATTTGTGAATCCCACCAAATTACAGGCAATTATCGTAGGTAGCAGGATTGGATATGTCTCCCATCTCCCCTGTAGTATTTAATAGCTTAGTCATACCCCTATCCTCAGTGGCTAAAGATCTGGGCCTGCCTATTGACTCACGTGAGTCGCAGCTTTAGTGGAACTCTCCGAACTCTATATTATCTATTTCCTTATCATCCTTAATTCGAACTAAATACAGATCTGCTTAGCAAACCTGACCGACTTCTCAATAAGTGCATTTGATTAATTTTAAATCTTCGTAAGTATGGCCATGGGTCCGCTATACGCTCTGAGTTAAAGACGCTTCCGATTCGCCAGCGTCGCCATCTTCGCGCACTGACTTCTCTTTTCTTAACTCTCCATCTCCTCCTTCTTATGTAGCACCCTATCATCGGTTACTGTGTTCAAAATAACGATAGAAACCTTCATTCCTCACATAACAATCTTCTTTTATATCCGCCTCGTAACATCGACTTCGTGAACGCTTCCTTCTATGTCCAATCAGTTCTTCTTTGGAATGCGCTCTCACTCGAAATCAGGATGTTCACAAACCGCTTCATGTTTAAAAAAAGGGTACGTGATCTCCTACTCCATGAGTTGGCCTAATTGTCACATTACTAATGCATAACTTTCTGAGTTGTTATTTATAGTGTCTATATGTATGTATAGAATAAATATGTAAGTATATATATATGTATATAGACTTTTATTTTTCTCGTTTAATTTTTCAAAGTGGTCCTGGTCGACGACAGTAGGATAGTCCTATATTACGAATAAATTGCTCTTTCTAGGTTTTATAGAATGAAATGTCGTGACAGAAACGAATTTGGTATCATTACTGAATTCAGATTGTCTCAGATACATATATTACCCAGATGTCGAAGTGCGTGTTGGCACCATTGTAACTTCGAATCGTTATCACGTAGGAAACGCAGGAATGCTTTAGACATTACAAGAAAGCTTGCCGTTAAAACGTCAAACTTAAGGTTTTACAAAAACATTTTGAAACAACCCTAATTACGTTGTAACTAAATACGTTCCGTTAATACTTGTTCAACTTTCACATCACAAATTACTGGAGCGTGACCAGCTTAACATTGCATTCCCGGGCTTTGTTATAGTTTAAAATGTCCACTTATCGTGTCAGAAAGCCGCACAGAGCTGAGCACCCTTATGAAAAACTCTAACATTATTATATACATTTTATATAGTGTGGGAGTTAATGTAATATTGGAGTTTAATTAATGAAACAGGTCTATTAATGTAAAATATAATTGGGTTAGTGAACCCAAAAAATTAAGTTTGACTAATCTTCGGAATAATAATTTGGTTACCAGTTTTTGGAACCTTATATGACATAAGTAGAATAGAATGCATAGAACATTCTATATTGTATACCATTAAAAAAGTATAGATGACAAAAGATAAGTCTTACAACTTAGAGTACAATGGGCGGTCTTATTGCTAAAACTAATCTCTTCTAGACAACCTAGTATGGAGATATCACATTTATTAAAAACAACATTTCAAACCATTGCATAATTTAATAAATATAACGTCACAACTAGCACAAACTCATGTTTAAAATTGTTATATGAAGTGGAAATACGTTGGTCCCTATAGGGCTAACGTCGACATTTCTAGCACAGAGTGTTACGAGAGATCATGTACTATTACTCACATTATGACCATACGACCAGCAAATGACCTTTTTGATTTGATTTTGACATTCACCGTAGATGATGATAATAAAAGGATTTTAAAAGACTATAAAAGTTGGTAACAAGTCTGGCTTAGAATTTTCTAATCACACTTAGGCATTACGTAATTTTATAACATAACCTGGAAAGGACATTGTCCAGAATTAAAATCTTCACAGATTAATAGATCTATTTTGACATATAAGACCACAGGAACATTCGAATCATCAGAATCGTAAAAAACGCAAAACATGTATAATCGGATCTATCATGTTGGTTCTAGTTTGAAAAATATTCAAAATTATAAATGTAATACATATTTCATAATATGAATATAGTTTAAAATAATTGTTTTATATTAAAACATTTTGAATGCAATAAAAATTGTGTGAATTGTTTTTAATTCGGTTTTGTAAGTTGTGACGATAATAAATGGAGGAAAACTTGTACTCGTTATCAAGTAATTCACAACGAAACAAACAAATCAATGTCTGTAGATATGTGTCTGTGTATGTAGATATAGCAAACAAAGTCGAGCCAGGAATACCATTTATAACTCAAGCTTGTTTAGCCCGATCTTTGTGATCCTTGGATCTGATGTCTCTGTCCCGAAGAGCAGAATTACTATTAAAACCATTTTTTTTTAATTTTGTTTAAATATAGGAATTCCTCAGGCTTTACGTAGTTCACTGAGTCAGCTTGTATTTTGTAATAGTCAAAATGTAAAGGAACACTCAACAGTTTTTCTCTTAATCATTTTGCATTTTGCGTTCAGTTTAATTTATTATTGAGTTAGTATGTGTACCAGCCGCGACAAGTGTAAAGCCAAAATATCTTCATGATCTTCTTGACCTCAAAGATATTTTATATATAGTGTACATATATTTATCTATGTAAATAATACTCTACTACTATGTAATAATCACTACTGACTTATTCTCGTGACAGTTCAAAAATACCTATGATTAGTTTAATTGAAATAAATGGTTTTGATTTTCATTTAGAAAAGTGTTATGCACTTCAAAATATGTCATATACGAAACTCATTATTACATTGATTGGAATCATTCTTAAATATGTAAGACTTTATATAGTAAAATATTGCTAGTAGTTACTGTTGTAACTGCTGACCGAACCTACATAAATTACTTTAAAAAAAAAGTATTTATTATTGTTAAGAAAAACTAGATAAGTTATGACGTTATAAAATTTCTAAACTAAGATGAGTTAACAAAACCTATGCATTTTAATTAACACATTAATGTAAAAATGTTATTATCTTTTTTATTATTTTTTTTTTTTTTTTAACGATGCTGTAAAGATCCTTTAAGCTTTGTCAAACAAAAATATTTTCCATCGATAGTGTTTCGATCTGTACATATTTTATAAATGAAACAATTTTTAGAGATATATGTATGTAGATCTAAATAAAATGTAAAAAGTTTAAATTTAGTTTAGTGTTCTTAATTTAAAATTTGAAATACAAAACAAGAAACAGTATAAAGCTTTCTGTGAACTAAGATGGCATTAGAATTTATAGAGCACTGAGTGAGATAGAGTATGGTCTATGCTCCTTACGAGGTAATGCGAGTGGCGTGTACTGTACCACCGATACGCTGTTGCGGTTTGCTATGGACTACCCTTGGTGTATGGTACAAAGGAGAAGCAAGAGCGTCAGCTACTGCTAGTAGAATTAACATCCCTTTTATGACTCAATTGTTTGTTTATAATTGAAGACTTTTTTTTATAATATAGGGGACAAACGAACAGACGAGGCGCATCTGGTAGTAAGTGACAACTGCCGTCCATGGACACCTGGAACTCAAGAGTCGTAAGTGCGTTTCCCGCCTTCAAGGGTGATGAGGGATGCAGGGATTCGGGAAGGAGAAAGATCAGATGGGAGATGAAGAGATGGGAAATAGGAGAGAGAGGATCAGGCGAGGGGAAAAGGAGATGGCGAGTTGGGCTACCGGATACTTCAAAAGCCGTGGTAACGCACCTGTCGAGCTTGTATTTATATTTATGCCTAAACAAGGCTCTCCTACAATAATAAGACTTGCGACATTTTTGCCAAATAATTAAGGTGGCTTTAGTATGTTTAAGGTTAATACCAATTCCAGGGTATTATTGATTTTTATATGATATTAATTTGGTTATAAAAATCATAGACTAGAATGTATGATCATATTTTTTGGTTATGCTCAAATTTATAAAACAACTCAATATTATCAATAGGTAACTATGATTTACGCAATGTTTATTTGAGAGTTAACTATCTAACGATATACATATATCTATGTGCCTATTTATTACCTTTTAACGGCTTAGCAACTGAAATGTGTTAGATTAAATTTGGTATGCTCATACTTCGAATACCGAGGAAGAACACAGGCTATATAAGCTAAGGCTACATATAAGCCGTGGACGGAAGTTAGTTATACAAACGGAGTAAATCATTCAACTTTCCACTTGGACCACATAAGACCTGATATTGGAAAATTGTCTAAATTATAAGACGCCTTTGTAACGGCTCGTAGCGTGGGAAAACAGGCTAAGTTTTCTCAATACATTATACTTAGACATTACTGAAAGTTGTTGCGGTCATTTATTTTGAAAATTATTTCTGCAATTAATTTATTTCTGTTTTAATTCACATAAAAGCTTAAGGCCAAGTCATCCTTCGGTGGATAAACTGCGTAGCGGCATACTGTACTGTGACTAGCCATGAAGCTCGTTTAGTACTCGGATTTATCTCTTCCTTAGAAAAATATAAAGGGTGGCAAGTATAGAATAATATTCATAAGAATTCGATCATGTTTAGAACTTTATAAGTGCGGTACCATGGCAGCTAACGTACACATAATATAGCTTTCAGGATAATTCACATGTACCAGTACCTTTTTTTATTGGGATAGAGGGGATGGTAAGTGTCTACGCCCTTGGACATCTGCAACTCAAGTGTCACAAGTGCTTTGCCGGCCTTTTAATAGTTAGATTAGAGTAATAGTAGTTAGAATGTGTAACTACAAATCATATGGGTTTTTATAGGCGGCAAGTACACTGGCCGGTCATATCGTTACAAGCGAAATCTTCCACATAACCTTTAAAATAAAAATAGATTAAACTTGCCCAAATCAAAATTATGTTATTCATGTCAATTGAAATATGTTATAAACTCTAAGAACAAATTAAAAATGAAGAAAGTGGTACAAAATTTATACAGAAATTAAAACTTATATTATTTAATACTAATTGAACTTAATTGAATTATTTATACTTAATGAACATTTAACTGATAGAAACATAATCCACATAAATAATTATTAGCCCCGTCATTATCTACGTACCTAAGTAAATATTGTATATAAATTTATCCTCCCGCCTATGCTGCCGTGCCCGACAGCGTGCATATTGAACTGTCACTATTTTGTAACAACTGTGTAACATTATGGTATTAAGTATAGAAACAATAGAGATAAATACTAGGGAAAAACTTCCCTATAACATTAACTGTGACTCCAAAGCGAATTCATTTATACCTGGTCACATGACGTGGAGTTTGATACAAATAACTCACAGCTAACAGCCTTCTCGTATATAATCATATACACTGGGCCCCCTTTGTTCAGCACTCACGGAATTTTCCTTAAAATACGGAAAACATGAAGATGCCCTTATACACAAAATAGGTTAGGAGTTACTGCTTCTCCGGTTGCTGCGGTAATGCATCTTGTTCCCACGATACACATGAGCAAAGGTGTGATCCGCTTTGGTCTCAGATATAGAGTAAATTAACTTTTTTAAACGTCTTTTCTGCTACTTTATTTTCTTGTAAGTCGTTTGGACTTACAATCCTATATCCTCTGATTAAGAATAATGAATGCATTAATAGTGAAACCGTTTGAATTTAAAAGTAAGAAAAAAGATTTTTTAAGGTATATAATTTTAATGGGACAGCAAGCAAACAAGCAGATGGTTAGCCTGAGCCTAAGTCACTACCCATGGATACCCGCAACTCAAAATGTATTAATTGTTCTTTTAGTTTAAAAATACCGGGAAGAATTTTAATATTATTCAATTTTAAGTTAAGTTATTGCTTCTAGAGAATGCGCTTGGTTTAGGTATTTTTTTAATTTCTATGGTTAATTATAAAAAAGGAGTTTATTTTTCGGTTCTAAGTAGAGCAAACCACTGAAGAGCAAGGCGGGCACATCGCGTGCTGCACTATATTAGCTAATAAGAGATACGCTCACTCACTCGCTCATTGATTTTGCTCCTTTATACCATTGACTGAGCGTTCACTTAGATCACAAAAGATTTACAGTTCCGTTTCCACGAAGGAATTCAAAAACTTTTATGAAAGTTGTTTTGTATTTATTTATATTTAAATTTTATTATTTATGCAAAGTGCTATAAAGAATAAATCTTTATGAATGTCTTTATGAACGTTTTTGATCTTATTATTGCAACGAAACGTGACTCATGAAATTTTGCACAAAAATACAAAAGTTATTTTTTGTTGTCATTATAATCAGAAAATAATAAGTACGCGTAGCAGATTGTTGACGAGATTGCAGAATATTAATGAATGTCTTATTATATTCATACTTTTGTTTGCATAATTTTATATATTTTTATAAATTTCATTTAAAACAACAATACAATAAAAATACAATACTAAATGTAAATATAAAAATGAATAAAAATATAGACATGGGGTCAACAACGTTTTTAATTTTATTGTCACGGATAAAACATTTAATGCTTTCGAGACGATACAAAGTTGTAGTTTGTATTTGATTTTCTCTGGGTACACTCAGGATTCGTTACCAATAACATTGGTAAGATTTTTTAGTAACTAATTTCTTAGTAAACAGATGCGTTAAAAAAAATATACCAAATAATATACATATAAATAATATACCACAGACAGGTGGACACTTTAAATATAACGCCCTTTCTCTTGCGTAATAGGTAAAAAAATAATATAAATAAACATTTAAAACAAAGCAAACAGGCAACATCTAAAGACAATATTTCTAATGTAGTTGCAAACTCAATAGAACTTTTTAATATTAAACTTACTTAAATAACTTAATTTTTAAGAATACACCTAATATACGTGCACAATCAGACATAAAAAATACCTTAAAAGAAATAAATAACAAAGTATCCTCTTATGAGACAGACTAGAACGATCAAATCCAAGTCCAATTTAAAATATAATTTTAATAAGATAATGTATAAGAGACACATCATTGAACATTTACAGGCATTGGGGTCAAAAGGGCTCCAACATCGCAACAGTAACAAATAATATAACTAGGACCATGGAATATTCAGACGGACAGATTATGGTTGCGAGGTTATAGGCCACAACTAAGCCTTACGCGGGATGGACTGTACCTAATGCATTTACAGTGATCGTAGTGCGAATTGGCTCCTGACAAGAGGAAAATTCATTTGTAGCTGGCAACTGCACAGAATATACTAATAATAAAACTTCGGGTTTTTTTTTTTTTTTTTTTTTTATGCGATAGGGGGCAAACGAGCAGACGGGTCACCTGATGGTAAGAGACTACCGCCGCCCATGGACACCCGCAACTCAAGAGTCACAAGTGCGTTGCCGGCCTTTTAGGTAGAGGTACGCTCTCTTCTTGAAGGTTTGAAGGTCGTATCGGTTCGGAAATACGGCAGGCGACAATTTGTTCCATAAGCTGGTTGTGCGAGGCAAAAAGCTTCTGGAGAAGCGCACAGTGGTGGAGTGCCAATCGTCCAGGTGATGGGGATGGATATTTTGTCGCGTAGGACGATGGCGGAAACCAGCAGCCGGTATAAGTCCGAACAATTCCTCTGAACACTCCCCATGATACAAGCGATAGAGGATGCAGAGTGAAGCTACATCTCTACGCAACGCCAAGGTGTCAAGTCGATCAGAAATATCTTGGCAGTCGATGATGCGAGTCGCTCTCCGTTGAATGCGGTCAAGAGGCAGAAGTTGGTACTGGGGTGCACCTGCATAGAGATGAGAACAGTATTCCATGTGCGGCCGAACCTGCGCCTTATAAAGTTGCAGGCGGTGGGCCGGAGTAAAATACTGTCTCGATCTGTTTAGCACACCAAGCTTCTTCGAGGCTAATATGGCCTTACTCTCTAAGTGACCGCGAAACTGGACTTCGCTTGATATATCGACGCCAAGGATTCCGATACTGGCTGATGCAGTTAGGGAAGTGCTCTCAAATTGAGGTGATACGACCAATGGCATCTTTTTAGCGGTGAACGCGCAAACCTGTGTCTTTGTGGGGTTAAATTGGACTAGGTTAAGTCGACCCCAATCTGAAACTTTTGATAAAGAAGTTTCGATTTCAGACACAAGTTTGGATCGGCTTTCGATGACGTTTACCCGAGAAATGTTAGCGCGGCCAGTGTAAAGGGCATCACTCGTGCTATCGTCTGCATAGCATGGGTTGCATTTTTCGCTCTCTAAGCACACCATTGTAAACCAACGATTGGTCCCACTATTTTGCCATCTTCTAATTTTGTTTTTTACTCAAAAAAGTAGTAACCTATGTCCTCTCTCTGTATCCGATTTATGTATTTACTAAGTTTGTCTCAGATTGGTTTAGAAGAGCAGCCGTGAAAGCGTAACAGTTAAGAGTTACTTTACTTTATCATTTATAATGTTAGTATAGATTAGTGTAACGCATAAATAATTACATAATACCTTATTGAACACCGCATGTCCGCAACGAAAGTCCAATCCATATGGTTTTTTGAAATAAATTTACAACTGAACATTTATCTTTAAATGTATTCATTATAATAAAATTGTCTCACATTGATCTATTAATAGCTCAATGTTATTTCTATGTTTTATACTATATAAATTAGTGTAGTGTAACATACAAGAACAAATATGTACGTGTTCGAACCTACATATATTAATAAAGGTGGAACCTCTGTTCAGGTAGTTGTCAAATAATGGAATTTGATAGCCAAAAAAAAAAAAAAATATCATTACATTAAAAATACTAAGAGACTCAACGTGAAACTCGACATATTTTCAAGTTCTTCTCTTCTGTTCTGCTCTGTGAAGTGAGACCGTTCAGGTTTTAAATCAAGAATAAATATTTTTTTATTTATGTCATTGTAATTCAATATTTTGCAAGAAGAGAGAAAAAGTAAAATACAAATCTATATTAAATGAATTAAAAATCAAAGATGCAATTAAGTGACATTTAAATGTTTTCGAAACCTTGATTGGCATAGAAAACAATTATTCGGCGTTTAAAATCTATGTATATTAATTACGCTGCATAAAGTTTTAAACCTTTGCGAATTCTTTATTAAGAAACATAAATTATGTATAATTTGAACAGATTTTGATTCGCAGTTAATTTGGAACTATACACAATTCTAACATAGTTATTATAGACTAATTCTAGGCTATACAGATCAAGTTCACACGTAGACATACATATATATAACGACTACAACTGGTCACTTTTGTTGCCTTGTTTTACCTGACTGAAACATGCATCTTTACCTCAAACAAAGAAGAGTAGTATTATATTTTTTACACTCAGCATGGAACCCAAAAATGACCTAATGTCATTTCACTTCCCTAGCATTGTGCGGGCGCAAGTGATCTGCAGTCAAGTACCTACCGTGATGAATGATTATATTAACGTTATTAATATCCGGGCACACAGTCAGATATTATTACTTGTCCGTCATAGAAGTCAGCAGAATTATGTTCTATTTCAATATTTAATCTATGCTCTAATACTAATGCAACCGTACAAGTTTATTTAGGAAACTGCTTTTGCAAATTAAAAAACAGAGACGACGAGACGGCTTTATTAACATCCACTCTTTTTTTGGTAACTTTATCTGAGAATGCTCTAACCTGTGTCACTCCCACTATTAAGAGGATTCAAATGATACCTTCCAGATACCAGAAATCCTATTTTGAAACGGAAAATGATCCTTAAAATGTATTTATAAAACAAATAACTGTAAGAGAGAGGGATGCCATGCATTAAACTATAAATACCTAAATATTTAAAACAAATGATGATGGTGGCATACACGAAAATTTTTCCGAAAATGGATACAAAAAAAATATCCTTTTTGAAAATGACAAGAAAATTCATAGTCTCTTGTTCAAGAAATGTGTACCCATATAAAATTTAATTTTAAATTGCAAAAAAATCATTGTGAAAAGGGGTACAACTGCTACCGCTAGATGACTAGACTAGACTAGCTACCGTCGGATCATGTGGTCATTCATAAATATCTTTCCGTGTAATAGTTTTCGACTCTAGGTATAATGTATACCTATAAGTTCCTGAAAGCTAGAACCCTCCTAAGGTGTTACAGTAATGTGTGGTGTACAGTAATGTGGACCTCTTACGACTACGATAGTATATATAACTTCAACTACATTTCAAGGCAAAACCTTTAGTTTGATAACTATTCCGCATTCATGTCTAATAATGTAAGAAATCGTAAAATATCGATAAATGACGCCGACGACTCTATAACAGTAGGATATGAAGGTGGAACAAATTTTATATGAACAATTAAACTGTTTAATTGCTTATTGTTATTACTTATTTATGTATTATGAGATTTTTAGTGATTTTAGTACGTTTTGTATGTATCTTTAAATCTGAGCCTTAGACAGCTTTTAGTAAAAGCTGAATATTCGTACATTATATTTTAGGTATTGTATATTCTTTAGACAACGTATCCAGGAAGAAAGATGACATGACATGTGTGTTCTCCGACTATTATATGACCCGGCTGTCGCTTTCACTTTACTCATATATAACATATATTTTATATCTCATTCTTATGGAATCTAAGTCAGATTTTAATTACTATAGGGATTATCAGAACAACTTTGATACAAAATGTTTGTTAAATTATATTTTTTCTTTTTAATTATCGGCAATATACTTGAGGTCGTATTTGAAGCAACCAGATGTTAGTAGTAACATAAGCTTCTGAACCTAAATACATGATTGGCATCATAGGCTACATTCCTATCACTATCCACAGATGGACGAAGGCTGTGTAGAACGCTAATCAAGAAACATATTTGTATAATTACTTGCTACTATAAGTATTTGTAAAAAACAGTCCTTTAAATGTACACCCCCCAACAACAAGGGATACCTTCAAACCTGACTTGACTGGGTTCTTGGTCAAGAGGTTGGTGACCTTAGTGCTGAACTGTCTGTCTACTGGTCGTGGCTTCGATTCGCGTTTGTAGTTTGAATGTTTGTAGAGTTCCCGACGACACAGGAATAAATAAAACACTTTCACATAACTAAAAATTAAACAACTAAAGTGAAAATTTTTCTTTGAAGGTTCGACCAAGGCAAGTCAACAAAAGGCGCGAGCAAGCTCCGACGCGACCTCATAAACGCGGAGATAGCCAATCTTCGAGATCTGCTGCCACTGCCGCCGTCGACCAGACAGAGACTCTCACAACTCCAGCTCATGGCACTCGTCTGTGTTTACGTCAGGAAGTCCAATTACTTCCAACAAGGTAAGATATTTCTCTTATTAAGATTATTAAGTGTAAGATTGCACTGAGAACCGAAACAGCATATGTGTAAACCGAGCTAACATATGTACGTGTTAGTCTGAAACCTTACAATGAATTATTGAATCAAGGAATAAGTTTAAATGAATACCTGAATACATTTTTCACCTAATAAATAAGAAAAGAAACATTTCCTTTAATGGAAGGAACGGAAGGAAATAGCAATCACATAAAACATTACCCGACACTCTGGATTAAAGATTTTTGCAACATAAGAATCGTTAATTACCAGAGAATAATTATAATACCTGTCTTTTCTCAAGGACAAAACAATAGGACATTTTACTGAATAAGAAGTATTAGAAATTGGCCATTTATGAATTTAAGTCAAGCTCTTAACTTTACAGATAAATTAAAAGTTTTAACGCTAAATCAAATCAATCAATCAATAATCTGCATTCCGTTGCTTTACATAAGAATTTCCCAATAAGCAATAACGCCCGGTTCTGTGCCTGCCTTAAAATTTGCAACATTATTCAAAAATTTTCAATTTTGCCTTACTTCTAACTACTTATCCGAGTTACCCTGAGGCCTTTAAATTGAGTCGTGGCATAATTTAATATTAATGCAATAAACAATGGTTATTTTTGTGTAGAGTTCAAACTTATTTTCTTTGTTTATATTATTAGTCTGGTAAATACTAACCTAAAAATGTACATACAATTGCTTTCTCTCTATATAATCTAAATAAAATCTATTTATTTCTTCAGGTATTTTTTAATTATTTCTGTTATATGATTTTAATAGTAAAATAACAAAAGAACAAAAATTGCAATTATGAGACTAATTTCTTTACATATTACTTAGTTTCAACTTACACGACCCTACGCTTGTGTTACCTTACAAAGAAAAGCATACAACTAACTGAGTAATTAAATATTGTATAAAATATATAAGTGGAATATAATAAAATAATAGGAAGGTTAAGTGTTAAGTAACAAATATTACGAGCAACCTTGAATAACTTTATATTCACTTAAACCATAGATAACTATCACATGTCGATACGCTAACCGTTTAGAATCTCTCCTTCAAGCTCAATTTATCGCGTTAACGCAAGGCCGAATTTCACACACAAAACAAGCACGCAAATATCAAAAAGTAGCCTTGAAACGTTTAAAAAAAATCGCTAAAACGCAAATAATTACGTAACGAACGACTGTTCTCACGATCGAAACAGTTAGGATGCTACTGTCGATATAAAAAAATGATAGCGTTTCGGCTTTGATAGGAAAATTAGAGAAAATTAGTGGTCCGGCGACCGGCTACCGACTGATGGTTATTGGTCCTAATGGTGCCTGCAGGCTATCGGGCCAGAGTTGGTCTGTCACGCCTGTACTGCACGCCAGTCAGCGCGGTTCACATACTATTAAGGAAGACTTTTGGAAAATATAAAAAAGGTTTGCAGTTTTTGAATTGCACATTCAATCTTCTAGAAGAGACAATATAGCAAGTTCAAAACAATTCAATTGCATAATTGATAGCATGAGAGTTAATTTTTAAATATTAATTAATTGGGTATATTATATTACTGGTTCAATAGAAATCGGTATGTCAAAGCTATTAGACTTTTACAACTTTTTTTCAAACCCGAAAATCTTTGTTATTAATAATCTCTGCGGACTTCAACGAATATTTGAAAAAGAAAAAAAAATGACAATGGTCCATTCATTCTTGAGCTTCGAACCACTGTATACACGTGTAGCATTTCATTCAGATTTACGTAGGTTGCCAAGCTACTTCAATGATTCAGTGAATATACGTAAGCCATGACTAATACAGAACACCTTAAATCAGTTTAAAAATCCTTTCTACGTACACCTTTTTTCATAGTAAAAACATTGGTAATAGCTATTTTAATACGAAGTATTTCAAATGTTCAGAATAAGCAACTATGGAATTCTCAAGTTGCGTCGCATACGTAAATAAATAAGCTTTGACCTTTCCTACAATGAATTCCTATCATACGTACGAAGGTACTTCACTGTCATGTAAGCCAACTTTTGCATGTCGCTGAGATTCCCTCGGGACTCCCGAGTTAAAGCTCCGCGTATACCATGATGGCTGCCAACTACATCCTTATTCTGGAAGTTCAGAGACAACTTTTTGTATATTTGTTCTGAAATATTATGAGAAATAAAACTGTTTTCCACATTATTTAACTTATATAAATATTTTGTAATGCTCCTAAATGTACTTTTTTATGAATATATTTTAGTTTCATATCTATGTTTAAAATACGAGTTCTGTATAAACCTGAAAGTGTATCATATCACACAAACTATAAATTTGAACAAACCATTCAAACTGTCTCACAAATTTAAATAAAACTCTTATTTTAAACAATTGTCTGATTAATCGAACACTACTTAAATCTAGCCTTGTTCAAACACTACATAGTACTTCAAAGACGACTTTGGTTCTCTCACAATAATTAAATTACGGCTTGTATCACGTTGTATAGAAACACACAAAAGGATTTTTTTTTTTAATATAAATTCAGAACTACCGTTTTATTACAAATCCAATTTCATATGATTACAACAGATTTAAAATACAGTTATATATAAATACATTCACACCTGTATCCAGAGGATAGACAGAAGCGTCATTAACGCATACATTATGCCATTATAATTTAGTCCCCGATAGGCAAGCCTATTACCGTGATCTGGGATCCACTTTTGGGAATAAGATGGGAAAAGTTAGAGTTTATTGACAGAAAAGGAGGATAAAAAGGGAAGGAGAGGGATATTGCTTGTACTCATGGATTTTGGGAGTATAAGCAATATCTCAATCAAGTCATGGTGCATACTTATAACTTGAACTGGTTGGTCCCGGGCCGTCCGAGTCGTCTAACTAAGAATATAAATTTACAAGTAGTTAATTTTTTTGTAAACAAAAACCTAATCATACTTATTAAACACTCAAAAGCATAAACAATAAATTTACATTTATAATGCAACTCTCCATTATGTTAAAATGAATTATTTGGCTAAATTGATTTTGTTGATAATTTATGTCCACAAAATTACATTTATTTTTCAATATACAACATTAAAACTGTTCTGTGTGACAGTTTTTATCGATATACAAACGATTAAGATAAACTCCTGCAGCTTAATTTGTCAAAGATAAATGTTTAAATACCTTTCCATTTACCGGATTTACGATAACGGTATCTGATATCGATTCCTCATTTATCGAGTGAGATTGACTTTAATTAATCAGTTTCTGGAGCTTTTGACTTGATTTATAATATCTTGGTTCAAGTTAATGATATTTGAACTGTATACTGACTAACTGGAATATTATAATTCTCGATAAAAATAATAGAACTAGTAACTGTCAATAAGGAATTTTCTATATGGTATCTATATATCATTTGGATACCTCTATTAGCTATACTGTGGAAAAGATGTTCTTATATTGTGGACTATCCCAAACGACTACGGTATGTTAAAACAGAATTAACCGCAGTGGCCACCAAAACAAGCATGAACCTCAGACAAATCCAGGTCGGAATGTAAAAAGATAAGCAATCTTAGCTTTCGATAAGTGTTACATTTTTCCATTTTCCAAAATATTGCATATTGAATATAAAACAAATAAGTGTTAAATATATACATACATACTCATGTTTTTTGATATTGAAGAACACAAGGAAAAAATAAAAATCATAAATGAATATTATGAACTTGGTTTATGGAACAATAAAAAGACACAATTCACATTAATTCATTTGAAATGAAATTAAGCAATATCGTTATATATAATAATCGATAAAGAATAGGGGTCCATCCAACTCGATAAACGTTCGATTGTCCACGGGTCGTGGGAAACGCATTTTGCATATGATTTCTCTGCGCTCATCTCGATGAAGCCAAGCTTAGCATAGTTTAGACTTCGTTGTTTTATTGGCAAACCATAGACATCTACAGTTTTATACAACGAATGATGGGTCATAAAAATTTACTAGAAAATTCTCCGGTTGTTTCCTATTACATTTCTTATCTTAATGCTCTTAATCGGTTACCGGTTGTTTTATTAGCGAATAAAAACGATTGAACGTATATATAAATAGACCAAAAAATATTGCGAAAAGATAAAACTCCGTTTCTTCGAATGGATCAACTTAAAAGTATAATTTTAAGAAAAGTTACTTGCCTTCATAAATATTAAAAAAATCACAAAATTATTTTTAACTGTTACTAATATTTCAACATCAACTCATATTACCTACCTTACTTCACACACGCACGTAGACAAGCACACACGCACATACACGTATACATGTACCCATAGAACATTTATTTCCTAGTAAGTACCAAATGAGTCATATATTCGCATAGTACCTATAAGACAATTACAATTCCCAGTCTTATCGGTCTAAATGCTGAAATTACTTGTTGCGCCCCTCAAATTATCGACCACGCACTGCGAAGGTATTTTCTCAACAATTTTTGCATACCTCCATGGGAACTAGTGAGATCTGCTCCTTTCTTGTGCCTAATTAACCCTATAAGTGCTTGAGATCGGTTATTTGCCTTCTGTTATGGTTGTTCACTTGTACCAATGCACGGGAGTTATTGGTTGCCGTGGTAATTTGAGGGTTTGTTTTTTTTGTAATTATGAAATTGTGAGATGTTTTATTCTAAGATGCTTATGTTTCATTTCAAAGTCTGTCTTATTTAAATTTAGTAGACAGCTATATAAGTGTATGTCTATTAAAGAATCAAAGCGTCTGTAGCTGTATAAAACGAACATTACCAGTTCTCATTTTTTATTCTGATAATTAATATCATTGAAATACTGATGTTGATATTTAGTTTTGAAAGCGTATTTTTCTCTTCCATGTCATTTCCCTATTATATATATGTATATATATATTATATATATCCATTTCGAATTGATGACAACTATTCAAAACGTTCAGAGCTTGATTTAGAACATTATACTTTTGATCAGTAACTTTCATATAAAACTTTATATAAATCAAAATCATAAAAATAATAGCGTTATCAGTTGCTTTAAAGTATAATTCAATGATAAGGCACCTCGGTGCCTTAAGGCATTTGACGTCTACTATATAAACCTCAGGGTATGTGCTCAACTTAATGCTTGATTTATTTTTTGAGAAATTAATTATACGTTTAAACAACATGATTGTAGCTTATTAACGGTTGTCCGTCACTCAAAATTAAAAGCTTGTTTATCGTACGACACATTTTGACTTGAAACAGCAAACAAAGTAAAAAGAATACATGTTTAAAGCGGACCTCGTATTTTCTTAGAGTTAAAAATATGTAATCAGTTGCGTAAGTCAGAAACTTTTCTCTAATGTTCCAAGCAAAAATCGAGCCATATAGACCTTAATAAAAACAACTTACTTCAATATTTGAGTACACTTTAAGATGACCCATAAAACTGTAGCCCTATAGCATAAAATTGAATACCATTAGCATTATATCACTTTACATTAATAAAACATCGGTTCGTCATACTGCAATGAATCTATCTTTAAACCATTTACTGCTCCTATCGCTTCGCCTACATACGAATCTATTTATTACTACTAGTAATAAACAAGCAATGAGCCGTTATAAATAGTAGTAGATAGTGACATATTAGTTATTTATTGCCCATTAGTAAGTGCCAGATGGTTATACGGTGGCTTTAAGAAACTGTTTACTTGCGCTTATGAGATTATAAAACGTTGTTAATGTTCCGCGTTGTAAAAATGATATGACGATAATTTTGTTTCTAGTGTTTGTGAAAGACTGAAAATAATTGTGTAATATTATTATGCAGTTCTAAATACATATCTAAGACTTATTGCTTATTTCATAGGGGGCAGTATATGACAACTGATGGTTGGCAAAATGTGGGCGTTTGACACGCCTCTGTGAATCCCCTTTAAAGATAGTCATGAGAGTATGTCCCGTTGTTGAAACAAGGCATAGAATTGGTTTCTAAAAATTGTCTGACTGTGAATAAACGGTGGTCCTCTATTGTAGACAGCTGTTATTTTCTGCACGTGCAGACACTCTGCTGTTATCAGGTGGTAGAAATATACAAAGAAATATACTTTGCAAATTACTACACAAAATTCAAAAAATAAATACAGTTTAAAATATTCTTTTTATCTACAAATGTAGACAATAAATAAATATATATATTAATAAAAATATAAAAAATATGTTAATAAAGAATTAACATATTTTTTTAACATATTGTAGAATTTTTTAAATTTTATTTTTATCTCAATTAGTTTTTATTTATGACAAAAACATTTTTCAAATCACTTTAATTTGTGAATCCATCTTTACATAAAATTTAATAAGAACCCTAAAATATGATTGAAGTTCTACTTGTACTACTTGTTGTTACATTTGCAGTAGGTGGATATAGAAAAGATCAGGATATAGACATACATATTGTAGTCTTTCGATAGAAAAATCGTACCTTGTATTAATACGTGATCTTTACAAGGTATCCTCATAGAGTTTATCGCTATGTATTAATTAAATATAACGTTTAATAAAATACTTTTAAGGCTCTTCTATCGAAGGTCTATGGTTTAAGGTTAAGGACACTTCGCTTTAAAACACTGGTCCCCAAAATAACTCACTTTGCTATAATAATTACAATAATGAACACTTCGAGTGTGCAATTTGTGATTCGTTTCGGTGTTACCTTGTAAAAGAATTTGTCAGAAATTATAACTTTTGTTCGTAAAATTGTGTAAATTCATTTATGTCATCAAATAATAGTCGCTTTGGTGAGATATAATTATTCATCAAGAGAAAAAAGGTTAATTTAGCAAATGTTTTTTCCTATTCATGGTTTCTGTAAGAGCTGAGCCACTTTAAAACTTCATTTGTTTTTAAAGTGGCTCGGGAAGACTTGTTCAAGTCAAAATAAAAAATATTTAATTTATTACAATATCTCCGTGATGTGGTACGAAAAATGAAGAAAAAATTATGATACCTGCCCTAAACGATCGAAATCACATTTTTTTTTTTATGCGATAGGGGGCAAACGAGCAGACGGGTCACCTGAAGGTAAGTGACTACCGCCGCCCATGGACACCCGCAACTCAAGAGTCACAAGTGCGTTGCCGGCCTTTTAGGTAGAGGTACGCTCTCTTCTTGAAGGTTTGAATGTCGTATCGGTTCGGAAATACGGCAGGCGACAATTTGTTCCATAAGCTGGTTGTGCGAGGCAAAAAGCTTCTGGAGAAGCGCACAGTGGTGGAGTGCCAATCGTCCAGGTGATGGGGATGGATATTTTGTCGCGTAGGACGATGGCGGAAACCAGCAGCCGGTATAAGTCCGAACAATTCCTCTGAACACTCCCCATGATACAAGCGATAGAGGATGCAGAGTGAAGCTACATCTCTACGCAACGCCAAGGTGTCAAGTCGATCAGAAATATCTAGGCAGTCGATGATGCGAGTCGCTCTCCGTTGAATGCGGTCAAGAGGCAGAAGTTGGTACTGGGGTGCACCTGCATAGAGATGAGAACAGTATTCCATGTGCGGCCGAACCTGTGCCTTATAAAGTTGCAGGCGGTGGGCCGGAGTAAAATACTGTCTCGATCTGTTTAGCACACCAAGCTTCTTCGAGGCTAATATGGCCTTACTCTCTAAGTGACCGCGAAACTGGACTTCGCTTGATATATCGACGCCAAGGATTCCGATACTAGCTGATGCAGTTAGGGAAGTGCTCTCAAATTGAGGTGATACGACCAATGGCATCTTTTTACAATATTCGCAATACGAACGTACCAATCTACTCGTTTACTTACTGACTGGTTTTTAACAATCCCAGTACTCGCCCACTCTGTCTCTTTTTTATATAGGTCGTTCGACTAACATACATACAGCCCTACGCTAGTAATGATATTTTACCGTAGTCTTCTGCATGATTGGAGCATATTCAATTGAACTCTGATTCGAGAAGATATCTACACTCACGCCTGTATCCAAAAAGAGAGAGGCAGAGGCGTAATTAATGCCCACATTTTGGCGATTATAAGTTAGTTCTAGTTCTGTAAGGGCAAGCCTATGATGTAACATGTCATCCGGGCACTTTTGGAAATTAGATACAAAATGGTTGAGTATTTTAACAGAATTGGAAGGAAATTATATATAGGGAAGGAAAGTGACATTGCTCATATACTCGTAGATGGATTCGAGTATAAACAATACCTCAAGTGAGGCAGGTTTTTGCAATACAAACTTGTAAGCCAATATTTTGTTATTATCCCAATTAAAGAAATTATTAATTATTTATGTATTAAATTAAATTTTTCAAGTCATCAAATATATTATAAAGGAAAAAAAATGTAGATAACACTTGATTTATAACCTTACCATATTAATAAACTTTTCAGCGTTTTATTGCTAATCACATTTTACAGGTTCATTCTAAGTTCAGTTCATTTCATTCTAAGGCGATATTTATGATCATTTTACAAGCTTCTGCGGATGCGAGTAGGGGAAAGAAGAGAGATGGGATGAGGAGATAGGAGAGAGGAGGGGAGTTGGCCTCCGGAAACCTCACTCAATTCGGGGAAATGCAACACAAGCGATACTTCATAAGCTTCATAAAGGTTTTCTGTGAGGCCGCGGTATCGCGCCGGTCCAGCCGATCCATTCGTGCCTAAGCATGGCTCTACCACTGTTATGTAAATGTCCTCTAGGGCTTGTGTTGAAGTGTTGAAGTTAAAGAAAATTAAATAAAAATTTGTGCTTTAAATGTCTTGTTAACATTGATAGGGAAATTTTGTTTAGGTTTTATAAGGTCTTTGCATGTCTGTGTAACAGCCATCTTATATTGGCACACACGACTAAATAAAAAAATAAAAAAATCCTGAAATTATAACACAAACACATTGATAGTTTTTCCAGAAAAAAAAAGGTTCGTTCAAGATGCTGTACGGATCTAAAAAAACTGTATTAATACAAACCTATTCAGTCGCTTACAGTTTATGTTTATACGTATAAAAAAATAAGTACCTACATACACACATGAATCCTCAAAACATTATACTCCTTCTTTGGGCAAATAATATGCTATTTACTACCGGTAAATTAAAGCTAATTTTTTTTTATTAATAATGTACACATAATGGATATAAGAAACTGATGAACGCACTGCGATGCTGCAAAAATGTTTCACATATGAGCAACGCTTTACATATATAAATGATGATCAAATAGGTAGTAAATAAAGATCAGATAACACTAACCTCCAATTATATTGGGCGTTAAATACTGGCAAATAAATATTTCGTAACATTCATCACTTTAAAAAACCACTATATTAAATTTCTTGTTTGATGCATAGATAACGTTATGGCGTGTTTTGATCACAGGTGTATTTTTGATTTATTAACTTAAATAGTTTTGACAACATTTAGAGATTTGTTGTAGTTGTTTGATAAACCTTTGGTTAGATAACAAGTTTTTTTTTTTTAATAAACTCTAATAAGATTTGTAAGCGCCTATTTTTTATATACCTAAGATGACAAAAAGTATTGTGGAATTTCTTGGTAAAACTATTTCATAAAATAGTATTAATAAAGTAGTAGTAATAAAAGTATTATTTTATTTTGTATACTCACTTCTAATTCAGCCATTAAATCTATGATAATATTATACTACTATAGAGGTTCGTTGTTATAAATGGATTTTTATTGTCATTCGTTTTATTTATATCTTTTAGCCCGAGATGATAAGGATATATATAAAATTATATTAGTAACACAGCTAAAATTACACATTTGAAACAGGGTTATACTAGGTATGCTTTTTAAGCGGTACTATATTATGCCCACTTCCCTTGCTACTTACCTCGCAACTCGTCGAGTGTGTCGTCATAGTACTACAGGTACAGACATCTTTTTATAAAAGTCCAGTCATGTGGATCCAAATCTAGGATCCAGGGTAAAAATAAATGTATATTTTTAAGAACTTAGAATGATAAGTAGGTGTCATCTACGCCTCAATTTGAAAGGAAATGCATATATTTATAAAACACTCTTTACTGTTGAATATAAACTAGAAATATCCAGACTAAGGTCGCGGGATCGCCGTTTGCGCATCACCGAATGATTACACGCATGCGCAGTGGTGGTGCAGCCGACACTTAGCAGCCTATTATCGACGTATCGCAATTGTTTGTTCGTTTACGATTGTACTATAATTAGAAATAATTACTGCTTGTTGTCTGTAAATTGTGGTTGGTCTAGCTGACTTGCGGAGTGATAATGTGTGGTTTTAAACTGGTGTTTTGTTTTAGGTATTGTACAGTATAAAGGAAGTTTAAATTCGTATTGTTTTTATTTTTTTACTTCAATTGTTGGACTTCGTGTCATATTTTTTATTTGTATATATTCTTTTAATGAATGTAGGTTGTTATTTCATAACTATAAAACCTATTATCATATAAAGTAAAAAAATATATTTTAGTTACAAATTACTCAAAACAGCTAATTTAATAATAAATCGATCAGGGGCTTTTTATGGGATTAAAAATCAGAGAGAGAGATTTGAGGTTTATAGAATCTTTACAAAGTAAGATTGGGTATTTTCAAATTAGGAAGAGATATTCTTATCCGTGTGGTTCTCAGTGGAGTAGAATAGGGCCACCTTATCTCCTCCTGTTGGTGTCGTGACTAAGGTATTGGACTTTTATCTGTTAGACATATATAAAATCATAGGGCAGTAGGCTTGCACCCTATTACATAAGGGGACTAAATTATGGTTGGTAAAAATTGGGCTGTCGACACACCTCTGTCTATCCCTTCGAAGATAAAGGCATGCATGTCTAGGTGTCTCTAAATTCTTATAACACTTCTTAAATTATGTGTCTACTTTATTACAGATTTCCTTCAAAAATACTTGAAAATGATAAGATTAACAACCGAAAACAAAATTAAAAATTACGTCACACTAACCATCCACAACGTATGTATATCATTGGTAGTATACATTATCAGTTATCAACAAGTTAACACCCAGTATATATGTATATACAGTACGTTAATCCAATTAGTGTCGGCCGTGCTATGTCACATTAACATATAATTTGAATTTTAAAACAGCTCCAAAGAACATAGTAACTCGTAGTACGACTAGACGCGGTCAGGTGGGAACGAGAGGTTTGTAATAGATAGTGATTTGTATACGGACCAATAGAATACAAATATTTGTTTTAAATATAGTATACTAGGATTTGACCGCTCCTGTGCTTGAGTTATTTACGTTTCCTATCATCTTGCACTAGTAATTAGTGACCCTGACTGCTAAGCCAGAGGTCATGGATTCCATTCCCACACGAGACAAACATTTTTGTGATTCATAGATAGCTGTCAAGAGTCTGCATCTTATTTGTGTCCACTATTTGTATGTTTTTAAAGTCAGAAAGAAAAATAAGTCTTTAAAAACAAAATGAGGATTTCATCATTCAGTTTAGGTATCTATATCAGTACTTTATAACGGACTAATATTATACGGAATTGAGTACTTGAGTCAAAAAAGTAATGAACAAACCAACATTTAGGTAAATATAGTAATTAATCTTATCTATACAAATATAAAACTTCCATTAAAACTTAAAAAGAACGTTGTAGATTCCTGTCTGTTACCACGTCTGTCATATGGAGCACAAACATGGATTTTCCAAGAGAGAATTCAACGTAAAATTCGTACGTGCCAGCGTGCTATAGAAAGAAGTATGCTAGGAATTAAGCTTAGAGATAAAATTAAGAGCGAAGATATTCGCAAAAAAACAAAATTAATAGACGTGGACCGTCACGCACAACTAAAAATGGAGGTGGGCTGGGCACATCGCCCGCAGTACACACAAGAGATGGACTATACGAGTCAGTAAATGGAAGGGACCTAGTAATGGATTAGCAAAGCAAGTCAGGGTCCTGTACCTATAACTCGAACTGGCTGGTGCCTGGAAGTCCGAGCCACAGGTACCAAGTACCAAGTACAGGACATACGCTTGCGCTATCCTGGCTTCTGGGAGCTACAAAAGTCTTAGTCCCGTGTTGTCATCTCAAATTTTTGATATTCTTAACTAAAGGTTTCCTCTCCAAATCTTTTTTTTAACTTGTCTCCTGTCTTGAAATCTCAATCTCAATCCCGGTCATAACATAAATTAGCTAAACAAAAGCAAAAAATATCTTTCATAGTACAAATTACGCCAACCCTAGTTTGAGAGTGAGTATTTACATGCTGCTACATATAAAGTTACTACATAGCTACTGATATTATCAGCAGTATTATATTAATAGTTCTACTAACTTAATAAAATACTTAATAAAAGGAAATAGCAAATTGCAGTCGGGCAACCATTGCTCTCAATACGTACAGAAAATAAAATAAAACTAACATGAAATACTGAATCAGATATAGACTCAGTTGTTTCATTTGAAGATATTTTGGTACAGATATGTAAACCACACGTTTACTTAGCTGATTTAGTGTCATTATTTGCAGTCCACTGCTGAATAAAGGCCTCTCCCAACGTACGCCATAGCACTCACCTCAAAACTCTCCTCCGCCTTTCATATCTAGTCTATCCCAGATCCATAGGTCATAAGTCCATATGGTTGCGGTCGTACTACCTTTCTTTTACCCTGATGTAGTGTAAACTAACAAAAATCAATCTTTTTGATAAACGACTAGAATTTGATCTAATGGCTACGTTGTTTTAAAAACATAATCAAAACTTAAAAATCTACATCTATTCTATACTCAAAATATTCAATAATTACATGTTTAAACTCATAAAAAGAAGATAACAATAATAACAGCAAGTAATATAAGCAGGCGAAGCTGGCTTGGAACTTGCGTGTCAAGGTCAGTGGCAATCTGGCTCCTATTCATAGCTGTATACAAGCCAGAAGAGATTTATGGCAACATTTGTTCATAATATTACATTCATACAATTGAATATTATATTAATAAATAGTTGGTGTTTTAAATTTATATTGCAAGACTTGAATGTCTAATATTAGTATGTAACTTTGTGCTTAGATACATCACATTTGGTTTGTTTTTCTTACTGCTTGAGACATCTTCACACGAAGGTCTGATCCAAAACCTATCAGAACTTTTACTATGGTATAAAAACTGCTAATAAACATATTTATATATTTTTAAATAGATACATATTACAGAAAAACCCATTGTCACCCAGAGACCATAAGACAATCAGTATCAGTAATGTTAATAGTGTAGATGAAATGCGAAGTTCTTGATTCCAAAATGTGGACAATTTAAGGTCCCCATTTCATAAAAAGCATGACCTCCCCAGGCGGTAGTCGTAGCAATTGATAAATTTTACAACATTGATAATTAAATTAATTGTCAGTAAACTATTCTAGCAACTATTAATGCCTTAGGTAAGGTCGAAAATAATAATAATTATATTTTATTCGAATCGATTGATACAATCGATTACGACATGCGTTTACGATTCGATACAATAGGCGATTCGAATCGATGAAAGACGTTTGACGTGGAGAACACGGGTATATCATTATACCTCTTTGTTGTCGGCTGTAAGTTTATCAATCAAACATCGTAATATTATTGTTTTGAGATGTAATTCATATAAGTTCAGCTGTCCATACTCTGAAAAGGTAGCTGCTTGTAAGTGCTTATGTAAGATAATTAACCCAAAAGAGAAAAGTGCGAATGTTGTATAATAGCTTTTGTAAGTGAATTTTGAAATTGCACTGTCATATTTACAGACGCATATTCCTAATGAACGGAATGTTTAGTGTCTATCAAAATTAAATTATTTTTATCGATTATTCTGTTTTATATATACTTTTAAGTAATTGATATTTCTACATTTTTAAACATAAATACAAACAAAACCCCAATAGGCAGAGGCATCTGAAACACTAACTTATTGCACACTTAAATTTAGCCCTAGGGGCAAGCATATTGTCTTTCGGGCACTGTACGACAGTATATATACTGTAATATAGATAACAGTCCGATCTGTTGGTTACTGTTTATAATGTATTCATATTAATATTTTTAATTTTGTTTTATCAGGTTTTTTTTTAGTGGACCCCTTTCATTACCTATTATTAAAAAGTGCAAGGAAACTATTTCAGGTCTAACTAAGAAACATGATTGATTTATAGTATGATAGAGCCTTACTCTCACTTAAGACGTGATTCTTACTTACCATCAAGTGACCCGTCTGTTCTTCGTTCCCCTATATCATAAAAAATAAAAAAATAAAAAATACATATCATACACACAGCACTAATCTTTATAATGACACCAAACATAGTACATGACCTTAACCAAAGTAACAAATAAAGATCCCCCTATACATATTCATACGCAATAATCCTGCATCGAAACAAAACGTCTAGTACATCAAATCGTATCTATTCACCACGACCTTATAACCAAGTACCCGTTCTCACTTTCAATTGTCTTAATATAAAAAATATGTATTATTTTGTTACGGAACAAAAGGTCAATATAACCGGTAGTGATGATTTCATCACTGCACCTTCATAGGCAGGATTCAGACGCGGAAATTGAGTACATTTGTTTTAGACTATTTTTTTGTTATGTAAACGGATGTATGATCAGGATCTGTAAACATATTTTTTTTTTAGTGTCATCGAGAGAGGGACATTAAATATGATAGAGTAGGAGTAGTTCAATTATAAGGTGTGACACTATATATATAAGTATATTCTAATATACACACATATGTATGTACATACGTTCAGGCCTGCGTCTGCCAAGAGGCAGGCAGAGGTGTATAAAACACCCACATTTAGCTAATAAGAATTTGGTCCCACTAACTAACCGGGTGCAAGCCTATTAAGCAAGCAAGCAAGCGTAAATCGGTCACATTATGACTGTTTCCATACTGTCTGTACACCACCGAAAACGTCACGGCAAGGGGCATTCTTAACCATCTGTTAAATTGAGTTTTGTAAAGAGAAGGTACCGGGCCACACCTGACAAAACTGTATATCTCCTTACATATCGTTAGACTTGCGATCTTGTAGTTTCGGGTTCGAATCCTACCCAATGTACTACCGTCGTGAACCCACTCCTAACACAAACATTTAGCTTAGGTGGAGGCCTTATCAGGTATACTGGTAATGTATGATCCAAATTGCTAATATTCATTATAACAGAAAATTAAGAAGTAGAATCATTACTAAAGTAGTCTATACTTACATCTTGGCATGCGTGTTATAATAATAATAATAATTGTAGTGTGCGTTCATATAACTATTTTAAATATAATTAATGTTTATTTCAATGATGGCAGACTAGTTTTGATGCTGACAGAGAACCATTATGGTGGAGTGTCGGCGTGCCGTCTTTAGTTGAGTTTTTTTTTTCAATGGTCACCGATCAGAGCAACGCACCAAGATCATTCAGAGTACTTGATCAATCGAACTTATACGCTCAGTTGGTTGGTCTCAAGTTAGGTATTGATTATAAGTTGTAAAACCATTGCAATATGATTGATATCTTGATTGATTGTTTAAATAAACGAGTATTTGCCTTCAATTACAAACCCATAACTCAAGTTCAAACTCTAGTCGTATGTCATTTGGCTTAGAGGGTCACTATTAATACTTTGTAGCGCTTGGCTATGCGTTTGAGGTCATATTTGTGAAATATATTACATTTCTTGACAGTTTAAATAGTTTAGTTTAAGCAAGTTTCTACTGGTATGGCTGTTGTAATCATGTGTGTAACTTATCAAACAATTTCATTACGGTGTCATTTTGGGTTAAAGGCCAATGAAAAAAGCTGCATCTGTTGCGATACATATGTACATACATACATACTCAAATGCTTGTATCCCTGAAGGAGAGGTAGAGACGTTATTTACTCCCACATTTTGCTGATTGTAATTAACGTAATATGTATCTCTACTACCGTCATCCGGGCACTTTTGGGTAATTAGATGGGGATATTTGTGAATAAAGTTAACTGCATCTCTGCCTATCCTTTCGGGGACATAGGATTGTAAGTATTTATATATATTCGTATTTGTTTACTTCGCTCCTTGAAAGCTTGCCTCACTTCCTCAACCCATCAAGCCAAATACTTCTATAAATAATTCGTACAGAAATGTTGGTACTTACAATATCCAATAAAAGAAGTAAGATTTTTTTTTTTTTTTTTTATACTATAGGGGGACAGACGAACAGACGGGTCACCTGATGGTAAGTGACACCGCCGTCCATGGACACTTGCAACTCAAGTGCGCTGCCCGCCTTTGAGGGTGATGAGGGATGGGGAATGCAGGGAGTGGAAAGAAGAGAGGGGGGATGAGGATATGGTAAAAAGGAGAAAGGAGAAGAGGGGAGAGAAAAGGGGGAGGGGGAATTGGGCCTCCGGAAACCTCACTCAATTCGGGGAAATGCAACGCAAGCGTTACTTCACAACCGGTTTTCTGTGAGGCCGTGGTATCGCACCGGTCGAGCCGGCCCATTCGTGCCTAAGCATGGCTCTACCACTGTCAAGATTGAAAAATAACTAGTTAAATTAGTGAAAACGTTAGTTATTAGTTACGTGGTAGAGCCATGCTTAGGCACGAATGGGCTGGCTTAACCGGTGCGATACCACGGCCTCACAGAAAACCGGTTGTGAAGCAACACTTGCGTTGCATTTCTCCTTAATTAGTGAGGTTTCCGAATTCCCAACTCCCCCTCTTCTTTTTCCTCTCCCCTGACCCCTGCCCGTTTTATCAGCTCCTCATCCACTCCATTCTTTCCCCTCTCCACATACCGTTATCCCTCATCATCCTCAAAGGTGGGCAGCGCACTTACGACTCTCGAGTTGTAGGTGTCCATGGACGGCGCTTGTCACTCACCATCAGATGGTGGATCTATTGGTCTGTCCCCCTATGATATAAAAAAAAATATTATATTAATGCCGCATGCATTTTGTTAACTTTTTTTTGTAAGGGGTTTCTCAATAATTTCTTACTTTATGTCTCTCCAACTATTAATACTATATGTCACATCATCATCACAATTCAAATTATGTGTCACACCTCGAAATCCACCAAACCGTAGTTCTGGACCATGACAGATAAACAGCATATATACATATCCTTCAAACGTTGAACCAAAAAAAAACCTGACGAAATTTCTTTTCTATGTATTTATCATTAAATCAATGTTCGCTTGTTCAAACCCAGTGTAGTATACGACACAACATCCCTGTCAATACGATAGCCAATAAACAATAATTAAAATTGATGACTTAATCATCTGCAGTTTCGTATTATTGATAGACAGATTAATGAAAGGAAATATCATATTTCATTCGAGTTACTTCGCAATTTTTATTTGTCAATGTTGACAGCCAATCAATGCAAGAATGTGCGTGATTTATTTAAAAATTATGTAGAAAATCATATGTGCGTGTGAATGATTTGAAGGTAATTGCGGTTTTAGTGTAACGTTACTCCGGTCAGATGTCAGGGACTTCATCAAAATTCTAACGTCAATCATGGTTGTCTTAATACAAAAGACATCAACGAACTCGGTTTAAGAGTTAGTAAATAATGACTACTATTTCTATATTTATTATCCACATAAATTAGTTCACTGAAGTGTGTCAAATAAAAGAAAATAAAATGTTTTATGCATATAATGAAAATCGTAACAAAAACAAAGACACTATAACTTATAAGATTGTAAATAAGTTCCTAAGACAGATCTTCAGGCATAACGATTATAAATATGAAATATGCACATTCTAAGTCTATGCAACTTCTTATTTGAAAAGACAATATTCTCAGGTTGTATTACAAAAATTAACCGTTTAACACTATCTCTTACCCTAGGGCAAAAAATAGTGTTATCCCTTAGTCCAGGATACGAGATAGTGTTAATAATTCACAAGCGATGGTGTGGCCATACTTATATACTCTTCAATAGTAAAAAGGTACACAAAAATTATATAGACAATGACCTTCGAAATCAAGTACGACCAAATATAAGCAGGTGCTTATGTTACGTAAGTTATTTAAACAGAATTTTTCCCTAATACACTCAAGGCGATTTATATAGATAATTACAGGTTGTAAAATCATTCTTGTAGTTTCGAGTTTCACTTCACACCTCTAGTTTCAAGTATTGCATCGAACTCAGATCATTTTAATAATGGATTCCATATATAATCGACGTCACCGCCCAACTGTTTCTGTATCTAATTTCTAATCTAACTACAACTTAATTAATAGCCACTTGTTGAAATCGATTTCGAGCTTGATTTATAAATCGAATGACCTGTATTTATACGGCCTATCGATTCGAATGAAATATCGATAAAAACCTGTGCATACATATATGTTTTAATTTCGTTCTTTTCTTTCTCGATACGTCGTACTCCCCAGTGACCTGTCTGAAATTGATGTCATTTAATGACCCACGCTGGTAAGTGGTCATTTCTTTACAACCCCGTGCTAAGTTCAACTTCCACTGAATTCCAAAACATGGGTGATCAACAGAGTCAAACATCAAAAGTTCTCCCAAGACTGGGTGTTCTAGGTGTCCTTTGTTTGAATGATTGTAAAGTCTTCCGCAAGTGCTTTGCCAGCCTATGAGCCCAACATTATTTACCGTTCCATTCATCTTGCCGGCCCATATGTGCCAAAGCATGGCTCTCCCACGTTGGAAGGATTCTTTGTACATATATACATGAACTTAAGCCTTACTTCCGTCTAGAGTAGGCGAAGACAGTTCAACGCAATTTGCAGCTTGCACTTGCGTAGTACATAATTTACGCCTTTTCCACTTTTGTTATTTGTTTATTGTCACTACAAATCGGCTATCATATTCCGTGTCCCTCAAAAGAACCTATAATACTCTCGAATAAATCAATTATAGATGCATTGCGTGCAGCTTTTCTATTGAGTTAATAACTAATGAACTACATTACTATTTGTGTTTTAATTAATAAATAATCGCGCGTGCTAATTGTCGACATTTATACTTTTAAGCGCTTTGCATCACTGATATTCCTTAACAGCCGGGTCCACAACGACTCCCATAGCTGATGCTCGAATCGACGATTATGTGTTTCTTATTTATTAGAGACTGGCGATATCTGTTGTCTAAAAGCACTTCCCATACAATCCTTTAGCCAGTCTTCTTCCTTTAGATAAAACTTACAGTTTCTGTATATGTCAGTCCAAGATTCAAGTCCCGGGTTAGTTAGTAAGAGAGAGATATTTAGTCCAGTACGATCTTAACGCTTAGCGCCCAAACCCTATGAAATGAAATACCAAGGGCATCAATTCGTCTTAAAATAAAAATATTGGACATACAAACTATTGAAGATTGATTATATATATTCAACGTGCATTGATGTTATTAATGTTCCTTGACATAGTAATAGAGCGATGGGAATTACTTATATTAAAAATAAGTTTCAATTAATGTTTATATTTTTTAATAAATGCTATTATAATAGCCTGCAATACATTTAATGTATTTTGGTCTGAAAACTTATTATAATTTCAAACAGTTGTTTGTATTACTAATTGTTTTTTAGTACTTAAATGAAAAATATATGTTTACAAAGGTGGTAAAAGTTCATAGTGCAAGAGGTAAAGTTAATTTCTGGTGGTAATTTCAGAGGAATGAGCATTAGATATGGGAGTCGTTATGGACCCGGCTGTTAAGGAATATCAGTGATGCAAACCCTCAGCTGACGGTCATAAGGTTAAGAGAATAGATGACAGTTGCTGACTGCTGAACCCACACTTGCCAAAAAAAAATTGTGTGATCCACAAGTAGTAGTCCCGATTCTGGGTGATCTTTGTGACCGTTGATTGAATGTTTGTAAAGCGACACAGAAGTTATTTGTAATTCGGGAGTTGTCTTTTCAAAAAAGTAAAGAAAACATATTTTATAAGATATACATATTTTAAACATATACTTTATACATATTTTATAAAATTTTCTCCTAACCTTATACTGATTATTTTACACACAAGGTTATATTAGCAGCTGTCATATCATCCGCATTTATCTTTCACTTGACTGAAACTGTTTTTTTTAAACACCCAACATCTATATAACATCAAATACATGATAGTTTATCTTCTAGAGATTTTCATCAACCGTGTACCAACCATTCAAATTCCGTGTATTAGATAAATATACACCTTTTTTAACAAGAACTGCAATTTTCAATCTCATTCTGTAATAATTCACACAGTCTATCATCTCATCAAATACCTCGTCAATCGCTCTGCTAATGTAAAAGTCGCATCACACATGACAAGCCAATTTACTTGACGCATGTGCTAATTGAACCTCGACAGTGTGGAGACGACCTTACCGTGAATATTATTTCGTAATGTTGTCAGCATTAAGTTTTAACGTGTTTAGATTTGTGGGAAAGGTTGTCTCATTAGGTAGTGTGCAAATCATATAGTTATATTATTAATTCTTTATGAATATTTACTAAGTAAATTCTGACAGTAATATTCATGTCTATAAAGTTGTTACCTGGTTGGCCTCTACAGTTATAAAGTAAAATTATTAAAACATATGGAACCGGACTGCATTTTAAACTTCTACATTTTTCCCGACATTATCTCGAAATATAATACCCTATGTTACTCTAAATGACAACACATATCGAAATCTTTAAAGCTATTTGGGACCAACAAAAAATAAAAACATACTTACCTACATGCATGCATACACATACGAACATACATTCGAAAACATATTTACCCTCCTTCTCGCACTATACTTGTTGACTATAACTTTCTCTCAATCAACATGAATTACGTACATAGCAGTATATTTTCAGTAGCATTCGTTTTTTTTTCCAAACTTCTTATGAGAGTGGTATAATGTCTTGAGACTCTCAATAAAACTGTTTTACGTATTGATTTGGTTTAACAAAATAACAAATATTTGGTCAATGAAAAACATCTAAAAAACATTAAATAATTATAAAGGAGTACAGGTTCCTGGATATCATATACATATATATGATACTGACGCTGGTTTAACGATTTCCGGCCGCCTTCAAGAGATTCGTTCTAAAAGAAGCGGTTTGGCAGCAAAGGGTAGCTTAAAGCAACACCACCTGACGTCCTACCAGGGAGACAAAATCTGTTGGGGGTTGAGTGGTAATCCTTCTAGGGCATACCTTGATTCCCGACTATACACTGTATGACGTAAGCCGTGTGATTTTACTTTGTTCGAGTCCGACAAAACCGATCATTCTACGAAGTGGTACACACGTAAAAAAAAGGATTTTGATATGTCAATTTGATTTAGTATTTTCAAATGCAAATAGTCTATTGTTTAAATACTTTTTAACGCTGTACCATACCAGACCAATATTAAACTCCCATATTTTGCCCACAACAACAGCCTATGAACTGTAAACCGGGAACAGACTGTATATATACTGTTTGATAGATAACAGCCCAAACCCTTAGCCGTCTTTACGAAACCAAAGAGAAGAGATTAGGCGGCCCTATTTTACTCCACCAAAAACCACACGTCAAAATCATTGACTGTCTTAGTTTCATTTTGTTACCAATAAACATATAAAAAACACAAAATAGTTTTTAAACTTGTACTAAATACAATCACATATGAGTTAACATTTTCTTATGAATATTTTTACTTGACTGACCTGCGGTCCAGCGGTTAGTAATCCAGACTGTTAATCCAGGGGTAGTGGGTTCGATTCCGATAACTGTCTGGAGTGTGTCCTTTGTGTCCGTTGTTTGTATGTTTGCCGAGTCTCTCGGAACACAGGAATTTCATAAGAATAAGAAGTCGATATATAAAAAAAAACTAACAAATTCAATTGGTATATCAAAATCGCAACGCTTGTACCATTTTGCTTGAGTTTTTAAAGTTTTTCAGTAAGTATTTTGCAATAGTACAACTAACGAACAGCACGGTTCACACTTGGTACAATCACATACAGGGTGACAGACAATAGACTTATTTGAGAGCGACCCGAAAAGGCGTCGCACGACCCAAGCCTCGTGAGCCTCGCAACAATTTCCTCCATAGTAATTGAGTCGGGTATTTGCATAAGTGGGGTGTGACTGCCAGTTCCGCTAACCATTTTTAATGGATACTAATGTTTTTAAAGTGTTCATTGTTAACAGTTTTGTAATGTGTCTTTGAATAATCGAATATTAAGGAAATACATTTTTATACACCTCTAAAACTTCCCATTTCTATAAATATATTAATCTATATTGCTCGTATAGCGCATATTGTACCATTATGTATTCTAAGAATCAGTAAATCAACCTAACGATCGCCAAAAAATTGATGTACAAAATAGTTTTTTTTTACATTAGATAATATTAAACTGACTAGGACTTTTTACAAAAGTTTTTAAAATAATTGTGTAGGTAGGAATTGTATATTATATATATATATTAGAGATATATTTACATGTAATGTAAGCCAAGAATCAAATAGAGAGACAGGGAGAGGGAGACGTTAAAGGAGTGTTAAAAATAATGAGTTACTATAATTATATTCATTTTATTAAAAATGTTAAGCAATCGCAAGTTGTACGTACGTTATGTATACATATATACAATTATTTATACACAACTGACACTAATAATATTTTAAACATATCGGGCTATTCTAAAAGCCTCCAAAAGAAATATATCTGCAACAATAAGATATAAAGGCTTCATTATTAAAAAGGCTGCAGCGTCCTTACAGTGCATACTGTGGGCGACAGAAATAACTGGCCAGATTGACGAGATACATACCATTAGGGGCTAACGAACATCTCAATTTAGTTAGCCACCTGCCTTGAGGCCGAGAAATAAGCACGGCTTTATTCTCAAGGAATTTGGCATTAGAATTGTCTCTTTGAGGCTTTGAGATCGTTCGCAGTAGAAAGGTGAGCTACATTTTCTAATACAAAAAGATCTTAGTACATAAGATGAAGATATACTATATAAGACTCCCATACAAAGAGTTTCATTAAGTAGAGCATAGTTATAAACTTGTGTGTGTGACATTGTGTTGCTTATGCTGCATCTGGTATACATAATACACACATGGTAAAATGTTGCTACCTTCAATCTAATTATCTCATTATAGCATATTTAATAACTATACGACAGAGGTAATTAATTAAACACATTTTTGAAACATTTAAATACAAAATCTTTATTATTAAATATAACATTCAAAGATTTGAAGGCAACTACCATTCTTTTCTGCTTGTATTAACCACTTCCACAATGCTTGATTTACCACGATCTATTTTGTTGCCATTGTAAGTCTCCTTGGAATTGAAACAATAATAAATTAATATTATTTATTTATTTATCACAATTATTTGCGAATATGGGTTGAGATTAGCAGTTCTTATAAGCTTGTACAATAGTTAGTAGTTCCAGCATATTCCACCATTAAGCATGCAAAGAATGATCATAATATTCAATTAAGATTTATAAGTAAAAAAATCAAAGATGTTCCAATTATTGATTAATGATGTAAAAAAAATCTACTAGCTTCTAGTCGTGTCAAGTGTTAATATCATAGGCGAACAATAATATGTAAAAATTTAAAATGTCAAATGTCCTAAATTAGTAAATATTATGTTAAGTATGGTAATTAAAAGTAATAACAATTCAGTGTAACAGTATTACCACTAATGTTAGTTACATTCATATTGTCATCCAAATATTTGCATTAAGCAAGAAGTAGTTTTTGAAGACGCCTCTTATAGGTTATATTTTCAATATTTTTTATACAACATGGTAGCTTATTGTTAACATGAGATTCAATACAGAAAATGCTTTTGTGCATTAATGCCGTTTTACTTTTTACTTCTACTTGTAGTATAATAGTCAAAAGAGCAGACGGCTCACCCGATTGTAGATGATAACCGCCACCCATGGACACATGCAACTCGAAAGTCGTAATGATATTTGCTATTGTATTGCCCGCCTTTGAGAGAGTGAGGGTGCAAGTTTATTTGAATAGATCTCTTAGAATTAAATAGAGTTACATGCATAAATAAAAAAGTGAATTAGTGATACTTAAATAATTGTTTGATTTTAGTATTAACTAAATTAAATTAGGAGTGTCCATGGAATTCTTGCCAGTTCTTATCCTTAGAATGTGCGTATTGTAAGGCTAGTAGCAACTAACTTCCTTCTTAGGGTATTTCTGGATCTCTTGAAATCGACTAATTTGTGACGAAACACCGTGTGGTTTTTATCGATTCGATTGAGATAAACCTCCAGTGAGGTGATGACTCGTGGGGGTTTCCACATGAATAAAAGCTACTAGCTTCACGACTGGCTTGGTGTGACTGACTGCTACTCCTTACAATTCAAAAATATCTTCAATTGGTTTAATTTAAATAAATTAATTTGAATAGTAATAACTTAAGATTTATAGTATAATAGCATGAAAACTTGGATTTGAAATATAAGTATTGTTTTTATATTATTATATCAAATATTAAAGTTTTAGAAATCGACTCCATATGTTAAAAAAAACTTTATAAAGTGTTTCATACACAAGAGCAATATTCAATAAGGGAGAAATAAATTACAGAAATAAATAAATTACATTACATTTACTTCGAACGTATTTCAAACCATATCTGGTTCTAATTAATTAGACTAAACGATTATGGGAGCACACGCGCCTACAACATTTTATTTATGTATCAATACCATATTTGTGACGAATTTTATAGGTTTCGTTAAGGAACTATTTTATAGAATCCAAATTATCGTTATGAATAGTGAACTTGCTTCATTTATTAAGACTTTAATCTTCAACTTATTTTATGATAAAACATGCTTGTTTTAAAATATATCTTATATTTTTCTTTTCCTTTTTTTATTTCACAAAAGACAACTCCCGCACAGGATTAATTCCTGTGTCACGGGAGACTTCACAAACATTGAAACAACGGACACAAACACGTGCGTGCGGGGATTGGCGAGGTGACCACTTAAACCGCTACGCCACTCGTGCAGTCAACATAACTGTCAGAACAAATATGTTTGAAGGTTCGGACTTTCCGCCTCTGAAACTGAACTTCCTGACTCTGACTTGCTTGAGCTATTGTTTATACTCCCCAATCCATTTATATAAACAATATCCCCTTTCCTTCCTTTCTATCTTTCCTATCCCATCAATTTGTTCCCAAATTAGTGCCCGGATGACGTAAAAAAAGGCTTGTTGTATTACGTATGTTATAATTTGCAATAAGTAAACAATGTACATAGTCATACTTTTAACTATCAGGCAGGATATGTGAGAACTGTGTAGTCAATTATTTAGGTTTATCTATTGTGTCTCCTGGCAGTTCTGAATATATCATGCTCGCCTAGAAGTCCTGACAATGGTGGCGTATGTGTCGGTTCGGTCGGCTCCTTTTGATATGGTTGAGATGGGTGATGGCTGGCGGATGCGTCATGCTCGTGAACGAGTGCCGCTGATCGGGGCTGGTCATCTCCGGATTGCTATTACTTAACATAGAATAGTAATAAACGTTATTTTAGACTGATGTAAGCATTGTCCTCACATATCTTATTTTATTTTATGTACACACTTATGAATTGTTACAAAAAACTTATGTAAAATATTTGTAAAAAAGTGTCCTTGGAGTTTCTTGCTTGTTCTTCTCCATCGGCTCTACGTACAGGCAACTAGCTTCATGACTGACTTAGCCTGACCGACTTTCTCCATTGACAATTCAAAAATACCTATGATTGGTTTATTATTTTGATTTTGATTATTGATTTTTATATTTATATGCATACAGTGCCCGTTTGAGAATAATATAGTATGAATGTTCAAATATACATACATATACTCTCGTCAATATCTCTCGAAGGGGTGGACAGAGATGTCTGAAACCGCCACTTTTTGCTAACCAGGATTCATTCCCACTTACTTAATAGAAGTCTAGCCTATTACTGCGATCTGGAAACTATTGTTCGGAATATATCGTCTGGCAGTCCCATCCCTTAGTCGCCTTATTCAACACTCACGGGAAGTGATGGGAAAGCCCTATCATCACTTCGATGTCTTGGTATTGCATTTATATCAATTCATATTTGCTTAATTCATAGTTTAATTGCTACAGTAATATTAGGTTGGCAACTAATAAACCCGCCACTTTTTTCGATCAGTTTCTAAAACGTTATAGAACTAACTCGAATTTCTTGGAGTAGTATATAAATAAAGCAAGAGTTGTATGTCAGGTCAGTTGACAACTGGATCTCGAATAGTAAAACTACAGTAATTTATGCATATTTTTCGTAGAGAATTTCGGCGGCTTTTACTTCACGAATTTCGCTTAGGTCGAAAAGCGACTGAAGCAGTGCGAAATATATGTGCAACGATGGGCGAAGGCGTGTTCTCTTACGATACCACCAAACATTGGTTTAGAAGATTTAAGGATAATTATGACCTATCTGATGAACCTCATCCAGGACGACCTCTTACAATAGATGTAGATGAGTTAAAAAGACTCATAGAAATGGATCCCAGGTTCACTTCACGTTGTCTGGCAGAGCAGCTTCAGTGTTCTCATACTGCTATAGAAAAACAACTCCACGCTTTAGAAAAGACCTGAAAATATTCAGTTTGGTTGCCACATGAGTTGACGCCGTTTCAATTTCAGAAGAGAGCTAACGTGTGCATGGAACTACTTAGTTATCATCGAAACAAAGAGTGGCTGAGGGATATAATTACGGGGGATGAATAATGGGTTATGTACATACATTTTTCGCGTAAGCGCCAGTGGCTTGGACCAGGAGAAGCAGGAGTACCGACGCCAAAATCTCACTCGAGTAAAAAAGTTCTTTTAAGTGTGTGGTGGAGAATAAAGGGAAATATATACTGGGAGCTGTTGCCATCTAACACTACAATGACGGCCAATATTTATTGTGACCAACTGGATAAAGTAGCAGCAAGATTACCGAAAAATCCTAACCGAAATTTTCTCGCCTACCGTACTATGCTCTCAGATTATCATCTATTTACCACTACTTTGCAGATAAAAAAATTAAAAATGAAGACCAGCTTAAAAGTGACCTTACCACCTTTTTTGATCAAAAGCCTAAAAACTTCTACGAGGAAGGCATTATGTCTCTGCCGAGAAAATGACGGCGCTTATATAGTTGAGAAAAGTGGCGGGTTTATTAGGCCAACCAACCTAATATTTATAACAGGTACAAATATCATGTTAATCGGTTGAGTTCTTCAGGCGTGAAAGCCTAACAAACAAACTAACTAAATTCAGTTTCGTATTAATAAAAGTTAAAATTAAAAACAAATTACCGTTTTTATATTTTAGTTGTACAGCTTAAATTAAATACAATACAGTGATATCATAAGCATTTTAATACATGAAACCATCGAGGGTCTCATCACACAGTTTAGCTACTTTAGGTCTTTTTGTACGTATGTGCATTCCACGTGTACAGTGCAGGGAATTACCAAAGTCGGAATAAAACCTTTTAGTAAATCGAACTTCACAATATTCTCGTAACAAAATTTTTTAGAAACCATGTTAATAGTAAATTAGTAAGTAATTATGATATTAAACTGAAGTTGTAGAAACTAGAAGATGATTTTGTACTAGTTGTATTTTACTAAAATAAAACTATTACAAAATCATCCTTCCTGGTCACGTACTAGCTGAAGTACTTAATTACCAGTGCCAGCACATTCTGTGTTAACATAAATTGACTTAACGAAACAATTTGTAAAACTGTAAGACTTCAAGCTACAAATGCCCCTCATATTTGAATCACTTATTCTTGACTTGAACAAATGCCTCGGGCGAGTGGTTATTATATTGATATTAGGTGAAGCCGCTTCGAGTTTTTATGATAACACATTATTTATTGGTACTACTCAATCTCGTAGGTATAAACTGCCTTATTAGAAAGCATTTAACTAATGAGCGCCTTCTCTAATTTGTCTGGAAATTAATTTTGGCTGACGATTTATTACGAAGGTACATTTTAGTTTATTGATTTCGCGCGAGTTACTAGAATATATTAACTAATAGCAGTCCGGAGATGACCAGCCCAATTAACGGCACTCGTTCAACGTCCACCTCAAACATATCAAAGGGAGCTGAAATTTAATTTACATGTTTTAATATCTATGTCATTGTAGACCAACAGCTACAAATATAGACACAAGTAAACCCCTATAATGACTGAACTAGTGCCATCTAACGAAGATAACCTGCACTAGATAGAAAGTGCTTATATGCGTGAGAACTTTCACTAGATCGCGCAATAAATGTTCTTCAAATATTAACAGTTAAGTTCTTAGCAACATTCTTTTCTGCCTTGTAGGGCAAAATAATGCGATACATCGTAATTCCTAATTCAAGTAAATATCTATTTTATTTATTAAATCATTAGACTAATAAAAAATAAAATCTGGTAACCCTAATTACTAACTGTTCGGTTAGTTGTTGAGTTGAGTTGAGTGTACATGAAAGAGGTGCTTTTCTAGTAGATATAATATATATATGTGACTCGACCGCTCTCAAATCGTTTTTCAATTATTAATATTTTATTATTATATAGTAAACTTATAAGTATATGACCATGTTATATATTGTCAAGACCCAGTTCAGTAAGTGGGGCTTAACATTTGGAATAAGTTAATGCAAATATTCCAAGCGCTATACAGTTCTCCATGAGATGGTGTGACCGCCATCGCTTTAAGTTCATAAACTTCAATATATTTGACTTTATTTCAACACGTCGTTTATTCAAACTATCTTGGTGTACAGTGATTCACTGAGCCATTTAAGCTGCAATCGTACGCATTAGCAACTCTGAAAGCGATCCGTCTTATTTCTAGATCAGTGCGTTTACTTTAGATTATGGTATGAACACGTCTTTCTGTGAGAAAATTTACTTTAGATAAATGTATACATACATACATACATCAGCGCACCCCTTTCTCCCATCGAGGTAAGCAGAGACAACATACCGCCAGCTGCTTCTATCCTTGCATACATCACGATATTCCTCTACTGTCATAAACCTTTCATACAAGGGTTTTGGGGTCCTTTTGGCCTGTCCTTTGTCATAACGGTTAGTGTTGAGAGTTTGATTTGTTTGGATACTCTTTATTGTCATTGTTTAAATGTTTATAAGGTCCTCGTAGTACAGGAATAATTCCCAAAGCGGGCGTTGTCATAAATATTCTTATAGACATTGTACAATATAGCGGTTAGGAATGCATAATTAAAATGCAATATCCAGGAACGGAGCATTGGACATCAGATGTTTATACAAAACCAAATATTTAGATAAAGCAATATAAAAGAACTAATCAAAAATTGTAATGCACATTAGTACGAATAAACCTATCAAATAGGAAAAGAAAGACAGAAAATTATATATTTTCAATAATTAGGAGTAAGAGAACTCAAGTATGAATAGTAAAAGATACTCTTATGGCAACACATAATACCTTTTTGAGATATCTTCAATTGTGTTTTGTGCATTTATCGGAGTCAATCACCACATACCATCAGGTGGGTCATATGATGGTTAAGTTGATAAACAAAATGTAGTTATAAGAAAACTAACTTCGTATAATTTCTACTTATTTCAAAGCCTTCTGTAGAATTAGCGTGTACAGTGTGAGACAAGTCTTACATAGTTATAACTTATCAGTATTCTAATCCATCCTCCGCTGAAACCCTTTTGAGATAGTTTAGAAAGTGTAAATCTCCTTACATCGAGCGGGCCCATTAGTGAGGGGAATTATTCCACGATAACTTATCGATATAATCGGGTGGTCGGTCGCTTATTGTTTATCGATGCTTCCTGGCCGCCGGTCGAGAAAGTATGCATCGATACAATCGATTAATTACGAACTATGTTTGTCCCGTAAGTGCGCAATGACATCGATTTTAATATGGCGTGGAACGCCGCGGGGTATGTCACAACATTTTAAGAGATCAGTGATCTTGTATTATCTCTTCAATTAAATAAAATATTGGATTACTTCGTATAGAATTGGTACATTAATTACTTCGCTTTTAAATTTACTAAAGCGATATGCTAAAAGTAATGTCGTCGGAAAGTTATTCTGAAATATTAATGAGAAACCCTCACTTAATAATTTGTCTTGTTACGTTTTCATAATTATTTGTTACTACTTGCCCTTTAAATTTTTTGTTTTAATACTACAAGAAATAGAAAAAAAATCTACTACTTACGTATGCAAAGCATGAAAAGTATACAGAAATTATTGGTATGTAACCTACAGACTAGCTGTGGAGATATGCTCAGGCACGAATGTGCCGGCTCAACCGTGCGATACCACGGCCTCATAGAAAACAAGTTTAAAAGCAACCTGCGTTGCATTTCTTAGAAATTAGTGAGGTTTCCGGAGGTCCAACTCCAACTCTCCTCCTTCCTGTCCCTTCATCCCCCCATCTCTCATCACCCTCAAAGGCGGGCAGCGTGCTTACGACTATTAAGTTGTCCCTGGACGGCGATAAGTGACCTTGCCGTCAGGAGACCCGTCTGCTCGTCTGTCCTTATATTTAAAAAGTTCTAGGCAGTACTGCAGCAGGGCAGGTAGACTTTCAAAATACAAAGAAAAAACTAGGTAAAACTCAAGTACTCTATTTATGTGTTGCTAGTAAACACCATTGCATGATGTCGTTATTTTTACAACTATAGAAAGGGTTTCGCAATAATTTGATGAAGTGATACAGTGATAGAACGTTGAGTAAGAGCACAATACTCTCTAAAGATAGTTTCAATACAGATGTGTATCAGCTGCTCCAATTTGATTGTTAGAATTTTACTCTCATAAATATTAAGGTGCGTACACACTCGATCAGTACAAAATAGTATGGTATGTATCAGACTTATTCGATTATACTTTGTACATATTTGGTTTTCTGTTTATGTTTGTTTACACTTCATAAAGTACAGACTTGTATAATACAGCAAAATATACAAAACGTTCGAAAACATCTAAGTAAAATTAACATTACAAAGCCTGTAACATATCTAGGTACTTGTACATTGTACATACGTTTAATTTGTGGCAAGACATCTAAGGTGTGTGGAATCTGAAAGTTAAATTCCTTCAAATTCCACAATCTTGCCTTTCTTTAAAAGCATGTCTGCACATTTATTATAAAATGCTATATTGAGTAATTTATTAAAGGTTTAGTTGCCTCTAGTAATTTAATTAATTAGTAATTTCTAAAAAAATGTAATAGTTTCAAATCATCCATGAAAAGGATGCAACAACCAACTCTGCAAACGATGGCCTAACCCTGAGTCCCAAAATAGTAGTAAGAGGATTCAAAGCTAAACTAACCACAAGGTATTTAGTGAAATATAGCTCGTCTGATCTTTATATACTCACTGTCCTGTTTTTGTGTTATATGATATGTTATCCACATCCTGGTTGGCAAACAACCGTTCTCCATTGACATGCCTGCCAGAAAGTACATAGAGTTGTGTCAATATTATACAACACTATCACCCTCAGAAGCCACCCCAGCCCTGTTATCGTTTTATTAACATTTATTATAATGCCGAATTAATTGCACTAGCTACTATATGGGTTTCTATATGATATACTATTTTTTAATATTTATTCAGTCATCTTACGACAACAATCATATTTAAAAAGTTTTTGTTTGTTTCAGTTTTCAAGCGCTTTGACATTAACCAACAACCGTCAACTACCCTCAATTTTGGATTTTCTAAGGTTAGTTATACAATTAACACTATACTTATTCTCTACTTCGTGTTTTATTTTTATTATTTTTTTATATTATAGGAGGACATGTTTGAAATAAGACATTTGGATTCTAGATTAAATATTTCTGAATACCTTCAATTGCCGTTTTTTTTATTATTATTAGATATACATACATGATGAAAATAGTATAAATAGAACCATATTTTCAAGACCACTATGACAGGTCCATACCAAGAACTATCTCTGAATGACTCAAATAGTAGTTATATTATAGGATTACTACCATCTCCTTAGGTAGAAATAATACCGCATTAGGATCAAAACTGTAATTGACTTTTACAAGGGTGCAGGTTAATCAAAAACTATAATCAAATCCGTAGAGAAGCTTAGACAAAGGCGTGACCTTATAATTCTATGTTTTGATAACTACTAATATCAGTAAACACTACCCTGTATAATTAGCGGCAAAAATAGGAACTACAAAAGCTTTAATTAATAGAACCTTACTCTCAGAGCTTTTTCCCACGGTCGCGTCAATTCACATTTACAAATTCTCTGTTCTTTTCAAAGTACTAACTACTCGCATCTCTTTCCCACGTACATTGTCAACGGCTGTAAGAAAGAGACACGGAATACATTTGAATCATTGCGTAAGGCCGTATTAGTGGGGTGTGGTCAGTTGCAACCACTCATTATGTTTAATTCTGGGGGTTTTAATCATAAGTTGGAAGCTATTTTTCATATTAACTGGTACATGTTCATTACAGAGTTTTATTTTATTTGTGTGCACAATTTGGTTTTGATTCTTGCATGCACAGACAATCATTTTTGATTTCCTGAATTTTATCCTAAAATTCTAGTTAAGAAAAGCTTTAAACATTATAGATAATAAAAGTATAATACTAATAGCTTACAGTGATAATGCACAAGATGATCGTAGATACCATATCTGTGTTTGGGTGTAATTTATCTTTAATATGAATGTATTTTTTTATACTATAGTGGGACAGACGAACAGACGGGTCACCTGATGATAAGTGACAACCACCGTCCATGGATACTTGCAACTCTTGTCTTAAGTGCGTTGCCCGTCTTTAAGGGGGAAGAGGGATAGGGTATGCGGGGAGGTGAAAGAAGAGAGGGGATGAGGGGATGTGAAAGAGGAGAAGGAGGATGAGAGACGAGGAGAGGCGAGCTTCCGTAAACCTCACTCATTTCGGGGAAATGCAACGCAAGCGTTACTTCACAACCCGTTTTCTGTGAAGCCGTGGTATTGCACCGGTCGAGCCGGCCCATTCGTGCCTAAGCATGACTCTACCACTGTCATATCTTGTACATTTAGAATATGTAGAAGCTCTGCGTAGCTTGGCATTAATGGTGGCCGTGTTTGAGATGTGTGAACATATTATTATAATTATTATTTCACCTTTCGTGAAGTCATGACATTAAATTCTAATCCCGCATTCGTCCTTGCCTTGCTTTGTTGTTGTATTTTTTATTTATTCATAGATGCAACAATAATAATATATCGGTTAAACTTGAAATAACACGCATACAAATAAATGAAATTCAAGGCAAATCATAATTGAAACAATAACTATTTGGAAATTGATTACACACGTAACCGTCTAATTATTGTTTCCGTGAAAATAATAATTATATTTATGAATATTGAACATTGTAATTCAATGTTCCACTGAATTATTTTATGTTGAAACTTCAAATAAAATATCATAAGTTCAAAAACTTAGCAATTGTTTCGTTTTTATCGAGTTAGATACAGACATTTATTGAAAAAAAATTATAAGAAACATTAGAGACAATATTTGACCCTGCACAAGGGAAATACTTATTTTGTATGATGTTTCTCTGCCAAGCTCTAAATCATTTTGTTTTGGTAGATTCTGGTATGTAAAGTTTTATTTTAAACTTCTAAATAGGGAGAGTAACACGGCATAAAACATTTCGCGATAAAGTCAGCAAAAAACCGAGAGGAAAATAATAATGCAGCCGAGTTTTATATTTACTAAATAATGTTACTTGTTATTTGCAGGCACTAAACGGCTTTCTCATGATGATGACGCAGAATGGCAAGCTCTTATACATATCGGATAACGCGGCTGAATATCTAGGACATTCTATGGTAAGTTATATATTTATAACAGAGACCACCTGGCGGTGTGACCATTTTGACATCTGAACATATTTACAGAACAAAATAACTTGTAATCTTATTCTTAATACACACTTAGTTTTCAGAATAAAGAGTGATAATATTATTATTATGTAATTTTTTGTAGGAATTAAAAAAAAATGACATTTGTATTTGCAAATGGTAACGGCACCTTTACCTGTGCTAATGCTACCTTATTAAAAAAGTTTCTTAATGTACACTCTTCCCTGGTCAACGTAAAACAGTCTCAGACCATCCGCTTTCAATCTTTAGATTCCTTCAATGCAAGCTCAGCATGACTAAGTAGGGTTACTAATGGCAGTGACACGCAATGCGAGTGCGGCAATGACCCCCAAAGAATGTTGCTGTCGTTCTTCCTTACTATGACAACTGCACATCGACAGATTTCTAGGCCATGTCATCATAATAATTATCGCCAAGTACTGCTTAAAGGTCGCACAAGTTATGAACTTTAAAAAGCACACTTATTATGCGTGGACAGAAGTAATTAACAATGAAGAATCCTGTCCTCAAATTTTTACCAAATATTTTCTACCGCACTAGGATTAATTCTTCACAAACATTCAAATCACGGATACAAAGAACACCCAGACACAGAAATTGAAGATTACACAGTATTGTACCGTGTGGGGATCGAACTCACAACACTCGATGCGGCAGCGTAGTCGCGAGGCAAGTCGACCACTTAAACCTGCGCAGTCGATATTTATCTGACTATTACTACTACTGATTTTGTTACTCAATCACGCTAGAAAGGCTACATTAAGTTTTACCAAGAAGTATATTATAGTCTGGAAATGCATATAAGTTACTTATTTTCAATAAAAAATGAAAGGTATATAATTTCGCGGGCAATAGCAAGTCTTTTATAAAATTTAAAACAGAACCGATAACACACTGAACGGCATTACACCCAAACTATCTCCATCGATTGTTGTAGCGAAATCTATAAATAGTTTACTTTCAATTTTTGTATCGCACCGGTGGGTCTTTACAAATAAATGGTACTGTCTGACCCCAAATAGTTCCTCGTTAGAGTGCGCGAGCGCACACAAATTAATCACTATGGTTTATTGTTGGCCGCGCCCGCCTTGCATGAGATACAGGTTGGTGCAGTTGTGACTTCCCGTTTTTATGAAGTATAGTTTAGTGCGAATAAAGTATGATTCATAGATACTATTTACTAGGTAAAAAACAGATATACTCGTTTAACGGAACCATGTGCAGTATGTATAATGTATTCTACATTCACGTACTCTCGACTGTCCGTAAAACTGTCACAACAAGGCGATATTGATTAAAAATGTAGGTTTTATATTTAATCTCCGTTGTTTGTAATATTTGTTATAATAAATTAAAAAGGAAAAACACTTTTAAAAGAACTGATATGTCTGTATTAGAACAGTTTTTGAAATAAGCACAAAATCATTCTAATTTCTAGCGAATGTCTCTAAACCACTGATAACACCGCTCTACTAATAAAATTTATAGGCGAGTTGTACCAACTGTGTACAGATATGCTGATAATACTCCTTTAATATGGTAGTAAACTTAGGCGACTTCTGTTCCATTACTCAAAACTAACTACCTAGTATCTTCTACTTACTAACACCACTAAATTATTGTTTAATCCTATAATAATTTCATCCGCCTGTGTATCAGTTTTGGCAGTCGTTTCGTGTGAAAACTCGCTACTACACATGTACTTTATAATGATAGCCAGTCAATATGTTTAAATTGTGATTAATAGACCCAACAATAACTGAGTGTCGGCATATCAACTAAAGAAACATTATATATGTATCTAATCTTATCTTATTTATTTTTTTCGGCCAAACGCATCTGAGGCTCTGTTTTGATCGGCTTGTCGTTGCCTATTAAAGGCCAAATGTTCACAATGATATCCGGCTGTTTATGTACCTATTAAATAATTCAGCGTATAGCTTAGAATAAGTTGGACTTTTTATAATAAATGTAGTTTATTATAAGATATCAAATGATACTTTGTATAGTAGGTATTGATACATCAAGATAAGATAAACCAATTGAAATCTGACAATATAACATCAGGTTGTATTATTGTAGCTACAAATAGAAAAATATTATTAGTATTTCGAACCCGATGATCATTCTAATAACAACATATCTCACGTTACCTTGATTCTTTACCTATCGCTGCATACAACACCAATAATACGCGCCTTAAAATTATGCCTACAATTAAGAGTTACCTTGACATCTAAGCTCTTTAGCTCTTGCATTTGTCACATTTGTTAATTATAAACCGTTGACATATCAATTAAAGCAGCTATTAATATCCCAGTAAAAAGTGAAAGTGAAATATTACTTATGAAACGGATGTATATTAATTAATATAATGTCTTTGATTGCAAATATATCATTTAGTTAAGGCCCTCGAGGGTAAACAAGAATCTTAATCTGGTATCAGTTACTGTGGCAAATGTTCCGCACTCAATTAACCGATGATTAATGATTGAAAAAGTAACTGTCTAAAAGTTTGTGAAGGATTTTGTTGTTAGAACTTTGTTTGATAGCCGGATGCTGCTAGCCAGATTTTGTTGACCTTTTATTGTCTGGAGAATGTCAAAATTAACTAATTGTCAAATAGAGAGTTCTACTATTGGTATCTTACAATATTGCTTCGAGTTATTGATATTTTTTAAACCAATTAGCCACTTTTCAAAGATTTTGGTGACATATATCAGCATATATCTTTTGTTAACACTTAACAATTTGTCATAGTTTAAAAGCAGTGATATTTGAGGAATGTGAAAAAGCAAATTACAAAGACTGATCATGTATCTTGGAGATTTCGAATTTCATGCCTTTACAAATTAATATCACTAGTTTTAAGGCTGAAGCACATAATAGTGAGGAGTCTGGTATAACTTCCAGTTTTCCATAATGTTCTTAAAATAGCCATCCGAAGGACAACTTCAAAGACGGGACTGATTTCAGTCTGTTTCAACGACAGTCGTATAAGCGATCATATCTTTTGTAATAACGATTGTAGTTCATTTGAAACTTAATTCATTAAAATTTATACCTATATTTTCGTTGAATTATTTGATTCCTCAGCTTTGTCATTAGGTAGTAAAGGTTCAATAACCACAGTCTATAGTATTAAGATTCTATGTGAAGGGTGATGAGAGACGCCGCTAGTAAAGTAGTATTTGTAGGCAGGTAATTAGCAATGAATTACTTGTTCGTTCTGTATCAAGCAATACAGAAAGCTCGACGTTAGAGTCCTTTATCAACACACAATCAGAGCTTATAATGACTAAACAATATCCGGTAATAGACGTACATAGATAATCCTTGGTCCATCTTTGACTATAACTCATCCATCGGTAAAATTCCCACGATACCGTTCTTATGAGCCCGTAATGTATCGACCGATACCAACTATTATTATCTTGATATAAAAAAACGAAATTAAACCCTAATAATACAGATATAAAGACCAATATTTAACGAGATAATGGCAAGCTCGAAGCAATATTTTATTGTTATTCCGCAATTAAGATTAATGATAAGACTAGGCGAAGTAAGTACTTAATCCAAAAATCTAGTTAAAAATTGTTAGACGGACTTAACATAGATTGTTCGGATTCTGTACTAAATTATTTTATTCATCCTATCTGGTCACAAACTAAACATAAATAGATACTACGGCGTATATAATTACAGATCATATCTCTTAATTTAATATTTTTCCAGCTAACATATCGTCATTATTCTTTATAATTTGTTGCACTTCCTTCCTTAGATCAGAAGAATAATATATTTTTCTTTTTCTTTTCAAAAAAGACAACTTTTGCGTTAGGAATATTTCTTGTGTCGCTTTACAAACATTTAATCACAAATGTGGGCACACAAATTTTGTTCCCGAACGAGAATCGAACGGCCTCCGGTTGAACAGACAAGTTCACTAACCACTAGACCAACAGGCCTGTCATAACACCCACGTTGTATCAAGTTGTTATTATTAACATTATTTAATCAAATGAAGATTCTACTGAAAGAAATAAGATTATAGTTGAAAGAAGTTGAATATAAGACAATTATGATTTACAGACACTAAATTTATACAATAATCTTGATTTAGAAAAACTTTTGAACAAAATTGATGCTCTTCCATATTGTTTTCGCTATCATGATATCGATTTTTTACTCTTGAAGTTTTTTTTGGATCAGCAATACGCGAGGCCTACATGAAATACAATTTATGAATAGTGAATGATAGTCAAGTGTTTAAACAAAATCAATACACACGGAACCCTACAATACAATGTCGATATCGTTAATACTCCTATCAAATTGATGCGTGGGTGTGTCCTAACTGTATTCTCATTGTTTATAATTTATTACGAAAATGTCAAACAAAGCAGTCATTATCTCTTCCACACTCAAATAACTTATATCATACTTCTACAATTGTAGACACCTTTTATCAGATCATTTGAACTTTAATTGGCTTAAAAAAATGTTATTTTTAAGCTCGTGCCTTAGTGAGCACGTTTTTAAGATAGCTGCTGTATAATTTAATTTATATCTGATTCTGAAAGCCAATATAGTGCGACGATACAGACATGCACTTAGCAAATTGGTGATGTTCTGAAGAAAAATCAAATCAAAATGAAAACCAACAATAAATATTTTGCTTAGTGCCATTGCTTTGAGTGTTATATGCTAGATCGCCATTGTGTTCTCATACATGTAATAGATTATTAATTTTACAGATACCTTGTGCCTAAGTACTACTATTAATTTATTTACAGACAGTGATTTTACATTTATATTGAAAGTATTTTAGTACCAGCTGTCATGCAGTACAAAGCTTTATTTTCTTGTAAGTAATATAGTAGCAGACTATTAAAAAGCAACAGAACAAAAGAAACTTATATAAATTAATATTTTTGTTTTTTTAACCTGATTAACTATCCATATAAGATGTTTCAAGTTTCAGAAGGGGCAAAATGAGGGTGTTTAACACACTCCTGCCTACCCCTTCGTGGATACAGGCGTGAGCTTATGTTCATATGCTTTCATAAGTTGTAAAATATATTTTACCATACAAAATATTTACATACAAGTACTTTAAATACGTCATAATATGCGCTTTCTAACAATGTATGCTCATTGACAGTATTTCAATGCGTCCATTACTTCTCCCATCATTAATAAGTGTTTTGTTTGTAAGCATGATAGCAGGAAATTTGTTCAGTACAAGTGTTATAATCACTATTTATTTAAAATAAAATTGTTGTTGTCGCATTGTTTAAACAAACTGCATAAGGATTTAACAAATTCTACAAACCGTTAACCTGACGTTAGGTAACCAAGAGAAAGATCAAAGATTATGTGTTGTCTAAGTCGTAAGGAGACAATTTAATTATCTAAGAACAATAATTATTCGAAGCTGAATTAATTAGTAATTTACAATATTCCCCATCGACGGAATGTAAATTGTCCACTTATCTCCCTAATGCTATCTTTGTTTACCTTTAAGTAATAACTATGTGTACATATCCTTAGCAGTACAATATCAGCTATCTAAATCCCACGGAAGCGCAACTTGATAAGCTTGAGCGACTTCAAAACTTTTGTATAAGATTCATATATGGATCAAAATATGATCACGTTTCTGAATTTCGTCAAAAGCTCAAATGGCTTCCAATTCGTTCTCGCCGGAGTACTCACATCCTCATTTTTCTTTACATCATATTCAACGTTAACGTTAACGTTTCAAGTGATTTCATGACACACATGAAAAATGTCTTAGATCATCAGAAGCTTTGAGACTGGATTTTTTCACATTCCACAAAATTTTACGATATATCGTTTACGGTTGAAGCTGTACGTTTGTGTGGTATTTAAGATTTTTATATTGTTTATATATATGTTATACTTATATATTTAAGTATACTAAAGGACGGAATGTACATTCCGTCCTTTAGTATACTTAAATATGTCTGTACATTTTTATACTTATTAGGTAAGATTTCCTTTGAAATGGACTTCAAACTACCAATGTCTCTCCGAATCATTTTGTTCCAACCTAAAGTTGCCTGTAAGAGGATTGCATTTAGCAATAAGGCCACCCTTTGTACAATATGTGTGTTAAACTTCTATGTATGATTCTAATTCTAAAAATAAATTTGTTATCTATCTATGTTATCTATATATATTGCTAAAGAAAAATGTATGGGTAAAGAATTTTGAAACGTTGACTGCATGCAGGTAACCTCCCTAAAATAGAGATTGGCTTACGAAAAATAGCAGCTAATGATAATTTTTGTTGTGTTTAAGAACGCAATGAATATAATCCTAGAAGTATATACTTGGTTGTACTACCACTATTTTTACTGCCTAGGATTTGATTTATGTATATTTTCGCTCTCGTCTGGAGGTTGATGTATTCCGTAATAACGCGACTATATGTTTGTGTCTCACCTTAGCGGTTTTTCTTAACATTGTATTTATACAAAAATACAGTTAGCAAATTATTTCAAAATATATGTACCTATGAATATTTCTATAGAAATCGCTACAAGACTGAACGTTTAGCACATTTTCTACAGTCATTTCGACCTTATCACACAAATGAAACCAAGGAAATGCGTTCAAACTTCAACACAATATGATAATTCAATCCACATTTGCCGCACACGTAGCTCAAACTTAACCTATAAACAATAGATGAACGCACACAATATGCAAACCGAACAATGTAATGATAATGCTACAGACAGACAATGCACTTTCGTCGCTAACCACTGTATCGATTTATTGATCCTCAATATTTAATACTTAAGCAATAAAACTGACTAATATAACACGACCTATCTATAGCAATCATACTCCGATAACTACCTCTGTAAAGTATTCATCGGGAGGGGAAAGGCAGATCATGAAAAATTGGTTTGTTAAGTTAGGAATGGTTCTTACCTCGCCTTTGCCTTAAGCAATACGGTGTTTATCATTTGCCATTGTATGTGCGCCCTTTGTAGTACTGAAGTGAAATGACTTAACACCGCCAATGATATGTCGTTAATGTCAATTCTTATCGTACGAGTAATATTTTGATTGATTCACGAGTGTCTGTAGATTATTCAGCAATTAGGAATGTGATAACTAAATATTTATTTGGTATTACCGACTTAATGCTAAACAGCCGTATGTGGCATGATTAATAACCTATATTATTTTGTGTATGTGTCTAAGAGTTAATATATATTTTTTTTTACATATGCACCAACGGCTGTCTATATCAATGTTTGATAAAGCTCTATTAATCATAGGCATGTATACATTTGTAACGCAATTCGATCGTGTGTATTCTTTTGTAAATCATTAATCTACATATCCGGAGGCTTGTTTGTTTGTCAGTCATATGTTTGTTTAGAGCTACTTCTAACAAGGGCGAATAAATAAAGGTCTGTCTTAAGATAGTCCACAAATAAAATTAAAATTGGCACTAACTTTGATCTAGTCACTTGAAGTCATCATATCAATTTCAAGGATTAAAAGAAACAAACTGGAAATGATAATAAATTTATACGCATTTCAGGATCCAGTCTCTTGAAAATGTTTTATTTATTTTTGTATAGTTAATCGAAGATTTTTTGAATCGGACTAACTAAAATAAACTTTAGTTATAAATGGTTTAATTAACCCGAATTTGTCAATGGCAAATCGCAATTAAAAAATTGGTATACATATTACTAGCTGTTATCTTATCTATATAAGCTGCCCTCAACATTGTTGGTGTGGAAATTTTGAAGCAGCCTTTGTGCTATTCCAACTAAAAATCTATCTCTATGTCAAATTTCATCTAAATACGTTCAGCCATTCTGGCATGATTATATTTATAACATAACTAACTTACACCCGACCTTTACATTTGCTGTTAGTAAGATATATATTGCTATAAAAAACTTGCATCTTTCGTAAAATGCTGTTGGTTAGACATCAAAAGCAGTGCATCAATTAACATATTAATTACGTGACATTCGTAAATCATTTTGCTAATTATGAACGAATACAAATTGAAATTCATTACATACTCGTTATAGCTAAGGTTTTAGTATGTTAGTTGTCAATCAGTTGAATAAACGAGGATCAGTATCTAATTTTATTGCTTGTTATTTTTCTACTGAATTTAAAACGAGGTAGCTTTAAAGACTCGATTAGAACTAGTACGAGTACACCTCTACGTACCTAGTATGTTAATATTTTAATAGTCAGTTGTTCAATGATTTATTATATCAAATATAAAACATTGTAATATTTCTATATAAATAATATTAATCAAGATTATACTATTTGTTTTATTCATACATACGGTCGTTACAATATTTGTTGATGAAAAGATAAGTATGATATACATATATGTATAACATTAACTTCGAAAGCTATTGAGCCTTAGATGAAGGTAGAATTTTTAGATATTGCAATGGTAGTTAATGTGTTGAAAGCGATTTGTAACTAAACAATAGAGTAGGCTAGTAATCGTACGTTGAAGCAATTTTGCCACTAGCTTATATAAGACTTAACCGTAAGGTAAGCTTTATATAGCATGGCTTTTAATATTAATCGTTTTAAACCTTATGACTTGGAAATTAAATATAATTGTGCTTCCCGTGTGATCCGATTTCAATTTGGTCCAGTTCTGATAATGGCATCCATGAGAAAACCATATAAGTCTTAAATTTTTGCATTAAGTATGTGCGCGACAAATGGACGAATATCACGCCAACCGATTGCGATGATTCTTTTTTTATTGAAAAGGATCTACTTAAAGGGTTTACTTAATTGGTTAGATGAGAGTTTGGTTAGGTTCTGACAATAGCATCCATGAGAAAACCATATAAGTCTTAAATTTTATGATAAGCGCATAGAAGTTGGTTGTCTACTTTATTAAAGTCAAATATTTTCTTTTATCTGATGGAATTGAGATATCAATGATATCAGAATATCAGATTCATTGAAACAATGGTTTAAATTCACTTTAAGTATACATATAAACCATTACAATACAAAAAAAATTAACTGTTTTTTTTACCTATTTTAAGATAACTATTAATAGATTATGAGAACTTGATTTATACAAATTAATTAATATGGTCAGGATTGTATCTTAAAGCAATCTAGATGGGCGCAAAGATTCTGGCAATAACGGATACAATTAGTTTATAAGAATCAATTTCAAAATCTAACAATTGAACATAACTGGAGCAGCAATTTTGCTAGTTCATCTTATCCGAATGTTCTAATAACGATAACTGTAAGTCATTATCAACTTGGAATCAATCGAAAACATTGATAACTATGGTTTGATCTAGCAATGGGAAGTAAATAGCTAACTCGAGTTTTATTGACTATAAGTTTTATTGTACATCATTTTAATATTTTATTTAACTTACTCAGAGTAAAAAAATCTAAAGTTACAATTGAAAAAGGCCAAAGTTATTAAAATGACTACTTCACTTACTTCCATCGCATCCATATTTGGCTAGCTTACTCTTAGTGCACTTTAAGTAACTGGCATGAATGTTTGTAAGGTTCCATCAATATTTAGAATTATAATAGTATTGGATCATATTTGAGGCAAACTACATAACTTTTTGTTCTATCAACTTTACAGTCCTCTCAATACTTGTTGCTTTTATTTCTAAATAGGAGTACCTATTTAGAAACTAAATGAAAAAATAAAAAAGAAAATGTACAGACATTGACCATTTACAAGTTTCTTATATGTAAAGATATGATAGCTTTGGAAAGTACTGGATCTTATACATAGTAATCAAACTACTTAAGTTATATATATGTATTTATATACTTCATTGCACACCTAATTTTACAAAAACAGCCAGGGGGATAAAAAACTTTTACAGTGTTAGAATGGGCGTTCTTATTGTAGGCTTATATTTTACAGGAGACTGTAAAATATAAGTAGAGACTACTTATTTCAATACATCTCTCTCTAGATAATCAGACTTTAAAACAGTAGACAACTGACTTTAATGCGTCTATCATAAAATTTAAGACTTATATGACTTTCTCATGTATGCCATTGTCACAACTGGACCAAACTCATCTAACTACCATCAAAATCGGTTGGTGTGATATTGAGTTATTCGTCCATTTGTATGCAACAAGACTTATATGGTTTTCTCATGGATGCCATTGTCTAGAACTGGAAACATGGAACATTGAAATAATCATCAGAATCAGATCACCCAGTCGATAGTTATGAGGTAACAAACATACAGTCGAATTAAGAACCTCTTCCTTTTTGAAGTCGGTTGAAAATACGTAGCTCGTAAGTAAATAAAACCACTTTCCCATCACTAAGCGAAAGCAACTAGCAGGAATAACTCAAAAGGTACACAGATAAATTCAATAGGCCCACCGGGGAGTTATACTCGTATTAATGTTGTAAAATAAACAGAATCGTAAAGTAATGAACATTCGCTCACTGTTTATTTATTGTGTTCGGTCATTGAGAGCGAAAACGCATTTGTAATACAGAATAGCTTTATTTGGTGCGCAACGGTTCTCTTGTCTTTGAAGGTTTGTTCGGTGTACTGTTTCTGTGTTAAATATGAGAGCCATGATATTGTAGTATTGTTTTGGGGTCAATTTACTTCGATTCTCTACCTTGTAAAGCTTGTTTCGATGCTTGGTGGTGTCGGACTGGTAAAAGAAGGAAATTGTAGTTTCAAGCCAATTACATTTTTTTTTTTTTGTATAACAGGGCTTAGATTATTTTGGTGTCTTAGTCGTAATCTGAATGTACATGTTTTTTTTTTTAATAGTATAGGGGGACCACGCGCAGACGGGTAAACTGATAATAATTGACTTCTACCACCCATAGACACCTGCAACTCAGGAGTGGCAAGTACGCTGTCCACGTTTGAGAATTATGGAATGGGTGGAGGGTAAAGTGGAAATTGGCAAGTAGGGAGGGGAAAGGAAAGGCTGTGAGGCCGTTTTAATACTGCGGTCGAGCCATCTCATACGTGCCTAAGCATGGCTCTCCCACTTAAAAATGTGTATAGTGCCACACGTAGCTTAAATACTACTGCTACTAAATAAATAAGAAATCCAGGTCTAAATATTACCTCAGGTCACTTGTATATTATTTACGTAGGTGCATGTACAACACTACTCGAAATTAATCAACCAAATATATCCTGTATACCTAGCGTTCTATAATAAGCTGTATTAAATAAGTTTTATGGGCCGGCTCATCCGGTGCGATACCACGGCCTCACAGAAAACCGGTTTTGAAGTAACGCTTGCCTTGCATTTCCCCGTAATTAGTAAGGTTTCCAGAGGCCCAACTCCCAGTCTCCTCTTTCCCCTCCCCTCACCCCCCTCTTCTCTTTCCCATCTCGGCATCCTCTCTTCTTTCCCCTCCCCGCATCGACCTAATCCCCTTCCTTGTCCCCCCTAAAAGGCGGGCAGCGCGCTTGTGACTCTAGAGTTGCGGGTGTCTATGGGTGGCGGTTTTCCCTTCAGGTGACCCGTTTCTTCGTCTGTCCGCCTATAGTATATAAAATAAAGAAAGGCTTAAATTGATGAAAAAAAAACTATAGCCTCTGAAGGCCAGAACATACATTTTTTGATTAGAACCGGATAGAAGAAACCATCTATCCGGTATTACCAATGTCCTGACTACTTACACTAGTAACAGAACCGGGAACGGATTATATTGTTAATCAGTTGAATCATATGCTAATTATGTTGTAATTTAATTGATATGTAATTATGTTGATACGAGAATTTGATTGATTGGATCGAAAACAAGATCAATGAAGTGCTTTTTTAGTAAATCAAGCAACGTATAATTTGTTTTCTTTCAAATGTATTATATACACTTAGTACATATTGTGCGTATGTATAATACTCTAGAAGGGTTATTTATATACGTTGTGATACAATCTTATCTTGTATCAGATCGTGAACAAACTTAAATCTCTTTAAAATAAAGTACACATTTCACTTAAACACCCAATCTAATCAATATAAATAAATTCCTTTCTATAAAAATCAAAAGCAAATTACTATTATATTACAGTGTGAATGACGTAATTCACTTAAGAATAGATTTATGAGTTAATGTACTCAAGTGGTAATTTTCTAGTGAAATCGTGCCGTTCAGAATTTAGCACATAATTTACGGTACTGCCTAATACCGAGGATTTATGGCTGTCCACTGCTATCATATGGTGTAACCCAGCAAGGCACCGTTTTTATTTTCAATTATTTTCTTGGGACTTTTAGTATGATAGAATTTGTAATTGGTGTTAAACCTAACTATCTATCATGAATATACTTATACCTGTACTGAGATATAGGAGACGAATATATATATGGCCTTTTGAACATATATATGGCTGACAAATATGGCATTTGGAGCTTTGTCTCTTAGGTGGACTAAAAGCACACGTTTTTCCGATATAGTCTAGAATGGAAGTCCCTCTCAGAGTAAAACAAAGGATCAAATTCGATCATTCTTTTTATAAATACGAGTAATGTATGTAAGTCTGACACGTTACTAGTAAATAAAAGAAACTGACATCATTAACCCCCCCAGCTAAGCTAAATGCTTGTATTAGGGCTGGGTTTACAACGGTAGTGCACTGGGTGGGGTTCGAACCTGCAATCACTTGATCGCAAGTCCAACGCTTATAAAATTAAGGAAATAATAAAATCTGTACAATGAACATTTATTAATTTATATATTTATTTTTTATTTATTTATTTATTTTTAAATAAATATAATTAATATATTTTTTTTTAAATATTTTTTTTTTTTAAATATATATATAATAGCAAGATGGTTGCTATGATTTATTTAATTCATCTCGATCTATAATTCTGATAATGACACGGTTATCTCACGTTCACGTCTAGGTAATGCAGTGTAATTATAATCAACCTCAACGCTGCCGTATTTTTTAAATCTTTACGATGAGTGTTGATAATAACTTGACACATCTCATACCGCCGTGTGACCCCAAACTAAGCAGAGCTTTGAGCTTTTAAATAGCCTAGCTGACAATAACTACATGGCCTGTAAATATTTTTAGACCATAACCAAGACACTAAATGTTATGATTGCTACTATAACTTCAAATGAAAATGTTTCTAATAATATTTATAATAAGGGTTTTAAACGTTCATAACCAACATTGGTATACAATTAGAGTCAGTTAACTGAAATTTTTGCATAAATTATACCGTCTTTACGTATGTTCATCACTCGTTGGGCGAACCTGCCTAGAGCAATTATAGTATACGTGTGCGTTTAGTTTCATTTCACTTTACTATTTCAACATGTAAATCTCTAACACTGTAGGTGGTCTAACATATTATTTATAACTAAAATTCTAAGTGTTTGTATTGTTTACATGTATATTAAGTGCCTATGATAGCATTTTGTTGTAGACTTTTACTTCATATTCCCTCTAACCAATGGTGGCCATTGGTTACAGCGCATGTGACGTTAAAGTCCATAACAAATATTTGAATATCCAGTTTCAGAACTTTTTCTTGTTCCATAAATAATTGAAATAAAAATTAGGTATTGATAGAGGGATAAATCTGCCGTGATAAAGTTTATTAAAACAATACATAAATACATACACAACCAGAAATGGATCCCAGTTACGTCACATTAGGCAGAACAGTCCAGGGGGCCAGGCCCCCTACACGGTGTGGCAACCTGTTGAGGTGGCCAAGGTCTGCAAGGGTTCCAGGAGGCTTCCTTGTTAGGGTATTTCCGGATCCCCTGCAATAGACCCATTTATGACGGAACATCGTTTGGTTTTAGTCGGTTCGACCACGTCTCCGTTAGCTCCGGTGAGGTGATGACCCCGACTCCCCCTTTACGATTGGAAGAGATGGGTTATCACTATTATACTCCACTCACCACTTCTACGTATTTAAACTATATGGGTATTTCCTATAATATTATTGGCCACCACGTCGCTATTGCAGTGAGAATGCCTATATATTGTAGGTTAAAGCTTACTACCTCTTGTAAGTCGTAACATACTGACAATGAAAAGATAAAATAAAATTATCTTAAAATAGTTATATCTGCTAACTACGAAGAAACTCTAAAAGCAATTTGCTTTTCTGTTATATCTCTAAGTGCTCTCCAATAAATATATTTTTAATGCTTGCTATTCATATTTAAATCAAATACTATTTAACGAAATCGTGAATAGTCGAGAGAAACTATATCAATTAATTGATTTAAGAAAATGATTTACTCTGAAGTCGTGCGAGAAGCGTATACTTTATTTACTTACTAGTTTTAAATAGCTCTCAAGTATAATATTAGTTATGATATAAGTTATTATGGTGATTGATATATTCCAGTAGTTTTAATGACTCAATTTTATTGTAATTATCTCATAAATATTACTAAAATATGCCACGCAAAAAATAGCATCTACATATCATGTATTTTCTCATCGTAATTTAAATGAATAACGAACCAAAGTCGCTGATGTGCTTAAAAATTGGATTTTTTAACGAGATCAGCAAGAGACCACCCGTATACCTTACGTATTTTTAACTTGAATTTAGTATATATGGTAAATTCGTTAGAATAAAAAAATATTTACTTGTGTTTATTTATGTCTATAACCTTCCTTCCTTGAATACTGTTTATCTTTGATCATCAATTGACAGTATTTCATAAAGCTGTATTCTATATTTTATACTCCATAGACTATATATAGAGTTGGCCCCACAGGCCGCGCCGGCTGCGCACGTGGGCGGCAGCGCGCGCGCACAATTATGTCTTAACGCGGAGGGCTCGCGACAGGTGGGAGTGGTGCTATGACGCGACGTGACGTCAATGTCAGGGGTGACGTAAAATCAAATCGTTATTCTTATTATTAATCGTGTTATTTTTATTATTAACAATTTTTATGTATGTATACGTGACAGTATATTAAAAGTGTTATCCAGGTTAGACAAAATAATAAGAATATTATTTAGATACCACAAGGTACAGGTTCCTATAAGAAATAAGTTTCTTTCAATTCCTTCCCTTGTTCTTATTTTATCACATTTATATTTAGTTCCTAACCTTTTTTGGTACACTTTATCTTATCCTTTGAGGAATACAAGCTCAGGTGTACATATGTATCGCAGAGTATGTATTATCTAAATAGATGAAATTATATAATATTAAATAATGGAGCCAGCGACTGCACTATATGATGGGATTTCCTTCCCATTGTACAGATAGCAGCAGTCTATCGCCTTTTATATGTACCCGAAGTGCCTCTAATGCACTAGAACAAATTTTTTTATACGATAGGGGGACAGACGAACAAACGTGTCACCTGATGGTAAGTGACAACCTCCGTTCATGAACACCTGCAACTCAAGAGTCGTAAGTGCGGTGCCCGCCTTTGAGGTTGATGAGGGATAGGGGAATGCGGGGAGGGGAAAGAAGAGAGGTTTGAAGAGATGGGAAAGAGCATAGGGGGGATGAGGGAGAGGAGAGGTGGAGTTGGGCCACCGAAAACCTCACTCATTTCTGGAAAATGCAACGCAAGCGTTACTTCACAAGTTATCTGTCAGGCCGTGGTATCGCACCGGTCGAGCCGGCCCATTCGTGCCTAAGCATGGCTCTACCACTATCAATACATACTTCTACCACTTACAAACGTATTTATGTAATTTACTTTTATATTTAATATATATTCTCATTTACGTTATATAGGCAAGCCAATTGCCGTTAACCGAGAATTGTATGTTTACCACTCTTAGACTCCACTTGTTGCTTTCCATCAAGCAGAGTGATGTTATTGTGGTAGGCTAATATACAAAAAAAAGGTAATAGTTCAATCTCTTATTCGCCTTTCAAGTAATGTACATAAATGCTAAGAGAACACTACAATAATTCTAGTATTTAATGGTTACTCTAATATATTAAAATCGGGCAAAGATAATAAACTTCCACCTTCAACCTCCACCTCCTCCTCCAACTCCACCTCCAACTTCCACTTCATCTGAAGAAGGCTATGGCTAAGCTATCACACCATCGTAATAGTGTATGTTTATATCATAATAATTAAATAATTGTAATCAAAACATTTATTATCTTTTACAAAGATTTGTTTTAAATGAATAAACAATATGGTAACAACACTAAAATAATAGATAACTCATCCACTAAATACTAAATCTTAAAAAACGCATAATTCTTACGGACAGCCCTGTAACAAAGTGCAGTACTAGCAATTTAGAGAAAACTCTGTAGTGCTTTACTTTGCGGGAGAAATATGATTTAATTAAAGTTATTAAAGCAAAACCGAGATTAATTGAAATTTGTTTATACATAAAGCTAAGAAAATTAAGGTACTATTTTATTGACCCCACGTGACCCCAGATCGAGGACGAAAGACTTAGGAAGTTATAAATTACTAATTGTTGGTTTGGATTAATAAATTACAAGGAGTTTTGTGTTCTAACACCTCCATCATTTTGTACCATCTCATTATTGACGGGCCTGTTGGTCTAATGGCTAGTGACCCTGACTACTAAGCCGGAGGTCGTGGGCTCGATTCCCACACGGGACCATAATGTGTGTGATACACCAATAGTTGAATCTGGGTGTTCTTTGTATGCGTTGTTTGTATGTTTGTAAAGTATTGATGACTTATTTTAATACGCCTCCATCTACTTTTGTCAGGCGTTAGTGATTTTTTTTATACTATAGGGGGACAGACGAACACCGGGTCACCTGATGGTAAGTGACAACCGCCGTCCATGGACACTTGCAACTCTTGTCGTAAGTGCGCTGCCCGCTTTTATTGGTTTACTTCATTTCGAGATTTAATTTATATTAACATTGAATAATTTTGTCACCGAAAGCGACGGTCATACCTTGCTCTGTCTTACAAAATTGTATTTGAAGAACTTACAATTTTTACGTTAGGTAAAGAAAAATACAATTTAAGAACTGATTCCTTCAGTCACTAATTATATTTTGTTGCTTCCAATACGACGAGTATATCGCTTCTCTCTGACACAAGTTACTTTATCAACTCTTGATGACTCTTTTTCAAACACCACAACACGACAACTCCACACTAGGGTTAAGTCCTGTATCTCAGAGAACTTTACAAACATTCAGATAACTCAGAACAACGTTTTGTGGATTACAAAAAGCGTTGTCCCATGTGGGGATCAAACCAAGGGCAAGGCGACCACTTAAATAGCTATAGTAGCTACAATCAATTTAACCGTCTATTGCCACCACGAAATATGATTCGTAGTTAAAAATCGGAAGTCTTGTCAGTACTACGAGCGAACGTCTTTAAAACACTTTTGGAAGTACACACCAAAAATAAAACTTTTGAACTTAAATTATTAATTTAACTTAAATTATTTTTGTGTCATTCACACAAATATAAGGTCCATCAAAAGGAATTTGATGTTATATCAGAGAATTCTGAATAGCACAAACAAAAAGAGTCTGGACACTAGAACTGAAGGCCACTACCAGACTAACAGCATAATCTACTCAAAAATCACTTCTCGCCGCCTCGGCAATCTTGAAGGTAGGGACCTCTCCATCTTATGGCTACGTGTAGACTGCGACGACCATCCCCGCATCTACCTATGCCTCTACAGGTCCCATAGCGGTGATGCCGAAACGGACCGACTCATCGACCACGTCCAAATGGCTACAGACTCAGTGCTCCAGCAGGTCCCATCCGCAGAGATCGTGATTCTTGGCGACTTTAACGCCCATCACGCCGAATGGCTTGGTTCGCGCAAAACCGATCATGCGGGAAGATCTGTTCACGATTTCGCCTTGGCATATGGCTTGACGCAGCTGGTAGCAACGCCTACGCGAATCCCAGATGCAGAAAGCCACGTGCCTTCACTGTTGGATCTTCTGCTGACCTCACATCCTGACGGCTACAAAGTATCCGTTGAGGCCCCTCTTGGCTCTTCGGACCATTGCCTGATTAGGAGTATGGTGCCACTCGTTCACTCGCTGCGGCCGCGAGTTACAGGCAATCGCCGCGTATGGCACTATAGGTCAGCAGACTGGGATGGAATGAGAACATTCTTTGCATCCTACCCATGGAGGCAGGTTTGCTTCTCGCCGGATGATCCCAATGTCGCTGCTGACTCTGTCGCGGATGTTGTGCTTCAGGGTATGGAACTTTTCATTCCATTCTCCCTGATTCCCACAGGTGGCAAGTCCCAGCCTTGGTTTGGTCGAACCTGCAAAGCGGCGTCCCGCCGAAAGCAGGAATGTTACCAAGCATGGGCTAATGCAGCGACAGCACGGGATGTAAAGACCAGCACATTAAAGAAGCAATTTAACTTTGCCTCCAGGTCCCTCAAAAGAGTAATTGCTGGGGCGAAGTCGGCTCACATCGGCAGAATTGGCGAGAGACTAGTTAGTCTCCCCTCCGGAACTCGTGCATTCTGGTCTCTTGCCAAAGCTGTCCAGGGGAACTTTTGTAAGCCATCCCTTTCACCTCTGCGCATAGGATCGTTGGCCCGCGACGCTAAAGAAAAAGCCGATCTTCTGGGCAAACTCTTTGCGTCCAACTCGACCCTGGACGACGGGGGAAACGCACCGCCGACCATACCGCAGTGCGAGACCCGCATGCCGGAAGTCCGGTTTACACACAGGGCAGTGCGTAAAGCGCTTCTTGCCCTCGACGTTCATAAGTCGAGTGGGCCCGATAGAATCTCTCCTATCGTGCTGAAGACGTGTGCTCCAGAGTTAGCACCGGTTTTAACGCGCCTTTATCGGCTTTCCTACTCTCTTGGCGTAGTCCCGAACTCATGGAAGACAGCTCTAGTGCACCCAATCCCTAAAAAAGGAGATCGCTCGGATCCGTCCAACTACAGACCCATAGCCATCACCTCCTTGTTCTCCAAGATAATGGAATCCATTGTTAACTGCCAGCTCCTCCGGTACTTAGAAGACCACCAGCTCCTCAATGATCGACAATACGGCTTCCGCCAGGGTCGTTCAGCTGGTGATCTTCTCGTATACTTGACTCACCGGTGGGCACAGGCGATCGAGACCAAGGGGGAAGCGTTAGCCGTTAGTTTGGACGTGGCGAAGGCCTTCGATCGGGTCTGGCACAAAGCGCTCCTTGCGAAGCTTCCTTCCTATGGGCTTCCCGAGAAACTGTGCAATTGGCTCACCAGTTTTCTTACAGACAGAAGCATCAAGGTCGTTGTTGACGGTGCATGCTCCGACTCGAAGTCTGTTAATTCTGGTGTCCCACAAGGCTGTGTGCTATCACCCACGCTGTTTCTTCTGCATATCAACGACATGCTGCAGAATAGCAGCATCCATTGCTATGCAGACGATAGCACGAGTGATGCCCTTTACACCGGCCGCGCTAACATTTCTCGGGTAAACGTCATAGAAAGCCGATCCAAACTTGTGTCTGAAATCGAAACTTCTTTATCAAAAGTTTCAGATTGGGGTCGACTTAACCTAGTCCAATTTAACCCCACGAAGACACAGGTTTGCGCGTTCACCGCTAAAAAGATGCCATTGGTCGTATCACCTCAATTTGAGAGCACTTCCCTAACTGCATCAGCCAGTATCGGAATCCTTGGCGTCGATATATCAAGCGAAGTCCAGTTTCGCGGTCACTTAGAGAGTAAGGCCATATTAGCCTCGAAGAAGCTTGGTGTGCTAAACAGATCGAGACAGTATTTTACTCCGGCCCACCGCCTGCAACTTTATAAGGCGCAGGTTCGGCCGCACATGGAATACTGTTCTCATCTCTATGCAGGTGCACCCCAGTACCAACTTCTGCCTCTTGACCGCATTCAACGGAGAGCGACTCGCATCATCGACTGCCAAGATATTTCTGATCGACTTGACACCTTGGCGTTGCGTAGAGATGTAGCTTCACTCTGCATCCTCTATCGCTTGTATCATGGGGAGTGTTCAGAGGAAATGTTCGGACTTATACCGGCTACTGGTTTCCGCCATCGTCCTACGCGACAAAATATCCATCCCCATCACCTGGACGATTGGCACTCCACCACTGTGCGCTTCTCGAGAAGCTTTTTGCCTCGCACAACCAGCTTATGGAACAAATTGTCGCCTGCCGTATTTCCGAACCGATACGACCTTCAAACCTTCAAGAAGAGAGCGTACCTCTACCTAAAAGGCCGGCAACGCACTTGTGACTCTTGAGTTGCGGGTGTCCATGGGCGGCGGTAGTCACTTACCATCAGGTGACCCGTCTGCTCGTTTGCCCCCTATCGCATAAAAAAAAAAAAAAAAAAAAAATTAGTAAAAAAATATAAAAGAGTGTAGCCGGTAGATATATTTAAAATAGATATCATTGGGAATATATGTACCGACTCCAGAATATCAAAATATTAATTTTCTAGCCAGTACTGCTGCTGCACTAACAAAAATCTTCATGGTACTACTACTACCACACGGAATGCTAATTGCGGAACCATAATCCTCAGATCCGTCGCCGCAGAGTTAAAGCAAACGCTTTTATTTTTAAACTGACGTATACTTAGAGAGATTGCTTCGACATTTTCATCAGTGCTCCGACCACAGGCTGTATTATTTTAATCACAGCCGCCACCTAAGCGTTGTTTCCTCGTAAGTTCATTTTGCGATGATGAATGGAAGCGTTGCACATTTCTTGTAAGGAATATTAAAGGTTATTAAAAGAAAAATGCAATGTTTCGGAAACAGAGTATAAATATACATGTTTGTGTAGATTTGTTATATTTTTATTTGCGAGCATTGAGGCCGGCAGGGTTTTTAAAGTTAGATCAGCTGACTTTACTACCCTCATTATTCGGATAAGAAATAACGAAATATTTAAACAAAACACCTTTATAATAATAGCTACAAACAATTGAAATATTACAATATTTAGAGGTTACTCACTCGTATTTGGAGACAAGTTGCTTCTAGCCCGGCTCGAGGAATAATCCTATATAATACCACAAACTATTACAAATCAAAATGGTGTCGTAAAGTCAATACACTTTCATTACAATGTTTAACACTCGCACGATACTTATTTTACTATATCAATAAATTAATTACTAGTTTAATTATAAAAACATTTACTAAGCTATTACACTATTGAAATGTAAATATTATCAAAATGGATAATAGTTAAAAACATCTAAAATGATAGTTCATTTCATACTTTTCAATTTTAGTTTCCGATCACGTGTTAAGTTAATAAAGTAATTACAATACTTTATTACCTTAACAAAATAAAATTAATAAATAAACATCTCATTGTTGTTTATAAATCAAGACATGAATTTTCTACTGGCTATTTATTTTACAATTATTCTTTTAACTAAAATGAATATTAATTTGTAACCTCTGACAACCAACCAACTTTATTTAGATATCCAAAACTAAGCCGTTGTGGCTTATAAATCAAGATAATAATTTGCCTGTTTAATATTTGTTAATATAATCAGTATTTAAAAAGTATACTTAGTAACTGCAATTTTCAAGTAAGATTCTATCAGTATTGATCACTTAATTATAAGGTACAGCAATTAAAAGTAATTATAAAGTGGGTATTTTGGTTTTGCGTTGACATATGTATACATTAATAACATCTTACTAGATCTAATAAATAATGGTTAGCTTACATAATAGATATATATATATATAGGTTATAGCTAGCAGCAGGTTATAGCTTGTACTATAGGATCTAGAATATGGCAAATAAACATATCTAATTCATTCATTAAAAAACTCCAAAGCGGTTTTTGACAGATTTACCGCTACCAGAAAAACTTTGATTTCATTTGAAAATATATTTTACATTACCAACGACCTAACTATAATTACAGAAATAAATAAAAAATGTTTTTGTTTGCACAGGAGGACCTTCTCATCCACGGTGACAGTGTGTATGACGTGATAGACAAACAGGATCAGCAGGCCGTCAGGTCTGAGTTGTCTCGGGCCCCGACCGACGGAGAAGATAGAGTGTTCCTGTGTCGAATGAACGTAGCGAGGAATGCCAGACGTCAGATGCGGTTTGGTGATCAAAAAGTAAGTTCTCCTTTAGCTGAAGAATTAGACTGTTTTCATTATTTTGGTTTGTATACGATTATATAAAAGTAAATTACCATGTAAAGAAAATTTTACACTTATTTAATAGATTAAATTAGGTAAGTGTAAAATTATTATTAATTATTGCAAGATACTCGGGTATAAACTAAGAAGGAGGCCTATGGGAACCCGTACAAACTTTGCCTAAATCACTAATTCAACAGGCGGTTACACCGTGAAGTACAAGAGGACTTTCCTATGTCGAGCCATGGTCCGTTTCTGTTAGGGTAATGGATAACCCGTTACCTCCAGGCCAGCGCCACGTTCTACGTTCTCCAGCACCTTGTGTCTTCTGTGGTAGTATTCGTCCTCTCCCTTTCTGGAGCCAAAAAGTATTTAGTTACCCAGGGATCAACTTAGGAATTTTTATTTCTGTGGGCTATAAAACGACTATGATCGATTAAAAGTATTAAGTGATTCCGACAAGCCATAATTATCGCTCATAGTAAGACCTCACCATACAATATTATAACAAAAATCGATGAGAACATAATTAACAAGTTTACTTTCAAAATGTCTAAGTGAATATAAAATGTGTACGTATAAAGAGGTTACGGACAGACTGACACATTGATAGGCTTCGATACACTCAGGTTATTACACGTAATTGAATGCTCACGCGCAGGAAAGCAGATATGTTATGGACTCAGTTCAGAGAAAATTCTACTTTATTTCTAACCACATAAAGAAAATTGTTACTCTGCTTAACGTCAAGTTTCGATATCCTTCCACTCGTATATTTAAATTACGAGAAACTAATTTGCACAAATATTTTTCAAAAATAGTCTTTTATGAGGCGTTGGTGCTGCGTGCTGACAATGCTGTATCACTATCTACTATCTCACACGTAATACACATGTGAAATATATATTGAATTTAAAGTTTTGTTTTTTAATTTAACACGTATTTGGAAAAAGAGTATTGGAGAATGAGGCAACTCTTGTACCTTAATAAAACGAAGCGTATTTCATTAAATTACCTACTCCCATTTCTTATAACTAAAAAGCCATAAACTTAACAAGACGTTAATACTGAACCAACAACTTTATTAAAATTAATAATTCATTTTAAACCAGCACATCACGATAAAACATTTAGTTTTTCATATAAAATTAATTACTCATCTATTAATTTGAGCCTGTTTAACTGTTTATATCAAAGCGATCCATAGCCTTAAGAGTAGCCTCTTTTCGTTGTAATTATATTGTAGCAATAAAACCATCTGATCATTGGTAATCAGCCTTATCTGATGGATATAACGAACTAATACTTATTACTGTTAACACTTCTCGCTCGTGAGAAAAAGACGCTATTCTCTTTGAAGACTGAGTCTCAGTTCCGCTTGTAACGGAAGCTGTATTAGCGTATCCACTTTTTGTTTATAGTCTTTCTACAGCCAATTGAGATGGATTTATGTTTCCCCTTAGTTTGGGAAATGACTGAAAATTAAGCTCCCAGGGTATTGCTGCAAAATAATATGATATGAGAAATTACATTATTTTATATGTACATATGTATGTTTATCACCACAAACTCTATAACTGCTTTTGGACTTCACTTATTGCTTTTTATCAAGCAAAGTGAAATCACTGTTGTGCTGCTAATATAAAAAAAAAACATTATTAAACAATGACGCATTACTGATATTTAAAATGAACTTTAACTTGACGTTTCCAATACCTCTTAATCACGATACCTATTGAGGTTCAACCTATATTCAACTACTGCTTATACGAAAGATGACTTTCATATAAGCAGAATTTAAAATGTTCTCTTTCCTCTCTCTAATCGCCCCCCCCCCCCCCGCTCATCACTCAAAGGCGGACAGCGCACTTACGATTCTTAAGTTGCAGGTGTCCGTGTATGGTGTTGGGCGACCCATCGGTTCGTCTATCCCCCTACATAATAAATAAAAATCAATGATGACTTGCTACTTTTCTTACATACATACATATATTGTCCGCGTTAACTACAAAATACTCTCTTGTATATAATTTTAACACTGCAACCGGACATTATGTATCCTACTTACAAATAAAGTAAATAAATAAAGATTATTCATACTCCGACACCCTTAGTACAAATGGCCACTAAAATACTTGATAATAACAATAACAAATGCGAACTATCTGTATGTACATTGTAGGCAATTAATATAGCGCACGTGCGTTGTGAGAACTATTTGTTAGAACATGTTCCTAAGTGTTTGGTTTGATCTAGAAATGTAGATTTATCTATCTTATTGGTAATGTTTGTCAGGAGCGTTAGTTATATGGTGTGACAGGGGCCTAAAGGCACTCGTATACCGGACAGTTTCTTGAAGCTGACTAAATAATGAAGGCGCAGATCGCTTGTTGTACAACGGACAGGAGTGTTGCCACGCTTAATCGAATACCTGAATAGCGAGACGTGGACAATGATTGTGAATTTATACACGTCCCTAAACATGACTTCGCTCCATATCTTAGAGTGCATAAAATCTAAATAATTTTATAATTATAGAAAGTGGACCAACAAACACTAGATGATTAAACACTCTAAAAGAAAGTTAATAGTAAGGTAGTTTTCAGGATAATATATCTAATTATTTGAACTTTTATATATACAAATCCATTATCTTTTGTAAATAACATGTTACATGAGAAAAATTATGTTTTAAATATATCAATGCTATTTCCATTACTATTTTTTTAAATGCCTTTGTTATGTGATAAAATGAACTATTTAATTATAATATATCCCCAAATCAAAAATATAGGCATGTAAGTGTCATTACAGTTGTGTGAAAATCGTTTTAACACTGCCTCTGATGAATGACAGGGCAGGACGCCAGAGCAGGGGAAGGCTATCGATGCTCTCCAAAAAAAAACATCAGAATATACCATTATGTTTTCTATCAATAAAAATAGAAAAATAGCCCCAACTCCCCCTGCCCTCTTTCCTCTCCCCTCGTCCCTCCTGCTCTTTCCCAACTCCATCCCTCTATCCCTCATCAACCTCAAAGTCATCACTTATGACTCTTGAGTTGGAGGTGTCCATGGACGCCGGTTGTCACTTACCATCAGGTGACCCATCTGTTCGTCTGTCCGCCTATATTATAAAAAAAAAACAGGATGAAACAATGGTGCTAACAATTAGTAACAAGTACTAACATTATTGTACTCTATACTTCTACCGTAGAATGAATAGATTTCTCACCTTATTAATGCAACCACGAACCACCAGCGCACAGCCAATAGTAGGCGTACCGTTGATAATATTTTCATAAGTATTTTCTTTCGTATAATGTATGTTCGCTTTTATACCCTAAGGCCTTAAGGTAAATCGCATTATTAAATTATATTATGGCGAAGCCCACAGCTAGAAGAAATAATGGACTCGATCTTTAAGATTTAAAATATGAGTCAGACTAGTATCAAATTAGCAGAGCTAGTTATAGCTAGTTATAGCAGATATTTAAACGCATATAAATTTACATATACTATTAAAAAAACATATATAAGACATAATATAGCATAGGGATAAACACAGGCACTTTTGCCAATTAAAATTTGGTGCCACTAACGTAATAGGGGTTACATATCTGTAACTCGAACTGGCTGTAACCGTGAGGATCGTGAAACAAACCTACTGATATTATTCACTTTCTATCTTATTATAAACACCAAAGACTCTTCCATCCCCTTTCGCCCCCTGAACCGTAATTTTCAATTGAATTAAGTTGCGTGGCTTTAGTGTCAGCGCCCCTTAACCCTTAGATGGAGTTGCGAAAAAATATTAGCATATCTGGAGTCGAGGGTCAAAAGTTCCCCTATCCCCCTAAGACATCAATATATTTTTAATCATCTATTTTATTTAACAAAAAAACCACTTATAATATAAGCAATAAATAATATTATGGTACTTTTTATCATAAATTACGGTTTTTTTTATAGAACATAAGTTCTAGTTCTAGTCGCTCTAGTTTTCTTGTATATATTTTTATGAGGAAACTTTACAAACCGTAGTTTCTACAAAAATCCAAATATAAGATAAAAAGGCTTTATGAATCTCTTTATTATATAATCTCCATAACAAAAAATCAAAACATCTTTTGAGATCATCTAAAAATAAAAATACATCATCAATCACCTTTCCTATAAACTAATACTAATTTAGCTTAGGATTAATGTGATTTTTTGGCAGTAAGACCATACTATGAAAAATAGGCACTTGCTACACTTTTTAGTAGATTTTACGTCCTTTTTACTACCACATAAATAGCACCTTCCTCTTTTATCTTTCGTTGTCTCCCAAAAAACCAGTCATGATGATAGGAAACTACTGAAAAAATAATAAAAAAATAATAATAAACACACGGGTTATGCAAAAAAACACACACTCTTGGAGTCGAGGGTACCCCATGAACGTGCCTCTGCTTCCAGCAATATCAGAGAGACGCCCGTCCGTCACCCGCTGCACCTAGCGACTTAGTGAGATTACATAAATGCACGCGAGTGTAGGAACTGACACTGCTAAGTTATGGTGAGAAACATAAATCATGGGGGTCATTTATGACAACGACTCCAGTTAAAGGTTGTAAAGTGATGCAAAAGTTTACTTCATATTCAACACTTATTGCCAACTAAACTAAGTATATTAAAATTTTATATTTGTAAGTACGCAACTTTACACAAGTTTTTCTAAGATATTTATTCTATTATTCATATATCTTGATGTCATTGCTTTCAATGAGCTGTTATTAGTTATATTTCTCAAGAAACATTCAGATTGAAATTACCATTATTTAGCGCCTTATTATCATTGAAATTGCATTTGTTTCCTTGCTAGCGTATATATTGTCTTTATACTTGTATTGTGTTGTAGGAATTAGATCACAAGGTATATTTCCTCATACGAAAGTGTCAGATAATTAAATTTAATTTACGAGTAGGTATTGGTTGATGTTTCCACAATTTGTATATTCTAATATTCCATTGTCATTCGATTTACATATGCATGCAAAATTTCAGCCCAAATGAATATCGGAAAGTGCGTAAAATATACATTGAATATTTAATTACAGAAAAACACCGAAACATGTGTAGCTAAATTTATATCATAAAAATTGTAGTCTATTTTTTTTAAGACTACTCCCGCCCTAGGATTAATTCTTTTATCGCATGGGACTTTACAAATATTTAAACAACGGACACAAAACACCCCGACTCAGAACAACAATTTTCGGGTTAACACAAAGTGTTGTCCCGTATGGGGCTCGAACCCACAACACTCGGCGCGGCAGCATAGTGGTGCAGTGACAACCGTGCAGCCAGGTTACATGTAGGTTTTGTAAGCCTAGTTTGAAAAATTGTTTCTTCTACTTTTTACATTTAATTAAAGGATTTGGACCATTGTTCCATTAGTTATACAAATGTTTATATGTTCGTATAACAGGCCCAGAAATGGATTATCACAGCAATGCTACAAAATAAACTCGAAACATTGTATTTCAAAATATCAACAGCAATATACTTTCAAATCAAATAACAAACCACAATTTATTTCACAGATACCGCTAAACAATACCAGAAAACGATTTTAATAAACCGCCTACTTTACGGCAACTTAGATAAATAGTTAGTAGACTTGCCATTTAGCTTGGCCACTTTACTGGACCGATATCCCAAGTTAATGGTATCAGTTGATGAAGTTAAGAAGAACGGTCACTAATGAGGCTTATCGAGCTAGCAGCGGCGCGATGACACGGCCGATGCCTGCGTACGCGCAACACACCGCCTTGTTAGCGGGCAGGTAGGGACGTAGGGTGCTTTGATTCAAGGAATTAAAGTAGAAAATGTTAATTGATTGGATTGATAATGTGACTGTTTGTTGTAATACTGCTTAAGGGACACATTACTAATTGCTATGTTATGTGTATATTATGTACTATTATGGACCTGATACGACCTTCAAACCTTAAAAAAAGCGTAGTCCTACCTAAAAGGCCGGCAACGCACTTGTGACTCTTGAGTTGCGGGTGTACATGGGCGGCGGTAGTCACTTACCATCAGATGACCCATGTGCTCGTTTCATTGGCGTTTTGACGAACTGGCCACATTGATCTCAAATCTGGCGTTTGGTTAGGAATTTTAAATTCAAATTAATTACAAATTTTGTTGTGTTGTGTATATGTGTTTCGTATTTAGTGATTCATTTGTTTTCACACACCAATTTTTGTTGATTTTTCTTTGACACCGTTCTATTTACAAAATTGAAAACATAAAACATCACGTTATTTACGAATACGACAGCCACCCTGGCACCAACGCTGCTGAAACAGCTCGAAGGATTAATTATGTGTATTGGGAAACTACTGTAAAAGAACGTTTATTCTGTACGTCAATATTTTCGTTCTGTAAATATTGACGTACAGAATAAACGTCGTGGACAACGGGAACGCTAGTTGACAATAAAGAATTACAGGTGATTGTGGAAGCGGATCCACCGCAAACTACGTCATAGTTAGAGTGAGGCTTCCGTTTGATTGATAAAACAATTTTAATTTAGTTGAAACCAATTGTAAATATATATCGCATAGTGAAGCACGCATTGAGTGCCGCGTAAATAACTCAACCATCACAATAACGAGGGTATTTTGTTTTGCACGACAATCAAATACGCTATCACAAGTGGTAGAACTCAGAAAAACCGGCTAAATCCTGTCCCAACCGAAAGAACTCTTTTTTTTTTTCTTATGATTCTTAGTGGATATACTAATCTTTAAATGATAAACAAACAAATAACAAAATAAAGAATCATAAACTACACACTTTTACTACTTTATATAGTTTTTTTTTGGAGATGTTTTTTTTTTTATACTATAGGGGGACAGACGAACAGACGGGTCACCTGATGGTAAGTGACACCGCCGTCTATGGACACTTGCAACTCAAGTGCGCTGCCCGCCTTTGAGGGTGATGAGGGATGGGGAATGCAGGTAGCGGAAAGAAGAGAGGAGGGATGAGGAGATGGAAAAAAGGAGAAAGGAGATGAGGGGAGAGAAAAGGGGGGAGAGGGAATTGGGCCTCCGGAAACCTCACTCAATTCGGGGAAATGCAAAGCAAGCGTTACTACACAACCGGTTTTCTGTGAGGCCGTGGTATCGCACCGGTCGAGCCGGCCCATTCCGTGCCTAAGCATGGCTCTACCACTGACAAATACCGGTATTAGGCAATAAGAAGGGCAGTTCCACCATTTATTTGGATGAAATATATTTTAGTCTTATCATTACAAGTACTATTTGCACCACCAATTCAAGATAATTTTAGGTTTCACCATAAAATTGTCAAAACTATAACTATTAAGAAACATACGGTTTGACTCATATGTGTATTTGGGTATAATGGGTAAAGACAAAAACAGTTCAGTACTGTTTGTAAACCATTTTTTTTTTTTTGGTTTTAAGATATTATGCTATAGAAAAGAATACACCATCTTTGTTATAATCAAATGAACTTATCTGAAACTGGTATGACATGTTATCGATCAAGAGAATTTATTTATTCATAAAACATAAAACTTACTTTCGAATTATAAATGTTCCACTTAATAATGTTAAGGTGTCAAGGACAAAATAAAACACATTTTGTAAGTCACTTGAGGCTTAGCTTTTTACTATTTTCTTAGAATCATCAATAATATTTGTATTTTTATCAGCTTCATTTTCAAGCCGGTATTCATAAATTGTTTCCTCAATATCACTCTCCATAGATGCTACACTTAACAAATCAATTAGTTCTTCACCATCTTTACGACGAGGACCGGATTTCTTGTAAGCTAAAATTAGAATATGACAAAAGGCTATCAACAGGGTTCCTAGAAAGGCCATTAATACAACCCATAATATAGAATCGATTGCAGTCCATTCATTATCATATTTAAACTCTTTATCTTTCAATAACTTATTAAGGATTATATCTTTGTGATTTTGAAAATACGATGTATTCGTTAAGGTATTATTTAAACTGTTAGCCAGGTTATTAAATACGGCCTTTCCAAGCCAATCAGCTAAATCACTTCTGCCTAGTTGACGTAATCTGTGTTCGACTTCCATATGAGTCTTTCTTTTCCCTTCCCATTTTTCTTGGCCAGTATTCCATCTTAGCAGCAGCTTAATGCATGAGACATCTTTAGGAACCTTTTTCTCTGCAATAGTGACAGTCAATGGAAGATCGTAGGTTATAAAATGTAAGGACACAAAGAGGCGATGACATTCTTCAATGGTCAAATGGTCAGACAGGTAAACAAATTCTGGTAAAGTTATATCAATTGTACATTCATTATTCAATATCAAGATACATAAAATAATCAATAAGTATTTCATGGTTCAAGTTGACATTCCTGTCAAGTGACTGTTTATATAAGTATCTACAGATATCTCAAATCAAAACCTACTTTTAAAATTAAAAAGTATTTACTTTTATTTATTTTTGAAGAAAAAGTGTATACACAGTACCTATTGTTAAATATTAATATCTATACATAGACTTTACAAAGACTATTGCTGTTTCTAATAATATATAACAGGGTTAATATAAATACGATATTAGCATTTCCCTAGAATGGCTTACATCAGTAGACTAAATGCGTTTTGCGTAAGCGGCTAATGGACGCCCGTGCGCGCGATACCTACATACGAGTGTAGACTTTAAAGTATCGCACCTAAAGTGTATTAAATATTTCATAAACACAATGAATTTGATAATTTTAAAGACTTATAAATTATTCCGAAGAACCGGGGACTGATAAGATTCCATTACAATAATACTTGAAATGTTAGAAGTATATTCAGTTACTTTATTGACTCTCTAGCCTGCATGAATGCTTGTCTGGGGGTAGCGGGGGGCTGTTCGTTACCCAAACCGAAGCGGGCCTGAGACATTCCTTTTCCTGATTCCTGAAAGATTCCTTCCTTGGGTATACCCAGGTCCCCTGCAATAGACTGACTTGAAACGGAAAGGGAAAATGTGTGGTTTTAGTGGGTTTGATTCCGACATACTACTTCGCAGTCGCCTCCGGTGAGGTGATGACCCGTGAGGCTTCCACACGAAAAAGAAAATAAGTTTTATTGTTTACATATTGAATGTATTATTGACTCCTTTAAAGCTTGGTACTGGAAGTTGAACTCGATTCATAATATAACAATATGTATCTTCTTGTCGGAGAAAAGGTAATGCGTGATATTATCTCGGATTATCGCATCGTAATTGTGACAAGCCCAAAGCGAAAGGTAGTTTTTCGTGACAGGATAAAACATTAAAATAAAAACGGATTCGTCAATGTCTGGCGCAGCAAAGAATAAACAGTCCTATTGATTGAATGATTTATTAGTGTTAACCATGTAAGATAGATTACATCAAAATAGAGACATTTAGGCAATAAAACACCTCATTATTAGGCTCGTGGAAATCCATACCCTTAGTTAGTGAAGTGAGAAAGAGGAGCGACAGGAGATTGTATAATTTTTACATTGACATTTTAGATCATATATTGTATGCACATACATATATATATTATAATCACGTGTATCTCTATTGAATTCCACAAAGAAGCCTAAATAATGGCCTACTTATAATGCACATTTACATAGAATATCATCAAATCGGTAAATGTCATTAGACATTAAACAATACAGTTGTAATATTGTCTGCAATTGCAAGAAATATGCTTAGAAATGATCAGAGCCATTATTGTAATGCGGAATAAGGTTAGAACAGTGGAACCGATCGGTAACGTCAGCAACAAGATATCGAGCAAAATAAAAAATAAAAGATTTAGGTAATTTCGGTTTTTCGCAGTGGTGCAAATGGTCGCTTCGCCATTACGCTTATCGCGTCAAGTGTTGCGGTTTCGATTCCCTAATGGGACAACACTTTGTGTGATCCTCAAATTTTTGTTCTGAGTCCGAGTTTTTTTTGTGTACGTGATTTGAGTGTTTGTAAACTCCCTTGCTATACAGGAATGTATCCTAGTGTGGGATTTGTCTTATCTTAAAATTAAATGATGTGTATTTTTTTAAAACAAAACTATTAACTTTTTGTTATTGAGTTTGAATATTAATTTTTCAACTCTTGTTTTTGCCCTATGCATGCATGTGACAATTTCTACTATCACATCAGTGTACGTCGCAAATAAATATTACGGTATCCCAAAATATTTTATGTGTAATGCTTTGGCTGCGAATATGAGCTGTAGGTTATCATCATTATGTTCGTACCCATATTCCAATGACTGCTTGGGCGTGGGTATAGTATAACGTTTGCCTTTTCTCCTTTACTCACTCCTTACACTCAGAGATAAATCATTCCCGTTTTTGAAAATATAAAATTTAGTAAAAAAAAACCTTATAAACGCCGTAATATACTCCTCAAAGCAACAGTAAACTGATAGTTTAATAATTATTATATTTTCGCCTGTAGCCTAACATAATTAGTTAATGAAAATCCGGTCAGCTTTAATTAAATAGGTCTACAATGAGTGAGCAGGCGAGTAATTCCATAGGATTACAAGCATATCTGCTCACCACTAAAATACGCTTATTCTTATAAATGTTATTGGAATAGATCAGAACAGTTTGATGCACATCGTACCAATGAATGCATACATTTTAACTAGAGTTGCACAAGGTTCTTTTGTCATTGTATAATGATGAGCCGAGCTGATGTTTTGTATATCGGTATGTGCTACGATTATTGTAAGTGAACATACGGATGTGTGCTATGTTCGAACACTAATAACATATTGACCAATATTGCTGTGTGACATTCATAGAAAATGAAACGGAGTAAGTGTGGTGTTTATATTGTAGCCAATAGCGAGATAGCTTAGTAGTGGAATTTCAACAATAGTTCATTTATAGAAATATATGACAGTTCATACAACTATCATTGTAGAGACTGCAAACTATAACAGGTGAACATATTTTACTAAACGCGTGTAGCTTGACGGATTTGTCACAACGGATTTTGTTTCGTGTGAAAACCAACACGGGTCAACAAGTCACTTTAGCTGAAGGTGAAGTGGTATGTCGGACTTGAACCGCCTAAAACGACATGGTGTTCCGCCACAAGGTGATCCATTAGGGTATTGCATGGGGCCTGGTTATACCCCGGGCACTGGTACTTCACCATCAGAGCTGCTATATGCTTGTGTCTGATAGTGCCGAGTCTTACAATGATATCATGTTAATTTTTCATACATCAATGTGTCAATACATGTCTAGTGCATCATACAAAACATACATTTGTTTCATAAGCGCACACAAATTCGAAGGTTGTATAGACCGGCCTTCGTAATTAAAGAAGACGTATCACAATTACCGTAGTTTATAGATGCCTCTAATTATATGTATTTGATGTTTTCTATACGGGCTGTGACGAAAGAAACCTCATTCGGACGGTCATTATTGGAATTAATATACCTACGTGTCAGATCGAAAGGTTTCATGTAATGATGGCCACTCGATTTTTATAGTGTCCGTGAGAACATAAATGATATGTCTCTGTATGTGAACTTTTTGCCTAATATACTCAATGATCATTCATACGAATTTCTTTGTAATTGATACGCTTGCTAATGTGAATGGAATGGAACAATTTGTAAGCAATTATTGGTAATAATAAGTCGCCGTGTTAGAGTTTTTAGTGACCTCCGATGCCTATTAGTTTGACTTTTATTCGCTTGTGATTTTTTAACTTTATCGATTTGATTTGATTGCTTTTTGTCGATGGCTGTTCAATACTTTGCCAGAGATAAATATATCGGTATTCTGAGGGCTTGAGGTGAACATGACTAACCTCACATTACTCTTAAAATTTTATTTTAGTAACAGATTCAGCAGGAATCTCCTAAGTGGAGTATCGATTTATACTTTTTGCCGGATATACCAAACAAGGAGTGTAATGTTTTAGGCAAGTATATATGCGTGTAGGTTTCATTATTACACCATAACTTAAATACTAAAATCCTTACTTCAATCCGACATTGGTTATTTTTCGGAATTCGGTTGTTGTGAGGGATAGTTGTGATTGTTTTATTTATTGGCTTGTGATAATCTAATCCGACAAGCTGTTATTTATTTAAAGGCCTACATAAGGAACGGTGAGTAGAGATAAGATAGTTTTCAATATAAGGCACATTCAAGAGATGAGAGTTCGACTCGCCGACTTGTTTATATATTTAAATACTCAAAGTAACAAAGTATAGATGGATACATACATATGACAAGTAATCTAAAAATTCTTTAAACAATTTCACAAACACCAATCATTCCAATTATAGGATTATGCAAATCTTACGTCAGCGTACAACAAATGAAACTAATCTCTCAGTACATATTAAAATACTGCGATAGCGGCCAATTAAAACAGCTCACAATATTACGCAAATGAACTCTGAACTGCTTTTGAGCGAATTCAAATTACACTGTAAATTAATTTTCATAATTATAGCCTCAATATGCATCAAATCAATGTAGAAAGTTAAATGTGAAGTTGTTCAAATTATGTTAGTATGTCACAAGACTATATGCAGTAAATTTTACGGATCAGTAGTCCTAAAAAAATCACTTATAGTGTCACCATGTCCCTCTGGATATTCATCCGCATGTTAGAGAATAGCTGAAAGCCGCAGCTTAGAGAACGAGTCTGATATGTAGTTTCAAGATCTGCTGCTGTGCTATAGAGTGGGCTCTCCTTAGATAAGGCTTTCAAAAACTTTGAGAGATTACAAAGACAATTTTTCTGTTAAGTGATCCGTTTGGTAATTTGACTTTAAATTAAATATCATCAATATACAAGATGACTACATTTAACGGTTACAAAAATTAGCACCTTCATATCTTATCCAAAGCATATGTTAGGGATTGAAAACTCTGGAAATACTCATTATGATAATATGTATAGATAACAGTTAACTAATTATATAGCATAATTAGTTTAATAGCAATAGTAGTCCAACTAGTAAAATGACTTACTTTAAAATTATTAGATTACAATGAAGGTCCTTAACTCAAGTAATACGCTTTTAGGAATAAACGCGGTGTACTGCGCGTGGCATACCGGGTCAAGTGTGTGTATGACACACTTGACCCGGTGTTTTTTAGATGTTCTTAGCAGTTACGGCATCGGTATCTTAATAAGCAGTTATAGGAGTATTATTTTGCTGACTTAAAACCTGCCACAGCTGACAAACAATAAAATAAGTTTTTAAATGTAGAATTATAAATAACAATGATATACTACACATCGAAAAGAAAGTTACGACGTGTAGATAGATAGAGAATAGAATACGATTACAATAGGAATAACATACTAATCGCAGTCTCTGATCTCTAACAGGCAACATTGGGGGGACTGTAGTCAGGTAATTTGTGGTGCACACTTAAATAATTAATATCAGAATAATACTTATTTATATAAAAAGAAAAAATACTATTATGGCTAACACAATAGTTTTATAACCGTGGAATGTATAGCTTTGAATAATACGGAGTAAGTAGTCAACGAAGAAACAAAACCTCACCTTGAAGTACGCTCGAAACGGTTTTAATAGTAAACATATGTTTTCTATTCAAAAAAAGTCATGTCGTCTGAGTTGAACAGTAGAGTAGACAGACTAGGTAGACTTGTCTGTAGTAGAAACTCTGTACCTACATATATTATGTATGTATATTGCCTCCTCTAGGAATCTTGTAAGACATCCTCTTGACCCTTTCTGGGTTAAACAAGTTTTTTAAGTCGTAGTATGATTTTTTCATATACATTATTATTTCAGTATTCAATAATGGATCAGAATTCTTATCTACAGAATGTATATTTATAATCAATTAAATACCTTATATGTCATTATGAGCGAATAAAAATTGTTTTGTTTAAAAATTATAAAAGCTCATCTATATAAAGACTTACAGATGTCGATAAATGAATTGCAACTGCCAACAGAGTGTAAAAAAATATAAGCAATTTATTAACACAATGAAAAGTTGCACATTCATTACATTTTACAACTGGCCCTACCAGCTGCTAAAAAACAATGAACAAAAGCATATTATTTAATTCAAGAATTTTTATTTAGTCGTGGCATCTCGGTGACATAGAATAGGGCCACCCCATCTTCTCCCGTGGGTCGTAAAAGGCGACAAAGGGATCTGACTGTTATCAATCAGACAGTATACTCGTCTATAGACATACAGTGCCCGGATGACGGTAATAGGCTATTAACGTAAGTGAGACTAAATTATATCCCTTCGGAGTTATATGTTATTGTAAGTATATATGTGTATTTAAGAATTTCTATGTTATTCTGTATTCAGTTAACGGTTCGTATATGCCATATTTTGAAGACGTTGAAATAATATTCAAACAGAAAATATAAGTTGAATGCGATATATACACATTTTTGTTTACAAGATTATGCAGCACAGCCAGTAAAATATCTTCAACCGAACTATTCTAAAAAATCTTTACAGATATTATAAATATAATCTGTAATACATTATTAAAACGCATTTTTATAGATTTAATATATAAGATTTAATTTCATAAATGCAGTTGTTTAAGGCACCATATGTAAATTACCCATTAAAAGTTTGATGATCCCAGAAGTAATGGTTAATTTTACTTGCCACTCTAATGAAAACTAAAAACTACACCAAGAAAAGTGTTGATTACAACCACATTAAGCAAATGTTTTAAGTACCATACACAACTCTTGCACGAATATATATTTAGAATTAATATCCTTCGCCTTCGAAATTCGTTATCTAGTGAACATACTTTTTCTCATGCACGTTCTGCAACTGTTATCAAACTGAAAGGCATCGTTTTACTTGAATATGTATTACAAAGTATTCATTTGCGCTGACAAAAAAATACTACACTATTTCTTGTCTCAGAATTTGCATTTATAAAAATAACAGCAGCACATTATAATCTACTTATATAATATTCACACCAACTTAGAATAAACTCGAAGAGCGAGTTCAGAGTTATTTAAATTAAGCCACTCATACACTTTATTCTACAGCAAAAACATTTACTGTGTCGTCGTTAGGCACCGCCAGAGATGCATTTATTTATGAAATGTAAATTCATCTGATTGTAATAACAAAACTGCAGCCACTGCTCTCTATATTAAGATGTATTATTTGCATATTGTATGTTGTGAACGTGTGACCGTATGTTAAAGATTACAGAGCATTAACGGATGTCTTGCTTGAAAAATGATGACGATTATATTTCTTTCTTCGTTCGCTTGTCAGGTTTAAATGTGAGAGTAAAAGATATTTTAATAGGTGAGCAGACTGCGTCTCGCTTTGAATGCTTTATTGTCAAATATGTTCATAAAATAAATCATAAAAAATGCATTTGAAAGAAGTGCGTTGACTTTTATATCTGTATATCTTTGAAAAGGTTGTGAAAATCGTGGTATTATATTTTCATCATTAAATTATGTGAAATACATTCAAATGATTTCATAAAAATAATTCAATTGCTATAAATAAATCCTTTAAACAAAACTAATCTTTTGGACTTTATTATTTTCAATGTAAAGAATAAAGCTATCAATTTCTACACCATGAATATTGCTATAGTTTTTTTATTTTTATTTATTTATTTAAACATCTAAGCACTTTCTTTTAAAGTTCTATGAATAGAGATTCAGGTAAGCAGAGGCGTCTTAAACGCCCAAGTTGTAATCTTATTTTTTTTTTATTCTGTCATTTGTGACGAATGTATAATTATCATGCAGTAATCTTCTATATATGTATATACAATAAGAGATTTCCACCGCTATATTGACTCATCACGATATCTCCGGAACCATAAGGCGTAGAGACTTGAAATTTGGTAGGAATATTCCTTTCGCCGAGTAGAGTTCAGCTAAGAACGGATTTTATGAAATTCCACGAACAAAGGATGTTGCGGGGGTGTCAACAGGTGTGCTAGTGACATTATAAAACTAATAGAATTAATCAAACTTCTATATTTTCGTGTTACTCTTTTTTATGTTTGTATCCAGAAACCATTATTTTACACATAACCTAACGAAGAAAATAAATTATCCTGAAGATAAAAACGACAAATACAACTTCTCAATCCACAAAATTATTATCTAATCACATAGTGACAGTCTAACGGTGGTCAAACGAAAACGGGACCACACGCTACACGTCCAGTAGCAATCAAACAAATCAAAATCTACCTACATCACTCAATTTTATCAATAGAATATCAATACTAATCAATCACCTCTAATATAGTTATAATGAAATCGTAAACGACATTCGTGATCAACCGGACCGGCGCGTGCGGGCACCGTTACAAAGGATAACTTAAAAAAAAAAGTGTCGGTAGGTGTGTCTCGTGACGTCATTATTCGTGACTGCACACGTCGATCGTGACTTCTCTGACCAGCCAGATTGTGGTTTAAATGGTCTGCCCTCAGACGTGTGCATAGAGAATAGAATAACAGATTTTGATAAATGTGTTACATGACACGGTGATTATACATATCAGGTAAAAAAAATAATGATTTTTATAAGGGTTTTTGTAGCCTGTATACTTACTAGACCAATGTAACTTACTCAGCGGTTAGCAACGTCATTGTTGTCACATGTCTGTTTTAAACCTTGATAAAGAGTCAGTTTCGCCCAATGGAACTAAGTTTTTTTAAAGATAACTTTTCCGGATCAAGTCAGTCAATCTTAGAAGTTTTTTTTATAACATAATATATCTAGAACTCTCTTTTTGTTTGAATTCGAATTCGAACAAAAGAGAGAGAGATTACTAAGAAACGAAGACTCGCAAAACAGACTACCAAGATATTTCTAATCGGCTTGACACCTTGGCGTTGCGTAGAGATGTAGATTCATTCTGCATCCTCTATCGCTCGACGTAGTTTCACCTACGTTTATGCTCACTGCTCCTATAAACGCCCGCCTTCCCCAATTACCGGGTTTTCTGAATCAATTTTTTTAAAACTAATCAGGAGTTCCTGAAATTATCGCGTTCAAACAAACAAACAAACAAACAACCTCTTCAGCTTTATTATATTATAGTATATATATGAAAGTATTGTCAAGGTCTGTTAACTTTTCACTACTAAATGGCCAAAGCGATTTCGATGAAATTTACCATGGTAACATTTCAAAATCTGGAGACAGACATAGCATATTTTTTATTTTCATACCGCGCGGGTAAAGCTGCGGGCAGAATCCAATCACAACTGTAAGAGTCACACTTTTTCAACGAATCTGAGGATTACCTATTTATAAATACATAGCCTTACGCCTGTTTACCCAAAATACAATTACGTATATCATAATTAATTAAAATTAAATAACAGCAATAGCTTTAAACGATAAAATTTAAAATTAATAATAGTGGGCAAATTCGTACTAATTTCACAATTAAAAAATATGGGACTAGCACCACTGTCAAATGCATGAGCAAGTCACGAATTAATAAGTAACAAGGCCTTATCTCCGTAGAAAGTGGTTCATTGTTGACTTCATGACGTTACGTTTCTGATGGATTTTGGCTCTACGCGGCAGATAATAAGTCACGATTGATTGTTCTATACCGTTCGGTCATATAGTCATGTCATATGCGTAAAGTGCAGGCGAAAGCGATTCAAACATTAGAACGCAACTTATCTATGCCAAATAGTGACAAGATAGTACACAATTTTGGTGTATTGTAAACAAATGTAAATTAAAGTAATGGTATTAAATAATTCATGTCAAAAAATCACAAAATTATCTATAAACTAAGGTGTTAAAAATTATTGATAATTGGTAGTTATTGATACATGTTAGTTACTAAGATAGTTATTATACAGTACACTGTTTATGTTTCTTAAATTAAATAATAATATTTGACTTTTAAGAAATGTAGATAATAGCCTTTAATGCGCCTCTCATTCTAAAGCAAATGCAAAAGTGTAACTTTGAGACTCACTAGTAATGAAACGTAATTTAAAGAGTTATGCTTTAACTCCTAATAGTTAAGGAGTTGGACCTTGCACTATCAGGTCAGCAACATCAGAGGGAAATATCTTATTTGAAAGAAAATCGATTGTCATATATATATATTACTATAGATTGGACTCAACTACCGGACATCATGTTCAATGCTACTCCACTACTAATGAGCACATGTGTTAACAATCTGGGTATTTCTATTAATAGTACCATATCTTGTTTTCTGTATTTTTATCTTATTTGCATCAGCGGGTTCCTGGCGAAGACTACAAAATTTTCTACCAACAACCTCTAAAATTCTCTTCCTATACTCGACTATGCTGATGTCAGTTATCTCGATATAACCGAAGAGCAACTCGATAAACTTGAGCTCCTCCCAAACTTTTGTATTAGATATATATTTGGATTACGCAAGTATGATGATGTATCAGAATATCGCAACATGCTCAAGTGGCTCCCAATTCGCCTTAGATCGAATGCTCATATTCTCTCTATACCTTATAGTGTTATATTTCATCCCTTTACTTAAACTTACTTAAAGGAACGCTTTATGTTCCTCAATGACACACATTTAAGATCCTTGAGGTCGTCTAAATCAGTGGAACTTCCAGTACCTACTCTCTCAAATAGATTCTATGACAAATCATTTGCTGTCCAATCGGTTCGATTTTGGAATGCTCTCCCTCTGTCTATTAGATATGCCCAGACGTTACATGTCTTTAAGAACATTGTAAAATAACATTTATGTCTCCTAATATATACTTTGTTTATTAAGATAAGACATTATATCTGCTGCATATCTACAATCTCACCCACCAGCACTATTTCATATTTATGTATGTATGTATGTTGAACAATATCATATTACATATATAGACTCATTATATATGTAATATGGTATTGTTAGTAATTACTGCATATATGTAGTAGTACTCTTAGTTCTCATAACATATAAAACATATCTCCCCTTATATTACCGTTTCACCAAAACTACCCTTAATGACATCTAATCACTGTTGTCTTTATCCAACCTACTTACTTCTTAATTCTTACAGGCAATTTTTTGCCTGTAAGAAATCGCTTCAGCGATAAGGCTGCCGTTTGTATGTACATACATATTTATCTGTTTTATCTTTTCGAAAAAGTTCGAAATATAGACAGAAGAAAAATCACCAACACATTTTTTTTTCTTTTCACATGTTTATTCTGGTTTGGTTTATTCTGTGTGATTGAAGTAGCAAATAGTGATGACACATTTTATTTTCTACGGTAGTGACTACGATAATCTATTAAATATTTACAAACTGTTTTTTAAAACTTCTTTCTTCAAAGGACAAAATGCCATAACATTGCACATCTTATCTCAGTACAGTTAAATCATTATCAAAATTTTCAAACAAAAAAAAGGTAACAACTGTGTGTTACCTGTACCAGTATTAATAGTATAAGAACTGTAATCAGTAATCAGTTAAAAGAAAAACACTTCTTGTGTTTCATTGCAGTGCACGATACAGAGACATTTATTTCATTTAAATACAGAATGGTTCTGACTACCATGAACTAAATTTAGTGTTACAGAAAATGAACATTCACAATGTAAAATTTTATAAACGCCTTGAAATAATTTGATAAATTGCTTTATTAATTATTCATGCATAACTAAGCCGTTAATGAACCAGCTTCGAATCAAAAAGATTAAAAAAATAACGACCGGAAGAATATGGTTATCTTTTCGCGATTAATCACAAAATTTATTATTCAGATTGTCCGACAACAAAAGATCTACTGAACCTTACTTTTAGTTGCCTTTACAAACAATTCACTCGGTATTATGCGCTTCGTGATAAAAATACCTTGATACTAAATTTAGGCTTTAATAACTGGATAGAAAAAAGTCAAATTGTTCTGACCTAGATAAATATAGTACTTGGTAGTACTTTGCGTACAATATTTATAAATGATTACACGTATATAACACCTAACATACACAACGGATTCAGATCGAAGGCAATAACTCTCAATAAATATCTCAACAGTTACATTTTCTAGAAGCTCGTAGATGCTCGTTGTGTACAAGTAGAATCATCGTTGTCATAAGTATTATTCATTTATTTCAATAGCTTTTAGAAAAAGAGTATTATTAGCTACCTTTTAAAAACAGTCACGATTTCTTTAGACGTAATATATAATTGACACTCTAATTAGTTTGTAACTTAGACCATACGTTAGACCGTTGTTTGGGCGTATCGTCATACGCGGTAATCTCAATCGTATCCGGCTAATCTATCGTCGTTATATTTTGTCCGGTGGGCGGACACCGTTGACGTAACCAATCGGTTTATACTTACATTATTTTTGTTATTAATCCCTTGAGTACTTGTTTGTAATCAGTTTTAATCTGGGAATATGGAAATGAGTCTTCACGCCTCAGCAGAACTGGTTGATGGAATAATATTATGGACCTCCCATCGGATAATGACGTGCGTTGACAGATAGCATGAAGCGGCTAGTAATGAATAAAATATTGATATTAAGCGCCTGATTTTGTAAATAATATTAATACTATTCTATTTGTTCTCATTATTTATAGCATTCATAATGGTACACTGGGACTTTATTTATCATACAAACATATACGACGCTTAATGTTTCTTAATGCATGCGGAATTACTTGCTTAAGAAAACCCGTCCTTAAAATATAATATGTCTAATTTGACTGATCCTAGATTAGGTTATCAGGCAAATTTTAACTTTGGAACCTGCTTGAAAAGCTTATTATTAAAACAAAGATACACAAACTAAGATACCAACAGCCAATCTTTTAAACGTTAATAATATGTGAATAATGATGTATGTTTTACATTTGCCAGTTTTAGCACTTTAATGCTCATTAGTAAATACTTATTTTCCCCTAAAGGCCTAATCGTTAAGTATTTTAGCCTATACTTCTTTTAGCTTCTACTTCCTAAACAATAAAAAATGTAATATTCAAAGCCTCCCTGTAGCCACCCACCCAATTACCGCGATTTTCAACCGTCTTCAAAAAGGAGGATGTTCTCAATTCGACTGTAATTTTTTTAAATCTTTATTTATGTTTGTTACCTCCGATCTTTCGACTGCGTGAACCTATTTCGACGATTTAGTTTTTATTTGAAAGCTGCTGCTTCCCGTGTGGTCCCATTTTAATTTTAATTTTGGTCCAGTCCTGACAATGGCATCTGTAAGAAAACCATATAAGTCTTAAATTTTATGGTAGACGCATGAAGTCGGTTGTCTACTTTTTTAAACTCCGATTGTAAAATGTAATAAAGTATGCTATGAAGTGATGATTCATACATTACACCAAATCATTCCATAGTTATTTAAGCGCCTTCTAAAAATGGAACTTGATATCAAGGCCAAGTGAAAAAGTCTTTATAACTATCAGTATTGCGACCCACAGCCAAAACTAAAGGGCGTGGTTCTATGACATTCCTTAAAGTTTTAAATGCAACAGTTTTTATAGAATAAGTTCATAGTTCAGCCGTTCACTGACGCGGCACTCTTCGATCCGGATCCGTTGAGCCTTGGACGATATTTTAATGGATCGGTATTCATAGTGTCGATTTCATGTTCGTTTTCTGATGCAAATACATTGTTCAAGCGTTGCCCAATATAAGAATGACTAGATATGTCTATTATATCTTGTTATAGTTATTTGTGATACTACAAATAAAGTCATTGTTTGCGAGAAATACTATGTACCTAAAAGGTAAAAAGTTTCATCGATTTTTGTTGACAACACATTGATACACCTACCTACTCACAATAGTTCGACCGGCCTGTTCGTCTAGTGGCTAGTTAATCAAACTGCTGACTGGAGTTCGAGGGTTCGATGTCCATACAAGACAAATGTTTGTGTCCGTTGTTTATACATATGTTTCTAAAGAGTCCTTCGTGCTCGTTCGGAATTTGTCTTTGAAAAAAAGCACAATATTTTTTATTGAAGAAACAATATAATACACCCAGAGACTCTTGCCTCACTACTCCTTACCCTTACTTCGTTATTAATCTTATTAATATTAAAAATGCGAAATTATATTTCTTTGTACTACTACTGCACCGATTTTTATGAAACATTGCATACATATTGCCAAGGTTTCAGAAAGGGACATACTTTTATTCCAAAAAAAAGTACTATTCCTTCGGGTAAAAGAGGGTTCCAAAATAACAAAACGCAAATCCAAATACATATCATTTATCAATAACCGGTTCAGCCGTTTAGCAGAACAAGCCATTCCGACTTATAATTCTTGTTTTGTTTTTTTTAGCTAGGAAGCTAGAGATAGAGCTAGGGGTTTTTTTTAAGAAGCATGAAAATAGATATGCTTAGAAAAAAAGTTGTACAAAAGATAAATAATAGTATAACCATAATATATATTGACATCAGATACAAACATACATAAATAATAAATATATACGATAATATATATAAATAAAATAATATATAATTATATATAAAGATATACACAGCCATATGGTACTTTCTCGCAGGCTACTAAAAAAACGCATTCTTATAGCTTAGCTTACGTCGAGGTGACATAATATAATCATAAACAGTTGATTGTATATAGAATAAACAAGGAAAGTAGTTAAAAATAGTGCTATACGATTGCGTATAAACATTAATCTGCTCTACAAGATATATTTAAATTATGTCTGGCCTGTAGTAGGTCAGATCGTATCGCGGTGTAAAATAGAGCACCGTTATTATATGACAACATTGCTACGAATGATATTTTGAACCTTGAACGCTTACTAATAAATGTCAAAATACCTGTACATGTACATATACAGGTCAAGATTGATTCCTGTCAGTGTAATATCACGGAATATTATTATTATTTTTAAGTTTAAATTTATTTTTTTCTTAAATGTTTAACTAGTTCCTATGCTGAAGAATCCTGTTTTTTTGTGTTTAACCACTTAAATTTTATTATTGGTATTGGTGTTATTGGTATTTATATTTTATCTTTTTAAAATTAATATTCATCATCTACATCATCAATCATGGTAGCACCTGTCTACTGCCATCCATATAGCATCCGCCATAGCACCTGGTCGCATCCACTCTATCCCAGCTACTTAACTTACTTAACCGATACATATCATCATTTAACTAGAAAATTTCATAGTTTAGGAATCATCAATTTAAGACATTGATCAGACAAAAAAAAATCGTAAACCGTAGCTTTTAGTACATTGTCATCTTTTTTTTATATAATATAGGAGGACAGAATAACAGACGGCTCATCTGATGAGTGACAACCGCCGTCTATGGACAGCGCCAACACAAGAGTCATCAGTGCGCTGTCCACCTTCAGATTAATGAGAGATCGGGAAATGGGAAAGAGGAGAGGGGTATGAGTGGAGGGGAAAGATGGGTATTTGGCCCTCCGGTAACCTCACTATTAGCCCCCTCTCCTCTTCCATCGCCTCATCCCTCCTCTCTTCTTTCCTCTCCTACTGTCGCCATCCCTCATAACCTACAAAGGCATTCTCTGTCCTCATATATAATATTAAAAGAAAAACCACGAGTGAACAATGCAACGAAAGCGTTTCTTAGCAACCGGTTTTCTTTGATCTAGCCGGGCCGTTCGTGCTTGCATGGTTCTGCCACGATATTTTCAATAAACCTTTTAACTTAAAAAAAAATAATATGTTTTATTTTCAAGTCTTTAAGTTTTATTTCGTTACTTTATATTCCTCATTCTATTTAGACTGCTTAATTGTATAATCCATGTGTTCTACTTGTAAGGCGTTTTTTATTTGAAACTCACTAGGTACACATATTTAAACATTTTTTTTTATATTGTACAGTGTCAAGCCTTTTCATTATATATTTATATTGGGGGGGTTGTAAAAAATTAAATCCCTTATTTTGTTGTTGGCCATATGGGATTTGCATTATTTTCATAGTGTTCTCTATTCTACTAGTCGACTACTTTGATTTGATACCCGTATAAAGGAGTTGTGAAAAAAATATGTAATCGGTTTTTAGGGGCTACCGTCTTGGATTTAAAATTAATCATATTGTACAATATTCTACTTGTAAAGCCCTTTTTTTTGATACGTAACGATAACGTATGTAAACCGCCATATTGTATCGGTGACTATCTTGGATTCACAACGACACTGAATATAGTAAATTGTATTGTCATCAGAACCAAAAATGTGAACTAAATATCAGATCAATCTGTCAACAGGAAGAGGGTAAAATTTCAACTTACCAAAACCAAATACGAACAGGCTTTAAAAAGGCTCAGTCTCTGGTCCTAATTAAAGGTTCGTATTTACCACATGACTCTCTTGTTCCAGGTGATACTAGTACGCGGTCACTACGTGTCGTACCTACCCTTGTGCTCTCGCAACGAACCGGTGTTCCTGTGCATGTGCACGCCGCTTGCTATGCCTGAAACGCGCGAATGTGTAGTGCACGGTGCCACCAATGTATTTACAACTGTGCATGCCATGGATATGAAGATACTGCATATTGACAGCAAGTAAGTTCAGTTTATTTCTCCTCTTCTTCTTAGTCGTTTCACTTAGCTATCATGATGATGGTTCTCTGGCAGCTGTCATTCTAACGCACTCGCAGTGAACTTTCATCAGCCTCTTTAATCTGATCTACCCAGTGCATTGGTGTTATACCACGCGGCCTCCTACCCTCGTTAGTAGGAGTAAAGCATTCTGCTTAGCTAACTTCGGATTCATAACTGCCGAATAATATGCCTTATTTATTGTTAACTGTTTGTTCCGAAATAAGTTGAAGCTACTCTTGTATATATGTTGTACAAATGTGTAATTATAGTAATTATGAAGTTTGAACTAGTTTCACCATCTTGAACAATGCGGTATGCATAGATTTCATAATGCTAATACTATATGCATTGATTTGAGAAAGGCTTACTTGTGTGTCTTCTTAAAAGTATTATTTATTTTATAAACTTTACAACTGTGTATTCTAACATTAACATTAAACTGACATAAATACATACGTCACACCTATATGCTTGAATGGGATGGGTAGAGATGTAATAAACTTTTTGTATTCACACACACGACACCACAGAATGATATCTTTGATTTAACTTTCTAAAACACCATTTTCGCTTTTAATGTAAACCTTATCTACGGCACGACATCACACTTTGACTTGAGATAACAAGCTCAGCAATTTGTTTAACCTACTAAACTTATTTATAACTCCCACACAAAACTACACGACGTGTCATAGGAAATCTAACACTACGAGTATACCGAGGGCTTTCAAATTGAACAGCATTCTAACTTTCTGATCTCTTCCGATATTGTTTCCTTCATACGTTCACGTCTGTATCCCTTAAGGGGTAGGCAGAGCTGTTAAACACCCACGTTTTGCCAATTGGGTTTCGGTTTCACTACCAATGGACATGTATGTTGGCGTCAACCTGACACACTGTATGCCAGATAGATAATTCTCCGATCACTCAGTCGCTGTTACTACGACACCCACGGGAAGAGATGGAGGGGCCTAATTCTACTCCACCGTAAAAAGCATCTCTCCAGGCCGCCATAGTATGGGTCACCGTACTGCATTGACTAGACATGCAATGAGCATGGTGACCACCACACTTGGACTCCATTCCTTTCCACCCGCAAAGTGGAGTCACTATGGTATTATATAAAGGTTTATATATATATATATATATATATATAAAAATATTCACAATGTGAAGATAGTATTATTTCGAGGTTGATTTTTGGTTTAAACTTTATATCATGGTTATATATGTGGGCATTATTGAGTTCGTATTCAAAACATCCATCACATATACAGAAACTAGATTACAAATACTTAAAACAAGCATCACATAATTCTCACTGATGCGAGGTAGTGTAAACAATAAACAATAGGTACTATACATAACTGCGACACTGCGCTACTGTCCATCACGGGAGACAGATGCATGACAACATCTCTATTGAAAATCTTCATATTCATGGGTGTCGTCACTCGCACAGCCGACTCAATGGCATGAAATAATAAGAAGAGACCGATAATATGCAATAGTAGAGTCCCTTTCAGTTGAGTACAAATAATCTGACATTTTTTATGCAGCTGTCTGTTTGTGATGCATTTATGTGCAAGAAAAATGTGCAGACCTTCGTTGGTAAAAATATTCGTTGGTAAATTTGATTGTAAACGATTTCGATGACGATGAAAAATGCTATCAATTCATTGGACTTTGCAATGTTTATTATTTTAGCGAAACAAGCGTGTTTCATTTTCCTGTTATTTTATACCTTGATTTTATTGTTACACTTAAAGAATCTTCAAGTGTTGAGCTTAGCTTAACTTACTAGCTCAAAACTAAAAGCGCTTTCGTGTCAAATTAAAAAATGTACATATAAAGAATTAATTCAATTAAGGTTCTTCACAAAAAACATAGCCATCGCATAAACCACCGGGTTTTCACTCATTGTTATATTTATTGTCACTAAGTATTCTAATCTAATCTATGCGATATGTTAGTGCCTAGCTCTACACTATAATAAGATCTGGTCTCGAACTACACTTATACTACACCGACTACAATTATTGTTTCACTAGGTGGCAAACAATTTTTTAATGTTTCTTAATACTTTATTCCGTGTAAAACTTATAAGTTCAAAGTATGAAGATCGACACGGATGTCGCTCGTTGTATATGTCATGGCTACAAGTGCAGAACGACAACAACGATGAATGGAAAACCGTAGAAAAAGCGAATTTAGTTAAAAGAAAACTGACACTAACATCACATTCAAAATTTAATAAGGGATTACTTGAAAGGCGGTTGCGGGTACTACTATTTACCGTAACTTGCAAGTAAGGGAGGATTCCCTTTCCAACCTTTACAAATCTTTAAGCACACAGTGCCTTCTTAATAAACTTAACGGCCCATATCTTTAAGAACTAGACTTAGGTTCTTAGTTGAGGAAATCTGAAATCTACTATATGCCAAGCTCTCTTTATGCTTTAATATAAACTCAAGACTTATTCAACACTACTTCAAATGCGCCATATTTCCGAGATATCTGTTCAAGTGTTGAAATGTAAACACAGGCCTGTCACCTGTTCTGAGTCGGAGGAACTTTGCATACAATGACAGCGTTACAAGCTTCTGTGAAACATTGTATAGTTTCTATTAGAGCGGTGCGGAGAGTTTACACCTTTGATATTTTACGCAATTCATTACTCAGTATATAGTTAGCACTTAAATATTACGCAGCCAGCGAGTAGCAATGTTTAATTTGAAGAGCTGTTTGTTAACCGACGAAAACAAAAATAAGTTTTCAGTTATGTTTTTGCCACCCTTGCCTTCTCTTATTTATCAAAACTGTATTATTGATAAAATAATACAGTTTTGATAAAAAAAAATAAAAAACCATTCATCTTAGGTTAGATGCTGTCTAGTAGTTAGTAGCTGCACTATGGAAGTCTACTCTTTGTAGAAAACCGCCGTAAAATACACACATTCTACTAATAGCGTAGTTTCGTATTAGGGTTGCTAAAGCTCTATGGGGTATTATATTGGTCATGTTAGAAAGATAACACATGTGATGCGAGGGTTAGGCTCCGATAACAATTTAGCAGAGCCAATGTTTCTTCATGTAGATGAGTGTGTAAATCTCACAATGAGTTTTTGCACACCTGTTGAAATTTTTCAAAACAATTTTCATTTAACAATAAATCTTTTTAGGATTTTCAGAAATAATTATTTTCTACAAAATAATTATTTTTTATTCTTTTCATCTTCACTGTTAATCGTAATTAATGAACTACTTGGCAAATAATAAATAATGAAACAGGTAAAAAAAACAGCGTAATTCTGAATTTAATTTAGAGACTGTAAATAGTACCATCACCTCAGATGTAGAAGTAGCTTAGGAATTTGAAAACTTTTACACTGATAATCCTGTAAAACCTACTGAATTTTTAAATTCCTCAGCCGCGCGTTCTGCTGCTTTACTCGGAAAGAATGTAAAGGCATGCTCTTTGTAGTTTAGGTTTGAGCATACCAAACCCCAGGCTGTTATAAAAGCTTTTAAAGATCTTAAAATTAAATCAACAGAAGATCTTTGGGGAAGTCTGTAAAAGTCTGTAGTGTTATTATCATCAAAGAGTATTCCCTGAACTCATGAAACACAGTAAAGTAGTTCAAATCCGGCAATAGCAAAGAGCCGAGCATTTATAGGCCTGTGACAATTCTGCCAGTTCTCAGTAAAGTGTTTGAAAAGTTGAGTCTCAATCAAATGTTACGTCACTTTAATAAAAATGGCATCTCTAATGAACAGTAGCACGGTTTCACCAAAGGGCGTTGTGCCACTGACGCTGGTGTCACACTTATAAAGAACATTTTTAACGCCTGGGAAGAAGCAAAGGATGCCATTGGAATCTTTTGCGACCTCTCCAAAGCGTTCGATTGCGTAAATCATGAGACACTTTTGAAACTGGAGCACTATGGAATTAGGAATGCAGTTCTTGATTAACTTAATTCATACCTGAAAGAGAGAAAAGTTCAAGTTCAAGTAAACGGCATAAACTCATTAGGGTCTGAAGTGGCAATGGGCGTTCCTCAGGGTTAAATATTGGGTCCATTCCTCTTTTTAGTGTATATAATGATTAATCCTATTTACTTCTAAATCAACGAACGCAGACGTCAGATGACGCATCATTGATATTTAGAATAGACCGAAACTTATAAAATCTTGACGACGTGTATAACTCTATTCTTCAGGTCCAAGATTGGTTTACTGTTAACATTTTTTTACTAAATGGCACAAAAACCAAATGCATGAGATTTAAATTACCTAATGTAGTGAATGTGACATCATATTGAATGGAGAAAAACTGGAATTTGTTAATCAAATAGTGTTCCTAGGAATTACGCTAGACGAGAGATTACATTGGGGACCTCATATAGCATCTCTTGCGGGGCGGCTAAGCTCGGCCGCTTATGTTGTCAGAAAGATAGTTAGATAACTGTCAGACAGTTAACAGATTTAGAAACCGCGCGTTTGGTCTATTTTAGCTACTTCCACAGCATTATGTCTTATGGCGTTTTACTGTGTGCTGACATCGAATCCATCTTTATCTTGCAAAAGAGAGCTGTCAGGGCCATTTATAATCTACGTGTTGTTGTTAATGTGTGAGCACCATGTATCTATCATAAAATTATTTTATCTGTCCTTGCTTCAATTTAATTCCTTTTACTTATTTCGGTATAGTGTTTTGGGTGCATCGTTTTCACACATAATTTTAATTATATATAATGATTGTATGTAAACAAAACATTTTAAAAGAGTAGCGAGTAAGGTGGAGTTTCTTGCCCATTCTTTTCCATACGAAACAACATTTTGTAATGGGCGACTAGAATCAATTCTATTTAAATGTAAATGTAAATTTACACTGCCAAACGGCTAAACCGATTTTGATACATTTTTTAAAAGGTATGCTTACCGAATCTCGTATTTGCATCAGAATATTTTACATACGTGCGTCTATTTTTATACATTTATTTGTATGTTCATGTAGTTGTAAGATATTAAACGTTTACCTTCGTTAATCAGCATCTTCTTACCCTTCTCCAGATTTTATTGGATGTCGGTGGAATGTGAACATTACAAGAGAATTCTAGGCCTCTCCCATTGCACGCCACTTCGATCTAATTTAGGCTTCTCGCATCCAGCTAATGCCAGCCATTTTGGCCAAATCGTCACTCCACCTGGCCTATTGGCGTCCTTAGCTACGTTTGCCGAGACGCGGTCTCCACTCAAGAACTCGTTTTCCCCAACGGTCGTCGGTTCTGCGGCTGATATGGCCAGTCCACTGCCACTTCAGCCTGCTGATCCTGTGGGCTATATCGATTACTCTGGTTTTCTGCCGGATCACCGAATTCCTGACGCGATCTCTTAAAGAAACACCGAGCATAGCCCTTTCCATAGCACGTTGAACAACTTTGAGTTTGTGGACCAGCGGTACCGTGAGTGTCCACGTTTCGGCTCCGTATGTCATGACGGGTAGGACACTCTCATTCTCTTCATCTTAAGGCACTGTGGGATCGGCGATGAGAAGACTCAACATAGCTTCCAAAATGCTGCCCAAGTTAGCCGAATTCTTCTGTTCACCTCGTCCTCAAAGTTGTTACTACCTGACTGCAATGTCTGTCCGAGGTATATATATTTTTGAACAACTTCCAGAACGGCACCGTGTATGCAGTCCAATCTACTTGGCAATGTATATGACAACATTTCGACAACCATTACTTAGTCACACTAACGTAATAATGCGCAGGCCTATCGCCATCAACCGCGCACTGAATCATCTATGCACTTCTACTCTTTGGTAAATAAGTCGATTGAGTTAATTCACTTTTTAAAGTATACCGTATACTCTAAGGTAACAGGACAAATGAGCGGTATTTTAAGTAATATAAATTACCTTTATGTTGGTTTACTCCAAAGATTTGTACGTACTTTACTTGTTACGTCTACTGTTACGTTATGGAGCTATATTCGAAAATTGCTTCAACTACTCACCCACGACATATTAAAATAATTTTAATGTCTTATTATTTTGTTGTTAAGCAACATTTACATATTCACACATACATGTTGATTTGCATCTGCTACTAGTAACCGTTATTGTGCTGTCTTTAAACACATTATGTAGATTTCAAAGAGTTGGTTTGCGAAGCCACGTAAATATGTATGTTGAGTTAGTTATTATTATGACTTGCGCTTATTAAATGTTCCTTAACGTTTTAATATAGGCACGTCATGTTATTAATATTACGTCATACTTGGTAAAAACGACTGGCCTGTTGATCTGGTGGTTCGATTCCCACTCGGTACAAAAACTCTAGAAACAAAAAGAAAACAAATTTATTTTAAAAACGAATTATTAGAATCGCTTTACAAATGACAAAGACATCGCATATTTCCATTTTGTAGGTGGAACATTTTTACCATATAACATTTTTTAGAACGACGAGTCCCACTTTAACTAAAACCAAATACTTAACAAAATCCACATAAAATCATACATAAATAATCTAAATAGTATCATTGTCAAAATATCTTCTAACTGAAGCTGAGTTTTATTAAAATTAATTCTGTTACCATAACCAGGTTTTAAACAAAAAGAAATACCCAAATATTTTAAACCTGACCTTAGGACGTTGCACTAACTTGTTTTTGAAAATTTCAGGAGACTCTTCTGGTACCTTTATCAGTATATTATTCCTAAACGTTATACAATAAATGTTTAAGCCTACAAATAAGGCCAAAATGTTGATATTAATTTTTAATACTATAATTGTCTACCGTCAAGCACGTCAGCTCAAGAGTTCTTTTTAAAGTAGGTCATTGACAACAGGCATAGTTATATTATAAGCTCATTATATTTTATCTAAATATGAAATTGCCGCTGTCATTCTAAAAATTGACTGTAGATATGTTTTGATTAGCGATGGCTCACGATAGCAGTATAATTAGCTGTTTAATAGACTTCAAATTTGCATTAAAAGATATGCCAAGATATATGGAGTAAATGCCACATTACTATTGCAGAAATAACTACATTTATATCAGTGAATAAATACTAATATATATACATATATATATATTTTTATACTATAGAGGGACAGACGAACAGACGGGTCACCGCAACGGGCAACTCAAGAGTCGCAAGTGCGCTGCCCGCCTTTGAGGGTGATGAGGGATGGGGGATGCAGGGAGAGGAAAGAATAGAGGAGGGATGAGGGATGGAAAAAAGGAGAAAGGAGATGAGGGGAGAGAATAGGAGTTAGGGGGAATTGGGCCTCCGGAAACCTCACTCAATTCAGGGAAATGCAACGCAAGCGTTACTTCACAACCGGTTTTCTGTGAGGCCGTGGTATCGCAGCGGTCGAACCGGCCCATTCGTGCCTAAGCATGGCTCTACCACTGAACTATTTTTTTCTTTATAGGTTGCTCCCCATTGTACTTCATCATGTCAGGAGACTAATACATTTTTGAGGGAAGAAAACAATTAGAAATTGAATTTACTTTAAATTTAACTCATTCATTTCAAATTTGTAATCTCGAGAAGGTAAAAAAGAAAATACACTTGTGTTTTACATTTTAGAAAACGATTACCGCCTTACATGCAGACTGGTTAAGCTTCAATACAATGTGCTTTAGTCTCGTTACTAATTAATGTTAATAAGTTTAATATAAACAAACATTTTGAAGTATTCAAAATCGCAAACGCTCAACAATAATTCAGAATAACTGGACCATTAGACCGAATCCTTTATTTACCATATTCTGAAATACAAGTTCTGGCTGCAATATAAAAGCCACTTACCCTAGTTACATCCAAGTTTTGTTGGAACTGCGCTGCAGAATGATTGCTACGATGGCCCTTAAGAGCTGACAAGCTTCAATTTCTCTAATATAGTGTATAATCTTCCGAAGGAATTAAGCTATCAAAAGAAGTTCTAGAACATAGCACGTTCTACCAAATCTTAAACTCTTCGAATTTATTATAATAGATAGATATATATTATATATCTGTGATCATTATTAGCTGTGTGGTTCTTGGTGGAGTAAAATAGGGCAATCCCATCTGCCGTGGGGGTCGTGAAAGGCGACTAAGGGACTGTTTTCTATCGGACAGTATAAATACAGTCATACAGGCCCCGGATAGCGGTAATAGGCTTGCCCACTATTACTTAAATGGGACTAAATTATGGTTGGCAACAAGTAGGCGATGAAATGCCTCTGCCTAGCCCTTTATGGATTTAGAAGTGAATGTATGTATGTAAGTATATACATATTTATCCATTATCTTATAACTCTATGAAAAAGGTCGAAATTAACCAACAAACAATTGACCGAACGTAAGATACATTAAAAGTAAAACTAATATGAACTTGACACAACACAATCTGTACGGGTCATCGCATCAATCAATCACAGTAACCTTGAACGGCACAATAGCGGGTTCGATTCCGTTTCATAATGTTTGCATAATTGCATGCCTTATTTCATATTAATTATTCCTTTTGTTAGTTCGTTATGCTAGGAGTTAGATTGTTTAAGTGTTTAACATTCACTTTTGTATCGGACTTTAATATTTACCTTTTATTTCTATAGACACATATATTAAAGAACAAAAAATTAATAACCAGCGCGGCAGCTCTCCTTTAAGTATTGATGAACATTTTAAAATTCAAGCAACTTGACATACGCAGGTGCCAATAACCACGTGAATACCAATAACCACACCATGAAGTTGTGACTCTGTCCTTGTTTGAGAAACATTACATTACAAAACATCAGGACATCTATATTAAAAAAAAATGAGTTGCTTCATGAGTGCCCAAATAAACGTAGATTAATATATATTTTTTTCTTGATTATTTATATTTTCGCAAGAATTGGGTAAAAAGGAAGGAATGAAACCCTTCTACCCTATCATTTATATAGTCATCGCAAGTTTTTAAATCATATCTTTTACCATATACAGTTGCTGTATACATTATTAGTCGTAGAGTTAGAGAGTCTTATAAAGGCTCTCAATTTCTACTCTACTTAGGCGAATTAAGTATTGTTTTATATCCTCATCCATGTAGAAGCTACATAAATACTTTCGTACTTCTAGGCGTAAACATGCTATTGATTAAAAATGTATCCTTAACACATACGAGTATGTCCCTTATATGCTTAAATTATAACTGATCAAATGAACATTGTTTTTATTCAGTAGTGAGTGGCATCTGGGCTGGGAGCGGAGTTCGCTACACGGTGTCAGCTGGTACCATCTACTTCATCCCGACTGTTGCAAGGAAGCACAGAGCAAACATCGGTTAAGTGAGTACCTCAACTACGTATTTAGATAAACACAGCACTTAAGGACAGACTGGCTGAGACCGTGGAAACAGTGCGCTTAGCCACTATAAGTAGCATCACATGAGATGATGATGTATCTAAATAAATAAATAAATGTCTAAATTTAAGTTTTAAATAATAAATATTTGTATACAACCTTCATGGTGGTAAATAGGCACATGAGAAATAAGATTGAGGAGCATTTAAATAATACGAATATTTAGCCTTATCATAAACTACAGCCATCAAGCAACAACCTTTAAAAAACCTTTTCTAGATAAAGGTAGATGCAATTAACTAAATATGTAAAAGGGTAGGTAGTTAAGTCCTTAAGAGAATTTTTAAATTTTATTTGTATACCTGTTCTATTGTTTGCCAAGACTTTTATGTATTGACCGACTGTTATATCGCTATGATAAAGTCACATACCAGTCAAACATTAGCATTGCAAAACTAGGACAAGTGTACCATTCTTGCAAAAGCCATGTTGCAAAAGATTATAATCAACTATCCGGAACATCGCGAGTGATCACTCGATAACCTATGACAATACCAAAGCGTTTAACGCGAACTTATCTAAGTCAACTCTACACGTTAGAGAAAGTCGAGTTGACGCGACGTGACGGCTTGTGTGAACTGAACGCCTGACTTTACGTGACCGATTAAATCCACTAAATCAAGCATAAGAGTTAATCCTTAGTGAATTATAAACCGTTACACAAGCCTTACTTGATACTCAATATGAAAATTTAAATTACTTATTCATTGAATGCTATTAGTACATTTAAATAAAATTTTATTTGCTGGTAAAAGAAATCAAGAGTGTTATTAAGAATATATGAAATTTATTAATAACATACGTTAGTATCATGCATGAATAAACTCACACAATTTTTCCTTCGGGGTAGGCGGTGTGTAGTATTTGCAAGTACTTAAGTATAGGCATACTTACTTAATAAGGTACATTATTATTTAAAAAAAGCGGTTGCGGACTCACCCAATTCACTAAAGACTTGAACCCACTGTTTACAAAACATCGCAGTTTATGGGTCACCTAAATACTGTCACCCTTGTTTCCAGAGTTATAGTATCAAAGTTACTTACATATGTATATGTGTTACCTATTTATTATCTTAGCATTGCCTTGCTACTAAATGGTTTTATATTAAACTTTAAATAGATGATGGATCAACATTTACAAGTGATGAATACTATAAAATCAGTAAGCTCTGTAAAGGCGATGAAACGGCCCCTACAGTTGCTGACTTAGTTGATTGAATATGGCTTCATTACATTTAGTGTAAATACCATGTCTATTTCAAGTTAATATAATAATGAATGACTTCAATTTCCATTCGTATTATTATGTCATAAGTTAAAGCGTGCGTAGGCAGAACTCTGAATACAACTCGCAAATCAAATTCACTTGAGCCAAACAAACTAGGAATAAGAGTACAGATATTTTGCCGACCTACAATCCCAGCACCAGCAGTCGTCAATATCTCGAAAACCAACAGTCGCTAGATTGCACAAATGATCGCCTGGCATTAACCCTCATTACTCTTCAGCAAAGCTACAATCACACTTCGAAATAGAAAATTATTCACCTGTCACTTTGACATAAGATTTAAATTCGAATGACAGAATCAACCAAATAACTTTGTCAAATTGGAAACTTACTTGGCAATGCATCGTAGTCGAGTCATCATTCGAGTGATTCGATAATCGGTAATGACAAGGACGGGAATGTGCCTGTGTGCGGTGACCTTTGGAAATTGTATTGGATTTGATTTGACTACATTGATTATTGCATTATTAGTTTTTGTTACTGATGCTTGATACTGCAAATAGAAACATGGGGTTATTCAAAACAATAATAACGTGCTTTGTATAATAATATAGTGACATACACTTCTTTATTCGTCATAGTTTTTGTACGTTACGTTTACATACCTCCTATATTAAATAAAATGTAAGGGAACAATATTATCGGTTGAATATTAACGTACTCGAGAATTCTATACAAATGATAGTACGATTTTCCTTAAGGTCACACAGTTGTATTCAGATGTGTGTGTTGCGTAAGCCTGAATAGTGCCGGAGCAGACAGTGGCCCTTCATCATAGGGTAAACGGCCTACCTAGTTTATATTCAAATAATTATGAATACTATCAAAGAAATTGGTATTCTAATTAATGGTCTACTCAAATATTAAATGTATTATTTGATATGTTAACAATATACGTATTTATGTGAGTTTCTCAATAATAACTTTTATTACTTAAAGTTATTTAGATGTAGAGGGTATCGTTGGAATACTTACATCAGTCCTTGTGACATTGGCTGCAATTGTTTCAATGAATATAGAGCCCGTATTTTGCGTAATTACAATTTGTAGCAGAGTAGTTGAGTAGTTTTTTTATGAGCAAATTGTAATATTAACTGTCATCTCTGGATAAATTTTCTAGAAGTAAAAAAGTACAATATATATACTAGGCAGTGTCGTTATATCAAACACAATTACAATTCCTAATATACAATATTAATAGTTTTCTATTTCAAAAACTTAACAAACAAAACCATTTACAGACATTTAGCATTGACAACTGTACAATCGCAGCAGGAGTTGCAAACGAAATGAAATGCCGTGTAAATATACTGTGATTTAATTACATCTATTTAATCATAATTCTCTGTAAATTATCACTGTACAAAACTAATAAAATAAACTAATAATGCATATTTAAACGTTCTTAGTTTATACAAATAAACACTTGATTTTAGCAGCATAAGCCCAGTGGGTGGATATGTACCTACACCATATAATATTTTAATATTTAATATGTCGGATCGGAAGATTTCAATTTCGATATGATGATGATAATGAAGATGATGAAGAGGATGAATATAGTGGCAAGGCTCTTGTAAATTCAGTGTATGATAAAACAATTTACGTTTTCTTCTTTCTCATCCTCAAACGTAAATTCTTCTTATATTTCGTTTACACATTTACATTCATGCATGAGCTCAAGCATTTCTTCTTTCTGGGTAAGTAGAGGACAGAAGCCCGCCACTTGTTGTATCCTTCCCTCACGAGGTTCCTTTAATGTCATCAAACCTTTCATATATAAATAAATCATATTTTTACAATATTTTCTTCATCCACTCCCGTTCTTTATCGGGCAAAGTTATGGTTTGTTTCGAACAGACATCTTCTCTATACATACAAACAGAAAAACCTAAAATATACCTCAATATTATACAATCTTCTAAACAATAATAATTGGCGGTGTTATAATCTAGCTATTTTTCCATTCATTAATTGCATTAAGGATTTGTAGGTAGTAACAGATTTTTATTTATAATTACATTTTTGTATCTATTATATATTTTTGCTTCTAAGATCTTTTGTTCACTAAGCTTTTGATTGCCCACTCTTAAAATGTAATTGAATTATTTAAACATATCCATATTAATTTAATTTAAATAATCTTGCGAGGTACAAACACTCATTAGAATGCTGTTTCACAATACATTATGGATTTATTGCTTACTACATCAGATATCAGATATTATTATACATGTCTGACTATTAATTGTCAGAAAGCGGCCAGTTAATGTCGTTTCATATACTTCATTAACATAATAATTCTTTGAAATTACTGCACGCTATAGCCGGCGATGAATTGAAATGGTTGTACAGTAAGCAATAATGCCTGTAACTAAACTTAAATTAGATTAGATGTTTGAAAGGAATCAAATCCGATTATTTGCTAGACAGGGATCTGTGATAAGGATTTGTACTGGTAGTAACCGAATAGCTGTTTGAAGATGTTTGCAAAATGTAAACCAGCAAAATGTAGCTGTCTTATGTTACTCTACCTAACGAAAAAGATAATTTTGATCCGAGATAATAAAAAATCTTTAATCTGTGTAACAAATTACAAAAGGACAAATTGGTTGTACTCAAAATTGCCTGTGAGTCAAATTATACCTAGGGTCAAATGTTTTATTGATGATTGTGGATTTCCCAATAATTGTTAAATATATATAACCTAGAAGTTATATAACTATTATCATCTAAAATGGATCTAATCTGACGGCAGTCTTTGAATAACCAAGATTATAACGTTAATTGTTGTGAACTATTAACATGTACATATTAATGAATGAGTTGAAGTAAAAATAGAAGCAAAGTAAATCAAGTATCAATAAAGCACTCGTATTTAAAGTATTGACATAAGAAAACGTTTAAATACAAGCAATATACATACATATATATGTACATATGTCTCGGCCTTTTCGGTGCCAATAGACCCATTTAGTCGGAAGGAAAATGTCCGGGCCACATATCATGCATCATTTGCAAGTGTCATATACCTATCTACACCTGCAGTAGTATTTACTGAAAAACATTATTATCATCAATTATTTTCATCATTATTTCAATAAATTATTTAAAAGATTATAATCATCAATAATTTTCATCATTATTTCAATAAATTATTTTAAACTAATACTACATGATTGTGTTTTTTTAATTACATTATGTTACAGACTGAATTTAAATATTAATTTAGTTTAATTCTAATTATTTTTAAGTCATTATGGTAGGCTTATATAAAAAAAAAACTTGAACTTCCTTAAAAGTAAATAATCCAGAAAATAAAAAAAAATATTTTTAACCACACGTACTAAATTTCCATGTACATATGTATATGAACATAATTTCTCGGTTTTGTTAAGTAGAAGAACCTATGGGTTGTATTGATAACCAAAGACCTACCGCATATGCATTCATAATTGACGTAAACAGTTACAAACGCTTTGAAAGCAAACCAAAACGTATTTATTTACATACCTATTTAAAATAAATGTATTCAAATTACAAAATCACTATTTGCCTCTTTTGAAACTATAAAGAGCGAACGACTATTAAAAAGCAATAAGTAATCATGGAATCGATTAAATCATTTAGATGATGATTACGAATAACTTCATACGAGAAAGCTGTACAAACACAATAAAATCAACCATAAATAAATAAAACTAACAAGCGATACTCGCATTAGCATCGTTAGTATCGATAAACATAGCAAACTGATTGCTTAAACATCAGTAATACAATTCGATACTCAAAAATTTGGTGTGATCGACAAACAAATTCAGGCCTTTTATGATGATTCGTCGGTCGAAGAATTGATACCTTATACGGTAACGCGACTTACGCCCGGTATGATCGTTCTGTCCATTCCTGGCACATGTGAATTACTTTTATAACAACATTGTCAAAATCAAACACTTTGTATAATCTTGAACCTATGCTGACAGCTTTAAACTCTATGCAATTGTATTAGAGTTTGATTTATTTAGACGTAAGTTTTGTGTTTATGACTTACGGTAAGCCACAGAGTTTGTGCATTAGAGGTACTACAATAATCTTCAAATTAAGATCGTTCTAATTTCGGCTCTATTCAATTTCAACAATTCACATAGGGATTAGCGATTGCTAGTATATTATATACTTAATAACAATACATTTTTGCAAGACCTTCTTTAGAGGTTATATATATGAAAACTATATTATAAAAACGTAACAGATATCAAATTATCTTGTTAATTAATCAATAAATCGAAGGCGAAATCGTTGGTTTTGGCGTAGTCGTGTAAAAAACATATAATTTAATGTATATTTTCTTGCTATAGGAACACATAAAGAGAAGTAAGTATAAGTACTAGAGCATCAGAGCGTTTCGTTGCCTTTCACGATCTTTAAAGATCTACTTTGTATAGAATTACATGATTGAAATACTTAATTACTTAAAGCAGATGCATAAGCCACAGACTTGGAGAACCAAGTTCGGTACGGAAAAATACAAACGAACAAAAACTGCTCCGTTTAAAACTAGAGCTGCATTAAATCGCGAATATATAAGCGATGATCTGGGAAGCTCTGCAGTAGTAGAGGGTTTTGTTCAATTACAGTTCTGGTAAAAATACTAATATATTTCTAAATATATACATACTTTAGACAAATTACACCCAGACACAATAAATATTCGTGGCCATAACACAAATATTTGTCAAGGTTGGGAATTGAACCCGGAATCAGTAACCACTAGACCAACAGACCTATCAAACATACATATATGGATGTATGGATGATGTTCTTCATTTATAGAGTATTGTGTCCTAAAATGTTTTGTCGATAAAAAGTGTTAAAATGTTACTAATTTCAAATATTTAACCATAGAAATGTGCGTATGCTTAGCTTCCTTATACATACCTTAATGTGCGTTTTGAAGTTCAATTCATTTCCTGCATTTCAGATTGATTGTCAGTAGATTGATTGATTGATTGGGCAATTGACTATATTATACACAATTTTTATTAGTATCTAATATTAAAGTTCTAGAAATTATGTGTGTAGATTTCATGCAATTATTTGGTTCTCAGCCATAAGAACAAGAGATCCTAAAATATCTTCTATCTGTATATATAAGAGATTTACACCGATATATTGACTCATCACGATATCTCTGGAACCATAAGGTGTAGAGACTTGAAATTTGGTAGGAATATTCCTTTCGCCGAGTAGAGGTCAGCTAAGAACGGATTTTACGAAATTCCACCCACAAGGGGTGTTGCGGGGGTGTCAACAGGTGTTCTAGTATGTATATATTTGGTATAGTCGTATATAGTTGACACAAAATTAAAGGTTATGAAGTTAAAAGGATTTATTTGATGACCGTTGTTGTTTATAATTGCTGTCGAAATCAGTTGATATAATTTTTATAGTCAGCTAAATGGATTTCTAGAGTTAGACGATTCTAAGGAGTTTCTACACAAAAAAGGTAACTGTATTTTCTATTATCTTCTTATTTATTTCCTTAGAAAACAACTCCTGGTATTAGGATTAATTCCTGTATTGCGGGGGACTTTACAAACATTCAAATAACGGTCACCCAGACTCAGAACAACACACGAGGATTACACAAAGTGTTGTTTCGTGTGGGGATCGAACCTATAACACAGCTTGGCAGCGTAGTGGAGAGGTGACCACTTAGTGCACTGCGTCAAATTAAACTTAACTTGTATATACCTTTAACATGAAGCCTATGTGTGATATTCTAGATATGTATATTATTTTTGTCTATCACACTATGACAGCTATCACTTACTTTAGGAAAGTTCTACAGTGGCCTCTAAATTAAATCGATTGCATACCTATTTGCTCTTTGATCATCACTTAAATATAAATTAAAAAAAGCAGTTCGTTAGACTCAAAACTGACCTTTTACTAATTTTATGTATAAGTATGTGTAAAATATGTATCAAAATTTATAAATTCGAGCTGTAAAATACAACGACTTTCAGAATATCAGGCAACAAGCGCTTAGCATGCCTGGTGCTAAGCTAGCTGTAAAGAAGGTTTAAAGCGTATTTGCTATTTTTAAAATGAACATATTTTTTCAACAGTAACCCAATCTGAACAAGAGCGTTCCTGTATCGCATTATTGCGGCTGCAGCGACGTTCGGGCCAGTTCCTGTGGGTTCATGCCGTGTTACAGCTTAAAGACAATCTGGAGAACTCACAGCGACCTGTCATCGTGTGCACTAACCAAGTATTAAGGTAAGAAGACGTTTGAGATTCTAACAAATCATACTGACCTACTAATTCCTTTGAGTAAGACAATGTCACTCGTCAGATGACGGACATTATCGTGTCATTTCATCAAGTCACAAAAGTAACTGGTGTTAAGCTCATACATAGGAAATCTTTTTTTATTTGTTGCGTTGGCCATTTCCTTAAGATGTAAACAAGCATAGCTATTATTACCATCGGAGGATGGAGGTCGGAAGTATCTTAGTAGTAGTTTTTAAAATAATAATATGTTTTAATTAGTGAGCTAAATGCCTTAATAATAGTAAAAGCAAAAGTCTAATGAAATGATACGCAAATTGGTTATTCCAAAAGGCCACAGGCGTTTGCAAAACTTTTAATTGGATTAATTAACGTGAGGCACGTGTCACACGACTGTTTGAATTAATTTAGACTGTTTTACTATTTATATTACTTGTTTTTAATACAAAAAATTCACTTCGAAAATTAACTCAATACATTTTTAGTAGATATCACCGGTTTATTCGTCGCATTATAAAATATCTTGTTGGTTTATAAAGACCACTCCCGCATTAGGACTTATTCCTTAAAGCTTCTAAGAACTTTTTTCCGAGGCTTCATAAAAATTACAATTAACGGACACTAAGAACACCCAAGAAAACCATTTGTGAATTATAAATTTTTCTGTAAAGTGTAAAAAACCGAACCCACGGTCTCAGCAGTCAAGTTAAATAACCACTTAAACAACAAGAAAATCTTCTAAAAGAAACTGCTTAAATCTTTAATGCCAATGTACCACCTTTATGAATCAATGTAACAGAGAACGCTAATTATAGTTTTCTACGAGTGTATTGAATAAGTAATTTTAGTGATCCAGTAAGTTATCTCAAAGAAGTTTTCATATTAACATGTCTCACTCTACGAACTATGATGGGCCATCACAGAATCTCTGATTTTCCACTAATACGTTGAAACAAGATGCAATCTTGTGCTGTTTAAGGGTGAAATCACTTCATCATGGCGGAAGCACGCAATTTTGTGCACACAAATCAATATTTATGGCATGGATTAAATATGCTACAGCCTTAAAATTTGATGTATTTTTATTATAACTATAAGAGCATAGTATATTTTGCGTTATATGTCGTCAAAGCTGTAATAAAAATAGACCAAATTTTAATTCTATAAAAGATTACATATCGTGCCAGTTGGTTAGTTATAATATTTTTCATATAAAATTCTCATTTTGGTAGTACAAAGTGTGTTTTAAGCCTTATATAACGTCTAAATGACACTAAAATATAAGTACCTAATATAAAACAGCGGTTTCTTTTTTAGTCAGTGAAGTAGTAACAAGTTATTACGTTGGTACAAAAATTTATAACCAGTGTCATTCGGACAAATCTAAAGCATCCAAATTTAAATCAACATCACTTAAAGTCATTCTAACTTTGGATGTTTATTTCTTAATTTTCAGCAATAAAAATAGATATGGATATACTTGCTATTATTATGCGAAAATAAATATTAATATCGGTGAAATACACATAACACTACATTATTTAATCTAAACAGGTATATAAAACGCCCATATTTATTAGCATTTGTTGCATTTCAACTAAAATTGTGTCCCATAACGTAATAGGATGCAAGCCTTTTAACATCATTTTGAGAATTAAAGGTAGAAAAATTAGGAGTATATTGAAAGATGGGTAAGAAATGAAAGCAATATTCCCCCTGGAGGGCTAGGCAGAAGCGTAATGAATTCTTACATTTCGCCGATTATAATTTAGTCCCATATACGTAATAGGGGGCAGGACAATTGAGTATACAGACAGGAAAGGGAGGATAGAAAAGGAGGGAAATATCTAACTGAATCAATAATCATAATAATGTAATAATACTAACTTCAGACATCTCATACACGGCCGCCTGATCCCAAAATAAGCAGAGCTTGTAACCAGACTGTATGCATATAATACGTAAATTTCACCCAGACCCAGAGGAATTTTGCTGAGACAGAGGGATTGGGATGTATGAATATTAAAATATACATACCCATGAACATACATGCATTATATGCATAATCAATCGAAACGTTTGGGTCGTGGACCTATAACTCTAACTGAATTATAGGTTCTTGCAGTTAAGTCCTAACAGTCCAACAAAAGCCGTCCTCCGTCCAAAAGAGTCCTCTAACTATATTATCTGTAAATAAATAAAATGATTGATGTACAATGTTACTTATTAATAGTTAGGCCCTGGTAATATTTTTTGCGTCACTGTGCTGCGGCTGCGCTGTAAATCACATTTAAAGTTTCACAGTTCACAATTATTATATACACCAAAACTTAATCGATTAATTGATTCTATTTACATAAATATTAACCATAGTCGATCGTAAAAGTCGGTACAAATCTTTAACAGAGCATTTGTCGAAGCTATCTTAAGATTTTACGTCTAAGGCACTAATAAAAATTTACACGTATTAAAATTGTTATATTTATTGCGAAATACTGGCCCAGACACTATTCGATCAATGTTAACTTCTCAAGTTATCGAAATTACAACTAATTGCAATTGGTGTTTGAAATCAAACATGCTGCTTCCAACAATGCTTTTAATTAATCAACAATAAAAACATTCATGACGTAAGACCTTAAGTCAGTACGTCAATGACGTAAGACCGTAAGGCTTAACAAATGAAGTAGAGAGGTGTGATGGCACGGATGGCAGGAAGAACACGTTCAAAGACATACTTGCAGATCATAAGTATTCAAAGGTACATTAATTTGTGACCTTATCTGGTTACAGGTAGTAAATCCGGTCGGAACGTGCGTCGGAGAGATATATGTACATATGTAAATGAGTTACTTGCGTTCATTCCCCTAAATGTATGTATATTGTAAAAGGATAGCAAAAATACAAAGTTTAATATATTGTTTTGCTAATTAGAAAGGATGCAAGAATATTTTTAGTATATATTTAACAGAATACTTTTAATGTAAATCATAACAAAGTTGTCAGATTTCGTAGATTTAAGTCGGACATATTTTGCTGGAATTTAAAGAATTAAATCTAACAAACACTAATATTATAAAAGTGTTTTTGTAATATTTTATTAAAAATATGTTTAGTTAGTGTAATGTCATAAACTTTGACATCAAACTAAATTATTTCGTTATTTATGCCTCAAAATTTTATTTAAATCAATTTATTTTAAAGTAATTTCATGTCAGGAACAAAAAGTCGGCCCCTTTATGGCTAACTACTAGAATAGCTTTCAACGGGTCAGCTTTTTGGAAGACACCTTTACAAATCAAGACGTGAGATATTTTTAAGTATTACTTAGCTGAGGTAACCCACGCTCTTTTTAACTGATTTCGTGATAACAGTAAACAATTAAAATTAGATAATTAATTTTAAAATTCGATTGTTATATATATAATCGAATCTTAATTTGGCAAATGAGCTTTACTAGATTTAAATTCCTATTATGTTGTGGAACCACATTTAAGAAAAGAAATGATGTTTTATAGTGCAGAAGGTGAAAGAGACTAATTCTTGCATAATGGTCAAAAGACAAACGACAACTGACAGAGACAGCTGATAACATGGACCAGAATGTCTTTTTTTAAGTAAAACTCTTAAAAAATATTAAAACTGGCTGCATTATTAAACTCCTGTCTTCTTTTGTGGACTCTTTAAATATTTTACAGCATTTCACTCCCACTAGTAAGGCAAATTAAAAGAACCTGCATAACTCAAAAATTCACAACTCAAAATTCACCCTCACTTCCATCAAGCCATCTAGGCTCTTGGGCATGATAAAGAAACCATACACATACATTCTAAATATGACATCAGAAAGGGGTTCTGATAAAGAAAGAAAAATTACGCTTAATCTTGGTTTAATATGTAGATAAAAAAGTGGTCAGAACTAATTTGCTTTATTTAAATATGGATTTCATAATTATGATGCTGCTGATATACCGTAGAGTTGAAAACCTCTTTCAAAGTTACTCTCAGATTGCTTTCGCAACTTATTTATACTTCTACTTATTAAGACCCTAAGGCTATAACTAACAACATATAAACCAACTTTAAACTGTGCGATATTTATCCTAAAGTGGGCAGTATTTCTGCTATGTCTAATTTTAATTATGAGTAAAGTTTTACAGTCTGCCTAGTAATTATAAAGCACACTGCAATTTTTACATTTTACTGCTTGCTAGATTTGCTCCATTTCTTAGTCTGTGATATATTTCATATGTAAAATACTACGATTTGTAAAATGTCAGTTTGTCAACATCAAATGGTTCACCTGTTGACTTGACATTAATCCGCGTATTATCTTTTGATCGATTTAGTGAATGATCTTGTAATGTTTTAATGCCATTTGCTATTAATACTGTCACTAAGCTTAAGTCATATTTTTGACACATGCATATTTGTAAGGCAAAACCATTTTTTTATTAATCTAACAGAAACTTGAACTTTTCAAAACTATGAACAAAACTATGAACATTCATTTACATAAATAGAGTTCAACTTGTAAACAATATTAATACCTAAGTAAGGTACCAGCCAAAAAAGGCAGTACTGTTTTATAAACATAAGAATTCCTTTATCCGAAGAGCGTAAGGTATAACAATAAACTCACATACTTCTTACTCAGTTGGCAACTAATTGAGCCCAAAGCCACACTATTAAGCGAGCCGATAATTCCGCAGGCCCACGGTGCGCCAGACTTTGAAAAATTACGGCCATAACTTAACGCGGTCACTTACAGACTTCCCTATTGAGATATCAATACTAGATGACGTCGTACGACGTACGCCTCTCGCGTGAACACAACCCTTACTATGGTTCAGTACTAAGTCGAATGCAAAATTTTTGAATACTATTGTTTGATAATTCAGTTCAATAGGTATTTTATTAGTTACGCTTTAACTAACCAAATAATCCTTTAAATAGTTATATTATATCTAGCCTCTTGTTATGGTTTTGAGTTTGTGTCCCCAAATGGCTTTTAACTCGAACCGAACTGACTAAAACCACACGGTGTGCCACGCTGCTCCTAAAATAGGAGGAATTCAGGAACAGCTTTATTAAGACATCCCTCCTAGCGCCTGCCCGCACTATGCGGTCACCACCTACGGGTAACCTATCAATAAGCAGCCGTGCCCGGAAAGGACCTGCTTCAGTCGAATAGAAAGAGTTCCGTGCTGTCGCTCTGCCTATTCGACGATGACCAGCTGATGCGCCTCCACGGCCTCCAGCCGGGACGACCAACGAGCCATCGGGTCATTGGTCGTCCCGGCCGTCCTGGCGAATGGCCTCACACCACTCGCGCACCTTTTCGGGCGGGGGCCGTCTACCGCTACCCGACCGGAACTCAGCCGTCCGGCAATAAACTTCGGCGAACAGTTCCGTCTCGAAGACCCACGGAGGAGTTCCGGCCACACGCACCCGTGCGGTAACTACGTATGGCTCCTACCGCCTCACCATAACCATAACCCTCTGAGGGCGCCGAAGGCGTGCCCTATTCTGGACGGTCAGAGCCTACCGCAACGCAAGCCCAACGATAGCCATTACGCTGCTGCTTGCGCTTGATTATTACAACAGTACATTTTTATAGAAAAACTTTTCATTTTAATGTGAGTGTTTGGTAAGTTATGTAGATAAAAATTATCAGAGCTTTCCTAGTAATCATTGAGTTCGTAAATTTTAGTTGACACATTTATTAAATCTTTAAAACAACATTTGGAATTGTACTGAAAGGAAACGTTCATGTTATTTACTAATTAATATTGTTGTTAATCTATGCAGTAATGTATTTATATGTAATTTTACCATAGATACAAGGTAATGATAAAGCTTGAATTAAAATAAATATTCATATTATATTAATAAAAAAAAAACTTAAATTGGTTGTTCATGAGTCAAGCGTAAGTTTTGTATGTCTTGTTAATTGACGTTAATAAATACAATCATGGCCAATGCAATTTTAGAAGGCCAATTATGTTCTACTCGTATTTTGTTTACACGACTTGATTGGAATACCCTACATTTGAATTACAATTTCTGATGCTTTACATATGACTTAAGTACTATAATAATCAACGAAATCACGCATTCGCTCACGTTAATATTTTGCAACTCTTAATTACTTAAAATCAAACCTAAAACAAAACATGACCTTTGTGTTTCACAATATTAGTAGTAGATACTCGTTATTTTAGGTCATTGTAATGTTGTTTATTCGACACAAAATGTGATTTCAATTCAATGCCATAATAACAAATATTTTACCCAATTTTATATAAAAATAATCTTACTCCGAGCCGGCAGTAGTCGCTTACCAACAGGTGATCCGTCTACTTAATCGATGTAGTAAATAATGAATCTCATAAAAAAAAAGGAAAAAAATACGGAACTCAAGAACACAGTTTTAGTTAGCTAGAATGTTATCCAATGAAGTCGTTTTACATTTTTCAAATCGAGTGTTAAAACTCGATCGTAAAGCATTAGAGGTATCGTAGTGGAGCCTCTCAGAGAATAAATATTGTAAGGGGGTGATTTATTGAGTCTGGGCGAGGCTTGCAAGCCGATCGGCCGGCCGATGTTGCTATCGGGATGGCTTGAAATATGCCTGCGAAGGGCTATTGTTGTGATGTGAGAAACGGTGTATAACAAGCGCCGCTTTTGATCGATGGGCCGTCGGATGCAACCGTCTATGTTTTATAGCACAAAAATACACGAAAACTGTTAACTAATTTTGTAAATTTGCTCGAGATGCATAGCTGTGGGTGCCGCTCTCAAAAAGTCTTAACAAAATATGTATATGTGGTACATGGTGCTGATGGTGAGGTAAAATACTCAATTTTACACTTTTTTGGTGTAATATTTAGTATATTGGTTGTATACCTAGTACATGCGCTAAGACACGAAAGATACGGTATCTTGTAAATAATTATGATGGGAAAATTTGCCGTCAAATGAAAAGTTGGGCGTAGGAAGAAGTCGTTAATAAAACATAATTTAGTGGTCGTGAAGTCATGCTTAGGCACGAATGGGCCAGCTCGACCGGTGTGAAACAGAAAACCGATTGCTATGCAAAATTAGTGAGGTTTCCGGACTCCCAAATTCTCCTCTCCTCTTTATGACTATTTACATGTCTAATAGATAACAGTCCGATCCTTTAGTCGCCTATTATGACACCCACGGGAAGAAATGAGGTGACTATTCTTCTCCACCAAAAACCACACGGAAAGGAGAATTTAATTGTGAGAATGAAATATTATCACTTTCTAAATATAATTGGTATTGGTCTATGCAGCTAATATCCGCAATTCAACGTCTTCTGTGCGCCTGTTTTGCGTGACAGGGTAAATACCTGCTATTGCTATCCTAACTCCTCAGGATAATTTAGGAAAACCTCTAGTGTTGCCGATGACCTCAGGGAGAGTCGTTGGCGATCTGTTCACTCCAGAAGGATGTGGGCAGCCGTATCTTCTTTCTCCAAACATGCTCTGCGTAGGGGGCTGTTACACCTACACATAATAAACTTGTTGAAAGAATCATGGCCCATTATTACCTGCTCACCTCTGTCCAGTATTTGTCGTGCATTACCCTAGTATGTAGATGTGGGCCATCCAGAAGGAAGGGGACCGATGGTTCAGGACCTATCGCAATCAACTCTGATCCTTTTCTAGCTAGTTCGTCTGCGGCGTCGTTGCGTGAGTTACTGTTTCAGTACTTTTACCTTGGCAATACGCATGTTGTTGTGGGTGTAAGGGTATATTTTGTAGGTATATCTCCCTCAGTTCTCTTTCGCACATCCTTTCCATGAGAAGTTAGGCTTATTGGTCTGTAAGATTCGCAAATATAAAAAATACAGTGAAGTCTGTAGCTAACGTTGAAAAGTCCATCTTTATGATCTAAACAATTTCATTCTATAGTAATATTTATTTCCTCTCTAATAAATAGAAAGTAAATACAGAGCCACATATAAATCTATGTGTTACACTACTACTACACTACACACATCCATAAGGGGAATCTGTGTGACAGAATCGTATTTGTACTCGGTGGAGATATGTAAGACACGCCTCTCTAGCCTCTCTATGAGAGGCCTTGCTTGGGAGTGGGACAGGTAGACAGTTGTGATATTAAAATTATTACTTATTTAATTACACACACACAGCACACTGATTAAGATTTTAGTAAATTTATTATACGAATCCTAAATTTTTATTATAAATTCATTATTCATTACTATTGTTACATTTTCATAAAGAACTAATAAAGTCGTGTCTGAATTAAATTAATATTAGTTTATCTATTTAATGATTTAATTTAACACCATTCAGCAGCTGTAGTTAGCATCTAGATAATAATCAGCTTAAACAAAGTCATTAAGCTCAGCCTACTATAGCACAGAGGTATTCATAATAGCCACGGTAAGCGCTAGTAAGGGCACCTGCACACTTGCAAATTTTTATAGTTAGTATTTGTCTCACAAGACTGTAGTTACACGACAAAACAAATATCCATATTGACGGCCGATTAACGGCAATAAGCTTACCCCCTATTAAGTTCCAACCACCAACCAAATTGAAATTAGCAAAACGTGGGTGTTTTATGCACCTCTGCCTACCTTTTCAGGGATAGGGGCATGAGCGTATGTATGTAAATTTATCTATTTGTAAAGCTGTATCCAAAAAACAGAAAAATTGTTACTTACACACCTATTACAATAGGTAAACGGATGCATGAAAGTACAATATGTGTTGTGGACTCTAGGTGGATGACATTCTTAGTTAGTCAATAGGAGGCTAAAACATCCTTGTTATTAAACAACTATGTTCTAGTCAAAACGCACGTAAAACTGGTAGTCTAGAAGGAGTCTCGTGCATTACATAAATCTTGTGCAATATATAAAAAATCAATCATCTCGTTGGAACCACGACCTCACAATTCAAAGCAGAACTTTAAATAGCTTGCGATCCAAGACCGAAAAAAATGTCACTAGTTTGCGCTATGAAAAGTCGCTTGTGTATTGAAGGGCCTTAGATAATAAATCTAAATTAATTTCAAAGGTGAGTGGGTGACAGTCCAGCTAACCTAGACAATCAGTGGGCACAAAGGGCGGTGGCGCGGCCCTTAAGCACTTAGCTCTTGTTAACAGCGGTACATGTCATAAGCATATTCACTCATATGCATCATGTAGCGTATGTTCTCTAAAGCTCTTTGAAGATAAAAAGGAAAGAAATTTGCTATGAAAAAACAAAAACGATGTTCTCAATTTTGGCAGAGTATAAAATTAGAGACATAAATATATTTTTTATGCAATAAAAAATTACCTTTTTGAGCGTGGAGCATCTGGTTTAGGTATAATTTATTTATATGTTACCTACAGTTTATTGATTACCTGCTAAAGAAAAATAAGAATGAGATATGTGTTTTATGTATAAATATCGGGAAAAAGCGTAAAACAATTATCGTTATTTACTAAATAGGTACCAGACACAAACAGGATTCGTAGATGAATATAACCAGATTTTTTCTATTCTTTAAATCATTCGTAATCCCAATCCTAAATTGAAAGCAACTATTAAACGGTCGCTGTATTCTATAAATTGAACCAAATTTTATGGTGGTGGCTATAAATCCACTTTGCTCACAAGCTCAGTTGCATTGTTCGCAGGATTGCGTCATTTGTCACGTTTCTGCGCTGATGCTCTTGCGCAACTTACTCATGTTGCTTCGTGCTCTCCTCTCACAAATAGTGTTCCTTTAATAATGATCCCATTACGTGAATAACAAATTTGATACCTTAGAGCTATACTTTATATTCATTTTAAACCCAACGAAAACATTTAATTTAAAGCCACTCGAGATTAGCTTTTTTATGGTATGGACACAACTCAAAAGTACACTGTCTGTCTGTCAAGTGTGTCTGTCTGTAAGCGGGGAAGAGGAGAGGGGGGTTGGGCCTCTGGAAACACATCCCAAGCATTACTTCACAACTTTTCAGTGAGGCCGTGACTTAACTCCAGTCGAGTCGGCTTGGCATAATATTAGTAAGATAACTATTTCAGTTGTAATTGGTTCCTTGCTTAAAACATATTAAAAGTTGATTGACTTTTTAATTTGCAATTGACTCTGTAGTTACTCAGGGAATCTTCATTATATTAAAAGAACAAGAATATTTGTACAAACAATTTCACGCTTGTTTATAAACAACTATGTATGTGTCTGTGATACGGTGAACGACAACAAATTGTCAACATGTCGGCCGCCTACATCATGTCGTAGAGATTTATGCGTTCGGGCCGCGCGGACGCACAAATTGGCGGGAAACTGAGAACACGGACGGATACGTTGATTTCCAACATTCCATTAACTTAGTTATGCATAACAAGCACCGTATTATGTAGGCAATAAAAAATACTAACTAGACTGACAAGGAACCTTGGAAATTATCTTTTAAGGATCTAAGCTTTAACTAGGATCTACCTACGACATTTTGTAGTTGCTAATAGAGATACAAGCATTATAATACACTTTAATCGTGGCCAATCTTTAGATGCTAAGACGGAACAATAAATCATTATTCATACTCCAAGTCCTCTGCGTATATAGAATTTAATTATAATGTGAATCCTTACTATAATTATTTTTCTTATGTACACATGTATAATGTTTGTCATACAATATAAGTTAACAAAAGGGTATTTTATATATATATATATATATATATATATATATATATATATATATATATACTTGTTCATGTGATTGTCGGCAGTTTATTTTCTTTATGCTATTATTAATTTCTCAAATCTCCGCCGCATTAAGTCCGCCATTGTACAATCATTCTTTGTGCAAAAAATATTGAAATCATATATATCCCCGAAGGGGTAGGCAAAGACGTCACAAACGTTGTCATATTACTCACCCCAATTAAGTAACAGTGGACATCGACACCCACAGGAAGAGATTGGGTAGCCCTATTCCACTCCACCGAGAATCACACGGCTATATGTTTGATAGCAAATGATATTTAATAAATCATTCATATAAATTATTAAACCATATTAAAAAAATATATCGTAGATAACATATCAAAATGCCATGCTATGAACTTATAACAAAAGAGAGCGTCATTCTAAATTTGACTTTCCTATTCACTCCTTGACACTAAGTTAATATTAAAAAAAAACACTATTTTAAAATATAATTCACTGTTATTTTACAAACATGAAATTAATGGCTTCTAAAGTGCATAATTTACTTACTGTTTCTACGATATCTAGACGTACAGTCGTAAAGCTTTTAGCATAAATAAAATGTTTGCAAAAGCATGTAATAAATCAGCGTTAGTTCAGTGAGGTCAAGTTCAAATTATGCAGAACGTGTGTAAACAGCGTAAGATAACGTTTTATCCGTTCGCCCTTTTGATTCCTACCCTTCACATCGGATATCTTCTCCCTCTTAATGCGAATATAAAACCGATTTGTCGCCGTCCAACACATATCTAAACTTTGATGTACTGTCGTAAACAAATGTATGTAGTTTTGAAATACATTTTGGATAATCAAGTTTATCTGCTTCAAAGAAGTAAAGTATGTCTAAAAGAGCTAACATTTTCGAAATACATGTTATTTTTATTTAATAATTTTTATTTTGAGCATATAAAAGTATTTAGGAAACGCCATTGACTCTAAATATGCCTATGCCTACTAATAAAATAAGCTGAGAGTATTTTATTTTATTTAGCGGCCTTAAGTTACCGTTAGGATTGGAGCACTGATCATAAAAGCGTGTAAAGCTGCTCAAATAAAATGATGAATGGGCGATCATGTTAAAATCTCAGAAAAACATGGGTGAAAAACCTAGACAGACATAAGTGACTTCGAGACAATAAAGATGTTGATGATGGTGATCACCATGTCACGCATATTCATTTCGGGGTGGTACAATACCACCTTCTAGAAAGTCTTTCCGATATGTTGTTAATTTGTCGATCTATTAATTCTCTTTAGGGTCATATTGTTATGATATATATTTACAATAACGCAGACTAAACTTTTTGTATCCTACTGTACCTTTGTAGGTCCAGAGCTGAGTCCAACTATGTGACATTTCCCTGCGGTACTATCTAAAGGTTGCAAACACAAACGCTAACTGAACTCCCGCGAAAGGTTACATTAACTGCAAATTCAATACTGTGTGTACACTTTGCCTTACCTACAGTCATTACAAGCCGTTTGTTTAAATGTTCTTCATTTTGTCTACAATCGGAGATGTATGACGTTGATAACGTATGTGTGTTTGTATCATTCGTTAGTTAGCAGACATTACGTTGTCAACTAACTTTATTGCTAAATCGTTTACTTCGACAAAATAGCGATTCCTGATTGCAGAAGACGATGCGACGATACCCACAAAATTAATTATGCCTAATTAGACGAAAAGAAGCCAAAACAATGACAATAGAATGTATTCTTTAGTTTTAGGTTTCATTTTGAATAATCTAAAAGAATATGTAAAAAAAATATTTACACAGATTTTTTTTTGCTACGAAGTTCTGCAAGCAGGTTTTAAAACTGGAATGCCCCGAGAACCTGTTATTTTTTCGATTTTACCAACTTTATCAGACAAGAAGCTCTCGTAGTCTTAGTTTAGAGATGAAAACTCGTGTCCAGTCCTATTCTCCTCTCCTTGAACCTCGTCCGACCCTTTTCAGTAACAGTAATAAAACAGTTTGTAGTGAACTATAGAGTTGAGGCACTTCCTCTTCCAACCGGCTTTCACCCGCTGCGATAGCGTAAATTATTTTGTCTTTCCCTTCGGGAACAATACTTTTATTTTGGCTGAAACGTACCTGTTCTTTTTTGTACCCCTGGCAATGTGTATGCAAAAGGTCAAGGTGATAATCGGCACAGTGATTAAAAATTGAAAGCATAACATACAAATAAACACATACATACATACACTGACACACGCTTGAGTCCCAGAAGGGGTAGGCAGAGGCGTAATTAACGCCCACATATTGCCGGTAATATTTTACTCCCAATCACGCAATAGGGGTCAAGCCTATTGCCGTCCGGGGATACCCGGAGACTATGGAAATAACGTGATATAAAATTGGGGTATATTGACAGGAAAGGGAGGACAGAAAGGTTCGGAAAGGGAAATTGCTTATACACCTGAATTGGGGAGTATAATATAACCGTACCGGGAAGTCCGACTCCTCTAATTATCACAATTTCGCATTTCTTTTATTAGTAAGGATATTAAAGAGTAAGCATTACTCTTCTTTTACACAAAGTATAAACCACCTAAATAACTTAAATTCCTTCTTCCCTTATCTACAAAGCGATTTGTGAAGGACCTTTAAGATATTCACTACATTCGATGCAGAATAATTTAATGTGGCTGACGCCTATTAGTGTAATGGAACAAACTTAAAACTACTACGGTACATAATTAATATGGCTTAAGAAATAGCACTGAATATAAACATTAAACTTTACTGCTCCTCTTTATTGTTACTAGTAATGGCTAAAGCTTGTAACAGTGTCGCTTAGACTAAAGCTAATTCTTTCCAGTTATATCCAATAGCCATTTTAAAGCTATTTTAATTGTTTAAGTCGCTCATAATTTACTGTTTATTTCTAGTTCAAGGCTCTTATTGACTTGAACAACTGACACTTTATTTATGTAAGCGATATCCAACCCATTTGTGGCAGGTAGGTAGATATAAATAGGTATACTTAGCTTTTTTCCATTGAAGAGTATTTATTGTTTGTTTGTATACAAACTTTAAAGGATGAACACTTTACAGTTTGAGATCTTACGTACCAATAAGCTAACAACGCTTAAATGCATAATACCCAAATATAAATGTTTTTAGTATAAATATATAGAATAGTAACAAACCTACTATTGATTTAAAGTGTATAAATTTAACGTCTTAATCTGCTAAAGTAGGTGGGTTATATTGGGTTTATACTTATAGGTAGTAAGGTTTTCTCACAAAGTCAAATTATCTGAAAGATTTATGTATGATGTTTCTTTGTCACGCCCTAGAACCCGGATATTTTATAAAACTCAGGTGCAAAGAAATTTTCAATATTTTGATATATAATATTTTTATTCCATGTTTCTCTTATCGTTTTACCATATGTGGAATGTATGAAATGCATACAAAATTGATAATATAAACAATAGATTCTGTAACTAAAACTAACCCTTTACAAAAGTTCAGTGGGGCAGTGAGTTGTTCATTGAACATACAATCGACTTCTCATTGCTTCGTTTTCATTTGATCCCCGTGACTGGTTCCATTAGCGTGATGTGTGTGTTGTTTGTTTGACACTATTTATAAAAAAAAATAGGTAAATCGTGTGATGCTACAAGTTCTGTATCCGTAATGTTTGGTTGTACCATAGCAGTATTTACAATATGTTAATATCAGTCTTTGTATATGACTGCACTGATGGCGCAGTGGTTTATGTAAGTGGTCACCTCGCCACTATGCTACCGCACCGAGTGTTGTGGGTTCGTCCCTACACGGAAAACACTTTGTGTAATCCTCAAATTCTTGTTCTGAGTCTGGGTGTACCTTGTGTTCGGTATTTGGTTGTTTATAAAGTCCCCCACGATACAAGAGATAATCCTAGTGCGGGAATTGTCTTAAAAAAAAAGAAAAATATATATGTATTTACTTTTTCAACAGTGAACAAGAAGCTGCCGTGATGAAAGCTAACCCTTGGCTTTACCATTACTATGCAGTGCAATCCAAGCTGCATTACGGTTTGGCATACGAAGCGGCGACGAGAATGTATGGGCCTCCACCGCCGGACATCCAAGTCTACCCTCCAACAATGCAGTACACATCTACACCACCAGTCTGCATCAATGGAAACCAGCCTGTCATGATGCCAAATCCTGGTATCCAACCTCACATTCCACACGTCCCGACACATTTAGCGCCAGTACATTATGCCTATGAAAGACCAGATACCGGACCTGTAGATTATTCAGTATCACTGCAAGAAAACAGGTAAATTATTCTACTTTCTAATTTTATTGAAACATATATTAGACACCTGCAGTCATAAGTGCGCTGCCCTCCGTTCAGTGTGATGAGGGGTAGGGGTTATCGGAGCATGGAAAAAGGAAAGGTGGAGTTGGGCCTCGGAAAACTACACTAATTTCGTTGTCCTTCACTACCGGTTTTCTGGGGGGCCGTGGTATCGCACCTGTCAAGCCTGCCCATTCCCACAATAGAATAAACTGTTCAAGGTACAAATTCTATTTATTTTAAATTGTGTAATTTAAACTGTGTAGTGTGAGTAGTGCAATTCACTCCGACCTCATACTGTACATCAAATATATCATTTTCGGCATGCGTATGTAATTAGTTATGTCTTTAAATTATTCTCGGATTGATTGTTATAAGCCACCTCAGTAAGACCGAAAGAAATTCCACATGTGTAACTTTAGGTTTCTATTCCAGATACCACAGTATACGGATAGAGGATACGAGGATCCAGCCTAATGCTAAACGGAAAGCAAAAAATGTAGATGAAAAACCAAACACGCCGATTTCAAACATGTCTCCTCGGTGCACACCTTCAACAGTTACTTCTGGCGGAGAAACACTTGTAGCAATTACTGCAGGGTCAATTGCAAGTAGGCGACCAGGATCAAAAAACTTCAGTATAACAGAAACAGAAATGGTTGACCAATGGAATCCAAGTCCCACGTGGTCGGAATCAGCTTTACAAAAGGTGCCCGATGTCTGCCACCAGGACTTGAGTCCTTACGTGACAACGACACCTCCTACTCCGTCTGGTACACCCACAGCCTATACACACAATAATTACAGTCATACGTTCGTATTTGATTGGTCTCCAGAACAATATGTTCCTCATACTAATAATAGATGTAACACTATAACTACAGAAAGTTCCTATCAAGAAACATGGAATAGGAGTCAAAGGACAACGTTCGCTAACAATGCGGAGAATTCAGTAGATGAAAACTCCAATCCTAATAGAATAAGTTTACCAATGAGGGTCAGTAATCCACCGCCAGCGTATATTGCATCTAGGGAGGATACGCTTAGAAGGCAAATTGGTAAGTATCTACATATATTTGAATTCAATGAATAGAATTTTCAGTTATCGCGTCTACTGTTCGAACCAATATTTCGTATCTTAAGATAGTTGGAATCTGTTTCGGAGTGCAGAGATTGTAGATACATAAATAAAGCAAGATAAATGTGAAGCCGCAATGCCTCTACACAACAACACTAGATAAATTGCCAACATATACTAACATACATATTCTTATTTATTATAGATCACCCGCATCCAGATTCGCCGGATGCCAAAAAGCCTGCATTATAACCGTAGCATAATTTCATATAATTTCTATAAGTAATTTGTTACCTTGTAATAATAAATTTTATTAATATTAGTAAAAGCTCTGGAACTCTCCTGTGATCTATGCGTTATTAAGATTATATTGTAAAATGATAAATTGTTTGTATATAATATCGAATATTGAGAATTTTGTACAAAATATTTTACACTTAGGTGTTTAGCTAATATTAGAGCATTACCATTTTTGTGTGTACGATATGTAATATTTTTGTAAATACTTTTAGTAATTTTATAGTACGTACTCTGATACCGTCCATTGCTTCTTCGTATTAGATATTACAAGTTATGTTCATAAATTATACACAAATGCAATATATCTTTTGGTATCGTTCCAATACGAAGCTGCAGCTTACTACTGAATAAAACAAAAGGCATTCAGATTTACTCGGTCTAATTTCTCCTTCTGCCTTTCAAATACTAAAAATATGCCGCTAAATTATACATTCATGCAAACATTTTATTTCTTTTTTGGATTTTTCTTACCGTTCAACCTAGTTTTTTCGAACTGAGGTAAAAAATCCTTAAATAAATACCTGTACTAATATCTATATGTGCTTAAATGCTAGTGCAGTCTTATAGTTGTAAACAGCATTAGTTAACTATATATCGAAGGTAGCATTCTCAAAAACTCCATAATGAATAACCTATAGAATAATTTTATCAGATTGAATGTACTTTTACTCTATGTAGTTCGTAAAACCTTGATGAACAACCCTTACATGTAACTCCGTCCAGTATTGGTACTATTAGAATTAAGAATATTGTACAAAATAGTCTGTAAATTATGAAACAGGAAGAATTCTTGTTACAGGAGACATATCTAGTTTTTAATTTATGATCACTCTTTGTTGATTGCGTTTTGTGAAGTAAAAATTATTACAACTTTGAACATTTTGTTTCCTTTCTCAGAAGAATGATAAATAAAAGAGAATACTATATTAATTTAGTTTTAATTAACTTAAAAAATTAACGACACTACCCAAATCAACAAATACGTCTTAGAACTTAGTGGTTAATCGGGTCTAAGACGCATGTTCCTCAAAAGGCATAGGTCGCGCGCAGTATCCTTTCTTCCATATGGAGTGGACAGATCATATAGTCTCAGAATCAAACCTATATTAAAACCATCTGGAAGACATTTAATCAAAGTCGGAACAAGTTCACTTGGCATTTTCTGCAAAACTAATTGTGCCCTGTCATGTCCACACTGTACCACATAAATGAGAAACTGCAATATGAAATCGGTTTGAGGTGTGATATCGCCATTTCTTCCAGCTAATTGCGAAAACGAAGCAAATAGAGTTTCTAATGCAGATAGTAGGGGCTCCTTTAAAGAAATTCCAGAAATACTCTGCCCTTGTGTGTAATACATAGGGCTATCAGTAGAGTTATCATTCATACGTCTTATTTTGTTACTTGAGCAGTGCTGATCTAAATCTTCAGATTCATCATGTCGCCGTTTTCTAGTGGCTGGAGGTTTGTTAGAATTACTATGTTCAAGAGCAGCATAAATGCAATAAACTACAAGTTTAGCCAATATTGCTGATTGAGGTTCTACTAATTCTTCACTCAATTTTGCATTATACAAATATTGAGGTAAAACATGCAGTATCAAAGCCTCAGTACATTTTTCAATATCCAAATGAAACATAGCAATAACAATATCCACTGACCTATCTAGATCATCTTGGTAACGAAACTTCAATGTTTCATTCACTAAGTTTGTTACAAACCATATAGGTCCAGTTGTATTTAAAAGACTTTCTACAATATGAGAAGCATCAATATGCAGGTAACCTCTTGTTTTAATATCGTCCCAAACAGTTTGTAATTGCTCTAAAATAGGCTGTCTTGAAATAATGTTATGTGAGAGTGTCAACACCTTGGCTTTTGGTAGAGAAAGGGGGTGAATATCACACTGCATCTTCCTTATAATTTGTGCCATCAAAACACTTCTCTCTTGGAAATTATCTAATTGTTTTACCTCAACTTCAGTAGGTGATACTAAGAACTGTTGTATCATGTTAATAGGCTTCAAAACTGCATCTTGGTGAACTACATTAAGATATGAACATAGCCACACAGCAGCACATACTGCTAGAGAAGGCATTTTTTGTCTGAGGGAATCCAACATAGTCTTAACTTCTGCTGCTGAAAGAGAACCTTTTTCCCAGGCAAAAAGAATTTCTTTGACTACTCCACTAACATTCATACAAAGATCGTGAGGCTTAATATTGGTATTTTTGAAATCAAAATCTGGAGCATTTAAATGATGAATAAATACATCCACAAGTTGTGAATCACACTTCTGAAGAATTTGGTCAGGAGATTTATGAACTCCTTGATAAACCATACACTCTTTAACCCACTTATCAAAAAATGAATCTCCACTTTCATCAAGAACAGCATCTGCCCCATAATCTTGTACTATAGAGCATAGAATTAAAAATGAAATATCAAAGATATTGACTTTAGACTGGGAAGCACCTTTCTCACTAGCGGCTAATAATGCAAACTCATTAAATTTAATCAACCTTGAGACAATCAGTTTTATTTTTCCTTCAACTATAGCAACTGCAAGGATTGTGTCTAATGTAGCACCCCCAACAATTTGGCAAAGCATTGCATACAATGAGTCATGTGTTTTATGAAAATCACCTCCCATTGTTTTTAGAATACCAGCTAACGTTGGTTCAGCCCTAGTTATAAATGATGGCACAGACCCTTGAAGCCCAGTAGGTTCTAGTTTTTGTAATTTAATTTCTTTGTTTTCCCTCTTTTGTCTGAAGTATGCCATATGATTTTCTGAGACAACATTTAATTTCATTAAGGGTTCTAATAGTGATATGATACTATTACATGAGTTTTTTGTATCAACTATATCCAACAGTGGAGTAGACTGCAACAACTTTTCAAAAGCCTCAACAACCTCAATAGAGTACTCATTATCTTTGATTTTGTTCCCACAAGCATTATGTAAAAAGTGAATCACTTGTGGTATCTTTAAAAAAGTAAATGCTGCCCACAATGATTGTTTTAATGAATCTTTACTTGAATCATTTAATGAAATGAAACAGGCTCTAATCAATTCACAATAAAGTCTTGATAGAGAATAACCCTTAATTCTTTGTACCATAAGAAGTTGATTGGATAGAGTCTGCAAGTCGGCACTTGGATTAGCAAGTACATTAATAGCTATCAAAGCTTGTAAACAGTGAGTGATTGGCTCAGGTTTAGTATTCAGTGGCGCTATTTTGTCAATATCCATATTACAAATTTTCTGTAATGTCTCATGAATAGTAACTGGAGCTTTAAATTGTGTATTCATCATCATAAATGCAGTTATCTCTTGGCATTTTTTTGTAACTTCATTATATTCATTTGGGTCATTCTGCTTAGCTAGATAGAACATTGCAAGCAAGAAGTCAGTGTTCACTATAGAGTTTAGCAGCAATGTTGACTTTTCAAGTAATTCTTGACTTTGAATTGGGTTTGATGATGGATATTTACTAAGAGAATAATGATACACTTGCAATAGCCATAAGATTATTGATGAAACTGCATATGCCAACACTTCTTCCTCCATTTTACCTCGACATGTTATACCATCAAGAAAACTTTCCATAAACTCAAGAAGGCTAAGAATACAATGAGGCTTATGAAATGCATCAAACTTAGCAATCCGCTGTAACACCGCAGCGTAAGAAACCAAGTGGGATGCCAGAGAATGTTTCAAGTAGGATATTACCAGTTGATTCGCTCCACAGCCTACCATTGCTTGCTGAAGAATACAATCAGCAAGGTTATACAGGTCACCGCTGACGCCTCTTGGCAGTATAGTCTTGATATTGATACCCCATTGAATATCCGTCCATCGTTCTCTCCAAGCTTTAAGTATCAATGCTTTCAGAGAGCTCGTTTTACTTGTTACTTTTGACGCATCCATTGTACCTATACTTTCCAGAATTTCACTAAATGATATAAATAAATAACAGTATATCCACTTTAGCACTTAGTCATTCTTGAAGTAGAAAATAGTTTCATTGATTATTTTATTCACATATTGCAAAAGAAATCATTTTTAGACAACCAATAGAATAACACCCAAATGTCCCAAATCGCAACATTAGCAACGATTTATTCGATTCGTTTTCTTTGTACATCTACATTAGTACTTGCTCTACCAACCAACATTGACAATCGAAACGGAAACTGACAGAAAGCAGAACAATGAGAACTGACTGAACTTGGAATCGTTATAACGTTTAGTTTTTGCATGTTGACCAAAATACTAATTTTCGATTTTATACTGTCATGAAATCCTGTAAATATTGTTTCGTGATAAGCTTAATTAACAAGATCATAATGTTATATATATATATATTATAATATATTGCAGTAAGCTTCAGAAATTAATCTTTATTTTTTTCACTGAAACGTAGAAAGATATGTAGTCATCATAACGCTTTGTCAAAAAGTTAACCCTCGTGGTACGGTTTGTTTACAAACTTTGGCCGTACTAATATTGAATATTAAAATGAGTTTCACAAATTATCAAGATAAAATAAATGAAGGTGATACAGTTATTTTATATCTTAGTAATAACTTATATGCAATAGATGTTCAACGTGAAATAAAAAATAAAAAAGGCGATCTGGTCGACAATGTTTTTCAAACTCCTTATGGTGCATTGAAAGTCAGAACTCTAATTGGAGTGGACTTTGGAAGTCGAGTAAGTCTTTAAGTAGTTATTATATATAGTTAGAAATAAAAAAATCTGAAAAGTCTTAGTTAAGAACTGTGCTAACCTTATATCTTGCGCAGCATCTATATAAGCAAGTAGTTATTTTTAAATTATCCAAACCTTCTAGTACAAACCTAAAATCTTTCTTATTTACATAAATATCTTGTCAGAGTAAGTTAATTTTCAAAAATTCTATTTCTTTATATCATCAAATTGCTCCACAATTATTTGAAATAATTGAAAAGAAGTTATTCACTACATTAACACAATGTTATTACTTTATGTGCACTAATTCATAAGTTGTATTACTAGGTGGAGCTGTCCAAAGGATGGGGCCATGTGTTACAACCTACTCCTGAGCTGTGGTCTCTGACATTGCCTCATCGAACACAGATTATATATACCCCTGACATCAGTATGATCCTATTGCAACTTGATTTGGTGCCAGGGTCAGTTGTTATTGAAGCAGGTAAGGACTTTACTTAAAAAAATAATAGTATATGTGTTTAAAATTTTAATTATTCAAAAATGCTAATATTAAAATTACCATACTGTTTTTACTGTCACTATTTTTATATTCAAGATGTCCAATAAGTTAAAAAAAAAAACATTTTACTATCCTTTTTTATATAACTCTTCATATTGCAAAATTGTATATTGCAGTTCTATTTGCTATTGCCTGTTCTATTGCTTTTATGAACTATAATTAATTATACTTATTATTATGCAAAAAATATCTCAGGTACTGGAAGTGGCTCCCTAACCCATGCTTTAATAAGGAGAGTTAAACCTCATGGCTTCATCCACACATTTGACTTCCATGAGCACAGAGCGAGAATTGCTCAAGAGGAGTTTGAAGCACATGGGTTAGCCGACTTTGTCAGTGTAAGTTTACTACTGTGCTTCTCATATTTTAGTCAATTTTTCTTTCATGATTTTAGTTTTATCAGATACAGATAGTAGTTCTGTTCTAGAAAAAGTATTGCATACTTAGCAGAATATCTTCAGAGGGGAAAATGGTAACAAGATTTTCAGTTTATATAAGAAATTGTAGAATGCAGTATGAAAACAATGTAAAAATTATTGCTAATATTGGTGGCAAAAACTTTGGGTTAAGGACACATTCACAATTTCATTGAAAACATTTGAAAATAAGCAGTCTTTAGAATTAAATTATGACTAAATGAAACAGAATTGAATGTAACTAATGGGAAATCATTTTGAGGTGCTTTTCTAAAAAATATACTGAACAATTAATTACCACGATAGGTTAACAGGACTCACACTATCTGTCAAAAATTATTACATATACCAAAAGACAGATTACTCTTTGATCTTGAAAGGATGCCAATTTTATTACAAAAAATTACAAGCTTTTATTACTTAAAAAATAGTTTTCCAACGCCTCTTTACGTAAAATTGTCAATCGGTTGAGTTTGAATGCACTTTTCTGTGTTAAATATCACACATTCGTTAAAAAAAATACCATAATTTGTGGGACACTTAAACGAAAAATGATGGTCAAAAATTACTAAACACTATATATGAATATACATTCAAATATTACTATCTATATCTCACATAAAAGACCAGCAACGCACTTGTGACTCTTCAGTAGCGGATGTCCATGGGCGGGGGGGGGGGGGTGGATATTCACTTACCATAAGTTAAAAAAAAAACATTTCCGCAATACATGTTATTGTTACAAATAGATTATTATAATTTACGTAGTAAATATTATTTTGCAGATAAAATATGACATCAAAAATAAAATTAAGAATATTAAAAGACTTTCATAGTAACTTAAAGTATAATTTTTTTACATACATCCATACATAATATCACGCCTCTTTCCCATAGGGGTAGGCAGAAACCACTTCCTTCCACTTGCTACGATTCTAACATACCTTTCTCGCTTCTTCAACTTTCATTCCGTTCCGCATACAGGCTCGTCGGTTAAAGGTACTTTTGACCTGGCCTTTGCTTAGAGTTTCTTGGACTTCAAGAACAGTCCAAGAACATTCGCCTAGGTCTTCCTCTTCCGACAACTCCATTTACCTCTGCCATATAAATACCTTTTAACCAACCTTTCAACCTTCTTTCATTCATCTTTTCGATATGCCCGAACCAGTACAGCATACTTTTTTCTATTTTAGTCACTACATCCCCTTTCCCACCACACTGATCCCTTATCACACTATTCCTCACTCTGTCACTCAATTTCACATCAGCTATACTCCGCAATGCTCTTATTTCTACCGCATTAATTCTACTTTCATGCTTCTTTTGCCATACCCAACTTTCGCTACCATACATAAGTGTTGCCACCAACACACCTCTATGCACAGCCATGCGAGCCTTCACTGAGACTCAGTGGCTGGTCATAAAAGTATGCAATTCGCCATTGATCGCATTACCCGCACTTCTTTCTCTTCCACAACTTCGTTCTATATCACCATCACACTTTCCGTCCCTAGTAAACTTTGATCACAGATATACAAATTCATCCACTTGTCCCACTTTTTGACCACCTATTATAATTTCACAAAACGGTCTATTTTCATCTCTCTCTTATCGTCATCTCATCTTGCTCACATTAATTTTCATACCCTTTCTTTCTAATGCCCCATGCAAGCTTGTTACCATCTCCTGTAACTCCTCAGCTGATGACGCAAGTATTACTTGGTCATCCGCATATAGGAGACATTTGACGAGTATTCCCATTCTCAAACCACATTCTTTCCCTTTCATTTCCCTAAGACAATCATCAATGAATAAGCCATGGCGAAGCTACACATCCCTGTCTAAGACCTTTCTCAATCTTAAACCATTCAGTGTAGGCGCCGTTCACCCTGACACAAGCACTGGAGTTCTCGTATAGAGATTTTAGTGCTCGGACCAGTTCGTTGTTCACCCCATTCACCGATAAAACTCTCCACAATTCATTCCTCTCCCCTCGATCGTAAGCTTTCTCTAAATCCACGAATACGCAGTAAACTTTTTGACTTTTCGCCAAAAACTTTTCGGTTATGCCTCGCAAGAAGTCCTGGTCCGTACATCAATTACAAAATCTATCATACTTCTCGAACATCCTTCTTCTCTAGTGTACATATGAATCTCTTTGTGTTTAAACATTGTAGTTGTCACAACAAGATTCCTATTTACACAAATTTCTAACAAACTCTGCCCATTTCCAATTCAATCAATCAATCAATCATTCAATCTTTCGTCACCAAATTTGCCTAAAACATTTTCAAAACCGTCCCTCTCAATTCCTACCCAACCATTAAAATCCCCTAACATTACAACTCTCTCATTATACTTACACTCATTTAATATATCCCTCACCCCATCTCAAAAATCCTCCCTTTCTTTGCGCTCATTAAAGGACCCGCCCGAAGACACATCTGTTGGTGCATAAACACCCAAAATGAACATACGGATGAGTCCCACTTTCATTCTTATCCACACAAGTCTGCAACTCACACTTTTAAGCTCAGTCACACACTCTGCCATTCTTTCCGATAGGAGGAGTCCAACACCTTGACAGGCTCGACTCGTGTCAGGTCCACCAGCCCAGTATGCCCTATAGGTTCCATGTTTCGTGGAGCCACATCCCTTCCGCTTCGTCGGGTTTTCAATGTGTGCATGCAATGGTGTGGCTCAGATACGTTAATTCGAGCGCATAAAAAATGTGATAATGTCCTTAACCAGTACTGATAGCAAAGTGTTGTTTTGCTGATGAGAGAGTTAAGATTTTCAAGGCATTAGTAATGCCACTGGTATTAACAGGTTTTATTGGCATCAGTAATAGCAAATTATTAAGAAAGGCACGGCAGGGCATACCGGGAAACCATGTACAACATGCATGCAAAATGACCTATAATTTAGCAGAATTTGCTAACATTTTAGTCTTTTTTTTTCAAATGTTTGAGAATGGCTACCTTTTTTTAGGCAAAACATCGTGACGTATTAACAGAAGGTTTTGGTGAAGAAGTAAGTGGTAAAGCCGATGCAGTTTTTCTTGACCTTCCAAGCCCGTGGATTGGGGTTCCCCATGCACTTGCTACTATTAGAGATCAAGGTAAGATAAAATATAGTTTATTTTATTACCGAATATTTATTTATAGGAAACATTTTTTTTTACCTTACACTCTAACGGGACAATTTTTTCTCCTCTTCCCATCCCTAACTAAATAACCCTCTAATGTAGCCAGTGCACTTAGGACTCTTGAGTTGTAGGTGTCCATGGGCTGTGGTTGTCATTTACCATCAGGTGACCCGTCTGTTCTCCTGTTCCCCAATACCATTGCACGACACATAATAACTCAAATAGTCTGGGTGTTCTTTCTTTCCGTATGTACATTTGTAAAAACCCCACACAGGAATAATTCTTAGCCCAGAAGTAGTGATTTAAAAAATAAATTAATAAAGTTACGTCCTAACGACCTTTCTACCGCAAAGCCGCATTTTTTTTAAGCAGTTTCGGGATAATGTACCTACTTTAGATGTACTGGTGTCAAGATTACAGCTTGTAAAATAACAATAAAAACTTTAAAAAATCTCATCTTTAACGAACCTCTATGTTTGTAGCAGACAAAATAATAAGTAATAGTTCTAAAGTGACGCTTTAACCTTTATAAGAAACCTAAAAAAAACAAAATATCTTATTGATCAATATTTTCGAATCATGCATAAAAAAATAGAAATAATTTAATACCCTATTATAAGTAGATATTAAATATTTTTTTAAATAATAAATTTCTTAAAATAGAATATTTTAAGAAATCAATCTTGCAATCTTCAAATTTTCATTGTTAAGTTATTTGGTGGAGACATCAACAATTCATTTATTATTTTATTTATAGATCTGAAGATATTATTAGAAAGAGCGTGACTCAGAACCTTTTAGTTTAATTTAATAAATCAATATAGGTAAAGCAGTAACAAATAAACATATTTAAGAAAATGTAACAATCTACTGCGCTATTAACTTTCTCTATTCTTTAATTGAAATTGTCTCCAACTGTTATGCTGTAATTATTAGTTCCGCTTAGACTAGAGTGTGACAAAGAAACATTATACAAACATACTCTCGAAAACATTACCGTTCTTGCGTAGTGAGTTTTATACATTGTTTTACTCCCGGTGAGTTATTCAATTGGTTATACATATGTTCAGCAGCTGAAAGATAATCATCTCGCTGGTATACCTATGTAGTTCAAGTTGATGTCTGCAAAGAACGTGATATCTTACTGCCCTTACCATTGTTACGTAAAGGATATACATATATTCTAGTTTCATTGATATTTTTATTTTATATATTTATTGACTAATTTTATATCAACTTACAAATTTAGACAACTAGATTTCTTTTTATTTGTAATTAAAATATATTCAGATTGTTTTATTAACCAATTTTTGCAGGCTATTAAGTTAAAACAAAGAGGAAATGTATAAATAAAACTGATCCTGAACTGAATGACTGATGACTAATGACCTTTGATCAGCAAATAAATTAATTATGAATTATGAAAGAATATATAAATTATGACATAATAAAATAGAGACAGTTTTTTTTTAAACACAGTACTCATTTGCTACACTAACACCATCAATACTTCTTTGAGAGTTATAGTTCTATTTGTGAGCACACAAGATCAAACAATTTATAAATGGTTTCTACGATAGACCGATAAGAGATCGTTTGACTTAAGCGGAAAAGGATCCATATAAATCGACGAAACAGATTGCGATCAGATTACACCGTGTCGATTATTCAGATCCGTGTGTAAGTTATTCGATTCTATTCATTAATCTGGATAGTACAGATAATGAATTCTATATCGCAACATCGACTTATATATAGATTTGAAAGTAGTTGAACTCCTGGCATTGTACAGGGTTGTCAACTAAGCGTTCGGAGGACATGTTTTTCAAAACCTAAAGTATGAAACGTGAATTGATACTAAAAACTACCTAATTACTAGGTATTATAACTGATGAGTAATCTAAATTAGTTTCTTAAATATCTTCAAGTATTCTTTAACTAACGATCAATAATTTTAAGCGGCTGAGGCTGAGGCGTCGGACTTACGATCAAGTGGTTGTGGGTTCAAACCCCATCCAGTACACTGCCGTCGTAAACTCACCCCTAACACAAGCATTTAGCTTAGCCGAGGGGTTAACAACAATACTAGTAATGTGTGACCCACGTTGCTAGTTCTTTATAAAAAAAATAAGATAAATTTTCCTTATCAGCCGTTGAAACTAAAAAATAACTGATCCTTTATAATATGTCACATCATGAAAAGCGATTTTCTTCACGATTTAAGTGGTGTTCATGAATCTTTAAGAAATCAAACTCATTACTGTTTCTGCTTATATGTAAAGCAGGTAGACATACCGACATTAATCTTCACATTTATAAGGCCAGACGGATTGAACAATTCAAAAATCGAACTTGCTAACCCTACAGCTTCTACTAATTGGTGATCCGTTATAACATAACTAAGTTAGATACGCATCGCTAAGTGGTCGCGCGACAAACACAATAACGTTGCCGAGCTTATCCTTGAATTGCTTTTAATTCAGCCTATTGTCAAGTCCGTAGGTCGCTTAAGAGTTGGGCGCTTAAGAGTTTGGCCCTCCTTTCCTAGAGCTTTTATTACCGAGCAATATTAAATAGGTAACTACGTAGTATAGTAGTAAAGTAATATAGCGTATGTTAATTTTAATATTTATTGTTCCTACTACGTCAGCACTTAAAAAAAACTTTTTCAGGTGACCTACATAAATGTACATACTGAAAATTTAAACAGTGCCCACAAAGTACATTTTATACATAAACAGGCAAAATTCTTTATTGTTCGTTTATTACTAAGCCACCAGTCATGCTGTTTACATGTTTTTAGTGTATGCTGTATTGCTTGTTCATTTAATTCTTGATTTCACGTCTTTTGAAGATAAACGTTAATACCATGTATCTTTATCTATAGATCCTGCCTGCCTCCGAAAATACCAATCCGACTATAATGCACATATTTTGTATGTTATTACTTTGTATATAATTAGGTCCAGTATACTTAAGTAACTTAATCATTGTTTCTCTCAGCGTTCCACGAGCCTAGTTCCATAAGCGGTCCAAAGACGTCCCTACGTCATTATTTTCTCGATAGCAGATAATGTTGTTAATAGACGATTTGAAACTTGTTACAGACATGTATAGATATAATTATATATTGCGTATACAAATACATGTATACAGGCAAATAAATGTAATATGCGGTTGACGTAAGCGTTGTGCAAGGTAAATTATACTCCGATATGTACCGTGAAGATGTTGCTAATAATTGAGCGATTTGCAGGTAATTGATGTTTAAGAAATTGAGTAGAGGTTATTAAAATATTTGTAGCGTTTCGCGACTTCGGTCTCTTGTTTAGTAGACTAGTATCTCTTATCTAGTTTTATTTAATTTATTCTGTGTGACCAGAAATGCTTTATTCTCTTCGGATCAGCATGTTGTTATTGGTTTTAGTAGAGATGTTTCTTTAGAGTAGAAGAGTGGAATTAGGACATATTTGATTTCTGCTTGGAAGCAGCTCTCGGACTGTTTAGAAAGCTTGTAGGAAAGCTTTCTAAACAGTCCGGGAGCTGCTTCCAAGCCTCAAATATTAGAACACTAATATTGAGTAGGGACCAACTTTGGTTGACCACATTCGTATTCGATACTGATTGTGTCATGGCAACGCAAATTACTGCAGTTCAGTTTTCTTCAAATAGATGATGCAGTTGCAACTATAAAATAATTTCGGCGACAAAGATTTGAAATATATTTTAATCAGCTCAGTCGCTACCTTTGTTTTTATACACCTTTATCGTTCGGAAAAGGCAATTATAATTTATAAAACAGGACCAATCTTATCCAACCACTCAAGTACTTGAAACATTAGTAATATCCAGTACAGAGTATTTTTAAAAGCATCGCTACTTTCCCGGTCCATCGTGCGAGCTTTCAAGTAATCCACAAAGGGCACTATTTTTCACTTCTAGATAACGTCTTGGGGTAGACAGGCGAGCTAAAGGCCTGTCTTATTAGACTTTCGTCCGATCTGTGCAGGACCACCGGGTAGAGGTTTTTGTTACAGACTTTGAGATACGTCATGGTACACTGTCCAACATTTATTACTGTTTCTAAATGTTTAAATTGCGCTTGAACTTATGTTGATGCACAATTGGTACTAAATGCTTTATACTATTATATTATTTATAAAACGTAAGCTGTGAGAATTCTGATGTATTGATTATTTTAGAATTATGATTTTTTTTATGTAAAAGGGGACAAACGAGCAGACGGGTCACCTGATGGTAAGTGACTACCGCCGCTCATGAACACTTGCAACTCAAGAATGACAAGAGTGCTGTCCGTCTTTTAGGGTAGGGGAAAGGAAAGGGAGAAGTATAAAGAGGGGAAGGGAAAGGGAGAAGTATAAAGAGGGGAAGGGAAAGGGAGGAGGGGAAGGGAAAGGGGTTAGGCCTCCGGTAACCTCACTCACTCGGTCACACAATGCAAGCATTGCTTAACAACCGGTTTTCTGTGAGGCCGTGGTAATACTCCGGTCGAACCGGCCCATACGTGCCGAAGTTCCGGCAATACGTGTTCCTAAATGAGGGATAGTTTTTTATTGTCATACGTTTAGTGTCTTTTTTTGATATGTAGTTTATGATATATTTGTCATTTGAAAAGCTTTAAAGGAGTAAAATTTAAACGGATCACAAATAATAAGGTCTACTGATCAGCGGTCTTACTAACAAGCTATTAAGGATCGGATGGCTATCAAAAAAAACATGTGCTCAAAAGATATGCTAGCACTTCGTGATAAAATCACATCCACACTATTTACACAAAATATTAACTAAAATAGTGTTTAATGAACTGAAATGCAAATAATAAGTACATAATAAAGATATGACAAATATAGTTAACAAAGCAAATGTCTAATAAATATATCAGTGTAGCTCATTAGATGAGCATAATAATAACGGAACATTCATCCACATATACAAAAGTTACGTTGTATTAGTGAAGTTAAAAGAGAGTACTTGGTACAGTCTCATACATTTGTTATAGTCATTGTTGTTTGAAACACGGCGGTCCATTTATTAATAGGACATATTTGGACAGCAAGCGACATGTAATAAATAAAGTTGAACAAGAACGAAAAGTTGGTTAGTTACGCTTACGGGTATTAGACAAGATTTAGAAGGTATCGTCAGTTGGCATTGGAATAAGTGGCGATTGAGTGTTTTGGATGGATAAAGAACTAAGTACAGCTTTGAAAAAATTAACTCAATGTTCAAATGCAGAGACTTATTTTGTATGCAAATTGACAATCAGAGTGGAGGACCAGGTTGTAATGTAAAAAGTAGGGAAGATCTATTTCTACGCTAAACAAGATTGATTTTGGTATTTACCCTAAAGCAAGTTTCGCTCAGTTCAGTTTATTCCGCAAGGGTTCAATTTATTTCGGCTCTTTTTAATGTCAATGAAATGGAAACTTCTTTATCAAAAGTTTCAGATTGGGGTCGACTTAACCTAGTCCAGTTTAGTTTGCGTGTTCACCGCTAAAAAGATGTCATTGGTCGTATCACCTCAATTTAAGAGCACTTCTCTAACTGCATCAGCCAGTATCGGAATCCTTGGCGTCGATATATCAAGCGAAATCAACTTAGAGAGTAAGGCCATATTAGCCTCGAAGAAGCTTGGTGTGCTAAAGTGATCGAGACAGCATTTTACTCTGGCCCACCGCCTGCAACTTTATAAGGCGCAGGTTCGGCCACACATAGAATCCGGTTCTCATCTCTGTGCAGGTGCACCCCAGTACCAGCTTCTCCCTCTTGACCGCATTCAACGGAGAGCTACTCACATCGGCGGCTTGACACCTTGGTGTTGCGTAGAGATGTAGCTTCACTCTGCATCCTCTATCGCTTGTATCATGGGGAGTGTTCAGAGGAATTGTTCGGACTTATACCGACCGCAGGTTTCCGCCATCGTCCTATGCCACAATATTTCCATCCCCATCACCTGGACGATTGGCACTCCACCACTGTGCGCTTCTCCAGAAGCTTTTTGCCTCGCACAACTAGCTTTCTAATTTTCGCCGGCCGTATTTTCGAACCGATACGACCTTCAAACCTTCAAGAAAAGAGCGTACTCCTACCTAAAAGGCCGGCAACGCACTTGTGACTCTTGAGGTATCCATGGGCGGCGGTAGTCACTTACCATCAGGTGATCCGTCTGCTCGTTTGCCCCCTATCGCATAAAAAAAGACATATTCTTCGAGTACATGGAAAGCTAACTGTTTAAACTACAACTGTTGAAACTACACTTATTTTAACCCCTTGTTTTATTTTCTTGCTTGTGTCGGCAATATTATACTTCCACCTCCTTTCAAAGAGACAATCATCAACTTTAACTCGAGCATGTTTTTGTTAATCCAGAAAATTAAGATAATTACTTATCTTATTTATTTTTTAATAGTTAATATTTTTTATCACACACTTTCTTCTTTTTATTTATTGAATCATAAAACTTGTAAGTAAGGGTTGAAAAACAATATGAACACTTCGCAAACATCCTCCCTTAGGTGTCTTTTAAATAGCGTTATAATTGGTTATTAATTGCATCGTGTGAATACTAATGGCGGTAAAGGTTTAGGCTGTGACCTTATTATCTTCTGATTGAATTATTGTTTCTCGGTGGCGATAAATATGTCTATAATTAAAGGTTTACAAGCGTTGTCTAGCATTTATCATGACGTCAAGTGAAGTCCTTCCGTGTTACATTCACGGTATTGCAAGTACTGTTGTAGTATTGTGTGTATTATTTTATACGGGTGGAATAGTTTATTGGTTGAAGGGTATACATGTAATGTTTCACTGACAATTACAAGTGGGCCATAGATTCATAGTTTATTTATTTATTTAACACTTCCTGCATTTTTCATTGCACTCGGCGAACTTAATGCCTAGAGGCATTATGTCCCAGTCAACCCTTCGGTGGTGCAGAGAGGGTCAGCGCATAGAAACAAATTTAATAGGGAGCTAACTGAAAGTCATGTACGTAATAGATTATAACACATACAACTATAGACAATATAGATATACATACATATATATATATATATATATAATCGTACTGATTGTTTTAGGGACTCCAAATTATCATGGCGTTTAAAGCATGCCATACTCTCTAAAACTAGAACTAGACTAGATGACGGCCAGTCTTCAGCTGTAATGAAGTCAGACATGTTCCATTCCTAAAACGCTTGGGTGGATCTAAGTTATGACCCAGTGCTGAGTCTTGCTGAAACGATGATTCTTGCTTATGGAAGATGGTGTTGTTTAGAGGCTTAACCACCTTCTCATATTGATACACTTGTGCATATGTTTGTACACCTTATCCATTCAAAAATATGGCTCAGTCACCCCTTTAAGCTGACACCCCCCCAAACAACTAACTGACGTGGACTAATGCCCTCGTTGTACTCTACTGACTACCTGGGAAACTTCTATAGAGCTTTTAATATAAATTCGGTTATCCTGTTTGCTAAGTTATTGCTTGATAGTAAAAAAAAAAATACTAAGTAAATAAACAATTTCTGTGACCTCATGCTTCTTGGAGCTATATTCATTTCCCGAGATAAAATATTTTGCTGTCAGACAGAATATCTTGAATTCTTTCCTTCGCTGCTTTGATCGCCTACTCCATTTTAATATTACAAAAATGTTTAACACTGATTGAAGCGAAAATGAGAACACACAATGAATATTCATATATGAATAACAGATTCCAAATTCAAATGTAATATTATGATTTTTAAATTGTAACAGTATTTACGAGACCGGACTAAGTATATACGTAGATACAGTCATATCATCATCATCAGTTTATCGTAGTCGACTGCTGGACATAGGCCTCTCCTATAGCATGCCACATGTTATGGATCTGTTTGTAATTAAACTCTAATCTTTAAAAAACTTTTATTGAAATAAATAAATAAGTATCAAGTACGTGCTTAATTAGCCACTGTATAGCATTTAAGCGAGCATCGGCAATAGTGCGTGTTACGATTCTATTCATGTCTGGATGTGCATTAATCGAAACGAATCACCCAACTGGCTTTACAAAGGGATGATCACGTCTAAAACCATCCTTTCCCCATATTGATTGAAGTTGCCCCTGATGTAAATGAGGTCAGTTCTTCCACCGATCAAAACCGGCCCACGCCATTATTGAACCCCTTCATATTAATGAACTTCCTGACAAAATTTCAAACGTTCTTGACGTCCAGAGGTCCTCCAAACTCGAATACGTCTTGTATCCGACCTCATACTGAAGCGAGATTTATCGCAAAAGCAAATACAACGCTAGTCTTTTTCCTCCCAATTTCTGTGTTCGCAAGCCCGTTGCCCGTAACGGACCTACGATTATGGGGTGCTATATGTGGAACACTCAGCGGCCTTTGGGAACGCACACCCACTTCACGTAAACGATTTCGGATAGTTTGGTCGCAAGCCTGAAAGGCTGTGGGGCCTCGTAGGCAAAATCATGGCGGTCATGGTTATGATACCCTCTAGCAATATTTTAGATGTACCGGACCTGTCTGCTAGTGGTGATGCGAGAACGTTCTCTATGTCGCTCGGCTACGCTGCCCGTGATACGATAGCATGTCATGAGGCGGCTTATGACGCTCTGTGTAGTACCAAGACCGACAACCACAGTACGTTGCCTACAACACAGCTTGCAACAATCCGACGGCATCATCTCTTTTCTCTTAATAATGTCGCTCCATAACGATGCAATTTTTTTCAGTTCCGATGCTAAACAACACAGTCAATGTCAACGTAGGCTTCGTCGCTGACGTATAGGTAGCCATGACAGATGAGATCGATGTGCTTGAAAAGGAGTCGGTCAAGTTTGTTGAACAGATCTGAATTCAGGTCGAAGTAGCATACATCGCCATAATATCAAGGCTTTTACAAGTTTTAATTTGGTGCTGGTTAGAAGAAACTGTTTAAGTTTATAAAGTGATCGCAAGGTCCCAGTGACTTTTTGACTACACACATTGGGAGATTGCACGTTGAGGGTAGCCTCAATTCGTAACCCTAGATCCGTTAAAAACATCCCATCAATCCCAAAAATACAGTATAGACCATACTGCCTGCAGCGGTTCATAATGACAGATTTATAACAATCATAAAATATCAATCTACATAACACAAAAAATAACATTTTTAAGGCATTACTTATCTTTTAGTGAACAAAGTACAGGCATACAACAACAGGCACACTAACTAAATTGTCATTTAGGTTACCTTTCATTAAACGGCTAAACTGCGTAAGGAGTAGATCTTTACATTGATACCCTAATTTCCCTAATACATGACTTTTATCCAGGTGTATATTAAAAATATTAATATAAACTCGAAGTAAATTTCTGCAGACAATAACTAACACTTTTTTTACCATTAAAAAGATAATTCTGGGCCGATTCAATTCTCTTCTCTCCCTCTCTCAAATATCTATCTCTATTGCTTATCCTTGGTGACAAATTTTGTCCAGTGAAGCAGGCGTTCTGTAACTTCCATTTTTTTTTTATTGATTGACATATCCTTAGATAGATACCGGTTGATATAACTGTTCATATATCTTAAAATATTTATAAGTACGTCTATCAAGGCTTACTGAAAGTAACTTTACTATGGGGTTTTTAAAATAATTATTGCCAAGGTTGATGGTGTGGTCGATTGCACTGACCTCAAGGAGCAAAGTTTGCTCATATTATTTATTTTGCCTACTTGATTTTTATTCTCTAGCTGCAAGTGGTGTCTGTTATCTAATCATATATTTAAGTGATTTTGCTTTTTTTTTTCTTATTAAAAAAATCAACATTAACATATACCTTTCTGCCACACGCATATTTTAGTTAAAGAATCCAGAATTGGAACAATATTAGTCTCTATGTTATTAATATATTGGTACTCACGGTTTGAAGCCGATTAATAATAAAATATGTATAAAGTAGTATAAATTTTATTATATATGAGTCTTTTTCAAGTTAAATATAGTGTGAAAGGAATGTAATAAAACCCATAATCTATGCAAAATTATTTTAGATTTAATTTCTTTCTTCTTTTCCTTTTCAATCTTTTCCATCGCACGTATTAATTATTCCTTGTGCACCAATGAATTACATATAACTTATGTATTTTTTTTTTTTTTTTTTTTTTTTTTTATACTATAGGGGGACAGACGAACAGACGGGTCACCTGATGGTAAGTGACACCGCCGTCCATGGACACTTGCAACTCAAGAGTCGCAAGTGCGCTGCCCGCCTTTGAGGGTGATGAGGGATGGGGGATGCAGGGAGCGGAATGAAGAGAGGAGGGATGAGGAGATGGAAAAAAGGAGAAAGAAGATGGAAAAAAGGAGGAATTGGGCCTCCGGAAACCTCACTTAATTCGGTATTATTCAATTCTCATGAAAATTTATCTACAGACTAGCTGTTGAAACCGCGGTTAAAATCTAACATTAATAATTGCATTATGATTATAGGATCAAATTATAGGTATTATTTTAGGGTCAAATCCAAACATTTTCTCACGCACTTTATCGTATCAATGAATCATCAAATATCTAGGAACCTGTTTTAAAATATATTTATATTATGCCTTGAACAGTCGATTAATAAACAGGAGTACAAATCTTATCGGGCCACTCGTGATAAATTTATTTACTGACAAGTTTCATTTGCTAAACCACCGTCTCTGATAAGGATCAAGAAATAAACTGTACGCACATTTCATTCAACCATTGATTTACGTAGGCACATTACATTACCTACCTGTTATACTGTGTACATAGTTTGAGCTAAGTTTACCTGCTTAACAAGATGATAATTAATGATAAAAGCAATATCAGGCACATATAACAGCGCTTTGTTGACCCAAAATACCTCAGTTTGTACTATGACTTCTATTCTAGAACATTAAATATAAATAATTACCTAGCAAATAGACCTCCTCTACCATACATATAAAGATTAGTGCTAAGCTGAAATCACACCCAGGGTCATGTTGTAAAGGACTCTTTGAATATAATTCCACATATCTTGCATTAATTTAGCATTGCGAAATACCGCAAGACATTATGATATTGTATCGATAATTAATCAGGGATATTGGATCGACTGCATGGATGGTGTAGCGGTTTAAGTGGTCACCTCGCCTCTACGCTGCCGTGTTGTGGGTCCGATCCCCTCACGGGACAACACTTTGTGTAATCCTCAAATTGTTATTCTGAGCCTGGGTGTTCTTTGTATCAGTTGTTTGAATGTCTGTGAAGTCCCCCGCCACACAAGAAATTAATCCTAGTGCGGGAGTTGTCTTTTAAAAAAAAGCAAGCAAGAAACATAACTTTTTTTTTTTTTTTATATACTATAGGGGGACAGACGAACAGACGGGTCACCTGATGGTAAGTGACACCGGCGTCCATGGACACTTGCAACTCAAGTCGCAAGTGCGCTGCCCGCCTTTGAGGGTGATGAGGGATGGAGGATGCATGGAGCGGAAAGAAGAGAGGAGGGATGAGGAGATGGAAAAAAGGAGATGAGGGAGAGAGAAAAGGTTGGAGGGGGAATTGGGCCTCCGGAAACCTCACTTAATTCGGGGAAATGCAACGCAAGCGTTACTTCACAACCGGTTTTCTGTGAGGCCGTGGTATCGCACCGGTCGAGCCAGCCCATTCGTGCCTAAGCATGGCTCTACCACTGGGTTGGCCTACACATATCTAATAAAAGGTTAACATTTAAGACTTCGTTCAATACTGACTCCAAACTGTGTCTAGGGACACTCCAAATCCTTTCAAGAGGCTATAAAAAAGCTTGCTCTCATTTAATAAAACTGGTTATTAATCTATTATAAATTCTATTGCATCTTAATTAGTTATGTATTCTTAGTATGCCCTTTGAACTTCAACCAAATTCCACATAATGCGATACATATCTTATATCCTTGTTACTTCGCTTTCCTACCCGACGTGTTGTACAAGAAATAGCAGTGTGACATAACGTGTCCCCTTAGGCGTTGCTCACACAATAGCTTTTGACAACCTCATAAATTCCCCCGAATTAAGCAAACAAAATCTCTATTTTAATCAACACAAGATTGGTAATCAAATGATACACATTGGTAGAAATGTAGTACCAAATAGGCACGTGCGCTAAAACACCAACTTGTATATGCTGTTGGTGAAATAATTTCGGTAATAAATTTGGTTGGGGTATTGGTCTTAGTGTATGGCAAATGTGTGTTGTTCAATTGTTGGGCTACTAAATCAAGTGGCAGTCAATTAAGATAAAGCGGCGCGAAAGACAGCTACGGACAATAGGTATATGACTAATACAGCATTTTGTTTGTCTGACTGAATTACAACTGGGCTTGTAGTATGAAAGTTCTAGGTGTTGGGTTATGTTCTTAACTGGACAAACAAATTTGGTACAAAGTTATGTGTCTAACAACTCATTCTTTGATACTGTTACCATGTCAAAAGAGATAAGAATTTGGCTTTAATAATAGTAATAAAATGTATTTTTTTAAATCAATTTTGAGGGTATGGCTACCCTATCCTAGACCCCCCCCCTATCCAAGACTTTTTAAATTGCGAAACCATCTTTATAGTTCAGCTGCTGCAGTAACAACCCTTTCCATGAAGCCACTGGAGAGCATCTTACTAATTATGATCATATGCTCGTTCATTACTTATCTAAAAAAAAATCCATAACAATAATACACATCTGATGAAAAGTGAGTAGTTATAGTGATTCGTCGATTCTAATTGAGTAGTGCCCTTATACTCGTTCCTAAAGAATTTTATAATGAAGTTTATAATGATATACAAAGTATATAGGAATATTATTAAACAGCAGTTCCAGTATGTCTTCGTGAAGCTACGGCTATCTGGTCGCTACATACAAACCTTAAAAAAAAATTGATTTGTTTATTATCACTCGGTCATGAAATATTTTTTTAGGGGATGACCCATACACCTGGCCTCCTTTCTGTTAAGTCTAGCGTATGTTCAGCACTCTGAAGTGTTGCATTAGAAATCCTCTTTCTCTATCAGATCTTTAAAGAGGAAGCTCCACCTGTAGCCAATAGAAAAGTCATTTACATTCGATTTTCTACTTCAATCTTCAATTTTGCTGGGTATAAAACGACAAAAAAAGGATTTTACCGATGGGAAATAAACATCATGGAAGTACGCATTTCTCAGAGGTATAGTAAGTAAATATATTATCCTATAATGTTCGATTAAAGTGGGTTCAGGCATGCATACGAAGGCACCAATTTACGAATAATTTACATCGAAATTAAAAAACAATATGTTTGTCAAATGTTTAACGATAAAAGATTACCAAGTCGTTAGAATTCGATCGCGTGCAAAGCCACTACATTATGTTCTATTATTATGAAGGGTTAAATTTATAGTCTTGTTTTCCATCATATCGTTCGATTGCATAGTAATATTGTTATAATATTTATTATTGACTTAGATCATGGAAACACTGCCTGCGCGTTTGTAGATAGATTTGTGGCCACGTATCACATGATTCTAAAATTGAGTACATTCCTCCTGATATATGTATGTATTGATTTTAATAATTATTATATTTATCTATCAATTTAAACTACAAAATCGATAAATTAAGGCTTAGTCGAAGCGTAAATTTATGCAAATAATATTTTTCGTTTTGTATATATTATATATATATATTTCGCCAGTTCAAGTTATAAGTATACGACCCTGACTTGTTTGAGCTATTGCTTTTAGTCCCAAATCCATCTGTATAAGCATTTCGTGAATTAGATTCATATTTATTTAAATATACGGTTTTACTCACGTGTGTATTTCGGGGATGCCCGAATGCCCTTAGTTTCGGTCTTGACAGGAGGCATTTTTCAAGGAGTATGTCGTCCAGTCGTGACGTTTGAAAAAGGCTGTGAGTAAAACCGTACACTTAAATAAGTATGTATAAGCATTATCCATTTCTATCCTCTCAATACTAATATAATAATACTTCACATTTTCCCATCCAATTCCAAAACTTCCCGGCTAATGGCAATTATTTATTCTAAGTGTTTTTAGTGTATATTTATATTTTATTATTAATATTTAGCAGAGTGGTTCTCGGTGGAGTAGAATAGGACGACGATATGGGATTGAACTGTTATTTATCCGATAGTATGTATACTATGTATGCAGTTTAAAGCGCTTCTGCCTACCCCTTTAGGGAGTATATACTATATGTAATATGTATGTATCTTAGAAAGTTTATGAAGCTGGGTCTCTTGTTTATAAACTATGAAGATTGAATTAAGAACTATCAACTGAACAATATTGAACAACTAAAGTAAAATACATTTGAATACATAATAATCCCAACGTTTAATCTTATACGAGCACCCAAGCTCGCTAGGTTGACCAGCTGTTTGACATTGTGCTTTGATCCACATTCGAGACCAGTTTGACTAAGCTATGCCCCATATAATAACTTACACTATATCTAATTATTGCAAACTGAACTCTATTAGCATCTACATAAGTATATAAATGATAAAAATTCACGTGTTTCACGGATACGATTTGATAAAACATATCAGCGTCAAAGTGTATGTACGTATATAATTTATGTGTTTTCAAAGTGGTAGAGCCATGCTTAGGCACGAATGGGCTTGCTCGACCATTGCGATACCACGACCTCACAGAAAACAGGTTGCAAAGCAACGCTTACGTTGCATTTCCCCAAATTAGTGAGGTTTCGCATCGCATTCGCAACGCATTTCTCATTAGTCATCACCCTCAAAGACGGGCAGCGCATTTGCAGGTGTCATGGACGGCGGTTGTCGCTTACCATCAGGTGACCCGTCTGTTCGTCTGTCCCCCTATATGTTATTATGAGAAATATAATTTCAAAAAAGGTAAAAGTCTAAAAGATAGTGATTTAGCGTGGCTTATATTCATGTAAAAATTAAGGTGTTCTTACGAACTAACAAGAAAACTAAAAACTCAAAGGTACACATTTTGTAAAGAACCCCTGGATTGTTAAAAATACACTATAAGATATTAAATAAAAGTTCCTTTAACTTTAATTCCAGAATAGTTTAACTCGATTAACAATTTCATTTCACAATAATTCTCATAAATTTCCACTATATATACCACCTTGCTGCGCAACCAGGTAATCTTTTTTGATAGACCGGTATATTCTGCCATTAATTACATTACAATAATTAATTTATCTCCTAAAGTATGAGGTAAACTAGAGTGCAATGAGGTAAGCTGGACGCCTCACTCCTTCAAAAAGGCTCCTGTCGAGACCGAAACTAGTCGGGCATCCCCGAAATACACACGTGAGTAAAACCGTATATTTAAATAAAATAGAGTCTTATAAAGAAAGCACACTTCGTGCAAACTTTAAATCCTTACTTCAAGCTTATTAAAATTTTTAAATTCAATTTCTTAATTTCACAAAACTGCTCAACAATTACTGTAAACCTACAGTAATTGTTGAGCAGTTTTATGAAATTCAGCTTCGGCAAATGTGAAATTATTACTAAAAAGATAAAATAATTAAATATACGTGCCTTTGTTGCTCTATAACCGCCCCGAACTATATCATTATTTTACTAAAATTACAGTTGTATTATGAACGTTATAATCTACTTAGTAAACATTTATAAGTATAGGACATAAAATGAATAGTCCTAAGTAAGGCGATATGGTTAGCATATCATACGAGCAAAGTATTAAACAGATGACACACATAGCTATGTTGAAATGTTATCCATGTCCTATCAATTTAGATTTATATAATGTATGTACATTACATAATTCTTAATTGTTTATCAGGTATATATGTAGTATTGTTAGAGCGATTGCTAATTTATAACTATTTGCTGAAATAATAGCAGATTAGTATTAGTGCAATATAACAAATTGGAAAAGCTGCAACATTATAAAGTTCTCGAAGGTTGTATTACACAAAAATTCATTGAAATTCCGTACTGTAATTTTACACAGTGGTATTCTGAATCTAGTATATACTATATGTAACGTACTAAAACTCCACAAGAATATATACATTATTTAGAGAAGACTTTATTTTAATGAAGTTCCTTATCGCGCGTTACACGCTCCGAGCGGATGGGATCGAGACCAAAAAAAGTGTCATAAGCCTCTTTTATTTGACATTCCGTGCTGTAGTTACAGTCGTGTATGAACTACGTTCTGACCGTGGATCCACTTAAAAGTTGTTAAATTTATGCTAATTTCACGTCAGTTCATGTCATTCAGTCAAATGGGCTACTATATATATATATGTATATATATTTAATTAAATATACAATCTTAGAGAAACTAAGCTCTGTCACATAAATAAAAATATCATAAATATTTTTCAGAAAATGGCGACGCTTCTGCCTACCCCTTTACTGTTAGATCAAGATTATAATAATCGCACTATACTTATTTTTTAGAATAGAATAGAATAGAATAGAATATACTTTATTGTACACCTTAAAACAAAAATTTACAGTACTTATGCAGAATAGAAATGTACAATGGGCGGCCTTATCGCTAAATGCAATTTCTGCCAGGCAACCTTAGGATGGACAGAAAAATTTTTAATTCTTATACTTATGATGTAAATATTTTCAAAACAGCAGAAAACATTAGAACTTTATTTTAACATTCCTAAAAAGTACATATGCCGAGTTTGGAGGAGGTGAAGGGTTTATTTACCTCCTAACTTTATTTATAGTTCAACCTAACATCTGTATTATTTTAAATATCATGCCTACTTTACATGGTACGCGAGGTACACTGAAATTAAAAAAGTAATCAAATTTTTTTTCATAACTAGAATTTAGCGCATTTTCTTTTATTTTTTTATTAGTTAGGAGTCTGTGACCTTTTATTATTCCATCAATGGGCTTGGCTTTGTAATATTAGTGGTAACCTCGCTAACTGTAACTGCATCGAATATTCAATCCTTAAATGCTTATATAGGTTGTGAAGTCCTCGAGACATACCATATGTAAAAATGCCATTGTTTTGGCTAACTTCGTATGTCTTTGAAATCAATAATTTTCGTTAATAGTAAAAAGCACATGAATGTTAACTGCTGCGAGTAAACGTACCGCATAATAAAGACCTGTATTTAATTAATTCGTATAGCTACAAATTAAAATTTAAAATGCATTACTATGATTTATATTCAGTAATGACACTGCGAATAGCGTTAATGACACGGTAGGGTAATTGGTGTAGCAATAACCACGCCCCCAGCCTTGTAGGTGTTGACCAAAAGGTGCGGTTGGTAACCACCAATTTCAATATTAATCTTTAAGACGTTGGATGATTTTATTTGTGTATTTTTTGTCTGATATTTAAAAATACTAGTCAAAACCGGTTTGTTTGAGGCTTTATTTTTAAAAATGTAAAAATAAGTACGCTTTCTACTACCCTTAAATGGATGGGGTAGTACATTGTAACTCTTATCTTTCTTTGACCGTCTGTTTTGCAGCACGTTGGCTGACAGTCGAAAATCGGTAGAGTAGTTATGAGAGAGAATACTCTCTGCCTGGTACAAGTGTGAAAAATGAGATAACAAGAAGCGACATTGTACTATTGCATATTGGCTAGTTTATTTTTTTTACAGTAAGGTTATTGCTTTCGAGATACTCGGTTTAATTTAAAAGAGTGACAAATTGGATGACATCGCGTCATCCAATTCTTCGTCACTCATTCATAACTATCACAATGGATTTGTCTACTCAGTTTTACATCATCTAAGTAATCAGATAAATTCTGTATCTTTTACCTACTTACAACATAAACTTCGAATTTGCTAGGTAGTAGAGCCACGCTGACTTCAGCAGGAATGGGCCGGCTCGACCGGGGCAGTACTACCCGCTCACAGAAAACCAGCCTAAAGTGACATCATTCGTGCTGTCGTCTTTCGCTGGTGAGTGAGTGCGCCGCAGGCCCAATGATGCAGGGGTGACAGTTATCATGGTATGTGTGTGAGCAGTGGAATGCTCGTTGAATCATTGTGAGGTTGGCGTGGATCGAACCGTCGGCCAGGGAGACCCGTAGAAACGGTGGTGCCGCTGGCCGCCCGCGGCATAGAGAGGGGCCCAACCACGGCTAACCACCCTGGGAGGCTGCCCCGTCAGGTCGCGCATAATCCACGGAGTGGCTCGTCGTGCCGGTTGGTGACCGGACGGTGGGACCCGGCGTCCATTTCCGGGAGGGTACGGGGCCCTTCCGTCCGGCGGTTCGGTCTCCGCCATGCCTCACCGTTACATGATGACACAGTATTTTCAGTCTCAGCTTACACAGTCACGATGACTGTCATGCTTTTACGCCCCCTTTCCCAACTCTTATCATGGCAGTAGTACAAAAAAAGAAAAATGGTCCAACAGCGGCATCCTCCTCTCCCACCAACCCGCTTTTTGAGGTGGAGTTCACTAACATACGTGGACTCCATGCAAACCTCAGCGCCGTACACCAGCACCTTGAGACGGCTCGGCCGGCCATGCTTTTTCTTACGGAGACACAAATACGCCGCCCTGCCGACACGGCATATCTATACTATCCCGGCTACGTTCTAGAGGAGTGCTTCCTCGCGAGGGCTTGGGTATGTCTTTTCGTCAGGGCGGATGTTTGTTGTCGCCGTCTGCACTGCCTAGAAGACGCATCCTTCTCCATCCTTTGGCTTCACGTGGATTTTGGCTCTATGAGCCGGATCTACGTTTGCCTTTATCGGTCCCATTCCGGAGACTCCGAGACAACTCGACTCTTTGACTACATGAGTCACGCAACGGACAAAGCGCAGGAGCAGTTCCCGACCGCCGAACTGGTCTTTTTGGGAGACTTTAATGCCCACCATGACTTCTGGCTGGGATCTTCCAGAACGGACCACGCTGGTCGAACTGCCCACGCATTCGCTCTCACGCATGACCTTACCCAACTGGTACTCCAGCCCACCAGGATACCAGACATATCGGGTCAAACGCCCTCTTTGCTAGACCTTCTGCTGACGAGTCACCCAGCGCAGTACAGTGTAACGGTTCACGCCCCTCTGGGATCCTCCGACCACTGCCTGGTGTCCACCTCGGTGCCTCTTGTTGCCCCACCACGGCCTGTGGTAACAAGGCGACGGTTATGGCACTACTCGTCAGCAGATTGGGATGGAATGCGGGATTATTTTGCATCCATCCCGTGGGCTCAACGCTGCTTTAAAGACAGGGATCTGTCGCAAAGTGCGTCTGCGGTGGCTGACGAAATCACTGTCGGCATGGAGTACTATATCCCCTACAGTGAAGTCGCCAGCACAAAGACCCGTCCCTGGTTCAATCGCGAGTGCACCCGTGCTGTCGCTCAAAAGCAGTCAGCCTACCGCGCATGGATCAGGGCCCACGCTCATTGTGACCCAGACGTTGATCGCCTAAAAGCAGCGTTTAACAAAGCCACTAAGGAATGCAAGAGGGCTTACATCAGAGCTGATGCCCAGCGCTCGTCGCATACCCTACGGGTAGCCGTAAGTTTTGGCGATTGGCCAAAGCCGTGCAGTCCAACTACTGCCAGCCTTCGCTGCCACCGCTGAAGTACCCTGACGGATCACTGGCCCACGAGCCGCAAGAGAAAGTGAAACTACTTGCTGACCTCTTTGCGGCTAACTCCGGAATCGACGACCGTGGCGCTCACCCGCCCACCATTGCATCTTGCGACTCCGCAATGCGGGATATTCGCATCCGGCAGAGGGATGTCATTCGATGTTCGGAGAGCCAGTGGACCCGACGGTATTCCGGCGGTGGTTCTTAAAAACTGTGCACCAGAGTTGTCTCCTGTACTGACGCGCCTGTATCGCCTGTCCTATTCCTCGGGAATTGTTCCGGAGGCCTGGAGAGAGGCGAACGTCCAACCCATTCCCAAAAAAGGCGACCGCTCCGATCCAGCTAATTACCGTCCTATAGCCGTCACCTCCATACTCTGTAAGGTGCTCGAGCGGATAATCAACATCCAATTAATCCGCCACCTAGAGGATCACTCCTTGTTAATCAATATGGTTTTAGGCCGAACCGATCCACGGGTGATCTTCTAGCATACGTCACACACCTTTGGGGTGAGGCTATGGATAGGCATGGGGAGTCCTTGGCCATTAGCCTCGACATTGCCAAGGCCTTCGATAGGGTGTGGCACCGCTCGCTTCTCTCCAAACTTCCTGCATTTGGTCTGCCATCTCAGCTATGCAACTGGGTTGCTGCCTTCCTCCACAAGCGCCGCATTAGGGTTCTCTGTGACGGCGTGGCCTCTGACTTCCAGGAGGTTAGCGCTGGTGTACCTCAGGGCTCCGTCCTATCGCCCACGCTGTTCCTTCTGCATATCAATGATATGTTGGCTCTTGGCAACATACATTGTTATGCAGACGACAGCACAGTACACGGGCGATACTTTGGACATCATGCTGCCAAGCTAGCAGACGTTGAGGGAAAACGACAGGAGCTTGTTGCTGAGCTCGACCGGGTCCTGAGCCGCATCTCTCAATGGGGTTGTGAGAATCTGGTTGAGTTCAGCGCCAAGAAAACACAGGCGTGCGCGTTTTCAAACAAAAAGTCTCCATTCCTTCCCCTTCCTACTCTTCAGAACACTCAACTGCCACTACAGGATAGGCTTAGTATACTGGGTATGGACATCTGTCGGGATCTCAATCCGCGTGATTACATCGAGAGCGTCACTAAGGCGGCCTCGCGGAAGCTCGGTGTATTGAACAAGGTGAGACGGTTCTTCTCGCCCGAGCATCTTTTATATAAGACCCAGGTTCGCTCCTGCGTGGAGTACTGCTCTCATCTTTGGGATAGCTATGCGCAGTATCTGCTTGACGCTCTCGATCGGTTGCAGCGACGCGCAGTCCGTATTATAGACTGTCCTGAGGTCACCCAGTCTCTTGAGCCCCTGCAGTTGCGAAGAGATGTCGCCTCTATAGCAGTTCTCTATCGCCTACATCACGGGGAGTGTTCTGACGAGCTCTTCCAATTGGTCCCACCATAGAGGAAGGGAGAACCCTTCCTCTACAGGACTACACGTGCTGACCTGAGGAGTCACCGTTTGCGAGTCGAAGATATGCGATCCCGAACGAAACGGTTTGGCTCTTCTTTCCTGTGCCGATCAGTGAAAGCCTGGAATTCCCTACCAGCGCACGTGTTTCCTTCCCAATTTGATCCCGGGTCTTTTAAGCGGGGCGTGAAAAAGCATCTTACCAGGCCGCCATAGTGTGGGTCACCATGCTGCATTGACTAGACATGCAATGAGGATGGTGACCACCACTCTTGGACTCCACTTATTGCTTACCATCAGGCAAAGTGGAGTCATTATGGTAGGCTTACGAATAAAAAAGAAAAAAAAAACATCAAATCGTTACAGTCTTAATTTGTGCAGTATAAATTTCGCAGTTAGATACAATTTCATAATTAATTACAACCGTTATTTTAGTTTGTGCAGCTAATTTTATGTAGCTCCCTCTCATTACGAATTCAGAGGAGTTATTACTACTTGCAAAACTTTATGGGTGGACTAAATGCCAAATAGGCTATCGTCTATTCTATTATTAAATCCATCAAGTGTCTTTATTTAACTTAAATTTATGTTTGGTAGTTAAGATGAATCTACAAATCTATACTATCAAGCAATAAAGTCACCTTCTATTCTTACGCAATCGCTGACATCGTCCTTTACTATAAATACGTAAATTTTATAGATTTATATTATTCGAGACAATCAGTCTTGAAACCTAAGTATAAATATATGTATTTTATTGTTGTTTAAATAAAATACGGTATAGTTATAGATAGGTAAATTCTGATACGAAATTCACACATGTTAGAATACAGTAATGACATTGACTGAAGTTTTCTAGGAATTTATTCATTAAGTGAAGACGATACAATATATTTATATAATATATATCTCGTATAAATGTATTCAGTAATATCTAGACTACATGACCTAAAATTTGTGACGTCACTAACACAGTGGTTATCATGAAAAGAATCAACAGATTGTATTTAACTTGTTCCTGAATATTATATTTTAAGTACCTTCATTAATTAATAAATCCTAGGTGAGGTGTAGACAAGTTTAGATTTTTTTGGAAAGTTGATCTTTGTAACATATTTTTATTTGTTTAATATTGTACAGTATCTAGCTAGTATTCATCGCTGTTTTCAAGTTAATGCTGAGGAGTGACTAGTACGAATTTTGTTAAGCATTCAGAATTTACATAAGTGACGATTTGTATGACATTAAGGGAAACAGTGAGTTGAACATAAATTCTTGTCTTGTTATATCATAGAAATAATAATTACGGGAACTCAAAACATACACACGAGTACATACATACTCACGCCTCTATCACAAAGGAATGGACAGCGGCGCCTCAAACGCTCACTTTTTGACTTGTCGACCATAATTTAGTCGCAACTTAGTTAATAAGGGTCAAGTTTATTGCCTTCATCCGGCCCCTGTAGGACTGTAAATATACTGTCTGATAGATAATAGCTGATCCCTTAGTCGCCTTTCACGACACTCATGGCAGGAAATCCTTTCTATCCTATTCTACTCACACGAGAACTACACCGCTAATTTGCGTATGTTTAGTGGTTTGTTGCAATATTTACAAAATCTACATCAGTTGACTTAAAAAATTAATAAACAGAATGACACTTACCTCCAAAAAAACGTATGTAATCGCATACCTTTTTACACCATTGACAACACTATCAGTCAAAATGAAAACTGTAATAAATCCCCAGTTATTAATAAGTAAAGCATGAAATTAACACAGACATTAGGCGTGCCTTTCTCTCTTTGACCCCTTACCTTGACTCGCCGCGCCCTGCGGCTCGCATACCGAACCACACGTCATTGTGCCCGCGCACTATATTTGTTTTCTATAGCTAACATTGTTATAATTATAATCTGTTGTTAAAGCTATGATCGAGTAGGCCTCTGTCGTATTTTATTTTAGTAAACTTCGTACAAGTTAGAAAGTGTGTACATTTAATTATTTTGTTTTATTGGACGGCCAGATATATGAAAATGGAGAAAGTGAAAAGTTAATAGGAACTATTAAAATAGTAAAACAAGATAGTGGGTTAGCAGATATATTCTGATTGTAAGCCCGGTTGGGCTTCACAAATTCCTTTGCGCTTAAGAAAAAAGCTCTTGACCAGCACTATGTTAGTGGTGAATAGGAACGCCAAAGTCGTCTAAAACTCTTGTAGAGTTGGCAGCGCACAAAATTAATTTAGTAAACTTTTGGGTGATTTATAACCAGAGTATATATATAAGTATATATATTAAAGTCAAAATACATTAATAGTATTGAAATAAGTCCTAAACTAAAACGTAAAATAATTGACTTTGGACCGCTTCCATTCTTAGGGTCCCTCGCGCCAAGCCGTCACTCACCTAGTAGGGGGCCGTCCTACACAACGTTTCCCGCCCAATAGAATTCAAATTTAAGATCACAATCTTAAATTTAGAATACGATTATGCAAACTAATCAATAGTTGACATGATACACTGATCCACAATTGAAAAAGTATGTACTCGAATCGATATAATCAAAGTTCTAATTAATTAGTGATTTGCCGTAATGGCTATTTTGTTGTCGGGTTATGTTTTTAAGAAACAATTAAATAACTAGATAATACTTAGATGTTATCATAAAGATTTAACTGTCCGAAGTTCGTAAGCGTGATATCTAAATCAAATAAATCAACAACTACAAACAAGCGCTGAGCCGGATACATTATTTAAAAATAATAAATCAGTTTTTAATCAAACTTCATTTGCGATGTTATTTGTATTTTAGTTTAGAGTGCCTGCTATTACCCCGTGAAAGATTGTTTGAAAATGTCAGTATAGTGTCCACTGCTGCATTTGTTTTAAACGTAGCTGGATAGTTATAGACAAAGTATAATGGAATGCGTAACATGAATTTTCATGATTCGTAATTTGAACACTGCGGGTATAGCCCGGGTCACGTTGAAATGATTTACTTTCAATACGCACAAACGTCGGTGTAAATGCGACTGTCGGCCACCGCTTAATTTATACCGATTGGCCCTTGTTTATGTAATAAACCTATTGATTTTGCAAGGGAATTTATTTTAATGCTAAGCAATACGTTACTTGTAATATATGGATATTTTTCTCGTTAAACATTACGACATTTGTTTGTTAAAGGTGTGTAATTTGTTGGTTGATTGACTGTTAGATTAGCTAACAAGGATATGTTATTTATACGAAGTTGATATTAAAATGGTAGTCAATAAAATATTAAATTATTATATAGTCGAATCAGGATTTATACAATCATGTAATGGGAGTAATGCTAATGGAATCCAGCAAAGCCTGTTAATGTAGATATCATTTTAAATACATGTATAAACTTATATCGTACACTAGAATCACTAAAACTTTACATACAATCACATCTGTGTCCCTGAAGGAGTAGGCAGTCTCATTAAAAGGCCACATTATGCAGGCTATGATAAAGTCAGACTTACAGAATAGGGGTGCAAGCCTATAGCCAGGGAATTAGTTTGGGTATTTAACAGATATTTAAAATTAATTAAATACTTAATAGAATAGAAGATTAGGAAAGGATATTGCTTATACATATAAAAGTCAGACAATTTTGGTGTTTAAACTTAATGTACATCATAATAAATCAGTTCCATTCTATAATGTAGAATCGACAAATATTTAATTAGTAGATTCTTGGTACATTGGTCAATTAACCTATTCATCTAAGGCAGAAGATGGTGGCTATTTAAATTTCAATAGATTTAATCAAAATGTCAATATGCAATATATAGGAAAGCTGTACATCGCATACGTTATCATTATAGAAAAGTTATGGTTTAAATAAATGTAATAACTTAGAACGTATAAAACATACTTTTATTGAGTGTCTGGACTAATGTTTCACATTAAATACATTTATGTTCGCAATTAATACCCGTTGTTTGGTGTTTCCCTGCATTGAAACGTTCCTCGGGGCTATGGCGCATACTGCGCTATGAATATGCCAAATGGATGGAAGCACGCTATCCGCAAATGTTCTACACAATTTATATTGAGATTCGTATGAGAACATAGCGTTACGATTTAGAAAACTATTATATATTAATTTTAATAGAAAATATGGGAACCAAAATGAATGAGGCTTACTGTAGTATTATAGATAAAGATTTTCTTGTGTATTAAATTGGTAGACAGGCAAACAGACGAGTTACCTGATGGTAAGTGACAACCGTCACCCATGAACACCTGCGACTCAAAAGTCGTAAGTGCACTGTCCACATTTGAGGATGACGAGAGGAGCGAACTGAGAAGAGGGGGTTGAAGAATCGGAAAGAGCTGAGAGAGGAAGGGCAATAGAAGTGAGGGAGTTGACCCTCACTCACTCGGAACTACAATGCAAGCATTGTTTGTCCACTGGTTTTCCATATATGTGTATCTTATATAAATTTAATTGTTCAATCGAAATGATTAATCTATTGTACACAATATTGTTTACAAAATTTTGCAAGGCTGAAGCTTTTTCGCAAACGCATCGCCAAGCCTATGCAGTCCATGGCATCCATGGTCAGATTCAAAGAAGGAGCACATTTTTTTATCATATTATTATAATTAAGACTCACCAGCAATACCTACAAATTTAAGACGCCCATACTGAACTTATCTTCTATTAATGTGGGGTCTGTGACTTTAAATCATTTTCAAGTTACAGGATTAGGGCTTCTCAAATCTGTAGGCTCCTGGCTTCGGAATCCTCTTCAAATATTCGAGTTTGAAGGAGATTCACGTCAGAAGTGCGCTGCGTGGAGATCGCACATGCAACCACACGAATGCAAGACCAGTGCTTTAGCTATTTATGTTACTGCATTTGCATATATTTTACTTCTCCCGGAGATTTTGTTAAATATTAAGTTAGGCCTCCAGTCACTGCCCACGTAATCGTATTAAAAACTTAAAGGAATACATTAATTCTATAAACAAACACGATATTTTATTGATATCCTTAATAACCCAATATTATACAATATTTGTATCAATTTTACGACTCTAATTCTAAGTTTACAATTCATATTAAAGTTGTGTAAGTTGTTCAGCCATGTTATTAATGAATATAAATTACATTTATATTCATTATTCTAAGAGTCAGTGTCTGTTAACTAATAAGAAATACAACAAAAATGACTTTAATAATGTAGTGGAATATGATTATAATTATGAAGCTCGGCAATCATCGGTCATATTCGGATTTACAAGCGCGTAATACTTAAGGTGTGATGATGATTGATGAAGGAGGCGAGAGAACCACTTGTTTAGACAAGGTGGACAGAGCAAATGTTCGTTTTTGTGTACATTTAAATGCGCCTTTACATAACGGTACCAGGTGTTATGAAACGCTTTTTATTCATATACCACTAAGTATACCAAACCAATATGGACAGCGATTATCTCATCTTTCTGTATACTTAAAACATATTATGTCAGTTCAGACACATGAGTTCCAATCCTGGGATTCTTTTTATGATCATTTTGAAAACTTCGCAACACTTTGGGTTTTTATTGTATTCAGGTTATAAGTTTTTATGTAATTTTTCTTACCTACGATTGTAAGCTTCTATAAGGGTAGTAGTAATTATCCTTATACATAATATACAAATATACTTATTAAGGTTAAGCAACGCTTGCGTTGCATTGCCCCGAAATTAGTGTGGTTTCCGCAGCCCAAATTCTCCCTCTTCTTTTTCCTAACCCTTGTCCCCCTCCCTTCCCTTTTGCCATCTCATCCCCCTCTCTTTTTACCCCTCCCCTGCAGTGCACTAACGACTCTCGAGTTTCAGGTGTTCATGGACGGCGGTTGACACATACCATCAGGTGACCCGTGTGTTCGTCTGTCCCCCTATATCATAAAAAATCATATTATATAATACAAGCAAAAACTAAAATCGGAATGATATGACTAATTTTATTAATAGTCAATAATGTAATCACATCTTTTAAGTTGCTTTTATGCCTGTTTTTTTTAACTCTGTCCTCGACCGAGAAAACCTTTACCGACGGCGAACCTATTAAAAAGAGTTGGCGTCAAGCAGGCGGCCGATCATAAAAGAAACTAGTCATAACTCTCTTGTCATGTACATATTGCACCGACCCACGTTTTCTAACATAGGACAAGGCTTTTTGCAGTTGGAGAGCCATGCTTAGGGATGAAGGGCCCGGCGCGACCGGAGTAATACAACGACCTCACAGAAAACCGTTTGTCACACAATGCTTACTTTTTGTTTACCGAGTGAATGGGAGTACCGGAGATACCCCTGTCCTCTTTCCCTCCTTTAATCCCCGCTTCAGCACTCTCAAAGGCAGGCAGCGCACTGATAACTGCTGAGTTGGAGGTGTCAATGGGTGGCTGTTGTCATTACCATCAGGTGACCAGTCTTCTCGCTTGCTATCCTATGCCACAAAATATACCTCTTTTACTCTATATTATACTAGATAGCAACCTTGTAACTAGGGAATGCAATCTCGCAAGATTGGAGCTCATGCGAGATCTTGCCAGATTATGAATAACAATTCCGCGAAATCTCGTCAATTTCGAGATCTCGCGAGATTGGCAGTTTTGTGTATTTATTCTTGCAAATAATCAATATTTGAATAAATTTGGAAAAAAATAATAAGAATTATATGTGCTATGAAAAAAAAAGAACTTATTTTTACGTTTTTTTTTCAATAAACTTTTATGTACATATTTAGCATTGTTTGACGTATCTAATAAAATAAGAAATGAAATAAACAACCAGTCTTTTCTTCTTCTTCTTATATTAAATAAAAGTCTTTTAATAATAAAATAGTTCTCTTGTAACAAAACAACAAGAAGTCAAAAACTATAATTAAACTCATTACCTTAGTTGAGTTCACTATTAAACTGAGATGTTATTATCAATTGAAGAAAGCTATACCTACTCAGAGGTCTATTAGAATTTAGAGATTGATTAACAAAACATACGAATCAAATGAAAGGCTTGTTCAGTTCACATCACACGTATTATTTTGAAAGTAGCTCCTAAAGAAGCACAAAATGTCCAAAGACTCATCTGCTAAACGGCTTCTTATTTTGCTGGCCAGATAACCAGCCGCTGAGAAGGCCCTTTCGGATTCAACGGATTTCGGACTCCAGCGAATTCATAGTTAGTTTTTTGTCTCTTAAACCCATGAGATCTTGCCCATTTTTCGACTGAGATCAATCCCGCTATTAAAGGCCGAGATCTCGCAAAAAGGAGATCTCTCGAGAAGGAAATTGCATTCCCTACTTGTAACGGCTTCAACGTTTTAAAACCTATCCACCTAATGGTCAAGGTTCATGACTCCAATCCAATCCATTCTGTAATAAACTTAAAAATAATATAGACTCTCATCCAATTCCACATTTCGCTTACCATAAATCATGATCTAACGAGAAACTGTCAATTACTAACAATGTATTATTATACGCCGTCTCACCACCACCACCATGTCTTTATCTGCGTATCGTAGTAAATGTCATCTGCAAAATACAGTTCGTTTGTTGAACTCCTTAATTATCAGTAGATGGGATGTATTGCATCCTTAAAGGCTTAATTACACATTATAAACGTGAAAGGTTCCCGCTAACGGAACATGCCAACTAGGCAAATTATTTACGACTGATTGTGTAGCTTCTGTACCAATTCGGGAAACGGTAGTGATAGGACAGATTTACAATTATTTTAACAACACATTTATGAGTAGTGACTCTTTTACAGTAACTAATGACAAGCTCAAGGAATCCATATTCTCTTCAGCCGTATATGATCTATCTACATACTCACTATTAATAAAAGTAATCATGAACTGTGTGTAAATTAATAAATGTTGTGATAATATCTCATCAAAAATATTTAATTACATAACGACATCAGAAAAACTACAAGCCATGCAATCGTTACAATGCACAGTGGACAATGTACATATATTGAGCATTTACTTTTATTTTGTGCTTTTGACTAAAACCACACAGTGTTCCGTCAACGGGTCTTATGGCCAGGGCCTCAGGTGTACCCTAGAAAGGAAATCCCTGTGTACCCTGGTAGATGCACCCCGGCAGGCAGAAGGTAGTCCTGCTGATTATAGCAGAATTACAAAAGCAGGTTAATTCCACATTGAAAAGAAAATATCTGCGTAACTGATTGGTTTATATTAACCATAGAGTTAGTAACATACTTTCTGTCCAATATGGAGACACCCTAAAGGTTCTCGCCAAACGCAATTGACTCAGTTTCTATGGCAACCCGCAAGTGCGTGTGACTATCGATTAGAGACAGTAATTCGAGCAATAATTCCCTATTGAACTGTTACCTCAGCGAGTTAAATGAGTTTATATCTACGCTCAACTCGTTCCCACTTGTTTGCCTTTGAGTTTCTTACTTTATAATACAGTAGAATATAAATAGCCCTTTAGAATTGTTTTATGTTCGCAAATTTAATGAGTACCGCGCTTTATTTGTGCACAGATTATGCGATGTGAGACGAACACATTATATTAATCAAAACAAAAGCTAGGCATTAATAATAATTAAAAGAATTAACTTAGAACAAATAAACTATAAGCACTTATGTTTATTTAATATTTGACACCACCACCACCACCAATTTTCGCAAAAGTTTGAAGCTTGCAACCTTTAATAATTCTTGTCCTAGACTTGGAGTAAAGTTTGGTTGTAGGTATAGTGCGATCAAGCGTACACATATTTGCAATCGTTTGATCATATTATAATTTAGCGCTTTTTCAGCTTTAAATTTCTATGCGTAGAATATCATATAAACGCTGATCCATGCTATTTCATCATTTGTACGAATTAGGACATTTTCGGTCACCAATCGGTCCGGGTGTGCTCATAACGTCATACATATGTATAAATACGACAGCACAGTTTGACTAGATAGTTGTTGTTGTGTAACCCTCTGCCTCTGTTAATGTATATGACATTAACAGAGGCAGAGGGTTATTAAATGTCCACATGTAGTCCAGCTCACATAATAGAGAGCAGAACAGAACATAAATAAAGTGGGAATATTGAGACTTTATTGGAGGGGAAAGGGACGATAGAAAGGTTTGATCAGTATAAGGTATTCCTGCTCGAGCAGGTCCTGGTCGCATGAACATGTGACCGTGGTACATGTAGCTCAGTCTGGCGGATGCTGGGAAGCCCGAACCCTCTAACTGGAAGCTATTCCATAAAAATAAAAGAGATCTTATTTTAAAAAGATGTAATTAAAAGAGAATATAATATAATATAATATCTAAATATAAAAATTGTAATTTACACTCCGAGTGTCCTAAATAGTCTTGACATAGTCGTGTCCCATTAAAGTAACCCTCTCAGGCCTACAAACTTGTCGAATTAACATACTTCACATAAATTCTAGGCATTCTAGCATCATCCCCGTAACGGGGACGCGTGTCTAACGTCGCATAATAACACATCCGCTAACACCGCCGGTCGTCGCGCAACTAATCAATTGGCGCGCCGCGTGATGTCTTCATCAGCCGCCCGGGGGCGTAACGCCCTGCTCTTGCGCGCCTAACATAGCGTTTGTGATCGCCGCTCCAATATTGTGGTTCTACGAGTATACCTTCTATTGTAATTTCATGCACTCATAACTACTAAACTAATATGTTGTCTCTCTTCTTTTTGCATGCAGCAATATAAATTTTAATGTGTAATAAAATATTCAGATCCGTAATAAGGTAAAATTTAAAATAAAGGATTCAAAACATTAACTCTTCTAACGTTGATCTGTACCTAAAAACAGATGTCTACGCTAGTGGAAACCCTGGTCTCGGGAAGTTTAAAGTCCGCGGTAAATCAGTATTGCTAGTATAGTGCTGCCCTTTTCTTATATATTTATAATAATTGTGTGTAAGAATGCAATAATGCCACGCGTTTCTAGTCATGTGTAACATTTCTGTTTGGGACTGATTCTTTCATCGATATGCGCTTACCATGTTATGTTACCACCAGCACGTTTTGATTTTTGTATGTAAATTGTATTTACAAAAGAATGTCTTTTGTTTTCAATTCAAATACATACTTATATTTATTTTTAGATACAATAGCAATTAATAATAAAATCTCACCAACTTAGATTTTCAAACTAATCACGATTCAATTTTCCCCTGGTAGGTAACTATTAAAACGACTTATGAGACAAGAACGTTGAACTTAAGTATAATATACATTGAGAAGTTATAGACCATACAAAATCAGCTCCGGCATTCCATCCTATTAACATTTAACAACGTATGAGAAATAGTATCGCTTAGCTTGCGTACTTGCATGCGATTTATTTACCAATTGAGTCCCACTTAAAGGAATCACAGTGCGGGGAAGGAGCAAATTGAACAGCATTGGCAATTACCGAAGACAATGCGTGCGTGAGAGCGTTGCCTGCGTGCCCGCGAATTAGACTTGTTATCTGGACCCCTGGGTAATTAGGGAAGAGTTCCCACGCGCCAACACTCGCAGGTGGATTTGGACTTGTTTTTTCTTATAAATTCGTATTGCTTGCGAATTGGTGGTTGTCATTTGTATCTACCCTACTGAATATTTAGATTAGAAAAAACTTGGCTATTTAAGTCACTTTTCTAAACGCTCACTCCAATGAGACGATCGAGACGACCACTTTAAACCAAATAACATGTAAATTGTAATTGAATATTTAAATAATTTTGATTACTGCTTCGCATCCCATCCCATCTGCTCATTTGATATAGCACAAAAAAATATTGCCATTAATGTTTTATTACTGAGTTTGATTACGATACCTAAAAATTGTTATTTAAAAATTTATTATGAAGTTCTGATAAATCTTTGTATTCTAATTCTACTATAAACTTGACAGAAAATGGTCTATTCCTTTTTTGTGACAATATACTCGCCTTTGTGTGTTAAGTAGTCGATATCTTCTCTATTTATAAATTGATATCAAATATATTAGTGTACATTATTTTTATTATTTACATTTGTATTTTTATCTTATTTCGTTTACCTCATGTACGTGTTACTAACGCAAATAAAACCGAACACTACTAAAAGACGAAACGAAACAACACTTCGCCTTAGCTCATCTTTGTACTAACAAAAGGGTTCAATTACGTGTGTAGGTTGCTCTGCATATTTGCAACTCAAGCTTAGCGGACACGCCGGACAGGCGTGTCCGCTAAGCTTGGCGTGGCTTGGTTTGGCTAAATTCGGCACCTTAGAATAAATACTTATCGGATTCATGGAATATTTTGTTACGATGTAATCTTGTTTTAATATTTTAAAAAATGCTATATTTGTGGCACTGCGTAATGCTGGCTTTATATTATAATCCGAGTCAGAATTGAAGTAGCTCGATATCATTTGATATATACATATATGCTAATGTAATAAACAGACAGTGTTTGTTTGCGCTGCGAATCTCAGAAACTACTGAGATCCGATTTGATAAAATATTATTGCATTAAAAAGCCCGTTTATTAAGGCTATAGTCTATATTTCATGGTGCTATTACTCAAGCAAGCAGTGAATGTATATGAGACTACGAGGAACGGCTTATAAATTGATATGATATAACATTATATGTGCCGTAGTTCTCAGTATTCTGCTTAACACCTAAATTAGTTACAAACGCTAACAGAAAGTTAAGCTAAACTAAAGTCAAATATTACTACTATGACTTCTTTCTAATATAACGTAAGTGGTAGCTGCATAGGAATGTTTGCTTAAACTAGTTGCTATCATAAAAGCTATAAATAAACAATTAAATATATGAAATCCTCTATAAGGTAATTGAAATCCAAAATGGAACACAAATAACTTTTTAAATATGTACTATATTGTAATATGTGTAATATTTTCGAACCCGTATTTACAAAGTAGCATAGCTTTATCCAGGTTCCCAAGTATCCACATTTAATGAAAACCTTTTCAACGTTTAGCCCTGAAAAGCGTACAAATATTAATACTCGGATTTATAATAAAAACATGGATTTTGTATATTTCAAACTCAAATTGAGTCATAATATTCCCTACCACCCCGATTAATAGGTACACCATCGAGAATGAATTCTGATCCAAACCAATCATTTCTGATGACCGCTAGTAAAAAAGCTTTTACGCACCTTGACATCGGATATGAATCGATAACGACTTTACTTCATTATAAAATATGACAATTAAAATTGTAAAAGAAAACGGGTATAAATAGTTGGGCAAAGATATCACGCACTCCATAAAGAATGTCATTAGGATTCGAAATCAACTTTTCGAAATACGAAATAGACCTTTAATCTAAATCAAAGCTTTGCAAATAAACGCAGCTGCCAATATTAATTTGAATTGGGAACGTTGTGAATAAATCGAATCCATGAATCGAGTAAAGTGAATCGATTCAATTCGTGCAGTGCGTTTTTAATAAGGCGTCTTTTAAATTGACGAACGTGTGAATGAGTTTTATTGCCTTATCGGCTTCAGTGGCGGGAGGCATTGCCACGTCTTTTAATGATTTACTACAGATACTTAAAGTAGGCGTTTGCTTAGGAGTTATGTGTAATTTTATCTTTGTAATACTGATATAGACATAGAATCGTAACATTCTGTGCTGGTTACATTCCCACTGGACACGAATTTCATTAATTTTAACTATGTAGATATTGAACATATTTGTGAGTAAAATAACCAAACTTTAGTATACTTAAATTCTTAATATGCATTACTTCAGACTACTGAAGGTTAACTGAAATAGATTTTTCTTTGGAGGACTGCGACCGAAGGGTGACGAATGTCTGTCGGGGGTGGCGGAAGAATGCATTTGTGATTTTCGCCCCCTTGATCATTGGCAAGCAGAGGAACACTGAGTTGGATTTTAGTCGGTAATACCCCGTCAAACCCGAGGACATCCATGAGGATCTTCCACCCCGCACAAAAAAAAAGATAGATTTTTCTGCCGAACGGTAAATTCAAAGGTGCGCGTTGATGTCTTTTGGATGGAACTTATTACAACTTCTACGTAATATTATCCTTAGCATTTAGAATATTGATTCGGAAGACTTAGGTACATATGTTTCTTAGTTAAATGTTACTTCAATATCGGAATAAAGACAGGATACTGGAATCAACATTTTCTAGTACAAGTGATAACTTCTTTTTTTTTGCTTAAATCCATTATCAGCCAAATACTTCACCTAAGTTACACTAGGCCTTTGTCGCATATTATCATCAGTTAATTTTTATTTCGTAAGCCTCCTACAACCATTGAATAAAAATACAGTATACTTTCATTAATTACATCAGTTTATTCAGTGTAAGTTGTACACAGTTGCGTCCATTCACCGCGTATAAGGCGAGGACACGTAGGCGCGACGCGCGACACCGCCCGGCTGTGTAGCTTGTCGCTACCGTATACTACGCACATTGATATACGACCACCTCAGTTTGTCGCATTTCTTTTACATTCTGCTTTGGTAAGAAAATAAAGAATATAATTTATATAAGAAAAAAACATGGCTTAAAATTTAAAATAGGGTCACCCCATCTCTTACGGTAGGTATCGTAAACGTTGACTAAGGGATTGGACTATTATCTATTAGACAGTACAGAGATACACTGTGGTAGAGCCACGCTTAACCACGAATTAGCCGGCTCGACCGGTTGGATACCACCGCCTGACAGGAAACCGGTTGTGAAGCAACGCTTGCGTTTCATTTCTCCAAAAATTTGTGAGGTTTCCGGGTTGGGAGGGGTATGAGATGGGAAAGGGTTGGGCCTTTCCCATCTTCTCATACCCCCTCTCCACTTTTCCCTCCTCGTACCTCTCCATTCCTCATCACCCTCAAAGGCAGACAGACTTACGACTCTCGAGTTGCAGGTTCTCACTTACCATCAGATGACCTGGCTGTTCATCTGTCCCCCTATATTAAAAAAAAGTGCGCGGATGACGGCTTACTGCCGCCTATTACGTATTAAGGCGTTATTATAGTTGAAAAAGAATAGACATTTGAAAATTTACGAGGAGATGTAGGGACGAACATTCATCCAACACATAACCTTTATTTTAATCATCGCGTTTAGGCATCGCTGCAATAGGTTATATACAGGCTAAATTCCATCAATCCTGCCTAACCATAACAGACAATTTATCTTTGATATTGAGACTAACGACTAAAGACCTTCGCTAAAATTACAATATCTCAACATACTCCAACAAATAAAAAAAAATAAAGCTGTGATTTTAACTGTTAGATCATTGATGACGTCACTCTTATACTACTTTACAAATACTAAAATTCTCGGCACCTTACATTCAAAGAGCATTGATGAGAGGCGGCAGATTTCCAGAAATAAATAGCTCAGTATTTATAAGGTTAAAGCAACACGAGATCAGGCCGTTAGATTGCAGTACTTGTATCACTTGTGAAATACTTTATTGTTAATGGGCGGGGGCAGTGAACGAACACCTTTACCATTTATTGATATATTTTAGTTTCTAAATGTATTTTACTTATGTAATAGTATAAATTGTTTTTCCTTCTTTTTAAAAAGGCAACTCTTGCATTACGAATGATTCTTCTGTCGTAAGCACTCGACAAACTTTCAAGCAACAGTCATAAAGAATACCCATACTCGGGGCTACTTTTTGTGCTGTATTGACGGACAGATATTTAAAATTAACCACCAAAAAAAGAGCGTACTCCCACCTCAAAAGCCGGCAACGCACTTACGACTCTTGAGTTGCGGGTGTCCATAGGCTGCGGTAGTCGCTTACCATCAGTTGATTCGTCAGGTCGTGTGCTCCTATCTCATAAAAAAACAAGTTCTTGTCCAGTGTAGGATCGAAATTACGGACTCTACGGCCCGTCTAAAAAATCATACATACATACGCTTACGCTTTTATTTCTGACCGGGTAGGCAGAGGGGAATAAAACACTCACGTTCTTGCATGTTGTATGACATGAAATTTATATTTATTTACAGAATATAGATGTACTAATAAAAAGTGTGTATAAGAATATGGGTATACAGATAGTCGAATGCGGATGGAAGCTTAAAGTTCAATGTAATATACAACCGGTGCCGGTGTGCAAAATCATCATTTAATTTTAAATTAATTACATTGTCAGAAAATATGTTTGAAAAAAATAACTTAAAAGAAATTTAAAATCAATGTACCATTGTACCATACAATAGTAATGTCAGTTAATCAGATACAATGCTAATAATTTAGTTCAAATAGTTATATTATTAATTTAATTTCTCTAACGTAAAAGGTCCGTCCCCTTTTGCCGTCAACCACGCAGTTGCGGAAGTAAAGGTGAGATAATCGGGAGTATGTTTATAGAGAAAGACAAAGACAGGGTGCCATTTCCTGTGGATGGAAAAAAATGCTTATACGGATAGAAGTAGGCAGAACAAATAGCTCAAACAGGTCAGAGTCGCATACCTATAACTCGAATGCGCTGTTAGGAGGCCTGAGCCATTTAACCAAATTGCATCAAAAAGAACTTGTTGTATGATATATGTATACCGGAGTAATAACTTATGATGGAACTTTTTGAATAATAATAAGAAATATTTTTAAGGTGATTATAATCTCTATAAACATGTATTATCTCTCCCTCAATTATGAATATATTATGTTTGAATCTTTGGGTAAAACAATGTTTTAGTTGAGATTTGGTCTTATATACTACTCTTTAGTCTACTTAGGAGAACAGCAGCGCAACCGCAACTTTGTACCTTCATTTTTCTCTTCGTATAACCCTATGTAGCCTCTGAAACTAAGTATTGTAAGATGCAAAGAAAATGTAAAAAATGAATTAATGCATGAAATGAAAAATAAAAACATCATTATTGTTTTTATATTTTTCACTAATCATAAATATTTAAATTAGAATTAGATTAGTTATACTTACTTTACTTACAGAGAGTTTCAGAAAACGGCTTTGTCTGAGGACCTTTACCAAAGTAGTAAAAGTGTAGATCTTTACGATAAGACAATGTTTATTATTAATTCTATTCACTTTTTAATGTGATTAGATGGAATAATGAGAAGAAAGAATGAGGGTCTTTTTTTTATTTAACTCCTCAAAATCAAATAAAATTACAGTGATATACAAGTAAAGAAATGAAAGGTATGTTTTTCTTACCACGAGTGGGACAGCGTATTCGTTTCGTTCGTATTCGGATTTATAGCAGCACCTCCCCGTTAGTTTTATCTATATCGCGACTGTGCGCTATGGAGCTATCGAGCGCGCGCACCGTCATCTGCTCCGTGTACTATTCTGATACATACGGGGTGAAATTTGATAATATTTTTTTATTACTTACATATTGTATATACGCGTACTACTTAAGGAAACAAATCGTGAAACTGTTGAATTCGCTCAACCATAGCACCAGTTCCCTCACTCTGTTCCCTCTGTTACACATATTTGCACCTACCACTCCTTATCTCTACAACAAGTTCCAAGGTTGACTGGCAGAATACCTGATTTAATAAATAAATAAATATATTCCATTTTTTTATCATATTTGTGTCTTAAATATTATTAGAAGTTACAGAAACAGAGCGATGAAAAATATAGCAAAGATGGGGTCTATACCTAAGAAGAGATGCATTACCACTTTGAGAAAACATTTTCATAATACACTCTGGTAAATAGCAGAGTGCATTATGACAATGTTTTCTAACACGATAACTACGTCTCGTCTCGAAACGATAACAATACTGCAATCTACTAATTAACAAATATAAATATTGCTGTACCAGTTGAAAAATATATTAATGACTAAATGACTAGTGAAACAAACCGTGTGTATCGTACTCTCGAGCTAATGATACACTGATTAACAATATTCGGGGCAGATAGCACTGAGTTACTTGTGAGGGGGGCGGAGCAAGGGGCTGCTGCGATGTTAGATATCGCCTGCGCCGATTTATGCCAACCTCTTCGTATTAACTGATATCGCCCACTAAATATGCCATTATATGCGAAGCAAATAATACTCTCTCACATTTACGATCCGGATTGTGATTTTTGTTTTTATTTATTGCTGAGAAAGGAATTTGAAGGCAGTTGAGATAATATCAATATTTTCTGTTACTTTGTGCTGATTGTTGCTACGGATTGTAGTGTTGCTTAGACTTTTGTTAAGCCGGGCTTAGCACTTGTAATAAATCCTTTTATAATTAACCTGTTGCTAACGTGGAATAAATTTGCTTTTCTAATCTAATAAATTAGAAGTCATAGTAGTAGTGAAGATGACTCACGTTTGACTTAGATTACAGCTATTTGTTTGTTGTTTAAAAATTTATGTACTGTTTGCGTAACCGTTGCTTCTGCTACTACTATTAAAAAATTTAAATCGATCGAAATTTTCAGTTGTATGCTTTCTCCGTGTATCTCATCGAAACTATTGTTATACAAGTCAAGTATGCCATCTTATATTTAGACAAGCGGCAGCGTGTCAGCCAAAGTTCAAAGAAAAAGGAATTGACCACACAGCAGCCGTGTGTAATATTAAACGAATCATTTCGAGCTAGTTTTGACCACTACATTATCCGAAACCTATTGAACCTACATACATTAAATTTGGCACTTTTATTGAAACCCCTTAGCTAGTCTAGAATACAATGTTTCATAAATGAAGCTCAAAAATTTATTGATATATTAATGTTTAACAACCGTAATTTTTATGACTGACTCACTGACTTATAGATCAAAAACCTAACCCACTTCCAGGTGACCTAGAAACTTGTTATTTGAAGTCAAGGTAGCCTATTAGGATTATACAAAGGAAAAAATCACAAAACCTAGAAATAATTTTCAGTTTTGAGATTTTTTGAAATTACGATTAGTGTTGCCAAAGTAACAAAAAAGATAATAAGTATCATTTTGTTTTATATATAGTATAGTAGTGAAGACTGTAGAGAGGAAGGGTTTATCACAGCTGAATTCGCCCTAATGCTTCGCATGCCGTAATTAATTGTCATTTAAAATTTAAGAATGTCTACTTTCTCTTAAGTAGTAAACATTGTTGCAGTACATAAACAATAAAAAATTGTTATATAAATTTATTTTAAGTCGTGGCATATTTTTGTACCATAAAATTTATAGATTCTTTTATTGGCGAATTCGACAACGGCGCATATTCTGAATATTTAAGCGGGGCGTGAAAAAGCATCTCACTAGGCTGCCATAGCGTGGATCACCATTCTACATTGATTAAACTTGCAATGAGGATGGTGACCACTGCTCTATGACTCCACTTATTGCTTTCCATCAGGCATAGTGGAGTTATTACGGGAGGCTTACACAAAAAAAAATTGAACTTGGCTCTTATTTTACATTTATGTTTTTGATGGGATAGAGTTTTACATGGAATCAAAACATAAACTTAATACTAATTAAAAATAATTAATACACAGGAATGATGCATTAAATAGATCTGTGGAAATAATTCAGCTCAAGATGTTATTATGATAGCGAATTGTTCTATTATAGTGACGCTTTGTCTGTTACTTATTTCATGTTGCATAGCAACTCCGTCTGTAGTCTTCTGTTTTGTTTGCATTTCTAATATCTACATATAAAAAGCAGTACTCCAAATTTTAATAAGTGCTTGTATTAATATTGAATGATTTTTGCCTTGTGCTTCTCGATGGAGTAGGATAGGGCCATCTCTTCCCGCCGGTGTCGTAATAGGCGACTAAGTGATTGGACTGTTATCTATCAGATAATACATGACGGCAATAGGCCTGTAGGGGACAAGCCTATTGCCGTCATCATTACGGTTAATGAGACCAAATGCTAATTGGCAAAAAGTGGGTGTTTAATAGACCTCTGTCTTCCACTTTGGCTATACAGGCGTGAGCGTATGTACTTATATTGATCTATATTTTAAATGGCTGTTCACTGTTTCTAAATGCATTTATAATTTAGTAACTGTTTTTCGTTTTCACTGTAATTAAAATCGTTTAAAAGCATTTGATACTAATCCTAAGGAGGAACATCCATCTAAAGATGGGGTGGCCTTATTCTACCCCGCACCACAAGATAAACTACTTATTAATTTTACTACCAGGTTCAACTGATTTTTAGTCTATTCTGATAAATATTCAATAGTTGCTTTCTTAAAATTCGTAACACAAAATAACTACGAAACTTTTTCAGCTATCACATTTAATCTACAAAATGATCTGCTAATTATGTCGCATTCTGGTAGATTGGCTATCAGATCTATCACATATGTATGTATCTCTCACCCTTTGTTAAGAATGGAATAAAGCCAATTTATAAATTCGTCTCCAACACGAACACCATTAATTATGTTGCTGGCTGGGTGGCTGAGAAAAACTTACTCCACTCATTCCACTATCAATACCATCATCTATTGTCCCTTTTACTCTTCCACTTGCATCATCTTTCGTCCCAACTACGCCATGAACTATGTCACATTACACCTCTATTGCTTTGTCCACTTTAAGTCTATGGAACTAAGATCAGTTTTGAATGACCGATTTTCAAGAAATACTTTTTCGGAAATCTGCTCAATTTAGCGTCCCTTTCTATTGTTTTATCCGCCAACCTCCCCGGCGTTAATGGTGTTATCTGGAGCCTCGAACGCAGGCACCTCTTCGTATATTTCTTTATCTTGTCCACTCTGTTGGCGGTTACTAACATTTTGTTTTTTATTCATTTGCTAATTTCGAAAATGAGAAGGCGTTCGCGATCACATCTTCAGTGATCGTAGATTTAGGCTCTCGCGCATTAATAAAATTAACGAATGTTTTTTAAATTAATTGAACGTATGGTACTTGGAATTTTATTATCCTTGATCGGATGCCTTCTCGGTATTAGTCTTTAATTTATTTGAACTAAAAATACATCTTGCATTTAAAAATTATTTCAGCAGGTGCATTAATTCGCTCTGAAAATGTTTGATACCGCTTTTAGATTCAAATATTGTCTTGTACACTGCTTCTACAGATAGAAATACTAACAAGATAATGATAACATCTAGTAAGAAATTTAATATGCACTGTTTAATTTGCAGCCGGGCTTTGAGCTTTCTATTCTCGGATGCCGCAAATCTATGTATGTACCGTACCTAGTTACTTTTATATACTTTTCTTCCGAGTCTCTTAAAGTATCTGTTATTACAGATACTTTAGGTACATACTTATACATACAATAATGAGGTTTTGTATTCCATAGTAGTATATCCTTCTCCATATATGATCGTACACATGTTAGATTTTTGCCTTTTGACTTTCATACACTTGCTCTCTCAAAATGCTCGTTTCTTTCATTTCTAAATGTTCACCAACGAATCTACGTTATAATCGATTTGCTCTCTGCATTACAATATCTCAAAAATCATCATTTCAAAAATCGCATTACTGTTAAATTAATTAAGACGTATACTGTTAAAACACACGTCTCGTCGTAAACAATAGCTCTTTTCCTTTTTTACACTGTGTACCCATGCAAGAAGAAGCGTTTGGTATATTTTGTTAATGTATGTAAGTAGAATAAACTTATGCATGTATTATTATTTATGTAAGTATCATGTTTTTTGTCACGCCTTGGAGAGCATAAACGGTTTGATTCATTTTGACTCGTGAGGTGTGGTTTGAATTTAATAGTGTGAGTGAAATAGTATAACATTTAGAGGTAAAGTCATCTAAAAAAAGATGAAGTTAACTTGTTCATCATATCAACAAAGCAATTATATGCTCTTTAATACACTATAGGGAAAAGTAACAAAAACGTTAGAAATCAACTCTTATGTGGATAAGTGCACATGCAATCCTAATTTGATTTCTTTTGTAATAAAAAAACACTGTTTAAATGTATAACACTTTCCCATATTACATAAACATTTTATTTCATATATGCCTGTATTTATATGTCTGTTGTAGTGATTACACCTTAGTAATGCCCGCTGCAACTATAAGACTATCCCACAACGTACGAATAAATGAATATCATATCGAGCACAAACAAACATGACAGAACAATCCTCACCACTTCCCATGATTGTTTACATTAAATAACAACAGTGGGTTTATAGGTGGTATGTTCATAATAGTCGCGAGTTGTGGTCGGGCGAGACAGCGGCGCGAGCGCAGCCCCAGGCGGGGGCGGAGCCGACGCATGCGCGGGCCACCCCGACGACGACGCCCCACACGCGGGATTTGCACAACACCTTCACTATGTAGAAATTCTAATCAAATATACATTTATTCATATTTGCTATGTTTTGATCAAATTTCCGTCCAACTACAACTCTAATAACATTTTAACTTTGCTCAAGCTATAAAAGTTTTAACGAGTTTATGACGTCACACGTCTATTTAAATAACTTAAATATTGCATTTTACGATATACATATATTCAATTCTTTTATATGATACAGAATACTGGAGTTACCAGTCGCAATACAATATTTGTTACAAGACTATCCTACTCTACGTGGAATCCACGTTCCTACCTAGAAGAATATAACATTCTAGAATATTAAAAAAAAGTGTACTTAGAGTTTCTTGACTGTTCTTCTCCATAGGATCTACATAAATATGTAGTGTGCTATAGGCAACTAGCTTCACGACTGACTTAGTGTGACCGACTTCTTCACATGACAATTAAGGTTGAATTGAAATAATATTTTGATTTTGTACAAGTTGTATGTACAAATGCAGGCAATAGGTATTAATCGCCTTTGTTTCTTAGACGGAAAGCCCAAATACGTGTTGAATTTAGATGAATTCTACACGTATTAATTTTACTATCAGGTTCAACAGATTTTTAGTCTATTCTGATAAATATTCAATAGTAGCTTTTTTAAAATTCGTAACACAAAATAACTACGAAACTTTTTCAGCTATCACATTTAATCTACAAAATGATCTGCTAATTATGTCACATTCTGGTAGATTGGCTATCAGATCTATCACATATGTATGTATCTCCCACCCTTTGCTAAGAATGGAATAAAGCCAATTTATAAATTCGTCTCCAACACGAACACCATTAATTATGTTGCTGGCTGAGTGGCTGAGAAAAGCTTACTCCACTCATTCCACTATCAATACCATCATCTATTGTCCCTTTTACTCTTCCACTTGCATCATCTTTCGTCCCAACTACGCCATGAACTATGTCACACCTCTATTGCTTTGTCCAGTGATGTAGAATTTAGATGAATTCTACACGTATTGCCCTAATCTCTTAAAATAAGATTCTTCTGTTTACGCTACATGACAACATGCGTGTGCAATGCATAGCATGTTACTATAACTATAAACAGGTTACAAAATTGCCATTACCCAACGCATTACAGCTTCGTTACTCGTGTAACTTAATTACAATCGGATCATTGATAGAACAATATGGTATGCGCACACGAGTACATTGCGTGGCCTTATTACATTGCAGGGCAGACACATGTGATTTCACTGTGTTATCTCTGCTAATACATCAATGGCTTGTCCAGTATTGTTAGTGACGCGACTCGAAGCTATTGTGATATCTTGTTGTACATTTCCTAGGGTGGTAATGATGATATCGAAACTTTTTCTCTTTAAATAATGTTTAATCTGTAACATACAGATACGAGCCTACTTCTATGAGTCTCTTTTCTCTTCTACTCTATGTTTCTAATTTATTACAATTTTTGCACCCCTACACTACTTTTATCCCATAATATTTATTTATACTATGTATTATAATAAAACTGAATAGGGATTCAAAAGGTGCCTTCTTCTTCTTCCGTCTCTGTCTACCCTGAATTATGTTATTATTGTATTGGATAGAGTATTTATTTACTAGTAAACTGGAAATAGGAATACACAGTATATACGCATATACAGACAGTTGCTTGTTACGCTGATATATAGGTTTTAAGGTGCCATTGAATATTGAACAGTGTATATAAAAGAAAATAAATACATTTGCGAAAATGTATGCAAATGTATTTATTTTCTTTTATTATTCGTTTAACTGAATCTTTCGAATAAACAATTGTGAAAGTAATTAATGATACGCTTTTTTTTTAAACGCAACAATAGCATTTAAAAGCAACAAATATGTATCGCCTATCGATATCTATAATTGCCTATCGATATTGAATATACTACTATCAGACAACACTATTCCAAGACTGAATGGGGGACTAAATACTTATAGCACAAAGCCCTTGTTACGTAACGTCTACTATATTGTTACAATAAGGATTAGACTTGTGTCGATGGCACTGTACTAGACTCGACATTTAGATCGGTACTCTCACATCTTTAGTTCTCTTACGAAACTGAACTGTACAAATTACTGGCTTAAATACAATGGACATTTATAAAGCGTTTAAATCCCTTTGAAATTCTCAAATCTTTTAAGGCGAAAGTAAAACTAAATGATTATATTATTGTGTAAGACCCTTAACATAGGGATTAAGTTACCTATAACACTATACTGATGCCCTTAACATAGGGATTAATTATTACTTAAAATAATATTTAATAACGGTTTATACAGGTATGTATTACTTGTATAAAATAGTACTTGATAATCAATGTAATTGTATGGAGTTATTAAAATTAAATTAAGCAGTATTTCAGGTTGGTAACGCGTGTGTCAGCCTTCTCTTTTCTAATCCTTTGCATTTAAATAAAATCTAGTCTAGTCTATAGTTACCGTATCTCCCAAACCGATGAACGGTGTTTACTGCTATCAATATAAAAGTATGCGCATCATTACTATCTAAAATCATCTTACTTGTACTATGGCAAAGCCCCTAAAGGGTGAAGTGTACAACCGTTAGTCATCCTCGGTTGCGCAAGAGTGTACGCTGTGGGTCAGGGCACAGGAATGCCGCCTAATTGACAGAATGCTGAGGACGTAGGCTATGTCAGTGTCACTTAATAACAAGCCTCTTGTTGCCTAAACCTACGCTCGATATAAGATTAGATACAAATTTTAGGTAATGGGGTTATGTGATACGATTTTGGGTAATTTGGTTTTAATAATGTTGCAACAACACTGGCTTAATTGCAATAATTGGTTTGTGAAAATCTTGTAAAAATGTTCAATCAAAATTTTGTGCTATCAATTATGTACTGAGGATCGCTTGCCACTTTGTCGTCGAACAGTGAGCAGAGAGGACCAACTTGACTAGTTCGGAATTCTTAGAGTGTTTTCATATCTTTGTATTTTCGTATGATAACTCAAGTAACGGTCAGGTTGGTCCGCTCTCATTCTCCGCTAATAGGATAAAAAATTGCTAAGTGCACAATATGTGTACACATACTGGAACAACTAAAATGGAACACTTATTTGAACATCTGAAAATATTTACCAAAAAAATTGTGAGACAACCCGTGTACAATCATAAGCTTTACAGGGGTTTTATTTTTTCATAATATTTTTTTTTGCAACTGCATGCTAGAAATGTATATTCTCAGTGGTTAAAATAAGTATTCCATTTTCTGGGACACACTGCATAGGATAAATGACAATAGAAGTAAGTTTATTCCTAACACAAAATTTTTGTATAGTACAAGTGAATTGTATAAAAATTAAATTTTCTCCTGTTTAGAAAACTAACACTCGTCAATTTCAGATTAATGCAAATTGAAAACGCCTTAGAGAAATCCAGGCGCTTCTGTTCAGCTGTGACAACAATACCTTACATGCGAGAGTACACATAAAGCTAAACAACCTTATATCTTTAATTACATTTCTTTATATCTTAACTAATAAAATTGTAATATTTTTAATAATATATAAAATATTGATGAAAAAACAAGTGCGAAGTTAATGAATTTACAAATCCGAGGGAAGATAAACCAATAAATATATTCTCAATGTAATCCAATCATCATCAGTGATTAATTAACTTTAATTGAATACATCGACTTACTAAGATAACTCAAATGCGCTAGTCGCTATCGAGTCACCTCGACATCGGCGACGTGACTCGCGATGCGTTAAGATACTGTATTACATATTTCGCCACCTACACGACCTTTAGAAGAATCTTTTGTAGTAACAGTCTGCGAACAATACAAAACATTTTTGAACACATAATATTGCGAAGAAAATGTGATGGGTATCTACTTTAGAGCGTGTGAAAGATCTCGAGACAGATTTTAACGCTTTTGGCAAAGTTTACCTGGTACGGTTCATTTTAAGCTTCACTGCAGTCCTTTTATTTATATGACAATATAGCATTATATACATGACTGATTATTATATTGCTAATAATCGCATTCCACAATTTAGTCGCATAGTGTGTCAAGGCCTGAAGCTTATAATGTCTTCATTTAGTACATTTGAGCCATAGCATTATGTTAATGCGCGCGTTATACCGTCTAGGCACGCGATACCCATTTTAAAAATAGAACAGTTTTGAATTCACCCCCCGCAGTGACGCGCCCGCACCGTTCAGATTGGCAGAGTGAGTGACGTCCGCTGTCCTTATTGGTAGATAAGATTTGACAGATAAGAGTAAGCGGGCCACATAAAAGACGATGTGTCTCTTCCTGGTCGTTTTCGACTTGTAAAAATTTCAAAACGGTATTGCGGTAACAAAAAGGGTACGGCTATCTTATGCTCCGTCCGGCCATCTCGTATCTATCACATGGGAATGAAAACATCTGTCGACATTTTGTTGTGTCTGGATCGTCTTTTTACGTGAGCGCGCATTATGAAGTGGTAAGACGTCTCAGTCTTGTTTGTATTGTGTAATGCGAGGTCGCTCGCCGCTGGTTTGTTCAGTCTTTGTTATAAGCCCGGACTGGTCTTGACAGGGGGAAAGAAATCCCTTTGGACATTATCTGCTCCTTAGCATTGTACTACGATAACGCAATAATGAGATTTGAAAAAAATGAGCGAAGCGTTGGGTTTTTGATAAAGCAATCTAGTATCTGTATCTGTGAACAATTATTTCAACTTAATCAATTTACTGTCAAAATAATATCTATTACCTTTTTTTGAACCCTTTAGTACAATGTATAATAAGATTATAGAACAATGCTATACCATAATGAAAATCTTGAAAATTAGTGTTTTGACAAATAATCTAGTCTCTTACAAATGTATACTAGTTAGTATTGTCACAATTTCTTTTATGGTACTAATAAAAAAATTATTGTGATAACTTTTTTTTTATTTATAACTAAAATGTCAGACGCTTGCATTCGAGGACTTATATTCGGACCATAAATGTTCCTTTTTTCGTTTCACTCGTAACAGACAAGTATAAATAATAAACTAAACCTGTGTTATTATTGTCTAATTGTGAAGTGACAAACTTGGTTGTCATGAACACCTATGACAGTCGATATTGAGAAGTCAATGCCCTCAAATATCCTGACAACTAGTCCAACTATCGAATTCAGTTAGCCCTCAGGGCTGCGGAGGTCATATGCCAGGCGCTCCGGTAATATTCAGGCAATAACTGGTTGGACTAGAAGCCAGACCCAATAGACATGAGAATAATAAGCTAGGAAGAAGAGTTGAGGTGACAAACTGACAATCCATAAACAATTACAGTGATAAGAAAACTAGCAGATGCACTAAACGTGATTACTGTTATTAGGTACACGTATTTTTATGTCGTTATGTCTAATGCTTGTAAGCCATCAGCGTAGCGTATAGATGTTCTTAAAAGTGACATCTAAGTTATGCCTTAGATTAATATTAAAATTTTTAGCCGGTCCCCGCAATTTCACTTGCGTTTATGGCCACTGCTCTTCTCTTAAGGTCCACAGCGTGATGTTTTATAGCCTATATCATTCCTCAGGAAACTCTCTGTTTAATACAAAAATAACAATAAACATCTGACTGATATTTCTAGAGATTAATGCTTTCAATTTTCAACAAACAAAAATCTCTAGCATTATTATATTAATATATGTAGATAATAGTTCAGAATCGTACTGAGTGATATGTAGTAACCCAGATTTTAATTTATATTTGCAACTGCAATTTATATAGGTTGAATACGCTATCCAAAAGATATATGGATGGATGGATAGCGCATTCAACCAAAATCACCCATTTTCCGTATAAAAAGTAACGGATCAGAGCAATATCAAATTGAGAACCAATTATGAATTTTCCAGGTGGCAGATTCTGCTCATTCTCACCCTGCATAGAACAAGTGCAACGAACATGCCTGGCGCTTGAAGAGCATGGCTTCCAGGAGGTATCTACTATGGAAGTGCTGCAGACAGAAGTGAAGGTCACCAAGAGAACTGTTCCTGTGAGAGATTTATCTTTCCTTAAACAAAAGGTAAGTCTGAACATCCCATCCATCATGATTATTATATACATGCATGCACTCACGAATATATCTCCTAAAGGGTATACAGAGGCGTCTCAAACGCCTTCTTTCTCTAACCTTAATAGATTCTTACTTCATTGACGTATGCAACCTAAGGGTTATTACTCATTTATATTACTACGTACGTAACCGTTACGTAATCCGATAGCTAGATCCTTTAGTCGCCTTTTACGCACCCACGGGATGAGATGTGGCCCTAATCTATTCCACGGAGAACTACACGAATTTGTACTTTACATTTAATAATTACCATCACCACGAGTGATGGTAATTATTAAACGTAAAATACAAATCATGCTTTCTGTATCTTACCACTTCTATACTATATGGTGTTAGATTTTCAAATTCCTTCCTCCTAAATATTACATGTCAAGTATCTTTCATACTTGACTACGTTCAGTGTAAAAAAATAAAGTACTCATTTCTTACATAAAATTGTCTGTTCATATAATCAAACACAGTATGCAACTGCATCAATTACCGCTGGTATATGACCACCCTGTTTATATCAGCAGTTCAATCGTCTTAACATAGTCTTTGATGATTAATAATTTTGCCTGTCTCAATTTAATTTCCTATGAAGTCATCATCCTAATTGCAAATTTAAATATTCATAGAAACGAAGCATAGTTATCTACATACATCAGCTGTTAATTCGCTAATAGCTGGATCTGGGCCACACTGACCTCCCTGACACATTAAGTCAGCTAAGTTACGACGCCGCTTCAAGCACACGACGAGGATCGATCAGCCACTAACGAGCAGATAATTGACAGTATCACTTGGTACTTATAGCCTACTGTGTATGTGTATACCTGCGTTTTAAGGCCATTAGACACATCGGTGGTTTTATATGTATAGATAGATGTATTCCCAATAGCTGTATTATATTTATTTATAAGGAGCCCTTTTCCCTTTCCACAGGGGTATTGTTTTTAAACTTCTACAATGTTCGATTTAGTAGGTATGGCGTGTAACCGAAAAACCATACACACATTTATTATATTAGTATCAGTCTTCGCCGAATCCACATGAGAAGATAGACTATCTAGCTTCTCATGTGGAATCGGCGAAGATTTTAACCCGTTAGAACCATAAACTGCGTTGACATATTTCCTAGAAGTTTAAAACAGTTAATAATCAGCATGTACATTCTAACGTGAATTATTATTCCTACATATGAATAGGCATCGAAGTTTACAAAGTTGGTTCGCGTAATCCTGAATAAATGCGATCATAAATCTTAACAGGGTGGTCACTAATATACTTTATATGTATATAAACAACATTTGTTATAATTACATACATAGACATATTACATATGCTCACGCCTGTTTTCCTTCCTCGCCTCGCCGACTGTGGCTGAGACTGTTATAATTACTCTTTTCTTTTCTAACCACTAGTAACAGGACAGTGACAATAAATAACCATTATAAAATGATACAGAACTCGCTCAAACAGTAACGCATTTACATTTTCCATGACTGTTATTATATGGATTAAGATTAGTGTTACCTTTGGTAGACACATATACCCTCACGCCTGCATAAATCCCAAACAGTTAAGCAAAAGCGTAATTAACGCACACATTTTGCCTATTGTAATTTTATCTTTAGTATAATTGACTTCACGGTTGGCGCAGTGGTTTAACTAGTCACCTCGCCACTACGCTGCCGCGCCGAGGGTTCGATCCCCACACGGGACTACAACACTGTGTAAACTTTAATTTGTTGTTCTGAGTCTGGGTGTTATTTGTTGTTTGTTAAATCCCCACGATAACAGGAATTAATTCTAGCACTGGGGTTGTCTTAATTAACTATAACTAACAAATCTGGTTCACATAACTCAGTGGTTGTGTTTAGTTTTATAGGTTCCAAACAACATGTTGCCTAGTTTTTTAATTGTATATTTTTAATGTAAGTTGTACAATTAAACAGTGTTTCGATAGTGCATAACCCTTATTATAAAACCGTAGGCGCTTGTCTAGCGGCCCGTTGATAGTGCCCGAGTGACGTAGATTGAAGTTGCAGAAAGTTGAAGTGGATAGGGTACTAACCCGCCCATCACCGTGAATAGTGATCGTGTTTCGAATTAAATGAGAGTACTTGGGTAAACTCGTTGATTGATTGATGTAAATTGATGGCCTACCGTGAAATATATGGAAGAATATTTTATTTTATGGCCTTTAAATGCACGTGTTCAATGTTATCTAGTTGTGTCTTCGCAGTTATTTTAATACTCGTATTCAAAGTCAAGCTGGTTAGACAGATTTCCATCTCGTTTATGTTGAATACTTTACAAGGGAGTGTTAAATAAAAAGAAGTACCACTGACCTGTCCAACAAGCATACAAGACCTTCGTACCTTAATCACGGTTGGAACATAAGCGTTATTACTCATTGCCTAGAGTAAAAAAACTTCTAAAAACCGTTAGCGACAGTAAAGATATTTGATTTCGTGTTATGGGAAGGATTAACAATGTGCTAGATCAAAAAAAAAAAAACAAGTTCAGGCTTATGATCTTATGCGACATACGATGTATAATTTTTACCATACTTCTTATTGATCACTATCATGCAGTTTCTTCCTGCTCCGACGCTGCTTTACTTGCTTGGGAAGTAACGTAATGTTTTATAGTCCTATCGCCAAAACTTGTTATTGGAAACCGAACTTCTGGACCGTTATGACAATAGTATCATAAATTAACTCCTTAAATTAAGTAGTATACATATACTATGTTGTAATATACATACATAAAAAACCAATGATATCACATTCAGAGCAGTAAATACATATTTCAGCCTAGGTGTCATCTATATCAGATGGTACTCAGCTTTAACGCAGTATTGTCACATTGTTAGTCGGATGCCTGTCAGCAGTTGTCACAACTAGCTGTTATTAAAAAAAACTGTACTATCCCAGTCGGAATTGGCCTGGAAATTGAGATAGTAACAATTTGATAACTCTATATTAACATTTAATACTACTAACACGTGGTGTTTTTCAAATTCTTATTGAATACTATAAATGTTAATGGAAACAAATAAATAAATAAACTGAACGGTATAGCTTAACCTAAGAAGAACATACTTAGGCTATGTTCATTGACTCACTTGATAGCTAAACTACCTATAACCTTGGGTACATCACACAAAACATATTTTTTGATTGACGTACGCATTCAAACTATATACTACTTTAGCAGTATTCACGCAATTATGAAGTTGTACGTTTCCAAGATATGACTTCGTAACACATAGTAATAAACATTATGAATTGCCACAAACCTTATGAACAAATTTAAACAGGTACCATTCTCATTATCTGAAACAGTTAAGCGCTCGTTTAATGTAGATACCTTAATATGAATGTACATAATAATCAGTGCTTTTTTTTTTATCTAACGTTCATCAAGTTATTATCAGATCAATAATGCACTAATATTTTTTACTACGACCACCTTTGATCAAATTATACAGACAACCAATATCGCTATAACCGTATATTACTCTTAGATAAAACTGAATCAGCATAAACAAACCAAACCTTGGAACATACGCCTTCTTCGAATGTAATCGTAAATTCTAAAAGCGTTAATTATGAAAATTACGATAGTAACGCTTTTAAGATATATTTTGTATTATCCATACATAATAGAGAAAAATTATAACACCATAATTTATGCAGAGGATTATGTCTTGTATATTCTGGGGAATAGGGTTTTGAACCCTATGTCATAATATGTTCTCGTATCGGCGACGTATCGGGCTGCGTTCGGAAACGTCACGCGCGCCGTTTGTCGCGAATGGTCACGTTTCGCGACGGTAGCTGAGGGCTGTCGATGCAACATATTTAGTATTATCGATAAAACGCATCAGTTCATCATAAATATTTATGACAACTATCTATGGCAACCAGTTATGTGCATCATAACTTACATTCATACATTTTCTCATACAGGTATGTACAAAATAACGCCCACTTCTTTTCGATTATAATTTAGTCCCATAATGTGGGCCAAGTTTTTTGCCGTCATCCGGGAATTTTTGAAAATAATATTGGATCCTTTGAAGTATATTGACAGGATAGAGCTTCCTATTTTGAAATCTTGTCCGGGTGGATTGGGACCTATAAGCAACAAGGGTACTATTTATTGACCTTTGTTTTATTATTTTGTACCCGTTGTGCTCTAAATAAAACTAATATATTTTAGGCCATTACTCATTCTACATATGCAGTAAAAATATGTAAGTATCACTTCACACTTCACAAGTTACGATTGAAATAAGATAGAAATAAGATTTATCGATAACATTCTTTTGCATACAGCCACTACTAACAAAGCTTACACTCGTGGGAAAATCTAAGATTGTTCTTAAATTTTGTTAAAAGGCTGGGTATGCCCATACTCATATATTAAGACTGCATTACTCGATTACGTTAGGTTTTCTTATGGTGCCTTACCTATTTAGGTTAATGTGATTTATAAATATAACCGAAGTAAGTCAATGTATTGCGATCCTCTCAACCTGATACAGATCATAGATTAGTTTTATCTCAGCTTAAGAGTATTAATAAGTAGACGTGGATTTAAAAAATGAGACATTTTTTTTACTATTAAAGTAGACAAATGTCGTTGAAACCTGCTGTCTTGCGGTTGTTGAAGCTTGAGATCTATCGATATAAAACAAGAAACAGCTTATTGTGCTTGTTAAGCGTTCGTAAATCTAATTAAGTAAATAAATGATTTAATTGAGTAATAAAATCGTATCAAATCCAAGTTTATATATAAGTTTATATGTAGCACAACTATTTTCTTTCAAGAATATTAGCCTCGTGGGTCACACTGGTATTCCTGTTAACCCCGCCAGCTTAGCTAAATGCTTTTGTTGAGAGCGGGTTCACGTACGGTTGCGTGGTGCGGTTTAAACCCGCAACCACTTATTCGCAAGTTGTCAAGTTAATAATAACTTATCTTTATTTAATCATAAATATATAGCTACTTCAAATAAGTTTAGGCTCTATCCATTGTACCAGTACCTGGTAATAGTAAGTAGCACATACCTTACACGTGTACCTACCCTTGAAATAATTCATTTCCAATTAACACTGACAGATAATAAAAGCGTAAGTAAGCAGTTCGTTTCTGTAATGTATTTGTCATTTACTAGGCTTATTACGTATAGTTCCTAAACGAGTTTGATTTATCACTTAAATTATTATCTTGACGCCACTAAGAGAATAATATAATAATAAAGCACAACTAAATTAACAATCGTAGCGACAACAGCTTTTAAATCATTCAGTACCGCAGACAGCCAGTCGCCTACTATCCCTTCTGTATATAAATCCCTTTAAATCTTATGCAACGTATCACAGATAAGGTTGAAAGTAGCCAATCTGCACAATTGAGTAGCTGGACATTGATAAATTATGAAACTAGATCTTGTTAGCCCACTGCGGTATTTAACATTCATAAATTTTAGTAAAACGCATGCCGCTAATATATTTTCCACCACACGTGCGTTTGCGCTGCAAATACTCGATTAATGTTACGCGATCAAGCTTTTAGTTCGATTTAAGTGGTTTATTATGATTGGGAGTTGCTTAAGGAACATTATAGGTTGTTTACCTCCAGGTGTCTGGTTTCTTACTGATAAAAAAGTTGAACGTCAGTATTTCATAACTGTTTCGATTTTTTCATCGATTTCTTTGTCGTCTGTCCTGTGGCTGCCTTTTGGCAAGTTATCAGTTACTGTACACTCAGAACACCTGAGGTGTAGTAACTTTTGTGTTTGTAACACCATCATTTTTCACCCCCGAAAGAAGCCTTGGTGAAATTATGACACCAACGAAATTATGAAACTTTATAGATTATTCATTTTAGTAATCGCTAGTTTTAAATCTTTTATAGGTGTAATTACATACAGTTTACCTCTAGATAGTTGAATAGTACAAATTATCGTTTGCATAACATCTTCCTTTTAAGTTTTGACAACAAAACTGATACTCATATATTCACAAGCCTAATAAGGTCACATGCGAACGAGAGCGGTGCTCCATCGCAAATCAACGGACCTAATAGCGCTGTCACCATTATAGGACGGGTGCCTTGTACTGGTCTAGTGTATGAGGGGAGTTACATGTGCCTAATGTGGCCCTATTCTGCATGCGGCCTTAATCTAACCTCTCAGTTTGAAATGGGTTTAGAAAGATTTTCTTTGTTTTGAAATTTAGTGCTCTTGTGTTCAGCTCTCTATTTTCTAACAGCGTGGGTAATTGGTTTAGATTTTAACCGCCTTCATTGTAGATGTACCTACTTTGTTTCTTTGTTGTATTATCAAGAGAGAGAACTAATCATACAATATTTCTTGTGATCTACGAATTCCTTTCATAATGTAGCTAAGTAGCTTTTTCTACTATCCATTCGATACTAAGTTCTAAAATCTCGAATAAAATAACGGTCGGTCTGGTGGTTAGTGACCCTAACTGCTGAACTAGAGGTCATGGGTTCGACTCCCACCCACGACAAATACTTGTGTGTGTAGTCTTGCCATAAATATTGCTACAAGGAAAAGTCTTTTTTTTTCTATTGCATAGAACCTTTATTACTGTTATGTGTGTTAGAAAATATGAAGCTCATTCAAAGTGATCTCCATTAGATTTAAAACAGTCCTTTAAACATCGAGGCCAGACGGGTTACCTGACTTTGGCTTGTGACTTCCGGTCGGTACGGCTCCTCCTCGTTAATAACATCTCTCTATAAAATAATTCTTCACTGCCAATCTTATGGGTTATTTTAGGGACTCCAAATTATCAGGCGTTTAGAGCATGCCATACTTTATAAAACTGACCATAAATCATAATCCAGAGGATAAAGATCGGTATATGACGGTCAGTCCTCAGCTCTGATGAAGTCAGAAACATTCGTTTCCAACCACGATTGGGTGGATCCAGCTTTATGACTCGGTGCTGAGTCTTGCTGAAAGGACCATTCTTGGTCATGGAACATGATGTTGTTAAGAGGCTGAACCATCTTTTCAAGTACTGTAATACTTGTTGCCGATGTTTTAACACCTTTTTCACAAAAATATGCCTCAGTCACTCCTTGATAGCTATCACTCAACCAAACCATCACTAAAGTCGAATAGTGCCACCTTCTACTCTGCTGACTAATTGGGAAGCTTCTATAGAGCTTTTAGCATAAACTAATTCTGCTTGTTAAAATATTGCTCAATAGTAAAAAAAACTCGGCAGTAATTTATTTTTTCTGTTATCTCCCTTTGCGTACGCTTAAGAATTTTTCATTTTACCACCCTATTCATTTTTAAATTATCAGTTAAATATTGCGCAGTGTGTCTCTTATAGGCTGAAAGTCCAAAGTCGGCTTTTAAAATACCCGACACGGTTCTAGGTGCCTTACTCATTTCCCGAGATAAAACCTTTTGCCTTTGGACAGGATTTCTTCGAATTCTTTCCTTCACTGCTTTGATCGCCTTATTCGTCGAACGTGGACGGCCCAATCATTTTCTATCACAAACAGAGGAGTTTCGTTACCTACTCATATCAATAGCCCGGTACACAAACATTCGACTAATACCAAGCGGATGGAGAGTTTCAAAAATTGAATTTGGCTACCTACCATCTTTTTGTGTAATGCTACCACAGCAACTTGGTTTTCTTTATTATTTTTTTTTTAATTTATAGAAAAAAAAAACGGAATGACATAGAACTCTGAAAAAAATTCCCAAGACAAATCCATTTCAGGCAGACACTTTTAAATTTGCCGCCAATTAATAATTCATTACACATCTACTATTTTTATAATCGTGTCTGTGAGTGTGACCCACGTTGCTTGTACGTGGGTCACAGTGCAATCTTTCTTCTTAAAAATATTATGTTAACCCATACAAACCCTTTACAATTTCGTTCAGTAAAGTTGGATTTCGATTGTATCATTTACAATTCTAATGTGCAATTTCTTAATAGAATTTTACACTCTCACTCACATCAAATATAATTCCCTAATTACGATCTCAACAAGCGTCTGTCCTAATTTAGATAAGGCATTGTTTACTAAAATGATTTATGTGCGTCTGCGCAGCTGCGCCGAGATCTGCTCTTTTCGGACAAAGCACAACACATTCCCACATTACTTACAGATATGACTGATTGGTGTATAATGCACCTTCATTGTGTTATCTTCTCATATCCATATCAGTCTAAACAGATCTAAATATATTCTTTTCGATCTATCTATACTAATATAATGAACTTAACCTCTGAAAGTCTAGAATTCTAGTCTAGAATTAAAAAAAAACACTGCATTTTATCGTAAAATTCTATAAAAAACACGTCACATGAACGTGGGAGAAATAGTTGGTGATGTTACTACTGCATTTTTTAACACGGACATTTGTGATTTGATTTTTGTGAGTGGGCTTAAATCAATTTCATTTTAATTAATCTTAAATGTTCCCTAAAATTTGAATTACAATACTAAAAACTCAAAAATAAAAAAATCGGTCGACAATTCGCGCCGAATTCGCTACCATATATGTAGATACAGTTTAACATAGAATCACGTTCTCTTCTCTAAAGTCTGTTAAAGTAGATACTCCTCGTAATCCTACTTTCATAACACGTTGAAAAATAAAAAAACAAAATAAAAGTCAATAGTTAATTTATCAATTTATACAACAAAAATATACACTTCAACCTAAATCTTACACAATATCTTATCTCGTAATTCACGTTGTAAGGACCCTTCACAATTTGAGGAGTTCGGATATTCAATAGAACTCAAGATTAGTGAACTGATAGAGATTGGAACTGACTGTATCTTTAGCGACTGTCAAGTCAAGAGTTTGAACAGCACAATCAAATAGCATCGTGTTGTCATTCTTGTGACGGCGAAAAGAAATACTGCTTCGTTTGATTGTAGCTCCATTAAGATATGTACTCTTATTAATTTGACGGAAAAGATGTGCTTGGTATTAATAATTGCATTATTTCGAACTGTTGTACACTATGCCACTCACACTATTACGAGTATTAAAATAACACCTTACAACTTAAAATCCATCAAGCCGTTAAGTAGACTTTAATATACAGTCGTGGTCAACTAATTAGGGACACTCTCTAGTTAATCCAAATTGTGAATTTATTTTTTATTTTCCAACGAGTCTAAACAATATTCCACATCTTTTACATGTAAGTATAATTAGTCATTTATGTGCCTAATTATACAAACAATAATAACTTCTTAAACATTAAACCTCTTTACAGTACAGCTGATAGATGTTCACAGTGCTATTTGTTCAAAGAATGCTGGCTGGCCATTTAATTAGGGACACTGAGATATTGCGTTCTAGTTTCAAAATCTGAATCTCAATTATTATTTTCTTTCTTCTCCTATTCTTTGTGGTAGTTTTGGCGGCAATCTAGATTTGTAATTTCAAGTTTTGAGAGTTATTTTGAAGAACAATGGGCAAAAATAAAAGTTGCGATGCAACACTACGAAAAATTATCATGAAGTTTGTCGAGCGTGGTTGGTCATACCGAAGGATAGCAGGATATTTAAATTGTTCAAAAACTATGGTATGCAATGCAGTGCAACATTTCAGGCGCAATAACACAACTTTAAATGTGCCCAGAAAAAAAAGATCGAGAAAAACAACTCCGCAAGAAGATAGAATGATAACCAGGTTAGCTAAGAAAGATCCGTTTCTAGGCTCTATTTTAATTAAACATGAAGTGTTTGGGGCAGACGAAAGAGTCAGTGTATCAGCGAGGACAGTTCGACGACGTCTGGTAGAAGCAGGGTTGTTCGGAAGAGTGGCTCGCAAAGTACCGTTGTTAAAGAAAGAGCATAGAAATGCACGTTTGGCGTTTGCACGTAAATATGGACATTGGACCTACGACCAATGGCAACATGTATTATTCTCTGACGAGACCAAGGCTAATTTGATTTCTTCAGATGGAAGGCAATACGTACGGCGTCCTGTAAAAGCGGAAATGAATCCAAGATTCACAAAAAAGCAGATGAAACATGGCAGAGGAAACATTAAAATGTGGGGATCATTTTCTGGACGTGGAGTGGGACCTGTGAGGAAAGTTCAGGGTAACTTAGACCAACATCAATACAAGGCAATATTAGAAGAAACTATGCTTCCCTATGCTGAGGAACATCTTCCTATTATATGGACTTTTCAGCATGATAACGACCCAAAACATACAGCCCGTTCAGTCAAGTCGTTTCTTAACAGACAGTCGGTATCAGTGCTAGATTGGCCAGCAAATAGCCCCGACCTCAACCCAATCGAGCACATTTGGCACGAAATTAAGAAAAAAGTTGCCATTTATCGTACCACAACTTTAGATGAACTTAATGAAGCTTTTTGTGAGGCATGGGCAAACATTCCTGTTGAAATATGTCAGAAACTGATAATGTCTATGCCACATCGGTGTCAAGCGGTAATTACTAACAAAGGTTTTGCTACTGGGTACTGATTTTACCCGTAATAAAATGAAGTTGTTAAAGAAATTAAAATACTGCAGATTATTAGTTCTGTTTAACTCTATTTTTCATTTTACTTTACTGTTCTTAATTAAATGTCCAGCTACAGAATTGTACCTTAAATTGAATACATGGTTAACCTTTGATATTAAACACTTTTTTATATTTATTTAATCTTTTATTTACAGCCATTTATAGTATAATAATCGGATCAAATTATGCAAATAATAGTTACTGAGAAATCAACAGGGTTTTATATTTATATGTACATAGCCGGTTATTGCTGTCCACTATCTTGAATGTCCTTAATTAGTTGACCACGACTGTATATTACATCTGTACATAATGAAATTAAACATATTTCAATTTTTATCAGAATCTGAGTCGGGGCTGTTCGACTTTAGCTACGTAAGTACTTCTACACTATACGTATCAATCATTTTGTTATACATATCATTTATATTTTTAATTTATTAAAAAATCCTGTGATACAGAAAACGCTTTACTATTGGTGTAACTACCTGTTTACTTTTTGCTTATATTCTACGTGTCCTAAACCTATTTACCTATTTACAGGACTGGTTATTTTGGATATGTAACAGGGCTGCAAAATAGATTTAGAAGCTTAACATCGAGTAGACTATTTTTATCGTTTTTTATTTGTTATCGGGGTGGAAGATCCTCATGGATGTCCTTCGCTGTCGCTTCGTTTCGCCTGTCTTGCCAATTATGGGGGGACGAGAATCACAAATTGGCCGGAGATCGACGAATGCCCTCCGGCGCCCGGTGCCCCTTCGGCGGCCAAGACTATTTCTATCCCTGAGATTTATGAAGCATAGTTTTGCTCCCAAAACAAATATTTAAGAAATAGAAGTCTATTTCACAATACCTTTTTCCTTTATAAGATTTATGTATATGACAAACTACTCAAATAAATAATCCACGATCAAACATTTCCTTAACAATTATTCCGTAAATCATTACTGGTATAAATTGTACTTAATTTCACGGTCCAATCTAAACCGGAGCGCTGGCGGCGCGTGCGCAGCGATAGGATCTAATCGCGCGATCGGGACGCACTCATTGTCGCTGTCGCGCTACCCGATCGCTTGTCCAAACATTGTCCCCTGTGGTACCCCGTACGACTCGATTTGAACGGTGATTAACATTGAAATCAATATTTCTTACCTACGAAAGAATAAAATCAAATCAAATCATTATAATGTTTTTGCTCCAATGGTGAAACTATAAAATGTTAAGTATTTAACCATAGTCCAGCACATTTCCCAAATTATGGCCTGCCAATGTATGTTAAAAAATATTTTTAAAACGAATTAACTAACATTAATGCTGTTTATTGTAATAACATTTTACACTATTATCAGTTTTATATTTGACTTACATAAATATAAAATCAAGAGAATATTTCCTTGAAAAGCGTCTATTGTAAAAACACTCGCATAACTCGCATACTGCTAGCTACGGTAAGGTATAATACCTTACCATAGCCAGCAATTATACAGTACCATAAGTTAAAGTAAATAGTCCAAAACTTAATTATAATCTTTTAAAAAGTCTAAAGTTTTCTGATGTTGTCAACATAAGATCAGACCAGACGACGCGCGCAAGTCACTGAACAAAGAAGATTTAGGGCAGTGTAACACGATCCTCTCTATATTGTTGGCGCATGTGACGCAACTTATTTGTCGCATGTGCCGCTAAGATGGCTGCGTGATCGAGGACCGACAACCGTAGCGAAAGGATGCGCTTGCGACGTGAAATTGCTTCTTACACCACACACAATACTCGATTAAACTCCAAAAATAGATCAAATCGATTGTGGAATGTTAATACATACAAAATTTTAGAATTTCAAATCATTGAATGAAAATTTCAATATTGTCGTGTGTCGAGGTGGCAAGTTTGAGGTGTATGTCTGTGTACAAAAGGCTAGGCTAGATAGATAAATTGTCGCGGGTGGTCGGGACGGGTTTTCCCTTCCATCCGCCATATGGCCAGCCGCGAGGGGGTTAGGTCCGCGTGTGTCTATACGTCACCTTATTGATAGGTTACCCGCAGTTGGTGCCCGCATAGTGCGGGCAGGCGCTAAAAGTGGTCCGGATGACTTACTAAAGCCGTTCCCGGACCCCTTTTACTTCAAGCGCAGTATGGCACACCCTGTGGTTTTAGTCGGTTCGATTCCGACACACCGTTCCACCGAAAACCCCGGTGGGATGACGGCCCGAGGGGGTTTCCACACGTAAAAAAAAAAAAAAAAAAAGATAAATAAATTGTCATTATAAAATGCAGAGGACAATAAAATCCTCTGAATTTTTCATGCATATCGCCATCAAACGTTCACTGTATATGCGAGTGTATAGAATCAGTCCCATCCCGTAGTCACCTTTTACCCACGGGTAAAGATGGGATGGCACAATTCTACTCCACCGCACACCACCTTACTTTATCAGTTTTAAGTTTGAACTAACTCTTTGATATATTGAATTGGTCTTACTGTTTTTATAAGTTTTGATTATACCCAACTTGTAGAACACGTATACCTAGTTTGGTTCTGGATGTTCCAGAATATTATCATTGACAGCTCCGGTGAGGGGACGACCTTTGAGGGTTTTCTCACGATAAAAAAAAAGTTTTTGATTTAATCAGATGCATGATGGTGTTCTTTACAAATAGTACGTCCTGGATGAACATCTACAGTGGCAAATCAGAAGATTGTGTCTTAATTGTTGTTCAGCAGATACCATACAGAAACACTATACATTGGCAAATGTTCGTACGCTGAAACATCTAAGTACGGTTATACCGTTCGATCTATAAATCCCAACTTGACAAAATAATAGGCTAGCCGATAGTTCAACACCATTAACGCCCAGAAAGATATATTGAATCTACTCTTCTCAATCAGATACCTTAATAGAAGCTAGAGGCTCGTAATAGAAAGTACACTTTAATGTTATTGTAACGGTCTGGAAAATTTGCTGTCACACAAATCTTTACAAACACAACGCGGTGCGAATAATTCTAACAGCTACCGCAAAGAAGAATTACCACATACATTTAGTACACTCGCGCCATCTAACGTAAATTTACTGAATTACAACTAGTCATAGTACATTGATACAAAAATTTCATAAATTTATATTCACAGACTAATTAAATGCCTTGCAATTCTCACGCGGTAATTTTTTACGGTATTAGATATTACGTTTTGCTTACAGACTGTAAGGCGATTTTATACATATATATATAGCCCTCAATAAACAGGCTATGAAACGAAACATGCATTTTTTAAATCAAAACTATAACATCTAAGATTAAGAAAAAACACATCTGTTATCAACATGAAAATTTATCTACAGTTATTTCGAATCTATGACTGGATAGATACCAAGATTAGCAGCATCCATTGCTATGCAGACGATAACACGAGTGATGCCCTTTACACCGGCCGCGCTAACATTTCTCGGGTAAACGTCATCGAAAGCCGATCCAAACTTGTGTCTGAAATCGAAACTTCTTTATCAAAAGTTTCAGATTGGGGTCGACTTAACCTAGTCCAATTTAACCCCACGAAGACACAGGTTTGCTCGTTCACCGCTAAAAAGATGCCATTGGTCGTATCACCTCAATTTGAGAGCACTTCCCTAACTGCATCTGCCAGTATCGGAATCCTTGGCGTCGATATATCAAGCGAAGTCCAGTTTCGCGGTCACTTAGAGAGTAAGGCCATATTAGCCTCGAAAAAGCTTGGTGGGCTAAACAGATCGAGACAGTATTTTACTCCGGCCCACCGCCTGCAACTTTATAAGGTTCGGCCGCACATGGAATACTGTTCTCATCTCTATGCAGGTGCACCCCAGTACCAACTTCTGCCTCTTGACCGCATTCAACGGAGAGCGACTCGCATCATCGACTGCCAAGATATTTCTGATCGACTTGACACCTTGGCGTTGCGTAGAGATGTAGCTTCACTCTGCATCCTCTATCGCTTGTATCATGGGGAGTGTTCAGAGGAATTGTTCGGACTTATACCGGCTGCTGGTTTCCGCCATCGTCCTACGCGACAAAATATCCATCCCCATCACCTGGACGATTGGCACTCCACCACTGTGCGCTTCTCCATAAGCTTTTTGCCTCGCACAACCAGCTTATGGAACAAATTGTCGCCTGCCGTATTTCCGAACCGATACGACCTTCAAACCTTCAAGAAGAGAGCGTACCTCTACCTAAAAGGCCGGCAACGCACTTGTGACTCTTGAGTTGCGGGTGTCCATGGGCGGCGGTGCTCGTTTGCCCCCTATCGCATTAAAAAAAAAAAAAAAAATAAAGACTAACTTATGCGGTCCGCAATACACACACGTACTTACTTGCATCTTCATCAGCCTATCGACCTCCAACTATCGCGCCAACTATCCCAGCCTTCTTGAGTTTTACTTCCTTTATTTTGCTATATTATAATATATACATTTATATATATCATTATATATATTGCTACATTATATATTCCTGCTTTTGTCAAGGGTCTCCAAATACCCTTTTTCCTCCTTGACATCTCAGTCACATTTTAAAACTGCAATAAAAACTATATATCATGATTATCTTCTGATTTGAAAAGTGTAATTTAAATATTACGATCTATAACGAACATAAAACAACCCATCGAAGCAATAAGTAAGACATTAACACGTCGCGTTATGCTTATTATTTATAGATAATAATATTACATATATCTCTTTATTTTATTTTCCTATTGGTTTGATGTAATGAAAAAATAAAACATTTAACTTAGGAATACGAAAGATAGTTGAAACAGTTTTTGAATAGCGTTTAATTTTTTATTGTAATTACTTTTAATTGATAAATCCATGTGTGATTGTTTTTATCGCCTATTTCAATAGGTCTTTGTCTCCCAACTCATCAGTTAGGAAGTGTCGATAAGTGCGGGGTTCCCCAGGGGTCGGTCTTAGGACCCCTTCTGTGGAACCTCGCGTATGATGCGGTCCTGAGGACCAGTTTACCCCCTGGAGTGAGTGTCGTCTGCTACGCGGATGACACTCTAGTACTGGCCAGGGGAGATGGCTTCCAGCAAGTTCTGGAGCTCGCCGAATCAGGGGTGGCCTGTGTCGTCCAGGAGATCAGCGGTCTAGGTCTACGGGTAGCACCTCATAAGACGGAAGCCCTGTGGTTTCACAGGAAACGTGGAGGTGCCGTTCCTACTCGTTCACTTATTAGAGTGGGAGGAACGGAGGTCGAGGTTGGGCGACATATGAAGTACCTCGGCCTCACCCTAGACAGCCGCTGGAGCTTCGAGGAGCATTTCGAGCGGATGATCCCCCGAGTTCGGGGGGTGGCGGGCTCCCTGCAGAGGCTATTGCCTAATTTAGGGGGTCCGCAGGAAGAAGTTCGCCGCCTCTACGGTGCGGTGATACGATCCATGGCCCTCTATGGAGCGCCGATATGGGCCAAGCGCCTATTGGCCTCCTCCCGCTGCCGAGCTAAGCTCAATCAAGCGCAGCGGGTAGCGGCCATTCGGATCGTACGAGGATACCGCACCATCTCGTCAGAGGCGGCGACAGTCCTGGCTCGTTTCCCGCCTTTTGATATCCTGGCGGATATGGACGCGAAGGTCTATGACCAGATTCGTGCTGTCCGCCGGGGTGAAAGCGGGGAAGACCAGGACGAGCTCGAAATGCGGCGGAACGCTCACCACCGGGCATTGGCACAGTGGCGCGCGCGGCTGGAACAGCCGCAGAATGCGCGCCAACGCGCTGTTGGTGCCGTTCTGCCTAACCTCGAAGCTTGGGTAGGAAGGGAGGGAGGTCACATTACCTACCGACTGACGCAGATACTCACCGGACATGGTTGCTTCGGTGAGTATCTGAATAAGATCGGACTGGAAGAGACGGCACAATGCCACCACTGCGCAGCTGACCGGGACTCCGCCCAGCACACGCTGGAGGACTGCCCTGCATGGGCATCTAACCGCGAAGCCCTGGTTGACCAAATTGGACGAGACCTGTCTCCGCCAGCAATTATTGCTGCCATGCTGGCGGATGAGGAGGGCTGGGACGCAGTGGTCTCTTTCTGCGAAGCTGTTATGCTCCTGAAAGAGACCGCTGAACGGGATCGGGAGAGAGCCGATCCGGAGCGAAGGAGACGTCGGCGATAAAAACCGTCGACGGGACCGCGGGTCGCCAGAGGATGGGGACCTCTGGAGGCAGATTGATTACTGCGGTCGGAATGGCGGCATGATTGCATAGATATGCAAACAGCCTACATCGCTGGGAACGAGGGGGGACAATAATTTTCCCCCGGGACAGGGCATAATAAGGCACGGCGTCAATTCGGGGAGGACCTGAAACAACATGGTCCGGGTCCTCACCGAGTAGGGCGCCAGAGGCCGACCGTCGGGGTGTTTTTTAGTGGAAACACCACATACTCCTGGCTCCTGTGTCCCCGAGGAGCTGGAGATCCGAAGGATTTTTCACCCCGTCAACAAAAAAAAAAAAAAAAAAAAAAAAGAAGTGTCGATAAAAACCCAAGAGAAACCTTTTTCACTCTGCTTTGATTTCGGAATAATAGTTTTCTACATATGTTAGTCTCAGGCAAGCTTTAATTCTTTTAGCTCAAGGTAAATATGATACCACATATCAAATTACAAATAATATTCTTATCATCCCATACAAGCTCTTCTTGTAACATATTTTCAACAACAGAACAAAACTGCCAGAAAATTGTAGTAATTATATTGTATGTATTTTCAAGCAAAACTGAAGCAAGTCTTTCATTGAAATTATGTGAGTGATCACGCTAACGGATATAAATGTAGGTTTAAAAGGTATGTAAGTAAGTAGATAGATATCACTTTTGGGTGCACAATTTAGGGGCCATGACATAAAAAAAGTCAGTGGTAGAGCCATGCTTTTGCACGAATGGGCCGGCTCGACCGGTGCGATACCACGGCCTCACAGAAAACCGGTTGTGAAGTAACGCTTGCGTTGCATTTCCCCGACTTGAGTGAGGTTTCCGGAGGCCCAATTCCTCCTCCCCCCTTTTCTCTCCCATTCATCTCCTTTCTCCTTTTTTCCATCTCCTCATCCCTCCTCTCTTCTTTCCGCTCCCTGCATCCGCCATCCCTCATCACCCTCAAAGGCGGGCAGCGCCGTCCATGGACGGCGGTGTCACTTACCATCAGGTGACCCGTCTGTTCGTCTGTCCCCCTATAGTATAAAAAAAAAAAAAAAAAAAACTGAAATATCTACATTATTTTAGAGCATTGCTTTAAATGTTAATTCTCGCTACCTGTTATACGTTTGATTGTCAAACTGACCATATTGCTTCGCAATTGGCATGCAACTTCACTTAGAACGTTACGATCATAAAGTTTTTTTTTGTCAAATTTAAAACGAAGTTGGCGATTATCTTCTCATTTAAACTGCATGGTACATACTCTTGTAGACGTGTTTGCGTCTAACGCCTGTGTCGGAATCGACATCTACATCAATGACACGCGCGACACGGACCGAATCATACCGACTAGTGTCTTGTGGTAAAGCTTAGTTTATATGGCACCCTGTCGTAGTAATTATTTGTGAAAATGTTTGATGTCTAATGGAAATCAAAATATCGCTTCTTCACAATGCAAAGATAGATTATAAATTTATAAAACTTAAGTTGCCTTTTTATTACTGTAATGTGTTAAAGATACGAATCAAGTAGGTAGAAGATATAACACCAAAAAGCAAATGAAGAAGGATTTCGTTATTCTGTTCCCCTATAAACAAAAATGCATGTTTGTGTTCCTTACAAACTTTGTTCAATGTTTTTTCATCTACATACGAGGGTATTGGTCTTTTTTTATAATATAGGGCACAGACGAACAGACCTGTCACCTGACGGTAAGTGACAACCTCCGTTAATGGACACCTGCAATTCAAGAGTCGTAAGTGTGCTGTCCGCCTATAGAGTGATGAGAGATGTGGAGATGCGGAGAGGGTAAACGGCATAGGGGATGAGAAGAGGGGGATTCAAGGAGACGAAAAAGGAGGAGTTGGGCCTCCAGCAGCCTCACTAATTTAGTACCAGCCGAGCCGGCCCATTGACGCCTAAGCATGGCTGTGGTTATATGTGGTATAAAAAACAGGCTTTCTGTTCAATCACTTTTTTTATAGTATTAGAGGCCAAACTAGCAGACGGGACACTTGATGAAAAGTAATAGGCACAGATAGGCATCTGCAACTCAAGAGTGGTATGTGCCCGCCTTTGAGGATGAGGGTAAAGAGGGGAGGCCTTCGGTAACCTCACTTACTTGGTGAATCAGAACGGTTTTCTGTCAGACAGTGGTATTAATACGGTCGAGGTGTCCACACATTCATAAGCATGGATTTCTTATGCCAGAAAACATTAAGGAAATACGTTAAGCGTGGTAGATATGCCCCAGAGTTATTAAGTTAATTCTATTCGGGCCCTGCTGAAATATCAATCTTTGTTTTTCTAAGATCGTAAAATAGTCTTACACAATTCTATGTATGTATATTTAAACTCACCTTTACTTAGTACAACGCTCGCAAATGTGAATGTCAAGGTAAGCTATGTGAAACCAATCTGTGTGTTTGAGTGCGGAATCGATTCCATGTATTCGATATTTGTTTTTACTTTTTTATCGAACATATTTTACAATACATTAAAACGGTTTCGGATTTGATAGCAAGCAGCAAATTAACATAATTATTTTGCATTTTATTTGTAAGTAACCGACCAACAAAAAGGAGATATAAATAAATAAAATAACCGAATTCGGCAATATTTTATTTATTTATATCTCTTTATTGTACATCACATCACAGTATTGAATGAACAATAGAGACATGATTACATACATTTCGACATAACAATCGGCGGCCCTATCACTCGCGGTCATTTCTTACATACAAACTTTATGTTTTTTAATACTAACTCTGTTATTTATTAACCATTTATTATATTATTATTGTTAAGTAGAGCATGCTTCACGTTTGATATTTATATACATATATATGTCCTATTTTAATTTCAAGAAAATATACCACCTAAGGTACCACGGTTATGTGAAAAAATAAGGGATAAAGAAAACATGTTACGCGTGCTTTGTTTTATAATAATTTTTATTCTCTATTTCCATAATTTAATATTGTATATCAATCTCTTTTAATGAATTGTTTATTTTCGTTAGTTGCATTACCATTGTTTACTGAGGGATATAGCCCAAAATTTAAAAAACATTTTCATAGTATATGAACTGCAAAATACATTTTCTACTAGACTTGGTTCACAAGCAGTCTCTAACAGTTCATCAGTCAACGATAACAAGTATACTTTATGGTATTTATTAAGACTATTTATCAGCAACAATACAAGTGATGTTCTAATCCCATCCGTGATGATCTCTGAGAGGTTGCAGTAAAAGGGTCATTACATCATGGAACTCACAGATAGCAATAATAAGAATAATATTTATTAGCTTTTACTCTTCTTAAGACTCAGACCTATCTAACAAAACATTTGCTACGAATTTCCTACTAATTTAAATATTTAATCTTTTGCCAAACTGATTTTGTATAAATTAAGATAAGAATCAAACTTTACGACAGTGGAGACAGACTATATGTCATTGCGCTGACCTTTAAAATGCATTGGTCTTTAACTGTACCTTATAATTGATTATAACAATCCATATTTTGTAAAAAAAAAATTGTATTACAATAAACATATTATTATTATTCTCTTCATTAATCTCATAACATCTTTTAAATTATTTATTTAAATAAAAAAAAACTGTATTTACATTTCTTTGAATAGTGTCTGACCGGCATCGGGTACAGGGACCAAGCTACCGGTTGGGGCTCCAAAGGCAGGAACCTCCTCACAATACGTGCCTTAATTAGAAGTAGTGCCTTCTGCATCAAGGCCTTAACGCAACTAGCTAAAGTGAGCCTCTAAAGATGTTAGTCCAGGCTCTTAGCAATCAGCCCATGGGCCGATACGACTATCGCGATATATCGGTGCAAAGATGGCCAAAGCCATATCACACACGTTAACATTCTTATGGCCCAAATCAAAATACTTTATTTATATTTTTCAGCCTTTATTAGATTGTCGTCATGGGGAATGGTGGTCAACAATCATTGTTCGGCGCTCTAGTCGGTCTATCACTATTATATCAGATTTGTTGTTATAATATAACACTGGAACTGCCTAAAAAGGTAAAAATCTGAACTGTTTTCGGATGTGCTAAAATGAAATATATGTGTTTAATCCTACATAGCATAAATTTATCAGAAATAGGTAAACCAATAGTCATTTAATAACCTCAGAGAACGTATCCTTAAGGTATCGCGATTTTACACGTAACTATTGTGTAAATGATTAACGTGTGGCGCAGTTCGTGCATCATTTGGCACGTTCGTATTTATTTATGCCACTGGTTAGTGAATGGATAGACCCTATTCACTATATAATCTGATTTACGGTTATAGGGATGATGCTCTGTGATATACCGTTTTAGTTTCCAAATATTACCGTTGACTTTTGCAATGTGTGTGTAACTTTGAAATGTTGTTATATGTATGCATTTAGCGTATTGTTTCTTTTTAAGAATACTTATACTCGTACCTACAAATAGTATCTCTATCTCTATCGCTCTACGAATATTGGCAGTCTCTAATTGTACCGTTGTATAGTTGACAATAATTTTATTTGAGTTCGTTTATATCATGTATCTATTACCTATAGTGTTGGTTTTGACTTTAGTATGTTTACCTATGGAACACCAATTTAAAGATAATTAAATAAACCCCTTTCACTGCCTATGAACATTATGCTTCGAATCTGAGACTATAATTTATTATATTGCTCCGTTTAATTGTGATTATTTAAAATTTGTGAAAGCATCTCACCAGGCCGCCATAGTGTGGGTCACCATGCTACATTGACTAGACATACAATGAGGATTTGTTTTCTATCAGGCAAAGTAGAGTCACTATGGTATTATATATTAAAAAAAGAAAAAAATAATAATAATAATGGTTTTAATACATGTCGTTTAAATTTTTTTACCAAGCATTCTCATTAGTTGCTGCCTTATAACTTACTAGACAAGATCTAAACTTTAAGTACTTATATATGTATATAGATTTTAGATATCCGAATAATACTCCCTAAGTATAACAAACATTTATAGTCAACACACAAGAACACAAAAATACAAAACTATCGTTTAGGTAAATAGCAATAAGAAAGTGGACGTGTAAAGAAATCGTCCTCTACGTAACTACGGGGTGAAATTTACAAAAGCATAATGCATAAGAAAACATTCAAATACAATTGGCCTCAATTGTACGTAGATAAATTCTTCTCAGTAATAACAGGTTTGCTTTGTTACCTCGAAATTATAAAACAAAGTGTACTTCACAAAATTGTAGTTATTTCACTTGACAACCAGCAACCTATAATTTGAGCTGAGCATTGCAAACGGCATTGCGTACGCCGCAAATAATTGACACAAAAATATTATAAATAATCACATGTATACATGAAACAATGACAACAAAAATCCATGATGGTCTCTAACCGCAGAATCGCATTAACTATTCGTTTTTATGGGTAAATAACTCAATAGAGGGCCTCAGCTGGTTTTATTTTAAAATTATAAATTGAAAACTATAGTTACAATTCGTGTTTGAATATTTTAGCTTGAAACAGAACACAGAACTGAAAACATTCAACAAATTCTTAATTGGCTTTAAGACACACTCAACACACCCTCCTAGAAGAGGTTATTGAATAGTTTCAAGTAGAAAAAATGCGAAAACTATCTTAACTATAAATGATTTCAATTCTGTGAATGGTAATAACAAAAGTGATCTATTTTGTTTTGCGATTCATATAATACGGCGAAATCAAATCCTAATTCGTCGTTGTAAATATTTTACTATTTCATATCTAGTCTTATGTAAAATATTTTTGAATATCTGTCATTTCGAATTTTTAAGAACGTCTAACCGTTTAAGAAAATGTAACGATACACATCCTTTTGAGTGCTAAAAATTAAAAAATGTTTTCTGCTTACCCTAAGATACAACATCGTTGACTATGTTGAAATCAAAGCAAGTATATAAGACAATGCATAACGTAGCATCGTTTGACAGCACAGTATTTCGGCTTGGTTCATTTGCGTTGTGAATTTACGAGGTTTAGCCGTGGCAGGCGGGATAGAGTCGTCAGTCGCATGTAGTTCAACGCTAGGTAATAAATTAGCGCGCCGGAGAGGAGTGTTCCCACGAACGCGAAACCGTATCAAGATGGTGGTGTAGCAAACAGCGCGCGCGCAGCCCGCCTCGAAACGGGGACACGGGCGAAACGCTTTATTTTCCACCTCGATTTATTTTCTCTATGTGACATTTTGTTACGTTTTGTTAGCTGTCACTCGGACGCTCACACTTACAAGCGGTGTACGTTAAAAGGAACTTATCCATCTAATTTTAATGTTGTATTCAGTTTATAGGTTACCGTTTATGATTATTTCCAAAACTGATTGGTAAAATATATTCCTTTCTTAAAAGCGAGATTTCTCGGTATATATTGTCGCTAAAACAAATTCATAACATTAATACTGGTAAATACGTAAATGGTTCGGACAAACCCTTCCAAATTTGTATTTATTGATGTCGTCCAAAATAGTAATTTAAAAAAAAATACAATACAATAAATTACTTTTTCAAATGTACAATTATTATTAAAAATATTAGATCTCAGAGAGAAATATTAGTGTCATACTGAGCACGTATGGCCAGCTCGACTGAAGTACCACAGAACATATATACAATACCACGGCCTTACAGAAAAAACGATTATCATAAAATTCTTGCGTTGTGTTCTTCGAGTAAGTGAGGTTACCGAAAACCCGACCTCCTTCCTCCTAAAGAGGGCAGGGAGACAGTTAGCACTGATCTTTGGCTCTTTTTGTTAATGTCATATTTAAAAGTAGCACAAGTCAAACTTATTGCTTATTATCTTATTGTATGTATTGTCTTAGTAAAAAATTGAGTTCTGAAGAAAGTAACTTTGAAGTCCAAAGTTTGGACTATAAAGTTAAAAAAGTTTTGATAACTTAAAACTATTTCTTTTTTGATATTCCACTCTAAAATAAAAACAAAAAAGAACATTTCTAAACCAAACCCCACACGAACAAATAAATTAACCTTGAGCCCATTCAAATTAATTAATTGAATAAATATGATTAAGCACCACATCCGTAATTGTGATTGATCGTTTGTCCATAGCAAAACAATGGCATTCGTGGACCGGATAGAAATTAAACCAGCTATTAATACAAGGATCACGATATGAAAGTCTTTATATTGAAATGCCGGTCTTAGAGACATTGTAGGCGTAGATTTGAGGTGTTTAGCCATAGTTTGGTTAGGTTGTTATTTCTTAATTATTTGGTTATTTTTTTTTTAAACTTAACAATCTATTGATCATATGTATATATAGCTGACGTTTTTATACTACAATATGTATTGAGATGCTTGAGCTATTGCTTATACTCCCATATCCATCTGTATAAGCAATATGCCTTTCCTTCTCTTTCCTGTCAACATACTCCAAATAATCCCGTCTGATTCCCAAAAGTGCCCGGATGACGATAGGCCTGATATTACGTAAATAGCACAAAATGTGGGCAGTAATTACATTTCTGCATAAAGGCATATGTGTGTTATGCTACTTGATTACCAGACTAGGGTAAGTTACCGAACCATTTGTACGCATATCAATGGCGAATTGCTAATGCAATCCCCGCTGAAGCCTTGATGACCCTCCTCGGAAAAAATGCTGACAATTCAATAAACCAATGATTGGTTTAACTCAACTAAATGGTTTGGACTTGATTTTGATTTTGATGCCTAACAGTTCACTGACTGCAATTATAGCAGAAATCTAATGTTGCCTTCCTCCTTTAATTTGAAATTAGAATCCTTTTATTTAAATTATTTTTTTTCTATTGCAAAATAATATTATTAAAAAATATTATTTAGTCGGTTATTACTATTTATTTACATATTAATTTGAAATAGGGTGTCTTTGGAGTTTTTTGCCTGTTCTTCATGAGATCTACGTATTGAACCAGGCAACGAGCTTCACGACTCATTTAGTAGACTAAGTGAGTCGTGAAGCTTGTTGCCTGGTTGGTTTAATTGAAATAAATGGTTTTGATTTGAATTTTTAAACTAACGCCAATCCATTGTACCACTACCTAATTATGTATTTTTACTTTTTCGCCTATTTTTTGGTGTGCAATAAAGTAATTAAATTAAAGTATACTAGAGATAAGATTTTTGTTTGTTTGTTTTAGCGGGCTCATCTCTGGAACTTGCGTTCAGGATTTGAATTATTGTTTTGTATTGAATAGAGTATTTATGCAGAAATAATATAATTTATGACACTTAGAAACTGAACAGTGACCATAAGTGCGGGTAAAACTGCTAAAGCAGTGCAGTCTGGTTTTATACATTTTTTTATATTTTTTATTGTTAAGGTAAATTGCGGAACGAATACAATCTGTTTTACAAAGCAATATTGACTTACAAAACTCTGTCGTCTGTCGCCATATAGTATAACAAAAAAGGAACGGCTAGTTTACAATTAGTAACAATTTTGTAGTCACACGTTTTTGTAGCAAATGTTAAAACCGGCAATTAACAGCAGAATGATTAATCATCAATCAAACAAGACCATTTAGAACTGAGTCGTATTACTCGTACGTTATCATATTTTTTTATAATTAGTAAGTAAATGGCACAATTAGGATAATTTTAATTTCTGGCTAGCAAGAAATGAACTGTTATAACACCATTATTTATGGTATTGTTAATAGAACACTATCTTTTCTATAATATTTATTATCTTCTGCAATTCATGCCCTTTACCTGAATGCACCGAATTAGTTTGTATGTTAGCAAAAAAAAAATTTCGTCCCAAATCTTAATATTATAAATGTGATAGGTGGGATGGGTGTTTAGTTATCAATCCTTCTAGAGTAGCTAAACGGATTTTTAGAAAATTTAATTTGATCCTAACTGCTGAACCGAAGGTGGTGGGTTCGTTTGCCACGCGGCACAATAAAATCGTGTAATCCACAAGTAGTTGTTCCCAGTCTGGGTGTTCTTTGTGTCCGATTAAATGTTTGTATAGCCCCTGCGACACAGGAATTATTGCTGATGCGGGAGTTTTTTTTTAAAGAAAAGAAGATAAGTTAGCAAGTTAGGGTCATACTTATAGCTCGAACTGGCTGGTGCCGGGAAGTCCGAAGCCCTCTAACTAATAAACCTCTGGAATAGCACACACTATTATCCAAAAAAAGTACGGTTACTCTCGTGCGACATCCAGTATTAACTATAAATAATAATATACAGACAAGAAATAGTATGAATTTTGGTGGAAGTATTTCTCTATTTTCGATTCATTAACAACTTCTTACACTTAATAATGAAGCTCTTTTTCTTTAGTCGTTTAAAAGAAATATAAAATAATTCACTTCCCGGTAATAATTGAAAGTTTTTTTGCATTATCTATTAAAAAACAAATATGCTTTATCGCTAAATTATAAAAGCGCTTGAACTATTAGCTTCGACGCTACAAACATCCGAAATTATGGATATACATAGGTTATATTGCCATAAGAAATCATTTATTTATATTCTAGTATTTACCAGAATGAAGTCTTTTAAATGAAATAAAAGCTACCATTTATTAAAGATTCCAATGTAAAGGTTGAACTTCCAACGAAAGCTTTCTCCAACTGCGCAACTTTGTAAGAGTTTTGTAAGTCAATATCGCTTTGTAAAACAGATTGTATTCGTTCCGCAATTCACCTTAACAATAAAAAAATATAAAAAAAATGGATAAAACCCGACTGCGTTACAAAGAGTTTACTTTTTTACTTCCTCCCTATCCTTTTGGGACGTCATCTTGGAATCTTAAGCCCCCTGTTCAATTTACCTCGAATAGAACCTCACGTGTCAAAATCAATTAAGTTGTTTACGCTCTAGGACTTGATAAAGAAACATTACACATATGTGAATACATAGATATTTACTTATACATACATATATACATACATATAAATACTTAAGTGAAGTCTGGTAAATATAAAAAAAAAAGCTTTTTCTCGGCTCTGTAATACAATATTATACTCGTACTATAATATTATAATGAGAATTTCCTAACAACAAAAAAATTAAGTATACCCGGTATCAAACCCAACACCATGCATACAAACATAAGCACCAACAGGATTAACAGAACGGTCAATAATTATAAATAAATTGATACTGCAGACCATTGCCTCCTAAGATTCATCAAAATCCGCAAAACCGTGTTACATCGTGAAAGGATTATAAACAGAATCTTCAACGCATGTAACAAAATACAAATTTAAGTATTATAAATATTAATCCCTTTGCATACTTCCTACCCAACAGCTCCACAACGCTCCCCAACAGAGGATACCTAATATATATAAGATACCTATACATACATAACACCAGATATTATACAATTTAACAACTAACAAAGTCTAAGTGAGTACGTTACAAGAACCCTTAGTAAGTCAAACTTCGAGTTTGAGACATGGTAGCGTTGTGACCCCAAAACTGGTGGGACCGTCAGTTCGTGACCCGCCCTGACCCCGATCTAGTAACCGCGCTGTACCCATTGTCTATACTTGGAGTATGGTGTATATCATAAACTTATAAGGCTGAAACTTGCCCTTGCTTGTTTTGTATAACAAGCATGACCCCGAGGTTTTCATTAGTTATTTATACATAGTTAAATCTAATATAATCCACTAGTAAACGGCAGTTACATTGGCAGAGACACAGCTACATCTACAAATAATGTTCGTATATTCAGATTACTAGTTTAAAATAAAAGAACAGACAGTAAAGTATAAAAATGATAAAAATAATTATATAAAGGCATTTATTAGGCGGTTTAGGGATCGGACTGTTATCTGTCAGACAGTATGTATACAGTCATTAAATGCCCAATTAACGGCAATAGGCTTGCCGAGTATTATGTTAATGGGACCAAATTGTTGTTGGCAAAAAGTGTTTGGTGACGTGATTATACATCCCTAACTACCCTATACTATATTATAAATGTTATAGCTACTTGTTTGCTTGCTTGTTAAGCTTTAACGAACGGATCAAGAAGGTTTGCATGCACGTGGTCGGGTATGGAGAAAAGAAATTTCCGTGATAAAGAAGTATATCCTTTAAGCCATGTTTACAGTGCTGCGGCTTAAATAACACGCACTAAGCTAAACGAAAAAGGAAAGAAAAGTTTAATTAGATTCTAACAATAATCATATAGCATATAAAAAACGCAATTGGATTCGTTTGTGCGGTCAACTAATTTAATTTACTTGCCTTTACTGATATAATTTCATAAAGCACTACGACGAGAATCATTTTAGTGCCTCATTGAGACAAGATCCTACATTGGCCTCGAAAGTAAATTAGTTGATTGTACATTACCAACAGAAATCTTATGACTTTTAATAACCGATATCGTTCGTACGGATAAAGCTTTGGTATCTGTAATTGAAATGTGTCGCTCTGACACTTGAGTCATGCATACGAACATTGCCTAAGTATTAAAAACTACAATGACGAAATTATTACGTGAATTTACTTGAACAAGCATGCAAAATTGTCTGTTGTCATAAATATTATATGATTATTAACCGTGAAGTTTTTTTGTAAAATATATGCCAGTCATTGGTATATCAGGTGAAACTAGTATATGAGATACATTGAGAAATAATAGACACAAGAATGTGCAGCGTGATGCAATATTGCATCAACACTTACCATGAAATTTTGGTGATTATATCCTGGCTACCGAAACTTGAATGTATGTTACCTATTTGCGGTTTTATAACCTAATAATATTCACATAATATGTAATGTATAATCGAAATTATTATAATAAATTATAGTTAATACTTTAAATCTATATGTAAGATACAATATGCCACAATCAATAAAACAATATCACAACATAATCAGTTCAATAACTTATAATAATCCTGCACGGTTTGAAATTTTAATAAGTTCGAATCCTATCTCAATTCGATGGGCTCCATCCCGTGGCGTCCTTGCCTGCCATACCATCTTATTCAAAAGAGACAATGACTCTGCAAGCATTGTTAACTGCTGACTTATTACCACTTACTGCTATTTTAATTATCTTTTACATTTTAGAGTAAAGAATAATTTATTAACACCTGTATCTATACTGAAAAGTATTCATGTGTGAGCGGCACCCACCTTAATTTTTTTTCTTTAAAAAAATAATGGTTTGGTTTCGTTCTTATTTTAATTTTTAAGACAAAGTTTTAGTTGACGTATCCATTAGTAGATTAATAAACCATTGCTATAATATTAGGAAAAGCATACATACATAATATCACGCCTCTTTCCCATAGGGGTAGGCAGAGACCACTTCCTTCCATTTGCTACGATTCTGACATACCTTTCTCCCTTCTTCAACTTTCATTCCGTTCTGCATACAGGCTCGTCGGTTAAAGGTACTTTTGACCTGGCCTTTGCTTAGATTTTCTTGGACTTGGTCCAAGAACATTCGCCTAGGTCTTCCTCTTCCGACAACTCCATTTACCTCTGCCATATAAATACCTTTTGTCAACCTTCTTTCATTCATCTTTTCGATATGCCCGAACCAGTACAGCATACTTTTTTCTATTTTAGTCACTACATCCCCTTTCACACCACACTGATCCCTTATCACACTATTCCTCACTCTGTCACTCAATTTCACATCAGCTATACTCCGCAATGCTCTCATTTCTGCCGCATTAATTCTACTTTCGTGCTTCTTCTGCCATACCCAACTTTCGCTGCCATACATATGTGTTGGCACCAACACAGCTCTATGCACAGCCATGCGAGCCTTCATTCAGACCCTGTGGCTGGTCATAAAAGTATGCAATGCGCCATTGATCGCATTACCCGCACTCACTCTTCGTTCTATATCACCATCACACTTTCCGTCCCTAGTGAACTTTGATCCCAGATATACAAATTCATCCACTTGTTCCACTTTTTGACCACCTATTATAATTTCACAAAACGTTCTATTTTCATCTCTTTCAAAAACCATCGCTTTCGTCTTGCTCACATTAATTTTCATACATTCATTCTTTCTAATGCCCCATGCAAGCTTGTCACCATCTCCTGCAACTCCTCAGCTGATGACGCAAGCATTACTTGATCATCCGCATATAGGAGACATCTGACGAGTAATCCCTTCATTCTCAAACCACATTCTTTCCCTTTCATTTCTCTAAGACAATTATCAATGAATAAGTTAAACAGCCATAGCGAAGCTACACATCCCTGTCTAAGGCCTTTCTCAATCTTAAACCATTCAGTGTAGGCGCCGTTCACCCTGACACAAGCACTCGAGTTCTCATATAGAGATTTCAGTGCTCGGACCAGTTCGCTGTTCACCCCATTCACCTATAAAACCCTCCACAATTCATTCCTCTCCACTCGATCGTAAGCTTTCTCCAAAGCCACGAATACGCAGTGAACTTTTTGACTTTTCGCCAAAAACTTTTCGGTTATGCCTCGCAAGGAGAAAACCTGGTCCGTACATCCCATTCCTTTTCTAAATCCTCCTTGCACATCCCATATCCTTTCATCAGTTTCTTTCATTACCCTTTCAATGAATACCTTTGCATACAATTTTCCTACCACGCTTAGGAGGCTGATACCCCGGTAGTTTTTGCAATCCTGCTGTGACCCTTTTCCCTTAAACAACGGCACGATTACAGCCTTGCACCAATCACTTGGCACTCGGCCGTTCCTCCAACAAAGGTTGAAAAGGCGGTACAGCTGGTTCATAATTACACCTTTTCCAGCTTTAAGCATCTCGGTTGTAATTCAGTCACACCCCTCAGCCTTTCCTACTTTCAAACTCTTCATTGCTTCCATTATTTCATCTACACTAATTTCGCTTTCACTCACATCGAGCTCAACTCCATTGCAATCAGCGTGCTGTCCTTTTTCAAATAAACTTTCAAAATATTCCTTCCATCTCTTTAGCACACTTCCTTCTTCATTCATCAAATCACCACTTTCACTCCTAATTTTGCCAATTTCCGATTTGTCTGACTTTCCACGAACAGTTCTTATGGACTTCCAAAACAATTTTATATTAGACTTAAAGTTATCAGTTAACTTTCGATCCAACGCGTCTGACCATTCATTCTTCTTCTTATTCATGACTATTTTCACTTTTCCTTTTAACTGCTTGTAAAGCTCTCTTTTATCCTGCACGCATTCATCCGTCACCTTTCCTATTATCTTGCTAGCTTTTGCTGCTAGCCAGTCCAACCATGCTTTTTTCTTTTCTGATACAACTTTACGCACTTCCTTATCAAACCATTCACTCTTCTGCATTCTTCCTCTCATTCTTTTGGATATACCACATACTTCAACAGCAACATTCACAACTTTATCCTTAAACGTATCCCACAAACCTTCCAATTCTTGTATCTCATCTATACCATCAAACCGATCATTCAACTTCATACGAAACTCTTCTTGAACACTTTTACTGTGTAAGTTTTCTACTTTCACTCGCTCTAAGACAGTCTGTTTGGATACTCGGTGTCACCATCGATTAGAGAGTCCTCGTATTCGACTGATGACTAGATGGTGATCTGTGTCAATACCAACACCCCGGTATACCCTGGTATCCATAACTTTATTTCTTAGCCTTTCATCCACAATTACAAAATCTATCATACTTCTCGAACATCCTTCTTCTCTAGTGTACATATGGATCTCTTTGTGTTTAAACATTGTATTTGTCACAACAAGATTCCTATTTACACAAATGTCTAACAAACTCTGCCCATTTCCATTCACTCTTTCGTCACCAAATTTGCCTAAAACATTTTCAAAACCATCCCTCTCAATTCCTACCCAACCATTAAAATCTCCTAACATTACAACTCTCTCATTATACTTACACTCATTTAATATATCCCTCACCCCATCCCAAAAATCCTCCCTTTCTTTGCACTCATTAAAGGACCCGCCCGAACGCACATCTGTTGGTGCATAAACACCCAAAATGAACATTCGGATGAGTCTCACTTTCATTCTTATCCACACAAGTCTGGGACTCACACTTTTAAACTCAGACACACACTGTCATTCTTTCCGATAGGAGGAGTCCAACCCCTTGACAGGCTCGACTCGTGTCAGGTACACCAGCCCAGTATGTCATATAGGTTCCATGTTTCGTGGAGCCACATCCCTTTCGCTTCGTCTCGTTTATGCACACATCAAGTTTTTTTTCTTGCATCAACTGACATACATCAACCAATTTATCTTTAATCCCTCCTCTGACATTCATTGTAGCAAAGCGGCTCTCCGTGGGCCACTGTCCGCCTCTACTGGAAACAAGACGTGATGGGTTGCGAACCACATCGCCGTCATATTTTAAAAGCACATTCTTATTAATCGTTTGCAAACCTTATAATGTACACAATGTCTAGTTTCCAAATTCAATTAACAATAATTCACTGAAGTACTATCCGAAATAGATTATGTTGAATGTTTGATTTAATACTGATTATGAGGAAATTATTTACTATCTCCAAATATTTACTAACTATTCTGTAACGTTAACTCGACACACTACTATGCAGTACAGCAGTACGCATATATCAGGCAATATATTTAATAATTTTCCTGTCCTTACGTTTCAATTCTTTGACCAAAATGCGCCTCAACATTTTTTATATTTTCCGCCCGGAAATGGATGCACTCGAACGACGTGACAGCTGCCGGCTGCCGCCCATGGCAACCTACAACTCAATGGGCATAAGGGCGCTGTCCGCCTTTGAGGGTGATGGAGGGGGTGAGGGGGGGTGGAAGAGTAGAAAAAGAGTAAGGCCTCCGATACCCTCACTCACTCGATAATACAATGCAAGCACTGCGAGCAGCAGAGGCCGTGGTAATTAACTCCGGTCGAGTCTAAGTATGGCTCTCCACGGTGATCTATATACATATTTAATTATGTATAAGATGTCAAATTTGTATTGTGACATCACCATTAACTTTACAAACTAGCTAGGACCTACCATCTTCTAGAGCGCATGTCGTTTTGGGCAACGTAGAAACATTCATACATACACTCACGCCTATATGACCGAAGGGGTATGTAGAGGCGCTTCAACCATCCCACTTCCCTTTTTTTGTTAACCATAATTTATTCCCACTAACGTGCGACGGCGGTAGCGTAATGGCTAAGGCGTCAGACTTGCGATACACCGAATACTCTACCTTCGTGAACCCACCCATTAACATTTAACTTTAGGTGGGGGGTTAGCAAGGATATTAGTGAGGTGGACTTAAAAAAAAAACGTAACAAGGGGCAAACCTATTTATTGCCGTTATCCGCTGTGTGACTATAAATTATCCGTCTGATAGATACAAACCCGCTTCCTTTATCGTTGTTTATGACATCCGCGAGAAGACACGGGGTGGCCATGTTATACTCCACTGAGAACCACATACGTGTGGTTCTGTATGTGTTTATTTGCTATATATTCTAATCAATCCTGTCCCGCAAATGAATAGGAAGAAGTAAAGTAACTAAGTTGATCTGATACAATCTAAGCCAACAATCAATGAAGCATATTACGACAAATCGCAGCTTAATCGAATCATTTAGTTCATAACATTAAACATGTTATTATAAAACAAAAGCCATGCGGTTGCGCCAGAGTAAATGATCTCATTTGAAGCCATTGTCTCCGAGCCAGAGTATCAGATTAATGATATTGTGTGGACGAGATTGCGCTGAAGGATGATTGGTATCTGACGGCTATCTGTTATGGTTACAATTGTCTTTGTTAAATATACATTCGTTAGTATCTTCGATGCTCAAGCTGTGGGGCATTTCGTATCTTTCGGGTACCGACCAGTAAGAATGACCAACGCAGACGTTTCAAGTTCTATATTTATGTAAAACCGTAAGAATGCTCACACTGTGTTCCTGGATAGTTCTCCATATACATTCTTGTTCATCCCTGTTACTTTCATGACTACTTTTAATGTAAGTGTTAGGAATGAGACATACTTACAAACCTGTCTACCCGGCTATGAAGGTATGGGTATCGTCAAATACCCGGTACAGAAACCAGGTTTCAAAATACTTCTAAGTATACGGGTACTTCTAAGTATCTGTCATACATAAGTAAACGTATACGACGCTTCCAGTACAAATATGCCTTAAGAGATATGAAATATTTCCTTTCTACTTTACTAGGCTTAGAATTGGATATCTTAGGTTTCATGTATAAAATTAATTATGTTCAAACTCAGTAGCGGGCGTATTTAAAAGATTTCAAATCACGTTATTTACATTCCTTTAGTTAGTTAGTTAGTACGTTCCTTTAGTTAATTAGTCTTTTAATTTTAATTTTTCATTTTTATTTTAGGTGGCTTTTCAACTTCTATGTTGTTATATATAATTTTTTAGACTCTTAGACATCTTAGACTTTTTTATTTTGTTGCAGAAATAGCAGTTGAACAACAACTGCTATTTCGACTGCCAAGTTGCAATCTCCTCCTATTTTATTATTTTTATATATATATATAAACAATTTACACTCCACAGCTATGTATACACATACATACGTAAGCACTCTATTCGTTTTATTACACTGTTTTTTTTATTGAAAATATAAATGGGTGAAATGCGACAATTTGGAATCACAAATTACGGAAAAAATCAAAACATTGGCAACCTAAGTGGTACACAAAAAAGCTTACATTATAAAAGCTTTCATACCTACACGCCATAATATTCTATAACTGTAACATTCATAAGGGTATACTTTGGGTATTAAAACTTTGTAATTGAATTATATCGTCCAATTGGGAAGTCCCTAAAACATACCTACGATACAACTATCCGAGAGGTACCCGAGGTGTAGTAGGCTACACTTCGGGCCAGTCCGTGAACTGTCGGGTAACTAAAAGCGTATGGTTTGTGATCGCGGTTCGTATCGTACTGGACGTGTTCGTAATACCTTAAAGGTATGTGCCCAGTATTTCTCTCCGTACCCTTACTGCATACTGGGAAGCACATACTTGGTTTTAATACCTGTACGCTTCGCCTCTAGTAAGTGTCCTCTAAATATTTTCAAAACTACTGAAGTCTTAAAATTCAAATGAATACCCTTATAGAACCCGTAACAAAAGAAGACGTTCCAATTCACTCCTATCTGATCATCTTGGACTCCAGTTAGATATAAAGATTAGAATAGCTTTTTTGGAGGCTAATTTAACCAGGCAATTATTAGGTGTGTGTTGTAGAAATCTGTTCAATTATTTTTTTATCTATGTACTGTGATGCGTAAGTATAGGGTCACAAATTAGTTTTGTAACTACTTAGTAATATTATAATGTACTTTTTGTAATTCTATCTTTGTCTGAAACTGACTATAAACTTATTAACAATGCAGTTTTAGTAAAAATAAGGCACAACACTTTATTATCCATACAAATAGAGTTATTGTTTATTCAATCTATATCAAAACCAGCAAAACTACAACTGTTTACAATAACTGAAATTGCAAAATCACTCCACCATATCCGTCGTGCAAACTCAAACCTTTTAAAAAAACACTTTTTTTTGAAATACCCAGATCAAATAATTGATTCTCATTCCTTTCAACTTATTGAAAGGTATTTGTCGTGATTCCACGGTTAAAACAACAATGATAAGATCAGTTGACTGTTCTGAGGGATTCCGAAGTCTTTTTATTAATTCTTTTTTACTATCTAAAAATAAGGTAACTGTAGCATCTGGCAGTTCATTGAGGATATGAAAGGCGGTGTCATCGTGAGCGTTCGAGCGCATCAGGTCACGCCCGCCGTCGACCAATGACCTGGTGTTTTCCACGACACGTATTTTGTTATAAATTATTGTTGTAATGACTAGATTTCGATTCTTATTAATCGTTTAAACGGAACCCAATAATATTCTACTTGAAAATAAATTTGTTAACTTATCATCGTTTTACACAAAAACCGCAAAAACAAAAACCAATATTCGGCCTAATTGTTTCAGAAAAATACTATTGATGTATAATTTGAGTAGATATTTTTTTACGTCCGCTAAATATTATCATCAGCTTTTGTACAGTAGTGGGTCTATATCTACTGAAGTATACCTACTATGAATACCATGTTTAAATTGACACATTTTTTATTACTTAACAAGAAGTTTTAAAGGGAAGGGACAAACAATTACATATTTTAAAATATCGACAAACACCTACAACATAAACTAGTTCAATCCGATGCCACATCTTAAATGACGACACAAAGCCCCAATGGACAAACACCATTTCGGCCGACCTCCGACACGGAAGGCAAAGCGTCACGACTTGTCAAAAAACCGTCACAAAACAAGCCCGTGACTCGACCTCTGTCCATTCACAACAAACTGGCTGAGAATAAACTACGTGAAACTATTTTTGCAGCTACGAGCATTCGATGCGCCCTCAAATATGTTTTGTTACAGGTACCGACAATTAAAAAAGTTAGATCACTGTTTTTACGGGGGTGAGAGTTTTATGCATCTATTGTTAAATGTTTAGTTTGTTAAAGAATATTTTTATTGTGCAGTGGTATATACAGTGATCAAGTTTTTATTTATTTCAATTAAAATTATTTTTATCGGCTCATGCAACCCGTCTTTAGCAAAAGGGGAATTACACATTAAATAGCCCTTAAACAATTCACACATTTAAGTTAAATCATGATCATGTATGAATTTCATACCTGTTATCTATCTTATTTATTTCATAAAAGTCGCGGCGTCGCCGTCGTTTGCCTCGCGCCAACATTGTATATGCTTCCGTTCGCTTCGATAAATGCCTCTACGCTGCAAAATTAAATCATGGTATGGTTTCATTACCGCCAGAAGCATAAAATATCTCGAAATGGGCCTTAACTGTTCGCAGCGCAAAGGCACTATCCAAACTGACAGTTTGCGATATCAGACTATTTAAGACTTTATTACCTTGTGGACGATAGCTATGCGTGCACAATGGCAATTTTTTCGGCCCTTGTTGGTCCTATGGTCTAGTGATCTAGTCAGTCATAGTTATGTACCTTTATAAGTGTAACTCCGTATTTACAATAATATTTTTTGTTCTTACAAACATAATTGCTAATCATGTACTTTTGACACGAGAATGACTTACTAATCAAGTCTGCATGCATCGGTATATTGCGTAGTGCAACATTAGGGCATTAGACTTAATTTATTTGCCTGTCTACGTAAACTGTGCACACGTTTATCTTAACATGTTGGAATTACATCTATTAAAATAATTGTTACCTATCTACCCAGGCGATGTTTAGATATTGATGTTTAATGGAGATACATACTTGCGTAATTATAAATCTACAGTGATTACTGTTGCTCTTATATACAAAGTTTCTTAACACAAGCACAATACACTTCTACTCTTTGCTGTCATGGTATCAGGTGTGATGGAAAGTGACAACCGCCGTCCATAGACAGCTGCAACTCAAAAAGGGTGATGAGGGATGGATGAAGAGGTGAGGAGGAATCAGGCCGTGGTATCGCTCCGGTCGAGCCGGCTCATTCGTGCCTAAGAATATACCCTTTGTTACTCCATGACTCAAATGACACCTTACATGTAGATATCCATATAACTGACTAGACTGTAGGGCGTGACAAAGACACATCATATATTCTTTCATATAACTATACATATGCATGTTCATACACTCAATAACAAAACCCTCCATAAAGCGACACAATGTTTGAATGTCCTGTTTGAAAAATGATTAAAAAAGGTGTAAGTTTTTTTTACTTCTTTTTGTGAAGTCTTCGAAGTTTTGTTTTTTTTTTTCAAACTATCTGTGCTATACATAGGTATTAAGTAGAAGTAAAAAATACAGAAACTATAATGATTAAACAAATGTGAATCTTACAAGAAGACCTTGTAGTAAATATAACTGACTTGTACTATTCTTATCTGACTGTATTTACATACATAAACTGACGCATCTGTCCTCGAAGGGGTAGCCACATTTTGCCGTTTATAATTTTACGCAATAGGAGTCAAGTCTATTGCCATCATTCAGGCACTTTTGGGAATTAAGTTGGAAAATTTAAGAGTATATTTACACGAAAGGTAGGCTAGAAAAAGAAAGAAAGTCGTCCTCTAACAAATTTTATTCACTCCTTTAGCATCCATCTTAGAAGTGGAATATTTCCTTCAAATTTGAAAGAAATAATTTTCTCGACTAATAAATGACGGAGGTATGCATTAAAAACATGCAACCGAATTGAGAACCTCATCCTCTTTGTAAATCCACGTATCGGCACCTCACCGGAGCTGACGGTAAGGTGGTATGTCGGACTCGCACCCACTAAAACCACACGGTGTTCCGTCACGAGAGCGTCTATCGCTAGGGACCTGGGACATCCTCAGAAGGAAGCATCCGGGAACCCCAGCAGACAACAAATAACATACATACCATAATACAACATTAAATATACCAAATTTTTATTACCGCACTTTGCTCTTTTTACTATTGATTTTTTTTCACAATATATTAATGTATATTTTCATTAGAAATTTAGTGCCTCCTGCATTTTTAAATAATGCTACTTAGTTCTTTTATCTTTAATTATACTAGTAACCCTATTGGGTTACTAGATAAACAAAGCAACCGTCACTAAAAGGATTTGAAATGAATACAAACGTTCAATAGTATTACGCGTACGTTATGATCCATTTTTTATTCTTATGATTTGACATTCATACTCGGTGAAAGCGTTGGCTTATTACCAATCGATTCAAGCGATAATCGATTGGTTGGTTCGTAATCGTATTAGCACCACGGGGGGTCGTTTTACGCGTGCCTTTGCACTTCATATTTTGCCATATAGGATTTAGTAAATCCATTTAAAGCGTAACTCAACTTATCGACCGCGAGTTCAAGGTTGTTGTTCATTACACTAATTACTTTAAAGAACTTTTGTATAAAGTGACAAGGTATTTGTAGTATTTGGCAACGTTCAGTTGTTTTCGAATAGTTGCGAAAGCGTATCAATCAAACCTGTGCTTATCGAAATTAAAGGACGTTTTAACCACGATCGTGTACGAGAATGATCGTCGAGCGTTCAAACTCGAAATATTATATTACCTTGCTTTTGCCAAGTTCTGATATTGATTTTTGAAATAAGAGCATGTCTCCGCCAGTAAAATTATTAGCGATAAGTATTTGCCATTAATTTACATAATATTTTATTTATCATGACGCAGCTACTTGATTAATTCAATCTTTTTTTATGATTGATTCAAATCTTCGATATATTTTTGGTGTAGTTACAAATAAATTTTCAGTAAAAGTACTTGTTACTTACGATGTGTATAGTCTCGTAAACGATATACATACACTTAGACCTATATAACCGAGTCGTAGGCAGAGGCATCTCAAATACCCACATTTTGGATACTTCGGAATGCCCCCTATTACGGAAGTCCCACTTCCGTTATAGGGGGCTTTCCTATAACGGAATAAAATAAGCCTATTGCCGTCAACCGGGCACTGTATTGTGTACTGTCTTATAGATAAAAGTCCAATCCCTTAGTCGCCTGTTACGACACCCACGGTGTGGCCATATTGTAATCCAGTTACATCTGTTATTCTTCCAATAGCCCTACAATGAAAGCTGCTTCATATTTTCTAATTCAGCTATCTTAATAAAAGGAATTAAAACACCTTGACAAATTGTTTGCGGGAACGCAAACAATTTGTCTAGTTCAACCATAATCGTGACCATAATAACTTCATGATACTGCAAACGCTATGTATCATTTCATAAACTGTTATGTACATAGTTATGCCCTGCACGTGTCAAAGTGGCTCTTAATTGAATACTGTGAGTCATTACGGATAATGACTGATTTAAGCCAGCAACTTAAGTGATAAAGTATATGTCAGCGGTGTCTGGCAGCCGGTCCGACTCCACGGAATGTCACTTCGGAAATCGATGTTGTATGCTCACAGTTAATAAGATGCAAATGACGCGTGAAAATGTAGTAGACAGAATGTTAAAGTATAATGGGGTATCATTTACAATGCAGTTATAAACAGTGAAAATGTTAATATATAAACATTCTCTTAAAATAAAAAAAATCGGAAACCACGTAAGTATGACATTGTTTATACAATTAAAGTAATTTCTGCCACATTGTTTTTGTTTGTAACCTCCTTTGTGTTTTTTTTTTCAGAATCAAGAAAAAAATAGTAAAATTTATGCTCAGTATCAACAATAATTCACTTTTCCCGTGATACGTGAACAGCATTCGATATGTACTGCCAATGCTAGGTCTAATAGTTTTGGTAGTTCTTAAGTAGGAACCGAAATCCTGTATTTATCTTTTTCTCTAATTTTTTTAAATTTATGTATAGATTACTGTTATTATCTAAAAAAGGTCAATATTTATAATAAAACTATTTTCACAGAATTTGCATCCAAAAATACGCCCCAGCACAGGTGTCTTTCTGAAATATAATTTAAGTGTGTGATATGATGGCGCTTGCATTATGATTCATACGCTCTTATTATTGACAGTCGCTGCGTAATAGTTCGATTGATATACGATGGCGCTCGAATTAATCGTTGCGTAATGAAGTATCGCTAGGCTGACGCTGTGAGATAATACTGTCCTTATCGATTGTAACACGTCCGAGGGTTATGAGTAAGGATGTTTTCGCATACAAGTGATAATTATTCCTTTACTTTTATTTCTCACGTATTTTTGAAAGAATTAGATGGTGTTATTTATAACCAAATTCCGTAATCCATATTTTTGTGTCTTACCCAATTTTCAGGAGCATTCAGTCTAAACTCCGTACTGCTTACCGTCGTTTTACTTTATACGAGCATATTTTTTACATCCAAATGCGTATTATAATAAAATATCCCAGCAGCCTTTCCCCAAAATATATTGCTAAGACATTTATAATTATAATTACATACCTAACGGCTAGTTATAATGCTTCTGGAACCGTATTTTGTCAAGTTAATAAGTGTACCTTGCTATGGAAATAATCTCATCGGTCGATTCCTGCATGGGACAATAACAAACGAAGACATTAACTGTCTCACCATTGGCAGTGGTGTCATGGATCCACGTATTCTTACCTTCTGAAATGGTGTATATAAAAGCTTGTAGAATATTATAAATTGATAGCATATAAATTAATGAAGCACTAATTTCTAAAAGATATTCAATGTCAATTACTTTTTAGTATATTTGGCTTTTTTATGGTGTTAGTGATGTTACTGTTTACTTACTTATGTATTAATAATAATGTCCAAAAATAGTAACAAACCTCGCGATATTTTTGCTCTAGAAACTTCTATCTAAAATCTAGGCCCTGAAATGCCCTTCAAGATGGTGGTATGTGGTTCCTACTTATGCGCTACTCCTTTTAGAATCCATTATGAAATATAAAGTGTGTAATACAAGTGCTGAAATATAGAATGCTTACAAACATAAATCCAGCTGGCTACAGGTGATAGTTGCGTGTTTCATATCAACGACATGGAGTTCAACCGCTACCGACGCTTTTTACGATTATCTTATACTTGTAGGGTGTCTCGTCTTAAGTATCTACAAAATATCAGTCCCATTTTAAATTACTGGTGTTGCTTCTCTTCTATAAAACACTGAATACCTTTTCATGTGATTATGGCCTCGTGAGGTGTTTAATAAAAAAAAATACCGTTTCCGTTCCGTCGTGGGTTTGAAAATGCGAGGCGTTTTAAGTTTATTTATATTGTAAATAATGATCAAGTATTTCGCGTTGTCGTTGCATAAGTATCTAATACGCTACAAATACTCAATTTGGTAGATATGTTTGAATTTGAAAGTAAATATAAGGATATTATTTATTATCAAAAGACATTAACCTTCTACTTATATTGATAACTCGGTACTTATCATCTGTATTTTAATAAGTTCTTACAAACATACTCTCACACCTGTACCTGTACCACCGGAGGGGTAGGCAGAGGTGTAATTAACGCCTACATATTCCATGTTACGGTACATATTCTTTTTAATGTAGTCCGATCTATCGCCTTTTACGACATCCACGGAAAGCGATGGTCCCTGTTCTGATTCACCGAGAACCACACCGGAGTGGAGTAGTGTCATAGCAAGAATAGATCAATATTTAAACAAACCTAGATATATGTATGTTATACTGTATTACAAAATAATAATATTTATTTTATAATTTGATAAAATTACTCATCTAAAAGGAATAAATATTTTCCTTGAATCCCTTTTGTCGTATGCTCGTTATGGTAATCCTACTGTTAAGTTATATTTATTTCTCAGTTATAAGTGTCCGGGATGAATGTCTAAATCGGTTGTCAGTTTGTCAGCGGCCGGCGGCGGCGACAGATACATGCACTGGAGATAGCTGTTGTTTATTGTAACCGTTTTGGCAGCCAAGTGACATTTTATATCGATGTTCCTTTTCGGTTGTCGGATCATTTGCATATTGTATTTTTGTTGTGTAAGATATTTAAAACTTTTGAAGTATTTTAGTATCATATCATATACTTAACTGCTTTAAAAGAAATCTTTATTACATACTTTGTAACTTTTGGATATACTCTGTGAAATACGTACATAGTTTTTGTAAAATATATCAAAGTAATATACGTACTTATCTAAGAAAAATGCCATTATAATTTCACTTAATTTAAACAGATTTACAATACAAATTAAAACGAACTTGTGTGTTCCTTTTAATTTGTATAGTAAATACGCCAACTAGATTTTATTAATACTATAGCATAGCAATGTAAGATAGAAATAAGATAATAAGAAAATAATATTTATGAAATAAACCTAAACTACCTCTATTTTAGTTAACTTTATGGATATAAATCGATTCTTGTTCAAACGAATGAACATAAGGTCTTCGACACGAGATGCCACATTCGGCACGGGCCAAGCGGCCAGTAATTATTTTAAGTGTCAATAAATAATAAAGTCCGCCGCGCGTTGAGTGCCCGTCCATCTCTCTTATCTCAATTCTTAATGCGCCTCTTTGCTCGTTATTCTTTTTTCAAAACCTTTTTTTATTTCCTTTTTCGTTTTTGTCATCCAGTGGAGAGGTTAAATTCTGTGTTGACAGCATGAAGATTTTATGTTTTAATCTGGGTTTTATGGCCGTTTAATCGCTTGTATTAGGAAGAGTATGTCGCCCGTTTTCTTGTTATAAAAGCTTATCTATTTCATGTTCACTGATGGAGGTGAATTTGAATGTATCCTATTGTATTATAATATATTCAATCTAAAACATTCGACGCATACCTGACGGGTTTACTGCCGCGTAATAAAACGTGGCTTAGATATGGTTAGACTAAAATTAACAATCCGATCTGAATAACGTTGATATAATAAATCAAAATGTAACAAGTGGACATGGTTTTGTTGTGTTTCGGAACGCAACGGTCCATCGATCACAGCGCGTTCCGAGTCTGAATTTATGTTACGTAATTACGGTGCGTGCGCTCGCGCTGTCCCGTGCATGCGTAAACATCGAGCGATGCCTTCGACATTATGTTGTTTTTTAACAGTTAATGCCTTGATATCTTTGTTAATGTGCGATTGCAATGCAAGTTAATTATTATTAACGTTGAGCAAGACCCTTACACTTTCAATAAGTATTGGTTTTTTAATGCGAATGTCACCGAGCGTGCAAATATTTATACGGCATATTTTATTAACTGTCTTAATAATTAGACTTGGGTAAGTAATTTATTTGTAAAAAGTATTATTGTCTAGTTTTAAATATAAAAGATTTTAGTTGAGGCCAAGGCCTTCATACGAAGTTCAGCTGCGGTTACGAGACACTCGCTATGCCGGGGTTAAATTAGTGTAATCTTCGCCACAATTCTGTCAAGGTTCCCAATTATGACTTTATACACTTGCGTGGTTATTACTAACGATTGAGTTTAGTCGTTGGCACAAGTATTTGATTAACTTTTATAGAAATAATAATATATATGTTGAATGACCTCTGTCTTTGCAGAATATTATATAGTACCACCAAAAGCACAAATATTATTCTTCTCTTCAATTTCCAGTCCATGGATGCATTTTGTGAATTTAGTCTGCATGATGCTCTGGGGAAAGAAATGAAATTTTCGGGCATAATTTCTAACAACTTTTTATACATAAATACATATACTGAACGACTTTGACGTTTTCACATATATTTCAATAAGAAAAATCTATTCGACTAAAATCAGGTCAATAGCCATTAAACAATAAAAAAAACTGGTTACTCACTAGGAGTAAACAGTTTGTTACTGTTTTATCCAAACAATTACGTAAGTTAGCTTAGCACTAAAATATAATTATTGATTTAGGTAAAGAAAGTATTTAAAGCGGTGCGGTGTAAAATGTCACTTGAACATTACTACAAACCATGTATTTAAAATTTTAGCCAGATGCTAGAATGTCTATATACCTTTCTCACTGTCGGTCTAGCGAATAATTGATAACATGGGTCATTTACTATTGTGAGTTCAAGTTGCGGACCAAATAAATCCACTATTTGTCCAGGCTATGAGTACCCAAACCGATCTTTCTTTATATGTACCTAAACATGAACTTCTTCTGTTCAACTGTTCAGTACAGTTAAACTTTAATATAAAATACAGTACATGCCGACCGCCTACCTTAGCACCTAAATCTAGACATCCTACAAAATGACAAGGCGCTCGTGGTGGCGCCAAGCGGCGGTGTAATCACACAGTGTACCGGCAGAGATGTCCCCTCTCATTAGCAAGATTACAACACAACAGCTTTTGTTTAGTGCACCGACTATGACGTAATAGATTTGATGTTTATTTATGAGAGGTGAATTGTCATTTACACTACCAAAGACAATATTTTTGTTCCATATACAGTAAATTTATAAATAGCGGTTATTGAACTTGGGGTTTCTGATAAAGGAAATACCAAACAAAGATAACAGAGAGATTTCGTTTTCAAAGAGGGCGAGTCTTCTTAACCGCAATCAAAAAAAAATAAGTTTTATGTTAGACTGTTTATATATTTCATATGTGTTTTAATCGATTTCTCTGCCAATTATCTAGTTTTCTTTATTTGAGAGAGACAAAATGAGGATTTTATGAGGGATTCCCAGGAAATCGAAAGAAACCCTCAACAATGACAATGTTCATTTTCATATTTTCAAACGCGATTAAGATATCCACATCTAAACTGATGGTGGATATTACAACTACTTAAGTTTTTAAGATTTGTCTTGCATTGAGCCAAATATACTCATATGTAACATTTTAGTTTGCAGTCATACATTTGCTAACATATATTCCTATGTGTCATATGTCATCAGTGTATTGCTGATATAGTTATGTCTGGTTAAAACTGGATTACAATACGATTAACGAGATAATCCTGAATTCATTGTAGGCACAAACAGTTGTCGCTATATATATCATATACACGTCACATATACGGACATTATGAAGTGGGGGGGGGGGGCGTTACTGTCTTATATATTAATGATTTATCGATCCCGTTATTTTCTGATGGCTGATGACACGGTAGTGATGAAATGGAAAAATCGCTCTTTATTACTACGAAACGGACATTAATAATACGCTGTATATTATGAAATCGATTGATAAAAATAATTTTAATAATAAATTTACGTATAAAATATTTAATAACATTTTAATTAATTATTAAAATAACATCCAAATATTTACTTGACAATTAGCTGCATTGTCGTTTCTTAATTCTTAAATTTATATCTTAATTAGTAATTGAGAATTATGAATTTCGCATTTAATTCTAAGGTTATGGAATTTGGAATAAAATATTATATTGTTTTACATACATACTACATAATATCACGCCTCTTTCCCATAGGGGTAGGCAGAGACCACTTCCTTCCATTTATTCTTCCAAGAACATTCGCCTAGGTCTTACTCTTCCGACAATTCCATTTACCTCTGCCATATAAATACCTTTTGTCAACCTTCTTTCATTCATCCTTTCGATATGCCCGAACCAGTACAGCATACTTTTTTCTATTTTAGTCACTACATCCTCTTTCACACCACACTGATCCCTTATCACTCTATTCCTCACTCTGTCACTCAATTTCACATCAGCTATACTACGCAATGCCAACCACATCACCATTCTCAAACCACATTCTTTCCCTTTCATTTCCCTAAGACAATCATCAATGAATAAGTTAAACAGCCATGGCGAAGCTACACATCCCTGTCTAAGACCTTTCTCAATCTTAAACCATTCAGTGTAGGCGCCGTTCACCCTGACGCAAGCACTGGAGTCCTCATATAGAGATTTCAATGCTCGGACCAGTTCGCTGTTCACCCCATTCACCGATAAAACCCTCCACAGTTCATCCCTGTCCACTCGATCGTAAGCTTTCTCCAAAGCCACGAATACGCAGTGAACTTTTTGACTTTTCGCCAAAAACTTTTCGGTTATGCCTCGCAAGGAGAAAACCTGGTCCGTACTTGTTGTCCGTATTGTTTTGATAGCTGTTATTCAATGTTATTATTTTGTTTGTTTCGAATTTATGAATAATTTTAAATGATTGTAAGCAAAATTGGCAGATTATAGTTGATCATGACCACTTCTATGAACATCTTATGTAATACTATGTTTCACAATAAAGAATATTGATTGATTTGTTGACCACTTTCGTTCTTATCTTGTTTGATTCAAAAGCATGACTCAGGATAGACGACTGTAAATGTTGTATGGAGTACCCCATACACTTAAAACAAAAGTTTTAAACTCAAGTAAGTAAGGTCAGTATCGTCAATGTGCTGTACTTACCAATGATGTACGAATACTGTTTTTATTCAAGTTTTTAATAAACAACATTAAAGAAGTTTAGTTAAACAGACTGCTATCAAATATTCTGTATATTCTGATAGATAGTGGAAGGACGAGATGCAACAAGCCCAGCCATGACATCGATAATTATGCCGCGCCTGACCTCCTTGATGCATTAGAGGTACCATCAAATACAACGTTACCTAATAGATTGTTTATTTACCTATTTAATAATATGTGACGAATAATACATATTTTATTTACAAGTACTACTCTCAGTGCTATAGTGCGACCGATATCTTTCATAGAAAACTTTATTTGTCGGAATCAAATGATCTAAGAGGACTCGTATATTCATACCTGTACACGAGTTCTTCTTTCAAGAAAGAACATTTTCTGATTCAGTGAAATTATTGTTTCTGAATCTTCTAAAATGATTGACTGCTTAACTTTGATATCCATGTACATAACATACCACTATTACAAACAACTTTAGTCGACGACTGTATACTCTGTACAGGCACGTATTTGGCCGGCAGGGGCCTAATGGCTCATGACTCGTACTTCATGTCTGTTACTCGTTTACCAAGCGATGATGAGGTGACGTCATCGCTTCATCATTCGCATTCGTTACCAGCCTACCGCTAATGAGCCCTGCATAATTACCTTAAACTGATGGTTGTTTTTGGTGGTCATTCGATCTATTAGCTTGGTGGACAACTACTACGAAAACGATCGATGTGGCTAACCTTAGGGCAACTGAACTGTGATTTAGATTTCTATAAAAACGTGACGAGTGGTGCATTAACTCTAAATGGGACATTGTTCTTAAGTTGACCTATAAACATAGCTCTTTTTGCAAAAAAAATGTTAAAACTTACTTTACACTGCTTTTATAGACTTTATCCCTCCTCTACTCTCCACGAATCGCCTCTCCACAACTCAGTGTTGCCACCCACACCTCTCCGCTCCTCAGTGTTGCCAAATGCACCTCACAACTCTCCCATCTCAATTTTATTGTTACATAATATTCATTATATGTTGCCCATTTAATTGTTGAAGTAGCTCACGCTCCTCAGTGTTGTCAAATGCACCTCACAACTCTCCCATCTCAATTTTATTGTTACATAATATTCATTATATGTTACCCATTTAACTGTTGAAATAGCTCAGTCATATTCAAACATTAGTTATTCTTTTCACAGAGTTCCGAGAGTCCAGTAGAAGAGAAACCTAACAGCGAAACGAGCTATGTGGTTGCCGCTTGGCCCCAGAGCACCCCCGGACATACCGGTTACCTCACTGTAGCTACATTGCCGCCTGCTTTTGCTAGAAGTAAGATGTTTATATACTGATATCTCGAGTCTTAAGAACTTCTTTTTTTTTGTAAAATTGCTGCTGAATTGACTTCAAATTAAATTAAATTCACTATATTAAAAACCTACGTTTGATTATATAGGTGCCAAAGTTTGAACTTTGTCTAAATACAGGTTGGGCCATGAATTAGTTTACATGCGTTTGCGCGGGAATTCGAAAACGCAAACGGAGCGACTGGCTCGTTTCTCGACCTCTTCACCGGAGCGCAGCGCGCTTTTTCCGTAAAGGTCTATTTGAATAAGTTTTCGTCTATTACTGTGAGACGCTTGTTTCGTGTGGAACATAATTTACAAGATTAGAGTTTCGAGTGTTCGAGTTAATATAATAAAGAAATAGGTGAAGAAGTTCGAGGAAACTAGAAAAACTGGCGGCCCACGGACTTCACGACACGAAGTGAAAAGGCCATCCTGCTTCATTTACACGTAACCGTTCGTCTGAATCAGAAATATCATGCACAACTTTACGCCGTATTTTGATATTAGATTTGAATCTACAGCCATGCAAGATTCAATTAGTGCAGGAGTTAAACTCCAACGATTAAAATTTTCGCAAATCGTATGTCGAGACAATGTTGAATCGCTTCCGTATTTTTAACAGTATCTTATTTTCCGATGAAGCCCACTTCAACCTGAATGGTCAAGTTATCAAAAAGAACTGCAGGTACTGGAGCAATGAAAATCCTAAAGCTAAACAGTCCTTTAATGTTTCCCCTTCATTCACCCAAGTCTGTCACCACAGCTACAGGAATTTTCTGGTTATAACCGGAAAACGTGGTTTTAGCAAGACCGCGTCACTTGCCGCACCTCTAATGAGTTCTTAATTAGTCCTGGCAAAGGGCGGGCCCGCTCCTGGCGAGTGCACACTAAACTAACTGTTTAAAATGTTATCTATTTCATGTAATAATCATATCCCACCATGTACTAGTCATATATTATAAAATTAAACATACACATATATTTATAATCAAAGGGTTAATTTTTCTTTTTCAGATAAAGCAAAGAAATCCAAAACTGAAACCTGTGAAGAGATTTCAACAGAAAATGGCAACAAAGACGTACTTTGAAGTGATTTAAACTGGAATATATTACACAGAGTTAATAAAATATGTTAACGGTATTTTCTTTTGTCATTCAATTAAATTATTTTCATACACTAGGTGTCGAAAAAATCGCACCTTTTGAAAAAAAACTTCAAATCAGTGCAACCTACTGTCACTCTAATTACAGCTTCCATTCGATCTTTCATGGACCGAATGAACCCGCACGACAAATTGTTTAGGAATGTCCATTCCGCAATGACAGCATCTTGGAGAGTCGCAGGGGCGGGATCACGCGATCGTACTCGCCGGTTTAGCTCGTCCCAGGAGGTGCTCTATCGGGTTGAGGTCTGGACTTCTCGTCGGCCACTGCATATCAGGAATCAGTGCAAGACGTCTACGCTTTGGCATAGGCTCATACCAATTTATGCGTAGAATTTCACAATCAGTGTGTTTCTGTTCCTTAGTCATCGTCTTAGTCTTATAGATATTCCATTTTATCCTATGTAGAAGGGTGTTCCAACGTTCGTGCTAAGATTCTAAGGTATTCAGAATTAATGAAACATGTAAAGTGCGATCATGAACGGACCATATACAATAATGGTGGGAATCTTTTAAGGGACACTTTAGTATCACCAAAAGATTTTTAGTTTGAAAAAATCCAGCCACTTAAAATTTTCTGAACCAATTTGCAACCCCTTCGGCTTCTGGAGGCAATATTTTTTCTGTGGCAATTTGAAAGCATCTAGTATTTCTACAGGTTTAGGGAAAGCTACTGCAATAAGCGCCTTTTTATATGCAAATTTAAATCGTAACTGAAACGCTTTGCATGTCCTTCAGACTATATGACGCCAAATATTCAGGGTTAAATAAAATAATTTATAAGAACATACTTGAAATAGGTCAGTATACTGTCAGGTGATAATTTGACTTTGAATTGGTTTCATTTGACGTTTTAGTATTTCTAAGAATATAAAATGACAGTTCAGTTTTATGTGAAATTCACGGCAATTAGTGTTCCCTCTTCCGTTCCCATCAAAATATTTTTAATTTTATAATTATATATATGAATTAATTAAATTTAGGAATATGGGGTCAGACAAGTTGAAAAACGTCCCATCCATTAACAAGCATAGTACACGTAGGTGCTTAAAAATGTTTTTTTATGCAAATACTACAACGGTCTCACTATTTAAAATGCAAAGACTAATTAAAAAATATTTTAACCGACTGCGATTGAAGGGTGTTTTCGAAGAACAGTTCATCGGTGAACTATAATTTGTAGAACCGACTACGGACGGTGTTTTTAGCGAACAGTTCATTGATGAAGGTTAATTGGCCATCTGATTCCGAGCTCTAAAGTAACTGCTACGAGCGGAGCCGCAGGGCAAAAGCTAGTTCTTTTTAGAAATAAAAAAATCCTGTTCTATGTTAAACGATTTACTAACTAAAACATAAAGTACAATAATTGGAAACTTAAAGTGATTAAATAAATATTGTATTCCTATGTAAATTAAACCAATTTAATTTACATTAAACATTAATTTGCTCTAAGACGTCAACTTTTACCGTCTTATTCATAAACAGTCGTGAAAGTTATATACTAGGAATTTTAAAACATTCTAAAAGAGAAAAACATCATAAAACATCAAGAAATTAAGCAGTCTAAATTTTTTTTATTAATAAAAAGGCGTAAGGCTTAAAAAATTATAACTCTGTTCATATTTTACACATAATCATAATAAATGCATTAAATACTATGATGAAGCATTGCAATCGCTTTTAACATCATATTACAGTTACAAATTAAAACAAATAGTCATCACAATACAGACTGTTCAGGAACAAGTTGGTAAAAAAAATCTCCAAAATGGAAGTATAATTAAAAAAAAATCTATTATAAATTTGGCATACAGGTGTTTTATTTATTTCTGCAAACGGAACGTAATAAAACTTGTGGCAGTGGTATAAGAGATCTTTGGAAATCAAGCTTGACTCTTACTTGCTCTAAGAGTGATGGAGGTGCTAATTGCAATGCACAATTATTATCCATACAGATGCAGCAGTATTGTCGCTATTGTTACAATAAAATTACGCGCATTACTTCATATATATTATTTTGAACAGAAAACAAAAAAAAGTAGTAAGATAATCATTTGCCAGAAAAATGTAATGATTCTAACTCTCCACTAAATATGTATCAGAAGACATTAACTACGACTTTTTGTAGCAATTTTAATAAGCAGTTTGAATTGTGATGGACATTAATTATTTATTGCGTTACATTTGCAGTTGTAGAGAAAATATTCATTTTGGGAGTGTATGAAGGAGACATGTTTCATACGTTAAATTTTAAACAAAGTTATTTTATTCTGAGGAGATTAATGTTTTCATGAAATTGAAGTTGGTATAAAAACTCCTTATAGTGTTTAAGATGAAGCCTTGTTTTGCGGAGTGAAATATGAAACTTGTAGCAATATTGCTTAATCAAAACATGTCACCCTCAAACTTATTATTTAGTACAAAATAAATGATCACAGCATTATCTTCACTAATATCATTGCATATACAAACGGTGCATTCTTATATCAGCTCCTTTAAAATACACGTTCAAACTTTTCCTTGCCATTATATATTGTAATATTTGTAACACGTAAGTCCTATATATTATAAATAATATATTTTATAAACACAAATAGAAGAGGCATTTCACCAAAATCTAGTGATTTCCAGGCTTTTAGTAACATTCTCTTTAATCGATACAACATCATAAGTCAGTCATAAGTTAAAGCAACAATTTTGAAAAGAGATTTCATACACTTCAATAATTTTTACTAATATATTAATATAATCGTATGTTTTAGAAATACTTTTGCCTACCACAGAGAATGCTAAGCTTCTCTCTATAGTAATTTAAATATAGTTCTATAATCTATGAATTATTGTATCTATTACATTATAATGATGCGTATACAAATGATGTTATTCAGGTAGCATCATTTAAATATGGGGGACTTATTAAACTATTGTTACGGAATATTTATTTGAAATTAATGATACATACAATAATTTATTCCTATTGTGCAGTTTAGGTAGCAGCAATTCCATTGAATAAAGGATATAAATAAATGAAACCCATTAGGAAAGAGAAAACCGTTTAACCAACCAACTACGTATTTATTTCTTCTATATTTATAGGATGGCTAAAAAATACATTAAGTTCTTATTAAAATCTCTGTATATAAAAATAAGATTTAATGAATTAATTACGAACATAACGAAATACCTGAGTCCCTGACCTGACCTCTTTATGAGTCTTATAATAAAAAAAATAAAAATTAAAAAAACTAGATTGACTTTAACATCGTATACCTATATTCGTTTAGACATCGCTTGTATCGGATTATTTTGGTTTAGCGACTTGAGAGTGACGTTCAAAATGAGGCCGTCAAAATCATTAATTTCAGTTTTTTTCAGTGAAACTAATTCAATCGTAAAATTGGACTACAGTCTAAAACGATTGTCAAGACTCATAAGCGAACATGACACACTCAGAATAGTTTTAGTCAGTTCGTAGTTGACATACCGGCTCGCCAATATACGTACTTACGTGAACATAGCAAACCGTATTATATATATATTATATATCTACTCATCAATTCTAATAACGTTAGCATGTCTTGGTATGATATGTGATAGTAATAATATAAAAGTATTATTTTCACTGGTATGTCAATTTGATAATTTCAACAACCAATTTCCTGTCTTTAAAAACCTTACGTATATTATTCTTGTATTTGTAGAGGCACTTTCTAAAACTAGGAATTACACGTATTGACCGGATTTTGGAATCGGTTTTAATATTTAAATATTTGTCATTGATCCTAACTGATAAACCCAACTCTGAATACCAGCCAAGTTTATGACTACCAGAGCAACATAATTATGTAGGAACATTGACTTTTGCACACTTCGATTCATCATACTTATATCATGCTTTTTAGCTCAAACTATCAATTGCGTTAAGTTTGCTCCTACAAGAGAGCTATGCGAGTACGCTATGAATAAATATACCAATAGAATTGAAGAATTCTCTCTTATTGCTTCACTAAAAAAATATTTAAATCGCCTTATCGCCGAATACCAAACACCAGATACACCATCAATACTTCCGGCTTGCTGCAGTCGCCTTATCAATTACATATATATTATTGTACAGTTATTGGTTAAATTTTCTGAAATAAACATTCGATTATGTTGATTATTTTCTGATGAGACATTACATCCGAAAGCGATAGCCATTAGACGAATAAAACAGAAATTCCATCACCTGAGAACACATAGATTGCTTTTTAAGCACAATATCTGTAATAAAGAAATGTGTTTGTAGGACACCTTCAATATGTCCTTTGCATATAGCTCTGTTCCCTACAATATTTATTTTTATCATCCTGTTTCTACATGTAGCATAATTTAAAAAATTGACACGTAGTTATGACAATCTTAGATGAGATTCTGCCATCAGAACATATCACTTTCATATAACGCCTAATATTCAAATAAAATGTATAAATGGGTCAATTTCAATGCTATTTGCCTTAATATATCATAATCATAGTGTTTTATCTAATAACACTTCATTTATTAGTAAGTATTCTTTAGATATACATAGAATTAAACAGTTAAATTAAATTGTCTAAAACTCATTTTATGCATCGTGTGAAAGCGTCATTTTGTTTTTTATAAACATCTAACTTTTACAGTAACATTTCATTACCACAAAAGTAACTTTTTTACACCGTTAGGCCTCACATAATTTCAGAATATTTTAATATAATCTTACATACAATAAACAGGAGACCATCAGGTGACCTGTGTGCTCGTCTCCCTGCTATTTCATTTAAAAAATGTCACTTAGCAAAATTTTAAAGGCGTCTGATGTTTAAAATCCTAATATCTCCTTCATCCATTTAAAAACATTCCTAGTAATTTAGACAATATTGAACGAACTTTACAAACACATTCCGTTATTTTACCGTTACCTTACATTGTCACAGAATGCTTTACACAATAGTTATGCTGCAGAACATATAAGAATTCAATGACGGCAAAGTAGTTTTACCTAAAGTCACTAAAGTCTGTCTTGAGTTGTATAGTGGGTTTGTTGGGCTTGGCGTCAAACACGGGCCTCTGCGTCTGCGAGGCGCGACCGGAGCGGGCGCTGGCCTGATTCGCTTTCAGCGCGTTCTCTAGCTTGATGCGGAGCTCAGAAGATTGCTGCATCATTGTTTTGAATTCCTGTAAACGAAGTTGTGGAATGAATTCGTAATATTAGATTGAGTCAAGAATGATGGAAAAAAGTGCTAGTTGAAAAAAAGTATGCATGTGTACACATGTAAGTATGTAGAAAAGATTAATAGACAGATGTAGGCCAACACAACATATCTAGTAGTCTACTACTTCTACTATCAACCATTAACCATAACAGTGGTTAGTTTGTAGTTATATCAGCACTAGTTCAATCAAAGTTGCTGATGTCAACCTATTCCTAATACAAACGTTTTCTTTGTGGAGGGCCTAACAATAACACTAGCAAAGTGACCCACTTAACTACAAATATGATAGTTTCAATAAAAGTCTAACAGGTAAATGCGAAATATACATACATACACATATTTGTTCTCTCGCCCCTGCCTATGCATCTATATATCTATTAATAGACAGACATTGTACTTCTAGTATTAAGTAATATGTATATGTAGTAGTTTGTTATATAAGCATCAGTAAAAATGCGTGAGAAATATAAAAGAACTTAAGTCACTTTAAATTGAGAAATAAGGTAACATAAAAAGTTCGTTTTATAAAAACGAAATTAAGTTAAGTTCATAATAATGTCATAAAAAATTGGTACATTCATATCCACTGTAGGAGTTTCACCTTAAGTAGACAATACATAAAACAATATTAACATTATAAAAGCATCTGTAACTATAGAAAGGTTGGTAATATTGTACCTGTGGATGTTTGGGTCCGACGCGTGTGAGCCAGTGCAGTGCGAACTCGTGCAGCGCGCGGACGTGTGGCGCAGCACGAGACAACTCCGCGCCCTCGCGGAGATAAGAGATCACTATGGGCACCAGTAGCCACAGCATCTTGATACCTGTTATGCGTACGAACTTTTAGAAAAAATATATTGCACGTTATGTATATGCACAGTTCCGTAAGGTTGACAGCTTTTATCAACATTATTTTTTTTTTTTTTATACTATAGGGGGACAGACGAACAGACGGGTCACCTGATGGTAAGTGACACCGCCGTCCATGGACACTTGCAACTCAAGAGTCGCAAGTGCGCTGCCCGCCTTTGAGGGTGATGAGGGATGGGGGATGCAGAGAGCGGAAAGAAGAGAGGAGGGATGAGGAGATGGATAAAAGGAGAAAGGAGATGAGGGGGGAGGGGGAATTGGGCCTCCGGAAACCTCACTCAATTCGGGGAAATGCAACGCAAGCGTTACTTCACAACCGGTTTTCTGTGAGGCCGTGGTATCGCACCGGTCGAGCCGGCCCATTCGTGCCTAAGCATGGCTCTAATTATTTATGATCGAATTTCCAATACCAATTATGTTTATAGAATCCGACTGATAGTGCTGAGGAATATCAGCCTAAAACTATTTAGCTTTATAATAATATGTGATAAGATTTTTTAAATCATAATTATCACACAAAAACATTTTTATTTTCAGACAGCATGACATGGATCGACAGGTGTCTACACTATATCTATACACAAACAAAAGATTTTGTTAGTTTAGGCTAATTACTGACTACTCTACAAAAAATATAATAACAGAATTGAGTGTAATATTTTTTTTTATTGTGTACGTAGTTAGTTTATAAAATAGTCAAAAAAAGAAAAATCTGATTTGAAGCAATAAAACATAATAAATGACTGCAAAAATTTAATTTCCTATGTACCCTAAAAAACAAAAGAAGAAAATACTGCATTGCTGTCTAGTATGTAAAGAGACCACATATTGTGTTTGTTTTTTTTTTATAAATTGACGTGATGGCAATATTTGATTATAAAAAAAGCGAGAAATAAGATTATGAAGAAGAATATATGTGGTTGCTCTTTTGCGAAGTTTTGTAAAGTAAAAGAAAAAAAAAATTGGAAATATCAAGTTACAGAGCACTGACCATGAAAGTGGGCTTGAACCTCAGCCAGAGTAATACCATCAACTCACTCCTTTTTTCTTTGGAAATCCCTTCGGGGCGTCATTTCAAAGAGGTTTCGATGAAACGGTATCGGATCCAACCGATTAAAACTAACCAGAGTGCTATGCTGCACTTAAAATAGGAGGAATCCGGGAACAGCTTTATTAGGACATCCAGACCACTGTGAACCCACTTCTAACACAAGCATCTAACTAAGCTGGAGTAGTTAACAAGACTACTAGCAACGTGTGACTGACGTTGCTAGTAGTCTGTATAAAAAAAAGTTTGTTTGAAAAATAAATATTTCGGTGCACTATTTCAATTATGTGTTAAAATTATAATCTTGAACTGTAAACAGTTACTACAGATGTAATACATATACTTTAATAATGTTCATAGTTATCTGATTAAGGTTAACATTTTGTTAGATTGATGTTTACCTGTAGGGTCATCATCTGCAAGGCAGCATAAAACAGTATCGAAATTAATTCCAAATGTGCATTTCTAGTATGATATTCATGCTAGGACTACGGTTGCTTTAGTAATAGCAGAGTTAAAAAATTATATCCTAACTTATCATTATAAATATTATTTTTGCCTTACTCAACTGATCATCAGTTAATGCTGGTGAAGTTAAAATATTAGGCTAAAGTTAGTTTATATATGCCTATATATTTAAGGCTGTTATGTGACTCGTTTACAGACACATACATCAGTCAATCAATTAGCCCACTGTAATACACTGTTGGACATAGGCTTCTATAAAAAACAGAAAGTATATATATGTAAGTTTTAGTGTGATTCTCGTTGTAGTAGAATAGCGCTACCCATCTCGTCCCGTGATCGGAATCGGAATGTTATATATCTGACGGTATATATACAGTCTTACAGTGTCAAGTCGACGGCAGTAGGCTTGCTCCCAATTACGTAAGTAGAATCAAATTCTAATTGGCAAAATTTGGGTGTTTAATACACGTCTGCTTTCCTCTTAAGCGTGAGTGTGGACATTTTACTTTAAAACTGACACTTGATCTTTAAAATGTATCGATAAAGTAAATAACTTGTAAGACAAATAGCTGATATGAATTAAACTATAGATATTTCATATCATATATCACATGCGTGACTTATAAGTAACTTTTAGGAACTTTATGCATAAAAAAAATAAAGTCATTATTGAAATTCATAGAAAAATCGTAATAAGTTGTTTAGAAATATGTACCCACACTAGGAAAAGCATTTTCACTAATTAAAACACGCGGTATATTCAAAAAGTAAAGTGAGTTATTATCAGACACGATACTAATAATACTGACGTGCAGAGTGTGGCGCTGCATTGACGAGTTCGTCGAGCGCGGCGAAGGCGGCGATGGCGGCGCGCGTGTGCGCCGAGTCGGCGGGACGCCGCGCCGCCGCGGCGCGAGCGATGACGCGCGGCGCCAGCCCACGCGCCCACCATGACACGCACGCCGCGCTACTGCCGCTCGACCACACGCTGCGGAGCACGCCGCAACAGGACGCGAACACCTGTCACGTACTTTATGTGTTGTATTCGATTTGGAACCATATATTTTATGATATACAGCGTTACTTTGAAAAGGGAACATTTATTTAAACCACTGAAAACGTACAGTGTAGAGTTGAAATTGTTTTTCAAAAAAACTTTAATTTAAAAAATAACCTTAAAAAGTTAGTTTTATGGATTCTCTCAATAGCGGATGAATTATTGCAAAAGAAAAAAGTTAGATTTAAAATCTTTAACTTAATATATTCCGCCTACATGACAAAGGGGTAATATATGGAAATTAAATCGAACATAAGAGTTATTTCTTTTATGAGATAAAAATCATCTATACATCAATTTGACTTTTGAACGTATGTTACTAGTACGGCACCAATAGACAAAAACCAATGTCTTAATCCCTTCCTTCATTTCCTTCCCAAACTACATATAATCAAGAAAGAGAGCCAGTGATGCCACCTAAAGTAACGGAACACTATAGGAAAACGAGCGTGTAAGCTCAACGAAAAATGTTCCGAACAGATTATAATAAACTCATTACCTCATTATCATTAGTCTCCAAGCATTGTCTGAAGTGATTGATACAAGGGTAGTGCAATGGTGCTGCAGGCGCAGCTCTGTTCAGTACGACAGCCATGCCGCGAGCACCTATTACAGGTTCGATACGTTGTTCTGGCTCATCTGTACAATACATATAAGGAAAATGTTAATCTTTTAATAACTGACGTGGGAGAGCCTTGCTATATGGGTAAGGGCTAACTAACTAAGAACTCACGGATACAGACTAAATGCATTTAAATCCTTACTTTTACAGAACAACAACAACAACATATATATTATGTGAAAATAGCTTTAAAAAGTTAGAGGTATTAGGAATTAAAATACACTTCCCCTTTATAAATGATATTAGCGTGTATTTTAACAACTTCGAGGACGATATAAACAGAAGAATTCAGCTGGGTTGGCAGCGTTTGGGAAGCTACGCCGAGTCTTCTCATTGTCGATCCCACAGTGCCTTAAGACAAAAGTCTTCAATGAGTGTGTCCTATCCGTCATTACATACGGAGCCAAAACGTGGACACTTACGGTACGGCTGGTCCACAAGCTCAAAGTTGCTCAGCGTGCAATAATGAAAAGAGCTATGCTCGGTGTTTCTTTAAGGGATCGCATCAGGAATGAGGTGAGGCATATTTCCAGCAATAGATTGCGATATGCAGATGATGATGATGATTTTGCAATAAGCTTGACCCCTATTACTAAATTATGGTTGGCAAAAATAGGCGATTGAGACACCTTAGCCAAACCCTAGGGGATAGAGGCGTGAGCGTATGTATGTATGTAAAAGTGACGAGAGTCGATAAAATATATACATATATACACGCCTATATAAAAAATGACGGTGTACTACACACGCACATTTTGCCAATTTGAACTTGGTCCCACCAGTGTATAGGGGGCAAGCCTATCCACCGTAAATCACAAGGCTAAGTATAAATTATAACAATTAGATTAGGTTATGTGCAAAATGGTAGAGGGAGTTCACAGAGAGATTAAAACTATTATAATGGTTATATTTTCAAATAACTTACCGCTCTTAACCCTTTCAACAAGCTTAGCTAGTGCGCTTTGTAACAATTGTGCATGTTGTTCCCTCGTATGTTCATGTACCAGAACAACTCGACATTCAGCCGCCCTCTGTAACAAAACCACGCCGGCCTCAGCTGCCGCACCTTCCCCTTTGCTTTCACGAAGTATTTCCGTAGCTAGGTATAGAATCGTTGGCAAAATGGATAAAGCACCTGAAATAAAAGGTAACAAAATAAATACATTTGCCGAGAATAAGTTACTAGTTTTTACCGGAAAGAATATAAAGTATAAAGCAGTGAGGTTTCATATATACATAATAATTTTACTTGTTAAGAAAAATCGTTTTACGCTTCGATAAAAATGTGTTGAAGGTTATTTTTGGTTTCAAATTATATAGTATGCTATGGAACTTATTAACTGTGTAAGGAAAACTTCGTTTAACTGAATATAGTATAAATATTGTTAATTTATTAATTCATATAAGGCAAGTATAAAGCTTAACTACAAATCAATGCTTACTAAAAGCACACACATGATAAATCCCCAAACACTATTAAAATTACAACAATTACAACATCAACAATAACCTATATTAAGTCAACTTACCTTGAGGACTTGTCAAACTCAGCAATTCGGACATAGCTGACAAAGTTTTCACTAACAACATGTCCCCATGTACTCCAAGACCTTTAGGCACCCCTATAACCCCTACAGCTCCGCCATGTTTCTTAGGCGATAGGGAGGGTAGTCGTCGTACTAGGAGACATATGCACGCTTCAAGACACGCGAACACTACTGACTTGCCAGGAGGCAGGTCTCCTGTTGGACCTCCTTCGCCGAGAGTGTGAACTACTTCAAGAACAGATTGAGGGGTGGAGTCGTCTGTCGACTCGGTAGGGGCTAGTTCTGTTGAAAGAAATTATATTAAATATTGTGACACTGATACAAGTATAAGCATATTTAAGTTTTGTTTCAAATATTCTAAATATACATACATATATATTTTAAAGCTAAGTAGCAACGATGCATTAATTAACTTCAAGTCATTATACAACTGGAGAAGAATCAATAACTTGCATTTACGGGTGAATGTACATAAAGCCTGTAATCGTTTTTCATAAAGTTTGATGTACTAGCAATCTAAATACGACACTAAACTTTATCGGTTTTCCGTGCTATTATATGCTATAACTACAGATGCCAAAAAAAGTATTTCGTGATCCAAGTTTGCTCTCGTATTGCCATCACAACACAGTCACAATGATTGAGAAATATTTTACTCATACCTTTAATTTTAGCTTGCATGTTAGCATGGAGTTGTTCTCTAGCTCCATCAATGACTAGCCGTAGCACATCAGCAGCTAATAAAAGTGCTTCAATACTCTCTTGTGTAAGACCAGTTCGGTGGATAATTTGACACAGTTCTATAGCTAATGACCTGCAAGGAATTGCAATTATAATTTTGAAAATTATATAATCAAACTAAATTATAGAATATCTACATTTGTTTAAATTTACCTATCTCTGAGCAATCTGGCTCTGTTTTCAGCCGCGTCTAATAAAGTAACCAATGACAGTAACACCGAAATCGTATTCTTATCTGTCATGTCTCGTTGGGCGCATAATGCCTCCATACATATACCTGAAACAGGTTGAATTTATTAAATATGCAATTGCAGGTTTGTATTGACGGCGACTGTCGCTTACCATCAAACGACGGTTCCCCTACATTATTAAAAAAAATATACATTTATAAAGTTTATAAACTTTTTGTTTGTTTAAACGCGTTAAACCTTTAAACCTATCAGTCAGATTAGAATGATTCTCGTTGTGTTGGATAAAGCATATATTATACTGAATATATATTATTATATTGAACAATAACATGGGCTATAAAACATCACTCTGTGATCTTCTGGAGTCTGGCAGTTAAAAGGCAAACTGCTGTGAAAGGCTAGTTTATAATAAAATTGTACATACCAAATAATAAATGGAATCTTTCATCAACTGGCTCGAAAAATTCAAAGTTGCCATTTTCGCTCTTCGTAGATCTATTATCCAAAGCTTCGGATTTTTCTGTAATTGAATTAAGATATCATTATAGTACTGACAATAATAACGAAAAAATAATTAGTTTTATTGTTAAGTCTTAACCAAACGTCTTTCAGAAGATTTGATAGAGCAAATTGAAATACAAGATTGAAAGTTGAATATTGCATTTTCCTATAAAGAATAAAAAATAGATGGGACAATAAGGGGTGAATTATTTAATTGATATTCCATAAGAAACCGCATGTAAAATACTTGGTTTCCAAAATGCGTAAATGTGAATATTATAAATTTTAATTATTTATTCGATTCCGTCTGTGGTTCGCTATATTAATAAAAAGTTTACCTATGTCCTTCCCCAGGATTTGAAGTATCCACATACCAAATTTCATCAAAATCGGTTCAGCCGTTAAGCCGTGAAACGGTAACAGACAGACAGGTGGATGGTGGTGGCTTTAAATTCGTATTTATAATATTAGTATAGACAGCGACCCCAGCTGCCTCAACCAGATAGCCAGTGTTCCTGAGGCGGAGGATGGTAGATAGCGCGAGCGTGCACACCAGAGTCGTGTTGCGGCTGGTCCGTGCGGTTGAAGCGCAGCGAAGCGGCGTAGAGCAGCTGAGGCCAGGCGCGTGCGTAGTGCCGCCGAGAGCCCTCCGCCGTCTCCGCCGAGTAGAACGCGCCGCCGCCGTGTGGCAGCTGAGACGCGAACTCTGCACACGTACAAGGTATAGGGTGTCGATTACAAAAACCTTATAAATATTAACAACAGATCTTGTATTAGAAAAAAATATATGTATGTTTAGGATTTAAACTTTTACTTTTAAATTAGTAACATCTTTTCCCCTTATTATGTCTATGCACCTACCACCTTTATTTCTGCAACACCCGAAGGTTGACTGGCAGAGAATACCTACGACATTAAGTCCGCCAAAAACGCAAAAAAATATGTATTATTATATATTGTACTTTATCAATTACAGTTTTTAACCATATGTATCAGTACTAGTACTTAATAAACCAAGATCATCAAACTTTGTATAACCATTAAAAAAAAACAAATTTAAAAATATAACAAAACAAGATAAGAACAACCATTTGTTAAAAAAACTTAAAAAAAACAATATATTTAAATGTTCCATATTTCAAATGTTAATAAATAAATTATAATATTAAATTATTATTGTGGTACACTACATGTAATTTAACTCAAGATGTGTAGCAAGTTCAGCCAAGTGCCAACAATCAACATAAAATATTGAAGTGTTCGAGCTTTTGGTTTAATTAAAAATTTCTTATATAAATAATGTTTTAATTAATGCTAAATCCTATTAAATGTAGTTGATGAAAAAGTACATGTACCCACCTGGAGGCAAACTCAGCAAAGCATGATCCTTCAGTGCAGCTATCCAGTTCTCTCCTAAGCTTTCCAACTCTGGCTCAACCAGCTTCAGCAAACTTTCTCCTTTAGATTCGAATTCTCCATATTCTTCATCTTCAGGTGTTTGAGGCTCAGAGTTATCAATTTGGTTGTTATTTTGCAAAAATTGGTTGCGCCATTTGGCAAGTTCTGCTTGGTTATTGCAAGGCTTCGTGTCTAGTTGTTTGACGTAGCTACCTGGAGCACTATTGTTGCTCACCATAGCTACTATATATACTTCCGCCCACGCTTTCAATATGGAAAGCTTTTCCAAAGTTGCCATACTTTCATTATAAATAAGGGTTGTATTGCCTTTTGTGTTCAATTTGTCCAAACTAGACACTAGCAGCTGATGTACCCTAGATAAGAAAGAAACGCATTAAAATACATGTATAATCACTTATCTAAATCTAACATTTGTAATTACTATTATCAAAACGTTAACGTTTTTATATAAATAACAAATTATAAAAGAATTTTGGTTCCCACTTTTATTCTGCTGTAATTGGATAAATTTCGGTTGTGAGCAACACTGGTAACGCAAAGACAAAGCTTAATTTTTAACACCGATAAGAAAGAGCAACGAAATATGGGTTGATTAAATCCTTTAACTTAGTTCTGCGTACGAAAAATTGCCTATGAAAAGTTAAACTTAAGAAGTTTAAACTTCCATCTGTGTTCTTATTAGTAAATGTTGCTAATATCAGAGTCGACTTTGTGTTTGCTAGAATTTTAGTATCTATAATTCATCAATCATACAATTTAAGACTTATATGGTTTTCTCATGGATGCCAGTGTCAGAACCTAACCAATCTCTTATCTAACTACCCTTGAAGCATATCCTTTCCAATAAAAAAAGAATCATCGAAATTGGTTGGCGTGATATTGGGTTATTCGTCGATTTGTCGCGCAATGCAAATTTAAGACTTATATGGTTTTCTCATGGATGCCTTTGTCAGAACTGGACGATATTGAAATGGGACCACCCGGGAAGCACCAGCTTTCAAATAAATAAAAATATATCAAAATCTGTTCAAACTGTTTCAAACATTAACACAGTCGAATTGAGAAGCTGCCTCTTTTTGAAGTCGGTTGAAATGCACCGAAAAAAAAAACAAAAAATATATTATTATTATTAAGTTATTTTTAATCAAAATGTTCAAATGACCTTCTTAGATCGTTGATGTCCCTGGCGACTCCACAGCCGATCCAAGCCGAGCACACGTCACAGGCGGCCGCGGTCACGTGCGAAGCTGTGTCACCTGCAAATGCTGGCCGTACTGCTGCACCCACCTGTTTACATAATACAATCAATTTAAATTTTCATAACTAAATCGAAATAATTAACCTACAAAAGTCACGTATACAGAAAAAATAATATTATATTTATAAAAGACTAGCTAAACTGCTTCGCACGGCTACTGTATCTTATAAAAAAAATGAGGCAAAATCTTCAGTTTACGGTACTGAAATTCGAAGATCCCCCCTACTGTCTTCTGTTTCACACACTCACTCTCTGTTTATAGTAAGAGATATGAATATTTTTGATGCTATTGTCCCGAAGTTTGAGGGTTTTTAATGCGATTTATTAACACCTGAAGAAGCTTTTAAGAAACAAAACATGTGTCGTAGTATAACCCAATATTAATGAAAGCTTGAAATACTATTTTACTATAAACCTTTTTAAACATTTTATCCTTTTATTATTATTATTATTACCTGAGCTTGATACTGTTCTAATAACAAATGTCCTGGAAAATCAGGTTCAGGTGCTCTGGCGTATTGCTGTATGATCATCTGTAGTGTGCGCAGACCGCACAGTCTCAGCGCGTCGGACTCACCCGTAGCGCCCACGAACGCCATTCGGACGAGATCCGACAGGTGAAAGGAGAGATAGTCACCTGAAAATGTTATATTAAGCTAATATAGTAAATAGGTAACAGCAGTAACTATTTTTACCCAACTGTATTATTTTTACCCGACTTCATTATTTTAACCCATTAAAAGTAGGGGTGTTACGAATGTATGTATGTATGTACATACATGCATGCATTTATGTATTCTTTGTCAGGGCCTGGACCGTTCGATGGATTTCGATATGTAAGGTTTCATTTGAATCATGTTAATACTGAGTGGCGGACGGTATCTCGAAGTGGTATACCCACTTCGAGATACCGCCCGCCAAAAAGAAAATAAGTTAATGATGCAGTAGGGTTTTACTTTTTTTTTATAATTTTATTTATTACGGGAACACTCGATGATATTATATTACGTGACTTTTACATTCCAGTGATACATAATTAAGCAATGGCTGTGTATCAAATTATTAAAGCTCACTGTCAATCTGACTTTTTACTACTTTGCAAAATGATTAAGTGAAACAAAAAATTCAAGAAAAAAGATATTATCCTCATAATCATACCGTCAGGCCTATTCTGTATTTTTTCTTTAGCTTTGACAAGATCAAAGTGCGCGCCATCGCCCGTAGCTTCACACGCGCCCATTATTTTCTGTATACACTCCATTGCAAACACCTAAACAAGTAAAGTAAACCTTATCAGTTCTATATTATTTTGATTTAAATAACGCTTCATGAATTACAATATTATATATTACAAGAAAAATAATTCGAAAAAAAAAAGATAGACGTAAAATTAATTCGATTCTGAGGTTATTCATATATTATAAAAAAAACTTTAAAAAAAGTTAAAAAGTAGACAAACAATATTTGAGATAGACGTTTGTATTTCAAGGAAGCCCAAGCCCGAACGGGGCCCTTTATTAATTGCTTCAGAGACTATCAATTGTCGCACGAGTGCAAATGGATGTATCATTATGGATAACATGTGTCAGAAGTAGAGTTGTAACGGAGGCCTTCTTAGCGGAAACTGAGGCGGAGGTGAAAGTGGATGTAGAAAAAATAGTAATTTGTAGTTCAATAAAACTATTACGTCCAACTAGTCTAACAAGCAAGAATAATCCGTATCCATGCAGATCCGTATCGATGCAGAACATCACTAATAATTACGATGTCTCGATTAAACAAAAAATTAATACTGCTACAAGTGTGGCAACCCTGCTACTTGCAACCTAAGTTACGCTTTATATTAACTGTAGGTTGATACAACTTAGTATTATATTATATATTATTTATTTATTATATATATATATTAGTTATTATTTATATATATATATACATATATATATATATATATATATATATATATATATATATATATATATATATATATATATATACATATATATATATATATATATATATTAATACATATTTTCCGTATAAGTTTAAATATCCCTGATAACTTGTTGTGTTTTACAGATACGATCTTCAAGTACTCATTATTTTAACATACCCGTGTAGGCCACCTAGACTGTACAGCTGGGTGTGTGGACTGCTCGGACTCGGCATGAAACTCCGCCTGGTCATCGTCACCCTCGCCGTCGAAATCCGTCTCCGGATTGTTACTGTCTTCTGTAGATATTTCAAATAAAAGTTGTGTGATTTAGCACAATCAGTGTGTAATAGTAATAACCTTTAAAAAAATATTTAGATAGATAAATTACAACTTTATTTGTACAACATTGGTTGAATAAGAATTATACATAGAAGTGTACACACATATTACGCGGCCGTATTGCTATTTTACCTACCTTATACACTAAAAAATAAAACAATAACAATTCATACGACACTAAAAATATTATAATATGTTATCCTATGCTGATATTTATGTACTATATAAAGATTATTTCATTAAATTTAAATGAAAAGCACTTTCAAACCAGGAAATTGTCTATATTGCTACCTCTATTTCAGCCTTCAAACAACTTCCCCTCGTCACTAAGTTCATCTTAGAACTCACCATAGAAATTGAATTGGGTAGGCGATAAATATACGAAATATTCTATAGGGTACTATTTAAACGAGTGTCTGTAAATTTTAAATTTCAAAAAATGATTTTGGGCTACAACAATTGTAAATGGGCGACTGCCTGCGAGTGACGAAATATCTCTAGAAAAGCAAGTTACAAACATTAATTTTAGTTATATGAGCCTTTTAGCGTTACCTTTAAGAGTCGCATTTTTTTTTATTATTCGCCCTTTTAATAATATCTCCTAAATTTTTGAAGCTATTTTCTCGATCGTTTGTATAAACAGTCTAGTCTCTGGAACTAATAGCCGGATTAATGAAATATCCTTAGTATTGGATTAAGTATTTACACAGGAATAATATAAGCTATAAAACACCAAGCTACGACCCCTACGATGGCAGCAGTGACCAAAAACGCAAGTAAAACTGCGGGAAAAAGTGTAGTAATATGATAAAGTAGTATACAAAATACATACATACCTAGACGAATGGTGAGTACCCGTTTAGCCAGAGCTAGCCAGTCTCTTACGTTACGGTGTGTAGCCGCGGCCAACAGACAACACGTCAAAGTATCCCGTGCGTATGACAACGCTGTCTCATCCCTCTCGCTGTCCAGGAATGCAAACAGGGCACCAGGTAACCCTGTTTCGGTGATCACGACACCTGTACAAGTGTACATTGTTATATTGTAACCTTTTAAGATTATAACAAAGCAACTTAGACCTTGGCTACTCATGACAATAGTCATGAATTACCAAGGTCATGGAAATCAAAATAGCTACTTCTATGAGCGGGTTGTTTAAAACAGATGGTTAAGTAACATAGAACGTCAAAACGATAATGAAAGAAGTATAATATGTAAAGAATATTTATATTCGAAAGCTGATTGCTTAATAAATAGCGTGTCATAATTACTGAAGCTATTGTAGACAACTACACTTTACACACACACTAACAAAAATTGATGGGAGATTTGTCTTATATATAAATAATAGACAAAATTTGAAAGTTCCACTATTAAAGAATACGCGTGCGTAAAGTATACTAGAAATATTGAGATTCAGTTACGTTTACTGATCAAACACAGTTTCCATATTTTTTGAGAGATTAAAGTCAGTTAATTTACTCACACTATGTGGTGAACCAGTAAAACTATTTTCAATTGTTAGTATGATAGGTGTTGGGATATGATTAAACGATTATATTATCTTAATTAAATGATTTTAGAATACCATTATATAAGTGGACCGTAAGTATGTACCACGATATTGGTTTGCTCCAAAAATGTAAATAAACATTTCTATATATTCAATATAGTTTGCTAAAGTAATGCTTTTGACGTGACAACGTCTTATAACTCGATGGAGCCGGCTGCACGCACGAAAAAACATGACTCACGCGGCGTTACCTCGCTCTGAGGCGTTCCATTTAAGGCTTGAAGTGCAAGCGAGAGCGCGGAACGAGCGACAAAGAGGCACAATCGGCCTCCGCGTTCGGCAGCGTTACGTTGTCACGTTCAACTATCGTCAGTAAACCGACTTTACAGACAACCGATTTTTTCCCGAGACTTTGTTCACGTGGTACACTTTGTCGGAATAAAAAGTAGCTCATGTGCTATTCCAGACAGCAATAATTATCTATCTTAGTTAAAATTTACATCTAGATCCGATCAGCCGTACTGGTTTGATTGAGTAATAAAGACCCATAGTAACTCGCATTTATAATAGTAGTTAGATTTTCAGAATAATAAATAGAGATTTTTATTACACTCACCACAATAAGGTTTGGCAGGTACATGGTCTTTAGCCATGAGCGCATATTTGCATACTTCAGCCGCTTCTTTCTGAGACAATTGCCGAAGACAACACAATGCAGCTCTTCGTACTGTCAAGTCCGAGTGAGAGAGGTCACGCTGGAAAAAAACCTCTATGACTTACTTCAGATAAAAGAAAACTGTAATTTTTAGTACAAATTTGTTGATTTTAAAATACTAAAACCAACTCAAGTTGATTATGCATTAGTAGATTTTTATAACCGGTCCAACTAAGTTAAATGCTTCTGTTAATAGTGTTTTTTGACGGTGGTTTACTCGGTGGTACCTGCGACCATTTCATAGCAAGATCGAGACTCTAGGCATTACGCTTTATCCGTTTAAAAATAGAACACCTTTCATTAGAATAGCATAGATAGTACAGTACTGAAACTAGAAAGAGACATCGGCTGATTTCGGCTTTGTAGAGCGTTGTCCCTTTCGTTGTTATTTTGAAAGGATGAGTGAAGAGCGAATATTTAAAGCAATTTATAAGGCTCTTGAGAATGGGCAAGATGGTACGAATACTGAGTAGATCGCAGTGTACTGAAGAATGGCCAAATTAAAAGCAACAATAACCAGTGAGTGTGTATGAAACCTATGATAAATGTAATAGAAACTCGAGTTGTATGTCAAGATTGTGATAAATAGCATTATACCTTCACTATATAACAGGACAGGCCGGGACAAGGGGGTAAATACATGTATGTCAGGGAGGATCACAGGTGTGCCTTCAAGGTTGTCTCATCAAGTAGAGAGGTACACTTACACAGAGGTGCGGTACGAGGGTGTGCAGGTTGATGTGTTGTGGCGCGAACATCTGCAGCTGCTGCAGACAGCCCGCGGCCTCCGCGCGCGCCCCGCCTCCGCACTCGCCTAGCGCGCTGCACGCGCACATGAACCTGCCCACCGCCACCACTAAAAAAACACAACATTATCAATCATAACCACTATTTTATATTTACTTTTTATTGCTTTTAGCCATACTAATCTCAATGATATCACATCGTTGCCTCTGCTAAATGAATATAATATATATCTTAGGGTCTTCCCTATCTTAACAAAATCTATTTTGGTATTGATACATGATTACATATTATATACAAATAAATACAATGTGTATATTCATACTTGAAATCATTTGAAATGTGAAATCTGATATAAGAAAGTCTGCCAAACTCCACGATTACATCAAATATTGTATTAAAATTACAAATTTGTCCAAAAAACCGGAAATAAAATTACTTATCAGTCTATTTAATAAACATTTACAGATCAGCCCTTATAACACTCATGATTTGTTGTATCCTTCTAACTGATGTAATTTTTGGTTTACTTTAAAATGTACATACATATTGATCTATTAAATCTCTGAGTAGATTTTTCTCTGTAATTTATTCATATTTATCAACAAAAAATACCCTGCAACTCCGGTCCTACAACAGTGATCAAAGCAGACAACAGTCTTCCAATACTGCGATGTAAGTCCTCTTGAAAAGGTGGAGCGCTGAACAAAAGTTTTAACGCGAGGTTCAACGTGGATTCAACATGGCCGCGAAACATTGGACCGGAGGCATCCGCCAGCACAGAGAGTGCATGGAGAGACCACACCTGCAAAAAAAATACAAAATGGTTACACATAAAAGTGCAGCAATTACGGGGGTCACACTGAAAGTTTTTATATAATAAAAACAGAATGATATAGAAACCTGTGGAAACTACTTGTCTTTTTTAGCTGCTAAGAACATTCGCATGCGATGGAACCATTGACTAAAACAGTCAGCCTACTCTTCTTTAGGGGTCTCTTCCACGCCTTTTTCCAACGCAGCCGTCTTCAGTGTTGATAAAACAAATTCCTATAATTTTATATTTTATTTTTGTAAATTAACATTTCAATTTTTAAAATCACAAGAATCTAGGTCGGTACTGTAAGGAGGATGACTCACGAACTCCACGCCTATAAATAAAAATTCGATAATACGTCTAGCGGAGTGAGCTAGCGCGTTGTTGTAGTGGAGGAGAATCCTGCTTCTTAGGCGCTGCTGTGTAATGACTAACATACCAATCTGCAGTAACAGTACTTTTATCTTCTAAAATGATTGTTGCCAAATGACACGTCCGTACAAAGAATGAGGCAATCATGTTTTTCCCTTGACTTCTGACTTTACTTTTTTCGGCAAATCTTCGGAATGAAACGTAAATTGCCCAAAATATTATTTGGTTTCGAGTTCGTAACAAGATATCCAGCATCACCCGTGACGATGTCATATACGGAATTCGTGTCACATCCGTCATACTTTTCAAGCATTCAGCGGCACCAATCTAAATCTGTATCCATCTAGTACAAAGCTTTCTAACACCTAAATGTTCATGAATAAAGAATATGTTCATGAAAAAGATAGCCGAAACTGTTGATATGTCACCCTTTTTTCAGCTATCAGCTATCATTAGCCGCACAGCACTCACGTTATCTTCAGTAGTCACAGTAGAAGGACGTCCTCCTTGAGAATCATCAGTGGGTTTTCTTCGACCACGTTGAAACTGATTAAACCAGTTGTAAACAATGGCATGAGATCGAGCTTTGAAATGAAATGTCAATCGAAGTTTATAGTAACATTGTTATTGAGTAAGACCGCAACGATCGTAATAAATCATTGAGCAAATATTTTCTCTTATCAAATCCATTTCGATGCACGACAGACACTTTTAAAATTGCCGCCAATTTGTAAAAACAAATGACATATGAATTCATTACACATCTACAGATTGCCAAAGAGTTCCTAATTTGAAATTTAAAGAAATTTTTCTTTGGCTGCTTTTCATACTGGATTGTCCACCACAGCCAATGTCTAGACACATAAGGAAAATCATGTCGTGTTTTATTTTACCCGACTGAAGCTATTATGTATTTAGTAAAAAAAAGACAGTAAATTTAGTGAGAAATAGTAGAATAAATCATTAAAAACAGACCTCGCATATCATGATATGTTAATTGTCTTCTAATAGTTAATAAAAACAAATCTTATCCTTATAAAAACACACCTCTATAACATGGAGTAGAAAATTTTAGTAAAGTAATTAAAGGAGAATGAAGCTAACATATTTACTGGTCTGTCTGGGAGAGATGCATTAATGGGTAAGACCGCCTATTGCACTCTAATTTGTTTGACAATGGTTTTTTGCAATGGTGAGTGTGTGAATATTCTATCTACCTATCTATTGAAAAACTTACCTGCAACTCAACAGCTGCGGTATCTTGAGCTAGCGCCCTTAACACGGGCAGCGCTGTAGCGCTTGACGTAGCACCCCTCGCACGCTGCACGGCGCCTACAGCGGCTGCAGCGGCCGCCCTCACGGATCTATTAACAGCCGTTCTCGCTAGAGCAATGACCTTCTCGCTCAGCGCTTGACTCTCGGCCTCAGTGATGCAGCCACACAGTCGGCCGGCGCAAGATGCAGCCGCAGCTCGAACTGTTGCGCTGTTAGCTGACAGACCATTCTAGAAAATGGTTTAATTAGTTGCTTTATTAACTCAAACTTATATATATATGAAATATATAGAATATAAAAGTAACATAAATATGTACTATGGGATCTTGAACCGAGATAAACATACTTATACATGTATGTCTGAAATATGTAGTCTTCAAAATTACATAAACATCTACTCTTACATATACTCACATACACTCATATATATATTTGAATTGAGTGGTAATCGAACCTGAGACCTCCAGCATTCGTAGACAAATGCACTACCGCTACATAATTGTACAAGTCATTATAATATTATGTATATTAATATGAAAAGTGATATGTAATATACAAACTTATTCTGAAAATAAACTTAAATATAACATAAGATAAGACTCACAATAACAAGTTCAGTAGCAATATTCTTAACAGTCTCCTGTCCGAGTGAGCTCTTCAATTCAGCTAGGGTGCGTAATGCCAATAATATGGCAGTGTAGATGTTAATTTGTATCGCTTCCTGGCGAGCACCTTTGCACACCTTGATACTTTCTGTGAAATGTTCTAGCATTTGTTGCCTGCAAAGCATTTAAAAATATATACATAAGTATTTAGCCGTGGGAGAGCCATGTTTAGGCACGAATGGCCCTGGCTCCGGAAAACCGGTAGACAAACAATGCTTGCATTGCATTTCTGAGTGAGTGCCTTCACTCATCGGTACCCTTACCAGGGGCCCAACTCCCCCATATCCATTCTCCTACTTCCTCTTCCCTTATCTACCCTCACCTTTTGAGTTGCAGGTGTTCATGGGCGGGGTTGTCACTTACCATCAGGTATTCCGTCTGTACGTCTGTCCAAAGATACCATGAAAAAAATAGTATAACTTAGCAAGATGGGCCCCACCCTGCACCTTAATTTGACAAATTCAATATGTTGCCTGTGCGGTGTAGATTTAGTAGTATTAAGTAGTTAACACAAAAAAAATTGAACTAACGCGCAGTTCGATATTTTTATTTACTAGACTAAATGGTCACGATCATTGATTCAAATTTGTTACAGTTGAAGTTTGTGAGTGGCTCTCGTGATAAAATCTGTGGGAATATGATTATATATATACCTAACAGCTATATACCCGGAGCCCAATCAGTTGGGTCCCTATGACCCCGCGGAATAGAGAACATGGGTCACGTTCTAACATTCAACATCCATTACAGCATTGTTCAAAATTAAACTGGTCTTCGATTTTTAAAATATCATGATCATTCATAAAACTTATAAGAAGAGTTTGTTGTTATACTCACCTGTGTTTATTAGCGGCTCTTGAAAATATCTGTGGAAACAGCATCACTGAGGCATCAATAACTGCAACCCCAAGTGGCTGCGCTCCGGTAACCCCGCGGTATAGACAACAGGGGTCGTGCTCTAGTGCCCCCGACCCACTAGCACTCAGTGGAGATATCAACTGTTCTTCAATGTCAGCTTGATCTGTATCGTAAATCCAACCTTCTTCGCCTAAAAGTATGGTATCCCGCGGATGCATAGCGTTTCTCAATGTCCCTAAATAAAAAAAAATGCATTTCATAAAGCGTCAATTGATTGGGTAAGCGTGGGTGTTGTAAAAGGCGACTAAAGGATCGGAACTTTATCTATCAGACAGTAATACGCATATATATATACATATATATATGTATGTTTTATATTATAAGGGGCAGACGAACAGACGGGTTACCTGATGGTAATGGACAACTGCAGTTCATGGACACCTGCAACTTGAGTCATAAGTGCGCTGCCCGCCTTCGAAGGTGATGAGGGATGAGGGTATGCAGGGATAGGAAAAAGGGGGATGACGAAATGGGAAAAAGGGGCGGAGGGTCAGGGGAGAGGAAAAAGGAGAGATTGGAATTAGAAAGGAGTTGATCCTCCGGAAACCTCATGAAATGCAATGCAAGCGCTGCTTCACAACCGGTTGTGAGGCCGTGGTATCGCACCGGTCGAGCCGGCCCATTCGTGCCTAAGCATGGCTCTACCACGTAAGATATATAGTCATATTGTGCCCGGATGACGGCAATAGGCTTGCCTTATATTATGTAAGTGGGACTAGATTAATGTTGGCATAAAGTGGGCGTTCGAAAAGTCTCTGCCTACCCTTTCGCGAGTATAGACGAGAGTGTATGTATGCATCTATGAACTTTGATTTTAAAAGGTGAACAATTTTACTTATATGTGTAAAGGACCTACACAAAAAGAAAAAAAAGATACTCAGTTGTCCTGACCTGACCTGTCCTCACATGTCCTCGGTTGTCCTGACTTATTCAAGTCAGAACAACCGAGTCATCATCATCATCATTATCATCAGACTATCGAAGTCCACTGCTGGACATAGGCCTCTCCCATTGCACGCCACTTCGATCGATTTTCGACTTCTCGCATCCAGCGCCTGCCAGCCATCTTGTGCAAATCGTCACTTCATCTGGCCTGTGGTCGTCCTACGCTATGTTTGCCGAGACGCGGTCTCTACTAAAGAACTCGTATACCCCAATGGTAGTCGGTTCTGTTATTTAAGAATATATAATATTGAATAGTGACCAGTGGCAACATTAGCCCCGCTAGGATCGGCGGATCCGGCGAGTTCGGCGGCGAGCAGTCGCAGCAAGGGCGCGGGCGGCGGCGCGGCGCCGGCTCCGAGCGCGGCGCATGCCTGGTACAGGCGCAGGCGCAACAACGCCGCCGGAGCTTTCAGCGCACCGCCGTACGAACGGACAACGCTACTCACACTGCAATATCACAAAGATCAAATTATTTCATTTTTAAGAAAGAATCGGACAAAAGGTATTGAATTATATTGGATGAGTAAGGTTCGAAGATTTAATAACATACACAATATAAGATTAAATAATTAAAAAAAAATGTATTATAAATATTTCAATGTTGGAAAAATAATAAACTTAAGATTCATTAATGTATCGCGGGGGACTTTGCAAACATTCAAATAACAGACACAAAACACACCCAGACTCAGAACAACAATTTAAGCTTTACACAAAATGTTGTCCCGTGTGAGATCGAACCCACACCGAATATTGTAATAGCAGTCATATGCCTACATTACAACTTACTTGGTGAGAACAGCAATAGCACCATCAATGGGTTGCGTCAATCGTTTTGCTGTATCCTCGTTATTGACAAGCGACGGACAATGAATTAGCAGACTGTGCAACGCCGACAAGGCACCTGCGCGCCCTTCTAAAGTCACCTGGAAATTGTAACAACAAAATCTAATTTTGTTTTTGTTTTTTCATTTTTGTAGAAATTCATGTTTTCTTATTTTTACTTACAACACTCTTTCTAATAAGCACTCGAAACAACATTATAATGTTTAGTTTTCACAGCGCGCTACAGCGCAAGGATATAAATTTTATCGCCTTCACTCTACCATATGGATTATAAGGAGTATACCAGAACACTTTTCTCATAATGTGTAGTCGAATGACATTAACACCTGTATATACAAATAGCTCACCTGCCAAGTAAAAGCGTCTCCTCTAGATTTTTCGGATTCAAGTTCTTTCACTGATCTTGGGAAACTGTTCCTCCACAACAGCAACATTCGGGGCAATAGACCACGAACGACCGGGACACCTACAAAGCAATAGTACTTATAAAACATGAGTTAATTATACTATGTTGATCATTTATTAAAGTGCATTGTTCTCCTACCTAGCGTACATATGGCACCGACTATAAGCCAACCGGCATTAGTTCTCGCCGCAGTGAGTCTACTACTCTGTCCCGCAGACCTCAGTAATTGCTCAGCAGCGTTGAAAGCTACTTTGCCTCGACCGTGAGGTACACCGAGAGGGGAAAGACGGACTGCTCCTAGTATAGCTGCTAAGGCAGCAGAATAACCTGAAAAATGTAATAGAATGTAGGAATTAGTTAAGTTTTTTAAAGTATATTATAATTTTTCATGAATTCTAGTAGGCATAATAATAGTATGCGAGTGTCACAACGTTACATGTATTCTATTTAGTACTTAACTTGAGTGTTGGTTTTATGTTAATGACCATATCATTATCTATTTATTATCTAGATGATGATGATGATCAAGATACAATGTATTTTGGACTCACAAGTTACCAATGCTATTTCTATAAATTCTCAAAAAGTTCTCCAAAGAATAAAATATTTATTGATTTTGTCACTTTTATAGTAACATCGCTGCCAAGGAGCTGTACGCGATAGAAGACATATATAAGAGAGGTATTTTTAATAAAGAGTAACCAGAGATATGATGCGGCGTGGGTCTAGGCGCGTCTAGAGCGTCTACACACTTGTCGATGAGCGGCGTTATCTGCGACGGTAGCGCCACGCACACGCAGCGGACACACCACGCAGCGGCCAAGCGAGCTGCCACGCAGGGGTGTTCCAACACCTACAACATACACAGACAATTCAAATATCTATATTTAAATCGTTTTTCCTTATACACTGTTTTTTTAGGTGAAAACACAATGTCACCTTAAGAAAAGGTCGCTTTGTCGACAGGCAACAGATTAATTATTTTTTAAAACAAATTTGATCTTATACAATTAGTAACCCTAAAGTCCAATTACAATTTGTACACAACATTCAGCCTGTTTGATTTTTATATTGACGATTAATTAAACAAATCTGATTCTTATAAACATATGTATGTATATATGTATGTAATTTCAAGTACGTGGATTGCGCACACACGCACGCTTTTATAAGAAAATCAAATACTGTTGTAAGCATCTCACGTATTCATTATAATATCGTAACTTACCGTAGAAATAGCATCAATCATGTTCAGCGAAGTGTCCGACACAAGGTTATGCACTGAGGTCCCGAGTTGAAGTGCTAATTCTCCCGCTTCCATCAGAGCACATACCAAAAGGTGTTGGCTAAAAAGTGTCTCCTGGAATTATGAAATCATATTTTTCTTTTTTAACTTATTTTTACAATTTAAAAAAATAAAAAAAAACTTTTTGAATCTCGGGCAAAATTATAGCTAAAATTCTTTTAATTCATATATAATCGTTATTTCTTAGTACGCTTCCTTCCCGCAGAAGACGCACAAGGCGCCGGAGAGTGCAAAATGACCTCCACCACCGTCTCGGGGTCTATCTTTCGCCTTAGCAGAAGCAGACCCGAGACGGCGGCACGACGTGTTCCACGCGCCTGACTAAATATGATGGGGGGGGGGGGGGGGGGCACACCTAATATTGGGGTCATCCTGCTGAAAAGGCGGCCAGGTCTGCCACGGTACATAGGAACTTCCTTTCTATGGTACACCTGAGGCCCCGGCCATAAGACCCGTTGACGGAACACTGTGTGGTTTTAGTCGGTTCGAGTCCGACATACCACCGTACCCATTAGCCCCGGTAACCCGTGGGGGTTTCCACACACAAAAAAGGTATGATAAATATATATATATATATATATATATAAATAATTGAATGAATGGTAAGGTCATACCTGGTTACAATCTTTAGCATTCTCCGGATTGAAATCAATGCTGTTCATCTGTTTGATGACTATTTGTATAATCTCTCTGCAGGCAGACGCCTGAGCCTTTTCTCCCAACATCTTGCCAAGAGTATTGCGAAGTATGAAGTTAATGCATTTCCTGTAAAGTAATTTATTTTTTATGCAATATGTCATAAAAGTGACAAAGTTATAGAAGAAATTGTCAGACTTGTAGTCATTTCAATAATTGGTATAAAACTTGTCGGTACAAATAATATCAGAAAAAAAAAATGAGACTGCTTTTTTGCTGACATTGTCACACCTCACATGTCGAAATTCATCAATCCCTGTAGAGCGTGAAAAATAAACAACTTACATAGATACATAGGAGAACACTCCTAAAACATAACCAGTATTAAAAAGGAATGCTTCTCAATAAATCTGTTTACACAACATCAATTTTATTTACCTAGAATACACAGCGTCGACGTGCGAACTAGCGGCTTTGGGATTGGCCACTAAATCCAAAACGTGATTCAGAAATGTAGTCATATTGCGCTCCAACCACACGCCTCCCATGTTTTGAACGAAGACAACATAAGCCTGAAAAAGATAGATAAATCTTCCAAAATTCACCCTCACTAAGTTCTACTAAAGGCGGAAAATCGCACAATGACCCATTATATTATGAACGTCGTTACTTGAAAGCGTGACGTAAAACGTTGACGTTGAATACCGTAAATTTAGGGTAGGGTAAGGGTAAAACGGGACCCTATTCCCAAGACTCCGCTGTCTGTCTGTCTGTCCGTCTGTCTGACATTTGAAATTTCTACAGATGATGTTTTTCTGTTGCCGCTATAACAACAAATATTAAAGAACAGAATAAAATAAATATTTAGGATGGCTCCCATACAAGAAACCTGATTTTTTGCTCGATATTGATGACAGCAACAGGTAGACGCTTGAAATATTCACAGAATATTTAGTTATATATTCACTTTAAAAATAAGTAATTAAATGAAAATTAAGGGGGGCTCCCATACAAGTTTTTTTTTGCCGTTTTTATAGATAATGGTACGGAACCCTTCGTGCGCGAGTCCGACTCGTTGTATATATATTTGACTTGTTATATATATATTTTTTTTATTTGTAAGCCTACCATAATTACTCCACTTTGCCTGACGGTAAGCAATAAATGGAGTCCAAGAGTGGTGGTCACCATCCTCATTGCATGTCTATTCAATGTAGTATGGTGAACCACACTATGGCGGCCTGGTGAGATGCTTTTTCACGCCCCCCTTAAAAGACCCAGGATCAAAGTGGGAAGGAAAAACGTGCGCTGATAGTGAATTCCAATCTTTCACCGATCGGCACAGGAAAGAAGAGCCAAACCGTTTCGTTCCTGATCGCATACCTTCGACTCTCAAAAGGTGACTCCTCAGGCCAGCACGCGTAGTCCTTTAGAGGAAGGGAGAAGGTGGGACCAATTGGAAGAGCTCGTCAGAACACTCTCCGTCATGTAGGAGATAGAGAACTGCCATAGAGGCGACATCTCTTCGCAACTCTGCAGCGTAGCTCTAGATGTCGCCTCTATGGCTCTCTATGGGCTCAAGAGACTGGGTAACCTCAGGACAGTCTATAATGCGGACTGCGCGTCGCTGCACCCGATCGAAAGCGTCAAGCATATACTGCGCATAGCCGTCCCAAAGATGAGAGCAGCACTCCACGCAGGAGCCAACCTGGGTCTTGTATAAAAGACACAGATGCTCGGGCGAGAAGAACCGTCTCACCTCGCTCTCGATGTAATCCCGCGGATTGAGATCCCGACAAATGTCCATACCCAGTATACTAAGCCTATACTGTAGTGGCAGTTGAGTGTTCTGAAGAGTAGGAAGGGGAAGGAATGGAGACTTTTTGTTTGAAAACGCGCACGCTTGTGTTTTCTTGGCGCTGAACTCAACCAGATTCTCACAACCCTCTTGTGAGATGCGGCTCAAGACCCGGTCGAACTCAGCGACAAGCTCCTGTCGTTTATTTCGAGGGGTGTGAGTGTGGTCGTGCAGAGAAAACAAATTTTAAAAATAGGTTGTTAGCGCCTTGGACTTAAAGGTCGTTGTAATTTTTTACGCCTGCAATATAAGATATTCAGACGAAACAGAGATAGAGTAACATGAAATAAATAAACAAATGGAGAAAACTTACATGCGTAACACAAACACGGACTTCCCTGTTGACTCCGGACCCAGATTTAATAATCTCTCCTTTGAGGAACGAAGTACCGCCCCGGAGGAACGCTCCCATTAGCAAGTTTAATGCTTCGTCTAAAGATACTACGTTCTTGGGCGGGTCTTTCTTCTGCTGGACTATAAATAAATATTTTGGTTTGTATAATTAAACCGAAATAGTAAACTGTGAACATACTTTCTTCGATCATATCGAACATATTCGAGTAACCTTATTGTATATGTTGCATCTAGTATTTTGTTTAATCCCTTTCCAAAAAGGCCAAGAGCTAAAGTTAAGTCACACAAGCTTTTGTTAAGCTCTAGTTTACGAGTACAAGATGGTTCAATGGCTCGTTCGTTAAAGTAAATAAAAGAGCGAAGCGAGACGAGGCGAAAATTATTATTACAAAGGTAAGGGATTTACATGTATGTGTTTATCTTAGGTTCTGTAAGTCAATTGAAGTCAGACTGGGGTTCTGTAAGTCATTTGTCGAAAAATGAAGATATTACCTGATTGCGTTTTCAATTTGGTGTTCATATTAGTTAATTCGCCAGCCTGTGTAATCGCAATCATCGCACCAAACAACTCCGCAATGGCGCATCTGTTAAAATGTAAACAAATATAATCAGAACCAACTCTGTGTGAGAAAAAGGTCTAATCTATAGTAATATTATAAAGAGGCAAAGGCGAGTATTAGTTTGTTTGAGCGCACTAATTCAGGAATTACTAATCCGATTTAAAAAAATATTTTTGCATTCATAGACACTGAAGTGAACATAAAGGAGAAGGCTAGTGTTTTATAAAATGGTAATTATGATAAGCAGGGGCTAGGGGCAGGGGCCCATTGTCGACACGCCTATAGTATAAAATTTAATTTAACCACATTTATATATAGCGTTGACAAAAGAAAAGGTACAAAACTTATGTAAACTGAGAAGCGCATACCGTCAGCTAAGTCGTGTACTTGTTTGCCAAATACTTAAAAACAACTTTTTTCACATACGTCAATTCTTGCTTAAAATAAATTTAACTTTTTTTTAGTAGTTACTGCCTCTAAAGTCAATATTTAAACGAAATAGGGAAAGAAGTAAATCACGCCTGGTGCTGAAATATCGATATATCTGTTTATCACCTTTAATGTTTATAAACGATCTTACTGAAAATTGCTATAAGTACAGAATCGAAAAAACACGAATGTTATATATCATTTTAATTTGACTAAGGGCGATTGCCCTATAACTGTTAAGCTATATTATGAAATAAATCAATTTAATTTGAACTTAAACTTGTGACCTAAGCTCTTCACGCTCCAGAAACTAATATTCTACGAAGTACAAACAATATCCTCTGTTCGATAGCTTTGTTTAGTACATATGTAGTAACTCTTGCTACGAAGCCGATGAATTGCTGATTTACGAAGTAGCAGACTTCGTTCGCGTTACCTATGCCTGTGACAAATTTCATCCAGACCCTTTTTGACGTTATTGAGTAGCAAACTTCCTTCCAAACTTTTGAATGTATAGTTTATTGTAGTAACATTCTCTTCATTGAATTGAATTGAGACCACGTTTATCTCAGCTCAAAGAGAAGTGAATACCAGTCTTTAAATATATCCTACTAAAATCAAAGGGACTGCAAACAGATTCCAAATCAATAATATTCTGAACTAAATCTTTACCGTAATGCATAGTCACTTGGATGGCCAGCTTTAAGGCAAGCAGCTGCTACAGCGTCTAATTCTGCAACCGTCAGACGCATCAGCGGTAGAAGATGCCGCAAAGTATGTGCTGCAGCAGCTCGCACTGCTGGAGCTCTTTCTGATACAAGGGAGTTGCGAGCGGCACGCCATACTTCTCGCACTGCGGCCGGTGCAGCAGTACCCATACCTACGCAGATCTAGAGGAAATTCTAATAGTTACTTATTGAGACACAAAAGGATAACTATTACACACAGTTATTTAGCTCCTTATGTAGATTCGGGATAAACACAATCATTTAACTTGTTCAAAAAAAATATATGCAGTAGCAACACAAACATATTGAAATCATTATGGTGTAAAATAAATGCAAAAATAGAATTTTTCTGTTCCAACAATGTTTGAGATGACTGCTACTTTACGGCAGAATTAAAAATGGCTCTGAAAAGGGTCACTTTGATACCGTTTTCTCTAAAAGTGACATGGTAATAACCTACATATATGTATATCTGTAAAAATATAATTAGATAAATGAGTAGGGGACGACATAGAAAGATGAATGGATGCCACTTACCTTTTCAAGGGTATTCATTATCTCAAGGCGTGTCTGTGATTCGGCATTCTTCAAAGATTTCACTAGAGTATTTACTGTTTCTTCATATGATCTACCCATCATCCTGCCGAGTTTCTCGTACATGCTGCCCAAACAGCATATAGCAGCCCTAAAATATAATATTTAAAATTTAGTTTTGCCGTGTGATTCTCTGTTGAGTCGAATAGGGCCGACGCATTTCTTCCTGTGGGTGTTGTGAAAGGTGACTAAAGGATTAGACTGTTAACTATCAGACAGTACATATATGTATATACAATCATACAGTGCCGGGATGGCGGCAATAGGCTTGCCCCCTGTTATGTAAGTAGGATAAACTATGGTTGGGCAAAAAGTACGCGTTTGAAACGCCTATGCCTACCCCTTCGGGGATATAGACGTGACTGTATGTAAGTTGAAATACAATATATATAAACTTTAATGTCCTAGACCTTACTTATACTTAGAAACTATGAAACTTGCACGCTGGAAGATTTTATGTCTACCACCGACAATAAGGTTAGAGCCGCCAACATCTGGGCCGATACGAAGACGAACGAAGACTCAAAATACTTAATAACAATTTGAAAAGATTATAATATGTATATGTATATGTATTCAACTTGTTTAATTAAACTAAAGGAGCCGAAATCGATTAGTTTAAAGTAACCTTTTCAGAGTTTACTATCCATCTAATTGTTTCATAATCAGACCTACGTTACCAAGTTAAATCTGTTTGAATCGTCAAAACAAAACGCACACAACAACAAAGTCGACGGGATGGTATTTTAATTATTATACTGTAACTATAAAGTTTCTACTCTACTCGATAATTGAACTAGGCTAAAATTTGTATACATAGTTAGTTAGGTGTTACCAATTTAGCTAATAAAAGTGTGGTAATATAAGCCGAGCAGACATACAGAAGTACGTGCCACTGTATCCGGTACACAGGAGTTCGAGGGATTTCTAGAAGAAATGTAGAATGTAAACTGCATTTGCTATCATGCCGCTATCGAAAATGTTTCATGGTTCCCCATATTAATATTGTTTTCGATGTAACCACAGAAACAGCAAAACATACCATATTGGATTTATTTTGTTTCTTCTCTCTTTGCCAAAATAAAGGTGAACAAAAAAATAGAGTGGGTATACAAGGCCTTGTGATAACATCGTAGGTAATGTCTCAATGTGTTCAGTGTATTACAATGTAAAGCATTCATTACTTTATTATATCACTGATATACATTTATAGCTGTACAGTGACGACTTATACACATGAAATTGAAAGTCCAGATTGTGTAACTTACACTTTCTAATTGGTGTTTACTGCAGATATTTATTTAAATCATAATGGCTTATTTATTTTGAGTTGCTTACGGAAAGTTACCATGACATCCCTGGCATTGCAAATGTCGATAGTCAAAGTAAGACATTAATTTAAGATTAAACATTAAGTTAAAAGAACACATCCGAGACACCAAATTCGAGAACAATTGCGAGGTTATGACTTTCAAAACTCAGGATCAAGATTTATTTTTAGCCAACAACTTGAAAAACGATATTAAAATATATTGCATTAGAAAGAGATAGATAATAAAATATTTTCTTGTATAGTTCTTGTGGTTTATATCTTTATATATATAATTCTTCTGTGAGTGTGTATGTCACTGAACTACTCTCAAACGACTGGACAGATTTTGATGAAATTTTTTGTGTGTGTTCAAGGGGATCTGGGAATGGTTTAGATTCACAAATCAGCCCGGCAGATGGCGCTGCAGTCGGTATCTAGGTTATTTATCTATATTGATCCTAATCGCTTAAAATATCATGCAGGACAACGTCTGTCGGGTCCGCTAGTATTATATAAACCACAACATATTATAACATTACCGGAAACTTTTTGATAGCTTTGCGTATATTCACTAACAAGCATAGAACTAGTTTTATTGTTACTGTTTTTAAGAAATTGCAAATAATTTCATGTCTTTTAGAGCGGTTGTGAGTAGGCGGACATGGACTTTTCCATGTACTTTTTCTTCTCCTACTGTTCAGGTAAACTGAGTATTAAAGAGAGACAGACAGAGAGACAATAACTAATATCCTTGACCCTAAAACAATCAAGGCTAAGCGATGTATGTTTACGAGATGCATGTTCACTACGACATGGTCTATTACTAATATTAGACTGCTAGTCGCCTCTGACTCTGACGAAACGACGACATTCGTAGAACTTTAGATTTCAATTAATTTGTGTTATGTGCAAAACCCATTATTTTACTCAAATTAATGAACAAAATAAATACAATGCATATAAATATTAGCGTAGCAGCTTTCCAGTAATTGAAGATTTATTACGTTATTAATACGGATTTGTAATGGCCATAAATTAAAATTTGAAACAAACTTAGCCGTTACGTAAATTGAATTACATCCACTAGCTGTCCAGTGGATGTATTTCGAACATGAATCATAGTCGTAATAACCGACACGAATTTTTAGTAAGGTGATTTTAATTGAATATTTTGTGGTCGTGAGACAGAGAAGAAGACATAGGACATCACTGGTAGGATAAGCATGTTGAGGACAATGAACATGTCTTACTGTCGAGCAACCGATGGTCTTTTAACATTACTATTATTATCACCTTTAAGGACTTATAATAGTGATGAGTGTAGTGTAATCGGTGACTAACGCAAGAATAGTTCGGATATACTAGAATCTGAAAGTAAAATGGGGGGGTGATACTACAAAGAATAAGATATCGACATGACTGAAAGAAAAATTACCGAGTTATTGAGTTGACTGTACGGGTGGCGCAGTGGTTTAAGTGGTCACCTCGTCATTGCCCTGCCTCACGCGGAACTACACTTTGTGTAAACCTCAAATTATTGTTCTTAGTCCAGGTTTTCTTTGTGTCCGTTACTTGAATGTTTGTAAAGTCCCTCTTAATACAGGAAATAATCCTAGTGCTGACTGTAATCAATAAAAAAAAGAAGGAAACTGAAGACAATGAACATGTACATGTCATATAACAACCGATGGTAGCTTACTATTAGAGAGAAAGAAAGAAAGAAAATATATTTATTTTGTATTCATACAAGGCAAGAATTGCAAATTCATCAGCTAACAAGTACCACTGTATGATACAAAAATGGCCGTTAGCTCAGCTTTGTGCTACCTCGTAAGAAGCAGCGCTGGTATTATGCTACCACCTAGTGAATATCACTGACAGAGAGCCATCTTTTGGTATATATATATATATATATATAGGAGTGAGTGAGAGAGAAAGAATACCGACATAGAGTATAATTCATAACCAATAGAATCAAGGTTTACCAAAGTACAGGTTGTATAAATTACATTATTATGTGGGTGGCCCCGTACGCGGGGTCAGTATTTGTGTATAATCTATTCGCGGGGTTTTCAATAGTTCTAAACAAAGAGAAAACTGAGAAAGGTAATAGTTTTAAAATTAGATAAAACAGCAGACGCTTATCTCCGGCGAGAAGTGAACATTCAATTGAAATTTTATTTCAGTAATTCAGTGTTAGTTTGTGAGTTTTGTTTCTTCTTGAAATATTATAAATCCTTCAAGGACTTTACAGACGAATAGACCGGTCACCTGATGGTAAGTGACAACCGCCGTCCATGGACAACTGCAACTCATAAGTCGTAAGTGCGCTTATCCGCCTTTGAGAGTGATGAGGGATGGGGGGGATCCGGGGAGGGGAAAGAAGAGGGGAGGATAAGAGTCATGGTATTCTCTACTTTCCTACTCTTGATTATCTACATGTATAAGTTCTTCTTTGCGACCAAGTTTTAATACATATTTAGTTGGCAATTACACTCGAATGATGTGAGATACCGTTAGTTACACGCGTTTCGCTCCATAAACACATTATTAACACTATAATTGACACAAAAATGAATACTGTGTTATACTTACAATCTGGTTGGCAGGTATGACGGCGAATCATCTTTAACCTTGATGATATCATTGCACTTATTGACGGTGTCAAATAGTAGGAACGTATCTCCAACTGAGAATAATGTAGCCAAGCTCCTTGCTAGCAATCTTCTTGCTGGTGCTCCAAGATTTTCTCGTAGAAGATTGACTAACTGGGCCACTAGCTTCTGTTGGCAGCTTTTGATGTCTGACTGTATAAAAATAATTTGAAATATATAATAAAAAAATACTAATTACAGTATAGCAAAAGGATCCTTGAAAAAGCTACAGTAGACAATAATAAATGACAGACGAACAGACGGGTCACTTGGTGATGAGTGACAACCGCCGTCCATGGACACCTACAAGTCAAGTAGTAAGTGCGCTGCCCGCCTTTGAGGGTGATGAGGGATGAGGGGATCCGAAGGGGAGAAGAGAGGGGGATGAGGAGATAGGAAAGAGGAGAAGGGGTTGAGGAAATGGGAGAGGGGGAGTTGGGCCTCCGGAAACCTCACTCATTTCGGTGAAATGCAACACAAGCGTTACTTCACAACCGATTTTCTGTGAGGCCGTGGTATCGCGCCGGTCGAGCCTGCCCATTCATACCTAAGCATAAGCTCTACCACTACAACTACAAAATAAATAAACTAAGAAAAAAAAACCAAAAATAAATAGTTTAAACGCGCTATCTCTGGATGTACCGGTTGGATTCGAAAAATTATCTTTTTATAGTTATTATTGTTTATTGGAAAAAATATTAGGCTATAGAACGTCACGCTACGACACTTAGGAGCAGAGCACTGAGCATAAACACAGGTAAAACAATGGGAACCGCTAGAAGTATATTTTTTTTTTTTATGCGATAGGGGGCAAACGAGCAGACGGGTCACCTGATGGTAAGTGACTACCGCCGCCCATGGACACCCGCAACTCAAGAGTCACAAGTGCGTTGCCGGCCTTTTAGGTAGAGGTACGCTCTCTTCTTGAAGGTTTGAAGGTCGTATCGGTTCGGAAATACGGCAGGCGACAATTTGTTCCATAAGCTGATTGTGCGAGGCAAAAAGCTTCTGGAGAAGCGCACAGTGGTGGAGTGCCAATCGTCCAGGTGATGGGGATGGATATTTTGTCGCGTAGGACGATGGCGGAAACCAGCAGCCGGTATAAGTCCGAACAATTCCTCTGAACACTCCCCATGATACAAGCGATAGAGGATGCAGAGTGAAGCTACATCTCTACGCAACGCCAAGGTGTCAAGTCGATCAGAAATATCTTGGCAGTCGATGATGCGACTCGCTCTCCGTTGAATTCGGTCAAGAGGCAGAAGTTGGTACTGGGGTGCACCTGCATAGAGATGAGAACAGTATTCCATGTGCGGCCGAACCTGCGCCTTATAAAGTTGCAGGCGGTGGGCCGGAGTAAAATACTGTCTCGATCTGTTTAGCACACCAAGCTTCTTCGAGGCTAATATGGCCTTACCCTCTAAGTGACCGCGAAACTGGACTTCGCTTGATATATCGACGCCAAGGATTCCGATACTGGCTGATGCAGTTAGGGAAGTGCTCTCAAATTGAGGTGATACGACCAATGGCATCTTTTTAGCGGTGAACGCGCAAACCTGTGTCTTCGTGGGGTTAAATTGGACTAGGTTAAGTCGACCCCAATCTGAAACTTTTGATAAAGAAGTTTCGATTTCAGACACAAGTTTGGATCGGCTTTCGATGACGTTTACCCGAGAAATGTTAGCGCGGCCGGTGTAAAGGGCATCACTCGTGCTATCGTCTGCATAGCAATGGATGCTGCTAATCTGCAGCATGTCGTTGATATGCAGAAGAAACAGCGTGGGTGATAGCACACAGCCTTGTGGGACACCAGAATTAACAGACTTCGAGTCGGAGCATGCACCGTCAACAACGAGCTTGATGCTTCTGTCTGTAAGAAAACTGGTGAGCCAATTGCACAGTTTCTCGGGAAGCCCATAGGAAGGAAGCTTCGCAAGGAGCGCTTTGTGCCAGACCCGATCGAAGGCCTTCGCCACGTCCAAACTAACGGCCAACGCATCCCCCTTGGTCTCGATCGCCTGTGCCCACCGGTGAGTCAAGTATACGAGAAGATCACCAGCTGAACGACCCTGACGGAAGCCGTATTGTCGATCATTGAGGAGCTGGTGGTCTTCTAAGTACCGGAGGAGCTGGCAGTTAACAATGGATTCCATTATCTTGGAGAACAAGGAGGTGATGGCTATGGGTCTGTAGTTGGACGGATCCGAGCGATCTCCTTTTTAGGGATTGGGTGCACTAGAGCTGTCTTCCATGAGTTCGGGACTACGCCAAGAGAGTAGGAAAGCCGATAAAGGCGCGTTAAAACCGGTGCTACTCTGGAGCACAAGTCTTCAGCACGATAGGAGAGATTCTATCGGGCCCACTCGACTTATGAACGTCGAGGGAAAGAAGCGCTTTACGCACTGCCCTTTGTGTAAACCGGACTTCCGGCATGCGGGTCTCGCACTGCGGTATGGTCGGCGGTGCGTTTACCCCGTCGTCCAGGGTCGAGTTGGACGCAAAGAGTTTGCCCAGAAGATCGGCTTTTTCTTTAGCGTCGTGGGCCAACGAATTATCTCCTATGCGCAGAGGTGGAAGGGATGGCTAACAAAAGTTCCCCAGGACAGCTTTGGCAAGAGACCAGAATGCACGAGTTCCGGAGGGGAGACTAACTAGTCTCTCGCCAATTCTGCCGATGTGAGCCGACTTCGCCCCAGCAATTACTCTTTTGAGGGACCTGGAGGCAAAGTTAAATTGCTTCTTTAATGTGCTGGTCTTTACATCCCGTGCTGTCGCTGCATTAGCCCATGCTTGGTAACATTCCTGCTTTCGGCGGGACGCCGCTTTGCAGGTTCGACCAAACCAAAGCTGGGACTTGCCACCTGTGGGAATCACCTGAAGCACAACATCCGCGACAGAGTCAGCAACGACATTGGGATCATCCGGCGAGAAGCAAACCTGCCTCCATGGGTAGGATGCAAAGAATGCTCTCATTCCATCCCAGTCTGCTGACCTATAGTGCCATACGCGGCGACTGCCTGTAACTCGCGGCCGCAGCGAGTGAACGAGTGGCACCATACTCCTAATCAGGCAATGGTCCGAAGAGCCAAGAGGGGCCTCAACGGATACTTTGTAGCCGTCAGGATGTGAGGTCAGCAGAAGATCCAACAGTGAAGGCACGTGGCTTTCTGCATCTGGGATTTGTTGACGTTGGGACGTTGCTACGTTGGGACGTTGCTACCAGCTGCGTCAAGCCATATGCCAAGGCGAAATCGTGAACAGATCTTCCCGCATGATCGGTTTTGCGCGAACCAAGCCATTCGGCGTGATGGGCGTTAAAGTCGCCAAGAATCAGGATCTCTGCGGATGGGACCTGCTGGAGCACTGAGTCTGTAGCCATTTGGACGTGGTCGATGAGTCGGTCCGTTTCGGCATCACCGCTATGGGACCTGTAGAGGCATAGGTAGATGCGGGGATGGTCGTCGCAGTCTACACATAGCCATAAGATGGAGAGGTCCCTACCTTCAAGATTGCCGAGGCGGCGAGAAGTGATATCATCTCTAACGTACACGCATACACCAGCCTTAGGAACAAAGGAGTGTTCCAGTCCGTACCCAGGGTAGCAGAGGTAGGATGTGTCCGCTGGAGATGATATCTGCGTCTCGGTTAAAAAGAGCAAGGCCGGCTTTGCTGTCTCAAGGTGGTGGTGGACAGTGTCGAGGTTCGAATGTAAGCCCCTGATGTTACAAAAATCCACGGTAAACGTGACAGGGGGTGCCATGGTATGCCTTCTCTTGCCCCGAGCAGATTTTGAGTCCCCCCCAGAGTACGAGGGGCAGCCTGGGCGTCCACGCTCAGGCATAATTCGTACTGAGGGTGGACGTCCAGGGGGGGATTCTCCAACGCTAGCGCTGGTACCCCCCCTGGGGTATCCTTTTCGTTAACAGCGCTATCATTAGGGGGGTGGGGGATTTTGGGCCTCCGGAGACCTCACTCATTTCGGGGAAATGCAACGCAAGCGTTACTTCACAACCGGTTTTCTGTGAGGCCGTGGTATCGCACCAGTCGAGCCGGCCCATTCGTGCTTAAGCAAGCATGGCTCTACCACTACAAGTAAATATATATAATAATATATAAATGCTACAGTGGGACTAACAAAATAATAAGTAACGTAATAAAATATAATAAAAATATTCTTAGTTACTTAGAACTAAGAATATTTCTGTTATAATATTTAGATTCTTTATATCCCACATAATTGATCTTGTCAATGTTCAAGAGTAAAAATATGACAGCTGTAGAAATATGTTTGATTTTAATTTTGGTTGTGATACTTATTACTAGCGATGCAACAGTCAGCTCAATTTGCTTCCACACCTGTTATTGGCTCTGTATTTTTGAATGGATTTTTATTATAATTTATATGTGGCAAATTTTAAACTAGTTAGTACATAAATATTTAATGAACAGTATAAAAATGGCTTCCTGTAAAATAAGTTGTAACTTATCGCACTACTTATGAACAAAATTAATCATAAATCAGTATTCCACTGAATAAAAACCATGAATTTTTGTCATGAAAGATGTGTGTCAAGTTTGTTTTCTATAGTGATTGCATTTTGAGTCAGTCAGTTACACCAAGTGAAGAGTATACGAGGGAAGCATATCAATCCAGACATGAGTATAAAGCTGTAAGATGAGTTAATAAACACCATTCTCTGTTTTTCAATAAGCTTGTACTTATAGTAATCTCTTCACTAGGCCAATTTCCACATAGCAAATGCATGGTTATGCAATTCACTTCAGTCAAATATGAAAATCTACTTACAACTAGTAATAAAATACTTTTTAGATAGCAAGTTACTTTACTAAGTTCTATTTCCTGCTACTTTATTACATTCATACATATACTCACACCTATATCCCTGAAGGTGTGAGTATATGTATGAATGTAAAAAATTAATTAATGATGTTATTCTATATGAATTTCACAATATCAAATGTAAGGCATTGCATTGGTTGCTATTGGCGTGTGGCCAAAGCCGTACAAACACACTTTTGCCAGCCTTTGCTGCCCACTTTGCTGCTATAACCATCAGAATACCCCTGACGGTTCTCTAGCTCAAGGGCCACAAGAAAAAGCTGATTTGCCAGCTAATCTATTTGCGGCCAATTCTGGAATTGAAGGCTGCACTGGAACTGCTTCTTTCCAAGCTCCCGGCCTTCGCTCTATAGATTACTCATATTTTAGAATATAGCACATACTCTGAACACAGCAAAAGGACATCCACCCTCTAGGCAGGCCGACATCGACGTCAAAAGATTGAACTTGTCACTGAACTTGACCGGGACCTGAACCGCATTTCAACACGGCTGGAGGACTCACCCACATACAGTGCAAACCATCACAGCAAGAACCAAATGGTTCACCATCTATTCTTTACCAACAAATGTGTTCCCTTCTAATTACAACGCCGGGAACTATAAGCGGTGGTGGTGCTTGGTAAACCATCTCTGCCTGGCTGAGGTGTCACCCACATACAGTGCAAACCATCACAGCAAGAACCAAATGGTTCAGCATCTATTCTTTACCAACACATGTGTTCCCTTCTACTTACAACACCAAGAACGATAATCAGTGGTGGTGCTTCGTAAACCATCTCTCTAGGCTGTCAAACTGAGGGCCACCTATATAGTTTCAACAAGTATCTAGCAATCATATATCATACAGTGCGTCGGTTGACGGCAATAGGTTTGTACCCTAATATGTTAGTGGGATCAAAATCCAATTAGCAAAATGTGGGTGCTTGATACACCTTTGCCTACCCCATAGGAAATATAGCCATGAGCGTATGCATGTGTATGTAGCTATAATTGTCTGTCCTTAATCCTTAAACTACAAGGTAGCTTACCATCAGGTGGGTCGATGACACATTGACAAGCCAATAATGAAAAACAAAAAATTTTATATGAAAAAATTTCATCAACAGTAACATTCCAGTTTATTATTGTCATGTAAAAATGTTTTAGCAAGGACAAAATAGATTTTGTTATAAAACAAGATCCATTTCTGCCAGGATCCTGGTACACAACTTTTGCTTTTACCACATTCATCCTAGAGGTGCTTTCAACTTGGTCCTTCTTCACTATACTGCCAATCTGGTCAGTATATGTCTGTCTTGGCCTATCAGCACTGACTCGCCCACTCACAGAAGCCTAATAAATTATTTTACATACTAAGTCACTCTTTGCTATTCCTTTCTAGTTAGCAGAAGTTAGTTGTGCTGTGTTTTGTATTTATTATGATTTGAGTATATACATCTGTATATAGTACATAATTATTTAAGCTAGATGTAACAATACAATACTCTTTATTGTAGCCCATTAACTGGGTAAAAGACTCCTTGCCTAAAAACTACTTGCCAAAAAGGAATGGCTGCTTTCCATTCCTTTATGATAATCTTAAAGAAATTGGACAAAAATTACGAAAATAGAAAACCAAAACAACTGATGCTTTGGAGCTAGCACTGAAATTAAAATGGACATGCCCTTCTGCAAGGTATAAGGACAACAGGTCCTTAAAAAGTGAATGATGAAAAGCCAAAGAAGTGATGGTCCAATGATATTGTGTACATTGCTTGCAGAAGCCAGCTAAATTAAATAGATAGATTAAACTCTTTATTCTGAAGATCACTTTTACCCAGAACTGGATCTAGGTCAAGCAATACAATGGCACTTATAAATTTATTTATAACATAGAATGCTTTATTGAAACACTCTTTGGACAAAATTTTAATAGTGGGGATAAAATTATTTTTGTTAAATTTTTTTATGAAATGTTTATTAATTATACTTTTTTTCCTCTTATCTACCTATTTACTTCTATGGTAATACTCTCATGACTTTAATTTAAGAACACTAATAAAGTACATAATGATTTTTATAATAAAATTTATTTTCACATTATGCACAATTTGTGGTGGCTTGACCAGTGTAATACCAATGCCTCACAGAAAACTAGTTGTCAACTAATGCTTGCATTGTATTTATTGAGTGATGGGTACCGGAGGTCCATACCCTCATCCCTCCACTCAATTGGTGTGGCGACAGGTGTCAAGGGACACCTGCAACTCTTGAGTTGGAGATGTCCATGAAAAGCGATTGGAACTTACCATCAGGTGACCCAAGATGAGAAAAAAATTTAAACAATTTATTTACCTTGTGTGCAGCAACAAGCACTTTGTCAAGGAATCTAAGCCATTCAAATATAAAATGTGGCTTCTTATCATCAGGCAACTGCTGAAGTGCTGACTCATTCAAAGTAAGTGTATGTGATACCTCCATTATCTAAAATACACAAAAATAAATGTAGTTTCTAAATGTTTCAAGGTGTGTTATATTTCTTTGTACTTAAAACCAAAACGTCTTCTTATGTCTCATTTGATCTTAAAATAAATACACATAATGAAATCCTTTCTAGAACTGTTGAAAGATACTTCTAGAAATGTTATGTTATGCTGTATTAGACAGAATGATGAATGTATATGAATGATGTTATGTCTGAAATGTTCATTGAACTTACTGATTCAACATTAGTCAGACTGAAAAAGTTTGCAGTACTAGCAATGTTATTGATAAACATTTGGCGTCATATAGAACATGGGCCGGTTCGGAAAGAGAACAACTACTAACACCCGGAATCCAGACTGTAGTTTGTTTATAATAGCTAATTAAACTCGGCAATGGCGTCAACTCCCGATGATTCAACCGGAGGCTGATTTAACTATAAAATTAGTACAGTCACTATTCTAGTACTTCTTCATAAATAACTTATTATATTACTATAGCAAATTGAAGTTAAGAAAATATTATTACAAACCAATAAATTAACTTCCAAATCGTCCAAAACACATAATATACTTACGCTAATATAGAATCGTATAGCATCAACACAGAAATGATACTTAAAATTGTAACTTTTGCACTAATTGTTGTCAAAAATTGCAAACATTACAAATATATATATCACAAATCCTTATTCTATTCACTCTATAACACAAAGCACCCCAGAACACTCAGTACACAGAACACAGTAAAGCAGGTAGGCTCATAGAATTAAGTACTGTAGAAAATGTCAATTGTCAAAATAGGCAATTCAAAATATCGATAACTAAATATCGACAATATTGAAATGAAATTGAAATTTGAAATTTCAAAATTGAAATTTGAAACAAAAAACCCAACAATCTAAGAAGGAACTAACTGATGCTAATGTTATCACAAGTTTTTTTTATGTTAAACTTTATCTTATTCATATAAATGATTTAACATTTAACTTTTATTTATTCTTGATGATTTCTTAATTTACATTTTATGAAGATTGTCCAAAACAATTTTCATTAAGTAAATAACTTTTTCACATACCACTAACAAAAGTTACAAAATCGAATAAAATTGAAGGTGTAGGGTCAGGCTTAACCAAGTATGGACCGACTGGAGTATTACCTTTCACAGAAATCTGGTTACTAAACAATGATTCCATTGTATATCCCCAAAGTAAGGTTGCAACAAGTAGGTTGCTAAAGTGAGGTTGTACAAGGCCCAAATCCCTTTCCCTCTCTCTTTTCCCTCCCTTTAAAGGCGTGTGCTGTTACACTTGTGAATCTTAAGTCGCAGATGTCCGTGGAAAGCGATAGTCACTTACTATCAGGTGATCCGTCTGTTCATTTAGCCAACACACAGACCAGTTTTTTTTTAATATAAATTTATAATATTTTATTCATAAAAACTATAAATGAGCAGATTGATATGAGACACATAGCTGAGAATACATTCGATCATGTCAGCTTTCAAACAACAAAAAGCATCAAAATAGGTCCTTTCATTTAGAAGCCATGATGACACAGACGGACGTGACACACAGATACACAGTCAAACACGTTACACTTATAATACCCCTGTTTTTGTATCAGGGGTTGAAAATGACAATAAAAATTAAATACCCCTGGTCATTTATGGTTGTTTTTTACAACATTTAACTATTTATTTTGTATTTCAATATTGGAAATCATTTTCAATTCAATTAAAATGTGAGTGCCGATACAAATTACTACTCCATTTAATATTCTTTTATGTCCACTTCTATGGGTCGTTGGGCAATGTTACATAGCCCATATTATTCATGTCTAAATACTCTAACCAATCGAAACAAACTTCTTTTTTAATCCAACCTGTTCAATTTTACGTCTACCTTGGTGCACGGTTGTCAAACAGTTATAGCTCCGCGGATGAGATCAAATGGCACATGGCTATTACCAACTACCATGGATCGGCTGAGGAAAATATATAGAAAATATATAGTAGTATATTAGTATATTAGTATAGTATATTCACTCGAATACACCTGAGTGATGATTCTGTTCGGTTTTTTTTTCCATATTTTTATACGGTGCTGAGACGCTTTGGAAATGTGGTGCTGGAGAAGGATGCTTAGCTGGACATAGTTCCGAACCAATGTTTCAATCGTCTGTGGAATGAGTCGTCGTGCTGAGAAAAGTTGAAGGCACAGGAGCGAGTGGCAGGACGCTTATGCATTGGACTGCTTACATCAAAACCGCACTCAATAGTCCACTCCACCAATTTACGAAAGGACTGTAGTAGAGGATGCATAGAGACGGATTGCAAAGCTTGCCACCACATCACTTTTGATGACCACGACTACTCTGTCAATGATTCTCGAATGCCGTGGGCGGTGGTAGCCACTTATTACCCCTATCCCATAAAAAAATATTAATGCTTTGAAACAAAAAAACTTTTGAACTTTATTATATCAATAGGTATAGATTTTCTTAATATAATCTAATTTACCGTCAAACATTATTTAGAAATCTATTGCAAAATTATCTATGTTGGTTATTTTTATTTAATTTTCTTTGTATTGTTTACACCCATTTTAATGTTGTAAGTATCATCATTTTAGCATATTAGTACAAAACTAGCAATCCGTCTATCTTGTGTGTTAATTCAGGTCTCTAGCTCCATTATACAGTTCCAAATGTAAGAAGCAAACAATAACATATTACTTACACACAAACTTCTGCAATTATAATATGGCTAGGATTTAACTACAGCTTTGCTGGATTTATTTTTTTGTTTCCCATTTGATCAAACTTATGTAATTATCATATGTTTAACCTGTATCTCTGACAAAGTGTTAATATGCAAACTTTAATGATGGTCGGTTAAACATAACAGGAAACAAACTCACGTACATTTATAATATTATTTTATATATTTTATAATATTAGTAAAGACTATGAAGATTGCAATCAAAGTAATTCATGTGATATAACTAGGTTTGATTCGAAACATTGTCCGCTTTTCTATCGATTTATTGTATGTACAACCTGTTTGAACCTCGGGTCCCTTTATATTTATATTACTTCTTAATCTCTTATATAGTGTAGGAAAGTCTAATAAACTGTAACGTGTAAACGTGTTTTTGCCAAAATCTGGCAGAGGTCTATACTATCATAAACGATGACACTTTTTCTATGTGAATTCTTTGATGTCATCTATTTATTCAATTGTATACTTTTATTTTTTATAATATTGATATAACTTTACAACTTCGGTAGACGGTCAACAGTGAAAAGTTATATGTAAATTATGCAAATCTACTTCCAAACGTAATATAAATTCCTCTTATAATAAAAATAATGTTTCTCTATTTCTAAACTATCTAAATATCGACAAAGATCACATTTATGATTTTGTCTAGACTATTGGACATCCTATGCGGATAGGAGTATGACGTTAAGAAATTGACACTTTTACGTGGTAGACATGGGTATCTCCTTTTCTGGTTCTTTTATCGACTAGATAGATAGACCTTTCTAGTTGATGAAAAAATGCTTAATATTTTAAACATAAAACTAAATAAACTAATACAGTTTTACATGCAATAATAAGTATTCATAAAATAATTGATGATCATATATTATGTATATATTTTATTATTAGTATAATTGTAACTAACTTTTTTTCATTTCAATTTATATTATGCTTTTAATACGTACGAAATAAAACGTTTGAAAAACATTTACCTACCCTTTCGAGGACCCTGTATCCTAATGTGTTGTATCCAACCGGGTATTAGTGTTTTGTAATCAACTACTAATAAGTGCTATTTGTTATCTATATTAAGATTAGAATTCTTTGTCTGTCAAACTTCACGTCAATGTCGTCGATTGTCCGACGCTTTCGAGAAATTGTTTTCTGACTGTGGGGTTTCCTTGTTCGTTACCAAGTTTCAAAAGTATATTTATAAACAATCAAGCTTTAAAGTAACACATGGTTTGGTAAATGTAATAACGTTTCAAGCAAAATACCATGTATTTAACCTCATACGTAGCCTACGTGTATTGTAAGAAGCCAGTGCTTTAGAACCAGATCAATGATTAACATGAGTGCCCAGCAGAGCCCGGCGAACATGCAGTCCGTGGACAGAGAAAAGATATTTACATGGATCCTAGAGCTTTGTAACCCTGAGACTCGAGAAAACGCCTTACTGGAGCTCAGCAAAAAACGTGAGAATGTACCGGATTTGGCCCCTATGTTGTGGCACAGTTTCGGTACCATTGCTGCGCTACTACAAGAGATCACTAATATTTACGTGGCCATGATTCCGCCCACCCTCACAGCTCACCAAAGTAACCGAGTCTGTAATGCTTTGGCGCTCATGCAATGCGTTGCGTCACACCCCGAGACCCGTTCGGCCTTCCTACAAGCACACGTTCCTTTATTTCTTTATCCATTCCTCCACACTGTATCCAAAACACGTCCTTTCGAATATTTACGCCTTACTAGCCTTGGAGTGATTGGAGCGTTAGTTAAAACTGATGAACAGGAAGTCATTACTTTCCTGCTGACCACTGAAATAATACCATTGTGTTTACGTATTATGGAAAACGGATCTGAACTCTCCAAGACTGTTGCAACCTTTATTTTACAAAAAATATTGCTAGATGATAGTGGGCTATGTTATATTTGCCAAACATATGACAGATTTTCTCATGTCGCTATGATATTAGGAAAAATGGTACTGTCACTTGCCAAAGATCCATCTGCTCGGTTGTTGAAGCATGTTGTCAGGTGCTATTTGCGTCTGTCAGACAACCCAAGGGCTAGAGAGGCATTAAGGCAGTGCCTACCAGACCAATTGAGAGATTCTACATTTGCTGCATGTCTTCAGGAAGATAACTCAACTAAACATTGGTTGGCTCAGCTCATAAAGAATTTGGAAGCTCAGCCCACTCCGGCCAGTCCAGCCCCACAAAACATGTGAGCCTTAACTTTTTGGAGCAGGCCCACTGTGGACAATATACAATAAGTAGTGCAGTTTTATATTTAAATTTAATATAGCTAGTACATGCATCTCCTAACTTGTTGACACATAAAATGTATTTTATTGCAGAGATGTATGAAATTAATTCATAACTAAGCTAAGAATTGATGCACTGATATTATTTTTTTTATCTTTAACAAGCAATATTCTTTTTACAATAAGCTTGGATAGATTAATAGGAAAATAAGAATGTCACCGGCTGTGCATTGATAGTGTTCAGAAAGGTGTTAGTAATACTAGGTCCTTATGGAAATTCTGGCAATTTCAATAAGGGTATGTATCTCCTTATTTGGTTGTATAGTAGTAAGGAATACTATAAGTACTACTTTTTGTTATTGTGTATAGTGTGCCTGTATGACTTTTACTATGAATGGTACAATTCTGTGATTATGAAGATGTATTCTACAGATTTGTACTGTAATAATTAATTTTATGTTTAATGACATATCCATTGATATTTAAAATGATTAAATTTACAAATGTACTGATGAAATTTTGCCTTTTAAATGTTATTATGTATTTGTCTCTTACACATTATTGTATTATTTTTTAGGTACAAAACAAGATGAAAGCACTAATTTTGTATGCAGTCGTAGTGGACTAGGAATAAACCTTTTTATTATTTCAAGATCTTTCTTATTATTTAAAAATCATTTAACCCACTTCTCAGGAAAGACATTTCAAGGTGTTACAACTTAGTGTAAGTACTATTGCTACCATGCTGCCATGCCTAGTGTTGAGGGTTCCATCCTCGCAGGACAACACTTTTAGTAATTCTCAAATTGTTCTGAGTCTTGAGTGTTCTTTGTGTCCGTTGTTAGAATGTTTGTAAAGTCCACAGTGTGACACAGGAATTAATTGCACAACACTTACCTTCAATATATATAATATTAATACCTATTAAAATTTAGTAACATTATCACTTCCCAAATGGGCCTATCCTTATAATACATTCCAAGAAAGAGTGGTCTGTTCCATTGAAAGATTCCTTGTGTTGTTGGTATCTTTACTGATATCATCATCAGCCTACCGCAGTCCACTGCTGGACATAGGCCTCTCCCATTGCACGCCACTTCGATCTATTTTCGGCTCTCGCATCCAGCTTCTGCCAGCCGTCTTGCGCAAATGGTCACTCCACCTGGCCTGTAGGCGTCCTACGCTACGTTTGCAGAGACGCGGTTTCCACTCAAGAAATCGTTTTCCCCAACGGTCGTCGTTTCTGCGGCTAATATGGCCAGCCCACTTCAGCCTGCTGATCCGGTGGGCTATATCGATTACTCTGGTTTTCTGCGGGATCACCTCATTCCTAATGCGATCCCTTAAAGAAACACCGAGCATAGCACGCTGAGCAACTTTGAGCTTGTGGCCCAGCCGTACCGTAAGTGTCCACGTTTCGGTTCCATATGTCATGACGGGTAGGATACACTCATTAAAGATTTTCGTCTTAAGGCACTGTGGGTTCCACAATGAGAAGACTCGGCGAAGCTTCCCAAAGGCTGTCCAACCCAGCTGAATTCTTCTGTTCACCTCGTCCTCCAAGTTGTTTCTACCTAACTGCAATGTCTGCCCGAGGTATACATATTTTTGATCAACTTCCGTGTACCGTTTATTGAACATGATCTTGGTTTTATCCAATCCGTAGGCCGATGCGTACAGAAGAGTCGACTAGGTCATTCAGGTCATTCAGCATCTGCTTTAGGTCCTGCAGCGTCTCTGCCATGATGACGATATCGCCTGCAAATCGAAAGTGAGAAATGTATACGCCATTGATGTTGATGCCACGCCCTTTACAGTGCAGCGTTTTGAACATGTCCTCCATTCGTGAACATTCGTGAACAATTTCGTGGAGATAACATCCCTTTGTCCTCGATGCAATGGTATAGGCCTTGTTTGCTGGCTCTGTACTTGGACGGACATGGTGGCGTCTTCGTAGAGATATCTCATCACTTGGATATATCGCCAATCTACTTGGCGATATCGAATCGATCTCGAACGAATCAAAGGCCTTCTCATATTCCACGAATGCTAGACACAGGGGCTGATTAACATTTGTTACTGATATAATATTTCAAATTCCGCTACTTGATCATCACTTAAAACACTCTTCCTTTCTATTCATTTTTATTCACCAGGTATGCATATACAATCGAATTGCACAATGCTGCACTGCACACAGAAGGATTAACTTAAATTTTTGGTTATTATTCATATGAAATAGGAGAAAAACATGCTTAACCAAACCAAAATTTTATTTGACTATGATTTCCTAGTTATATATTTACCCATTGTTTCTTCTTACATAAATAACAAACAAAAAAGTATTTTGATAATTCATTCATTTTATTATACTGCGCGTAATTTTTTATTGGAATATTTTTAATATAAGAAGTTGTAAAAGTTCTAAATGAATTTAAATAAAATAAAAATAGTTTGTTTTGAGTTCTATTCCATTTTCTATTGTCACTTAGTCTCTGAATTAATATGTTTATCTTTCTAGACTCAGTTTATTCTGAAAGTATTCCCAAAATTCACCATACAATTTCTTATTATGTCACGGCCATTCATTATTATTTTCTTGAAGGGTACAAATGTTGCAATTATTATCATTTTCACTTTTCCGGAACAAATTGTATTCTAGATACTACAAGTACTAGAACTCTGTAAGATTTGATCAACAAGAAATAATACAGCTATTTCAGGTATGTACCTATCTATGATTGTGTAGATCTTTGTTTGTGATTATTATAGTTTTACATTGATTAGTAGAATTTACTCTTTTTTTAAATTAATTTTAACAGGAAATGCTGAACTAGAGCTTTCCCTTCGCCAGTTTCAGTTGATGACTGAAGAGAGAGACTGTTCTCATAAAAGTTTATTTACACAAAATCAAAATCTTGTATATATCATTATTGATATATATATATATATATCTTTGAATTAGGTAGGTTGTTACAGATTCTGTAACATTGAGCTCACTTATTTGTTATATCTTCTTGAAGTAGTAGAAAAAAACATGTCACGTGAGCTCAATTAGGCTGCCTTCGTACCTACATTTAAAAATGAAAAATGGTCAAAACATTTATGAGACTACCCCAGAATGTACAGGGATCAAATGCATATCAATTGAAAGTTTAGACTTATACAAAGAATTAAAAAGGTTCATCCAGTACTTCAGGTGTGGACAAAATATCATCATAATTTCATAATGTTAATAAAATTGTGCTTTAATCAAAATACATAAGTATATAGATTATTTAGCATTTTTGCTAAAAAGACTTGTCAAAACCAGCAGTTTTTTAGTTGGACAAAACAGAGCTGTCCACAGTTGCCATAGTTTTGTTCTGTAGAATTAGTTTACAATAAAAATAAAACTATAAACTTTTACTTGTTTAAATCAAATCAAACTCAAGATGTGATCACGTTATAATACTTTTCTTTTGCAATTGAAGGTCAATATTACAATAATATTTGCCGATATGCTCGATTGGCATCGGAGGCAGCCTGAGCCGACTGGCTAGCCACCGATGTTTGCCGAGAAGTGCGGGGAGGCTTGCAGCCCCCTGTCCCATCTGGTGTATGGCGGGCGAATTACCAGCCGCAGACGCTGGGCAGTGAAGGGGGGCGGAACATTCCGCCGCTTTATGCCCCGGTCGACCATAGCGGAAGCAGAGTCCGCTGCAGTCAAAGCAGTTGCTGCACTTGACGCGGGTGTGCCCCGACCCTAGGCATTTAAAACATCTCATCGGTATTGCCGCCAGGACTATGACTCTGGCGTTTACAAAACCGATGAGGACCTTGCCGGCGTCGCCCAAGATTTTGGCCGACGCTACGGGACAACTAGTCCACACCGCGCCAAGACCGCCTGGACCGGGTCGGATGGTGCCAACCCTAATGTTGTCCGCGTTGCACCTCGTCTTTTCCCGAATTGCAACACGGACATCATCGACTGTAACGGAGTCGTCCAGGCCCGAAATGCGCAGCTCTGCGCTTTTTGTGGGCCTGGCAACCTTCACACCATCCGTCCCAGCAAATACTTCCCGCAGCTTCTCCGCTAGGACATCCGCCGTCTTTGCACCTTCGGCCCCGGGGAACTCTAAGACTCGAGCCCCCGTCTGGGCGAGGCGCAGCTTCACGCCTGAGGCCCGGAATTGAGTGCCCAGGCTATCCCGGACCTTCTTAAAAACGGTCGCGTAGGATAGCCCTCCGCTTGCCGCCTCCGTCGATAAGGTGACCACCACAGCCGCCGTTTTGGGCGCCTGCAGTTTCCTTGCCTTCTTGTTTGTGGCGGTAGCTGCCATTGACGACGTCTCTTTCTATACGTATTCCTATTTCGGGACCTCTCTTTCTTGCCTCCCTCAACCTTTTGCCACACATCATTGGAGGGGGCGGATGAGGAGGGGGCAGGGACAGCTTCAGGGGAGCGGAGGGAACTCCGCTTTTGCCCCTGTCCTGGCCTTAGCCGGCCGCTTAGTCATCGGTGTGGTCATAGGTGCCGGTGCAGATGCCGCTGCAGCGTACGACACAACGCGGCCATCCAAGACCTGGCGCGGCATCGGCGTCGTCCCGCCCCTTAACTTATCCGCAGCGAGCGGCGGCCGAACGATGGGCGCTGGAGGCAGCCTAGCCTCAAGGCCCGCGAGGTGTCCGTCCATCATCCTCCACACGGCGGCAATGACTTAGCGCAGGTGGGAATCCGTGACATCAGGCACCCCGGGGGTTGGTGGGATAGGAGCTGGCCGCGCAACTGGGATTTGGCGCTCAGGACCGTCTGACCTCACCCGAAATTGGGCAAACTGTGTGCTGAGTTCGGCCACCTGCTGGGTCAGACGGTCGTTTGCCACTTGAAGACGCGCGACGTCTGTAATTAAGCTCCCAACGACCCCAGAGACGGCGGAGGAGGAGTCCTTAAGGGCCTTTACAAAAGTACCCTTAAGATTTTTAGATTTGGTGGCCACTTTGTGGATAATGGCCACCGCCGCGTCGGCTCTCTCCTGCATAATTGATGGAGTTTGGGGAACAGAACACCCCACCTCACACTCACGAATTTTTTTCAGGAGATCCGCAATCTCCTCCTCCGCTACGTTTTCACCTTCCTCTCTAGAACGGGTTTGAGCTCCCCTCCGAGAGAAGGGGGAACTTGTCTGGCTCAAGATTGGTGTTCGCGACCTCCCTCGTTGGCTGCTGGGAACCTTAGGTGGCAACATATCTTGGGAAGTGTCGCCATCCGAGTCTTTTGAGCGCCCGCGCTTGCGGCTCTCGGTGTTGCGGAGCTCCAACTCCATTTCTTCACCTGAGTCAGCTGTAATACTAGCTGTCATGCACGCGGCCCTGGAGCGCACTCGCTCCGAAATTCTTCTGCTCCCTGAAGACAAATTGACTTCTGGGAGCTCCTGCGAGGCGTTCCAATTGAAGTTCCTGCGTTGTTTGACGTGGCGACGTCTACTTTATTCGACTCCTCATTCCTCTTCTCCTTCTTTTCTTCTTCTTGTATTTTAAATTTATAATACTCCATAATTGAACCCACGAGTGGGGTAGAACTAAAGGTCCACCCGGGCAGAGATCCCCCAATACCCGGGCAAGCGTAAATTTATGCCCAACCGAGGGGTCCGCAGGGAGTGCGCTTGCGACTGAACCTCCCATCAGCCATGCATCCCATGGTCACGCACCAGAACACGAGATACGGGGTAATTTTTTATAGAGGTAATCTTCCTCGCAGTCCGGGCGGTTAAGCCAAGACCCTCGTTCCCGGTCAGAGCCGTGAGACTTAACCACGACACTCCTTTCGGGATTACGATATGCCGACGGTGGCATCGAGACAAATCTCGTGCCTGTTCGGTGGCAGTGCGAGTGCACGCCGAGCCCGTCCTCTTTCTCCGCTGTAGACAGTGGAGAAATACCGACCTATGAAAGGGTCCCACTTTGATGATTTTTTTATTGAGGTTTTCTTCCTCACAGCTCCGAGAAGCGAAGAGTCAACAGAGGGATCGGCATACAAGACCGCTCTCTTGGGCCGAGCCTCTACCTAGTGGCTGATGACAATGGCCACCTCTTCTTGCCAGAATATTAGCCGTTTCCGATGACAACCTCCTCAAAAGTAGAGGAGGAGAAGGCTGCGTCATCGCCAACGTTGCCCAGGGTACACCACGTGGAGGTTTTCTAGCCCGCACCCCAAATGTAATCTTACCTGAATCTATGCTGACTGTCACAATGAAATAATTTTAGGTTAGTTTAGAAAGTTAATTTCAAAAATCATTCAAAACGTAATAAACTGTGTTCGATTATGTATCGCGCATCAGGCGATCTCTAGTTTCGAATATAAACTAGAGAATTTACAATAAGCTAAAGATAGGCTTGTTTTTAGTGGGGAGAGTTAAGGCAAGGTGAGCTGTAAATGTAATGAGTTAAAAATCTCTTCCGAATGGCGCTGGTGTAGATACAGTGTATTATATGAATGTACCAGTTGGGAGACTAATTCAAATATGACGAGATAAATAATTAAAGAGAGAGAGAGATATTTGGCTACTAGAGTAGTTAGTGAAAGTACACAATTAAAAACCGCAATTATTTATGTAGTCCAAAAATTATTTTGTAAATATAATCTAAAAGAACGTGGAGAGTGACACGTTCTTAATATCTACAGTGATGCTATTGTAGCACTACCTTAATGTAACAGAAGAATACTTCTTCACACAACGACGGTTATCTCTACCCTAAATTGTTTTAAGCACTTGAGATTGAGGGAGGGGTCAGCGACTGGGAAACCAAAAACCTTTCAGCAATTAGACTATTACAGGGAAATCTTTTAAATACTTTTAGAAGAACTATTACTTCTAAATTCCTGAACAGAGAAAAATTTAAATAAGGTAAAGGTAGGTATAGTTGGAATCTTAACAACAACTCGAGTGACATATACTATAATTTATAAAAAAAAAAGCTGTTTACGATGCTGCTGTATAGCGCCAATTTTTAATTAATTAACATTTAATTATTTTTTTCTATTAAAAACATTAGAAGTCAGGACCAAGAAAAGAACACGGCGATATGGCCCAACGTTTAGAAGACTCGCGTCTGGGACTGAAATTATTAAGTCCTATTGAAGACAAACAATCTTCCACAATACCACTATAGGTCGGAGACATCGCAGTTTCGTTATCCCTATTTAGAGGCAGCACTCCTGAAACCTTGAATGTACTCAACTTATTATCTTCACCTGACACTTGTTGTTCAATATTAGCGGACGTGGAGGTCGAAGTCTGGGTAACGTAGGAGCCAAGTACAGGATGTAATGGAGAGACAAATTGTTCAAAAAACTGAGTACCGCAATTTGACGTTTCAATAAACTGAGCACATGCTTTATCGGCCAAAAAAAAACTTTTTGGAATAATGGCTTGAATTTCCTTTGCTCTCATTTTGGAATTTGGTCGTTTATCTTTATGATGACTAAGTTGGCAATCACAACTGTCCCGTTTACGTATGTGATGATAACACTTTAAAGGTCCAGTGATATGGGTGTTGGTACCAATTGTTATGTACCTACCCTCTGCTTCCATTTCCTTGCTTTCCCCTTCTTTCGCATTTTTACTACCAATGTGGTGTTTGTGCTTTATAGTACTATTTAGTACCTTTTCATTATTATCAACACATGCACGGTTGGTTCTACTGTCCCTTGGAACAATTATGGTTTTAGTTTTACCCGTTGGTGAAGCACTATATCGCGAAGAAATCATGTCGCGCGAGTACAGAGAAGAGCGTTGTAGACCAGGCTCTACGTCTAATTTATAAGGAAAAGACATTGAGCCTGATATTTTCTAAATAAATAGGTAATTTACATATTAATCAGTTTTTAGGATATGATTCGAACATCACCTCATTCATGGTTAAAAAGTCCTTTTTCTGTTTTAGAATCATGATTTTTAGTTAGGTTGTTTGTTGTTATTATTATTATTATTATCAGTTGTTTATGGACTCTCTCTCGCGTGTATATTCAACGCAGAGATTCCGCCAATGTCAAGTAATTAGAGAGAAAAAACAGTCTATAAAAATATGATCGCCATGTTGGTCAACGTTGTTTGTTGTTGTGTTGCTACAATATTGACGTTGACTTATTGACTTTAGGCTAAGCAGAAACTTTATAGAATATTTCCAAAGAGTAAGTACTTACGTTACTTACGTTACGTTACTTACGTTAACGGATAACGTTATTGGATAATCTAACAATATACACCTTTAAGTTTTTTACTGATATAAAAGTTATAGATAATCGTTAGGTGTTTACCCTGACTTGTAAATCAATACAACTTGTGATGCTTTCCCTACAAGTGGAAAATATTGTAGTATTAGTAACTAGAGGGGGAGTTAGGCCTCCGGAAACTTCACTAATTTCGGGGAAATGCAACCCAAGCGTTGCTTCACAGCCGGTTTTCTGTGAGGCCGTGGTATCGCTCCGGTCGAGCCGGCCCATTTGTGCCTAAGCATGGCTCTACCACTGTTAAATATGTATATGTTAAAGAGAGATGTTAGAAGTACTACATGCTTTTTGTGTCGTTCTTTTAATACTGCTTTGGCAAGCAGATCGTGACCATGAGCTTACTTGTAAAAGGGCACGGCAGCTACTCTTGTACTTTCTTTTTTTAGGCACCGGACTAGCAAAACACCTCTAGCGGATGCATGAACTCAAGATTTTCGCTCTGTTCTGTTCACGGATTCATTATGCACATTTGTATTTCCTATAATCTATGTTTTTTGTTTACCTGTAGTAAATCTGTAGACTTAAAATGGTTGTTCGGACATCACCTAACAAATACGATTTCTTTATATCAACTCTTTATGCACTAATATTGCATGTAATTCAAAGTTTCTTTCATCTTAATCAATTTACTCTCTGACCATAAGAAAATAAATTAAAATTTCCAAGAAAAATTCATCACCACCTAACATTTGTATTTTATATTATAATACATACAATTTATACATATATATTATGTAGACGTGGAATACGTACTTAGTTCACTCTATTAATAGAATTGGAAAAACAATGCAGCTACTTTTGAAAACTTAAACTTTATTTTGTCATAAAAATACAATTATTTACTTGAATATTTGTTTAGGAACATCAAAACTATTTGACGAATTACACAAATTAGAACTAAAAATACACAAATGAACACAAAAATAGATAATAGAACTAAAAGTACATTTCACATACGAATAAATAATCCGGTGTGGGTAATGTGAAATAACTAATTCCATACTTTTGCTCGAATACAATTTTACAAAAATTATACACTTAACAAATAAAATTTTGAGTCTTTTGTGCTTCGTCTGGAAGTGTAGAAATGTGGAGTTGGAAGTTACGTTGAAATCTTTTGAACTTCGAATAAAACTCCTCTTAAAACCTTTTAAACCCTTCACTTTTAATAGTGCTTAAGATTACTGTTGTTTCCGAACGCATTAAATTAATTCACCAATTTGTATAAAGCTAAGTATATAATATTGTTTTAAAAATCTGGTACTTCGACTTCTTGTTTAAACACATACTGTTTTCAGTATTTTTACAAAAACCAATATATAATAACTGGTTTTGAATACATGCGTTTAGCTTCCTCTCCGAAGAGGCACAATGTGTATATGTATACAGAAACAAAACAACACACAATCTACTCGGATATTGTATTCCTGACTAAAAATTTATGATTAATTTGGGTTTCAGATCATTCCTCCTTAACGAATTACACTATGCTATGTCTGTTTTGGATTTAAAACAGATTCTGCACCTTAATCTTTAAAGGATATTCCTTTTTTTTCTTTTTTTACTTACTCAAGCCATGTGTCTAAGCTAATTAATTTATTTTAAGGGGTTATACGCAGTTAGAATTTTCAAAAAATCGTTTTTTTTTTTTGCATTTTCGGAATGTACATATATTTGAGTATATTCTCTGAAAATTTGAAGTCAATCCGATAAATATTTTCGGAGATTTACCTGAATTTGTAAGGCCACGTCAGAGCGTTAGAAAGTAGGGTCAGTAAGAACTGGACGAGCAGCTGCATGCATGAGGCGCGCTACCTGAGACCCTTTATTCTATTGTTTTCTTGTAGAATACGAGTATAATAGTCAGATATACTAAAGACTTGAAGGTCACGTGCAGTTATATTATAACCTAAAAAAAGTGTTTCGTCAGTCTAAATTGTACTGCTAAGTGGTAAAGTCGTGCGTTCAGTTTAAACTTACTAGTGAATTTTATTTAAACATTAAAAAAATGCCTCGTAAATGTTCGAGATCTCGCAGAAGTACCGAAAATGTCCAATTATCTAGAAGAAAAAAGAGAACACAGACTTTTAATCCAAAGACTACTGAAACGGATGAAAGTTGTTTTTAGTGCGTCTGCGAAAAAATTTAAAATGCAGAAAGATATTTTAGTTTCACGTGATCCTTCGATTGAATATAGAATTCTAAACTTCATTACAGTATTTGCTGCGATAAGTGAATATGTGCAATGTAAGTCTTGTAAGGGAAACATAAAATTTGAAACTGCTTCTACCCGTGGACTTGGTTTTAAAATCGTTGTAGTGTGTGATAACTGTGAGAATCGTGTGATAAACTCCAGCCCTTTTGTCAAGCATTCTTACGAAATAAACAGAAGATTTATATTTGTGATGAGAATTCTGGGACTAGGATTAAAAGGCGCAGCTAAATTTTGTGGCTTGATGGATATGCCTGCTTTTTTAACACAAAACGAAGAAAGAATGGCTCGACGACAACACCAGCTGGACTTACTGGAAGCTAGGGATCCTGCACAAGGTCCCTCTTATGGCCCTGGAATCGATGATACCATGTAAGTTTAAAAAAAAAATTACCTATGTGTAAACTACTTCTGAAACTTTAAACGCGTTTATCTCAAAACTGTCATTTCAGAGTCGGTGAGCAAGATTTCTCAGAGATGGCTCAACTAATCGGGCTGAAATTTTGACACAATCTTTTTAGATACATTCTTCAGGTATTGAACGAAGGAATAAGATGTACAAAATTTTTACTATTTTTTTTGGACAATTTAAAGCGAAAATTTTCATCGAAAACTAAAAATTTTTTTCAAATAGCCGCCATTTTGTTAAAAATGAAAATTTGTTTATTCCTTCGTTCAATACCTGCATTTATCTATCCTTTAAAAGAATTCACCTTTTTTTTTTATTTCAGATAATCCAAACCGACAAAATCGTGCTCACCGCCGAGCGCCTTTTTTTGGAGGTCGTTCAGGACATCATCTGCAGAGGCGGTGCACATCAATATTTTGACACGAGTAATACAAAATTATATTCTTCAAAGTGTGCTCTTTCAGAATTACTATTACTTGTACTTAGTAAATAAAAGCTGTGTCCACAAAAAAATCGTAAAAAAACCTTATTTTTGAGCCTCGCAACTGCGTATAACCCCTTAATATAATAAAGGTAAACCAAAGTCGATTTTCAAACTCTTAAGAAATGGACTAAAAAAATTATATTCGAAGATGTATTGTCAAGCTGCAACTTGCGTTGTGGTTTTATTTTAGCAAATTTTTAAACAGACAAAATACTGTTAAGTATTTTAATTTTTTATTTTTTTATTTTTTTTGTCTAATACAAATATCAAATAGATGTCACATTTGGAGTCTTTTCACCACCATCAGGCGATAACAAACAAGCCTCATTAAATAAGTTTCGAATAACAGTCAAGTTAAATTAATATCGTCGTTTTACCTGTAAATAAAACGCTATTAATTTACTTACCTACCTTATTCGAAGATTACTATTTATCTCTGCCTGGTATATTTTCGAATGAATAGTTCAACATAGATTGCGACATGCTACGGAAACTTAGAACAAAAGAAAATTGTATATTTTTATTGAGTACAGCGCCATCACATGGACAAATAGACAAACTAAAATCCCTGTGTTGTAATATTTCGACACACTTAGTTGAAGGTTTTTTATCTGGATGTGTAAATAAAAGAAATTAAAAAAAATTAATAGTAAATATCAACATCTTAAAATTGCCATAATCCTATAATGTGCATTTTTGTAATATTTCGACACATTTAGTGGAAGGTTTTTTATCTGGATGTGTAAACAAAAGACAAAAAAAAAGTAAATATCAACATCCTCTTCAAATTGCCATAATGCTATAATGTGCATTAGTCTGGGTCAAAATCTTGATACATGGTTAAAGATTTAACAAAGGCGTGACGTTGATTAGGCCAAATCATGAAGAAGTTAGAACAAAACGAAGAAAGTGATCTTGTTTTGGGACACCGAAACGAGGACAAAGAACCAGGATGTAAAAAGATGAAAAAGGAGCTGAAGAGAGCGGAAATGGATAATTATTAACGCATATTATACTAATCTGAAATATTTTGAATGGGAAAAGACTCTTAGCAAGATCTAAGAAAATTACTCCCTGAAATGTGAAATGTTATGTCTTTGCAAGTTCTCACCATTTGTAAGACGAGAAGGACCGGAAATTACATGACTGAGGATTTCTTCGGGACGATAACATGCCTAATTGTACCGTTTTAGGATATGTCTCCGATAATTCTTCGTCATTACAACTTCATCTGTAGTTCAGTTTCCCCGAAGAGGTCACCGAAACGTAGCCTGGCTAGAGATGATAATAGATCTACATCGGGCCCGTTTAAAACCCGATAAAAATGTCCTTGCAGCTCTTTGCTCTTCCCTATCTCCCTACGATCTGTAACATTAAGTACTGCAAGATTGCGCCAATTCTCTTTGCCTAGACGGAGTAAGTCCGTTATCAACTGTTACCACATCCCGGTGTACCTCCTCATTAACAGAGACAAGAGAGATTGCATTCCTCGCTATAATGGAGGGTCCTGGCATTTAAAATACCACGATCCCCACATTTCTGCGAGGTACAAAATCTCATCAATGATGAACTGGATGGTGCATTCGATATGCAGTTAACAATGTACGGACTCATCTATCCAGTTCATCCAGTTCAGTCTGAGTGCATCTAAGTACTACAAAGAAGTAGGTTAGGTCTGGTATGTATGACCCAATACGCTCCATGCCGATAGCAACAGTAATTTTACCGCGGTCGCAACCTTTTGCGAGGAGGTCATCTCACAGAAGGAGGCGGCGGAACGGGCCCGGGAGGACGATCTCCACTCGGACCTAATTTGCCACCGGCGAACCGGGCGACGGAGGCGCGCTTACTTGCGCCTCATGCCGCCCTGAGTGTGGCTGTGGGTGTGGCGCGAGGAGGCGCGTCCTCCCGCGTCCTGGTGTGCCTAGACGTTGCCTAATTGAGAGTTACCAGAAGGTGGTGCCCGCGCTTTTGCGGGCAGAAGCGCTAGGAGGGGTCCGGATGTCTTAATTAAGCTCTTCCTGGATTCCTCCTATTTTAAGCGCAGCATGGCACACCGTGTGGTTTTAGTCGGTCCGATTCCGACACACCGTTCTACTGAAAACCCCGGTGGGACGGCCCGAGGAGGTTTCCAAACGTTAAAAAAAAATGGTATGACCCAATCGTTGTAGGCCCGCTCCTTATTACCGCTAGGACGTCAGACTCTAATAGTTTTTTCAGACGATCAAAAAAACGTTTCTGTCGTCATAGCAGTGTACAACGTATAATGTACGATTTCCATGTTAGCAGTGCGATGTTGACTTCCCACTTACAATTAACAAGCCTGTCTCCCTTTGCATTTTTAGTACTAACTAATAGTCAACTGCTAATCAGCTGTAATTGAGAAATCCCGAGACATCTTAATAATCAAACAACTTCATTAGTATATCTATCATAATCGCCCACCGCTACTCATCCCTAAAAAAGATAAATTTGACAACTATCGGTCTGTCAGATGTCATTTCACAGGTTAAAAATGATTTTTACATTTCTGGAATCCATCCTGCGGAAAGTGATGTTTTCAACATTATTTTCCCTTTTTTAGAACTATAAGATAGAAATGTTGTACATAATATTGAATTAGTTAAAATAATAGTTCCTATTTCTGTGGCTTTAAAGATGTGGGTGTTTGGCTATGGATCTTTAGTATGGAAAGTAGATTTTAAGTTTGAAAGTAGGCTCGTAGGCTACATAAAAGGATATTATAGGAGATTTTATCAACACAGTATTGATCATCGTGGAGTACCAGAGAAGGTAAATTCTAATTACAGATATTAAGTTATTCAGTTAGTAAGTAAAACAACTAGACTAAGGAATTATGTCCGTACGCTATAATTTGTTTAATAATTATCGTATGTTGCCTTTTTGCATGATGTTTTATTGTCATTTTTGTACTAATCATGAAATTAATGAATATTATTATGAAATAAATGTAAATTCTTAATGTAATAAGCAAATAAAGTTTCAATTGAAATGAAATTCTTTAATCTGATGTAATGTCAATATAATTGTGATAATACTGCTGTAATTATATGGTGGAAGGTAGGTGGGATAGACTGGATTTGAAAGGCGGTGGACTAGGTCATATGAAGCATGCTAGAGCATGCATGTTGTTAGGGAGAGCCCTATGGCCAGCAGTGGACTGTGATAGGCTAAATGAAGATAATGATAATTATACCCATACATTCAGTGCTAAGACATACCATCTGCCAGTAAAGCAGGTTTGAAAATCCTACTTCAAAATATTAAAATGTTGATAAAACACATTCAATACCTTTGTTTACGTAACTGTTGTGTCACCTAAGAAAAAGATAATCTAATACTAACTTACCTTTGCTTATTTTTATGTTTGTTACTCATTAATTACTTAACCAGTAACAGGTAATTTTGCAAACATGGTCAGGGGTACAGAAAAGGACATAGTTAATTAATTATACTCCCAGAAAAAGTACTGTTCCTGAGGGATACATGAAAACTGAACTGAACTGAAGATGCTTGTATTATTGTTATCCTTGCTATCGTGTATTGTTTTCTTTGGACTCAAGTAAAAGAACCGACAAACTATCTAACTCTCTGCAGCATGAGTAGTAAAGTGGCAACAATATGTCTCTACCCATTTTGTCTCGTAGAGTATGTGGCCACTGTATATAAAGTATAAAATGCAATACTTCCTAAAATGTCTGTTGCAGTGAATTAAAACCAAGAAGCTAATCTTTAGTTTAATGTTCACAGTAAACATTTGAAACAGATGATAACTTGTAATCCCTCTTTGTACATGGGGGCAAAGTGTTTTCCAATGAATAGAAGTACTTTTGACTGGTTACAAATTTTTACTGCTACATATATACACACAAGTTTACTTTGCAGACTTTTCACAATGATACACCTGTAATATGACTTGTCATGTATGAGTGTAAATTACCACTTAAATAATTGAAATACTTCATAAATGTGAGAGTGGAAAATCTCTTGTGCTATAATAATTCTTAACATATGTTTTTAAATGTTCCAGCCTGGCCGTGTAGTGACACTCATTGAAAGCAGTGATCCTGACAGTGCAGTATGGGGTGTAGCTTACAAGATAAGAACAGAAGACATAGACGAAGTTACTAAACATTTAGACATTAGGGAAAAGAATGGGTATTCTAAGAAGACTGTTACATTCTATCCTCAGGATTTAAGCAATCACAAGCCGATTGATTTAACCCTATATGTTGCTATGGAGGAAAATGAATCATATGCCGGTAAGAAATTTAACAATGTCTATCTATTAGTAATAATTCCATGTACAATAGATTAAGTTAAATCTATTTGAGAAGAACCAGACAAGTTTATCATTTTATATCTTTTATCCACAAGAGACAGGTAGTGCAAAGCTCAGGTTACACTGGTTATTGCAAGTAATTAATTTAACACTTAATATTTACATTGCTATTATATTCAGACATTGCAAATACTATAGGTAGGTGCCCCTGTCTTGTTAAGAAGAAGTTTATTGACTACTTTCATTAGGCCAAACAAGCCAACAATTACTTTATGAAAAACAATTAATATGACCTTATTGAAATTATCATTTTATTTCAAAGTAAGTTTGTATGTTATTAGTAGAATAGTAATAGAATACTGAAGTTGAATAGCTTATAGCAGCATGCTTTGTTTTTACCACCAAATAACTTTACTATACATTAAAGAAAGACTTAATTGCACCAACACTGTATAAAATTGCATCAAGGGCAAGACGATAATGAATATGTTAATTATTGTTATTATTGTTATAGATGCTTATAAAATAGGACTATTCCAGCAGCATTTATATTATGTAAACTTCTACATGTTTTAATAATTGAAAGCATTTTTTTATAATATAGGAGAGATGGATCCCCTGATGGCAAAGGACAAGCCATCATAGAACATCTGTAATTAAAGAGTTGTAACTGCGGAGAGAGGAAAGGGGAAAAAAAGAGAGCGGAAGAGCGGAAAGCTTTTCTGTGAGGCCGTAGCATCGCACCGGTCGAGCCGGGCCATACGTGTACCTAAGTATGTCTCTACCTAAACTTTTACATGTAGTTTTTTCCAGGTCCAGCATCCATAGTAGATATAGCGAAACAAGTGGTATCATGCAACGGTCCCAGTGGTTCAAACAAAGAGTATGTGTACAATCTCGCAACTGCTATGAGATCGATTGCGCCCGGAGTTATAGATGAACATCTGTTTGCTCTAGAAGAGGCTGTTCGGAAAATGGACACTGAATTGTAATTTTTTTCACTGATTCATTATTATATTTATAATAACTACTAACTGAAAAAAAAAAACATTGCAACTACCATTGCTACTTAATTACGTGATATATATATAATAATATATTGTTTTAAACTTCGCTAATATTATTTATACAGTGAAAGTGGCAAGGTTGCGGCTATGTATATATGAACCTGAGTATGTATGATGCTTCTTTGTCACACCGTAGAGCCTAGACTGCAAAAAAAGGTCGTTGACCCATGCTTATTTAGTAGACGATAAATGTTAAGAAATACCATAAGACATACAGACTAACTTTTTAATTTCGTTTATAAGATTGCAAGTACATAGTTTGTTATTGGATTAAAGTAATACGCAATGTGATGTGCAAATCTTAGTGATGTTTGCTCAATGATAATGTGTTTATCACCTCTAAATCTGAAGACTAGACGTCGCCGTTGACTTTGTCAAGGTCAATACGAAAATGAGTTATTTATTATACGGACTGTTAATACAATTGTCAGAACTAATTTGCACATAATTACTTAGTTGCTACAGTCGCTATTTATTTGTATTTAATGACTGAACCGTGTATGCAAGTATACAAATACTATATATGTGTGTAGTAACACATAAATGTTAATACGTTATAACGTGTCTCAAGTGTTAAATGTAATTCTCACTTTCCCTACGCACTGTTCTTCACTCCTGGTAGGTGATTCATGATGTTTACTGCACATATAAAGAAATATGTCATTATATGTACAGTAAACATTATAGCTACTTGTACGTTTATACATACATATGTACATAAGTATTCACATAAAATGTGTTTAAATATGTTTAAAATTATTTTTTTGAACTCATTGTATAGTATCAATCAGTATATATATATATATATATATATATATATATATATATATATATATATATATATATATATATATATAATAAATAGATATATATATCTATTTTTGACTGGCCTGTTCTAGTGGGTTGTGGTCCTGACTACTGGAACAAGAGGTCGTGGGTTCAATTTTTGCAGAAAAATGCGATCCAAATAGTAGTCCGCAGTCTGAGTGTTCTTTGTGTCCGTTGTTTGTATGTTTGTCAAATATCTTGTGAGACTGGAATTCCTCTATGCAGGAATTTAAAAAACAATAATAAAGTTGTCACTGTACCTAATATGTTTACTTTTCAGTGTCAAGTTTAGAAAACGGTAGTCTTTTATTTGAAAACACGACGTTACTATTAGTTTTATAAACTATAAGAAATTTATTATATTAAAAATATAATAAGGTATAGCTATCTACAAATGTATCCAAAATATTGTACGTGTACTTGCTGTTTATTACTATTACGTGTTAAAACGTTCCTAGGTACATTGTTTGGTTCACTTAATTTACGACAAAGACGTGTCACTGAATTAGTCTCAGTTACGCAAATAATGTAGATACGATGAAATATAAAGTTTTTTGGCTTCTTGCAAGACTAATAAAAACGTGTTTACCTCGGTGGAGTAGAATGGGTTCACCTCATCTCTTCACGTGGGTGTCTTATATAAGTGGGCGTCTAAGACGTGCGTGTAAAGCTATGTTCCAGGACTGTATACATTCATACATTCTCTCTCTTATATGCACACACTTAATGTTAAATGTGTGTGAAATCTTCAGATTGATTTATCATATAAATATCTTAAATTTGTTTGTCATTCTCAAAATTTATAATTATTTATTACATTAAGATGGCAAAAAAGCATATGACCCACTTACATGTAAACGACCATCGTAGAACCTACACCTGCAAAACTAAAGTTGTCACGCAAGCTTTGCCGATCCTGCAGCTGTTTTGATTTTGTATGTAAATACTGCGTGTTTTAGTATTACAGCCAGGTATGTATGTTGTATTGTATGTTTGACATTAATTCAGGCCACAAGATTGTTAACAATTTTAATGTTCTTATATATAATCTAATATAATGATATCTATTAAAATTATATTACAATACAATATTGCTGACGCCGAAAGTAATTTTGTCATTAATAACTACTATTTAATTTGATTGAAATGACTGCCAAATCAGTAAATGCGTCAAACAACTTACGATTATCAATTGTACAATCAATAAAAAATATATGTATGCGTTATTTTATTTTAATAATAAAAAGAAAATAACTGTGATATGTGCAATTTTATATTTATATTGTTAAAATATAAATTATGTGATATGAATGTAGTGTTTTATTTTTTTCATAATAAAAACAAATTTTTCAAAACATAATAAATTTATTAAGAAAATATTTGGTTTCAAGGCTCACTAGCGATCTTTTCTAAGTATAATACTTACAGGATGTACGACATTAATATTATGCTGTAGTCAATATTATTTCTAGATAATGACATCACCCATAAATGTGATAAAAGTTGGTTCAGCCGGGGAGGAAAATCAACAGGATATGTTAATCAATACCAACCAAGGCACATAGAATAACAATATTACAATTTTTTAGAGTTTCGTGCACAAGTATTAAAATTAAAATGTATACGGTTCATTCATAGATTAAAACATTATAACACAACATTTGAAAAATATTTCATAAATAAATAAAAAAAGTAAAAACAAAAATAAACAAGAAAAGACCGTTTACAGTTTGATTAAATATAGAGATTGTTCAGAAACAAGTAAAATCTACTTATAAAAGACTTAATGAACAAGTTATATTATTTTGTAACACAATTTGCCGTATAGGGAGTGTCACATGGCACTTAGTTTTATCAGCTAGTGATAACCTAACCAATTCATAACGATAAAAAACAGAGGAAGACTGGCCTTAATTATATTGATATAAATAAATCTATCGGTTTATTCCTTTTCGTAAAAGATTACAGAAATGACGTCAGGCTTCTAATAATCTTTGGCTGGTCTGCAGTATTTGCAGAATATTTTCAATATCACATCAATGTTACAATATGTCAGTATACTATTTATCTTTCTTACGGCCTAGCAACTTATCAAGGAAACTGCGTTTTCTCTTCACTTTCTTAGGTTTTTTGTTGTTCTCCAAATTCTCACCTTCTACTGTCATCTTTTGAATCAGTTCTGGCATACTTAAATCTACAGCTATCGGTTTCTTCTTGGCTGATTCTCTACTTATTTGTCTTTGAATATTCGATAGCTCAGGTACCTGATCCTGTTTTTCTTCTAATTCAGTTTGAGATGTTTTCGAATCATTCTCGTTCGAGGCTCCAACACAACTTAAAGATGCAGTTCCATTCTCTAGGATTTCCGTTTTAATTTGTTCAGGTTCCTCACGAGGTTTTTCAACAGAATTTTCACTCACACCTGCGGAAACTGGGTTTATATCCTCTTTCTTTTCAAACACGTCATCCTCAGTTTTGTCATCGTTCATTTTCTTATCAGCACTATCAATACTGTCGGCCACACTAGAACTAGATTTAGGTACAGACGCTACAACTCTAGGTTTAGTCGGAGGCAATTGCCAGTCAACGGGCTTACGTTGAGGTGAATATCTCTTCAGCAGTTCTTCAAACAGCTTCTGTTGTTCAATTTTAGTCGGAGACTCATTATTATTTGTTAAACTTAGGTGTCTCGTCGTCTCCGCATTTTGTTTAACTTCAACACCGTCAACTACTGTTGGCCCGAGATCCAGAACTACTTTGCGTGCTGGTGTTGGAGTCGAGTAAGGTTCGGCGAAGGGGAATTTATATAAATTGGGGCTCTCAATCTTGTATTTGACAGGTGAACTGTTGACTGGCATAGAAGCCCGTGTCCCGCTGCGGTTGAAAGGGCTGTTTGTACTTGGTTCATGCAAATTTGAAGTCATGAAGTCTCGTCGAAGTTTTGACAGACGCCGAGTCCTGTCAGTCATGGTATGTCTGTATTCCACATCGTCACTTTGATTCAATTCTGATGTAAAGTTATCGGAGTACTTCCTCGGTCGAAAGTCGAAATCTCGTTCGTCCGTCCTTGATTCCCTCATGCTGGAGTATCCAGGAGTATTACGTTTGAAATTGGACGTCGTTTTCCCGTGGTTGGAGGTAATGATCGGTTCCACTTCCTTATAGCTCGGCACCAAGTTAGTGGGCGACGCCGGTGGTAAAAACACGGTGTCGTGTTTGTCGAACACTTCGCGGCGCTGACTGAACTGATCCACGCCGATCATTTCCCGCGACTTAACACTCATCGTAGGCGATTTGGCCGTCATTTCCGTTCAATTACAAACCGCAACACTTTGTTATTGATACTATTTTCCTGTAAACACTGTATTTCTATTTTTGTACGACGCACATTATGACTTCACCGGTAACATCGCGGCTATAACAGTACACGTCTATATGTTAAATTGGACAATAAAGGTGGCACGGTCGTCCGCATAAGGCGAGCCGTTCGCGATATGTGTCGAGTGATCAATAGAGTGGATTCGATAAGATACGGGCGTTGTACACCGCGCCACTTTAGCTATTTCTTTATCTTTCAGCAGTCGAAACAGTTGAGTAAATATAACCGACTGAACACAATCGTGTACGTAATTAATGGCAAAGCGAGTGAAAGCGTGCGAGGCAACAACCGATCGCCGACCGCCTCATTATATAATGAATATTAAAACGAATGTCCAAAATTCGGTGAAATGACTTAACACTCTTGTTAGAATTTGTAGAATGCCAATTTGTGTATTCAAACTGTTAGTTTCATAATGTCAATATTTACTCAGAGATTATTCTTTATCACTTATATTCAGTCATTAGATAATTGGTAATTGAATAGAAACTAGATTCTCACATACGAGCACACTTTTAACCACGTCCTGAATGTAGAAATTTAATTAGCATTGCACTCGCCTAAAGATCACACTCGAATGCTGCTTGGCTATCTATATGTTTACCTCACACGAGTTTTGTTCAAAGAACCGTTAGAACTAAAATTGTTGAAGTTGTTTGCGTTCACTGTGAGAAATATTTGAGCTATACAATGGATTCAGAACACAATTCAACTCTGTTCCACTTTTTGCTATAATCAAGAGTTTTTTAATTCCAACGTGACTCATAATGCTATTAACACACGACAGATATTCTTTAAGAACAAATTCCTAGAATTCACTTAAAAATGTTTAGTCTTGACGCTGATTATTATATGTATACAACAAACCAATATTATTAACCATTACGTTTGGAAAAACAAATAAGAACACACACGTAAAAGGTTAAGTTTATATCACCCTTTACTTTTGACGGGAGGAAAATAGATCTTAGACTAAATTTAGACGGGTTCATGGTACGATAGAAGCGTTAGTAATTAAAAGTGTGGAATTTCGCTCTGATTCAACGTTTATTAGACGGATATTTACCGAATCGTGAAGATTTTTGTGGCAATTATTTGTATGTTAGTACTAGCTCCTGCTTATTGAGTAGTGCGTAGTTAGTACCAAGTAAATAAGTGCCCATAAGGACTGTCTGAATGTCATAGGTAGCTTAAAGTCAGGGCCGTCTTAGTTTATTAGATCTCTATTAAATAACTCGAATGAGACAAATTACCACGTTACCTTTTAAAGCCAGTTGATTTATTTACAATACCTTTTTTGTCGTCTCCATTCTCGCTCCGTATTACGAAACTAAGTAATGTGTAGGCAAGTCGAGTGTTTGATGCAGATGTGAAATACTGAATTAAAAACATTAATTCAGTATTCTTAAAATACAAAATACCAAAACTAAACACAAGACTCAAAATACAAACAAATAGGTAATTAAAAGCATTTAATTCAGTATTTGTTTGTATTTTGTGTCTGGTGTCGTAATGATCTAATGCTTAAGATTGTTTGATCAATCCTTTATAAAAATCTTATTATGATGTAGATTTTCTTTATTATAAAGACTGGTACTCCGCTGGTAACAAACAAATTCATTGTTAGATAATCTAAACTATTTATCTCAAGAATTGTAATCACTTTTAGGAACAAAGTAGAATGAATAATATATTAAATAATTTATCTTTTAAATTAAAGATATCATATTGTGTCAGTATCGAAATCTTTTTAATTTCCAAGTGTACCTAAGTAGATAACAATTGCTGCATTTAGGCATTTTTATAGGCTTGAAAAACTGAATTAATCCATATTTCTTAGTCGTGTTTTGTGCAACTTAAACAAAAATGCAAATTCTAATACCTACATATATTAAATAATTGAAAAGCATTTTGGTAATTCCTGTACAATATGTAAAGGAACTATATTATATCGATAAATTAGTTAGAGGAGCAGGATTACACCTTTTGTAGTTAAAAACTGTAACGTTAAAAATATGAGCTGGAAATACATATTTAACATATTCTCCGTGGTTGATTCTTTAATTCGGGTATTTTCTTTCTAAAGACGAAAACCGTATTTCATTTTATATTCTTTAAAACAATATGTTAATTATATTATGTGAACAGGTCTACAGTGACGGCCGACCTCGTGCAAATAAAATGGCTACTAGTCCCACACAGGCGAATAACAGACGAGATGGGTTCAGTGAAAACTTTTTGTAGAAACTTCCTAAATAATCACAATTTTTATTGAATCTACTTACCAATAAACTACCGTGTACCTAACACACGGTATTTCATTGATAAAATAAAAAAATAATACTTCCCGGAGTTGGGACACCCAATCTCTGTCGTATAAGGCGACTAAGGGACTTGTTATCTATGATAATTAAGCGCCCATATTTTGAAATTATGATTTTCAAAATATGGGCGCTTAATACTATACAGAGGAGTATTAAGCGCCCATATTTTGCATGTACGCATGTACGTGTAAAGTACCAATAAAATAGGTGAAACAGAGAATATGAAGCAACAATGATTCCAATAATAATATAAAAAATGTAAAAAGAATATATGGTAGCGCGATCCCGCGGATATCCCAAAATACTCCTGCATTGTGCAAGCAGTACTACTCACCTACTTACATACATTTAGAAGTCGTTGTATGTTAAGATATGTTGCAACGTGTTTTTATGCACTCTGTCCTATTGTTCAAGGTGTGTCGAACATGTTATGACCAATGGTATTTCGTTTAACAAAGGAGTAGCTAATTGATTAATCACATCTGCTAATGAGGCCTTGAACGAGATTAGGTTTAACATGCATTAGTCATAGACTATTAGATGTGATGGCCGTAATCAGGTAGATATTTTTATTACATGTGAAAAAGTTGTAATGTCATTACGACAACGAAGAACATATCGGGCCCAGATTCTTATTAGTGATAAGTTATTAGTCTTTATTTTCACTATCATCCTCACTATCAGTATGTAATTTTAAAAGTTTTCCCTAACTCTCAACGTTTTTATTGTAACATCGTGATCATTTAGAACCCTAATTGTTAGATCCCATCACCTCAAACTGTGATGAAAATTAATCTACACAAATAATATTTTCTTTTAAACTAATAAATTTTATAGACATGTCATGTTAATTGCAACTTTACCGTTTCCATGTTTTAACTAATAAAGAGGATCTATAGAGGACGCCTGCAATCATCATACGTAGAAGTCAGTCTAAAAACTCAAATAGAAAACCTTCGATTCCTTAACATTCTTTCTAAGGTGTGTTAGGCACAGCGACTGAAAAATTAACTTTAAACTATGAAATATCACTGTCAAAGGTTATCACACTGCAGTGCTAAACAGAGATTACGCTTATTAAGCTATGCTTGATAGTAGGATTATTGTATCTAATGACAATAGAATAAAATGGTTGTACCGACCGAAATATCAATGATATATATGTATGTACATATATGAATGTAATGTATATAATATCCGTATCGCTTTATGCAATTACGCCCAAGGTTTAATACAGATAAAGAGGCAAAGTACTTATAGATAGCAATGTATTATTAAAAACAACGGGGAAAGAAATTCTACAGATGTAGAATCGTTGAACCATGCCTCTAAGACGACCCTAATGTAGTCCATTAGTGGAATATTGTTATAAAACGCGAAGGTCGAGATGTCCAACAATACGGTGATCTCATTGACGTTTAATTTGCATATACATTTGGGGTTTGGCTTATGCTTTTGTGGCCATGGCTGTTCACGCCTACGTTCAAATTCCAAACAAGACAAAATGGTGCAATTCATTGTTGTTAATTATAATATTTTATTTCTTATTACTGTGTTCTTAAGTGAAGGTTTGTTTACTTTCGTTAATTGCAACGCAAAAGTCTATTTAAAGGTAGGTATAATTCCACAGCATCAATAAGACTGGGAGAGTACCTATGTTAAAATTAAAGTTTGTTGTTCTCGTGACAGCTACTGCACTTTTATTAACGCTATTCTATCAGTACTGTACGAGTACAGTTAAGATCTGATAACAGTTACCTACTAAGCTTGTGCTCGTCTTGATGGTATAGTTTCTGTGCCTGCTACTGTCTGAGGTGGAATCCTTATGTTTTAGTAATAGAGATTTTGGTATCCTGATAAGCAGTTTTATGTTTTGTCCTCACAAATGAAACAACATCAAGGTACTAAATAAAACAGGTACGCTTAAAATGCTTTTGTGAGACACTGGTGTCCTTAATAAATGTTTGTATTACTGTGTTCAATACAATACCTTTAGATATGTATAAATTATTTCAGACGAGGCAGGAATACGTATTAGATATACGAGTTTTCCGATTTCCTTATTCATACAAACATATGCCCACGCCTTTATCCCCTAAGCAGTAGGCAGAAGTGTATTAAGTATCTACATGTTGCCAATTAGAATTTGGTCCAACTGACGTAATAGGAGCAAGCCTATTGCCATTAACCAGGCCCTGTATGACTGTATACATAGTGTCTGATAGAAAACAGTCCGATTCTTTAGTCGGCTTTTACGACGCCCATGGGAAGAGGGGTTGTCTTCATTCTACTCACTATTCACTATATTCTACTTTTTTATTCTGCTACTTATTCATATGCGAAGTTAGTTTGTCAATATTTAAACTTATGACCATAAAAGCTAACAGACTACTACCATTAGTTCTGTGGGTATGACTAATCTTTTATATACGTGTTTAGAATCTAATGCTTACCCAACCGGAACTTCAGGTGTCAATGATCCTTAATTTTAGTCTCCTAACTTTTATATCCCCCTTGTTACTACGCCGCTAGAAATTCTTTATAGATAAGATATTCTGTGCTATATGTGTATAATCTTACTACTTGAACGGATGAAAGGATCGGGATAAAATTGAAACAAAGATTATAGATTAGATCAAAGTATTTTTATATAGGCAAAAGTGTATGTACGGTTCATATTTTTCAAAACAAGTCGAGGGCCCTGGTGAAGTCATTTCTTGTCAGGAATCATTCCTAACATGGGAGTTGTCTTGTTGTCCCCAATCCTTAGACCTCAACTTAGCTTACCATCACGCACGTTGAAGTCATACTGACGGTCATATTGAAAAGAAAAAAAAATAACTAGGGCAGTATATTTTTAACTGTTCTCATTATTATTATTCTCTTTATTTTACTTTAAAAACATAAATATTTTTTTTAATTAAAAATATCAGAATACTACACTTAGTTATGTCTGTGCAAGTACCCACCATTTGCAAGACGAAAGCAACCAGAAATGATATGCCTGAGGGTTTCTCCGAAGCAATGACAATAAATTATTATTTTCTTTATTCAACTTAAACAATTAATTATTATCATTATACTGGATCTAGGTTACTAGTATTTTTGGCTTGGCACAAGAAAACCTACCAGTAACCTAAGTAAAGACACTCGTGCAGGGGGATTTATTTTTATACATGACAAAGATGATAATAATATATGATTATTATGAACGTAATGCAGTTTGTCATGTTTTGTTGTTGATAAAATTATTGAACTTAGTCCTCTTTAATGTCTTAATCATGATAATCAATAATTAAGTAGTTTGAGAACCTTGGATTTCTAGTTAACTATTTTCATATTTCGTATTAGTTTTAAAATAAGAAACAATTTTAAAACTAATACGAAATATGAACCATAAACTTGAAATGGTAGTTTTACTCTCTAAAGTCTCTAAACGTTGCCCCTGATCCCAAACTAAGCAGACCTTGTAGATTGCTGATAATCATACATAGATACATATTCACACATAATAGAATAAATTATCATGCTCATAGCGGAATTATTTATGCTGGGTGGGAACCCACGACCTCTGGCTTAGCAGTCAGTCATGCAACAAATGGTCAGTCACACAATACATTTTCTATCGTGCGAGAGCAATGCGGCATGTATTGCCCGGCTCGACCGGAATATTAGGACGGCCTCACAGAAAACCGGCTGTTAAACAATGCTTGCATTGTGTGACCGAGTGAGTGAGGTTACCCAAGTATCCATTAATTAAGTATCTCACTTATATCAATTTATTTTTATGTTTATTCTTGCCTATCACACTATCAAATATCACTATCACAATCCTTTACATCTTGCGGCAATTTATTGTACAAGAGTTTTTGCCAGCTGTAATAAATATCAAGCTGTCTTAGGTTTAGTTATTTCGTATAGTAGTTTCGGAGGAGTGATATTGAAAGTGGAATAAGACAATTATTTTATTTTGAGTTCTTTATAACCTTTTTAAATTACTTACATTAGCTGATCCCAATATGTCTATAAGATATTTTAGATGAGATTTTGTTTAGCGAGGTTTACTTTGTTGTACATTTCTTAAATAAATAATCCCAACGCGTTGGTTTGCAAATCGTGATCAAATACTCGTCTTTCTTTCTGTTCATTCCAAATAGTGCCAGCGGTGTGCGTGACAAGCAAACCGACATATGCAATTTTATAATTAGTGGAACGTGATCTGAAAATTTTGTAAATATTTAAACAAAGTCTTCTTGAACAAAGATATACAAATCTTACTATTTTAATGAACATAATGGGTGAATGTTCCTACCTACATTATATATTATTGGATTATATATTATTTCACATAGCAATATATTATAATATATCTTATAATATTTACTTAGGGGCTGTAACGTTTAGACTAACACTATTATACTAACTAACAAGTATCATTGTCATAAAGAAGGTATGCCATAACTTACCATAGAATATCTAACTACTAAACGGAAATGGTACGAAATGGAATCTGTCCAGGTTTTCCACTATACTAACATAAAATGACGACCTAAACTAACTGACGACCTTTTGAATTCATGTAGTGAAGTGAACTAAATTAAAAACAGATAGTTCGTGAAATGTAGTGTCAGTGTTAATGATAAAGGAAGTGTGAACTATGTGCTTCCCTTAAAAGAGACGATAAGAACGGTGCTGACACACTTCTTAAAGACATTAATATCTTTTTATTTCTAACTGGCTTGTTAGTCTAGTGGTTAATGACCTAACTGATGAGGACAAATAATGGTGTCATGAGCATGACTATTTGTTCTGTATCTGGGTGTAATTTACCTATGTGGGTCACACGTTTTTAGTATAGGCCAGTAAGAAAAGCAGCCGATGTAAAATTTTATTTATATTTCGAATTAGAAACTCTTTGAGAATGTGTAGATGTGTAATGAATCATGTAATATGTCATTTGTTTTACAAATTGGCGGCAATTTCAAAAGTGTCTGTCGTGCATCGAAATGGATGAGACTTGAGAAAATTTTCGCTCAACGACTACGACTTTCGTTGCGGTCTTACTCAACAAACTTCGATTAGCATTTCATTTCGAAGCCCCATCTCATGCCACTGTTTACAACTGGTTTAATGAGTTTAAACGTGGTCGAAGCAAACTGACTGATGATTCTCTAGAGGTATGTTCTTCTACGGCGACAACTGAAGATAAAGTGATTGCTGTGTAGCTAATGATAGAAGCTGATAGAAGGGTAACATATAAACAGATTCGGGCAGCAGGACTGTTACTGCAGATTGGTATGTATATAATTTTATACCAGTTGTCTTGGAAATTGTTAGACACAAGTCAGTAGAGCCCAAGAAGTAGGATCCTCCTCCACCATTCCTTTTGGAATAAAACTGCCGTGCGCAAAATGTTTTAACAGGAAAATTACAGTAAAATACAGTATAATTATATACAGGACTTGATATTATTGTATACTTCCTGTAGCAAATCCATATGTACATAGGTAGGTAAAAAGTTTATTAACTAATAAATAAATATATAAGTTTATTCCCTATGCTATGGAAGCCCTTGAGACTTGGACCACACTTTATCCAGATACCGATCTGCCCACAAGTCCTGGAGCGCAGAGGGGTTGGGATGACGTGTCTGGGGCTCACATCCTCGCTTGTTTGCGCAGCGGAGCGTCCGGAGTCGAGTTGGCTCGGCTCAATGCCGTCTCTGAGCCGGAGTCAGGTGCCTGTCTGCATGCCCTACCATCCCCTAACTTGGGCACGCTGTTGGACGACGACTCCCTTAGGGTGGCAGCCGGACTCCGACTTGGCTGCGCTGTTTGCGAACCCCATACTTGCGTTTGTGGCGCAAAGGTGGAGGCAAATGGTCTGCATGGGCTAAGTTGTACCCGAAGTGCCGGACGAGGACCGCGACACTACTCCATTAACGACTTATTAAGAAGGGCGCTCGTTTCCGCGGATATCCCCTGCGTCTTGGAGCCCCCTGGCCTGTCGCGATCCGACGGGAAACGGCCTGACGGACTCACCCTCGTCCCATGGCGGAGAGGTCGCTCTCTGATATGGGACGCTACTTGCGTCTGTACCTATGCGTCCTGTCACCTCGCTGCTACTCTGAGGGCGGCCGGTTCGGCGGCCGAGTCAGCGGCATTGGGGAAACACAGAAAATACGCAGCCCTGGAGGACGCGGGGTATGACTTCGTCCCGTTCGCCGTGGAGACGGCAGGTCCGTGGGGCTCTGAGGCCAAAAGGTTCGTGGCTGAGTTGGGGCGCCGACTGCGGAGTAGGGGACGGGACCCACGCTCTGCTCAATACCTGACCCAAAACATCGCTATATGCGTACAACGGGGAAACGCCGCCAGCGTCATGGGTACGTTTGGTCGAGGGGACGCCTTATTATAATTTAATTTTAAATGTAAGTTTTTCTGCTTATTTATATATGTAATAAAAAAAAAAGTTATATTTTTATATGAATATTTTATAGTCCAAGACTGCCACTAGATTAATGTGCACTGGTAAAAACTAGTAATAAAGTCGGCATGTGCTTGTTATGATAAATAATCAAAAAATGTAGTAAAAGACTGCATTATAACCTCTCAATTGTCACGGCCATCTTGCGCGAAATGTCACCACTGGCAGCGGCATGGCGACGGGTGTGAGCGATATTGACTAATTGCGATTAAAATGCTTTTATCTCAAAAACTTGCCATCGGAACTAATTTTAACACACATATTTTTAATTTTAAACGTCTGTAGATTAATCTAGCATGATTATTTAAGGAAATTAAATAATTTTAAGTACTATAAATCTGGTTCAAAGTTACAGTAAATTACTTCTTACCGAAATTTTTGATAAATATCATGTAAAAAAAAAATTAGACCAATATTTGAATGAGTTAAAATTTATTTACATTAAATAATAGTATAAAAATATAAAAACAATACAAAAATGAATATCACCAATACATTTTTTTCATATTCAAGCCCTCAAAAGATCTTATCGATTCTTGGGACTGACTGTGTTGGACAAAAGAAGGGTGATTTATATTCTCGATTTCTGAGAACATGTGGTGTCAAAACACTTAAAACTAATAGCTATTATTAAAGTTTGGTTCTTGAACATACCACAGTAAAATATAAAGAGCTCGGTGAAATGTCTTTCTTAATATTTGTAGACAATAAACAAACCACGCAACAATAACAGAAAAAAGAAGTCCTCTCGAAAATAGCAATTTTGAGTGACTTTTGTTGTTTTTTTTTCTTTGTGTAATTTAAATTACACAACACGAAAGACATAAGAGTAAAATCGTAAACGAAAAAGGGCACAGTATTATACAAAAACTTAAAAATAAATTAATAACAAAATTAACAACTTCAGTACAAAAAGTGCTGTTACGAGTGAGGTTAGTATGGATATGGCTTCAGAGTAATATCACACCTGAATTTTGTAGTGTATTGTAACAACATTTTATTGTGGTTATAAATGTAATTTAATATAAAAATATGTTATTCAAATTCAATATCTTTTTTCAATATAAAATATAAAAATATAAAAAAATTTAAATGAATAAAAATGAAAATATTCTATCTGTGAAAGAAAGAGAAAAAAAGAAAGGCCATATCAATTATTACTTGATAGATTTATGTATATTCACAAAGCAAGGCATCATACAAACAGCCTTTTTGCAACCTACGCAAAATGTTTGCACCCGTTTTTTGCACAAAGCACAATGGCGTCGTAGCCGGCCGCTTTTTCCTGGCAGAAACGGGTATTCGTTTAGATGGTGTTTGTGAACTACATAAATTCTATCCTCAATAACTGCAGGCGCGACTACAGAAGGAGAGTGTTTTTCTAAAATGGATTTAATAAGGGCTGTACGAAAACTACGATGAGTAAAAGATGAAGTGGAATGTTTTACAAGAATAAAAGAATTTAGAACAGAGACATTTAAAAGCCTACGGAAAAACTTCTTGTACCAAATCCTGGTTCTCTTTCTTTCTATAGGGTACATAGACAACATTTGATCTTTTTTATCTACACCACCCATCATAATATTATAGTCTAATATTAAGATGGGTTTTGTAGATCCATGGACACTATTAACTGCATTCCCATGGTACGTCGAGATCATTGCAATGCGATTAGAATCTCGCCATACCATGAGATCGATGTCTCCCGATGTAAAACCAGTAATCTGGCCAGGACGCATATTTGCCTTCGTTAGATTACTTAGAGCGTCGGGCACAAACTGACGGTTGGTTCTGAGTGTGCCAACACAGTCAAACCCTATAGATTTTAATTTACGCGCAAGCGCTGGTGAATTATAAAAGTTGTCCATCCATAGGGTATGCCCCCTATTTTCTAGACCGTTAGTAAGTTTGAGTACTATTGCGGGTATAAATGCTTCTAAAGGGCTTTTGTCAGTCTGTGTATTCTGTACTTTTTTATGGGCATGTACTTCAAATCGCCATAAGTATCCTGTCTGTGACTCGCAAATTTCATAAGTTTTAATTCCTACTCTTGCGGCCTTGCCTGGAATAAATTGATTTATGTCCAACCAGCCATTCCACTGCAGGAGAGACTCATCTAAGGCAATATTTTGACTTAAATTGTACAATTTCTGAAATTTATTATTAAGATGTGATATTACCGGCTGAATTTTGTATAATTTTGCTGCAGAAGCATCCAGATCTAGTGTACACATGGCTCCATTATCATTGAAATGTAGACATTTCGAAAGTAACTGAAATCGTCTTAAAGACATATGTGCACTAAAACCGGGCGTATAGAATATGTCAGGACTAGAACTCCAGTACTCTTCTATTTTTGTTTTAATGACAACTCCCATTGCCAAAACCACAGCAAAATAAACATAAAGTTCATCAGAAGTCGTGTCCCTCCAATCGCAGATGCGACTTTGTGGGTGGAGATTATTATTTAGCAGCATTTGTAGCGCTAGCTCCTGAGCATATCTATTGGTTTCTGCAGCAATGTACTCCATAAATTGTCGATCCCATATGGCAGTAAAAGTGTCAAGGGGATCGACAAACGGAGATGTTGGACCACAGTTAATGTTTGAAAACGTTTCCCTTCTCAATTCAGGCGGAATTTGAGCTTGTGGAAACGCTGTCCAGTCAAAATTAAAAAAACCATGTGGCTGATATGTGTCTGAAGTAGCAGTCGTCTCGTAATGATCTACATTCATATCGTGGTCATCAGGATCTGTTGGTGTATCCATGTTGCTTAGGTAGGTTCTTGGGATTACGGGAGCCATGACCTCTTCCTCGTCACTTTCTTCTGATTCACTACCTGATTAAATTAAAAAAAACTAGATACAGTCCTCGTCTGTCACGAACCTTATTGTAGACAAATATAGTAAATATTTACCAAGATTATAAAGGAAAGTGTAAATTTCATTATCCTGAAGACCTCGGTGGTGAACGGTGCGAGGAGGGCTTATGTTTTGTGGCGTACTGTCAGGATTCTTGTCTGGAACACATTCTAGGAACCTAGAAATGAATATACGACTTATTATTGCACACACAGTACTAATACATCCGAAAGTAAGCTACTTACACTTCAGGAGAGGGTGGTATAACTAATGATGTTTCAAGTTCAATTTCTTGAACATCATCATCTATAAAATCATGTACAGGATTGGGCTGCGTAAGTCCTGAACCCTCAGCTACTGCCATTTCGGGTAGCAGCCTAGAAACTGTATTTGATGGACCAGCGCATCTAAAATCAAATACACATTTAAAAATAATTTGTTAAAGTAGTCAAAGTTCATTTAAAAGTGACAACTTGCGCAAAGTTATTTCCAAAAGTAATTATGACATGGCACTGCGTATTATTATTACAATATTTACTTTACACTAGTTACAGAGAAATTACTTACGGGCTCCAAGCGCGCTTTCTTCTTGTGTGTAGAGGCGTTTCTAGTGGGTGGCCAGTCGGTAATGCATCAATATTAACCAAGTTCAATCTACAAATGAAAACAGAATTGTTATGATAAATAATCAAAAAATGTAGTAAAAGACTGCATTATAAAGATGGCAAGAAAACAATGTCCATTATCTGACAATAATGGCCAGGTCAAACAAGACACTTGAATAAAACCCACGATATAAAGCGTAATAAATGTGCAGTCAAGAAATTGTTTAATATGCAATATAAATTCACAGCAGCTTATTTCTGATTGGGTTACACGTTTTTGTTCGTATTTTAAATGTCAATAAGTATATATAGGACACATCTTTCTTCTTCTTCTATTTTCTCCGAATCGAAGGTATAAATTCCCACTATGGTATAGTGTTTCTCATGGAAGTAAAATTACCAGAATTTTATTGGAACGGTTTGGTGATTTGAGAGGGATTAATAGTTTTTTGCATGTTGTTAGACATCTGTAACGTCTTACGAGCCAAGAGACAGTGACTGTTACATTATTTAATTACTATAAATGGGATATGAAATTAAGTTACATGAAGTAGGCAAGTGAACAGGTAAGCAACACAAGCGCAGTTGCGATATAATAATAAGATAACAAATGCAAGGGGCTACGTACTTTTGCTGTTATTTAACTATAGGTAATTATCCGTTTACCTTCATCTTTGTCAGTAGCATAAAATGAAGGGTTGCAGCTTAATTTAAACTTTTAGGTTTAAATATCGGCGATTAAGTCACTTTTAGCGAATCCACCCATGCTATGATATCGAAACTGTAATATAAATTCTATTTGTAAAATTAAGCTTCAAGTCCAAGTTATGAAATCTTCCTAACAATACCTAATCAAATAACTGGTTTGACTTTAGATTTCTTGATAATGCAGGTGATCCTAATTTTATATAAATCATGTGACTGTTTCCATTACAAGAAATATAACAAAGTTATTATTTTCGAATAAATTTATACTTAGATAATTACGATATGTTCTTATCGCGATAAAGTATTGATAAGCTTGCTTGATAAAATGTTAAGGTTATGCAATTGGAGCACTTTGATAAATAGTTTGTAATAATATGATCTAGAATAATTAGTCACGTAGGTATAGACACGTTGTATATTGCTTTGCTTTAGAATAGTAGCACTTTAGTAGACAAAATGGGTGGGTAGATGGACGGTCTTTAGGACTCCAGATTTATCAACAGATTTTATACCTCTTTCGGCTAGTCAAAAAAAGGGAGGTAGGCTACGGACGTCCAGCAGTTTCGCACAGGTTTCTAAATGATAATAATGTCTTAATCATGCACTCGAAAATGACTTTTGCTCAGAATATATGTATGTTCATATATCTAACTCTGCAGGCTCTCTATCTGACCAATCTACCTGCCAAGCGTGCAGAGTAAGAGAAGTAAATAAGAGTCTAATTAGTTTAGTAATGTTTTTGATGTTAAGTCAATTGCGAGAACCTCTAAATTTTAGGTCGTAAAATACTTTCGAGTTTAATCCAAGGATAATAAATATGACTACTACTGATACACGGATGGGTGACATCACCCATAGTGATGGGTTGAGATCAAAAGCAATACTGATATAAGGCCTCGATACATGTATTTGATAGTAACTAGTAAGTAGACTTGGTGGCTAGGGTATATCTCCACGCTCCAAGTATTGGGGTTTAAGAAAAGCATTGCCGTTTGTTTTTTAATCAAATTGGAGAACTCTGAGCTGCGCTTTCCTACCACTCTCTCTAAGTACATCCAAGACGTATGTACCGTTTGTTCAATTCAAAGATTATAAAGATCTATATAAACATACCTTAGTATATATATATATGTATATATTAAAATAGGTACCACTAGGTATATTACCGTCTATAAAATATGTTGTTGGTTATTTACATAAAGAAGCACAAGGTCCCCATTATTTTCCTGTACGGTACTAGGGACTTCCTCAATCCAATCAATTACCTTATATTTTAAATCTAAAAGGCTGGCAACGCTCTTGCGGCTCTTGTATTGCAGGTGTCCATGGGCAGCGGTAGCCACTTATCATCAGGTAACCCGTCTTTGCCCCATATCTCATAAAATATAAATGGCCATTTTTATTTGCTTTGTCCTTGTGCAACTTACTAAAAGGTATTGTTTTTCCTTTCAATTTAAACTCCCTGTCTTAGTAAGTTATAAACAACTATTTTCGGACGTTACGTATTAATTTTTTTCCGCTGTCTCTTTCGAATGTTGTACCTATGTCACTGCCACTGTCTTGCCATAAAGAATGTTACAAGGAATAATCTATTTTTTCTATTGCATAGACATTTATTACTGTAATGTGTGTTAGTTTATACATTAATATAATATTTATTTAAATATACGGTTTCAAATACGTGTAATCACGTGTGTATTTCGGGGATGCCAGACTAGTTTATGTCTCGACGGGAGGCCTTATTTAAGGAGTAAGTCGTCCAGCCGCTACTGTACCGGACAGTGCATCGTGTAAATACACACGTGAGTAGAACCGTATATTTAAATAAATATGAATCAAAGTTTTTATTCTAATGTTAATATAATAGCATTAAAATATATGACTCATTCAAAAAATTATCCATGACCATAAATCAAGTTCTCAACGACCATAAATCATAATCCAGCTGATTAAGATCGGGACTAGGTGACGGCCAGTATTCAGCTCTGATGAAGTCAGAAAAGATTGTTTCCTACCACGCTTGGGGCGATTCAAGTTTTAAGATTCGGTCATTCTGTTTGCTAAAATAATGCTCAGTCGAACAAAACTTCTCCCAATAAACATATATGCAATACAATAGTTTGTATAGTATGCTTTTTGGATTCCTCTATTATTTGATGAGTAGTGGATTTTAAACATTAAAAAACAATGCTTCTTTTAACAAATTTTATTTAAATACAACTTTGTCATACTATTAATAAATACGAGTTTCATTTATTACATGACCCAAAATTATAGGTACGACTGCAATTTTATGTCAAGCTAGCTAGATAAAACTGCATTATCTTTAAAATGTTATGTTTGATAATATTATCAAATACGTAAAGTAGCAAGTTAGCATAATATTTGAGTCTACTAATAATTATATAACCTCATCGAAATGATGTTTTCTAGATGTTTTCCTTTTTTCACTTCCAGCTTATTTACAATTAAGTTAGTCAAGCCTCGTAGTAATACTTGTTGTCTATACCCAATCATCAACTGGCAACCTCATACAATCGAATCGGTACGGAACGATTTTATTTACTTAAGGGACTAAAAGTGAAATAATATTTATATCATATCATATTAAGATGTCTATTGTATGCAAACATCTAGTCCTAGATGTTGGTACATAACATTCGTTTTCGTTTAAATATCCTATATCAAGTACTTTGAAGATAACTTGAATTTTAGGTAGATCTTATCTGGTTCGCCAGCTCAACACTCTGCAGGCGACTACTACATTTACCTCTTTGCGTCAGTTTTGTTGCATCGTCTGTTTTTCGATTTATGACTTAGACAATATTTCTTTCATTGCAAGATCAATTTTCAACTGTATACACGCTACTCTTTCTTGGAATATTTGGTTAATCAAATTCAGTCTTTTCTGTTCAAGTAAAGCATTCTCTTTCAGTAATTTGTGTCTCAGTTCCTGTTCATCTTGAGAACTACTTTCTTTACTATCTTTGGCAGTAATGATTCCTTCTTGTTTATTTTTTAAAGCAACAGCGCTTCTAAGTTTGACGATTTCAAACTGTTCTGAATTAATTTTAGCTTGCAAAAGCGACTTAAGTTGCAAATATTCAGCATTTTCTAATTCAAGCCTTAATACCTTCAATTCTTTTTCTGTTAGTTTGGGTTTTTCTTTGATAGGCTCTGAAGGGGGAAGCTCTTGTTCTGCGACTTCCTTTTCAGGTTTAAAATTATCAAAGTTATCTTCAAATTCGGCTTCGAATGTTGGATCATTTGGTGATTCTTTAACTTCTTGGTTATTAAGTGGTTCACTTGGTGTTTTCACTTCTGTGTCCTGTGGTGTAGTGGACTTTGGCTGAGGTTGAGATTGTGAGAGTCTTCGGGTCGGTTCCTCTTCTGGTTGTTTTTCATCTAATGATATTTGCTGTTGTTGTAACGAATGGGGTTCTACTGATTTCTGGACAGAACGAAGCTTTCTCTGTAAAGAGAACATTTATTTGTTATTTTTAAATATTGGCATATGTAAATCATGTGTAAAATTATTTAAACAACAAGCAAGGAAAGGAAAAAGGAAGCAATACTTTACTTTTTATTGTTATGTATTTATTATATTTTTTACATGTTGTTTTTATTTTAGTTTTTTTTATACTATAGGGGGACAGACGAACAGACGGGTCGACCTGATGGTAAGTGACAACTGCCGTCCATGGACACCTGCATCTCAAGTGTCAGAAGTGCGCTGCCCGCCTTTAAGGATGATGAGGGATAAGGGAAGGGAAAGAAGAGTGGGAGGTTGAGGAAATGGGAAAGAGTAGAGGGGAGATGAGGCAGTGGAAAGAGGAGAGGGCGAGTTGGGCCTCTAGAAACCTCACTCATTTCGGGGAAATGCAACGCAAGCGTTACTTCACAACCAGTTTTCTGTGAGGCCGTGGTATCGCACTGGTCGAGCCGGCCCATTCGTGCCTAAGCATGGCTCTACCACTGCTAAGTTAGTTCAGATAGTGTAGTAAAATACAAATAGTAAAATTATAAAGGATTAGTTTGGATCTGTTGAATCATCCATTTTAAATGCCTTCAACTAACAGCATGTAAACCGACTCATAGACGACGATAGATACATACATAAACTCACGCCTTTTTTTTCAGAGTAAGCAGAGGCATCAGCCCGGTACTTCCTTTTCTTCCTTACATATCTCAGAAGCATCTTTGTATAAAAGGTTTAATGACAATCTCGTGAGGTATATAAGAAGTATGTATTTATATAGTGTAATCAACATAAGAATGTTTACATTAAAATATTTTATCAATTACAACATATTTAAAAGACCATTAATTACAAAAACCGTTTATATAAAGTTTCTATAACCCACAGGTAGACAAGTTTCAATAATTAAGTGGTCACGATGAAGGTTTCACTTTCTATTCGAAACAAGTTGGTCTCATTACGTCATACCAATTTTATTATATATCCGTGATATCATAGCTTAATAATCAGATGTTGCTATTTTAATTTTTTTACTATCTTGAATAGTTTGTAATAATTAGTTATTTAACAGGTTTATTTACATTACTAACTAATATCGCCTGACATAGATAAGTAATAAATGGAAATAAATTAAAAATTAAAGGTTTAACCTGTGAGAAGTCCGTTGTTTTATATTTACCCGACTGTGCAAGAAAGAGGGTTTTTTTTCTTTCACACAGATAGACGAACAGACAGGTCATCTGATGGTAAGTGACAACCCTCGTCCATGGACACCTGCAACTTAAAAGTCTTAAGTGCGTTGCTCGCCTTTGAGGGTGATGAGGGATGGGGGACGCCGGGAGGGGAAGAAGAGATGAGGGATGAGGATAGGGGGATGAGTGGAGAGAAAGAGGAGAGGAGTTGGACCTCCGGAAACCTCAATCATTTTGGGGAAATGAAGCGTTGCTTCATAACCGATTTTTGATTGTAAGGCCGTCGCAAAGGTCGAGCCGGCCCATTCATGCCTAAGTATGGCTCTATCACTGTTAAGAGTGTATAACGTTGTGTATATAATATAATAAATGTATAACGTTTTTTAATCACCTTAGATGGCTAAATGAATTGTAACATGTTAGGTTCATTTGAATCGTATTAATAGTAGGAATGGGGAAAAAATCAGAGGGGAGAAGTTAATATTGCAGTCGGGTTTCATAACAAAGTGATATATTACAGTAATGAAATAGTTTTTAACCACCAGATAGATATTGTAATATCTATATGTTTTTAACCACCAGATAGATATTACAATATCTATCTGGTGGTTAAAAACATATTTCTTACTCAATAAATTTGTAATAATATTAAACTATTATCAGTGGTAGAGCCATGCTTAAGCACGAATGGGCCGGCTCGACCGGTGCGATACCACGGCCTCACAGAAAACCGGTTGTGAAGTAACGCTTGCGTTGCATTTCCCCGAAATGAGTGAGGTCTCCGGAGGCCCAAAATCCCCCACCCCCCTAATGATAGCGCTGTTAACGAAAAGGATACCCCAGGGGGGTACCAGCGCTAGCGTTGGAGAATCCCCCCCTGGACGTCCACCCTCAGTACGGATTATGCCTGAGCGTGGACGCCCAGGCTGCCCCTCGTACTCTGGGGGGGGGGGGCTCAACTGCGCTCTCAAAATCTGCTCGGGGCAAGAGAAGGCATACCATGGCACCCCCTGTCACGTTTACCGTGGATTTTTGTAACATCAGGGGCTTACATTCGAACCTCGACACTGTCCACCACCACCTTGAGACAGCAAAGCCGGCCTTGCTCTTTTTAACCGAGACGCAGATATCATCTCCAGCGGACACATCCTACCTCTGCTACCCTGGGTACGGACTGGAACACTCCTTTGTTCCTAAGGCTGGTGTATGCGTGTACGTTAGAGATGATATCACTTCTCGCCGCCTCGGCAATCTTGAAGGTAGGGACCTCTCCATCTTATGGCTACGTGTAGACTGCGACGACCATCCCCGCATCTACCTATGCCTCTACAGGTCCCATAGCGGTGATGCCGAAACGGACCGACTCATCGACCACGTCCAAATGGCTACAGACTCAGTGCTCCAGCAGGTCCCATCCGCAGAGATCGTGATTCTTGGCGACTTTAACGCCCATCACGCCGAATGGCTTGGTTCGCGCAAAACCGATCATGCGGGAAGATCTGTTCACGATTTCGCCTTAGCATATGGCTTGACGCAGCTGGTAGCAACGCCTACGCGAATCCCAGATGCAGAAAGCCACGTGCCTTCACTGTTGGATCTTCTGCTGACCTCACATCCTGACAGCTACAAAGTATCCGTTGAGGCCCCTCTTGGCTCTTCGGACCATTGCCTGATTAGGAGTATGGTGCCACTCGTTCACTCGCTGCGGCCGCGAGTTACAGGCAGTCGTCGCGTATGGCTCTATAGGTCAGCAGACTGGGATGGAATGAGAACATTCTTTGCATCCTACCCATGGAGGCAGGATGATCCCAATGTCGTTGCTGACTCTATCGCGGATGTTGTGCTTCAGGGTATGGAACTTTTCATTCCATTCTCCCTGATTCCCACAGGTGGCAAGTCCCAGCCTTGGTTTGGTCGAACCTGCAAAGCGGCGTCCCGCCGAAAGCAGGAATATTACCAAGCATGGGCTAATGCAGCGACAGCACGGGATGTAAAGACCAGCACATTAAAGAAGCAATTTAACTTTGCCTCCAGGTCCCTCAAAAGAGTAATTGCTGGGGCGAAGTCGGCTCACATCGGCAGAATTGGCGAGAGACTAGTTAGTCTCCCCTCCGGCACTCGTGCATTCTGGTCTCTTGCCAAAGCTGTCCAGGGGAACTTTTGTAAGCCATCCCTTCCACCTCTGCGCATAGGAGATAATTCGTTGGCCCACGACGCTAAAGAAAAAGCCGATCTTCTGGGCAAACTCTTTGCGTCCAACTCGACCCTGGACGACGGGGGAAACGCACCGCCGACCATACCGCAGTGCGAGACCCGCATGCCGGAAGTCCGGTTTACACAAAGGGCAGTGCGTAAAGCGCTTCTTTCCCTCGACGTTCATAAGTCGAGTGGGCCCGATAGAATCTCTCCTATCGTGCTGAAGACGTGTGCTCCAGAGTTAGCACCGGTTTTAACGCGCCTTTATCGGCTTTCCTACTCTCTTGGCGTAGACCCGAACTCATGGAAGACAGCTCTAGTGCACCCAATCCCTAAAAAAGGAGATCGCTCGGATCCGTCCAACTACAGACCCATAGCCATCACCTCCTTGTTCTCCAAGACAATGGAATCCATTGTTAACTGCCAGCTCCTCCGGTACTTAGAAGACCACCAGCTCCTCAATGATCGACAATACGGCTTCCGTCAGGGTCGTTCAACTGGTGATCTTCTCGTGTACTTGACTCACCGGTGGGCACAGGCGATCGAGACCAAGGGGGAAGCGTTGGCCGTTAGTTTGGACATGGCGAAGGCCTTCGATCGGGTCTGGCACAAAGCGCTCCTTGCGAAGCTTCCTTCCTATGGGCTTCCCGAGAAACTGTGCAATTGGCTCACCAGTTTTCTTACCGACAGAAGCATCAAGGTCGTTGTTGACGGTGCATGCTCCGACTCCAAGTGTGTTAATTCTGGTGTCCCACAAGGCTGTGTGCTATCACCCACGCTGTTTCTTCTGCATATCAACGACATGCTGCAGAGTAGCAGCATCCATTGCTAGGCAGACGATAGCACGAGTGATGCCCTTTACACCGGCCGCGCTAACATTTCTCGGGTAAACGTCATCGAAAGCCGATCCAAACTTGTGTCTGAAATCGAAACTTCTTTATCAAGTTTCAGATTGGGGTCGACTTAACCTAGTCCAATTTAACCCCACGAAGACAGGTTTGCGCGTTCACCGCTAAAAAGATGCCATTGGTCGTATCACCTCAATTTGAGAGCACTTCCCTAACTGCATCAGCCAGTATCGGAATCCTTGGCGTCGATATATCAAGCGAAGTCCAGTTTCGCGGTCACTTAGAGAGTAAGGCCATATTAGCCTCGAAGAAGCTTGGTGTGCTAAACAGATCGAGACAGTATTTTACTCCGGCCCACCGCCTGCAACTTTATAAGGCGCAGGTTCGGCCGCACATGGAATACTGTTCTCATCTCTATGCAGGTGCACCCCAGTACCAACTTCTGCCTCTTGACCGCATTCAACGGAGAGCGACTCGCATCATCGACTGCCAAGATATTTCTGATCGACTTGACACCTTGGCGTTGCGTAGAGATGTAGCTTCACTCTGCGTCCTCTATCGCTTGTATCATGGGGAGTGTTCAGAGGAATTGTTCGGACTTATACCGACTGCTGGTTTCCGCCATCGTCCTACGCGACAAAATATCCATCCCCATCACCTGGACGATTGGCACTCCACCACTGTGCGCTTCTCCAGAAGCTTTTTGCCTCGCACAACCAGCTTATGGAACAAATTGTCGCCTGCCGTATTTCCGAACCGATACGACCTTCAAACCTTCAAGAAGAGAGCGTACCTCTACCTAAAAGGCCGGCAACGCACTTGTGACTCTTGAGTTGCGGGTGGTCCATGGGCGGCGGTAGTCACTTACCATCAGGTGACCCGTCTGCTCGTTTGCCCCCTATCGCATAAAAAAAAAAAATAAAAAAAACTAAATATATTGGAATGTTCAGTCGCAAAGACGCAAGTAATGGGAAGTAGTAAACTAGACTCAAGGTTTTTTTTATAGTATAGGGGACAAAGGAGCGAGTGAGTCACCTGATGGTAAGTGACTATCGCCGCTCATGGACATTTGCAAGAGTCGCAAGTGCTTTTGAAGGAGGGGAATGGAAAGAGGAGAGAGGGGTTGGGCTTCCGATAATCTCACTCATACGGTGAAAGTCAGTGCAAGCATTGCTTAACAACCGTTTTTTTTTGTGGGGCCGTGATAATATTACGGTTAAGCTGGCCGTAATGTGCCTAAGTATGGCTCTCCACACAAACAATGTTTGTATTATGTTGCCGAGTCAATGAGGGCTTCGAAGGCCCAACTCCCGTTTTCCTCTTTCCCCTCCCTTCAGCTCCCTCCTCTCTTGTTTCCCCTTCCCTCATCACCCTCAAAGGCATGTTGCGCACTTACGGCTCTTGAGTTGCAAGTGTCCATGGGCACCAGTTGGCACTTGCCATCCGGTGACCCATATCTTTTTTTTTTAAAGAATATTAGCAACGTGGGTCACGCATTACTAGTATTCTTGTTAACCCCCCAGGTAAGCTAAATTCTTGTGTTAGGGGAGGGTGGGTTTACGACGGCAGTGTACTGGGTGGGGTTTGAACCCACAACCACTTAATCGCAAGTCCGACGCCTCAGCCATCACGCTACCGCCGCTTATCGCTCGCGCATCTGTTCGTCTATCCCCCTCCAACTTTGTAAAAACTTTGTACTGAATTAATAAACATACAAAAAACTGATAAATGAACAGCTCGTCGCTTAAAGTTGGACTACCAACTATTGCAGCATTTTATTATCTTTAAGCTTTTTTTATCTGCAACTTTGCAATGTCTTTGACTCGATTCCAATCGATCAGTTGTTATATATTTTTTTATGTTATACGTGGCAATTGAGCAGACCAGCCTTTACTTGAAAGTAAGTAGTTAGCTTATTACTTCCTACATCACTATTTGTATACAAACCTTGAGTTGTGTGACGATTCTCTGAGCTTCCCAGAGTTGTTGATCTCTGGCGGGCGTGATGAACCCGGCATGCATCTCGGCGTGTATCTGATTTAGAAGCGACTCTTGCTTGCGTAGTTCCAGGCTGATCGCCTGAGCCGACTCTGGGAAATCGGCCGGAATTGATGCTAGGGGTGGCACATATCTGTAACAGGGGTTATGGTAGTTTGAAAATATTTATGCAGCGATTAATAATCATACTAATAATTTCTCCGATAGTAATCTGTTCGAGTAATGTAAAAGGCAGTATTTTTGAAAGGGCAAGGCTTTCTTAGGAAAAAGGCCTGTCTTTGGAGCCCTAACCACAAGTGCTCGATGTCGATGTCGTGGTCTACATTTTTTATATATTGTTTTATACATTTATTGTTTTTTTATATTTCAAAATTATATTGTGCCTACGTATTAAGCAGAATGAAAAAAAAAATAGTAGTATCAAGCACTGAGCATTAATTAGTAGTTAACCATACCATAACATCATCAGCACAAATATTAATTAAGACATAAGTGACAACCTTAGATTTGAAATTGTGTTGTTGTATGCTTGTCTCTCACATATGTCACATATGAGTGTGTGTGTAATTATTTGTTAATTTAGATCAATAATGGCCAGATGTGATTGCTTATTACTGCTGTAAAGCAGAGTGATAATGACTTTTACACGACTGCCCAACAAGAGGATTGTATATTTAGGGTAGGTACAGGTATCTATGTGCGTTTCTTTATTCCACAAATTTTAATGTACGGTATGGTATCATTAGAATTCTTTGATCATTCTGAATGACACTGGCATTGATTAAAAAATAATACCATATGACGACTATACTTTATATTTTAATTTAGTTGCAGGGTATTCGTTTTTAAATTAGTGACTTGTTTTCATGGAAGAGCACATATTCTGTAATACACCTAGAAAAGCTGCGGTACACTGTAATCTATAGTAACTTTCCGGCCGAGTTTTATATATGATCACCTCCATAATGTGCATGATCAGTGAGCGCGTATTGAACAACCATCTCCTGGCATACGTTGATACACCCGAGCTCTTTAGTAACAGCTAATATGGTTTTCGCAAAGGACGCTCTACTGATGATCTACTGATTTATGCCACCCTACATGGCAAGCATGGCCTTGGAAGGTCATGGAGAGGCAGGCATAGGGAACGGTCGGTTCGAGTCATCTCAGGTGGTTGCTCTTCCGACTTAATGGCAATTAATGCCGCGGTATCTTAAGGATCTATTCTACAGATGGCAAATATGGCTTCCAGAAAATCGGGAGTCGTTTCGGCGGTCCAGTGGTTCTTCAGCTCAGAACAGCCGCTTATCTCTATAAAGCTCAGGTTCGATCTTGCATGGAGTACTGCAGTCACCTTCCCGATCCAGCCAAGCCAAGCTCAGCCAAGTACCACCTTGAAGCTCTGGACTCAGTTGACCTAAAAACCCGTAAGCTTATAATATCTAGAGAGTTACACACTTTCAGCCATCGCCTTTCGCCATCGCATTTCAGTGAAGCCGTTTGCTTATCGATTTTTACCACGATTCACTTTGGCAAGTGTGCGTATGCTCTATTTAAACTGATTGAACCCTCGCCATTTGTTTATCGGACTACTAGACGCGGACGGAGATTCCATCTTTTTATCGTCGAAACACCTAAAAGCCAAACTAAATACTTTGATAGCTCCTTTATGGCTCGCATCGCCAAGGTTTGGAATCCACTTTTGGAATGAGCTGAATATGTCTATTTTTCCAGAAAACTAGTAGTTTCTCTTGGATAGGCGTGCACCATCTTCGTCTTCAGCGTCACTTTCCATCAGATGCGTTGAAATATAAACACCTATTCTGTTATGACTTACTTGGTGAGGTGGACATCAGGGAACAGTTTCTCAGCTTTACTGATGAGATACGTCAGTAAATTCAATGACATGTTCAGAGCAGGTCCCATAGTAGTCGCTATTGTTTGTATGTTCACATGATTTATCTGTAAGTCAATAAAACTAGCATTGAAATGATGTAAAGTTTACCAAAATATATTGTTTAGGTATGACAAGGAGACATATTTGATATTGATAATTGATTGATTAAAACGTAAAAATATAGTAAATTCGGTTTCGATATGTTTTGAAGTTCTCTTCCTCATTTCAATAATTACAAAAAAAAAAAAATATTATTAACAGAATTTCAATTATGTTCAAAAGATAAGTGCAGATCAATATAATTCAAATGGTATTCACAATTAAGTTTTATTCTATGTCAAGCAACTCTTATATAAGCTAGCTACTCCTGTTGACACCCCCGCAACACCCCTTGTGTGTGGATTTTCGTAAAATTCGTTCTTAGCTGACCTCTACTCGGCGAAAGGAATATTCCTACCAAATTTCGAGATATCGTGATGTGTCAATATATCGGTGGAAATCTCTTATACATACAGATAGATTACCCGGTAATAGCTTATATAAATTAATCTGATTTTTATTTGTCATATATTTTTAAGTATTTTAAATACGATTATAATGACAATTATCAGTGTTATTGTGATGAAATGTTGTCAGTAGTTACTGAAAATTAGTTTATTTGATTATAAATAGCAAAAAAATGTAGCTACGGTCGGAGTAGAAAGAATTTCGTACAATGACCTCTATGCCACTGTCAGTGGTTACTAACATTTTTGTAATAAATACTTGTTCATATGGCGTATTTTATAGTAAAATCACTTCAACGTATGAATATTCTGCAGATTGCACAAGTGCACTAAGTAGAAAATACCCAAAACCTTAGGAAGTAGTCTGCTTTCTGATTTCCGGATTCGATTCCCGATCGGGATTATTTGAGACAATTTGAGAAACGAACTTTCCTAATTTATATCGCGTCATCGTCATCGTAAATACAAATGGAACAGTTACATTAATCGTGTCATACGTGTATTACGGCGAGTGTACAACGAGTAATATAAAAAGATCATGAAACAGCTAACATTGAAAACAATACAATAAAACACAAAAAACTTAATTTACTATTTTACTTCGTCAGAGAGACAGGTGTTTGGAGGTTAATGTACAAAATTCTTCTTCTATCGTGACCGCACTGTAGTATATATATATATACGAATTTATAATCTGGTGTATTATGTTAGCGACAGTTATTGTTATTATTATTAAGTTTTATATTTCTAATACAATTTGTATTTTTTTTTTGTTTTTTAAAAGAAAACTCCCACACTAGGATTAATTCCTGTATCGCGGGGGACTTCACAAACATTGGAATGTGTCTGCACGTTACACACAGGACGCCCAGACTCCGAATAATTTGAATTCACTAGGCCGGCAGCTTAGTGTGATGTGACCGCTGCGCCATTTGTGCAGTAAATATAAAAAGATTTTATTGCCCCTTTGACTAGCATAAAGGTGATTGTCCGTTTTACAGCCTGCAATGGCAACTGACTATGGTATAAAAAAGTATTATACCTACATTCATAAATACACTCAGGCCACTTTACATTTTATCAAATATATTATATAATTACTCTACAATTTTCTTGTGTTCGTAACTAAACACATAAAGTAATGTTTAGTGCGTGTAAAAAACCCCGTTTTTATAAAGAATAATTCTGATACCTGTTCATTGGCTACGACGCACTCAAAATGTCTCATAAGCCAGCCCAGCAAGCTGTAATTAGGTGGCGGCAACTTCCCAATGAGAGCCAACATTGTAGTTTCTCGTTGTGGCTCCGCAATCGCCGTCGCTTGCTCGAACTGACCATGCAGCTCTTGTGTAAGAATAGAGTCGGGTAGTTCACTTAAAACAAATAGATAATTAAATAAGCAGAAAAAAAATATTGCACCTATTAAATATAATACAATATAGACCATGAAATGTTATACAAATATAAGAAGCTATCTGTCTATATATATATTTTTTTTATTTATGGCAGTGACGTCTGCATAAAACCGAATTGGATCTTATTTACGAGTAGTAGACATTCGACAAGAAAAATCTAGTGTTTTTAAAAGACTAAAGTCTAGACTCCAAGCGATATTTAGTTTCGGGTGGGCACTAAATGCCCCAATCGCTAACTGATCTCTCACACTGGGAGATGCAATTTGAATGTTCTAAATTTCCTTTACTGGTGAAGAAATACATACCTAAAAACAACATTGATGAGAACTCTACAATTATATTATTTTCGAAAATTTGTTAATTCCAGTAAACTACAGTTTATATAGGATGGTTACAATAATTATTATAGTAGGTATTAAGGCTAACTCCAAAACTGAATATCAAATATTTGTTTTTTTTAATACAAATTCGTATAAGTACTGAGTTCTGTGTGTGTGTACTTTTTACATGCAAAGAATGCAAACATAATGAAATAACGAACACCACAAAGAGCGCTAAGACTCAGGACCACTATTTATTTGTGGAACTCACAAATTTTTGTTCCGTGTGGGAATCTCGTACCCACCACCTCGGGTTTGGCAGTCAGGATCACTAACCACTTGACCAACAGGCCAGTCAACATTTTGTACTATTTTACTGACGTACTTTCTTTCATATTTAAAATATATCAACTTCATAATATTTCTTACCTGATGAAGTTTTTAAGCATAGCACAAGCGACGGCAACATCCCAATGGTAAGGAAATGTAGGTCCCCTGTCTGTGAATAGTTTCTTCAGTTGTTGTAATTTTATCTTGTCTGGCTCCGAACGATAGATTAGAGTCGATTTAATACCATTCGCCTGTAAATTATACAAATTGCAACCCATTATTTTCTAGTGTATGTTATTTATTTATATTTAAGATAGAATAGTTTTGAAGCCAATACGCACACATATTCATTTTATGTGAATACAATTTGTAATACCTAATGTGTGTGTAATCTGATTTAATCAATTACATAGTTGCCGTTTACATTTTTAAACATTTTTTTTTGAAGAAATAATTCATTTTACACACGGCTGTCAGATTCCAAAGTAAGCAGACGGTAATAAGACTGCCGATAAACATACTTACGTATTTATCATAGCTAAGTTACATTCAGATAGATCAAATACTCGCGCATCACACAATTATTTCTCCTGGGTAGGAATCGAATCCACGACCTCGGGCTTAGCAATCAGCGTCACTAAACTAACACAGTTGAACAGGGTAGTTATTACACTAATGACTGTATTCCCGAAGGGGTATGCACAGGTGTAATAAACGTAAAAAATTTGCTGATTGTAATTTAGTCCAACTTTTTTTTTTGTTTATATTAACATAACATGACTCCACTTTGCCTGATGGAAAGCTGTAACTTAAGTAATAGGGGGCAATACTTATAGCCCTGAATTATACGGGCAAATTTGGAGCATGTAAAGTGGGAAAGGTACGTAAGGAAAAGCAATGGTAGGAAACAGATATTGCTTATACTAACTACTGATATCCTGGAAACTCGAACTGACTGATGCCGGAAGCCCGAGCCTTCTTACCGACATTTCCTCTATTCCAATAATAATTTGGGTGAGTATACATATATTTTATATGTATAATAATAAACTGTGCGTTATCCGATTAAATTATAATATAAATTTATTAAACTGCACATTTGCTGTTTACATTAACGAACAAAAAGTAGATATTTGTGACATTGTTATACTTAGTAGAGAATATCATTTCAGATTTATTGCTAAGAAAATATATTACAAATAATTTAACACGTTAATATAGTTCTAAGCATGTACTGATGAGTAAGTTATGTTAATAATCAAGAATATACGTTACATCGACAATAATCTATTGTAAACTATTCAAACAAAGGTTTCCGACAAATAGACCGATTTTCTCTGTCTCACTGAGTTACTTGTCAACAGAATAGCTTGAATGTAGGTTAACTCAGAAACAGATGCTTTGCAAAATTAATATATTGGTCACATAAAGTAATCATTTTTAAATAATCATTTCTAATATTTTATATATTTGTGACAACTTATGAATTATATTAAGTGACAACCGCCTTCCGTGGACACCTGCACCTCAAGAGACGTAGTGCGCTGCCCACCTTTTATGATGATGACGTCGGATGCTGGGAGGGAAATGAGGCGAGGAAGAGATGGGAATAAGGGGTTCATAATCGGTTTCTTTTGAGGCCGTGGTATCGCACCGGTTGAGCCGGCCTATTCGTGCCAAGCCTCTATTGTGTGTCTATATATACGTACGTATGTATGTATGGCACTTTGGCATACATACATACATATGAGTAGAGAGTACCGGAAATATGTAAAGACGTAACGAGATTTATTAAACCATTACCTACTTTAGCAATCAGATCGAAGTCAAGTTGAGAGTCTCTACTTCTGATAATATTGTCAACACAAGCAATACGGTTCTCTCTATTCAGTATATTAACATTCATTAACTATTATATATATAAAAAGTACCTAATTAACAACTACATACCTAATTAATAACTAATAACAAATGTTGCAAGGTTAAACGTGATTTCACCGCTAAATGTAAGTAGTTGTTCGATTAATGAACGGAAGAGCCATACCGACTCAATATACTTATCCAACCGTAGTATCTAAAGGTAAGTAATCTACTCTTTAGTATATTAAAAGGATGTAAGTTTAATTTAGTAATTATGATATGAAGTTTTTGGTCCAACGATTTCAGCATTCATATTTTTTAAAAGAAACCATTTTTTCTGTCTTGTAGAAAATTATACCGAAAAGAAAATTTCTGATGAACAGGAAATAGCAGAGGTATTTTACATATTTATTTACTACATTGTTTTATATTATAGGGGGCAAACGAGCAGTTTGGTCAGATGTTAAGTGACTACCGCCACCCATGGACACCCGAAACTGAAGAATCACAAGTGCGTTGCCGGCCTTTTAGGTAGGAGTACGCTCTTTTTTTCCTATTAAGACCTGAAATAGCTTACGAGGAGTGTAGACTTATTAAAAGTTCACTTTTATTTCGGCCTTTTGGCGTTTACGCTGGTATGCGATCGTATTGGGTGCGATTTCGGAATGGCACTGCCATTTTAATGTTTAGCCACCTACAGGTGAGAAGCTTGAAAAGAGATTTCAGGCAAAGGTGTCAACAATCATTACCCTCAATAAAAATTAACATAATAATGAACTTATTGTTTTTTACTCTTGTCAATATACTTCAAATTTTCTTATCCAATTTCCATAAAAGTGCCCGGATGGCGTCAATAGGCCCTATTACGTGAATGGGACTAAATTATAATCGGCAAAAAGTAGGCGTTAATTACGACTCTGCCTTCCCCTCGGGAATACAGGCATGAGTGTGTATATGTATCAACTAATATACTTTTATTAACTAAGGATACAACTTACTTGTAAATAATCGATGCTGTCTCTCACAACGAGAGGCAGAATGGTGTCATCGTGACATCTCGAACGTTCCACTGACTGTTGAAGCGGTACCCCAAATATTGGAAGTGCCACTGAAACAATATAACACAGATAAAGTACAAACGAGTTAGTTTACTCTTTACATATACAAACAAGCAATACAAGTCGCTTTATTATGTGTGTACAAAAAGGTGGACTTTTATTAGCGTTTCAGAAATATTTTACAAGAACTGTACTACTACTGGTAAACTGTGAGGAAAAAATAGTTTTAACTTCATATACATATGTGATATACATGTTTAAAAAATAAATATGCCACAGAAGTTTTTTTATATAGATGATGGCTTAAAATAATACAGATAGGTACATAAACATTATTCTACTAAACGTGAACTAAGCGAGTTTTATTGCTATTAAAGACTACATTTAAACATGCTCGTAAACATTTTTATGTGAAAAACTCTATGCAAGATCATGTAAAATTATATTAGCAATAAGATTTACGTTGGCAAACATGTACCTACACGAGTTAAAGTTTGCAGATGTTTCACTGATATTATAAACTATTCGTTCCCTGTAACTTTACCAGAGTCACTGCTTCGATTATTAATCAATAAATACTCTATATACATATACGAATATAACTCAATTCAAATCTGAAGTTGCTAAGATTAGTGCGTTATAAAAATAGACAAACAAAAAAGCTGTTCAACTTTAGGGATTTATTAGTACAGATGAGATAAGAGGTAGAGAGAGGGACACGTTTAACAGTAGTAGAGCCATGCCGGAGAGCGCAAAATGATCTCCGTCCTCCATGAGCGCTAGCCTGGGGGCGATGGACAGGGCTATCAGATGGTGGCGCGAAGTTTCCGCGCGAGGCTCTTTAAATCAGAGCTTGGATCACACCACAGCGGGGTCGCCTCTAACAAACGACCAAGCCTGTAGAAGTTTACAGGGATTTTCTTTTTAGGGTACACTGTGTGGTTTTAGTTGGTTCGAGTCCGACATACCATATCACCGTGAGGTGATGACCCGTGGGGGTTTCCACAAAAAAAAAATATTGGGCCGGCTCGACCGGTGTGATACCACAGCCTCACAGAAAAACGGTTGTGAAGAAATTTTTGCATTTGCATTTCCCCGAAGTCAGTGAGGTTTCCGGAGACTCCCCCTCTCTTCTCTCCCCTCCCTGCACCGCCCATCCCTAATCACCATTAAAGGCGGACAGCGTACTTACGACGTTCTCACTTACCATCAGGTGACCCATTTGTTCGTCTGTCCGCCTATAACATTAAAAAAGAGGTTTTTATTTGTATGTGTTACTAAGTCCGGCAATCTAAAAATAGTTTACAAGTGTCATTCTGTTTTACAATTACATTTTTGATTTATGTTTTATATATCAAATATATTATAAAAGGGTAACATTTGAAAATACATACCCGTGACGTCACGACACAATACACAACATATGACAAAACAAAGTAAAGTATCTACCGTTTTGACTTTTATTAAAAAATTCTGATTTGAGCTGACAGTTATTTCAATGTCATGTACCTCTGTGCAGTGGATTTATAATTAATAAAGTGCCTAATGTGTTCCAATAATTTGTTTTACCTATCCTAGTCGAGATCCTATATAAAACTAGTAACTTAAACAATATTATATCATATTTAGTGTTATACATGGCATGGCTAGACTAGAGTATTCCTTTGTCAAACGAAATCAAATCAAAATAATTTATTTGAATGAAACCGTCGGTATTTTTGGATTGTCAATAGAAGAAGCCAGTCAGACTTAGTCGTGGTTGCCTGTTCCAATACGTAGAGCCTATAGAGAAGAAAGGGTGGAACTTCAAAGACACTCTTTTTCAAATATTCTACAAAATTTTCAGTTTATAATCGCAAATAAAATGTGAGGACATTCCAATATTCCTATAAAGTCACCTAATAAATATAAGTACAATTATTTTATTTTATTCAGAAGCTAAGCGACTTTATATTACATTAAAGTATAAAAATAACTAAAAAAAACATTAAGTATAATATGTTTTAGAAGTCGAAAACAACAAAAACTATCAATACACAGGTGTGTCCTTAAATGTTGCCTCGTATACAATTGGATATGGTAATGCGATACTAGTAGGTATCTACTCTGTATTACGCCTACACCGGTGTGCGTACGTACAATAAGTATAATATTGCATTGCACATCATCTAAATGACACACTAATGAATTGAAAAACAGTGTATTAGTCTTCGACCTACATATTTTTAATTATATGTCTCTTTACCTTATACGTACGTATACATATTTCTTATCATTATTAATAATAATAATAACTTCATACAACTCACTTACGGCCATCTGATCCCAAACTAAGCAGAGCTTGTACTACAGTAACCAGACTGCCGATAAACATGCTTATAACTATACCCAGACACAGAACAAATACGCCTGCTCATCACGCAAATATTTGTCATGGGTGGGAATCGAACCCATGACCCCTGGCTTAGCAGTCAGGTCGCTAACCACCATACGAACGGGCCAATCAATCCAGGCTATCATTAGTGTTATTAAATGTGTTAAAAATAATAATCTATGAAAAACTGCAACCTGTGTAAATACCCTGAAGAGAAAACTTTTTACTATATACTATACATACTATATACTATATCTTACATAGACATACAAAAATAATTGGATTATAAAACTACTTGAATCCTGATCATCCAAACATTGGTATGTCCTGTGTTTATAGTAGCTAGTGACCCTAGGACCCTAACAGGTATAAGGTTAATTGATTGAGTCAATTACATATATCCTTAATTTATGGATCAACGTAATTATCTTCTACGAACTAAGTGACTAGGTATATGCTTACGTTGTGAACAATATACTCAACATCAGCATAAATACAACTCTGGCCTGGTGGCGCTGTGTGTAAAGGTATTTTGTAGTAGTAGATGATATTCTTAATCGTCATAAGATTTGTATCAATGAAAAAAATGCATCAATGATAGTGGCATGCAAAAGGCGACGGATTGTCTGTATCTGTTCAAAGTGACCAATTGACAATATAATCATGTGTGTAACACTGTAATACTCACTACCTATTGTAAAATCCGGATGAAAAGGATTCATGATTCACACACAAAAATAACGAATTAAAAAATAAATATGTCCAAACAGGTACAATATGCTAAGCAGACTAACACATAACAACAAAAGTACTTAAAATTCTTGTTTACCTACATACATTCTTATCATTCGTCTAAACAAAGAATGTTCCATTTGGATTTAACTGATAAAGTTGTATGTATTCGGTATTTTGGGTATTCAAATATAATTTACTAATATTTATTTATAATACCTATTTTATATATTGATGCCGAAATACATAAGACGTTAGAAATCAAATTATTCATTAATAGCTTCTAGAGTTGAAACAAATATAATACAAAGATATATCGTCCGGCGTCGCTTTGAATGATAGGAAATTGCACAGTATAGAGGAATGTCATCTCAGACATACTGGGCATTGGCTTTTAAGAACTATGCGGCTGTTTGTAAGGACGAGAAGTAGCAACACTGAATGCCTATGTACCGTAAAAGATTGAGCGTAGTAGCACACGCTGAGTATCCGCTAGTAAGGAATAAAACCGAGTCTATATGGGTTTAGTTGTGCTAGGCAATATAACCCTGTATGTAATATGCATAATATCCCTTCGGAGTTTCGCACACTGTGTAAAGACAGCAAACAGTTTTGTAGTTCTTCGATTTAAATAAAAGAATTAAGCATGTGAAATTAAAACCAAATATATGAACAATTTTTAAATGGTTTTAAACTTGATTTTTACTTAGAATATCATCCAGGGATGCGTGAACTGCCTTTCGCGTTCGGCTTTTTATTGCACTTGTATTTTTTTCTGACCATAAATTAACAGATCGTTTAGTTATTCTAATTTTGGCTGTTAAATAACTAACTAACTCTTACAATATAATACATAGGTTACACGTGCTATCATGTTAATTGAAAATGAGATTTGTTCGAAAGGTCACCTTCACAGAAAATTATGTTACGGCAACCACAATTAGGTAAAGTTACTACTTACTACCAGTAAATTCCAAATCACATAAGCCCATTAATATGCGAAAAATGTTGTTGGTATTATTCGTGTTCAGAATTGGCACATTGAACATATTTAGTGTTTAAATTAAGAAATCCCTAATTGAAATTCATTATTAAACGGCTAATATTGGGTCGATAACAATCATGATATACGTTACATTAACAGTCATATTGCGCCTTGTATTGGGCCCTCACACGAAGAACCATTGTTATGAAGATTACTTACAGAATAATATATCTGTAAATTATCTTCAAAACATAGGAGATATAGGTGTTTACTAAACTTCTGTGCTCATCTGGCCAAAACCTGTTATAAAAGGTGCACATTTCATTGAATGTAGCCAAAAGTTTATATTTGTTTTGTACGATCTCTCATTCGTTTTATTCGTTTTCGTCTTATTTATGTAAGTGACATAAATATATTAAATAGCCTAATCCGTATACGCGTTATTAGGTCATATACGTACAATACACAAAGATACAGAAGCTTGTCACTGATAAAAGAGATAGCTAGATAATAAGACTATGAATTATGCAGTTTAAATATTCCAACACAAATAAAATCTAGGCTGAGTAATCTGATATGGTTATGACACCAATTTTATAAGATTATTTTCACTTGATTTCTCAAATAATAATTATTTTTAAATTAAAAATAGGAATCATCTTTAAACTACACGACACACAGTTAGAACAACAAACACTGGATCTATTAATCACAAATGTATGTATAAAGTTCTAAATAACACTGCGCTATAGTTGATAGCCGGTATCCCTATTGTATTGTATAACTAAGGTTAAAATAACAAAGGTGTAAGCGAAGTAAAAGAATAAAGTAAATTAACGGGTTTTAGCACCTAGCCTCACAGAGTTTTTTTAAATGGAACCATATATCTTTACAAGTTTTTTTTTATATACTATAGGGGGCCAGACGAGCAGACGGGTCACCTAATGGTAAGTGACAATCGCCGCCCATAAACACCTGCAACACAAGAATCCTAAGTGCGCTGCCCGCCTTTGAGGGTGATGAGGGATGGGGAAGGCGGGGAGGGGTAGAAAAGAGGAGGGATGAGGGGAGAGGAAAGAGGGGAGGAGTTGGGACTCCAGAAATCTCACTCATTTCGGGGAAATGCAACGCAAGCGATGCTTCACAACGGGTTTTCTGTGAGGCCGTGATATCGCACCGGTCGCTGTGGTATCACTCTACCACTGTTAAAAAAATCATGTGTCCCATTAACACTGTAAACTACTATACCATATAACTATTGTACTATATATGTATATGTAAAAATCGTACTAATCTGCTTTTAAACTTTGACGTGAATGCTAACCAATAAAATACACTTTTGCGGTTACAATATTAACAAGGACGTAAAGGCTGAATATTATGCTACTAGGCAACCTTCATTACTTGACTTTAGACGAATTTATGCATTTTGTGGACAGTGATAGGCTGATAATTATTATGCAAAAGAGCGATTAAGAGATAACGAGCGAAAATTCAAAATTGGATATGAAAATCCTGTGGAGATTGCCGCATCAATTCAAATACGAGTTTTTGTGAGATTTCGCACTTACCTCCTAATGTAAATATTTCTTCAAAAGGTATTCCCGAAGTCACTGTCGACGGCACCTTCGTCAACTTCTTATCCTTTTTATCTTTATCCTTTTCTTTAACTTTTTCCTTTTCCTTTTCTTTTACCTTTTCCTTTTCTTTATCTTTAGTCTTCTCTTTTTTCTCATCCTTTAGCTTCTCCTTAGATTCGAGTTTGAATTTTGCTTTCTCTTCTTTCTCCTACATTATTAAAATGCTTATTAGTAAAGTAATCACTCTTTTGTATTTATTATTTTTGTTAGGGTGACTTATAAGAAGTCATTTGGAGTCAACAAAGAATATAACAAGGCTGTAACATTATTTTCTGTTAAACACTAATCGGTAATTAATACACCGGGAACAATTCAAATATATGAAGAGTTTTAATGCTCTAATACCATAAATATATGTCTAATCAAATCTTAAGACCACATTGCACATTATATATTGGATATCTTGTTTCAATAACGATCATGAACTATTTATACACAAAACTCGATTTTAACGATTTACAGAGTTAAAATATTACAGTAGTCGAATAATAACTGATTAGAAAATGTTTGATAAGGTAAAAAACTACGATAAAGTTTACCACCTTCGCGAAAACACTGCGTAGGTGATGCATGACGCGGATTCAAGATCCAACTGAATAAACCATGGCCGTTCTCGACTGTTTATCCAAGGCCATACACCTACTGAACAACGAAATTATTCAAAACGGATCAACTGCTGAACCGGGAAAATTTAATCTGACATAGACAAAATATTTTGTATACAGCCTGCTTTTACAAGAGCACTTTTTTGAAGGTACTGGAACGCGTTAAAAAGAAACCCAAGATGTATTTTATTTTATATTTATTAATGCGGCAATCGTAAGGTTGCTTTGACAATACTCGTTTATTGTGAGTCATATATTGCGATGTATTAGAGATTATTTTTGGCACAATTTTAAATGCGAGGTCATGAAATGTCTAAATGTTTACATGATGCATTAATCTTTGTTGAGATGAATAGAACTAAACCTGGCCTCCTGTCGCATTTTACAACTCGATTTGATTATTGTTTTTTTTTAAGTATGCTATAGGGGGACAGACGAACAGATGGGTCACCTGATTGTAAGTGACAACCGCCGCCATGGACACCTGCAACTCGAAGAGTCGTAAGTACGCAGGAAGAGAGGAGAGGAGAGGAGATGAGATAAGGAGGTGGGTCGGTTACTTCACAACCGGTTTTCAGTGAGGCCATGGTATCGCACCGGTCGAGCCGGCCCATTCGTGCCTAAGCATGGGTCTAGCACTGTCAAATGATTGATGACTGACTCAAATTCTTTTGAACTTCCAGATGCAAACATTGAAAGAGGGTCCGAATATCCCGCCCGTCGCGCAGAAGATCCGCTGTAAGATGTTAAATAAAACCAATATACTTTTCCTCATTAGTAGTAGAGTAGCTGATATTGGTAAGTTACACAGAATATTTTATCAATATTAGCGAGCGATTTCTTTAAATACCAACAAACACTCGAACTGTTTATATATCAGTCAGTATAATGTACAGTCTTGCAGTGCCCGGAGGACTGCAACAGACTTGCCACTATTAAGTAAGTAGGACTGACTTGCAGTTGGCAAATATTGGGCGAACGACACGTGAGTGAGTGGCAGTATATATGCACGCGTATGCATGTACTATCATTAACTGATACACGATACTAAGCAACTTGATATCCTGAGTTTGATGCTCAGGTTATGTAATGTTATGAACTCCTACCGTGCGTCCTCAATTGCAACTACTGTTCGCAACTTACTTTATATGTAATTTAATTGCTTATGGTATTTTATTTTTATATGAAAAGAAGTTGTTGATCTGTTATTTTAAAGACATATATATAAACAAACAAATAAGTAGTTTATAATATTATTATAATTAGTACTGTGCGTGAAACGACGAAAAAGCCATTAAACTAGTGTTGATATAGTTGACTATATTACAATGATTCAAGATATAGGTAGATAAAAGGATGTTCTAAATTATATACCATATTCAAAATTACAATAATGTGTTGTCATTGTATTTTTTCAGTACGCAGTGGGTAAATTAACCGTGACTGCTACACCGTAACCATATTATTATAAAAAGTTGAGTATACTTGATTTAATGTCGTATTTCTATAGATTGTGTGGTCTGGAGAGGCTACTATTATGGTTTTCTCAAGGATGCCACTGTCACACAATAAATAAAAACAAAATAAACTTACCCTCATCTTATCTTTTTCTCGCAGCTTCTCTCGCTTTTCTTTTTCTTTTTTTTCTTTCTCGCGCTCTTTCTCCCTCTCTCTTTCTTTCTTCTTTTCTTTTTCACTAAGTTCTTTGTGTTTTATTGCATCCTCCAGAACTTTTTCTTTATCACGCGATTTTTCACGCTTCTCTTTACTTTTTGTTGGGAATTTGAATGATTTAGTCTTTTTAGATTTTGATGGACTTCTGCAAATAAAGTTTTATTATAGAAATACTGGATTATGTTTACTAAGTTTGTAAAAAGTGAATTCAACTTTTTTTTAATATGGCAAATTGCGCCCGTGTTGACAATTCTGCCAATGTCGTATGTGGTGCATGGGTATGACCTTGAGGATAAAGGCAATTCAGTTTATGATTGAACATTTAAAAATATACCTAACATTATAATGAGTACATCATACTGCATAAAATAAAAAAAAAATACTGCAGACCTACTATTTCAAGTCAGCAAAATAGTAACAAAAGATTTTAATTTTTTAATATTTAATTTAATGTCTGTTTAATTATAGTTAAAATGTAGTAATGGACATATTTGAAATCCAATTGCATTTCTTAAATAAGTTAGGCTCAAGAATTCTACTGATAAACAGCAATAAATAAATTTAATTAACATTGTAACAAATAAAAAAGTAACATGTGTGCTAAAATGCATGGCTTCCTGTTAACTTGTGAAAGATGCAAAATTATGAAATCTTTAAAGTACTTACCAATTAAATGTTTTTGTTCAACAAATTATAGAACAGGTGTATTAAAAACAAGATTAAAATCTTTTTATACCAACTTTGTATCTGTGTCCTCTTCTGGTGAACTTTCTCCTTCAAGAGCAGCATAGCCTCTGTCTTTCTTGGACTCCTTTTTATCTTTACGTCTTCCTAACAGGTCTTTCTTACTGGGTTTCTCATGTTCAGCCCCATCACTAACTTAAAATAACAAACAGGATGGAACTTACAATAATGTACCTCCTAAGGGGAGGAAACAAGTTTTTTATGGTATCAGGCAAACAAGTTGATGGATCACCTGATAGTAAGTAACTACCATCACCCATGATGACCTACAACTCGAGAATAGCCTTCCTTTGACAGTGTGAAAGAGGGAAGGGGAAAAAGGAGCCATGAGACTGAAACACATTGAAATCATAGTTTTACCATTGTCTTTTTGAGAGCCTGTGTCCAATACATTATGTACCAGAAATTAAAGTTACATGTTCATCATGCAACTGTATTGTTGGTGGACAATTTTATAGGTTTTATGTAATTGAGCCTCCTTTGAATTCTGGCAGCTTAGAAGTAGTGTTTTTAAAATGGTGAATAGTTATGTTGGATCGATTGAATTGCCAAAAGTAGTATTGTATCGGAGATCATCGAATCAAAGATGTTGTAATTTGGAGTATTGAATTGGAGATTTTTAACATGATTTAACATGTATTTCATCCACATTTAGTCTGGTGCTAAGTAAAAATATTAATTGAATATAAAGGTTTACAAATTAATAAAGGTTTATAAATCATTTCAGTTTTGTTTTCATGAAAAGTTTATTTGCTTTTCTAATTGGGGCCTAATCTTGGCAAGAAGAGTAATTTTACTATCTCACCTCTAAAAAAAACTTAAAAAACCATTGAGTAATGTCACATCTATATATTCTTAAATCTTACTACGAAATTATAGGGTTACATTTACTTGCGCTGCTATGATTCCTAAGGAAAACATCTGGCCACTCGGCATGCCCCGTGGAACGTTAACTGTCTTGGTACCCACAAAGAAATCAAGTTATCACCGTAACTCAAAGCGTGAACCAAAATATGAAAACTTCATGATAAAAACAATAAAAAATGCTTACAATCGCTTTCATTGCTCTTTTTGCCACTTTCAGACGCATATAAACCTGGGAAATCTTTCTCTACATCGGGACTTTCAAAATCCATGATAATAAATAGATGTTGTATTTAATATTTCTACAGTTTGAAATTCCGATTTTTATTATTTATAAATTATAATAATTCGACAACACTTAATGTCACAATATAGGCATGTCACAATGTTGCTTGTCTATACTCCATGTATCATAAATCGATTCTCTTTGAGAGCATATTCTCAAATCCATTTTTGTAATTGCTGTGTTAATAGTAATGTTGTAGTGTAACAAAACATTAATTTGACTCATTGCTATGTAAAATCAAATTTTTGATATAGGCATCGTATATATTATATTTTATATCCCATTAAGTAATAGTATTAATTAAGAATATTAATAACAATTTGTTATAATTATTTTTTTCAATTTCAATGTAACATTGATCTTGCCATCGAAATTAACATTAAAAAATATTGAACTTGCATTAATTGTCGAAAATAATGAAAAAATAATTATAACAAATTGTTCATCATGCTTGTTACTGTAGGCGAGCCAGATATTATATTAAAAAGTCTGCAATAAAGTCGATTAACAAGTATTCTGTAATCTGGAAATATCGTTTCAACGGATACATTAAAGAAGCAATTTAACTTTGCCTCCAGGTCCCTCAAAAGAGTAATTGCTGGGGCGAAGTCGGCTCACATCGGCAGAATTGGCGAGAGACTAGTTAGTCTCCCCTCCGGAACTCGTGCATTCTGGTCTCTTGCCAAAGCTGTCCAGGGGAACTTTTGAAAGCCATCCCTTCCACCTCTGCGCATAGGAGATAATTCGTTGGCCCACGACGCTAAAGAAAAAGCCGATCTTCTGGGCAAACTCTTTGCGTCCAACTCGACCCTGGACGACGGGGGAAACGCACCGCCGACCATACCGCAGTGCGAGACTCGCATGCCGGAAGTCCGGTTTACACAAAGGGCAGTGCGTAAAGCGCTTCTTTCCCTCGACGTTCATAAGTCGAGTGGGCCCGATAGAATCTCTCCTATCGTGCTGAAGACGTGTGCTCCAGAGTTAGCACCGGTTTTAACGCGCCTTTATCGGCTTTCCTACTCTCTTGGCGTAGTCCCGAACTCATGGAAGACAGCTCTAGTGCACCCAAACCCTAAAAAAGGAGATCGCTCGGATCCGTCCAACTACAGACCCATAGCCATCACCTCCTTGTTCTCCAAGATAATGGAATCCATTGTTAACTGCCAGCTCCTCCGGTACTTAGAAGACCACCAGCTCCTCAATGATCGACAATACGGCTTCCGTCAGGGTCGTTCAGCTGGTGATCTTCTCGTATACTTGACTCACCGGTGGGCACAGGCGATCGAGATCAAGGGGGAAGCGTTGGCCGTTAGTTTGGACGTGGCGAAGGCCTTCGATCGGGTCTGGCACAAAGCGCTCCTTGCGAAGCTTCCTTCCTATGGGCTTCCCGAGAAACTGTGCAATTGGCTCACCAGTTTTCTTACAGACAGAAGCATCAAGGTCGTTGTTGACGGTGCATGCTCCGACTCGAAGTCTGTTAATTCTGGTGTCCCACAAGGCTGTGTGCTATCACCCACGCTGTTTCTTCTGCATATCAACGACATGCTGCAGATTAGCAGCATCCATTGCTATGCAGACGATAGCACGAGTGATGCCCTTTACACCGGCCGCGCTAACATTTCTCGGGTAAACGTCATCGAAAGCCGATCCAAACTTGTGTCTGAAATCGAAACTTCTTTATCAAAAGTTTCAGATTGGGGTCGACTTAACCTAGTCCAATTTAACCCTACGAAGACACAGGTTTGCGCGTTCACCGCTAAAAAGATGCCATTGGTCGTATCACCTCAATTTGACAGCACTTCCCTAACTGCATCAGCCAGTATCGGAATCCTTGGCGTCGATATATCAAGCGAAGTCCAGTTTCGCGGTCACTTAGAGAGTAAGGCCATATTAGCCTCGAAGAAGCTTGGTGTGCTAAACAGATTGAGACAGTATTTTACTCCGGCCCACCGCCTGCAACTTTATAAGGCGCAGGTTCGGCCGCACATGGAATACTGTTCTCATCTCTATGCAGGTGCACCCCAGTACCAACTTCTGCCTCTTGACCGCATTCAACGGAGAGCGACTCGCATCATCGACTGCCAAGATATTTCTGATCGACTTGACACCTTGGCGTTGCGTAGAGATGTAGCTTCACTCTGCATCCTCTATCGCTTGTATCATGGGGAGTGTTCAGAGGAATTGTTCGGACTTATACCGGCTGCTGGTTTCCGCCATCGTCCTACGCGACAAAATATCCATCCCCATCACCTGGACGATTGGCACTCCACCACTGTGCGCTTCTCCAGAAGCTTTTTGCCTCGCACAACCAGCTTATGGAACAAATTGTCGCCTGCCGTATTTCCGAACCGATACGACCTTCAAACCTTCAAGAAGAGAGCGTACCTCTACCTAAAAGGCCGGCAACGCACTTGTGACTCTTGAGTTGCGGGTGTCCATGGGCGGCGGTAGTCACTTACCATCAGGTGACCCGTCTGCCCGTTTGCCCCCTATCGTATAAAAAAAAAAAAAAAAAAACAAATCGAATTTCAAGAAACAAAGCTTTTTAATTGCAATACTTTTATTCCCAATTCTAACCGCATTTAGTATTTTCATATCACTAAGTTAGGATTGTGGAAGAGATTGCAATAAGCAATAAGGCGGCACTTTGAACATTATCAAATTGACAAAACTATATGTAGGTATGTAACTTCTAATACAATAGTGGTGTACAAATAAAGTGTTCTCTGTCTATCTATCTATCTAAGTTAAATTCTAATGATGTAGATCTCTAAATTGGTGAAGAGAGTGGAGAGCTCTAGTTACGAGACTCCCACTTTTAACTGATATTTTATAATCGTCTCCGTATTATCGTAAGACTTTTGTAATTGATGTACTCGTTACGTATTCGGATACGATCCTAATTGCAACCCCAGCTGACACTGACGTTTGCTGATGTTTACGTGTCGGGATGTTTTGATTTCACTAAAAAATAAATTGAAATGAATGTAGAAACTAAAGCTGAAAATAAAAACATAAATTCTTAAATTTCCCATGATTGGTATGTGCAATTTGTTTCGTGCTCCATTTTTGTTAGTATTCTGAACTGCGAAAACAGTGTGAAATTATGATTTAATAAACACATTTTTGTTTTTAGAATATAAGTAAATACGATGGCATGGTTTGCAGACCTCGCTGGGAGAGCCGAAAATCTCCTCAATAGTTTGGATGAACAAACCGGTGCGGCACTGCGTAACCATAATGTTACAAAAAAAAAATGGGAGAAAAACGAATTTACTGTCGCTCAACAAACGGAATCAAGTTGGGGTCAAAGAAAGCGGCTATTACCACGTACCTTGAAAAAAAATACTGGTGAAAACAAAACTTCAATACCTTCTAGAAAGAGTTCGCCCTTATCCAATCATCAGTCTCGTTCACCATCAAGAGATAATCAAGAGATTAAAGTATTAAAACCCAAAAAATCTGCGTCAAGAAAATCAAGCCCACAGTATACTTTAAACCAATGCCCCAACACATTAGTTTCTGATCATAAAGATAAGACTCGTAATACTGTTAAGCAGAGGAGTAAGTACCTTAAAATATTTGTACTTATAAGCACAAGTTGCAATCAATAATAGGATGTTGATTCTAAAAAAAAGCTTCATCCTACCATAAACATAAGCTTTAGACAGGATATAATTATAAAACATTTCTTAGTTTCTCAGTGCTAGAGATTTGAAACTTGCTTAATTAGAATGGAGTGGTTGCAAAGTTGCAAGGATCAATTGGGAGACCACCTTTAACAAATATTTAGAAGCACCTAAATTGATTTAAAATTTTAATTATGCTATTTACTATTTTATACAGCCTTTAAGCATAATAATGCAAATTGAGGTGCTTTCAGGAACAAGAATTCAACAGTCTTTAGCTGGAGAAAGTGTTAAATTAACTAAAAGTGAATTTCCAATTCCAAATAATAAAACAGTATTTTGAGTGCAAAATAATTAGTAGAAGTATTATAATTATTTATTACATTTAAAATCGGTCTTCTGAAAAAGGGGCAGGTTAGAAGTATCCAAAACAGGCTGGCATAATATTTGAAAGGTTTAATGACAGTAGAGGAAGCTAGTGAGGTTTGTAAGATTTGTTTTGTAGTAGCAAGTGGCTGGCTGGCATCTCTGCCTATCCTTAAAGAAGAAATGTTAGAGTGTAAGTATTTATCTATGCATATAAATTGCCACAGAATACATTCTATCTTAGTATATAGCATTAGTTAATACATGCAGGTATCATGAGAATAATCATTGTGAAATTTAATGGCAAGTTAAAAGTTAAGTAAATAACCAGTTTTTATTTAGTTTACTTGTTTAATATGTTGATGTAGTAATGTTTTCATTATTATTAAATAATAAAAATATAGGTGCTTTGTTGTAAGATTTTAGGGTGGAAGAGATTTAAGAACGGGCCAGATTGATTGGAGAACTGATTGTTGTATTTCCCCAGTGAGTGAGGGTGTCAAAGGCCTCCTACTCATCACCTTCAAAGGGGGATAGCGATCTTACAACCTTTGAGGTGTCCATGAGCAGCGGTTGTCACTTATCATTGTCATGTGATGCGTCTGCTCATTTTAAAGATATTTTTCTATCCTTCCCTCATGTATGTACTTACCACAGACAAACTTGGTTGTGAATAGTTATGATCTAAAGAGAGATTGCCTTCACAGGATTTAGTTTGCCTGCGGACCTGGAAATATACAGTGGTGATGATGACCTCATGTATCAGATGCAAAATTTGGAAGTAGAAAATGCAATGTTGAAGAATGAACTAAATGTGATGAACAGGGAGGTGTCAGAAATGACAAATAAGCTGCACATGACTGAAGACGGTAATAATGTAGATAGTCAAGGTAGATAACATTTACTTGAGTTTGGATTGGGTTTTTCTTCATTATGTGACATAAAAAATATTTGTGTAATAACTTTTAAACATTTATGAAATATGATAAAATTATTTCACTGAAAATAACGCAATGCGATCATGACCAATGCAACCTGGTCAAAACTTCAAGCAAATTAGAAGTATGGAATACCTACATATATAATGTTATACATCACCTTGTTGTCAATTATAAATGTTATCTTTCTTTTTATTCTATATATTTCGTTAATTGCCGGGTGTCATAAGTTTATTATATATTTTGAGTACTCTGATAAAAAAGCATTGCATTAGCTTCTTTAAGAATACAATTATATTTTATACATACGCTCACGCCTGTATCCCCTAAGGGGTAGACAGAGGTTTATTAAACACCTACATTTTGCTTATTAGAATTTGGTCCTAATAACGTAATTGGGGACAAGCCAACAGGCACTGTAGGTCTGTATATTTACTGCCTTATAGATAACAGTCCGATCCCTTAGTCGCCTTTTACAACACCACCCGGAACAGATAGGGTGGCCCTATTCTACTACACCGTGAACTACACTGCCATTTCAAACTGAGAAATTTAACAAATTATCTCATCATTTAATAGATGGCGCAAAAACTCAAATCAAATTAGAGACAGCAGATTTACTATACCAAAAAATTAATATGGAGAAAGAGGCGCTGTCTGCTCAGGTGGAACAGCTGAAGCTCAAGCTGGCTCAGAACATTAACGCAGAAGTGACAAAATACATGGAACTCAACAAAGGTTTGCAGGAACAAATTGAATTATTGAGGACTAAGACAGCGGATTCAGAGGAGAAGTAAGTCTACACAGTTTTAATTGTTATTACTGTATAAATTATTTCAGACGCGGTTTCTATTTATGGTGAAAAATGTACAACATAAAAAAACCGTGCAAGTGCGAGTCTGACTCGTGCACGAAGGACAGCATTCCTTAATCAAATGTATCTAATAACATGAATATTTTGGCTTTAAAAATATAAATTGTAATTTACTGTATTTTTCATACCATAACTTTTTTTTTTCTAATCTAAATCGGACCAATCTTCAGTGCAACTAATTCGATGTATTTTTATTTTTCAAGTTTTGTTGGGAGCAGGAGCTTTAGAAATGGTTCCATTGTCGTCGGTCAATTCACAAACACACAAATAACGTACATATAGAACACTCCCTAGACAACACTTTGTCTATCATACATACATTACATATCATTGACCCGTGTTTGAATCGAATACATGTCCTCTGGCTCAGCAGTCAGGATCACTAACCACTAGACCCATAAGCCCGTCTACATTGTAATCGATTTACCAATAACGAAGATGTCGTGAATTGTATTTTTTCTTCTCTATCGTATTCAAAACTAGAACAACCTTGAGTACAGCCATTTCAGCTACTCAGTAATCATTATCGATATTCACTAATGAGATGTTTTGTTCATTTTCACTCGTTCACCACCTTAGTGGCTTAAATGTACTAATCAAACTAATTAAACGAATATATTATATTATAAATTAACACGATAACAAGTAACACACCCACAAAACAACATTCTAGTAGAGAACCTCCCCTGTTTTAAAGTTACTTAAAATTATATGAAACCCTTCTGTGTTATATTAAGTCACTAACACTATTAAGACGATTTAAGTGCCACCTCACATGTCGAAATCCATCATGCCTTTTAGGTTCATAGGGTGTGTGACAAAGAATTGCATATGTGCATCAATACACACAGGATTAATTCCTTTATCGCAGGTCAACTTAACAAATTTCAAATAACGCCCACATAGAACACCATGGCTCAGAATTTCAGTATTACACAAAGTGTTGTCCCGTATGGGGATTTAATCCACAACACTAGGCGCGCACGACCACTTCACCACTGCGCGGCATCCGTGCAATCTAACACATTCTTATATGCATTACACAGGAAAAATATAACCCTCTTTGAGCAGTCGAGTAATAGTTCGTCTTATTCGTAAATCGACTTATTTCCAAAAAACAAACTTAACAATACACTGACATCGGTTGTTACCGCATAATATAAGTTTGTAATCGCTTAAAGCATTTTTTGAATATTATATAACAACACAAAGTTTGGATTTTTTCCGTTACTTGTACTGTGAGACCTTGTTTATACCCAAGTTTCATGATTCTAGGACAATGTGATTAACCCACGAAAAGTTTACAAATTTGTTGAGTTTGAATAACCGTTTAATAGCGTTTTTTAAAGTTTCAACGGACAGTACACTGATGTTAATTTTATTTATTTATATAACACTGCAGATATCGCATGAGGTAAACTGAATTTCACCTTGATAAATCCACGCGATCCGGAGAAAAAGTGTCCTGTATGTCTTGATCGACAGACAGACGGACAACCGTGTGATCCTATAAGAGTTCCTTTCTTTCTTTTAACAAACCGAACCCTAAAGAAGACTGATTCCAGTATCAGTGTTCAGTTTTTTGTAGTATACCGATAGATATTTGAATTTTCTTATAAGTCTGTTTGTTTCGTTTACATATATGTTAAAATTTCCAAAAAATTAACACTGCTTTTATTATTAGGTAATTTTAACATATATACATATTATGAATAGTTTCAAATTCTTAATTACAAGTTATCTGTATTATAATTGTAGTTATTTTATTCTTTGTTAAAGGTGTTCAGAACTACGTCACAAGCTAAATGACAAGGAAACAGCACAAATAAAATTAGAGAATGACTTAAGACATGCACAATCTACTATTTCAAATCTTCAGAGCAATTTAGAAAAGAGTAATGAAGAATGCAGACGGTTAGAGAGGGAATGGGAAGCTTACAAATTGAGAGTGAAAAATATGTTAGTCAGTAAAGATAATGTAATAAAGTCATTACAGGAGGGAATGGAAATATCCGTGGACACCAAAGAATTGATGCAGCAAATACAAATTTTAAAGTAAGTCTATTTCTTTCTTGTGAGTGAAGTGGACCGAGATTTAGTATGGCCATTCACTGCTGTGGTCGCAGTATTAAATGGAATTCATTCATACCTGACGAGATTCTAGATCGAGTTTATCATAGCCGTTTAGTGGAATAGGTACCCATTATAGAAAATGTAACTAAGGATCGGACCGCTATCTATCAGACAGTATGTATACAGCTATACATACAGTGCCCTGAGGGCGACAATATGTACAATACGTAAGTGGCGCTAAATTATAGCTGGCAAGAAGTGGGCGCTTAAGATGCCTCTGCAGTCTCCTCTGGGAGTATAGACTTGAATGTATGTAGATATAGTGTAGTTGACTATATTGTATAGTAGTCTTTAACACTCCTTTAAGGAAATAATGAGGTATGGTTATTTCAGTTAATTTTGCGCTATAAGAAAATATCAATCTGTATATACGTTTAACGTTTTTTCATCGATCATTTGATTAGTTCATATACTTATATTTTTGTGAGAGAATATTATTTTCTCCAACTGACTATCAAGTTTCATCGGACATCGTTTAAACTAAGATCAAATATGCCATAGATACACGTTAACTAACTAAAAGTAATATACGCTTTAAATAGTATCACCAGATAGCACTACACACTTTACGTGAATGCATTTGAACAGCCATCAGGATACTAAACCAGACCATATAGTGAACGTACCTGTAAGTGTATGTTGATAGGTAGTCAAGTTGATATACCTACACACGTCAATATACACACTATACATTGTGAGTAAAAAGCACATAAAAGGGTATAAGCGTTCGCGAGAGTGATAAGGGCATAAGCGAACGATAGCCCAACAGACACTAGCATAATTAGACATAGTTGGTGCAATTTTTTCACGCCCGATCGAACATCTATATATCATATGTATGTATATCATATGATCAGATATACATAGATCAGATCTGATGAAAGGTGATTTTTTTTTAATTTACAATATTATTGTATGTGTAAAACAGGGAAGAGCGTGACGAGTTGTCTGAAGTGACAGCTGCGATGCGAAACGAATGCGAAGACCTAAAGTCGTACATGGGACAGGTGGAAGCGCGACACACCGCGGCCGAGCGCGTTGTGTGCGCTTTAAGAGACGCCTTACGAGAAGAACGGACCGCACGGAACAGGGCTGATGCTCAGTGGAACGCTGTCACTAAGGTACCATTAGATTTCTAACTGGTGATGAATGAATGAATGGTATTGCTTTAGTAAAAAGATTCTTATAAAGTCCAAATATAATTGCGATATTGTTTACTTTGGTTATAATTATTTCACAGTTTTTAGCTACAGAGATACCAGAATAAAAAGTATGATTGATGAGAGTATGTATGAATATAATATAAAAAATATTTTTAATAGCTATTTATTATACCTTTTTTGCAGGATCTAAAAGCTCTACAAATAGAAACAGGCCAAACAATAGCCAGTTTACGGATGGCCTTACGAGATAAAGATAATGAATTAAACCGACTCCGAGATACATCCTCCACCGTCCGCAGTACAGACACGAGTGCGTTAAATGTAGCCGACTATGACGTAAAACAGGATACCATAGACAATAACAAGATAGAACATTTGACACAAACGCTTGTCCTGAGACAGTCGAAGATAGACAAATTGTTAGCTGATAATAATATGTTAAAAATACAGTTGGAAAAATTAGAGGTAATTAAATGATTGAGCTATATAAGCAACTGCATTAGTGATTACGAATTATATATCAAATGTTGATCTATATTAACTGATTTGATTCTTACTTGGTTTTTTGTTAGTAAGTAGTAGTTTGTTGTGTTTGAAAGTATCTCGCTTAAAATTATTCCTGACTCTATTTTCATATCTAGTATAAACGACTTTTTATGATTTCCTAGAAATTCATTTATTTTATAACCTTAATTTATTAGTAGGAGACAAATCCTAATGTTGTATTAGGATTTGTCTCCTACTTAGGAAACATTTGATAGACAACTGTAAATATTCATATCTGAATAAAGACACACGCAGAGAAGGGTATAAAGTTTGCGAAAAGAACCATTACATAAAGGGACGGAATTAAACAAATTAAAGAATGATGGCGAATTAAGAATAAGAAAAAATATACATATGTAATCTATATAAAAAATTCTATGTTTAGAAAGAGAATATAAGGCAATTTATTTAGATACGTACATCTGGTAAGAAAATAAACAAATAATATATTATTTTTTCAGTCAAAATATAAAAAAGAGATATCAGCAGTCCGTGTGAACTCGTCGCACAGCGTGGTACACTTACAAGACCACGAGTGTCGACATCGCTCTCGGACCAACATGACCACTGACACGCTGTCCGCGCTCTCCGTCCGGCTCGGCGTCATGGTCAAACGATACCCTGTCCTGAGAGTGTTTGTTATTGCTTATATGGTAAGTGTTTAGGGGGACTATACAAAAAAAAAATACACAATTAGAACACCCGGATTTTTACTGATTGAACTCACGACCTACGGCTCAGCAGTCACGAACAATAACCACTAGACTAACAGGCCATTCATATTATATCATCTCTATTACCGTAGTTCGGAAAATACGCATAAAATATTACATTATTTAGACTGTTAAAGCTGATTACCATTATAATTTCCTGAAACCGCCTGGAAATGAGAGTTCTCCTACACCTCAATAGTCGGCAACCCACTTGCGACTCTCGAGTTCCAGGTGTCTGTAGACGGCGGTGCACACTTACCATCAGGTAACCCGTATGCTCGTTTCCCCCTATACCATAAAAGAACAGTAATCTTAAGTAAATCGATCACATGAGTACGAAAACGAATATCGAATACACAATCATGTAACAATCATAGTAATTCTAGACATCATATGTATGTTCTAAACAATGACGGAATACAAACATACTAAAGACTGAATATTTGTATTAAAAAAGATATAGTTAGTGTTATAGGTATGCGACCTTCACTACCTTGAGCTATTGGTTTTACTTCTATGTGTATAAGTAATAATAATTCCGCACGTCTCACACACGGCCGTCTGATCCCAAACTAAGCAATGGTAACCAGACTGTTGATAGACATACTATACAATATTATATCTAAATTATACCCAGACATAGAACAAATGATCGTGCTCTGCACACAAATATTTGTCTTGGGTGGAATCGAACCTACGACCGCGGCTTAGCAGTCATTATCGCTAACCACTAGACCAGCAGAATATCCCGTCTGCGTAAACCTTCGAAGGTGTACAAGCAGATTTAAATAATATGTCGGTGTAAAAGCAGATTTAATTACATCATGCATGATATAATGAAATCTGCTTTTTATATTCAACTATTGAATAAAAATTCAGGAAAGGAAATGATAAAATGACATACCTTTTCCGCTGTCCTGGCAATGTGTATACAACATTTCATGAGTATCAAAGAAACAAATATAAATTCGCATTTATAGTATTAGTTAGACTGTCCAGTAACATACTTTGAAAAATAAGAATGCCTGAAGCTAAAGTAAATCAATTTCATAACTAAAACCACATAATAAATATCTATATTAGTAGTTGTATACCAAAAGCTCACTTTTTAAATACAAATAAATAGCGGCCTATGCATCTACTCCGCAAGTTACAAATTCGCTTGATCTAAACACTCTTCTATTGGTTGACAGGTCTGTCTTCATTTCTGGGTCCTCACCGTGTTATGTACAAGCACTCCAGAAGATTTCGTCACTAGACCTACTAAATCATAAAAATACGTCAACGAAGCCATATCATTAAAGAATATATTTTATATTAAAGCTCTGAAGAAATAAATTAAAGTGCAACAGTAAAAGTAACAACATTAAAAACCATTCTTGTGCTAAAAAAAATACTTGCAGAGGGGAATACCCACTTTCCATAGTACGTTGGGCCTAGGGTGGACACTGTGTTGGGGTATAATGGTGCAGTATTAAAGAATTTTAAAGTACAGGTTACTTAAATTATAAAATAAAAGATAGGTGATCTTTTGTATGGTGGAGGTATTTGCCTTTCCTACAACTTTAACAATTTAGTTTAATAAGTTTGTAATTTAATAATAAATTGACTTCAAATCGTAGTTAATTTATATAATTTTTCGTATCAAAAATAAAAACCACAAGAATTTTTTGCTATGTCCACACTAGGCTCAATGTAGGTATTTTGTGCGTAATGTATTAAAATGTTCTAAAACAAATTTTAAAGTTATCTTTATATCCGAGGTTAATAACGAGACAAAATGTTGGGTTCATACGATACATATGCGTTTTAAAGTGACATTCCTATTACAATCACTGTAGCCTGAATGACTAAAATTATATTTATGTATTTATCAAATAAAAGGGAAGTACCGGTTTTGGACATCGGTTTTTAAATTTTGCAACGAATCTACATCACTAGGTTCAATTTAGTTATATATGAAAGTAGTGATAGTAATTGGACTAATATTTGAAAATGGATTCTCAAACTACCAATCTAAGAGATTTTGAGAGCTTTATGTAAAATGTATGTCATTGTGACACTGTCCAATACCGGTATTTTTATATTGTAACTTACGTGTTGTTATAATTATTTATTTCATTTCGTGGTGCTACTTTCATGTAATGAAAAAAATTGTAGGTGTAAATAAGTATTAAATCTCACCGGTTCCTTGTCCCATTGGCCATAGCGATGTACCTTCTAACTGTCTTAATTGACATAAAATTTGTATTTTTTGTTATAATAGTCCATTTATTTTGAGAATATTTTTATTTCATGAACGGAAATAAGGGATAAATAAAATGTTTAACAACAAATCTTGACTTTTATTGTAGAAATACTTTACAAAGTGTGAGCGAGAGATTAAACTGTTCAGCATCTCTTATTAGACTGTATGATGTAAGATTTAGAATGAATACAATGTGTGGTTCTCGATGGAGTAGAATAGGACCATCCCATGGCTTTCCGCGAGTGTCATGTCCGCATGATGGCAATAGGTTTGTCCACTATTACAAAAGTGGGGCTTAATTATGGTTACGTTACGGTTACGGTCCGCATGTAGTTTTAATTTTTTGTTTTTCTAACAAGCTGTTTAACTTTCTATTTTCTCCAATGCTTAAAATAATTGCTGAAAGAACTTCGATCACTTTTGCTCAGTCTTGTCCTTCTAATATTTAGATGGTAGCTGCTTATTTGACATTATTACTTAAGTGTTACTAGAGTATAGTCGGCCAATGTTTTGTTCACCTTTTATCTGGGGTATTTTTTTTATAGCTTTTTTATAGCTATATGGACGTCTACAAGAAGATATGTTAAGATTTTGCGATGAAGACTCGTTCCTGGTAAATAGCTACTCAGGTATGTAACTGATTAATATATCTATTCTTGTCTCTAAGCGTGTGTAAGCAGTCTAACAAGCGCATATTTACCAATATTAAGTAGGTAGGCAGGTATTTTTTTTATTTAGTTACACAAAAGACAAGGATGCAACAGGTAATTCAAATACGGACTGAACAATTAACTGTCAAGTTTGAAGTCCCATGGGGATTGAAACAACAGCAGATGCAATAATTCAACAGAGAGCTGCGGTGTCCTTTCTCCAGTACAAATTTTTACTTCATATAAAAAATACTTGCCCGTAAATCCATGTCCTAAAAAATCAGGTTTTTATTTCACTGCGTATTTAAGTATGCACAGCGATTTCTCCGCGATACGCGATTGTGGTGTGATTTACAAAGTTACTTCTTTTTAAAAACAACTGAATTACTTTCCCAATTCCGCACTTAACATTTTGTCGTTCTCAAGGTTTTTGTTTTTATTATAAAGGCATTTACATGATATTATAAATGCTTTAGCGTAGCGAATGTACCTATCTATTATACTTTTTAGTACTATCATTTATGATAAAGAGTTACTTGACTGTCGCTTATTATACCATTTTTATAAGAGTAATAGAGTCACACATTACATTACCCAATCTATACATATAAGCAAACTCAACTTCCCTTATTACCTGTTCCCTATTATATACTCCCATTTTTTTGTTTAAATAAAAAGAGAACTTGCTCGAGGACTTGCACCATTCCTGTGTAGCGTGGGACTTTTGAAACATAAAAAACACGGACACAATGACCAGATTCGGGACAACTAATTTTGGATCTCACAAATTTTTGTACAGTGTAGGCATAAAACCCACGACCTTTGCCTAGTCACTTAAATTAACCCCTAGACCAACAGACCATTCGCATTTTCCCATCTTTAATTCCTAAAGGCTTGACACCTATTAAGTTGGTGTTTAACGTGGGTGTTTAAAACACCTCTGAATACCACTTCAGGTATGTATTATGAATGTATATAAAATTATTTTTATAATAAAATTTTGTCATCAACCCGTTTGGGTTTGGCCAGCCAGTCCCTAGATCTTCCGAGACCTTTTAAGGAGCCTTATATCATATAGTATCTTGGCAAAATAATGATACAATTTCTACTAAAGCCATGTTTGTATATCTCAATGACTAAAGCCCATGAATCCTCTTTCAAGTATTGAGCGCGCACACACGTCGTAAAAATCGTGACCATTATTACGTTATTTGTGCCGCATATTGATATTTACATACTAATGTGTTTTTCCTATATTTTATTTAATATACTTATTAAAACCGCAATTCTCTTTTCCGATTAATCCTCTTTCAAAAATTGCGCGAGTTAAGGAACTCCAACACCCTAATATTAGCTTCGTCAGCAAGACAATCTAGGACTATCTTAACATCTTTTTAGTATATTAGATCGTTATTTTGTAATATGAATTAATTACTGTTTTATTATTCAGTAGGTACCTATGCTGTAACTCTTTCGATTTTTTTTTTAAATTTAAATCCGGGTTTGACAGCTTAAATTGCGCGTACACAAGACGTCTTCAAATCGTGACCATCATTACGTTATATGTGACGCATACATATCTTGGAAATATTTAAATACTAGTGTGTTTTCCCTATATTTTATTAAATATTCATTTCATATACTATTCAAAAAATGTACTTAATTCTCTTTGTGTGTATATTTTTACAATTATATTTACAGACAATCCCCTTAACAGCCTTTTCAAATAACGGTATTTAGAACAGGAAAAGGACGATAATATTAAAAAGAAACGGTGTCAACAAGTTACGGTTACTTACTCTTATCGGGTTTTTGTGTTAAATATCATTTAACGACTTTAAAAATAATATTTTTTTTCGAGATATCAATGTTTTAATATTATCTGTTGGTGTCATGTGCCTATGTCCTTCCTAATTAGTACAGAGTTTCATGATAATCGGTTGAGTAGTTTTGGCGTGAATGCAAACAAACAAACTTACATTCCTACTAATATCATCCCATCACCTACTAATATCACATTTATGATATTAGTAGGGATTTCATTCTATTTAACACTTCCTGATTTTTAAATTGCACCGGCGGACTTAATGCCAAGAGGCTTATCTTCAAGTTAACCCTTAAGTTGTGTAGAGAGGGTCGATATATTACTTACTCTTCATATCACGGTCCCCACTAACGTAGATGTAATCCATTACGACTATCTCTAACACTTTTTAAATACATACCCTCACGCCTGTATCCCCGAAGAGGTAGGCAGAGGCGTAATAAACGCCCACATTTGCCGATTATAATTTAGTCCCATTTACGTAATTCAAGCAACCAAGCCTATTGCCGTCATCCGTTCATTTTTGGGGATTGGAATGGAAAATCTTTGAGTACATTGATTGGAGGGAAGGAAAGGGATATTGCTTATACAGATGGATTGGGGAGTAGTTATAAGCAGTAGCTCAAGCAAGTCAGGGTCGCGTACCTAACTTAAACTGGAAAGTTCGAGTCATCTAACTAAACTATGTATATTATATATTCTTTAAATAATGTACATTTTAAAATTACGTACACTTTAAAACGATTTATTATTTTATGATTAAGTTTAGAATAATGTGATATAAATTTAGCGGTTAACAAGCTTTTAACTGCGGTTCTGCTCGTATTAAGTTTATTATTGTATTCTAGTTTTTTTTTTGTACTCCTGGGAACCTGACGTAAAAGTGTAGTAGTAGTGACAAACAAACTCACTTTCGCATTTAAGGTCACCTTCGCTTTATTTAATAGTAACCCTACTTTCATGATATAGCCATAGCCTTTCTTGGGAAGTACGCAACTTCGGAGGTACAAGTCTAAGTATAAGCCGTTATTCCTAGTCCTGCTTATAGTACCTACATATGTAAGTATGTGTCATATTATGTGACGGACGAATTGGATGGACTGACAAGAAATCTCGTGACCTACATACCATACCAGTAGATGTGAATGTTCAAAATAAAAATACTTTAAATGAAAGTTGGACCCGATTTTTAAATCCGTTTAAGACATTCGAAATTTAAAGTGTGTTCAATTTTAAATTATTCTTTTATTAAATTTTAAACATTTAGTAACTCTCAAAACATGGCGTACAAAGTGTGAGAGCCATGCTGTTTAGATGGGATAGAATTGCATTATACTTAATAAGAGTAATACCACGGCCTCACAGAAAACCTGAAAAGTCCCCCTTGCTGGCTGAAAGTCAGCAAAAGAAAAAAGATTACCGAAGGCCCATAACTCCTCCATCCCTTGGGAGTTACCCCCAAAAGCCGGCATTTGACATGCAGGTGCCCATATACTCGTATCCTGGAAGCATCCTTCCTAGGATATACCCAGGTCCCTTGCAATAGACCCACTTGTGTGGTTTTAGTCGGTTCGAGTCCGACATACCACTTCACCGTCAGCTCCGGTGAGGTGATGACCCGTAAGGGTTTCCACACGAATAAAAAGAAAAGGTGCCCATAGAAGATCCGTGCGTACATTTGCCCCAAAAATAGTCACCTCGAGTTAGTGGCGGCCACCTAGCCTATTTTGCTGCAACATATTAACACGGCTAAAGGAACCATGCCTACAACTAAATTTATAAGACCGTGATCTTATTTATATTTAAACGAAGGTACAATAACGATACCTGGCTTAATGATATCATCCGTTGTATAAATAGTAAATTATTGGGTATTCGAATACCCATTTCTTATCCTGACTAAGTAGAGACCTAGAAGAGTATTTTTTGTGCTTTTAAAAACGATTTATTTTTTATAAGATCACAGCAATAACCTAGGTTAATAATTTCGCAGTTAATCATTAATAACTTCTGGAAAATATACTAGCAGTTCCCCGGAGCTTCAACTCTTTACGGTCCCAGCTCAGACTCTTCGCCCCTAAAAGCCCAAATGACAGCAATACTATTACGTAAATGGACTAATTTATAATCGGCAAAATGTGGGCATTAATTAAGGCTCTGCCTACCCCTATTGGGATACAAGCGTGAATGTATGTGCTTACGTATGTATAATATACCCATATAAATATGTATACATTTAGGCAATTCAGGTAAATATTTTTGGACAACCCATGCGAAGAAGATGGCACGATGGCATTATTGCCATTATTTTGAAAACTAATCTACATATACGTTTAAAAATAAAAGTCCTATGTTACGCTGCATGCCAATGGTTAACAGTTATCAGCTTTAAAACTTTCATAACTCATTGCCGGATTAAATCAGCCAGCCAGGCTTTCATTATCTACGCGCCGCCAATTTATGGACACAGAAATTGTTACAAAGTGTTAGTTAACATTCACATTCTGCATAAGATTACTAGATAATTAACTAAGCAAACTATAATTTAAATGTAAATAGTTCCAAGAAAATGCATTATAATAACCGCAAAACGTGATCTTATCTGTTCAATTCGGTTTAGAAAAATGGTTCCATATGTAGTAGATATGACAGGTAGATATAATGTTTTTTTTTAATATGGAGCTAATAAAGTATAGGTATAATATATATAACTTGGGGTTTTACAATGTCAGAAACTGATGTTGGTGATTTATAATTATCATTTTGCATTAATGACTGTGGTCAGATAGCATCGCTCTCTCAAAAAAATATGTCAGAGTCACACTAAGATATTCATGGAAGACTTTTTTAAATATACACATATCTAAGACTACAGGTACCAGGGCACGCCTTGATAGTGGTGGTAAGGTCCATTACGGTGAGCAAGGTGCTCACCTGAAACGTCTGTGTTGCCTGCCGGCAATAAAAAAATCACCTCGTAAATCATAAATAAAATTACATTAAATACTGTTTTTCATAAGATGTCTAGAATGTTTTTAACACACTTCTCTTCTATCCCCAAGGGAGACAAAATGGGTATGTCTTGGGGTGTACGTCATTTAAGGCACGTGAATTTACCTCTATCTCAATAGCTTGTACTGTTTTGTTACATCTCATCGGGGTACACGAAAATGACATGAAAAATTCCGAGCTGGCCCTAGCGATTTGCCGCCCCGGCCGACTGATTTCGAATGGCGTATGTGTTATGTGATCGAAATTTTTTATCAACAAAACCTTATACATAATATTCTTTATTGTATCACAAAGAAGTGTCATCTCACTATCTCGGTCACTACGCGTTCCTGGTTATGAGTTCCTTGCCATACGAAGTGCGTAAATAAACTTGAAAATAAACAAGTGCATTGAATAACGTAGTAGATAAACTTAGTCATATATATCGTTATAAGTGAAACGACAGGACAAACGTAACATGCTAATGTAAATGACAAAATATATAATGTTCCTGCCAAGTTAGGTTAATTTCTATCCTTAATATTTTAGTAAAAGAAATAAAAAAATAACAAGGCTAACAAAAGCATCGAAGTTTAACTTTGTGTATCAACATATTCATTAATGTTTATAAAAACTGTTTTGTTATAGCACTACGACTCATGAATATGAACGGTTAATCTGCATGGTAATAACATAGTCTTCACTGTTAAGGTAAACTCGAGTAGCTTTTACGATACAAAAATGTAAAATAGCCACTTGTCATAATTGTATGAGATAAAAATACAGTGGACCTTACCGGTTGATAAACCGGTTGCGTGGTGTCAGTCATAAAACCTTCCTGCAAACAATATGGTCAATGTTAGTAGCGATTTGCGCGCATCGCTGAGAACACGTACCATTCGAACATGAAGTAAACAGTGCCAGTGCAACAAGCCATAATAGCCAAATGTTCATAATATAGAGTCCGGATTTTCTTACCTTGAAAATTAGTACCGTTTTTTTTTTCATTTTGTGGTTTTCCTCATTGAATTGGTGCCGCAATGACTTCAAGAATCCTAGTGTTTTTTGTCGGTGAGTTGGAATAATGTCTATTGGTTGCGAAGATTTATAGTGAATTAGCTTGACATGCGTATTTGAACAGAATTTGTATTTACGTATTTCTGGGACTTTACTTTTGACTGCGTCGTAGACAAGGTCGCTTTTGGTACTCACCATAATTTTATTTTCTAATTCAATAACAACTACAGATTTTAGCTCGACCTTGACATAAGATAACATTATAAGATCTATATGTTTTCATCAGGAACTCGCCTAGTTCAAAAACCAATAACCCTGGCTACTTAGTCAGTGTTCCTTACTATTATCTATTAAATATATAAATTATATATACGTTAATTTAGGAACGCTTTTGATCTGTGTGTACCTACATAGTTGACAACATTAAACAGTTCATGACACATGAGGACTGACCACTTTGTAATGACTCTTGGCCAAAGCATGGACAATTTAATATTGATATATTAATATAAATTTTCAGTAGCATAAACTAAGTAGAGTACATTATTATATGAATTATAGTACCAAGTGGGTTAAATAATAAAATAAAACACATTGTTTATTATAACTATTTTTTTTTAACGTTGCAATTATTCATTAGGCATCATTATATTCGTATGGCAATCCCCTTTATAGTCGCGAGAAAAATTAATCGGAGTCCGTTTTTGATAGCACAGCTCGAAATAGAAGAACAAACAAAATCATGGAAAAATCAACAGTTCGAGCGAATACGAGCAATTAGCAAAGCGAATGGCAGAATTAGGAAAGTGTTACTAGAATATGAATATAATGTACCCAAAACGATTTACTATTTCTTATATTTTTACAATAATCTTACATCTTTTCTAAACTTCTCAACTTAAAAACATTAGTTTCATGAAATAAAGCTAGAATTAGAGTATTTTTTTTAGTATTAGTAAATATTTGATAGTGTGGTTATTTTTAATTTGGAACCATATTTTTTATCCAACATAAACTATTTTATATTTACTGTGCAACACAAAGAGGTCACATGAGTTAGAAATTAAAAAAAAAATATGTTCTTTGGATTGAATGAATTAAAAGAATCAACAAAAAGATTTGGCTTCTTGTGATGATAAATTATTCCAAACACACGAACATAATGTTTTATATTTTAAGTACTAGATACATTGGCCATAAATCTTCTCCTAAATGTATCTGTAAATTTAAATACGGGAAAGATGTTCACAAACGAGGGTTTTGTGGTAGGGTCATATTTAAATATTATAATGATAATATATGAATTATGTTTGTGTTTATGATATCCAGCTGTCCTACTTTACTGATCAACATTGTTTATCATATATTCGGTTGTTTCCTAATCTTTTAAAATTGCCTGTATCTGTATATGCAGTCGTTGCTGACAAAATAAGAATCTCACTGTTTACAGAGGTCATCTGTGGCAAGAAACTCCGTTGACGTAGATTCATATCATGTAGTTCCCCGAAATCAAAAGCTAGTTAAACTTGATGCTAATACCTAGAAGTGCCCAACTATTCCATATTTCCCTCTTTTAAATGCTTTGTATTTGTTAAAACGTCAAAACAGACTATGGACTTTACTAGAATACAAGTTTTTTTCCAGTTCGACTACTTTTAACATTGTGTTCAATTTCTTTTTTTCCTTCGTTGATGCGATTGGTATTTGTTTGGCGCGGTTAATCATCAAGTATTTTCAAATCCGATCACAGAATCAAATTATGACATCTTTGTCAAAAATCACTAGAGGCAGATCGCTGAATTGAGTCCTTGATTGCGGGGTACAAAGGCGCGGAGGTATGACGAGAACGGGAACCGGGAGAGATGCGGGCGGCGGGCGCTCAAAAGGCGAAATGTGCACTGGACAGTGGAAGTTCTTGAGATATGTGACGTCACAGTGGTTAACGACTAACTTGATGACGACTTAATGACTACAAAATTTTAATGACACAATTATGTATAGATTTATTAGGTAATAAACTTATGGACTATTGATTATATGCAAGATTTATCAAAATTATAAATCAATCACTTATGTTCATAACAGTATCACTGGAACTTGATTCTTCAGTTTTGAAGCAGCTATCTACATCAGAATCATCTGAATCGTCCCGCACATTAGTAATAATAATAACAACATCATCTAGAACTCTGTCACGTTTGCAGTATTCGTCCTCAACTTTAATTACATGATTAACACAACGCTCCCACTTCCTTACGGGATTCCCTAAAAATCGTTTAAGTGTGTAAAAGGTTTAAGTGGTCACACGGGACAACACTGAGTAATCCGTAAATTGTTGTTCTGAGTCGGGGTTTCCTTTGTGTCCGTTATGTAAATGTTTGTATAGGCCCCCGCGATACAGGAGTTAATCCTAGGGCGGGAGTTGTCAATATAAGAAATATATATAATTTTTGAACGATTTTAAACTTTTTTGAGTTGTACCTTAAATATATAAATAACTTTTGATTATTTTTTTTTATATCCAAATCAGTGGATACTTTTTCGTGCTAACTGCTTCTTTAATATCGCCCTAGACCAACTTAATTAGGTTCAGGTATGGAGGCAAACGCAACACTTCATGTCCTTTTCTTTTTACGACAGATTGAACTGAAAATGACGGTTAATTAATTAATTTAATTTGAATAAGACATCCTTTCTAAGTTTATCATCAAAAGGTACGTCATGCCGTCGTAGCCTAATCTTGCATATCTCTCTTGGTAAAAGCCATAGTCAGCATTTTCTCGTCTCGAACCGAATGATAAGCTGCATTATCGATTACTATGGCATAATTAGAAGGTATATTCATAGAATCTAGATAATCACCTGTTTTACATTTGGATTTAAAAATCAATCACAAGTGCTCCTTCTACAAATCCAGTTTGGCCCGAACAGTATACGATGATCAAACGGTCTCCTTTACCGAAATGAGACAGCACGCCATGTGAAAAAAAACACTAGTGTTTTTCAACTACTTCAAATCTTTCTCGGATCAGAAATCGGATTATTTTAGCTAGAGCTAAAATAATCCGATTCCTTAAAAAGCTAGATGCCCATGCCAGTAATTAAGGGGTGACTGTCTGAAACTAACTTACAGGTTGTTTCATGGTCTATGTTGCTAGAGAAACCTCAAAACACACTTGTGATTAATTGTTTAAAAAACTTATAAAAGTCTCATTGTATTCCGTATAGCAGATCTTTCTACGTATTTGCTTTTGTGAGACCCTTTAGAGAGCCAGCCTAAATATAACCTACCGCACATTTACATTATGGAATGGCCGTTGATTTTCATGTATCATATGTATGTACGGTAATATTAGACCAGTAATAAAAGATAATACAAAGATTTACTCAATAAACCTATTCATAAAATCCATTTATAGACATACTAATGTTTACATTCAATGTTTTCTTGAAGACGTTATATAGTGAGTAATCACGGTTTCATTATATATTATTAGCACATCAATTAAGCTCGATAATAAGAACCTGTTTGAGGTTTGTTTATCTAACTAATTTTCAAATGTTAATGGAATTTTCATCCTCTTGGCATTTATAACTTTAGATGAATGTAGGTATCACAGAAGTATAATGCATTTTATATCTGTGGGTAGTATAAATATCAAAGTAAAATATTACCATAGTAAAATTATCCGTAATATTAGTATTTTTAGGTTTGTTAAAAATCTAAGAAGCGCTTGTCTATAAAATGGAGTTTTGTTTGTTTATACCTTTATTTGTTATTTATTTTATGCGAGAAGTCTTATTGCGGAAACATTATTTATCACATTGTTCTGAATATACTACCCTGGCCATTCTCAGGTATATAAAATAGCTGTAATAATTAACGTGTTTGAAATAAAAGCGTCCGCGTAGATTACAGACAGTAGGGCATTGCTTGAGGTTCGAACCTATAACCACTGGATCGCAATTCCGCCTTTACCGTATTCTACCGGCACTCCTTATAACAGTATGTTGTTATTAATATAATTAAATTAGATTGCATTGCTTAGTTTTGTGGTTTCTCAACGAATAGACATACGAAGTGAAAGATATTATTATCTATATTTTAGCTTGTAGTTGTCAAGTACATACGTTTGTATGTTTGTCGTACTAATGTGAGGGGGTTATCAAAGGGTCGATTTGGCTCACGTGTGTTCAGATACTACACATGATTGTTTTCAAACTTTATTAATCTAAAGATATAACAGTGCATTACATATAATCTTTGAAATCAAAAGAATTTATGACTCCTGTTCCTGTCCTGCTCCTGTGACTTGGTGGCTGTAAATTTGAGAGGCCGAGGCATCATACTTGTTATTTTGCAAATAAATTAGTTGCAATTTTCTTACAGATAAGATATGTGCGAGTAAATGATCCTCCCAACGATGAACATGATTGTTAGAAAAGTAAAATTCTTGTTCTTCAGCCATCAGCCAGCCATTTTTGTTTTTGCCTCCTTTTCATATTTTACAATTTCCTTCTGCATTAAGATTTTTGTATCCATTTCGAGCCTTCTACTCGTACCTCCTTTACGACATCCTTTAAGTATGTATGTGGTCTTCCTCGAGGACTATGTGAGAATTAAGTAAAGTTATCAATATGTGAGGTGACAAAATAACCTGCCTACAGTAAAGAGAGTGAAAGGAGGAGATAATTGCGATATTTAAGTAAAGCAGAAAAAAATATTGTGCTTTTCTATCTTTATTTTATTTCTTGTTTATTTTGTTTTTATTTAGAAATATATAAGTATTTTTTTCAACAGTTTGGTGACCATATTAAGACTCTGCTTGTTTGGAGTCAGACGGCGTCTGTTAGATGTATAAACTTATTATTATTCGGTATATTTTGATATGACTATTAGTGTGAAAGTTAATAAAAGAAATATATGATTGTAAAAGGTGACTAATGTTAATACCGAATCGTTAAGTGTACACACTTTTTAATTGTAATGTTTACTAGTTCATGCATATAATATTGTGTGATATGAACTGGTGTTGTATTATATGAAAACAGGTATGAATATGGTTGCAAATGGTCGTCGGCCGTGGTAGGTCTCTATCTGGCAAGTCTGATTGTTTTCCTACTTAATTATATAAATAACCCTCTTTATACGTAATATAAGGTAAGATTTGTTTCCGCTGGTCAGGTCATATAAACACTCACGTCTGTACTCACCCGAAAATTTAGGCAGAGGTATATTAAAGAGTGTCCGTTTGGGAATTTGATACTCTAAAATTCTTAGTGTTATTGAAAGAAGGGAAGGCTTACTTATTATTATTACAAATCCATCCGGTGGGGGAGCTATGATCATAAGCAAATAGCTTAGGCAAGTCAGGTCTCATCCAAATCTTCTAATCAATAGGAACAGTATTTCAATAGAATAACATATGTTATAATATATGTTAAAGTTTTGGATAAAAACAAAACTTTAAGTCGATTTAATCTGGCGTAAAGCGAGTTTTCAACTTATCTACTACAGATGTGCCTTGTTACTACGAGTATATATTAGTGGTTAAACTAAATACCTCGCTTTATATGTGCATATGTATATATAGGCTCAGTACATGAGCACAGAATAGGTCAATGGGGGTCATTTTAAATGCTTATATTTTAAAATTGTAACGGATCGCGTAAAACGTTAAAAATATTGAGTATAAGAACTAAATTCTGACTACTGGAAAATCGCGTTCTAAAAAATATGAAACGAGAAAATATTTGCATCTGAATAAACTATTCAACATTTATCGTCTATTAAATAGACAAGTTAGAGGGCTCGAAATTCTCTGCATGCGACCTTTTGAACGGCAGACGACTTATGGAGGCCGGCGTCTAGTGCGTCTTCTGCGGAATGGGAGAGTACTAGACCTCTCTCGTTCCCTTTCCACCGCCTCTTTGGCAAGCATCACCTCCTCGCATAACGAGGCGGCAGAATTCCACGCATTCTCGCTAAAGACCATGGACATAAACGTGGTCTCTGACGAGAGGCTACCCACACCTATGGCCGTCGCGAAGTCTACATCTTCCTGCATCCACGCAGGCCACCCTACTAGATAGTGTAACTTAAGCTAATTCCACCCTAATAGTGTAACTTAAGCTAATTCTCCATAACGGGTCTTACCGTCACGATTGTGGCATGCCTTAACATATTATCAACCTACTAAAACCATATTTTGAAGGGTTCACGTACATAACATCGTATGAAAGAATGTAATTGTAATTGTGAATGTTTTTTTCTAGAACCTTTATTTTCTCAATCGGTTAAATAAGATAAATAGTCGAATCTGTAATAATGCACGCTTTTAAGCACGTTTTGAAGATTCTGATTCATGAGGAGTTCGATCGTTTGACTGTTCACATTATGAATTACTTTTTGGAGATTATTTCGTTAAGAGGGTTTCCCCATCAGTAACTCTTATTTATGTTAGCTGTCATTCTTTTGTTTTGTGGATAAAACTAAACTCCTGGTAGTTTACTCGCTAAAGTATTAGATAACAGTAACTAAATTATAAAAACTTCGAAAGTAATTATTTTAGTAAGTATTATTAGCTGTTTATATTTATAAAGAAAGTTTTTGAAAGTAGAGTTTCAAACAAAACACTAGGGCTCAGATTATATTTATTCTCATTTATATACTTATTATGCATTCATTTCAGCAACTTTCTCGTTATACTCCTGCTCAAAACTGCCGATCAATGACCAAGTCCTTCACGATGTTTTTGGCTATGCCCCACAAGCAATCGAGTCTCAAGCAGCGGAAAGCCAAGTTCAGGCATCAGCTGTCACACCTGTACCTGAGAACGAAACCTATGTAGAAGCAGAATACTTTGAGATTGATGATTATAATCCACCTAGAATCGATTACGATGGATTTGATTGGACATTAACTAAGGTAATTTACCCGTGAAGTACTCATACTCTTACTAGTCGATATCAGACTCTGCTCGGAGATCATTCGTTGTCATATTCTACGATGCTAGTTGAGACTATGGCTGGTCGGGATACTTGTACTCATGTCCTATATTCTTTTCACCACCTCTCTGACGTAACTTAATAAATTACTTAATTGAGATATGCTGGTATGTTTTAATTATTTAGCGGCTGTAAAATTTCCAAAAAAGAATTTTTAAGCATCGAAAAAAATACCACTATTAGAAAATGTTTTTTTTTTATTCTATAGGGGGACAGGCGAACAGACGGGTCACCTGATGGTAAGTGACAACCTGCAACTCAAGAGTCGTATGTGCGCTGCTCGCCTTCTAGGGTGATGAGGGATGGTGGATGCGGGGAGGGGAAGAAGAGAGGGAGATGAGAAGAGGGGGATGAAGGAGAAGAAAGAGGAGGGGAAGAGTTGGGCCTCCGGAAATCTCACTCATTTCGGGGAAATGCAACGCAAGCGTTGCTTCCCAACCGGTTTTCAGTGAGGCCGTGGTATCGCACCGGTCGAGCCGGCCCATTCGTGCGTAAGCATGGCTCTACCACGGGCCATGCTTTTTCTGACTGTTAACATTTTTTAAAGTAACGTATTAACCATGTTCTCGAGATTTTGAAATGACGCTGTAAGTTAGTACAATAGAGACATCTAGAAACTAGTAAAATCACTATTTAACTTTTTCAAATACATATAATACATCGACTTTTTTTAGCGTGTAGCTTCATCATCAGAAGAAAACTTCCTCTTGTCTCCTTTGGGCTTGAAGTTGGCGCTCGCTATTCTCACAGAAGCAGCTACAGGCGTCACTAAGAATGAGTTATTGTCAGTATTGGGATTTAGTTCAGACCAAAGTGCAGTTAGACAGAAATTCACGAGCATCATAGAATCACTGAAGGTAAGTTGTTTCTTTATATATTTCTACATGGAAATAGCTTCTTGCAATGTATATTCTATTAATAATGTGTGATCAAATTAAACCTGTCTAACAATTTGTTAAGCCGAATATTACTGACAACTCCCTAAAGTTACGATATGCTTAACCTGTGCAATAAATCTTGAGTAAAAAATAAGTACTAGTTACGAATTTCTTAACTTTAACTTTTCGGGATCAGCTGTTTGGGTAGCTGACCCGATAAGTTTTTAAAGTAGTACTTTCCTACGTCTGTGCCAGCTGGCTGATTGAGGTGAGGATATCTACTTAGCCGGCCAGGCTTGATAAGCCGTCGAACCGCAGCTAAGTAGATAATACTAGGAGGAAGGAAAGGTGCCTATGTTAGCCGGCCAGACTGGTTAGTCCTTGAACCGTAGCTAAAGTGACACACCAAAGAATGGTTCGTCGATCTTCGACTTATATCGACTTATATTTGATAAAAAGTATGCCAGTTATATTCACATTTTTGACTATTAAGTAATCGAGTTAGTTTACCGCACAATAAATGGGTTAACCAATAACATTTCTTATTCTATATATTTAAGATATTTACTGTGTTCGCAACTCGTTGTCTGTGTGCGTGAGTATAAACTGCATGCATCGTATAAAAACGTAAAAGCGTTCAGTGTTTCGGACTGTGGTGGTGAACGGACGTGCTTGCGATCCGACCGCCATCGTACGGGCGCCCCTAACACTGCTTATTTTAATATTTAATATTTGTTAAGTATTATTATTTGCACCCGAATTGTACTTGTACATTCGGATTCGAATACCTTCCCCGAGAGAGCCAGCGTGTAAACCTTCACCGCGGGTAGGGGTCTCTGACCCTAAGCTCAACGGTGATGGCACACATGGGAAGGCGCCACGAGGACGGATCCACAGAAACGAGTACCAACAATGAAGCAAGGGGATCGAGCGACCAAGCACTGCAGGACCAGCGACAAAAATACCAGGGTGACCTGAGTATTTTCAACTCCCTTCGAGAGAAAGGAGAAATGTCGCAGGGTCTGCAGCGCTGGTTGGAGGTCTATTTCCGAGTGATGGAAGTTCACATCGGAGAGAAGAGGAAGGAGGACCTCACTGCGCAGGATGTTCACATCCTGACAGCGGTGGGATAAACGAAGACCCGGAGCCGCAAACGGCGAAGCGGACGATCATAGAGGCTTCCCTAACCTCGGACTCCGAGGAAGGGGATAGCGAGGAGATGGACCTCCAAGTCCTCTCCACCTCGCCCGAACCGACTCCAGTAACACTGGAAGTCGAACGGGCACCTACGCCTACACCCAGGCCAAGGACGCAGCAGCTGTACTTGCTGCACCACCACCCCAGAAACCTATAAAAACTCAGAGGCCCATAACAACATAAGGCCCTTCCAAGGCGGCCACTACCCAGACGTCCACAAGGAGACAACCAATCCTTGTAGTGGACCGTCTGGAGAACTGGACGACCCAGATGAAAGAATTGACCGCCAAAATTGGTCACCCACCCAGCGTGAAGCCCTTTGGGAAGGGATTTAAATTCACTCCCAAAGAAGACGCCGAATTCCGAGTCATTCAGGCTCACCTGGATGACCTCGGACAGGACAAGGCGCCTTATTACGCCATCGCCCCACCGCACCAGAAGCCCCTGAAAATGGCTATCCGGGGCTTACACGCTGACACTCCCACAGAGGAAATAGTGGAGGACTTGACTAGCAAGGGAGTGCCAGTCAAGTTCGCGAAGCATATCCGTGCTCGCACTAGCAGACCCGGATGCATCTTCTTCGCAGAAGTGGAGAAGAGCCCGACCGCAGCCAAGGCCTACAACATTGACGAGGTCTTGCTCATGCCAGGCGTCGTCATAGAGGCCTGGAGGGACAAGAAAGGACCCTTTCAATGCCACCGCTGCCAAGGCTTTCGCCACAGTTCCCAGAACTGTCCCTGTGACAGTTCTGGGAACTGTGGCGAAAGCCTCCGTGCGATGCGGTGGTGAGCACCAGGCGCACAACTGCCCTCGACCAAAAGAGGAGCCACCCACGTGCGCCAACTGCCAAGGCCCGCATCCAGCCTGCAGAGCAGCGTGCCCCATCTACAAGCGGGAAGCCCGCAACAAGAAGGCGGGACTCATGCCGAGGACTGGCCCGCCCAAGGTCATCGACCAACCAAACGTGGTCGTCGACTCGGCACCCACCACGCTGATGGCCGAAGCAAACCCGGGGTCAAGCTCCACAAAAAATAGGAGAAGGCACCGGAAAAAGAAGTCGGCCCAGGAAAAGCCACCCACACCTGCGGCGGCACCCAAAAACAGCAGCCCACCCGCCAAGGACCCGGAGAGGGACCAACTCGCCGCCTTACTCATGCTGTTCGCACAGCGTGTTAAGGCAGGCGAGATAAACACAACAGGACTGCTGCAAACACTCTCTACCAATGGATAAGCCGCTCAGGGTGGTTCATTAGAACGCGGAGACACTGAAATCCAAGATAGGCCTACTACGCCTATTTCTCAAGGAACAGCGGGTCGATATCATGCTGATAACCACCAAGACTCACCTCAAGGCCAACAGGCCACTCAAAATCCCAGGGTACATTGTGTACCGCCAAGATGAGGTCTCGCCAAGAGGCGAAGCATATCGTGGACTCGCTATCCTAGTGAAGAGGACAAGTAGTGCATCAACCCGTCGAACCGAAGAGACTCGATACCATGTATGCGCTTGGTATCGATTTCCAAATCGGCAGGCGGGAGATGCGCCTCTACGCGGCCTATCGAGCTCCGAATCAGAGAGCCCGCGTCGATGAACTTCGGAGCCTTCTCCAACATACGACGGCGACCATAATCGCGGGAGACCTGAACGCAAATCACCAAGCATGGCACAACACCACCAACAACATAATGGGGAATCTCCTTATGCAAGACTCCGGTATACATAACTACGAAATCGCTGGCCCCAGAGAACACACTAGATTGGACCCAGCGGGCCATTGTGATAGCGTGCTGGACATCATAGTGTTCAAAGGACTAAGAGCACCTCCGGCACAGGAAGTGCGCGAGGACCTACCATCGGACCACAGGCCGGTGCTACTTGTGTTCAGGGAGCCCGCGGCTACGGTCGGCCCACCGAAGCCCACAGTCCACACAGACTGGAGGGCTTACCAAGAATCCCTAGCGGGTTACAGCCGCCCTACGGTTGTAAAAACGCCAGTGGAAGTCGATGAAGCCGCCGAAGAAATCACCGGAGCTATCCAAGCCGCACTTCAGGTCTTCTCGAGCACTAAACCGAGCAGCGAGCGACAGAACCCTCTGCCCGCTCGGCTCCGTAAAGAGCTCGAGGAGAAGCGAGAGGCTAAGAAGCTCTGGTAGAGAACTCTGCACCCCCGAGACAAGACCCGATACAACCGCCTTACCAACTCGTTCAAGGCTGCACGAAAAGTAGTCGCGATCATCGCATCGTTCCTTATCCAGAGAACCTTCCGTGTGGCTATAGAGGATACCACATCGGAAATCAAAACCATGAGTGCCGGAGTCCCGCAAGGGAGCTGTCTGTCACCGGCCTTGTACGCCCACTATACGGATGACATCCCTGTAGTCGGAGACGTCAAGCTGGCACTGTTTGCAGACGATGCCGCGTACTTGTCAAGTTCACGCAACGCCGCACACGCTGCACGGAAATTGCGCCCCACACTCGAAGCCCTTCCGGGCTGGCTGAAGCGATGGAGGCTCAAGTGCAACGTGTCGAAGACCCAGGCGATGATAACCGGTATGGCACACCACCCGCCAAACCTGCGTCTGATGGAAGAGGACATCCCATGGTCCCCAAAGGTCAAGTACCACGTCGAGACCATCACAGCGAAGGCCAGAGCTGCGCGGACGAAGCTGCGTCCCCTGCTATCCTCCAGACTACCAGTAAGTGCCAAACTAGGCATTTACAAAACATACATATATCAGGTCGCGCCTCACCTTCGGTGGGCCGGCCTGGTACAACTTGATAGCAGGGGCGTCGCGCCAACGTTTGCGCAGCGCGTAGTGGCGTGGCGTGGTTCGGGTGATGTAGGCGTCGCGGTGAGTAACGGGAATTGCTGCTGTACTCGGTACTGAGGTTGTTCCACTTGCGGGTGATGTACTTGCGTTCGTTGTTTCTCGTTGTTATACAGATGGGCTGGCTTCAATCGGTCTATGGACATGACTGTGGTACGGAGTGGTAGTTGGATTGTAAATTGTTTACCATCTGCGCTTCGTTGAATTACTTTGTAGGGTCCGTCATATGGTGGTGTGTCTGTGTGTGTGGGTATAGTGGTGGTCGGACAGTGTCGTTCCGTACGAACACGTGAGTGCATGTTTCGAGATCTTTATAAATAAATGTGTGCTGATTTGATGAATGCGATCTTTTTTTCGGTGATAGTGACGTCATGGTTTCGGTCAGATGGCGTACAAATTCCGCGTCATCCATATTCGTCTTTGTAGGCACGAAGAAATCTGACGGGATGCGTAGTGTTGATCCGTAGGTTATTAACGAAGGGTTTACAGAGGGGTCCTGACATAATGCTGTACGTAGTCCGAGTAAAACAGTAGGTAGTTCTTCCCTCCATTTAATACTCGCTGTTCTTGCCATCAATGCTGCCTTGAGAGTTCGATGCCAGCGTTCTATCTGTCCGTTTGATTGAGGGTGGAATGTTCGTATACGTGTGACGCCGAGTTTTTTCATTAGTGCATGAAATAGTGATGACTCGAACTTTCTGCCTTGGTCCCTAGTGATTCGTAACGGACAACCAAATCGTGAGATCCATCTGTCGTACACGGCTTTAGCGATTATCTCGGCGGTGATGTCGCGAGTAGGTATCGCTTCTGGCCACTTTGTGCAGCGATCGATCATTGCAACTAAATACCTATATTCGTTTGACGGAGGTAAAGGTCCTACTATGTCGACTTGTAGATGCTCGAATCGTGATAACTGTTGAAACTCGCCGAGCGGGCTGATAACATGTCTTTGAATTTTTCGCGCGCTGGCATCCCATGACCTTGACTAAGTTGTTACGTCTTTGTTCATAGACGGCCAAAAAAAATTTGGAAGTTATGATTTTTCTTGTTGTTCGTACGCCGGGGTGACTTAGATCGTGTTGAGCTCTGAAGGCTATAAGACGATAAGTCAGTGGTAGATATGGTCGAATGTTCGATGTTGATATTTCGCACCATATCGGTTGTTGAACTCCGGGTAGATTAATCTGAGTGAATTTGAGATTGGATTGTTTCTTGCAGGCTTGTAACTCTGTGTCGTTTTCTTGGTATATTGCTAACTGGTTATAGTCGATTGTGCTGTTTAGAATCTCGATATCTGCAATACGTGATAACGCGTCGACCGCTGCATTTCGTTCGCCGTGAATGTACTTAATGTTTGAACAGAATTGACTTATGTAAACTGCCGCTCTCTTATCGGTGTGTCGCTGTTGCTTTGAGTTCTCGTAAGTGCGTAGGTAAGTGGCTTGTGATCAGTACATACGGTGAGTTCATTGCCCTCGATAAGTCGACGTAAACTTTTGATACCGGTGTATATTGCTAATAATTCGCGGTCGTACACGCTATATCTTCGTTGTGTGTCGCTCATAGTCTTCGAGTAGAAAGCGAGTGGTTTCCAAATATCGTTAACTTTTTGTTGCAACACGGCGCCTAGCGTAGTGTCGGAAGCGTCGGTGAGTAGGCATAGTGGTGCGTTAGGTAACGGGTGCGTGAGGGTAGTGGCTTCGAGTATGCTTTGTCGGCATTGCTCAAAGGATTTTTCTGCCTCTGTTGTCCATTGTATCGGTGACTTGTCATTCTTCTTAGAGTTATGTAAATATTTATTAAGTAGGTATTGATGTTCAGCTTGATGAGGTAAACAACTGCGGTAAAAGTTAATCATGCCTAAAAATCGTCTTAATTCTTGTACTGTAGTTGGTTTGGGATACTTTAGTATGGCTCGGATGCGTTCTTCAGTAGGTTTGATTCCGTCCGGTGTAACTGTGTAGCCGAGTAATTGGATATTGTTTTTTCCGAACTCGCATTTGTCGATGTTGGGAGTGATACCGTAGTGGTTTAAACGATCAAGTACTGTGTGTAGATGGCGCTTGTGTTCTTTTTCGTTATTTTAGAATGAATGAATTATTAATAAATTAGAAATTAGAATGTATTAATAAATCGTCGACAAAACAGTAGCATATGTCGTCGAGTCCGCGTAGTACTTCGTGCATAAATCGCTGAAATGTTTGACCCGAGTTTCGTAGGCCAAATCGTAGGTTGAATTCAAAGATACCAAACGGGGTGATAATTGCAGTTTTCGCGGCATCTTCTTTTGCCATAGGTATACTATAATAAGCCATCTTCATATCTAACTTAGAAAAGATTGCCTTGCCGTGTAACTGGTAGGTAAAATCTTGGATTCTCGGTATAGGGTACCTATCGGGTATTGTTGCGGCGTTAAGTCGTCTGTAGTCGCCACACACACGTAGTGAGCCAGTGGACTTGCCCAGGGGTTGTTTGATGGTTTGCAGATACCCATGTCCATCATTCTTTCGAATTCTAACTTCGCAGCTTTGTACTTGTCAGGCAGTAGAGGTCGCGGTCGCGAATATATGGGTTGTCCGGTGGTTTCAATATAGTGCGTGACGTCATGCTTCGCTGTAGTTTTTAATGACATTGGTCGTAGTACATCGGGGTATTGTTTTAGAATATCGTAGTAAGCGTGATTGTGATTAACTGTATAGATGGATTGTTCGGTACTGCATACTTTGATTGCGTTACTTTTTTCTGATGTAAGTCTACTAATAACTTGTGTTTGGCTAGGAAGTCTGCACCCAGTATTGACGTCTTGACATTGGCGACTGTAAATGTCCATTTGAAACTTCTACGTAGGACTAGGTTAAGCTCTAGTGCGCGCTGTCCGTAGGTACGAATTTCTGTTCCGTTGGCTGCGTAAAGCTTGTATGAGCTTTCTATTGGTTTCGAGTATCTATTCTTTTTTGCAGCTGGGACTGATATGTCGGCTCCGCTATCGACGAGAAACTTCTCTCAGTTGTTGCTGTCTGTAACGCAAAGGCGGTGGCTTCCTTGGTTGACATCGACTCCCGCCACGGCCGGTGTCTTTATTAGTTTTCCTGATGCTTGCTGGTTTCATTTGTATTAAACTTTGCTTTGGAACAAGGCAATTCACATTTGCGCGCGTCTTCACCAAAGCGATAATGATAATGGCAAAGCCGGTCTGCGTCGCGAGAGCGCGATCGCATACGGCCTTGAGCGGCGGGCGGTGCGGCAAGCGGCGGTTTTCGTGATGTTTATTACGAAGTTCGGCTATTTCCAATGATAATTTTTCTATTTGTTTAGTTATTAAGTTGATTTGTAGATTTTTAACTGTAGTGCTACTCGTTTCGTGTTGCCAAAATGGTGGTAAGCGTGCGGGCAGAGAGATGGTGGTTACGTCGCTTTTGACGGATGTTTCGTGGGTGTCTTCGTTGGACATGGCGTTTAACGTAGAAAGTTGAGCGGGGCGTTGAAACGGTGAAGCGTAGGTACTAGCCGTCAGCTGTGCGGTGGTAGGTACTATGACACGGCGATACTCGTAGGTACTTTCGTAAGGCAATGTTAATAGGTTTTTGCGGGGTCACCAATTTCGGGATCAGCTGTTGGGGTAGCTGACCCGATAAGTTTTTAAATTAGTACTTTCCTACGTCTGTGCCAGCTGGCTGATTGAGGTGAGGATATCTACTTAGCCGGCCAGGCTGTATAAGCCGTCGAACCGTAGCTAAGTAGATAATACTATGAGGAAGGAAAGGTGCCTATGTTAGCCGGCCAGACTGGTTAGTCCTTGAACCGTAGCTAAAGTGAAACACCAGAGAATGGTTCGTCGATCTTCGACTTATATCGACTTATATGTATTTGATAAAAAGTATGCCAGTTATATTCACATTTTTGACCATTAAGTAATGGAGTTAGTATACCGCACAATAAATGGATTAACCAATAACATTTCTTATTCTATATATTTATAATATTTACTGTGTTCGCAACCAATCAGCTTACGTTGCTGTTGTCGTTGTCTGTGTGCGTGAGTATAAATTGCATGCATCGTATAAAAACGCGGTGTCGCGCGGATCGCGTTTAAGGAGTTTGTGAGCAGACTCGCCACGGGGATGTTTGAGTGGGCTGACCGCTCTAAACTTCCCCACCTGGTAGGTATTGCTCCGCTCCCACATCCAGACGAAACGACACACATCCGGAGGCGACTCAAACGCCCCGCTCGGGAGCTCATATCAGTTCCCTCGAGCGGGGCATTGGCTTCGCCATCGGATGCAGATAGCCAACCACCGACCTCTCGCAGGTGGCTCGCTGGACCCCTCTTGGGAGGAGCGATCGGCGAGCAAACCTCGAGGCCGGTGAACTAACCCCAATGACCGGCTCACAGTGGTGAGCTGCGAGGAAAACCACTATAAGGAGCCCAGAGCTTCAAATAGTCTCCCCACCCCCCTCAACAGGGCTGAGATGATACCACTGATCGCGTTCATTCGCCGCTTGGTATGCTGTGCGAGTGGATGCGTGCTGTCTTGATGCATTTTTAGAGCTTTACAGTACGTGGCATATGTACGCCACGAACTAATGAAGTTAATTTTAAGAAAAATTATTTTAATGAGAGAAGTATATGAGAAAGAGTGTGTCCTTGCCTTTATTGTAGACTTATAATTATTATCAATGTGTGAGTTTCCATATTTGTCTTATGTAAACGTTTTAAGATTATAATCATTGCTTTTAATAACAACAATTAGTATGTAAACAAAAATATTGGTGCTACAATTGACGTCATATGATTTCCCCGTTGAGGTTGATTTAATCATTCTATAATAAAATTTCTGTAAAGTAGACTTAACCATTGAGTCAGCCATTCACAGAACATATTCGTTTATCTTTACATAGTATAAAATGAAGTCGCTTCCGCGTTCGCTTAGACAATCAAAACTTTGTTATTTAATAAATAACATTCAAGATTTGGTCAACAGTGTCTAGCCCGACATTGATAACATAAGTTGTAATACTATATCTTGGTTCAAAGAAAGAACGATCCTGTCACTTACTAACGAAAAGTTAGATAAGGTGAATAACTTGATACTTTCAAAGATTGATGCACCGACAAAAACGAAAAATATACTGCTCGGTCGACACTGTAGTCGATTTTGAAGAAGCTGTTCATTTTCCAAATTACTTAATTCTTTTTAAACCTAAATCCGTCTGGACTCTCTCTACTAAACTGGTGTTGAAAGTAGGTTTTCCTGTAATTTTATTAAGGAACCTTAATCAGCCTAAATTATGTAATGGTACGCGATTATTGATCAAGTCCCTTAAAACTTACATAGTAGAGTGCACAATACTTACCGGAGGTGGTACTGGAGAAGGTGTTTTAATTCCTCGAATTCCTCTTATACCATCGGATTTACCCTTTCAATTTAAACGCCTGCAGTTTCCGGCAAAGTTATCTTTTGCAATGACCATTAATAAGTCACAGGGTCCAACATTCAACGTTGCAGGCTTATATTTGAGCGTTGAGTGTTTCTCACACTGTTTGTTATGAAAAATCAGTTCTTAATATTGTAAACAAAGACAAAAAATTGTGGTATTGACTAATCATAATATTATTAATCACTCCACATAGCCCCATATCAGTATCAGTATCTACCTTGCACCCGTGCGTAGCTGGGGCGGGTCGCTAGTATCCTAGAAAAATCAGTTCAAAAAATGCAAGGTGATGTTTTGCTCTTTAGGGGAAAGAATTTCTTGGTTGCAAAGTAACGCATACTTAATTTATTTATATAGTTTACAGGCCTTCTGCTGATTTAAGAGTAAAAATTAAGTGTCTACCTCATCTTCTAGAAGCATTTAACCTTTTTAATTCCTGACACCAGATCCAAGATAAGACCAGTCCGATGACACGACACACGTTTTAAGAATATATGTATAAAGAGAATTTATGTACAATACGCCTTTGAAGGATTGACAATAAAGTAACAGTAGTTTTCTAAATGTTTGATCAATTTTGATGATGTAAAAAATCACAATCTTCTTAAAACTTTAACTTATTAACTAATAAATTTATTTTCCACCTTGACGTTGGCAGAATTATCGGTAAACAATGCAGCTATTCAAATAAGAGGAGAAGAAGAACACCATGCTATAATTTTGGTGTCTTCTAGAGCCAATATTTTCTTCAGTAGCTTTTAGAAAACTCGAGATAATGCTAAAACCATTTCTGAAGTCATATTTATATAAAATTATGAGGTGGTTTGAATACCTAGGTGTAAAAATGTACTAATCATAATTAAGTAATCCTGACTGTTGAGCGTGTCGTGGGTCAATTCCCATACAAGACAAGAAAAAGATTCATGTCTCGAGTCTGGGTGTTATTTGTGTCCTACGCTAGGCAGGAATTATTTCTAACGTGGAACATCCTTATAAACAAAATCTTCATCTTTATAAACAAAATCAAACTAATGGACACCTTTAAGTACCTAAATTATAATATACGTAGTTACATAATATGAATGCATATTTATCATAGCAATATGTTTATGTACTGTAATTATTAACTCATAATCTCATTTTTAATATGTTAAGTAAACCAAAATTAATAAATAATTTTGCATTTCTTTCAGAAAGAATCACCGCAATACATCTTGAACCTTGGCAGTAGGGTTTACATTGGTAGCAATGTTCGACCAAAACAGATGTTTGCAGCCATTGCTGAGGAGTTTTATAAGACGGAGCTAAAGACTGTTGACTTCCAGAAACCTCCTGAAGCGGCCAAGCAAATTAACTCCTGGGTCTCGAATATCACACAGGGCAAGATTTCGAATTTAGTGAGTGAAGGTAAGTTTTAAAGTAATTTTTTTATATATTTTTTTTATGCCTGGCCTGATCCTGATCTTGACTGCTGAGATATAGGTCCTGGATTGGATTAATACCCGTGTCTGTTGTCTGTATGCTTGTCAAGTTCTTGGCTACACGGGAATTATCCCTACTGCCTACCGAATTAGGAATAATTTTCTTTTAAAAAGAAAACTATATTTGACGGGGTATGACACTATAAACCTTAATTTCATACCGGATTCTAGAAATCTTATTCTTTTTTTTAAAAAGCAACTGATATTACTACTAGTTTTGGTTAAAACACACGCTAAAACTAAATACATGCTACAAGACCGTTATTATTTACAATGTCATTGACTTTATTAAATATACATAAACATTAAAACGGCATACTAATTCAAACTCACTTATCTTGGTTGTAGGTTATGAAAACAAAAACCACAATAATTTAATAAGATAACCTTAATAAAGTCATAACCATCCATCAAATGGTCTACCGATATAAATTATTTTTTGAAAGATAAAACCGCATTGGGAATAATTTTCGTCTCACGGGGGACTTGACAAACATAAACACAAAGTACACTTACTTTTACTTACCTACTTTTTATGAACTGAGTCGAACCACCACCTCAGGCTCAGCATCACTAACCACTAGACCAGCAGGACTAAATAACGCATGACATTTTGATCATCGCTGAATAACGTTACGCTGTTTGTACGTACCTAGGATTTTTTAACTTTTTGTACTCTACGAATCACTTCAAAAAAGCAATTTGTATATGTTACAGGTTAGTATTTGTGACATGAATATTTAAAATTGTTTGTTAGCAAATATATGTATCTTTTTTTAATTAAATTCAGATAGTGAGGGCACTTTTACAAAATTAACGTACTGTCCAATCAACGAATCAATCAATCAATCAATCACCATCTACTTACATTAGATATGAAGCCGGGTAAATTCCGCAAGTTGAGCATGCAAATGTAAAATCTTAATTAAATAAAAAATACAAATTAGAGTACAAATTACAGAAATTGTTATAATAAAAGAATAAATAAGAAAGTGTTAAGTTAACCAACAAGTGCTTGAAGGTAAAAATAATCGGAACAATTTGAATAGAATATACATATTTCTACTCAATTTGTTCCGATCAATTTATCAAAGAAATTCGAAATTTAAATTAATATATACATTATACCATTTACATATCATTATTATACATTAAGAATATGGGATTCTTAATTAATTATTCAATGTATTTGTGTGCTCCGCGTCTCATTTGAATTATTGAATTTAATAATTTAAAACTAATTTTATTGTATACTAGCTTTTAACCGCGGCTTTTTGCAATAAAAAGTATCCTATCTCCTTCCTAATACCTTTGAGAATATGTGTAAAAAGATTCATGTTAATCAGTTGAGTAGTTTCGGCGTGAAAGCTTAACAAACAAATTAACATTCACATTTATAATATTAGAAGGGATGGGTATAATGTGAATAATAACGAGTTATCAAAATAGTACCTACATTTTTTTAAGACTTATAAAACTCTTACTAACCACACATCTCGAAATTTGTTTTCAGAGCCTGTTACCTATAATTTTTATATTGCCACATTAGTCACAGAGACTATCATATAACGTAACAGTAAAACACACATTTTACCCACAAAGCCACAAGTACAATGAACTAGTACGTGCTTTGTCAAAACACGCTTGAGTCACAATATATTTTGTATCATTAATATACTACATTATACAGGTTATATATTACAAAAAAATATCCCATTATAAATAGCAGTATAATTGTGTTAACCGCAGGGTAATGTTTGACCTGCGTCATGTTGGAAATACCAATCAGTCCCAGACAGTTTCTACATCCATTGTTACTACATGGATGACACATTACTTAAAGCTTATAACTGTTGATCACAAATGTTTTTAGAGACTTTTTCCCGAATGAGAATTATTATTTGTGTACTTGGCTCTAGAAAAACTTGCAGAACACAGCATTTGTATTTATGCTGACGTGTAATTCTAGTCTATTGTATCTTAATAGCAGTAACAAAATTATGCCTCTGGTGCAGGCTTCGGATAGAAAAAAATGTATTCTATGATTGGAGAGGCCTCTGAATTTAAGTCTATACACATTTAATATGAATTCAAATTTTGGAATAAAAAACGATTAAATAATATGCGCAAAGATATCGAGAGTGATTTGTTTAATATTTTATCCTCAGATGACGTGGCCAGTGTCGCAGTGTTAGTTCTTAACGCCCTCTACTTTAAGGGCAGCTGGCGCCACCAGTTTGCACCCAACGCAACTAACATCGATCAGTTCTACGTCACACCGAATTCAAAAAAGGAAATATATTTCATGAACGTAAACGAAAAGTTCTACTACACCGAGTCAGCTAAATTGGACGCAAAGATTTTAAGGATGCCGTATTTAGTATGTTTTTATTTATATCATTATGAAAAAAATTCAACAATGCGTATATTATACGTTAGAAACAATACCGTTAAAATCTACATACAGGATTATTAAAATGTTCCCTTTTAGAATATTGTTGTAATTTTATAGTCAAGTATTAGCTGAGGACATATATCTTCCACTAGTGATATAATCGGTATTCCAACCCTAAACACAACCACCGGAGATATTTAATCATGAACGTATTTGTTAAGAAAAAACAAAGATTAAAGCTCAGATGCAGCTTTTTAAGGCCATAATGTGAAACATGTGTTTTGTGAGACTGTAAAATTACTTATTACGGCTTTGCTTGTCACTCTTCGTTGAGGAAGGTCAGCTTAAACCTTATTGCCTAATTAAGTGTAAATACTGCCTAATATGTTGTTTTTATTTATAGAATTAATATTTATTGCAAATTTTAAAGGAGACAGTTAAACGTTTTAAATCTTTGCAGGGCAACAAATTCTCGATGTACATAATAGTCCCGAATACATTGTCGGGTATGCCTCGAGTGATGGGCAACATAAACATTCTACGTTCTGAGATGAACAATCTTCGGGAGCACTACGTAGATGTTAAATTGCCCAAGTTTAAGTTTGACTACACTTCCCAACTGGGTGGAATCCTGAAGGAAGTAAGTTAGCATACGATACTTTACACGTAATCATAAGAAAATGAGCTGAGATGGACTTGTTTAAAAAATGTATTGCATATAACTTATTGAATTGAGAAATGAAAACCTACCACTCGCCTTCCATTTATAGACCCTGACGATAACATAAGCCGAGAATAGACCTTAACGTATAGAGATAGGGAATGCCAAACAAGTACGTCCACAGTGAGATATATGTACTTAAAAGATTGCCATACCAATTCTTTCAGGTATATTTTCGAATTTTGTAATCGTTGCAAACCGAGTGTTAGTAGTGGGTTTTAAATCATCAAGTACTTAAAATTTAAATTGTATGACGACTTTGGATATCTATACTCGGTCACTTGAGGAGAGAGCATAGACTACATCTAATGTTACGCAGTTACAAGTAGTCGTAATAGTCCCTGCAAACTATCGTGGCACCGATAGATTTCTGGTGACTATTCATAAAATAGGACTTTTTTAACACTTTTTTCTGTTGGTTAGTGATTATCAAATGGTTTTCCAAAAAAGTTCGATTTGTTGCCTCAAAAATCTTTTTTTAAGAACATCAGATTTACTATTGAAAAAAATTCATACCAGCATCATTTGTTTACGTGTTTTTATTATTTTAGTTGGGAGTGCGAGAAGCGTTTGAAGACACTGCATCCTTCCCAGGCATTGCTCGCGGTCAATATCTTACAGAGCGAATCAAAATATCTAAAGTGCTGCAGCGATCTGGTATCGAGATTAATGAACTTGGTAGTGTCGCGTACGCTGCTACAGGTACATAAATTACAATGATTTCCTTCTTTTTTGCAGAAAGTTTTTTTATTATACTTGAGGCTACATTAAAATGTATGCAGCATTTTATAAATAATATTTATTACAAACTGCATACTAATATTTTATGTTTAAAAACGTACCTATCTCATTAAAAAAAAAAACTTTATTCAGTTGATATTATATTTAGTATAATTAGTAATTTAAATAAATTCTGTATTATTTCAACAGAAATTGCCCTGGTGAATAAATTCGGTGAGGACACTGAAAGTCAAGTAGAAGTTGTGGCCAACAGGCCGTTTTTGTTCTTCATTCAAGACGATGCCACAAGACAATTGCTAGTGACGGGGAGAGTTTCAGATCCTACACTCATAGATGGCGCTTTTAAACTAGTCTAAACTCTCAAGTATAGGTATTTAGGAAGTTAGTAAGTTTTAATTTTTATAGGCTGACATTCTTCTTATCATCTAGAATTACGAAAACTTTGTAATTTATGTCTATGTTTTAATATTTTATGTAACTAACTATCATACACGAAGGTTTTTAACTTAATTGTAACTTTTAACTTCTACAATTGGAGAAGAATATTTCAATCCCCGCTGTTAAGCCTCTTTTGTGTTACCATGTTTCTTAATTGTATACTTCAAATTGTCTTAGAACAAAGCTAGGATATAAAGTAAGGATAAACTTGAGTAAAAGAGTTTATTGTAAAGTAAAATAAACAATGAGTGTTTTAACACGTGTATGCAAAATTATTTCTTTTCACTTTCAAACAAAATAAAGCTTAAAAAGAGAATTGTGCTTATACTGTTTTTATTCATTTATTCATTAATCAAGCAAACTAAATTTGTTCAGTTGATATCATCAAGCTACTGCAGTCTCAGGTTATTACCGTATTAGTATCTCTCACCGCTTACTATCCGATTACATTTTTCCTTTGTCTCTATTGGAAGCGATTACATTTCTAAAGAGGATGTTCATTAGCTAAGCTGTCATAATGATTTTCCTTAAAATTACAATCAGTCTACCAATTACTTGCATTTCGAGTGGTATCAGGCGTTTGTTGTCTTCATTACTCTATTCCACTCTTTTCTTAGAGAGCTATGAACTCAAAACTTAAACAGAAGATGAGAATAACAATTCTTTAAAAGTAGCTCTATGAACAGACTTAACCGTGAACTGAACACTATCTGTTTGACAAATTATATAAATTGTTTTAACAAAAAAGACAAAAAAGACAAATCCTGCATAAATAATTCTCGATGCTATTAGTTATATCCAAACGTTAAGGAGTTGACTTGGCTTACTAGGAACTCACTAAAATTTCTTTTTTAAATCTTAATAAAAGTTAGAGGACTCGGATTTCTTGACACCAGCCAGTTCGAGTTATAGGTATGCGATCCTCACTAGCTTGAGGTATAATCCCTAATCCATGTGTATAAGCAATTTCCCTTTCCTTGCCTGTCTATCCTCTCTTTGCCGATAAAATATTCCAATTTTCCCATCTAATTCCCAAAAAGTGCCCGGATGACGGCAATAGGCCTGACCCCTATTACTAATTACTTAATCAATGTTGTAGGTTATATTAGGATAGGCGTTTATTAGACGCAGGTTCGGCCGCACATGGAATACTGTTCTCATCTCTATGCAGGTGCACTCCAGTACTAGCTTCTCCCTCTTGACCGCATTGAACTGAGAGCGACTCGCATAATCGACTGCCAAGATATTTCTGATCGGCTTGACACCTTGGCGTTGTGTAGAGATGTAGTTTCACTCTGCATCTTCTATCGCTTGTATCGTGGGGAGTGTTCAGAGGAATTGTTTGGACTTATACCGGCCTCAGGCTTCCGTCATCGTCCTACGCGACAAAATATCCATCTCCGTCACCTCGATGATTGGCACTCCACCACTGTACGCTTCTCCAGAAGCTTTTTGCCTCGCACAACCAGTCTATGGAACAAATTGTCGCCTGCCGTATTTCCGGACCGATAAGACCTTCAAACCTTCAAGAAAAGAGCGTACTCCTTCCTCTCCTTCCTAAAAGGCTGGCAACGCACTTGTGACTCTTAAGTTGCGGGTGTCCATGGACGGCTTAGTCACTTACCATCAGGTGAACCATCTGCTCCTTTGTCCCCTTTCGCATACTAAAAAAAATACGAATTAAAAAGAGACGTATTTTACGCTACTAAATATAAGAGTCTAAAAAGAGAATACAGGTAGCAGCAATGGATCCAGTACAGCTTATAGAATAACCGCTATAAAAAAAAATAACACGTGTTTTAAAAAGTTTTCTATAGTAATGCAAAATTTGTTAATAGAAATTTAATCTCCGTGTATTCATTAAATTTTTTTTCTAAAAGTGAGGCCAGAAGAATATTTCATGTTTTATAACATTATGTATTTAATATTAACACATTTTGCTGTTTCTTCAAATATCAAATCTTTTTATTGGCGGTGTGGCGAAAGGAGTAGCTTGTAAAAGTTGAAAATGTTTGAATGCATATCAACAGAAAGGAGTTATGGCGGAGTTTGGAACTAGCCAATGATTTATAATCATAGTTTTTTTTACGAAGTGACGAAATAACGAATAACGTTATTAAATGTCCTCTCATGATTCGCCTTATAGCTAAGGCGCGCTGGCAGCGTCACTATATTTTTATTGATGGACCGATGTGGCTGCGCATAAAAAACATTCCTAATCTTGTTCATAAGCAAGACATTCCTTGTTGGGTGTATTGTTAGTTTTCAGTTTGTGTTCACCTTTTAAGTTTGACCTTTAAAAGTTGTCATGGACCGAGGCCAGCCATGACTGCTAAAATTATTTTGTTGTTAATTGGTAAGTTTTTGTGGGAATATTTGACGGAGATCCCAAGTTCCATGAAGTTTTTATTTGTATGCAAGGGAATAAGAAAGGAGTATTCTCCATACTCATATAGTTAGGTACACTATTTGAAAGAAATAAATACAGGTGTTAGCAAATCCACTTCCTTTAATTACAGCTTATCTATGTAACGTCTCTGACACACAACTAATAGAAGGCTTAGAAGAGGTTCGAAGAGAGAAGAGTTCGGCCACGGCATTTCAACTAAGAATACTTTTAAAGATTCGATGGACAGGCTCAGCGTAACTTTAACTAGGGTAAACATAATATAATCTCAACTGCATTTAGTTGGTACGTTATTTAACTGATGGTAATCATATACGCATTAATAGACTATGCCAGAACGTATGTAAACAGGCATATAGCAATAACCTTGTGTTGCTCAGCTATGGAAACACTCATGTCTTGTTAGTTTCCTGTCCATACTTACTCTTGTAAATTTAATTATGAAGACATATGTATTTTTAATTTGCTTCAGTTAGGAGTGGGGAAACAATTCTAAGCGGCATTCAATTAGCTTCTATAATACCCCCAAGTAACTTAGTCTAATATGTAGGGAGTAGGGCCAGGGAGAGTATAATTCATTGATTTTTTAAGTAATTACTCCGAGACCAATTGGCTGGATCCTGGGCAAGTTTTGACGAGTTTTGGATAAGTTCCATGCTGAATCCTAGAGTTATAATAACAATAATAACCTTATACATCTCATACACGGCTGTAAAGCTAATGTCATAATTATCAAACCATTAAAATTTGTTCTTATAATCAACTTATCAGTATTAAGCTTCTTCAAGTGCATATTTAAATTTTATTTTGTAATATAACATATAAAACAAAATTATTGCAAGCAAATTATTATATTAATATATTATTTAATATTTGTATATTTAATTTGATTTTTTATTACAAAACTTTTTTAGTTTTACCTAGCAATCCGTCTTGCAAGGTAAAGTGTGTAGCAGTTAAATGAAAAAATATTTCCCATAATTCGATAAAGCTTGTGAGTTAAGTAATTTTAGTACAAAGAATTTATGATCTTTAGACTATAGAGAACTGGCTATATTATTGTAATCTTATCATTCAGCGTGTAGCCTCTTCGTCCACATATATCTTTCTGCTGTCACTGCTGGGATTGAAATTAGCATTGTGCTCACTAGCACAGACGGCCGTTAGCAACACTCGGTTGCAGCTGCTATCAGTATTGGGAGTCACGTTGGACGACAATAAATGAAACAAATATACCGAAATTGCCACTTCTTTAAAGGTGAGACGAACACTTGTTTTAAATAATGGCGCACATCATATGGGCTTTTTTTTGTGCGGTCGGTAAAGTGCAAAGTCGAACTCGGTGTTCCGTCACAAGTGGGTATGAAAATATGTCATACGGCCCTGCTTATAATAAGTGTTTCGTCAACAGTAATTAAGATTCGATCAATTATTTGTGTTAAAACATGTTATAACTCAATAATAAAAAAAACCGTGTCGTGGGACACCAGATAGGAACGAAGTTCCTTATTATCAAAATATTAATTTCAAGTTCTATTCGAGGTAGAAAGAAAATAATTATTCGGGTGTACATTTTTTATTATCGTCGATCGGGCTTTTAAGCGGGGCGTGATAAAGTATCTCACCAGGCCGCCATAATGTGGGTCACTATGCTACATTGATTAGACATGCAATGAGGATGGTTACCACCACTCTTGGACTCCACTTATTGCTTTCCATCAGGGAAAGTGGATTCACTATGGTATGGTATACATAAAAAAAAGAAAAAAGAATATGATTTTTTTAAGATAAACATTAAACATTAGACACTGTATAGCCATCATACATAGGCTATACTTCAAAATCTTAGGCTTTTTTATTTAATCAATCTATATCATGAACCTAATTCATACAATTAAAATTAATGTCACGAAATTTAAACTAGATTCCATTCTTCAATTGAAATAATAATTTGAAATATATATACAGTCGTGGTCAACTAATTAAGGACATTCAAGATAGTGGACAGCAATAACCGGCTATGTACATATAAATATAAAACCCTGTTGATTTCTCAGTAACTATTATTTGCATAATTTGATCCGATTATTATACTATAAATGGCTGTAAATAAAAGATTAAATAAATATAAAAAAGTGTTTAATATCAAAGGTTAACCATGTATTCAATTTAAGGTACAATTCTGTAGCTGGACATTTAATTAAGAACAGTAAAGTAAAATGAAAAATAGAGTTAAACAGAACTAATAATCTGCAGTATTTTAATTTCTTTAACAACTTCATTTTATTACGGGTAAAATCAGTACCCAGTAGCAAAACCTTTGTTAGTAATTACCGCTTGACACCGATGTGGCATAGACATTATCAGTTTCTGACATATTTCAACAGGAATGTTTGCCCATGCCTCACAAAAAGCTTCATTAAGTTCATCTAAAGTTGTGGTACGATAAATGGCAACTTTTTTCTTAATTTCGTGCCAAAGGTGCTCGATTGGGTTGAGGTCGGGGCTATTTGCTGGCCAATCTAGCACTGATACCGACTGTCTGTTAAGAAACGACTTGACTGAACGGGCTGTATGTTTTGGGTCGTTATCATGCTGAAAAGTCCATATAATAGGAAGATGTTCCTCAGCATAGGGAAGCATAGTTTCTTCTAATATTGCCTTGTATTGATGTTGGTCTAAGTTACCCTGAACTTTCCTCACAGGTCCCACTCCACGTCCAGAAAATGATCCCCACATTTTAATGTTTCCTCCGCCATGTTTCACCTGCTTTTTTGTGAATCTTGGATTCATTTCCGCTTTTACAGGACGCCGTACGTATTGCCTTCCATCTGAAGAAATCAAATTAACCTTGGTCTCGTCAGAGAATAATACATGTTGCCATTGGTCGTAGGTCCAATGTCCATATTTACGTGCAAACGCCAAACGTGCATTTCTATGCTCTTTCTTTAACAACGGTACTTTGCGAGCCACTCTTCCGAACAACCCTGCTTCTACCAGACGTCGTCGAACTGTCCTCGCTGATACACTGACTCTTTCGTCTGCCCCAAACACTTCATGTTTAATTAAAATAGAGCCTAGAAACGGATCTTTCTTAGCTAACCTGGTTATCATTCTATCTTCTTGCGGAGTTGTTTTTCTCGATCTTTTTTTTCTGGGCACATTTAAAGTTGTGTTATTGCGCCTGAAATGTTGCACTGCATTGCATACCATAGTTTTTGAACAATTTAAATATCCTGCTATCCTTCGGTATGACCAACCACGCTCGACAAACTTCATGATAATTTTTCGTAGTGTTGCATCGCAACTTTTATTTTTGCCCATTGTTCTTCAAAATAACTCTCAAAACTTGAAATTACAAATCTAGATTGCCGCCAAAACTACCACAAAGAATAGGAGAAGAAAGAAAATAATAATTGAGATTTGATTTTGAAACTAGAACGCAATATCTCAGTGTCCCTAATTAAATGGCCAGCCAGCATTCTTTGAACAAATAGCACTGTGATCATCTATCAGCTATACTGTAAAGAGGTTTAATGTTTAAGAAGTTGTTATTGTTTGTATAATTAGGCACATAAATGACTAATTATACTTACATGTAAAAGATGTGGAATATTGTTTAGACTCGTTGGAAAATAAAAAATAAATTCACAATTTGGATTAACTAGAGAGTGTCCCTAATTAGTTGACCACGACTGTATATAGTATATATATATATATTTCAAATTATTCCATTCTTCAATAGAAGATTCCATAGAAGATTCCATTCTTCAATTGAAATAATAATTTGAAATATATATATATATATATATATTTCAAATTATTATTTCAATTGAAGAATGGAATCTAGTTTAAATTTCGTGACATTAATTTTAATTGTATGAATTAGGTTCATGATATAGATTGATTAAATAAAAAAGCCTAAGATTTTGAAGTATAGCCTATGTATGATGGCTATACAGTGTCTAATGTTTATATATAGTTATATATATATATATATAATACAAATCCAATTTCATACTTGATACAATAATTAATTAGCTGATCATTTACATTACTACATATCAATCGCGAACTCACCTATACCATAATAACTCTCACCATGGCGCTAATTTATTTTTCAATAGGTTTGTGCTAACAATGCTTTTAAATTCTATTGGCAACTTGTATCAATAATCTGATTAGACTCTAGGACTGTGTCGAATCACATTTAGTTTTGTATTATTAAATTATTTATTTATTTTTATTTCTTTATTGTACACTATAAAAATAATGAAAAATACCGACATGATTGTCTTACCACTCACGGTGATTTCTTACAGACAGGCTTTCAACCTTTATAAGGATACTATTATATCAGATTTAGTGTATTTATAGGAATATGGAGATATTAAAATGTTTCTTCATATAATATATACTACTAACATATAAATATACGTATATAAATATATACATAGATAGTACTCATAATGTCAACTTGCTTTTTTAAATATATGATCTCAGTTTCCTGCAATGTGTATTATATAAGAACTCAAAACTTTCTTAAAGATAAGAGGGAGTATAAGTTCGGTCGCACATAATAGTCACGACTTTCTACATAAGAAAGCGGTATCGATGATCGACATGCTGGATATGTGGATATAATAGACTAAAGAAGAGAATGAACATTCCGGGGAAGGAATACCCACACGCCTTTGAGCTTTCAACGATACTGTCAGATATGATCATATTTTCGTAGCCTGAATATGAATCTTATGCAGATGTTTTGGAGACTCAAATTTGTTCAGTTAGTCTTGAGATCTAAATAACTAACGTCACCATAGTCAAGAATAGGAAGAAGAAGAGATTGTGCTAAACAAATTTTTGTATTGATAGGAAGAAAGTTGTGAAACCTTCGCAGAGACCCCGCAGTAGCAAATATTTCCCAACTGATTTCACTTATTGGCTCTATTAGGCTTCGTTACAAGACCCGTTCCATATAGGTCCCTAAGATTTTAATTTTGTCTCTGGAAAGATGGAATCATCGCAATAGATAGTGGATAGTTGCTGCCTGTTTATTATGAAGGTCATCCCAAGACTATCGATGGTAATTACCTAAGTTTTGGACGGATTTACTCTAAACCCATAATTCCTACTCAAGGTAAATTTCAAATCATCGTTTATGTCATGGATAGCTTAAATCAATTTATCCGTGTCAGCTTTAGAGTAAATTAAGAGATCATCTGCATATAGGGGATAGGAGGAAAGTAGTCGATCGTTTATTGTGTTGATAAAAAGTAAGGAAAGTAATAGCGATAACTTGCCTCCCTGAAGCACGCCCGAAGATGTAGTGACTAAGTGGAATGCATGTTTACAATACACGCTCGTTGCAGGTGACCATACAGGTAACTAACTAGAAAAAAGGCAATGGTGGAGATATATTAAGAGAGCGCAATAAATCAAGCAATATCTCGAAGTTAAAAAGCATTATTGAATTCAGCAAGGCAAGGACCGTCATCTTTCCGTCTTTCATGTTTGACCTGATATCCTCCGTAATATGAATAAGGGCTGTGGTTGCAGTATGATCGGGGCGGAAACCTGTTTGAAAAGTCTGTGGAATGATTTCTTCTAGGATAGGCAGGATCATGTCACAGCTGATACCGTCACTACAAACTGCGTTAGAGTTAATTGAGAGTATGCTCTTCCTAACATCACAATCGGAGAACTGACTAAAGACAAAGGTTGGAGAGTTTGGAGTTAGAATAGTAGAAAGATATTGTTTCGTGTTATTTTTTATTGTCTTGTCAAAATTAAGACGAGGCAGAGAAGTGTTGATTCATCAACTCTATATTTACGTTTTGAGAAGCGGTGTTTTGACGTGATTTTCCAACTCCTAGAGATCGAAAAAATTGTCAGACTTTGGCTGCATCTCCGTCTTTAACAGAGGTATGAATGAATTTTCGTTGTGCATTCCTACACACCTTGTTGTAGTGATTTCGAATTTCGACGTATTTCTCCCAATTCCCACTTGTAGGACATCGCTTAAATCTAGACTTGGCTACGGATTTTTTTCAGGAGGGATTTGTTCCATAGGACCAGTTTTATATATGCTCTGCCAAGGAGATGGCAGATGCTTAACAATTATTTTGCTCGGTGGAGCGTGTATGTCGTAAAGACTGTTAAGTGTTTTTGTAAAGAAATCAACTTTTTGGTAATGGAACCGGATTCATACTGTTGCGCCATCGAGAAAAATAGTCTGGAACAATCTACAAGACGCGAGAACGAAGGACAACGCCATCTAGTGTCGGATAGGGCGCAACTGTGGACATTATGACGCTAGATGGCGCTACAAGTAGCTCTAGAATAATCTATTTAGTCTAGAGCCATCGATCGAATATTATCGTACATTCTAGTTATCTCGACAGCAATATAAAAGCGGATCGTGTTAGCCGTACGGGCAGTATTGATTCAAGATACAGCGAACAAACATCGAAGCGATCTTCTAGTGCGACTAACGAGTGATATAGTGATTTGTAATTGTAAAGAGTGGTATTAATAAATATTGTGTTGTGTTTTTTTGTGAATCAATCGACTACTTTAATTTATTAAATACCCAGCTCGTAACAATTTGGTGTCAGAAGTGGGATTAAAGTATGCCGGTTTTACCAAAGGAAGACACGGAAGGTATCCGAACTAGGAGTCAACGCCAGCAAGAGACTGATCAGAGGCGATTTGGAGGTGCACAACTGCCTACATTGGAGGGTCAGCAGCCAGCGATGGAAACCACGCCGTCCACATCGGCATTGGCAGCAGCTCCTGATATCACGGCCCTAATGGCGATGCTCCAGGAGCAGGCCCGCCGTCAGGAGGAGCAGGCCCGCCGTCATGAGGAACAGATGCTGTTGTTGATAGGCATTCATGAGACCTTCGGCAAAGAACTCAAGGTAGTGAAAGATCAGGTTCTTCAACACGAGAACCGTATCACTGAGGTCGAAACTCAGATTGCCGACGTGAAGAAGGCATTAGGAAACCTTAAAGTTGGAGACGGAGCGGCGACTACAGTAACTGCTACTCCTTCGGTGCGGGGGTTCAAAGTACCGCCGTTTGATGGAACATCTTCGTGGTCAGCCTACAAGATCCAATTTGAGGCTGTTATGATGGCGAACGGCTGGACAAAGGAACACGCTATGACCGCGCTCACCTTGGGTCTCCGAGACCAGGCTCTAACCGTCCTCGAAACCCTCGGTAAGAAGGTAACCTATGAGCAACTGCTGGAGGCATTGGAGGCAAGATATGGTGACGCTCATCTGGAGCACGTGTTTCGTGCACAGCTGAAGGATCGTGCCCAACGCATCGGTGAAAACTTGCAACAGTGGGCTCTGGAAGTTGAGAAACTGGTCCGTAAGGCGTACCAGTCTGCACCTGCGCTCGTTGACGGGAATCTGGTGCAGGCTTTCATCGATGGCATTCGTGACCTCGAAGTTAGGGCTGCTGTGAGACTTGGGCACCATGAAACTCTCAAGGACGCTCTGGCCCATGCTTTGGAGGTGGAAGCTGTGAGACAAGACCATCGGTCTCATCGGGTCCGGGAGGTTGTAGCATCACCTGTGCGGGACCGATTTAAGGGGTACAGCCCTAGATGATACGCCTGTGGTGAAAATGGTCACCTTCGGTCCAGCTGCCCTAAGCGAAGCACAGGAAGTGAATACGACCGGTTTCAGGGGAATAGGGCGGTTGATAGTACTGCCTAACAACAGCAGGGAAACGAGTAAACGCCAGGACTGCGGGGCGGGTGCTGGCTGGTGTTCAAAGAGCCCCAAAGATAGTTCATGTAGATCGATTGGCGCGATACTATGGGACTGATTATGCTCGGGACGAACATGTCTTAGGAGGGGGCAGTGTTGCGCCATCGAAGCGATCTTCTAGTGCGACTAACGAGTGATATAGTGATTTGTAATTGTAAAGAGTATTATTAATAAATATTGTGTGTTTTTTTGGTAATCAATCGACTACTTTAATTTATTAAATACCCAGCTCGTAACAATACAAAAGGCCCCAGTTAATACTGTCTGCATCCCTGCAGAGATTGGTTGCGTTCATAGCTTTAAAATTGCGCTACAGGAGGATTTTAGGTTTGATTTTAGGGGTGCGGATTTTATAGGACAGAAAAAGAAGATTGTGGTATGAAAAAGCATCCGCAGAAAATTGGCGTTGATAGGCTACACGTTCAGTTGAAGAAACAACAATAATGTCAATGAGAGAAAGGGTACAATTTGGAAAGTGATGTGTAGCACTTAGAGGAAAAATGGAGAGGTTGTTGGATTTTAATGTATCACGAAAGGAGGAGGAACGAATTTTTAAGAAGACAGTTAGTCAGTTAATTAATTTATACCTTTTTTTTTGTGTGGAAATATTCATATTCAATTCAAGGTATTATGTCGGACTCGAACCGACTAAAACCACACAGTGTTCCGCCAACGGGTCTCGGGTGTATCCTACAAAGGAAGTCCCTGTGCACCTCAGAGCTGGCCGTCTTTTGAGCAAGGTAACCCCAATATGGTGTGTCGCCCATATTTAAACAGGCGTGCGGGGCACGGGGCCTCCTTCTTCTAGGGCGATAGATAGCCCAGTTCGTCGCCCTCAGGCCAGTGCTCACTGAGGCCGGAGGTTATTTCGCACTCTCCGGTGCCTTGTGCGTCTTCTGCGGGATGGAAAAGTACTAAGTCTCCAGTTCACTTTCCGCTGCTTCTTTTGCAAGCATCACTGCGTCGCAAGTTAATAAATACCTACGCTTGTACACATGATTCAATAAAATTAAATATAGTATTTTATATAGTATTTTTTCGTGAAAACTTCTGTTCAATAATAACATTAATGTTTAACGTTCAATTAACTGATTATAACAGGATAATTTACAACGAAGTTTTTAACATCAGAGTTACTTATTCAGAACAGTTGTTACAATGTTATTTTTGGACGGCTAACTGATCGACTAAGTATTTAAGTTAATTAATAATAATAATTAATCTTAATTTTTTTTTTTACAAACTAGTTACATTATAAAATATTAATATTAATTAATTAGAAAATATTTAAAAGAGCACCCAGTTATCTTTCCCTACAGATCCCCTACCCCAAAGGTCTCCTTCTTTTTATAGGTCTGTCCAGGCTAAGGTCAGCGAGGGGGACCTTCGTGGCGCAGCGCGTCTACTCACTTCTGATTGTTCGTTCGCTCCACCTGGTATCGACACCCTCGCGACTCTTAGGGACAAACACCCCACGCCCGCCCGTCCGCCCAGTTATCCCCCGTCGCCCGACGTTGATTCCTCGCCTTGCTTGGTCGTTAGCGTTGGAGATGTGTTGGATGCACTCAATTCCTTTCGTCGCGGATCGGCAGCACCTTAAAGAGTTGACCTCCCCGTCAGCCGGTGACAACGGTCAAAAACTTCTGGAATCCCTCTCGCGACTCTGCAACTCTTTTGAAGGGAAGCTTAAACGACGACGTCTGTCCATTTCTATACGGGGGATCTCTCTTTGCCCTCCAAAAGAAAGACGGTGGTATTAGGCCAATTGCAGTGGGCAACACCTTCTGGCGGTTAGTAGCAAAACTTTGTTGCAGGGAGGTCCGAGGCACAATAGCGCCCTATCTACAGCCCCATCAGTTAGGCTTTGGCTCATCCCTGGGCTGCGAGGCAGCCATCCACGCCGTACGGGCTTTTGCAACGCACAGGGGCAGCGGTGACGTCTTTTTAAAATTAGATATACGCAACGCCTTCAATAGCATCGACAGGGGAGCGCTTCTGTCGGAGGTCAGAGTGTTGACGCCGTCAATCTTCCCCTTCCTACACCAATGCTACGCATCCCGCAGTATATTGTCATAAAACGGCGAGACGATATGTTCTCAGGTTGGAGCACAACAGGGGGACCCTCTGGGCCCACTCGTTTTTAGCATGGCTATTCATAAAGCCGTAAAATCATTACAGAGCCCTCTGAACGTGTGGTACTTAGACGACGGAACCATTGGTGGCAGCCCCGAAGTGGTTCTAAGGAACGTAGAGGCGCTCTTCCCCGCCTTGCAGGAGTTAGGACTGGAGGTAAACACTGCCAAATGCGAGCTTCACCCCTGTGGCCCGGCGTCGGCGGAAATGACTGCTAAGTTTATGTCCCTTATTCCTGGTCTTAGAATCATGGACCGGGACACTCTTTACATCCTGGGCTCGCCAATTTTCCCTGAGGCTATGCTGGATTGCCTGTCCGCAAAAACGGAGTCCCTGGCATCTCTGGCTGTTCACTTTCGCCATCTCCCGGCTCACGTATCTTTGTCTCTTTTGAGGTCTTGTTTCGGGATGCCCAAGTTGACATACGTCATACGGACAACGCCGACATGGGAGTTCCCGGACCGTGTCCTCTGCTTCGACGAAGCGCTCCAGCGTATTGTTGAGGAGATGCTCAACATCAGCTTAAGTGAGCGGCAGTGGTGCCAGGCTGCCCTGCCGGTCCGATTTGGAGGTTTGGGAGTACGCCGTTTGAAGGAGTGAGGCCCGATCGCCTTTCTCGCTTCCTCGTTTGGCGTTTCAGGGTTAGTTAGCCGCTTGTTGTCGCGTGTGGGCGACAATATCGCCATTCCCTATGCTATGGAAGCCCTTGAGACTTGGACCACACTTTATCCAGATACCGATCTGCCCACAAGTCTTGGAGCGCAGAGGGGTTGGGATGACGTGTCTGGGGCTCACATCCTCGCTTGTTTGCGCAGCGGAGCGTCCGGAGTCGAGTTGGCTCGGCTCAATGCCGCCTCTGAGCCGGAGTCAGGTGCCTGGCTGCACGCCCTACCATCCCCTAACTTGGGCACGCTGTTGGACGACGACTCCCTTAGGGTGGCAGCCGGACTCCGACTTGGCTGCGCTGTTTGCGAACCCCATACTTGCGTTTGTGGCGCAAAGGTGGAGGCAAATGGTCTGCATGGGCTAAGTTGTACCCGAAGTGCCGGTCGAGGACCGCGACACTACTCCATTAACGACTTATTAAGAAGGGCGCTCGTTTCCGCGGATATCCCCTGCGTCTTGGAGCCCCCTGGCCTGTCGCGATCCGACGGGAAACGGCCTGACGGACTCACCCTCGTCCCATGGCGGAGAGGTCGCTCTCTGATATGGGACGCTACTTGCGTCTGTACCTATGCGTCCTGTCACCTCGCTGCTACTCTGAGGGCGGCCGGTTCGGCGGCCAAGTCAGCGGCATTGGGGAAACACAGAAAATACGCAGCCCTGGAGGACGCGGGGTATGACTTCGTCCCGTTCGCCTTGGAGACCGCAGGTCCGTGGGGCTCTGAGGCCAAAAGGTTCGTGGCTGATTTGGGGCGGCGACTGCGGAGTAGGGGACGGGACCCACGCTCTGCTCAATACCTGACCCAAAACATCGCTATATGCGTACAACGGGGAAACGCCGCCAGCGTCATGGGTACGTTTGGTCGAGGGGACGCCTTATTATAATTTAATTTTAAATATAAGTTTTTCTGCTACTTTATATATGTAATAAATATAACGAATTGACTATGAATGAATTAATGTAAGTACCTATGTAATAGATTAATTATAATGTAACTAGTTTGTAAAAAATAAATTGTAAGATTAATTATTATATATATATACATATATATATATATTATGTGTAAGATATAAAACATTGTTCTGCATAGTATCTGACAAATAATATAGCAAATTAATAATAATTAAGTTCGTGGTCGCATCTTCCTAAAGTTATGGTGTGTTAATTGTTTGTCTAAATACAGATCTTATATAATTGATCTTTTAAGCCTGTTTTTTAATATTCATGGCTTAAGTATATAGTACCGTGTCATATAATAGTTATTTTAATAGGTAAGTTTTTGTTACTTATTTTAAAATCTCAGTAAAGAAGGAAAAAATAAACAGGAAAGTAACAATAATTTTTTTACGTGGTTTGAAAATAAATTCTAAACCTTAGTACGTAGTAGTATTAGATTACCAGATCCTAAAAGATATATTCTAGTAGTTTATCTGCGTGCAAGTAATCTGGCTCTTGTGTACTATCTCAGTAGCAGTTGCCAGTTAGTACTTTGAATAATAACTGTTATGATGCACACCGTCAAAAACCTAGATAGTCTGCACCTTAACTTTCTTTTGAGCTTGCTTTCTCTTTATAATTCTAAGTAATATTACTTTATGATAATAACAATTTCTATGGACAACATAACAATGTTTTTTTTTTAGATTTTTTTTGTAGATTAGATATATCGATGTAACGTCAAAGGTAAAAGTCGCCGGCCGCCGGTGCCAAATGGTTTCACTAGATTTTTGCTCTCATCCAATTTTTACTACGCTATTTTTTGTATTCAAGGTCTACCAGCAATTGTTAACATTTAGACTTATACAAAGTTGCATGTTAAAATACAAAACTTAATGTTACAATTACTTAAAAGTAAACACCGCATTTAAAATATTATAAAAATTACAGACAGTAAGCTAACATAATGTAACCAATAACTGTAGACATTCAATAGATACCTTATGTAACCACAGCAACACACAACCGTGACCTACAAAATCGTGAGTATGGAGAATTGGCATCTTAAACAGTCTTTTTAAGTGGTGGAACAATTGGTGTAATAGGGTAACGCGGAGTCCTAGCCGGTACGCACATCTTCATTAAACTTATAAGTGGTGGACAGTCTATCTTTGATGCAAATACTTTACATGCAAACAGCCTCAGTGAGAAGTCTACGACTTGCTAGGGAACGCATTTGAAAGTACTTAAGCCGACTTTTGTATGAACGTATTTCTTTAGCTACACCATTCGAAAAAGCAAGGTGCCAAACGAAGCGTTTTTAGATACGTTCAATATGCAACGAATGTGTGGCGTAGTACGGATGCTAGACTACCCCACAATACTCTAATATACTACGAACAAGGCTGTTGCAAAATAATGTTTTCGTTTTATTATTTCGAAAAGCAAAAACATTAATGCCTGCCAATTTCAACGATTTTAATTTGTATTCTTTATCTTCAGAAAAAAATGGGTTTATAGCCGACATCCTTTCATTCAATGTAATGTCCTCATGGCTGAGAAATAATGGATTGACTCTAAATGTGGAAAAAACTAAATATATCCCCTTTTCGATAAAAAACATTGCCAAACCACCTGAAGATTATTTCATTGTGGCCCATACCTGCTTAGCGTACCACTCACCTGTAATCATCTACAAAGCTCCTCCAGCGTTAAATATCTTGGCATTATTCTAGATAGCAATCTGACTTTCAGCTATCACCTAGATCTCCTTTCTACTAGAACACGCAAACTCATTTTTATATTTTTTTAGTATTTTTTTAGTGGTAGAGCCATGCTTAGGCACGAATGGGCCGGCTCGACCGGTGCGATACCACGGCCTCACAGAAAACCGGTTGTGAAGTAACGCTTGCGTTGCATTTCCCCGAAATGAGTGAGGTTTCCGGAGGCCCAACTCCCCCTCTCCCCTTTCCTCTCCCCTCATCTTCTTTCTCCTCATCCCCCCTTTCTTCTTTCCGCTCCCTGCATCCCCCATCCCTCATCACCCTCAATGGCGGGCAGCGCACTTGCGACTCTTGAGTTGCTAGTGTCCATGGACGGCGGTGTCACTTACCATCAGGTGACCCGTCTGTTCGTCTGTCCCCCTATAGTATAAAAAAAAAAAAAAAAAAAAAAAATTAAGAATTTGTGTCACATTGCAGATAAAAACATAATTAAAATGGTTTATATATCATTATGCCAATCCATATTATCCATATTATTGTATCTCGGTATGGGGCGGCGCTTGCAAAACAGACCTTATGAAAGTGGAAAGAGCCCAGAGGGCAGTGCTTAAGGTTAGTTATTCTTTGCAATTTCTATACCCTACTAGCGACCTTTACCAACTCTCGGATGTCCTAACGGTTCGGCAATTATATGTTTTAAACACCATACTGAAGCAACATTCTCTGCTGCCGTTTGACCCCTCCAGCACAAATAAGCGTCTCAATCATAAGGTTTGTCCCCCAAGCGAGAGTCGATGATGCACAGCATTTTCAGGCAATTTTTTCGGATTTAGATTTAGACTCCTAGGAAGCCAAAAAATTTTCAAATATTTGTAATTTTTTATTCACTTTATTATAAAGGTATCTCCTTTATAATAAAGTGAATTAAAAATTACAAATATACTCTTCTACTAGGTACCAGTGCAAAAATACAGTATCCCGTTGGTTAAGATCTCTTAACTATGAGGAAACCGAAAACCTGCTGTTTGTGCCTTCTTAGTCAGTTCACATTGGAACACACTTACACATACACACACACACACTAACACATGCACTCATACACACTCAAATGCACACACACACCCACGCCCACGCACGCACTCACGCATGCACACACGCATACGCTCACGCACACACAACATAAACATACACATCCACACTTATTCGATTACATTCATTATAGAAATAGTTATATACTCACAGTAATACAACACTTTAGATATAATTCATTCACTAATTTATTCATCTCACATGTAATGACTACACGGTAACTTAACTACGAAGTACACGTACACTAGCACCTAATTATCTAGAGATAGGAGAGGCTGGTTATCTGTCATACAGGCCCTGCCTAGTACAGAAGCCAGTCTCTCACACAGATTATGACTATTTTCAGTTGTATACTTAGACTATAATGATTTTTGTAACAAATTCTGTGTGAGAGAATAAATAAATTGTTATTATTATTCTTTTTATTTACTTTTTCTCAGCTCTTTCGCCGGTTTTAACCACATTTACGGGTGGGAACCAAGTAAATGAGGAGTGTGGTGTGTTGCGTTTTTATGCTGTGTTGTGAGGAGAGCCTATTTCATTTTCATCAACCTGCATGAATTTTCTAACTATTCTACATGTATTTAAGATGGCAGCTTTTTGTAGGGTTGTGTAAATATTTTCTTTAAGGTCTAATAATTTCAGGCTATGGAGGAGATGATTTGGGATAACACCAGTTGTTGAGATGACTATAGGTACTACATATACTTTTTGTTGTTTCCAGATTCTAGTGACTTTAAGTTCTGCATATTTGCTTATTTTTTCAGTGATTGTCTTCTGTAAGTTGTGTGTTTTGGGTACTGCAATATCTATTAAGTATGTTATTTTCTTTATTTTATCTTGTAGCGTTATATCGGGTCTATTGTAATGTACAGTTTTGTCGGTGAGTATAGCGCGGTCATAGTAGAGCTTGTGGGTATCATTTTCCAAGACAGTCTGTGGTGTGTATTTGTAATAGGGTGTTTTTTTGTCCTGTATGAGTTTATATTTGAGCGCTAATTTTTGGTGAATAATGTTTGCTGCTTGGTTATGTCTGTGAGTGTAGTCTGTTTGTGTGAGTGCTTGGCATGCTCCAGTTATGTGTTTAATGGTTTCCGACTGACTGTGGCATCTGCGACATTTGTCATTTGTTATTGTTGTATCTTTTATTATAAATTTCTTATAGTTTTTGGTGTTAATAATCTGATCTTGTATAGCTATTATAAATCCTTCAGTTTCTGGGAACAAATTACCTATTTTCAACCATTTATTTGAAGCTATTTTATTCACATGTCATTGTTCTAATTCATGAGGATGCCGCCCGTGTAGTACTTTCTTCTTCCAGTTATCAATTTTTTGTTTCTGCGGGTCATCGTTATGAGTAGGTTGTGTGCCTGTTTCCCTATTTAAGTTAAGTGGAGTGTAGTTGAGATCGTGTGAAATTATAGCTTTATGGATGTTACTAGATCCATATTTAGCGTGGAAAAATACTTGTAGTCTATTTATTTGTTTTTGCCAAAGATTCTGAATATCTATAAGACCTCTCCCTCCATATTGTCGTTTGATAGGGGTCTTTCTATTGCTGATTTGGGGTGTAAGTTGTTATGTTTTGTCAGTGTACTGCGAGTGGTTCGGTCTAACTGCTCAATATTTGTTTTGTCCATTTAATAACTCCGAATGAATATGTAAGTATAGGAATGGCAAAGGTGTTTATGGCTTTTATAAGATGTCGACTAGATAGTTGGGTTTTGCATATGGTGTTAAGTCTCTTTTTGTATTCGGTAAGTGTATTTTTAATTTTTACGTGATCTAGACCTTTTAATTGTGTGTATCCTAAATATTTATAAACGCCAGTCGGCTCCAATGCTGTGATTGTTTCTGTGTCATTTAGTGTATAGTCACCAGATTGTATTTTGCCACGCACTATATGAAGTGCATTTATCAATTATCAATTCCATATTGCTTGCATATATCACGACTAAATTCTGCTGTAGTATGGACTAACTTATTCATGTCTGTTTTAGTTTGTGCGTAAAGTTTAATATCATCCATGTAAATAAGATGTGATATTGTTGTCTTTCCTGTTGTATGGTTGAAAGAAAAGCCAGCTTGAGATCTCTGCAGGAGAGTGGACAGGGGATTTAGGGCAAGGCAGAACCACAGGGGACTCAATGAATCACCCTGATAGATGCCTTTCTTAATGGATATCTGGCGCGTTGTAACTGTTTTATCATTGTAATTTATTTGGAGTGTAGTGTTCCAATATGTCATGATATCACGCAGGAATTTTGTTATTATGGGGTTAATTCTATAAATTTCTAATATATGTAGCAACCAGGAATGCGGGACACTATCAAAAGCTTTCTGGTAGTCTATATATGTGCAATGAAGGTTTTTGTTCTTGGAGGTGACATGTTTATGAATAGTTGAATCAATAATTAACTGTTCTTTGCATCCCATGTGGCCTCGTCTACATCCCTTCTGTTCTTCTGCCATTATATTGTGGTGTACGATATGCGAGTTGATTTTTGCTGTAAGTGCTGATGTTAAAATTTTGTATATTGTGGGTAAGCATGTTATAGGTCTATATTGGGAAGGCTGTCGTGAGTACGTTGACTTTGGTAGCATGTAAGTGATACCTGTTGCAATAAATTGGGGTATATGTTGTTTGCCTAATACTAAGTCTGTTAAATTTTTTGCTAAAAGTTTGTGTAACGAAGTTAATTTTTTGTACCAGAAATTGTGTATTTTGTCTAATCCGGGTGACTTCCAGTTGTGTAATCTACCTGTTATGTATGTCGATCTCCAGTCTCTGTTGCCATGGAGGTTTGCTACCGTGTCTTGGTCTGGTTTTTCCTGTGCAATCTGTGATTTTAAAGTTAAGTTCTTCGGATATAACTAATGCCGTGCAATAAATAAGAGTATGTAAGTCTATAAGTTGTGTGTCATCCGATATGTATGGTTTTAGAATGTTATCATTAAATAAATTAACTAAACGGTTTATATTAGTACTATATCTCAGTTTAGGTAGTTTTGGTCGAAGTAAGGGATCCATCCCAGAGTATAGTGCCAAGGTTCTTGTAAATTTATCATAGATGTCTTTGGTATCCATATTATTTATCAGGTTTTGATCTGTGTCTGTTAACATCTGGATATCATTTTCAAGGACTAATGTAATAGTTTCTGTTTGTGTGGAAGTGTGTGACGTTTGTGTAAATGCTTGTGTGTCAGATGTATATTCGTTGTTTTGTGTGTAAGGTTGGCTGTTGAGTTGTTGTTCTGCAGTAAATTCACTTATATTTTGTAGTAACGGAGTAACGTTACTGGCAATGTTGTTTTCTGTTTGTTGAAGTTGTGTCTGTGTTTCTTTCTTTAGTTGTTCTATTATTTCTTGTGATAGAAGTTTATTCCTGACTATAGTTCGTCTTTGATCGGAGACTCTCTGTTCAGTAACTGTGATTTCAGGATATTGTCGTGTAAATAGTTCATGTAGTTTTTTCCTGTAGGTGGTCATATCTGTCTCTAATTTGGTGATGTAGAAGTAAGTTCGCATAATGAATATATTTACTTCTTTGTTCCATTTCATGCGAACTCTAGGTTTCCCTGCTTTGGTGGACGCGGGTAAGAAGGCAGTTGCCTCCCGCGCAACATTCAAAGTTGGAGTGGGCAAACTTATGTTATCAATGGAGGCTGATGATGTTCTAGAGTTTAACGAAACTATTGTCGGTGATGATGATCTGGATGGTGTATAAGATGTAGTGCTTGGGCTATATGGTTCTAAAGGAGTGTCAGTCCTATCTGTCAGTGTGTTAGTGTTATGAGTGTCTTCGGCTGTAGTCTCTTTGTTGGTGGGAGCCCGCCTCTTCAACTCTCCACCACTGACGGTTCGCATGTTGAGACACCCAGCTCCAGGTGTGCCCCGGCGATCACCCCCGGGCAGCGGTCCTATACGTTTTCTATTTGAACGCGTCTCCATATTGAATGGGTTTCCAGAGCCACGTTAGCCACGCCAGTAATTTCTCATTCGTGTGTCCGCCTCCCACGTGATCAGATGGTCAATCAGGACGTGTGGTTGTTTAGGGGGCTTATTATTATTATCTCTTTATTCTAGTTAATATACATATAAATTACATTTTTAAATATACAATATAAATATAAAATACATTTAAAAATATAAAAATAGTGGACCACCGACACCGGGTACAGGGACCAAGACACCGGTGGTTAGGGCTCCAAAGATAGGAACCTCCTGACAATGCGGGCCGTGTCAAGGAGAACTGCCTTCTGCATCAGTCCCTTGATCCAACCATCTAACGAGAGCCTCTTAAGGTGTTGGTCGAGGCTCTTAGCTATTAATCCGTGAGCAGATATGACTATCGGAACAATGATCGCCGAATCGATATTCCACATATCGACAATCTCGTGAGACAAATCCAAATATTTTATTTGTTTATCTTTTTCAACTTTCACGAGATTATCGTCATGAGGAACAGCAATATCGACAATCATTGCGCGGCGCTCTAATCGGTCTATCACGACTATATCAGGCTTATTGGCAATTATAGTCCTGTCAGTGATGATAGATCGATCCCAATACAATGTAGCACGACCATTTTCGAGAACTGGGTCGGGCACATACCTGTAATATGGCACCTCTAAGCTCACAAGATTGTATTTAAGGGCAAGTTGTTGATGTACTATTCTGGCCACTTGGTTATGTCTATGCAAATACTCACCGTTTGCAAGACGAGAACAACCAGAAATAATATGCCTGATAGATTCACCGGGACGGTGGCATGCCCGACATATGTCGACCGTACCGTCTTTCAGAATAAATTTCCGATAGTTATTCGTCATAACAACTTCATCCATAATTGCAAAGACAAAACCTTCAGTTTCTCCAAAAAGATCACCACACCGTAGCCAGAATGTAGAAGCTTTTACGTCTACATCAGGCCCATTTAGGGCCCGATAGAACCGACCATGGAGCTCTTTGCCCTTTCATACCTCCGTGCGATCATTAGTACTGAGTACTACAAGTTTGCGCCAGTTCTCTTTAGCCAGACCGAGCGGAGTAAGTCCTTTGTCCACTGCTACAACATTACGATGCACTTCTACATCGGTATGAAGAAAATATTCTCTGAGGTTGTATATCTCGCGATTTTGTAGGGTCTTAATGTTTAAAAGACCACGACCTCCAAACTTTCGCGGGATATACAATCTCATTACCGATGACCGCGGATGGTGCATTCGAAATGCAGTCATCAGTGTACGAACTCGCCTATCAATAGCATCTAGTTCAGTCTGAGTCCATCTGAGCATACCAAAGGAATACGTGAGAACTGGTATAACCCAACTATTGCAGGCGCGTATCTTGTTAGCGCCCGACAAAAGACTTTTAAGTACTTTTTTCAGGCGGCCAAAAAATCGGTCCCGCAATGCCTGTTTCACACTAGACTCAGGTATTCCCAATGACTGTGATATACCCAGATACTTGTAGGTTTCAGCAGCAGAAAGAGATCTAAGTTTAGTTGAATCTGAAAGTTCAACTCCTTCAGATTCTACTACTACGCCTTTCTTTACGTGCATGACTGCACACTTGTCTACACCAAATTCCATCTTGATAGAGTTACTAAAGTTTTCAGTCACCTTTAGTAACGCTGTCAGTTGTAATTTACTGGAGGCAAATAGTTTCAAATCATCCATATATAGAAAGTGAGATATAACTTGATCATCTTTCCGCAACTTAAAACCTAGCCCTGAACCCTCTAATAGAGTGCTGAGAGGATTCAAAGCTAGACAGAACCACAAGGGACTCAGACTATCCCCTTGAAATATGCCTCGCTCGATCTCTAATGGTACATCGTTAGCTATAATCTGCTGACATCCTGGATATATATAAGAACCGTTCTCCATTGGCCCATACATGACTTCAAGAAAGTGCATAGAGTTGTATCAATTTTATACAAGTCCAGCACCCTCAAAAGCCATGTATGTGGAACCGAGTCATAGGCCTTCTTGTAATCTATCCAACATGTCTCCAGATTCTTGCGATTACGACGTACTTGTTGGCTAATGGCCATATCCATGATAAGGAGCTCTTTGGTGCCACGAGTCCCACTCCTACATCCATTCTGAAAAACAGAAATGATCGAATTTTTATTTAAATGATATGTAATTTTTACTCTCAGAATAGATGTAAGAAGCTTATAGACAGTTGGTAAACATGTTATTGGTCTATAATTCTTAGGATCCATGGCACCACCAGATTTGTAGAGTAAGTGGGTTACGCCAGTGGTCATAAATTGGGGTAATGAACCTAAATCTAGAGCTGCTTGGAACTGAGATGCCAAACGAGCATGTGAGCTACGGAACCATTTAAGCCAAAAGTTGTGCAGTCCGTCTGCACCAGGTGATTTCCAATTTGATAATGAACGAACTGCACAACCCACGTCCTCAGTGGTTATGGTTATAGGTTCCATTTGTTGTATTGTCTCACACGATCGTCCGACATCTTGCATCCAGTCAGCTTCTGTATGGGTGACGGGTATGGACCAGATGTTACGCCAAAATGTACTTGTAGCAACAGAATCTGGCAAACACCCATCACTCACACGTGGATCAGGTTCTTCCCATTTTCGGTAAACCCACCTCTCATTCCTTTGAAACATACGATTCTGATTAAATCGATCTACTCGCTTTTTGTAACGTTTAATCCTATTTGCCCATGCATAAACTTTTTGCTTTAGAAAGTCTATGCGCTCTGTGACACATGACATATATTGTTGAGGACTAATGTCAATACCCAAGAATGCCTGTTTCACAAAGCGCATCACTCTCGGTCGCAAATTGCCTGATCGAAAGCTGATTAGCTTACCAATGAGTGTCCTAGTCTCAGCGATACGTTGTTCAATTCTATACTGCCAGGCTGGCATAGCAGGTTTACATTAGTAGTAGCGGTATTTACTGAGGAAAGTTTTACTCCAGCTACTCGACATACTGCAACAGCCGCACAATACAGAATAGAGTGCGTATCACTAAGATTTTCACTGTTATCCAAATAGTTAGACAACAGCGAATCCAGGGCACACATTAGCGCTATATTTTTTTTATTGATAGGCAAACGGGATAAACGTGGCCTAATCTGATGATTCATAGATCTATATTCCAGAATCGTATCTTCCAAAGCACTCCTTAGTCTCTCTTATTATTATTATTGTTATTATTATTCGACATTCATGTCAGCCCTCTCGTGAATGAAATATTAGGTTCCATTGTCAGTTTCAAAATATAATTTCTGTATGAAAATTACGAATGAAAATTGTTAGTGTTTTACTATATTCCCAAGTCCATTCAATGATCCTAAAAGGTGACTGTACATATAAATAAAGAGATCATTTTCTTCATAATATTTTATGAATGCCAATTTTTGTGTATTACATAGGGAGGCAAACGAGCAGATGGGACCTGATGGTAAGTGAAAACCGTCGGTCATGGACACCTCCAACTCAAAAATTAAAAGCAACAACATCGCAAGCGTTGTTTGGTGGTTTGTCGTCAAGTCGGTCGATTCGTCACTAAGCATGGCTCTACCACGGTGAACATCAAGAAACGATATTGTATCTTCTATATTTATCAACAGGTATGTTTTTTTCAGATGACATCAGAGATATGGCTATGTTAGTCCGCAACACTCTTTATTTCATGAGAAACTTTAGACATAAATTCGTATTGAATGAGACCAAGGTCGAACAATTCCCCAAGCATTTCAAAGAGCGTTCCTTATGCACGTCGTTGAATATTTCAGCTATGCAGAGTCATATAAATTTGATGCAAAGATTTTAGAAATGGCTTATATGAGTTTTTGGAGTAGTTTTGCTAAATAGAAGACTTTTAGCCTCTATCAGTGTAAAGCCCTATGTTACAAAAAATGTAATGTAATTTATTTTTGATATCTGTTATAATGACAAATATTTTTTTAACAATTATGATCTATATCAATGTTTGTTTGTTATTATTTAGTTTAGTTTTTCTTAGATACAGAGTTGAAACTTTTGAAAGTTGAATATTAAATGATAATTAGGTAAGTGTACATTCACTCACGCCTGTATTATACATAGTGCCGATTAAAATATAGTCCCATTTACGTAATTGGGGTTAAGTAAATATATGATATACATATATATATACATATATACATATATACACTAGCGGACCCGACAGACGTTGTCCTGCATGATATTTCAAGCGATTAGGATCAATATAGATAAATAACCTAGATACCGACTGCAGCGCTATCTGCCGGGCTGATTTGTGAATCTAAAACATTCCCAGATCCCCTTGAACACACACATAAAATTTCATCAAAATCCGTCCAGTCGTTTGAGAGTAGTTCAGTGACATACACACTCACAGAAGAATTATACATATAAAGATATATATATATATATGATTCCCACACTTGCAGACTTAACCTTTTGTGACATACTTGATAGTTCCTAACACATTGATGGGTCTTCTTAGCGTGTTAGATAACCTAAGCATTTTGGGCAGAGAATTGAACAAGCTATCTAAAAAGTTCGTTGATGTCACATTGCCTAAGTTTAAGTTAAACTACACATCACGTCTAGCAGGAATTTTGAAAAAGGTAAGATGACTTTAAATTTTATTTCATTCAATTCAAATTCAAATAATCAGATTCAGTACATTTTTAAATTCATACACACATACTCACGTTCGCGATGTGTCCCCGTAGGGGTATGCAGAAGTACGTTGAACACCTACATTTAGCAAATTATTATTTGTCCGAAATATTGCCGATAACTGGCTACTTTGGGAATGGACGATTGGGGTGTACTAACAGAATAAGGTAGTTAGGAAAGGAAGTCAATAAAAAAAATACAATGGTAAGAAAAGAATATTGTCTTAATGGACGGATTAGGAAGTGTAAGCAATAGCTAAGAATACGATAGTCACAGTGCTTATTATATTTTTTTTGGAATAGGGGGCTAACGTGCAGACGGGTCATCTGATGGTAAGTGATTTCCCGCAACTCAAGAGTCTAATATAATTAAAATAATTAAAAAAAAACTTACGAATTATGCCGTTTCAAAGTATTGTGTATATTATCTATATTACGGAAAATGTTTAAATGAAACAATATTTTAATTTTTTTACAGGACTGGAGGAAAGATACTACAATTGTAACGAATGGACCATTTCTTTTCATCCTTCGAGATACCTCCACGAAGCAAATAGCTCTCAAAAAGAATTTCAGACCCCTCTGTCCCACAAGGGTATTTTGAAGTTGAGTAAAAGTCTGTTGTTAAACGTAATAAAACCATAAATAAAGTGTTTTAATACTAAGTTTATTTTAAACTCGAAGGATTAGGATCTTTTACTGAATGCCGTGGTTATCATAATATCCTTAATTTTCCTAAGTAAAGATTATTCTCTTCTATTTATTCCTCTTTCAAGACCTGTTCCAGACATTGTTACCGTAATTCTATAATGACACCTGTTTACTTAACTGTTTGATTGATTCCTTGATTCAGGCATTTCTCTTTTTTCTTTTTAAAAGACAACTCTCGCACTAGGATTAATTCCTGTGTCGCGGGGGACTTTACAAACATTCAAACAACGGACACAAAGAACACCTAGACTTATAACAAAAATTTGAGGATTACACCAAGTGTTGTTCCGTGCGGGGATCGAACCCCGAACAGCGTGGCAGCGTAGAGACGAGGTGTCCACTTAAACCGCTATGCTATACGTGCAGACATTATTGTTTATACATAAATACATGAACTCACGTCCTATTGAGGTAGGCAGAGACAATAGCCCATCACTTGTTACTATCCTTATACATCCCGATCTATCGCTACTGTCAGCAACCTTTCATACAAACTCGTCGCTTCTGACCAGATTCTTCAGAACGTTATCGATTTGACCGGTGTATGTTGCGTAGTCGATCTTTACTGACATGACCATTCGCATTTGCCTTTAATTCTTCATTTGTCGTTCGTTCTGTAATCATTATTATACGTGCCAAATCAAAATCAGGCTACCCGTTTCCGTTACTACGTCCTCTTTCTATAATATTATAAATTTTAGAGTTCTATGTATGTTTCATATGAATATATGTATCAATTTAATAAATTAGTAGCAACTAATAATACTATTTCAAATCTAATGTCATACAAACAGATAATGTTTTTACCAATAAATGTATCTTCATTATGTTTATATTTTACTGATGAAATAAGAGAATGAAATGATTAGTAATACAAAAATGCCGCCACGCGTCTTAGTTGAAAAACGGGACGTGACGCAACGCTTCGACTCAGTGCCACTGTGAGTTGAGCCTAACATATCAAAGAGATCTACATCCTTATATGTTCAATGTGTTTATGATTGTCCGCAAACTTTGATACACAACACGACAGACAGTGTGACAGACAACAGATAGAGTGTTGTTTTTACAGTGGTAGAGCCATTTTTAAGCTCAACCCGTGCGATACCACGGCCTCACAGAAAACCAGTTGTGAAGCAACGCTTGCATTGGATTTCCCCGAAATTAGTGCACACAATAACCTGTTGCCACTGTCGGTCATTTTTAGAATAGGTTGACTTATTTTAAATACATTTTAAAATACTTGAGTAATTAAACATTAGCAGAAAGACATTAAAATATATGAATATGATAAAATAAGCTCGTGTTACTATTCTTCTAACCTAAATTATTTAGTATCGAATGGCTTTAGAAGGGGATAGACGTTCATTGGAATTGAATTTTAGTCGACAGTGCTGTGGATTTTTATAAAGGTGACTGTAGTTATGACGGACGGAAAGTTCAACAACAACAAACAAGTACACATTTATTTGAGTAGATATGAGTTAACGCTAACGTTTAAGTGTATCTCTAAAAACGAAATAATTTACCGCTGATAAGCTAAGTCTGAGTCTGAGTAGTATTTTATAGAATTTCCTTATGATGTATATACATACATGCGAAACCGGTTAAGTAAACGCTTGCTGCTATGACGTCATACAAATAGTATGAGGGCGACAACACAATCGCAAGTATTCAGTCGGCCATGGAGCCGGACTGTTTGATATGAGTGTAACACATTTATCATCATATAATATAATTATACATATGTGACATCACAAAACAACAGTGACACTACTACGTATCGAATGAAGGATGGACAAGTGATAGTATTATGACATACGATTTAAATTGATACACATAAATAATGACTGTATGGTCTAAAGCGCTCTTCAAGTGAATTATTTGTTACGGTCGTAATGTTTATAATACATAATTAGACATAATGTCTGTTATAGTTGCTGTCTTTGTTATTGGTAAGTTTTTATTTTTTAGAGACCCATCACATAATATATAACTGTCATATATATATAATAACGATAGTGCAAATAGAGTTTTAGTCTCTGATATGTTTGTTAGTATAAAATATTTTTTTGAACATTTTCTTACCAGTTCCGCTTATCGTTTAACCTCCCCTAAGTTGTCAGCTGGTTATGAATATAAGTAGCAGATTTTACTGTTTTACTTTATTGGTTGTCAGAAAGTTTTCTGAGCGAATATTAAGGTCCATTGAATATTTTTTTTATTACAAATGTGTTTATTCTCTTATTTCCTCAGTATAAATATAATCATACTGTAAAAAAGTTTAGTAGTAAAAACATTGTAAGTTTGTATAACATAAAATTTAAAATAGTATTATAAATTGCTACTAATTTATTTGATACATACATAAGAAGCATACATAGAAGATAATTAAAAATGTGATATTTAAAATAATAAATAATCTTCAAATTACTAAATACTTTATACTCAGTAACAAACACTACACGTACTTATAGTTTTCAAGATTTCAGTATAGAAAATAATTTAAATATAATTTTTGCTCTTCGTTTTCAGCAACAGCCTTCTCGGTTATCTCATTGACCGAGAGTGCTAACTTTACTGCAGGCTCAGATGACTCGATACCTTATTCGGGGAATCAAGATAGATTTTACTGGACGTTGATAAAGGTATTTACACGTTATCTTTAGGTATATACGTTAAAATTGTAGGTCCGTACTCCTTAAAATCTTGGCAAAAAGTAAAAAGTTTCTAAATTTCAGCGTGTTGCTTCAACGTTTGAAGATAACTTTCTCATGTCTCCCGTAGGCTTGAAGTTAACATTGTCATTCCTTAAGGAAGGAGCCACTGGAGTGACTGAGGCTGAACTGATTGAAATTTTAAGAGGTGATTTAAATCGTACGGATATTAGAGAACATTTAAAATATATTACTGAGCTATTAAAGGTTAGTGAAAATTTCATCTAAATATATGTACTTAGATTAAGAAACTGATTATTTGCAAACTCTGGCAATTTAACTACAAAATCTAGAAGATTTTGTAGTTAAATTGGTATTAATTTATTTCTGTTTGTTTTGTGAATTTTATTGTTATGAATTTTGATTGGGTTATAAATAATGATTTCATTTTTTTGGTTTTTTGTGTGATATAGATAATAATACTAATTCATATTTTGTTACTTCCAGCTATTTGTGTTTCAAGCGAATAAAATTTTATTTATTTTCAAATCTTTCTACAAATAAATAACACTCGATATTAAAAAAGTATCTCATCTTTTGCAGGAAAAGCCTCCAGAAAACATTGCATATCTAAGTAGTTGGATTTTCATTCCTTCGGAGCTTCAAAAACGGGCAAGATTTGAAGCCATTGGAAAAACTTTTTACAATACAGATATAACAACTGTTAACACACAAAGTTCTATTGAAACAGCAAATGAAATTAATGCTGAGGTGTTAAATATTACGCTTGGAAATATCTTAAATCCAATTAAAAAGGGTGAGTTGTAAGTTTATCTGTAAGGGGCTTGGACTATGTAAATGATGATACCACTGAATTTCAGATTAACATAGAGAGTTACGTAGAGTAGCAGAAATAGTGCAGAGCCATGCTTAGGCACGAATGGCCCAGCTCGACCGGTGCGATACCACACACTCACAGAAAACCGGTTGTGAAGTAACGCCAAGCGTTGCATATCCCCGAAATGAGTGAGGTTTCCGGAGGCCCAACTCCCTCTATACCCTTTCCTCTCTCCTCATACGCCCCTCTTCTATCCCCTCCCAGCATCCCCCATTCCTCATCACCCTCAAAGGCGGGCAGCGCACTTACGACTTTTGAGTTGCAGGTGTTGTCATGTGATGTACGGCTATTGTCAGTTACTATCAGGTGACCCGTCTGTTGGTCTGCCCTTTATAGTATATAAAAAATATACTTATCTTTAACGGAATAAAATTCAAGAAGACATTATTATATAAGCCCATTTCGATGTATAGTCTCCCAGTGTCATTGAATTCAGGTGTTCTTTTTCGGGACGTAATAATATACGGTGTAGATCACAAGAAAGAAATAAATAAATAGTTGTCCTGAATCTGCGTGTTCTTTGCGTCCGTTGAATGTATGTAAAGCCCCCTGCGACACATGAATAACTCCTAATGCGGAATTACTCTTAAAATGAAAAAAAGAATAACAATAATATTTTTAAATTAGATGACGTCGCTGACATGAGGATGCTGGTTCTTAACGCCCTGTACTTCAAGGGTAGCTGGCGCCACCAGTTTGCAACGAGCGCAACACTAACCAAGGAGTTTTACGTCTCTCCTACGACTTCCTTAATCTTGCCTTTTATGAATGTCATGCAAAAGTTCTACTATGCCGAGTCAACTAAATTTGATGCGAAGATTTTGAGAATGCCTTTCTTGGTGAGATAACTTTATTCAATAATATATCTTTAAATCATTATTTTGTAGTGTCTGTTTCTTATGTCGCTTTATTTATAAGTGCATATGATTGTTTAAAAAATACACTGCAGGCCAAAAGTTTAAGACCGAACTTAAACAACATAATTATCTATCAATTGTAATAAAATCCTATACCATAAATTAAAGAAATACACATTTGCATATTCTATTGTAAATATCGAATATTTAAGGTGGCAGAGTCGTAATAATATTTTTATGATGTGCTCATTACTAATTACTTTGCTTTTGTTTCGCATTGGTCAATAATTAGGATTATTTAGCTTATGAAAACACGTGTTTCCGACTTATTATTAACTGAGTTTACTTCGGTTTGTTCACAAACAATTTCAATTAATCTAAATTTGTGGTTTCTTCAGTAAAGACGTCTTAAAATATAATAATACAATATAATATACAATTTATTCTCTCACTACAATATACAGTTTACAACAATATTAAGTATAGTACATAATTCAGATAAGTATATATTGTAGGAGACTGGTGCCTAAGATAGGCTCTAGGCCTGTGTTTCAGGACACCAGGTTCCCACCCCTTAACATTTATAATATTTTTCCTAGTTTTCGAGTATGCGCTAAAACAGTAAGTAGTATGATACAAAATCTTTATATAAATACAATATTTTTTATATATATTTTTTATTTAAAGTAAAAGGTAGTGTTAGAATAATATAAAAATGAGAAAAGCACGTGAAATTAGCAGTGAAGTGCCCCAACAATCAATCATGGTGGTGGCTCAATTATGGTCTGGGGTTGCTTCTCTAGCCAAGGAACTGGCGATTTGATAAAAATTGTAGGAATTTTGAAAAAGGAACAGTAATAAGTTAATTGGAGATGTATTCATTTTCGTCCGTAATCGTGGCCCATTCTCGCAAGAAGAAATGTGTGTTTTTTGATGAAAAATCAGTTTAGCTAACTATAGCATTTTTAGCATGGACTGTTAATATTTCTTTAATCTTTTAAAGTATACCGTTTGTCACTCAGTGTTTTATTAGATGATTAAACATGTTAATAAACATTTAATATTTTATTGGAGTTTTATTTTATTTTCCTACTTTAATTAAGGTGGTCTTAAAATTTTGGCCTGCAGTGTATATATTAAAAAAGTTGATAAAATTGTTCTCAGTCTTTAAGTCTGGGGACTATAGGTTGCACTCTGTCAAGCAGTATAATATAAAAAGAAATTGTAAGCACAACTAAGAAAGAACGGCCAAATTGTATGATATATTCTCAATTAGAATTTTACTTAATGCTGTTATACTGTTTAATAATGATTTTGTATTTTTAGGGGAATAAATTTGCGATGTACATCATAGTACCCAACTCACTGACGGGCCTGTCATACGTGATGGAGAATATCAAGCTCTTACCCACTCAACTATTGTTCCTTAAAAGTCACATCGTTGATGTCACTTTGCCTAAGTTTAAGTTTGCTCATACTTTATATTTGGAAAAAACATTAAAAGAGGTTAGTGATACATTTTTTTTTTATTCGTAAGCCTACCATAATGACTCCACTTTGCCTGATGGTAAGCAATAAATGGAGTCCAAGAGTGGTGGTCACCATCCTCATTGCATGTCTAGTCAATGCAGCATGGTGACCCACACTATGGCGGCCTGGTGAGATGCTTTTTCACGCCCCGCTTAAAAGACCCGGGATCAAATTGGGAAGGAAACACGTGCGCTGGTAGGGAATTCCAGGCTTTCACTGATCGGTAAAGGAAAGAAGAGCCAAACCGTTTCGTTCGGGATCGCATATCTTCGACTCGCAAACGGTGACTCCTCAGGGCAGCACGTGTAGTCCTGTAGAGGAAGGGAGAAGGTGGGACCAATTGGAAGAGAAATGCGGCTCAGGACCCGGTCGAGCTCAGCAACAAGCTCCTGTCGTTTTCCCTCAACGTCTACTAGCTTGGCAGCAGGATGTCCAAAGTATCGCCCGTGTACTGTGCTGTCGTCTGCATAACAATGTATGTTGCCAAGAGCCAACATATCATTGATATGCAGAAGGAACAGCGTGGGCGATAGGACGGAGTCCTGAGGTACACCAGCGCTAACCTCCTAGAAGTCAGAGGCCGCGCCGTCACAGAGAACCCTAATGCGGCGCTTGTGGAGGAAGGCAGCAACCCAGTTGCATAGCTGAGATGGCAGACCAAATGCAGGAAGTTTGGAGAGAAGCGAGCGATGCCAGACCCTATCGAAGGCCTTGGCAATGTCGAGGCTGATGGCCAAGGACTCCCCATGCCTATCCATAGCCTCACCCCAAAGGTGTGTGACGTACGCTAGAAGATCACCCGTGGATCGGTTCGGCCTAAAACCATATTGCCGATCATTTAACAAGGAGTGATCCTCTAGGTGGCGGATTAATTGGGTGTTGATTATCCGCTCGAGCACCTTACAGAGTATGGAGGTGACGGCTAATTAGGACGGTAATTAGCTGGATCGGAGCGGTCGCCTTTTTTGGGAATGGGTTGGACGTTCGCCTCTCTCCAGGCCTCCGGAACAATTCCCGAGGAATAGGACAGGCGATACAGGCGCGTCAGTACAGCCCGCCGGAATACCGTCGGGTCCACTGGCTTTCCGAACATCGAGTGACCGAAGCTCCGCACGGACATCCCTCTGCCGGATGCGAATATCCCGCATTGCGTAGTCGCAAGATGCAATGGTGAGCGGGTGATCGCCACGGTCGTCGATTCGGGAGTTAGCCGCAAAGAGGTCAGCAAGTAGTTTCACTTTCTCTTGCGGCTCGTGGGCCAGTGATCCGTCAGGGTACTTCAGCGGTGGTAGCGAAGGCTGGCAGTAGTTGGACTGCACGGCTTTGGCCAATCGCCAAAACTTACGGCTACCCGCAGGGTATGCGACGAGTTCTTGACCAAACCGTGCAATGCGCTGGGCATCAGCTCTGATGTAAGCCCTCTTGCATTCCTTAGTGGCTTTGTTAAACGCTGCTTTTAGGCGATCAACGTCTGGGTCACAGTGAGCGCGGGCCCTGATCCATGCGCGGTAGGCTGACTGCTTTTGAGCGACAGCACGGGTACACTCGCGATTGAACCAGGGACGGGTCTTTGTGCTGGCGACTTCACTGTAGGGGATATAGTACTCCATACCGACAGTGATTTCATCAGCCACGGCAGACGCACTTTGCGACAGATCCCTGTCTTTAAAGCAGCGTTGAGCCCACGGGATGGATGCAAAATAATTCCGCATTCCATCCCAGTCTGCTGACGAGTAGTGCCATAACCGTCGCCTTGTTACCACAGGCCGTGGTGGGGCAACAAGAGGCACCGAGGTGGACACCAGGCAGTGGTCGGAGGATCCCAGAGGGGCGTGAACCGTTACACTGTACTGCGCTGGGTGACTCGTCAGCAGAAGGTCTAGCAAAGAGGGCGCTTGACCCGATATGTCTGGTATCCTGGTGGGCTGGAGTACCAGTTGGGTAAGGTCATGCGTGAGAGCGAATGCGTGGGCAGTTCGACCAGCGTGGTCCGTTCTGGAAGATCTCAGTCAGAGGTCATGGTGGGCATTAAAGTCTCCCAAAAACACCAGTTCGGCGGTCGGGAACTGCTCCTGCGCTTTGTCCGTTGCGTGACTCATGTAGTCAAAGAGTCGAGTTGTCTCGGAGTCTCCGGAATGGGACCGATAAAGGCAAACGTAGATCCGGCTCATAGAGCCAAAATCCACGTGAAGCCAAAGGATGGAGAAGGATGCGTCTTCTAGGCAGTGCAGACGGCGACAACAAACATCCGCCCTGACGAAAAGACATACCCCAGCCCTCGCGAGGAAGCACTCCTCTAGAACGTAGCCGGGATAGTAGAGATATGCCGTGTCGGCAGGGCGGCGTATTTGTGTCTCCGTAAGAAAAAGCATGGCCGGCCGAGCCGTCTCAAGGTGCTGGTGTACGGCGCTGAGGTTTGCATGGAGTCCACGTATGTTAGTGAACTCCACCTCAAAAAGCGGGTTGGTGGGAGAGGAGGATGCCGCTGTTGGACCATTTTTCTTTTTTTGTACTGCCATGATAAGAGTTGGGAAAGGGGGCGTAAAAGGCATGACAGTCATCGTGACTGTGTAAACTGAGACTGAAAATACTGTGTCATCATGTAACGGTGAGGCATGGCGGAGACCAAACCGCCGGACGGAAGGGCCCCCGTACCCTCCCGGAAATGGACGCCGGGTCCCACCGTCCGGTCACCAACCGGCACGACAAGCCACTCCGTGGATTATGCGCGACCTGACGGGGCAGCCTTCCAGGGTGGTTAGCCGTGGTTGGGCTCCTCTCTGTGCCGCGGGCGGCCAGCGGCACCACCGTTTCTACGGGTCTCCCTGGCCGACGGTTCGATCCACGCCTACCTCACAATGATTCAACGAGCACTCCACTGCTTACACACATACCACGATAACCGTCACCCCTGCATCATTGGGCCTCGGGCGCACTCACTAACCAGCGAAAGACGACAGCACGAATGATGTCGCTTTAGGCTGGTTTTCTGTGAGCGGGTAGTACTGCCCCGGTCGAGCCGGCCCATTCCTGCTGAAGTCAGCGTGGCTCTATTACCTAAGACATAATGTAAGAAATTATAAATTTTAATTAACATAAAGTTGTTCTTATTTTACAGATTCCTTATTATTATTATTATAGGTAATTCTAATGTAAACTGTAGGCTAATCTAAAATAATACATTTTTTTTTTACTTTTAATAAAGGCAACTCGAAAACTAAGAATTGTTCGTGCATCTTGAGGGACTTTACAAACATACATATGATAGACGGCCACAAAGAACACTCGTCGCGGACTCTTTAAAACTATTTGTGGATCACACAATCACACAAACTTAACATTCAGGGTCACTAACCACTAAATCAACAAGCAGGTCATATCAACCTATTATTTTAATGGTGTGATAAAGATCTTCCGGTGTGAAAAGTGATGTTAATTTTTTTAAGATAGATTTAGATTTAGATGGTAGCGCAAGTTTGAAAAGGACAGATTTAGCATACTCTAAATATCAATGTACATATATTATTATTAAAATCTGGCAAAACGGTGTACGATAAAGTAACAATTCACAAATCGTTACTAGTATTTTATTATAAAACTATACCAAACTCTTTTGAGAGCAACACCCGTCTACGTACTATAAAGTATCGTTACATATTATGTTGCCGATTATGTATCGAGGAAGTCGTTTTAATCTAAGCATCTCTACACAAGTGTCTAGGCGATTTACAACCAATAGTAATTGAAAACATAATTTTACTTTCTTAGTAAAGACTGGATACGGTTGAATAAATAAAATGCTAATAAATAATAAAATTCTAACTCCAATGTGCTTATGTTTTAGATGGGGCTACAAAACGCATTTGAAGATTCGGCTTCTTACCCCGGCATAGCTAAAACCCAACTTATATCAAAACGACTGAAGCTATCTAAAGTGATGCAACGAGCTCTCATCGAAGTTAACGAAAGTGGTATTGGCATATCTCCTGGTACAGGTATTCGGTACTAATTTCTACCTTATACAATATTATACGTTTTTTTAATTGATGACTTTAAAGCTGGTCAATAGCTACTGTACAGAAAATAAAGATTTACAAACACAAGAATAAATAGTAGTGAACTATAGTTTCAGCCTTGTTAATTTATATAGCTCGCTGGTCTAGTTGTTAGTTATCCTAGGCCGGAGGTCGTGGGCTCGATTACCACACGGGACAAAATTTGTATGAACCACAAATAGTTGTCCCATTTTTGGGTGTTTTTTAAGTCCTTTGTTGAAATCGTTCCTGACGCCGGAGTTGTAAATCTCAATGAATAAAAAATCTCTCAAAAAATTGAAATAAAACTGCTATTTATTACCATTTCATATTTTTACAGGAACCGTTACAGCTAGTAATTTAAAAACGGATACAGAACGAGTCGAGGAGGTGGTGGCCAACAGACCATTCTTTTTTTTCATCCAAGATGAGGCTTCAAGACAGTTGTTGGTCTTTGGCAGAGTTGCCAAATTGTAGTTGAGATCGAGTAAATTTTTGGACATGCACACAGACGGACGGACACACTCACGTGATGGGAAGGACTATGGACTTAAAGTAGATTAAGTTAGATTTTATCATTATTTATTAAGAATTTATCACTAATAAAAATAGTTTTTTGAATAAGGCTGTTTTATTATTGTTTTTAAGCTATTGCATAGCTTTTATCGCGGTCTTTGAACGCGGCGACCGTATCAAGAAATTCCGTAACGAAAATAAAACCTAACACCCCCACTCCGCCTACCATGTAGCTCGGCCGAGCGTTCGCTTAACGTGTATGTATATGGTACGACTGTAAGAAGCTCGAACGGACCGAGACGTGCTGCTCCGAAATCGGACGAATACGTAAGCAGCTGTTTGTGAGAAAGTATATAGGTGTATAAACCTACATGTATTGTAAGATAATAAAAATATTTTAGACGATATTAACTTCTCATTTATTCAATAAAAGAAAAAAAAAATGTTTTCTTATCGGTCACCACGCTCAAACAGTGTAACTTGAATAAATGTCAAAGAAAAAACTTGAATTAATATCAAAGAAATAAAATATACTCCATAAATAAAATATAAATAAATAATTATAATTGCATAAGTTGATTAAAAATACTATGCAATAGCTTTACCGCGGCAGTCCCCGAGTGCCACACGTTTTTTTTTTTTTTTGAAAAGAATATAATAGCTAAAATTGAATTAGGTACAATCATACTTGATTCTTATTGGTTGATTAAAATTTTTATGGTAAAAGTTTTAGGGTTTGTTTGACAAAAGTTCTAACGAGAATTAGATTTCGGTTGTATTATGATTAAATTCATTATATATACGTACAAAAATAGTTTTTTATTGTATAGAATTGGTAAATTTCCAGTACAGGGAGAATTTATAGCAAAGTATAAAGTAGTGAGTATAAATTCTTATTCATCTAAACATAGGGAGGGTATGGTTAGACGAATAAGGAAGAAACCATAAACGCAATTTATGCAAAGACTTTGTCGGGATTAAGAAAAAATAAAGGAAGCCCTATAATTCTTAGTAAACTTTAAACCTTATAATAAAAAAAAACAAGTGCATGGCAAACATTACGACAGGAATGCAAAGGCCACAGTACTGCTTGTCGCATAGTTAAATGTGGCACGACAACCGAACTTATACGTAACAATCATAGATGAATACGAAATTTTGTGTTACACTAGTTTACTATAAGGACACAAAATCAGATTTATTCCAAGGAAATTATAAAACCCAGCCTATAAATAATAATTACTTACCTCTCAAGGATGTTCTTACGTAAAATGCTCTTTAAAGTATTATTCAGGTCCTTGTATTACTCATGAGCGCGGCGCATAGTCGCTTTTATTTGTAATATGTTCAAGTTCTCGCGTCAGTGTGTTTACATGTGAACTGGATTGTGGTCGTTTATTGACATTTATGAAGGCAAAAAGTAACCTGCTTGGTAGTCACTTTGCATCGTGCAACTAATAAACATCCACTAAAATGCGTCCCTCAATAATTACAAGTAAGTTTTATTGGATTAGTATCCTGAAATAGAAGGAATAAAAGACTATCTATTAATTCTTTCCCAGGTTAGATTACTGAACGAACTTAATTTTATATTAGCCTGTATTTTAATAAATCTGAACTTAATTGATGCTGGCAAAACCCAAACCGTGTTTCGAATCATAATGCAAATCTTCAAACAGGTTTATTATTTTGGAATTATTATAATGAAATCTTTTAACTTGCACGAGACAAAAAGAAAAAGATAAAGCAATTAGATACAAAACTTTATTTGTTTAGTTTAAGATACTGTTAAAAATTATGAGGTAAGTATTAAATATTATCACTTCACTCACTTACTCATACAACTATGCTGAAAAATTGAAAACAAAGCAAATTGCACGAGACTTTTTGAACTTAAAAAGAGATTATGCATATTACACACTTCATTAAATCTAAATGCGAACCCATTTTAATTCCAGCAATATCATGCATCCTTTTTCAAATCTTGGATTGCCAAGGGGGCGCTCCAGTGAGCCGGCTTAACTTTTTCGATATTGAACTTCTTCGATACACCGCAGAAGGTAAAAAAGGCAATGTTATGATTTCACCAGCTAGTGTGAAGTCTACACTGGCTATGATATTAGAAGGAGCGAAGGGGCCGACTGCTAAAGAAATCAAAATAGCTTTAAGAGTATCTCCTGATAAAGATGATTTTAGAGAAGAAATGAAAGTGTTCAATAAAGTTTTTGAGGTACGCTATAATACTACTACTTTGATCATTTAGAACTTTGATGAATTAAAAAATATCGTATAACATAAGCTAGGTCACTGCCTTGTTTTCTACATACATACACTCACGCGAGGCGTCTACCACACTCACATTATGTATTTCATAAATATTGTAAGTTGTTTTGTATATTTAGATAAATAAAAAGAATAGAGTGAGCCTATTGCCGTCACCTGGGCTATGTATGACTGTATATAAACTATCTGATAGATAATGGTCTGATCCCTTAGTCGCCTTTTATGTCACTCACGATCATTAAGGGGGTAGCAATATTCTACTAGACCAAGAACCACACGGCTAAGTATTTTTTAATATACATATATATATATATACATACGCTCATTCCTGTATCCCCTAAGGGCCGGCAGATTGTTATTAAACACCCACATATATATGTACATATAGTGTATATTTTTCTAGGTATGGACTTCAGAGGTCACGAACAAATAATGTCTTTGTTGGAATTCTCAGTCTTTACATCGTTGAGATCAATAACAATAAACAGGTTTTGAAAGTTTAAAAATATTACTTATTTGACTTATTCCGATACTGGGGAATGGGTTTGGATTGGTGCCTTCATGTTTATAATATATTTATATATTATCATGAACAATAAAGTGTATATAGTAAACCTATTAAGAATATAGAAAAAAGTCTGAGGTGTGACTTTTTGGATTTAAATGCACAAAAGTCATGCAAATAAACTTGTAGAAGTAATTTATTTTCGATGGGACTACATTAGAATTAGAAACCAACACATAATCGATGAGTTTTTGAATTATTAAAAAACATTCCTGGCTTTAAGATTAGAGATCACCAGATCTTTTTGAGTTTGCCCTGAAGTACCTAGGTACCGTTTATTAAAATAATTTTCAATAGAATTATATAATGTAGCAAATGATACATAAAAAAACATATAAAATTAACATAACCTATTACAATTATGAAGTAGCATAAAATTACTAATTTTATTTATACAGAAATAGGAAAAGAAGAGCCTGGCCGTAGAAAACTTTTTCAATATGCAATTTTTGCTTCACACATTTTCAAATAAATTACTTGCATTTTAAAACACGATTTACTTCTTAAGCTTCGTATACTTATTAGGTTATTCTTTTTTTTTAATTTTATATGGGGCAGACGAACAGACGGGTCACCTGATGGTAAGTGACAACCGCCGTCCATGGACACTTGCAACTGGAGTGTCGTTAGTGCGCTGCCCGCCTTTGAGGGTGAAGAGGGATGGGTATGCGAGGAGGGGAAAGAGACGGGGATCAGGAGATGGAAAAAAGGGCGGGAGGTCAGGGGAGAGGAATAAGGAGAGGGGAGTTGGGCCTCCGGAAACCTCACTAACTTCGGGGAATTGCAACGCAAGCGTTTCTTCACAACCGGTTTTCTGTGAGACCGTGGTATCGCACCGGTCGAGCCGGCCCATTCGTGACTAAGCATGGCTCTACTACGTAGAATATATATATAGATACTTAAAATAACTGGATAATATTACGTAACGTAAAATATCTGTTCCCCATCTTTTCCCGTCGGTATCGTAAATCTGCTATCTACCAGACAGTATGTAGTCGGTCTGCCTGATGACGGCAATAGCCTAAACTACATTATGGTTGGCAAAATGCGGGCGTTTAATACACCTCTGCCTATCCCCTCGAAGGATAGGCAGGAGTGTACGTCTGTACATATATATGTATTAAATGTTTATAAAAATATCGTAGACATTCTTAAGATTCTTTTACTTTTTAATCAGATCAGAATGAGTCCCAATATTTAATCATTCTTATTACATTTCAGGCCAATAATACAGTTGTCTCACTCCAAAATGCGAATGCATTGTTTATATCAAAGAAACTAAATCTGAAGAAGCAATATGAATCAGTGGTACAACGTCTTTATTTGGCAGAAATTAACAGACTGAATTTTAATGACCCGAAGTCTTCAGCAGGCACAGTAAATGCTTGGGTAGATAAGAAAACTCATGGACTGATTCCTACTATTGTTGATGAAGGCAAGCAAATATTTTTTCAGATACTAGTTAACCCCATGGACATCGTTCTGTCAAAGGCTATTAGACTTTGGGAGTCCCATAAAAAAGTTGATAAGTCCTATTTTTTTTCTTCATCAGAACATTCCTCAGACATGCAACATTTAAAAAAAAAGTGAAATTGTTCCAGCCGTTCTAGAGTTTAGAGCTAGACAGCAAATTTAGCCATACTTTTTATTTACCAATACAGATTAATCCTATTTCTTTTTCAGAATAATTTTAACCAAATACTTAGTAATAACAATTAATCAATAATATAATTTAAAAATAAAAATTGTGTTTAAAGGGGTGAAAAAAAAGTTATATAAATTAAGGATATTTTAATCAAATCCTTCAGCTTATAGTTGAAAAACATATGCAACAACTAATGAATGAGCACACATCAGAACTTCATAAATAAAAACTGCAATAGCAACATCAGGATGGAATATACATAACGAAGGCGCAATAAGTCAATAGTTATCTTTTAATTTATTACGTTTATTTTATACGAGTATATAAGATTGGTTCTTTTTTACTGTCATAGATCAAATTACACCAGCTACGGATATGATGATAACAAACGCCCTCTACTTCAAAGCGCCTTGGAAACATGGTTTTAATGCAAAAGCCACTCATAGTGATTGCTTTTACAATAATGGGATCTGTAAAAATGTTTCTATGATGATCCTCCAAGCTGAGCTGAACTACGCATATGTGGGAAATCTGAGGGCCCATGCTTTAGAGCTACCTTATCAGGTAATAGGATTTTTTTTTTTTAAATATGAATAAAAATGCATGATAGCCGTTTGTGGTTTTTCAAGTTTTTTTATACAAGTACAAAGTAATGTAAAAAGTACAGTAGTAATGTAACCTTTGAATTTGCATGGTAAACAAGTTACTGATACAATTTCAGGATGATCGCTACTCTATGATTTTATTAGTTCCTCAAGAACATAATGCTGAAATAGCCCAGATCCGAGACTTGTCTTTCGTTGGACTTCCACAAATATATGATCTCATGGATCCTGCTGATGTCGTTCTTACGATGCCCAAGTTTGATGTAGAATACAGTGATGATATGGTTGGGCCCTTAAAAAACGTAAGTAATTTAGCTAATTAGAAGGTTCTGATATTCCTTGAGTTGCTTGAGCTATTGCTTATCATCATCATGTGTATAAGCAATATCCCTTAACTAACCGTTCTATCTTAGCTTTCCCGTCAATATACTCCAAATTTTCCAATCTAATTCCCAAAACTACCCGGGTCACGGTAATGGGCTGGTAGGGGTCTCACTTCAAATGAGACAAAATATAATTGTCAAAATGTGGGTGTTAATTAGGCCCCTGCGTACCCCTTCTAACATTAGTGTATTTATGTATGATGTATGTGTACTTTGCTAATAAAGTGGTCTTTCTATCTCGTTAGCCTGTAAGTTCAATTCATTGATATCGGAAAGACCAAATTTCTATGTTATGAGTTTAGTCTTTCAAGAATTAACTTCGGAAATTCTTTCTGTTTCTATCTGCCCCTGACGTTTTTACATTTTACTTGTCATAATAATTATTTATATATTTTTAGATGCGTATCACCACCCTGTTTTCTCAATCAGCAAATCTATCAGGTATTTTCGAGGCAGGGGAGTACGCTCATCTTAACAGCATCTATCACTCTGTCCATATGAAAGTGGACGAATCGGGAACCATCGCAGCGGCAGCTAGCAGTAGCATCGTGGTACCTTTGATCAATGACCAGGTGCAGTTGCAAGTGAACCGACCTTTCTTATTCTTTATAATGGATAACAAGCTCGGAGCAATACTGTTTGAAGGCAAAGTAGAAGAGCCTACGGAGTTTACGAAGACAAGTTATCTTGAAGGTAATTAATAATGTTTACTCTATTGTATCTTCCTCTATTGCACAAATAGACACTGATCATTATGTGCCTACAATTTTCTTTAAACTTATGAGTGAGGAACGCAGGTACTTATAATACTCCCAGTTGTCAGTATATTGACTCAACGAAGAGCTAGTTTAGGCTTTGATTTAAAAAGTTAAAAAGTAAAAAGTACGTAAGCAATATACATATATGTATATTTGAAACAAACGTTGACAAGACTGTCACTGTTGACCTTAAAGTTAAGCCATGCTTAGGCACGAATGGGCCGGCTCGACCGGTGCGATACCACGGCCTCAGAGAAAACCGGTTGTGAAGTAACGCTTGCGTTGCATTTCCCCGAATAGAGTGAGGTTTCCGGAGGCCTAATTCCCCCTCCCCCCTTTTCTCTCCCCTCATCTCCTTTCTCATTTTTTCCATCTCCTCATCCCTCCTCTCTTCTTTCCGCTCCCTGCATCCCCCATCCCTCATCACCGTCAAAGGCGGGCAGCGCACTTGCGACTCTTGAGTTGCAAGTATCCATGGACGGCGGTGTCACTTACCATCAGGTGACCCGTCTGTTCGTCTGTCCCCCTATAGTATATAAAAAAAAAAAAGTAGTGTGGTTAAACAATGTATGGTATGTACAATCTTATTCTGTAAAAACGTTGGAATTCTTTAATGCACTTATTATATGTGTACATATTTTCCAAGATGTTATTAAAAATTATGCAATATAGTTAAAATGCAGCATTCTTCATATCACCTGGAATTCATATCAGGAACACTGGTGAAAAAGAACTTACTAGAAGAAAGATAAGCTTTCTAAAATGAGAAAAGACTTAACGTGGTCTTTAAAGATTTCTAATTTAGTTGACATTGCCAGTGTGAACTGAATATAAGTAAGCGCTTAAATAGTGTGTAAGCGTAGATATCGCTGTGCAGTTTGTTATAGTCAACTGGAATTTGTTTCGAGAAAAAAAAAAGTTATAGTAATAAATAGTAACTTCTAATTTGGTTTATAAAAAATAATTAAAAATGGTCCCTATTCCCGTTATCGTCCCGCTTTTTCAATAATTACTTAGAAGTAGTAAGGTTTATAAAACGCTGTATAAAAAATCATTGAACCATGGACGACATTTAATTTTATTCTAATTTAAGGTCTACTACAATTGCCTCAACAAGTAACGAAACAGCAACTTGCAAGTTATAATCCACAACATCAAACGACAAGTCACGGTCTTACAGAATCGCCAAAATATTCAACATTCTCGAAAGTAGAACCTGTCCGGACCAATTACAATCAGAGCGCCTTGAGTCACTCTACTTTTCATCAAGGCGCCTTGAATCAAAAAGAGGAGCACTTGAGTAGTCATCGACAAAACAATTATCAGGCTTCAAGTTCGTTTTCCTCAGGTATGACTTTGTCACTCATTAACACTCTAGGCAACATTAACACAATGGAACCATTCACGTATAGTTCCTCTATTATTGATCTTCTTAAAGATTCTTTTTAATCTGATCTGATTCTTCTTAAATTGAGTATGAAAAAAAAATTTTTTTTTCGTGTACTGTCTATGTGATTTATACGTGTATACATATGTGATGTCTTTCGATTATAAAAAAAGTAATGTAAAGAAGTGAAGTATTTATAAAAATCCATAATATAATGGAATTTATTATCAATTATAGGTAACTCACAAATATACCAACAAGATTCATCGAATTACACAAACTTAAATCAAGACCACCACAACAACCCTAAAGTTAACAAAGGGGGTCTAATCCGGACAAACAACACATCAAGTCAATCTCGCTTATATCAAGGAGGGTTAAAACAAGAGTTGAATCACGCAATAGTGCAACAGCAACAGCGACCCGGCTCAAGCTCTTTTTCACCAACGCTCAGTAAAACCGACGAACGGCAACCCCCGAATGGGGCATTTCTAAGTCAATGGTACAGAAGAGACGGTAGTTATGACCACCCCTTTAATTATTGATTTTACGGCAAAATGGCAAAATACAGATATTAGATATATTTTACTGTTTACTTTTTCTACCTGTTAAACATATTAAGATGTAATGCTTTTGAGTTCTTTATGCGAATACCAGTTATTTGTGGAAATGTGTATTTAAATTTTTTTTTTTTTATATATTAATTTATAAAACATTAAAAAATAATTGCGGCTACAAGACGCAATAAAGGCAATTCATTTCTATGGTTTTTCTTAAGTGGTATTTATCTGCACTCAAATACGACTTCAGCCAACTTATTTAATCTTCAAAAAAAAAAACAGGAAAGCTACTCTATAAATGAATGAATAAATTAATCTCTTGTATTTTTTTTTATTAAGCTCCGAATGAACCAACTGACTAACCTATATGAAAACGCTTCTTGTTTTTGTCAGTTTTAATAATCTAACGAATAAAAATAATAAGAGAAAAAAAATGACGCTTTTTGCTAATGATTTTGTTAAATTTAGATTAGACTAAGTGTATATGGATGTAAAAAATTGTTGTTTATATACTGATGTAAATAACATATGTTAAAAATACTCAACATTGCACAATAGTATAATACTCATATGGAATCAGTTATGTTAAGTATTTTCAACAATGTCCAATCGATAAAGATAAAGGAAATAGAATTAAAGTCAGAATAAAAAAGAAAAGTGTTTATTTCAGGACATGATAATCATGAAAACAGTTTCTTTAGTAGTAGTAGTTAACTAGGCACAATCTTAAATGACTTTTTGTACATTTTATATTCGCAAATCCACTTTTGTGATATTTGCACCTACCATAAGAAGTAAAAATGGGAAAATGGCCAATTTTGTCGTACCGGACTGATTTGATTGATTATAAATCTGAATCCTAAAGTTTTTTAGTGGTAACGTTTTTCTGTTTGCCTATGAATCTCTCCGATACAATAACCAAGCGTTGTTGACACAAATATCGAGGCATTAAGAAAATATAGCCATGTACCACTGTTTACTCTTAAAGTTTGACCGATATAATCAGACTTACATGTGTGCGAGGTCAACACCTTCCATATGTATACTATATTGTCTGACTATTGCAGGACAATCGACATCGTTTTTCGTTTTAGCCTCTTTGCAATAACGTTTTATTTTTTCCATAGGGTAACAATCAACGAATGAGCTAGCTAGCGTCACTGCTCGGTTGTCGCACCACTTGTCAACGGCCAGTCGGTTTTCATTACAGACCATCTGTTTACTAGCTCCTCTACCTTTTTCGGATAACGCTTTATCATTTGGGAATTTATTTTGACACCCTCTTAACCTATTGCTTTTTATTGTTCATCAGCTAAAAATAAAATAAGTTTTGCAGATACGACGTGTTGACGACGGTTTCCCGCTCTTGTTCCTTTGTATGGAACCATCATTTTTACTACACTAAAACGACCCTCTTCATTAAGCTTCAGACAATTTTGTTTTATATTTTCCATAAGTGGCCGAACTTTAAAATAATTATCTTCATTAAGTTCGATATTTTCGTATTTGTTCATATCTTTTTAATGGCATGACGTCTGCAATGGGTGGTAATCTTAACTCTTTAGACCAACAATCTCTGTATGATGGCATTGAAACAACACCCATCAAAATTGTTATCGCAAGAAAGTCCCGAATTACGTTATTGGTAACATTGACACACTTGGCCGTCTGGCTGTTCTGTACTGAGTAAAGGTTTGTGTTTTCAGTAATAATAGTAAAAATGTCTTCTGACAAAAAGAAATTGAAGTAATTTAATAGAGACTTCTTATCTGCGTCGAATTGTGGGCTAAACTGTACTGTATCCTATTCCATTTAAAAGCTAAAGGTGTCCTGGAATACCTTTATACTTTTTTGCAATGTGTGATGGTCCACGCGCTGGGTTTTTAGCTTTTCGTTTATATCTAGTTTGCTTCACCATAATGGGAGTTGAAGGTGGTAATATTGCTGAAATGGAGTGTATTGTAGGTAGTTGCTGTGGTGACTCGTTCACAGCAAATAATATTGGTGTTAAAGGAACAACATCTTCATCTGATAAGACGGAATTTTTAGCGTCGCGTATAGATGTATCACTATCTGAACTGTCAAGTAAGTTTAAATTTTCGAGTGATGATGGTATAGACTCTGGTTCTGAACTAACGTCAGAGCTGTCAGAGTCAAAACGATGAACGAGCCTTGCTACAAGATTGTATAATAACTTCATCTTCGGAACTGCTGCTACTACTACTAGAAGAAGCTGCCCTTTCAGGGGGTATTAGTGCCATTATATTACTTAGCTGTTCCCATTTTAGTGTAGTCTGAAGCAAGCAAAAAATAAGTGCAAGAAACATTTAAACACCAATGTAAAAAATGCGAAAAACAGAAAATTAATTTAACACATTTTTATTTAAAGTATCTAATAATGCGCGATGTAGAATATACAAAACATAAATAATAAAAACAATTTCGTCCTAACTCTCGCACGGTATAGAATACTTAACATTATAAACTTTAACTACTTTACTCAATATCTCGGAATGTTAAAAATACTCAACATGCGTATTTATATTGTTTTTGCTCGTTATTTACACAGCCACCAACCAAAATTTTGTAACATATGTACAGCATACGCATTACTAATTCCATTGAGAAACAGCGTGCTGCTAAAGTTATGCTAAAACCCCGAATAAACAATTATTCTTACCATGCGTCCACTTGCCACTTGTTGTGTTTGCGCCATTTTCGCTACAACTGTCAAACGACGCGTGGTATTTCAAACTTTTATTTTTTCCAGATACGTTCCGATTTAGATAAATACGATATAAGAAAAAAAAGTTTTTATTAAAATATAGGTATAGGATTTTTGTATTTCGAACGTTGAGTATTTCCAACATTACGAATTAAAGGTCGTTCAGTGAACCGGCGGTAAGTATTAAATGGGCATTTTTTTTTAAATATCAATTTATTAGAGAAATCTAGAGGTAGAGAAAAAGAAGATATTGGTGAAATCTTTGATGTTTGACATACAAAAAAAAATACTTAGGTACCCAGCTAGTTAAAAATAAATTTGATCTGTAAGACATTTGCGGACATTTACAAGAAAAATGTGGTCCAATATTCGGAACAACAAAATAATATAAGTGGTAGTACCTACTTGACGGATAATATCAAATGCGAATAGAACCTCAATCTTAATTATTAATTCAATTCCCACCAAGGACATATAGTCACGACGATTGGTTCTGTCTGTGTCTGTAATTTTTCTATAAAATATGTCGCAGATATAGATTTTCGGCCTCCATTATCTTCGCCAGACATCTCGTGGGCGTGTAGTGGCTAATCGTGCGAAAATTAGGAAAAACTCTTTGAGTTTTGTACACCGAGTTTAATGTGCAAACATAGAAGGAAGGTAACAAGAAAATAAACTAAGGCTAGGTACGAAACGGTGAGACCGTTTCTAGATATGTTCACTCGACGGTCCGAACCGTTATCATTTCCGGATGCGACATATGTATCTATTTGTATTCAGAAATATATAAGTAAGTTTATCAGCAGTCTCTGGTTATTATAATACAAGCTTCGCTTAGTTTGATATCAGGCGGCCGTGAGTGAGATGTCTGGTGTTATTATTATATTAATCACCTATCAGGTGTTTATTTAAATACATATTTTCGTATACTCATGAAGATTTATAATAATATAATATTTTTTAAAATCTTTCACAACGACTGCCTCACGGAGCGCTCCAGCACGGAGATGTGAACTCGACGTCTGTTGGTTCTCTCTCAAGAATATGCTTATTAAACAATACCTGGGTTTAAAAATACGTTTTAATATTGTCTTCGGATAAAAAAAAACATTCGGAGATATACAAGTAAGGATGTTTATGTGAAATGTATGTAATTTTCTTGTCTTTAATGTGCGATGAAATTTCTATGCTCATATAATAAACAATTGAAATTAAAACACTACGAACAGAGATGTGTTTTACTAAAAGACAAATACTATTTATTTTAAAATCAGATTTCAAGCTATTATTGTTAGAGACCTGACAAAGGTGGCGCTTTAGGTGGCGTTTTCGTAGCTTTGATATCCGTAAGTTATCCAATTAATTTACCAGATGTCTCTACTTTACCGTTGCCGTTACTTACTCCAAGAAAAAAAAATACACGTACAATTCATGTAAATAATTCTAGCTTCTGTATGAGCTTTTGAATATTAGAAGTCTTTCTAAAAAAAACCCAATGCCACTATATAATTTTTTTAAGTCAGCAGTAGTTACTGCATCATCTTATATTTTTACTAAACCGGTAGGCGTATTGTCGCCTCTTTATAATATTTTAGCTTTCGCATCAGTGTGTTTATATGTGAACAGTATTGTAGTCGTATCTTGAGGTTTGTTAAAGCAAAAATAACCGGTTTTAAAGTGACGTTGTCATGCGAACTTCATAAACATATTTAACTAACACTTACAAAATGCGTCCTTCACTTGCTGTTGGTAAGTATTTGTGAATTTTGAAAAAAGGTATTTAAGAATGATATATGTTCACAATGACGTACATACATGGTTGAACAAAAACTGTAAAAACCCCATGTAGGTATGTTTTTAAACAAAAGACCAATTTCTTATATTGTAAGTATAGGTTGTTCTTTAAAGAAAGAGTACTGTTAAATCCTCATATTTAAGAGGAAAATATTAAATCAAACTGCTATTTTTTCAATTGTTCTGTTTTTTATTTATAAATCTTAAGAAAACACTCTAAAAACAGGGTTCGGAATCATAATGCAAATACATTGACACTCCTTATTACTTACTTATAACTGGTTATCTATAAAATAAATGAATTTAAAACAACTTAAGTGAGGTTTTTATTACCTATAGTAATGTACAATTATAAAAGCATAAAAAAAAGAAAACAACTAGTCAAGTGCAGTTTTTTACCCTTCAATTCACTATTTTATTTAATTCAATGCACTCTTAGGAACGTCATGAGATATGTAGGTACTCATAGTAGATACACACGTACATACACTTACGCTTGAATCCCCGACGGGGTAGGTAGAGGAGTACTAAACTACCACAATTAGCCACCTATACCTACCTATGGATTGGGATATTAAAGCAATAGCTCAAAGCACGCAGTTTGAACTGGCTGATGTCGGGAAGTCTGAGCTCTATAATCGTACTTAATGTACATATATTTTACCTATTGAGATTGATTAACTCTTGTTGCACTTTCAGTGTGATTGTTAATGTTTTATTTTTAAGTATTAATTCCCCTCTAATCGTTATGAAATGAATTTATAGGAGGATCTTTTTAAGTCAGCTTCAAATAGACCAGTATTATAGGAATTGTGGTGACCTCCAAACACAACAGACCGATATCAGCGTCATCTAGTGAAAACAAGCTAAACTTCGTAGCGACTACTCTAATGACGTAGTTGATCCTGAATCGTGATAATAAAACTCTAGGGTTATCCAAACCGTGGTTGAAGGTTCCTCCACAATACATTATTACTATTACAGAACAGTTCCAACTTCTTTGTACCTTATAAACCTAGTCTTGCCATAAATATTATTACAAGGATTTTTTTCTCTATTGCATAAAATATTTATTACTATAATTTGTATTAGTTTGTACATTTAATATAGATTAAGCTCATTAAAAATGTATACAGTAGTATCCTTTAAATGTTGATGCCAGTTATCAATCGAAACACACACGCTCTCAGTGGAAAAAGTCTTCAATGCCAATCGGATGGATTGTTTTAGGGACTACAATTTATCACGGCATCTACAGCATGCCACGTTCTCTAAAACTGAAAATAAATCATAATCCAGCGGATTAAGATCGGGGCTAGATGACGACCAGTTTGCAGCTCTGTTGAATTTAGAAACTTTTTTTACCAACCACGCTTGGGTGGATCGAGCTTTATGACCCAGTGCTGAGTCTTTTTGAAAGGACTATTCTTGGTTATGGAAACATGGTGTTGTTAAGAGACTTAACCACCTCCTCATGAATGGTATCTTAATACACTTGTGCCGATGTTCTGACACGTTTTCCACAAAAATATGCTCACCAAACCGTCACTAAAGTCGGATAATGTCCAAGTTGTACTCTGCTAACTAATTGGGAAGCTTCTATCTCCCAATAGTAAAAAAAATCTCATCAATAAATTTTTTTTTTTTCTATGACTTCCTTTTGCGTATTGCTTAAGAAGTTGTATTGATTTTAACAAACTATTCATTTTCAAACTATCAGTTAACTAATAACCAGTGCGTCTCTTATAGGCTGCAAGTCATTAGTCATCTTTTAAAATACGCGTCATGGTTCTAGGTGCTATATTCATTTCCCGATTTAAAAAATCTTTTCCTTTCAGACAGGATCTATCCGAGGTACACAAACATTTGACTAATACCAATCGGATGGAGAGTGTCAAAAATTGCATTTGGCTCCATACCTACTTTGTGTAATGCTATCAAAGCAATTCGGTTCTTTTTATAACCCCACTCCATTTTAATATCAGAAACAAATTCCTTTCCAGTGATAACATTCACCCTCCTTCAAATCTTGGACTGTCAAGGTGGCACTCCTATCAACCGTCAAAGCTTTTTCGATCTTGAACTCCTTCGGTACTCTGCAGAAGACAAAAAGGGCAACGTGATGATTTCACCAGCGAGTATCAAGTCCATACTAGCTATGTTATTAGAAGGAGCAAACGGACAGACTGCTGCAGAAATAAAAAATGCTCTGAGAGTGTCTCCCAACGGGAATACCTTTAGAGAAGAACTGAAAGTTTTCTTAAAGACTTTTGAGGTAAATTATAATTTACTTAATATGATAAAATCATTTCATTTTACTTTCTATCCTTATATGTAATAAGAAATCGATTAGAAATTTAAAGATATACATAGATAGTATATGCAAAAATTGAAAATAGCAACGGACTAAACTAAACATACACGTTTAGTGTAAATTGTATTTTTTGCATTTTCTTCTCGGTTTTCACCCGGTTTTGTATGGACATCGAGTTTTGTATTCTAAATGCTAACAGAAAATAAAAGTTTTAGAAATCCAAAACTCGATGTTATAATTTAAATAATTGAAATGATTTCTAATATTTTTGAATCTTAAATATTTTATTTAATTGTTTATTAATACTTTCTCAAAGCATTTTTGGTATTGTGATAAGTTCCCAGAGAACTGGCAGCATGGCTACACTGGTTGTAACATAGCTTTTTGTTCACAACCATCGTGGATAGTTGCATACTTGATTTATGCAAATGAATGAGGAAAATACGAATAAGATGACGAAATACATGTTAAGCACTATTTTGGTTGTAAACCGAGTCACACAAATCATTAACTTAATTTCAGGCTAACAGTCCTACAGTGACTCTTCAAAATGCGAATGCACTATTCATTTCAAACAAACTCAAATTAAAGAAACAGTACACGGCCATAGCGCAAGGCTTGTATCTAGCAGAAATAGAAAAACTGAACTTTTACAATCCTAAGGCTGCTGCAAACGCAGTGAATAAATGGCTAGATAAGAAAACTCATGGTCTGATACCTACTATTGTAGAAGAAGGTGAGAATCGGTTTTCATTCAATGTAGTTATTAGTAGTTCTAGTACAAGGAGGGACAGGTTTGAATTTTCTGTTTTGTATAAATAAGTATATTAAAAATTTCTAATTTGTGGTAAGATTTAGACCGAAAAAATTATTGCTGGTTTATAATTTAACATTATTTTATTACGGCTTTTGCAGATTTACTAAGAGACATGTAGATACTAAAACCTTAATATTGTTAGAAGTATAAGATCTAATGGGGGAAATAGTTTATTTCGTATTTCAGAAAGTTATTACTTCTCTTGGTACTGATTGAAAGAAACAATATCTGATAATAATTTCAGATATACTTTTGTGTATAAATATCTGAATGCAGTAGGGTAAATTTAGAAGTATAGTCTTCTTCATTCGGGTATTACTGATATAACACAAAAACGCTTAATGATTGTTTACCCATACGTTTTATTAATGTGATGAAAGTATATCAAGTTGTATAAAAAACCTTTAACATGATCTCAAACTATCTCAGGTTCTTAGTAAATACCAAGTTTAAGACCGTGCCTTGTTTTGGCTTTCAATAGCTTCTGTCTAATGTAAATACCAGACTATACCACACCAGGTGCTCATCTATTGAATGATTTTTGACTAAGGGGTCCGTCATAAAAAATCTTCTTTCCTTTTCAACGTTATAGATGATATTACGCCGGCTACCCAGATGATGATAGCCAATGCTCTCTACTTCAAGGCACCTTGGAAAAATGGCTTTAACATCAAGAAGACAGAAAAAGATTGTTTCTACAATAATGGCGGCTGCAAAAATGTCGCTATGATGAACCTCGTTGCTAAGCTCAACTACGTTTATGTCCCGACCTTGAAGTCACATGCTTTGGAGTTGCCTTATCAGGTAGTGGAAAATATTATTTTGTTGTTTGGGTGTTGGTGATTTATAAGACCTTCATTCATAGTTAGGAAATGTAGGTAGCTCGAGATATATATCAGAGTAACATAATAATAATGACTTTACACATCTTACACGCGGCCGCGGCCGTCTGATCCCAATAAGCAGAGATTGTACCATGGTAACCAAAGTGCTGATAAACATACTTATATATATTTATAAATACATACATATGTACTATAGATCACTTTAAACAAGACACAAAACAAATAATCATTCTCATCACACAGTCATTTTTACTGTGACGGAATCGAAACCACGAGATCAGAATTAGCAGTCAGGATCATTAACCACTAGACAAGCAGACCAGTATAGGGAAAACTTCATCTGTGGTATTACTAATTTCAGGATGATCGCTACTCTATGATTTTATTGGTTCCTCAAGACCGTAATGCTGAAGTAACCCTGTTCCGGGACCTACCCAATATAGGACTGCCCCAAATACTTGAACTCATGGAGAATGTTGAGGTAATTCTCAGAATGCCTAAGTTTGACGTGGAATATAGAGAGGATATGGTTGGACCTTTGAAAAATGTAAGTATGATGATAATTATAGTATGATATGTATTTGTATGCGATGCTGTAACTGCTAATACATTTTGAAGAAAGAGATCCCTTGTATATCATTGTATACCTTAAAAATATCACAACAAAGTATAATACAGTTAATTTGTTTCACTGTGTCAGGACCATTTCTGATATTAACATATTAACCTCACTTTGTTGCTTGAGTCTTTTAATACGTGAGTATTAAAAGAACTGTGAAGTTACAGCTAAAACAGTTGTCTTAAATAGTTCTAGTTTTATTTATATTGACAAAAATAAGTAGTTTAAGTTGTTTTTACATCACACTTTGTTTCTTTCGGGACCTATGTATGTGTGTGTAATAAAAAATTCGAAGTCAAGCTTACTCCCACCTGTATTCAACGGCCATAAGGACTGAATCACGTCACCTGAATCTAATCAACGTCAGTCTGTTTTCAGATGCGTATTTCTACTCTGTTTTCCCAGTACGCAAATCTCTCAGGTATATTCGGTATAGAGGAGTATGGCAATGTCAACAGCATGTTCCACTCGGTCCACATGAAAGTGGATGAAGCAGGTACCATAGCAGCTGCAGCCAGTACCAGCGCAGTCGTGCCTTTGAGCAATGACCAAGTACGATTAGAAATTAACCAACCCTTCTTATTCTTTATAAGGGATAACAAGCTCGAAGTAATGCTATTTGAAGGCAAAATTGAGGAACCTACGGAGTTTGTTGAGACTAGTTCTCATCTAGGTATATTTTTTCCATTTATTATCCTATAAAATATTATAATAAATATATTGGGTAGAAGGCTATCTATCGAACTGACTATAGCCGGAAAGTCCGACGACGTTCCGGCTATAGTCAGTTCGAGTTGCAATATCCCTTTCCCTCCATTAACTTCCCTTCTCTTTACCTTCTTCATGAGCAATAGGCAACGGTTAACTGTATACTTAAATACTTAACTATATGTTTATATTTTTAGGACAACCACAACTACCTCAACAAGTAATTAATCAACCATTCGGAAGTCAAGTTCCAAGTCAGACAAATTTCAACCAGGTGCCCGTAAATTATCCAAGAATAAACCCAGATCCAAGCACGACTCAATTCAACTATAACCAAGCGGCTCCAAGTCAATCTAGTTATTATCATGGAATTCTAAATCAGCAAGTCCACCAACAAAACCTTCAAATTCAAAATAATTTACAACGTGATCGCAGTGAACTAAGTTCAAACACATCTCCATTACCGATTCGGCGTGAATCGACAACGAGAGATCCATTTAAAGTTAAAAGTTATATCTGCATCTTTTGTCTTTAATCTTTTCGAGAATTTTAAGACTTTCTGTTCTGTATGTCTGTGTATTAAAACCTAAATTGTATATGTGTGTGTAACATATGATTATGAGTAACAATGTAAAATTAATGTCAGGTTAAACATTAATATACTGATGATTTGACCTGAATTCTATCTAAATTTCGAAGTAATCTATACAAATTAATAAAATTGGAGTGTCTATTTGTAAAATTAAAATAACCGCTTTATACTTAGTGCATATGGATGTATACACGGTACATATACCAAAACAATTTTATTTTTCAATTTTTGTTTGTCTGTCTGACTGTTTATTCCGGCAAATCTCTGAAATGGCTGGACCGATTTTCACTGGCAGATAGCTGATTAAACAAGGAGTAACTTAGACTACTTTTATTTCAGGCAAAAATAGGACCTCACTAAAAAAAACCAATGAAAAATTTAATAATATTTAATTCAAATAGGGAAGTTGTATACATATATTATACACATATTTTTTCTATATTTCTTTTATTTCTTTAAAATATATATTTAAACTGTATTTCTTCTTTTAAACTATAAACCATATATGTATATGTATGTATGTCCAAGTACTGTCCAGTAACGCACGCAGCCCATATATTTCATTAGCGATTATGTACTACAAAGGGACGCAAGGTTACAGTGTTATCCAAATCTAAATCCTGTATTAGTAGAAAGCTTGCAAGGTATGATTATGCTTATTTCGCATCAATTTCTAACGAAAATGACTAGAAAATAGTTATAAATGCTAATCGACGACATTCAGCAGATCATCCAGGTTGCCATAATGAACCAACAATAAACGAAGTATCGTATCGTAGGTAGATAAACATTCTGATAAACGAAATATACTTAATACTTCGAAGACATGATAATCGATTGCAGAGAATCTCAGAAACTCACAGATTTCATTTATTTATACTTTATGCACAATATGTGACAAAGGTGGACTGTTTGTGGACGCAGGCTTCTAGCACTTTAGAAAGAAAAGGAAAAATAGTAATAGGACGAAAGTGAGTGGGAAGAGACGGATTCGAATTTTTAGGTAACGGTCGTACATACGCTTTCCGACATAGGGAAGGAAATGTACCAGACATAAGGGAGAAGTTAACAATATGGGAGATGGAATGAACGGGAAGGAGGTGGTCTAGCAATGTGATGATCATTCTCTTTAACGTGAGAGAGGTAGTGAAATGTTGATTTATGGAATCGAGACTAATAGATTGTGGAAAGTCTACATATCGCGATTTGCCGATACCTAGAGTTCCGAGGAACTTCCAGATGTCGGCAGGAGAGGAAGAGGAAATATTAGAATATAGCGGCGTTTAGCATTCCGTATCATCTGGTTACACCGATTCCTTGCCGTCTGATACAGTGCCAGTTAACTTCCCCCCGGTCCCTCTTATAGGTTTTGAAAGCGCGATTTCGGCGTCTCATGGCCATCTGTATGCCTTTATTTATCCATGGCACAGGCGGTTGTTTATGCTTTACCTTCTTAACCGGTGCATGAGTGTCGTACAGCTTGGTCACCGCTTCAGTAAATAAGTGCACCTTATCATCAACAGAAGTAGAATTAATTAGATTGCCACCATTCAATACACGACGCATCATCACTCAGTTTGTCCACATCCATTTGCTTAAAGCAACGCCTGTACAGAATTTTAGGTTTGGGTTTTGGGGGTTTGAGGACGTAGGAAAGGAAGATGAGGTCATGATGTGAAAATCCGGGAGCGTCAAGTTGGCCATGATAGGAAACGAGTGAAGGATTGGAAGTGATAATTAAGTCGAGCCAAGTGTCCTCGCCGACGTTATTGAGGTGAGTGGCTTGTAATGGCAAAACGAGAAAACTGACCGACTCAAGAAGGAGATGGAGTTTATGGGTACGAGAGGAGTTATGGGCAAGGAAATTAGTATTAAAATCACCCATGATGACGTTATGAGCTTACTCTTCACCCAAAGATTCGAGAACTGATTCGAATTCAGTGAAGTAATCAATATTAGGAGGGCAATAGACGACACCAAGTAAAGTTTTAGCGCCCTTGTCACAAACCTCTAAGAAGAGGTACTCAGCTGAAGCAGAATAATTAGAAGTAGATGATGATATAATTTTATAGGGAAAATCACTGCGTAGGTAAGTGGCCACGCCACCTCCCCCCCTCCCTACCCGGTTATATGATGATTTACAATATCCTCTAATGTTTGTCTATGGCGAAGACGGATATAACTTTGCGGCTATAAAATCGAACTCAACACAGGCTAAGCAAATTTCCAAAAGAAAGTATCCGCTCTACAATACTTTTGTTACCGATTAATGAAACAATTATTTAACCCTATGAACGATCAGGTTACAGCGCTTAATCAGCGTATTTTAGATAAGATGATTATAATTTATCTCGTGAATCACAAACATACCTTTCCATCAATACAGTTTGCTACCCGGACGAAGTGGTTCATTACCCAACAACATTTTTAAACAGTATAATTCTGCCTGCCTTGGCGTGCCCATCATACTACTCCGTAATGTAAACCTACCGAAACTTTGTAATGGTACTAGGTTGCGAGTAGTGTCGTTGCAAAGAAATGTTATAGAAGGTCGTTTAATATCCTGATGCGGAAAAGGTGAGACAGAATTTATATTCCTATAATACCGTCCATTTTTCCATTTGAAGTCAAAATGTCGCAATTCCCTATCAATATCGGTTTTGCTTTGACAATTAACAAGACACAAGGGCAAAACGTTCAGCAAAGCTGGCGTAGATTGCTGAACATGCCACGTATAGTATTCCTGGCATGTTCAGAGCTTTAGCCCAAGAAAATTGTACACCAAATATTGTATATAAAGAAATTTTAAAACTAATACGAAAAACTAAAAAGTAGAAGAATTTCATTAAAATTAGCATAGGTATTTCATTACGCGAAATACAGAATTAATAAATTATCGTAAACTCTTTGAACTGACCAATGTTTATGTTAAATACCACGCGGACGAAGTCGCGAGTAACAACTAGTATAATTATATAGCTGTATTGTATTACAGGTTCAGAAATTATTTTAGTATATTTCTAGGTATTGTTCTTGCAATTTTTGCATTCAAAATATGAATATAATTATCCTTAAAGGATATCTACATAATATACTTATAATAAATCTAAAGAGACATCTTTATTATACGCGCATCACTTAAACATTCAGGAATTATGTGTATAATTTTCTGTAACATATTAGTTGTTTAGCTAAATTTTATCGTTATTTATTCACTCGGTCCTGAGAAGAAGAAGCTTTTCATTTTATTGTTATCTTTTTTTCTACCTATCTAACACTTAACGCCATCTGTTGTTAATAATTCTTTAAAAGTACAAAAACGATTTGGTGTTCGAGACAATTGTATTTCATCATAAGAATACAATCATTCACTTACATGAGCAATATTAATATTACAGCATCAATCATTACGCCATCACATGACGACTTGAACAATATAAAAGTAAAAATATAGAATTAAACACAAAAACAAGTACATTACACAGACGAGTGATTAATAATACGCCTTGGGGTACTGTGAAATAATTTTAGTTCTATACTTTTTTTCCTTTATGATATAGAGGGTCAGATGAACAGGCTTTTTGGGAACCAAATTATAAGTGACAATCTCCCAAAAAAAATCTTCAACGATCTATTCTCGACTTGAACGAACTAGTACTCGACTACTGTTAAGGAAGTATGATTAGTATCTGTATGTTTCGTGTGACTGTGTTTTAAATAATTATAACTGACTTCAAAACGGGAAGATGTGCTCAACTTCACAGATTCGATTCGATCGCCATTTTTTTTATCGATAAGCCTCAAATGTGCGCAGGCTGAGCTCCATCAAATCTTGGTGTTCAAGTGGGAGCAACGAGAAAGTAGCGGTAGTGGCTGCGGCTGCTGTAGCGGCGATAAGACCCATCCTAAGAGAATCGCTGGAGAGAGCACATGGAGCCCCCACATCCGGGTGACGCAGGTTCTTTCCCTACACGGTTGCTTCGGCAAGTATCTGTGTCGGATCGGTTAGGAGACGACACCTTGATGACACGTTGCTTCACTACTACTACTACTACTACTGGCCGCATGCCCTTGGGCCAGCCAGGGTCGGAAGGCAACAACAATCAGCAAATAAAAAAGACATTGTTTTGACTCGTTGGCTTTATTCGGGTCTAAAGGCCGTCGTATGTTGGAATTGCTTCCTAACGTTTCGCTAGCACGAGTGGCCAGCTTCTTCAGAGGTCCTTCCATCTCCGATACTGGATGCAGACATCATCGATACTGGTCTGGTCAACATACGACGGCCTTTAGACCCGAATAAAGCCAACGAGTCATCAATCGGCCGCGAAAGCCTCAACCAATTTGTCAGACATTGTTTTGCTTTCGGATCCCTCGGTGCGCACTTCTCCGGTTTTTTTATATCCACTTAGTTTATACTCAAATTATTCAATCTAATGTTTTAAAAAACCCTCTTAATTTTAACTGGCATTCTTGTCTTATGTTATCGCCTCAACCGTGTTCTATTAAGTTTCCCTTATATCATCATATCCATAATTTAATAACCTGTCTAAATACAAGATGTTATTCTTGGTAAATTATACTGTGATTGTTTATTTATCGTTTTGTTTATGCTCATCACTGGGTTGCATATAAAACAAGAAAACCGTTTACCTGCAAACGAGTCGCATTCTAAGACGACTTTGCCCTTCAAGGAATCATAATCGTCTTGTTTGTTACATAAAGTATACATAGTGTAAGCGAATACCACACATTTTTATGTTTTTCATTTGTCGTAGACATGAGAACATAAAGCTTATCATGAAATTACTATAAATAAATAATTTATTTAACCAAAAAGACAGTAAAGGTACATATACAACTGTATGGTTTTTGGTTGAGTGGAATAGGCCTACCCCGTCTCTCAAAGGGGGTTTCGTTAAAGGTCACTGTGGGATTGGACTGGACTGGATCTATCGGAAGTATTATATATAGCCACACAGTGTCCAGTTGACGGCAATAGACTTACCCTCATAAGCCCATGTAAGTGGGATTAAATTATGTTTGGCAAAAACGTTTGAGCAACCTCTGTTTACCCCTTCGCTATATAGGCGTGTATGTATGTAAATTCTTTTTTAAAATAACAATACATAAATAAAGGTATATAATAGTCAGGTATTACAAGAACAATTCAATTTTCAGATGGAGTGATCCGATACACGCTACATGGTGTAAAGTTACACGCTGTGAAGCTATTTTGCACTTACATATGTACATGTCATATATTTTTAAGTTTTCAGGAAAGAATATCAAAATGAGTAAACACTGTAAAAGTTGATTATGTTACTATAGTTCACTCACTTCTATCGCTTAGTTTGTAAGTGAGCAAGTAAACTTTCTTGTTAGAGTATCTTGTTGTAGAAGTATACCTAATCTAACAGTGTAAACTAAATCAGGTTTTTAATATCAGATAAAAACTTGCCAAGAGGCTAATGAATGCAGCCTACTTTCAGCGCCACGGACATACTATATAAAATATCTATTTATATCATTTGTTTGTTTATTTGATAAAATATTGTTTTGTAGATAAAAAAATACGTTTAATATTTGTTTTGAAAGCAATATAAACATGAGAAGTGCATGTGCATTTATTATAAGCGTATGTTTGAATTCTTGAATTTATTTATTGGATCAGCAAGTGCCCTGAGTAACGGTTTTCCTTTGTATCAAAAAATCCTTTAGATTTTAGCGTTCACAAGTAACATAGTCATTGATCAATTGTCTGTGAGTTACACTGAAAAAAAGATTTTTCAATGATTTGTGAAAACAAGCCTATAATTGACTGGCCTAAAGGTCTAGTGGTTGGTGAACCTGACTAAGCCAGAGGTCGTTGTTTCGATTCGCACCATAGATAAATAATTATGGTATGAACACGAGTATTTATTCTAAGTATGGGTGTAATTTATTTATCATATGAAAGTATTTGGAAATATATTTATAGTTTGTTTATCGGCAGTCGGGTTACCATAGTACAAGCTCTGCTTAGTTTCGAATCAGACGAAGATAAGTCTGAAGTTACTATTATAATAGAAAAACAAAAGAACCATTCATCTCATAGTAATAAATAAAGATATTGTTTTTTATAAAAAGAAATCTTTTAGTCGAACAGAATCTCAAAGTAAAATGTTATTATTGTCGAAAAAGTAGAACAAGCCCGGATTTTATCTAGAACATCTATTATTCATGTCTGTGCTTAGAGGATATACTTACATACTCGTACCTACATCAACTTTTCACTTTAGATTTCATTTTTGAACAGAGACGCCCACTTATCTGATAACCACAAAATATGATAAATAATTCATGTTTATAACAATTCATCTATAAAACATTGCCCAATAGTAAGTAAATTTAGGAAACAACTGTACAAAATGTTAATTAATAAATGTTACTACGACGTCAAATTTTCTTAATGCCAAACATATTTAATAGCTACTTTTATAATGGAATGCAGTAACGTGTACTGCATAATAATGTTTAAATTATTTTTTATATTCGTATTAAAATTGTCACATTGTTTATAATTTTAATTTTAATTGATATTTGATTCTGACTTTTGTTTTAAAATGTAATCCTAATAATCTATTCCAATCATTATACACATAAACTGTTACAATGACTGTTGAATAAGCACGGAACCATATTCTGACAAATAAAAATATTATTATTATTATTCTCTTTATTTCATTAAATATACATATAAATTACATTTTTAAATAATTAACATACATAAACATTATTTTTTTTGAAGTGCGCCTCCGGTATCTGGTACAAGGATCAAGCTAAAGGTGTTTAGGACTCCAAAGACAGAAACCTCTCACAATGCGTGCCGTATTAAGAAGGAATGGCATGGCATAGGCCACAGATGACAATAGATCTACATCGGCCCGTTTAAGGCCCGATTAACGTCCATGCAGCTCTTTGCTTACTGCAGATGATTTTGCTCGTAAATCCTGGTTCAGTTCTATTTCAGATCTTGATACGTAGTAAGTTTTTCAGCTATAGAGTAGATTGGCCGTTGTGGGTGTTCGGTACTGCTATGTCGATGAGATATACAATATTATTATAGGATATTAAAGAGAAAGCGGCACTATAAAATAATACCTTTATCGTCACTAAGAGTGGTAAAACTTGGACGCCGTCAATGTCTACTAAAGTTTTCTTATGTAGAAAAATCAGGGATTATCGCCCAGTACTTACATGATTGCAGTGCATATAAGCAGTCGGAGTCACAAAGTTATATAAGGAATAAAGAACAGGCTTATTCGTGTCTAACAGTATTTAAAATAGCATTTCATTATTTCTTCTTTTTTTCATTCATTATTCTTTTGTATGTGCACCCACGAAACATTCAGACCTATAGAATGGAAGATTTAAGTAATATTTTTTTAAGTCTTTCTAATTTCAAAACTGTACATACAGGAATGGATATGAAGCAGTAAATACCCATAATCACCTGTAATATATTACATTGGTTTCAATTTAACAGGGGGGCAAACCTATTAGCACTTACCGGGCAGATTTAAATCTGGAAACGTGCCCAGTTAACGCTATATTCCATTATTGTACAGAATTTCCGAAAAATACCACAGCAAGAAAATTAGTTGTAAACAAATAATATTTGTAATTTCGCTTCATTCTTCGCTTCAATCAACGAAGAATGAAGAAATTCTGTGTTTAAGTAATATTATTGATGATTTATTCTAAAATGTTAATGAGTGTCCGATGCAAGCAATTTATGTATACCTGATATTCTACTAACAGAACTTAATATACTACTACTTTGAAACTTTCTCGTTCCTTGACATATACTAAAATGACTACCACGGGATTTAACGCGATATATGATATATGTAAGTAGTACATACTTATCAATTTGCCTATAGCATTGACCAGAGCCAGTACAGCCTGATCGAAAAGTATAATAACTGCATAAATCGCTTTAGTTCCCTGTGTAGAAATTTTATTGTAAAACATAATATGAGTTATATGATTTAAAGAGACTGGTTACTTGTCTTATAAATAAACACAGTGATTAATAATATATGTTTAAATAAAATGTGGCGCTTAATTTCCCATACTATCTCTCTATTACTACAGGTGGTTTCTTTTGTTGCGATTATCGGTTTCGCGTGCTTGATATCCCAGGACGAAGTAGATCTTATAACAAATAGACAGACCTTAAATTCTCTAGAGACATGTTTGTTTGTACTAACCTTAAGATCTTTTTTTTTTTAATTAAGTACATACATAAGACTTCACAACTTCTACATCAGGTTTACCATGACCATGAGGACCATGTTTCTTCTTTCGAAAACTACTCAAGTAGTTACCTATTCGCCTTTGCCGGGACACTCATATTCTTTCCATTTTATACAATATTTTATTCAACCCCTCATTACCCTCCTACCTCAATACCTCAATCCGATTCGAGTTCTTCATTGTACACATTCACGATCTTTAAGGTCATCAAAAAATCTACAACTAAAAATACCTGCTCATGCTACTTCGTTCCTATATAAATCCTTTACGGCTACTGCAATCCGTTTGTGGAATGCACTACCAGTGGAAATTAGACGAGTTCAAAGCCTATGTACCTTTAAATCACTAGTGAAAAAGCACTACCTTGCACTGTAAGTCCGCTCCGCTACTGTGACTTATTATTATTAACAGGTCATAACTATATATGTATGTATGTATATACATGTGTGTATATGAATATATATTTGTATATATTTTCGTGTGTATTTGTATATTTTGTATGTTTATGTTTTTTTATGCTATAGGGAGCAAACGAGCAGATGGGCCACCTGATGGTAAGTACAGACATTCAAGAGTCACAAGTGCGTTGCCAGCCTTTTAGGTAGGAGTACGCTCTTTTCTTGAAGGTTTGAATGTCGTGTCGTTCTGGAAATACGGCAGGCGACAATTTGTTCCACAAGCTGCTATTGTGAGGCAAAAAAAAATCTGGAGAAGCTCACAGTGGTGGAGTGCCAATCATCTAAGTGATGGGGATGGATATTTTGATGCGTAGGACGATGGTTGTTGGAAACCTGGGGCCGGTATAAGTCCGAAAAATTCCTCTGAACACTCCCCATGATACAAGCGATAGAGAATGCAGAGTGAAGCTATATCTCTACGCAACGACAAGGTATCAAGGTTTACGTATTTTTATTTAGATATTCTATGTATCTCCATATTAGTTGTATTATTCCTCATTCCTTTAACATGTGTAGTACGCCACCATCTACCACCTTTTTCTTTCCGTTGTTTCCATACAATGGTTGTCTGTAAGACATCGCTCTTAGCGATAAGACTGCCAATTGTACATATGTACATGGCGCCTCGTATCAACTGTTTTTAACTTTGTGTCTATTTTTTTTTTTTTTTTTTTTTATATTAGCCTACCATAGTGACTCCACTTTGCCTGATGGAAAGCAATAGGTGGAGTCAAAGAGTGGTGGTCACCATCCTCATTGCATGTCTAGTCAATGCAGCATGGTGACCCACACTATGGCGGCCTGGTGAGATGCTTTTTCACGCCCCGCTTAAAAGACCCGGGATCATAGTGGGAAGGAAACACGTGCGCTGGTAGAGAATTCCAGGCTTTTACCGATCGGCACAAGAAAGAAGAGCCAAACCGTTTAGTTCGGGTACGTATATTTTCGACGCACAAACGGTGACTCCTCAGGCCAGCACGTGTAGTCCTGTAGAGGAAGGGAGAAGGTGGGACCAATTGGAAGAGCTCATCAGAGAAGAACCGTCTCACCTTGTTCAAAACGCCGAGCTTACGCGAAGCCGCCTTAGTGACACTCTCGATGTAATCGCGAGGATTGAGATCCCGGCAAATATCCATACCCAGAATACTAAGCCTATCCTGCAGTGGCAGTTGAGTGCTCTGAAGAGTAGGAAGGGGAAGGAATGGAGACTTTTTGTTAGAGAACACACACGCTTGTGTTTTCTTGGCGCTGAACTCGACCAGATTCTCACAGCCCCATTGGGAAATGCGGCTCAAGACCCGGTCGAGCTCAGCGACAAGCTCCTGTCGTTTTTCCTCAACGTCTGCCAGCTTGGCAGTAGGATGCCCGAAATATCGCCCGTGCACTGTACTGTCGTCTGCATAACAATGTATATTGCCAAGGGTTAACATGTCATTGATATGCAGAAGAAACAGCGTAGGCGATAGGACTGAGCCCTGAGGTAAACCAGCGCTTACCTCGTGGAAGTCTGAGGCCGCGCCGTCGCAGAGAACCCTAATGTGGCGCTTTTCGAGGAAGGCAGCAACCCAGTTGCAGAGTTTAGGTGGCAGACCAAATGCAGGTGATGACCAATTTAATTTTGTGGTGTACAATAAAGAATTTTCTATCTATCTATCTAAATATTTAGCGAATACAAGAACGTACAGTTGCTATTACTATGTAATCCTAATTGATAAAGTAAAGAAGAAGCTAATTATTTCCGTTTTACTTTACAATAACGAGTTGATTGATGAATGAATGATTCGAAGTATGTTTTACGAAATGATTGATCTGACGAAAGGTTTTCTTTGTTGGTGGAACATTTGGTGAGTACGTTATATTGTTTTATACTAAAATAACAGAATCTAAATTTCTCTTATAACATTGCTTTTACAAATACATGTAAACATCTTCAAATATGTGCTATTTTACTGGTAATACAGTTGTTAGATTTAAATTTAGTATATGAATCATACTTTACTACTTTTTCATTGACGGATTGTCCAGAAACACCATAGCAGTTAAAGCGAACTTACAACTGTCTTTTTAATCATCATACGGCACCATAGTGCCTATTCTATGTCTAGTGTGGCTACTTCAAACATAACTGTTAAATGTCTAGATATAAACACGTCGAGCCAGCTTCCGGGCACGTCATTCTCTATCGTACTAGCGCCCGGGCAGTCGCATGCTTCCCGCGCTTTTCACAAGTCTGCAACAAACAAAAATTGTGTATTAATATTTATAATTAGTGCCTGCTGTGTACCCTGAATGTAAGTAGCTATTTAAGGCCATTGACATTTAGGTAATGGAATGTAGGTCAAACCTTTCTTTGTTGTGTCTTGCGAACGGTTTAACGGGCCCTGTCTTTGTCAATACGAATTAAGATTTTAAATGCTTCTTGGGAATTGAAGCTAAGCTAATTATAATTGGTTTTATAAGTTAAATTTCTATTTAAATATTAGTGTTGAGAGGAACACGGTTTTGTAACTTATGTACGTACATAAAATAAGTTAGTATCGTAATAAAGTTATTTGTCTTCTGATGAAAAAAAAATTCTAAGTGGTTACTATTTTTGTTTACCATAACCAATAATAATTATATGGAAAATATTGAAAATCTAAAGAGTTAGTTAGTTCTTTTTTTAAAGCAGTAATTAACTTATTGACTATGTACACGCAGAACTATTAAATAGGTAAGTCTTTATTCTAAATGTAGACTACATTCTACATCTACATCTACATCCCGACGGTATAGAAGTTGTAAAATATAAAAATCAAATTACATTATAAATATTAATATAGAAATAAGACGCAATGAGCACATATGTTTTGCGTTGGGTAATGAATATTACAATGATAATACATAACTTTGATTTTTTTAAATTATTTTCGATATCTGTGTCCTGTCTTCTGTGAGACAAATGCTTACATGTTTATATTTGACATGCTTAAATGACGTAAGACGTTTCCTCTGACCGTGACCAATGCCTTCATTCTAAGTACGAACATCGAGAAGGCACCTAGTTATGTTTCAATCATCCGTGGTAAGGCAAAGACGATCCTACTTGTTTTATAAATTAATTTTTGAATGTGTACTTTCTTTAACTTTAAGGGTACAACAGTTAATGACATAAGCAATTGAACAAATTAAGAAGCTTGATTTCACAAAAAAATAAACAAGCAAGCAATTTACCTGAGCGAGGATGAAGAGATATTTATTAATTGTATTTTAATAATCAGTTTCTAAAGACAACCTGTATTTTTCTTATCAAACATGTTTGAAATTTTAATATATTATTTACCTTTTTATTAAACTTGTCAGATATTAGTATACCTACTTTTCGGCGCCGCATAGGCGTTTACATTAGTTGATAAAAGTTCAAGGGCAAATTTCATCATTATATACTGTCAATGGACCAATCACATTGTACTTTTATGTCCAATCTTTGGATATAAAATTTATTAGCAAACTTGTTGCAGATTAAGATAATTTTGTTAATATTTTTGCATAAGTTTAGATTTTTTGTTTTAAAAGTTATACCTTCTATCTATAGTTACGTAACTTACATATATTATGTGATTTTTTTATATATATTTAGAAATCAAAAAAAATAAAAGGAGTATAAAATTTTACATATACATGATTTAGAAAATTTCAACAAAAAAATATTACATTAAAGGTAACACGTACTCATTAAAACATTTCATAACCAAGTTTATACGTCTTTTACATGGACCCACATCACTGCAATAAAACAATATGTATCAATGCATATAAATATTTCGTGTGAATCGAGCATCACAAAAATAATTTTAATGCGAACACTGCGAACTATCAGATGCCTGTTTGTTCTTAAGTAAAAATCTAAAATTATCAAAGAAAAGCCAATGTATCCAAAAACTTACTTTGATTTTTCTTTTACGTAACATAAAAATAAAAATGTGAATTAAACTAAAGTGTGACCTACTTTTTACAAAATTGTTATGTTTGTTTCAGATTTCAGAAAATAGAAAATTTTAAGTAACATCATGCGTCCTTTATTATTAGGTAAGTAACATAATACTTTTACTTATAATATACTATTAATAATTTACTTTTAATAATCTGCAAAAAAATAAACATTTTAGGAAGGCGATAGAAATAATGATCTATATTTTTAATAGACGATGATTAATTAACACCATGACGTGAATCAAATCAATCAATCAGTCAATTAAACAAATTTTCGTAATGGTTATAAAAATGCATATTCTTCTTATACTATAATTAACTATTTCGGCTTACACATAAATACGTTTTTACGTGGTAGTACCATGCTTAGGTCCGTTTTGTCTTTGTGTCTGTGCAACCGTCTTGTCGCCTGCCCCCCTATAATATATATATATAAAACAATTTAAGATTCTATATATTTAAGATACCTACTTTATTTTCTTTAAAAGACAAATCAAGCATTAGGAAAGTTTATTGTGTCGTGTAGGGCATCACAAACATTCATAAAACGGACACAAATAACACCCAGACCCGGGACAATTATTTGAGGATCACACAATTTTTTGTCGTAAGCAAGTGCAAGTGGCGGGCAATCGTCTCTGCCTACTCCGATGGGAAGAAGGCGTGAGCTTGTGGATGTATAAATAAATACACTTTCTTGGATCTTTTCAAAGATATGGTACGTACACCTTAGAGAAATCAAATCAAATCAGCTTTTCACTACACTACACTCTACACATAAGGACACTAACTAGGTACTAAGGGTTTTGTTTTTAGCGCGTATATTACAGGTATATATATAAAATATGTTTGTAAATTTTTTTCTTACAAGACAAGGCACAAGAACTTCCAAATTGCTGGACGGATTTGCAACAGTTAAGATATCGTTAGTTTTATATAAAATCTTCTTAGATAGTTCGTGTAGAGATATATATTCGATAGTTAGTAGTATAAATAAGGTTGCATTCAGCGGCGATTTAAAGGTAGCGGTCATCTATACTAATACTCGTATTATAAGTACGAAGGTAACTCTGTCTATCTGTCGTTTAGGTGTCAAAACGGACGTTTTGTTTCTGCTCGTAAATATCAGATTACCTACTTAATATTGTGTTTGTGATATGGCTGTTAACAGTACCTCTGGCTGCTTAGCATCAGTCAGGCTATAATCTTAGCATAGTGAATAAATAAATTCAAAAATATAAATTAACTAGATGATGCATTAAGATAAAAGTTATCTAAAAATCACCGTCAGATCACATCATTGCTCCTTATTTGCTAAAGTTGATTATTGCACACTATACGAGTTAAAATACACAAACCTACATACACACACTCACGCCTATATAAACGAAGGTGTAGGCAGGGGCTTCTTAGACGCCAACATTTTGAAACCTATTGCGGGTCTGGCACTGTAAATGTATATCTATATAAACCACGCAAAAAGATAATGTATATGTATAATATCTAAGTTGAACAGACCAGTTTCTGCTATATTATATTCAAATTCACAGGCTATTTTAAATTATATATACATAAAATTAAAAGTATAACTTATTTACCTACCAACGGTAACGTAGTGTCCGTATACAACAACATGGGGACGTCATTTATGTAGTTACGAGCTCATCGCTTTAATCACATTGTGTCAAGGATTCTGTACATTTTATACGGAGCGGATATATACTGGATAGTGTTTATTAACCTAGGGTTATATAGATAGCAAGGCGTGTAATTGATTGTGTCTGCTGAGTCAGAGATGGTGAAACTATCATCTCTTTAACATGAGACGAAATTACCTTAATAGCTTTGGGAATTAAGTAAATTAATTTAAGGGCTTTCCTCTATTTCATTAATATCCCAATCTTAGTCTAGTATCAAATCCTGGTTTGGTTACGGTAGGACCACTGACAAATAAAAAAAATAAAAATATTCGGAATCGGGAATTGTAAATAATATAAATTACCTTAACACTAACACGATGAATTCTCCATAAATAAAATAAATAGTTAGAAATACATAATAAGTTTCTATTACAAGTTGTTAATAATATCCATACTTTAAGGCAGAGTGGAGTCATTATGGTAGGCCAATATAAAAAAAAAGTATGATAATTTCATTGCCAAACTACTCACATTCATGTATATATTTTTTATTTAATCAGTGGACCTATTACACTGGTTCTGTAGTTGGAATATATAATATATTAATATATTAGTTTGGTTGTTTAAAATGATCTCTGATGACTCAAGATTTTTTATCTTTTACGTAATTGTCATCTTTTCACCAAGTGAAAATATATTCGACCTGTAAATTACCAAATTAGCCCAAACTCGAAAGATTAATTACTACATTTTAAATAGCTCAACTAACTACACGTGTTGTGCTACTTAAAAACCACTAATTTTATTTAAAAATATACAGTTTTTTTTAAATTGTTACCCGGTTTCACTCGCGATGTAATCAGGAATCTAACGATTACGATACTCTACATTTTTGGGCAGTCGTGTAATAAAAGAAAAGTATAGTTTTGTAGATGTTACTTCTAATAAAATTGGAATGTTAATAAGTACTATAACAAAACTTTTTTAAAAGACTACAGCTTTATAGGCATAACATACATCAGTATTATAAGAAATGTCTTTATTGAAACAATTCTCAGAAGTGAATTTAAATTTAAACCTGAGCATCCGTTGGTTTACGTGGTAAAAACTTCGGAGACAAAGGTATTCCTGCGTCTTCAAAGTTACGTGACAGTTTTTTTTATACTTGTCTTTGGTGGGTGCAGATCAGAATCATAAAATTGTAACGAACAAAACCTTTTAAATGTTTAAGAGGGGTTTAAGCCTTGTACCTTAACTTTTCAGCAAGCATAATATAAAAAATATAAAACCGACTGCAATATTACCTTAATTCTATTATATTGAGTGATGATTATCTCGAAATGCTAATTTTAATCGTCTAGGCTCTGACATCGTACATGACAAACTACAATAAAACATAGCAACACACATCTAAGCAGAAAAAAAAAACATAAGCATGACTGGTCTGTTGGTGTAGTGGTTAGAATCCTGACTGCTAAGCCAGAGGTCGTGCTTTTAATTCCCACATGGGACAAAAATTAAGTAAAGTCCCCCACACAGGAATAATTCTTAGTTCAGGAGTTGTCTTTTATAAGAGAGAGAAGATAGAAAAAAATAGCCCTCGGTTTTGTGTAGTTGGGTAGCAAGTATTTTTAAACGGACTACCGATAACTTATAAAAAGAAGGAGTATTTTGAAACTGAGAAAAATATATTGTTGAGATTTATAAAAAAAAAATATGGGACAGTGGGGCAAATGAGCAGACACCTCACCTGATGTTTAAGTGACCACAAGTGCGTTCCCAGCCTTTTAGAAGGGAGTACGCTCTTTCTTGAAAGTTTAAGGGTCGTATCGGTCAGGAAATACGGCAGGCGATAATTTGTTCCACAGGCTGGTTGAGCGAGGCAATAAGCTTCAGGAGAAGGGCACAGTGCCAATCATCCAGGTGATGGGGATGGAAATTTTGTCGGATAGGACGATCGTGGAACACTGCGGCCGGTATAAGTCCGAACAATTACTCAAAATGAAACAAACGATAGAGAATGCAGAGTGAACCTACATCTCTATACATTGCCAAGGTGTCAAGCCGATCAGAAATATACACATATTTATACATATATATATATATAGCACATCTAACTATAAATTTAAATACTCTTCAATTTAAAAATGGAGAGGAAAGAAAATAAATTAAAAAGTCATTAGGCTTTTAAAACTCAGTATTTTGATTTTTACTCATCTGCGTCTACAAAATAGAATAAGAAATATAATTTATTGGCACATTTCACAAACGACGTCCTTTGTCTGTGTCTGCGGGCTAGTCGCTAGTCTGGCGAGTCTTTGTTTGTTTCGTCCTCGCTTGATAACAAAAAGGTTTAACAAAAATTACCTACTCATAATCATTCACTTTGTGCTTACAATGTTGCAGAAGTTGCAGAAACTCAAAAAGATAATGGCAATACGATTTAGTATCCTTTTGTTGTAAAATCTAGCGAATGCCTATATAGATATGGATATACCTTAACTTGTATTTTTTACCTAAAATTCCTTTTATAATTGAAAGGGTCTTTGTATTCGAAATTGATCGTTAATAATGATAAAACTTGATAATTTAAAGCAAGTTCCACTATTTGGTGGAAAATCAAGGGATAAAAAAACATAAATATACATGTATAATTCATGACGATGTCATTATATTATAATTTATTGAAGTCAGCCAGAAACTTTCTTTTAAAGTTAATTATTTTGTATTCTTACACTCTCACTACGTTCTAAGTAGCTAAGTGAGTAAACACAAATACCTAAACACTTTTTATACACATAAACATAAACATTTTGTAACTCAGAGAACAAAAATTGTTACTATTGTGAAAATATTTTTTTAACCGTTTCGGGGGGGGAAATGTTTTACTTGTAAAACACGATTTTAAAGCAATTTGATTCTCAAAATCTAAATACATTCAGTGATTTTTTTTTTTTTTTTTTTTTTTATACTATAGGGGGACAGACGAACAGACGGGTCACCTGATGGGAAGTGACACCGCCGTCCATGGACACCTGCAAAATGATCTTCTCACATATTTATATTGATGTCAATAATGTAGCACGTCACAAGGGTGCTGATTTTTTTTTTTTTTTTTTTTTTTATGCGATAGGGGGCAAACGAGCAGACGGGTCACCTGATGGTAAGTGACTACCGCCGCCCATGGACACCCGCAACTCAAGAGTCACAAGTGCGTTGCCGGCCTTTAAGGTAGAGGTACGCTCTCTTCTTGAAGGTTTGAAGGTCGTATCGGTTCGGAAATACGGCAGGCGACAATTTGTTCCATAAGCTGGTTGTGCGAGGCAAAAAGCTTCTGGAGAAGCGCACAGTGGTGGAGTGCCAATCGTCCAGGTAATGGGGATGGATATTTTGTCGCGTAGGACGATGGCGGAAACCAGCAGCCGGTATAAGTCCGAACAATTCCTCTGAACACTCTCCATGATACAAGCGATAGAGGATGCAGAGTGAAGCTACATCTCTACGCAACGCCAAGGTGTCAAGTCGATCAGAAATATCTTGGCAGTCGATGATGCGAGTCGCTCTCCGTTGAATGCGGTCAAGAGGCAGAAGTTGGTACTGGGGTGCACCTGCATAGAGATGAGAACAGTATTCCATGTGCGGCCGAACCTGCGCCTTATAAAGTTGCAGGCGGTGGGCCGGAGTAAAATAATAATAGTAATAAAGCTCATACAAAAATTACACAAATACCGTTTGTGGTACGTCAGTCGTATTTCCTTAGTTTGTTCATGACATATTTGCACAAATGCATATAGTACCCATTTGGCCAAAATAAAAATCAACATTATGTCGTGTCATAAACAGTTGAATTTTCTATAGCTAGGTCAAATATGGATCAATGTTTATACAAGTTAGACGCTTAACCTGACGATATGACAGTTGATGATTAATATTTACTTACGTAACCTACATTTTAACTGATAACTGTGTTGTGAATTTTGTCATATGTATGAAATAATTATATATAGGTTTTCTAACAAAATTACGCTTGACGGGGCAAGAGCGCCTCCATCATCGTAAACAGCGAAATAATTTGACTTGTTGCCAAAGCTTCTTTAGATGTCAATCTGAAAATTTAATAAGGTAGGATGAGGTTTAAGTAACAAAACCGCCTTGTGTCGCCACAGCGCCGGGTCTAGCAACGCAGTAATATTTCGGCCTCGAACTAAGTAAAATCACACGGTGTTTAAAACAATATTTGATAACAAAGAAAAATAACATAGACATATACATATATGAGATGAGATTTATTTGTTGGTCTAGTTATTAGTGACCGTAGTTACTGAGCCGGAGGTCGTTGTGTAATTCACAAATAGTTGGCCCCAATCTAGGTGTTCCTTGTATTGTTGTTTACGTTCGTAAAATCGCCTAGTTGCCTAAAAAAAAGAATATTACTAAGCCAATGTAAGATAAGTACATAAGTGGGAGCAAACAATTTAAACTACACTTGTATGACATACCAGCATATATGGTTACCATTCAAAAGTATATTGTTTGACTCGCATGCCAGTATTTCGTTCGCAGGCTTCGTGATTACTTTCCCAGGAGGTATGCACTTAGAGAGTTCTGTATAGATAGCAGAAACACAATTCAGCATCTTAATTAATATTAAAAATTGTTTGGTGTCTCAGAATGGTACATATTTTTATACTACCATATACCAGGATAATTAATTTTATTATCAATTATCATCCAACCTATCGCAGTCTAGTGCTGCATAGGTGCCTCTAACCATGTTATGATACATTTAAATACACATGAAAATTACGGATTTCTATATCTAGACAACGGAAAAACTCTCCAAGAGGAATTGCTGGCAAATAGAAAATACAGATACATTAATAAAAACGGTTCTCTGATCGATGTTAATTCAGCGTATCCGTGATCAGTGATCACTGTTACTTGTGTTTTGCCGTCGGTACCTAAGTACAATAGTGTAGGGTCAGTGAAGTGCGTTCACCGCTGTGCCGTGTTTTACTTTACCTTACACTGGAGCAATATTGCGCGAGCGCATGCTCTTTTCATTCTCAAGCTTTATGCCTATGTTTAGGTCTGTAGTTATTGAATGAAAACTACATGTTCTATACCTTTTTAGAAATAATCGAATTTTATATTTAAAACTCATAATGAAACTGAACTAGGTCGTGAGTACGATTTCTACACCGGAATAAAAATTGTATCCACAAATAGGGGAGGTGTCTTTAAAACAATCAAACAGAAACACACACACACATTTTATTATTATTTTTTTTATTTTTACGTGTATATTATACGAATGTATACGTTATACATTTGTAGATTTGTAGTTTACTTACCTATAGTGGGTTTTTTAACGTTACAGATTTAGCTGCTAACAATCTTAATTGCAGTATTCTTTCTTTGCGTCTTAGTATTTTTCCAATAAGTGATCCTACAGTCAATTTTATAACTGTTAAGTTATAGAAACCCAAGAACCAAAAATATATATTTTTGGTTCTTGGGTTCTTCGAAGCAAAAAGATAGGAAACAATTATAAATTTAAACGGTTAATAGAACAAACCTTTATGTATTATTGACATACGATGAGGTGCATTATGTAGCTAGAAGATCTACCTTTACAGTGCTATTCTTACCGTTGCATCTGTACATGGCATCAAAGCATCTCAACCATGAATCGCTTCAATCGTGTACCATTTGGGGCTGCCACGATAGTTCATAGAAAATAATATTCACCCAAGACTCTTATGAACCTTAAATATTTATCTTTATTTTACTACCCTTAGTTACCGTGTAATATCAAATTTTTCATTTTATAATTTTAGATATTACATTTATATAGAAAGAAATTAAGATATAAATGTTTAACATTGACAACATTTTTTAATACCGGTTTTATTAAAAAGCGAACGAAGTTGAGTCATTTTATTACTCATATGTTTTCAAACTATAATTTTTAGTATAATATCCAAAACAAAAGAGTCGGCTCGATCAGTCATCACTACGACACTAAAAATGAATGATTTGATTAATTTGTACGAGTGATAACCCTACGTGCACCGTGCAGGTAATCTGGCATGTAATCAGATTCATTCGTTTCTGCAATTAGCACAATTGCTCTCACCTAGAATGATTTCATTAAAAGTATTCATATTTTTAGCTACTTGTTAGATATCGTTTTCATAACAGGATTCTATATTTTTAGAGGCGTTTCTACTCGTTTATTACCGATAAGTGTATTTTGAAGAACCGTAAATAAAATTGTATTATTTACCAAATACTATCAAAAGATTGTCTTATATTAACATGTCTTTAAACCAAACTATAACTTGACATAGTTGTAACTGTAGCTTATTAACAATTATTTCAGTTATCCTATACACAGAAGGTTATAGACAACTTCAAATCCTCAATATTCATTAAATCGGGACAATGGACGTGTGAAATCATTTTATGCACTTGCCTCGAAAGAAAATTTATTGATAATATGTATTAGTAGTAATAACTACTTTCACAAAATCGCTTTCTACCTTATAAACCGGTAAAAGCAACATTTGAAAATATTGCAATTTGTATAAGTGTACACGATAAATCTTGTCTGTCACAAGAATTACCCTGCTAGGTATATACTTCTACTACTTAGATATATCAGGGTCTGGTTCAAATTCGTTAGCTGCGTGAAATATAAATGTCTAAAATATTTAGCACTAAAATATTTAATACTGGCACGTACCATGTGATCGCCTCAAAATCATGCATCGCATTTAACGTATTTATTTGTATCTTGTATTTTCATTTCATATCTTATTTACGCTACAAACATATCTATAATATGAGGACCATAATTATTCTCGAGTTGTCACGTAATTGCCCTGAGCTGGTATCGATTCAAGACAGGTTTAGAGACATCTTGAATGGATGTAGGTCGATACGTATAGCGGTTTCGATGCATCTTACTAACATACATATGAAAGTATTTATAACTGTTTATCGCAGGACACGTTTTACTTATTGAAATTAGTACGTTAGTTTTTCAAAATATTTTTAAAATTACTCTTTAGACCGGGTCACTGATTTTGAACCAAAGACCTCAGATTTTTACATATAGGAAGACTTTTTTATTCGTATATATTCTTTGGTGACATGATGTTTGAGAGCAATAAACATTATAAACTCATAATAAATAACCAAAATTGATTGGTGATAAATTATATAAATGATTACTAGATTAAATATATAAGATCTAAGAAAATACCTTCCTCATACAGGATACTGCGTTAAATAGCTTTTCTGTATAAAGAGTGTTCTAATATGCTGCGTAGTAAAAATAAAAGCAATTAAAAATGTATACACCTACCTATACACAAATTCATATCATTCATTTAACATTATAACAACAGAAACCAAAGCGACACAGGAATTATTTCCTATGGTGTGCAATTATTTTTTAATTAGATAAATAAAAATAAAATAAGCCACATCCCGTCCTTTCCCTACTTTTAGTGTTCAATATACTCCCATATTTCCGATTTTTAATTACCTAAAGTACCCGCTTGCGCCCTATAACGGCAGAAGAACTAAATTCAAATTAGCCAAACGTGGGTGAAGAATGTATTCACACCTCAGTGTGACCTACCTCACCATATTATGCCTACCCCAACATATGGATATCTTTTTTATGCGATAGGGCCAAACGAGCAGACGGGTACATATGTATGTGATAGTAACTGTTGTCTTTTTATAGCTTTTATAGGAAACGGTAACAAGTTCAAAAATCATTTCAAGTTCAAGTGTGTGCTTGTTTGTAACCTTTTCTTGACAAAACAAAAAGTTATTTAAAAGAGTTTATAAAATATCCTTGTATAATTTTAACATCCTTACAGAGATACACTTTAATTTTAAAGTACTTTTGTTCGTAAGATATTCTACCGTCTGCATAATTTAATATAAATGGATCGACCGGTAAATCAATTTTTAAAGTAACAAAGCTTTTCTTAAGGACTATTCGATAAACACTGTTTATTTAACTATCTTATAAATTTTAATTATATATTCATTTAAATTATTATTTATCTAATATACGTCTTAAACTAGTTTTTAAGTTGGCCTGGCAGTGTTAATCCTACTTTCTCAAAATTTTACCACAATTTTTTTTTTTGGTGTAACATAAATACACTTATGCCTATGTCCCAGAAAGGGTTGGCAGAGGTGATTAGATATCCACTTTTGCCAGTTTGCAAAAGTTGGCAAATAATAGTTATAATTTAGACCCCTTACGCAATAGAGTCACTTTCGGATAAAGATTTGAGAATTGGGAGTTTATCGAATAGAAATGATATACAAGAGGGAAGGCCAATATAAGTAAAAGGATACAGTAAACATGGAAGGATTGAGGAGTATATACAATAGTTACAACACAAGCCTGTAACTCGAACTCGCTATTACCGGGAAGTCCAAGCCCTCTTACAAAGAGAAAAGGTCCTTTAACGGTTATCAAGTATACACAATCAATAAACGGTCACATGGAAAAGAATGAATTTAAAATAATTATGTTGAACGGTCTGTATGTGTAAACATATATGTAAAAGCCTTCTAACGTATCAATACGTAGGAAGGTACGTGATGCTGACAATTACATTAATTTTTAAATTGACTCGTATACTGACAAAAGTAGAATTAGTGGATAGCTATGTGATTGTCTCCTTCCACGTCATTGAATATTACATTATGCGTATTTATTTTCAGTGTTACTCGTTGTGGGATTGTCAAGTGCAAGATGGGTGAGCAATGGACGATCAAGCGCTCCTAAGGATACAAGTTTTGTGGGAGAAGCCACAAACGAACTGGCAACAGCAATTTTTCAAGTAATTATACAAATCAATTTTTCAAGCCATTTATTAAATGTGAAGCAATTTTGCTCATAAATTAATGCAATGGCAGATACTATTAAACCAATAAATCTATTTTACGTAGCTACCAAGGAGACTCATAAAATTATTGAATACAGCAGACGGAGCATGTACTCATGCTCCGTCTGTTGTATTGCCCGGCCCGGTGAAACATCAGTCATTCTGAATTGGTAGTGAAAAGTACTGACTTCATCAGCTATCAGTACAAAAGTTTTTTTTATTTTACTTACTGTAATTTCACTTTATTATACATCCCAACAACACCTCTCATAATGTCTCAGGATAAGATTAATTGGTTGGTATTTATGGTTTTATAAGTTAATCGTATAACTATCTGTAATTGTCATCATTGATATGTTTCATATGTTAACGTTATGACGACACTGCAATGCCTGTATTTTCATAAAAAGTTTTAACTATGAATGAGTGTAACAACACAACAAAAGTTACATGGAATAATAAAATAAGACATTGTTTTTAGAATCAATTTTAGCGAGAAAGTGAAACTATTACTTCAGTGCTTATATAATTTAAAAAGTCTAGTTTAATTAATTTGCAATTTTCAGGGTTACATCGATGATGACAAGAACATTGCGTTCTCGCCACTAGGTTATTCCGCAATCCTTGCTATCCTGGCTGAAGGAGCACGGGGAGAGACAAGAGAACAATTAGTATCAGCCCTGCACCTGCCTCAGGATGACAACTTTACTAGAAAGACTTACCGGTACATCATGGATAGATTGAGAAACACCCATGAATACAAATACAACCAGCCAGAATTAAAGAATTATTTCTATATCTACAAAAATTACACAATTAATGACGACTACAAAAAGATTCTGGAAGATTACTATTTGACTGAAGTGAGATCTGTTGAGCGGTACAACCCAGAACAAGAGATTCGTGTGGAAGACGAAGAAGAGAAAGGTGAATTTATTATAGAAATTCCAGAAAAAACTGAAAGCACTAAGAATGAGGAAATTCCTGAAATGTTGCCTCCTAAAGAGTCTGCAGCGTCTGAGAAATTAATCTCGTTCGCTGTCGAAGATACTCCTGAAAAAGTTGACATTTCCAAGATGGAATACAAGCCCGCGAAAAACATTAAAGAAAAGATTAAGTTGGAAAAAACATACTCTAAAAAATCCGAATCTGAGGATGACGAGGAAACTATGGTTGCCGTTGAAGCTAGAAACCATGCCAGGAGCCTAAAAGGGCTGCATGAAATACGTGATGTGTCTTCTAGCCTTTCTGTAAATAGCGTTGGAAAGAAATCCAGTAAGTACATTCTCTTTTTATTTACAATTTAACCCGATACTTATGATCACCAAGGTATTTATTTATTTCTTATTATCTTAAGCAGTGGAACACTTTTTATAATAACGATTTTGCTATGTATTAGGATATCAAACAAACACCTGATCTATTGTGGTGTTTCATGGTGCTCATATAATGATTTAAGTGATTATTATATTAAATTTTAGATGAAACCATAACGATTTTCCTGTTTTGTCACATTTTCAGTCTCCGATTCGCTGATGATCATCTTCAACGGCATGTACTTCCGTGGCTCATGGAAGCAGCCTTTTGATGTCATCGATGCAGGTGTGTTCTATAAGTCCAACACTGAGAAAAAACAAGTGACTATGATGAAGACCAAAGGAAAATTCATGGTGGGCTCGTTGCCAGAACTGGATGCTGAGGCTATCAAACTACCTTACGATGTAAGATTTTTAGAATAATTATAATTTATGTAATACTTTCACAACATTTTCTTTGAGCATTTCGACTGAGTTTGAATTATTTTTTTATGGAATCGTTTGTTGATTTTGAGTTATTGTTCCTAATTGCTTCATAATCGCTATTAAATCTAGAGTTCTTTTTACAATAAGTTGTCGATATAGTATCGGAAGTACTATATCAACTGACTATCTAAATTTATTACAGTGCAATTTATGAAATTTATAAAAACTTTTTTAAATTTAAGGGTGGCCGGTACGCTCTTCTATTGGTGGTGCCTCGCGCTCGTGATGGCCTCACTCGCCTCACCGCCGATCTGCCCATTGCACCACTTTCTGACATTCAAGACAGCATGCAAGAGAAAGAAGTACAAGTATGCCTACCTATGTTCTCCGTAGAAACGACAACAAAGCCTATCGCTGCTTTGGCTAAGGTGAGAAATCTTTATAACTTTTTTTTTATTTTAAGGCCGAAATCGTAATAAAAAGTAATAATTGAAATAGTTATTCATTTTGACTGAGGAAGTAAAGATTCGGAAAAAGTTTCGACTCCAACTAATCAACTTAATTGAGCCCTCCTCCCTGTGACACCGGAACTAGCAAGCAAAATTATTATAAAAATATGAAACCCTATCGCATTAATAACTTAATCTCAATGTTTTTCCTCACGTTGTCTCAAAAATTATTATTTTTATACCCATGCCATTCCCACTATCAAGACGATTGAAATGACACCTTACATGGCGAAATCCATCATGCCTGCCACATAAACCTTTTTCTTCCGTCGTCGGGTAAAGAAAGAATATCGATTCTAATTTTCTTTGATTGTCTTCCATGTATTTCGTATACAATAATAAAACTATCGTGAATGGAATTTAAATTTTTCTAAGACTAGCTAGCGTTTTGTATTGTTTTTTGTATAGCCTGGCTGTCGTTTTTGACGAGGCGCCGAAGACAAATAATATGACTTGGTAAGGCATATCACTATTAAATAACAGTGCGCTTCAAGGAACGGACGTTAAGCATTTCATATCTATGTGCGGTATTTCTAACTTGTAACGGTTCTCCTAACGAAGTCATGAGAATATACGTATTTAGAAGACTAATAATTATAAATATTTCTAGTATTTTTATTAAATTCTATGCAACAATCATTTATAAATAACAAAAAATATATAAAACTAAATGGGGCGAAGGCTAAATAGGCTGAATCTGTAGAATCTTCTCATGTCGACTGGCCTGTTGACTGGACTGACTGCTAAGTCGAGATCGTGTGTTCGATTTCCACCCTGGACAAATATTTGTGTGATGAGCACGATCATTTGTTCTATGTGGGCATGATTTATCTATAATATGTACGTATTTAGAAATATATATAAATGTTTATCAGCAGTCTGGTTAAAATAATACAGGCTCTGCTGAGTTTAGGATGAGATGGCCTTGTTTAATAAATTATTACTATTATATTTATTTTATTTATAATAAATTTTCATCATATTATCATACAAAGTCATTAATTTTTTCATTCATGATTTTTGTCATAATTTATTATTGTTCGTTACAGTTTGGCGTAAGCTCAATCTTTAATCGGGATGCTGACTTGACGGGAGTTTCGTCAGATGAAGGATTATTTGTAAAGGAGCTGGTGCAGCACGTGTCAGTGCGTGTTGATGACGCAGATAGCTCTGCCTCTGAGATGTCAGGTGTGACTTGGTTTTGATTCGATTGTGATTTGGTTATCAATTTATCTACTATTTAGATTCTAGTTCCCAGGCACTGCTGGTGTAGTGGTATCATGTAAGATTCCCATTCTTGCGACCCGGGTTCGATTCCCGGGCAGTGCAGTTCTATTTTGATGATATTCATAGGGTTTATGTTTTTTTTTTTAAGATTGAGGGGGTGAAAACTAAATTTTAGTAAAGAACCGTCCGCCCGTCTGTTTTTATTTAGGGGTTATTTGTTCTATACATAAACTAACGCATATATCCCCGAATGGATAAGCAAAGGCGTCCCAAACGCTCCCTTTTTGGGAATCATAATTTAGTCTCACTTATGTAATAGGGAGCAAGCCAAGTAAGACTATATATAACAGTAGATAGTAGGATAGATAGCAGCCCGATCGCTTAGTCGCTTTTTACGACACCCAAGGGAAGAGATGAAATTGACTCCACTAAGAACTACACTAAAATATATTTATTTTTTATGATGTGTGTATATCGAAGTCATTTTGATGTGTATATTTTTTTATTTACAGCTTCCAACACAGTTATGGAACTGTCAAAGACCATGCCATTATCATCAACGAAATCAGTTCAACGTTTTAGTGTTGAACACCCCTTCATTTTTTACATTCTCGACACTCTTGATAACCTGGTCGTCGTAGCTGGCAAAGTAATCGATCCCGAGAAACCTTTCGCTATAGGTGATTCTATTCCAGTTTAAGAAGTACTCTCAACCTTCATCAATTTCCTATGTGGTCTTTATCTTTCCTTTTCAAATTCTGGTGCTTTACGAACAAGCGCATTTTCGTCAGCCCACCCTGTTTTACCCAGCCTATATCTTTCAATTTTAATCGATCGCTCTTTTTACTTTGCTGTGACATTGTACACGTTTTCTAATAAAGGACCAGACGCATTTGATAATGAAAAGTACACAGCCGTAGCGTTTAAATTAGTTTTAATATATTATTTATTTTGAATTAATGTTGTGATATGGTTAAGAATAAATTATTTATGTTAATTGGCCAAACTGTTTTATTTATTGTAATAATAAATAATAAATGAGGGTAGACAGAAATTAAGTTATTGTTACAAATTTGCAACCCGTCATTTATACTAACGGTCACGCAGGTCGTGATCGGACGTGTTATAAATAATTATTTACCGAATTGTTTGTTCCCAATATGGAAGTGAATAAAGAAAATATGTTCAAAACAAAAATACCTCTGCCAATTGGAGCATTACCAGCACTACCAAAACATTTATTATTGGAGAAAAATATCTCACTAAAGCAAGATGGTCCTTCAAGAATACCATTGAAGACACTAGGTAACCAAATTTCTCCAAAAGCAGGACCAAGCGCGGGTTCAAATAAACCAAAATCGTTTATAAATATAAATACAAAACATGTTACTATGAGATCAAAAAGTGAAAATTTAGATTGGAATTACAATGTATTTAAAGATAAAGAAAATATTGCAGAGTCTAGCATTATTTCTTTAAGTGATGACGAAATTTACCTAGATAAAGAAAATCTATATTTCTTTGGAGAGCAGAAAAATGATTTGGGTGAGGTATTCTCTTCTGTAACTCCTAACCTAAAAGATTGTTTGGCACCAAGTCGCGTGAGAAATATAAAGAGAAGTCTTAAGAGACCACACAGTCGGGAACTACAGGGTTTGTCTCCAAAGTTTGATGATAAAGCAAAACGTCGTTTACCATTCACTGAGAGTCTGAAAGAAAGATTACAGTCACCTGATTTTTGTAAGTAATAATTATATTACGATTATTCCTTTTTTATTTTATTAGTAGGAACTTTTTATTAGAAAATTTGGGGTTGCTTCGGTTGCAAGGTATATCAGGTAACGCGTATGGGACACCTACATCATATGATTTTTTATTCATAAGAGATGGAAGATGTTTAAGTGAAAACAATACCAACATTTGATTTAAAAAACCCGTACATTCATATATATATATATAATGACTTTTCTTATGTTTAGGAAGTGTCACGAACTTTCACACAAATTATTTTTAGAACACGAAAGATTTGTGCTAATAATTGATTTTCGTCCAAGTGATTGATTGTAAATGTAGTTATAATTTAACAATGGTGCTTCTGAATATTTGTCACTTAGTTTCCATGTTATATGTAATTATGCCACAAGTATTCTGGATACAAACGGATATAAATATTCACATGAGTCGATTGCATTATAACCTTGTTTAAAACCCCAGCTTGTAGGTTAACGAGTAATCAAATGAGTATGGTAATTATATGTACGTACTCTTAAAACCGGCTATTATCTCATGCTATTTTTCGAGTATTTACAAACGCTGAGAAATCATATGATAGTTTGTTATATAGTTTGGTGAGCCTTATAAGTGGCAGTGTTACAAATGGATAAAATACGCGACGTGGGTAGTAAATAATTTGATTTTTAGGGAAGATATCTTATATGAAGTGCTTGGATCGGGACTACATAACAGAGATTTTTGATTACTTGCTGAGTGTGGAGGCAAAACCACTAGATGTGCCGAAGACTTCAAGCATTACTAGAGCCTGTGTTATAAACTGGCTCATGAGAGTAAATGTGAGTAAAACTTGGGTTTAACGTTTATGCCTACCTACAGACTCCTTTAAGTTATTATTGACGTGATGGCATTGTCATTTTAATTTCATTTAAACAAAAATGATAACGGGAGACCTAGATTTAAATGACTAATCTTAATATAAAAATGTAATATTAGAAATATTTATACTGTCATGTCAATTTAATATTTTTTTAATGACTGTTTAAAGTCGGTTTTTTGTATCGATAATCTCAATAATTTTCGAAATGTTTGAGAATGATTTTACTACTTTCACTGTTACGTGATTAAGAAATAAAGGATATTGCCGCAATTTTGGATTATAATGATTTTAACTTATCAATTTACAGGGCGCAGACGGTAACCCATCAACTATTCAAACGGCTTGCTGGTACCTTGATTCAATTCTAGGTACGGTCCAGGTGCAACTCGACAATTTGCAACTGACTGCTGCTGCCTGTTACTGGATAGCGCAGAAATTCCACGGACCCGTGACCCCTGCAGCTAAACTGGTGAAGTGTGCCAACAAAGCATTTACGGCTGAGAGACTATTGAGTGTTGAGAAAGCTGTACTTAAGAAAATGGTAGGAACTTAATTATTATAATAATAACCTTGTTTCTTTTAGTTAGAATGGACCTGTACGATATTGGCGTATTCAAAACGTATAAATAGATACACATTTATTATATATATTCTACAGAAAGTGTATAGAGTAATACTTTTGAAGTAAACATTAAAACCTCGGTTAGTTAGAGATATGACATACCTACTTTAACTATTAAAATTTCAGATGAAGGAGCATAACTATTACTGTATAAGGTAATCCAGAGGTAATTTAGAAAGGACCTTTTAATATTTTCTTAGGCCTTGATGCCTATGATATCACAAGACGATTACGTTTTCGGAAGTCAAAACGAAAAAGTGGATCATTTATTTCGACTGGCGTGTTTTTATAGGTGGTCAGTGACGCTGGCTGATACGACTTCATTTTAGAACGTCAACTAGCATATTAGCGATTTGGTTTTTACTACTGTAAACTTATGTGTTTTATTGGCAAATAAATAAATAAATAAGCAAAAGGTCGTGGGTTAAATTTTTTTTTTTTTTATATACTATAGGGGGACAGATGAACAGACGGGTCACCTGATGGTAAGTGACAACGCCGTCCATGGACACTTGCAACTCAAGAGTCGCAAGTGCGCTGCCCGCCTTTGAGGATGATGAGGGATGGGGTATGCAGGGAGCGGAAAGAAGAGAGGAGGGATGAGGAGATGGAAAAAAGGAGAAAGGAGATATGGGAGAGAAAAGGGGGGAGGAGGAATTGGGCCTCCGGAAACCTCACTCAATTCGGGGAAATGCAATGCAAGCGTTACTTCACAAACGGTTTTCTGTGAGGCCTTGGTATCGCACCGGTCGAGCCGGCCCATTCGTGCCTAAGCATGGCTCTACCACTGAAAGATTCCCACCCAGGATAAATATTTGTATGATGAGCATGACCACTTGTTCTGTGTCTATGTGTAATTTATTTATTAGATGTGCGAGTATGTATTTATTAATATATAAGTTTGTTTATCAGTAGTCTGGTTACCACAGTTTAAACTTTGCTTAGTTTTAGATCAGACGGCCTGTGTGAGACGCGTTAGGTTATTATTATTTACATATCTTAGAACTGCCAGACGTTTCGACCAGGTTAGGCTGGCTATTAGGTTACAATGCCTCTAATTATATCCACATGAACATGTTTGGAAATTCAAGATGTTTAAACCACGTGATTAAAAATGTTTTTTGTTTTGCATTTAAGTATTTTTTTGCCATCAATTGTACAAATTCTGATTTAAGAATTAATGTAATAAAGAGAGAGAAGAGAATTAATGTAATGACAATATTGTAATGTCTTTTATTTGGACAATAAAGAGTATCTGTCTATCTATTTTTTACAGAGATTTACGCCACAACCAGTAGTGGTGCAAGACTATATAGGCTTCCTCTCTTGGTATTGTGATCAAAATCACGGTGGCGAGATCGAAGTTGCAGCCACTTTCATCAGCATGTGTGGTTTAATGGTTGAGAAAAGTCTTTGCGAAGAATACCCCTCAGTTATAGCTGTAGCTGCTGTTAAGAATGCCTTGTATTTGCTGAGGAAGAAAAATTTTATGTGTCATTTACAGACATGTCGTGTGTAAGTAGCACTCAACAATTATCTATAGCAGGCACCACTCGTCTTTGCATTTATCTGTCTGTACATTCTTGCTAGGCGGATTATTCTATGTCACGCACCATTGAACTGTATATGGGTATAATTTATTAGAGTTGTTTTATATGGTTTCGTTGGTCTAACGATATTTTGCGTAAAAATACGTAAATTAATATAAATAAATATTAATACCTTTTATTTATCTCTGCGTGAAATATGAATTCCGGTTTTATTCATATTCACATTAAGATAAACCTGCACTTTTTTAATTAATCAGTTTATAAGTCCAATAAAAATAATCCTTTTGTTATTAAACTACCCTTCTCACTTTGACTTTATTATGGGACAGGTGGTAAGAATCTAGTAATTTTTAATGACAATTTAGTTATCCCTTTTGTACGTCATCAGCCTTTTTATTTAGTTTCATTATCTAAAATTTGCAATTTGCATTCTGCCAAGTACGGATTTAGCAGGCCTATAATTTCTCTTTACTTTCAGATTCAAGGAAGCAAAGAAGAAATCAACGAATTTGTCGTTTACTTGTTCAGTACTTCGCCGAGCAGTTCGGACGGTCTCTTCTCCGATTTACGAATACAAAACTCCGCTGGAACATTACAGTTTGCCGCCCAGTTATATCGCACAAAGAATCATCACTGCTGTTTCAATAAGTCGACCATAATATATTACAATTACACATTAAATATTACAAAAGATGAAACATAAAAATAAAGCGTTGAGCGATTTTTATTATAAATCTTAATATAAATAATAAAATATGCAGTTTAAATGTTAAATAATTATAAATATATGTAGTCTAAGTTTTTAAAGAATTCGGTTCATCTTCATACATCTAGATTGAACATCAATTTCATTTTTAAGTTTACAAATATTTCTAGAATTGGTTGTACTATATTATATTCAGTTTAACTTAAGGCTTTTTAAGAATAAGAACAAACAAAAGATATTGTAACTGACTAACAAAATACACTTACACGACTGTGACTTGATAAATTTATGACGTATTAGTATAAGTTAAGTAATTTAAAAAAAATGAAATTATTCTGACATATTTGTTCAGACTGACGAAAAAATAAAGCGACTTGACTCGACGTAGGACAGGACATGTTGACTTAATACATATTATAATGAAGAACACAATGGAGACGTCAAACGAAATTTTGTAAGAATACAAATTTCATGGAAATGCGACTTCATTGTATAACATTAATTAAGTGTAAAACAAAAAATGTATTCTGAAATGTCATGATTCTTCTTCTTCACTGAATTGCGCCTAAACGCCATCTTGGTTTTATTTTGCCAGAACAATTGTTATAGAGGACTGTAGTATAATAAATGTTTTGAAGGTTTATTGTCTTTTTTTTCAAATCGACTACATTCTACATTTAACATTTTTTATGCAAATGCGGTCTGACTGATGACCTATGTACCTATTCATAATATTTATAAGTAGAATTACCAGAAAAAAAATAAATTAAGGAAATTTAAAATGACACCAATAGTAGATCTACGATTACAAAATATGTATATTTTGGAAAAGAGTATAAAAAGGAGTAGTATTATAGAATAATACCTAAAGAATACAATGTAAGGAGAAGATCAAAAATGTATAATAATATTTAAATCTGTATATTTGAAGACCATAATAGGGGTCTTCAGTAAGGTCTTCAGATACTTCACTTCCTATTGATGAGTTTGTTTGCCCGATTTCTTCTTATTAGGCTCAACCTGCTTCTGCGAACAAATTTTTCGTCTGCCGTATTACCGGACCGATATAATCTAAAAACCTTTAAGAAAAGTGCGTACTCCTACCTAAAAGGCCGTCAACTCACTTGTGACTCTTGAGTTGCGGGTGTCTATGGGCAGCGGTAGTCACTTACCATCGGGTGACCCGTATGCTCGTTTGCCCCCTATAGCAAAAAAAAAAACAGGTATTAAATTATTCTATCTTTTAATATTAATATCACATTTGACAAGGCAACTTATAGTTGCAGTGACGCTGTGTGTATTGATCTATAATTTAAATAGTTTAAATTTTAAATTAGACAATTTTAAATTAGGCGATATAATAAAATAAAGATAGAATAAAATAATTTGGTTTTAATATGTAACAAATATTTAGAAGCTCCTAATATTATTGTTAACTTATCTGCGTATAAACAAATTGCTATTAATAACTTTTAGGTGCAGAAGGTAGGTGATGTTTTGTGTTCGAATGATGTTTATTCTGTTGTAAATAAGGCAAAGTAAACAGTAATGTTTTCGTAGATAATTTCATGTTAATCATTGACACATTATTTAATTATTGTCTAAGTTCGATATAACTGGTGATTCCCCTTTCCCTATGACCATAATAAGATTATTGGATTTTTTTTATTAGATATAGGAAAGTGATTATGATTATCTGTCTACCATTTCCAAGTTTAACATTTAAATGGCTGCATGGCAGAACGGATTTAGATTAAATTTGGTATGGGGATACATCGAACTTTGGGAAAGGACATAGGCTACTGATCCGGACACTATTATACCTTAATTTTATATTTTAATGTGTGTGCCCAATATTAAAGGTTTTCATTGCTGTATAGATCAAATGATAAAAGGATATTCGGAAATGGAACTGCACAAAGTAATAAAGGGATCAGTCCAAATAAGAAGATCGAGTATGTATGTTTCGAGGGTTGGAAGGAGAAAGAAGTTTAAATACTTATTCAGATAGCAGTTCAAAAGTTTATTATATAAAAGATCTTGCAATCACTGTGGAACTTACTTTCTGCTTTTCTAGGTACAGGGTAGTTAATTGTTAAAAGCTAGGTATAAAAATTATAATAATATACAAAGTAAAGCATCGATAAAGTATTCCTGTTATCTGTTAGATTCTAAAAAAAAAAATAACAAATATTAGATATGTTAGGATGTGTAAGTGACCGTAAAACTGGACTTCGCTTACTCCTTGGCGTCGATATATCAAGTTAAGTCCAATTTCGCGTTCACTTATTATAGGGTAAGTAGTATTATAGGGTAAGGCCAAATTAGCTCCGAAGAAGCTTGGTGTGCTAAATAGATCGAGACAGTATTTCACTACAGCCCACCGCCTGCAACTTTATAAGGCGTAGGTGCACCCCAGTACCAACTTCTCATTCTTCATGTATTCTTGATGTAGCTTCACTTTGCATTCTCAGTGAGTGAGTGTTTAGAGGAATTGTTCGGACTGATATTGTCTGCAGGTTTCCGCCATCAACAACAAAGTTTCCATCCTCAGCTTTTTGACTCCCACAACCAGTTACAATACCTTTGTTTACCGGACGATTATATTTCGATCGAAATGCATTGACCGTGGTGCATAATCACCCCCATACTTACGGTCGGTGTAATTCCATAGAAAGTCGAAGGTAATATGCATAGAAGTCGCGAAAGTTTAAAAATAATTATGACAGATGTTGTTAAAATTCAGCAAACACCTAAATATTTTGAAATATGTATTATGTATATATACATCGTATTAAATCTTTCAATATAATAATTAATGTGGTTTCTTGGTTAACATGAAACAGGTTTTTAAATACTTAATGAATACATTTTAATTGAGTTGTTGATCCGGTTTTGTTAACTATTGGTTTTTACATCATTGAACATTTACCATATGAATTTTTGGTATATATTATCGTATTTTAATTTTCTACATACATGCATACTCACTCATGCATTCCCAGAGGGATTAGACAAAGGCGCATCATTCAGCCACACTTTGCCAACCATAACATTAGTCCCACTTACGAGTAGGGGAAGCCTTTTGCCGTCAACTGGTGCATCACTGTATATGTAATAATAAAGTCGGATAGAGAACAGTCCGATCTCGTAGTCAACTTTGACTACACCCACGGGACGAGATATTCTACTCGGCCGAGAACCACACATGGCTTTGATATTCCATTTCCAAGTAATTAAGTGTATAAGTTAATTACTAGAGTTAATGGTAATTTAACTACCAATTTTTATCTTGTAGAATGGAGCTTTGCTTAGTACATTTTTGTCCCTTTTTACTTTAAGACATACCTATATACTTAGGCGCCTGTATTCCCTAAAGGTAGGCAAAGGTAATTAAATGCACATCTTGTCATCTATAATTTGAAATTTTAAAAAGTACCTGCTATAAAAGTGGTTTGCGCCTTCTTACGTATGCACATACGTAGATAGGACTAAACTATAGTAGCGAATTCATAAAACTTTGTTTACCCATACCCATAGATATTTGGGGCTAGCATAAGAGAGAGAATCCTACTTTTTCTTGATATTATCCTTTTTTTGAATGGACGATTACAATTAAACGTTCTGTTATTTTCATGTTGAAGAAACAACAATATTGCCTTCATTTTTATAAATTTTGCTAAAGATTGTCAAGGATAATGACTTCAAACCGGTTGTGTTGGAAAAACCGATGCTGCGTGTAGGTATTGACCCATGTCTAGTAGAAATGTAACGCTGTGAAAAATAGACCTTATAGCAAAGGTATGCGATTCAAAATTCATTGACGGGAAAAACATTATGATAACTCATTTCTTAATTCTTGTTTACAGTCACTCGTCCATAGACAGTGCTCGGTGCAAATACGTGAACTCTTCTCTGGCGCATATTGATAAAAATTGTGATTTATTAAATATCATCAATGTGTTAATTAATTCTTCAAACGTAATTAAAAGCAATGGTATTAAGATTCAACATAACGTGCAATCGAAAATCAACAAATATGTTATTTAAATGTAAGTAGATACTTTGTTATGTATGTATATATAATTAACTTTGATACGAAATTATCAATGATAGTCTATCCTGAAATAATCTTCGATGTCCAGGATCTTATTCTCTAAGTAATAAAACATTTCTTAAGGATTCTAAGTAAAACAGTCCATATGTTTGAGCAAAATTTCGAAAACCAGCTAGCCGCTGTTATGTTTTTTACAAACCAGTATATACTTTTAGAATTTCAAATATGGATGAAAACATAGAATCTAAATTTGAAATCATTTTTTATCACAAATGAGATTGATAACAACTAATTAGCTAAATACTTTAATTTAATGGTGTCATCGTTAGTTTAATACATATCGCCTCTATGTTAATACAAACACAATACGGAAATATCATACTGTTTTATTCATTAGGTTTTCCTTATTAAAAAACCAAATAAATAAAAGATATTTATTTTTAAAACATGACCTACCTAATTATTAGTAGGTAATTGTTTTAGTGGCCGTTAGGAATGGGTAGACTTGAGTTTATTTTTGATGCACTGCAATTAGCGTGAATATGTTCAAAACTAACGAAATTTCTTTCTCTATCAATCATGATATGTAATTTTCAATTAACATTAATATTAAGTGCTCGTATAAGTATAATACAAATATATACAAAGTGGAATAAGTATTTCAGATAAGATGTTGTATTGATCATAAAAATATTTAACTAAGAATCAACTATACATCTTCTTAGGGGATTTTTAGAAAGGCATTGTCTGCACTCTTTAAACTAGCAACGAGGAAAAAATATGTAATACAACATAGGTAGTAATATACCTTTGCAGTTTTCAAATAGGAAGTCAGCGTCTTTATTAATAAATAATAAAAGTTTCAAAGTGTAGGTAAAGTAACTTAATTTATGCTAGACCATTACAGTGATATAATATGTAAATATATTGACGAATAAAAGTAGCACCAAATGAAAGTTTATAAATAGTATCATAATTTAATGCTTATGTCCTTTCCCAACTTGGGTTTGAAGTATCACCATACCTAATTTAACCCAAATGTAACAAGATGTCTCTAAATTCTAAGTAGAAAACGAAATCTACGACTGAGATCTAACCTGCAACTATGACTTACTTTTAAAACTCTTTCTCTCTTTTTATAGGTCTAACGCTATGTATTATGGTAAATCACGTTCAACCACAGAACACATATTATCCCCAGGATCAAAAGTCAGGTAATATTTTCTTATCTGACAAAATTGGTGAACTGTCCACTCGCTCATTATCTCCTCGAGGTGCTCAAATAGATAAAAATATACTGAAACGAGTTTTTGATAACCCACCAGTCAACAGAAATCCAGTTGAAATAGAAAGAAGTAATGAAATATCTGTAACGAGGACTGTACAACAAAATAATGGCAGAAAATTGGCATACGAAAGATTACCGAATGGAGCTGGAGCAACGCAGCAAAATTCACAAGGACAGATAGTGTTCAGACCAGATGAGTCAACACAACAAATAAACAATGCCGAAAAATTTAACCGTCTCTTATATTCTGTAACAAATGTGGGAATCAATTTATTAAAGGTAAGGTTTTTAAATTTTTGATAATTATTTTTTCTACTACTGTCTAATATAACATAAGTAAAAGTTATCATCATCAACACAGGAATAAAGTTAGAAATTAAATTTCTACGTACTTTTTTTCATGACATAAGGGAATGGGCATAGTCAGGAACACAAAAAAGATAGGTTTAAATATTTTTTTTTGCACGTAATTTATTGCATTTAACAAAAGTGAAAATATAGCACAATGTTTCGACTTGACTTCACAAATCCTTGAAGATTCATCTAAAATTATTTATACAAATAAAAATACTTTTACAAACAGATAATCTAGTGCCTGATTGAAGCTTTTTTTTAAATTAACAAAATTGCGGCCTCAGGATTTTTTCTGATTTCCGGGAAGAAACCAACAGTTAATCGTTTATACAAAATCTAAATTTAGAAAAAAATATCCAATCAGGGACTAGTTTTTATGTTTTCTACAATCATAACAATCTGTATGAAATTTACCGAACGCTTTTCGAGTTACAGTGGTCCTGTCACTTTTACACGTGCAGCATCCGTTTTTACGGTATACCGATGAGAATTAGGCCCAAAATTAGGTCCCAGTGTATTCAATCAATAATTAATTTGTACCTTAATCAAATATACTACCAGTGCAAATACTACAGGCATACCACCAACAAATAATTTTCATCACATTTTCATTTTATTTTTTAAATATATGTATATAGTAGGGTATATATAGGGAATATAAATATATAGGTATAATTATATATACATCAAAGCGGTCAGTCATTAATAACAATAGAACCCAAGAAACGGTTGCTTGCAGCTGCTGCTGGCTACCTGCTCACGGAAATACCGGAACGCCCAAGAACTTTGTTCATTGCTGAATAACTCGAAATGTGTTTGTTGGATTCACTTCAAATTTTCAGAGAATATTTTTGAGATATTATACTTAAAGAAAATGCAAAAAACAAAATCAAGGTTTTGTAAATTCTGACTTTCCCTAACTCCATAACAGATAAATCGATCGCCTCTAAGACGATTTTGAAGTAATTAAAACCCAAACATATTGCATACGTGATTAATACGTACATATTTATTGCTTAAGAACGACATCCGATATGGTCATCCAGATTAATTTTAGCTTTAAAAACGTCACGCAAGGTTATAAGAGTTATCATCACGATAAGCCAAGATACTTACTATTAAACTCGTATTTTTTATTATTATTTCAGATTATCCATTCCATAGCTCCTGGTAACGTAGTGGTTTCACCATACTCTGTTAGTTCTCTTCTTAGTTTGCTACAGCAAGGAGCCTCCGGTTCAACTGAAGAAGAGCTAACTCGAGTTTTGGGTATGACTCCAGAAGCTTTGGCCGCTGCATATTCTAAGATTACTACTGACTACAAAGTAAGAACAGAACAAGAACTTGTCAAAGAATATACCATTTTTTGTAATTTATGCAAATTTACTTCTAACATTCGGTCACAAAAAACAGATTTTGAATTGACATTGACAAAGATTATAAGTACAGCTTACTGATACAATTCTTTAAAGGGCAACAAGAGAATTTGTCCTTTACCTTCCTCCTTTCCTTTCGACACTATTAAACATAAAGCACATAGTTAATGTTTAGACATGTATGTATACATATTGTTTGAACTGATATACGCCAAAACAAATAACAGTGTTACTTAAGTCAATGTCAAGCCAGTTTAATAAATGCTAATTGTAAAGAGTTTTAGCCTTTAAAAAAACTATAAAAATATTATTTTTTTGTTTCCAGAATCGCAATTCCCGCAGTGTTTTGAAACCAGCCAGCAACTTGTTTGTTGGAGAATATTTTAATATTAACAATGATTTCAAGAGAATAGCACAAGAAAATTTCGATAGTGATATAACACATGTTTCTTTTGGAAGACCTGATCTAGCTGCACGTGATATCAACAAATGGGTTGCTTCAAAAACCTTAAATAAGATTGAAAGTATCCTCACTCCAGGTAACTTTAACGAGCTATTCAAAACTCTTACTAACCTATAGAGCTCATACTAGAAAGTAATTATGAAAAAATATGAAGTTATAATATTGATAGTTGCATTCCATCAAGTTAAGATTTTTGGTACTAGTCTGTAGCAGTACACGCAGCTGCAAAGTGCAATGCCAAAAAAAATAACCGTTTTAAAAACACTGTTTAATTCATGGTACTTAAATTGCATAACCATATATGTTTCTACTTCTACGTTACTTACTTTAAGTATGAACTATAAGAATACTGACAATTCATCTTATACTCATTCGTTCGGAGACGACTTCTCAGTCAGTTTCATGACAGTACTACAATGAACGATGTCCTATTAGCTCACGGAATACTTTATTCTAGTTCCATATCAGAAATGAATTCCTAATAGTACTTAGTTCACGACCTACGTAAGCCTAATTGATCTTATATTTACTGATAATACAAGTTATGTTCGTTGTCTCTAAGCCTTGAATCTTGTATAGCTTAGTTTTTTTTTTGAATTAACTGTGTCGCGACTAACCTTTAAACCGGCTGTAATCTTTTGCTGTTCAATGTAATGTTTATAACCTATTTCAGGCATCATTTTTATTTTGTAGATTTTATATAAAATTATTGTCTGTCTGTAATTACAAAAAGAAGTAGCTACAGTCCCTAGCGACGTTAACAAAATTTTCGCTTTTCGTCACTAATATTTTTATAACGCAGTAAATTATAATATAAAGTTACTAAACTTTTAGCTCGAAATAAAAATGGAGACCTAGAAAAAAAAATTCAACTCACTTTAGTTTTTGTTCAAAAACCAAAAAGGAAAATAGTTTTTGAAATAAAATATTATTATTATTTTAAATATTATTTTTACCTTTAAGTACATAGTTATCTTTTTCTTATAAACAGGAAAAGCTCTACGAAACTGAATTCGATATTTTTGTATGCCTCCTTTAGAAATCTACTTATATTATTTTTCAGATGCCCTCGACACTTCTACCCAATTGGTTCTAGTAAATGCAATATACTTCAAAGGGCTTTGGCAATTTCCTTTTAGAGTTGAAGCAACTCGACCATCGGAATTTCATCTAAGTAATGGAGCAACTAAAACAATAGACTTTATGCAAATGAGGCATATGATTAAGACTGGCGTCGATGAAACTACAAAAGCTAAAGTCGTTATTTTGCCTTTCGAGGTGAATAAAGCAAACTTATATTTAACATTACAAAAACAGTAAACTGACTGGCCTGTTGGTCTAGTGGTTAGAGAGCCTGACTGCCGAGCTGGAGGTCGTGGGTTCGATTCCCACACTGGACCACATAATTGGTAGTATGTTAGTGTAGGTGTTCTTTGTGTCTGCTGTTTGTATGTTTGTGCGACACAGGAATAATTCCTAATGCATGTTTTTCTTTTTGAAAAAATAATTAAATTAACTTAAGTCCCTTGTGTCTCAAGGCTAAGGCTAGCTTAAGTTGAAATAGAATTATTCCAAAATTAATTTAATTATTAGAAAACCAAATTTCAAAAAACTCCAGGCATAATGGTATAAGTAAATACTTTTAAAAAGAAAAGGTTTTGACTTGTTACTTAAACAATTCAAACACTTGAAATTCATGGGCTGACTTTTACTCTAACCTTTCGTATTTATAATGTTACTTAGGATAAACACAATGACAATGATGATATTCGAAATACTTACGATTATGACATTTTTATCAATAATCAATTATAGCATTAATCAATGAGGAAACTTTAATATAACGTAATAGGTAAGAATATTTAAGATAATAACTCTATAAACTCTTGTTACAAGGATTTTTACAAAGTTTTGTCTTGGTTATCAAATTCAACGAATGGTCTGTAGCACTTGTTGCAAATAAATGAGTAATAGAGTTTTTCTTTAATTTCAGGGTAACCAGTACTCATTAATGGTAATATTGCCATCGCCATCTGAAGGTATCACAAAGTTCTTAACTAACCTCACAGATGCCCGATTATTGAGTTATCTTAGTTTCCCAGAAGAGGACACAGATTTAGAACTACCAAAATTCGTTGTCAGGGGCGACACAAACCTAGAAAGCGTACTGAGGCATGTAGGTATTACAAGTAATATTTATACCAATATTTTTGGTATTATTTATTTATAAATAATTACAATAAAATAAGTGTTTATGTCTAAACATGTACCATATTCTCCAAAACTAAATATTAACATGAACCAACGGATATAGGAAAGTATCAGAAGAAGTGTAAATTATACAAAACTACAACTGCCTATAACGTAAGATCTAACAGAACCTTAATCCAATAGGTATATAATTGTACTGATAGTAAAGTCTCTGCAAATAAACAGACTGGCCTCTTGGCCTAGTGTTCCTGACTGATGTGGTGGTCGTATGACCAATTTCCACTCAGGAAAAAAGAAATGGACAAATATCTGTCGCGAGTCTGGGTGTTCTTTGTGTCCGTTGTTTGTATGTTTATTTAAGTCCCTAGCGCAACACAGAAATCATTCCTAATGCGGCAGTTGTCTTTTTAAGAATATTATGTAAAGTGTCCTTTTTTTATAATTAGGCATAAAAAATAAAATGTAAATTCTGATACCACGTCTAGAAAATTCCGAAGTTATAAGTTCATTTAAGTTCGTTTACAAATCTACAACTCATACTACATTGACTTTTTCATATTTGTTTTTTTTCAGATGGGCATCACAAATATGTTTAGTCCTTTTGCTGAACTCAATACTTTAGGAACATACCAGGGATACTCGCCACATATATCGTCAGCTGTTCATTCAGCAGTGTTGTCAATAGATGAACAAGGTGGATCAGCAGCAGCCGCCACAGCTTTTGCAGCAGTAGCGTTATCTTATGACGAGCCATCCACATTCTTTAAGGCAGATTCACCTTTCGTTGTAGTTTTATGGGATACTAAGTCCAGTCTACCACTTTTTATTGCAAAAATTGAAGATCCTACACAATAGAACAGAAATTTAAATGATATTATAAGAGTTATAATACTCACCGACAGTTACGAAACCGGTAGCTAGATTATGAAATAAAACACAAAAAAATAATTTTAGTTTTATAAGAATTGGATCTAGTCTAACGTGTACTTAGTTTAAATAAAATAAACTGTATTTTTAACTCAATATATCTACTTACTTTAACTTTAATTTATTTATTTTTTCTTTTTGAACATGTTGATAAACCAATCGTCGGCAAAAATCCTGAATTTTCCTTTGTAATAGGTTTCTACTTCTTGTAAGGTCTTTCCTTCTGTTTCTGGCATAAATAAGTACAAATAAATTGTGCCTATATAAGCGAAAGCGGCATACGTGGCAAAAGCACCTGATAGTTTGAAACTGGTTTCCAAGTTGATCAGAGTTTTGGCTCCAAGGAATGTCACTATGTAGTTCCACGCGGCTCCAATGCCCTGTGACGTGGCGCGACTCCTGAAAATGTATTATTATTATTACTGCAATACTTGCCATCAATTTTTTTACATTTAATTTTTAAATTTAATTAATGTTTATTATATTTTCACCCTTTGAACAATTTAAATTTAACATTAAACTTTTTAGTACTTTTGACAGAAAAGATAGAAAGACATATATTATGACGAACTGAAACGATGTAAGCTATAATTATGAAATGAGTTTTTACAACTATTATTACATAGTGTTCAGTATTATGAACCCATTATTCTTTCAGACTTCGTGACTGACCGAAGCCAATTCATAGGTTTGAAAGGGTATTAATGTTATTTTATGTCTTCAATCAAAAAAGTCTACGTTAAATAATTATGCATACATACATAAATATTTTATGATAGTAAATGGAACTATTTTACTCACCTAAACGGAAATATTTCTCCAAGTAAAATCCAAACGACATTCATGACGGTGAATATTGCTAGGCCATAAAAGAATATCAAAGGAACTACACTTTTCTCTTCTGGATAAGTCTTAGGATCGTAGGAGAATACGTTTGCACCCAGATATAAATAAGCATAGACGCTCAGGCCAGTACAACAGACAGCTGATCCTAACATTGCAGTAATGCCTATTTTCCGTTTTCCGAGAAGTTTAATGCACCCAATTATTACAACACTTCCAACTAGGGTTAAAACGCCAACCATTACCTGCAATTTAAGATAGTGCAAAGTTGTAGATATAAACTCACTCAACACTCTCTGATGACATACGTCACTGGATCAACATTCATCATTCCTATACTACTAATTATGATCTCAACTTTATAAAGTAAAAAACCTTTAGTTTTTTATGTACATCGACGTTCAACAACGACGTTTAATTAAAAACTAACAAATGTTTAAAAACTCGAGTCTAAGGTTGTATTTTTTTTAAATGTAAATATGTCTGTTGCTTATGGCACTTTGTTGTTCCTATACGACTTTCACTCTCAAACTAAATTTAGAAAAAGTTAAGACTAGGTAAACAAATTATCATTTAAAGTCATTAAAATCAAATTATAAGTTCTGGAATATATTAATATATTATAAGTAATGAAGTTTTTTTTTTCAAGAATACTAGCATTGTGGGCCACACACTACTAGTATTCTTGTTATCAACAAATTGCTATTACGCTACCGCCGCTTCAAATGAGTTTCGCTGTTCGTGGATATTAACATTTTTATTTATAGTAGACAAAACCTGAATACTTACGACAATAGTCTTTCCCTCCGTTGCCATACCCATTGCTCCGCACACGTTGACCATGTAAGGTTTGATGGGATATAGACCACTCATGACAAAGAATGTGAAATACAACAGTGTGAAAGATAACGGCCTCAAAGTCTCCTTGCAAAGCATCACAATGTTAAATTTAATGAAGAATCTGGAAAGTAATTATGTAATTTTAACAACTATAAATTGGAATACATAATCGCCACTTATATATCGCCACATATAAATTCCTGGTGAGAGATGATGAGATGAATTAACGAAATGCTATAACGCTATAACTGATTGAAAATTAATGGCAACAATTAGATAATTTTAGGGAGTTATTCACACGTCTCTTTTCTATGTGGCATAGTATTCAGTCAACGGTAGACTAAAAGTCTCCCGTCTGTAATGTGTATAAGCAATCCTACCCTTTCTATTCTCCCTTTCCTGTCAATGTACTCCCTATAATTTCCCCATCAACTTCCCAAAAGTGCCCGGGTGACGGCAACAGGCTTGACTCTATTATGTAAATGGGACTAAATTATAAACGGCAAATTGAGGCAAATTATTGTGGTTAATTACGCTTCTGAATAACTCTTCGGGGATACGGAATGTATGTATGTATTTAAAGTTAACAAACTATTGTTTCCAGATAATAACCTTTTTATAAAGTTTATCGTATTGTGTTTACACTCAATTTCTTCTGGTTTACTATCATTATTTTCCACAAGACATATAATACAGCAGTCTATTGTTTTTGCATATTGGACGAGTTCATTAAATTCATCAGAGACATTTTCTGGGGTAGTCCAACCACGTAGGTAGCAGAGTGCATTAAGAGCATCTTTATTTCTGCCTTGTGATAGCAACCAAACAGGTGTATCTGGTAGCTGAAATATAAATTTATTACAATTTAATTTAATAGTAAAAAAGACGGTCCTCCTTGATAAGGCTCATATGGTATAGAAGTTTTTGTCTCTTTAAGCCTAACCAAAAGAAATAAAAATAAGAAATAGTGTATCCTCCACAACTTATAGTGGGACCTAATTTTTTATATTTATAAATATTTTATGTTATTAAAGACAATTAGTGCATTAAAATTTATTCTACGATGATACAACGGACACGAAGAAATCCTAGACTCGGGACAACAATTTGTAGATAACACAAACTTAATTTATAAAGCAGTAAATTCCGAAAAAAAAAAGAAGTGTAGCCAGTTTCTCAGAATCAAGTATGTGAAAATAGTTGGGCTGCCATAAACAATATATACGGACAACTGATGACTTGGTTCCGACGATAATTTTAACAATCTGCTCTTTGAATTACGAGCTTAGATAAGAAAGAAAGAAAGATAATTATTTTGTACTCATACAAGGCAAGGATAACAAATTCATCAAACATCAGTGCTAACAAGTATGTACCACTGTATGATACAAAAATGGCCGTTAGCTCAGCTTTGTGCTACCTCGTAAAAAGCAGCGCTGGTATTATGCTACCACATAGTGAATATCACTGACAGAGAGCCATCTTTGGTATATATATATATAAAAGTGAGTGAGAGAGAAAGAGTACCGACATAGAGTATAATTCATAACCAACTTAATCAAAGCTTACTAAAGTACGGGTTGTGTAAATTACATTATTATGTAATAATGAAACTTAAGTTCTAGCGTGTTCGTGTTGTACAAGCAGGTTGTACGCAAGTTCTGTATTGTGTAGTTTTCATTACCGCCACTAGATGGCGCTGTTCAATTTATATGCAGGCTATCGAAATGTTCGAAAGATTTAATAACAAACTATTTAACCCACTATTTACTTTAAACACTTACACTGTTTACGCTTGAATCCCTGAACAAAGGAAATGTTCACGTGTTATGCACAGAGACTAAACAAAACGTCATGTAATTCCTATATTTTAATGCCCCGTACAATAAATGTAAAATCTAAATTAAGACCTAAGTAAACTTACTAACTTTTACTAATGAAGGTAAATGTTTTTAATTATCCAAATGTAACCTTGGTATCCAGTGTTTACTAAGTCTTTTTTTAAATAGATAACTACCACAAAACAGAATCCCCCGTGTGGGAATCGAACCCACAACCTCCGGCTCAGCAGTCAGGGTCACTAACCACTACGCCAACAGTCCTGTCATTAGTAGTACCTTTATTTACTTAAGGCAGTACTGTGTAGTCGACCTAGACCTACCTCTGCAATCAATTACAAACCTTCGTGGTTGTTTAAATGCTTCAATAGAAAAAATATTCTTCAAATCTTGGAATAATGGATAATGAATAAAAAAAAGGTAGTAATGTGTAACTATCGTTATTAATGTTCTTTGAAAAATATGCTGAAAGCTCTTTGGTATAAATGATAGAATACTTACCACAAGTGATGCTAACACCATACTTATAACCGGTATAGAGAGACAAATGAGAGCTGCCTCTCGCCAATTTACAACTGCCCCTAATGTATACATTGCTGATATACCGATGGACAAGAACAGTTGAGTTATTGTGCATAAAGCTCCACGGATTGATGCTTCGCTGCAAATTGAAATTGAGATTCTTAAAAGCAGTCAATATAGCAATTCAATGGATGTGTAAAATGATATTATTTATCTACATTATTAGAATTTAGGGAATCGTTATTTAAAAAAATAATAAAAATTTAGTCTACCCGTATAATTTATGAGTAAATAGTATCATATAACACTACGAGTAGTCATTAATTAACCAACTTAAGTTGAAATACACATAAATTTATAATACGCACCTGATTTCACTAACATAAGAGAAGATGGGTGCTTCCATAAAACCTGTTCCTAGGCCCAAGAGACCATTTGCTATGAATAACGAAGGCAGATTCCACGAAAAATACATAAGTATCCATGCTATAACGTGAGGAATGTTAACCAAAAATGTGGCTTTCTTCCTGCCAAAGTAGTCTACCACAGGTCCTGATGCTAATGCACCGAAAGGCTGTGTTAAGAACGGAAGACTCCCTGGAAAATTATAATCATGTTTTATTTTTGTTTACTGCGTGCTAGCGTTAACTATATATTCTTCATTAATGAGACTTAAACAACCTAATATTATTTATGTCGTGTTGCGATAGTTTTTACTATATTTCATTTCTTTATTTAACAATCAATCCACATATACATATATGAGTCCTATGAGACCAAGGTTATAAGATGTTTAAAATTATTAAAATAAACGAATCTAGCAAAAACTAGCTACAATATTTGTTATATTATCGTCCCAAGTTAAAATATACATACATATATCAAATTTATAATATCATAAATGACTTATAGTACCTACCAAACCATGACGCCTGGTTGTCGGTTAGGGAAAGGCCCTCGGCCGCGTTAAGAAGACTTGGTACTGCGATGGTGACGAAACTGACGGATAAACCTATGTCCATCAAAAGAAGGTTTGGAACCATGCTTGCCAAAAACTGAAAAGAATTGTCTGTGTAAATGGTAAAAACAGTGAATGTTGGAAAACAGTGGTAATTAAATATTACAAACTTTTTAACAAAGCATTAGTTTTGACCGAAACGATATGTATCCACGCAATCTATGTGTGGCACGGTCTTACATGTCATGAATTAGAGTCCACTTCTTAACTCTCAATCTTCAAAAAATAATTAGAATATCTTTATTCTTTCTATATACACTCCGTCCTTGCATGTCCACGTTTCATGCAAAGTATACCCCTATTGTTGCTTTAAAGTACTTTTGTTTATAATTTTATCATTTATTATATGTTTTTAATAATTTATAAATTCTTGTCAATAATTTGATCATTTCTATAATATTTTCAACTGTTATACTGCTGTCTATTAACGCCCCGGCGTTGGCGTTAGTAATATATTAATCATGATTAATAGGTTACTAACGCCAAAGAAAAGCTTTTGTCATTGTAACCAAATAAACTAAAACTAATTTAAATGGTTGAAACCCTGTTGAAACTTTTAACCAAACAAGAGGAAACTAAAAAAAAACAATTGTTACGGTCATAAGACATGCATAAACTTGTGCTTTAATTCGGTCATCCTAAGAGAAAAATGCTATGCTCATTTGCACGTTACGACCAATATTATTTCCTTTAAAAAGACTCAATGCCATTTTATATAGTATTTCTAAATAAACCGATTATATCAGCTACTTAATTAATCCTTAACTTTTTACTATTAGTGAAATACAAGTCATTGCGATTTAATGTATAATAAAATGATAATTTACAACAAGTTAATTCTGACAAGTTAATTCTGACAAAAACGTGTGATGTTTATGAACCGTGATTTAAAAAAATACAGTCTGTACAATAGTATGACGACGATTAGCAGCAGTCAAAGGTATACATTTATAAGGAAAAAGCAAACCATATCACTGTGTAAGACTTCTGCCTGATCATTTTGACAAAGTAAACATACAAAAGATCTGTAAGATAGTTGATAGTTGCTAATCTCATTCTTCAAAATAGCCCTAGTAAATTTAACAAGGCATCTATTACTTTGTTAATAATATCGATATCACACATATTTATCATGTTATTATTTATATTACTACACGTAGCAACTAAACATGTTGACTACTTAGCAACAATTACAAAAAACTTCCTTTCGCACATGCTCTGATTTTAAAACAACTGGAAAATGCCCGGCATGAAAATGATTGACTTTTTTATCAATGAATGCAAATTTATGTGGTTGACCTGCTCAATTTTGCTTAACCTCGATGATTGATTGCTCTGCGTAGTTGCGTCATTCTTAAATCAATAAACTGTTTCCTGTCAATTAATTCAGTATACCTTAGGAACAGTTTACTGGAGAAAAAGAATTTATAAAATTAAGATAACTGCTTCTAAACTACATATTTTTTGTAAGTGTGTGTCTGTAGGTGTTTCATTATTCACAGTTTTTTTTTAATGTATAAAAACTCTTTGTCTTTTTCTTAATGGAGACTCAACGTGATTCTTATAGGAATCACGTGTCTTTTACGGCTTATTTAGTTTTGCAAGATAAATTACCTGTGAGAGACATGAATATTCATGTCGACTATCTATATGTATATATTAACTAAGTGTATTTAACTTTTGTTATTAATTTTTATGTATGTATATATATATATATGTGTGTTTTTTTTTATACCATAGGGGGACAGACGAATAGACGGGCCCCTGATGGTAAGTGACAACTGCCGTCCACTTGCAACTCTTGTCGTATGGGGGATGCGGGGAGGGGAAAAAAGAGAGGGGGGATGAAGGGGTGTTAAAAGAGGAGAGGGAGGATGAGGAGAGAGGAAAGAGGAGAGGAGGAGTTGGGCCTCCGGAAACCTCACTCATTTCGGGGAAGTGCAACGCAAACGTTACTTCACAACCGGTTTTCTGTGAGGCCGTGGTATTGCACCGGTCGAGCCCATTTCGTGCCTAAGCATGGCTCTGCCACTGTCAAAAATGTATATGAAATTCGGTCAAACTAATTTTTTTTTAGCTATTTATTTTGTGCAGCAGTAATAGTTTAGTCAAAGGGACATTACATTGTAAGTAAAACACGTCTCGTCATTTATTAGGTTGGCAACTAATAAACCCGCCATCTTTGTACACAAATTTATTTATTTTTTAAGTATACAAAATCAAATTATTTCTCAACTATATAAGCACCGTCGTTTTCTATCACCTGTCGCCAACGCGCTGGCAGAGACATAATGCCTTCCTCGTAGAAGTTTTTAGGCTTTTGATCAAAAGAGGCGGTAAGGTCACGTTTAAGCTGGTCTTCATTTTTATTTTTTTTATCTGCTAAGTAGTGCACAAGAGAACGAAATAGATGATAATCTAAGGCCATAATGTCTGGAGAGGACGGTGGGTGAGGAAGGACAGCCCATCCAAGCGAAAGTAACTTTTCACGAGTCGCTAATGCTACATGTGGTCGAGCATTATCGTGCAAAAAGTATACTTTATTTTGATTTTTCGGTAATCTCGCTGCTACTTTATCCAGTTGGTCACAATAAATATTTGCCGTGATTGTAGTATTAGATGGCAACAGCTCCCAGTATACAATTTCATTTATTCCCCACCACACACTTAAAAGAACTTTTTTACTCGTGTCAGATTTTGGCGTCGGTACTCCTGCTTCTCCAGGTCCAAGCCACTGGCGCTTACGCGAAAAATTTATGTACATAACCCAATCCAATTTTCATCCCCCGTAATTACATCTCTCAGCCACGCATTGGTACGATGATAACTGAGTAGTTCCATGCACACGTTAGCTCTCTTCTGAAGTTGAAATGGCGTCAACTCATGTGGCAACCAAACTGAATATGTCCAGGTCTTTTCTAAAGCGTGGAGTTGTTTTTCTACTGCAGTATGAGAACACTGAAGCTGCTCTGCCAGACCATCCCTCTTCCACCATCTTCTGAACCAATGTTTGTTGGTATCGTAAGAGAGCACGCCTTCGCCCATCGTTGCACATATATTGCGCACTGCTTCAGTCGCTTTTCGACCTAAGCGAAATTCGTGAAGTAAAAGCAGCCGAAGTACGAGAAATATTTATAATTTACTGTAGGTTTACTATTCGAGATCCAATTGTAAACTGACCTGACATACAACTCTTGCTTTATTTATATACTACTCCAAGAAATTCGAGATAGCTCTATAACGTTTTAGAAACTGATCGAAAAAAGTGGCGGGTTTATTAGTTGCCAACCTAATATATTAACAGACTTATTTGTCTCTTAATGGCAGCGAGTAGGTGTTCCCGTCATAGTAGCCCTTCAGTCACAAGATGTTTATGATATTTTGGTACGCGACTCTGGCTCGGTATCCCGTACCCTGAGTTACTCTTTCTACTCATTTTCCTTCTATAAATCTCCCTTTTGTCCATGAAGGATTTCACTCTAGGAAGGTGTCGTCAAGTCATCAGTTTTTTTATTAATTAATTTATTAAAAGTTTTGTAACAATGATTTGCATAATTTTATAGATATTGCGTGTACGGCAGACATTTCAGTAGAACATAAATCTTACATGCTGGATTTGGATGCTTATGGTAGTTAAACTTGTGTAGTAAGTAATCCACTAATTGTATTACAGTTAAGGAGACGTGTACATCCGATTTACAAATTGTACAGTAAGTTAGCAACTTATATTATCAATCAAACTATGATTGAATGGTTAAAAAAGATAAGAAAATAAGTCATTACTGGTAGGCTTTATTTGTGTGTGCCTAATAATTACTATTGTAACCTCCATCAGACATTAAAATCACAATGAAATCAAATCGAGTAATAATTAAAAGCACGAGGCAACACACCAAACAATGTATCACTTAATGATGAACTAACTAGACAAAGCAGGCAAAATCACGTGTTATAAAGCATAGCAGTTATATTTGATCACAATGAATTTACAAGCACATGATTTAGCTCATTAAAATCTGACTATTATAAATGACTGTTGACCGGGACGTCGTTTGCATAGAACTTTATTTTTATTTTTATTTAAAACTCTTCCTGCATAATACAACGCACGAGGCGGACTTAATGCCACATGGCATTATCTACCAGTAAACCTTTGGGTGGTTCAGTGAGGGACATGGCAGGTGTATAAAGATGAAATATTAAGAAACAAAAGAAAACATTATATTCACATACAAATGCATAAATATATACAAATATACTACATACATACAATATACATAAATATTACTAAATACACATCACCAATACATACACATAAATACGATATAGTTTTAGTCATGGGGGTTTCCCAGTCAACTGTCTCAAATAGAATTCACGGACTTTAACTTTAAACGTGTCGCGGTTGGTGATCATCCTAATCTCAGGAGGGAGCGCGTTCCAAAATAAAATGGATTGGACAGCAAAAGAAGAATGAACGAGAGAAGAGGTGTGAGTAGGGCATAGGAGTAACAAATTATTTGTGGAGCGGAGATCATTCGGAATTAAAGTAGTTTGCGGAGAGAAATGATTTATTAACAATTACTTTTTATTCAATCACCGTTGTCATCATTTTGGATACACCAATTGCCCAGAATTAAATGATAACAAAAAATCTTAGACACTTTTTTTTTACTAAAGTGACGCGTTGCCACAAACTGTATAAGATTTTTTCAGACATATGTAGACCGATTCTTCTGGTCGAGGTTCAGGTATGCGACCCTAACCTGCTCAAGTTATTGCTTATACTCCTCAATTTATCTTTAAAAGCAATGTCCATTTCCTTCAGGCAAGCAAGGAGGAAGGAAAGAAATGGCCTTTCCTTCTCAACTATAGACTAGACTCAGATACCTTATTAAATAATTGATCTGCTTATTATGAATTCTAAATTATTTATTCTACACAATTTATTTATTATTGATGAATCACTAAGTTACAATTATAATATTTCCTGGTTTCATTTTGTATATACTAAAATATGTCTTATTGTTGTGTACCTACATGATAGATTCATATCTAATGGATTTCAATTAAACATGTTTTATTCCTTGTTTTCTTTTTGCTTTTGAGATTGTATTTTTTTTTATTATGTAATTCACAGTTTTAACATAAAACACTCTTAATTTGTCCACTTTTAATTCCCAAAGACACTAATATAAACTTCAAAATGTGGGTGTTTAATACACTTCTGCTTACCGTAATATATTTAGCGACCTATTTGTACATTATTAAAAAAGGTAAAATATATGTGTATTTTTATATTTATTTATTTATTTATTGTTGTACTCAGGCTTAATTTGAAGGTGTTTTTGAAAGTTTAACTACATTTAATAATAATTTATATGTGGAATTTTGTTCGATAACTTGTTTCCGTCTTGTAGAAATCTTGGGATTTTTGATAAAAAAAATGAGACAAATAGTTTTGACAGTCTTAAAAACAAAACATGTGAAAATCTGAGGGTGCCATTTCGGGACAATGGCGGATGCATTGTTTTTCTAAAAGGCCGGCAACGCACTTGTGACTTTTGAGTTGTGGGTGTCCATGGGCGATGGTAGTCTCTTACCATCAGGTGACCCGTCTGCTCGTTTGCCCCCTATCGCATAAAAAAAGAAAAAAACAACTCTGGCCGTTTTTTCTCCATTTCTTGCTTGAGTCTAATTAGTATTAGCAGTAGCAATGATTGCCTGGCGGTAAAGCTCATAATGAACGATGCCCTTTAAATCCCACCATATTTTGTCAAACATCATCACCTTAATACGGGTTTTTCTACAATCTGGGGAGCTTGAATACCCTTTGACCATGATCTTTTATGCACGTTCTTGTCGTAGGTAATCCAATTTTAATTTCCAGTGATTAATCTTTTCAAAAATAGTTAGATTTCATTACGTTTCCATAGGGAATAACAAATGAGTTCACATTCTTAAGGTTTCTTGCAGTGAGCTCGTGTGGTACCTACCCAAATATCGAGTTTTTTGTGTAGCTTGACTTTTTCAAATGGGTCAAAACTGTTTTATGGTACAAAAACAAAACCTTTGAACAGTACCTAATCAATTTAAAGGTATATAGGCACTTCTAATGTCTAGGGCTCAAAATGATATATGTACATCTATCATGTTACGTTAGAGTTCCAACATAATCCGTAGTACTTTAAAACTTAAATATCACTGGTATGTTTCAAATAATGTTACGTTATTATTTCACAAATTTGGTTTTATTGTTCATTTAGCAGAATATTACAGTATGCTACTTAGTAATGTAAACAGCTACACCACACAAGGAAGCCATGAAATTTAGCCTTGAAAAACATTGTATTTTATGTGTCAAGTTTGTTTTACTAAATTGTAGTGAAGTCACTTTTCACACAAAGATATATTAAACGAGATACCAAAATTTCAAATACAAACCATTGTCACTACAAGGTAAATGAGCAGCTCAATACCTACATATATATTTGTGCGTACTTGGTTTATATAAACTACGCGTTTTAGTTCATATTTAAGTTGGTTTCCCAATTCTTTTAGTTGAAATAAAAACTAAAGCAATTGTCTGTCCTCTAAGTAAATTATGGTGGACTTAAAAATTTGTGCTTTTTTTTTATATGTGGACATGCGAACTGATTGGTCAAGTCAGGTCTGATCATTTCTCACCGGTTTATTGAAGGGAATAAAAAGTAATAGTTACGATGACCATTTTCATTCTTAGATCAAAATGTACATACTGCCTATAGCGAAGCTAATCATTTCACCTACAGGATGTCAACTTCTGGACTTAGGCCTCTCTCAATAACTTCCAAGGGTACCTAGTGGAAGTGGCCTGCAACAACTGACGTCCTGCGGTCTTTAAAATCTCAACCGTCCACTATGACTTGTTAAATTACTACACTTGTTTAATTAAAGAAAGTTAAACTCACTTGTGCTCCAATAGATCGTATTCTGCTGACCGGCAGGTTTAATTGTTGTAATTCAGCTATCTTATACACCATTTTGATTTTCTTTCTTACTGTTATTATTAATAGATATCACTAGTTATACATAAATAAACAATAATTCAGTCTTACTTTAAATTATATAAATTAAAGATATGTTTTTTTACTGATTTTACACTTTATTTTCTGATCAAAGGTAATGAATTAGTGATGGACATTTTGTCTAGGCGGTGGTTTCTTTTAAAGACAGCCACGCCAGTACCGTCCTACCCAAGCAACTAACATGTGGAGGAATGATTAGTAGACAGTGGCGATCGTCTCTTTAAATGTAATAATCTCTAACCTTATTTAAATGTGACATGGCAGTAATAAATGATCGTATCTTTCCACAAGAGCACGGCGCAACGGAATATTTGCTCAATTTGCTAGCCGACCGGGATATGACTTCATTTAACAGAAGTTCAATTCATCAAGTGTTCGAAATAAAATATTTATTAGTATTTACCGAGAAGTTTACGAATGTTTTTATTTTGTTAAGGTACATACGAATGTTAAGGTATCCGACGCGCTAAAGATACCAGCTGTGTTTAAAGCGGTCGTAAATAAATGGTAAATGTGACTGTTTACTTGTCCATAATTACAAAAAAATACGATTATAAAAAAAAAATAACCGAAATTAAGCTGTGCTATGTAATTAAGCTGTAGCTGTATGCATTTTAACGTGTGTAGTGAACACATTTTCATAAAAGGTCACTTCAACTCTACTGCAGCTACCTTCAGTCCAGGTAAACTTTTTTAAAATAATCAATTACATTTTGAAAAAAATTAAAGCTACATCTATTACTAAGGATGCATTTTCTCAAATAATAAGTACAAGTAAAGTATGTTGTCGTAAAAGACGATTAGTATAAAAGTAAGTGTGAGTAGTAAGTGTCAACAATATATTTACAACGCCCGGTGAACGGCAATAGATTTGCCCCTATTTATCGCGTATATTTGATACTTATCCATTCAGGGTAGTATGTACTATGTGGTATATTATGTATCGAAATATGTCTCGATAATGGTACACTTACTAAATGACGACATTTGCTCTTGCTCGCCTTAGAAAACAAATTGATCCTAACCTGAACCTTTCATACATACCCACCGGTGTCGGGTGTTTCTAACCTACTTTTTAAACTACTTTTTCTTCAGGTCATTACCAATTTGATCTGAATACATTAAACTGACACACCTTCAATTAAATGAGATAAAGAAAAAACAGGCATATAAGTATTCTCAATCTATTGGCTATAGACTGCAACCAAATTTGAGAGTTGAACCGTACTAAAACTTTCCCTCACGACTGTAATCCTTTCTAGATAAGATGCGGAACGATATCTCTTTGTAACTATTTGCTTATTGAGAAAACCAATGACTAAAGCACTGTATGAATTCATGAGTTGAAATAGTCATGAAGATTGTACATTTCCACAATATACAATAAAATATATAGACACACTGAAGTTATTATATTCTCACAACAATGTTGATTTATTTCACTTCGTTACATGAACAATTGTATATTGATTTATAAATAGATTTATGGTAATATGATCAATGGATTATTTTCAAAATTAATTGTGAATACGGTAATGGACTGTCAAGGGACCTGAAATTGCAACTTGCGACCTGAAATTACCACTCGAAATCCACATTGCCTACCGTACACGAAAAACTAATTAGGCTGGTCTAGGGGTACCGGATCGGGCTGCCAGCTACCCTAGCAGCAACAGTATTCTACGTGGGTCATTCTACTCTGGAGGGGGCAAGGCTCCCCGCTTTCACCGGTGTGGTCTCCTGATGGTCAGGCCAGGTCATGTCACGTCTTTAGGGGTTCTCAGAAGTTTATTTGCTCTGCAATAGACCACTCGTGACATAACAACGTGTGGTTTTAGTCGGTTCGAGTCCAACTTTTTTTTTTTTTTTATACCATAGGGGGACAGGCGAACAGACGGGTCACCTGATGGTAAGTGACACCGCCGTCCATGGACACTTGCAATTCAAGAGTCCCAAGTGCGCTGCCCGCCTTTGAGGGTGATGAGGGATGGGGGATGCAGGGAGCGGAAAGAAGAGAGGAGGGATGAGGAGATGGAAAAAAGGAGAACGGAGATATGGGAGAGAAAAGGGGGGAGGAGGATTTGGGCCTCCGGAAACCTCACTCAATTCGGGAAAATGCAACGCAAGCGTTACTTCACAACCGGTTTTCTGTGAGGCCGTGGTATCGCACCGGTCGAGCCGGCCCATTCGTGCCTAAGCATGGCTCTACCACTAAAAAACTTAACTTACCTTAACTTAAAACGAAAAACTTACCACTTCACTGTCAGCTCCAGTAGGGTGATGACCCGTCTGGATCTCCATACGACAAAAAAAGGTTTATGTAAAGATGGTACTCTATCCATGAGGTGATCAAACCCACAACACTCGGCGTGGCAGTCGTTCAAACAAACAATACTAAGATTAAAAACAGTTTAACTTTATTTTTTAGTATAGATTATTTTTTTTCTGTGAGATAGTTGAGCTTCTTTTTAAACGAAAAATCTCTCCTCCTCTCGCTCCTTTTGAAATTCGTTTGCGAGAAATGTTATCTAGACCAAATGTTATAAGTTTGTTGGGTCAGTCTTGTTAACAAATATTTCAGTCATAATTATAGAGATATCAAGGTTAAAATATAGAAATAGTTTAAAAGCGAATAAAATATATTTTTTCTTTTCTTATTCTTTTTTAATGCAAGCTTTGAGTATAACCAAGTAATAATTGTACACTTACAGAAGATTCACTCAGCAAAATCATTTAAATAAATAACTACTCTTCCACGACCCAATTAAGTGCAATTTAGGTTGCACAGTGATGATAACAGTACCTTTGATAGCCTTTATAGAACAAATAACTATGATGCAGCTATATTTATTAGAGAATCCTTATTTTATTGGAAAGAAATACTTGGCAGAGAGAATAAGAGAGAAAGAATAAAACACAACGTCGTTGTCAGGTTTTAATAAATAATTGTCTTTAAAACAGTCAAAAATGAAACTTAACATAAATACACTCATGAATATCGCTGAAAAATTATGTTTTTATTTTTTAATTACTTACAACTGTCACATCATAAATTTTTATTCAAATCAGCAATATTTTTATAACAGTATATTGTATAATATCATATTTGATCAGTTTTTTCTTTTCTTTTTCTAAATTTATTAATGAACCAATCATCGGCAAATATCATAAACTTACCTTTATAATACGTTTCTATTTCTGTTAAAGGTTTTCCTTCCGTTTCGGGCATTAAAAAATACAAAAAAAATGTGCCAAGATAAGCAAATATGGCGTATGTAATAAAAACACCGCTTAATCTGAAGCGTATTTCTAAGTCTATAAGTGTCTTAGCCCCAACGAATGTGACCAAGTAGTTCCAAGCCGCAGCAATCCCCTGGCAGGTAGCTCGGCTCCTGATAAAGTATGTATAAAGTGTGATTGCTATGGAATCGGACTTAGTGCACTGTCAACGTGAACCAACTTGTAACGCAAGCATTCAACATAGGTGGAGGGAAACACAAGTAGATTTATGCAATATAGTAAAAAACAAACGTTACCGCTATTGTAAAAGATTTGGATATAAGAGGTATCAGTTTGAATGCATACATAATCCTCAATAAAATTAGTTTATATATATACTTTTAATCTAAAGTAGCGGCTGTATCGCAAAAAAAATAAATCAGAAAAAACAGTCTCACATTAAATTTTCGGCAGAAAAGTAGTGTTTTTTCTTATTTATTAACTTGTGTATTACTTTATTTTTTCTTTAAAAGTATCTTTTTTAGTAGACAATTCTACTAACTAAATAGATTTATTTTTGTAATTTTATTTGTACTTCATACTAACCTGAATGGAAAAACTTCTCCAAGCAAATTCCAGGACACGTTCATGCCACTAAAGATTGTAAGTCCGTAGAAGAAAATCAATGGTACTACACTTTTCTTTGGGAAGCTTTTTGGGTCGTACGAGAAGACGTTTTCATCTAAATGTGTGTAAGCGTAGAAAGCAAGGCCCGTACAACAAATGGCCGTACCGAACATGGCAGATATGCCAATTTTGCGTTTACCGAGGACCTTGATGAAACTGATGAGTAAAATACTTCCCAAGAATGTTAATACGCCCACCATTATCTGCAACATATTTATAAAATAGTCTATTTACTTTGCATTTATAAAGTTGCCTTGCCTACCTTGACCCACTTGCGTAAATAAGTAGTAATATCGGCTCTACTGCCGGAGCAGCATATTATTGTATCCTTAGCAAAGTGTATGCATAATTTTACAATGGTCGGTTCAGTAGGTCTAGATGTAAAGGAACAACCCACAAACACGTTATTTTATTTCTAATCTATCTTACTCCTATTATAAACTATAATTCGAAATATAAATAATAAAAATATAAATGAAAAATTATGGATCTGTATAAATTTTGGAACAGTGATTGATTATAGTCTGGAATAGCACATAAGCTACTTTTATCCAGAAAAAATGTGGTTCATAATTTCAAGCCAACGAAGACACGGACAAAAGCTAGAATAGTAGATATATCTTATGTCTTCGTTGATATATCATATATATGAGATGAGATAGGTTTCCGCAAATTTAATGTTTTTATCATTTCAAATTTGAAGATGTTGTTCTAAAAATATAATATGAATGCCTATGAAATATATCATAGCAATAGTATACGCGATGCAACATTTACATCTTATAATATCATCGTATCAATCAAATCAAATCAAAATCATTCATTTCAATTAAACTTATCATAGGTATTAATGAAATGTTAAGAGAAGAAGTCAGTTAGACTAAGTCAGTCGTGAAACTACTTGCCTGTTCAAATACGTAGATTCTAAAGAGAAGAACAGGCAAATATTTTACACAATTGTCTTGTAACAGTTAATAAGTTCATATATATAAAATGTGAAGTCATTGAAATATATCATTCTGAAATAATATTAATAACAACTACTACTGCATATATGTATATATTTGTAATTTGTTTTAGGTAGATGTTTAATTACGTACCTACCGCTCCCTGTTGTAGTCTCAAATATGTGTAAAACCCTGTTGCTGTTGTTTAATACTCCTGACTTTTAATAACTTCAATAACTTTAATTACATAAATAACTACCAACTTTTTGCTAAGCGCATACTGTCAGATTACACGATGAAGTTTTATATTTAAAAAAAGGTTTACTTATGGCTGGGAAGATCGTGATTTTTAGGATCATCTAGGCAGTTTCACATTCTCACTAGCTGGCGTTTCTAAAAGCCGATCTCAAGATGAGTTTTCAAATTTTCACATGTATGTATATATAAGTTAGTTGCTAACGTTAACGTTCATTGCGATATAAGTAATGTAATGTAATAAACATCACATTTAAACTTACGTACCTACGATACTTGCCAGTATTAGAACTAAACAATAAAGTCTATATTCAATTCTACTCTGTCACTTTTTTGTTTCGAACAATGACATTGACAATTTGAAGAAGTCAGTTACATAAATGTTTGATAACACTTATGTAACTGACTTCTTCAAATTATGCGTATAATCATTTACATTCAATTTTGTTATTTATCTTATTTATGGTGACGTTAAATTTCATCGATTCATTGTACTTGTAAACGTTATCAGTACTTACTACAATTGTATTAATGTTTTCGGCCATGCCCATTGCTTCGCATATATTCACCATATACGGCTTGATGGGGTACAAACCACTCATGACAAAGAACGAGAAGTAGGATAGGCAAAAGAACAATGGTCTTAACGTCTCTTTACACAGCATTACTATTTTAAAGTTTAAAAAAGACCTGTGAAGAAAAATGCACGGATATTACGCTGCTGATTTGATGATGATGAAGATGCAGACATTTTTATTTATTGCTGACAATATATCTAAATTGACATAATTACAAGTATCGTCAATATCTAATAAGGAATTGTTGAACAACAGAGGGAATAACACTTTGGGCAATACATATCCAACACAAATTTGTAGCATCAGGAAACCATATAATAGAAATTTGAAATTATAAAGATAAGTTCCGACGCCGACGCGACGGAGTGGTTTATTGAAAACATTACAGAAAATTACAATACCAAATGAGTTGGCATTATTAGCATTACTCAGTAAATAGTAAAAAAGTTTTCAGGTTCATTTAATTTACAGTCACTTGGTGACAAGTTAATTAAGTCATCATAATCACTTACCTCTTAATGGCATTCATTTTACTGTGTTCACACTCAGTGTCTGGTTTCTCCTGAATTACAGCACTTTGTTCTTTCTTACATATAACGCAACAGTTTAAAGTTTTCGAATAGTTAACCAATTCTTGGAACTCTTCTCTGACATTTTCCGGCGTAGTCCATCCTCGAAGATAGCAAAGGGACTTCAAAGCTTCTCTCTCTTTCCCTTGAGACAAGAGCCATACTGGAGTATCTGGTACCTGTTGAAAACAGTTGCTGTTAGCATTTTTCAAGTACTGTCTGAGATATATATATACTACTAACTACTATAATGAATTCCATTTTTATTTTTTGTTTTACTTCTGGTTAGGTTAAATGTGTTATTGAATGGCATTTTTGTATTAATCTATAAAAAAGTTACTGACCACAAGTATTGCTAAAAACATCGTAGTAATAGGAGCGCAGAGACAAATTAGAGCGGCTACTCTCCAGCTTACAACAGCTCCGATAGCATACAATCCAGTTACGCCAATCGACAAAAAGACTTGAGTTATCGTACATAGGGTTCCACGGATCGCTGCATCGCTAAAACGTATTATTAAAAGTAATATAACTCTGTAGCTATACTAAAATGTAATAAATTTGTAGGTTTTATTTATATTATTCTTATTTCATTTCATTTATTTAAGTCATAACAGGATCCAGGACTCCAAAACAGGATCAGAAATAATGGGCTTTAATGCATGGTTCTATACGGTTTTATAGATCATCTAATGCCCCTATATAACACTAGCAGTATTGCCAAACTAAATTGTTTGCTAAACAAAGAATGATTATGAAACTACCTGGTTATAATCCTGACGTAGAAATAGATATATAACACCGATATGCTACAGTCACTAACCTGATTTCGCTGACATAAGAAGTGATAGGCGCCTCCATTACTCCAGTTCCAATTCCTAATAATGCATTTGCTACAAACAAGCTTGGAAGATTCCACGCACAATACATCAGAATCCATGCAATTACGTGAGGTATGTTTACTATAAACGTGGCTTTCTTTCTACCGAAGTAGTCCACTATAGGTCCAGATAACAGGGCCCCTAAAGGTTGGGATAAGAATGGAAGACTACCTGAAAAATGCATATTATTGTAAAATAGCGGTCTCGTTGATATAATGTCGTCATCTAAAATCGTGGTAAGAAATAGGACGGTTTAAGTTATAAACAGTAGTCTTCAGAAATACATAGTCGTCCATTGTGTAGCATTGACTCTGTGTGTACATTGAAGATACAAAGTGCTAGTGAACACCACTACAGTTGTGATTATTAACGCAATGTGCTGTTTGCATTATATTCAGAGTAAGTCCGAGTTCTGCTATGACGTAGCAGTGTTTTGAATTTCGAAATTGCTAATCACTAAAAGTTTCATAATACACCTGTTGGTTAGTATTAGTATCGAGTTCTTTTTCCACATTTAGACTCGTAGAGGGTTCGTTATGCGTTCAGGCAGGCTAGCTCTTTCAAGAAGCATGGAAGCCTACTGGGGCATCCTCAGGCTTCTAGGAACGACCTCGCATCAGCGAGGATATTTACTCGTTCTGTGACCACTCCCTCGCACTCCAGAATAATGTGGTGGACCATTTCCTCCGCATTGAGACATGCTCTGAATAAAGGGCATTAATGGTGAATTCTGGTTTCTGGTTCTGGCCATAATGTCCCGTAATCGTTCCTACCGCTACTATCTTGTAGATTTAAGCTTGGTAGTCTAAAGGTGAAACGAGGTGAGACATATGTCAGCACCAGTTTAGACTGCTTACAGGTGTTGGTCCAGCGATCATTGAGCACTGCTCGTGTCTGTTGCCTTACCCAGTACAAATACGCTACTCTCGAAGTCTAGTTATAGCAGTACAGTTTATTGATAGCTTATCGGCGCCATTGTTCCCCAGTCATTTGCTTTTTAGCTGAGGCTACACGCTTCAGCGTTTGGTGGCATTCCTATATAAGGCCAGAGTTCATGGTATTGTCCTCTATGGCTTTAACACGGTCATACTGGCCAACATTAAACGGATATTGTACCTTTATACCTCTTGTCATAATCGTAGAGTAAATTCGGCTTAGGTTATTGCAACACTGACGTCATGGAGTTCGAAGAGGAGGATGTTTCACCCGTCACGGAGGCGGAGATAGGGGCGGCAATTCTACGGTTTCGTTCTAAGAACACCGCCCCCGGGCCAGACACGATCGCTGCCCGAGTCCTGGCCCTGGCCCTTGACCATATGGCAGACCACCTCAGGGAGCTGTTCGACGCAAGCCTAAAGCGGGAAGCTGGTGCTTTTAAGGAACGCGGGACGGCCTGCCGCCTCGGTTGCGGCCTACAGACCCATCGTGTTGCTGGATGAGGCCGGTAAATTGTTTGAGAGGGTAATGTCTGCCCGCATTGTCGGCCTGGACGAGGTCGGCCCCGATTTGTCGGACGCTCAATTCGGTTTCCGAACGGGTCGTTCGACGATCGGTGCTGTGTTGCGTCTGAGAGCCGTAACCGAAGTGGCAGTGAGCTGTGGCGGTGTGCTGTTGGCGGTGTCGTTGGACATCGCCAACGCATTTAATAATCTGCCATTCAGTTGCATCAGGGAAGCACTCCGCTATCACGAGGTGCCACAGTACCTGAGGCGCACTAGCCGCCTCAGGTACTGTACCTGAGGCGCACTAGCCGCCTCAGGTACTGTGGCACAGTCGCAGACTATTTAGTATGTACTGAGTATGACTATTTAGCTCCTGTGGAACATGAGTCACGACTGGGGCCTTCGAGGTGACTTCCCCCCGGGCTTTGCGTAATCTGTTACGCTGATGACACTTTGGTCATGGCCGGGAGGCGAACTTTCAGGATGCGGTGCGCTTGGCCATCAGAGGAGCCTCACTGGTGATCAGGCGCTGGGCTTGCGGGTGGCCCTGGACAAGAAGGAGGCCCTTCTACTCCATGGGCCCCGTCGTCGTCCGCCCCCTGACGCCTCCTTTACGGTCAATTCTCGGTTCTCGTACAGGTTCGGGCCCACATAAGATAATCGGGGCCTGATCCTTGACGGCAGGTGGCTCTTCGATGAGCACTTTCGGCAGCTTGCTCCAAAGTTAATTGGCGCTGCGGTCGCCCTTGGGCGGCTTTTGGCTATGCTTTTGGAGGACCCAGCGTCGCAACAAGACGGCTGTACACGAGGGTTTTTCGGTCAATGGCACTATACGGTGCACCGGTGTGGGTGGAGGCTCTAACCGCCCAGAATAGGGCACGCCTCTGGCATCCTCAGAGAGTTATGGCGGTTAGAGCCACACGCGATAACCGCACCGTATCCATGGATTTTTATTATATTTTTAGAATTCGTCTCGTAGAAGGAGGTGGCGGAGCGGGCCATGGGAAATGGGCGGTGGAGACGAGCCTCATGCCGCCCTGAGTGTGGCCGCGGGTGGTCGGGACAGGTTTTCCCCTTCACCCGCTTTAGTGGCCAGCCGCGAGGAGGTGACGTCCGCGTATGTCTGGACGCCGCCTTATTGATAGGTTACCCGTAGGTGGTGCCCGCAAAGTGCGGGCAGGCGCTAGGAGGTCCGGATGTCTTAATAAAGCTGTTCCCGGATTCCTCCTATTTTAAGCGCAGCGTGGCACACCGTGTTGTTTTAGTCGGTTCGTTTCCGACACACCGTTTCACCGAAAACCCTGGTGGAATGACAACCCGAGGGGGTTTCCACACGGAAAAAAAAAATTTATTGCAAAACATTCACATTTTCAATGTGAATGTGTTGAATTGTTGAATCTTTTTTCAATGTGAATGTATTACTGTATACTTTTGTAACATACACTGTGAAGCTGTGAAGATTTTCACTGTCAAGCAGGTTTACGATTAGGACGTGATACGCTCTACCCTCATTTATTTCAACATTTATATTTTACGAGCTAGACGTAGCTTTTTCGATTGCCCAACCTTTAAGTACTCATAGTTATGTGCAGTGTAATATTTGTACGTATATTAATAGTTCTTTTACATTTTTTATTAGTTAAAGTTTATGACGTTCATATAATGAAAACGTGCTTAGAGAGTACATAAGAATGGCATGCGGGTTTGGGGGGTTACCGTGAGACATAAAACGATAAACATTTTCTTTGAAATGTAAACATAATTGTATAGTTTTGTACAATAAAGAGGTTCACAATAATAACCTGTGATTTTCTCATCTTACACGATGACTACCAGCTACGTTTTTGTATTTATTTAACTCTATCACTCCAATATCTAACCATAACCGATCTGTTTTATTACTTAAATGATTAGTAACTAAAGGGAAACTCAGAGACCTGAAAGACACTTTTAAATTAAAAATACACACGATTAGCGTACCAAACCATGAGGCCAGATTGTCACTAAGGGAAAGACCTTCTGACGCGTTGAGAAGACTAGGTATTGCTACGGTGCCAAAGCTGATGGCCATGCCCAAGTCTAGTAGAAGAAAACTCGGAGCCATGCTTGCTATTAACTGAAAAAAAAAATATTAATAAAGTTTAGTTTACTTTTAGCAACTGATGCAAGGTTGATGATTCAAAAATCGGCAAATTAATGTTTCAAAAAATCAAAAACAAAGTATCACTATATTTCAGCTCTAAGTGACGCTGGTAGGAGCGAGTATTTTTTTAAAATACGACACTCACGGCTATATCCCCCGGGGGGTCAGCAGAGTTATTTCTTACGTAAGGTTTAGATAGATAGATAGACATTAACTATCTTCTTCTTTCACGTAAAAATTCTTATGCAAAAAGCTAATTAATCCTAATAAGACTAACGGTATCACTTTTTTTTCTTTACTAACTGAAAAATAAAAAGATTAAGAATTTGAACAAATAAAACCTAAAGTCGTTGAAGCGTGATCTGCTGTTGCGGAAGTTATAAAAAAATATATCAGAGCATCTTTAACCATCAAGACAAGGTCGGGTAAGCCTTGGTGTTATTTTTGTGTTTTTTTTCTTTATGAAACACTCTTCTGTTCGAGTAACGACTCAGTGACTGGGTGCTGACGTTACTAAGCGTTTTTTTACATTGTTCTACCTTGTCACTTACATTAATTCAACTTATGAATACCATGTCATCGCATGTAAAGCCATATATAATCATGAAGAATCCATTAACATATAATCTCTGAAAATTATATAAGCGGTTAAGCGTCTATTGGTACGCAGATTATAGTTTTTTTTTGTATTAGCCTACCATAATGACTCTACTTTGCCTGATGGAAAGCAATAAGTGGATTCCAAGAGTGGTGGTCACGATCTTCATTGCAGGTCTAGTCAATGCAGCATGGTGACCTACTATACACTATGGCGGCCTAATAAAATGCTTTTTCACGCCTCGCTTAACTTGTGATTTATACACTTATGTAAAGAGCTAGAAGGCTTATATGTGCCATACATATGTATATGTACACATTGCTCACCTCCTATTAGAGAACTAAACAAAAAACCAAACAAACCTTTAATTATAATGGCGTGACATATTGTCACAGGAAATGCATGCACAATAATTTTGCATTGTATTGTATTGTATTATTATTATTGTTCATTGTATTTATTTGTGATTATTTGTGATGTAAAAATACGAGTTAAAAGATACGCTGCCAGTGTAAAACATTTACGATAATCGCTTTGGAAAAGGGGATAAGTTATTTTAATTTATACGGTATTGGTGATATAGCAAATAATACGAGTTGCGTATACGAATAAAAAGATCATAAATTAAGTCATGTTACAGGTTAAAATATATTGTATCAACATAACAAATTGGGCAATAGATACTTTCGTATTCATATTTATTTATTTGTTTTGGTGATACAAATACAAATCATGTACAAAGAGATGCAACGTAAACTCAAGAAGAAAGAATACCTTCTAAAGATTTGACAATGGACACTAATTGATAATAAAATTAGTTGCTTTCTGATGTCACAGATGCCATGTTTAATTTTGTTTTACATAATTTATACACACGAATAATGTAGATAATTAAATTTTTAGTAAAATGGCTAGTAACATTTCAAATAGGATCTTGTTCTTTTTCCGTTTGTTGGTATATAGGACATTATCGGATAGTGCTTATTTTGGTGACATGTTGTTTGTTTCACATTTAAATATAAGCTATTCGGTACTTATAATACCATAATACCATACTAAACAGTACCCAGATGTTAAATTTACAACCGACTGCTGTTATTCATATATTGAAGACCATTCGAAAGGATAACAAACTTTAATTCAAAATTCCATATAAAACGTAAATCTAATTTGAATTAAAAGAAAGTGAAGTCAACAATTGCATTTTCACCTTACCTGTGCAGTTACCGATCGTATTCTACTAATTGGCATATTTATTTTAATATTTTTGAACACCATTTTTCATTCACGACGTTTTAACTCAACTTCTAACTTTTTAACAATATAGTAAAAAAAGAGTTGTCAAATCACGTCACATTTGTTTTATATAACACAAACGGCACTAACTATATTTATAAATTGTTCAATTTTTATTACTTTTCTTTAAAACAATGTTAGTCGATTGTGCTACCATTTTCGCGTGGTATAACCACACTATGCTTCTTTTTCTTCACAAAGGTAGACACTACACGCGTGTTCAGCTGAAGGAACTTAACTGTACTTATTCATATTAAGGCGTGAGCCTTATTCCTACAAACAAAGCCATCGGCGGTCGTTATATTTAGATTTCGATTAATTTATTTCCATTTACATGATTGTAGAAGTATCATAAAAACATCTATTAGACATAGTTTTTATGGAGATAAATAACTTATATAACTTTTTCACTTAATGATTTTTGTCGGTCGATATAGATTTTTAAATATTTTTATTGTTAATTGGTAATTTCAATAAAAAAAAACTGTACTGAGGCTCGTTTTTCAGCTTAAAATTGGAAAATATTTGAAATTATGGTGAACAAATAAATGGATTATTACTAATCTGGACTATTATTTGCTATTCAATTTATACAGATTTATTTTCAATTGACTGTTTTTTTTTTTTTTTTTTTTTTATATTAGCCTACCATAGTGACTCCACTTTGCCTGATGGAAAGCAATAGGTGGAGTCAAAGAGTGGTGGTCACCATCCTCATTGCATGTCTAGTCAATGCAGCATGGTGACCCACACTATGGCGGCCTGGTGAGATGCTTTTTCACGCCCCGCTTAAAAGACCCGGGATCAAAGTGGGAAGGAAACGCGTGCGCTGGTAGAGAGTTCCAGGCTTTTACCGATCGGCACAGGAAAGAAGAGCCAAACCGTTTAGTTCGGGTACGTATATTTTCGACGCACAAACGGTGACTCCTCAGGCCAGCACGTGTAGTCCTGTAGAGGAAGGGAGAAGGTGGGACCAATTGGAAGAGCTCATCAGAACACTCCCCGTGATGTAGGCGATAGAGGACTGCCATAGAGGCGACATCTCCTCGCAACTGCAGAGGCTCAAGAGACTGGGTGATCTCAGGACAGTCGATAATGCGGACTGCGCGCCGCTGCAAGCGATCGAGAGCGTCAAGCAAATACTGCGCATAGCCGTCCCAGAGATGAGAGCAGTACTCCACGCAGGAGCGAACCTGGGTCTTGTACAAAAGACACAGTTGCTCGGGCGAGAAGAACCGTCTCACCTTGTTCAAAACGCCGAGCTTACGCGAGGCCGCCTTAGTGACACTCTCGATGTAATCGCGCGGATTGAGATCCCGGCAAATATCCATACCCAGAATACTAAGCCTATCCTGCAGTGGCAGTTGAGTGCTCTGAAGAGTAGGAAGGGGAAGGAATGGAAACTTTTTGGTAGACTTAGTTACTGTGACATGTAGTATACATAGACATACAAAATAAATACTCGCTACGATATAAGCGTATAAGCACAAAAAGTACATAATGAAGAATTACTTTTTTAGAGTTATATTTACAGATAAAAAGTTACGCAATTAAGTATAGTTTGTTGGACACTCTGTCATCCTGAAATGTCTAAGACATGTCATGTGAAAATGTATTTTGTATATGTATTAGTATTTCAGGAAACTTACCGGAGGGGTATTTTTATAGGTAGGATTATGTTTTTATAGACTGTTTTTTTCTCTCGAAATACTTGACATTGGCGTTCCTCTGCAATAAACTTACGCGAGAGTCCATAAACAACTAATAATAATATGTATTTTAGAAATTGGTAGTCAGATTTTAGAATCTTTACGTATTGCCGATAAATGGCTGAGTCTGGTTGAAAGTAATTGCAAACGTCAAATCTCTAAACATCTTTCTCCAGGGTGGCTAGTCATCCCGGGAATGTGGGTTCAAATTAATAAATATCAGATGCACGTTCTTGGCAAATACTGTTCACATATAAAACAAAAGAAGAAACGTCATAATGGCCCAATAAATAAGTAACATTATCGTCTGGTACATAGTTTTCCTGAGAAACGAACAATGTAAAGTGTACATAATATGCCATATAATTCACTTTTAAAAAGTAGACAACCGATTTCAATCCGTCTATCATAAAATTTAAGACTAATAGATGCCATTGTCACAACTCGACCAAACTCTCATCTAACTACACTTAAACTACATCCTTTCTAATAAAAAAATAATCATTGACATCGGTTGGCGTCATATTGAGTTATTCGTCCATTTTTCGCGCACATGCTTAATGCAAATTTAAGACTTATATGACTTTCTTATGGATGCCATTGTCAGAACTGGATCAAATTAAAATGCGACCACACGGGAAGCACCAGCTTTCAAATAAAAAAATCTTCGAAATAGGTTCACTTTTGACATCGAAGCATTACTAAGATTAGTCATTGAGTTCGTGAAAAATCTTCTTTTTTCGCATTGGTATGTAGAAATGTTGTATTTTGGTAATCTGCAGATCGTGCCCTACTCCAATTGCTCGATTTTCAAAATACGATATACGATATATATATATATAAACGTAGCATACGATAATTGCTTAATGTCTGTTAACAATAAGCAATTATTATTCATCAAACCTAATATTTAAGATTTTAATGATACTCTATGTCAACCTTGTCCTAAATAGGAGGGATAATAAGAAAATCGTGTCAAATTGACATTTCATTACAGACAGTAAAAGTTTTATTATCCTAACATAATGAAAGACTAAAACTAGAGATAGAGAAGATAAATATCTGTCCATACGATATTTGTACTTTTTTGAGTTCGCCTACCAAAAGTTATACAGTGTTTAATAATTTTATTGTTTTAGTAACGTTGTTCATATATTTATTTTATTTGTCTGAAAACATTGTGAAGGTATGTTTAGTTAATAAGTGTAAAATGGTTTATTTACTTAAGCTGAAAACAGTACCTGTATGAACGTTTGAGATATTCGTATATACAATGTGTAACTACAATTACTTTATCATGTTTTAAATAAATTTATACAATAATACAAAGAAATGCTCACATGGATTCTAATCTCTATTGATATTCCACTTACAACTAATAGATAGAGAAAAGGGAATAGGAATAGGGAAAAGTATATACAAAAACTAATTCCACCGTTTAAAATATTTTACGTATTTTCGATGGCTTTTAATAAAACGTGTCATATTGTTTTTTTTTCTGTGAAACCCCCCCATTGGTCATCACCTCACTAGAGCTTAGGATGAGTGGTACGTCGGACTCAAACTGACTAAAACCACACGGTGTTCCATCCCAAGTGAGTCTATTGCAACCCGGGATACCCTGCAAAGAAAATCTTCTTGAACCTAATTAGTGTTACATTTGTATTTTAAAATTAACCGGCATTAGCTATATTTATGCCCGACGACGCAAAAGAAAGATGGAAGAAATATAAAGATGGTCAAACGCCCATATTTTACTGGCGGACTATAATATTATCCCACTAACATATGTATGTATGTGATAAGGGCAAGCTTACAGCCGGCAAACGGGCAGTTCGGGGAATGAAATAAAAAAAAATGGGAGGATATCGAAGGGTTATATTGAGAGCAGACGTTAATAAAAAGGATATTGTTTGTACAAATGGATTGTAAGCAACGGAGTGTAAGTAATTGCTAAAGCATGTCCGAGTCTCATACCATATAACCGTCTAACTGGTTTTGCGAATGTGTGTAAATAATGAGGTCATTTATAAACTTCAAGACATGCTAAGATCTAATACTTCAATTCTCTGAACCTAAAATCAATTTCAGCCAATAACATCAGCTGGAATGGCGCAACCGATATCACACAATAGCAATATTGCTAAACATGTAAACTTTTGTTGCAAGAAATGAATAATCTAAAATAGACTTCGTATAGGCCCCCCACTACCAGTGGTAATGTGCATCGCATTAGATGCTTAGAGATGTTGCACATTCATGTAAGTCAATTAATACTATATAGCCAGTATTAACATCTAGTACAAATATAGCTGAAAAATCAGCGGGAGCGGACGGACTGGATTGGGTTAAAGTAGCTGAGTAGCTTTCGTATATGTTTGGCATCTCAATTTCAATCAAGCTTAGAATCTGGTTCGCTGCCAGCTTTCATTACGACAGGTGTAACTCACCTACTCTAATCCCAATAATTACGGACCCTAAACCTGTCTGCCAACAGTTTATAAATTATTTATGTGAATTCTGAGAGTGAAAATAGCACTACATGTTTCTAATAACAATATAAATGCTTTCTTTCAGAGCAGATATAAAAGTGGGCACGTGGCGCTAAAGAGTTCCTTATTATTGACACGGTTATTAACCAACAAGTTTTGGTGAGATGTTGGATTTTTTTTAAAAACCTACAAATCTGTGCCGCATACGGCGCCCCCAATGATGATGGAGTTGTCTATGCACTTTCTTGGAGGCATGTATGCAGCAATGGAGAACAGTATTTGCAGCAATTTCCAGTTGATAAGATTATTAGAGTAACAGGAAACCTTTAGTAAATGTATTAGGCTGGAATTTGGTGTAGATAAATGTATAGTCATGTACATACATGACAAAAAACTAAGGCAGGATTGTGGAATCTGAACTAAGTGCACTTTCAGATTCCACACACCTTAGTCATCTTTCAATTGATGAAACGTACAAGTATCTAGGTATGTCAAAGGCGTTAGGTTTAAATGAATTAAGTATGCAGAAATCGCTGCAGGCTACTACAGGCTCAAACTTCTTTGAACACCTAAAAAAGCATTGAAAACTCTTTTGTCGGGCAGTAACATATCCTGAAGGATTTGGACATTTGTCGGCTATGTCATCATCCTGGAAAAAACCCTCATATAATTGCCGGTTATTATACTCGTCTCGCAAATGGTGAGTACTTGCATAGACAGAACAAAGTGGCCAGAATAGTCCATCAGCATTTTGCTCTTAGATATAACCTTGTGGCTGCCATAGCAAGACAGTTCTTGAAAATAGTTGTGCAACATTATATTGGGATCAGTTTATTAACACTGATAGAACCATTGCTGCCAATAAATCAGAAATAGTGGTGATGATAGAAAAAGATGAACAAATAAAATATTTGGATTTTGCCCATGAGGTGTTCTACATGTGGGATGGGTTGTGTGTGTTGTGGTGGGTCTACGGGTGAGATTATGTATGTCTAAGGGTTGATTGCTAAGATCCTGGACCAACATCTGCAGAGGCTCACCTTACATAGGTGAGCTAAGTGCCTGATGCAGTTTGCTTTTCTTCTTGATACGGCACGCATTGTGAGGATATGGGGACCTAGTCACACTTTAGCACCCGAAACTGATATAATTTTCATATGTTTAAATATTCACTTTTCATCAAAAAAATCCATTCATCACGTCATCCATTATCAATATCGAGCAAAAACGAGCAAAAAGATCACGGTATGGGAGCCCCCTTAAATATTTCTTTTATTCTATTTTTTAGTATTTGTTATTAACAGAAATACATCATCTGTAAAAAATTCAACTGTCTAACTATCATGGTTCATGAGATACAGCCAGGTGACAGACAGATAGACAGACAGACGTACAGTCGGAAAGCAGAGTCTCAGTAATAGGATCCCGCTTTAATCTTTGAGTACGGATCCCTATAAATAAGCGGATAAATAGTTGCCATTTAAGTCTACACAATGAGGTACCACAATTCCAAATTTTAATATTAATTTTTGAATTTTCATCCTATAAATTATTGTAGAGATTGTTTTCGATGTATATTCTGTCTGATTTTTTGCATTTAATAACATTTTTGGAAAAACTATCACTATGTTAATAGTGATTGTTAACTAAGCTACATCTATATACTAGCCAAAGAGATTTTGCTCTAACAAATATGGATACCTCGCCCACCGAAGCCCGAGGATTGACTGTGAGCGATTCAACTATTAGAAGAAGATTAGCGGATCGGGGCCTGAAACCTCATCACCAGCTAATGGCCCCAAAATTTACGGTACACCACCGAAGAGCGCGATTTTACTTAAATTAGACATATCTTGAATGGAGCAAAGTCAGTTATTTTATTTTATAACAGGTATAACACTGAAATACGTAGTAGCAGATGCTAATTACAAGCTTTTACATTTAAAGTCAAATTTTTTTTCTTTTTTTTTTTATACTATAGGGGGACAGACGAACAGACGGGTCACCTGATGGTAAGTGACACCGCCGTCCATGGACACTTGCAACTCAAGAGTCGCAAGTGCGCTGCCCGCCTTTGAGGATCATGAGGGATGGGGGATGCAGGGAGCGGAAAGAAGAGAGGAGGGATGAGGAGATGGAAAAAAGGAGAAAGGAGATGAGGGGAGAGAAAAGGGGGGAGGGGGAATTGGGCCTCCGGAAACCTCACTCAATTCGGGGAAATGCAACGCAAGCGTTACTTCACAACCGGTTTTCTGTGAGGTCGTGGTATCGCACCGGTCGAGCCGGCCCATTCGTGTCTAAGCATGGCTTGAAGTCTGGATATAATTTAAATTTAATCGTTAAGAAGCGGGTAAATTTTGCGGGTAAAAATTCCTTTTATTTTTTTCAATACAAACTGTGTAGACACCATAATATGAGATCCATACCTGAGACGCGTATTCTAGAATACTACGAACTTATGCACAGTCCAACAGAACTATTTAAGAACTTTTAAAACTTTTAAAAGGTGAAAACAGAAATCATCAATGCGGTCAAAGCAATATTTAAAGAATGGGGAAACGTCATTCATTTATATGAATGACGTTTCCCTATTCTTTAAGTTCATTAACATAAAGTATTGAATTTTGTTAAAGTAAGGTTGCAGACACTTATGTGGTGTTTGGTTGTATCCGTAGAGTATTAAACTTACTATTTACCTTAGTGCATCCAGCATGTTCGTTAACTTAATTATATGACTTTTAACTTTTTTTCAAGGAGAAATATATAAATAGATATTTAATCAATCATTCATTAACAGTCTGCAATTTAAGTGATAAACACTGACTGATGAGAGTAAGTAGCGGTCTTAGAGATACTACGCCAGTAATTCTCTAAATGAAAAAAAAATGTTATAAATATCATCGCGATCATATAAAGTGGGTAAGAGTAATTTGACTGTGGGCTCTCCTAAGTAAGATAATGGCTACACATAATTAACATATGTAAAAAATACACAATACTGTATGAAGTTTTGTATGTTTTTTTTAGCTGCAAAAAATGTAAACCTTTGGCACAATAATATTTTGTCAAAGCAATAAATATTTTATTGTTCTCGAAATATAAATTGAATACCGTGGCCAAACTATACGAAGTACGAACACTAAAAATTACGCAAAGGAAAATGGTTTACAAGTAAAATGTTTTTATTGTGTTTGTTGGGTGAGCCACTTATTTTTTTTTCTTTTATTTCAATTAGTAAAGTATTAAATATATAAATAAGTTCCCTAATTTTTTTTTTAATAATTGAGTAATTGCAATGATGAATGGATAATGATGTATAAGTAATATCTATAACACCTCTTCAGTAAACAGTTATGCAGAGTCTAGATAAATTTTTAGAGTTTAGTGTGTGCAAACATTTATCTTTAATGAGCCCAAATATTTGAATAAATGGAAGTACCTAAAAATTGTGTTCCCATTTATTAAAATAATTTGACTATCATTTAAGTCGACCTCCTTAATAGATCGAACTGAATGATAGTTACTGTTTCAGTCTTAGAATCAGATGCTCAAAACGTGAATGTAACGGAATGTGAAGCATTCTGTTAAATTCAACCGTAATATAACATCTGATATAAATTATATCTGATATAATCTTATGATGTAAGTAATAAAAAAAAAACTAAAATTCTGAAGAGGCATCATTGTTTGTATCTATCTATCAAAATTTTATACTTTTAAAAATTCAACGCGCCTAAAGAAGTTTTCACTTCAATAATTCAAAGCTATTGCCGTTTAATTTACTTACCTTTTCTGTCATTAGCACTCATATCTATCGTTACGATATCTAACAATTAGATCATTTCTCTTGTTTCAGTTATTACTTCAGTGCATTGGACTCAGGAGCACTTAACATTTGTAATTTTACTTTTTTATTTGTTTTCTTATTACATATTTAGTACACTCCACTCACATTAGAAATAAAAAAAAAATAAGGTTATAAAGGGAAGAAAACGAAATTCTTCCTGTGATTATTGTAAAAGGCGATTATGTGATCAAACTGTTATCTACTAGACAGTATGTAAACAGTCATAAAGCGCCCGATTGACGTAAATAGGCTTGCCCCCTATTACATCAGTGGGACCACAATGTTATTGACAAAATGCTTGTTTCATACAACTCTACCTACCCCTTATGGGATAACAGGTGTGAGCATATATATGTATCTGTGTGTTATACTAAAGTTTTATGATAGTTCTATTTGTAGCTGACATTTGTGTATACGTGTAATATTTAGGAACACGAGATCAATAGGTTCTCACTATAGAATAATTAAGTAAGTAACTTAAGTACCATTCAACTAATAAAACTGTATATTTTCCAACAGCCTGTAAATTATTGTGACCTGGCTAAGGTTTGTGTCCACGACAACCGAATGGTTTGTGCCACTTCTGAGAATAATTGTATTAGACGAACCTTTCTTGATCAGTGCGACATGTATGAATACAACTGCGACTTTCATGCAGGTACGTATTTAGGAAACTAATTATTGTGTTTTGACCTTATATTGGAAAGAAAAAAACATTCATATCTTCTATTATTTCTTTCGTAATTCAAAGCGAGCCTAAAAGCGTTTGTGAGCGTAAGTTTGCAAAAATTGAGGCAATCAAACTAGACAGAGATAATTTGTAGTTTGTTCAACAATCTTTAGAAACTCGTGGAAGGGCCGATTCAATAGTATCTACCTATATCAATTTGAGGAAGATGCGTATCCGTTCTTTTCATGAAATAATTTTCACACAGACATGAGCAGTTTTTTTTATTTATTAAAAAAAACTGGTTTATATCTCTTTAAGGCTTACTAAAGATTTCCACATAGCGCTCATTTTTCTACATGACTTGGGGTTACACATTATATTAATTGCATTCATTGTAGTCTTGTAGTTGAAATATAACGGAACGCAATCTACATTATTTTTAGACGATTGATTATTTCTTCATTTCTTTTTAAAACAGTCTCCAATAGTAGTGTTTGTATATTATTCTCCGAATTACTAAGTGCAACATTATTCACCTCACACAGTTACATATTAAAGCATGTTTGTCTATTATGTAACGACATCCCAAATGGTTATTTCATCCAACGAACTATACTATAATAAACGATGTGCATAAATATTTTTTTAGAGAAGGCCATTAACTAGATAACTTAGTTACACTATCACCCTACCCTCTTTGCACTGGTTTCGGCGAGAATGTCAAGATATGTAGATAGATATAATTTTTAGACGTGTGCCAGATGGCGAAAAATTCATGATACCTACAGATTTGTGAACCTCCGGAAACCTCACTCATTTCGGGGAAATGCAACGCAAGCGTTACTTCACAACCGGCTTTCTGTGAGGCCGTGGTATCGCACCGGTCGAGCCGGCCCATTCGTGCCTAAGCATGGCTCTACCACTGTTAAAGTTGGTCAATTTCACAATTTAAAAAAAAAATCGCAACAAAATTGTAAGCGCTTTACATGATTTACGAGATCTACAGCTACACGTCCCTTAGTTGACTACATCATCTTGTAAGCCTCATAGTTATAGTAGAACTAAGGTTGGAGTAAAACTACAGATAAAACCTGATATCACAAATTAACTCGTTTTATCTGCTAACTTTCAGACTTTAGAAAACAAACAACACGAAGAAGCATTTGCACGGATGGTGTACCAGATTTCCAATGTTAATATCAGAAGAAGTGATTAATAAATTATTTGAAGTACTGTAACTGGTTTTACTCCAACCTTTTATATTAAATACCTTTCTAATTAATATTTATACCGCAGAAACCCTAGTTATCGGGTGTTTGGACATTGTCATTTTCTTAATTCTTGTTTTTTATATCTTACTTTTAAGGAGAGCAAGTCTCTGGTTACATAATAAGGTATTAAGGTCACAAACGAAAACAATCAAAACATTCTGTTATGGCAAATATTAGGATTAGATCTTTTACGCCTGCGAGCTATATTTCACTTTATTGTGTACTTACAAAGTATTTATTTCTTTTTAACGCAAGATAAAAATATATGTTTTTTTTTGGTTAAACAATTATTAAACAATTATAAAATAAGTAGATCTAAGATCGTTGCATCGTTGAATTTAGCTCATTAGCTTCATCGTTTGAAAATATCATTAAATTCTGAAAAAGTTATTTAAGATTTAAATTAAAACAATTAAATAGAAACTAAGGCAATGGCAAAAATTAAATCTGAGTATTAGATATTATATGAATATTAGAAAACTTACAGTCTTTATCAAGACCTATTTTCATTATAATCCCACAACAACTAAAACTTATCCAACTATTTCTACTGTTAGCAGAATAACAGCTTTTCCATCAACTATTAGCAGTCAATTTTCTAATGCTAATACTGTTAAGTATACCAGCACAACTTACACTACTTTCCCCACCACTGCCCAATACGTAACTACTTATAAGGGACACCCAACAACTAGAAATAGTCCTATTAATACACTTACTACTCGGCCCTCTATTTTCACCATCAATGATATTACAACCCCATAAAAATAGTCCTTCAGAAGAAATGAAATACCGATTTGACAACATAATTGATACTTCAGTTAACGAGCCAAAAGACTCGTATCGTATCGTATCGTAAGATCATATTAAAAAACACTTTACACAAAAAGTTACTTTGAGATATTCGACACAATGTAATAAATGTGAGAGACCTACTATGTGGATCACCAGACGAAAGAAGACAAATAGAGCTAAATATCAGGGATACCGGTATTAATATTTGACTTATGAGGTTTCCTTATGTTGTGTGTGTTATTCATTAAAAAATAACAGTAATACTTAATCGAGTTCAAAATTCAAGCTTCGTATGTTTTATTAGTATAGTTTTATTTCAACCATCGTAAAAATAGTAAAAAGTAGGTACATCACTTTCACACAGAAAAAAAAAATACGACTGAACAATTTTAGGCACATCCAACTATAAACTTATTGCAAAAAAAAAACAAACCGAAATACCTATGTTATCCATCTATTTCAAATAATTACATTTCATTGATTTATCTTTCTGTAGGTGATCACCCGCGAGATGCACGGAAACAGAAGGTTTTCACCTTTTAATCAATTTCAGGTTATCGGCAAATTTATACTATGTACTGCTTTGGGTCAAATTTGATTGTTCTCTATCCAGACTTACACCCACCGACAAGTAAAACAATAATAACTTGCCCTATCCTATCAGTTCTTACTAAACCTACTACTTCTATTTTTTACCCATCAATTAGAACCACGCAGCCTACAACATCTAACGGTGTGACAATACCGAATACTTATATTACTACCACAAACTCTATAACAAAAATAACGACTGCAACTATTCCTAAAACTACTATTGCAACTACTATTAAAACTACATCTATTATACATTCTAAAACATCTGGTACTAGTCATACTACCTCTGACTTTGTATCAACGTCCACAAACGAGAACGAAGAAGAGAAAAATGATACTAAAGAAAACAAGAATACTAAGCCATTCTCAACTACGTGTAAATATAATTGCGATAGACCTATTACTTGGACAACAACTGCACCAACTACGACTACTCGACCCGCCATACAGAATGACAGACACAGTGAAAGTGACGAAACTCAGACTGAAAGTACTTCAACTAGTATTACAATACCTAATATTTCTATGAACGTAAAAACAATATCAGCTCCTGCTACCACTATTCGTCCAACAACTACTGCTGTTACAACTACTAGTTTTTTTCCTTCTACAATATCTAATACCAAAAAGACTACCAAATTTGCTACTATAACTTCTAGAATTCTCAATATAACCTCTGCACCTGTTTCAAATACTTCAAATAATAACAAGAATGAAGTTAATAGTACAGAGCACTTCTCTGATACATGTGAATATACTTGTGATAGACCGGTTACTTGGATAACAACTGCATTGACTACGACTACTCGACCTGCCCTACATAATGACAAAGAAAGTGAGAGTGAAGAAACTCAGCCTACAAGTGCTGCAACTCGTTTTACAGCACCCCCTACTTCTATAAATGTAACAACAATATCTACTACTGCTACTACTATTGGTCAAACAACTGCTGCTGTTAAAACTACAAGTTCTTTTCCTTCTACAATATCTACTACCAAAAGTACTACCGAATTTCTTAACATAACTGCTACAATTCCCAATATAACTTCCACATCTGTTACAAGTACTCCAAATGATAATGAGAAAGAAGTCAGCAATACTGAGGACATCTCAGATGCTTGTGAATATAATTGTGATAGACCTATTACTTGGATAAAAACAGTGTCAACTACTACTACTCAGCCTGCTACGCTTAGCATGGAAGACAGTGAGAGTGAAGAAATTGAGTCTGAAAGTACTACGACTCATACAACTCGTAGCAAAACAACACCTATAACACTGAGCACTATAACAACTAAATTGACAGCACCTAGTACCACAGCGTCGAAACCCCCGACAACTAGAGCTGCTACCCTCAGTACCACAACAGCGAAATCTATCATGACCAGTATGGCAACATCTACAAAATCAATATTAATTTCTACATCATCACGTACAACAACAACCAGTACTACAACAACCAGTAAAAGAACAACTTCTGCAAGCACTGCCAGTCCTGCAAGTATTACTACTCGACAAACCACACCTTCTCTTCCCGTCATTTCTTCGACTCAGACAGAAAGTCGTGATCGGATAAGTGAAGAAACAATAGAGAAAGCGACGTATCTTGATGAAACTGAGATGGCGTCTCCTTTACCCCTTAAACTCTCTACTAGTCGTGTATGCAACGCTCGTAGTTGTGAAAGACCTATTACATGGATTATACCGATACGGAGGACAACGCAATTGAAACATACTCGTAAAGGACATCATTTCTAATGTGTTGTATATAAGTACAGCAAAAACAGGTTCTGTCTTAAATACATGTACATTACAGCTAGTTAAAATTGTATTATTTTAGCAGAGCTCACGTACCTCTGGTTTACTATTTAAAAGGTTTAGCAGTTTTATGCCAGAAAAATCATGATTGGACCAATTCCATACCGGAAGACAGCAGTCTCTCGAAATGAACAAGTTCCTCTTAATATAAGAGGAACTTGTTGATTTCGAGATATTTGTATACTACAAAAGACCAAGTTCTTCTGCCGGGTTTATGTTATGACTGATGTTGATTACAATCGTATTAAAAATAATCTGTTAAGGGTGTGATGTTTAATCAAACCTCCCACACTAGGCTTAGTCTGTCTCGTAGGAATATTTTAAATTACATTCAAAAGTAAATAAACAAGTAGTAGAAGCTTTTAAATCGTTGAGCGGTCAAAACATTTGTTTGTTGATAAAACGCCTAATCAATGATCATATAGCATAAACATCAAAACAATTAAAAAAAAATTGTAATGCAGTCCCTTTAACTCCCTTCCGTCCCTTTATTAATAAGTATTATTTGAATCTACATTTTCAGATTATCAGGAAACCTATACCTTATACTGTTCAGGTTCTGATTTAGTAGTAAAAAATCCAGACTTCAATCCAACTACAAGTAGAACAGTGATGACATGTTCCACTCCTGTAATGGCTCTGCGGATTATACACCAAAGAACAGCTCCACTAAACCATAAGCACTTATGATTCCCGTTGTGTGAGTGCACGCATAAAGTATTAATTAAGTACATTCTTTCTCATAACAAAATGATCGCTTTATAAATATATTTATAAACATAATACTGAAGTAAGAAACAAAATAAGTATTTCAATAATTCAATATTTATTTAAGATGTAACAAATTTCGGTTTTTGAAAGCAATTGAGAGAGATATCTAGATTATCCGAGTGTTTCCAAAAACAATGGATGGAGAGGTGCATGAAATAAATCTCAAGCATAAGCAACTAGGATTGAAATTGATAAAAAGAAATTAAACATTATGAGATTCAAAATTTTCTAGGGGATAGTCAAGGATAAGAATAACAAAATGAAAGTGAATTGAGAAAGCTTATAGTAATCTTAAGTGTAAAAATTATTCCCCTCAAGTTAACAAAATGATTTACATGCATACATATTAGGTGTTAAAGTTTTGGAACTATACAAGAGATACAAAATAAAAAGAACACAGAATTAGAAAACATAGTTTAAGACAGAAGTCGTTGGAAGTTATACTTCAGTCGATTAGCCGCTCTTTCGCATTAACTTTGTCATCTGTTAGTAAATGAATTAAATAAATTAGATACCTTTTTAAGTAGTTTATTTTTTGTTTTTATTATGTCAACGTAATTAGTAGTACAACGTAGTAGTAGTAGTTTTTGATTGTTATTAATGATCTACCATAACATGAAAACGCCCAAAACACATAAGAATGTTTGAAATGATCAAATGTTAACAATGAAATTATTCATTGGGGCTAGTCTCTTTGCCCTATAAGTAGAGAAGATAGGTATACGCAAATTGAACCGTGGTTTCTTCTCTGTTTACTAACATACATATATTTATTAGACTGAATATATGAGAACAACAAACTAACTGAGAGATTAAGAGGTAGGTAGGGGTGAAATTAACGCCCACATTTTGGCGATTATAAATTAGTCAGTTAGTAGACAAGCAGATTGCCGTCATCAGGGCACTTTTGGGGATTGGACTATTTCGAGTATATTTACAGGAAAGGTACTATAGAAAGGGTAGGAAAGGGTGGAATAAGCAATAGCTCAATCAAGTCAGGGTCGTATACCTATAACTCAACTGGCTGGTGCCGGGAAATCTGACTACTCTAACATTGTATATATGTACGTGTCGTAAAGAGAAAATCAGAATTTGAACAGAAGTTACCAAGTCACTTTTTATAATTATTGAAGCTTTCTAACTATCTTGACTATATGATCTTAACTAATCTATCCCACCAATGACGATAACGAAAACAGGTGCAAAAACCGAGTATGTATATATTATATATAACTTAAAAAAATATCTGCTTCCAGCCTTCGATTTTCCGTGTCAGGACGAGACAACAAGCCAAAAAACACCAGAAGCAGAACCAGTAAAATTACTAAAGGGTGATGATATAATTAAACTTGTGGCTACCACTGTAAAATCGACTGAAAGGTCTTGTTGTGACAGACCTCGTACATGGCTAACCACAAAAAAATAGTAAAAAGAGATTTCTTAGAACTGTCATCATAACTGTATATGCCAAATAAAGATAGGTACATACTTTAATTTTAATCAACTAATCTTTTATTTTTGCTATGGGTATATATTTATTTTCTCTGTACACACTTAATGAATTGTGGGGCTTTTTCAAACTACATGAGGACCTGCAAACTAACTCAATAAATGAGGTTTATAAATATGGCGCTATCTGTAAGATGCTAGTTTCTTTCGTTATGACTGAGACTTTTACTCGAAATGATGAGTATGTTATTTGATGACTTGTTGTAAATAAAAATTATGTAGAACTATAAATGTATTAGTGAGTGTGTGACCATCAATAGATTAAAAGCTGTACAGTGAAATTCTAATAATAGATAACATTTTATTGAACTCAAAACCATATGCATAGGCCTATACATATACATAGCCATAGTTTGGTATCTAAAATTTACGAGTTCTTGTAAAATTTTATAAAATGAAATAGTAAAACCAAGTTATGGTATTTTTTATTTTACTTTTTTTATTAAAGGGGGACAGGCGAACAGACGGAACAGCTGATGGTAAGTGACAACTGCCGTCCATGGACACCTACCTGCAACTCAAGAGTCGTAAATGTGCTGCCCGCCTTTGATGGTGATGACGTAGAGGGGATTTGGAGAGGGGAAAGAAGAGAGCTAGATGATAAGATGGGAACAGGGAATCCGGAAACCTCACCGGTCGAGCCGGCCCATTCGTGCCTAAGCATGGCTCTAACAATGTCAACTTAAAATAAATAAAAAACGTTTTGTCAGTCGAAAGGATGAAGCTTTCTAAGGATACTCCATACATCCAAATCTGTTGCGCGTTAAGAAGTAATTGTGGAATTTAAACTTACACACATACACGCTGAAAACATTACACTTACTCTTTCGCCATTCGTGTACAAAGATCTAATTGGGATGATACATATGTATATTGTTGTCCCCAGTAAAAAAAAATGTAGTCAATAAAAAGTCAATTCCTGTGTTGCGGGGGACTTAACAAACATTCAAACAACGGACACAAATAACACCCAGACTCAGAACAACAATTCGAGGATTACACAAAGTGTTGTCCCGTGCGAGGATCGAACAAACAACACTCGGGCGCGGCAGCTTATTGGCGAAGTACCACTTTATATATATATATGTATATACATAGTGATGAACTTCAACGAAATAAAAAATATTGAAAAAATACCATAGGAACATCTGGAATGGTTTTTTTTTTAAGTAATTGCCTTAAAATTCGTTAACCCTACTAAAAAAAACTTACAACTAGAACCCCTTCCAGCTATTTATTGACAAAATCAATGACTAAGGCACTATATAAATCCATCATTTAAAATACTCATGAGGACTGTCTTCACAGCATAGAATAAAATATAAAGACACACTGACGTTATTCTAATTATACCTAGAATAGTACAGAATAAAGTTTATTGTACACCAATTATAATTATATTACAAAGAATATTAGAAAAACAATATGTACTATATGCAGCCTTATCGCTAAAAGCAATTTCTTTAAGGCAAATGGATTGAAATTGGATGGAAATGGATGACAGGATGACATATACCAAAAAAAAAATATGGGTAGTTTTGTTGTAAATATATATTTGAGGTAATATTCTTGACATAATATGAACGTAATATATATATATATATATATATAAAGGTATAAATTCATATTACAAGTATATACAAACTATGACATTATAGATTAATTCAATAATCTAAAAAAAATACTTAAAAATACACTTAAGGAAAGCAATGAATATTAGGAATGTGATCCCTGACCATCTTTTTAAAAGCTTTCAGAGTTTGAGCACATCTAATAATAATTAACGGCTAAGGCATAATCGTACAGTCTGTAGTGAAAAAAATAATTGTAAGTTTTCACCGTGAACTCAAGAGATTCCGACCATCTTAATGCTCTTGGATGTGTGTCATTAACGAATACATCTCGGCGAGTCATAAACGATATAGCATCGATAAAACAACTTAATTTTAGTATGTTTATATTGAATATTAAATGTAATTGTAGCCCACACTAATTAATATAGTAGTATAGTAATAGTGAAATAGTTAAATATCCATATCAGTATCGAAGTGTTATTTTATAGCCTTTACATTTGATATTAGTTTAGGTAATTTTATAAGAAAAAGAAGAAAATGAATGATTATAAATTGTTAGTCACCTTGTGAAGCTCCTAACCAGAGAATTCGAGGTCCGATTAAAGGTGAACGGGCTTCATTTGCTGTTTAAGTCAGATATCGGTTAAACTATTATTTGGGGGTGGCTATCAGGTGATATGAGTATCATATGCTTTGGTATGGAGCAGTTTAGTGCACTGAAGCCGTAGCCTGCGGTCGTATACTAATGTTACCTAGAACAAATGTTACCTATTTGTGGAGCCAGTCATGTTAAATAATAATATTTCGGCCCTGGATGGGATGGTAAAGAATGGACAGAGTTGACAAATTAGAGTTATTTATGCGGCAGAACAAACCAGATGTGAAATAGTCTAGAAGCAAATAAGCCTTTTGAATAGTTTGAATAACACTTCATATTGTATCTACATATGATTCACTTCACAATATCATTAAAATAATAAACAACTCTACCTGCGATACAATTATGTGCATTTCAGATTACATGATGCTAGCATTTGTCTCTCAGCTTCTATCGTGTAACTCTTATCTATGCTATGTACTTAGTAGCCTATATAGATTAAAAAGTATTATATTTATTAGATTATCTTTATTTAAAAGCCTCGTAGGTTAGGAAAGACAATAGAGAATAGGAATAAAATACAACGTTATTTTACTGTAATAAATAATTTTAATTAATTAACTTAATACAATAGAAAAAAAAAGAACATTTATTTGTCTGAAAATTGATTGTATTTTTTTTTTATTACTTACTACTGTCATATTATCCATTTTTAATCAAATTTGCAATATTTGTATAACAGTAACAGTATTATGTATATATTATCTTATTTAAAAAGTTTTTAAATTTATTATTGAAACAATCGTCAGCGAACATAATGAATTTACCTTAATAAAACGTTTCTATTTCGGTTAAAGATTTTCCTTCCGTTTCGGGCATTAAGAAAAATAAAAATTGCCAAGATAAGCAAATATCCCGTATGTAATGAAAACACCGGTTAACTTAAACTGATTTTTTAAGTCTTTTAGTGCTTAGCACCAAGGAATACGACAAAGTAATTCCACGCGGCACCAATCCCTTGGCAGGTAGCTCGCCTCCTGAAGAAAGAAGTTAAGTAATTAAGCGTCGATAACACATGGCTAAAGAGTTGGCATTGCCATGAAACACCTCCACTCCTGACACTAGCATTCAGTATGGATATGGAGGGATAACCAAGAACATTAAAACCTACATTACACTACTGTTTCATTTTCCACCACTCCCCAGTGAATGTCATATTTTCAAGATCCATGTTTGTCTGTGAGTTGCTATAATCCACAATAACTTACTTATACAGCCATCATATGAATGAATCTGGCTTTAAATTAAATAACTCTATAGTATAAAGAATGAAATAGTCAAAAAGCAGTCTTCAACGCATTTTGGTAGAGTGGTCATGTTTTCATAAATAATAACTTGTGTTTAAAAAAAATCTATTATAAGACAACACCACTATATAAATAAACTTATTTTTTCTAATATTATGTTATTTGTACTATATATTAACCTGATTGAAAAAAAAACTCTCCTAGTTAATTCGAGGTCACGTTCATGCTACTAAAGATTGAAATAATAAAATCAACGGTACTACACTTTTCTCCTTTGAGAAGTTTTCAGGCCGTACGAGAAGACATTATCTTCCAAATATGTTTAAGCGTAGAAAGCAAGACCTATACGTCAAACGGCCTAACTGAAGACTGTAGATATGCAAATTTTGCTTGTACCTTAGTACAAGCAAAATTTGCATATCTGACCCTGATAAAGCTAATGAGTAAAATAATTCCTAAGAATGTGAATATTTACAAAAATTGTCTTTATTCTTCACTTGAGCATTTATAATTTTACTACCTAGTCTGCAATTCTTCTTTCGAAAAAGTTATATCGTATGTATGTCAGTTTAGTAATCATAATCATACTAACTTGACTCGATTCTGATCATTTGCATTCGAGGTATACATATACCCCGGTACAGTACTTTATGATACCCCTGAGTCACAGCTAGTTTCAATATAAGTACTAGGATATGGATAACAAGTGTATATTAGTATATCGAAATCGAGATAGCCTTCTCATAATTTTGTTAACATTTCGAATCTGAATATTCTGTCCTAAAAATATAATATGAATGCCTAGGGCATCTTTTCTCATATCAGTTTTTTTTTATTGAAAGCCTTGGACCTGTGACAAAGACTTTGACCTGTGTAATGATTACAAAAATATGTAGCTTTTACGAGTAGTCTGAATGATTTGACATGATTTAAATTCAAAACTTCTGCTAAAAATGCTGTCTTTCGAAAACAATATACCCGTACATATATTAATTAATACGTGTTATTGATTTCTAATAAAAAAAAAGAACAACAGAGACAAAAACACTGGGCATAGACGGTACTATTTGTATTTTATATATTTTATATATTATTTCTGTAAAAAGTTTTCAGGTCCATTTAATTTACAGCCACGACAAGTTAATCATATAATCAGTTACATATTCATAACATTCATTTTACTGTGTTCATACTTAGTATCCGTATCTCTCACTGAGTTATTTCTTGAATAACACCACTTTGTTCTTTTTTACATATTACGCAACAGTTTAAAATTTTCCAATGGTTAACCAATTCTTCCAACTCTTCTCTGACATTTTCGGGTGTAGTCAATCCCCGAAGATAGCAAAGCGACTTCAAAGCCTCTTCATCTTTTCCTTGAGATAATAGCCAAACTGTAGTATTGAAACCTGTTGAATACAGTTGCTCTTATCATTTTGTCAAGTACTGCCTATGTATATATTTACATATGCTGCCGTATTACAAAAAAAAAACGTTTCTCGCTCACTCTCTTTTTCTGGCCATAAGTGACACACTAGTGGAAAATAAGCTACTGGGGCTCCTGTAACAGAACAGAATGAAGAGCCTCTATGACATCATCAAGCTGCTGAAGGGGACCGATTCTGACAAAATGCTGGCGTTTGTGTGCGAAGGATTTGCACAAGTTACCTCCAGTCCCTTTCAACAACTTCGACTTACCCTAGGAGTTCATTTGAGCTTACTTAGCTTATGCAAGGAACTTATGCAAGCTTACTTAAGAATATCGTTATGTTAAAAGCATTTGTGACAGACAGACACACAGACAGCAGAGGTATTTGAATGCATCCCAGATCACAGTTTATTTTTTATGAAATATCGGGGCAGACGAACAGACGGGACACTTGATGTAAGTGACAATCGCCGCCGTATGTGCGGTACCCCCCTTTAAAGGGGATAAAGAGAGAGGAAAGTGGAGAGGGGGGAGAAGGAGAGGGTAAAGAGTAGAAGACGTGAGATTACCTGACCTCTCGGTAGCTGCAAAAGCAAAAAGATCAGGCTGATGACGATGATGACTTTATATCTGTAAAAAGGAGGATGAGGAGTTCTTGTTAGCGTCAACGAACCATCGTTTAGTACGTGCTCTAGCATTTTTTCTATCTTAAACGGATCTTTGTTGAAATTTGTATAACATAATTAATTCGAATTTACACTTTTGTTCTACTTTTAGTTGAGTTGAATGTGTTATAGAATACCATTATCCTGTTAATCCATATAGAACTTATTGACCATGATTAATACCAAAAGCGTTGTAATAATAGGAGTGCAGAGACAAATAAGAATGGCTACTCTCCAGCTGACAACAGCACCGAAAGTAGCATACAATCCAGTTATGCAAATCAACAAAAAGCATAGAGTTATTGAACACAGGGTTCTACGCTTTGCATAGCTGAAAAATTATGATGCTTTAAGAACAATATATTTATTACATTTTCGTATAGTCTTAAATGGTAATTTAAGTAAGCCAGTAAAAAAAATTATGTGAGGCTCACGTAACGAGATCAGAAATAATGTGCTCTCAATGAACTTTCTAAACCCTACGTGGTATGTACATGAGTATACTGTTATTTTGAAGCAAACAAAGAATATCAAGGCATCTTTTATTAAATAGTTTATCGATAACACCATGTTAAGCAAATATATTCACCGTCATAGTTTCGTTTTTTTTTCTTAGGGGGCAAACGAGCAGACGGGTCACCTCAACTGAAGAGTCACAAGAGGCACAACAGGTAGGAGTCCGATCTTTTCTTGAAGGTTTGAAGGTAGTATCGGTCCGGAAATACGGCAGGCGACAATTTTTTCCACAGGCTGGTTCTGCGAGGCCAAAAGCTTCTGGAGAAGCGCACAGAGGTGGAGGGCCTATCATCCAGGTGAAAAGTTTCATGACAGTAGAGGAAACTTGTGACGTATGTAAGAATAGAAGCTAGTGGCGGACTGTTGTCGGACGGGGCAGAAAGTTGTGCGCTTATGTACGTGGTTCACACTGAACGTTTTTAGAATAAGCATGTAAGAAAAGCAACTTATGAAAAATTTATTTAAATTTCGAATTAAAATATAATAAGAACTCTTTGGGAATCTGTAGATGGGTAATAAATTCATATGTCATTTGTTTTTACTAATTGGCGGCAATTGAAAAAGTGTATTATGTGCTTCGACATGAATTTGACTAGAGATTTTTTTCTCTATAATTTATTACAACTTTCGCTGCGGTCTTACTCAACAACATTGTCATTTCATTACAAAGCCTCATCTTGTGCCACTGTTTACAACTGGTTTAATGTGTGCTCATTAAACGAGTGATTATTCTAGAAAAGGATGTCGTTTTACGGCGGCTGCTGAAGAAAACGTGAGTACTGTGTATGTAACTATAGAAGCTGATAGAAGGGTGACATATCAACAGATTCATGCAGATTTAGGCATTGGTATGAGTCAAGTACAAAAAGTCTTACATGAACATTTAGGCATCAGAAAGGTTTGTTCTAGATATATATTTTACATATATTTTGACGGAAGATCAAAAACGCCGTCGCTTGAAAAGTATGACGGAGGTGACTCGAATGCTGTTTATGATATCATCACAGATGATGAAAGCTGGATATATTATTAGGAACCCAAAACCAAAAGACAATCTTCAAAACGGATGTTTCAATTCGAAGATTTGCCGACAAAAGTCAAGAAGGGCAGAAGTCAAGGGAAATGTATGATGGCCTCAGTCTTTGGACGGACGACTCATTTCGCAACATTTGTTCTATAAGATAAAAAGACTATTAGTGCAGATTGGTATGTCAGTCATTGTTTACCAGTTATCTTGGCAAATGTTAGACTTCATTGCTATCACGATAGCGTTCGTGCCCTCTCCACCAGACGGACTACTGAATATTTGCCTATCGAGGTTATGGAGTTAGTGAGTCTTCCTATTTACAATCCTGACCTGGCCTGATCATGACCTTGTGACTTTTACTTATTACCAAAAATAAAAGAGAAACTTATAAAAGTTTGTTTTATCAACCCCGAAGATGCCGTACCTGCGTTTGCAGAAGGCGTGTAAGAGATCCCTAAAGAAAGTGGGTTTATTGCTTCAGTCAATGGTTTCATCGCATGTAATAGTCCAATGAAAGGAACGGAGACTTTAAAAATACATAAATTATAGTAAATTACTTTTGTAAATATTTTACATAGATTGCTGTTATCTTTTTTGCCGTGTGGTTCTTTGTAAGACTTTTAATTGTAATGTACTAAGAAAATTAACTTAGTAGCTATTACATTAATATTCTAGTTGTTTAAATAAAGTAATAATTTACAGGGTAGTAGAATTGAGTTTTCCATGTCTTTTCGGTGGTGTCGTAAAAGGCGACTAAAGAATTTGACTGTTATCTATCATATCATAAACACACATTATAGTAGTAGTGTTCGGTTGACGGCGATAGGCTTGCCACCTATTACGTTAGTGTAATCAAATTCTAACTGGCAAATTGTGGGTATTTAAAACACCTCTGCCTAGCCTTTATACATATTATTCAACATAGATTAGGTTCCATATCAGCGATTAATTGTACAATAGTTGTATGTTATATGGCTTTTTAAGAAAAGGTGACACCATACCGATATTATGTGCACGGATAGCAGTGGTTGTATCTACCAATATTTACTACTAATGGATATGTCAAACGTATAAACGTATATTAAAAGTTACTTGTATATATGTATATATATACCTGCAATATATATTTATGCCTGACAACGCAAAAGAAATGTTTTATTTTTCGAATGTACTTACTTACGTAGAAACATACAATCTTTTTCACTAAAGTCTATAATATAGACCCATTTTCATACGCAGGGGGTCAGCCTAATACCATCAACCGGGGACAATTGGGAGGGTATTGAAAGGGAAAGGAAAGGGACATTGTTTAAAATGACGGTTTGGAGAGTGCACGCTATATTGTAAAACATGAATTGAAACTAGGCATAACTGGGGGATCGAGGCGCAACGTTCTCAGCTACGCATGGCTCAGGGCACGACACAATCGTGGCGATAAGGGCCGTCATGGAGGATTGGCTGCAGAGGCGACATGGCGCCCTCTCCTACCGGTTGACGCAGGTGTGTTTCGGACACGCTACCGGCCATCATTCGCTCCATGGCCGGTAGTGAGAGAAGTTTTACCGCGGTCGCAACTTTCTGCGAGGATGTCATCTCGCGGAAGGAGGCGGCGGAACGGGCCCGGGAGGACGATCTCCATTCGGACCTAATCCGCCGCCGGCGAACCGGGCGCAGGAGGCGCGCCTACCAGCGCCTCATGCCGCCCTGAGTGTGGCCGCGGGTGGGCGGGACGGGTTTTCCCCCCACCCGCTATAGTGGCCAGCCGCGAGGAGGCGACGGCTACGTGTGTCTGGACGTCGCCTTATTGAGAGTGACACGAAGGGGGTGCCCGCGCTTTTGCGGGCAGGTGCCAGGAGGGGTCCGGATGATGTACCTAAGCCGTTCCCGGTTCCCTCCTTCTTCAGGCACAGTATGGCATACCGTGTGGTTTTAGTCGGTTCAATTCCGACACATCGTCCCACCGAAAACCCCGGTGGGTTGAAGGCCCGAGGGGGTTTCAACATGTAAAAAAAAAAAAAAAAAGGTGTGTTTCGGAAGTACCTGTGTCGTATAGGCCGGTAGCCAACGTGTGAGTGCCATCATTGCGGGGGCTGCCACGAGGACACCGCACTCCACACTTTGGTGAAGGGCTCTGCGTGGGTGCAGCAACGCGCCGACCTCGTGGCAGCTATCGGTGTGGGTAGCCTCTTACTGGAGATCATGGTCATGGCCATGGTACAAAGTGAGAGTACTTGGGTTTCCGCCGACTCGTACTGCGAATCAGTGATGGATGCAAAAGAAGCGGCGGAACGGGAGAGTACAAGCACCGTCTCGTCCCGCAGAAGACGCAGGCGATGGAGAGCGCTGACTGATCTCCGGCTTCCATGAGTTCAGGCCTGGGAGTAGCAGGTCGGGCTGACCGTACCCTAGCAGAAGCAGGCCCAAGACGGTGGCGTGACATGTTCCGCGCGCACCTCTCTGATGTGAAAGGAGGGCTGGCCCGAAAGTAATTAATAAGTAGTTAGTAAAAATTAAAAGTAATTTGATTGTAGACTACGCCTAACCAAGCTAATAGCTGATCATAATTATGTGAAAATACGCAAGTAGCTGCAAAAAATGTAAACCTTTGGTACAATAATATTTTGTCACAGCAATAAATATTTTATTGTCTTCGAAATATAAATTGAATAATGTGGAAAACTGTACGAACATAAAATTACGCAAAGGAAAATGGTTAAAAAGTAAAATGTTTTTATTATGGTTGTTAGGTGAGCCACTTTGTTTTTATTTTTTAGTCTAATTAGTAAAGTATTAAATATAGAAATAAGTGAAACTAAGTACTTTAATTTATATAATTGTTCTAAAAAATCTCTACAATAAACAGTCATATTTATTTCTTTGACTGACATGGCACTCCCACTCATATCGACTTTATTAGTTATCTTAATTTTGTATTTCATTCATGGAGTCACACAGGATATAAATGTCTGAACTGCTTGCTGTTCCGAACATTTTTATCATAATTTTGGTTACCAAGCTGATATATATATATATGTTAGGAACAGCAAGCAGTTCAGACATATTATTATAGATATATATATATGATGACATATTATTATATATATATGAGTAATAACAATAACTGTACTTTTTCTTGTTTCAGTAATTACTTCAGTGCATTGGACACAGGAGCACTTAACTTTTGTAATTTTAACATATTTTACTGGTTTTCTATTTATGGCGTCATTATTATAAACTTCAATAGTTATAATCTATAATACATATAAAGCTTTGTGACTTGTTAATTTCTACAACTGTTCTTAAACTCATAAAACTGTACATTTTCCAACAGCCTGTAAACTATTGTGACCTGGGTAAGGTTTGCGTCCACGACAACCGAATGGTTTGTGCCACTTCTGAGAATAATTGCATTAGACGGACCTTTCTTGATCAATGCGATATGTATGAATACAACTGCGACTATCATGCTGGTAAGCATTTAGGAAAGCAATAATTGTATTATGAGCTTACAATGGAAAGAAAAACATTCATATGTTCTATTATTTCTTTCGTAATATAAAGCAAATCCTATTGTGTTTGTTGTCCTAATTCGCAAAAGTTGAACCCAATCAAGTAAACAGGAAAAAGAAAATTCCAGTTTCAGTTCCAATCAAGGCCCAGAAGTCCCAGGTAAACGAGATACTCATGGTTAAGTAGAAATAGCAACTTGGGCTACCAAGTGCGAGGCAATTCTGGCGGTAAGGCAGATCGTAGAGGAATGACGGGAAAGGCATCATGGCAGCCTCTCTCATCGACTGATACAGGTGGTTACTGGACATGGCTGCTTCGGGAAATACCTGTTTTGCATAGTTCGGGAGCCAACGCCAACGACCATGGTGATAGCCCGCATAGGACGCACCACGTCCCGTAGAGACGATGTAAGGCCTCCATGACCGCTGGCTTGAAGGAGACGGTGGCGTGACGTGTTCCGCGCAGGCGGTACAGATTGGAGCAGGAAGTATTTATATTTTCAGCTCCCAAGTACTTTGAGACCACCTGTTTTGCGGACAGGCAGTCATATCTATCGAGAGAGATCCTTCCTAGGCTATATCTTAATATCCCCGGCCATAGACACCCGTGACTGAATACCGTGTTGTTTTAGATGGTTCAATTCCGACACAAACACTTCGTCGAGTTTTACTTGATGAGGTGGTACCCAACTTACAATTTTATTTATTATAAATACTTTTTTTTATTTAAATCTTTATATACATATACCGCCTCTTGTTCTACATGAGTTCGGGTTTAACGTACTATGAACATGTACATCTACTATACAAATATGCATCATGTTAAATGAATAGCATCCATTGTAGCAGAGTCTAAGTAGTTGAAATATACAGAAAAAACACTGGACATTAGTTTTACATGATTGATAATTAATTCAATATACGTTTTTATTTCTTTTAAAAACAGTTTCCACTAGTAAATTCTTGTATCATGTTTCTAATTCATTAAAAAATATTTAATTTTACATTAATAATATACAAATTCATTTCCTTCTCGCAATTATATATTTCAGGATGCGGGTTTAATATAACGGTATAGCAATTGCTCACTCACTTAATAGAAATTAGAAAACACTCAGTTAATAGAAATTTATCACCGATGTGTTTATATTATAGAGAGAAAATCATATCCGAAAAATATTTAAATTAACAAGTTTCAAAATAAAATACACTTTGCAACTTTCTATAGTTTCACTTGTCAACTCTACGATATATACACTACAAATTGTACGCAATCGCAACAAGAATGTAAGCACTGTAAACGTTCCTAAAATATGGCTACACCTTGTAAGCCTCATAGTTATAGTAGAACTAAGGTTGGAGTAAAACTACAGATAAAACCTGATATCACAAATTAACTCGTTTTATCTGTTATCTTTCAGACTTTAGAAAACAAACAGCACAGAGAAGCACATGCACGGATGGTGTACCAGATTTCCAATGTTAATATCAGAAGAGGTGATTAATAAAATATTTGAAGTACTCTGACTGATTTTACTCCAATCTTTTATTCTCAATAAGTATTTTATTATAATTTTACTTTTAAAGAAAACAGGACTCTTTTTACCTGCTAAGCTATTAAAACCTAAAAATACAAAAATCAAAACATCAAAGTAAGGCAAATATTCAGATTAGGTCTTGTTTACCTTTGAGCTATATTTACTTTATTATGTAGTTACAAAGTCTTTATTTCTTACTTTCTTCTTGTTTTTGACGCAACACAACAAAATATGGTTTTATGGTTACGCAATTATAAAATGAGTAGATATTAAATCTTTACCACGGCGCATACTTAAATTTAGCTTATATTATAAGCTTCATCCTTTTTAAATATAATCAACTTCTTAGAAAGTCGTTTATGAATAAAATAAAAACAATTTAATAAAAACTGAAGCATCGGCGAAACGAACCTGTAGTATATATATATTTGTTTTAATTCTTTATGCTCAAAGTTAAACTCAAAGTTGCTATGAAGCTTACCCAACTATTGTTTGGCCAATCACTACGATTAATTCTATAGTCTGATTGAGATCTATAAAGATATATTTCTCGAAACAAATTATCATTATAATCCTACAACAACTAAAACTTATCCAACTATTTACTATTGGTAGAATTACAGATTATCCTAAGTACTGAATCACTACTGCTAAAGACGAGACTACTTATAACTAAGATCATACAACTATGAATAGTCCTATTAACACACCAACCACTAGCACCTCTATATTGCGCTCCTCTATAAAATGCTCCTTTGGAAGAAATTAAATTCCAATTTAACAATATAATTGACACTTCCGTTGAGGAGCAAAGAGATGACCATATTATTAAAATACATTTGAATGTTTAATATGAGGCACACCCAACTATAAATTTCATGTCAACATTTCAAAAAACGAACCCAAATATTGTCAGTCTATTTCAATTTATCACATTTCAATTAGTTATTCGTTATTTCTTAGGCTAACTTCAAAGCGATGTATGGAAACAGATGATGAAGGTTTTCACTTTTGGGTTTTTATACCCGTTTTTAAACACTATCAAAATTAGTTTTAATATTTAATCATTTTCAGATTATCGGAAAATTTATACTGTGTTCTGTTTTGAGTTAAATCGTGAAACAACTGCTGCTGTTAAAACTGCAAGTTTTTTTTCTTCTATAATATCTACTACCAAAAGTACTACCAATCTTCTTAATATAACTGCTACAACTCCCAATATAACCTACGCACCTGTTACAAATACTTCAAATGATAACAAGAAAGAAGTTAATAGTACTGAGCACTTCTCAGACTCGATAATTGTGAAAGATTGTTGTTGTGAATATAATTGTGAAAGACCTATTACATGGATACAAACAGTATCAACTAGGACTACTACACCTGCTACACTTAGCATGAAAGACAGTAAGAGTGAAGAAATTATATCTGAAAGTACAACAAGACTGAGTACCATAACAAATCCAATGACAGTACCTAGTATCGTAACGTTGAAACCCTCTACAATTAGAGCAACAACAGTCAGTAGCACAACAGCGAAATCTATCATAAGCAGTACAGCAACTTCTACAAAATCAATATTTATTTCGACGTTATCACGTACAAAAACAACCAGTAAAAGATCATCTACTGCAAGCACTACTAGTATTACTAGTCGACCTACCACACCTACTCTTCCCGTAATTTTCTTGACTCAGACTGAAAGTCGTGATCAGATAACTGAAGAAACAACAGAGAAAGCGATGCATCATGATGACAGTGAATTTTCGTCTCCTTTTCGCCTTAAACTCTCTACTATCCGTTTATGTAATGCTCATAAATGTGAGAGACCTACTACATGGATTGTACCGATACGGAGAACAACGCAATTGAAACGCAATCGTAAAGGACATCGTTTTTAATGTGTTTTATATATAGTACAAAAAGGTTCTGTCTAAAATATGTGTACATTACGGCTAATTGAAATTGTATTAATTTTATTTTAGGCTATATACTAACAGATTAACAGAATAATCTAATTATCGTAAAGGACATCATTTTTAATTTGTTTTATATATAGTACAAAAAGGTTCTGTCTAAAATATATGTACATTACGGCTAATTGAAATTGTATTAATTTTAACAGAACTCAAGTACAACTGTCAGAATTTCTCTGTAAAATGATCAACTCGTTTAGTATTTAAAAGGCAGTTTAGTGATGCATGAATCAAAGTAAGAGCCTATTCCTTTCCTGAAGATAAAAGCAGTCTTCTTAACACATTATTTTGTTACCTTGTTGTATTATGATGTGTGACAAAGCACACTACTTGATCTTGTATCAAGTAAAAATATGTTTTGTTTCAAATGCGTATTCTTAGCAAGGTCTAGAAAACAAATTATTTTACTACCTTTTTTTTTATTTTTTTTTATTCGTAAGCCTACCATAATGACTCCACTTTGCCTGATGGTAAGCAATAAATGGAGTCCAAGAGTGGTGGTCACCATCCTCATTGCATGTCTAGTCAATGCAGCATGGTGACCCACACTATGGCGGCCTGGTGAGATGCTTTTTCACACCCCGCTTAAAAGACCCGGGATCAAATTGGGAAGGAAACACGTGCGCTGGTAGGGAATTCCAGGCTTTCAATGATCGGCACAGGAAAGAAGAGCAAAACCGTTTCGTTCGGGATCGCATATCTTCGACTCGCAAACGGTGACTCCTCAGGCCAGCACGTGTAGTCCTGTAGAGGAAGGGAGAAGGTGGGACCAATTGGAAGAGCTCGTCAGAACACTCCCCGTGATGTAGGCGATAGAGAACTGCCATAGAGGCGACATTCAACTGCAGGGGCGCAAGAGACTGGGTGACCTCAGGACAGTCTATAATACGGACTGCGCGTCGCTGCAACCGATCGAGAGCGTCAAGCAGGTACTGCGCATAGCTATCCCAAAGATGAGAGCAGTACTCCACGCAGGAGCGAACCTGGGTCTTATATAAAATACACAGATGCTCGGGCGAGAAGAACCGTCTCACCTTGTTCAATACACTGAGCTTCCGCGAGGCCGCCTTAGTGACGCTCTCGATGTAATCACGCGGATTGAGATCCCGACAGATGTCCATACCCAGTATACTAAGCCTATCCTGTAGTGGAAGTTGAGTGTTCTGAAGAGTAGTAAGGGGAAGGAATCGAGACTTTTTGTTTGAAAACGCGCACGCCTGTGTTTTCTTGGCGCTGAACTCGACCAGATTCTCACAACCCCATTGAGAGATGCGGCTCTGGACCCGGTCGAGCTCAGCAACAAGCTCCTGTCGTTTTCCCTCAACGTCTGCTAGCTTGGCAGCAGGATGTCCAAAGTATCGCCCGTGTACTGTGCTGTCGTCTGCATAACAATGTATGTTGCCAAGAGCCAACATATCATTGATATGCAGAAGGAACAGCGTGGGCGATAGGACGGAGCCCTGAGGTACATCAGCGCTAACCTCCTGGAAGTCAGAGGCCGCGCTGTCACAGAGAACCCTAATGCGGCGCTTGTGGAGGAAGGCAGCAACCCAGTTGCATAGCTGAGATGGCAGACCAAATGCAGGAAGTTTGGAGAGAAGCGAGCGATGCCAGACCCTATCGAAGGCCTTGGCAATGTCGAGGCTGATGGCCAAGGACTCCCCATGCCTATCCATAGCCTCACCCCAAAGGTGTGTGACGTACGCTAGAAGATCACCCGTGGATCGGTTCGGCCTAAAACCATATTGCCGATCATTTAACAAGGAGTGATCCTCTAGGTGGCGGATTAATTGGGTGTCGATTATCCGCTCGAGCACCTTACAGAGTATGGAGGTGACGGCTATAGGACGGTAATTAGCTGGATCGGAGCGGTCGCCTTTTTTGGGAATGGGTTGGACGTTCGCCTCTCTCCAGGCCTCCGGAACAATTCCCGAGGAATAGGACAGGCGATACAGGCGCGTCAGTACAGGAGACAACTCTGGTGCACAGTTTTTAAGAACCACCGCCGGAATACCGTCGGGTCCACTGGCTTTCCGAACATCGAGTGACCGAAGCTCCGCCAGACCTACCTACCCAGGCGCGGCCTAAACCATAATACATAATGACCTGTGGAGCCCACGGTCATTACAAGCACCTAGGCTGTTGCCCCCGCTAAGCTCGCGCCAACACAAGCTACAATTCAGTCTGACGAGGATGGTTTCGTGACGATAAAGCGCCGATCGCAAATCATTAAGAACCACTGTGGCACGGCACCCTTTAACCCAAAGTGTATTGAACATCCCGGTGTGTTTCTCGTTCCTACTTACGAGTATACCACTGAGGCGGAGGATATTCTGGGGTACTTCAGGCAGAAGTTAGAATGCGAGCCGAGAATGTGTGCGAGTATCGTCCTGCTGCCTGCACCAGGTTTTGGACCAGATTTAGTAGGAAAAATCGAGACTTAAATCCGACAACAAGTAGAACAGTGTTGACATGTTTCGCTCCTGTAATGGCTCTGCCAATTATATATAGATAACCACATATTATTTCGGTTGTGTGAAAGCAAGTATAAAAAACAATTATATAAGTACATACTGTTACATACTAAAGTGACTCGCATTATAAATATAATTACTAAATGGTAAAACGGAGGTAGAGAACAAAATAAGTATTCCAAAACTTGGACAGCTCTAACTTTCAAAGAAAGGTAGCAGTTGTTCAGCAAAAATCAAAGGCTTTAGATAAAACAGTAACACGACATTTCACGGAGTACACAATTACTAATTCGAAGAAAGTAAAAAAGATTTTTTTCACTATAAAAATAGAAATTTAAAAAAATATTTATGTATTAATTTTATGTAATATGGATTTAGGCTTTTAAGTGTTTTAGTCCAAATAATAACCAAAACAAGACTTTTGTCTAAGTGTGTTACCAAAAACAGTACAACTATATCAATGAATGATAAAGAGGACCATGAAATTAACATCTCAAACCAAAAGCGAATAGGATTCTTAGAAGTAGATTATTTTGATCCTCTATTTGATCGCTAATGTAATGCGAGAAAAATCATGTAGAAATGTAAATCTTAATAAATCCAAGAAAAAAATCTATCAAAATCTATCAAAACTAATTTAATGAAGCCTATAGTATAATATTAAGGGTAAAATTATACACCTGTTAGCAAAATGATTTATATAGGTGTTTAAGTTTCAGAACTACGCAAGGGAAGTAAAGTAAAAAGAGCTCAGAATTAGAATACCTGTGTAGTTTAGTTCAAAGTCGATGACACGTTGTCATCGGGGCTTAGATTTATAATCTGTTACTAAATAAAGTGAATAAATTTAGTTTATTTCAACAACCTTCAACTTTCACTATAAGTGTAAAAGCCGAGAGTATCAATGTAATCTACAAGTATAAAACTTAAACAAAATGTCTCCTTCCAGTTTTTGTTTTAAATTGATATTTTTTTTAGTTGTGAGTGCATGACAGTCTATCGGTTGAAGCTGTACATAGAAATTCTAATAAATAAAAAAAATATATTGAACTTCAAAAAATTGCCACCTTGGTACATATGCATGTATACTATGTATACTAGTATAGTATTAGTAAAATAGGATCTAAGAATTTTGACTACAACTTGTTTGTTCTTTTGATTTAAAAATAAAAAAATCATCAATACAGCCTGTGTCCCCCTGGATGATATATAAGAATTCTAGGCATACTCCGTACATCCGAATCTGTTCTGGCATTTAAAAGTAATGGTGGGATTAAGAAACTCCCATACATACATAACATGAGGATGAGGAGAAGGGAAAGAGGAGAGGGGGAGGAGGGGAGAGGAGTTGTTTCTCAACCGGTTTTCTGTGAGGTCGTGGTATGGCACCGGTCGAGCCGGCCCATTCGCGCCTAAGCATGGCTCTACCACTGTTAATAATGGCACGTGAATAAATCACTAAACGTGAATGGTAACTATGTAATCAAACGATCATAAAACTCAAAGTAAACTTACTTTATTGAACTTGCATATTTTTTCTTTGCTGTAGATGTTGACCATGATCGTAATATATTACTATAGGTACTCTGTATGTTATAATTTCCATTAACAAATATAACCTTCGTTTTAAAACCAAAATACTACTGCTTATACACTCTTTAAATAAACCACACAGATGAGAAGATCACAATAATGCTGACTTGTTTTTACAAACAAGTATTGATAATTATATATCAAATAGAATAATCCAGTTCATAGAGAAAGTGCCGAGTTTCAGATCAAAACGAATTAAGTTTTCCATATTTTGTTACTGGATCAAAAATAAATTTGATATTTTCAATATAATTGAATGTTTTCTTGGTTTATTCTAGTAGTTTTAGTACTCATTTCCTTCTTTCTCTTTTTCCTACCAAGATGGTTTCTCGAATCTCGTGCTGACAGTAGCCAAGAAAGCGTCAATTTCATCGTTAATTTATTCAAATTTACTACAAATATCTTCTATACTTATAACTAGAAACAAAACATACCCTTTCATTTAATTCGTATGGAGTTGTTTAGTACTTAATTTTTAATTATGTACATATACAAATATTACACATTAATTACACATTAATTAGTTTCTTACAAATTATAAATTATATAAAGTAACTTACAAATTATATTATATTTAGTAATCGAAGACTAACAAAATAATTCATATCTTTTCTTTAAAAGAATCGTTAAAGATGGAATGTGACGTGACCATAGGACTAATATACGTGCGTATGGCATTTTATAATGCCCTGTTATTCTTTTTCGATTAACTACTTGACTAGCATCGGATTATTAGCCTCACTACTTTGGCTGCGTTTTTTCTTAAAAGAATTTATTAAGAAATCATCAGCAAATATTATTCTATCAGTTTTATATAAAGACTCAATTTCAGAGAGAGATTTTTTCTCTGTCTCTGGAAGAAAGAAGTAAAGGTACACAGTGCCAATGAAGCCAATGGTAGCGTACAGTCCGAAAGTCCCACTGAGGTGGAAGGCGTACTCAATGTTATAGTTGGTTTTAGAGGCTAAGAAGAATATCACATAACCCGAAGCTGCTGCCATTGCTGTGGCAATGCCCCGGCTCCTGAAACGTAACAAGATAACATATTTTAGTCATTGATTTAAATTACATAAATAGTCAATTAACTCTACATAATCAATAAAATATATAAAATTCTACTACCGCAAGTGATATGTGTATAAAACACTTTACTGTTCACTAATGATTGTAATAATCCTTCCCATTATTTGGTAGACTACATTATCAGCTTATAACATAATATATCATCCCATAACTAGCAATAGCTCCTGAATAGAATCAATGGTTGTTGGAAATTAACACTAGATAAGCAATGCTTAAGTAGAGTCTTAACAAAACATATCTTGCATTTCGGGTGTCCAGGCTTGAGAGTGTTTGCTGATAAAAGGGAGTCTCCAATTCTGCGCCTTTTGATGAAACTCCAAACTCAGTTTGTTTACTAATACCAGCACTAAGATAATTATTACTAATACTTTTAAGCTCGCCCAAAATGACGATATTATAGTTATACATAGTTAAATAGTTAGTAACGGTAGGTATAAACAGTGTTATACATATATAACACTGCTCATATCTACAGTTTGACTAACTTTTTACTAAATTCGAGTTTCAAATTTAACGTTTGACTAAATTCGAATATACGTATGTATTACTTACTGTGGCCATAAATACTGTTACAATTAAATAAAAAATAAGACTTCAATTTGGAATCTATCATTCTTATAAGAATATTTATTGTTCTCTCATTTTGTTGTTGTGTCATGTTTTTTGAAATTATGGAGTGGAGTGATAAAGAGAACCGCATTGCTGTGATAGCGTTACACAAAGTAGGTATGGAGCCAAATGCAATTTTTGAAACACGCTTGCGACAACCGCTTGGTATTATTCGAATATTTGTGTACCGGGCTATTGATAGGTACAATAAAACCTCCTCTGTGTGTGACATTAAAAGATCTGGCAGTCATCGTAGTATTTTTACGAAAAAGGCGATCAGAGCAGTGAAAGAAAACATCAAATGTCCCGCCATTTCAAAAGATGACTTATAACTTGCAGCCTATAAAAGATGCACTGGTCATTATTTAACTGATGATTTAAAAATGAATAGCGTGGTAAAAGTAAAAGAACTTCTCGAGTGTTACGCAAAGGGAGGTTACAAAATATGTTTATATACTGAGGTGAAAACTTTTATTAATGAGCAATATTTTAACAAGCAGAATGACCGAGTTTATATAGTGGGCAGAGTACAACGTGGGCATTATACAAATGTAAGATATCAAGGAGTGGCTGAGCCATATTGTAATGAAAAGGGTATCAAAACATCGGTTTAAGTGTATCAAGGTACAATTCTTGAGAAGGTGGTTAAGCCTTTTAGCAACAACGTCATAAAGCTCGATCCACCGCAGCGTGGTTGAAAATTAACTTTTCCGACTTCAACAGAGCTGAAGAGTGGCCGTCATCTATCCCCGATTTTAATCTGATGGATTATAATTTATTGTCAGTTTTAGAGAGTATGGCATACTCTAAACGCTATGATAATTTAGAGTCAAATAAAAACGAAACTTTCCTTGTAACAATATCTATGGCAAGGCAACGGTAATAATAATAAAGTAGAGCTGAATCACATAGTTAATGGTATGTTATATTAACTTCTGCATCTGTTACAGTACTGTTAAAACTTACTTGAAAGGAAACACCTCTGATAGCAAAATCCACGGTATACCAAGTCCATTGAAGCAAATCAACATCAAGAATATGACTACAGGTAAAACGTCCGTCCGACCAGTGAACGTATGAACTTCGTAGGAAAAAACTGTTGATGGAACATTGATGTGAGCATAGATGCTGAGGGCAAGGCTGCAGCCGGCTGAGGCTAGTAATGATCCAAGTATAAGTTTTCTTTTGCCGATAGTCTTGACCATGAAGGCAGAGAGAATACTCATCAGGATGAAAAGAGCTCCCGATATCACCTGAAATTGAATATAGGTTTGAATTTAGGCTTGCTGGTATTCTAATTATTAAAGACAGTTTGAGTTGACTGAAGTTATTTTACTGTTATAATAATATCATTTCCCTCTCATTTTAGATATATTTTTTTTAATATAATATTAGGAGGCGGAGAAACAGATGGGCCACCTAATAGTAAGCAACTACCGCCATCCTTACCTGCCACTGAAGATAGGTGCGTTGCCCGCCTTTGATTGTGATAAGGGGATGCGGAGAGAGGAAAGAGGAGAGAGGCAATGAGGTAATGGGAAAAAGGAGCTTTTGATGAGTCAAGGCGAAAGAGGAGAGCAAGCAAGCGTTGCTTCACAACCGGTTTTTTTCTGAGCCGGTCGAGCCGGCCCATTTGTGCCTAAGCGTGGCTTTGCCACGATAAAAATGGCAAAGATATAACGAATAATTTAAATTAGTACTATTGCAGTTAAAGTGTAAAAACTTACAAACCAACTATTACATAAGGTATAGGATATGATGGTCTATTGTCTAAGACTAAAGGAATGGACCATCTTAAACTTAGACCTTTCAAAAATTGTAATACTCTAACTATAACTAAATACTCAACTTACCACTATATTCTTAGGGTCGTACTTCATTCCCAAAGCCTTACAAACGTTAACCATGTTCGGTCGTATAGGTAATATACCACTCATAGTATGAAAGAAGAAATATGCCATTACTAGCATAAAGGGCCTCATAGTTTCCTTTACAAAAAAGACGTACTTTATCTTCAAAAGTATTCTTTTATAAAAACTCCTTTTTTCATGTTCACAAGGTTCAATTTGTTGTTTTCCTTGGCCACATAGAACGCATTGGCGCATTTTTTCATTGTACTGTAGCAGCTCGTTAAATTCTTCCTCCACATCGGCTGGTTTCGCCCAGCCTCGTAGTCGACAGAGGGAAGCCAGTGCCTCCTTTTGACGACCTTTCGAAAGTAGCCATATCGGAGTCTCGGGTACCTGAAAGCATGTATAAATTTCTTAGAACATACTTTGCTTGATATTTATTTATAGTTTATAAAATCAAAGGCTTGATAGGATTTTTTGTACTGTACCTATTAAACATTCAGAACGTAACCACAAAAATATTGTAACAATCGCTTACACGCAAAAAAAACGACATGATTTTTTTTAAATAAATTAGTTGTTTTTTATATATTTGATACTCATTGCTCACCTCAAGAAACCATACAGTGTGTCTTAATTCATCTGTTGAGTAAGGATAATTAGTATGTGAAATTTCAGAAAGTATTAAAGGTCATACTAGTATGATAAGTTTTTGTATGGGTATTGGTTTTTAATCAGAGAATAATCTAACAGGCATCAAATGACGCAAATACCATTCATTTATCAAATAATGATCATTAACCCTAATACAGACACCTTACACTAATACTTTCATATCCAATAGTAAATTATGGTACAAGTGTGTAATGATTGCCGCTGAGGCGCCAATGAGACCCGAGCCGATAGGTGGTGGATGGTGTATCATACGACGTTTTTCAACACACTTGTAAAGAAAATAATACAAAAAAAAATGTTTGTTTAGTAGATAAAAAGTTTATTTAGAGAAACAATTAGTAAATGTGCAGTTATTAAAATTATAATTCACTGTTTTTGATGGCATAGCGGTCTCATCAGATAGATTATTTACTGAAATACTTTCATGTTCTATTGTTATTTGAGATGTTTTATTATTCGTGTAGGTAGGTGAAATCCAATCATTGGATATACTTGGTGTTTCGCCAGTAGTACGCGCCTCAGAATCAAGTCTAATTATTTTTGTGATTTTTGCACAAATTTCCTTCTTGTTTAGTATGGAATCGTCTACGTATACATTTGCATTACTAGATCGCCACCCACCATGACGCTTCAAAGTCATTATTAATGTAGCTAAAGTTCTTCTGAAACTATGTCCAGTGTAGCTCTTAGCATCTGCTAAACCTAAAAACTTAGCGATTTCTGTAGGCATAGAATCAAGGTTGGTTATACCTTTAAGCTGACAGGTACATTTACCATTCTGGTAGTTTAGAAAGAAACGGTATTTTTTTGCTTTTGGTGAACGCAAACTTTCATACTTCTTAACAATTGCATGGAATATATAGTGAACGACCTCGGTATTTTATTTTTCGTGATAGGTATCTTCATTAAAAGCATCTCGCCATGGTTCTCTACGTCTTTTACATAAATATTTGTTAATTCTTGTATCCTACAAGCACCAGTTACACTAAATATTAAAGCAACCTGGAAAAAAGAAACAATAATTAAGCTCAACACATAACAGAGGCTGAAGTCGCGTAGATATATAAAATTATTTTAACTAACCTTAGTAGCCAGCCAGCTTTTATTAATTTTTCAATATCGAAGACGATAAAAACCTTTGATTTCTTGCTTATAAATCCATCGGATAGTCTCTTTAGATAAGCTGACAAATTAGAGTATGTTTTTAAATCCACTACATTCTTTGTTCGGACTGTACTTTTTAACAGTTTGACTATATACACCACAAAGAGCTGGATTTGTACTTAGAAGATAATTCTTTAAAGTACGTCATGCACACATTTTCTAAAAAAGATCGCGAGGTCTTGTTGTTTTGCCATTGTATGAAATTTTGGTACGCTAATACATATTTTTCCTTGGAGTTTTCAGGTCGATTCGTTAAACTTTCCATAGCGTTAAGGGCTTCACATCTTATATCGGGCGGTGTACAACATAAATCATTTTCTTCATAATTAGTATGTACTTAATATTTTTAATAAATAACTGTAATTTCAACGATCGGCCATAAACTAAAAGACTAAGATCTTTTTTTTTTTGCTATCACAAATCAAGTATCAAGTAAAGTAAAAAAAAAAACACTCACTTGTGAATAATAGCAATGAAAAATTCACAGTTTGATTATAGGTGTCATTTTGTAACTAATCGTGCTATTGCACCGGTCGAGCCAGCCCATTTGTGCCTAAGCATGGCTCTACCACTATAGATAGTGATTAAACCGATGAGAATTGTAGAAGAATAAGAGTAAAGCGAATACTTTATATTTTTTTATACCGTTTACTTACACAGAATGTTGAAACATTATATATATGTATACAACAGAAAGGTAAAATATACGAAACATACAAAACAAGAACTCAAAAATGTATAGTAAGGCTGTAGTGACATAGAGGGTCTCCGAATAGACGCGACTCCGAATAGAAATTCAGAAATCAGTTAAAAAAATGTAGAATCACTTACAAAGAGCACTAAAAGCATAGTCGTGAGCGGTACAATCAGAGCCACGAGTGCTGCTTGTCGCCAAGGTAAAACAGCACCGAGGAAGTATGCAGCAAAGATGCCAGTAGCGGTGAATCCGTTCGTTAGAGTTGTCAAGATGCCACGTATTGACGGATCACTGTGAAATTAAGTAATAGTAATCGTAAAAATATAATTCAATAACATATAAGAAAGGGATCGTGATCAATTTTGTTATAATACACAATTAGTATATTGTTACAGTAGTTTTAACTTCTCAACAATTTCGACACAAAATTCTTCATCCCCACTTCTGCATCCCCAAAAGGGTAGGCAGAGGCGATATTACCGCCAACTGTAGTATAAAACGCATTGTTCCAGGGCTCTGACTGCCCGGCACTAGCCAATTCGAATTATAGGTATGCGACCTTGACTTGCTTGAGCGCTTGCTAATAAAATCATTATTTTTCAAATAACCCATTTATGGATATTTTTGAATTGTCAAGAGAGTGTTTTTTTTTTGAGATTTGTCGGTCAGACTCAGCCAGTCATGAAGCTAGTGGCCTGTTCCAATACATAAGTCCTATATAGAAGAAATATAACAATTACAAATATTATACATAATTTTCTTGTTACAGTGGCATAAGTATACATAAAATATGATGTGACATTCTGAAATAACATTTCTGGTTATTGCTATTCTACGTTGAGTAATAGCGGTCCCGACCCGATCACCAGCACTCATTTACGAGCATGACGCATGCAACCAGCCATCACCCATCTCAACCATATCAAAGGAAGCCGAACGACCCGACACATACGCCACCATTGGCAGGACTTCTAGGCGAGCCTGACATACTCAGAACTGCCAGGAGACATCAAAAATAAACCTAAATAATTTACTACACAGTTCTCACACGTACAACTTAAAATTTATAACATTCATAAAATACTTACTACGTAAATTACTTATGTCCATATTGTATGAAAAGTACTTATGTCTGTATAATGAAAAAAAATCTGTATAATATTTATTGTTAAAGATATCGGAGACTACCCGTGTGAAGCTTCTAAATATAAAATATCTACATCACAAAGCTACAAACTATCTTAACAGTACGTTTGACACAAATTGACACTTCTTTCTATAGACATAGTTAACCAAATAAACTCAAAAATGTTGTTGATTGAAACTAAAACTGATTAACATTCATAAACGATGCAGAAGACGAACAATTTTACAACATAATTTATAGGAAATATGATGAAAAAGATGCGATGTCTTTGATTGGCGGCTATTCTAGTTATAAAGCCATAAATACATTTTTTATTTAATTATATAGATGGAAGTAGATATTGGATGGAAAAGTTTCTTTTAATTAGGAGATAAAAAAAGCAAACACAATATCTTTTTGGATTTTTATGCGATAGGGGGCAAACGAGCAGACGGGTCACCTGATGGTAAGTGACTACCGCCGCCCATGGGCACCCGCAACTCAAGGGTCACAAGTGCGTTGCCGGCCTTTTAGGTAGGAGTACGCTCTTTTCTTGAAAGTTTGAAGGTCGTACGGTTCGAAAATACGGCAGGCGACAATTTGTTCTATAAGCTGGTTGTGCGAGGCAAAAAGCTTCCGGAGAAGCGCACAGTGGTGGAGTGCCAATCGTCCAGGTGATGGGGATGGATATTTTGTCGCATAGGACGATGGCGGAAACCAGCAGCCGGTATAAGTCTGAACAATTCCTCTGAACACTCCCCATGATACAAGCGATAGAGGATGCAGAGTGAAGCTACATCTCTACTCAACGCCAAGGTGTCAAGTCGATCAGAAATATCTTGGAGTCGATGATGCGAGTCGCTCTGTGTGCTCTCTGAGTCGGATACTTTAAATGACTTCCTTGAATTTACTTATAGAGGCTTATAAACTTTCATTAAATATTTTATTTTCCCACTTTTTTATATAATATAGGAGGACAGATGAACAAACGGTTCACCTGATGACAAGTGACAACCGCCGTTCATGGACACCTCCAACTCAAGAGTCGTAAGGGCGCTGCCCGCTTTTGACCGTGATTGATGGGAGGCTGTTGGGGATAGAGGATAGAAGGGATGAGGGTTGAGGAAAGAGGAGAGGGCATTTGGGCCTCCGGAAACGTCACTGATTTCGGGGGAATTAACGCAAGCATTACTTTACAACCGGTTTTCTGTGACGCCGTGGTATCCCACTGGTCGAACCGCCCCATCCGAGCATAAGCATGGCTCTAACACTGTCAAAAAAAAATCATAATAATATTGACAGACTTTTTTAACAACACCTGCAGCCTAAGTTTTAAATGTGGAAGCTTTTAATTGACTTCTGTTACTACGTATTTCAGTGTACTAAATAAAATAAGACACTACAGGAATTTATTGACCTATAAAAAAATTACAACTTGACATTACATACACACACACCTACAAAAAAAAATATCTGACCATATTATCAGTAATTTCAATGAAGCAAGTGGTGAACTTTTAAATTGGGGCAGGTCGAACCATAATACCCGCACAAGTGCTTAATATACCTATTAAAAATATAAACACATCGGTGTTGGTACATTATATAACCACTAGAGACTACAGTAAAGATAATATTTAAAAATTTAGGGATTGTTTAGCATAATCTTTAATTAACGATATTAACGTGTTATTTTGTGATCTCTATGTTCCTAAAATAAAGGCACGGGTTGGTAATAAGAATAGCAACACAAGTTAGATAGCTAAAGGGCTGCGATAATGTTGTAAAACCACACGGATGTTACGTTTTACATACTATAGGACCAGTTCAATAGCTAACAATAATAAATATGGACAGTACGCAGAGCTTTGAAGGCGTTGTGTAATCAATGTATTCGAATGCATAACGATATAACAATTAAAAATAGTAATAATATATATAAAGCAACATGTGATCTACTAAAATCAGAATATGATGATATTAATGAAATTGAAATAATATTATATGTTACCTGTAACAATAAAACTATATGTAAATCAAATAACATTGGTGATAATTACTTTAATAAATATTGTTTAGCCTGTTATTCTGACAAAAACATAAGTACTACAGCTTTGCGCCAGTTTTGTTTAGCCAGAACGAGAGAAATAAGCTCGATGTCCACTGCTATAACAGTATGATGCACTCCCATATCAATGTGAAGAAAATATTCTCTAAGGTTTATTTATCATGAGATTAAATAGGGTTAATGTTTAAGAGACCACGGCCTCTAAACTTTAGCGGGATTTACAACCTTATTACCGATGAACATGCATAGTGTATCGGAAATGCATTCATCACAGTACGGACTCTTCTATCGAGGGTAATTTATTATTATTTTTCTGTTTATTTAACATAAAAAACAATTAAATTACATTTAAAAGAAATGTTCCCCACCGACACCGACTACAGGAACGAAGATATCAGAGGTTAGGGCTCCAAAGACAAGAACCTCCCCATAATACGGGCGAGGCACACAAGGGGGGAGAACTGCCTCCTGTATCAGTCCCTGCTCTATTATTTTTTTTTTTTTTTTTTTTTTTTTATACTATAGCGGGACAGACGAACAGAAGGGTCACCTGATGGTAAGTGACAACCGCCGTCCATGGACACCCGCTTCTCAAAAGTCACAAGTGCGCTGCCCGCCTTTGAGGGTGATGAGGGATGGGGATGCAGGGAGCGGAAAGAAGAGAGGGGGGATGAGGAGAAAGGAGATAAGGGGAGAGGGGGATTTGGGCCTCCGGAAACCTCACTCATTTCGGGGAAATGCAACGCAAGCGTTACTTCACAACCGATTTTCTGTGAGGCCGTGGTATCGCACCGGTCAAGCCGGCCCAATCGTGCCTAAGCATGGCTCTACCACTGTTATTATTATTATAAATTATTAATTTTCCCATGTAATTCCCAAACGTGCCCGAATGACTGCAATGGGCTTGCCTCCTGTTACGTTATTGATGATTTATTGTTGTTACTATGTCGTTGTATATATTTTTTTTTTTTCATGGGATCGGGAGCAATGAACGGACGGCGACTGCCGCTACCCACCCGCAATATACATATATGTTAAAAGAACTCTCGCATAAGGAATAATTTCTGTGTCGTCGAGACTTTATAAATATCATACACTAATAAAATCCAGACCCGGGACATCTAATTGTGGATCACATAAATTTTTGGCCCTAACCACTAGACTAACTGGCCAGTCATTCTCAGCACTTTGCTCCATCACTTTGGATGCAAGAAAGCACATAGAGACGTTTATTTATTTTTCAATCGACTTCAAAAAAGGAAGAGGTTCTCAATTCGACTCTATATATATATATTTTTTTATTTGGAAGCTTTTGCTTCTCGTGTGGTCCCATTTCTATTTGATCCAGTTCTGAAAATGGCATCCATGAGTAAACCATATAAGTCTCAAATGTGCATTATGTATGTATGTGCGTGACATTTAGACGAATAACTTAATGTCACGCCAACCGATTTCGATGATTATTTTTTTATATGAAAGGATATATGTACTTCAAGGATAGTTAGATGAGAGTTTGGCTAGGTTCTGACAATGACATCCATAAAAAACATGTAAGTTTTGAATTTTATGTTAGATGCATTGAATTCGGTTGTCAACTTTTTAAAGTTTTCGAATCGACTGAACGTAAAACATTAGAATGTATTAAAATCAAATAATGTACGTAAATATTCAAATACTGTACATATGTATATATATTTTTGACATGTCTTTATTACGTTAGTGGGACAAATTTAGGGTGTTTTATAAACTTCTGCCTACCCCTTAGGGGATATAGGCGTGATCGTATGTATATACATATGTATATATGATTATTACCTGAAAATAAAAAAATGGCCTTGAGTTTTTAGTTAACTTTAATCAACGATTCAAGTTTTTATACTGCGAATCTGAATCTTAATTTTAATATTTTTCACAACTAAATTATAATGATACTAAACTATTATTGCTATGCTAGTCAATGTTTATAGTCATTAAGCTACGTGTATAAAACATGATTTTGTTGAGCTTCGTAGGAAGTAGGAAGGTTGCGGCAACATTTTTAGACGAAGTTGTCGCATCATATATCAATAGATATAAAATACTTTTAAACACTGCAAAAATAGGATTTATACTTCTATTTCTATACATAGAATTCAGAAACCTTAGAATATAAAGAAATGGTTCAAAACATATTTTGTTTACCTGATTTCTCCCACATATGTGACGGAAGGTGCTTCCATTATGCCCGTACCAATGCCGAGCAAAGCGTTCCCGATGAACAAAGTAGGTACATTTGAAGCATAGTACATAAGTAGCCACGCTATCACATGTGGTATGTTCACCAGAAATAATGCTTTCTTGCGTCCAAAGTGATCAAGCAAAGGTCCTGAGAATATACTGCCAAGGGGCTGACAGAGAAACGCCATGCTACCTGGAAATGACATAATAAAAATTAAAGAGGCTGTATGTAAACACCTAATAATGACTTGCACTTAATTTAACGTCAACTAAATATCATTAGTTCTTTATTAATATTATAAATGAGCAAGTAAGTTTCTTAAAGCAGTTATTGTTAGAATAAAATATTTCATATACATATATTATAACTTTTGATGTTTAGTTTTGAAGTTACTTTTAAGAAAATGTAATCGTTACTACTATATAGACCGATGACGAAACCTGATTTATTACGCGTCTGGTTATTGACCGAACGATCAACAGTTTCTTTATACTATGTTGAGTGCGGGAGTAGAAAACCGACAGTTTCTTTACTCATGTGGTTGTAGAGTTGTCCACCCACCACGCAGTGTGTGGTAATAGTTCCGCTTCATTAATAATTAATTAATTAAATTAGAGCTGATATGAAATAACAGAAATTTGATCCAAACCGCACGCTATTTTACAACACATATGAAGTACCTCTTATGTAAACTCGAATGATTGATTATATTTGAGATTAAATCTTTTTATCTAGAGCTTTTAGAGCTACCACAAATTTCTCTCGGGAAGTTCAGAAAATTAATATTAAGATTGATGAACTTTCATAGATTGATGACGATTAGATTTTAAAAAGAAAACCTCATCGCAACTTAAAATTTTTTATACTTATTTTACCCAGGATAGCCACAACTGCTAGGGCGATAGATAGCCCAGTCTGTTGCCCTCAGGCCAGCGCTCATGGAGGCCGGAGGTCATTTTGCACTCTCCGGCGCCTTATGCGTCTTCTGCGGGACGGAAGAGTACTAACTCTCTCCCGTTCCCTTTTCGCCGCTTCTTTTGCAAGCATCTCTGCCTCTCCGTACGAATCGGCGGGATCCCATGCACTGTCGCTCTGGACCATAGCAATAACCATGGTCTCTAGCGAGAGGCTACCCACACCCATAGCTGCCACGAGGTCAGCACGCTGTTGCACGCACGCATAGCACTCCACTAATGTGTGAGAGAGGAGGTAGGAGGAGAGAGCTCCATGTCGCCTCTCCAGCCAATCCTCCATGATGGGTCTTACCGCCACAATTGTGCATACAACACTACTTGTAGTAGATGTACGAGTATATTCCAAGAACAATTAAGAATCCCTACACAGAAATCATTCCTAGCCGTTTTAGGAATAATCCCTGTGATGGGTCGAGAGAATATTCTTGTTAAGACAATAGAGCAGAATATACTCATCAATAGAAAATATCCTCGGAACATCGGCTCGAACGGTGCGATATTAAATCAAACAACAATTAAACAACGACCTCCCAGAAAACCGGTTGTGAAAGTTTCCCCGAAATTAGTGAAGTTTCCGGAGGCCTGAGCTGACTGAAATATAGATAACTGCCTTCGATGCGCCCTTACAATTGGTTTGAGCAATACTTTAAATCGTAGAAACATGAATTTTAAAAACTTATTCGTAATTTTCCTGGTATCCTATGATCAAATCCTAATTTTGTTACAACCACCAAGGGAGTATACTCTTTCGACTAGTAAAAATAATAGAAAATCGGGCTACAATTGGCAGAGAAAAAATGCTTTACATAAAAAAAGATACATATAGATAAAACGAAACCTCCTCTTTTTTGAAGTCGGTTAAACATAAAATATTTTCAGATTTCAGTTCCCTGACATAAAAATTATTATTACCAAAGTCAGAGTAAAATTTGTTTTATATCAAGGAAATCAAATTACATGCATTGGTATTTATATCGGGCTCTGTTTCCGTATTTCCTCCCACACATGGTTAGTTATGCGTTCAGGTAGGCTGACTAGTTGAGCCAGCCTAGCTCCTTCCTCTTGGACTTCTCTTGGCTTCCTTTCGTAAGCTTCAAATACAAAAATACAAATGCTTTATTTGCTTTAAATGGGGTACATAAGGAAAAAAAGGCACACGAATGGGCCACCTCGACTGTTCCGATGCCATGGCCACACACAAAACTTGTTATGTAGCAACGCTTGCGTTGTATTTCCTCGAAATTATTAAGGTTTCTGGTAAAAGTATTGATGACAGTAGAGTTATGTATGTATAGAGGCAAGTGGCGGGCTGCTATCTCTATCTATCCTGATGGGAGAAGAGCTCATGTGTGTACGGATGTATACATGTGTACATGATTATATTATTGTAAATGTTAGCTTCAAGACCAATTAACGATGGTGAATAATTCAAATGTTTATCATGATAGAATTAAATTGTTTAAAAAAACATGCACTAGTGTGGCAAACAAAAAACTGTTCCGCTTTATTGATATAAATAGATAAATAAAAAGCCAAACAACTCACAAGTAACAATATAAAAGTTAATACATAATAATCCAGGACCTGTTTAGTAGTACCTGCTTAATAGGCTAGAATAAAACGCTATCTATAGTTATCGATATAGGTATCTTTCCGATTGTAAATTTTATTTAATAGATTTTTGAACAGGTTTTTATATATCTTCCTTATCTTGTTTTTATCACTTGTCCTTTTAGAAGATAAAATAGTCTTTGTATAAGATCATTGAAATTTTTGTAAGTAGGTACTACCTTCCTACCTAGGTTTAATAAGTTTTAGATTGGAATGATCTAGTAAACATTATCTAACCTTTCATATAGAGTCATGTAGTGAAAAGACACTCAATATTATGTTTATACAACTTATCTTGTCTCTACAAGCCATATATATAAAGGTAGGTAGGTATATTAAAACAATATTAACTATGTTATTCAGAAGTAAAGTTGTTCCGTTCGATTTTTAAGTCCTTTATTTACTTTAGCCTCCATTCAATGGAAAAGTTCTGAGCTTACTTTTTAATAATTAAACTAGGTTAGCCATTCTCGAGTTATGCTTATGCCAACTAACAGTTTTTTATATTCTATAGCACATTGAGCATATTAAGAAAAACGCATGTTAATTTAAAAATATTTTTATACCCACAAGAAGTTTTAGTTTTAGACTAATGGGAAATACTGCATATATGTATGTATTTTTACCATGGGTTTTAACCTAGTTTTAGCTTGGGACCACTAGGAGGGAGAGCAACCGATCAAAAATATTGTAATACCCATTCCGTGCCTTAAGCTCTATCATAGAATTCGAAAACTAATAAGTTACACGTATTATGTAATTTTATAAACCTACATGCATTTTGAAAACTTATACTATAGACGTATTCTGATATCAGTAACGGGTATCCGCGTTAATTTTATAACAGTACTGTTATCTAAACATTGACAGCTTTTTATAAAAAAAATATTATTTATTAAGCGTATAAAATACTCAATGCATTTATTCAAATATTTTCAAATTAACATTAATAAATACAAAAATTTACAGAAGGTCGTGACTATTCATTCATATTTATTGGCTTATTTTCCTAAAAAAATATGATCACTCTTATTCTATCTACACTACAACATAATTAAACCTGAACAGTTTTTAGTTTGTTTGAACCGCTGGATAGCTGGATTGAAAAAACTTTTGGCATTGGATATAATATTTACAGAGGAATAGGCTATAAAACATTATGCTCCAACTTCTAGGAACGTAGCAGTGACCATAAACGCAGGTGAAACATCGGGGAACGGCTAGTCAATAGTAAAGTCATAGGCATATTATTCTACAAAGCTAAAAATGAAGAACCCGCACTGGATGCATATTTCATTACAAAACCTCCTAAATGCCAAATTTAAATCAACAGACAGATAGAATAAATATATTCGTAACAAAATTAAAATTATGAGCTAATAATCTACTAAACTACCATCTATCTGTAGGATTTAAGATAGAAGAGATAAGATTTTCTAGGATCTATGAGTTGCTTTTATAATTTTGTAACATTCGTATAGCTAATTAAATATTTTATTCATAAAGATTTGTATGTAAATTATTATTTCGAAAGTATTTACTAATCATATAACACAGTTCACAGGCACTTGGAGGCACTTGGAGGCGTTTTTTGTTCTAATTTGGACATGCTATACAGTTCTATAAAAACAAAACAGGCTTCATTTTTGGCCATATAAGGGTGTGCTCTTTACGCTCTGCTTACACTTGTAAAGCGTACACGCGAGATGTTATGATATTGAATAGTAAAAACAATATAGACATACAATCGCAGCAATCGGGGGTCATTAACTGTTAGCTGTTATTATTGCTTGAAAAATTTACATTTCAATATAAAAAAGCCATCTAATTCAGATCAGTTTACAGCTTTTAAAAATTGGAAAAATATGCAAACATTCGTACGCAAATACATTAGCATTGAATTTATCTAGGTCAATACTGAAATAAAGTAAAATAAGCAATTCAGAGCTTTATTTCTATTAACATGTTAATACGTACCTTATTGTACATGAACTGTCAAAACATGTTCTATTTCGGTTAGTATAGCATCTGTGCATGTTATTATTCCCAAAACGTTTATTCAAAAGGAGCAAACTTCAACATTAACACCAAAAACTTGTAAAAAATTGCAGAAAACACCAGTTTTAAAGTATATTTCCATAATAATGGATGCAAGAGAATTGTAATATATTTTTATAGCGCTATATGCTGTATATGCAGAAAGCTGCTAGATGGTTAGTGGGACATATTTCGTCATCAGTTAACGTTCGTTCGTTCGTTCGTTCCTTTAATAATAATAACTTCTCGAAAATGGTCCAGCCACAGATCTCTTATTATTGACATAACTATCGTTGCCAATAAGTCTAATATAAAAATGATGTACCGATTACAGCGCCGCGCAATGATCATCGATATTGCTGTTTCTCATGACGAGAACCTTATGGAAGTTTAAAAAGATAAACGACCTCACAGTAAATCGGCTGTCAAACAATGCTTGGATTGTTTTATCGAAAAAGCGAGGGTACCGGAGGCCCAACTCTCCCTCTCCTCTTTCCCCTCCACTAATGCCCCTTTCTTCTTTTGCATCCCTCATCCCCCTCTGTTTTGTCCCATCCCTCCTCCCCAATCTACTCATTCCCCTCCCCTCATCATCTTCAAAGGCGGACTCTTGAGTTGCAGGTGTCAATGGATGGCAGCCAGTCACCATTAAGTGACCCGTCTGTTCATCTGTCTACATATGTATTCATAAAAAAAAAGAAAATGATGAAAAGCAGTTCTCTTAACTTGGACCGCATTATGAGGAGGTTTTTGTCCATATTTTTAGGTTTTTAAATATGTTTTGATTTTATATGATATATTTAAAAAAAATAACATATAAGTATTATTTTTAAATAAAGGAAATAATAACAATAATAACTTCACACATCTCACACAAAGCCGTCTCATGCCAAACTAAGCAGAGCTTGTACTACGGTAACCAGACTACTGATAATCACACTTTTAAATTTCTAAATACATACATACAACTGATAAATAACACTCACAATCAGATTTAAAAAGAATGATCGTGCTAATCACACAAGTATTTGCGCTGGGTGGGAATAGAACCCACGACTTCGGGGTCAGGGTCGTTAACCACTAGACCAACAGACAAGTAGAATTTATAGTCAAAGCTCAATTATGAAAATGATTGGAGCTCTGAGCGAGTTTGTCATTGTAATATTGTCTAGATTTGGAATTGATACATTTAATTTTAATATTGCTGCGCCATCGAGAAAAATAGTCTGGAACAATCTACAAGACGCGAGAACGAAGGGACAACGCCATCAAGTGTCGGATAGCGCGCAACTGTGGACATTATGACGCTAGATGGCGCTACAAGTAGCTCTAGAATAATCTATTTAGTCTAGCGCCATCGATCGAATATTATCGTACATATAGCTAGTATAGAAACCACGCCGTCCACATCGGCATTGGCAGCAGCTCCCGATATCACGGCCTTAATGGCAATGCTCCAGGAGCAGGCCCGCCGTCAGGAGGAGCAGGCCCGCCGTCAGGAGGAGCAGGCCCGCCGGTTGGAAGAACAGCTCCAGCGGGACAAGGAGGAGCGGGCCCGCCGTCAGGAGGAGCAGGCCCGCCGTCGGGAGGAGCAGGCCCGCCGGTTGGAAGAACAGCTCCAGCGGGACAAGGAGGAGCAGGCCCGCCGTCAGGAGGAGCAGGCCCGCCGCTTGGAAGAGCAGCTGCAGCGGGACAAGGAGGACCAGGCTCGCCGCCAGGAGGAACAGATGCTCTTGTTGAAAGGCATTTATGAGACCTTCGGCAAAGAACTCAAGGTAGTGAAAGATCAGGTTCTTCAACACGAGAACCGTATCACTGAGGCCGAAGCTCAGATTGCCAACGTGAAGAAGGCATTGGGAAACCTTAAAGTTGGAGACGGAGCGGCGACTACAGTAACTGCTACTCCTTCGGTGCGGGGGTTCAAAGTACCGCCGTTTGATGGAACATCTTCGTGGTCAGCCTACAAGATCCAATTTGAGGCTGTTATGATGGCGAACGGCTGGACAAAGGAACAAGCTATGACCGCGCTCACCTTGGGTCTCCGAGACCAGGCTCTAACCGTCCTCGAAGCCCTCGGTAAGAAGGTAACCTATGAGCAACTGCTGGAGGCATTGGAGGCAAGATATGGTGACGCTCATCTGGAGCACGTGTTTCGTGCACAGCTGAAGGATCGTGCCCAACGCATCGGTGAAAACTTGCAACAGTGGGCTCTGGAAGTTGAGAAACTGGTCCGTAAGGCGTACCAGTCTGCACCTGCGCTCGTTGACGGGAATCTGGTGCAAGCTTTCATCGATGGCATTCGTGACCTCGAAGTTAGGGCTACTGTGAGACTTGGGCACCATGAAACTCTCAAGGACGCTCTGGCCCATGCTTTGGAGGTGGAAGCTGTGAGACAAGACCATCGGTCTCATCGGGTCCGGGAGGTTGTAGCATCACCTGTGCGGGACCGATTTAAGGGGTACAGCCCTAGATGCTACGCCTGTAGGGAAAAAGGTCACCTTCGGTCCAGCTGCCCTAAGCGAAGCATAGGAAGTGAATACGACCGGTCTCAGGAGAATAGGGCGGTTGATAGTACTGCCCAACAACAGCAGGGAAACGAGTAAACGCCAGGACCGCGGGGCGGGTGCTGGCTGGTGTTCAAAGAGCCCCAAGGATTTCGATCTCGCAAACTCATGATGGGAACAGCCTGGTCATCAGAGGCGAAATCAACGGAACGTCATGTAAGCTGACGATTGATACGGGAGCTTCTCGCACAGTTGTCAGTTCCCAACTTGCAAATCGGTTTCTGAGGGACATTGCATGTAACCGTGAGCAAATAAATTTAGTAACAGCCACTGGTCAGCGCATACCCGTCCGAGGCGAAGAGAAGGTGGAGTTGAAGTTGGGCAACCAAGTTTACCTACATAACATCATCGTGGCCGATATAGTTGACGATTGCATCCTTGGCCTAGACTTCATGAAGAACAATTGTTGTGAGATCGACATCAACCAAGGTGTAATGAGATGTAGTCCAGAAGAACTGTTCATGGAAGGAGCATCATCAGGAAAAGTGTACAGTTTAAAGAACGTTGTTCTTTCTCCCAGATCAGAAACAATCATGCCAGTTAGTCTCCCTCATAACTCTGGACGAATGCATCGATGTGTCCTTATTGAAAGGGTAGATGATGATCTTCCATGGAAAATCGCACGGACTCTAGTAAGTACCACTAACATCTCTGCAGTACGTGTGCTAAATCATAGTGACAAGCAACATGTGATTCATAAGGGCACACTGATTGGCACTTGCGAAGGCAAGGCTAAGAGAATGTTAGTTAAGTACGCTGATATTTTCTCTACTAATGACGCTGATATTGGAAAGACTGATTTGGTTCAACACAAAATAAACACTGGGAGTGAGTTGCCTATTCGCCAGCGACCAAGAATACTGCCAGTAGCACGAGAACAGGAAGTGCAAACAATGATTGATGGAATGGTCAGGGATGGCGTTATAGAGCCTTCATCCAGCCCATGGTGTTCACCTGTAGTGCTTGTAAAGAAAAAGGATGGCAGCATGCGTTTTTGTGTTGACTACCGCCGTCTAAACGACATTACGAAGAAGGACAGCTATCCACTACCTAGAATAGACGACACTCTGGACATGCTAACAGGGGTTAAGTGGTTTAGCACCTTAGATTTAAAAAGTGGATACTGGCAGGTAGAAATTGATCCCAAGGACAAAGAGAAGACTGCATTTTCGATAGGGAAAGGACTGTGGCAGTTCAAAGTAATGCCCTTTGGATTATGTAACGCGCCAGCAACTTTTGAAAGACTGATGGAATCAGTACTCACTGGATTAACTGGAGATGCCTGCCTGGTCTATATGACATTATCATCGTAGGCCGTACGTTTGAAGAACATATTCGAAACCTGGAGCGCGTATTATCGAAAATCCGAAGTGCCAACCTAAAGTTAAGTCCTAAGAAGTGTTCATTTTTCAAACGGCAGGTTAGCTTTTTAGGATATGTGGTCTCGGAAGAGGGTGTCCAAACAGATCCGCAAAAGATCGCTGCCGTCAAGGATTGGCCAGTTCCAAGAGATAAGACCCAAGTAAGAGCATTTTTGGGCTTGTGCTCCTACTATCGGCGATTCGTGAAAAACTTCGCGGATATTGCCAAACCCCTTCATAAACTCACTGAAGAGAAAAGACATATCTGCTGGGATGAAAGTTGTGACATTGCATTTCAAGAGCTAAAAAGACGTCTATGCAACACACCCATCTTAGGGTATCCAGATACCGAAAATGAATGATACTGGGCTTGGCGGTGTGTTATCCCAGCGGAAAGGTGATCAAGAGGTTGTTATTGCATATTTCAGTAAATCTTTGTCGAAGCCGGAAAGGAATTACTGCGTCACAAGAAGGGAGCTACTGGCCGTAGTGAGGACTCTGCAACATTTCAACAAATATTTACTTGGGCGTAAATTCCACCTCCGAACTAACCACGCTGCATTAAAGTGGCTCTTACAATTTAAAAACCCTGAAGGACAAGTCGCGAGATGGATTGAGCTACTACAGGAATATGACTTCATGATTGAACATCGCAGTGGAAAGTCTCAGGGTAACGCAGACGCATTATCAAGAAGACCTTGCCCTGAAGACTGCAAGCATTGCGCCAAGCAAGAGGTAAAGGAAGCTGTTCCTATAAGGACGATAAAGACGGATCTTAGCATCGAATTTAAGGAAAGCCTACAGCAAGCACAGCAAGAGGATGCAGATATCAAACCAATTCTCGAGTGGATTAAAGCTGAGACTCCTAAGCCACACTGGAGCGAAGTTGCATCGCTGAGTTCAACCACGAAGAGTTATTGGACTCAATGGGATAGTCTAGTCGTCCAGGATGGAGTCTTGTGCCGTAAATGGGAAAACGCTCGAGGAGACAGCTGTCATCTGCAAATGGTTGTTCCTAAAGCTAAGATACCGGTGGTCCTGCAGCTCTACCATAACGGATGTTCAGGAGGTCATATGGGAGTTAAGAAGACATTGTTAAAGATAAGGGAGAGATTCTACTGGATTTATTGTCGTGGTAATGTTGAGGACTGGTGTCGCAAGTGTACCAGTTGTGCGGCCGTGAAGGGACCTCATACACGTAGCAGAGGCGCATTAAACTGTACAATGTTGGTGCACCCTGGGAAAGAATTGCAATAGACGTAGCGGGACCGTTTCCTGAAAGTGAAAGCGGAAACAAGTACTTCATCGTCGTAATGGATTACTTCACTAAGTGGCCAGAAGTCTTTGCCATTCCCAACCAAGAGGCATCAACAGTTGCAGATAAATTAGTGCACGAAGTCTTCTGTCGTTTTGGAGTGCCTTTAGAAATCCACAGTGACCAAGGAAGAAATTTTGAGTCTCAAATATTTTAAGAAATGTGTCGAGTGATGGGTACTCACAAAACCAGAACCACCTCTTACCACCCACAATCGGACGGAATGGTGGAACGATTTAACCAAACACTGGAGAGGTATCTGGCAAAAGTAGTTGAAAGTAGGCAAAAAGATTGGGACAAACACATTCAACCGTTTCTTCTGTCATACCGAAGTGCAGTCCACGAATGTACTTCCGTAACACCAGCGTTTGCAAACTTCGGAAGAGAACTACGGTTGCCTGCAGACTTGATCACTGGAATACCCCCTGATACCCCACGAAGTATAACGGAGTACGCGAATGACTTGCGGAACAAGATGAATGACATTTATGAGCATGTCGGACAATCGGGCCAACAAATGTCTAAAAAGATGAAAACCCGTTATGACCGGAAAGTAAATAATAAGGGCTTCGAAGAGTGTTCGCTAGTATGGCTACATAATCCAGTAAAGGGAGATCTCCAAAGCTACAAGCCAAATGGGATGGGCCATATCGGGTAGTCATTAAAATCAATGATGTTACCTACCGGATACAGAAGGGTCCAAGAGGCGCCCCAAAGATAGTTCATGTAGATCGATTGGCGCGATACTATGGGACTGATTATGCTCGGGACGAGCATGTCTTAGGAGGGGGCAGTGTTGCGCCATCGAGAAAAATAGTCTGGAACAATCTACAAGACGCGAGAACGAAGGGACAACGCCATCTAGTGTCGGATAGCGCGCAACTGTGGACATTATGACGCTAGATGGCGCTACAAGTAGCTCTAGAATAATCTATTTAGTCTAGAGCCCTCGATCGAATATTATCGTACATTCTAGTTATCTCGACAGCAATATAAAAGCGGATCGTGTTAGCCGTACGGGCAGTATTGATTCAAGATACAGCGAATAAAACATCGAAGCGATCTTCTAGTGCGACTAACGAGTGATATAGTGATTTGTAATTGTAAAGAGTGTTATAAATAAATATTGTGTTTTTTTGGTAATCAATCGACTACTTTAATTTATTAAATACCCAGCTCGTAACAATATTTAGGTTAACTATACTGAAATATTAGGTAGCTTTAAAAATGCTATAGCTATAATCAGCAATAAAGTTTTTACTTACCAAACCATGATGCCTGTTTCTTGGTGATGGAGAGTCCTTCTTTGGCGTCCATAACTTCAGGTAACACCATCGTCACAAAACTGATAGACAGGCCCAGGCCGATTAGCAGGAAATTTAAAGCGAGACATGCTGATACCTGTAAAAGAAGACGATAATTCAGATACAAAAGTTTATTTATTCTTTAACGAACAAATGTTCAATAAATCTAGGTAAGCTACCAATTGTACATCCAACACCTTTAATCCCAATTTGTATTATACTAGTGTACAACCAAAGTATAACAATCAGTCTGTGAGCTATCGTTACCAATGTTATTAAAAAATAAAGCATCAGAGCCTACAGTTAAAACTAGAGCACATTTTGGACTACAAATTTTAAGTAAGTAACAGAGTGTGAATTTTAATATTATTCAGCTACACAATTTTAAGAAGTTAATATATTACTTCATATGTTGAGTGTGTAAGTCTGTAAATTAACTTATTTTTAAGGAAATTTGTTCTTTAAATACAGTCATTGTGTAATTTCATGAAAAGTACGACAAAGTTTCGGTGCAAAAAGACGTTGAACATTTGTATGTGTTACGCGAATCCGTTGGGAGCGACTCGTACAAAAAATATTTAAATATGCATTTGATTAACGGACTGGTTACAATAATGATTATGTCAAATATTGATCCAAACGCAATCTATAATATAACATTTGATCCAAAAGCAATCATTTTTCATTCAGCGCAAACGAAGACTTTTTTTTAGAAGTATATGAAGGGTTCGAGAGAAAACACAATATAAAAAAAGGAAAAATTTTGTTAAGTATATAATTTCTCAACTTAACAACATTACTATAAAAGAAATCATTAGTTCCTAAATAGACAGTAATCGTATACTGTCTATTATGCAGATATGTTTAGTAATTAAATTGGTAAGGGCATGAGACCCTTAATGGTAAATATAAACTTGGGACATTCTTTCAGCAATCATGCATGCCTAATTTGACGTGTAATAATATAATTGAAACTATGTATAACTATGTATATTAAAAAAAATTATTGGCATAAATTAGGCATTATATATATGTATATATGTAATATTTATAAATATATAAATATATAATTATAAATATATATATATATAAATTTTATACTGTTTATTAGCAAGGGGGATTTAGGGTAAATGTAAGCAATATATAAATTAATATATAATTAATATAAATTTAAATAAAAAAGTCACTTTAAAATTTTAACCAAATTTAATGTAAACAAACTTGTAATATTTACATTTCCTCTGAGTAAAGGGTCTTCACAGGAGCTAAACATTATTAGATATAATTTTAAAATATCATTGCATAACTTGCTCTGCCAAGTTAATGGACCTTACGTTAATAAATTCCATTTAATGGACACTAACAAGCTTGTTAGTTATAATTCTGTTTTGACAAAGCCATTTTGCCATTACCTTTCTTTTTATAGTAAGAGACAGATAGCTTTATCGCTATGAAATTATTTTACAATAACATTCAAGAACTTGTCTATAAACATTGTTTTTATTGAGCAAATTGACCCATTTATAATGATGAGTCTGACAATACATACTTTGGCACACAATTTTACAACTGATATTTCAAATAATGTAATCTATGATATGTCTTATAATTTAAATTAAGTGACAACATAAGAGAGTACCTCTTGCAGTTGTTTTACAAATGCAAATAATAATAATAACATGTTTAATAAAAATCGTATAAACCATATTAAGCAGAAGCTCTTTATGCAGAAGTCACACATGGTGGATCTATGATACTTATAAATAAACAGCATAAATTCAAAGAGTGCCATGACATTGTTAGTTTATCTGTTGAGCGAACTGCAAAAATAGCCTGCAAGGAACTCAAACGTTTCATTTTAATTAGTGTATACAGAGTGTGTTATGGATTAAGATTTACAAAAAGTAACTAAATCTCAGAAAAAAGTACGTACGTACGTACGTTTTGGAGCCTACACGAATAACAGCCAGTACAGCCACTTGCATAGATCATTTAGATTCTGACTCATTTCTTTCTTTAATAGGAACTAAAGGGTGGCAAATAAAAATATTGTGGCAGTAGGTAAAATTACAAAGCACTTTCAAAATTTTAAAAAATAATATTGTTGTTGCCTATAACATACTAGATTTAGGTATAGATTGTAACCTTCCTTCTTTAATAATTTCTATGTTTCTTTTTTTTAACTAATTCAGTTTTAACCCTCAAAACGATAGTGGTCAAACGTAATGCCACATTTAGTAAATAGGTTACTTTAGGCTTAGCCAGTGGTAGACTCATGCTTAGGCACGAATGGGCCGGCTTGACCGGTGCGATACCACGGCCTCACAGAAAACCAGTTGTGAAGTAACGCTTGCGTTGCATTTCCCCGAATTGAGTGAGGTTTCCGGAGGCCCAATTCCCCCTCCCCCCTTTTCTCTCCCCTCATCTCCTTTCTCCTTTTTTCCGTCTCCTCATCCCTCCTCTCGTCTTTCCGCTCCCTGCATCCCCAATCCCTCATCATCTTCAAAGGCGGGCAGCGCACTTGCGACTCTTATGTTGCAAGTGTCCATGGACGGCGGTGTCACTTACCATCAGGTGACCCGTCTGTTCGTCTGTCCCCTTATAGTATAAAAAAAAAAACTTTAATAACACTGAACAACATGTCAAAGAATACTCTAAATTGTTTAGGAAACTTTGTAAATAGGCGAAGTACCGTTTCCTGAGTTCAAAGATCAAAAGTAGCCACGACAAGGTTAAGCTCCTTTTTAAATTGTTTTCTCAGTGCCTAATTAAATAATTTTATAAGCCTATTTATTTCATTTTAACAACATAACAGCAGACAATAAAATAGTGTTAAATTGAATATTAGATACGAAATATTGTTATATCTATCTAGTAATTTAAAAGAGTAGCCATGAGTTTGTTTGCCCGATTTCTTCTCAAAAGGCTCAACTATTTGAAAACGGGCGGTTATAGATCAACACCCAAATAATTGTTGATCAATTTTATATGAAATTATATGAAATAGAGATATTTCATTTGATACTGTACGATAGTTGCATAGTACATACATACATAATAACACGCCTCTTTCCCATAGGGGTAGGCAGAAACCACTTCCTTTCATTTGCTACGATTCTGAGATACCTTTCTCGCTTCTTCAACTTTCATTCCGTTCCGCATACAGGCTCGTCGGTTAAAGGTACTTTTGACCTAGCCTTTGCTTAGATTTTCTTGGACTTGGGCCAAGAACATTCGCCTAGGTCTTCTTCTTCCGACAACTCCATTTACCTCTACTATATAAATACCTTTTGTCAACCTTCTTTCATTCATCCTATCGATGTGCCCGAACCAGTACAGCATACTTTTTTCTATTTTAGTCACTACATCCTCTTTCACACCACACTGATCCCTTATCACACTATTCCTCACTCTGTCACTCAATTTCACATCAGCTATACTCCGCAATGCTCTCATTTCTACCGCATAGTACGGTTAGAAAATTTACAAAATAATCTACAAATTGAATGTAACATTATCACTGATATACAAATCGTTAACTAATTCAAAACATATAACATATACAATATAGCAACTTGCTTCGTGTTTACAACTCAACTATCATCCATTTCTAGGGTTCCAAACTAGGATAAAATGTATAAAATTATTAAAGTTAAAATTTTGATTGTAACAACAAGTTCCATGATGCAATGGCAAACGAATAAAAAAAGGGTAATAAATATGAAATGACTGCTACAAACGCTAGCATATTTTATGGTGTAAATACTTTAACTACCATTATAAAAGCATTATGTTACATCGCTTAACATGAACACTGACAACCTGTAATACATGCGTGATGGTGGATCATGGAGGTCATAAGCGTCTTGATCTGCTTTACCTTGATAATCGACATGAACAGAAAAAACACTTGAACTTAAGTAATATGTAAGATACAACTCTTGTCAAGTAACAAAACCACAATTTCAAGACATAGTTTTCGTTAAAATTCACCACATATTTCATGATAGGTTATCAACCTATCTAGCCTATCCTAGCACTACTAATTAAAAATTCAAGACGAATATACAAATATAATTTGCTCAAAATCTGTCCACATGTCTTTTGAGTTCACCACGTTGTTCATTCGGTAAACAGCACGTAGGAGTATATTACTCACGTTTAAAATAAAAAGTAGCTAGCTACGTTATTTTGAACCAGATATGTATTCCTCTCCACATTCTAAATCGTCATTCTTAGGTAGTTATTTATTTAGAAACCCTATTTCATTTCTTGATTTTAGTGATTACCATTCCTATACTATGGCACCATTACAATATGTATATTTTAACAATATAAAATAGTAGACAAATCGCTTACATAATTTATATATTATCATTCATTCATTAAAATAAATAAAAAAATGTGGTAACAATTAAAATTATTAAAAGAAATATAACACATCCAACATCATTAACTTCGTCAGACTTTTTGCTGACATTACCTCGAAATATTTATACGTTACACATGTCAACACGCCGTGTAGGCACTAGAACGTGACAAAGAAAAATCATACATACATACACTCCACAAACATAACTCTCTTTCTTGCGCCTTCTTTACATTACGCCTGTTACGCGTTAGTGAGACAGGCGGATTACTGACCTTAAGTGACACCATTACCGCGCATTGCAACAGCTGCCGGATAAGTATTGTCGACTCAGCGGACACACAACAGAATACATTTCTGTTTCGCAAAAGCGTATTAAATTACTTGGAAACAATATAAAAGCGTAACAATAATATATATTACTAAAGCCCAATAGATCTTTATCCTTATACGATATAAAGAAAATATTATAAATAACTGTACTATTTGTAATGATTTGTTGGTCTATGTGCTACTAAACGCGTAGAGTAGCTGAAATCGACAACCTTTGATTTCCTACAAAATTTTAGAAGATAACACGTTATCTCTGATAGAAGTTTAGGAAAATGAAGCCTCAAAGGACATCTGCTAAATTGAATTGCTATAATTTCTGTCACTATCATTATTTTGTAGGCAAGCTATAAATACATTTGTTTAATTATTAAATTATGTTATTATGTACGTACCGATAAGAATAATAAAAAGTAACTATAAAAATAATAAAAAGAATCACAATTATCTTATGAGGTTTTTATATGTACTTGAGAACTTAATTCACTGATTACGTTATAAATGTTATGATATAGGTGAGTGTTTATTATTCTCTTAGTCTTTATTTCACGCCCATGCGATGCCCTGCTTCATAAGGAGAAACGTTTAAATGAAGCCTATGTTTTTGGAAATTTCGTATTTCAACCGTTTGTTACCCTACCTATTTCCCCTTCTCTTAACCCCTTTTTTTAGTAGTCTCCCGTTTCCTTTCCGCCTCCTGGCGTACCTCACCTCCTCGCTATATGCGGTGACGCGGAGTTCCATCGCTTTGTACAAGTGCTAGCAACATGACTCTAACGAAAGGCTTCCCACATGATGACACTCCGCCAGGTATGTGGATATTTCTCAAGCTTTGTTTAGTTTAGTAGTTAAGATTTGAAAGTTTAACAACCAACCAAAATTACTTTTCCATTTTGTCTTTTAAACTTATAATATAATACATAAGAAAATGTGTTTATTTAACCTAACCAAATAACTTCACTACTGAACCGACCATTTCATTCATTTAAAAAACTTAGTAATATTATTTTTGAGTTAGGATAGGTTTGTAGCAAAAAAGAGTACTGTTTCCGTAGGATTGACAAAATATCTTTCAAAAATATCGCACAAACATCCTGTGCAAAAAATTGTAGCCTGCCATATTTCCGGACCGATACGATACCTTCAAACCTTCAAGAAAACAGCGTACTCATAACTAAAAGACCGGCAACGCACTTGTGACTCTTGAGTTGCGGGTGTCCATGGGCGGCGGTAGTCACTTACCATCACCAACCGTTTGCTAGTTTGCCCTATCATATAAAAAAATATACAAAGACGGTACGGTACCGTCACACCTCTGTATACCAAAAAGCGTTATTAAGATGAATAACTAAAAGGCCGGCAACGCAGTTGCGACTTGAATTCGGGCGGCAGTGGCGGAAGTCGCTTACCATCAGATGACCCGTCTGCTTGTTTGCTCCTACATCATTATCTGATTGCTCTATATTGTTAGGGACAACTCAGTTTGAGCGTCATAACAGTTGCTCCAGAAATATTGAATTTACCTCATAAAAATCGAAAGTAAATATAGTCTACTCAATACACAAAAGGCATGCTATTTTCAGTTGGATTTTAATGGGAAAACGATAATATTATGTCCATATTTTAAAAACGCTCGAGAATTCTGCCGCTCAGTCTGCTTTGACCCTAACATTGTACTTTTTTGCATAGATTTTTTTGCACGAATTCAGGTCAATAAACCTTGATAGAAACTGGTTATCTACTTCAAGATATCTGATTCTGAACGGCGTCTCGAAATTTTAAAATAGAAGAAACAAAGAAAGGTTATGCCTTCAAGGATATACTCGTAAGTGTGCTTTAACGATATCAACAAATTGGGATAGTCTGGTAGGGATAGGTTTGTACACACAGATTGGGTAAAAATTGCGAAACAGGTGATCCTAGAAATAATAATATCTTTTGAAATGTTTAGATATCTTCACATTCAATCAGCAAAGAATGGAATATGTTCGAATACAAAATTGAGTAGAAAAATATTTGCCTTCAAACATCCCATCGACACTGCTTTCTGTGTAATAAGTGAATAATGATAAATGGATTAACTCATTTAACTTTGCATGGGTATGAAATAATAATAAACTAAGATACATAAATACGCTTTGTTTATTTTATAATCTTATGTATGTCAGTCAACGTAATTTCTTAGTAGTTGTATCTTTATAACTAAGCAAACGTCACGCTTCATTTATTAATGATAAAAAATCGACGACTTCTACTTATCGTGTTAAGTTCACATATACACATCGAGTTCTTCGTGTATTTTTTATTTTGATTTGGCTAATTCTTATTCAAAGCCATCGTAAAATAATTTGGATTTAGATAAGATTTCACTATAAATTTCCGTCGGTGGCAATATTCGTACGAGTTTTTGTATATAAGTATCCTAGGTACACCTGAGGCCCCGGCCAGAAGACGCCATGCCGGAACACTGTGTGGTTTTAGTCGGTTCGAATCCGACATACCATCTCACCGTAAGGCCTCGGTGAGGTGATGGACCTGTGGAGGTTTCCACATAAAAAAAAACGAACAGGTCCGGTAGGTATCGCAGGGGCAGCCTTTAGTGGTGGAGTTCTCTGCGTGGGTGCAGCAACGTGCCAACTGAAGGGAGGGTAAGGCCACCCCAGAGTCCATGGCGTAGTCGGCTACTAATTAGGTGGCCAAAGTCTGTTGGGTTTCCCGAAGGCTTCCTTCATAGAGTATCCCGGGTTCCCTGCAATGGACCCAGTTGGGACGGAACACCGAATGGTTTTGGTCGGTTCGAGTAAGACATGCCACCTCACCCTCAGCTCCGTTGAGGTGAAGACTCGTGGAGATTACCACACGAAAAAACGGTCAGGTAGGTATCGAGCGAATGTCTTTATTTTTATTGCAAAATACTTGTGTTAAAAATACTAGTTAAGTATAAGTACTCGTAGTTAATGTTATGAAATCGATGTCCATAATTGTCCAGGTACCTACTCTGCTTATCCATATAATTTAGGCAATTACATGCATAATTTATGCGTTCCTAAGGCATGCTCAAATATTCGCATGGTACACAACACAAAATATAAATATGAGGAAGAGATATAATAATCTAGCCATGCTTTAATGTGTGGGGTTACGATTTAAAGGTAAAAAAAAAACACGAACTGAGAAGTTTAAGAAAACATGATACATATAACTGTACAACAAATTATGTATTTAAAAACAATTTAAAAGAAGACTTCATTTAAATTAATATAATTAGATATATAGATATATATTAATAGTATTGTATCTGTATATACAATATAACCTATCAATAATTTTATTAGCGTTAATATCCAAGAATGCGTAAAGACTTTGGAAATGAGCATAATGATATATGATGATGATGATGCTTAACACTCTTTGATGGCCTCCAGATATAACTTGATACTTTGGCATTTAAATTGAAAAATATTGTAGCCAATTGCTATGATGTGTCAATATTGTACATATGTATGTTATTGACCTTAAATGTATAATCAAAGTGTCATAGCGCTGTGTGTTGAACGTTGTTTGCTTCGTCCTATTCAATTCATTGACAGTACAGGAAGAGCTCTAATTTTTTTATTGGAACGTACGCAATTGATTCTTAGCAACCCATGAGCGTGAACTTATTTCATATTTATTATTATAGTCAAAATAATAACAGTACATAAAGTTTGAGTTTCGTTTCTACTATATTATGTTATTAATAAGTTATTGCTTCATGGTATAATTTATAACAATAAATGAAGCCATGAACTAAGAACTACTTACTCCTCATGTTAAATTTGGTAAACCTGTTGAAATTTTCGATCTGTCATGTAATTTTGCTATCGAAACTTCTATTTTTACCTATGTGTTTATTAATAAAATTTGTATAAGTTTTACTTTGTCATCAGTTTACTTTGTCATAATGAAACACCTTAAATCCAGACAGAACGAACACATGAAGAACTCTGCAAATCTTAACATTTACGTATTATTCAAAACAAAGTAGATATGTTAAAAAATAATAATAAAAACATTAAAACTCACCTGTGAAAGGATCACTCGAGAGCGGCTAATCGATTTTTTATCATCTATTCTTGTCATTATAAATGGTGCACTACACAACTCAAACACTAATGAAACACTACAGTTTTGTTTTAAAGACTTATTTACACTGTTGATGCACAATGTTTATAATAGGTTTAATAATACCTCAAGTATTATGATAGTACTCTGATAACTTACAATCCACCTTCACAATAATGCTTTAAAGGTAACTGTACGACTAAGACTAAACACTTATAATTATATATATATATAAAACACTTATATTGCATGTTACACCTTGTTACAGGATGTCATAAACATGGTATTATAGGGTATCTATCAGGTAAGAAAACATTAATTTTACAGCTTTATAAAAATATTGTTCTAAACGCAAGTAATAAATGAAAACAATATAACGCGAAATTATAAATGAATGCCAACCAAAGCTTAAACTAAATTTCAATATCCGCATTTAGGTATACACTCTCACCAAAGTTTAGTAATGTACTGAGCTTGCAACTCTATATGAAAGTAATTGAATGCTCCCTTTGCAATATTTTATTGAGTGTAGGCTAAACGTATAATTACATGTATGCTTAATGATTTAATTCAATTGAAGTCGCACACAGTTATCTGTTATAACACGTCCCATCTACCACTGATATCGACTAAATTTATCAAGAACAAATCAAAGATCGTGAAGTCTAATTTGTGTTTCAGTATAAGACACTGTCATCGCTCATCAGCATTACTCGAGCACCCTGAAATACCTTCACGTTTCTGTCATTCATTAGTGAAACAAACCACTTAGTTTGATATATATTAAATTATCATGACTAATAGAATATTAATTCATTTCTAATAGAGCTAATAATGCTAACGGCCTTTATCACAGGATTTCTGATGAAAATGTTTAATGATTATTAGTAAATCAATTTAATTCGTATCTTCCACAGTGCAAGTACTTTACATTTTTCTTTCGTCAAATAGGAATTATTTATTATTGAGCCCTTTGTCAAGACTCTTGGTCTATTAGGAGCTTTACTACAACTACATATATGTTATTATATATATATATATATATATATATATATATATATATATATATATATATATATATACATATATATATACATACATACATATATATGTATTATACTTCTAATGGTTAATCTAGTATCTCTGAATACGACGGCTATTGAGAAGCAAAGAAGTCCGTGCACTATTTAAATATTTATCTTCTATTATTTAATCTTTTTGGGTTCCGTAAATTAGTCGGCAAAAACAGAACCTTAAAAGATCACTTTGTAGTCCGTCTATCCGTCTGTCCCGACCCTTTGTTTAGGAACGCGGTGAGGTATCAAGCTGAAATTAATATCAAATATTCAGGTCTGCTACCCCTTGGAGCAGTGATAAAATTAAATTTCTAGGTCGACGCAATATACAGATCGTTTATGCTTCGTTTCAAAGCCTCAAAATATGCCCCATATAATTTAACGCTCGAGAATCAAATCTATAGAGTACTTATTTGCCCAAGAATCATTAAATTTGGAAAAAGTAAGGTCTAACAGTATAAGACGAGAAAGAAATTCGAAAATCATTAATTATATTTTTATGTGATGATACAACAGTATTATCCCATAAAATTAGTTTTTGCGATTACAAACTTATATTTTGCGGTCAAAAACCAATACAATGTATTTTTTTTTTTTTTTTTTATACGATAGGGGGCAAACGAGCAGACGGGTCACCTGATGGTAAGTGACTACCGCCGCCCATGGACACCCGCAACTCAAGAGTCACAAGTGCGTTGCCGGCCTTTTAGGTAGAGGTACGCTCTCTTCTTGATGGTTTGAAGGTCGTATCGGTTCGGAAATACGGCAGGCGTCAATTTGTTCCATAAGCTGGTTGTGCGAGGCAAAAAGCTTCTGGAGAAGCGCACAGTGGTGGAGTGCCAATCGTCCAGGTGATGGGGATGGATATTTTGTCGCGTAGGACGATGGCGGAAACCAGCAGCCGGTATAAGTCCGAACAATTCCTCTGAACACTCCCCATGATACAAGCGATAGAGGATGCAGAGTGAAGCTACATCTCTACGCAACGCCAAGGTGTCAAGTCGATCAGAAATATCTTGGCAGTCGATGATGCGAGTCGCTCTCCGTTGAATGCGGTCAAGAGGCAGAAGTTGGTACTGGGGTGCACCTGCATAGAGATGAGAACAGTATTCCATGTGCGGCCGAACCTGCGCCTTATAAAGTTGCAGGCGGTGGGCCGGAGTAAAATACTGTCTCGATCTGTTTAGCACACCAAGCTTCTTCGAGGCTAATATGGCCTTACTCTCTAAGTGACCGCGAAACTGGACTTCGCTTGATATATCGACGCCAAGGATTCCGATACTGGCTGATGCAGTTAGGGAAGTGCTCTCAAATTGAGGTGATACGACCAATGGCATCTTTTTAGCGGTAAACGCGCAAACCTGTGTCTTCGTGGGGTTAAACTGGACTAGGTTAAGTCGACCCCAATCTGAAACTTGATAAAGAAGTTTCGATTTCAGACACAAGTTTGGATCGGCTTTCGATGACGTTTACCCGAGAAATGTTAGCGCGGCCGGTGTAAAGGGCATCACTCGTGCTATCGTCTGCATAGCAATGGATGCTGCTAATCTGCAGCATGTCGTTGATATGCAGAAGAAACAGCGTGGGTGATAGCACACAGCCTTGTGGGACACCAGAATTAACAGACTTCGAGTCGGAGCATGCACCGTCAACAACGACCTTGATGCTTCTGTCTGTAAGAAAACTGGTGAGCCAATTGCACAGTTTCTCGGGAAGCCCATAGGAAGGAAGCTTCGCAAGGAGCGCTTTGTGCCAGACTTCGCCACGTCCAAACTAACGGCCAACGCTTCCCCCTTGGTCTCGATCGCCTGTGCCCACCGGTGAGTCAAGTATACGAGAAGATCACCAGCTGAACGACCCTGACGGAAGCCGTATTGTCGATCATTGAGGAGCTGGTGGTCTTCTAAGTACCGGAGGAGCTGGCAGTTAACAATGGATTCCATTATCTTGGAGAACAAGGAGGTGATGGCTATGGGTCTGTAGTTGGACGGATCCGAGCGATCTCCTTTTTTAGGGATTGGGTGCACTAGAGCTGTCTTCCATGAGTTCGGGACTACGCCAAGAGAGTAGGAAAGCCGATAAAGGCGCGTTAAAACCGGTGCTAACTCTGGAGCACACGTCTTCAGCACGATAGGAGAGATTCTAGCGGGCCCACTCGACTTATGAACGTCGAGGGAAAGAAGCGCTTTACGCACTGCCCTTTGTGTAAACCGGACTTCCGGCATGCGGGTCTCGCACTGCGGTATGGTCGGCGGTGCGTTTCCCCCGTCGTCCAGGGTCGAGTTGGACGCAAAGAGTTTGCCCAGAAGATCGGCTTTTTCTTTAGCGTCGTGGGCCAACGAATTATCTCCTATGCGCAGAGGTGGAAGGGATGGCTTACAAAAGTCCCCCTGGACAGCTTTGGCAAGAGACCAGAATGCACGAGTTCCGGAGGGGAGACTAACTAGTCTCTCGCCAATTCTGCCGATGTGAGCCGACTTCGCCCCAGCAATTACTCTTTTGAGGGACCTGGAGGCAAAGTTAAATTGCTTCTTTAATGTGCTGGTCTTTACATCCCGTGCTGTCGCTGCATTAGCCCATGCTTGGTAACATTCCTGCTTTCGGCGGGACGCCGCTTTGCAGGTTCGACCAAACCAAGGCTGGGACTTGCCACCTGTGGGAATCAGGGAGAATGGAATGAAAAGTTCCATACCCTGAAGCACAACATCCGCGACAGAGTCAGCAACGACATTGGGATCATCCGGCGAGAAGCAAACCTGCCTCCATGGGTAGGATGCAAAGAATGTTCTCATTCCATCCCAGTCTGCTGACCTATAGTGCCATACGCGGCGACTGCCTGTAACACGCGGCCGCAGCGAGTGAACGAGTGGCACCATACTCCTAATCAGGCAATGGTCCGAAGAGCCAAGAGGGGCCTCAACGGATACTTTGTAGCCGTCAGGATGTGAGGTCAGCAGAAGATCCAACAGTGAAGGCACGTGGCTTTCTGCATCTGGGATTCGCGTAGGCGTTGCTACCAGCTGCGTCAAGCCATATGCCAAGGCAAAATCGTGAACAGATCTTCCCGCATGATCGGTTTTGCGCGAACCAAGCCATTCGGCGTGATGGGCGTTAAAGTCGCCAAGAATCACGATCTCTGCGGATGGGACCTGCTGGAGCACTGAGTCTGTAGCCATTTGGACGTGGTCGATGAGTCGGTCCGTTTCGGCATCACCGCTATGGGACCTGTAGAGGCATAGGTAGATGCGGGGATGGTCGTCGCAGTCTACACGTAGCCATAAGATGGAGAGGTCCCTACCTTCGAGATTGCCGAGGCGGCGAGAAGTGATATCATCTCTAACGTACACGCATACACCAGCCTTAGGAACAAAGGAGTGTTCCAGTCCGTACCCAGGGTAGCAGAGGTAGGATGTGTCCGCTGGAGATGATATCTGCGTCTCGGTTAAAAAGAGCAAGGCCGGCTTTGCTGTCTCAAGTAAAAAAATAAGGAATAAAAAAATACATGACAAGAGATAACTTCGTCATTTGTTAATCATTTTTCTTTTTTTTTAATTTAATTGACTGTACTGAAGATTAATCAAGTTTAAATATTTATAGAAGGTTCCACCTCTAAAGTGTAAAATTAAGGGATATAAATACTGTTAATTACAATTTATCACGAAGAGCTTGGTGAAGTTGGTTGTATATTTTTACAACTCAAATATACTTACTTATTACAAATCGAACGTCAGGTTAGATACCTGACGGTCGTTTGCATACGGAATTCTAGGTGTGCGAGTCATCTGGCACTTGACCGGTTTTATTTTCTAATAATCAGAAACTATTTAATATATACTACTTTTTATTCGATCGTCGTATGTGCTTCACAGTGAAGTGTAATGGGGCCACTTCATCCCTTTGATGAGGTGTCATAAAAGGTGACTAAGGTATGAGACTGTTATGTATCTGACAGTACCTATGTGTGTCTATCATACAGTGCCCGGTCGAAAGCAATAGGCTTGCCCCCTATTAGTAGGACCAAATTCTAATTTGCAAAATGTGGGTGCTTAATACACCTCTGTATACCCCTTAGGGGATACAGGGGTGAGTATATGCATGTATATACCTATAATAAGATAAGCAGAAAATATTAACTGTGATATAACAGACAGGTTCCGTGACATTGATTTAATTTGCTAAAAATAATATAGAACGGAATAAACCACTTTGGAATGTAAAGAAACACAGACATAAACGTCTCACAACAAATAACCAAAAATTAAAAGCACTATTTTATGAGCATATTCATAGACTAGGCAGCAGTAACCGACCCTCTTTTGTCATGAACCTGAACGACAGCCCTCTGCGCAGATTATGTCTAAACGCCGGAGGAAACAACCACCCACGAATGGAGTGCGAAGGAGTGGCTACACAACGGACAGAAATCCTCGCGGCCGCGAGGTCGGTCCTAGAAGCATATGAAAGCTGCTTATGTGATTCTGGAACGAGCTAGGTTAGCTGAAGTAGTCAGCCCTGTAGAACGCGTAATGGACATCTAAATGAGAATACTCAGCCTCTACTATTACAAATTGTACAAAGCAATCTGTGCTAGCAACTTCAGCTTCTCTCTTTTTATTGGTTTTCACGTTGTAGCTGTTACGCTAATGATGTTCCGGTTCCGGTTCCGCTAATGATGTGTTGCTGAGTAAAGCGATGCTGTTGTGGTACTGGGATAATTCAGTATATACTCAGTTTCCCCTCATTTATATTCCATGAAATTGATTTATAGCTATGTACCTTTTACGTAGCTATTATAATATTATATATTAGACGAAATAATATAACTTCATGCATATAACTTTTGTTGAGATGATTTTATTCTTCCTTTATTTAACTTTAATATATTTAAAAATATATTAATATATTATAAATATTTTTTTAAATATGTGAAAAAACAAACAATAAATTTAAAAATGTAAAAAACAGTGTCCCCATTGGTATCGGGTACAGGGTATTATTATTATTATTCCCTTTATAAAAATTTAAAGACCATATAAATTCTATTTTTAGATATACCTACATATAAAAAAATATATATTTATAAATATTAATTAATAGGTGGTTAGGGCTCCAAAGATCCCTCTTCCTGACAATGAGGGCAGCGTCGAGGAAAACTGTCTTCTACATCAGTAACTTGATCCAGGTAACTAACGATATCTTCTTAAGGTGTTGATCGAGGCTGTTGCCTGCAGATCCTGCTAGCAGATATGACTATCGAAGCAATGAACGCCGAATCGATATTCCACATGTTGACAATCTCGTAAGAAATATCCAAATGTTTTATTTGTTTATCTTGTTCAACTTTCTCGAAATTCTCGTCATGAGGAACTGCGATATCGGATATCATTATAATCTTTCTATCACCACTATATCAGGCTTATTTGCAACAATAGCCCTGTCAGCAATGATAGATCAATTCCAGTACATTATGTCTCAACCGTTTTCGAGAATTGGTTCGGGCACATACCTGTAATATCGCACCTCTAAATGGACAAAATTGTATTTAAGAGCAAGTTGTTGATATTCTATCCTAGCCACTTGGTTATGTCTGTGTAAATACCCACCGTTGGCAAAACGTGAACAACCAGCTCCAGCACCCTCAAAAAATTGTATGTGGAATCACGTAATTGTTGGCTAATGGCTGTCTTTGAGAAAGTTTTTGTGGTATTTTAATTTTTGTAGTTGTTCTTAAAGATACCATATTTTGTATTCATATTTATATAGAACATTTACAACATTTACAGGGAAACAGGTTATTGTGTAAATAATCATTATCATTATATATAATAAAACTAAGTTGATAAAATGTGCGTGCCGATAAAACTAAAAAAAAGGAGTCCCGGCACGATAAAGAGACATATATAATATTGTGATAGCCCTTTATCCCCCCTCGAACAAGAAAGTTCCCGTTTTAACCTAAAGGGCGTGTTTTTAAAGATATAAAGGCTTTTCCAACCCTTCAACTTGGAAATAGGTGTAGTGGCGACATCTATTGTAGAGTATTTGAACTTCATTCAGAACAACGATTATTTGGGTTGCATTTCGAAAGGCGCTGCGAGCAATTGCAGCATGTGTAGTAATGGCACGAAATTTAAAATGTCAATTTTAATAAAGTCTTAAATAACATTTGTTACTATAATAAAGTTATTAAATCGGTATTTATACAGCAGTAGCTAACTTATATTTTGGAGTTAAAGCGACATAATTTTAGTTATTCAAATTAGTTCTGAAAACATTTTCAAATTTAGGTTTTAAAATTTCGCGCCTTTACTACGTATGCTACAGCTGCAGAACCTATTGTTACGGCAGACGATAATGTCGAGAACATTCTAAAAGGTGTGAGAAAGAAAATATTCTCAAACTTTCTCGAATATCCTAGAGCCTAGCTCTCTGAATATATAAGAGCCCGGTGTCGCCCGCCAGAGTTCACGCCTATCCCTTGAGCTAGGCAGGCCAAATATCTAGGTATAATCCTTGACGATCGCCTATCCTTTGGACCTTACATTAAGGCGGTTCGTAACAGGGCCGCCTTTGTTCAAAGCTGTCGCTTAGGAGTAAAGTTAGACTTTACACAGCTTGCATTAGACCCATCATGACATATGGTAGTGTAGTTTTTTTAACCCGTTAGTGGTTGCGGCTATAAATTACACACCCAGTAATATATCACGTATACGTAGGCCTAAACATGCTCTCGGAGAGCTAGATGATAACATTACACTCGCTCAACGTAGAGCGCACACAGCTCGCGGGTCTTGGTCGCCCTAGTTTGCCAGCGATGCCCCAAGCCGAGGTGCGTACCCCACAGGGGGTGCCCTTGGGCAACGTCGCTTAATACGACCGGTTAAGAGCCCTCAGCGCTCACCGTAAGCCCGTGCAAGGTTGTCGAGGCCATCTGCAGCCAACAGCCATACATCATACAAAAAAAAAAAAAAACCGCCAGGGTTAGTTCGATTTGAACAGCGAAACAAGCGATTTCGAAATGAAAAGGAAAGAGCCTTTATTTTGAAGTATCACGTGTATTTTTAATTGTAATTTCCTTAACTTTCAAGCAGTCGCGCGACGTTTGATCGATGCCTTCTATATACTTTTGGCCGTAAACAAAATATCGCGCGACCGCTTGATGGTAACATTTTTTTTCCTTTCTCTCAACGTACCCCACGTTTACGTAACAATATATTTGTCTATAAAATGTTTATTTAATTTATATTTTACAGAACCTAGACGTAAAAGAGGAGGAGATCTTGCCAGTTCTGCAGTGAAACGGCGGAAACAAAAAGAATATCGAAGAAATGAAACGGAAGAAGAGCACGAAGCACGTTTACAACAACGAACCAGAATGAGCACCCTGAGAAGCAGAAAAAGCGAAGAAAGAAAAGAAAATAAAAGATTTGAAGAATCGATAATTTTAAAAGATAATCAACATAGGAAGCATTACACTACGAACCGACGAAAAAATATTACAATCATAAATATGTTGTAATCGGAAAAATTAATAACATTTGCCAATTTTGCCACGCGAAAAAAGTCAGTAAAGAAACACCAGGTCTGTGTTGCATGAATGAAAAAAAAACGATTACCACCACTGGAAGCACCTCCGCAAGAATTTCTACATTACATGACCGGGGAAACACTAGAATCAAAACACTTTCTTCATAATATACGATCATACAACTCCTGCTTTCAAATGACTTCTTTCGGTGTTACTTCGACTAACACTAATAGAAATGAATTTGAATATGTATTTTCAATTCAAGGGCAAATTTATTACAAAATAGGATCGTTACTACCAATGCCTAACGAAGACTATAAATTTCTGCATGTATATTTCATCGGAAATGAAGAACAAGAAATTGATCAACGATGCACAAATTTTAACGGATTGAGACGCGATATAATCCAAGATGTACAGAGGATCTTACACAAATACAATCAACTGATTTACATATTAAAAATAACATTCGACCGCATGATTTCTGATGACTATAAAATTGTAGTTCGAGCTAATAAAAGACCACGTGGAGAACACGAGCTACGTAGCTTTAATGCACTTCAGATACATGAAGTCGCCATCGTAATTGTGGACAATGAAAATACAAGCCGTGACACAATTGTACAACGAAGAAGAAAAGGACTAGCAGAGACACACCGTTCATATGATGTTCTTCAATATCCATTAATATTTCTGCACGGAGAGGACGGATATCATTCCAATATAAAACAAATTCATCCTGAAACAGGCATAGAAACAAACAAAAAAGTCCCTTCAAAGGAGTTCTATGCTTACCGCTTAATGATCAGAGACAATGAGATATACAATCACATACTCAAAACTCGCCGTTAATTCCAAAAATTTCAGGTAGATATGTACTCAAAAATAGAAGCAGAACGGATGCTTTACATAAGTCTAAATCAGAAGAAACTACGCACAGAAGAATACATCCACCTTCGAGACGCGATTATAAATGACGGCAATATTGACGATATTGGAACAATGGTAATCTTACCCTCATCATACATAGGAAGTGCAAGACATATGCACGAATATACTCAAGATGCCATGACCTACGTAAGAAAATATGTAAGACCTGATCTCTTCATAACATTTACATGCAACTCATCATGGCCAGACATCAAAGAACAACTAAAATACGGACAAACCTCCATGGATCGACACGACATAATATTTTCGACAAAAACAAATAAGATTTATTGAAGTCATCACAAAATACCACATCTTTGGAACCGTTAGATGCTGGATGTATACAATCGAGTGGCAAAAACGAGGATTACCTCACTCACACAATTTCATGTATATACACGATAAAATTTATCCCACGGATATCGACACAATCATCCAAGCTGAATTTCCCAATCCACAAATTGATCCAAAACTATACAACATACTTGAGTGAAAAACATGATTCACGGACCATGTGGACCACTAAACTTCAATGCCCCATGTATAAATGATGGAAAATGTACAAAAAAATATCCAAAACCATACTTGGACGACACAAAAACTGAAGATGACGTCTATCCCAAATATAAAAGACGATCACCGAAAATAGCGAAACAAAATAACAGAAATTATGAGATCCTCATGTACCAAATGGGAAGATACCTCAACAGTAAGCCAAGCAGCGTGGAGGATTTTTAGTTTTCCCATACACGAACGCGAACCAGCTGTATAACATCTAGCAGTACATTTGGAGAATGGACAGAGAGATTTGTTTCACAAAAGACTCGGCTAGAAAAATTGCAAGCGAACCACCTCAGAACACAACATTAACAGCTTTTTTCCAACTGTGCCAAACGGATCCATTCGCAAAGACAATACTGTATGTCGACCTCTACACTATCTATTATACGTGGGACAAAACAAGGAAAATTTTTCAACGACGAAAACAAGGAATGCCAGAGGAGGGTCATTCAGAAATAATAAAAACTAACGCAATAGGTCGAGTATACACTGTACATCCAAACAATGCCGAATGTTTCTATCTCCGGATGTTGTTACACGAAATACGGGGACCAACAAGTTTTACAGATCTCAGGACCATTGACGGCTACCTATACCAGACGTCCAGAGAAGCATGTCAACGCTTAGGATTATTGGAAAACGATAACCACTGGGAATTAACACTACAAGAAACCACACTCACAGCTTCAGCTGAACAAATTCGAGAGTTATTCGCCATAATTCTAACAACATGTAACCCATCAAACCCAAAACAGCTATGGGACTCTTTCAAAAGGAGTATAAGTGATGATATATTGTACCAAATCCGACAAACTAATCCAGAACTGACTATAGAATTAAATGACGACATCTTCAATGAAACACTCATTCGCCTAAGCGAATTGCTAAACATTTATCTTCTAAAAGATAAATGTTTAGCAATAAATAACCAGGCCTTAGTAGAACTTGGAATGCCAGCACCACAAAGAAATGCTTTCAGTGTGCTAAACTACGAAATTACAAAGGAAAAAGCTACAACGTCAATGAACTACTTGAATACATTGCTCACAACAAACCACTCCTCAATGACAATCGAAAAAAGTTTACGTTATAATGAACCGGATAAATAACAACACTGGTGGAATTATTTACTTGGACGAACCAGGAGGCACCGGTAACATTTTTCTACTAAATCTAATACTGGCGGAAATACGTGCTAAAAAACACATCGCACTGGCATCCATCATCGCATGGCATCACCTGGCATTGCAGCCACACTTATGGAAGGAGGACGAACTGCCCATTCTGCCTTACAACTACCGTTGAACATAGCCAAACAACAATTCCCGGTATGTAAAACCTCAGGAAAATCTGGACGGAGTCAACTTCTAAAACAAGCTAAAATTATCTTCTGGGATGAATTCACCATGGCCCATAAAAAATCACTAGAACCCATGGACAGAACATTACAAGAATTGCGAAAAAACTCTGAAATAATGGGAGGAGCTCTACTTATACTCTCAGGAGATTTTCGACAAACACTTCCAGTTATTCCCAAGTCAACACCAGCAGACGAGATCAATACATGCTTAAAAAAGTCACATCTCTGGCCACAAGTACAAATACTGCAATTAACAAAAAACATGAGAGTTGAATTATCAAAAGATGAAACAACAGCACATTTTGGTAAAATACTTTTACAAATAGCCGGGTATCATAGCTAGTTATTAATAAAATTTGTTCTGTATATACATATATATGTATATACAGAACAAATAAAAATAATAATATGTTACCAGATCAATTATTTATTATAACTCATCATTAATATTATTATATATTTAAGTAGTTCTAGTATTTACTCAAAAATAATTCGTATAATTGAAATTTAAATAAATGCACATAAAACGATATATTCTTAATAGACAAGAACTTAATAGACAGAAAAACCGGTCATAAATTATATTCTTCATTTTGATTTATTATTGATCTTTATATTAATTAGTTATTTAACAAACAAGCATTATGAAAAATGGGACTAGCAAACAGATACTATAAAATAAATTACAGTTGACGAGTTGGTGAGAGTAGACCCAGAAAGACAAGAAAGACCTACGAGTAAACTAATCAGATCGGCGGTATACTTACTAAAGAAGGGCCAAATTTATAGCACTTGCAACCGATGAGCGTGTATAGAACGACTGATGAATGTGAAGGAGACGTGTATATCAGGATCGTGGCAGATGGCCTTCCACCGTCTTTGTCTACCCTGGACGAGAATGGCGTGAATAAAGCGGGAATAAGCTTGATTAATGTATGTATGTATGTACTTCTATTTACTATTTATTATCTTCTGATTACGATGCAATTAAAATAATTGGTCTTTTAAGCCATTATTATTAATATTGAAGACGATAAGAACTTGTTTTCTATTATAAGAATAATATTGAATATGGGTTATTGCCTCCGCCTATTAATATACAAGTACTTTTCCATGATGAGCCACATAAATATATAAGTACGACAACTAAGAACATACTTAAATTTGAAAAAGTAAAATAGAATATAGATTAAGAAAGAGAGAAATATATTAATGTATAGATTTAACGAACTGTGACAGGCCAATATACACTGGTCACTAGTACCTTGATGTATTGTTTGTTCTATGAGAGACATAATGATAATAAAGACTGTTTTAAAATTTTAGCTTTTTGCCTTTCTTCTCCAGAGGGTACATTAGATAACATTAGAAGGTTAAATGCTTGCAACTAATATCAACAAAAAACATCTCTCGCGTATTAATACATTGATATCCCGGGGATAGTATTCCTGAGTTAATAATGTAGCAGGTGTCCGTGGGACACCGATTTCACTAATATATTTACTATCCGTTTGATTGTTGAACTGAGTAATTAGTTATCGGGTTATCACCAGTGATTAAGTTAAGTATGTCTACCTCGAGACAAGCTTTGTAAAGGCAAAGATGGGTTTACTGCTCTAAAGCAGCCTTACCCAAAGTGGGCGATAACGCCCCCTTGTGGGCGCTGTAGGCCTAAAGGGGCGGTAAGAGAAGAAAAAAAATGGGGGCGTTGTGTAGAGACTTAGGGGGCGATTTGTAATCTCATCTAGGAGAACTCTTGGATAACGACTGAGCTCTCGACTCTCGACTACAGCTTGTGAACATCAACTAATACTATTTAAGAGATTGCTCAAACTAACTCCGTTCGATATTTCTCTCCGTGTAGTTCATATATCTGTCCGTTTTATTAAATAAATAAAATAAAAATCATATCAATCGGTCGCTCCGTTTCGAAGCGGAAGTAGACACAAACAAATAAATAAAAAGGCAACAGACACATTTTCGCATTTTAATAGTTATTAATATTCCGATCGATAGGTCATTTTTGTAGATAATAGACAGCGGGCAATCATGTTTTAGCAAGTTTTTGTTAAATAACCCGATTTGTGCATTCCTGTATCAATCGGCTGGTTCATATAATACTTGTTCTTACTTGTTGAGTAGGATTGAGCGTCGAATGAGATAAACGAGTTTATGCATGTTTGTCTCATTCCTGTCCGTGCGTGCTGCTTATGCAATCCTATATAAACAATGTAATATTTATTTTATTTTCATTTGTGGTCTATAAGCAATAATAGATAAGCAGTACTTATGTTCAACACTTACGTATTTCTCAAAACAAAACAATTTCTGAAGTATTATAAAAAAGAAGAGACGGCAAAACTGTGCGGAATTCATTAAATTCGGATTTATTTCCTCATCCCTCCTCTCTTCTTTCCGCTCCCTGCATCCTCCAACCCTCATCACCCTCAAAGGCGGGCAGCGCACTTGCGACTCTTGAGTTGCGTGTCCATGGACGGCGGTGTCACTTACCATTAGGTGACCCGTCTGTTCGTCTGTCCCCCTATAGTATAAAAAAAATGCAGCATATTTTTCAAGACCTAGAGAAGAAGCATAATACTCAGCCAAATGTAGCAAAAGTGTTTTGGGCGGCTGATAAGCAAGATGACGACGGACTTCGAACTTCGTACAAAAAATCTTCGTATAACATATCTTTGTTAATTGCTCAAAAGGGCACACTACACAACATTGGAGAAAAGTTAATTTTGCCAGCAATAAAGGAAGTTATAACTATTGTGCTATTTAAACCGGCTCCAAAGAAATTTAGAGATACAAAAGGCGAAACCATTGATAAAGTTTTGTGATGAGAAAGGGATTCCCTTGAAAAATATTATATCAGTTGCTACGGGTGGCGCTCTGGCTATGACAGGGTGCCATAAAGGCTTAATAGCGTACTTAAAAATAGAATTCCAGATGTCCTTGCTGTACATTGCGTTATTCATAGACAACAATTAATTGCTAGAAATTTAAGTCAACGACTTTTTCAATCACTGCAATATGTCATCAATGCAGTCAATAAAATCCGTAACAGCTCTTTGAATAATAGATTATTTCATCGGCTTTGTGTTACTAATGACGAAGATTTCAACTGTTTGTTGTTTCATACTGAAGTTCGTTGGCTACCAAGAGGCAATTGTATGACTCAATTTTACAACTTGTTTGACTCTGTTATAGAGTTCTTGGAAACTAAAGATACAGAATTGCGCAACATGCTCATTACATCAAAAAATTATATAGCTTACATGACAAACCTGTGTAAATTGTTCAACGATATGAATCTCTAACTGCAAGGCGATGAACTAAATTTAATTAAAGCCAAAAATGTCGTTGCTGCTTTCGCAGCCAAACTGCTTCTACACAAAATAGAATATGGGCAAACGTGATTTTCACAATTTTCCTAATTTATCAGTATCCTGCAGTAACGATGACTTATTTGCCTACTGCCAACATTTGGAAAACTATTGACTTCACCAACGATACCAGGACATTTCGAACTTGGAAATACCAGACTGGGTGTTGGATCCGTTTTCAAATGTCAACACAGCAATATCTGAGCTGGAAAAAGATCTTATAGATTTTACAACGAATGAGGAAATAAAAATTAAGTTCAAAAATGGATACCAAGAATTTTGGCTACAAAAATCGATCCCAACATTTTACCCTGAATTGTGGTCAATCTTTCAACGATTCTTGATAGCATTCCCATCGCCATATTTGTGTGAACGTGGATTTAGTGCTGTGGTAACGCTGCTTACTAAAAAGAGAAGTCGTTCGTATCTTGCCGAACGTTGTGACTTGCTTCTTAAGTAAATTGGAACATGATATCAACTAACTTATTAAACAGCATCATTTCATCATCAGATTCATCCTTCACATTAGTTTTAATATTAGAAACCATTATGTTTGTTTTATTTTGAATAAAAGGTACTCTGTCTAAATACTATAAAGTTGCGTTTCAATAATCATTCTCATTGTCAGGTGTAGCCCGTAAAAGTTAACTTGAGACCTGAGCGCCGTTGTGTACTGGCTACTGCGCGCAGGTCTCAAGTTAACTCTTGCCAGTTTTAGCAAAAGTCTCGTTTAGAATGAATATTTAATCTCCGCTAATATAGCTTACAATAATTCATTTAATTTGAAGTTATTGTGGTTTCTAAGTAGGTGAACAAATGGCTAAAAAATAACTTATTCTCAAAGTGGGCAGTAGACAAAATAAGTTTGGGAATCCCTGCTGTAAAGGCTTTGTAAATCTAGGTTCAGACCTTGGCCGACTCTTGAACCACAGACCTTGACCGCATGTTCGCCTAGCATCGCCTTCCGGCGGCGAGCGGTTGTGGCCTCCGTTTTTCTCATTCATGACACGAGTTAACATTTTGGTATGTAATACTGCAACATCCATATCGTAAAGTAACATATGACATTCTATATGTTCCTATAAAAGTGAGAGAGGGCAGGTGATTGTAATAGTTTTGCTGACATTTCATAAGTATGCACCATACATGCAGTTCAGTACAGACAGTGACATATGAAACCTTTCATCTGGAAAAAGACCTATACTAAGGCAATAAATATAATACAAATTAGCTTGGAATTCAACAATGTTACCAATTTAACGATCCTGGGAATAAATTACACTTGAGATGGATCTAATCTCTATAGTTGATTAACATAAGATGAATTCTTAGAATTATGTGGAATTCGCTAAATTCTTTATCACTGAATTTCATAAAGTATATACGCGTACAATATTACCAAACATTATCTACTGTTTATGCTTGATAAATACCTATTACCCTAGGCATTTATGGTAATTAATTATTTAAAAACCATAAGAATATTTTATTTAGCCCTGGTTAGTATAATTATCTCTTCAAATGACCGGTTTAACAAGGTACATGTGTATGTCACGATTGTTACTGTAATATATTATAAAATATAATATTTTACAGAGCTTGTCAGAAGTAGGGAATAAAAAACATAATAGTAATAACGTTTTGCTCTTATCTCTGGAACTACAACAAGTAGACACAAGACATGCAAATAGTTACAGAAAGCATAACAGGCCTTCTGGTTCTGAACCAACAGCCATTACCATCGACACGACAGCCCTCTGTGCAGTTGGTATCTAAGCGCGGAGGAAACGGCTACCCACTTTATCCTGTACAGCGCGGAAGTTGCTATACAGCGGGCAGAAAGCCTCGCAGGCGCGTGAACAGTATGAAAGCACAAGGAGGCTTCTATACTTCTGGAAAAAGCTAAGCTGGCACAACTGGTTTTTTTTTTAAACTGACTGTTAATTTATAATGCCACTATGAGGCAAGTAAAAACTTACTACACTTAGGTTGTTAACAAATGGATTCATTTTTCATCGTAACTGTACACGTCTGACAAAGTTTGCCGTCAGTTAAGCACTAAACGCTTGGCCTCTCGACCGACGGTCAGTACGTATCGTCAGGGCTTACGGTACGCGCTGACCGTCTCGGTTGAGCACTAAATCCAGCCTTAGCGTGAATCTAATTAATCTAGCGTAAAATAATATTTAATTTTTTATACTTATAATCAAATATTTACAAAACTTACTGTTTACGGTTTATCTCCCATAACATAGGACAGGACACGTTTTAGTATATATTTTGTAATAATAAATATGATATTAAAAATTCTTCATGGGCAATTAACATACAAATGATAATGGCTTCGTTTTAAAATTATATTTATAACATAATATATAATAATTTAATATAATAATAATTTGTAAGAAATGTCTGTGACTAAAGATCAGTTGATACTTAATATACAAAATGTTAAGCAAAAATATTCACCTAAACACTCAACCCACACTATTAAATCATATAAACTTAGCTGTTATTTCAACATAAAACATCTTCTAATTGGACTTTAATATATATTTGATAGGCTGGATATAATGATTTATGACAACTGACCGTAATGCAGAGCCGGTTTAATGAAGGGCAAAGCTATTTATCAATGAAGTTTTAGAGGTCTACTGAGTTTGATACAAAGTTATGCCTTAATGTAGATTAACATATTAGAATAAAAGTACACGTGGGCTAGAAATAAGACGACCACAGTGAAAAACATAGAGTAGTTAATACATCACAGAAAACTACAATAACCAGTATCTAGTTCTATTTTTAATAATAAAGTTTGCGAAATGACATTGTCTGTAAATAAGGCAACGCCTATTTTCTTAGAGATAGCTATTGCTGGCCGTATGCTTGTAACAAAAGATTATTCCATTTCCTTCTGACTCTTCCGTCCAAGCGGATGGGGTTTCCAGTAAATAACCAGGTCCCATTTCTTACAAGGCCTTGGTAGATTAAACATCTCGTGCCTGATACATGGTGGGTTTCAGTCGGTTTGACTCCGGTGGATTGGAAACTAGGGTCTAATCTGTCCATCCTGTTTTTTCTTTCCAGTTATAAACACAGATTTTATAATGCAACACTAGATTTTATTAAATTGACCATTTGTGTCCCAAATCTATCGACAATATTTTTGGGAGACCAAATTATTTCATATATACATAGTTCTATAGGTCAAAGGTCTATACTCTACTATACTAGACCTATATTCAAGGAACGAAAGGTTCTATTATCAAAGTCTTCTTGTAACGAAGGTATAAATTATAAATATAATTATCTTAATACAAAATCTTCATATTACACCTACGAACTAAACTATTTTAACATCAGTTTTGTCTTGTATATATACATAAAATAATAAGAATATTTTTATATGTATATAACACTCTGGAGAGCTTTATATCAAAATATTAACTATCAATAGAAAAATAATATTGTACATACTACATACTAATGGATTATTTAAATAATATTTAAAGTACCTATACAAACTTTCGGTTGTGTTACTTTGGTTTTGTAAGAGTGGCATTTTATATATTATAGAAAAAAGACGAAAGATGGAAAATATTGTGTATCAGTAGACTGTACAAGTAAATTAGTAAAAAATATATAAAACCCACATGCATTACATAAAGAGTTTACTATTTTTGTTTACGGTTTTTTAACCTAAATATTTAACGCAACAGTAAGCATATACGAACGAAACGGCTAGTATTATATATCGAAGATGATTCAAATGATCCCATCATGTACATAATAAGTATTAGGAATATCGAACATGAAAGTTTTGATTTGTTGCTTGATATAATGATACTAAAAGGAATGAAGACTAAAAAAATAATATTGAGAGAGGAACTTTAATTATTTACCTTGACTAAAAACTAAACATCTGACGGCAATTATGTTTAATTTATTCACTCAACCCTACTGTGTCTTACGTTTTTATTAATGCTGCAATAAAATGTTAACACATAAAAGGAGTTACGATTTAATTTTATGAATGTTTTTGATAGTTTGAATATATTTATATCTTCTATATTTAACCACAACAACAAAAATGTTTTACGAAAAGGTCAGCCTTCCTTCATTTCACAATTTTAAATGTTATGTCATCAAATTAATAGTAACAGTTGAAATGCTCATGATTTAAAAAAAAGTGTTTATGTAACTTCGTGTTACATTTAATCAATGTAGGAAGATGATACATATTTATTTAACTTCCAAAAAAATGATATTTAAACCTACATGTATATGGTACTGTTTCATACTCTATTAAGAAATCACAAGCTCACAGAATGTATAGATGAAAATGTGTATTACTACCGTAAGCTTCCGAAATGTTATACGCATTTACTTTATATCTTTACAAAGCATAATGATAATATTAAAAAAGTTATTTTTATGCTCTTAATAAGCACATACGTGAATATTCCTATAGTCAATTTTATTTATAATAACATAATGCAAAACACGTAGCGTGATGTTACAAAGCCATCAATCTTTCACAATAAATAACTTAATCCCATTCAAAAATAACTATTCAAATCTCACAACAACAACAACAAACAAACAAACAAAAAAGCTTTGTAGCTTATGTACTCGCAAACATGTAACATATTTATATTTAAGTACTTCTTTTAACACCTGGCGGTGAGAGATTGGCCGTAACAGATAGTTTATTTTGTATATTTTATCAATTCTATCTATTTGTATAGATCATAGGTTCCCTACGGGAGTGGTAGTGGTAGTGGTAATTTAATAAAATATAATACTTTGAAAATACCTCTAATTTCATTATAAAAAAAAGTTTTATCTAGATGTCTAAATATTTTTTTCTTAATAATATAGCTTAAAATATTTAATATCAAAATATTTAAATAAGCATTAAATGTAACATAATTGATTCGGTTTAGGACTGTCGGTAACAAGTCTAAGTGAGTTGGTAAGCAAAGACGTGATTTACGCTATCAGGCATGATACGACAAGAATACGTTAATTTGTAACAACATGTTTTCAGAGCAAGTGGACCGGGGCACCGCAAACAAACAAACTCATACAAATTTTTGCGTGCTCGAAATCAAAACTTTAAAAGGCAGAGATAGCTCTTTTATTATCTTATGGTTTTTGTGTGCTTCGTCAGTGATCTATACTCGTCCGACTGACTGATAAAGTAAAGAAGTCAATAAAACTATTAGTTTTATAACTTTCTATAAATCGGTTGAAAAGTTATTGTATTGAAATCGTAACACATTGTGAATTCCAAAATGTCTAAAAGTATAAAGAAATGTCGGCAGTACAATACTGAATATTTGAAATATGGGTTTACGCAATCTTCAATTATTACCTACGTATGTATATGTTTAATTTGCCAAAAATTTTTTTTCAAATGAAGCCATGCAGCCTTGTAGGCTACAAGAGCATTTAAAAAAATACATGCTAATAAAAAGGACAAAGATTTATACCATTTGAAAAGATTATATATAACAGCCTATATAAACAACACTTCTTCACATCCCACACAGCCACCTAGTTGTTGCCACTGTTGCTATAGATTTAATAACGTTAATTTGGACAACCGCTCTGATTTATTCGCAGGTAGTATAAGAGCCACTGAGAGTGCACTCACTAGAGATTTCATGAACAGTTGAACGATTTTAAACTGGGCATAGATATGCCCAGTAAGATGAGTGATAGAGTGCCCAGTCTAGTGAGTGAGTTTAAGCATTTTGACTTTAAATGTGGACGCTTGTAATTCATCTGCTACTACGTATTTTAATGTAATATTGTTTAAGCCGTAAGCGTCCCAAATAAAATAAATATCAAAACTTTTTGAATCGGATTCTAAACAAGGTTTCCATTACTACGAGTTAGATAATATTTTATTATTAATCGCAAAAGCGGGAAAGTTACACACAATTGGTGAGGAATTAATTATGCGGACAGTCAAAAAGGTAATCGAAACTGTTATTCGTCATAATACTACACTCGCAATGTGGATGGTGACCACCACTCTTAGACTCCAATTGCTGCTTTCCATTGGGCAGAGTGAAATCATTATGGTAGGCGTATGTAAAAAAAAAGGTATAAAAAAAGAAAAGAATTGAGTAATAATACAGTGCAAAGAAGAATAGATGATATGGCTATAGACGTTGAAATATCATTATATGATTACTTAAAAAATTATTATTTTATTAGAGCAGGTAACAAGATAAGAAGAAATTCGTTATATCACAAATTATTTAAGCAACTTTGTAGTGATAATGATGCACCCTATCACTGATTGGTGCTGCACACAAGTACGATGGCAGTCGAATGGTGTTTGTCTGAATCGCTACTTCAATCTATTTCACTCTGAACTATGGCTATGAACTGCGCGGAAACTTGATTGCGTCACAAAAAGACTTTGCTTATTTGACACACCTTATTAAAATATTTCATAGGCGTTAATTTACAATTGCAAGATGATGAGTTGAATTTAATAAAAACAAAATATGAAATAGCTGCTGTTGTGGGAAAACATTTGGTTCTAGCTCCAGAAATAAATAACAGATCTCCATCCTGGATTATGGGAAATAGTACAGAATTTTTTAAATGCATTTCCATCATCATATTTTGCTTAGCGTGGGTTCTGTGTTTTTTTATGCGAAAGGCAAATGAGCAGACGGGTCACCTGATGGTAAGCGACTACCGCCACCCATGGACACCCACAATTCAGGAGTCACAAGTGCGTTGCCGGCCTTTTAGGATGGAGTACGCTCTTTTCTTGAAGGTTAAAGGTCGTATCGGTACGGAGATACGGCAGGCAGGCAATTAGTTCCATAGACTGTGTGTGTGCGAGGCAAAAAGTTGGAGAAGCGTACAGTGGTGGAGTGCCAATCGTCCAGGTGATGTCGCGTAGGACGATCGGGAAACCTACCGCCGGTTTAAGTCCGAACAATTCTTCTGGACACTCCCCATGATACAAGCGATAGAGGATGCATAGTTAAGCTACATCTCTACGCAACGCCAAGGTGGCAAGCCAATCAGAAATATCTTGGCAGTCGATGATGCGAGTCGCTCTCCGTTGAATGTGGTCAAGAGGGAGAAGCTAGTACTTTGGTGTACCTGCATAGAGATGAGAACAGTATTCCATGTGCAGCCGAACCTGTGCCTTATAACATTGCAGGTGGTGGGTCGGAGTGAAATACTGTTGGAGTACCGCGAAACTGGACTTCGCTTGATATATCGACGCCAAGGATTCCGAAACTGGTTGATGCAGTTAGGGAAGTACTCTCAAAGTGAGGTGATACGACAAATGGCATCTTTTTAGCGATGAACGCACAAACCCGTGTCTTCGTGGGGTTTAACTAGAAGAGGTTAAATAGTGTAATAGCTAATTTACTATCTAAAAAAAATTAATAGACTGCAGAATACTGATTGTGGTGATTTGCGACTGATGTTAACTAAATTGAAACCTGACATTAACGAATTGTTAAAACTCCGGCGTTCTCAACCATCTCATGATATTTATGTTTCTTATTGAATTTTGTGTTTTTTTTTGTTATATGTTATGAATTTTGTGTTTTTGCGTTTTTTTTTTTTTGTTATATGTTATAGTATATGCTCCAGCTTTACGTAATGTCTTGCATTTGTTGGTTATGTTTTGTTTCTAATTTGTGATTATATATATGTATGCCATTTTAGTCCGTACTGTCTATCGTTCGTTTGTCGATATTTTCAATTACTCTATCGTTTTTGGATGGCGTATGTGGTATGACGGCATTTGGCTTTGCTAAAGAGTGACATGAGGGAATGATCAATTATTAGGTCTCCTTTGACTATATAGTGTAGTCCGTTATTTAAGTTTATGTTCTTCGTGACAAATTATAACACCGCTGCTGATCTTTTGGAGTTGTGTTGAGTGTTGAGATTAGTTGCATAAAAAAAATGTACTTACGAAGATGTTTTTTGGATTAAATTTTTTACATTTAACTACAACGAGTTTTTATAATGTCAAGTCAAAACGCCTTGAAACTGCCTAGCTTTATACACATTTATATAAACATTCCGTTGTATTGCACAACATTGATTAATAATAGAAACAAGCCAATTAAGCTGCCAATGTTAGTGTTATACGACACTTTTATAATTTTATTACAGAGAACTTGAAATTATTTATATTTTATAGGCTGTCGTCCTTTAACTAGAAACCCGTTAACCCTCAAATGCTCGATTTTGGATTATGAATTCAAAGTAATACGAGTAATACGGCACCGTAGCTTTCACTTACAGTTTTAGAGATATTGAAACATGATATACCGTTAAATGGCAAATTATCCAAAAAAATCTTGACTTAAAAGTGACCATACCATACTTCTTAGCTTGATGCACGTTAAATACATAGATAAATTTTCATAAAACACACAAAAGTAATGATATAAACTACTTATAATGAAAAACTTATCTTAATTCTAGTTAATCCACCATAACGGTAAGTCAAGTATTCAATACTGCGATTTCCTCAAAACACTTCGCTGGAGAAACGATATTTGATTCTATTATCGAATTTATTTTAAAAAATATTTGGCATTCTTAACTTAATAACTGCTACCCACGTTTCTAAACTACAAACACGTTTTCTGTTGCTCGCGCTTCATTAATTCCGGGATATGCGCGCTGGGAGCCTTACCATAATTCCGTTCGGGCCGCTCACAAGGTGCGGTTGTGTGCAAATTTTGGAATGACAAGTTTTAAAAGCAGTAAGGAAAAATATTTTGCTGGCTACCCTAAGATATAGAGAAAGATCGGAAACAAAATATAATTGATAAAGTATCATCTATCATACCGAAGCATAAAAATATTTTTTTGTAAAAAATTACCAACTTGTGGTGATAGTAAATAAGTCTTGAGGCACAAAATAGAAAAAAGAGTGACCATTAATAAGATACTTAAAAGCCATTTATATTAATTAAAACTGATTGTACATATTTCAAGTATTATCTAGTGAGTGCCATATAAAAATATAGAGCCGTGGTTTAACTAATAAGTGATTAGATAACATTCCAGTCTTAGTATATTTTATTCGACTTTTTGAATTATTTCATTAGTCAATTAAGGTCTTAATTTAATTTTTAAAGTAAATTCTGAATTTAATTAGATAAGGCTTATTTGATTCGAAAGAGGTGCTATTTAAAACCTCAAACTGTAATTCATAATCTCATTATTATGTTTGTTTAAATCACTCACTTACTACTACTTATATAAGACATATAGCACGAAGTTTCATAAAGCAATCTCTGATTAAACAAATTTTGATGGTGTAGTTTCCCAAACGCCGCCCATCCGAGTTGGATTCGTTGATTGACCTCTTCCTCGAAAATGAACCTACCTCACTCGACGATGAGTTCTAGGTACATGCGTCAACAGTTTTAAGAGGTGAGTTCTCAACCACAATTAGTTAGACACAACAGGGGCATTCGCCATAACCTTCGACTTATACATATTCGATTTAAGGTTCACCCTTGGAGAGATCACCCATCAATTTCGCCATGAGACGATATCATCGGCGAACCGAAGATGACGCATATTACGACGACGTTAATATTGATTTTTTTTTTATTCGTAAGCCTACCATAATGACTCCACTTTGCCTGATGGTAAGCAATAAATGGAGTCCAAGAGTGGTGGTCACCATCCTCATTGCATGTCTAGTCAATGCAGCATGGTGACCCACACTATGGCGGCCTGGTGAGATGCTTTTTCACACCCCGCTTAAAAGACCCGGGATCAAATTGGGAAGGAAACACGTGCGCTGGTAGGGAATTCCAGGCTTTCACTGATCGGCACAGGAAAGAAGAGCCAAACCGTTTCGTTCGGGATCGCATATCTTCGACTCGCAAACGGTGACTCCTCAGGCCAGCACGTGTAGTCCTGTAGAGGAAGGGAGAAGGTGGGACCAATTGGAAGAGCTCGTCAGAACACTCCCCGTGATGTAGGCGATAGAGAACTGCCACAGAGGCGACATCTCTTCGCAACTGCAGGGGCTCAAGAGACTGGGTGACCTCAGGACAGTCTATAATACGGACTGCGCGTCGCTGCAACCGATCGAGAGCATCAAGCAGATACTGCGCATAGCTATCCCAAAGATGAGAGCAGTACTCCATGCAGGAGCGAACCTGGGTCTTATATAAAAGACACAGATGCTCGGGCGAGAAGAACCGTCTCACCTTGTTCAATACACCGAGCTTCCGCGAGGCCGCCTTGGTCACGCTCTCGATGTAATCACGCGGATTGAGATCCCGACAGATGTCCATACCCAGTATACTAAGCCTATCCTATAGTGGCAGTTGAGTGTTCTGAAGAGTAGGAAGGGGAAGGAATGGAGACTTTTTGTTTGAAAACGTGCACGCCTGGGTTTTCTTGGCGCTGAACTCGACCAGATTCTCACAACCCCATTGAGAGATGCGGCTCAGGACCCGGTCGAGCTCAGCAACAAGCTCCTGTCGTTTTCCCTCAACGTCTGCTAGCTTGGCAGCAGGATGTCCAAAGTATCGCCCGTGTACTGTGCTGTCGTCTGCATAACAATGTATGTTGCCAAGAGCCAACATATCATTGATATGCAGAAGGAACAGCGTGGGCGATAGGACGGAGCCCTGAGGTACACCAGCGCTAACCTCCTGGAAGTCAGAGACCGCGCCGTCACAGAGAACCCTAATGCGGCGCTTGTGGAGGAAGGCAGCAACCCAGTTGCATAGCTGAGATGGCAGACCAAATGCAGGAAGTTTGGAGAGAAGCGAGCGATGCCAGACCCTATCGAAGGCCTTGGCAATGTCGAGGCTGATGGCCAAGGACTCCCCATGCCTATCCATAGCCTCACCCCAAAGGTGTGTGACGTACGCTAGAAGATCACCCGTGGATCGGTTCGGCCTAAAACCATATTGCCGATCATTTAACAAGGAGTGATCCTCTAGGTGGCGGATTAATTGGGTGTTGATTATCCGCTCGAGCACCTTACAGAGTATGGAGGTGACGGCTATAGGACGGTAATTAGCTGGATCGGAGCGGTCGCCTTTTTTGGGAATGGGTTGGACGTTCGCCTCTCTCCAGGCCTCCGGAACAATTCCCGAGGAATAGGACAGGCGATACAGGCGCGTCAGTACAGGAGACAACTCTGGTGCACAGTTTTTAAGAACCACCGCCGGAATACCGTCGGGTCCACTGGCTTTCCGAACATCGAGTGACCGAAGCTCCGCACGGACATCCCTCTGCCGGATGCGAATATCCCGCATTGCAGAGTCGCAAGATGCAATGGTGGGCGGGTGAGCGCCACGGTCGTCGATTCGGGAGTTAGCCGCAAAGAGGTCAGCAAGTAGTTTCAATTTCTCTTGCTGCTCGTGGGCCAGTGATCCGTCAGGGTACTTCAGCGGTGGCAGCGAAGGCTGGCAGTAGTTGGACTGCACGGCTTTGGCCAATCGCCAAAACTTACGGATACCCGTAGGGTATGCGACGAGTTCTTGACCAAACCGTGCAATGCGCTGGGCATCAGCTCTGATGTAAGCCCTCTTGCATTCCTTAGTGGCTTTGTTAAACGCTGCTTTTAGGCGATCAACGTCTGGGTCACAGTGAGCGCGGGCCCTGATCTATGCGCGGTAGGCTGACTGCTTTTGAGCGACAGCACGGGTACACTCGCGATTGAACCAGGGACGGGTCTTTGTGCTGGCGACTTCACTGTAGGGGATATAGTACTCCATACCGACAGTGATTTCGTCAGCCACGGCAGACGCACTTTGCGACAGATCCCTGTCTTTAAAGTAGCGTTGAGCCCACAAGAGGCACCGAGGTGGACACCAGGCAGTGGTCGGAGGATCCCAGAGGGGCGTGAACCGTTACACTGTACTGCGCTGGGTGACTCGTCAGCAGAAGGTCTAGCAAAGAGGGCGCTTGACCCGATATGTCTGGTATCCTGGTGGGCTGGAGTACCAGTTGGGTAAGGTCATGCATGTGTGAGAGCGAATGCGTGGGCAGTTCGACCAGCGTGGTCCGTTCTGGAAGATCCCAGCCAGAAGTCATGGTGGGCATTAAAGTCTCCCAAAAACACCAGTTCGGCGGTCGGGAACTGCTCCTGCGCTTTGTCCGTTGCGTGACTCATGTAGTCAAAGAGTCGAGTTGTCTCGGAGTCTCCGGAATGGGACCGATAAAGGCAAACGTAGATCCGGCTCATAGAGCCAAAATCCACGTGAAGCCAAAGGATGGAGAAGGATGCGTCTTCTAGGCAGTGCAGACGGCGACCACAAACATCCGCCCTGACGAAAAGACATACCCCAGCCCTCGCGAGGAAGCACTCCTCTAGAACGTAGCCGGGATAGTAGAGATATGCAGTGTCGGCAGGGCGGCGTATTTGTGTATCCGTAAGAAAAAGCATGGCCGGCCGAGCCGTCTCAAGGTGCTGGTGTACGGCGCTGAGGTTTGCATGGAGTCCACGTATGTTAGTGAACTCCACCTCAAAAAGCGGGTTGGTGGGAGAGGAGCTGCTGCCGATCCAGGAGCTTAAAAGCGTCTTTCAAAGCGGCAGTAAACAGTTTTGGAAATAAGACAGGCCTTTCAACGTTGCTCCTGTATTCGGACTGACACAGTGGCGTTACCATACAAACACTTCAATGTAGCCAGTCAGTGTAGGTAGTCAGAGTGGCAGCACTGGCGAAATTCAAGCACTGCCTATGTTTCAATGGAATCGAAGGCTTTCTCATAGTACACAGAAGCTAAACATAGTGGCAAGTCGTACTCTTCTGTCCTCTGTACAACTTCTCGAAGCGTATGTATGCGATCTATGGTATTAAAGCCTCTTCGGAACCCAGCTTGTTGGAAGCTGGAAGTCATCGAGCCTGCGTTCAAGACGATTCACATTAACCGAAGCCAGAGTTCTTCAATAAGGTGCTATCGTCTTTCTTAAAAAACAACACCACCAAGTTTCTGTTCTATGCTTCTGGCGTTGTGTCTTGAAGCAAAACGAATTTAAACAGCTTCTGAAGGTCTTTGACTACCGGTTTTCCACCCGCTTTTAGAAGCTCTGAAGTGATTCATTATTTGATCACCTGGCTTTGGCATGTTCTTGAGTTGTTTCATAGTACAGCTGTGGTATTTGTTATTATACTATTAGCTGCCGTATTTGTTATTATATTATATATATTATGGTTGACTTTTTTGCTTAGAAAACAAGCTTATGTTTTTAAAAATGTTTTTAAATTTTCGGTAACACTTAGAAGAGCTTCAGGTGCCTTGGTCCTTCTTATGAAAAGTAATAATGTATAAAAATTAAGAAAATTCTTAGCTACTATACAGTTAAGTTACTTAGCAAATTCATAGTTAAACATTTCAGAGTAAATGTGTCAAACATTACGACCCTTAAGTTAAGCATTTATCTTTACATGTTTAGATAACAAATAAAGAAAATGCTTAACTAAAAAGTCTCTAAGTGTAGGTTACAGACGTTTTAGTAATCACAGTCAAAGTATATATATAATATATAACTTGGCTAACTAAAAAAACTATGTTTTTCAATAATTTAAGTATATCTTATATATCTATATCTTCTGTGCAGGATATAACAACGATACAGGGAAATATATTTTCAGTTGAGTCTATGAATCAGTGATCTATATATATGTAATACTTTTCTACATTTTATTCTTCCAAAATCTCTTTTCGAGGTTAATGTAGTTTTGGTAAACGACGGCAGTAGGGGGCTATTACCTAAGTTAATACTGAAGAAGTCTACGCACTAAATAAAAGAACTATTACTTTTTTTTCTACAATTGTAGCGTACATAAATTAATTGTATTAGAATTTTACTTAACGAGGCAAAAAATATAATTTACATTATTTTGCAGAATATAAATTATATGTCCACTTGCATCTTTCGATGCATCGTGTTAATTTTTTTTTTCGTTAGTATTTATGTCAAAGCTGACAACAACATTTTTGGACGATATGACTAATAATAATAATCTCTATGGCAGCTGTAATTTTTTCAGTCCGTTCCTATAAATAAAATTTTCCAGCTTTTACATTTCAAATTACAATCACATATATATATCGGAAGCAATATGTATATAAAGGAAACATATAAAAAGAAGCAAAACCACAAGAAAAACCATATGTAAATACTAAAATCTAAAATGTGAGGCATCACGTTTCAAACGTCATGTCAGCTTTTACCAAAATGAAAAAAAAAAAATTAATAACAAGATCCAGGTTCAATGATAACAAGATCCAGGGCACGAAATGCACCCAAACCATCTCCGGACTCGTCGCTAAGCTCCGCCTCGCTGCCCCCGGAAACCATATAAAGCATTCCGGCTGTTGTTGAGGCGTCGAGCTCGACATCAAGCCACGTGTTTTTCTCACCGCCGACGTCGCCAACACCTGTACGTCGGCAGGGGAGAGGCCGGCCACCAACTTGCTTGGGACCCCGAGGCCAGCCGGCTTCGAATAGGGTCCCCGCTACCGGTGGGAATGTGCATCGCATGAGATGGACGACATCCATAAACGAGAACGTCATGCGAGCATATTTTGTCCCTAAAGAGGGAGGAACCAACCTCACTGCGTATCGTAATCGTATGCTGCCTTTGTTTCAGCTTGAACCAGCTGTTAATGTTTCGGCACAAAGACTATCGGATCAAGTACGGGCCATTCAGCGATGTCATCTGTTGGATAATTCCGTGCTTGAGACGCTACGATTGGACTTACAAAATAGCCTTGTTGACACCCCTCCATCACAAATGGAGACTCTTCTTGACGCTGGACTACTACCACCTAGACCTATTGAGGGAGGGGAGGATAAAACTGCTTTAACTGTAAGTACCCAATATAATGATAAAGTAAGGAACGCTGTGGAAGGTGCTATTCGAGAGTATCGGCAAGTGAGTTTTGATGATAGACAACGTTTACCGCGTTTTCCGATGCATAAACGAAATAAAGCGCTAGTGTGTGCCCTTGACTCTTTATTATCTACTTATTTAGAAAATAGTGAAAACCTCAGGGATACATATTCAATTCTTTATTGTGCGGCGGTTACAGCTTGTTGAGTAGCTAGTGTTAAACTCCCACGTATTAACACTACTCCTCGACAAAAGATATATGTTCCGGCGTGGCAATACAGGATTGAGCGACGTATTGCTGAGGCGAGGGCACTCATTGGCAAGCTTATCTGTTTCAGATCGGGTAATACACGCCCGAGAGTAATGCGTTTTGTGAATCGTGCTTTTTCAGGAACTGATATCAGTTCTTGTGACTATGCAGCACGTGTCACAGAGCGCATTGACTTTCTAAAGCAGAAATTTTATGCATGGGCAAACCGCATACGTAAGTTTAAAATCCGAGTAGACCGATATACTCAGAATCGTCCTTTTCAAAGGGACGAGAGGTGGGTTTATAGAAGATGGGAGCAGCCTGACTTACTGAGTGACACACATCTCCCAGATGTTGAACTAACCAATACATTTTGGCGTAACATCTGGTCGATGCCTGTCGCTCATACTGAGGGTGAATGGATGCGAGATGTTAAACGTTCATGTGAGTCAATTAATAATATAGGGCCAGTAGAAATATCAAGTACAGATATAGCTTGTGCTGTCCGTTCGTTGCCGAACTGGAAATCAGCCGGACCGGACGGACTGCATAACTTTTGGTTAAAGTGGCTCCATAGCACACATGTATGTTTGGCATCTCAATTTCAATCATGCTTAGAAGCAGGTTCACTGCCCGCTTTTATGACAACTGGTGTAACTCATGGTAGTTGAGTAGTGCCATGGATCCCAAAAACTAGACTATTACCTGTCTGCCAACAGTTTATAAATTATTTACGTCCATTCTGAGAGTGAAGATAACAAACAACACATGTCTCTAAGAACAATATAATGACTTTCTTTCAGAATGGATGTAGAAGTGGGACACGTTGCACTAAAGAGTTCCTTATTATTGACACGGCTATTAACCCACAAGTTCGACGGAACCGAAAGGATTTAGCGACATGTTGGATAGATTATAAAAAAGTTTACGACACCGTGCCGCATACATGGCTCCTAAGGGTGATGGAGTTGTATAAGATTGATGCAACCTTATGCACTTTCTTGGAGGCATGTATGCAGCAATGGAGAACAGTTCTTTGCTATCCAGGATGTCGACAATCTCAGGGTAACGACGAATTTATAAATATCAAGCGGGGTACATTTCAGGGTGATAGTTTGAGCCAATTGTGGTTCTGCTTGGCTTTGAATCCTCTTAGCACTGTGTTAGAGGGTTCGGGGCTGGGCTATCGTTTGCGGAGAAAAGGTCAAGTTATATCCCACCTCCTTTTCATACATGATTTGAAACTGTTTGCCTGCAGCAATGTCCAGTTGATAAGATTACTAGAGGTAACTGTAACCTTTAGTAAATGTATCAAGATGGAATTTGGTGTAGATAAATGTGCAGTCATGCATGTAAGCAAAGGCAGGATTGTGGAATCTGAAGGAATTGAACTTTCAGATTCCACACACCTTAGACGTCTTTCTGCAAATGAAACGTACAAGTATCTAGGTATGTCACAGGCGCTGGGCATAAATGAACTGACTATGAAGCAATCGCTAAAGGAGCGCTTCTTTGGCCGTCTGAAAAAAGTACTGAAAATTCTTTGGTCGGGCGGTAATAAGATGCGTGCCTATAACGGTTGGGTCATACCAGTCTTAACCTACTCCTTTGGCATACTTAGATGGACTCAGACGGAATTGGACGGCCTGGATAGAAGAGTCCGTACACTGCTAACTGCGTACCGAATGCACCCACATCCACGTTCATCAGTAATGAGATTGTATATTCCGCGGAAATGTGGGGTTCGTGGTTTCTTAGATGCCAAGACCCTTCATAATCGCGAAATATGCAATCTTAGAGGTTACTTTCTTTCTGTTAATGTGGAGGTACACCGTGATGTAGTGGCAGTTGATAACGGACTTACTCCGCTTGGTCTAGGAAAAGAGAACTGGCGCAAGTCTGCAGTACTTAATGTTACAGACCGTCGGGAGATATGGAAGAGCAAAGAGCTGCATGGACGTTTTTATCGGGCCTTAAACGGGCCCGATGTAGATTTATTATCATCTGTGTCTTGGCTACGTTTCAGTGACCTCTTTGGAGAAACTGAAGATTTTATCTGTGCAATTACAGATGAAGTTGTTATGACGAACAATCATCGGAGACATATCCTGAAGGATGGTACAATTGACATTTGTCGGGCATGTCATCGCCCTGGTGAAACCCTCAGGCATATAATTTCCGGTTGCTATCGTCTTGCAAATGGTGAGTACTTGCACAGGCATAACCAAGTGGCCAGGATAGTCCATCAGCAACTTGGTATTAGATATAATCTTGTGGATGTCGAGTTACCGTATTATACAGTTCTTGAAAATAGTCGTGCAACATTATATTCTGATCGATCTATCATCACTGACAGAACTATTGTTGGTAATAAACCTGATATAGTGGTGATTGACCGACTAGAACCGCCGAGCAATGGTTGTTGACATTACCATTCCACATTCCATTATTCTCATAAAGGTTGAAAAAGATAAACAAATGAAATATTGTGGTTTAGCCCATGAGGCAGTGGTCGACATGTGGGATGTATTTTAAGTGAAATAAAGAAAATAATAATAATGATAATTAAAAGTGGAAAATATACGATCCCGAACTAAGCGGTTTGGCTCTTATTACCCCTTTGATACCACTTTGATCCCGGGTCTTTTAAGCGGGCTTGAAAAGGCATCTCACCAGGTCGCCATAGTGTGGATCTCATGCTACATTGACTAGACGTGCAATGGATGGAGTGATCACTACTCTTGGACTCCACTTTTTGTTTTCATTCAGGCAAAGTGGAGTCACTATGGTAGGCTTACATATAAAAAAATATATGCCATAATTGATTTAATGTAATTGACATTCAAAAGGCTTGCCAATACTTATTCAAACTCACGTTATATAATTTATATGAACTAAATATGCTTGGCAAGATTATGGCCTTTGATGCGCATCTGGAGTAGGCAGACGCGCATCAAAAATCTTTCAAACAGTACCATGCAGTGCCCGGTTCACAGCAATAATCTTGCCATCTGTTACGTTAGGGTTACAAAATTCTAATCAGCAAAAGGTCTGGGATACAGGTGCGACCGTATAAAGGACTGTAACGTTAAATTTAGATGAAGCCAAAAATTAAACTAAACCCAAATATATAATCTTAAAACCAACAAATAGTATACAACGAGTAGACACAAACGGAATGACCCCTAAAAACAATCCGGCAAGAATTTAGAAAATACATTCCTTAATTCAAACTCTTATCTGTTCAGAGAAACCAGATTTGACGACAATGTGCAATCAATGTGGCCGGATTCTTTATATCAGCCTTATCTCCAGAGATACGACGTTGATGTAACTCACATTTAAACCTTCAAATGGGATTTAATTATAGTTTAAATAAGTTGGTACGAGTATTCATTTGTCAAAGTCAAGAGATATTAAATATTATGTTTAACTGAAACCAATGGTATTACAGTTTTCGATGTCATAATATTCGCTTTTTAAGTACCCAAAGGGTAAAACAGGACCCTATTACTAAGACTCCACTGTCAGTCTATCTGGCTGTCTATCCGTCTGACACCAGGTTTGTATCTCATGAACCGTGATAGTTAAGACTGTTCATATTTTCATAGATGATGTATTTCTGTTGCCGCTATAACAACAAATATTATAAAACAGAATAAAATAAATATTTAAGGAGGCTCCCATACACATTGTAATATTCACAGAATACTTAGTTATATATTGCCGTTTTCACAGATAATGGTACGGAACCCTTCGAAAGCGCGAATCCGAATCGTACTTGTCCGATTTTTTTTTACTTATGTATGCTATAAACATGCTAAACACACCTACACAGGCTAAGAACTATGAGAATTGAAATTAAGTTATAATAATCATATTAATAATTGTTATATAATGGTCTAGCTTTTAAAGTTTAGTTGGCCATAGACCATTTGTATGTTATTTATGTGAAATATCTTCCTATTTGGCATTAGAAACCTTTGTATATGTATGTCAATAATTAGGAATTCTCACTGAGTAATTTGTTAATGATGTAAAATTAAGTACATGCTATAAACTATTCCTTATCTCTCAATTTTTCTTTTACACAGTGGCTTCATTAATAAGACTTGTCGAAATATTGAATTGTCTTTTTAAAAAAGAACTTAAGTTGATACTTTCTATATGTTTGTTACACTGTAAAGCTACATTCTGTTTTTAATTTCGAAAGCTGTTTCTGTAGGTATAACTGACATAGATGTTTAGTTATAGGAAGTCCATTTAAAGTTATTCATTACAAAAATCTTGTCAAACTTATTTTTGATTAAATAGAAACTGTGAATAAGTAAATAGTGTGAGTGAGAAGGCATTCTCATATGTTGTTCTCATTGTTGTACGAATAATGCTTGCAAACCTAATTATATTATACATATGTATGTGTAGATAAATCCATTTGTAGTAATATTTGAAAATTTTGCGATTTCAAATGGTGCAACGGTTTTCGTGTTCTAACACATATTCTGATAAATCCTTTTAACTTAACTGTATGCCAATGTTGTATATTCTTAAATTATTATTTCACCCGTAACTAATTCTTTATACTACTTTACTGTAATCTCTTAAGTTAGTACCAAATAATTATGTAAACTAATCAACAACTAGATGAAAATTTAAATTATTAAAATACACATGTCATATTGTTTTTCCACTAAAACTTACAAAAAATATTTAAGAACAAAACTTCAAAACACTTTTAAACACTCAGTTTCAATTTCTGAAATTACGAACGTTAATTGCCATGACCATAAACATTCGTTTATAAAAATGTACACTGATTTTACACAATGAATTTGTTCCTTCGAATTTTTATTCCGGTAATTACAGACGAGGCCTCAAAGTGGTCAGCGTCATGCGATCGACCTCACCGACTAAATCAAACTAGCTATATAATCTCGGACCACATAGAAGCTGTCTAATGGCTATCAATATGCCAAAAGAAAACATAAATAACCACTAACTAATTTATTTATACAAAAAAAAATATTATATTTAGATGAATACACACATGAAAAGTGTCAAGGTTATTAATATTTACTAAATCTAGTGTTCGAGACTTGCTTCTTACTTTAAGAAAAAATCAAATAAACTAATGTCGTCAACGGCAAACATGGCACAAATTGTGTTACTTTAAAAAGTTTATTGTGAAGATTAATAAATTATAACCTGTGTTTCCACCCTTTGACAGTAATCACCTAATCGCAGTGGTTCAGCATGCTTAAAAGCCTTTCATCAAAATCACTTTGAGGAATGGCCATCCACGTTCTTTTGTAGTGCGGTATGCATGGTATCATTACTCTACAGTGCTCTTCTTTGGACCATATCCCATCCATGCTCAATTGAGTTGAGGTCGGGTGATTGAGTAGGCCACGACAGAAAGATTATGCGAGCATGACGGTACGTTGCCTGGAAGGAGCTTGTAATATTCCGACAGCAATTCTTGCAATATACTTATCATCTCTTCTCTTATCAAATGATTTTGTCGCTCCATATCGATGTACTACTTTTCAGTTCTAATACAGACATTGAAATCGAATTAACTATTACTGACTTTTGTAGGAATCCTGATTGATAGTTGATTTACTATTTGTAATCAAAATAAAAAAAGGGATATTCACTAAAAAGAATCAATAACAATTCAAAAAATTGCAATACCCTAAAACGTACTTGACCACTAGACACTTTTGATGTGTGTAGTGTATATATATACTTACTTATACACATAAAGCTTTCAATAATTGGAAGATCTTAACTGAAGTATTAAACGTAAATACATACACACCCTCACGCCTGTATGCCCGTGAGGTAGGCAGAGTTGCAATAAACGCCCAAATTATTCCGATTATAATTTAGTCCTGTGTACGCAATAGGGAGCAGCCTATTGCCGTCATCTGAGCTCTTTTGGGATTCGAATGACAAAATTTGGAGTACATTGACAAGAAAGGGAGTGAAAGGGATATTATTTATACAGATGAATTCGGTAGTATAAGCAATAAGGCAAGAGTCAGGGTCGCCTGCCAAAAACTTAGACTGGCTGGTGCTGGGAAGTGCGAGCGTTCTAACTACAAGTATATTTGAACAAAACCTTGATAGTACAAAATGAGGAACTTACATCATAAATAATTATTATGTCATGTTTGTAGTACGAGTATTATTATAATTTATTCTAAACATGTTTGTAAACTGCAGATTAGAAACAGTGTGTAGGCTTATGATATATGTGTATGTATACCTATTCTATTCTATATTTAGTAATAATTTTGTCGTTTACATCTAATAGTAATTCCTTATTCTTACTTCCTTACAAGTCCTAATCTTATATATATAAAACTCTTGTGTCACGATATATGTTGCCAATAAACTCCAAAACTACTGAACCGATTTCAATCAAATTTCACATGTACTTCCTTACAAGTCCTAATCTGATATATATAAAACTCTTGTGTCACGATGTATGTTGCCAATAAACTCCAAAACTACTGAACCGATTTCAATCAAATTTCACATGTACCCGTATTTTGGTCTAACTTACTGGATAGGATAGTTATCATCTCAATTATTCGCTTATGTCGTGAATGTAAACGAATAAAATGTATCAATTAATTGTTTCTTAAGCGTTTATTTACTGTTTAGTTTTATGAAGTTCTCATAGATGGCGGTGTACGTTGATTCATCGATAAAATTCTTCAATATTGTTTGACATCTAGGTTGCAATACACCCAATAGATGGCGCTGTGTTCTGTTTCTTAGAATATAAATTCTATTACTTTATTTCACGTAATATTTATTTATGTTCATGATATAACCGTATTATTTTAATGGTTTGTGACTGATATTTTTATAATTATACTGCGTCTTATGTTACAATATTATTACCATTAATAACAATAAAAAAAATGTACTATTTTTGTTAGAGAATTATAAAAGTCTTGGCGCCAAATTTTAATCAAAGTTTCAAGATCTGGCCATCAAATTCTATCGAGTCGCCATCTCTGGTTTGAATGTCCAAAGCTTTTGTATCTCATTCGTTCTCGAGACCTTCTCTGAGCGTAAACAAAGCTCCCTCTCGAACCATCGAGACCCACTATTTCGAACAATCGATCAATCGATTCTTCTCGAAGCATGCGAACTAGAACGTTCGGAAAATTCAAGGTTCAGGTTATAAATACTGGCGCCGAGTGTCACCGCAGTTCAGTTACTTTTTAAACGAGTGAATTAATACTGTGTCCCGGAAAGTGATAGTCTCAGTAAAATCTCAGTGCAAGTCTTAGTACTACTCTCTGTAGTGAGTCAGTCAGTCAGTCAGACAGTCTCTACGTAAATATACCTGTGCATTTACCAAGTATATATACCTCTGCAAGTATCAATCAGTGCAAAATCATAACTTTATACACATGTAAGTATTTTTTGCTTGCATTTTATTTTATTTTCTTAATGAGTGTAAATTTCGCAGACTTAAATTCATTTTTTAATAATAAATAAAAATAAAAAAATAAATAAATGAAAATAAAATAAACGCACTTATGAATAAATGATTTAACTTTATAAACGTGCATTTTTTCTTTTTAACTTATTAATATTTTAACAATTTTCTTTTCAATCATAAAAATTAATTATTGTCAACCAGATTTTTATTTTGATTTTTTAATCTGATAATTGTTAAATAATCCATTCATTAATTTTGATCTAATTTATTAATTTATTTCATTTATAAATATTTTCATTTTCAGAATAATGCCACGGAAAAAATCTAACCTCGACAATGCGTGTAGCAGAAGAACTGCGCGACAACAGAATATAGCCAGATTTACAGAACTCGAAAGAACGAGGCAACAAACAAGTCGCGCATTAACACGTGCATCATTCTTTCGCCTTGCGTTCGAGTATGAACCAAACATTAATTACTCTGCACATTCGAAGATTACAATTGGTGCGTTGGATAAAATATGCCAATATTGCCACGCGTTGAAATTCCGAAATGAAACAACCGGTATGTGTTGTGCATCAGGAAAAATTGTACTGCCACCGCTTCCTACTCCACCGGAACCTTTGAAATCACTTCTTGCTGGCGAATCAGACGATTCAAAATTAGTTTTACGTAAGACACGTAAATTTAATTCTTGCTTTCAAATGACATCTTTTGGTGCAACTGAAATTTGCGATATAACATCTGATGGACGTAATTTTGAAAAGACATTCGAACTCCAAGGCCAAGTGTATCATAAGATTGGGTCACTAATGCCGATGCCTGATGAGAATTCAAAGTTTCTTAAAATTTATTTTATGGGCAGTTGTGAGGAACGTGTGACAACTAGGGGCCTAAATAATTTTATAGAAAAAGCAGAAGAAAGAGCAATTGTGGAATCATTGGAAGTTTTTTTCGAAAATTATAATCATCTTATTCCGTTATTTAAAAGAGTATCGCCACAATTGATAAGTGACAAATGTCAAATTGTCATCAAAGCCGACAAAGTACCATCTGGGGAACATGCTGGCAGGTTCAACGCGCCAACTGTAGATGAAGTTGCTATTATTATGGTTGGTGATCCATCTAACAAAAGAGACATTAGAATCACACGTCGAGATAGAACTGTTAATGTAATTTCAGATGTACATCGTGCATATGACGCACTTCAGTATCCTTTGATATTCTGGCAAGGGCAAGATGAATACCACATGAACATCAAACAACGTGATACCAGCCACTGGTAATGAAACAAATAAAAACGTTAGTTCAATGAACTACTATGCGCACCGATTGATGATTAGATTTAATCAAGACAATTATATCTTCCGATATCGTCAGCTGTACCATCAATACGTTGTCGATATGTACGCTAAGATCGAAAGTGAACTTTTTCTTTTTATTTTTTTTATGCGATAGGGGGCAGACGGGTCACCTGATGGTAAGTGACTACCGCCGCCCATGGACACCCGCAACTCAAGAGTCACAAGTGCGTTACCGGCCTTTTAGGTAGAGGTACGCTCTCTTCTTGAAGGTTTGAAAGTCGTATCGGTTCCGAAATACGGCATGCGACAATTTGTGCGAGGCAAAAAGCTTCTGGAGAAGCGCACAGTGGTGGAGTGCCAATCGTCCAGGTGATGGGGATGGATATTTTGTCGCGTAGGACGATGGCGCAAACCAGCAGCCGGTATAAGTCCGAACAATTCCTCTGAACACTCCCCATGATACAAGCGATAGAGGATGCAGAGTGAAGCTACATCTCTACGCAACGCCAAGGTGTCAAGTCGATCAGAAATATCTTAGCAGTCGATGATGCGAGTCGCTCTCCGTTGAATGCGGTCAAGAGTTAGAAGTTGGTACTGGGGTGCACCTGCGTAGAGATGAGAACAGTATTCCATGTGCGGCCGAACCTGCGCCTTATAAAGTTGCAGGCGGTGGGCCGGAGTAAAATACTGTCTCGATCTGTTTAGCACACCAAGCTTCTTCGAGGCTAATATGGCCTTACTCTCTAAGTGACCGCGAAACTGGACTTCACTTGATACATCGACGCCAAGGATTCCGATAGTGGCTGATGCAGTTAGGGAAGTGCTCTCAAATTGAGGTGATACGACCAATGGCAACTTTTTAGCGGTGAACGCGCAAACCTGTGTCTTCTTGGGGTTAAACTGGACTAGGTTAAGTCGACCCCAATCTGAAACTTTTGATAAAGAAGTTTCGATTTCAGACACAAGTTTGGAACGGCTTTCGATGACGTTTACCCGAGAAATGTTAGCGCGGCCGGTGTAAAGGGCATCACTCGTGCTATCGTCCGCATAGCAATAGATGCTGTTAACCTGCAGCATGTCGTTGATATGCAGAAGAAACAGCGTGGGTGATAGCACACAGCCTTGTGGGACACCAGAATTAACAGACTTTGAGTCGGAGCATGCACCGTCAACAACTACCTTGATGCTTCTGTCTGTAAGAAAACTGGTGAGCCAATTGCACAGTTTCTCGGGAAGCCCATAGGAAGGAAGCTTCGCAAGGAGCGCTTTGTACCAGACCCGATCGAAGGCCTTCGCCACGTCCAAACTAACGACCAACGCTTCCCCCTTGGTCTCGATCGCCTGTGCCCACCGGTGAGTCAAGTATACGAGAAGATTACCAGCTGAACGACCCTGACGGAAGCCGTATTGTCGATCATTGAGGAGCTGGTGGTCTTCTAAGTACCGGAGGAGCTGGCAGTTAACAATGGATTCCATTATCTTGGAGAACAAGGAGGTGATGACTATGGGTCTGTAGTTGGACGAATCCGAGCGATCTCCTTTTTTAGGGATTGGGTGCAGTAGAGCTGTCTTCCATGAGTTCGGGACTACGCCAAGAGAGTAGGAAAGCCGATAAAGGCGAGTTAAAACCGGTGCTAACGTTTACGATTCATTAGATTCAATCAGGCTAAATTACGATCAGAGGAATACATCCATTTACGAGATGCTATTATCCGAAACGTCGAAGAGAACTTAAGCACCAATGATATTGGAACTGTATTTATTTTGCCCTCAAGCTATATAGGCAGTCCACGGAATATGCAAGAATACATACAAGATGCGATGACTTACGTACGTCATTATGGTCGACCTGATTTGTTTATTACATTTACGTGTAACCCAAATTGGGAAGAAATACAAACTTTGTTATTATCAGGCCAACAATCAGTACATCGCTATGATATCGTTGCACGTGTATTTAGACAAAATTGAAATCTATGATTGAAGTAATCGTTAAATATTCAGTTTTTGGTAATACATGTTGCTGGCTGTATTCTATTGAGTGGCAAAAGCGTGGTTTACCTCATGCTCACATTTTGATTTGGCTTGAAAATAAAATTCGTCCAGAAGAAATAGATCAAATAATTTCTGCTGAAATTCCGGATTCATCAACTGACCCAGAGTTGTTTGAGGTTGTTACCAGTCAGATGATCCATGGACCATGTGGTACTTTTAACATGACGTCGCCATGCATGGAGAATGGAAAATGTAAGAAACGTTTCCCAAAACTATTTACGAATGATACTATTACGGATATCGATGGTTATCCATTCCATCCATCCATCCATCCATCGCCGTAGAGACACTAACCATGGTGGCCCCACATTTTATACGCAAATGTCAAATTCTACAAATCAAGTTGAAATTGATAATCGGTGGGTAGTCCCATACTCACCATTGCTTTTGAAAACGTATAAGGCTCATATTAATGTCGAGTTTTGTAGTTCCGTGAAATCCGTTAAGTACATTTGCAAATATGTTAATAAAGGTAGTGATCTGGCCGTATTTGAGGTACAAAATATTAACCAAAATGAACGAAATAACACAATACCAAATGGGGAGATATATTAGTAGTAACGAGGATATCTGGCATATATTTAGTTTTCCCATACACGAAAGAGATCCTGCTGTCCAGCATCTTGCAGTACATCTCGAAAATGGTCAGCGAGTTTATTTTTACTAAAAAAAATATTGTCCAAAAAGCACTTGATCCACCAAAGACGACTTTAACAGAATTTTTTGCATTGTGTCAAAAATCTGATGAGTTTGGCCAATTCGCAAAAACATTATTGTACACCGAAGTTCCACGCTATTTTAACTGGAATAAAGTAGGCAAAAAATGGGAACCACGTAAAAAAGGAACACCACATCCATCAATACCAGGTTTATTTAAAGCCAAGCCAACATTGGGACGACTTTACACTGTACATCCAAAACAACGTGAATGTTTCTTTTTGCGTTTGTTGTTGGTAAATGTTCTTGGACCAACATCTTTTGAATTTTTGCGCACAGTTAATGATCGAATGCTCAATACATATCAAGAACCATGTTGTGAATTGAAATTACTGGAGGCAGACAATCATTGGGACCTGACACTTGCTGATGCAGCCTTAACATCCACACCAAATAGTATGCGTCAACTATTTGCAATAATTTTGACGACATGTTATCAAAATATAGGCAAAATATAAAAATTATATGACTGAAGACATCATGTATCGAGCCAAACAAACAAACCAATGTCCAAATCTAGATTTCACACCAGAGATGTAGAGAGAAGAGAGATGTATGTATAATGAAGCATTGGTGTTGATTGAAGATTTATGTATTTTAATTTCAAATTTACCACTTAGTCATTATGGTATGCCAGCACCTAATCGTCCGGCCACTGATTTACTTAACACAGATTTGCAACGAGAAAAACATTACAATGAAATTGATTTAGCTTCAATTATTGCGAATATTGAGCCATCATTGACAACTGAACAAAAAAATATTTATAATCGGATTATGAGGACTGTTGATGCTGAACAAGGTGGATTTTTTTTTCTTAGATGCACCAGGTGGAACCGGTAAGACATTTTTAATATCATTAATCCTTGTAAAAATACGGTCGCAACAAAAAAATACATTGGCAATTGCATCGTCAGGCATTGCTGCCACTTTATTAGATGGTGGACGAACAGCACATTCAGCATTGAAGTTGCCATTCACAACAAACCAAATGCAGTGTGTAACATTAAAAAGAAAAGTGGAATGGCTTCAGTATTGCAAAAGAGTGCAATTACAATTTGGGATGAGTGTACTATGGCTCATAAGCATGCACTTCAAGCATTGGATAGAAGTATGAAAGATTTGAAAGGCAACAATAAACTTTTCGGTGGTACTGTCTTACTATTGTCTTGTGACTTCCGACAGACATTACCAGTTATTCCTCACTCTACTTTTGCCGATGAAATTAACGCATGTCTAAAACAATCGTTTTTATGGCGAAACGTCGAGACTCTTCGATTGACCATAAACATGCGAGTACAAGTGCAAAATGATCCATTGGCACAAGTATTTTCTGAGCAATTGCTGGATATTTTAAACGGTGAAGTTGAACTGTATCAAAATACCCAATATATCAAACTACCAGATAATTTCTGCACTGTTGTTGAGAAGAAAAGTGAACTAATTGAGAGTGTCTTCCGGGATATATTAAATAATAATTTAGATCATGATTGGCTCTATAATCGTGCTATTTTGGCAGCAAGAAACGTTGATGTAGACGAAATTAACTTCCAGATACAACAATTACTACCCAGTGATTTGATGACTTTTATATCGATCGATACAGTTGTTGACGAAAACGAAGCCGTAAACTTTCCCATTGAATTTTTAAATTCTCTCGATTTACCAGGAATGCCACCACACAATCTACAATTGAAAATTGGTTCACCAATTATTCTTCTCCGCAATTTAAACCCACCTAAATTATGCAACGGTACACGTTTAGTCATCAAGAGGATCACCTGAAATATTCTTGAAGCAACAATTTTGACTGGAAAGTTTAAAGGAGAAATCGTCATGTTGCCGCGAATTCCATGAATAGCGTCAGAATCTCCAAAACCATTCAAAAGGCTTCAATTTCCGATTCGTTTAGCTTTTGCGATGACCATAAATAAATCGCAAGGTCAAACAATATTGACTTGCGGTTTAGACTTAGAAAGTACGTGTTTCTCCCATGGACAACTGTATGTGGCCTGTTCACGTGTGGGAAAACCATCAAATTTGTTTGTATTAGCAAAAGACAGGTTAACCAAGAATATTGTGCACAAATTAGTGTTGAGATAATTGTCAATTTTATTAAATAAAAAAATATAATAATAGAAACAATTGGTCAAGATCAATGTTATCTACCTTATTTATAAATTTGAGTTTTTAAATATTATCAATTAATTTTTGTATATATTTTGTAAAGAAGTCATTGTTTATAAAGAATAGTTAAAGATAAGAAAAATAAAATCTACATTTAATAAATTATAGTTTGAAAAAACTAAAAAAACACGCTTTTGAAACTAATTGAACTAAAAATTTAAAAATAAATCTGGAGTACTCAATTGAATAAATCATACGGTTGTACAAAAAGGGGGCTTGATTTTATTTATACCTGTAGTAATTATAATAAGCACGCATTTTGAACAACAATATGAATTTTTCTATTGAGTACTCCAGTTTTATTTTCAATTTAGCTAATTTGATTTTACCGGAATGGTTTTATTTCCTTAGTTGCGATTAGAGAAATAAAATATGGCGGTACAAAGTTCGCCGGGTCAGCTAGTTATAATATATAATTGTTGTTGTTGTAACAAACATACAAAGACACTTTCGCATATATAAATATTAGTTTGGGAATTCTAATACTGCTTTGTATCAAGTTATATGCTGAATTGCTGTAAAGGTTTTATTTATCCAGCGATCTTTAGTTGTAGTAGTCTAGTCTCTATGTCGTAGATGTCAACGAAATTATTAAACGTTGTTAGTTGCATAGTGTAGCTTGCCCGGCCCGTAGCTTTGGTAATAAGCATGAATAAATTCTTTAAAATGTAGATACTCGTCAGAAGTACTTAGCAGTTGTAGGATTAGTGAGAATAGTTTCGAAAGATATCAGAAATGTTTCTGTTAACTTTGAATCTTAATATTTTTAAATAAAAAACACAAAATTATTGCAAACATCAGCGAGCAGTGCACTATTACATTTTTTTTTTAATTATTACTTAGTAATGGTTTATTTTTCAAGTTTAAATGTGGATTTCTAGTCTGAAATAGGAGTTTTGTGTCTTACCTGTCTTAAGTTTGAAACAAACAGTGGTGCCCTCTGGCTTTGTATGTGTTCGGCATCATTAATAATTCTGTACAACATTCCTCGGCAGCAATTAATGTTGAAGGTCACAAAAAGCTGTTTTTTATTCAAACGAAACAGAAGAGTCGGTATAAAAGGAAAATGCGCGGGAAGACAAATTATTACTTGATTATAATTTTTTTGAGCAATTCTGTATTCAAAATAAATTGCAATTGTAAATTCTGAGTAACACTGTCAATCCTCAAACCGGCCAGTATTAAAAAAGCAAATATCATGGCATATTATTATTTATATTATTTATAAAACTTTTTAACTGATGTAACATGGTAATTTTTATTAATTTACAGAACAATGTGTATCCACAAAGTTTTATATAAATAAACATACTCGTATTCACCATATACAACATTTTAGTATATTCATTTACATAATAAATCATTTTCTCTTGGTGTAGTCCCGAACTCATGGAAGACAGCTCTAGTGCACCCAATCCTTAAAAAAGGAGATCACTCGGATCCGTCCAACTACAGACCCATAGCCATCACCTCCTTGTTCTCCAAGATAATGGAATCCATTATTAACTGCCAGCTCCTCCGGTACTTAGAAGACCACCAGCTCCTCAATGATCGACAATACGGCTTTCGTCGGGGTCGTTCAGCTGGTGATCTTCTCGTTTACTTGACTCACCGAGCACAGGCGATCGAGACCAAGGGGGAAACGTTGGCAGTTAGTTTGGACGTAGCGAAGGCCTTCGATCGGGTCTGGCACAAAGCGCTCCTTGCGAAGCTTCCTTCCTATGGGCTTCCCGAGAAACTGTGCAATTGGCTCACCAGTTTTCTTACAGACGAAGCATCAAGGTCGTTGTTGACGGTGCATGCTCCGACTCCAAGTCTGTTAATTCTGGTGTCCCACAAGGCTGTGTGCTATCACCCACGCTGTTTCTTCTGCATATCAATGACATGCTGCAGATTAGCAGCATCCATTGTTATGCAGACGATAGCACGAGTGATGCCCTTTACACCGGCCGCGCTAACATTTCTCGGGTAAACATCATCGAAAGCCGATCCAAACTTGTGTCTGAAATCTCTTTTTTTTTTTCTTTTTTTTTTTTTTTTAAAAGACAACTCCCGCACTAGGATTAATTCCTGTGTCGCGGGGACTTTACAAACATTCAACCAACGGACACAAAGAACACCCAGACTCAGAACAACAATTTGAGGATTACACAAACTGTTGTCCCGTGTGGGGATCGAACCCACAACACTCGGCGCGGCAGTATAGTGGCGAGGTGACCACTTAAACCGCAACGCCATCCGTGCAGTCAAATTATCAAAAGTTTCAGATTGGGGTCGACTTAACCTAGTCCAGTTTAACCCCACGAAGACACAGGTTTGCGCGTTCACCGTTAAAAAGATGCCATTGGTCTATCACCTCAATTTGAGAGCACTTCCATAACTGCATCAGCCAGTATCGAAATCCTTGGCGTCGATATATCAAGCGAAGTCCAGTTTCGCGGTCACTTAGAGAGTAAGGCCATATTAGTCTCGAAGAAGCTTGGTGTGCTAAACAGATCGAGACAGTATTTTACCCCGGCCCACCGCCTGCAACTTTATAAGGCGCAGGTTCGGCCGCACATGGAATACTGTTCTCATCTCTATGCAGGTGCACCCCAGTAACAACTTCTCCCTCTTGACCGCATTCAACGGAGAGCGACTCGCATCATCGACTGCCAAGGTATTTCTGATCGACTTGACACCTTGGCGTTGCGTAGAGATGTAGCTTCACTCTGCATCCTCTATCGCTTGTATCATGAGGAGTGTCCAGAGGCACTCCACCACTGTGCGCTTCTCCAGTGCCCTTTTTGCCTCGCACAACCAGCTTATGGAACAAATTGTAGCCTGCCGTATTTCCGAACCGATACGACCTTCAAACCTTCAAGAAAAGAGCGTACTCCTACCAAATAGGCCGGCAGCGCACTTGTGACCCTTGAGTTGCGGGTGTCCATGGGCGGTAATCACTTACCATCAGGTGACCCGTCTGCTCGTTTGCCCCCTATCGCATAAAAAAAAAACAATTAACTCAGAATTGAACTTTGAAAAATATACATTCATTCGGTACCGTTAATTGCATTCATTTGTATTGTATGTATTGTAAGACAGGTAAGGCACAAATAGGCCTCCTTGACCGCAGGAATTCAACCGCCTCACTAAATCCGATTGTCAATGCTTGAGTTGTATTTACCGAGTAAGTGAGGGTACTCGGAGCCAAGCCTCTTGAATTAGTTCCTCCCCTCCCCTTAATACCCTAATCATTTTCAGATCAGAATCAAAACTGATTAGTAAGCTAATTTTATTTCATATTTACCAATGCGAATTAACATTTTATAATTAAAATTAAATGTTTTGGTATATTACAAATATCATAATTGTAAAATATACACATTTAAGAAAACTTTATGTCAGTTCATCGTTATAAAGATTTTGTTGTGTTTACTGCCATCTATATTTTGAGAAGTTCTTGTGTATTAACACATTTAACTTGCAATAGCTAACTGTTGTATTTGCTATTGGGCGCTAGAGAGCGTATTAACAAATTATTTTAACATCTTGTGATTTAATTATAAGACGTAGTACGTAGTTACGTGTTGTGTGTTTAATCTTTTATTTATAATCATTAATTCTTTTTATGGTACCTTATTTTTGGTGAATTCTGATGTTATGCAGGCTGTACCAGCAACATTGTACTAAGCATTTTCTTAAGTTCAAAGGCTTTATGTTCAATTTAGATTGTTCTTTTGATGTATATTTTAGCAGCTGCGTTTTCATATAGTAAGATTTCTTAGCTTTGATAATTGAATAATACTGATATATTGGTTTTTATCCGAATGAATATTTCAAATTCTGCTTTTCTAAATCTTTTTGTATAAGATATTAGATTTTACTTTACCAATATTTTCAAGTTCAGCGTCAGTTTTCTGTGAGGCCGTGGTATCGCACCGGTCGAGCCAGCCCATTCTTGCATAAGCATGGCTCTACCACTGTGATTCTTCTTAGTATCCTACCCGATGCCGAATCATACTCGAAAACGGCGGGTTTATATAAAAAGTGTAATGGCAATTGAGGTTGTGACGTGTGTAATGATAAAAACAAGTGGCGGGCGGTTTTCTACGCCGACCAGGAAGAGATAAGTCATTATGTATGTAATTCTTCAACGTTCATGATTACGTAAACTGCCAAACTCTAAACGGACAGTAACTGGACCTACCAATTAACAGGAATTCGTTGCGATAATAAAAAAAAGCAATTTAATTTGAGAGACTAGTGTATTTTTCAAAATTGTCTTATGTACTAAGAAAACAATACAAGCCAATATTTTTTAAGTTACATTATTAAACTTCACAAAAGAAGTGCTTGTGCAATAAAATAAAAATGACACCTAATTTAATGGTATAATACTTGTCGAAGATATTGCATTAAGAAATTGTTTCAATTTTATATTGCATACAATTTTATTCAATCCATTCCAAATGATGTTATAAATCTGTACAAATAGCTCACAATCCTTAATCAAATCGATCAGACATGAAATAAATTTAGAAACATTATTTAGCCTTATATATTACTAGTACTACATTTTGAATCGATCATACTCTTTTAGCTACTCCTCTTTAAGCTGGCAACAAAGTTATACAAATATATGAAAAAACATTTTGCATGCACCCCTTAAATAATTATGAGTTTGTGATTTACTGCAATTAGTATAAATACATAAGTTAAAATGAACACAGTGTTTGGTAGATGTGTGCATTCTTGATCAACTAATTATTACTAAAAGCAATCTAAATTAAGGTTTGCTTTACTATACGATATTTAAACACAATGGACCAAGTTGCTATTTGCCACTAGGTGGCGGTGAAGAACATGAATGTTGCTGTCAATACTTGCCGCTTCTATATTCTATATATTTATTTTATCACACATACAAGTGCAAGTGAGCATGAACTATATATTTATTACATCACATGTACAAGTGAAATATTTTTAAATTTAAGAACGTTTACATTTCGTCGGTGGTTAGGTTTTTTTTTTTTATATATTTTATAAATAAAAAGTCGTCTGATTAATTACACAAATCAAGTGGAGATAAATAAATAGTGAATGGTTGAAATTAAATTAATGTTTATCTAAATAGAACTAAACTAAAATTACGTGCTAGGAGTATTTTGAAAACCTTTTCATTTGTGTCTTCGTACCATATAATTATTTTAGATGTTGTTTAGAAATGGACATCATTTTAAAAATAGTTTAATGCCATCTTAACACATGGTAAAAATTTAAAATGTTTTTTTATATAAAAATTAAGAAATTTGCATTGCAAGCGGTTTAGTAGACCCATAAAGGATCTTTTGACACCAGCATTTTTTTTTATAACTGTATTCTGCTTAAAATTTAATACGGCTACGATTATTTAAAAAGAATACTGAATAAATAAACGTAAACATGAAGCTATAACATTTTAAACAGTTTACAAACTGAATTTTAAAATACTTTTGTATAATAAATATTAAAACATCAAAGTTAAGTAAGCATGCATTCACTAAGTCTTGTTGTAACTCATGTTTTCCTATAACAGAGTTTATTAAAACTAGCTAATGACCATCTAGGAGAGTTGGATACCTATGTCCATGGATAGAAAGTAATTTAAAGACATGGTGTTTAAACTGGCTCTTGAATTAGTTAAGATCAAAACAATGGTACGAAGATCTACTACCTTAATACATAAACAGCCTCTTACTTACAACCTCTTTATATCTTACTTCTAAAACAATGAGACATTTTAATATTAAACACAATCATTTACTTAAGATACAAATTATTAGCTGATGATAGCATTAGCTTAATATCCATGCATTAAGCATTACTTATATAAGTCTTTCAAGTCTCTAAGAAAGGTCTGTTTTAAACAGAAGACATATCACAATGTCATAAACTGATCTATTAGGTCAATTCGATAAATTTTCATTAAGTGAATTCAATAAACAGTTAATGAAACCACAAAAACAAAGAAACCAGTACATACAGCAAAATCTACTTAGCTGTATGTACCGGTTTCACTTTTACACAAAAAGGTGCAAGCATTATAAGGCGTTCACATTAACATATTACTTATACAACAACTCTGAATACATTATAACAATTGGATATCATATTAACTTACTCTTGGATTTGATCACAAATATATTATTATTTTAGCATGTATACTCATAAGTATACAAGTCTCATTCCAGAGAGATGAAACTACTCAAAAACAGAAATAATTAATTCTAAGTATGACAAAATACAGACAAAATATAAGCACAATAGGACATACTCGTAATCCTTTCGATTTTTAAAACATAATTACATTTTAAGGTTAATGTTTAAAGGTGCAGTATTTTGTGGAACTTGTATTTGGGCTTGATGTATCCCATACAAACGAATGTTTTCTAAATAACGTTTTCTATTTTCTGGATTTTTCATTACTGTCTCGACGAATTCTGATGTTTCTTTTTTTAATTCTGTGATCTTTTGCTGGATCAGTCTGTTCTTGTGCATGAGAGCGACTGTTTTCCAGGCAAGTTCGATGATGACTTTGTTCTGGGCATGTTTGGCCACTGTTGGGACAGTTGGACATGGAACGGTGTCGTTGTCATCGCTCGATGACGGTGATGATGATGAGAGTCTCTGCTGTCTCTGCAGGCGTCTCGCTTCTCGCAAGCGTGTAAGGTGAGAACCTGTAAAGACAGAAAAATAATGTGTAAGTTCCTTGTTATAACTTGTTAAAGGATAGTTTTTCAGATGTCTAAACATTCACTGCAGCGGATTTTTTTTAATATTAATATTATTATTACTAGTTACTAATTCAGTTTCGAAAACATAAATAAGCGTACTCACTTAAATAAAATTAAGATGATATTTAACGAATACGTAAAAATTAAAGAATATCCCAAAAAAATGGAATAGACATAATGAACATTATACATTTACACACACACATAGTCACATTGATATATAATATTGTAGTGCTATATATGTCCCACGTGTTGTATGCAGTACCACCACTCAATAGAATTAGGCCAAGGGAAAAACCTAGTATTTAATTTGTTAAGCATTTTTTGTAGTTATTTTTTATAAAAAACAAGCAATATCACTGTTAAATCTCTATGCTAACCTCTAATTCGTAAAATAAATAAACACGTCACGATGATGTAGCTGGTGACCGATATCTATCAACACCCGGTGTCAATCATAACGTCACTACCCAAACTCCTTAATCGAGCTAGAGAATTCAGAATAAAACTGCATACGTATATTGAACTGCCGCCTAACAGGCAGATAAGCCTGGATACACTTTCAAGATAATCGTCGATTCGGTAATAAGGCATAGATTAGAAAAGTATTTAAATTGGTATATATTTATTAAAAAGTGAAAATAATCTTCGCTGTAATAGGCAAACGCAACATTTAGTCGTTTTATATTGTGTCGAAGTATTCACTCAAAATATGGGAAGATATAACACATACTGTACATCGCAGTTTTACCGCTTTACTCCAAATATTAAAAATGAAACTAAAAACATTGAAACTTTAAAAGAAGGTTTATCTATAAGAAAAATACTAAGTTGTTTAGATATGTGTATCACGAAAAAGCAAAGCTTAATCTACTATTTGTAAGCTACACATAACGCTTTTAAAATTTGAAGAATCCTTTTTGAAACAAACAGTATATTTTTTATCAAGTCATCTATCCGCTATTCGTTCGTTGAATGCATAATAAGCGTATCTTATTGTAAATGACTTCAACTGGAACAACAAGCTAACGTTGCAAGATAAACAAAAGCTCGTGAAAAAGTTATTATTTTGAAGAACATTCAAGTACTGTAAGTCACGTTACCGCACTGTATGCGATCAAAAACCCCAACAAAAACAACGATGCGCGTGTACCGGCCACGTGATATAACGCCGCGTGAATGAGAGAACTGCACAACTGCAGAAGTTCTACAACATTACGAAATTCAAAAGGATGGTAATTCCAGGACCAGAACCCCTCTAAGAAATTGCACGCGGCAAAATAAATTTATGTACGTCACGTTTAATAACCACGCGATTAATTGTGGATTCCTTGACTTTTATCACGCTAAATCTAACGGGATCGTAACGTAAACGATGTATTATTTATTTCGGTTACTTTAGAATCATTAGGTAAATTTATATATTTAAACGACGGAAATTGATTTAATCGAAGAAATATTCTACTAAAATACTTAATACATGTACATAAAAGATGTAACTATACACAGTTTTACGGTACAAAGGTAGGTACGTATTCATTCTTCTTGGTCACGTACCACGGTTTCTCTTTCAACAACAACCCTTCACTTTTCCTTGAAACGTTACTTGAGTTTTTCCTATGAATTTATTTTGCTCTTGTATATATTATATATATGTATATACAAGTACATTGCCTTTGCTTATTTAATTTTAAAATCTGTTTTACCTGAGAAATTTTGCAAGAACTTCGGTTTATCTAAATATATATGTATAAACTAGTTGCATTTCGTTTAGCAACATATTTATCGATAAATAAGACAGCCGACGCTCGCGTAACAAACAAGGTTTGTCATGTTGAGCTGTTGCATGAAACATACAATCGTTTTATATTGTAAAGTATCTAATTTGTTATGCCATTTTATTTCACAAAGCACAAGAAGTAACTTTTTGCTTTTCAAAATTTGTGTCGTATCTATGGTTTGTGTGTGGTAGTTGTGCAGTGTGTAGTATTCGAATGTAATGCATTTTACAAATCTTCGAGTATTTGTAATTTTCATTATTGCTCTTCTTATAAATAAATATCAGACTATACTTCTCAGATTATATATAGTATATATTTTTCTGTGGCGAAGTAGTTAAAACGTATTTTTTTTACGTACCTATGACGTTAATAAATGTGATATCACTGATATCATAGCAAATACATATCTATAGTAAATTATGTTTTAGGTATAATGAAAACAGAAAATATGAGGAATGGGACTAACATTTTTAAAAATACTAGAAATGGAACTAAATAATAACACGCATTATCTTGAGAAGGCATACATAACCCATTATTCGCATCTATAACGGTAAGCTTTGTCACTCAACAAAGTGAGAAGCGACGTAACCTCGTTGTGGGTTAACGAACTTTCACCCGCGCACTTTCTATATTGTCAATTATGGCGTAAGTACGATTAGAATTCTTTGAATTTCAATTCTGTTCCTTTGTCAGTAGATTCAAATATCGGTTGCAGTGCAGTGTGATTATGAGTTATGAGTAAGCCCGCACTGGTGAACGTCATAAGTACGTGTGTAGTAAACACGTGACTGAGCACACAAAGGTGTGCGTTGTGGCATCAATATTTTCCTTGCAATTTTAATCTGTGGTTTCCAACTTACGTTTTGTTATTGCTCTAATGGGTGCCGTTAATAGGTCTTTTGTATAGGGGCCTTTGACTTAATGCCACTGTAACAAAGGTTGAGGAGGTTGAGGCATTAGTGAATGTCTATCTGATGAAAAATATGTAGATATAAACAATTTAATAAAACCACTCTGGTTTGAAATGTAACTAGAGAAGACGGAGTATTACAAGATGAAGAATCTACTAATTAATTTTCATCATGTACGATAATATGGACGATAATATCTGGTAGTATAGAATAAAAATTGAATCAAAATTAATGACTAAGTCAGTCATAAAACTAAGTCATTATTTTATCATTCAAGTATAAAGAATGAATACAGTGGCTGAAATCTATGATATCGTTTATATGTAATTGTTTACCAGATAAGAACCAAATTATTCTTATAAATTTAGATATTTTGAATAAATAGATTAAGATATTGATGACAATTACGCATTTCACATATATTACTACTATAGACAATACGAAACCCATATTCACATTTCAATAAACTATTTACTGCGAGAATAATTATAATTGCAAATACGAAGTAATCGATAATATTATTATTATCCATCACATTATAATTCGCGGTCGTCATGTTCAATTCGTATTTAGAAAACATTACTAAGAAAATACTATGTATTTATTAAAATTTCGCCCATTTATTACATTTTCCTTTTAACAAACGGCTCGCTGTATTCATTTAAATAAAATAGCACAGAGAACTAACTAGTACCTGATCAAAAGGCCTAGTAAAATAAGACATTGAATTGATAATGGTAATAATTAAACTGATAACTATGATATAATTATGATGATGATAATATAGATGATTGAAGTTAAAACAGGTTTTAAAACAGCCACTCGATAATTTTAACGTAAAGATAAGTATTTCAAATCAAAATTTATTTATTTTCATTTCAAATCACTTGTTTGTCACTCACTTTGTTTATTTACTTTGATTATGAATAATATCGTGTCATATTTTTTCAATCAAGGAGCATTGTCCTGCATAACTGTTTGCAAATACACCGTGAGAACCTAAACATTCTGAAAATATATGCAAGTACAAGCAGTATAATAGATTCCACCGTGTTTTATAAACTATGGCTTGGTATGGTTTTTTATACAACTCTTTAATGAATAGCTTTGATATCACTTATACATACTGTAAAAATATCTATTATCCGAACGAGTGATAATAAAAGTAATGTGCATACTATATGACAGGAACACTAGTAATGTGTGATCCACGTTACTAGTATTCTTTAAAAAAATATAGCACTTTAGTACAAGCCATTGCATTATATGTACATATCAGTGTGCAGTACTCGTTTTTTGCATAATTATGGTAAAATTCCTATTTTATTTCATATTTAAAGCAGTGTAAATATCTTTAACTGCCTTGTGGATTTTTGTGAATAAATAATTTAGTAGATATCGTAAACCTAAACAGTGATTGATAATTCAGTTTATTATGACAATAATACCCACTAAACAGTAAATAAAATGAAAACTGAGTTTCTCTGATATCAATTCACGTGATGTCAACTTTAGTTTATGATTCGATATTACGGCCCTGGCTGAAAAAAATATGAGTAATACAGATTTTATTTCGTTTTTTTTTTTATATTAGCCAGATCTAAGGATTCTAACGTTACCAAGGTTAGTCTCAAAAACGTAGCTGTACAATTTTTTTTAAAGAACAGTACTGTATGTAGTTGTAGAATCGCATAAATATATACATACAAATGTAAACCTTAAACCCTACTCTACAAATAAGTAAATATGAGGTTTAAAATAAGTATTCTTGTGTTGTGTGTGATTACCAGCTAAGGTATTATTTTTATAATTGTCTTGTTTTTATTTATTGTGACGGGACATCATTAAAAAAAAACAAGACAATTATATGTGCATCGACCTCCAATATAACATCTGATTGAAATTTATCGTAATCGAACGTGCAAAATCAATCGGATGTTACCTCGGTAACATACGATTGACTACGTAGACGTTTGTATCAAATAGCCTCATACCCGTGAAAATAGATAGTAAAGCGGTTTCAGTAGCTTTTTTTGTTTGTTTAAATCATGCTGCGGTAACTAAGAACAAAAAATATATTTTTTATTGAGTACTATGCCATCTCGAGGAGAGTTACATGAACTAAAATCTCTGTGTTGCAATATTTAAATTTATGATTTTAATGAAAAAAGCGATTAAAAATGTAGATTTGAAAATAAAAGCCATAACAAAATTATTGAGGTAACGATTTATATATAATATTGGATTGGCAGCATTTATATTGCAAATAGATTTGTAAGAGCAAATGTAAAAACCAAATAATTATTTGAGTTTATCATTTGTCCAACATTTGGCTTTGAAATAAATGTCATAATTGAGTTACAAATGTAAAAATATTTTTTCTCGTATGAAAACTTCGTTGCTTACACAGAAACATACATTTTTAGACAAGTATAAAGTTCTCAAGTTTGAACATACAAAATAATAAAGGAAATAACACTGTATTTAAATGTGTAGGTCGGTAGTAGATAGATATATTTATATTGTACTGTAATGTATATATGTGTGTAAAATAATTAGTAAAATATATATTTTTATATATTTTCGTGTTATTTATATATATATATATATATATATATATATATATATATATATCAGTATGTTTATATTTGTTGTATTATCGCTCAAACCCTTAACATGTACAGTACACCACCATCTACTGCTTAATTTCTCTGTTGTTCCCATACAAAGGTTGTCTGGAAAACATCGCTCTCAGCGATAAGACTACCCATTGTACATACATGCCACCTCGTATCAACTGATTTTAACTATGTGTCTAGTTCATTTTGTGCTCTATACTAAAGAATTTTCAATGTATCTATTAGTTTTGCATATCTAGACACTAGGTGGACCGTATGACGTAAGTTTGAATTATAATCGATATAAATAATGTGAATTATAATTATTAAGTGTCATGATATAACGTAACTGGATCGTAAATGTACAAACGCTGGTAGGTACGACAAAATATATAGACGGCGATATTAGAGCTTTGGTATATAAACCATATTGTAATTATATTTGTGTTGCTCAATATTAAAACTAATAGTGTTATTAATGGCTAGGTTTAAAGAATATTCAGTATCCCAAAATCACATATTAATAAAAATATTTAATTTCAGTTTACATCCAATTAACCTTACATTAACATATGTAGGTACAATATCAAATTTTGAAACGAGAAAATACGACTAGAAATAATATTTGGTATGACTATCGTCATTTTTGTATCTAGTCAACTACTTCTGTCATATGGTATTTGTATTGAAAAGAACAAAAAATTTGAAAAATACAACAGAGCCAATATTAAAGATAGTGACAAGATCTTTAGACTTGAGACTACACTGTTAACCTACGTCAAAGCCGCAAAAGTTTACTGGATAATAGTGGGTAATAAAAAAGTTATTAGGCTAGACACTGCCGAATACTGAGATATTAATTGTAATTTATAACAAAATTTTAATTGAAACATGGTTAATTCACACAAACGCGAAACAAAATATTATTTTCACTCATTAATTGCAGTGACTGCAGGTTATATCTTTGATCGGTCACTATACATTGAAAACCAGATTATACCTTAATAAATAAAAAGAATATAAACGTACATACCTTTCTTTATTTTTCTGGTCCTTTTTTCACACATATTGGCCAAAGCACAGCTTGTTATCACTGGTCAATCAAAACCTTAATGTATTTATGAAAATATTATCAATAATTTTCAAACGAACAAGGCGTTTCCGAATGAAGAGCGCGTGCGAACTGCTTCGGTAACGAACTTGGAATGAGTTGTTTGAAAATCGAAACGCGAACTGTCTTCTCTGTAGCGTCGGCGTAGCGTAGCCTATGCGCGTAGAGCGGGACAGAGTAAGGTGTGGTAGTATCATGGATTTAATTACCCTAAATGTAAAAGGGATTAAATCCTTAAATGCCATCAAACAGTGTTATTATTATAATTGTAAATAAACAAATTTAATTAGTATTTTAGGCAATGACGAAACTGTTGTCGATTAATTTAATATTTCATAGGTTTTATATTTTTTTATTTCATCTAATTTATATATAGTTAGTTATAACAACACTTATCACTTCAGTAATGTTCTTTTTTTTTCATTTATAAATATTATTTTTAATATAATAATAGTAATTGTTTCTAATCCTTTCTTACTGATATCGTTGCTTAACAATGCCTATCATCTCCAGGCAGTGGACAAAAATATATGTGATACTTGGAATATTACTGTTATTAAATTCCGCTTTGAGAGATGAGAACCGTAAGAGTACAAATATACATACACATATTAAATTATCCATAAATGACGTCGTATTTTATAAATACTAAACACTTGAAATTGCAACTCGCTTCAACATATTGAACCCAAAGTTAATTATAACAACAAAGAAAAATCTGTGTGTCACACAAGTCCTATCTAATTGTGTAAAAAAGGATAAACATAGTCTTGACGAGATGACATAACTAAAGTTTATTTGATAAGTGATTAGAATTGACATACAAACTGTTGTAGAAATTAAAAAAAAATGATTTTGCTAACTTCATATATTTATATTGGCAGATATGGTTTGAATCTATGTATAATAATATATAAAGAAAGTGTGCAATTTCTAAAATCATCACGTTTATCTTTGGATATTAGTATTTTTAAATCAGTATTAATAAATCTATTAGCCTACTGCAGTCCACTGCTAATGACAGGCCTATTCCAATGTACATCCAGTCTATCCTAGCTCCTTTCGTTAGGTATTCGATTCATCTGGCTGGGATGCTTTCCTTTCTTTCTGGACTCTATAATCCGTTTGGACCAAAATTCATCGGTCCTGCGGCAGACATCTGAAACATGGCCAGCCCATTGCCACTTCTTCCGTACTATGCGAGCTATGTCGGTGACTAAAAATAAATAAACTCGGTATAACATAGTGAAGTTGTCTGTTTCATTAAATTACCTCATTATCTATTGCACCAACGAATAATCTTAGCACGTGACTTTTACTACATATATATATATCAATGTCTCTTTGTAATAATACAAACACAGACACTTAAAACAGATAATAATAAACGTATGAGTTATATACCCATAAGTTACAGCAAACTAAATAATGATCATGAATATTAATGGATAATTATTCAATTTTAATTCACAATATTCTAATCAAAACATATCATTATGAACTGCACAAAGATATAAAACCTTCCTCAAATGACAACAAAAGCCACGACTACCTTAACCTTCTAGCAGAAAATGTCATCCTACCATCATGTTTTGCTTACACGAGAAACGAATTTTATAGACAACATTAACATTAAAACCAACTTTCCACCCATGGAAACTCTTTAGGGAGGAGTACGCTCTTTTCTTGAAGGATTGAAGGTCGTATCGGTTCGGAAATACGGCAGGCGACAATTTGTTCCATAGGCTGGTTGTGTGAGGCAAAAAGCTTCTGGAGAAGCGCACAGTGGTGGTAGTGCCAATCGTCCGGGTGATGGAGATGGATATTTTGTCGCGTAGGACGATGGCGGAAACCTGCAGCCGGTATAAGTCCGAACAATTCTTCTGAACACTCCCCATGATACAAGCGATAGAGGATGCAGAGTGAAGCTACATCTCTTCGCAACGCCAAGGTGTCAAGTTGATCAGAAATATCTTGGCAGTCGATAATGCGAGTCGCTCTCCGTTGAATGCGGTCAAGAGGGAGAAGCTGGTACTGGGGTGCACCTGCATAGAGATGAGAACAGTATTCCATGTATGGCCAAACCTGCGCCTTATAAAGTTGCAGGTGTGGGCCGGAGTAAAATACTGTCTCGATCTGTTTAGCACACAATGCTTCTTTGAGGCTAATATGGCTTTACTCTCTAAGTGACGACCATATCGACGCCAATGATTCCGATACTGGCTGATGCAGTTAGGGAAGTGCTCTCAAATTGAGGTGATACGACCAATGGCATCTTTTTAGCGGTGAATGCGCAAACCTGTGTCTTCTTGGGGTTAAACTGGACTAGGTTAAGTTGACCCAATCTGAAACTTTTTATAAAGAAGTTTCGATTTCAGACACAAGTTTGGATCGGCTTTCGATGACGTTTACCCGAGAAAGGTTAGTGCGGCCGGTGTAAAGGGCATCACTCGTGCTATCGTCCGCATAGCAATGGATGCTGCTAATCTGCAGCATGTCATTGATATGCAGAAGAAACAGCGTGGGTGATAGCACACAGCCTTGTGGGACACCAGAATTAACAGACTTTGAGTCGGAGCATGCACCGTCAACAACTACCTTGATGCTTCTGTCTGTAAGAAAACTGGTGAGCCAATTGCACAGTTTCTCGGGAAGCCCATAGGAAGGAAGCTTCGCAAGGAGCGCTTTGTGCCAGACCCGATCGAAGGCCTTCGCCACGTCCAAACTAACTGCCAACGCTTCCCCCTTGGTCTCGATCGCCTGTTCCCACCGGTGAGTCAAGTAAACGAGAAGATCACCAGCTGAACGACCCCGACGGAAGCCGTATTGTCGATCATTGAGGAGCTGGTGGTCTTCTAAGTACCGGAGGAGCTGGCAGTTAATAATGGATTCCATTATCTTGGAGAACAAGGAGGTGATGGCTATGGGTCTGTAGTTGGACGGATCCGAGTGATCTCCTATTTTAGGGATTGGGTGCACTAGAGCTGTCTTCCATGAGTTCGGGACTACGCCAAGAGAATAGGAAAGCCGATAAAGGCGGGTTAAAACCGGTGCCAACTCTGGAGCACACGTCTTCAGCACGATAGGCGAGATTCTATCGGGCCCACCGTTGCAAATATATGTTATATTTTCAACATCTGTTTGAGTGACGGCATATTACCCAATAGTCTGAATAACTCACTCATTTATCCGATACACGAAAGTTTGAGTAGAGACTTTGTCGAAAACTATAGACCAATTTCTGTATTAACCAGAATATCCAAATTACTTAAAAAAATAATCATTACATGCCTTATGCAAATTTTTATGCAAGAAAACATCATCTCTCCTTCCCAATTTGGCTTTCAACCCAAAAATCTACGGAAGACGCCCTAACAAAATTGGTTTATCACGTCGCAAGTAATCTGCATCAAGGTCGCAAATATCTTTGAGTTTTCCTAGACCTCGCCAAGGCATTCGATACAATCTCTACACCCATCCTCTTTGAAAAAACTGGAAACAGTAGGTATACGCGGCACGCCTCTAAGGCTTCTCCAAGACTTATTGACGAATACATTCCAGTCAATGAAAATTTGGGATCTGATGTTGAGCAGTATGATGATTAGTACCACCCCACCAATCACATGCAGCGTCCCGCAGGGAATTGTTCTGGGTCCAAGTCTCTTCCTCATTTACATCAACGAACTCTGCCAGTACAACCCATGTAACGGCACTGTTTTTTCTTATGCCGACGACACGGCGCTCATATTCCAGGGAGAGACTTGGGCCGAGGTTCAATCACATGCAGAAATAACGGCTTTTTCAGACCTCGTTATGGTTAAATAGGTTAAATAGGAAAAGGAAATTAACTTTGAATACAACCAAATCATCTTACATTACTTTCTCCATTAGGAAACACGACCAGCCAAATTTGTATAGTTTAAATATAAAATTACATATTCATGTAAAGTTAATAGTAGTCGATATCTCGGCATTCAACTTGATGAGCTGTTATTTTGGGCTCCTCATATATATCTACTTTCTGCTAGAATGCGTAAAATGATTAGGATCTTTAAAAAATTGCGTAATATACTCTAGCCTAATTTATAGAAAACCATATACTATGCTCATGCTCAATCAATCCTCTTTTATTGTATAACAGTCTGGGGCGGGAGTTATAAAACTAAAATAATAGAAGTTGAACGAGCCCAACTATCAATCCTAGGAAGCCGTTTCGTTATCCAACAATCAATTTATATAAAGATGCCAAAGTAACTCGCTATGAGTCACATACTACGTATCCAACCCGAAGAAGAAATATAATTTGTGACCTAATTCAACATAAAACTGCCTTTTTCAGACGACAACCTATCTTTCTTGCATCATATTAGTATAATAATTTAAACACAATGTTAAATATTTTCTCCAAAACGACATATAACTGTAAATCTGCTACCCAACATTACTTAATGAACCTATCGTATACACACAGAATCACTCATCACTATTATTAAGTGACGCACACCATCCAAACATATAAATCACATATACAAATACTCAACATACACACAAACACACACATAACACGCACACACGCATGTACACACACTCACCACAAAACTCTGAATAACAAGACAAGGCGCGGGTGTGAATCCTGGAGTCCTGAAATACATGTCTTAACCTACTTTAGGCTCCAGTCCAGCCCATCTTTTATTGTTGAACCAATATTATTCATTTATCATTGTATATTCTGTTGTTTGTGGTGGAAATAAACTAGTAGCTGTTTGCTATAACAATAATTCATTGCACTGTCAATTAATTCTTCATTAAGTAATTTACAAAATTGTTCAGGTTGCACTGAGAATTTAAAGAAAATACTTACAGTTAATTTCTTTTTCTTATTATGTACATCACCTAGATTACCTTGGCTAGTTTTTTAATAAAACATTGGTTGTGGAACAACTTGACAGCTTGCATCAAACTTGACAGCCCATGGCTTTCCTGGCTGAAATTGTATCCTAAATCCTAATAATATGTTCCAATAATAACTTAACAATGTTAAGGGTACATTTTCTTCAGTAGACTACATAACATCACTTTTATTTTACGAAATTATTAATCTGTTGTCAATTTCAGTACATTGAAAATAAAATTTATATAAAATAAATAAATGACAACCTGCAACGTTGTCCCCAATTGAAGGTGATAGATGTTGAATTGCAGAATATTGTCAGCCGTCGATATTAATTATTGTTAAAAAGGAGATTCATTGATAATTGCAAAGAATTTTGTTTAATTTCTACAAACAGCGATTATCATCTAAACTTAAAAATGACCATTTAACAGACGTACTAGTCGTTATTGAAAACTCAAACTCACCTCTATGATAAGCGTACAGGCACAGATTCTACACGTACGAGTACACTAATTTAAATAATATTTTTATAGTATATGTATACTTTTATATATAAAGCCTTCTATGTATGTATATAATATTAACAGTAGTAGAGCCATGCTTAGGCACGAACGGGCTGGCTCGACCAGTGCGATACCACGCCCTCATAGAAAACCGGTTGTAAAGTAACGCTTGCGTTGTATTTCCCCGACGTTAATGAGTTTTGTGGAGGCCCAATTCCCCCTATCCCCTTTCCTCTCCGAGTCATGCCCCGGCTCCTATTTTCCATCTCCTCACCCCCCTCTCTTTTGTCGCCTCCCCGAATCAACCGTCCCTCATCACCCTCAAAGACAGTTGACTTACGAGCAAATCTTAAATTGCAGGTGTCCATGGACGGCGGTTGTCACTTATCATCAGGCGACCCATCTGTATATCTGTCCCCCAATAGTATATAATAGAAAAAAAAAGTAGATGAAATGTGTATGGTTTTGACTCGCCTATTGGTCGAGTGACACAAAAATCTGTGTAATCCACCATTACTTGTCCCGAGTGTGATTATTATCTGTTTCCATTGTATGAATGTTTCTAAAGTCCCCCTTGAACCAGCAAAATTATTCCTACTGCGGGATTTGTCTTTTTAAAGATAAAAAAAGAAAATATAGTATAATACTTTTATAAGTTTTATTCCCATTTTTAACACACTGAATACTTTTTAATTACTACTTTTTAAATACTTAATTTTTTTCTCCATAACCCTAAGTCAGACTGGCACAAAATGCCTTTGGCAGTAAAACAAACAGATGCACGTACAAAAACTATGAAATCCTCTTTTCCCTAGTTTTGTGCAAGATTTAGCCTTTTCGACTAGCAACCCTTTGTAGGTACATATTCACTTAGGTCAGGTTTTACTCAGCTCGTGAAAAAACACGTGCTATTATAGCATGTTTTGGGAGTTTGGGACCGCTCGGTGCTATCTGTCGACCATGGATGTATTAAACACGTTTTATTATGTCACGTTGATGTAGCTTTAATTATTCTTATTGAGCACCAACAAAGTTTTTCATTACATCGAAATTTATTCACAATATAATAAAATAGGTAAAATAAATACCTACCATTTACATCATTAATTATTTCAGATTGCAATTAATGTGATCTAGGTATTAGGTTTTTTTTTTTTGTATTCCTCAAGCCTGCATACCCCAACAGAGGTAGGCAGAATTTGTACTGCATCTACATTTTGTTATCTACACTTATTTTTAACGATATCTTGTATCTTGAACTCAAACCGGGGGCATAAGAATTTGCACGTATATGCATATAAAAACTAACACTTAAACCGTAAACCCACCCTCTTAATAATAGAACAACAAAATTTTAGGCACATACCAAATAGCTTTTCCGATTTTTTAGAACATATCTTGATTTGGTTTGGTCCTACAAGATTATTATACTTTTATATCTACTTCATATCACATCATTGTGTTAATAGCCCTTTCCCGCAGTTTTATAGATTAAGTTTTTTGGAACGAAGTTCCTTATGGTTGCGGAGGGGTACCCTAGCCGGCAAAAAACGTCCGTAACGTTAAACAAAAAAGCGTAAGATTTTATTTATATTGATAATACTACCATCTAGTGTTTCTATTATGAACTGAAAAGAAGCTTAGGGATTCTTTTTATTGATAATACTGCCATCTAGTGTTTCTATTATGAAGTGCAAAGAAGTTTAGGGAATTTTGTGTCTGCCATCTAGTAAAAGTATTACAAACAACGGAAACTTGAACCTTTCCTTATAATATCGAACTTCGTTCCTATCTGGTGTCCCACGACACCACACGGTTTTTTTTTATATTATAGGGGAACTAACGAACAGACGGGTTAGCTGATGTAGTAGTAGTGTGAAGTAGTAGTCGTGTCTACCGCCGTCCATGGACACCTGCAACTCGATAGTCGTAAGTGCGCTGTCCTCCTTTGAAGATGATGAAGAATGAGGGTATGCGGGGAGGGGAAAGAGAGTTGGATGAAGAGATGGGAACAGGGGCGGTAGGAAAAAGAAGAGGGGGAGTTGGGCCTCCGGAATCCTTACTCATTTTTGTGAGACCGTGGCATCGCACCTGTCAAGCTGGCCAATTCGTGCCTAAGCTTGGCTCTACCACATAAATTTTTACGTATATTATTTTTCAATAAAGGCTCCATCCATTACAAAAAGAATCATTCAAAATTGACGGATAGTTAAAGAGATCAGCGCGATTAAACAAACAAACAAACCAAACCATATCCTCTATATTGATGTCTATATAGGTTAACTTCACAAGAAACAACATGGTTCAACCGATAATTAATTCAAAGTTTGTTATACTTAATACCTACCTCATTATTTGTTATAAACATGAATAATAATTATATGGCATATCCTATACCTATGTATATTCATAGCTTCGAGTTACACGCACGTTGTAGGTGACGTATGTGCAGGCGGCGCGGCGCGAGCGCAACGTGGGCACACTTGTGACTCACAACGCACGTTGTAATCACTCAACACACACAGTCACATGGACAGTACAGCTGCCCTATTCGAGTTATATGCGATACATATTCTTGAATAAAAAACAATTTACACCTGCAAAAAATCCGTCAGTGTCTTGTTTTACATAAACATTTATTTAAACAAGCCTGTACTCTAAAGAATACGTGCAAATGCGTTCAATAATTACGTTAATCTTACGGTGGAGTAGAATACGGCCACATATGTATGTAGATTGCCCTAAGGTTAAGTGAAACCCACAACGGATAGAGCACTTACTTCGTCGACGGCCCCCTTGGCCGGAGACGACGGGGAGTTCGAGGAGCCCTCACGGAGGCAGAGATAGGGGCGGCTGTTCTACGGATTGTTGAAGTTGAAATTAGTAATTTTTTTTATAGATTGGCAGACGAATAGCCTGATCACGTGATTATAAATGACAACCGCGCCCATGGACACCTGCAACTCTATAGTCGAAAGTGGTACTACACGACTTTGGGGGTGATGAGGGGACGGGAAAGAGGAGAGGGGGAGTCTATCACGGCAAGCATGGCTCTCCTACGGTACTGTTTGTTGTTGGAACTGTTTTTCAATAGTTGACTTGTGTTGTCCTGCCAGCTTGGTGGTAGGTTATCTAAGATTTGCTGTTTCAGGCTAGCAAAGCTAAAGTGACCCACATTTTAAGACTTTTTGTACCGATGACCTTGGTCGTGGTCTTTAACAATCTTCGGCTGGTATGTAAACGCGAAACGAAAGGGTAAAATCCTTTCGGATCGATACCCAAATACACGAAAGTTCAAATTTTTGTGTCTGTTCGGAGCTGATCTTCAATACCGAGATACCAGAATCAAAAACCGAAATAGACATAAGCATAAGGAAAAAAAAATCTACTGATGGAGAGCCATGCTTAGGCACGAATGGGCCGTAGGTACGTAGATTGTGTGCTTTGCGTTCATTAAATTGAAGTACTGAGCGACAAACAGACTTTTAAAGGAATTGTATATTTATTAAATAAAAAATAAATATAATTACAGACATGTTGGTGGGTGCAGGTAAATATTCTGTTTTTTACATTAAAGTAACACTTATACACGCTCCCCAATCGCCAAACTGTTCTATCAGTTTCTAGGCGTTCCGGTAAATTAATATTAACATTAGTAGTTAAATAAAACATCATAAATCTAGTTTTACTTCCTTATTTTCGTACACATTTTAATTTATAACAATAACCAAACGGTTCTTTTAGTCTTTGGTTTAATATAAATTTTCATTTTATTTGTTTGTCCTCTCTTAATTTTTTGATATTTATTACATAACTTTGGTACTGTACTTTCTAGTTCTTACCCATACTAAATATTTACTTTTATCTGCTCTTATTTTATTTGCTTTTTTGATCTAACACTGTATTTTTTTTTTAAATCTTAACTTCTTCACTAAAATATGATTCTAATTCTATTAAATATTTAACTTTTTCATTGACTGGCATGATCGCACATTCCGAAGATAAGTTATTATAGCCATCTCTACTTATGTTAATACTTTTTAATTCCAACTCCAACTTATTTTTATTTCTGCTATCCAAAATTATTTTGTTAAATCTTACCTGTATCTTTTTAATTTCGTCTATATATGTATGTTTTAAATGTTAGTACGTAACAACTTAGTCCATAACTAATTACTGAATCCGTTAGTGTATACCATGAACAAAGTACGTCTGTCGAATATTCTTTTCTAGATGTAAAACTTACTTCGAATTGACCTTAATAATTTATATTGCAAATGCGTTTTTGCGAAATACGAATAATTTGTGTGACATCTCTTTATGGGGCGGTTAGTATACATTGTTTAGAATCTTTACTTCCTTCATAGTAACATATGTCCAGCGTTCGATGCTAGCTTACCTTTACAGATTACCGATTAGTTATTTGTAGCATCAAAGCGACTTCAGACCGCAGCGAAAAGGCGACAAACACGTCACGCTGTCGTAGCGTCTGCGCTAAGCATACGTTTCTCGCACGTCTACACTAGACGAAGGCTCTTGTGACGACATTCTTCGTGTTATGCAATACTAGTAGCCAGTTTTTTTGGGCCTCAAAATTTTAGTACGTCTAAAATACGTACTTTTATAGTATAGTAACGTTATATATTGTTTGTAAATAAGTCAATAAATAACATTTCTGTTTTATTATGAAATCACCCATATTGAAAACCAACGTACCTCTCTGTTTGTAAACTTTTCACGGCGAAACGCCTGAACATATTTTGATTAAATTTGGTATGTGGATACTTCGAACTCTGGGTAAGGACAAAGTCTACTTTTTATACAATCAATTTTTTATAGTGTAGTAAATAAAATAAATATTGAAGCTTGTCGTGTGACCTTACTTTACCTACCTTAAAATAGTTTACTGTTTTATATTATCCTGATTATATACGGTGATATTATAAGGATTCTTGATTTGAACAATACAAGCTACGTTTTCTTTGAATGTTCAGGCATAATTTTAATATTTTTTTTAGGATGCTTGAACTGTCAACTACGATGTCACGCGAGTGCAACAAACAGTCAAATACAGCTACGTATAGTAAGTACTAAGTGGTTTACGCGGACAAAACAGTTATTAAAAACATTTACTTACTCTCGACGGCGAAGGCGACGGCACGAGCTTGGTACAGGTCTGGCACGTGGAGCGCCCGTATTCGACAGCTGCATAGTACCCGTGTCCGTTTTTGTTGAAAAGAATACCTTAGATTGTTACGATCTTTATTTGTAAATATAATTTTAGTATACTACTTTTCTTAAGTCTTTGAATAGTAATTATTCTTGGGCATATTTAACAGCCAGACACATCCCGAAGAAGGAAGCCGGTTTAGCGGATGATAGGCGAAGAATAGATGCTAGAGTGCACAGTACACAAGAGGCATATGTCCAGCAGTGCATCAGTGAATAGATACCCGTCCCCTCTTGTGTCCAAACTTCCTTGGGCTGCAATAATCCTCATTTTATTTCAAAAGTGGAATATAGGTTTTTATATAACAATACAACAAAATATAAATATAACATTAGCAACTTCATGATACAACATTTTGTATGTGTATTGTGTTTTGTATGTAACATGTAATCCGTTGGAAATCACGTCACATTCCATACGGACATGAGTATATGACCAACGTTCAGAACATATTATGAATTATTTACAATAAACTCTGTGTACCAACACATGTCCTTTATTTGAACTATACCTATCTTCTCGTTTGTAAACAATGAATATCCTACCCAAGTTAATACATTTAGTGTGTCGACATGTATACGAGTAGCTTATGAGGTGTCATATGTCTTTTTGTTTTGTCGTCCTAACAACAGTTGTGTTTGTATTCAGTATGCAGTTAATCGAAGCATTTTATCGCGACGCGGCGCCGACATTTTCAACTGGCCGTAGGTATTGTATCATGCAGTCAACAAAGTCAATGTCAAAAAGTTACAGAAGTTTAGTTATGCAGTTATAGTATTATCTATAATATGTATGTACATGTAAAACACTCAGGTGACTCAGGCATTTCTCTTTTTTGTTAGTTCATTGTACAAGGTGAACTTAATGCCTTGGGCATTCTCTGCCAGTCAACCTTGGGGTGTTGCAGAAATAAAAGTAGTAGGTGCAAAAACATAATAAGGGAGAAAAGATGTCATTAATTTAAAAGTAGTGAATAGACTAGAAAAAAACTGTTATATACATTATTACTTAAAAAAGAGAAGAAAAAAAGTAGTCTTATTTTCAATTTGAGTCCTACATTACTGTACGTTAATCTGTAATAATAGTGTACGGTATAGAAATAAATAAATAAACTTAGTATCATTGATAATAAAATGTTCAAATATACATACATATATACACTATAAATAACAAGTCAGAAAGTTATGCATTACTGATGTGACAATAAGGTCAACTCCTTGAGCAGTAGATCACGTACCCTTTGATTAAATATGAAGGGGTTTGTGGACATCTTGATCAAGTCCGAATCGAGAGATCGCCAATGATATTATATAAAAAAGGTGGGAGCGCATTCCAAAGAAGAACTGATTAACCATAGAACGAAGCGTTCACGAAGTCGAAGTAATGAGGGGGACATAAAAGAAGATTGTTGTACGAAGGTGCAGGAACGAAGGTTTCTGTGATGGACACAGTAACCTAAGATATGGTGGTAAATAAGTAGGAGCTGATGGAAAGTAACGAAAAGAGAAGAGAGAAGTCAGTGCGCGAAGATTGCGTCGCTGGTGAAATAAAAGCCATTTTAACTCAGGACCTAAAGCAGCCACATGGTCATACTTGCGAAGATTAAAAATAAATCGAAACCAGTTACTGAGAAGTCGGTCAAGTTTATTGAGCAGATCTGAATTTAGGTCGAAATAGCATAGATCACCATAGTCGATTATAGGGATAATTAGGAACTGCATTAAGATTGTCTTGGTTTTAATCGGAAGGAAGTTTTTTAGACGATATAGAGCATGGTGAGTTCCAGTCACTTTACCACTCACGTGAGTCACCTGAGCACGCCAATCAAGAGTTGAGTCAATATGTATGCCCAGATCTTTAAAAACTGAGCTCAGCCGTATGACTGAGCTATTAAAGACTACATGTGAGATGGAAGTCATATCAATCCTACCTATAAGTCTTTTGCTGACGATAACTGCCTGATATTTAGTGGGGTTCACGAATAATCCGAACTTCACCGACTAGCATTTTATTAAATCTAAGTCCTTGCTAATTTTGTCAATGGCTTGCTGTATACTATTACGTGACATATTGAGTGACATAATACGGTATAAGATTTCGAGGGGAAGTTACTATGCAATCAGGGTTAATAGAAGTATGATACTTTCAAGTTCAAATAGAAATCTGCTTAAATCTGATGCTCAATTGTTAACACGTTTAAGTGATGCTGAAGATTTGAAGAAATTGCAATATGCAAATACTTGTGTAGAATTGTGAAAGACGCGAGTAGACGCCACTTTCTTTCTGTCCTTAAAACAATAGTTAGGGATACAGCAATTGTATAATTATTGGTAATATTATAATAAATTAGTTAGCAAACTAGTAACAATATAATCGTGTACCTATTAGGTTACAAAAACTATATGCGTTTTAGAGTTAAAAACCAATTTAATCCCTTCGTGTAAGTGGCTAAATAGATATTCAAGAGTATGTTTTTTCGAAAGATGAATGAACGATATAAATAAGTATTCTAATTAGCAAATACGTAACATCTAATGCAGTCACGTTGCAATCGAAAAAATAAGTGATGTTATGCCTGCTATAGACATAGTATGACTGCATTTAACAGTCGAAATAATTTATATGCATAAACACTTTATATTAATAAGAGCGAAAGAAAACATTTTAATTTTAAGAGAATATTTTACATCTAAGCTGGAAAATACTCTTCTTTCAAAAGTTAATTATGTAAATTGTATACCAAAATGGTCTAAACAAGAAAGGTGGGCTATATAAAAAATACTTAAAAAAACGTACGTAAATATTTTAGTTTGGTTTTGAATAAACTTAGTAGACAGTTGAACACTCCGAGATTTTGTTGGCAGTGTTTGTGAACACTTCAACAACACTAGAAAATTTAAATCTTGTTTCTATCATTTCAGTTCTCCAATGCATTTAATAAAGATGGGAGATATTGACACAGTCGGGTTTTTGTTTCTTTTTTTTTTTGTATTTTCTTTAATTTTGATGTTCCTAGTGTCACTCTCACGACTAAGACGAATCTATTGACACAACTCACATAAAAATAAAACGAGCCGTTTAGGCTCTAGAGCGTGCACAAGAAATATACATACATACATACATTTCTCAGTCGGAGAGGCTGGTGAAACACCCTACTTAAGTCTCGTATCCAGCCGGTCACTGACGACGTTTCAAAAGTAATAGAAATCGTCTCACGTGTCATGACTATACCTCCAAATTGGTACCGCTAAGTGGTAGACAACCAGTGGTGGACCACTTATTACTAGCCATAATTTTGTCCCTATCACGTATAAGGGGACAAACCTATTGCCGTAATCTGGGAACTGTATGACTTATAATACTGTGTCATAACAAGTCCGGTCTCTTAGTCGCCTTTAGGAAACCCGTGGGAAGAGATGGGTTGTCAAAATTTATTCTACTCCACCGTTCTGACGTTATATAAAAAAAATCTTTATAGTAAAATAATCCGGTGGAGATTTAAAATGTGTTAATAAAATATTTATGATAGACCTGCATTATGTATGACAGACAATGTTATCTAGGTCAAATAGGTATGTAAGGCCAGACCATAGAGTGGCAAAAAAGTTTAAATAATACATTTAAATCACGTTTCCATAGCACGTTTTTATAGCACACATCCGTAGAAGTATTGAGGTGTCCGGACTTGAGGAGACTATTGAGATCATGTTAAACTGGCACTTTGAAATACTACTTTTAAATTGCACTGGTTTGTCTGATTTTTAGTTTTGCTGATTTAATTTAATTTATGCAATGAGACGTCATTTAATGAACGGAAACGTGATATTTTTATGCAGACATCATCCAAACACTCAGCTGAAGGTACATTCTTTGTTTTCTTTAAAAAGACAATACATTGATGTTGGTTTTCGTTATAAAAATGAAAGCTAGATAGTTTTAGTTTTACGCTAGTGGTACAAAATATTAGGTTTAATTTTAAACAGTTGCGAAATTAAACACACAAATTTGGTAGGTAGCCGTTGCCACTAATAAATAACACTAATAGTATCTAAAACTTACATACATACACTCACGCTTATATTACCGAAGACGTAGGTTAGAGACGTCTCAAACGCCCCATTTCTGCCACTCATAATTAGTCCTACTTACAGAAAAGAGGGCATACAGGCAATACACACATACGTAACAATGTCACTTCAAAAAGAAATAAATAAGTTAAACCTACATATATAATGCTAATCAATATCCTATTTCGCTATTCGAAGAAATAACAAAAGAACTGCTACTGCGAAACTTCTCATGAGTATCATAAACTTATGACGCTACTATATACTACATCACTTCGTAGAATCAAAACAACGCGTGTCAAGTTTATACTAGTCAGTTCAGTGGGAGGTAAGGAAAGAAGCTGGCAGACACCAGCTACTTGTGATTGTAGGAAATAATGACTCTACTCGATTTATTATTATAGAATAGGCATACAACCAATAACTTTACAAAATATAAAAGCACTTTTTTTAAGTTGGCAACATATAAATAGGTGGCGTAATAATAGTTTTAAAAATCCTCGTTTCGTCCGCTTATACATGTTTGGCTTAATCCTATTCTTGTACCAAACCTATTCATAGTAGGGTTATTATAATAGGGCAAGTATACATGCCCATTTGTCACATCCTTGCCTATAGAGACGGAATTTTAATATACATAAGTATATACATATGTCAATGGTATAAATTACGAATGAGGTTGCTATGATGCTTGCACGTTAATCTTCTATATCTATATCTAAGTCGTCTATATGTTTCTTTTCTACTTTTTTTTTTGTAGTAAAATCAGTTAGGATATTACATATGAATTATATCACAGAGATTATAGTTTAACTTGCATAATTTTTATAAGATTACTGTTTGTTTTTTTAGTTTGATACATGTGCAGTAAAATTTTAAATGTTGAATGTAACTTTTATGCTTCGATTTAAAATAAACATCATCGTCACAGTACAGCAAAAGTTATATAACACGTGTTGCGGTACCGCGTGGCTCAGCACGTGCCTTAATATGTTACGATCCTTGTACATTACAATAAATGTGATGAATACATCAAATGTTTTTGTATTTACTTTCTGAATCAGTCTTCAGTAATAACAATAAGCGATTTCAGTGTATGGTAACTGGATCACTGAAACATGAGAAATACCTGTGCGTACTTAAGAGAATACACATATCGTCTAATTTCCTTGCAAAATTCCTTACACTCAAGTAATCCGTGTTTCAAAGGTCCCTCAATAACAATAACTGAAAAAACTATGTTTTATTCTTTTATAATTCTAAGAGTGAAGGGAGGGGAAAGAGGAGAGACTCCTTTAATTATATCGGCGAAATGCAACGCCAGTGTGGCTTTACAACCAGTTTCCTGTGAGGCTGTGGCATTACACCGGACGAGCCGGCCGGCCCACGAGAAAATGATACCAAATTACTGAGACTACTACTATTAATTAATCACTAAATGCTGTTTGCTTACATGTAATATTTCTGATCATTAAATGTATTATATCAAAGTAATTGTCATGATTTAGAATAAGCTGTAAGAGTATAATTCAGCAATTCGACATTTTATTTAGTATATTATATCTATAGGAATTCAAATTACACAGAAGCATTCATACATTGTAAGAACAATCAGAGTGATTAGTGACGTCCCTAAGTCACGTTGTACTCGTAGCCACGATTAGGAAGTGCACATGGCAGCCCACGACTCACGTTGTGACAACGCTTTCACAATGGCGACGATGCGATGTTACATGATTGTGTCATACCAATGAGGAATGCAACACTTGTGGGGGTTTTGTTGATACGTATTAAGGAATCTTTAATAATTGATCGGCGAAAAGATAAAATAACAACTGACTGAGCTAAGTATGCATTTTTTAATTAGCACTGTTATGATTTGTGGAGCATATTGCTTTTGTTTTTATTTTAAGTTCGTAGGTAAAGAAGTGGCAGTTGTCGGTGAGGTTTATTGTTTTTTGACGGGTGGGCAAGTGGAGTTCGTGTAAGGGTATAGGTACTTGAGGCGGGCAGGCAAATCTTTTGATAGACTATCTTGCTGTAAATGCGTGTCCGATTCACGCATAAATTGTTTTTATCAATTCTTAATGATAACGGTAAAGTGATTGTGGTGTATGACTGAGTACGGTGGGCCTCTATACATATAACTAACATAATGAAATATTGTGTGGAATTCACAATCATCTATATAAAATCGGGCCACATAAATCCATTACAAATTAAAAATCAAATCAAGGAAAAGGCGACTAAGGGATCGAACTGTTATCCATCAGACAGTATATATGAATGTAAAATACCGACACATCCAACAAGAAAACTTAGTACTAATGCTGAACTGAAATTATTTAGAGTAACAAATAACTTACAATCCTTAATAAAGTACAGTAGAGTGGGTCGTCGGTACGGGGTATCGGTCGGGAGTTCGCGATAGCTCTCACGACCACGCGGCATTAAGGGTGTGCCTACCATGCCCTCCTCATGAGTCGTCATGCGCTAACTGCGAGATATCTCATTTGCAAGGTCATATACCGTTTTTTGACAACGTTAAGAAATATTTTTATTTACACTGTAGGGTTCAATTCTTCTAATAGAAATAAATAAACTACTTTTTTTTTTCAGAAATATAACACCTGATTGAAATTAACATCAAATAGCTATTTCTGTGGTCATTTTATAGATTAAATATGTCGTTTATTGTATTAGGTTACGATATCTGTTAAAAAGTAACTCGTACGTTCACGGCATTCAAACAAATACAAAAATAATATATTTGATATTTTTTTTGCGTTTTTCATAGAAAATTGTTATGGAATGTTAGTAGTAACTTTTACCTTCGCTTAATATCGAAAGAGGTATTGTAGCACGATAATTACATATATATTTATCGTAATGTTTAAGTTCTACGCGCTGCTATAGTATTCGTGACGAAAATTGAAGTGCGTAGAATGTTGGTATGCAATTTTTTTAATTTTACGTAATATGAAACTTAAACTACGTTTTAAATTACCACTAATACTTTATTATATTTTTTTACAAACATTGTACAATTTGACGCATCTTCTTATTAACTAGATGAAATTTTCTAAGACGGTTTAGTATTATGAGGTTCCTAAATACAAAGTGCAGTGTTGCTCTTAGACCTGACGCAACACTACTCCACTCCTACACACAATTAGTCTTTGAACACTATTTGTCCTTATACTCGTAGTAGCATATTATGGACATTATATATATATATATATATATATTATTTTGTGTTGGTATGTATATTTAGTGTATGTATATAAACATGTCAACACATTTCTTAATATAGTATTAGAGTAACCTTCTTCATTTGTACATCTACAAACTGCCCTATGTACTGATCCATTGCACTTGTCCATAACAAAGGTTGTCTGGAAGAGTCGCAGCTAGCGATAAGACCGCCGATTGTACCAGATGCCTGTATACTATTATTTGTTTTAATATTGTACTTTTTTTTCTGTGGTGTACAGTAAAGAATATTGTATTGTATTGTATTGTGTACTCCACATCATTTCAGTAGTTCTGTTAAATCAGACTCTTTTGTAGAGTTGGAGAAACAAAGACAACACACTTCTGTATTTTATTGTTATAAATAAATAACAAAACAATTTGTATGCTACTGTTACTAAGATTCGTTTTTCGATCGTGAGAAGTAGATTCAAGTATGTAATGTTTATCACGTTGTATGCCACTTGGCTCTTAATGCTACGACTACTTGCGGGGAAACGAAAACAGAAATCTTAATATGCAACACGTGTTCTTGTTTATTTATCTGTTAAATGTGGTTAGTATAAATATTTATTAAATTGAACACACAATTTTTAGTTGGATACTGTACTTCAACATTGCAGATTCAATCCAACTAAAAACTGCCTGTAAAAAATTACTCGTTGCGATATAATTGATGCAAATTCGCTGCCGCGCCTACGAATCGTACTATTCGTTTACTGAGCATGTTGATTATCCAGTTTATAAGCACATGACTCACCTTGTGCGCTCTAACGCGTCTCGAATGCTAGTAAAGCGGGCCAGAAGCCATGCTTCTTCTTCTAGTGTCAGCGTTATAGAAAACAGGTCTCAGGAACAGAAATTTGTTAAAGACTGCTCAGTAATGTTTTCAGTGACATAAATGACCACGTATACAGCTTTGCCCATGCCTGACCCATGGCTCGTGGATGGAAGATTTTTGCACCTCCAACCATTTTTGCAGTTAAGCTGTGGCGGTGATGTGTGAGGTTTCTTTATAAGACATTAACAATTCGCCCTCTTCAGATAGCAATGTGTAGCCCGGCTAAAAGATCATTGACTTTCTCGTCGGACATCGGCTTTTCAGCCACCGAGTCGAATGTTGGCCCAGTATCCAGCGGGCCCGCAACGTGTTGGCGGTCCCGGAAGATACGCCTAGGACTTTAAGGCCTAGAGGCCTCCCTCGAACCGAGACTTGCCGTGACAAATCTCGGTTTGAGGGTGTCAATTTGGAGTCAGTTACAGGACTTGGAACCATAGTTAAGATTTGATCCTCCGGAATAGATTCCACACAAATCAACCATTAGCCTGTTTGTCGGCAAGCAGTAGCATCCACTTGTCCAGTTCGACCCAAGGTTTCTAGTAGGAAAGAGTGTTGAAAATCTCTGTTGTACTCTTCCAAACTCCGCTGTCGTCGAGGACTTACGTGCCGCAGAGCACCTGCGTGGCCATCCCCAATTGTCACCACACCACCAAATGTATTATGTGTTTTCGGGATTAACGCTTTGAGTCACGTGACAGTGGTCCGGTCATTACACCAGAGCCTCAAGGACCCTGGACGGGTTTGCCATTGAATGCCAGTCCGAGCTGTCCAGCCTCACGCACGAGGCCGTCACCGACAATCCTCCTTTAGATGGCTACAAACTTCGGCATGTCCTGTGCAGTAAGTATTGCTATGCAAAGGTCCGTTTGTACAGCCGCGGAGTAGCTGTTAGTGCCTACCTTGTCTCATTGAAGCAACCGTTGTCTTATTGTTCTTTATTTCGTCTTTACGGCTTCCCACCCTCCATGGAGTTCGTTCCTTGGAAATGTCCTACTTATAAAAATATGGGCGTATTTGTACACATACGACATGTTTTGTTAATATAATAATAGCAGATCAGAGCAATATCACGCGTTGGTAGTTTAATGTTCTGATGTTATAAGAAGCATCTGTGGTGACTACTGAGGATTTCATTTGGAAAAATAATTAGGGTTCCATTGAAAATAACATACATACGCTCTCACCTGTTTTCCTGACGGGATAGGCAAAGGTGTTTGAAAACACCGACAATAAATAAAATAATATTCTAGTGAAATCTATAAATAAACATATGAATATGTTGTGCATAACCTCAATCCAATTATTATGAATGCGAGGATATTTTATTATGTATATATAAATATATTTCTCTGTTTTATAGTTTAGCACCTGGAGTAAATAAAACAAAATTAAAAAGTTTAACATTGTTCTTATTTGCGTAAATTATGTTCAGCTCAAGTTAGCAAAATGGCGCGTAGCTATCACGTTGCCTGCGTCGCGTGTTGGCTCGTGCTCACAACAATGTGTGTTCTGTACTACCATAGACCATCATAAGCATCATCATTCGGTGCTGTATGTCTTCGTAGCGCTGGTTGGTGCCTATATTTCCAAATTTAAATTTATAACATTATCTTCTGATGTAGTAGTAGTATGTAGGAGATTCTGGTGTAGTATGAAATCAAGAGTCGTCGTAAGTGTGCTGCCCGGGTTTTAAATAGTTAGGGGGGGGGGGGGGGGGGAATGACGGGAGAGGTGAGTCGAGAGGGGAAGTCTAGAGAGACCTGTATTCCATTAAATGTGTCCTAATATAGCCTGCATATGTTTGTGTCAAATTATGATAAGTAGTATAGAAGCTACGAGGAAACAAATGAACATACTTACGAAAACCCAACCACAAACTTGTATAAAACTATATTTAAAAGTGCCATTATCACTAACTAACTGGTTTAGAAACAGCTTTAGATTTTTAATGTTTTTCAATTAATAAATGAAAAAAAAAAATACCGCTCAAACTCATAACACTTGCTTTGCTTCCCATAATCGGTAAAAAATTTACTGAAAGAGCCTACATTAATACAAGGATTTGCAGTTTCACAAATATTATATCAAACAGCTACTAAGTACTTTATAAATATCATTGAAACGTGCAACATTATCATATAACACTGGTTTGCACTGCGCTCGCCTGTGATAATTTCACATCTAGGTCGAGTGCTAACCGTGTCAATAACCGCTGAATGCCATGTTGAAAGGCCAAACTGTATACAATACACACTCAATGGTTTCAATATTTACGCGTAAATGACGATAAGAAACATTAATAAAAACGTACGAAGAGCGTCAATAGAAATTATAAACATCTGAAACTTGGAACTAGTTGAAACTGCAAATCGCTTTGTATTTCAAATATTTTCAGACTTAGACACTTTCTTCCGTCCAACTTAGCACAGCATAAATATTCCACTACTTCTATACTTATACTCTCAAATTACCACTAGCTACAATTTCATAATTTGTTTATTTAAGTTACCCGCAATGTACCTCTAATTGCCAGTAGCCTAAGTGCACGCTCGAGAGGTATTAAGTAGTATTCACTATTTTAGTGTCAGGGCCTGAAAGCACGTGTTTAGCAGTTGTAGCCTCGTGCACGATGCAGCGAAACCCAGTTAGCTCGCTCAGGTCAGCGGCCGACAGTCACGCATCCCAGCCTAGACCTAAGAATAGAACTGCATTACTGTAATTGACAACACTGTATATGTCTTCGCGTTGTATGTATTTTTACATTAATGCTTTTTAAAATCCACAACAGTAAATATATCTATAGTGTGTGTATCCCTTTTGCCCTGAGTTTTTTTCTGAAGAAAGGATAGGTCAGAAGTCTTGTATGAAAGGTTTGATGAGTAGAGGGAACTCATGACGTTTATAAGGAAAGAGGCAATAGGCAGGCCTTTGTGTCTGCCTACCCCGATGGGTGAAAGGTGGAAAAGGAAATCTCACAACACCGGTGACTCACAAGATATCGGAAGAGAAGATATGTGAGTCCTTTTTGCAGTGGAACTTTTTAGGGCACCAGGAAGTATAAGTATACTCTAGTATAGTCGAGTAACCTTTTTTATAAAAACCTGAGGTAAGCTATACATTGTACCAAAGCGTAAAAAAATTAAATTAGTATTGCACACAAGAATAATTAAATAATTAACACTATAATCACATGGGTTAGGTAATGGTTCTTTACTCATGTGTTCAGGTTGAGCTTTATACGAGTCCAAAAATGGCTTCTCAGCTCAAATATTTTAGCATGTTTTTGTAATGTTTACTCACAATTACTCTTAGACACATAATAACTTTTCTATTACTTAGAAATACCTTTCCTTTGGTAGCTGAAATATACATAGCTAACCTATTACATGCATTTAAGTAAATAATATACATACGTAACAACCAAGTGACATTCGAGTCGGGAGTGTGTTTTATCTTCTTCTTCTTATTTTTTGGCCTTTGTGGAGATGTCACCACAATTTTGCCAATGTCAAGTTTTTATTATTATTATTTATTTATGGACTCTTTCTCGCGTGAATATTCAACGCAGAGATTCTGCCAATGTCAAGTATTTCTAAAGAAAAAAAACAGTCTATAAAAATATGATCGCCATGTTGGTCGAAAAACCAACTGCAATTTCCTCCGTGTGTTTTATCATTGCCCTTCTATCTAAGATTAATATGCTCTTTTGTTTTTGCCTTTTGATCTTAAAGACCTACGGAACTCTTCAGTAATATTCGACTCCTTCCTCGTCTATTTTTTTTTATTTGATATAATGGAATGTGGAATTATAAAAACAAAGTGAAGTACATGTTTTGTTAATTAAAAATACTATGGAGTGATGATAAGTAATGAGTCTTGTAAGTGAATTCGTTTTATGTTACCAATTTAATAGTACAGGATATCGGCTCGGCTAGTTCGTGGTAAGCTGTCAGGTTGTAGTTTTACATATAACTAGATTTATATAATTAAAGAACAAGTGAAAATATTCAATACTGTAAATAATAATATTAAGTGTAAATTCCATGTCCAGAACTATAGAATGTACGAGTATATCCTTGTATTACTTTTCTGTCTTACTTCCTTTAACTTTTATTCTGATCATTCTATAGAACTAGGTATCTAAGCTTAACTCTCGAACTGTAGTATGTGACTTAATAACGGCCTCTCAACCTATGTCGAAGTAGTAATTAGAATCTTCTTGAACTGGTTACAGCACTTACTGGACCGAAACATAAAATATCTATCCTGAGAATATCTATCCTTAGATAACAAACCAATTCATATTCATTAAAATATACAAGCCTTGGACAGCAATTCAACGATCATTGTGTCATTTTGTGTTCTTCTACGCGGTTTCCCCTTCGTATGAGCACTGTGGAGGCCATACATGTGCAAAAACATTTATGAAGATGCTGCGTGACGACGCCACCCGCCTCGTGCAAAATTCTACAGCCTACAGCAGGGGTCGGCAACCTTTTGCTATAGCAGGGCCACATATGTTGCCAGAGTATCAGTGCGGGCCGCACTTATTTTTATATTTATATGTTCGGGCATGTATTTTTAATATTTGAAATAAAACGCATATATATTCATACAATAATGTCTATTTTAATTGAATTACTATACTAACATAAAAGTAAGAACTAGTGATATTTTTGCGGCTGCATTTGACTTGCAAGTTTTTTAACTTATTTTTGCGGTAGTTGAGAATTGAAAAAGTCTGCTCACACAAATATGTACTACCAAACATAGTTATTATCTACTGAGCAAACTTTTTCAATTCTTTGAAGTTTTCAGAACTCAAACCTCCGTAGAACTGTATCAAGTCAGTGCTTTCCTTAAATGCCGTTTTAAGTGGGCTATTACTTTGCAAATCTACTATGTTCATTTGCAAATTGCTTGGTACCTCACTAATATCAATTGCAAAAGAGTTTTGGAATATTTCCATGTTAAGAGAGCTCTTTTTAAAGTCGGTGAATCGATTTACAAACTCAGTTTGTAGTTTTGTTAACACGTTTCTCATTGTAATATTTTGCCACATAAAATTATCTCCAGCTTCTTCCACGGCTTCCTTGTAATTAGGAAAATGGTCAAGCTTTTTTTCATCAATATGCTTGATAAACAGTTTCAGTTTCATCTCAAATGACTTTACATGTGAATACATATCGCAACTCAATTTATTTTTTGCCTGCAAGCGTTTGTTCCCTGCAACGTACTTCCCTCATACGTCGTGCGTGAGAAGCTATCAGCGAAGGGAAGAAAGGTGAAACGAAACGCGTATCTAGCAACCAGATGAGACGTGACTTCCCGGTGAATTTCCACAACCGAATGAGGCGAGAGCTGTGCGCAACAGTGATTTTAACTAAAGCTGGTCGCTTTGAATTTTTTCGCCGCCGCACACCTGCGTCTAATCAAAGACTGCCGCCGCCTATTGTCTCAAAGGGCCACGTGCTGCGGATAAACGCAAAAGAGATTGCCAAGAATTGAATAAGTACAGCAAATATTTATCATCGGTAGAAACAATACATAACATCACACTCTTGATAAACAATTCTTAAGAAATGAAATAGGTTTTTATCACCCCGCGTGGGAGCGAGCTTTCAAGAATACTCTCATGGCCCAGCAGCATGGCCGTATAAATTCTAGTGAATTTATATGGTCTTTTGCTTTAGTATTTTTTTCTTACGGACCGCGCGGACGTCCGACCGAGATAGTCCACGGGCCGCATGCGGCCCGCGGGCCGCCGGTTGCCGACCCCTGGCCTACAGCGAAGCGTGCCAGGCCGCGTGCGACCTACTAAAGAACTAACGCTCTGACTCCTTTAGCAAATAAACTTTCTGCATGACTCCATTCTAAGCAGCTATACTTTTTAATTATCTGCATTACTCGACACTGAACACATAAGCTATTATTGTGCACTAAAATAGAACTTGATGGGTTCAGACTACTAACTTAATCCACAAAGCATAGACATACTGTACAGTTAAGAACTACTTAGAATATTTAAATGACAAAAATATTAATTTGAAATTTGAATTAAATATTAATTTGGAATGAATTTATCATTATAATTTTAACAATTAATAACGTTAAGAATGACATTATTATTGGATAATTTACATGTTTTGTTGACTATGACTACATTGATTATCTTTGTTATAATTGTTATGATATTTCTTTTTATGTTTAAGTGTAAAACTATCAATTTGAGTGACTGTTAACTATATACTTAAAAGAAATTACTTACTGCATGACACAAATACACCTTTGCAAATTTTGCATACCGTAAATATGTATAGAAGTGAAAGATGAGAAACTTTGCATAATATTTATAACACCTTCGTATGTCGCAATAAATAAATTTATTTGAATTAAAAGTTTTAAATTCAATCCATTGAATGGTTTCTAAAGTTTTTTCTTGTTCATGTCTTCTTTTCTGTACTTTACTATTCTCATGAATATTACTACTAAGATATCTCAGGTAATCCCAGGACCGGCTGTCATCTGTTCCGTGAGCCAGTGACATTATTAAAGATTATTTTACCTTAAGAATAAATATTATTAATTTTATTGTTATTGTTTGTTAAACGTTCCTAATACTATAATATTGGTAGCATTTGTGCATTGACTAATTTAAATCACTTCCATTGGGGGTATTAAATTTCATTAGAAATATATTGTGTTTCTGCGCACGGTTAGGTGCATTTCAACAACACAGCTTATGACTTAAAAAAATCCATTACTGAAGTGAATTTGGCCAACATAATAAAAGAAAAAAGAAGTACTTGAAACCGGCGAGCTTGTATAAGGTGTAATGAAGGAAGCTCGTGCGGTTGAAAGGATAGAAGCAATTGGCGGGCTTTTATCTCTGTACCCCGAGTGCTATTGCATACTTGGTACTTTTTAATTGACATTTCTTATTTCGGTAGTTATACAACTCTGCCTCGCACACATTCAGTCAGCGAGCGCACTGAATACGATCTGCTCTGCTGCCTCGCAGTGGTCGCTCCCTCAGCGCCGACCTTTTTCTGTTCAAGAAGTGAGTACTGCTTCCCAATTAGCTGCAAGACAAAACAACCTACAAGAAGTCGACAGCAACTACTGACTCCTATTTCGTCATCTACTCCGGATACTAGAAACAAAATAGAATTCCACTAAGATTTTTGTGAGTTATTTGTTGCTGGCAATACTAAATTCCTTTCCACAATTCCAAAATTCCTAAAGCAGTATTGCACTAATCAGATAATAAACTATGTGCGTATAAAATAAACAATACTTATAACTTATAATTCGTATATATGTAGTTTATATATGTTATATATATATATATATATACATATATGTGTTATAATAATAATTTATAACTAATGTTATTATATGTTTAAAATATAAATATAATTTGAAAATAAACTTGAATTGTAATAATAAATGATTTTTTGATTGTACATATTTCGCCCCGTTTTGGTGCATATTTATATGCATATTTTCGCATTTTGATAGTGCATATAATTCGATGTCTATTTATAACAATACATTAACAATTTGATGCTTGGTATTTTCAAATTACGAATTTTAGGTGATACAAATAAAATGATGTGTAAATAATGGTGATAAGCACACTATTGTTTGAATTTTGTGTTTATGGAGCTGTGACCGATATTAGCGATAACTTTGTTTTTATCGCAGCGTCATTATTATCATAGCTATAAAAATGTATAATGACTTCTTTATTAAAGAAACTTTTGTTCTAATCATAGATGCTGTTAAAATTAATATTTTTAAAAAGCCTATTTTACCAGTGTTGATCATAACTTATTATCTGAACGGTCAGAGTAATTAATTACAGGATTTTCAATAATAATTAAAAAGTGCAATATTTTTTAACAGTTAAAGAAAAAGACTTTAACAACAGTTAACCAACGTAAGTTACACTGTTTTGTTTAAAATGTAAAAAAAAATCTGAATGATGAATGATTGTTTCACATGCCAATATATTCGATATCCAATAAACGTTCGTTATGTACTATTAAGTAAATCTCTTAAAGCTCTTCGCACACGTGACGTCAATTAATCACGTATCATATACATTGATAGGTTGCGACAGTCTCATCACATTTTGTGGCGATTTTGTGTCGCAACCCTTGGTCACGTGGTAGAACTCGCAGTGTTCAGAAACGTGTGCGACTCATTAACTCATTATGATTGATCTTCATTGGTTCTGTTTTTATTCAGGGGTAAGGTTGATTACACGCAGATTGATTGAAAAGGCTTGGAGAGCATCTGAGTAAGGTAGATAGATGTTTTCATAAACATTAATGATAGACACAAAAGATCTGGTGGGCAAAAAAGACCTAAGCAGGTTTAGTTTTTATACAAACTTTAGGATATGATTCTTTAACAATGAACATGCGTAAATCTTCTTTATTTGATTACTTAGGTGTTTCAATTTGAATTGCACTCAAACATCTATAATTAAAATAGGTATACGATATTTTTACGATAAAGAACAGGGACGTCACACTGTTGTAACGTACAATGTTTTTTTATAATTACCAAGTCTTATCACTTATCACCGAACACATGTCGACGAAAACGTACCAACTTTATCTGTGTGAATATTTGTGTGTATCTGTGTGCATATATACATGCACGTGTTTAAAACGTACGAAGATAACAAACACGTGGTTTTCAAATAGTTCCAAAAATAACTTCTGAGTAATGGTTGTTTTTCCATATTTTACATGTGCTAATTCCGTTAACACTTAATACACTGATCTATATTGGTTTTGTTTTTATTGTTATTCATTGATCTCAGTCTATGAGTCTAAAGGTCTTGAGACATCTGATCGTCTCTTTAGGTTGAACTCTATTTTTTTAAACAAAAAAAGGAACCTAGAATATTTTTTTATTTTATAAATCGCCTGCCAGTGCCAGTGAAAGTCCCATAAAAATAGGTAAAACCAATAAACACACTAAGTGTCATTTTACCAATTATATATGCTTTTAATCAAATTAATTTGCTATAACTTGATTTCATAATGACTAAATCCTGATATTTATTGTTAGATTTATCAATATTATGTGACTGTTTGTTGATTGTAAAAAAAATAAGTTCAATTTTATTTATAAGTATAGATAAGCGTTAGTCAATGATTTCATACTATGTACTCGTCTTACATCTGTGTGGTCATCTTGACCAGTTACTTTCTATTGACCACACTCACAATAAAATTAAATGAGCAAGTAAGAGATTGCCCACATTGAGAAACGTTAGTTGGGTAGCATATATACGAGTTTCTTACAGTGTAGGAAAAAACTAAATTATCAATTGTGTAATTATTATTAGGGAACATAGTAAGGATGTCTAACAATATTGTGATGAAAGCTCAGCATTAAACTATGATTACTACTACTACGCTTGGCACAAATTGTGTATTTTACATAAACATTTGCTTTCTCAGAAATAATAAGTACATCCATGAGTGTATTTCAGGAATGCCCGACTAGTTAAGGGCTATAAATCGCAAGCTGGTAGTGGTTACCCGCTCTTCTGTAGTTTTGCAGGCTCTATTCCTCATTCTCTAAAACGAATGGGATATAGACTTTCCATGATAAACCTACTTTCTAAATAAGGTCGTTTTCGACTTATACAAACTTCGCTGTATATAATACTTTGTTATTTTTCCTCTAGGTTGTCTAGTCTGGGTTGTTAACGTACACAAGAGGTCAAAGCGTATATCATCAGTCCAGACAGTCAGATAGTACAGTGATAAAAATGGCAACAACCTTTCTCCTTATCATAATAGATACGCATTAAGTCGTTAACCTATTTGACATTACGCCTTCTGACTAGACAGACAGCGTGAGGATTTCCGTATTTTTTTTTGCGAATGATATAAGTGTTTATAAATTGAAGGAGAGAGAACTATGGAACGCTGAAGAGTAAAAACTAAATTAAGTACAACGTACCAATCGGTCATATTGTGTCATAATTATGTAAAAACCGGAACATCTTTCTGTTTCCCACTTAACTATAATATAAAGTAGATAATGGTAGATACTTGCATACAGAAAGCTGAATATTTAAAGAGACTAGTATAAAAACCGACTCTAGTTACTACGCATAAAGTTTACAATTGTTAAAATAAAATAAAATCGATACCTACGCAAACCATTTAATGTCTCACTTATCATTTATCGTTGGAATGCGTAATTTATTAATGTGCCAATTTACGACACGCCAGTTTGTATGGTTCTTCCCTAGATTAGTATTCAAGATATCCTTTGATGACAAATAACCATTTTTTTAAATTATATTCATACAGGTTAGATCACGAATATATACGACGCCGTCCGCGGCTGCTGTTGGTGCCAAGCGGGCGTACCGATCATCTCAATGAGGCGCCTTTGTCTCAAGCGTTTTTTAGAAGAAAGTCTACAAAACAGTTTACTGCCTACACATAGCTAGCGCTAGTGAATGTTTCAAATTGTGACATTACATACAACTTGGTTTTGGTGGTACTGCCCCGCCCCATACCTGTATCTGATACAATAAGTGAGATTTGACTAAACAATTGTATATATATAATATACATATATAGTAACAGTGGTAGCACATTCGTGCTCGACCGGCTCGACCGGTGCGATACCACGGCCTGCAGGTGTGGGAGTTGCTGGTGTCCACGGTTGTCACTTATCATCAGGTGACCCGTCTGTTCGTCTGTCCTATATTATAAAAAAAATCCAAAACAATGATTCAATATAAAAATTTGTGAATTTAAATATTTTTGAGCTTTATACATATGTACATATATGGATAAATTTTACATATACTGGTATGAGAGAGAAATCAAGAGATCAGATATTATTCTTACTCTAAAGAATTATGTGACTAACTTGATAAATCAAAATTAACTGTCAGACTTTGAAGTATTGTAGAGCCAAAATCTCATATTAGTTTGTTCGTCTTAAAGGTGTGGGAGTAGCAACATCGTATATTGCAGCTTTACATTCTACCTGCTTCGGTTTACTCCAAAGAATGATGTACCTGATATTATAGCCTATTTAAAGTAAAACAGTGGAAACTACAATTTGAAACAATCAAGTGAAAGTCAACCGCAAGTTGTTTACACCTGCACGTGACTGGTCACGTGCGGGTGTAAACCCGCGCATTGTCACTGTTCAAACGTTGCGCTTACTAACGCGTCACCTTTGTTGAATACTCATTGTCTATATATTATCCTGCAGTATTATTATGCGGCCCATTTATTAACTCTGTTATTGTGTCGCGAATCGAACCCATGACTACGCTTATACTTCAGGCGCACGATGGCTTAGCATTCAGGGTCACTTACCACTTGACCACCTGAATATATCTGGTTTTATTCAAGTCTGTAATTTTAGAAACACCATCGACCTTTATTATTGTCGTGCATTGTGCCGCCTTACCCTGAAATAAACGTTTATATAACAGTCATTTCTATATTGCTATGATGTAGCATCTCATAAAAAATAATATATATATAGCCACAATTTCTTACATTTAAATCATGAACAATTAAACTTTAATGAGGATATGAAGCAGTGAACATTTTTTTGTAAAACTACATCTTCTGTAATAAATTAATATAATCAACACTAGTTTGTCATTTACTTTTCTAAAAAATAGGAGATTAGAAAGATGAGAAGATTTCTGACATCCCAATTAGTGCTTAGTTAAGTGTAGCATAACTGCTCAGCGAACTGAGATCCATGGTTCCAGGATGTTAGCAATTGTCTTACGTTCGGGTTCAGGGAAGTCCTCTATGTGCATTTATAATTTATGTATAACGACAGTATTCTATTCAGCTAAATAGTCCTCTAATTATGACCACTATAATTTAATCAATGTTTAACATTTAAAAAAATAAGAAATGTTCGTCATCATCATCATCATTATAAGCCTTCATTCGTTAGTGCTGGACAAAGGCCTTTCCCAAGGAGCGCCAACTATCCCGGTCTTGGGCAATCAATTTGCTGCCAACACCCTTCCTCAAACCTTCGGTCCAATGGCAACGTGCCGTAGTGCGCCGTACACTACTAAATCTATACAAATAAATAAAATAGGAGTGTCTGTTTATAATTTAAAATAACCGTTTTTTACTAATTGCATGTGGATGTATACACGATGCATATACCAAAACAACATTTTTGAAAATTTTTCTCTGTCTGTCTGTCTGACTGTCTGTCTGTTTGTTCCGGCTAATCTCTGAAATGGCTGGACCGATTTTCGCGGGACTTTCACTGGCAGATAGCTGATGTAACAAGGAGTAACTTAAGCTACTTTTAATTTAGAAAAAAAAAAGAAAAAAATTAAAACCAATTAAAATTTTATAATATTCGATTAAAAGAATTTCATTAAAATTTGTATAGGTATTTCTTAAATACAGAATTAATAAGTTATTGTAAACTCTGCGAACTGAACAATAACTTTTTTGTTAAATACCACGCAGACGAAGTCGCGGGTAACAGCTAGTAACAAATAAAAGCATAATTTTGCTCAACGTGTTTGTACCTGAAATTGGTTAATTTCGGAGTTCGCATAAATACTTTTAACATTAAGAAATAACAAATGACTTTTGTTTTTCCTTTATAATTAATAAAGAAGAGAAATTTTTCATTCGAAAAAAGGTCGATAATAAATATTTCATGTCAGAACACCTAAATTATTTTCTTAGTATGTCTTTTGATTTATTTTAATTAACGTCTCTATTTTAATAAATAATTTCATCGTTATTTATTAAAATAGATACTGCTATTAAAATAGATACTACTACTATTTCTATGAAATTTCATAGAAATCAGTGTATCTAAACTGCCAGTGACAGTTTACCAACAGGAGTATTCAAAAGTTCTACCCCTGCTTTGATAAAGGAAAAACATAAATAATGTGATACAAAATAAACTAATGTCTACTAAACATCTACTGTCCACGTGTAGATTGAAACTGAATAGCTAAGGAACTCACTAAAACTCTTAAATTTTAGCAGTACCCAATTAACGAAACGTATGAGCTTTGTGTGCCTTTTTCCGGTTTGGAAAAACATATATGCGGTTGGCCTATTTACGTTAAAGGAAAAACAATCAACGAACGACAAAAACGATCATATTGATCGCTAATTGATAAAATTAATTTAAAAAGTCTCCAAATTTAGTGCATACATCGTCATAATTTTTAGTTTTGATTGTAATGAATTGAATCTATAATACTATTGACTCTGTCATTATAATTAAGTTTGAATGTGAAGTTTCCCTTCTTTTAGTATTTTTTTTGTGACTTGTGCATTTAAAATTAAAAAATGTATAATAATATAAAAGTGAAAATTCTTAATCAGCGCATCGCTTGAGAATTCCTAAATGGATTTTCAAAAGTTTTTAGCAAAGTTTTAAAATATTCTAGCCATCTTATTCAAGTAAAGCACGAGTTATGCTTGGTTAGACTCTATAAAGTGACGTATAATATATAACAGATTACTATAAACTTACTCAGCGTAAGTATATAAGGTGAATGTCATCAATATTTTAACGAATCCTTTCCATGGCGGCATCTCAAGTCTTAACACCAAACGAAGAACAATGACATTAAATAGTAGCCTAGTATAAATGTTTTATGTAAACTATTTTGACACGTGTCTGCTGTCACGTTTTGCCACTATAATGATAACAAAGTCGAGCGTCACATATTTACATATAGTGGTACTTACGGTAGACAATTTGTTTGCTACCAAGGTATATGAATATGGTCTGTTTGCTTATTTGAATATACTTAAACACGCTTTTGGTGTCAATAGAAGCAAAAGTTGTACACATGAGCATACAAGTCTCTTATTCTCTTCCCATGGAGAACGAGCGAGGTTACCAACCAGAAGAAAATACAATGTAATCTAAACTATTGAACGTGTAGGGCAAAATATGCCTGGTTTACGTCTAAGTCCTTAGTTGTAATTATTGATTTCTGGCTGTCTATAATTATATACTATCTATTAGTAATCTTTCAGTACCAGTAAGTTCCAGCTTTGCCATTGTTACTTCTTTACCCAAAGGTAAACAAACAATTTATAAAAGAATTAAGTGGCTTTATTCTTTTTAAAATATTTCCTAATTGACTTATTAATTCCATTATACTCACATACTTCCAAATTTCGAATTACATCCAACAATTTTTTTTTAATCGAGGTGGCATAATTTAATGTACAGGTAAGAATATGTTGCTTTTGTCAAGTAATTTATTAATTACCTCTTTTATAAATTACAACGGCATCATAAATATCTATAAAGTCACATTTAATATCAATGCTTATCTAAAATCTTAAATGAATAAAAGAAAATGAAATGATCCAAAGAAAACAAAGATTTCTTTCTTCACTAAAAATATTCAGAAAAGGAACTGTTTGATGAGAGTTTTAGATAATAATTAATATAGACGTGGTAAAATTCCTTTAATAAATTATAATATCATCGTAAAATAAGGTAGCTAAAATCCATCCAATACAGATATCACGTTGTGTGAGGGAACAACCAGCTTGCATTAAAAAAGCAGCCTTTATATCCAATTGATTGTATATGGTCACGTGAATGGTATAAATTGGAATAATATGAAACCAATCTCTATTGACCTACAATTGTGGTTTAGGTTGCACAAATGAAAAACATTGATCACAGCGGTCAAGCCTGCTTACTACTTTACATTAATATATTTGCACATTTAACAGGTTATTATTTATTTTTCATTTTCAATTACAAGCCTTCACTATATTTACCTATAAAAAGTAATGGTTACTTGTAAAATCTTGAACATGTACACACAAATAATTTTACACAAGCAACCGATGAAGCAGTTTTAGCGTAAAAATTTCTTTTTGTCATCTTAAAAAACACTTTTACCTGCTGTATATTGATAACTTTTTTCCCGTCGTGAAGCTTGAACGACGGGTAATCTACCCTCCATCAGACCATTCTTGTCATTACTCTAGAAATAGTGTACAGAAAAGGTACACTATGTATTCTATGACCAAAATCTAAAGAAATTTGATGTCCTTCGATTATAATATATCCACCTAATAAATTGGAACGGTGTATGAAACAATGTCTGCTAAGAGCGTAAGTCATCCGCGGAATGAAATAACAAAAAAATATCATGTTATAAGTCGGCTCTTGCAGTTGTATGATTGCGGAGCTAGTGATAGGGAAACCTAATATAGGTACCTATTTTACTGTGTTACTTTATTAGGTAAACTAAATTATAAACGAATTCAAAATTTTCTCGTCATACGAGTACACCGGCAATTTATTTTCTGAAAAGTCACCTTAAAGCACGTGCTCTAGTATATAGAACGTGATGTTTTTATGTGAATACTTTATTTAAAAAAAAAACCGCGTGAATGAGTGCGAAGTAGCTACCTATAAAGAGACTGCATTAAGCATATTATGTTCACACCTCCACCTAATACTCTAATTAAAATATCTATATTTGTATAGGTTTTCACTTTGCGATTTGTGCTTTTAATAAAATTTATGGAGAGAATGATTTCATGTTTTTAAGTTTAACGTATGCACACGCGCGTCTGTATAGCTCGGTCTGTCTGTGTTTTTTTATTCGAAAGGTAACTTGATTGATAATGTTTGCTAGCTCGAATTCAAGAGAGTGTGAAAGATGAATGAGACACTTAACGACCATAGTCTTTTCTAATTCTTGAAGGGTTGAGAGTATGTTCTAGTTATCTGATCGACTCGAAATTAAGAATCCTATGAGTTCAATCATAACACAGTAACACGATTAAAGTGATCTGAAGTCGCCATATTATCTGGATACTATTAGGGGTTATCCAAATTACTCAAGAAATGGAAGATTTTTTAACATGATACCGTTTTAAAAAATCTTATTATAAGGTTTTATAAAAGATGTTTTTTCCTAACTAACCTGTCTAGTTTTTTAGGTGGAGGCATAGTGCAAAAAAAAGGCAGTTTTAGCTAAAATCTATATTGTATTATAGTATATCACAAGAATTTCTTGGTCAAACATAAAACCTGAAAAACTCCCACTAGACTAACAGGCCAGTAACCTGTGGGTTTAGTGATCCTGATTTTTGAGCCAGAGGCGGTGAGTTCGATTTCAACACAACAAAAATTTCGTAATCCACAAATGGTTGTTCTAAGTCTGGGTGTTTGTGTATATTCTTTGTATGTTTATCGACACAGGAATCAATTCTAATAAGGAAGTTGCTTTTAAAAACAAACAAAAATAAAAACCGATAAATTACAACATCGAATGATTCTTAACATTTTAAATATATGTATGTATTAGGAAACTAGTCAATAATTAATTATGATTAATGACAATATACGTATTGTTATTTTTGTTATTGTCACAAACTGCGTAGTTAGTTGCGCATAACAAACACCTTTACATGAATGTGTACAACGTGTCTGCACTGTATTACTTAAGTTTGAATCATTGTAAGCCTCTTATAATAAACAACTTTTAGATTTTGCAAGTCAAAGTAACTGACAAGACAACTCATTTATGCACATATACACTTGCAATAATTTATTTCTAAATCTATTATATTCATAGTTTTTCATTTCTGTAGCATGAAGCATATATTGCGCTATTGAATATATGTATTGTTAAAATACTCGCAATGTGTGTCATGTCATTCGGTACTAGTATTCTTCTTCAGATGCGTATTTAATGATCACATTTTGCTGACTATAATTTAGTCAAACTCAAGAAATAGGGGCAAGCCTATCGTCGTCGTCTGGACACTTTGGGAGTTAGATGGGTAAGTTGGGAATAAATTTAAAAAAGAAAATGAGGAGGTCGTAGTTAGTTAGTATTTTTTTAGTAAGTAAATGAGATTGACCGTCAAAAACATGTAAATAATATAACAAACGCGTCCGTCATAATATAAAAAGATTTCAATGTCACAGAGCATTTTTCAAAGGAGATGCTTACATTAACTGAATAAGTAAGTGAAAAAATAATATTTAATTGTTTTATTTTAAGAAAACTTTCTTTAATATTCATAAGCTAATTTACTATGAATAATCTAAAATAAAATAAAATTCTTGTCGTCATGTCTGTTTAGTATCAATGTACTTATCAGTGTTGTATACCAGAGAGACACTCAGTGATAGTATATAAGATTTGTGATTACATACGCCATCATATTCTAGGAAAAGAAAGGCAAGAGGGAAAAAGAAAAAAAAGAGAAGTGGGACTTAATTATGGTTGGCAAAAATTGGGTCTCGCGTCTATCTATATCTTCGATATACGGGTCACCTGATGTTAAGTGACAACTGCCACCCATGTAACACCTGCAACTTAGGAGTCGCAAGTGCGCTGTCCACCTTAGCCGAAAGGGATGAGGGATAGTATAGAAGAGAGGTGAGATAGGGGGAGGGAAAAAAGGAATGGGGGAGTTAGACTCCCGGTATCCTCACTCACCCGGCAATACAATGCAAGTATTGTTTATCTACTTGCTTGCTGTGCGGCCGTGGTAATAATCAGGTCGAACCGGCACATTCGTGCCTACGTATGGCTCTTCCACAATTTTATTATATTAAATACAAAAGGTATAGCCAGGCCAGTTTCATCGCAATGCATTGTGTACAGGGCTCATAAGTAAAGTATTTCTGCAATGTAGTTGTAGTTTGGTCGACCTCATTGTTATTAACTTATCGCGAGGCGAGGAAGCGTCGACCTCGCCGTCACCAGTCACGTGCCCGCGTCTGTCTAGCCGACAGGGCTGCCACGCAACAAACGTGAACACTGACTAAGCGTATGCACTCATACTCGTACATCGCAAATCTCTTGAATGCCTAGCAGAGTATGTTACACATTCCATTGCGGTAATTTTAAATACGTTTTTTTAAAAAGAATGTTAAGAATTTTAATCGAGTACTAAACGAATAGAACGTTAATTGCATCTTGTTATTTGTAATAGATACTTATATTATAAATATTGAACAGCAAACAATGGCATCTGGTGTATTTAATGCCGTGATTTTAAAAGTTTCTGCACTCATAGAGAGATCAACTATCCCTCTACAGAATATTTTTGCTTTTTCTACATGTTTATACATATTCCTACGCATCAATTAGAAAAAAAAAACAATTCGTTTTTGAAATTCTTCAAACAGCTATAATTATAACTGAAATACCATGGATAATTTAAGAACGAATACATATAATTTAAAGTCAGCATAATTATGAAAAACGGGGTTTAATCTGATTAATTATAAATAACTTCAGATATCTCACACACGCTCGTTTGATCACAAACTAAGCAAAGCATGTATGTTATGTTGTATCTAGACTCCTGATGAACATACTTATATATTTCTTATTTCGTAGTTAAACATTCATTTTCGTTTATATGAATAATATTATATTCATATAAACATATTATTCATCAAGGAAACAAAACCGGAATTATCAATAACGAATGCAGTCATTACCAACACTAGGCGAGGTAAGATTTTTTTACCATACTGCTAAAGTTTAAAAAGCTCTACCTAATTAATTATCCGCGTGACTGAGCTCTGAGCCCCAAGGTTAAATGTAAACATGTATGTAGAAAATGAGTCATGATTATTATTTACTTTGTAAATATAATAAAATATAAAATGTGCCAGCAGATTACCTCCTTGTCCTTGAGACCTCTCTCGTCTCAAAAAGGTAAAGAAATCTCAAACTCTCGTTGGTTGGAGATCGTGGGTTTCCGCCGCCAGGCAGTAATGCACGCTAAAGAAGCGGTTTAACGGGAACGGGAGGGGAAGCACTAACTCACGAACCGAGGCCTGACGTGGTCTGGGGGTAGCGGGTCGGGCTGATCGCTACCCTAGTAGAAGCAAGCCTGAGAGGGTAACAGTCTTGGTATCCCGGGTTCCTTGCAATAGACCTACTTGTGAATTTTTAGTTTATCCGTGTTAGCTTGAGCTCTCACAGCATTGAAAGGCTTAGTTGAACATGTAAGGACAAAAACAAATATAACTAACATTAATTGTTTTTTTATAACTATATACAATCAAGTATATTCCTTTTTTTATCGTGTGGAGACGCCCACGGGTCATTACTTCCCTCGAACTAACAGTGAAGTTGTATGTCGGACTCGAACTGACTAAAACTACATGGTGTTACATCACGAGTGGGTCTACTGCAGAGGACGCGTATATCCTAAAAAGGAAGCTTCCGAGAACCACACTAAATTATATTCCTTAGTATTTATATTTGGCTAAAACTAAAGAAAAGAAAGAAAAACATAAAAATAAAAATAGAGACTATTCACAAACATGCATTGTAAAATTTCTAAGCATGATCGCCCAATGGTAGAGTTCCCAGGAGGCTGGCAGTATTACCATGTTGAATGGCAATGCTTATCCTCTGTGCAAGGAAACAGCCAGGCTTCTGGTCACGAGAAGTGATGATCGCATTCGGCTAAAAAATTAAATATTAAATAAGTGCATTTACGCCATTTGAGGACGGCAGCGGACAGAGCAGCCGCGCCGGCAAAATGTGATTGCGCAAGGGTGTCGACGCAAGTTGCGTTCCACACGAAAGTTCTACCCATCCCATATAATGATATACCATCTGGTCTATTCCCATCATCTCGTACCATTGGGCTCACTATGTTCGAGACAGTCAAAAGCTTCTCCACAGTGGCAGCGATGCGTAGAAACACAAGGAGCTCCTAGACGAAGGCAAGTGGTATTGTCTAACAAATAGAGTGGTTTAATGCATAGTCCTGATTCCCATTCTCCTACAGGCAACAAACCAGTGCTCTCTGCAATATTGGATGAAGTCTCAATTATTGCAACTTGCATGCAAACCAACTGTGTCACTTGTTTCTAAAAGTGTTCTTGTAAAGCAGTCTCTACATAACCTACATACGAATTTAGAATTTATCTGCTCAATAATGGGTTGTATTGCTAAACTGAAATCGATGGATTCAGGGTCAACCTGCTGATATCCAACGGCCGACTCCAAAAGATTGTCTTTATATAGCAATTTCTGATTCTTTATATCATATACATATACTTCAAAATTGGTCTTTTTTAGTTATTTCTTAGGATTAAAATTTTGATAACCAACTATATATAGCAACAACCTTTTTTATTTTGCTAATAAAATATTTCCATTTTATTAATCTAATGTTTTCTTTCTTTTTAGTCTTGGAAAAGAAGTGTAAGGTCATACTAAGTTAATTGGTAACTGAGCCGTCAGAATAAGTATTTTAATGTATTTTGATATTGGAATTAAATACTAAACTGTACTATTTCAATGATGATTTGTATTAAAATAATAAAAAAAACTTATATACATATACACCAGAAACATGTAAATTCCAGTTTCAAGACTGGTATAAGGGCGAGTAGTAAAATCACAAATATATATATATATATTTTTTTATACAATAGTGGGCAAACGAGCAGACGGGTCACCTGATGGTAAATGACTACCGCCGCCCATGGACACCCGCAACTCAAGAGTCACAAGTGTTAAATATAGCTGTTTATAAAAATGATTATATGTACGGATATATATGTATATGTATACGGATTTTTCTAAGTTGATTTTTCTTGTTATATAACTGCTCTATTCGTATCTTCAATTGACAATTACTTTTGTCAAAGAGCCTAGGAAGATAAGTCCTTCGATTTCAGTCTATCATTCGGTTATCGTTTTGAGCTTTACTAAAATAAAAGTGAAGCCAAACTTGCCGTCTAGCATGTGAACACAGCTTAACATAAACATATCAAATTAATAACACCCTTTTGGGCTTCCTTAATAAAATATTACTTTTACACGTGAGCATATTTGTTAAATTTTATTAATTTCAAACGGGATATGATCGCACACCAATTTACGGAATTGTTATTTTCAATTTAATACACTTCGTCTAGAGTTAAATTAATCTTGGCACAAAAGAATCACCAAATTTCACGTAATAAGAAATAATTTTATGAACTTGAGCATCTACATTATGTATTTTATTTTAGTAAAACTCGCAAGTTCCTCAACTACGACGGAAAAAGGTATTTCCTGTATTTTCTCTTAGATACAGATTTCTGTCCCACTTGTCCTCTTAGTATAGGGGTTTTCAAGAAACGATTATACCGAATACCTTTCAGGCTGATATTCGTGACCATTAACCGGAATAAGTCGAGTCTCTCTCAACTAATTGGCCTTTATACCTATGTTAACTACTTAGACAATAAAATCTAAGTATTTTATTGTCTAATATGTAATCTACATAAATAAACCGCTATTTAACAAAAGTCGTACAACAATAAGTGAAGCGTTAAATAACTTAACATACACTTACTAACGAAACACTTTGCAAATCCCTAATAATTATAACATACCTAATTGGTAAAGTAGTTGAGAAGTCAAACTTCAAGCGCGTGTGTTTCACACTCTATTCACTGTAACACCTCGTGTCCATGTTGTCTTATTTGTTCTTAATAGTGGGAGAGAGGACATGCTTAAATATATTTATCTAAAAGTTGGTGAGATCGATAAGAGCAGCCTATTTATCAATTTGTCATACTATTCACTTGGTCCCATCAAAGTATGGCAAAATCATTTACAAAGGACAGGCCTGACCAGTCATGAAGCCATATACAGTATGTTATTAATAAGTAACGCTATGTGATAAGAACAGTCGAAGAGGAGACTAGTGACAGGTACATATGTATTAATGTTTTTTTTTAGCTAGTCAGAAAGAGGAATATGGAAGGTGGGGACACAAATATTAAAAAAAAAAAACGGACAAGTGCGAGTCTGACTCGCGCACCGCGGAATCCGTATGCAAACGAACGCCATGTACAATATATTTATATATATTTAAGTATATTTGACTTTTAAAAAATATACAACTCTTCATAATATTTCATACCTTATTTTATATATTAATTAATAGGTATTTTTCATACCTTAATTTTACACTTCAGAGATGGAAGTATTCCACCTCCCTTCCTTCTAATTGAAACCCGACCAATCTTCAGTACAACCAATATATAGAAAAAAATATTGATATCGACACAACACAAGACTCTAGTCTATTGAGATAGACTGGATGCGGAAGGCGGGGACCGGGTGCTATGGCGCACATTGCGGGAGGCCTATGTCCAGCAGTGGGCTGCAATAGGCTAATTGATTGATTGATTTATATATTGAACCTCGAGTACAACTAAATAAATAAAAAAAAATATTGATCGACCAACGACGGAGTTAAGGCGCAATATGTTTTCTTTATTCCTTACTTTACCACCTTAGAACGTTAAGTAGAACCAATTCTATACAAAATAAAAATAAAATAGGTTCAGAAATGATTAAGGTGACGAGTGACTTATACAGAACTGACTTTTTTTTTTTTTTTTTTTATTATTATTCGTAAGCCTACCATAATGACTCCACTTTGCCTGATGGTAAGCAATAAATGGAGTCCAAGAGTGGTGGTCACCATCCTCATTGCATGTCTAGTCAATGCAGCATGGTGACCCACACTATGGCGGCCTGGTGAGATGCTTTTTCACGCCCCGCTTAAAAGACCCGGGATCAAATTGGGAAGGAAACACGTGCGCTGGTAGGGCATTCCAGGCTTTCACTGATCGGCACAGGAAAGAAGAGCAAAACCGTTTCGTTCGGGATCGCATATCTTCGACTCGCAAACGGTGACTCCTCAGGCCAGCACGTGTAGTCCTGTAGAGGAAGGGAGAAGGTGGGACCAATTGGAAGAGCTCGTCAGAACACTCCCCGTGATGTAGGCGATAGAGAACTGCCATAGAGGCGACATCTCTTCCCAACTGCAGGGGCTCAAGAGACTGGGTGACCTGGTGACTTTAAAAGGGTTAGGCCTTTTTGAAGTCATCTAAATATGTACACTTTTTCTTATACCTTATATCATTAAATTATTGACATTACACGTCCATCATGCCGTTTAGGCTTCCAAAAATTACATTACATATAGTGTACGGCATTCCGCACAAACCCTTCGTGGTTTTCGTTTGCTGATTTGTTTTCATTTATTTTTGTTCTGTTAAAAGAATTGAAGATAGGTTAGAATACGTACATACCTACATACACGCATAAGAATATAATCCACCTTCTTGCGCAGTCCATGTCGGGAATCGATCTTAGAAATATTTGACCATTATTTTCCAGACATCCATTTAGAGAAAAATGTAACTTTGCTTTCCCTCCTATACATTCTTCGTCTTCGTTTTTGACTAAAAAATTTAAGTTTGTAATCACAAAAACTATTCTTTATATTATAAAACCATAAATTAACGATTTTCATTTTTTTTTTATTTTTTACTGTGAGAATTTACTTTTTGCTAAATTTTATGGCATTGATTCTAGGGCAATGGGGAGTACCCTATAGGATTCCCTTGCGAACGTCGAAACATAGGGGTAGCACCCATTAGCAGACAGGGGGTATATTATATTAATTTCATGATGCCTTAACGCGTTTCTGAGAAGAAGGGTCTTGATAGACGGACAGGCGGGCAACAAACTGATCCTATAAGGGTTGTGTCTTTGCGGAATGTGGTGCGAAGCCTTAAAAATGAAATTTGGGTCGTGTTTGTTGTTTTGTTGTAATATTTTTTTAGTTTTTTACCGAAACACGTATACTTTTCGTGCTTAAAGCGAAATTAACGATAACCACTGTTTGCAAATTCCCGGAAAATCTCTACAGTTTCCAGCAGTTAGCCTCTTACTACAGGTGCAGGCTGGTGTTAATAACACACTTTCATTAACTTGACTTGGTACTACTAACCATAGGAGTCAATTTGAACCTATATACTACTTACTGTTGTAAAAGAAACTTTGTAGGTAAAGATAATAATATATAATAATATATACATATATATAATAATATATCATAATAAGAGAATATTCTTCATTATAACAGTTAATGAACTGCAGTTAAAATAATATAATATTCCAAATTATGGTACAATGGGGGTTCTTATCCCCAAAAGTGATTCCTACCGACTATAGATATATAATAACAAAATGTAATAATGTACTATTCTAGATACAGCCAAATATTTATATTTATACATATATATAGACAGATATACATAATTAAATATATGTACCAAATGTATACAGTTATTCAGTAGAGATAATATAGTGTTATAAAGGAATCACGAAAATAACATTACAGTGACAGACAAATTAGTTAGAGGAGTCGGACTTCCTGCCCCCCCAAACCAAGTTATAGGTTTTTCCTTTTCTATCCTCCCTAACCTACTAATATACTCCAAACTCTACCGTCTAATTGCCAAAAGTGCTCGGATGACGGCAATTGACTTTGCTTGGCTTTTACGTAAATGAGACTAAATTAGTCGAATAATCGGCAAATCGGCGAGTGTATGTAGGTATGAGAATGATAATGTTTCTTGACCATACTCAATCAACTCAACTTGCCTTATTTCTACCGGTAAAGTGTTCCACTAACGAACGAACAACACCATAAACGATTACTAAAAAAAAGTTGTTAAATGCGACGGCATCTTTAGTATTAGATTTTCTGAAGATCGTAAGAACCTCGTGCAAGTACCGTGAAGGAACTCAAACAGGAAGGTGTATGAGGGGTATGTGGGGTAAACGTAAAGGTGTATGTATAGCAAGGAGGTAATATAACTACTCGTATAAGGAAAATCCAACCAGCAGGTTTGCTTACACAAATCCTCACGGAGCATGGTGGATTCGCCCCTGAACCGTTTCAAGTGCCAGGAGAGAGTATTTGAACGCAACATTAGACTTTGAGCAGGGCACGGGTAAAAAAGTAAATTTAATTCATCTCAAACAATGCAATCAATCTTAAATTTATAAAATATTGCACAAAAGTATGTAAATAAGAAAAATAAAGATGACTAAACGTTATTTAGTATATATCTAAACTACTCAAGTACAAGTGAAAAATTAGTTAAGATATTGCTATATGATTACGTTACTAATAAGTTAATAAATAATAATAAAGCATAAAATAAGGGAATATTGAAATAGCATATAAGACAAAGTCAATAAGTTTGTAAATAGAATGAATAGTTAGTTGTAAAAATATAATAAATAATTCTTAAACTTCTTAGATATGTGTCCACGAAATAAAAAAATGTACGTATTGTTCTTGCAATAAAAAAAATACCGGTAGTGTCTAGCACTATTGCTGGTCGCTCCCCACACATCAGAGCAAGGGCCTATGTGTCCATATCTGGCTGATAAGTTCTCTAATCGCTATAATCATATCAGAGGAAGACAGAGTTACCTAATGAAAAACGAAGGCGAATGGGTAACAACTTGAGCTTTTTTGAAATTCAGAGACAGTCATATTTACGCAGTCCAAACATGAAATTTCAAGTCTCTCTAGTTTATTTAATTTGGTCTCGGTGAGGTCTGGATAGCTGGCATCTGCATAGTCAAGAATTAGAAGTGACCTTGCAAGGGCAATTTTAAAGACAATTTGTAAGGAATTTCTCAAACTTTTTAGGGTTCCTGCAGAATAAAAAAACCCACGATTTATTTTCTGCATTTGAGGAGCCAGGGTAATTCTGAATTAGTAAGTAATCCTAAATCCTTTACCTTATTACTGAAGGGTATTCTAGTCAAATTGAAAATATTGGGAGGAACATGAGACCTCTCAATTTTCGCAATCTTCCTAGAACTCCCAACGATATTAATAGCTGGGAAGCCAAATGTGTTTTTGGGGTTTACTCGAGCACGGCAGATAAATATAGCTAGGGGGGATACCTGGCATGCTGTTGAGTACCTCCACCATATGTATATAAGCCTTTTATGCTCAGATTATGGCAAGATACAAGATTATTAGCTAAAAAGTGTACATTCTGAAAATCTGACGATTTGCGCGTAAGTAAAGGAGTGGGAGGGCTACAACGTTTCAAAATACAACTTCTCTTGACATACTCGAGGGTGATTTTTTTTTTTTTTTAGGTAATAATGCAATAATCACAATAGCATATATAATCTGCCGATTTCCATAAGGCAAAGTAATAAAAATGAAGATCAATGAAGATTAGAGCGTAGGTATATTTCTTTTTAATACTTTGAGAAAATGTTACTCATGAAATCAAAAAGATATTGTTAACGGTTATTTATAATAAACCGATTACTTGTTACAGATACTTAAACTGCAGATAAATTTAAAGATCGAAATGGAAATCTAAATTTAAAGAATTTAATTATAAGATACGGAGTATGATAGGTCTTCGGATAAAGATGAAGATTGAAAGAAACGTTTCAAACAGATGCATTTCACTCTTGTTTTATTTTCTATGTAAATTTAAGTTTAAATATCTAATTTTAAGGGATTTTATTCGTTACATTTTATGGTTATTACTCACTGACAAGTTCGATTATTAGTACATTTTAACGATTCTTCGTATACAAGTGAATTTGAAGAATCGCAAAAAAAAAGCTATCTAAGGTCGTCGAACTGATTATTGAAATTGTGTGAGTTACGCCTGTCCTAAGTTGATTTGGCTTGAAAGTAGTGATCAGATACAAACTTCGATTACGACGTGCACGTAGTCACAAGAGCATAAAAAGACCTTGTTTTTGAGGTCAGCCGCATCGCGGAACTTCCGCACGTATATTATTATGCACGTTGCAACGACAACGTTATCAGTATTAAATAAAAGTATTTTACAATTGATTTAAGAGAATTATTTAAATTTAAACAACAATAAATTAAATACAATAATATATACAAACTTCGAGCAGACTCTTATTAGAATTGGAAATCAGAAGTTCAGAGTTCAGAGTTTATGACAATTGAAGTCTTTTTTAAACGGAGTGAAGTTTGACCATTACAACGTGATTCAATCTGATTATTAATTCAGAAATATGCGTAATAAGTAATGCATATTTATAAAACAATCCTAAAGATTACAGCTTTATGTAAATGTAAACTTGTAATTGTCTTATAGAAATAATAGCAGCAAATGGCACCTACCATATTAATACTCACTGGCTTACTGACCGCACCCAAAAATTACTTTGACTGCCAACGTCTACTAACAGCTGCAAATAGGATTGTCACGTTGTTGCCTTGTTAACGATAACCACGGGTTTTCGATCAAATAGAGCACGTGTTTATACAACTTTAGTCTCTCAGACACATGACTTATAACTTTAAAAAAAATATATATATGGTATATTTTAATATGGATACATAAAAAGGAATTTAGAATCAGACTTTTAGTAAGTATACCGATGCTTGATCACACATCAAACTTAAAAATATGTTGGTGAATAATTGATTTTCTAGTTTGTAGTTTAATTTAATTTGATAGATATGGGCAAAATAAATAGATATAAAAAACAATAATAGATAGATATAGGCATATTGCTTACAAATGGTACCGTTTACAATGGATAATACTTAATTGACTTCCTGCTTTAATTATACCCGACAATTTATAATACTCAACCTGTGTGTAATAGAATAATCGCTTAAAAAAATTGTGTAATGTTTTTAATTTTCATATAATTATTTATGATGCGAGTGCGTATGTGAGTTTATTTATACCACTATAAATTATGAATTCCTGTTTTATTTACAGGGTAGTTGTATTTTTAGGTAATAACTTTTACCCTGGACGTACATACTAGGATGTTGACCTGCACTTTCGTAAAATTAGTACCTACTAACGAATAATTTAGCAGATTGAATATTATTGATATTAAATGCTATGTTCAATTTCCAAATGTTCTGTGACAGAACAACTACGAACTACGATAGGGTCATTCTTTGACCGGTGGGGTAGAAAACACCCACCCATCCACCTTTGCCCGTGGGTGTAGTAAAAATTGACTAACGGATTGACTAACTGTTGTTGAACATACAGTATATACAGACTGTTGCAATAAGGTGTGGTCAAATTTTAGGTACAAAATGTGTAGCTGACAAATGGTTGATTTAAGCTGACAAAAATCACAAATATACTAAAACTGTTACTGATTTACGTTATATATTACATCAACTATTCGACTCTAACATATGACATTACCTTTATAAAACAGCCTGTATACAGTCACCAATAGCCTTAGAAGAAGCCGAACCTACCGTAGTATTCAAGCTATAACAGAAGTTACAACAAGTCGCAATGACGTAACAGTCTGCGACAAAGACGCTAATTGTTGAAGCTGTACGTGCTCAATACCATTTTGTTATCAATGTCTTAGATAATTCTACGCCATGCTCTACGACATGTGACAGATTTAGGGTTATCAACGGACTATTTATTGTATACTAAATACATATTCTTTACTATAAAATAGAAATTGTCACATAAGCACATACTAACTCCACACCTTGGATGGACAAATATTCGAAAGTCCGTCTGGGTGAGTAAGCTGGAGCTTATCGTGGTGGAGGAGGATCCTGTTTCTTGGGCGCTTTAGTTTAACATTTTCCAAGAAAACTGGTAAACAATGACTGACATACCAATCTGCAGTAACAGTCCTTTTATTTATCTTTCTTCCCTTGACTCCTGCCCTTCTTTACGTTTGACGGCAAATCTTCGAATGGAAACGTCCATTGCGCAGATTTTCTTTCGGTTTTGTACCCGGTTTTCATCACCTGTGACGATGTCATATACAGCATTCGAATCACCTCCGACGTACTTATCAAGCATTGAGCGGCACCAATCCAAACGACGGCGTTTTTGATCTTCCGTCAAATTATGAGGTATCCATTTAGTACAAAGCTTTCTAATGCTTAATGTTCATGTAGGACTTTTTGTACTTGACTCATAGCAATACCTAAGGCTGCCCGAATCTCTTGATATATCACCCTTCTCTCAGCTTCTATAATTAGCTGCACAGCACTCACGTTATGTTCAGTAGTTACCGCAGATAATCATCAGTAAGTTCGCTTTGACCACGTTTAAATTTAAAAAGTTGTAAACAGTGGCCCAAGATAAAGTGAAGAGCGCTTCAATACGAAGCCCCAATCGAAGTCTATCGTAGCATGGTTGTTGAGTAAGACCGCAACGAGTGTCGTAATAAATCATTGAGCGAAAATTTTCTCTAGTCAAATCCATTTCGATGCACGACTTACATTATTTAAATTCCGCCAATTTGTAAAAACAAATGACACATGAATTCATTACACATCTACAGATTCACAAAGATTTCCTGTTTGAAAATTAACTTTTTTATTACTTATGCTGCTTTTGTTACTGGCGTATTCTAAAACTTTCAGTGTGATCCTGTAACTATATACATATTTATACAAATAAATACATACAGTAACGAATAAATATATGAACATCTTTATAACGTCATATTTTTTTAAATTAAAAACAGGAATATCCAGACTTTAAAGAGAAAAGATCCAACAATCATTAATAATAATCTTTATTAGATAATTAAAAATGTTGTTAGTATGCATCTTATTTTATTCATGAAGACATATACTATGATAATTCCAATTCAATACTTATGCATTTCTATTTCATGTAATTGCTCCGTAAATATCTGATAACGTCGTTCTTTTTTATTCATAAAATATTATAGATGAACACACAATGTTATCACAATAGGTTGATGTGAAAAGCATAATTTAAAAAAAAGGGGATGACATATATAACTGTATTTGGTTAATTGGGTACCGTTTCAAATGGTAGAGCTTTGTGAGAAGAAATCGGGGATGAAACTCAGTAATTCCTTGAAACCACCAGATAGATTTTACAACATTTAATGAATGATACTCAGAAATCGACTTTCGAACCCCATTTCTCATACTTAAACGCCTCACAAAATGAACCTGACTATAATATCACTAAAGGTGGAATTGTATGGCCTGTGTCTAATAGTCAACGAAGTCTTGTATGAAAATATCTAACAAACTTCACTACAACTACCCACATTTTACAAATACAACTTAATGTGTTGACAACCCTAACCTAATCTTCGACAATCAATCGTTGGTTGTATGTGTGTGTAAGTATTTCACAATAGTCATCAGTTCAACACGTTTAAATTTACGTGATTAGTAGGAAATAAAGATTTGAGGAAAAAAGGAGGACGGATTTAAGGTTAGTCATAATTTCTATGTTAATCAATGATTGTGAACGAAGGAGAGCATCCTTTTTAAAGCACATACATGTAAATGGCTTAGTACAAAAGAAATTGCAGCAACTACATCAATAAGCTCAAAACTTTAAGTTCATAACTTCCGTCAAATGTATCGATTGTATTTTTACAAATTGGTAGACCAGCCGCTGGCTAGTTTCAGAATATATTGTTAAAAAAACATTATTGTAACAAAACGCAGGATGCCCAGTTCCGCCATAAAATCGTTTTAATAATATTCACGCCTACACTATAGGCGGGCGCGGCGCTGCGTTCAGAGGTATTTGGGTATGCACGTGGCATAAAAACGTGATCTGCGCTCTGCGCTCACGCACTTGACCCAGACGCAATGCCCTCCATTAACAGCGTTGCCAAGCGCCAGGCTCTCTGCCCTTCGACAAAATAAGTAAATACTTCAATTATTACTGTTCATATCAGCTGCATTAGCTTCTCTGTTTATTTTAATGTGTAATTGTATTCTTAATACATACATTAATGTCTGACATGCTGTAGATTGAACAGGTTCATTAAATGAATCGTTGAGTTTGTAGAATAAATAAAAATACAGTAATTAATACTTTCACAATAAGTGCTCTTTTAAAACGTTTCTCACTATAGTCTAACTGAAAAGATGTACTCAGCGTTCCAATACTATTGTAGTGTATGCACTTTCGTTTCTTCCGCATCGCTGAATAGATATAGATATGCGCTGACTACTTCAAATAAAACAAATGTAAACTTAAACTTGGGTTATTGATAAAACAAATTTTGAGGAAAAAAGAAAGAGCGAACATTAGGAATTACCCAATTTTTTGAATATGACTTGCCATCGCTTTGTTAGCAGCAATAAAAAGCAGCCTTTTTAACATTGTACTAAGGTGTAGGTAAGGTACATACTAACATATATATAAATAGATATTATGGTGGTTAACCACAGTCTTTTCTATGAAACAGATACCTCGAAACTGGCTCATTCCGAATCAATCTACTATAGAGGTTATTTTCCTTAGTGTTATTGCTTGTAGGTAGGTATTTTTCTTTTCTTTTTCTTTTTTAAAGAGATTATTAAATAGATTAATAATCTTTAAAAAAGATTCTTTTTTAAAGAGATTAATAAGATAAAATGGTACCGTTTACAATGGATAATACTTAATTGACTTCCTGCTTTAATTATACCCGACAATTTATAATACTCAACCTGTGTGTAATAGAATAATCGCTTAAAAAAATTGTGTAATGTTTTTAATTTTCATATAATTATTTATGATGCGAGTGCGTATGTGAGTTTATTTATACCACTATAAATTATGAATTCCTGTTTTATTTACAGGGTAGTTGTATTTTTAGGTAATAACTTTTACCCTGGACGTACATACTAGGATGTTGACCTGCACTTTCGTAAAATTAGTACCTACTAACGAATAATTTAGCAGATTGAATATTATTGATATTAAATGCTATGTTCAATTTCCAAATGTTCTGTGACAGAACAACTACGAACTACGATAGGGTCATTCTTTGACCGGTGGGGTAGAAAACACCCACCCATCCACCTTTGCCCGTGGGTGTAGTAAAAATTGACTAACGGATTGACTAACTGTTGTTGAACATACAGTATATACAGACTGTTGCAATAAGGTGTGGTCAAATTTTAGGTACAAAATGTGTAGCTGACAAATGGTTGATTTAAGCTGACAAAAATCACAAATATACTAAAACTGTTACTGATTTACGTTATATATTACATCAACTATTCGACTCTAACATATGACATTACCTTTATAAAACAGCCTGTATACAGTCACCAATAGCCTTAGAAGAAGCCGAACCTACCGTAGTATTCAAGCTATAACAGAAGTTACAACAAGTCGCAATGACGTAACAGTCTGCGACAAAGACGCTAATTGTTGAAGCTGTACGTGCTCAATACCATTTTGTTATCAATGTCTTAGATAATTCTACGCCATGCTCTACGACATGTGACAGATTTAGGGTTATCAACGGACTATTTATTGTATACTAAATACATATTCTTTACTATAAAATAGAAATTGTCACATAAGCACATACTAACTCCACACCTTGGATGGACAAATATTCGAAAGTCCGTCTGGGTGAGTAAGCTGGAGCTTATCGTGGTGGAGGAGGATCCTGTTTCTTGGGCGCTTTAGTTTAACATTTTCCAAGAAAACTGGTAAACAATGACTGACATACCAATCTGCAGTAACAGTCCTTTTATTTATCTTTCTTCCCTTGACTCCTGCCCTTCTTTACGTTTGACGGCAAATCTTCGAATGGAAACGTCCATTGCGCAGATTTTCTTTCGGTTTTGTACCCGGTTTTCATCACCTGTGACGATGTCATATACAGCATTCGAATCACCTCCGACGTACTTATCAAGCATTGAGCGGCACCAATCCAAACGACGGCGTTTTTGATCTTCCGTCAAATTATGAGGTATCCATTTAGTACAAAGCTTTCTAATGCTTAATGTTCATGTAGGACTTTTTGTACTTGACTCATAGCAATACCTAAGGCTGCCCGAATCTCTTGATATATCACCCTTCTCTCAGCTTCTATAATTAGCTGCACAGCACTCACGTTATGTTCAGTAGTTACCGCAGATAATCATCAGTAAGTTCGCTTTGACCACGTTTAAATTTAAAAAGTTGTAAACAGTGGCCCAAGATAAAGTGAAGAGCGCTTCAATACGAAGCCCCAATCGAAGTCTATCGTAGCATGGTTGTTGAGTAAGACCGCAACGAGTGTCGTAATAAATCATTGAGCGAAAATTTTCTCTAGTCAAATCCATTTCGATGCACGACTTACATTATTTAAATTCCGCCAATTTGTAAAAACAAATGACACATGAATTCATTACACATCTACAGATTCACAAAGATTTCCTGTTTGAAAATTAACTTTTTTATTACTTATGCTGCTTTTGTTACTGGCGTATTCTAAAACTTTCAGTGTGATCCTGTAACTATATACATATTTATACAAATAAATACATACAGTAACGAATAAATATATGAACATCTTTATAACGTCATATTTTTTTAAATTAAAAACAGGAATATCCAGACTTTAAAGAGAAAAGATCCAACAATCATTAATAATAATCTTTATTAGATAATTAAAAATGTTGTTAGTATGCATCTTATTTTATTCATGAAGACATATACTATGATAATTCCAATTCAATACTTATGCATTTCTATTTCATGTAATTGCTCCGTAAATATCTGATAACGTCGTTCTTTTTTATTCATAAAATATTATAGATGAACACACAATGTTATCACAATAGGTTGATGTGAAAAGCATAATTTAAAAAAAAGGGGATGACATATATAACTGTATTTGGTTAATTGGGTACCGTTTCAAATGGTAGAGCTTTGTGAGAAGAAATCGGGGATGAAACTCAGTAATTCCTTGAAACCACCAGATAGATTTTACAACATTTAATGAATGATACTCAGAAATCGACTTTCGAACCCCATTTCTCATACTTAAACGCCTCACAAAATGAACCTGACTATAATATCACTAAAGGTGGAATTGTATGGCCTGTGTCTAATAGTCAACGAAGTCTTGTATGAAAATATCTAACAAACTTCACTACAACTACCCACATTTTACAAATACAACTTAATGTGTTGACAACCCTAACCTAATCTTCGACAATCAATCGTTGGTTGTATGTGTGTGTAAGTATTTCACAATAGTCATCAGTTCAACACGTTTAAATTTACGTGATTAGTAGGAAATAAAGATTTGAGGAAAAAAGGAGGACGGATTTAAGGTTAGTCATAATTTCTATGTTAATCAATGATTGTGAACGAAGGAGAGCATCCTTTTTAAAGCACATACATGTAAATGGCTTAGTACAAAAGAAATTGCAGCAACTACATCAATAAGCTCAAAACTTTAAGTTCATAACTTCCGTCAAATGTATCGATTGTATTTTTACAAATTGGTAGACCAGCCGCTGGCTAGTTTCAGAATATATTGTTAAAAAAACATTATTGTAACAAAACGCAGGATGCCCAGTTCCGCCATAAAATCGTTTTAATAATATTCACGCCTACACTATAGGCGGGCGCGGCGCTGCGTTCAGAGGTATTTGGGTATGCACGTGGCATAAAAACGTGATCTGCGCTCTGCGCTCACGCACTTGACCCAGACGCAATGCCCTCCATTAACAGCGTTGCCAAGCGCCAGGCTCTCTGCCCTTCGACAAAATAAGTAAATACTTCAATTATTACTGTTCATATCAGCTGCATTAGCTTCTCTGTTTATTTTAATGTGTAATTGTATTCTTAATACATACATTAATGTCTGACATGCTGTAGATTGAACAGGTTCATTAAATGAATCGTTGAGTTTGTAGAATAAATAAAAATACAGTAATTAATACTTTCACAATAAGTGCTCTTTTAAAACGTTTCTCACTATAGTCTAACTGAAAAGATGTACTCAGCGTTCCAATACTATTGTAGTGTATGCACTTTCGTTTCTTCCGCATCGCTGAATAGATATAGATATGCGCTGACTACTTCAAATAAAACAAATGTAAACTTAAACTTGGGTTATTGATAAAACAAATTTTGAGGAAAAAAGAAAGAGCGAACATTAGGAATTACCCAATTTTTTGAATATGACTTGCCATCGCTTTGTTAGCAACAATAAAAAGCAGCCTTTTTAACATTGTACTAAGGTGTAGGTAAGGTACATACTAACATATATATAAATAGATATTATGGTGGTTAACCACAGTCTTTTCTATGAAACAGATACCTCGAAACTGGCTCATTCCGAATCAATCTACTATAGAGGTTATTTTCCTTAGTGTTATTGCTTGTAGGTAGGTATTTTTCTTTTCTTTTTCTTTTTTAAAGAGATTATTGGTATCTTTTATGTACTGTTATGTCCGTATATAGAATGTTATATAATTTCTTCAGTGGTAGAGCCATGCTTAGGCACGCATGGGCCGGGTCGATCGGTGCGATACCACGGCCTCACAGAAAACCGGTTGTGAAGTAACGCTTGCGTAGCATTTCCCCGAATTGAGTGAGGTTTCCGGAGGCCCAACTCCCCCTCTCCCCTCATCTCCTTTCTCTTCTTTCCCATCTCCTCATCCCTCCTCTCTTCTCTCTTCTCCCTGCATCCCCCATCCCTCATCACCCTCAAAGGCGGGCAGCGCACTTGCGACTCTTGAGTTGCGAGTGTCCATGGACGGCGGTGTCACTTACCATCAGGGGACCCGTCTGTTCGCCTGTCCCCCTATAGTATAAAAAAAAAAAAAAAAATAATATTTTATATCACTAGGTAATATAATTTAGAAAAATTCGGCTAAGTAATGTCTACTAAACAAAATCTTACTGTCAGCTATGGCTACGATAGACGGTTTTTTGGATTTTGTATGAATAATAGTGTTTTACATATTCTGACCCGATTGCGCAGGATGGAGAGGTGTTATTCGACTGCATGTATGTGTATGATGTTTCTCGGTCACGCCCTAGAGCCTAGACGGCTTCATGGATATCGACATGTGAGGTACCATTTGAATCGTCTTAAAACGCAACGGCAACGCACTTGTGACTCTTGAGTGGCGGGTGTCCATGAGTGGCGGTAGTCACTTACCATCAGGTGGCCCTTCTGCTCGTTTGTCCCCTATCACATTAAAAAAAAAAGTGGAAGTTTTTGAGATTTAAGTCGGGCATTATATATTTTTTTAATAATTTATTACTTTTAGCCGCCGGTTAAAATCAGCACTTGTTTTCTAGCTTAATTTTTGTCGTTAGTCAACCAAACGACCCCACGCACGGCGCAGTATTACCGATATACCTAAATATTCTAAAGAAACTTACAGTAACTAGCTCGCGCACAAAATCTTGGGTAAATCTGCAATTTTAGATAATTAAAAATTAATATCGAGTGTAAAGAAGTTGTGTGTTAATAAATGTGTATTCATGTCCCGTCACGACTGAAGCTTATAAATTTCCTTTCCTGCGGTAGTAAATATCTACCTCAGATTTCTGTAAAGTGCTCCTCAGTACGTGTATATAGTATAACTATAATAATATTTTTTAAGTAAGATTAACCACATGACAGTCTGAATGCTGATGCATTTTTAGGGTAGATACTAGATATATAAATCGCATTAGCTTAATAATAAAACATTCATCTAAAGGTTTGCATCAAACAGTACGGCAACTAACAACAACTTAATAAGCTCTATGATTTTTCTTGTGAATAATTTATATAATGTAATTATTGTGTAATAATTTAAGTAAACATTGTTTATCCAATACCCACATCGAAATGATAATTTTGATGTGGGTCTTAGATTATGCAGGTATTTCTGAGACAAGGGAATTCAATAGTTTCAAACTCCTGTATAAGTAATGTACAATCTACAGTATTACAACATAAGTCCCTTTAGGCCTATAGAATTTCATTTCATGATCGTTAAAAAATAAAAATTAGGTATGTGCAAGTATCATTATAGGTACTTGCAGAATCATATATACAGACAGAAAACTTATCATGTTTTAGTGTTTACTGGAATAGGTGTTATTAATGTAATGCACAGTATCAACAAATAACAGACAGTTTTTTGTAATTATTTACTTGTTAACTAGACTGACATCTAGTGGTGAATAATGAAACTATTCAAAGAGTATTTTAACTATTCTGTACAAGATGGACTTGTGTGCATTATAATCCTATCTAATTTTATTTAAAATATCTCTATTAGATAATTTCATAATTAATTTTCAAAGCAAAAAAAAAATTAATACTACAATGACAAATGTGTTTTCTCTCCATATTCGACACCTTGTTAATTTTATGGCACTTTATTTATAATCTATATGGTACAGTATTTTGTCACATCGTATGACAGAAAACATGTGTTTTTGAAAAGATAATAGACATAGTAGATGCGATTACATATTTGCCACAACGAAAAAAGAACAAGAAGATTATATATACGAGTATAATACACGTTATTTAGTTATTAATCAAAAGTTGAAGTTGATATTTTCATAATCAATATTTTAGGGACTTATATTTATTTTCCCTTGTCATTGTCGGAATCTCTGCGTTGACTACTCCCAAGACAGTCCATAAATAACTAATAATAATGATAATAGTAAATGCAATTATAACTGACTAGTAAATATCTAATTCTATTATTAGCGGAGTGAAAAACTGAATATTATTATTAAATTAAATTTATAACACACAATGAAGGCATTAATACAGCGTGTTATGAATGCTAAAGTTACTGGTAGGTACGCAAGTTTTATTAGGTTATAGACACAGACGTCTAAAAAAATTCTTATTAAAGAAATACAGTACCTAGAAACATATAAAAACTATTATAAATAAAAAACAAAGAAATCTTCAAGTTTACAAAATATCTAATATGTACTATATTGCTTGACTTGCAGTTAATGGTGAGATCATAAGTAGTATTGAACAGGGTGTTTGTGTATTTATTGGTATATGCGCCAATGACACTAAAAAGGACATGGAATACATGTAAGTATTCATTGTAATATTTATTTATATAGACTTCATGCACATATTGTACAAAGGCAGACTTAATGCCTGAGGCATTCTCTCCATGTTAACCTTGTAGTTTGGAACCTTGGTTTGGTAAAATTATACTAATATATACATAAATAAAATACATAGAGATACATACAATATATATAATACACACTATATTAAATCATTTACATTCATGAAAATGAGACTTAACTAGATACTATGTGCCTAATAAAATCTAGTCAAATAATGTCAGGACATTCAAACATTTCTGTGTTCTTGTAATTGTTTGTTACACTTTGTTATATTATTTCAGTGTTCGCAAAATATTAAATATAAAGTTGTTTGATGATGAATCTAATAAAAGGTGGAAGAAAAGTATTGTTGACAAACAATTAGAAGTATTATGTGTCAGCCAGTTTACTTTGTACAATACTTGGAAGGTGAGAACATGCTATATTATGCAATAACATTTGGAGTGATGCAGCCCTCACAAAATAAATAAATTTACCATAAATGTTATTTTACCTTTTTATCTTAGATTTTAGAACAAATTGTCTTTTTTTCTAAAATACCCATAACTGTAAAAAAAAAGTTTTTATTATGAAATAATAATATTATTGAGTGCTACTGTTGGTTTGTTGAAAATACTTTTAGAATACAATTAATATGTATTTTTTTACTGTTGAAGGGTAACAAACCTGACTTTCACAATGCAATGCCTGGAGATAGATCTAAAGAATTTTATGAAAACTTTCTTCAATTATTAAAGAATTCCTACATACCAGAAAAAATCAAAGGTAATAAATCCTATCACATTTATTAAGAAGGAAACTGTTAAAACCGAGAATTATGTTTTCCTCCTGAGAAATATGAAAAATATGTAATCATTAGCTACTATAGAATTACTTTAGTATATTGAATACATAATATTCAATATACTTACATAATAGTTCTATATATTGGAATAATTATTTTGTTATCGAATAACATACATTTCGTGACAAATTCAATGTGTGTTCAGGTTAAATCTTAAATGTTAATATTGACTGATTCCACAGTCCCACTGAGCTGAAATTATGCATAAACTTTCAGTTCCTATGAAAACTATCTTGTTGATAAGGGTGACCTCTCTCTAGAAGCTTGTTTTACAAAATATTTTTTTAATTGGTTAATTATGACTTGCATCTCAAAGGGATGGTAGTGTGTGCCATCTATCTATGGAAATGATCAGCAATTTTTTTGTAAAGCTGCTCACCGAAAGATGTCTCTTATTAATCTTTCATAATGCATGCCCAAAATAATTATTTTTGATTATCATCCAGTTATCCAAACGCCTTTTATTTATGGTTTTAGATGGCCAATTTGCAGCTTATATGCAAGTGAGTATTCAAAACGACGGACCTGTCACATTTCAAATAGAATCTCCGGCGAGTTTACCTAGTAAAGAAACAACGCTCAATAAAGAGCTTAAAGATCAAGAGAAAGAGTGTCATAAACTGAAAGAAGAGGTTGATAGAATAGACTTAAGCAGTTGAATATTATCTGTTATAGTAAATTTTAATAAATTATTAATTTAAGGATGTTTTTAATTATTTTCTTCTAAAGATGCAATAATATACCTATTGCAGGTTATGTACAACGAATTTAAAAAATAAATAAAAAAATGAAGCCCTAGCAAGAATTAGTGGAATGCGACTATGGAATTATAGAGCTCTATGAAATTATGAACTTTCTATAGTTTTCTAAATCTACTGTTCAATACTTGTACTAGTAGTAAGAATGCTTGCTACTAGATATAAATGATATCTACTGGAGCACTGTAACACATAAAAAAATAAAAATCTCGGAACCCGGTTCGACTGAATGGATTTTCGTGAAACCTTTTTTAACTATGAAAGCTTAAATACAAAAGTTTAAATATCAGGATTTGCCGATCTCAATTACAACAATTTTTAACATCAATTAATTGAAAAATATACATAGAATTATATTTGTATACTAACACACAAAATTTAATTATTTTTTTAACTTTAATGAAAATCACCCCACTGACTTTGTTCAAGATCTGATCTCACTTTGTTCAAGTTATCAAAGGTTATCAAATGTCCAAAAACTATGGCGTGACATACAGTTTGTAATCAGGTGTATGTCCAAATCTTCATGCAAATTCTAGTACGCTTGCTCGGTCTAGACAGTTCATGGTAACCAGTCAGTAACATTATTCCTCAAAATCTTTTCAAATTAGCAGAGCTAAGTTCAAAGGCGTATAATGTACTATTTTCAACAAACAACATTTTGTGTAATCCTCAAATTGTTGTTCTGAGTCTAGGTGTTCCTTGTATCCGTTGCGTGAATGTTTTTAAAGTTCCCCGCGACACAGGAATTAATTTTAGTGCGGGAGTTGTCTTTTTGTAAAAAAATAATAATGAAATAAAAAATTATATCGGTATAAATAAATGGGTAAACATTTTAGTATTTTCTATTAAAAACATTTCAAATTATTTTCCAAAAACCAGTGCAGTGGGCCCGGGATCCGAGGTACCTTCTTTTTTTTTTATCATATGGCAACCCCCACTGGTCATCACCTCACTGGAGCCAACAGTGAAGTGGTAGGTAATTCTGCGCCCTCCCGCGCCTGGTGCGTCCTCTGCGGGACGAGAGTGCTAGTCCTCTCCGGTTCCCGTACCGCCGCCCCTTTTATTAGCATCACCTCTTCGCAGAAGCAGACGGCTCATTCCCACGCACTCGCGCTTTGTACCATGGACTAAACTATGGTCTCTAGCGAGAGGCTTCCCACACCAATAGCCGTCAGGAAGTTGTGCCGCTGTTGCGTCCAATGTCGCCGACTGTTTGAAAACTTTCCCCCTAAAGTTATGTCAAAACCCACTAAATTCAAACTAAAACTCCCCAACTGTGACACAATTATATCATTTTCAATATGAAATGAAAAAAATCTAGCCCCTAAAAAAATCCCTATCGACTTTTCCCCCTACATTTAGGGAGAAAAGGCCTTCTATGACACTACTAATCTACATGATTCCTTGATTTCCGACAGTACCTCAATACATTCCTATACCATGAGGTTCAATAATAATAATAATTTCAGACATCTCAGACGTATGTCTGATCCCAAACTAACCAGATTGTATATGTTAACCGGACTGCTAATAAACATCATACTTTTTAAATACCATGACATGACATGTCCGCGATGAACTTCTAAACTACTGGACCGATTTTAATCAAATTTTGCTATTGTGCAGTTTGATCCAATTTGTGAGAAACGATTTATGTCTCAACTATATCTCAATATAGTTAAAAATTGTCGAGATAGTTAATATCTCAATTTATAGGCGCAAAGTTTTTAATTCAAATTATTTATTTATTATATGAATTATCTGTGAGTTCCAGAAGAGTCCAACAGATGACGGTGTAGGATAATTTATCGGCTAGATTGAGTAAGTATCTAATAGATAGCGCTATGTTAAAAGTACAAACGTTTACTATATACGTATGCTATAATTTATTTCACGTCACACGCGTGTGTTAATTCTTAATTATTATGGTATGCCATCAGCTGATTGCTCGGCCACCGACATAGTTAACAGTGATTTAGAACGAGAACAACAATATGACCATGGTAATTTAGCTAGAATTATCGCGAACAGTGTGCCATTACAGACAGCTGAACAAAAAAATATTTATAATCGGATTATGTTAACTATTGCTGCTGAACAAGGCGGTTTTTTTGCCAAGATACGATCATAACAGAAAAACGCATTGGCAGTTGCATCGTCAGGCATTACGGCTACTTTGCTAGATGGTGGTGTGGAACGGCACAGTCAGCATTCAAGCTGTCATTAGACATTCATAACAAACCAAATGCAATATGTAACATAAATAAATAGCGGAATGGATGCAGTGTTTCTAATCATTAATGGCTCTACTTTCGCAGATGATATTAACGTATGTTTAAAACAAACATTCTTATTATTATTATCTGCTCGCTATTGCAAACAAAAAGATTGACAATAAACATGCGCGTACAATTGCAAAATGATCTATCAGCACGCTTTCCTAGCAATTGCTAAATATTGGGAACGGTAGAATAGAACTGCAACCAAATACGCAATGCATTAAACTGCCAGACAATTTCTGCAATGTTGTTCATGCAAAAAATGAGTGAATTGAGAGTATTTTCCCGGATATACAAAATAATTATTTGAATCATAACTGAATCAGTAATCGGGCTATTTTGGCAGCCAAAAATGTTGACGATGAATGATGGTATGTTATTAACTAACAACTTTGTAATTTACTCATTTGTTACAAACCTTAATATGTATAAGACTATGTTGAATTGTGCTTAATATCAACTCTACGATTTTTTTTTTAAATTTTGACCTCAAGTTTAAATCTCAATCCTGTGGATTTGTATACCAACTATAACGTTTTCATCTTTATTCCTAAATAATAACTTCACTGTATAAAATAGTTTACTACGATATAATTTAACGTACCCTGTACCTCAGCCAAAGAAACGCGTGGCCGGATCTGCTAGTTATAATATATGTATATAATTACACCCAGACACAGAACAATTTGCCCTGGGTGGGAATCGAACTCACAATCTCTAGGTCGACGGGGTCAGGATCACCTCCACTACATTTTTAATATGAATTTTTATGATCAAGAACATGTGCATTCCTACATACATCGTTCTATTTGGTTACCGACGTCTACAAAACTAGTGATTGGACTAGCGTCCTGACAGGTTTTATCCAGTGGCAGTGGTTTTCACATGCAATAAGATGTCATTTATTCTCATTTGTTCTGATGATCCTACACTGGCTTAGCACTAAAGGTTTAGTTCATTATAAAGTTTTTTATGGTGGGCATAAGCGGACATGTCATAAATACCAAAACAAATAAGATTTTCCGTTTATGAAAAAAAGTAATAAAATAAGACCATGTAAGTTATTAATAAAAAAACTTTATTTCGAAGTTATGGTTATTATCTATTAACATTAGTTACATTTAGGCCAGTGATTATGCAATTCCATATTAGGTAATTAAAACATTTTTACAAAGATGATATGCCTACGCTAAGTCTAAGGGAGTGTTACATCTACAACACCTCGCCTCATTGGCAGATGTTAACAGATAATCTACCAAAAGATCAAAACCTTTTTAAATTACGTCTAAACGAGTAGAAAATAAACTAAATAAAAATAAAACTCGTATAAAAGTTAAAATAAAATAAATGCATTCTATAAATCCCTCTATTTAAATATGAAATTCAACAAATGAGATTAGTGACCCTTATTTAGTGTCGAAATATTAAATGTTAAAGTTAATTTATACTTGTATCATTTACCACGAGTGCCGTATGATTACTATTTCTATACCGCGAAATATAGATATATAATCATTAATCTCCATACGTTCATGTAATGCCTACACTGTACAATTCTTACAGAATTTCTCATCAACATTCAAGGCACTATTCAATTTGGTATATTGCTGATACGTTTCCTCACTCCTAATTCACAATATCAATGGGATAACATAGTACAAGTGAAAGATTATTATTCAAAATCTTAAGATAAATTGACGTACAACATTTCTATCATAAAAATGTCCGCCAGGTAGGTGTAATAGTTGTCGCGTCCTCCAGCAGTTCCATTATGATTGACATGTTCTACCTTGGGAATCTATCCACTTTACAATAGGTATCTATAGAATATTACTATTACAAAAATATCTATAATCTATTCTAAATTATTCAAACGAAACTGTTACTGGGATAGGCTAAGGATTTAATTAACAACATATACCCTTCCAATGGACGTTGAAATTTACGTGCAAAATGGCTTTAGGTTCTATAATTTTGACAACACTACCTATAATTTAGTCAAATAACGGAATAGTAAAGTGAAATAAATGCATTTTTTGTCTCTTCAATACCGTCGGTTCATAAGAAGTGCTAGTGCACTGTACTCAGGTATAATAATCTCGACAACGTAAAATAAATAGTCATTTGCTGCGACGAGTTAGTTTAACTGAGTTGTAATCGTTTGAAACGACGGTTGTGAAGGGTAATATCTGCGCATGCCAGTGTTTTGCAGCGACTGTTTTAGCTGGTCTCTCGCTGCTTGGTTGATGTGTGTAGGTGGGTCGAAGTAGCGTAGTATCTACCAGAGCCCGGAGGAGTAGCCACCGGGCGGCACGCGGCTGTTGTGGTGGATCATGAGGCTTGCACCATTTACTGATGTCACCGTGTTGATTTGGCCGTTCATTGATTTGTAGCCGTCACCGGTGATTGGGTTACCTTCTGAAAACATCATACATATCTAGTTAATATTTTACACTCAATGTATCCTCAATGCGGATCTAAAAGGTCTTCTAAATGGCGATACTTAATAATGAATCTCATCTAGGAACCTGATTCAAAGTTATCATGCAAGAAATTGAGAACTCAGAACTACAGTCATATGAGACGTTACGGAAAAATATTAATTAAAAATTCTTTAAATACAGATGTACATAAAAAAGCTATAGTCAAAACGCGAGTCTACCTACATCATAGTATAAGCTCCTAAAAAACTACCTACATAATTTTCAAATGAACAACGTAAAAGTAGAAATAAGAGATGTGCAGAAGAAAGAGCTATGTTTAATAAGGTCCATAGACGTAAATCACAGTAAAATACAAATAGATACATTTTATTACAATACAACATCAATACAACAAATTACTATAGAAAACAAGCAGGGGTCAATTTCCATATAAAAATCTTTGAGCAATTAAAACGTATTACAAAAATCCTTACGATACCATAACAGATACACCTCCAAACAAGGTAGTAAGATCGATATTAGGAAAATGTAAAATTTTACTAATTTTCATTATTTACTGAATTTACGTAAGTGTTAGTGTTTCATTAAAAAAATATTTAATTATATAAATAAACACAAAGTCTAAAAGTCAACGTCACTGTCAACATCCTGCAATACTATTTTCTATATACTTTTTACGTTTTTTTTTTTAAACCAATAAGTGTAAGCATGATACTCCAATTGCTCAGATTCGTGCTACTTACACGTACTACTTACATAAATTTTTAACGTTTTGTAGTTTTATCTCGTTATTTCTATTGTTAAATTAGTTTTATGAAAATTGTCCCCCTTACGATACAATATAAAGCTATATCCAAGTTTTTAGACGTCTAACAGCTGCTTCGCTATTTAAATGCTTAAGCTACACCCTATTAGCAAACAATAAAACGAAATGGGTGCTCAATTTATAAACAAATACGAAGGAATCGTATTGCCTATTTTTTATATCTATAGGTATGGCAAATTAGGAAAGCTAGCCCAATGAAATTTACTCAGATAAACGGTCCTAGTACGACCCATTACATCGCACTTTGATGAATAATAATATTAATATTAATTTCCCACAGATGCACGCGAGATTGTTAAGACAGGCAAAAAAATATCTGTTTTCGCGTAGTGCAAATGGTTTTTAGGATCGCCACGTCGTCAAAGTGGTCAGAAAATATATTGCATTACTTAGTTTCAAAACTCAATTGTACTTTATACTTTATTTTAATCTGTTTTAAATGCCGTTTGTAAACTAAAACCAAGTTACTCAAAAAGGTCAACAGTTCGTGTTTATAGATCTTCACAAGAAAACTTCACTGGGTGAATTTTGGTGCAGTCTTAAGAGCATTCCTTCAGTTTAAACTGAGCACCCACCCATCTCTCTTCGGCGAACATAGTCTACAAAGTACGTCTTAGGTTTGAAGTCTTCTGCGTGCCGATTACGGTCATAAAGGTAGCCAGGAACGTGTTTGTGAAATATGGGAGGGAAACCGGTTAGTGTGTTAGGACCAGGCGCTAAAGGTGTCGGTATTGGCATCACGTCAGGAATAGGTCCATCCCGCTCGTATTTAAAAAGAGTAGGCGGAGGATCTGTATGAGCTATCAGAAATGGATCAATTGGGCCTCCCAAAGCAGGTACTGGATTGTACTTATAGTCTGGCATGGGTTTTTCCCCAAGAGCAGAGTGCATTCCTACAAACGCATATGGGGGCAAAGGATGGTATGTATTCTTTGGCTCTTTCGGTTCCAAATAATGTTGAGCTGGAAACGGTAGCCAGTGTTTATTCAAAACTAATTGTGGGGAGAACGAATCAGGATCTATAATGGGGTGAGATTTTTCTGGGTCATCGGTTTGTAAACCAAGAAGAGTGTACGGTGTCTGTCTGATGCTTGTACTGGGCTTGGTAGCAGATTCTACGTAGTAGTCTGCTGGTTTGGGAGGCCAGTCTTTTGTGATATATCTGTGAGTGGGTTGCGGTTCCAGGAGTTTATAGTAAGGATCGTCAGGGTATTCATCGGCACCTCGCAGGCTGGCAGCAGGGTGGCGGCGGCGAGGCAGCGACAGGGCCACTCCATCACCTGTCACCGGATTCCTCTTCGGTGGAGTGTACGAGGCTGACCAGTTACAGAAATAACGGTTTTTATTCGAACTACAATACTATACGGGGCCTAAACATCCTTTCTCATTTAATGCCCCAAACGTATGACCTAATTTGTAAGCTCAACTTACACAAATTATGTAGGTGTTGTTCCATACTGCATGGACAAAGTTCATAAGGTAACTATGTATAAGAAAATACGATATTATTAATATTATTCAATTACTAACTAGGCTTAACAAAATTACATATGTATAATAGAAACCTGTTGTGTTAAATAATATTAATTACCATTTATGGGATTATTCGAAATAGTTTATAAAATTTTAAACTACATATTGAAAACCCGCAATTATGTGATACCTATTGAGATTTTTTTATCATGATCACAATTAATATAGACCATAGATGATAAAAATAATTTAATTAAGGTAAGTTAATATGTAGGACTGGCAAAATTAAGCCGATATAAAACTTGTCCTTTTTTCCTCAATAAATGTACATCTAAATTGAAGACCAATCAGTTGTGTTCGATTGGCCTTCAATTTAGATGATTATTGTTTTCGATAAATTTACTTATTAATTTCCCATAAAACGACTCAAATATTGTTTTATATTTATGTAGTGTTTGGTGTGTTAATGATTATTACAATGACTTATTGTTGTTAATAAATTTGCACACATTAAAAAAAAAAGAGTTCACAAGTGACCAAATATATTATTGCTACATAAATAGGTTATTATAAAGCGTTTCATCCTAGAGTGCATGTGTGCTAAATGTTTGGAATTGAGTACGGTTACGGCACGATATATTCTTTTATGACTTTCCAGTCCGAATGAATCTGACAGCTCTGCAATTATTTTTTAATAAATGTACATAGGCAAACATTTTTCAATTAACGACCGTAAAATTCTTTAGAGTAACGGTCATGATATTCAAATTCTAAGTGAAAATTAGAGAATAATTATGGACGAATAGACAATTTATTACTTTTTTGCTTGATAAATTAGAATAACGAGTCGTACGCAGTTATTATTGTCATTACATCCCTGGCTTGCTTAGATATAATGATTGTAGTTTTTTTATGAAAACAATTTAAAAAAAAAATCTTATAATATTGTACCTATTTCTGGCACAAGTAATGTTTTGACCGTATATTAATGTCAGTTGAATTTATTATTGACTACATACAAGGTCACAGGACTGTTTTTAACCATTTATAGATATTCTACTTATGGCGCAGATGTGCATTTAATATTAGAAATTAGGTATCTTTTTTGGAATATACATAGCGTTACCTCAGTTACGAAATTGGACAAATGGTCCTAGAACATTTTAATTTCCATTTCACATCCAAACGCATGTATTTGCTACCACACCGTCTCGATTCCCTGAGAGTGAGTTAGTCGTGCTCTCTCGTGCCTACATCCGAATCGACTCACAGTGTCCAGCGAGGGCCGGCTCACCTCGGCTGGGGGTAGAAGTGGCGCTCCCGTTGGCCATCTTGGATGGTGAGTTTGTTGGAGAACCACCGTTCATCTCGCTATCGCCGAAGTGAATGTTGCTGCGAATCGTATCAGTTACCATTGGAGAGACGTGGTTGTTTGCGGCCTGAAACACGTTAGTGATACACGTGAGTTAAATAAATTATCCTTTAATTCTTTGTCACTAATGCCATAATTCTCTATGTACCCGTATGTACCTAACCAATGTAAGCTATCGCACTTCTTTTTCAGCACTTTCCACTATTTCTCAAACTAAGTGCTATGGATTCACATCGATAGAGTGCGATGTGCAAACACTAACACAATGTAAATGTTAAACCCTGTCAAGTTAAAAATAATATATTCTACGTACTCGTACTTGTCCGAAAAGCCTGGAGTGAGTGTCGCGAGGGCGTGTGGGTGTGTCACGCACAACACGGGGTCTAGATGCACCATTCTTCACTGGGCTTCCATCAACTTGGTCTGCGTTAAAGATCTCGCCAATGCAGCTCTTAGGGGCGTTGGGCACCCTGTTCACAACAAGACATTGTTGTTATTTTTTGTAAAAAAGTTGAAAACAGGGCATTTAAAAAATAAGGGATGAAATTTCAGTCAAAACCTTAGTAGACAGCATTCTAAATATTCACTACCTTATGATAACTTATACTAAATAACGTTTATAACACTTTGATTTTTTTGTAGATTGTGACATTATTTCATAGATAATTACCGATATTTTTTAAAGATAGTTATTAGACAAAAAGTAACTTTATTACATTACGCGAACCGCTCATTTATGAAAAATAATTATTGACTTTCTTTAACACTAAAATTAAAATAATAATAATACGTACTTATTAACGACACGTCAATATTATTAATCCATAGTATCTTGTTACCAAACCATCCTTTATCCCCCATTATTCGAAATTCAATACACGAATGCATTAATAATAACATAAATAATAGTCAAACTGGACATATAGACCTGTGGCTACCTGATTAGGGGAGCTGTTTCCGTTGTAAAGGGGCCCGCAGTAATTTCCTGATCAAAACGTAATAGGCGTACCGTGGATGATAGCATGTGTCTGTGTTTACTTTAATAATATAAATGTATTTGTAAATTAATGTTAATTAACTAGACTGTTTGGGCATGGTGTATTGTAAAAATAATAAAAACTATCAAAAAGTTAACAATAATATGTAAGATGTTTTATGATTATGAAAAAAATAACGATGAAAGAACAAACACGACCGCGTTATCTGACTCTGAATAGTTTCATGTTTATAAGGGTAAAAAGTTAATAAACTCTTTACTAATTAAATTAAATTGAGTACTACTTAAAAAATAGACTTTTGAGAACAACGTTTCTGAGGTGCCTGAGTTGTAACGGACCGTAATAGAACAGAAACCTAAAAGATCAAAGCGAGTGGAACCGTAATTTTAGTAGAGTAATAAATACGAATTCAAATCTTGGGTAATCGAGCAAACCTTTTTGTTCACCTAATATAAATTTACGAGTTTTTATCTGAGAACCGCAATCCGATATAGAAAACTTTTACTTTCTTTAAATAATCGCCTTTTTATAGAACTACTTTATTTTCAACTTTATTATAGCTGTATTTTTTATAAATAACATTACCCAATCTACCTCAATCGTTAAGACATTTAATTTTAATTATTTAAGTGTCATGTTCAGAATTTATGTTATTGCAAGCCTAAGGAGAAATTCGGTTGTTTATTTAATCTGGATATAATTGATACTTTTTATTTTAATATAGAAATACCTGCATTATTAAACTGCACCAACTGGAGTTCTGATTAAAGTAATTATTCCAATCACATAACATAAAGTGTATTGGATGTCTTCAAGAACAACAAGGTATTTAAACAAAAAAGTCTAATCTATTAGTATCACCGAGAAAACAAAATCTAAATGCAATAAGCAAGAAGGAGAGTGAAGGCACGCCCTTAACTTTCCTTCTTAATAATATAGGATTCCCATCCCGTCCCATATGATGTAACTATAGGGTAAACAGCCGACGAGACATTAAGTTACACTATAACAACCACTAGGCTGCCACCCATCATTTTACTAACATTCAGAGACCAAACATTAATACATACTACACTATCCTAAACACAGACCTCACTCAACGTAGACTATGTACTATTCAGGGTTGCCAAAAGTACAAAAATCTATAAACTTTACGTTTTCAGACTTTTCTAATAGTTAAGCTTTCGCAATAAACTTGTGAATAGATACACTGAAATACAGAGAAAAAATGTAAAGTCTTTTGAGATGACGAGTAGCAATCGGTAGAACAAAAGAGGCAAACGGCGCCTAGATCATTAAGAGAGGTACAAACATACCTACTTAGCAATAAACTGTTGTTTTTGAGAAGATCAGTCGAAACATAAAGAAATACATATTACGTAGATCGATGTAATTATATCGAAATATCGAATAAACAAAAAAGTATTTCAAGGTGTTAAATAATTATTTACCTATCCAATATGTATAAAAGTCTGCAAAGTTTAAAAACAAAAATCAAATAGAGCAATGCATCTTTCATCAAGGCTTATATGTTAGACTTCTTCAATATGTAATGATACTTTTTCACACCAGGTTTGCCGATTAAATGTTCAGGTAAATGAATGGAATTATGCACAATTGATAACCCTGCATGGTCGCTAGCTAGCTAGCGTCAAGGCACCACCTAACAATAACAAATAATTACTCGTCTTTGTCGGCGCCACATATGCCTTTATATCTAGTTCTTGTTGTATATTCAAGTAGAGAAAACATATTTTAAGGTTATTGCTTGTGTCGGAAGAGGCTTTACATTTAATAATGGTTGCATGTCGTTCTATTGCATCTATTCAATCGCAAGAAACTTGAACGGGAATATAGAATGTTCACTATGATTGGCGATTTCTTTCACGATTAATTTCAAAATTCATCAATTAATTTGTGTACAGTTTTCAAGCACCTCTCTTGCGTGGTCCTCTGCTTAAGCTAATTAATTTTATATAGTGTTAGCAGATTGCTTAATGTAAATATTTACGTTTAATACCAATTACATCTAATTTACGGTCAGTCAAATGAAACTATTGTTGAAATTAATTGTTTCAAAACTCATAATAAATTCGATATATTTTATTTAGTCTAACTCCGCTAAGTATTTCAAGAAGGCATTCCCCAGGCAGGAGAAAAGTCTTTTTATATAATTTCGATAACTGCGAAAAATCCTTGTGAACACAACTTCAAAACGGTTGAATAGCATGTACATACATAGTGCATTAATAATTTATAGCTGAAGGCGAAACACAAGTCGAAGCGCGTGCCGCCCGCGGGCTTAAGCAAATTGCGTACATTAGGCATCATCACTACCTATGTGATCGATACACCCTACCAACTGATAACTCTCTGATTGAATATAGCCTGCATTAACAGACACATGGGACGTGACATAGACATATACATACATCTATGTATGTAGATTAGGTAATTAGTTAAAATTATAAATTATATGGAATAACATACGTAGCCTATATAACCAAGTATGCAAACTTTTTGCTGAAAATAACTAAATCCCACTTATTTTAAGGGGCAAGGCAACCTATTACCGTCATCAAGGCTCTGTAGAACTGTATATATACCGTCGTACAATTGCATTTTCTCTGTTTCCGTCTATATAAATATAATAGATATCTCAAGTACAATTGACTACATACCTATGGCATTCTACACAATCATTTTTAAATTACTGTGTTCATAAACAACAGTCCTATGCGATATAACAGTACAAAAATACCTGTTTATAATTATAAATATTTAAACAAACCAAGCATCTCTATAATTAGCCGGTAAGAAAGTGTGTGAGAGTAAATTGTTTAATTGTGATATACCTACATACGTGGCTTGTTCGACACCGCTTGCACAGCACGCAACTACAAGAAAGATGGACGACGGCGTGCTTTTTCTTAAATAAACAATTATTACGGAGAATGTGGTGAAAACTATCACCGAATAGTAATGATTAATTGTATTGTATTTCACTTGATGTCTGCTAGAATCCTGGCCTGGCTTAATCGGTGGAAACCATGGCCTCACAGAAAACTGTTGAAAAGTAACGCTTAAGTTGCATTTCCCCGAAATCAGTAAGGTTTCCGGAGGCCCAAGTCTCGCTTTCCTATTTCCGCTCCCCACATCTTCCCTTTTCTCATCCCCCTCTAATTTATCCCCTCCCTGCCTTCCCATACCCCTTATTATCCTCAAAGGCGGACAGCGCATTTACGACTCATGAGTTGCAGGTGTCAATGGACGGTGGTTGTCACTTGACTTACTTACTCAGGGGACTCATCTGGTCTTCTACCCCATATTAAAAAAACAAAAAGAATATGGCTAATTAATAATGAACCTAAGTAGTAAGCTGACAGATGTTCGAGATGCTAAGATAACGTCGCGTCGCTAAATAAACGAACCATTCTGAATTCAACAGGGTGCAAAATATCAAACGCAGTTGGCTGTTTAATGACTTTATGCCTCTGCATTGGTTTTGCTCTGTAAACGGCAGAGTTGTGAGCTGAGTGATATCTGTGGTAACGAGAGACTAAGGAAACTTCATCAATGGAAGAACATGGAAGAAATCGCTATACGTGTTCAATTAAAAGGTAATACGTTATATTGTTTAACAACAATTGTGCACTTTCATATCAATTTAAATGGGCTTCAACAACAAAGCATTAAATGGATTACCATTACGGTAAGAGCTAAATAATTAGTACCACATCTATGGTACTATTTTCTTAATAATAGTAGATTAGCCTTTTGGTTTTCGGTGGAGTGGAATAGTGCTACCCCATATTTTCCATAGGGTGTTCGTATAAGGCGACTAAAGGATCGGACTGGTATTTATCAGACATAATTATAAACAGTTACACTCATCCAGTGCCCGGATGACGGCGAGAGGCTTACTTACCCAAGTGGGACTAAATTAAGAATAATATTAAAAATGCGAAAGAAGGTTATTTGTTTATGTCGCTGGCACGTTTTGACTACTGCACCGTGCATTATGAATGTTGCCAGTGACACAAAAAGTTGTAGGGTATGTTTATATATTTGCCAAGAAAAAAGTACTATTCCCGAGTAACTTTCATGTGAGTACAGTCGCGGGCGAAAGCTATCCTTAAAATTAAAAGTATTATATCCGTTATACGAATTGTAACATTATGGATGTAATTAAACGATAGGTTATGGTTAATGACGGTCACTGATGTCCTATATAAAATAATAGTTCATTTAATACTTATCTTTACAAGGAAAGGTAATTCTAGGTTACAGAGTGTGACACCCTTTATCGGAGTCATTTGCATGGGTAATTTATGAGACCAAAGCCCCAATAAAGCTAGAATGTTAAGTTAATATTGATTTTTTGGTGCACGCACTTGTTTGAAGTCTTAATTCTAACTAGAATCGTTTGTACTAGCAAGATTTTATAAAAACCTTGATTCGTGAAACATCTCCATAACTCGATGACAGGTACCTGCCTATTTTAAAATTATTGTTTTTTTTACTCTTTCCATTTTACGTATAACGTTTTATTTATAAAAAGGTAAATCCAATTAAATGACAATTTAAAGTAATTTTAATTATTATATTACAGTTTATGTAGTCTATACAGTGTCATCTGAGTCGCATATTTCTGTTGATCTTTGAAGATAACATGCGCAATCCGTAAAAGATGTGGACAAGTCTAGATAGGCGTTAACATGTTTGCACAACAACCGTTTGAATGTATCAAATGTGTTAACAGTGGATTTACGGTTTCTCGTTATCAGTTCCGCACACTGGTTTCATGTAAGCAATGTTAGAATGTGCGTTCGTTCCATTCGTTGTGCGTGTCACGTCGACAGTAGGTGATTTCGTATTCAACTTCATATTTTATTACTACTCTCTCTCTTGAATTACATGACCCTGCGACCGTAAAATGTTGGTGAATATCGTGTACTATCTAATAAATAATCATCCATACCATCTAATGAACAAACGCTCTTATTATTTAAATACTAAAGAGAAAGACTTTTTCATGAAATCATCAAGAAATCTTACAATCGATAGAGAATATTATAAAAGTCGATTCGAACTCTTAATCGTCTTGAAAGAGGGGCTTAACGAGATTAAATAAAATCGCATGGGAAAGTTATTTTGTGGGACTGTTATCTATTAGTCAATATACTTCTATACGTACAGTTATAGAGTGCCCTGGTGACGGCAACAGGCTAGCGCCCTGTTACGTAAGTGAGTAAAATGATGTTTGGCTAAATGTGGATGTTTATGCGATAGGGGGCAAACGAGAAGACGGGTACCTGATGGTAAGTGACTACCGCCGCCCATGGACACCCGCAACTCAAGAGTCACAAGTGCGTTGCCGGCCTTTTAGGTAGGAGTACGCTCTTTTCTTGAGGTTTGAAGGTCGTATCGGATAGAAAATACGGCAGGCGACAATTTGTTCCATAAGCTGGTTGTGCGAGACAAAAAGCTTCTCGAGAAGCGCACAGTGGTGGAGTGCCAATCGTCTAGGTGATGGGGATGGATATTTTGACGCGTAGGACGATGGCGGAAACCTGCAGCCGGTATAAGTCCGAACAATTCCTCTGAACACTCTCCATGATACAAGCGGTAGAGGATGCTGAGTGAGCTACATCTCTACGCAACGCTAAGGTGTCAAGTCGATCAGAAATATCTTGGCAGTCGATGATGCGAGTCGCTCTCCGTTGAATGCGGTCAAGAGGGAGAAGCTGGTACTGGTGTATGCATGTCTTATTCAAAAATAGTAGTGTAGTCCACCCGGGGTTTTCGTCAGGTGATTACAATTCCGGCATTCCGCAGCTGTTCCTTATCTGTTTAAGTAAATAGGTTACGACCTGCATCTTTTAAATAAAGTAACTTAACGTTCTGAATTCTGAGGCGTGCACGACATGATCGGGCGAACTCCAGCTGTAGTCTTCTTAAGATCTGTACACGGTCGGTACAATCGCAAGATCGCAGTAATTTAACTTAGTGTCGCACGGTCCAACTCTTTCCTTAAGGAAATCCATTTTACGACTATTTTAATTTCAGAAGTAGCAAAATTTAATTGTAGAATATTTTCTCATGTAATAGTTGATATTAGGTTAAAGTAATACTCTATTGTTTTCATCGTTCATAAACAAATATGCATTGACAAGCTGACAACGCTGTAAAATCTTTTTTAGCACTGTCAATGATACTTCTATGTTCAAACGCAATGAATGTTTTCTATATCCGATATAATATATATTTGTTACTTTATAGACGCCTTGTAAGGTATGCAGTTTAACTTTTTACAATGTGTGGGTTCCGGGATCAAAATTAAAATTAATATTAGAAACAACATCCTGCGGAAACTATCTCATTACATTCGTGAAATCAAAGAAACTCTCAGCACATAACCACAACTAGACATTTTATAATTGGCTTGTTTCTCTTACCTTTCGATTGTAAGAGCTCTGTCTACTTAACGCCTCGTCTCATATGATTAAAAAATAAATTGGATGAAATTACACATTCTCTGTAGCAAGCTCAAATTACACATACTTAGATGTTCTTTCACCTCTTTCCATTTCATACTATTTTACCCTACAACTATAAGTGTACAACTCAATAATTACACATCACGTTGATTTTCTATACGAAACATATTTCCGTGGCTCTATCGTGGCTTGGTCATTTCAATGGTCATTAACTAGTAGTTTCGTGACAGTAATAAATCTCAGTCCGTTCCAATTTTAGTCGTAGTTGTTATTTAACATATATTTTTTTGACTGTTATTGTTCTAACATCACTTTCTATTCTACAAAAGGAACGAAAACAATGGAACAATTTAAACCTAATAGGGATAATACTACTTTTGGACACATGAATGGTTTCTATACAAGTATTAGTGAGATTCAAAGTCACATAGACCGTTCTCCATACATTAACCAGGTCCTGAATAAAAACGTGTGCTTCTTCGTTCGGGCATATGGTTGAGTATTTTTCTTATTTTGCACCTGTCTTGTATCAAACCCTACATTTGCCAACACATAAGAAAAAACATCTCTATTTTGAATGGAATAGTATTGAAAATTGTCAAGATCACAACGCCTGCCTGTTGAAAAACGTAAGTATCTCACGTACCTTAGGCGCCTCGAACACCATTGTTGCCGATATCATGCATTTGTTAATTAAAACCTGTACCTCGAGGCTAGGATCAAAATCAACAAGAAAGGAAAACCAACAATGTTGCTATGAATCAGATTGTGACTTACATTTACATATAATGGGAATTAGAATATGAGATGTACTTGATAATTTAGTATGATAGGGAGAAATGCTATGGTGTATTTAGAATTAAACGCCCTCGACTCGCTTGATGTTTGTATCTTGATCAATTGATAAGTATTATGATTACAATCTCTTTTTTCAAAAACTAGAAGCAGCACATGTAATATTATTTTATAAAATTTAAGAATTAATTACGATCCCTAACAATTCGGTTTATATCGAATAATCGGACTTTAAAAAAGTAGACAACCTACTTCAATGCGTCTATAAAAAAAATTAAGACTTGTATGGTTTTCTCATGGATGCTATTGTCAGAACTGGGCCAAATTAAAATGGGACCACACGGGAAGCAACAGCTTTCAAATAAAAAAAAAACGTCGATATCGGTTCACACAGTCGAAAGTTCTGAGGTAACAAACATAAAAAATATAATTGGTAAGAAATTAGGTAGTAGGCAAATAGAGTTTGCAAACTTCTCCGACGCCATGTTATGAGTCTTCTTGAAAACGAAGTTGGAAAAAAGGAAGGACCTGAAGCCTGTAAGCATTATAATATGAATATAGAGTAAAGATATTTAAAGCAGATTACTGATTGGTACTCAATTCTGTGCATGAAATAAATTTGAATTTAGTACAGGTAGGGTACATACATATTCGTACATATGTCCAGGACTGAATTCAATGATTCAACTGTTTTTTAAATTTGTCATTAATTGTATTTAGTCATTAAAAGAAGAATTAATTATTACTATCCTAAGTATAAGATATTCTTCAAGGATTGTGTACAGCTACGCACCATTAAGGACCGAAAGAAATAACTAACTAGAAATAAAGTGCAAAATCTTCTCAAATTCGGTAAGTACATTATACAGACAGAAAGATTACACAAACAGAAACATTATGCACCAGGATGCAATCATCTACCGGGAGATTAGATTAGACAAGATATCTTCCGACATGAATACATTAAAAGGATGGGCTTAAACTAGAGGTAAGAGCTCTCATAACATTGCCAATTGATCTAATAGTTCATTTAAGTTCTAGTCTTTGAGTGTATCTAATTTGCATAAGTAGGATATAATAAAGTCAACAACGATACTGAGATGTAGTTTGACTAAAGACCGAAATGTTAAGTTAGAATGCCGTTCACACACAAACATTACTCCAATAGGTACACAGTTGAACAGTAAGTAGCGTAAGGAAAGATATATTGGATGACCTTCTCTGTAAATATTATATAAAAAATTGTGATTTCTAATACACAATGAGCTTATTTTCTTCTTCTTATTCTTTAATACTAATGCTTCATACAACTTGTGTCCAGTGCTAAGTGTCAAACGCTCGGGGTGACTATAGCTATTTTACACGACACATTAATTAATTTGCTTTCACTTCAAAATTATTTATAACTGCTATTCGTGCAAAAATGCTTTTATGTAATAATGTGGAATAGTAATAAAATAAAAATGTGACTTCCATATTAAAAATTACTAAAAATGCTTCAAATTAATAAAATAAATATTATTAGCATAATTTGAAGGCGATACTTAAAAACTTAACTTAAATTTAATTAAAATAATAAGTAACTTTACACTTATGAAGGATGCATCATCCTAACACTTTGATTACAAGAAAGCTAAAATAAGATGACATTTATATTATATAAGAAAATTTGTTTTATTTTCGAACAATTTTACAATATTTCATAAAATGCTAAAAACACTCATGGCTTTTTGCATTTATTTGGAGATTTCAATTTTTTAAAAAGCTTCAGAATTACAGTATTAAAGAGATTTTCGATTCCCCAGGCTAAGAAAAAAAAACGAGTACGTCCTTGAGATTTGAGTAGTCTGATGGTACAACGACACATAGTGTCGTGACAGTAATATTCACTTTCCATATGCCTCTCAGCCCACGGAAATTTTATAAGCGAATGTTTCAATGACGGCTTGTTTAACGATATTCTTGTTGAGATGCAATACGAGTACACAAATGTGATCACCATACGTTGTGTGTAAAAAAATCGACACATTGAAGACCGTGTCATTAGGGCAGAAATATTATATGAGTCATCTGGAATTCTAATGAGAAGAATAAGGAGGAGTAGGAGGAAAACTGTCCGAACAAGTGGTAAGATTTTTATCCATATCATGTCCAAAGATTTTACCCTTAAATCACAAGGACAGTAAAATTTTGCAACCTGGAATAAGCCAAAGCGACTGAATCCGTAACATTAGTTCAAAACCAATTCAGACCTTATTTTTCATGCTTTAAATAGGTTAACTAGAAAACAATTGAAAGTAATTGCTTAAAACATACTCCACTTACTTCAATTACTTTACATACATAAGTTACTTACAAAAATAAGTCCTTCGATCGTCAGGGCAAACGCACTTTTACAACTTGTTTTATTTCATGGCTAGTTAGAATGGTCAATCACCCCGACAAATTTCAACCCCTTTACGAGGGGCTCATGGTATAAGGGCCTTGGCAACGATGGTCTAAGCCATTTATTATACATATGTATTTAGTTCAAAAAAAGATTTATAATGAACTTATTAGGTACTTAATGTTTTACATTACATTATATATCAAAGTATCGACAAATGATTGATTGATAGTAGTATAGATAGTATAGTGGTAAGCAAGGTTTTCGTGAGCTTTGAAAAGCCTTTCGAAGACCCAATCTCCAGCAATGGAATTTTGGTGATGACAATTATATTTACCTAAATATATTACTTCTAAGTATGTCGCGAATTACTTTTTCGTTTACAGTAACAATTCCATATAATAAACAATTTAAGGGAATTGAATTTATTTATTATCAATATCTAGGTTACTTTCTATTAAACAGCAAAATTACTACCGTACCATCACGATTCATATTAGCCTTTTGTAGTTCCACAACCCCCTTGTCAGCTTCAACGATATTCAATCGAAACATCTAAACCTAGATATAGTTCAAACACGAAATGAGGTTATTGAACTTCGCACTGCCGTCTGCGAGGCGTCTACAACCCCACCTTGACTTTTAAACACACAATATATGTTATTAAAACAATGCAATGTATCCATTGAGTGTTTAGTGCAGTGTAATTTCAATAGCCTTGTAATAGGTAGAGTAATGTATGTTCTTGCTCACGATACGATCTATCATTACGTGGGGTTTCGTGGGCGGCGTTAATGGGAGCAACATTGAATGTTTGTTGTGTATAGTCACTTGGAAAATATTGACGTACGATGCAATAACATTTGAGACATCTATGTAGGTTACACTGCTCTCACTAGTCTCACGAAGTTTTGAAGTTAATGAGTTAATTTTCATGTTCATTGGTTAGTTACTATAATTAAAATTACGTCCTCTTTTTAAACTAATTCAATTTTAATGTTCAGTTCAGCAGTGTCATCGGTTTCCTGGTGTTAGTGTAAGTATAAGCGTTGAGACCATTACAGAAAGTAATACATTCATACATAAGGAATGTTCTAGGATTTTTTTTAACACTATGGTCTGAAATACGCCCTGTTTGACTCATAACATAAAAATAAATATGGGGATAACAACAATATAAAACATGCAAATGGTACTGGGTGAACACAATCACCTGTCTTACTACTATTAAAATTAATGCGAAAGTTGGGATGGAACCTAACACGCAAGAACGGCTGAGGGGATCCGGCACAGGCACAGAGATAGATTATGGTCTGGAATAGCAAATTATATTTTTGTTATCCCAAAAAAATTACGTTTCTAAATTTAAACGCGATAGAAGTTGCTAGAATGGCAATAAATGTGTGCAGCAAGCGCGATGTTGAAATCTTTTGATAAATAATAATTTTGCAATAAAACAATAATGCCTTGGATTATAAATGAACTGAATGTATTCACAAATCATATCAGCTTCAGCGTCTGAAATCTCAAGTCAGACACACATGTCAAGTGTGTCTTTTCTTGACCTACTTTTATCATATAATGCGGTACTGCTCATTAGTCTCTGATATTTTTCTATATTATTATTTTTTCTTGAATAAACACAATTTTGTGTCCGAAGATTAATAAAACATAAATATATCGTCACTTTAAAGGTTCTTTAGAATCGTTATATTAATTATTGTTAACAGTACATAACTGTTCTCGTACAAACATTCCTATCACAATTTCATTACCTCTAAATAGGGACAGCTATTAGATAATACGCTTTAATTTATTTTTACTACTACGAAGGCTAATGGCTTGACCCTCCGAAAGTTTAGTTCAACACTTATTAATATTAGTTATGAAGTTGTGAATCGAAGATTACTTGATACGTCGATGACCCTTTTAACTTTCAACTAATGTAATCTATGCAGTCGAGTGTAAAATCATATTTTGAATGAGATCTTAATGTCTTCATTAATAACTGTTTAAAATTATATGAGTGCTTATTATTTGAAAAAGTGAGGTAAGTGTTTCAGACATTGACGGGGGGTAAATTTCGTTAGTAGATGTACTTATTGTACTAATGCGTGTGGTTCCCTGTGGAGTAGAATGGGGCAACCCTATGTCTGTCCATGGGTGTCGTAATAAGTGACTAAGAGATCGGAGTGTCATTTGTCAGACAGTCTTACACAATCTCGAAGACGGGGACAGAGGGGTATTAAACACATTTTGGCCATTGGAATTTAGTCCCAGTAACGTGATAGTGCCTATTTCTGTCGACCGTAAACTGTGTGACTGTATACTTACTGTCCGATCGATAACAGTCCAATCTCTTAGTCGTTTAAGACAACTCCGGGTAGAGATGGGGCTGTCCTATTCTAATTCCATTCTACCGTGAACGACACGGTAGAGTAAAATAGGGCACATCATTTTATTTTAGTAAAATATTAAAAATAATTCTTATTATATTTGAGGTGTTCATATGTAAAATACATATTTTAATAACGTTTTTTTTTTTATTACGGTTAGTTAATTTCTTTGTAAGGGGGAATAGCAGGTAGGCTTTATATTAATATTGCCATAATGAACTCATGTATTCTTTTAGTTAACACTGCGTTTCTAGTATCGAATGCTGGTTTTATAAAAAAAAAAAAACAAAATAAATATTTTTGTCATTAGTTAAATTTACATTTATTGTCTGTGTAGAGTGTTAGAATTATGTTTCACATTAATAGGAAAGTTCGATGGGCACGTTTCCCGCGGTTCCGCACTGTGCAGCCTTTCATCAATCAATATTCCGCATGGAGGCAAGCTGGCCATCTGCCAACTTATCAAGCTGGTTTAGGGTTCGTGTTCCGTACTTTCTGAAAGCTGCATTATAATACTCACAGCAGTAGGTATTTTAGGAGTGAGAAATATATAATAATAGCCATCATCATTAGACGTAAACTAAGTAGGTACCTATAGCTTGTACTGAGTTGAGTTGAAGTGTACTTGCACTTTAGTTCTCCGAAGCCATTTTTCTTTATTTTGTATACACAAAATATCCATCCAATACAAATAGACACGTTCATGAAAACATAAATTGTATCATAAAAAATATACAAGACGATGTAAGAATAATATATATACATATATAAAACAAGATCTGCAAAGGATCTTAAAATGGATAAATTATAAGATATTGATTTCAATTGTCAATCGACTCATAAGAAATCATAAATGTATACTCCTTCAGTATTACGAAAATAAATATGCAGGTACGTGGATATCACCCATTCATTTAAATCCAGTATGTAAACGTCTTGTAGCCGGTTCAGTTTGTAGTGCAGTAATCGAAGGCCAACCAATAAAGCGATATGTACCAAAAAGGCTGGACGAGTCATTTGAACGGAGTACAACAATTTAAACTAACCTAATTCGTCTTAAATCAATGTTAATAACACATAATTACATTATAGTATTACGAATCGATTTAACGATCGCGTGGGTAGTTGAATAATCACGACGTACGTCAATTGATTTTAACCGATTGCTCACTCGATTGTGACATTAATTGATACTGTTGTTTCATTAAACGCACGTAATTATTTAAAAGTAGCCTCGTCGTATGTCCGATGATCGCTAAAATTAAAGTGACAACCTCTCGCTTGGTGTCAAAAAGATATTTCAATAGAAAGGCTCTTGTTCTAGCATGTCTTGTTTAATTAGGCGATATTTTATCAAACCGCTTCCGCTGACATCTACGACTTGTTTCTAGGTGCTGTGGAAATACATTGATCGAGATAGGTGAGATTTATGACGTACCTCCACAAGAGTTCGAAAGTAACAAAGCGTGATCCAGCTTCTTTCTTATTGGCACTCATTAACCTGAATATATGAGAGAGTCTGAGATTGACAAATTCGAGAACTTTCGGTCTTATTAGAAAACTAGTTTCACACAATTTGAAAAATTTGTATTACAATACCGGTTCTCGATCAAGCTGAATTGTGACATTTCATTTCTTTTCAAAAGATTTTCATTTCAACTTATTTTTTTTTCTTCTTTCATGTTCGTTGTCGTTCGTAGTAATGAGTAATGACTTATAAAGCAACAAAATGTATTTAATTTATAAATACAAGTTATATTATAATTTAATTCTTTATTTAAACATATCAATGCAGGTCTGAATGTTGTTTCATTGTCAATACATATTGTTATATATTATGACTAATTATATATCACATATCAGGGGTTTGTTTTCTGTTATATTCTTTCATAAATCAAGGTCCTGTATTTTCTAATGAGTCCACACTAACTACTTTTTAGGAACTCCCATGTTTGAATCCGTCTTATTACAATTTATTGCGGATCGAATAGCTGCTTATGCAATGTGATGGGAAAGCTCATCAGGTTAGTCGGAATGTTGGCTGACAGTTCTAGAGTACATGCCGGAAGCAGGACAGTTTTTTATTGCCATTTAAAATTTATTTACATTATTTAAAATAAGATCGGCGTTTTAAAAACAAATAAACGGAAGTGCAGTAATTTCACTAACTGTTATAGAGTTACGTACTTCAAAATACAATCTGTAAAATATGATTTTCCAATTTTATTATTGCTGGCATCCAGCAATAAAAAAAGTATTGCTATGAAATTTAAAAGCTTCGGAAATAATTAATTCTTTATCTGCGATAAAATCTTTATCTACGTTATCTATCATAAAATCTTTCTCGCCGAGATAAGACATCAATATCATTAGAAAGATGATTTCATAGCGGGTGGCCGAAGTTATATGAAAATTGTAACTACGGACTTCCTGTCCATGAGCACCTCAGTTAAGGTATATCCGCTGCAGAACTTGCATATATGTATGTATTTCTACGCAAGATTTCCAGAATGAGTCATCGTAGCAAAAGTAATCTATAAAAAATCAGCTTTCGTGGGACACTCATGTACTATACGCTTAGGCCTGTATCCTTGAAGGGTTAGGAACGGGTTTATTAAACAACCGCAATTTATTAATTTAAGCTTAGTCGAAGTAACGTTATAGGGCTTATCCGCCATACTTTAGAAATTAAAGATTGGAAAATTGGGAGTATATTGAAACTCAAAGGTAAGAAACAATGGAAGGGCATGGGTATTGCTTATACGGAGGAATTAAGAAGAATAAGCAGTAGCTCAACGACGTCGGGGTCGCATATCTGTAAATCGTACTGGCTGTAGCCGGGAGGTCCAACCCATATACTCATGAAACTTTCTCTAAATATAAACAATTAGAAAATATAATGTAACAGTATAGTTTAAATGCAGATCATCCTTAAATTATTTTTCCTTTTTCGATACTAGTCCATCTGCATAAACCAACATCTGACTTCTTTGAAAGTTACCTATGTACCAATTTGTAAATATATTAAAATATTACTTGAAAACTACATATAAATTATTGGCATTTTATTACAATGTCTGATTATGCGAGATACTATAAAATATATATTCCAAATAAATATTTCCGCTCCATTTCCTTCGACACGGCTCGGATGATTCCAATTAACATAATATATTAATGAGCTCAATTAATTAACGTACAAACTTCTTCTTACGAGACAAACTGATCACGTTATATTTAGTTACATAATGTAATTTATATTTCTACAAGAGTAAAAGACAAAACAAACAGGAAACGGATTCGAACTAGATTTAATTAATTGTATGACTATATCCAATATTATAAAGCGTATTTCACTTTTTGACGCCTTTTAATACGTGGATGATATGTTAATCAACTTGAGAGGAAAAGGTTTTTTTATGTTTTGTTCAAGTTATTTACTTAATGCTTTTACTTTATACTTTATAAATTTGGAATTCAGACTTATATGATGATAAATGCTACAATATAAATAATTGATTACTTTGTGCCGATCATCATTTATTAAAACTAAGTTTTAATAAATTATGGTCAGCACAAAGTGGGTGTATGAAACGGCTCTGCCTACCCAAAGGTTCAGGTAAATAGGCATGAGTGTATAATAATAATAATAATATATTCTTTATTGTACACCAAACAAATACACAGAAACAGAATAATATAAAAGAACAAGAAATGCACAATGGGCGGCCTTATCGCTAAGAAGCAATATCTTCCAGGCAACCTTAGGATGGACAGGAACGTGATGAAAGACGTGGGTTTTGGTGTAAAAATATAAAGTGGAGCTTCATGGATTGCATAAATATAATGACGTTTGTATATTTAGGTGTATCATACATACATACATATATATATAAATATAAACAAGATATATTTACCTACATACTTAAACATTTACATAGATTACTTAATTATATCTATAATAAATTAAAAATTTATATATGATTGATGTGTATCTAACAGATAATGTTGCATTACCATTTTTTTGAATGATGCTAAAGTTCGCGCTTGTTTAATAGATAGTGGTAGTGCATTCCAAAGGCGTGCGGCTTCAACAGTAAAGGATTTGTTGGCGAACTTTGTAGAATGCACTGGAATTTGAAGTTGCAAATTTTCAGATGATCTCAAGAACCTTGAATGTGTGTCACAGAGGAACCTAAAACGTTCTTTGGGGTAAAAGGGAGTGAGGGGATTGAATAGTATATTATAAAGTAGAGACAGGATGTGAGTATTCCGCCGAAGGCGTATTGGGAGCCACTTGAGCGAATTGCGATATTCTGAAATATGATCATATTTGCGTAAACCAAATATGAACCTTATGCAAAAGTTTTGAAGCCGTTCAAGCTTATTGAGTTGCTCCTCAGTGAGATCGAGATAACTGGCATCAGCATAGTCTAGTATTGGAAGTAAGAGTGACTGTGCAAGCGAAATCTTTGTAGCGATTGGAAGAAAGTTCCGTAGTCTTCGTAAGGACCTAGCTGCGGCAAACAATTTGCGACTAACCTCTTGTAGTTGTGGGCCCCAGGATAAAGTTCTATCAATTAATATACCCAGATTTTTTACACTATCACTAATATACAGCGGCTACCATTGAAAATTGTTTGAGGCAATTGAATAAAATCGATTTGAGAAATCATCCTAGAACTGCCCACCATGATGACCTGAGTTTTAGCAGGGTTCACCTAGAGACCATAGTTAACACTCCATTCACAAATACGTTCCAAATCGCAATTTACAATAGAAAAGGCTTCGTGTTTTCTATTAATTGGCGCGTGAGTATAAATTTGAAAATCATCTGCGTAAAGGTGGTAGGTATATTAGTGTGTGAAAGTATAAAATAATGTTCTTATATATAACAATGAATTGACGGTTGTTAGTCTCACTAAAACGTGAGAACGGTTGGACCGATTTGAATCATTCTTTTTTTGTCGTATTCGCTTCATTACAGGGTTGTTTTAAAAACTAAAAAAAAATACATTTACGCAAGCGAAGCAGCGGGCAAACGCTCGTAATATATATTTATAAAAAAGAGCGTTTTGTTTAATCTACCTTATTACAGGAAAAGAGCTCTGCAAGTAGGCATCCGACATCAACAGTTACACAACTCTGCTGTCACTGCTACTGCTACATTCATTGTCTTTGTAATCACTCCCTTTTTTAACAAGTCATTTCTTTACACTTTGACGGTGATTTTATTCCGTCTCTAATGTACACACGTTTTGTAAGACACACTAAATTGCTACGCTAGGTGCAATTATATAAGTAATAAATTACGATATCTGACGTGCCGTCTCGTCGTAATGTCGGCGTGTCTGTTCGCCACCTTTACCCTCAATCGTGATTAACACGTAGCCTCCACCGTCGTATTTGTTACTCATGTGAACCTTTCAATTTTGGATTTTTGTTTTATATTTTTCCCTTTGTGTGGTCTTAAGTACAATAAATTTCCTGTTTTTTATTACTGTATGTAGTTTGTTAATTTCTGTACACAATGAAATATAATTTGTCCAGATTCCTAGTAAAACCGTGTTTTAGGACATTGGACTATCATTTATGATAGAAGCCTCGTCGTTATAAGACAAAATTAAAATGGCGTTATGAAACAAATAATATGAATAATGCATGTACAAAAAAAACATGCACAAAAAAGCTTTATTACGTCATAGGCAATAAAAAACGATCAAAACGAAAATAACTATGACTTTACATTGACTTTACATACATATATACAAACTTAAAAATGTCTGTTCTATTTAGAATTACGCTGAAATCTTAGCAACTAATTTTATATTAAAACCGCAATCTCATGCAGGTGCTTGCAACGTGGGAACGTATGAGTGTAACGAAGGATTACTTGCAAAATTGCGAGCTACACTCGTAGTTGTACTATGAAAATATCTATATGTTTTGACCTATGACGGGTCCACTGCTCTTGCTAGAAAGTTGAGAACGTGACTATAAAATACTGGAAAATATAGTTTAATATGGAAAGAGTAAGAAATTTATTCTAAAAAATTAGCCAGCATTTCTATTTAATACTTATCATTAACAGATTAATAACTGATCATATAATCATCTATATCTATAATCAGTATTACTCAGCTGTAAAATAGCCTAAGTCATAATAAAACACAGTCCTTTACCAAAAAAATTACACAAACGATAACAACCCACCAGCATAACGGAGTTTACGGATATAACATCTTTCATTTCTCATACACGTATCGCAGTCGAAGCTTATAAAAAGTTACACAAACACGCCAAATATTGCGCGAATTCGCATGGTGGCTTTGTCGCATGACACACTGTCGTCATATTTCAAAGGTGAAATGCCATGATTGACGTTTTTACGGGTGCCACCGAAGAATGACATGAACATGCTATGGTGCTTAATTCGGTTTAGGCCATTTACGTTGTATGCCATTTTAACATGCAAAATTGTTACGTTATTAGTGCATGCGTGTGTGAATGACGGGAGACATCAGACAGAGACTCGAGACGAATGTTTTGAGTAAAATAACAATTCATTTAACAGTAGCTTTTAATTGTACATATCTATCATTAGCTACTAAGTAAAATATTGTACAAGGAAGAGTTCATCTATCTATAAATCTAGTCCATTTAATTGGTTTCGCTTATTTAAATCTAAGTTTTCTCGAACAATCTAACCGCACTTTTTTTAAAGATAGACTAGCCTGTACTCTAAAGTAAAAAAAAAAAAAACAAAAACAATTTTGTTTTAGCTTAACAAATAATAAAAAACCAAGTTCAATAATGCCTGTATATGTATATATATATAACAAGTAAATAAATAAATAAACAAAGATCACGCCTATCAATTTTCAATCAACCCAAACATCAATAATAACTGTGTAGAAATAAAAAAAATACAAACGCAACGAAAGTGCTAAAGCCAATTAATCTCAACAATTGATTTATGGCCATTATGATCAAAGATTTATAGCAATCTAAAAGCAATAAGTAAACCCCTTGCATGGAGTATCGTGGCTAGATGAGTTGGACCTTTAGACCTCTGATATTTACGACTTACAAAGGACCTACTACTGTGCTATCGCAAATTGTACGCCAGAGATACTAATTTACGATGGAGTAATCGCTCCGGGCCCGTCCGGGCATAACAGTCGCAAGACACGTGTTCCACTCCTACGAGATGGCGAAGGTTGATATAGTGATATTATTCTAGATGTGACACTTTCTACTCACTGAATAGATTTCCTCTTTCATCTTAGGCCGTACACATACCTGAAACAGATAAATAAAATTTTGTTGTTAGGAAATTGAACTATCTTCTATAAATTATATATTATGTAAGTCTGTACAAACGATATAATTCATAAAACTCTTCTTCTTCTTCTCTTTTCAAAATACATTCAGAAGCATTGTTTTTGGAAATACAAAGTGGGAAATATGTTATGTTCTTTGGTGGCTATTTTTTCTTTTAAACTCTTGAAGTTTTCTAATTTATATTAGTTAGCTTTTTGTTTTGACAACATACTTCATTAATAAAACGTAAAAGTTGTCTGATTTATGGTTTTTATATAATTTTGATGTATGAGCTACAAAAGCAAATATTAATAAATTATTCCGTCGTTTCTAATACCCATAGTAAAATAGTGGCGGTGAAGACAGATTTTAAAATTTAATGGGAAACTTTATAGTCGTCTGTGATTTATCACTTAATTACAAAGTTTTTTATGGTCTCTTGCATCTGAACGTAATACAAACTCATCACCGAGAATGCATACAGGATTCGACTAGTAATTTCATTAAATCGCCTTTATTATTGAAGTCATGATTGTGCTAAACTTTGACGCTAGGTAATAGTCATTTATTGATTATAACTTTCATTGCATAAAAGGTAAATCGAAACAATGAACTATAAAAACAATATCCTTATAAACTAAAAATATTATGTACTAAGTCAGTATCTCAAAAATGTACAACAGGATAAAACAAACTTTCTCCCATCTACATATCAAGTGCATTCGCAAAATACCAAAACCTCTACCTCTATAGTATTTGCGTGTTATTTGCCGTTTATCTATAAGTAACCATGTGAACGCGTGGGCAATTACAATAAACTCATTGTACACTTTCCGGTCGGTCGGAGGCGGTTAATCATCAGTGATTAGCCAGTGAGCAACATAAGAAACGGTACGGTACACCCGTCACGCTCTGATTGCAAGGAAAAAGCAAAAAAATTGTTATTAAGCCGATGACCGGAGATTTTATAAAACTCCAAGGAAAACGTATTTGATGCTTACAAATTTCAGGTGTTTTGAATTCTGTAGACTTCGCAGGTTATCTATTTGTTCTGAGATACAAATTGTACTAATAAAGCAATAATCTCAAGAAAGATCACTCTATTTCATTTCCAAAATGTATAATGTCAATTTCTCGTTTTGTATATAAAGTAAAAAAGGTAAAAATGTGTTTATTATTTATTTTTAGTGTAAGGATAAAATAATTAATAATCTGTGTCCACCATTGACACGAATCACACAATCACAGCGATTTGGCATGCTTAAAAGCACTTTGAGGAACGGCCGTCCACGTTTTTCTAACAACTCAAAAAGTTGTGTGGTATACACGGCATCCATAGTCAGCAGTGATCTTCTTAATGCCATATCCCATGCTTTCTTAATTGGGTTGTGTGGTCTGGAGATTAAGCAGGCCACAGCACAAAGTTGATGCGAGCTTCAGCAACAATGCGTGTTACGACTAGCCTTGTGTGGACTGGCATTGTCGAGCTTTAGTCGAAACGAACCACCCAAGCGGCTTTGCAAAGGGATGATCAACGTCTGAAACAACCTTCTCTGCATAAATTTAAGAATTGAGGTTGCCCCTGATCCACATGAGATCGGTTCTTCCACCGACCCAGAAACCGGCCCAAACTATTATTGTTCCCTATCGATATGAATGAATTTCCTGACAAAATTTCAAACGTTTTTGACTTCCAGAGGTCCTCCAAACTCGAAGACGTCTTGTATCCGTCCACATACTGAACCGAATTTCATCGAAAAAGTAACCACAACGCGAGCCTTCTTCCTCCATATTTCTGAGTTCGTGAGCCCATAGTACACATACATGATACGAGATCGTCCTACACTTACCTACCTACTCTTCTCGTACGAAATGATGTCATCGCTCCATATCGATGCAAATATTTTTCAGTTCCGATGCCGAAATTGTAATGGTTTTGTAAAACCGCTATTACACACTTTTAGAGGAATTAATTAATTGATAGTTGTTTTTGTATTTTTAATCAAAATTTAAAGAAAATTCTTTATTAAAAAAGTAAAAATTACTAAAAAGAATTAATAATGATCCAAAATGTTAAAATATTAATCCTCAATTGCGGTGATACTTTAAAACTTGACCCCTAGACACTCTTGATGTGTGTATGTTGAAATTAAGGATACCCGTGATAAATGTCCCACTTGGGTACGAAACGTTAGTTGAACTGCAATAAAAATGAACATGACATTTATAACACAGACAGAGATTATCCTGGGTAGTATAAAGCGTGTAATTGGACGCATCCGACGCACGCGCCATCGCGCGACATACATATTTGTAAAATGTCACGACACGGAACCCTGTTGCGAGACCTTGCCAATACACTAATGACGGCATTCCGTTAGGAACATTAACATTTTTTTTACAAAATTGATTTTCTTACGATTTCATACTTTCCTCGACCGTTATCTACTAAGTGATAGTTGAATCTGTAGCCATGTCATGATTGCAAACACCGCTAATTATTTCACACTTTCCCGTTAAAAAATAAAAGCACTGTAATTGATGATCGGTCTCAGCTGCTGTTCGATCCAATCTGTCGAGCATTTGTTCTTTGTGTTTACCTCTTTACTGACAGATACACTATCCGCTTTTTGCCGATACTGAAATGCAAAGCGATTTAATGCGGCATCTCGTTTTTCAAACAATGGGCCCTTGTATCCTCTTCGTAGGTTTCGTTTGTATTTTACAATACACGATAGTGAGACGTGTGTGATTATCTTATCATAGACAGATCTTGACTGCGCAAGTATGTATGGTTCAGATAATTTTACGAAATGTATATAGGGATAAGTTATTAACTTAAACATAGGAATTAAAGTAAGAAGCCACAGGAAGACTTAGTAAATATTAATTGGATATTTTTTTATACTTGACAATGTATTTGATCCATAGACACTTTTGTATTACTGACAGTGCTCCTGGTCTTGGAGTTATAAAAAATTATTAGAAATTCATCGTAAAGAATATTTTGGATAATGTACGTACTTATAAATTGTTTTATAGTTGTTCATAATTTAAAAGGTTAACTTAAAAAGGTTAAGAATTTAAAAGGTTAACTTTTGAAATTGTAGCCAACCAAATTGCCAATTAAGTACTGTGTTCCTGATAAAACTAGACCATTATCACTATTGTGACTACCACTGCCCCTAGAAAGTATAGATTCCTATTAAACACTTACTGTGGTTAATAATAAAATATAAGAGACAAAAACCGAATCGAAGATTTAGTACTTGCTGCGCAATATATAGATATCCGTCTCTGCGTTCCTGTCTGCTTTATCTCTTATTTAACGTTTCGAACAGACACACGTAAGATATTGCCTGTACGACAGTCTGTACATCTGGTTCGTGACATAGTCGACTATAACAGTTAGGGTATTTACTGAGGAAGAGATCGTGATCTGTTTCTTAGCAATTGAAGAGGGATACATTAAAAATAAATTAGGAGCACATGTCGCCATGTCGACAATATATAGCTATAGCATCACATACATAAGGTGCTTGAAGTTTGTCCGTTCTCAACTTACATTTTTCAAATATGATTATGTCAAAAATAATTTAGAATCTGTATGCGTTAAAATGTCTATTTTAAAAGGTTAACAAAAACACACCTTAAAATGAAATAGTCGGCGTCTAAACATAATATATCTCGTTTAAAAATCAACACCTCTGAGACATTTAAACAAACAAAGTCATCAGGTTTATTGTTATGAAGAAAGCACCGTACCTAAGCATTAGTATAAAACTTAAAGAATTATTTTTGAGTAGGATATAGTGGACCGTGTGCTCGGGTGCAAGTTGTGTCTACGTGTTGTGCATATGTCCAGGAGTGGACTGCGATAGGCTGAATGATGGAGACGATGAGTAGGATATTATAATAGGCAGGTGTTATGGTGATAACTTTAGTGTAAATATTGGCCTTGGTTCTCATTTAAAAATACATAAATACTGCGTATAACGCGATTGAATGTATTTAAATAACTATTATTTGAACAGCTGACAAACTTACAAATAGTACGACCTTGGTATTTTCTAAAATTGCAAGCAAGAATATAAAGCACCAGTTTTATCATCATATTACAACATATACATATTTTTATACGCTTTAGATTAATGCCGACTCGAACAGACTAATACAAAACTGTCTCGTCACAAATGAGTCTATTGCAGGGGACCCGGTATACCCTCACGAGGAAGCTCTAAGAATACCTGGAGATCTTAGCTACCCGGTTTGCAGGGTACACCACCGTCGTAAGGGGGGACCTTACCCCCTCCAGATCAGAAAGGCACGCACTTATGTACTACATCATACCGACAATCTACATTAATATTGAGATGAACGATGTAGCGATTATGATGCACAAACAAAAACTATTAGTCATTAAAATATTCTAATATTTGCTACCCATCTACATAAAAACTTAAGACAACATCAAGTAAAAATGAATCAATTACGAACAAATAAAGAAAGCATTTCGGATCGACTTCGGACTAATTAAAACGACTTATTATAGTTTCTCCACTTTATATTTTATTTCGACCTATATACCCACTAGTGCAAGAAAACAAAGTTTCTACAATACAATACACCGCAAACTGTCGGTGTCAGCCGCCTTTAACAACAATGAATACTTTTGCACTTATTTTAAAATGTTTAATGACAGCTGGCCAGTGAAGACTGATTTCTGATGGTTTGTGTGCACGAATAAAATTGAACGTGAGGCTCTGCTGCAAGAACTACAATATAATTTGTTTGATGTTGGTTTATTGCAGTGTCAGAAACAGCTGAGAAATTACGTTTAACAAAAATGCTGTTTGAGGTACGATGGGGTTGACATATTCTTTAGATGAACATCTCTTAATAAATATAGAAAAATAATGTCCAGTCCAGTCGAATGAGAATCTTCAGACCGTCTGCGATATATGACAATAAGTTCATATGGCGGGTAAAACTAGCTTGGATAGAGGACATGAATTTGAATGATAAATAAGGTTAAGATTTTACCTTCAAAAAAATGTTCCAAAAATGGTTGACTGTATAAACTCAAGGTTATCCACGATATTTCTTTTATAGAGATAATTTACTGAAGACATTTCAGAAGATTCGTGACTCCCTTTGCATGAGCATCGGCTCATGAAAATCGGTTAATGCAAAGGGTTGCGCGTTTCGTGTTTTTTTTTTTTATATTTTTGAATCGGCGATCATCGGGGATGGCGCCGTGTAGTGGAATCGACTTACCCGCTCTTCGCGACACGCGTTTTGTCGATACAAGTAACTTGACAATTTTAGGAAAGTAATTTCAAATCTTGCAATATATCAATTGTGTATTCTATTTAAAACTCATATCATTAAAGTAACACGAGCACAATTGAAGTTAGTGAAATAAATATATGTATTTAACTTTACCTATTCTACTTCTTGGTACTTTTTGGTTCTATATAAACAGATGTTCAGAGAACTCCTTATTCTTTGAAAAGCAATACAAAACAAAGAATCAATTGATTATTCAAGATTATTTTTTTACAAACTTTTCAAAATACTACTTATATAAATATTAGGTCCTTACGTATAAAATTGGCATTTTGTCGAACTGAGCGCTTTAAACTTAAATATCTGGCCGTTAGTTACTTAGGAATTCCAAATTTAAAATTACCTTTGTGTATATTATGTTTTTTTTTTTTTTTTTTATGCGTCTGCTCGTTTGCAGGGGGCAACCTGGTGGACGGGTCACCTGATGGTAAGTGACTACCGCCGCCCATGGACACCCGCAATTCAAGAGTCACAAATTGCGTGTCGGTTCGGAAATACGGCAGGCGACAATTTGTTCCATAAGCTGGTTGTGCGAGGCAAAAAGCTTCTGGAGAAGCGCACAGTGGTGGAGTGCCAATCGTCCAGGTGATGGGGATGGATATTTTGTCGCGTAGGACGATGGCGGAAACCAGCAGCCGGTATAAGTCCGAACAATTCCTCTGAACACTCCCCATGATACAAGCGATAGAGGATGCAGAGTGAAGCTACATCTCTACGCAACGCCAAGGTGTCAAGTCGATCAGAAATATCTTGGCAGTCGATGATGCGAGTCGCTCTCCGTTGAATGCGGTCAAGAGGCAGAAGTTGGTACTGGGGTGCACCTGCATAGAGATGAGAACAGTATTCCATGTGCGGCTGAACCTGCGCCTTATAAAGTTACAGGCGGTGGGCCGGAGTAAAATACTGTCTCGATCTGTTTAGCACACCAAGCTTCTTCGAGGCTAATAAGGCCTTACTCTCTAAGTGACCGCGAAACTGGACTTCGCTTGATATATCGACGCCAAGGATTCCGATACTGGCTGATGCAGTTAGGGAAGTGCTCTCAAAATTGAGGTGATACGACCAATGGCATCTTTTTAGCGGTGAACGCGCAAACCTGTGTCTTCGTGGGGTTAAATTGGACTAGGTTAAGTCGACCCCAATCTGAAACTTTTGATAAAGAAGTTTCGATTTCAGACACAAGTTTGGATCGGCTTTCGATGACGTTTACCCGAGAAATGTTAGCGCGGCCGGTGTAAAGGGCATTACTCGTGCTATCGTCTGCATAGCAATGGATGCTGCTAATCTGCAGCATGTCGTTGATATGCAGAAGAAACAGTGTGGGTGATAGCACACAGCCTTGTGGGACACCAGAATTAACAGACTTCGAGTCGGAGCATGCACCGTCAACAACGACCTTGATGCTTCTGTCTGTAAGAAAACTGGTGAGCCAATTGCACAGTTTCTCGGGAAGCCCATAGGAAGGAAGCTTCGCAAGGAGCGCTTTGTGCCAGACCCGATCGAAGGCCTTCGCCACGTCCAAACTAACGGCCAACGCTTCCCCCTTGGTCTCGATCGCCTGTGCCCACCGGTGAGTCAAGTATACGAGAAGATCACCAGCTGAACGACCCTGACGGAAGCCGTATTGTCGATCATTGAGGAGCTGGTGGTCTTCTAAGTACCGGAGGAGCTGGCAATTAACAATGGATTCCATTATCTTGGAGAACAAGGAGGTGATGGCTATGGGTCTGTAGTTGGACGGATCCGAGCGATCTCCTTTTTTAGGGATTGGGTGCACTAGAGCTGTCTTCCATGAGTTCGGGACTACGCCAAGAGAGTAGGAAAGCCGATAAAGGCGCGTTAAAACCGGTGCTAACTCTGGAGCACACGTCTTCAGCACGATATGAGAGATTCTATCGGGCCCACTCGACTTATGAACGTCGAGGGAAAGAAGCGCTTTACGCACTGCCCTTTGTGTAAACCGGACTTCCGGCATGCGGGTCTCGCACTGCGGTATGGTCGGCGGTGCGTTTCCCCCGTCGTCCAGGGTCGAGTTGGACGCAAAGAGTTTGCCCAGAAGATCGGCTTTTTCTTTAGCGTCGTGGGCCAACGAATTATCTCCTATGCGCAGAGGTGGAAGGGATGGCTTACAAAAGTTCCCCTGGACAGCTTTGGCAAGAGACCAGAATGCACGAGTTCCGGAGGGGAGACTCACTAGTCTCTCGCCAATTCTGCCGATGTGAGCCGACTTCGCCCCAGCAATTACTCTTTTGAGGGACCTGGAGGCAAAGTTAAATTGCTTCTTTAATGTGCTGGTCTTTACATCCCGTGCTGTCGCTGCATTAGCCCATGCTTGGTAACATTCCAGCTTTCGGCGGGACGCCGCTTTGCAGGTTCGACCAAACCAAGGCTGGGACTTGCCACCTGTGGGAATCAGGGAGAATGGAATGAAAAGTTCCATACCCTGAAGCACAACATCCGCGACAGAGTCAGCAACGACATTGGGATCATCCGGCGAGAAGCAAACCTGCCTCCATGGGTAGGATGCAAAGAATGTTCTCATTTCATCCCAGTCTGCTGACCTATAGTGCCATACGCGGCGACTGCCTGTAACACGCAGCCGCAGCGAGTGAACGAGTGGCACCATACTCCTAATCAGGCCATGGTCCGAAGAGCCAAGAGGGGCCTCAACGGATACTTTGTAGCCGTCAGGATGTGAGGTCAGCAGAAGATCCAACAGTGAAGGCACGTGGCTTTCTGCATCTGGGATTCGCGTAGGCGTTGCTACCAGCTGCGTCAAGCCATATGCCAAGGCGAAATCGTAAACAGATCTTCCCGCATGATCGGTTTTGCGCGAACCAAGCCATTCGGCGTGATGGGCGTTAAAGTAGCCAAGAATCACGATCTCTGCGGATGGGACCTGCTGGAGCACTGAGTCTGTAGCCATTTGGACGTGGTCGATGAGTCGGTCCGTTTGTTGTGTTTCGTATTTAGTGATTTATTTGTTTTCCCATCACACACACAAATTGAAAAACTTAAAATATCGCGTTATTTACGAATACGAGTTCCAACGTGGCACCAGCGCTGCTGAAACAGCTCCAAGGATTAATGATGTGTATGAGGAAGCTACTGTAATACACACGGTTTCTTCTGGAAATTTTGACTTTCAAAATAAACCCCGTGGACGGCCGGAGATCCTAGTTGACAATGAAGAATTAAAGATGATCGTAGAAGCGAGCTTTGGTATGAGTGGTAAAATAATTTTAATTCACTTGAAACAAATTGGAAAGTGTAAAAGGCTCCTCCCTGGAGAGGTGGCCAAATCCTGTCCCAAGAGCAAGTTGACTCAGAAAAAAGTACTGGTGAGTGAGTGTATGTGTGTGTTTGCGTGATAGTCTGTCTTACACTACAGCTTCCTAAGGTCTGGCCAGATTACGGCAGATCTGTATTGTCAAAAATTGCAAACCATGATGGAAAAGCTAGCCGTTAAGCAATCGGGACTGGTCAATTGCTCTAGCCTTCAAAGAGTTTATCGATTCTCACTCCCACAATTTTTTTTTATCATAGATAATTATAGTAAATACTTCGATTAAATAAATATATAATTGAGTAATATTCTTTTACGTTACAATAAAAAAGGGATTTGTAAAGTATTCATTAAAATATTGTGAAGGTTTTTTTGTAAGTGAAATATATTAAGTAATAACACCTCTTCATACAAGTAACTGAATCTAGAAATGTAAAATTTTCCTTTATTGTAGATGTAATGCCTGAGAATTTCCATTTGAGCCATCCTTTTACTTATAAAGTTTATTTTACAAAGTTTACTTGTAAAGTTTTGTTAACTTTAAAATAAAATTCCTTTAAAGGTTGCTGCTATTTTTGAACAGGTATGCAGATAGTTACAAGTAATTATGTAGGTACGTAAATAGGTGAGATAACTCAGGAATAAAAATATGGTATTGTATATAAAAATAATTTGTAAAATATTTAATAAAACTAAATTATGTAAATTCACATAATTAATCAAAATCTTTATGATTATTTAAATGTGATAATGAACCGATGAGCACTTTTTTTAAAGTCAGTCACTCTTGCTCAACTCTTATATATATAAGAGTTAAGCATTTTTAAGTCTTATATAATGTACTATTATTTTTCACAGAGAAAGTTTAATGGACCATTGAATCTAAAGGCAATAAGATGAAAACAGTAGTTATGACATAATTCGACTCGAATCGATCACGAAATCAATTGACTATGAATCGGCTAGAATAATCCAGCCAGAAGAATGATGAAAGATGTGTGAATATTTGTAATAAGTACTTACTTACCAATTGGTTTAAACGGTACAATATTTTCGTAATAGATTTGATCATGATATACAAATGTTTCGTTATTGATTACAGAACACATTCAAGTGCATTAAATATGACTAATGACAAAAAGTAGTTATCTATAGAAAAAGAATTAAAAGTAATTAATACTCTTTCACGATTGGCTCTGTAAAACCATCGTTTGTCATGTAACTTGCAATTTAGCATTCATTCCACTTTTAGCGTTGACGTAACGAAAGTATTTACAAGAATACTAGTTAGGTGTGACATTTTATTAGTACTCCAATAGAATACATGCTCATATACATAGTTAATTATCAAACTGTAAAATATATAGAATACCCATGACAGCTGTTCTTAAAGCGAAGTACTATAATTAACACACGATCTAGACTAGGTTAGACTTCAAATATGATTTGCAAATGTCACTACTTTCTCGCGCCGCGCCGTTATTATACATATGTACATACATATATGTATGTAAATGCACGCCCGTATTCTATAATAACCTTAGCGATATGTTTGACATGCCCAGAAACTAAACTAATTGTTTCACGTAATTTATTCTATTGAGATTTATTTATTACAGTTTATAGTATGTTAACACAGGATGTAATTTTTTTATTTCATCCCTATAAAAGACTCCCACATTAGGAACTCTGGAGGCTTTATAAACATTCAATCAACGGACACAAAGAACATCCAGTCTCGGGACAACTATTCGAGGATCACACAAATTATTGTCCCGTCTGGGAATCGAACCCACATTAAATATAAATAAAAGATTAAATAGATCAAAGATATTAAAATAAATCAAAGTTTTCAAAATCTCTTGCTATGTAAAGTGAGGGAGACAGAAGACACTGGGGATTAGGTACGCCACCCGTGCGAAGCCAGAGCGTGAAGATAGAAAAATAAATATGTACGTAAATACTCAAAAGAACATGAATAGGATACTATCCTGGAAGAGTACCGTTCCTACAAAATGAACCCTTCGCTTTACGAGTCGAGTCACGTTGTGTATATAAAACAAAAATAAACTAAAAACACATTTCCCATCAAAACACGTAATTAAACTAAATACAATATTTGTTTTACGGTACCGAATATACCCACTATAGTGATACGGTTACTTTCTGTAACATCCCCTCGCGTTAAATCCTTGTCGGCACTATAATTAGTGGCTGTGTCTATTCCGAGTCTATTTCTGAACGTGTTGACGACCCCGACGCATGCGCAACGCATATGGTGTAATATGGACACTCGCTTTTCCGCTCAATGTTTACCATTTACGATAGAATTATATTCAAAGATGAAAAAGCCGATTGAAGTTTGTTTGAACGTCGGAGAAGAGAAACAGGCGTAAAAGGTCCTTATAGTTACGATGAGATATTAAAAGAAAGTAACCATAAAGTACCAGTAATATTAAAGTCACTACTGGACTATACGCCGTACATAGGGGCAACTCAAAGAGACAATTAACTAAAGGTTTTTTTTTGTGTGTGTATGAGTGACCCCTAATCAAGGGAAAGACCAAGTTTTAGAACGTGACGTGGCAATCGACAAACTATATTCTTTATCTAAAGACATCTTTGATCGCAGTCTACAAGTGAACGATTTATGGGTACGATTTATGACTATATAAGTCCAAACGAATTTTTGACTGTTTTGCGAGTGTATGTATGTATGTGAGTATATATTTATATCTATACGCTCAAGTCTTGACGGCTTCGATTTTGACGATTCAAATATCACTTGAATGCAGTGTCTTAAATAGTGGAAATGACATAGGAAATAAGATTTAAAGTCCGCCACAAAAAAATTGAGAGAAAGTTAATAAGTGGAAAAATCTGTAATTTTGCTTCAGTAAAAAGTAAGATTCTACAGATAGTCACTTTCCAAGTACTTGTGTGTAACGGTATAAAAAAACTTCTTTGTAACGAAGTGTTATAGCATTTGATTGATTGTATATTTCTTAAACATATCACAACAAGTCTTCAATTCACTTTCAATACAAATCTGAACAAAATGTCGATTCATCAATCTGACAAAAACATTGAATAGTATCAAAAACACGTAAAATATCTGACAGCTAACCCGACTCGACCTCGTGTATAAGCTTTCACATAAGTACAATAGACACTTGAAATTGGACCTTTTACTTCTGCAAAACAAACCTCAATAATGTAAAAGTTTATGATTAAATGATTAAGTTGTATTGGAGAGAATTGACGTCTCAATCATTTTAAATAACGCAATTCATTGGGTGTAATTTAGTTTATAAAATATACCGTCAGAATCCAGTGTTCACGTCAATCATTAAAGACTTAAGGTGTAACCAAACTATTGAGGGCTAGGCGAACTAGGAAAGCGCCACAAAAGTGGGCATACTAACTCAAACTTTCATCAGAAATAGCCCCCTCGGTCTATTTAGAACACATTTAATATAATCTGGTCATTAATAAAATCAATAGCGTAGAAATAATTTAGGGTCATGCAAACAGTACAAAGTATTTATGTGTCAATCAGCGCTATGAAGATAAGCCATTTCAAGCATAGAATATAAAAGCGCAGATCCATTATGCTCGACCGGCATAACATGCTGGTCGAGCATACATAAACGATATCTACAGCTTATAATATGCTGTATAGAGATGTTGTACTATGAATATGACAAGATATTATAAGGTGGGTGTTTGTAATGGTTATGCAGTCAACATTAACATGAGACCTATTTAAGGCCGAATTTAACACTGCAATGTTAAAATTCATACATATTCGGACAGGAACCTTTTGCAATAAAAACCTTTTACAGGGGCGACTGCCACCAGTAACGCCAACCTAAATTAAATAATATAACAAGTTTTGTGTGTAACGAACATAACGTAAGATGAACCCATTCGTACAACGGCACCACTCTTTATAACGGACGTAAAGCACAAGTTTTTCAATGCGACAATGTTTTTTTTTCGTGTGTATTCTTTTTTAATTAATAGGCTTTTATTAAAAGTCCAATCCCATTTAAATTTAAAGAAAATATTCCACCGGTTAGGATGGATATTGTATGAAGAATACAGCTTCTAACAATTTATCTGATTGTTCTTATATTTATATGATACGCTCATTAAAGCCACTTACATATGTACTATAAAGTACATTTGTGTATACGGCTTAATAGCAAAGGTTTAGCATATAATTCTCCACAAATAATTAAATTTAATAAAGTAATAAAACCACCTTAAATTTTGCTTAATAGCTTTGTAAACTATAAATATATATTATGGTATTATATTAGCTTTAATCGTGACTTCGGTTGCATCGAAACCTTTCCAGTTACAGTGATTGTTCATCAGAACAGAAATGGATCGTGATATTTCGAAATCTATATTTTAGCTGTAAAATTCTCGTCTCATATTTCTACTCTTAAAACATAAATATAGATTAAAATGGCACATTATTTCTTGTAACCTGTTATTATCTATGTATCTCTCACAACTTTTAAATGATTAATGTTAACATTTTGCATATGACGTGGCTCACATTCATTTAGTTTTTGACTATTAACCTTTCGAAACCTTTAGAAGTGTACGCGTTCTAGAAAAACTATGGTCCCATAATTATATCATATTCTCTATTTCTCCTTTCATTTTTTTCAATAATGTATTGATTTTCTACAGATGATACTTTGGAATATGGCTTAAGCAACTTTTAAGTGTCTCTTGAACGTAGCAGTTACTCGATCTGAGCTGCAACAGCGGTATGCGTAATAAAATTAATGATGTTTATATAATAAACTAATAACAAATGAAAAATATTATTTATCTACACTATTAATAAGCCCATGATGTAAGCAAGGACAACGGCATCGAAAATAATATGTACCTAATATTATATTTTACCTTCAAGTAATTCTTTGTTTACTATAGGAACATACTCTGTATAGTAGGTAACTAATAAGTAATTTTATTATGTACTTTTGTTTACCTACTGTTTTTTGATTATTACTATGCCACAGTCTACGTTGACTTTGATTTATTTATGTCTCCTAGAGACTGAAAAATTAGCTAATCACATAAGTGATAGAAAATTCAAAAGTAGTGTCTATCCCTATTAATATTTAAAATGCGAAAGTAACTCTGTCTGTCTCTTAGTGTAGTAGTGGTTTAACGCGTGAAAGCACGCCTTAACCGCTGAACCGATTTAGTATATTTTTATTTTGTATGGAAGTTCGTAATTTTCAATGTTACAACTGTAAAACTTTGTATTTAAGCACTTGATTAGAAATAAATAAATATTCGTTTTTCAAATTTCAACCTCAGTGGGGATGCAATGGGGGATGAAACTTCGTAAGGTATGGTATCAAAAACAAACGCCCCGGAACGTATTTAAATGAAATTTGGTACAAAAGTAGAGTAGACCTTGGGAAAGGACGTAAGGTACTTTTTGTTGTTAAAAAAGGGCACGAAGGGATGAAGGGGTTGAAATAAGGGATGAAAGTTAGTCATTATAGAAGATAAAACCATGAAACTTTGTATGTAGACACTCGTCGCATTCGATAAGAAGTTCCAGCGTTTTTGAAATTTATGTATATAGACATGCACATTGAACGATGTGCCGGCACGGCGTAGTGGGGGTAATATAATATGGCTAAATGTGGCTACTCCAACGGGCTGACACTTCAAGGCAGACGACTGCGTCGGACGTATGCGTATATTATATTTCTCCAAAGCAAAGAATTCGATATGTTATAGGATATAGGATTTTTGGCTTTTCTTCATGTTTTTTATAAAATTCTTTCGGTTTTTACAGGTTATTAAATACATTTTGGCTATCGTTGGGTCGTTTTTTGTTTAATTAATTTGTGAAAAGTAGTTTATTTTAGAGTTAAACATTACTACGTATTATTTGTCTTCCTTTGGGTTTTTAGATTAGGTTAGATAGCTAATCCCGTAGATGAAGTCCAAACATAGCAGTCTGGTCGTTATATCAGCAGCGACGAAGCCGTGTGGCAGCTCCTAGGGTTCCCATTACCCGGAAAGTAGCCAATGACAATAAATAAAGCTCAAGGGCAGTCTTTTAAAGTTAAAGGTGTACATTTTTAAAAAATCCCGTGTGCAACTCTATGTGGCATCCTTACGAGTAAGTATCAAATTCGAAAAACCTTTATGTTTTAGCAAAGGTTTAAAAACAATATCAATTAACAAAATTGGACCTATTAAAATAAGCTATTTACAGTAAAGCAAAGTAGTTTTTATGTGTTTTTATTACTATACAACTATTTGTAAAAGAAATATCTTAAAAAATTCAAAATGCTGCCCAAAGTAAAAAATCCATGCGGACGAAGTCGCGGGCAAAAGCTAGTTATCCATAATTACTAGTCGTATTTACTCTTTATACATAAATAAATAATTTGAATTCGTTTAATTTTTTCAAACAACATCACTAGCTGCGTGTTCAGATCCAAACTTAAATGGCCAATTCAAAAAAAGGTTTTAAGGGCAATTGCCCTTTTAAAACAAATGCACTTATATTTTATGTAACCGTATTCTTTCGAGTAGATTTCTGCACGACAGAGGGTTTCTGTGCGACTTGAAAAATCTAAACTGCCATTTAGATGTAACACCAGCGCGAGTTTACGATAACCGTTTATCATCATAAGAGTCATATGCTTCTTTACCAATATATAACACATAGGTTTTATATAGTGGCTGTATACCTATAGACAAATATAAAATGGCAACAGCGTTAAGTGTACAGGCGGAACGAATAAGTGGACAGATTTAATCATCTCAACTGTCGAAGTTGTCAGCGGCTTGTTACACATGCATACATCATGTATGTTTTTTCGTTGTCTGTCTGTTTTCATCACTTTGAAATGGTGATGCATATTCAGTTTTAACTTTTTTGGTTCAGGGTTACTGAATGCAGATTTGTTATAATAACAAGGTAACAGTTTTTTATGATTTTACCAGTATTTGGCTAATACTAATATACTTACTAATGTACTTTGCCTTTTCTAACCAACAACTACGTATTTTAATAACATTATTTTAGATTATTGCAATAAAGGTATTGTTTTATCTTAAGTCATATTTTCTATAAATAAAAAGACATTATACACACATCCCTACAATGTGTACCTACAACTTACAAATATGTTCTATAGTGTGTCGTTGATTTCATTATTCAATTCATTCCCAGTTCAAGATCAAAACCATATTTGTGCAATATCTAGACTGCAATAAAAGTTCGATGGATTTAATTTCCCGGTTATGTGACGTCCATCTCCTATCACCTGCGGCCTCATACGGGAATCAGTGATGCATGATCCCACTATGACAATTAATGGACATTGGTCCAAGCCATGGAAAGAGGCGGCACGATGCCATTTGTTACAGCGACAATAACTCAGCTTTCTCAGACGGTAGCTTGAAATCAATTGCATTCAGAAATTAGTTATAGTCATCTGTTTTACCATGCAAGGATGTAATTCACTCAGTAGCTATAGCAATATTTTTTCAAGTTTGGTGCTTTGGAAATGGATGTGTATCGATACATTAGTGTGTAAGCTGAGGCGTTTCAAACACCTACTTTTTGCTAACCATAGTTTAGTACCACTTCGTAATAGGGGGCAAGCCTATTGCAGTCTACCGGGTACTGAATGTATATACTGTCTGAAAGATAACAATAAGATCCCTAAGTCTTCTTTACTACAACCACAGAAAGAGATGGGGTGGCCCTATTCTGCTCAACTGCGAAACACGCGGATAATTGAAATTAAAATTCAATCGTGCTTAATTACATTTTAGATAACAGTAAAGTGCGTAAGCAGATGCTAAATTGTATTGACATTATCAAATCCAGTCATCCAGTCATAGCCAGTCAGGTATCGAAATTTCCACAAAATTTAAAGCTAAACATCAAGAGACGAACCATCGACTATTGAACTGCTTTTCCGAATAAAATCACAGTAGCAAGGGATGCGAGTTGTTTCATTTAATTTAAAAACAATATGGTCTCGACTTTAGAAAAGCGTTCTAATTACATCCTGTACTTAATGCAGTAATTATTGGATTAAAGTACTTACTTTTTTAACATCTGCCTGATGTGTTTTTATCGATGTCTAATTAAAAGCGTATGAGGTAGCGAAACCTCTCCATCCCAAACTCTTTATTAAGATATGTTACGCCCAGATGTTTGTGGTGTTTTGCAAAGAACTACAATGTCTTCCACTCTGTGCTAATTAATATTTATTTTATTCATGAGCACACTCATTCTCATGCTTACTTTCTTCTTTTCATACCTTATTATAATAATGTATTTTTCGCACATAGCGCATAACTTCCTGAGGCGTACAGAGAGTGGTCCCCGTGAGAATAACATCCATTTGTCGGCGCGCGCGCATCACGTCGGTCCCAGTCACATTATCTGTGCTAACACTGCCAACGGAGCAACTGACAGTTATTGTGCTAATGCATTTCCGTAGTCTCCCGTAATCATATTGGGAAAAGGCAGATATTGAATTGTAAAGCAGCCACTTTTCAATTCCAACTTTGATTGTTGTCGATACTCTTATCTAGTATCGATATCTGGAATGTTTACCGTTAAGGCAAATAAGATTTTATTGTACTGCAGTCACTTTTCAGCGATTTTATCGGCAAAAAGCTATAGGTAGTTAATATTACCAACGCAAAACCGACACAATGGCTGTCTCAAGTATAGTGCTAGCAATACTCAGCTGTTGTTGTCAGTACTGATCACGATTTCAGACGTGAAAGTAACAAACTACCAAAATATTAGTACAAGTTGTCACAGACGGTAAATCAATCAAGCACTAACAGATGTTTGCTAACAGTTTCTCCTATAAATCTTTCAATTTTCTAAACAAGCCACCGTGGAGAAGTCGAGCGCATTGCCACTGGGACACTGATAAGCGTTTTAATTAACTTTTAGTAATTTATATCTTTATTAGAAGCCTGGCTAATGGTGGAGCGTGATTGGCAATAAGAGTAGCGGTTTGTACGACGATCACGATAGCCGCGGAGAAGTCACACGCCGCTTTCTTTGCTGTATCTGACTGAAACCGTCACGTTCGTTGTCAGCGGATCCCAGTCTGTTAAGAATGGGTCTCATCATGAGTCGTGGTTTATTTATCGCTGTGTTGGAACGTGCAATCTCGGGGAACGGTAAGATTAATTCGATGAGCATTGCACAGGGACTGGTAGACGTTGAATGATTACGCGAGTCTGCTCATCTCACGTTGCCCTAATTGGGCGTCAGGGTGCTTCGATTGACAGGTGAGAATGCCTCGGCCGAGTTAGTCAACTTACATATTAGGGTGAACAATTTTAGAACATGTAAGAAATGCATGAACTCGATATTTATAGTTACTAATATTTATAGTTTCTAGTGGGGAAGGGTGAAAGTTTAATAAGATGGGAAAACTAGTCCTAAAAATAATTAATGTCAACCTTGGCGATGTACTAGGCGTTCGTCATTAGCAGGTGGTACGCGTATGTTCAAAAATGTAGCTTCTATTAATGTAGGTTAATATAAGGTCTAACAGACCATTGGGGGTGAACAGGACCAGAAAAATTGAAATCTGTTGTATTTTTCAGATTCAAATGGAGATTTAAATAAATACACATTAATGCCTATTAGCAACGCTTTTTTGTTTGTAATGTAAAACTTATTTATATTCTATGCTATTTAACATCTTGCTTATTTTTTAAATTGAATAGTTCGTTTTAAAATAAGCGTTATGAACAGTCTGGTTAAAACGTCACGTGGTGAATTTACTCGTAATTAGTTTATACTTCATAGAATAACTTAGCGAGGACAATTTATTTTACTGATTCTAAATAACACCAAAGATCTCAACAAAGTTTGTTTTTTTTTGTTTGTTGTTTGTTTGTTTTTTTAAGTTCGATTAAAACCATTTAAACGAGGAGTCGGCATCACCCATTCCAACCACTGCCATTTACTATAGGTTCCCGATTGATGGTGTAATTGAGGTGGTTATTAGAAAACTGCCTTAGACTTAATCGACTGCACATATTCATTGTCCATAGATATATTACATCTTAGATAACTGTCAGTTGTAAATAACTTTGTTATCATTCACTAGTGAGTTGGAACAGGAATAAATAAGTTTAGAATCGAAAGGATACATCCACATTTCAGTCCCAAATCTTCGATTACTTAGAACAGCTTAGATCTAGCTTGGTCAACACTATGGCTAAGTTATATATATGTAAGCAGATTAGATAAGTAGATTCTAAATAAGTAAATTTCATAAAATACGTAGATTTTCTGAAGATCTTGATTTAAAACTATGTCAGACATTAAATTCAATACAAACACAGAAAATTTTGTACACTTTGTAGTAATGGTTGATCATCGTGGCGGTCTTTAAAATAATGAAGTTTTGAAGCATTACTGTATACCTACATATATCAATATTTTGTGCATTATCCAAATGTTACAAAGGCGACATTAAAATTTTTAGTCATTTAAATTTAATATACACCAGAGTCAATTTTGGAATTTGGTGTTTTCTAGTCTAGTGTATAGTATCTTTTATTACCTGTTTCAATAAAATCAAGTCCCATAGTAACAAGCGGTGGATAATCGACGGAAGTCGATGAATTAAGCGCACGGCGATCTTGCTGGACGGTGTAATTACAGTGATGGAATCAAATTGTTGATAGTCAATTTATGTATCGATGTCAGGCGACGGCGCTTCGCTGCGCCGCTCCAGAGGCATGCGGCATGCGCAGCCGCCGATCACAGAATGGACATTATACGTTTACACGATAATGTTAAAATTACATGTTAACTAGAGTGTACGCGCACTCGATGCAATGAGTAAAGATCGATTACAAATGATAATGAGTAAGCAGCCGTGTATGTAGCGGATAGAGGCGTACTCATTTAAAAACTTTTGTTTTACCGTTTCAAATATGCTACTAGTAGAATAGTATTGAAATAACAATAAATGAATCATATGTCCTGTCCTTAGAATAAAAAAAGATATAATAATAATTATACGTAACTTATTTATCCTTATAATGCCAATAACTGTAATAGCAATAGCGACTATTATGGGTAACATCCCAGGTTTTCCTGAATGTCAACAATACGTGTTTCCCATAGCAAGATTTTAATAATCCTATTAAATGTCATTGTACATATAAATACCCAATCGATTAGAGAATATTAATAGCAGATTATTTTATTATTGTATAAATGTCAATACTCAATTAAAGCAATTTCTGTGCATTGTTGTAATGACTGCAAATGACTGGCCCCTTTTCCAAAATGGTGGCAAGTTTTCTGCCTTTCCCCGTATTGATTGCAATAATATTTGATAAAATATTAATTACTTAAAAATAATCGGAGAAAAAAGCAGAAATCGAGGGGAGACAACCACTTTAACAGTATGTTATTTTTTTTTGTAAATATAAAATAAAAAAAAGTAAGTAATTTCTACTAAGTTAAACGGTTTTATTGAAAATAAAGAATAAAATGATTTAGACAATGTACTAAAAGCTTTAAAATAATTCGGTGGGTCCTAGGTACAGGTCATCACACCACTCTCCTTATCAATCTAGGGCATTAATCGGAAAAAAAAAAATAGTCAGTCAAGACCTTTTCTTTCTAAGACCATATTGAAGGGGTTGTGAAAAGAAAAATTAACCTGCCATTTTGTCGGCATCCATATTGATTTTCGTTTCATTTTCATAGAGAACTCTATTCTGCTAATCAAGCCCTATCATTTGATACCCATATTAAGGAAGCAGACAAATAATATGTAATCCGCCATTTTGTGGAATGTGTGGCGGCCATCTTAAATTTATAATGACAACGAATGTATTAAATTATATTATCAGCAGAACTAACGGTGCGTACCCAATTTCAGATCAATCCGTCACCAGGAAGGAGGTCAAATTTACATACTAGATTTGACCCAAATAAATAAACAAACAGGGAAGCTAAATAAATCCGTTTAATAAACTAATACAATAATTGTATTAGTTTGTTATTGTTGTTGTTGTTTGTAGAAGTAATGTATGAATAATGCCATGTAATTCTCGGTGGAGTAGATTAAGGACATCCTATCCCCTATGGTGCGTTTTGTATAGGTAACTAAGGGATGGGACTAAGGGTTTTCTACCAGACAGTTTATGTATATACGTCACCCACGGTACGTCACCTTTTAGAATATAGCAATGAGTGTACACATTTAGTAACATAAATAACAATAAAAAAGTTTTCTTTGGCAGCATATTATAATCTGAACACTTTCGTTCGTTCGCTTTGATTAGGAAATAATTGGTATACGAACAAATTTATGGTGTCCAATTTTCCTTTCTAAAAGGTTAAATGGGGTTAAATATACACGTTTTTTGTAAGACAGAATTGTGGATTTAATAAAAAGTCTACACTTAATAATTATGGATTTAATAAAAAGTCTACACTAAAATATGTTACAGTACTTCCAATGGATAAGATAACGGTGTCTCCTATTGATATGTTATAGGGGATTACTGAAGGATTGCAACAAATCATAACTATAAAACAAGAATCCTCAGATGTAATAAACTTTGTAATTCGTCTTAATTTTATGACATTTTATGGAACTCAAAAGTTTAAGATAATTTAGTAGTAGTAAATAAAATACATATTAAGTGTGGTAATAGTTACTAATACAATTTTTTAAGGGTAAAGGGGCAAACGAGCAGATGGTTTGCCTGATGGTAAGCGACTATTACCGCTCGTGCACACCTACAATTCAAAAGTCGCAAGTGCTTTGCAAATGAAGATAGAATGCAAAATTTTGATGAAATTTATTTTAACCTACTTATAAGAATAATCAAAATAATTAAAGTAATTTTGAGTTTTAATCAAAAATCACTTCCAATTTTATACACGATATAAATTATTACAATAAAATAACAGAAACAAACGATTGAAATAAAAAACTCAAAGTCAATGACACAGAAATTGCTGTCGACATTATTCGTATTTCGTAATTTTCATCAATTCAATGAACAAAATCAACTAGGGTCGAGAACAAAGGTTGTATCGATGACAGACAAGCATACAGGTTAATGCACTGTTACCCAACAGAGAACACACATTCATCAAGTTTTAATTTCATTGTCAATAGTGGAATACGTTTTACTATAGGTTCATCAATGCATATCAAACAAAGGGATATATACGCTTTACATAGGTATACATACATTTTAGAGTAAATAGTCATATTCAATAAAGAAGAGCTTTGTTTTTCTGTTGATACCGAAAGTACATTTGGGTTGCTGAAGTTAGGTATGCAGTTAAGTGTTGCGGCTGCTTGTAAGAGCATTTAAATCATAGGATCACATGTAGTTTTAATCACTTTTTGGTTTGCTGGTTACCATCAGCTGAGTTTGTCATCAAATAAGGTGTAGTAAAATGTCGAAAGGTAAAATATAATATAGAAATCGCAAGTTAGTAAGGTAGTAAAATAAAAAAAAAACTTATTTAAAATAATTAATAAGTAATTGCTTTGATAAAAATACATCTTACATCAGCACCATCATTTAACCTATTGCAGTTCACTGCTGGGCATAGGTCTATCCCAACGTGCACCATATCACCCGCCGCCTTTCGCACCCAGTGGATAGCCTAACTAGGATAGACTGGGTGAACTGACCACCAGACCACCAGGCCAGTGTGACTGGTCTGGTGGTTAGTGACCCTGACTGCTAAGCCAAGGGTGATGAGCATGATCATATGTTCTGTCTGCGTGTAATTTATTATATGTATGTATATAGAAGAAGAAGAAGAATTTTTATTTAACGTGTGGAATCCCCCTCGGGCTGTCATCCCACCGGGGATTTCAGGGGTGACGGTGTGTCGGAATCGGACCGACTAAACCACACGGCGTGCCAAACTGCGCTTAAAATAGGAGGAATCCGGGAACAGCTTTAGTAACACATCCGGACCCCTCTTAGCGCCCGTTGCCCGCAAAAGCGCGTACACCACAGCAGTCTGGTAACCAAAGTACAAGCTCTGTTTAGTTTGAGATCACACGGCCGTGCGTGAAATGTGTCAAGATGTGTCAGGGGTTAAGGAAATGCCATAAGGTAAAGTTCCTACAGAAAAAAAAGGTAATTGTGTATAGGAATATCCTGTATTGATTGGCAAAATCTACATGAAAGCGAGAGACGTATGAAAATCTAAATATTAATAGGATATCGACACAAATTTGTATCAGCTTGTCTAACCATGAATAGCCATGGATATTAAAGAAAATTAGTATTAAAAGTAAGTGGTTCCAAGATTTATCAAAGCCTTTATTTAAACTAGTTATTTATACAGAAATAACATTATAAAATCTGAGAAAACAAAAAAAATCAGAGAAGTCTAACGTCATGGTGTCCATATCAAAGAGATATTCTATCGATTTTTCCAAGACCCACTAAACTAATATAATGACCTGCATAAGTAAAAGGGTGACTAAATATTAGCTCAAATAAGGTCAACCATAAAAAAAAGCATATAAACATCCCGTTAGTTCGTGTAAGGATGCATTTAGTACGTGACCGAATTGTGAACGACTTTGTTCTTTAACCATTCACATTTCATTACATTCATATTGAAACAACGGGTCTATTGTATGCACACGCTTCTATAATTCCCTATAGATGGATTATTTAACAGTTCGACAACCCATTCGTTTGGGATGCAAATACATGTTATGAAAATCTATAGAGTTTGATAAGTAAGTAAATTTGATTTGGCTTTGCATATAAAACTATTAGATATATATTTTTGAATATAGAGCAGCAGCAGATTTACATCTCAGACCGTTAAAACTTTCTAGCTGTAAAACTTCTTGAGTCTTTAAGAAAACTTAACTAAATAGTAGATATTTAAATAAACATTTATGAACCTAGATATAAAGTGGTTTACAGTTTATTACAATAATAATTAAATAATAAACATCAGGTGCGTCTAAATACTATTAATTAAAGGCAATAAATGTTTACTGCAAATGTAAAGTTAACAATTACAAGGCAAATGTTAAAGCACGAACACACCCAATAACACAAATTGTGCGATGTTTGTATAATCTTACAATCGCCATTTTCACTTACAAATTGTTTTAAACATACTATTATTTATTATATACTAAAACTATGATTAGCAGTAAGTCGATGTACACGTGGGGTAATCGTATAAACCGATACATCATTTACCTATTCACAAAATACTTATTTATAATAAATTAACTAATAAAAGCATTTGCGTCCAAACACTTATATTGCTAACCAATACAAATGGTTCCATTTAAAGGACGCTAGACAACCCTTTAAACCGCGTACATTTAAACTAACCGAATGGCCTGGTCCTTATCAGATAACTTCACCTGTCAAAAAATTGTGTGATCCATAAATAGTTATCCCGAGTCTGGGCGTTCTTTGTGTTCGTTCTTTTTATTTTTATCAAGTGCTACGTTATAGGAATTATTCCGAACGATGTCTTTTTGAAAAAAAAAATTTAAAAAAAAATTTAACGTAGTTTGACAGGACACAACGCACTTAGCATGTGATTTTGTTTGGGCAATATTCTTCGTTAAAATAGAAACTCTAAAAGTTGTATTATACTGTATCGATCCAGTCGCGAGATCACTATTGCCAATACAAAAACTAGCTTATGTGACCTAAGGGCAGTTACGGGAAGGATTTTCCATGCGAAACGACTATAGAAATAATACATTTTTCAATAAAGTGAATACAGGCAGAGTTAGCAAGAAGCCACTAACTAACTTTTGCAAACATATGTGTTTATAAATGCGATCGTCTCCCGATGACACCTACGATTTATTTTGATACTAGTCCCGTTTTGAAGATGCAAATACGTACACATGTATATTTATATTATCGCGTATGAAGTGTTTGCTATTTATCGAGTAGTAAATGTTATGACGAAGGGAAAGGTATGTTTGTTTTAATGAAAGTACTTGAAGGCAAACCACAGGTATCGGTAAATACTACTGGAAAATGACCCAGGTGTTTAATCGTAAAGTTAAGTGTCATGAACACACGCCTACCATTTACGTCAAGTATGGGACAAATATTTGAAAATATCTCAAAGTGTTTCAAGTGATTAAGCAAAGCATAAAATGCATACGTGCGTAGAAATGATAAAATAGATGGGTTATATTCGCTCTAAAGCTAGCACAATAAAACTAGGGTCAATACCATTTTTAAGCTTAGTCGACGAAAACGTAGTAAAACAGATTCATGGCTGGATGTCGTTCAAATACTGCGGTATTGGCATGGCAGTGAACAAAAGAAGAAAAATAAAAGGAAAGCAATAGTTAGTAAAGCAGACTAATGTGTATACCGAATCGATACATCACAGGTATCGGGCCGTATCTGATCATCCGTCACTCCAGAGGCTTACTAGTGACACGACATTACATATTATTTATGCATATTATGCCGTTGACGGTACCATTCGAAAACAGGGTATCATATATCGATAGAAGTACTCAGTTTATTCTGAATTGTTTTTGACTCGAGCTGAGTTCCTCTTTCTTGCGCAGTCAGGTATAAAAATCAAGACGTGCATAGGAACTTTGAAGCCTTTGATACTACTATTTAAGTTTTACATAAATCAAGAGAACAAAATTGAGTAAACAAATATTTTTGAGAATGAATTAAATAGAATTTTACATTTTAAAATATCATAATAAATACTGCCTTGATTAATTTCAAGACAATAATTACGGTCTCTTGATGCAATGAGCGGGACGAATCAAGCGTTTTGATATTGACACTACCCATAAATTTATAGATAGATGGAAATGTCTGGTAGATTCAGTATAGTTTATTTAAAATATATAGATATCTTCTTTGCAAATGCTTAGCAAAATGGTAGCTACAAAGGAACTAAACATAAATTGAGAATAGTAACTAAGGATAACGATTTCCTTACCTAACTATTTAATACCGTTTTCTGTATGCAAGTACTAAGTGTAATATGTACAAGGATTAGCAGGGCATGAATTTAGCTCTACCCACGCAGTGTCTGAAGAGAAAGGCGATGCAGACGATAATATTAATGATCCGATATGTGCTTATACCGGTCTATTTTAATATTAGTATGAGTTACACGCCAATTATGGTGTACAAAGTATTATTATTTCAATTATGTTGTATATGATAAAATAACCGAATAGTTAAAACAAAATAACGTGTAAGAGTAGGATACCAGATGGTATGATGTTTGTACTGCCTTTACGTATGAACGTAGAGTATATAAAATACAAAGGTATTTCTGTATATACATACATTCCTATGTTTTGTCGAAATACACATAAACCTTTCCATACGCATTAAAAGCTCTCATAACTCAGTACAGAATAAAAGACAACAAAGTAAATTAAGTAAGTTTTATAGCAGTTGAATATTTATTAGCTATTGAATCGATTCATTTGCTCTTACTTAGTACTGAAGAACATCGGCTGGTAATATACAGTAAAAGGTTTACCTGTAAAGAGAAAACAAACATTGAATACATATAAAAACATACATAGATTTCGGTACACACATTTGAAAAGAAATAAAAAATACTATTGAACATTAAATACGAAATAGACGTAGATAGCAAACGAGAGCTATTATGCAAATCAGTTCTAAAGATGCACATCTTATCAGAAATGCTGAATAAACGCATAACACAAATGTATAAACAATAAACTTTGCTCTTAACTATAACATCGACAGAAATATATATATTTCTTTTAATATTTTCAGTTTAAAATTCCAACTACGATAAAAAACGAGTTTAATAAAAGTGATCGGAAAACTAAATAGAATAGCAGCATATAACCAATTATAAAAGGTATAAGAAAAAAAAAAGTGAATTTAAAAAGTGGGCTATATTGTTGGTTCAGTACGTTATCCTAAATAGATATTTCTATAAGAAAACTTTTTTATTTATAAATGAAACAAAAGATGACGCCGTAATTAATTGTAGAAACCTCGTTAACCAAATACTAAAAAAAAATGAGTACCGGAAATGAACATTTCACAAAGAATAACTGTAATGCGCACTTAAATATATATAAAACGATTTCAAAAACAAACACAGAGGACAATAGAGAATCCGCTGTAATCTAGAACAATGGACGGAAGATCAGTACTAACATAAATTTATTGATGTAACATACATATGTTCTTGATTTAACGATATTTGCCAATTGTGATGTCTGCTCTGTGGAGCATAAAAACTAAATTGTAACAACAGTCAATTCAAATCAAAATTTATTAACCGTCAAAACGGTACACTTTGTTGACATTTGTATCAAATAATATCTTGTTATTTTTAAATGATTTACTTTTAATGTTAGAAATGAAAATTAATTAAGTTTTTAATCACACTTTTTTAACTTTCTAAGCTTTTGGATTAATCTTCAAACTTTAAGTTTTAATTAAGCGATTGCTGTTTTCTCCAATTATTATAAATAACAATAAGCGGGTGTTTCAATTTAATTGTAGCAACTTACAAACAGATCTTGATAAAAAGACTTTGCAGAAAACTTTTAAATGCAGAAATTATTTAACGATAACGAGATAGTTCCGCCGATGTATATCGGCGATCATTTAACGAACTGTATCTAACGAAACGGTGATGGAGATACTTTAAGCGATTCCCACTTATGGATCTATCGAACCGTGTGTTTCTGATACAACGCCTTGTAAACACAAATTGGTTATTACAGACTAAAGATATCGTGTTGTGTAACAGAAAATGATAGATGTGAGACCAGAATTAACAATAAAGGCGTGATGTGATGTAAGAGAAGAGATACAAATAATTTGCTTATATCGGTATTGTCAAAAATAAGTAAATTTGAAACGTATTGTAATTCTCCTGTTTATTAACGCGCCATACTGAAAGTCAATTATAGGTAATAATCTCAGAATTTTAGTGTTCGAACCAATTAACAAACCAACCACCAAACTTCTTTAGAATACACTGTACTTATCTGTATGTAGTTAAAGATGTATTGTTTTGTGAATATAATGTTTGGTTTCAGCTTGTGTTAATGTGTTAAAGGTTTGTACGGATTAGAATCTCGAGTCAGCCAAATGGAAATATATTGATTTTTCTGAAGGGCATCACTCAATAGCTGTACTTACTAAGTCTCTCAACGTGCAGAGTTTTTTTTATATTACAGGGGACAGACGAACAGACGGGTCCTGATAGTAAGTGACAACCGCCGTCCATGGACACCCGCTACTCAAGAGTAACAAGAGCGCTGCTCGCCTTTGAGGGTAATGAGAGATGGGGGATGCAGGGAGCGGAAACCTCACTCAATTCGGGGAAATGCAACGCAAGGCGTTACTTCACAACCGGTTTGTCTGTGAGGCCTTGGTATCGCACCGGTCGAGCTGGCCCATTCGTGCCTAAGCATGGCTCTACCACTGTTAAAGTAGAAGCCAATAGGACTTTCTCATATGAAACCAAAAAATAAAAAAAAGTTAAGTGTGATTGTAGTAACGTACCCAATGGCCATGTCATATAAAAAAAATAAAGTGAAGATTCCCATTGCCAGGCCTGTGTTTCCCAGTAGCCGGGTCGCGACCCGGTACCGGGCCATCAGAATAAAATACCGGGTCGCAGCATTCCCGACTAGTTTTAAAACTAATAATTGCTATCGATCGACGCATCGTAAATATTCGTAAGCCGTGAGCGCTGTGAGCGGAAATATAGTAACCGACTTGAAGTGGAGCCAGACCTAAGGATAAAACTTTCGTCATTTTCCACGAACTTGGATTCTTTGGTGAACAATAAGCAGCAGCTCCATACTTCGCACTAACATTTAATGACTAAAGAGGCGATACCGAAATTTGTAGTATTAATAAAACATTTTTACTATTAATAAATGTGTATTATTTTACCTAATAGAACCAGCTTGGGTTTAAAAGTATTAAGTGGGTTTAAAAGTATTAAGTGGGTCACGAAGTGACAGTGTGAAAATTACCGGGCCATGGCATAATGGATATGGATATGTGTAAAAATTTATGAAAATAAAATATGATGGGTACTTTTCAATTTATTACGAATAGAACAATATAGCAATGTATAATTTTTCCCAAAGTACATTTTAGATTTACACTATTAATTAAGTGTGAAAAATACGCTAGAAAGTGTTGTTTGCTATTTCATATTCCAGGTATGCTTCAACTTTCCAACATGCACCGAAGCAATATATTATTTACATCAGAATGCATGATACGACAGGGCATTGATTAAGATAACTCGCTCATCCATTACAGAATAGCTTTCGAACAAACAAATTATTGCAAGAGTTTTGTGTACAGATCCTTAAAGCTGCCATATCTTCTAATTAGGCCTAAATTGTGGATGTGGATGCACTCACAACAGCAGTCAAGTCAGACAGACAATATTAAATCGTATATACTTCGTTGTAGACTTTTACATCATATTCGTTCTGACAAAATAATTGCGTTACTTCCAAGTAGCTATTTGTTTTATTTAAAAAATACAATACCCGCGTCAGGAATAATTGTCGTGTGACGGGGTCTTTACAAAGATTGAACAAACGGACACAAAGAACACTCAGAGTTGAGTTCAGGACATCTATTTGTGGATTACACAAATATTTGTCCCGTGTGGGAATCGAACGTACGACCTCCGCTTCAGCAGTCAGGATCACTAACCACCTACAGGCCCGTCAAATTATATTCAAATTTCCTTCTTTCTCAAAATATTTTTTGCCCAAAAAGAAATTCAAAAAGAAAGAAAGTCAAAAATACTGATGTGTTGATAAATTTGAAGTAATGTTTTGAATTTTATTTAAATCAAATCCATAATAGGTATGTGAATATTATTTCCTTATTATTAAACTAATCATGACTTCAATTAACAGAAAGTTTCAATAAACTTTAATTATGTCATTCTGAAGAAAAAAAGTTCTCATGGCATTAAGTGTACTCTCATTTTTCTATTTATAACTAAAATAAATTTAATAAGTGGCAGAAATTTTGTTTATTACTGCGTTTATATAATAGTATGATACAATCTAGACTCCACTTGAGACACAAACTGGATGCTACACAATCCATGAAGCGTTTAAACCCGTTATTTACTATTAGTTTCTAAGAAAATTACAAAGTGGGCGGAAAGTTATATTAAATTCACCGTCCAACCCTATTGTGTTAGGGAGAATGCGCACTGGAATACCACAGGGAGTCGCGCAACGGGGTAGGCGTCGCTATTCATAACCCCATCTGAATAGGGCTATAAACACAAATTGCAGGGCTGGCACACTGAGCATTGTTGCTTGCATTCAGTGTTGGTAAATTTGAAAGGAACACGATGTACTGCTGTACGCGTTTGATACTGCACGTAAACAGAACGTGCTCGCGTTGACAGGCTTAACACAGTACAAAAAACATCAAAGGATGACGATTTGCAATGTGACATAATTATTTCATAAGTTAGACAAAATAGAAATGTTTTTCTCAAGTAGTTGGTTAATATCTACTGTAAATGGTTACGTTGGCTTCAAAGGTCACAATAAAGGTAATTTACTTTTTTGAAAACGATTTTTAAGTAGTCCAAAATAACTTCAGATATTATTTTATCAGACATGTAGGTGTGGTATATACACTTTCTGTAATATAAAAGGAAGGTGGGAGTACCTATTTTTAAAATAAAGCATATCAACCACAAAAATTCCTCTAGACACAGTTAAACGGTCTCTTAAAACCAGAGAGTGAAATTATTAGAATTGCCTGCAATCAAAGTTAAAGCTTCTGTTACAGCTGCGAAATTACAGTCGATAAACGTAGCCCCATCCTCCGCACATCTGCACCGCATTCGTTCTTCCGCAGTGCATGCTATTAGTACACCGCTTATTTTCTGCTGTGGTATTAGTACGTCGGCGAACCGAAATTATCACAATTGCTAACTGCCGTCCAAGCGCACACGTGTGCCTTAGCCTTATCATGAGTTATTGTGATTTGAAGTTAAGGAACTGTAATTAGTTTAACAATATCGATGGTGTAATTACATAAAATATTTATACACTTTTGCTGTATTAAGTACATAAAATAAACATTTGACACTTTTACCAAACGTACGTTATAGTTAAGATAAAATACAAGAATTTTTCTCCATGTAGTTATTTATTTCCTTATCTCTTCTCTTCTTATCTCTTTACTTCTCATTACATACAAAACATAAATTTATTATTTGTATTGCTGTAAAATAAAACAAGAAACTTTTCTAAATAAATAATATATGTATGTAATAATAAATGTTGCGGAGTATGCGTAGTGTGTTAAAATGGGCAATAAATCATAAAAGTATAAAGTTATTCATGTTCAGCATAATATGATGTATATGTATCATCAATTTGGATACATTTGCCTCAGGTAATATTGAAAGCGTAATGATAAAATAATACCAGAAGTAATCCCAATAATTAAACTGTCCGTCACGATTAATGCGACTGTAAAAATATTATATATCCATATAATAGATATAAGTAATTACTGTTAAATGATAAATTAATTGTAGTTATTATTATACAAAATATTATATATACATATATATATAAAACGGAAACACTGATAACAAAATGTAATGGAATTATATATGTTAGGATTACAATTAGTAAAATTATTATGAGTAATTAATAATCTTACCAGGAAGACAAACACATATTTATATAACAATGACTGTATTCTTCATATACATACTTAAACACGCTATGTATCTCCTATTTCACAACAAAAAAATATTGCTAGCTTAAGTTGTGCGTTATGGACTCTAACACAAATAAATAAACTAATCTATTGCAAGTTTCAAACATAATTTGATCAGTCAGAAAGTCTTTGTGAAAAAAAAAAATACATATAATGATTAAATTAAGACAGGTTGTAACGAATGTATATACAACCGGTTTAAAAATTATTGCAGGCGGCAAATTGAGGCATCATCAATATTTATACGTTTGCATTTGAGCATAGATGGCAAAATTAGTCTTAGTTATCTTTAATCGACCGTCAAAATCAGAACGGCATCAATTTATATTTTTTTGTGTACCATGAGTAGCATATCAGATGTAAATTAATTCGACAATATGAATATAATTAGTAATAAATTTTGTCAACATATTTAGTAGAAGCTTAAATGTGTAATATAAAATGCAGGAAACATTACATACATAAACATATTTATATATTTTTATTATTAGCAGTTATTAAATAGGGCTAGTACCAAATGTACCTTTTAGATGTTTTAGTAGGTATTTATTTAACATAAGTGTATAATAATTTAACGTGAGGAATTGAATATGTATTGGATCCAAAATTGAGAAATATTCCTAGCAGTTATCCAAGAAGATACTGAATATAAGAAGATTATCAAATATACTCCTTAATTTAAATTAAGAACTTAAAAACGATTACTATTGAGTAGAATATAAAGAGTAGTGTATAATAAGAAATAGATTAATTGGGTCGGCAGTTAGGAGGTGTATGCAAGACTATTGTCTTGGGCGCAGACAGCGTACTTACTATGCTACAGACGGTAGTTTAATTGAATTTTAGACGAAGCTTTATGCTGTCATCAGGGGATTATCATTGTTTTATGGTACTAAAGCGGCGGGTTCTATTTACCGCTGTGGGAGAGACTTAAAAATGTACTGTAATATTAAGCGTGTTTAATTTAATAGCAATTACTTTGTAGTTTCGATGATTATTGTAACTTTATTTCTCAAACCAATTATCTTTCATTATCATGTCGTATACTTGACAACCCTTTTTACTTTCACATGAACTCTAATATACTTTACCTCCAAAAGCTGTAAAAGCAAAGAAATCTTTATCAACTTGATATGGTTAGTTATCAACTACTTTCGATTGTCATATTTCGATACAGTAGTAAACAAGTATAAATGTCATATTTATTTAATTATCATACACAACACACTACATGTTTATAGTACCTACATATCAAAGCGCTTATATGTTATGCTAACTTAAAGCAGAGTTTTGTCTACAAACATACATATAGTTTAGGTATTATTAAGAAAATCCATAACCTTCTTTGCAATTTTATTCACGTTGACGAACAATATATCTGCATCTAAATTTACTAGAAAGAAATTGATCTCTAGCTCTACCGCCCTTGAAATGGAAGAGAGGCAGCTTGAGGCGAGCAGCATAATAGTTTAGTCACAACACAAGTAGTCGATGCTTTCGACGGCCAGTGGACCGAATATATCTATATGGCACGTAGAAAAATATACACTCTTTATCAGTCGGGTTATCTACTTCGTTGACCAGTAACAGGTAATAGTGTATAATATGCATTATATGTATGATAAAACGTTACTTGAAAGGCATACAACACCAGTGGTGCCCATTTTATAAGATCACTAGGCTCAAGAGGAAACCATATTCAAACATGACGGATTTCGATCAACTGGTTCTATATAAAAATGTGTTATGAAAATTTAAAGCATTGGCATTTACATATTTTTATGTAACAATATTTATATTTTCTGTTTGGTAACTGTCTTCATTTTAGCATAACCTAGCGTATTTTTCAAGACATTCAAATGGTACGCAATGTAAATACGTAACATATGTATACTAAGAGACTCATCAGGCATAAAAAAACACACCTCTTTGACAACGAAAAGCAAAAAAAAATTGCTAACCCGTTAGGCACCTTTAATACCGTCTATCAAAACATAAATATTTACGACACGTTGAACGATGATCCCCAATAAATTAAAGATCGCACACAGTACATTGATTTAGCTTTATTTTCAAAGGAAAGTTCTCGACCGAAACTGTATGCAATGTTAGGTAATGTGGGTTCGATTGGCACTCAAATTTTAAATACTTTATTTCATAAAATTGTTCAACAACTATTAACGTTAAGAAAATAGTGGAGTTGTTCTGAAAATAAATCAATACACCCATTGCCACCGCAGCTATAGATTGCAAACATAAAATTAACATTAAAAATATTAAATACTAAGTCCCTGCCTGTGTTGAGCCTTATGAGGAGAAATCGAGCAAACACCGATGTTACGTTCAAGGTGTTTATAGCTACCAGCTAGCTAGCTTCCAGATATTCTTAACCTATGGTAAGAGCTACTCGTTGAGTGACATGTCACAGAACAATTACTATTTGCGGTCATGCGTCCAATATAATATACAATAATTATCATTCTAGGACACATATGCGTTGTGCTGTCTGCTCATCGAAGTTGCTAAAAAAGTACTATATAAATGTATCACAGGATATTTCAATGCTAGACTGTTTAAACGCTCTTAGTGAAAAGCTCAAATGTTCTAAATGATTTGCAGAGCGAGATAGATGATTGAGCGTCAATAAAGTTTTCCAACGAGGCACATATTTAGTATCGAGACTAATTTTTCCAGAACAAGCTTGGCTTTTGATATGCATAATAATTAATGGCCGTGGGAGCTCAATGTATAACCGCGATCTGGTTCACATAGTGCAAAAAATGTGAAATTCAACTATACAAATGAAGCAATAACGGTATAAAACTCAATAAGTGCATGAAAGATCTCTAACATTATTAGACTATAGTCTTCATTACGGTTATTGCTGAACTAGAGAATATTTACTACTGAGATTGTCTAAAAACAAACGAGAATAACATTTTCATTATCAATTAATGTCATCCGCGATAGTATCTAAGAGTATTTCAGACTACGTATGACAATTGTCAGTATGTAATAAGAATAGGTCACATACACAACTATGGGTTCTATTATTCGGAAAATAGGTATACCTTCTTAGATAAATTTTCATTGTATAATATAATTGTAACAGGCTGATGTCTGTATATTATAGATATTGTATAATAACTAATACGGGGGTCTTTATTGGAGCACAGAAGGCCAAATCAATAGTTTTAGAATTTTTCGCTGGATGTCTTGGTGTCATCACAAAACTACTGCATGGAAATAATTGCAGTTTTCATAGATGTATTGCTAGATGTCTAACTTAAAATATCGGTTCAATTTTAGCGCGTCTCTGAATAAATAAAGATACATTATATATTACTCTTTATAGAATAAATAATTGAATTTCAATTCTAAGAGGCAAAGTTAGTACATATTAAAAGCGTTAACAAATTATACTTAACTCAACTACTGTACTCAGAATACTGAACTATGTAAACGTGTTTTACAAAACTGATATTAATTTCCTTCTTTAATATCTACTACATATGTACATATAGGTACATAAACATTCGTTTCATATCTAGCTATGAACCGCATAACAAATTAGATAAATTGCCACACTAATACGAATCCGATATTGATGTCAATGTAATTTAAACTAACATCCATCTTTCAAACGATAACTCAAACGCAGCTACTTGGTTCAGCGAAATTATTCGAATGGGTGTCAATAACATATCGTATCCGATTCCGTGTGGCATTGCTATCGTATATCAATGAAAGTGAAACCATCTTTTGTTCGTATAATCAACGGTTATTTTACCAATATATGCCTCTATAACGGTACGTAATCATGAACTAAACACGTAGATGAAATTTCTAGGTACTCGTTTAAATAGACGTGACGTGGCAGGTTAATATTAATATGTACATTGATTTTGTTAACAATAGGGGACATACAGGGCGTGTTTAAAGGAATTTATCTATATATATATATAGATATACATATACATATATATATATGGAATAATAATGCTATTACATCGCTATCAATATAACTGCCAATAGTATAGCCTCGAGTAGGTACATGAATATATTTTTTAAATAATTGTAATAACAAAAAACGATTTTCAATAATCGTCAATAGAATGTTTCTCTAATCAAGAATAAGTGTTGTTCGTTTATTAATCGAATTAACAGCGGCAGTGATACGTTAAATCCAACATATAATAACTACAACAATCTATTGATATTTTTTATATGTTTATTTAATTAGGAAAGAGGCAAGCAAAGTTGTTCTACCAATTAGTTCACACATCATTTATACACTGAAGCAATTAGTAGCTCGACATCGTTTTGCTTGCTAATTATCAGTTAAGGCACCACAATCATACAATGCCGGCGGTGGTCTTAGTAATAGGTATTACTGTTGTGTAATTGGAAATTCAAGTTTTTTATGCTCTTCAAACAACTTCAAACACAATAGATTCAGTATTGTATTTTGCCCGGACATTGGTTGAAACAATGCATAGATGATTTATCAAATAAATAACTTTCAGAGCTACAGAAACAAGCTATTATGGAGACTATTTTGAACGGAAATATGGCCTAAAGCGGCAAAAAGAATATAATGTGAATTTTGCCGAACGGATCGCTCACTAAGTTGGCATATCCGTTTAATGAGATGCGGTGGACCGTGAATAAGGCGATGTTGAGTGTATTACATACAAGTAAGTATAGATTACAGAAAATTCATGCATCTTCATCTGGCTATTATACACATAATTTCATACATTAAAAAACGAATCACTCAATACGATCACAAGAATTACATGATTATTAGCACGTAACGTGCATTAGACAATTATAAAAGTAATAAATTTTTATGCCAAGTAATATTTAAAGTAACTTACCAATACGTATGTTATAATCACACACTCCACTCTATAATTATTATATTAATCCTCATGTACGTAAGTAAAAGCCACCAAGTACTTTTAATGTTTCATTGTAAGTAAATTAATGTAACATAATTGAAACTCAGTTTATTGAGCTATAAGCATTTACACAGAGTGATTTTCTTTTATTGTAGGGAGCAAAGAAGCAGACGGTCACCTTTTGTAAGTGAATGCCACCGGCGATGGACACCTGGAACTGAGAAGTCGCAAGTGTCTTCCATTTCAATAACTATCATGGAATGATTTGAAGTGAACCTATCACTAACGTATGCAACTAGAAATAAAACAGAAAGAAAATTGAATGTTATGTTGCCCAACTAATATCGATCGCTTATCCGTAGTCGTACTAATCAATTTATTGAATTCCAATCTGATTCATTCATATGATATCGAGATCAAAACACGGAAGCAGCAGTAACAATAGTTCTGTAATTGTCAAAATAATCCAATAATTCTTGTGACTCGTTTAACTAGATCAAATAATTACAGACCATAAAATTGCTATCGAAACAGTGAGTGTTCAAAACAGTTAATTGGTTAAAAGTAACCAATTTAACAATTTGTTGGAACTAGAACTTCATGCAGGATACGTTGATTATTTTTATAGGTACTATGATTGGGCAGCCTTGTTTAAATTGTGAATTATACGGAAAGTTCTAAACATATAAGAGCCAATAAATCAGTAAATAGTCACCCCGACTGTGGACTGTGCGGTAAGATGGGTAATCTTGACGTCCTATATTTGTTTTGTACTACCATTACAAATAAATCCCTACAATTAGTTCAAAATTTTGCTTTAAACAATGTTAAATGTCTTCTTAGAACAGTGAATAAGAAATGACTAACTAAATAAAAAAAGAGCAACCACATTTGTGTCACGGGTAACTGTAAGAAGATAATGCCCCTTGAGTGTTCGTGTTTCAAAATATTTATGAAAGTAAGTAGCCGTACCTCCAACTTGCTCTTGTCTTAGATAGGAATCGTTTAAATCTCATTTTTCATCATACAAAAGAGCTTTCAAGTTATAAATATTTGTCTTCATATCTTTTATCTACCGCTGTTGTTTGTTCATTTTACGTGGACACCTCGATGTCAGTAAATGGGCTTATTGTAAATGATTAATGACTCATTAAAATACAGATGTCGTTTACGACATTGAAGAACGAGAATAGGTTCCGCAATGTATAACCTTTTTGTTAAATGTTATAATAATAATATTTTTTAAAATGTTAAATAAAGTTAAATTACTCAGCTAATAGAACTTGTTAATAGAAAAACCATGTTTCGAATTAAAATAATCTTAACTACCTACTAACACCGTAAAATTTGACAATACAGTTAAACAGTTTCAATAGATGGTAGAACAGGAGCTGTTGAACCCGTCTTGTACCTATCTAGTCAATCTAAGTTTCACATCAACTGCTGTGTTATCTACTTTCATTTCACACTGCATTACATCGAGACGTATAAAAAAAATAATAACCTCTCATTTGGCCGCGATAACGCAGATACCTACTTATTTCCAAGTCGTACCTTCACAGCGTGCATCAATCTACTTCTTGTAGAGATTTATGTGACAGATGAATAACTCACAGTTGTAATAAAAGGCACTATCTAGATGTAGATAATTTTCATGACGCGCGCACCTGTAAATTCAGACGTGGTTTGCGCTCGCGTCGGTCACGATCGCCCGCTTCACGTTAGCTAACATTCACACAGTCACTTTCCCTGTTTTTGTGAATTTTAGTCCCCAAATATGTGTACGCTTTCGTCTCGTCAATACATAAAGACCTTATGATTGTCCACTTAAGAAAACAAAGTACATTTTCTGTAATGAGTACCTATGAAATGTTTAATCATTTTGTTGACGGTCAGATGTTATATGATTTTTGGGGTATCCCAAATTTATGGGGCGAAATAGGTTTTGTGAAAGTATATAAGTAATTAAGACTTGGAATTTATTTTATCTTCACGTTAGTTACTATATGCAAAGTCAATCTCTTATGATTTAATACGTCAAGTCTTCCTATAAGTAAATATAGACTGGGTTCAACGCACTGTTTCCTGAAAGTACTTCCATCGTAATCGTTTCAATTCTGATAAAAACTCTAGGAATTCACAAAGACAACATTAAATATTGCAAACCATTCTTTGCGATTTAATGGTAATAAAGATGTAAAATTTAAGTGAGTTTTATTTAGATAAACTATTAAATTGTTATCGGGGTGACAAAGTTTAAGTTTTACATTAAACATAATGAGTATAAAACTTTTCCCACGCCGCCGTATGCTAATGAAGAAAAAGTATGTGCTAAACATTCAATCACGGTTACACTACAATATATATTCCTTTAACAAGGCAAATGCATACCACTGTCGATTATTTTTTAATGCCCATGTATTCTTATAATTATCACCTTTGTTATATGAAATTTGTGAATTTTTTTATGCTTCAAATAATTTTGGTATATTTTTAATAAATGCCATTATTTTTAAACGGTTGATTTTGTTCTTTTAAGAAATATCGTTCAATATACAAATTTACCCATTATCCTTATTTTTAATAAAAACTGCGTTGAATGCTATACTATACTATTCCTAAAGCAAATAATGAATAACTGAAAGTTTTGTAACGATTTGTGAAAACTTTGCTCACATTTTGAGCGTGTACCTTAGCTGGATAGGGTGAAACAGAACGAAAATAGACAGACCAAGAAAACACCGCACTTCGAGTTTCTGACTACCACAACTAAGTTATTTATTACAACCATGATCAAGGGAACATAAAATTTAGAGCCAATTTGGTCAGCATCACGAATTGTGTTATAGGAATAACATCATCTGAATTACATAATTTCTTAATTACAGGTTCGTGTTAAACTCAACGTACAATGGTTTTACATCACTAGATGTCTTATGCAAGACATCTATCATAAACATTCTAATAACTCATCATTACAGATTCGTTTTACAACCGTCCGCATTTTTCATATTAGGGAGCACAACGAGTGCTGTTAAGTGTGAAACGAGATCGTTTAAAGTACCGATATTCATGTACATACATACATATGTCGTAAGCCTACAGCTACGTTAATCCGTAGCAGTGTGAAAGAACTTTATAACGATCGCCGACATTGAATCATCTCGGCTGCCAACTGGTACGGTTGACAACAAAAGTTATGTTAATTTTTTCGGAATATATATATTGTTTTCGGAATGTAAAAGAGTGTTCATTCATATAAATATTGTACTTCATAAAATACATTAAAAATTATCATACATTGCTTGCGTCAGTGAAATTGATAAAACAATAAAAATTTAATATATTTAATGAGAGAACATTTTAATAATAAAGGTTATGAGTAACAGAAATTGTAAAAAAAATATCTTGAATTGTGCTATTGAATATTAACATTGGTCAATTAACATCAACTGTAATTGTTTCACGTTTATGTTGGGAAAGATCTTGTCGAGGAATCTTAAAAAAAAAACTGTGAGATCAGAAATTGTTCTTTTAACTTACCTATTATATACTTGTATACTGTATAAATTGTTTAACAACCGTAGTGGTTGTTCATCATCTTTTTTTTTTCATCTTTTTTAAAAGACAATTCCCGAACTAGGAATAATTCCTGTGTCGCGGGGGACTTTACAAAGATTCAAGCAACGGTCACAAAGAACACCCAGACTCAGCACAACAATTTGAAGATTACACAAAGTATTGTCCAGTGCGGGGATCGAACCCACAACACTCGGCGCGGCAGCGTAGTGGTGAGGTGACCACTTAAACCGCTACGCCATCCGTGCAGTCTACTACTATTCCAACAATTATTTTTGTGTTAACGGTACCAGTGAGCCCGTCGATATTTTATATCTCAACATCTTTATTGTCCTATATAAATCATGTTGAAGAGTACTGATTTGTCATTCGATAAAAATGTATTGCTTGTCACTTTGTTGTTGAAATATTTTAAGATAAATATATCACACTTTGTACGAGTAAAAATAGTGGCCAAGTTAAATGTGATAATACTTTACCTAAATAATATGCTGTTCATTGACTAATTGGTTGTTTAATTAAAAACGGATAAATCAGACAAATATCTAATAATACAATTCTACATTTTTTCAGTTAATTTCAACATGTATTAGAAATGATTCCTGTGTAGCGGCTTCACAAACATTCTAACCACGGATATAAATAACACCTAGACTCGGGAAAACGCGTGTTTGAGTGTGTGTGTGTGTGTGTGTGTGTGTGTGTGTGTATGTGTGTGTGTATGTGTCCCGTGTGAGAATCGAGACATACCTTTGGTTCAGCAACAGGTCAGTCAAAATTATACAAAAATAATCAGTTTAAGTTTAAACGTTGTATTTACTTTTCTAACTTTCTATTTGAAATGCCTACATTTCTAAATTTTAATAGTACATTTTACCGGACGTTATTTTGTCACGCATTACATGGAATCCTTGTTGTAGATTTACATCAAATTGAAAAATATAAAAATTCACATTTTCTCACTATAATTAAGTGTGGTAATCAAGATGACAACAATGGCTTTGAGATAACGACTGAATAGCACAACATAATTGTGCACAACTATGTAACTGAAAGTAAATATGCGCCTAATTGTAAGGCTTTGTGGATTTGAACAAAACGGCAACTATTTAACGCTCTTTTAAACAGCACTCATCATCGGCGTACTTTCATTATTATTTTTATATGCGAATGTATGTCTATAAAGGTGGTAAAGGTGTACTTATTATTACTACAATCACATTTCAACATCTTTTTGGTTCCACATATTGACGAAGCGCCTTATTTTTTGATGCGATCTATTTACTCTCACTTTTTCTTTTCATTTCTTACAATACGGTCACGAATGCAAAAAAATTAAAAAAGCGAAGTTCATCAATGAGGGGTATAATAATTTTAAGGACTCACACGGGCTGAGGACAATATTACGTAAATAAGACTAACTTGGTATCGGCAAAAAATAGGCGTTAATTACGCCTCTGCCCACCCCTTCGGGGACACAGACGTGATTGTATGTTTGTTTTCCTGTGTCAATAGCGTTAACCGATGTTAATATTTTTCATGACACTCACTTTTTCACTAACTCACATATTTTTATTTAAACTGATAATGGTTATAGGAAAAGACAATATTTTTATTGACGTTAAAGAGATCCTTCCTCGTTCTTTACATGTAGGTATTAAGTCAGAATTTTACATGGAATAATTTATGAGTTTAATTTTGAAAATATCGATAACCTATCGACACACCCACATTAAGTTTAAATCTTCACTTTGTGAAGATAGAACCATCGGATATCAAACATTAAGAAAATTATCGACACTTAAGATTAAGTATCCGATTACATTGCGAATGGCATACTGATGACAGTTTACTTTTAAATTACAGCCAACACTCGGCGAGGATATTAACAGCTATTTAAATATGGCACGATGTAGACCGCTATGTATTAAGGCAAGTACTTAAATTTCTGGTTTCACTGATCGTTTGAAATTGCAACTTTGTTTTGATTAAATTACAACGTAGTATGTGCTTCGCTGACTCTTATTTGACCATAAAATAATTTCTTACAGAATTGCAGGTTGTCCGTCATCATCCTCATCATCATTTACAAAATCGAATTTGATTGGATGATATGATCAGGTGATTATGGATGTAGAAAACTACGCCTATTTACAATGACTTGCTTTAAATGCGTTAAGATCTAAAGCACCAGACATAAATTATTATTACTGGTGTCAATACATCCACGCTCATAGTTAAGACAATTTAACACAAAAGTATAAAGCTAATAACAACTTACTACTTTACAACGTATCGATTTAATCTAGTCAATTATAGTAATGTATTTATTGACTAAATTGTTATTTGTTCTAACTAAAGTAGATCATTATTATTATAACCATTTCACAAGGCGGAACCAGACTACAAATTTGAATTCCGCTATGTGCATCGACGAACGGCGACATTCCGTCTGATGTCCAGCGATTCGTAACATTTAGCTCACAATGGCTCATTATACTGAAAATGTTTCTATTTACACACTGGTTACTTTGCTTTCGCCTTATATACATTATGTTCGAAACTTATCATGAATGCTAGGATTATAGGCAGTTCCTATCGTGCGATTTGACCTTAAATTATTTAGTTCTGTTGTGTATTGTTAATTTACAATAATAATGCAAATAGTTGTAATTGAAATTATTGTTGTATATTATTATTATCTGAATTATTATTTATTAATATTATATTATTATTATTAATAATAATTATTATATTATTATTATTATTATCTGAACGAAATTATTGTTGAATACTAAAGATACACGAGCTGATTGAAGAAACATTAGAAAACCTTTATTGGTAGAAGTAAGTATAGACTATTGGAAGCTGTAATACAGTACAAATCTCATGAAGTCATAAAAGTACAGAGATATATATATGTGTACTTTAGTTAATTAAAATGGTGCATGGATAATATACCTATGTATATAGGTATGTGGTATAAATTTATATCTACTTCAATAAAAGGTCATTACAAAACACCGTCTAATAGTTATATCAAGTTACTTTTTACATTCAAGTAACAAAAGTGCAGCTATTACACCAACAATTTGAAATAAAATGATGAAGCCTGCGAGGACACGCGACAATTAAACATGCAAAAGTAAACAATCATACTTTATTTCATGATATAGAGGGACAGACGAATAGATGGGTTAAATAATAGTAAGTGACAATCGCCGCCGAGGGACACCGGCAAAAGTGCGCCTCCCATCTTAGAAGGGGCTGAGGGGAGGGGCAAGAGGCGAGGGGCAAGAGGCGAGGGGGGAGTCGGGCGTCCGTAACCCTCACTCATTCGGCAATACAGTAAAGTATTGTTTGTCTACCGGTTTTTTCTGAAGCCGTGGTATTATGTTAGACTTCTTTTATATTAGACTCTCCAGTCGCGCCCAAGCATAGCTCTCCCACGATAGATTGCTACGATTCCCCACTTGTATAACACCCCATTGAAACGATGTAATAATAAAACATTTACTCTCCATGTAATCACTTATAGATGCTATATTTTGTTAGGAGAGTAGTAGCAATAGGTAATTTGAACTTAAGAGGTTACGATAACTTAAATAAATATATGTATCTACTACCTAAGGCCGCAATACAACAAAGAGAAAATAAATATCAAGTTTGTGATACGGCTGATAAATAAGAAGAATAAATGATGAATAACATTACTTCTTTTTACTGATCTGAGATGTTTTGTCCCTTTTCATGGTTCATTATGCTACTCCTTTCCATTAAGTCTCATTCATATTATCAATTAAACTTTGCTGATTATCAGTGGCTACCAAAAACTTGTACATATTTTTGGTATTAAAATGTCAGTATTCACTTAAAGTAATAAATTGCAAGTTATTTCGTGAGAAAAGAATGAAAGGGATACGTGAGATACGTTGTTTTGGCCAGTTTTTATGTGTGCGAGTAAATGACGTGATTCAGACCTTGAGAACCCCATCCGGTATAGGAGAATATTTAGAGGGTATTAAAGGGGGCAAGGAGTTATGAAAAAATAAAAATTCATGATTTCCAGGTTGTAGAATCTTTCATAGTTGGGGGGCTGAAGAAAAAAACTATATTCTACTCAAATGCAAAGAAAAGCATCGGTTTAGTGTGCTTGCTTTTAAATTACTATGTAAATCATAGCCATTTAGAGAATCTACAAAACTGTTTCCTCCTAATTAATAATTACATTTAATAACACTCATTACATAATTAACCATGCATTTGCATAAGACACGATAAGTACAGTAAAGAGAGATTCCAACCATAATTACAAGTTTATCATCACAATGGAAGAGGATAATTAATTTCGAACAGAATTTCACTGTTTTCCTAGCAAGCGAGCGCACAAATTGTGCGCGTGCGGTGGGTCTAACGGACCTGCGATAATCGCACCGCGATAAAAAACGAAGCAAGCGCATAACGGATAGCACGATGCGCTTGGCCCGTCATCGCGATCGCGCTGCGCCCGCGCACCTCAATCGCAACGCTTTTATTTTGTGATTACTTGTTATCAGAATACATATCTTTTATTGAAAACATAGGAAAGGCATATTTTTATATCTTGGTTGTAAATCAGACTTGTGATTTTGTTGTTGCTACAAAATGCTAGTGTTTCAGTAAGTGGTCTGTTATTTTTTTTACATTATATAGGAACGACGAACAGCTCTGCTGCAAGTTACCAAGTAGAAACTCCTGTACTTAATTGTTTTCATAAGTAATAATTGACCTTCTATTACTTTTAAATAAAGAAGTTTTCTAAAAGGTATCTTTAGAGCATTATCATATTTCCAAAAATGAACTAAGCCACACTTAAGCTGAACAGAAAAACGTTTTGGAGCCTATCCATCAAGCTATAGGCATCGAAAAACAGTAGTCGTCGTAACCGCAGTCATTTAAATTTCAAATGAATATTCAATTTTATTACAACGTACTTCACTATTATATTAGGCCGTATAAGTTCGAAATTTATCATTATGCGCATAATTCTTAGGTAATGACTTAATAAGGATACTTAATTCAATTATACTTATAAAATGAGATATTAAGAAGTTAATAAACGGCTAAAGCAACTGCCGGTTCCGGCGCGGTGGTCAAACAGGTTGCTTCAGTTTCATTTATTTATGTACTCTTACTGATTCCTTACATCTCTAAGAAAGACTTCACTAGAATCGTTCTGAGACTAACTGGAAGGACAAATTGGTTGAGGCTTTCGCGGCCGATTGATGACTCGTTGGCTTTATTCGGGTCTAAAGGCCGTCGTATGTTAACTTTAAGGATTTCAATAAATAGACAATAGAGTAGCGATAGCAAAGGGTTGTGAGACAGGACAATTCTTTAACGTCAATCAATAAATTAGTCTACTACAGTCATCTGTTTGACATAGGCAACAGTGAAAAATTACCAATAATTTAGTCCCACTAACGTATTAGAGGGCCTACAGCCTACAGCCGTCAACCAGCCTACAGCCGTCAACCAGCCAATGTATATGTATATTGTCTGATAGATAACAGTCCAATCCCTTGGTCACCTTAAACGACACCCACCGAAAGAGATGGAGTGGCCTTAATCTACTCCAATAAATAATAAGCCTAATATATATATATATATGTATTATGATCTAATCAAACCTAATGTCTCATTGAAGGAACAAAATAAAATATTGGTGTCGTTCGTTTGAAAAATATCTTTAGGGTAAAAATAGCGTTATGCTTATATTTAAGTATGACAGTAAGTATGACTACTTTTGGTTGAAGTAAATTACAGCAATGTGTATTTGTTGACAAGGGCGATTGCTCATTACTCATACTTGAAAATAACACTATGTTGAATTCCATCTGAGAATCTTAGATTTCATTAATAAAATGTTACAAAAGCAAAACAAAAATTAATCTATTAATGAACGAATTTTGATATTTTGTAGACTTTCACTAAATCTAAATCTATAAAAACTAACGTTTACAATGACAACGAAAATCCAAATTAAATTAGTTTTTTTTTTATGCGATAGGGGCAAACGATCAGACGGGTAACCTGATGGTAAGTGACTACCGCCGCCCATGGACACCCAACTCAAGAGTCACAAGTGCGTTGCCGGCCTTTTAGGTAGGAGTACGCTCTTTTCTTAAAGGTTTGAAGGTCGTATCGGTCCGGAAATACGGCAGGCGATAATTTATTCTATTGGCTGGTTGTACGAGGCAAAATATCATATATACATATATAAGACACTACCACACACTAGTATAAAAATGCTTAATATAGAGCTTAACGTAAACGATTCTCTAGGCTGGCCTGAGTCTGATATGATTCGTGTTTTAGTAAAAGTAGGCAGATGCGCTGGTTTCCGTAGGCTGTAAAAGTTACAGATAAATATAAGGTACCCAGATAAATTCCAACTGCACTTAAGCGCTACTAAACGTTATTGGAGTACTGTAACCGTAAATAATTTCCTAACACGAACATAATGATCCAAGAGCTTAAAGCCCGCTTACATTTTACGATGAAAACTTAAAGGGCGCTTTGCACGTACAGCGATGATTGATGAGCAGTCAGGTCAGTCAGTCAGTCAGGGTAGTACCAGTGGACACACGGCTTAGGCCTTATACGTGTTCATAATGAACAATTTCTTAAACCTATTACATTTTTGCTTTAAACAATCGATTTAATATTCCCAAAAGTGTCAAATATACCCCGGTCGCCCTGAAAAAATTGTTTCATCGACCACGGTAGTGCCGACTCCGTCGTATAACAGGGTGGATGGCACAGATCAAGTCTCATCTACCCTGTTGTCTTTTTATGATACAGACAGATTAAGTAGCATACGTCCCGTTATCTTCGGGTAGACGTGTGGTGGGAAATATAAGTGACGTTCTGTTTGATTCTTTTTTTTATACGGACAATATAATCATATATTATGTATATATGATTATATATGTTCTTCACTGTTTTGACAATCGTGGATTGTCAACTGTCATTTGACTTTTTTATACCGGGTCGATAAAATCATTTTTCCCAACTGTCCCAACTGTCCCAACTGTCTGTGTGTGGCGATACAAACATATGAATTAATATTGCTTATTTGAATAAACGGTAGTAAACACGTGTATTTCGAGGAAGCCCGACTAGTGTCGGCCACGACGGGGGGCTTTCTCAAGGAGTAAGTCTTCCAGCCGCGACAGTACCGGACGTCACACGTCACACGAAATATTGTTTACCGCAACTTATTTCAAACGTGCTAGGTACCGCAAGTGCAGTATTAAAATATTATTTTAAGACATAAGCGAATTGATGCTCTGCCATTTGTAAAGATGACATGGATTTGCTATATTCGTACAGTAGTTTATATCTTCCCTAGAGAAACTTGTGAGATATGTATTTTAAAGAACAGACCAGGGCACCTTATTTTTAAGATATTATTATGTATGAAACATATGAAGCCACTTGTTTTGTTACACACGTAAGAAATAAATGGGAATGATGAAATCAAGGATGGATCACCACACCATTTGAAACGATTAAAAGAAAAAAAAAACGTATATATTAAAAGTACGCTCCTCGAATATTTCAATATTTATATTCAACTAAAGGTTGATGACTTAGAATAGAATCGCAACAGTCTTCCCACCTATGTAAATACCCATCCCACGGTAAAATTGTAATAAAACTTCAACTGTAGATAAGTTTTCTATCAAATGTAATACCTATTAGACAGCTAATAGAAATGCTAATAAGGCAGTTAGAGGCACTAGTTAGACAAGGTACAAGTGCCACTTCTAGGCGCGTTGCCGCGTGCATTTTATAAAACACTACATATTAACAGAGTTGACAGCCGCGAGCCGATTTCAGTAATGTTAATCTACTTTTGTTTAGTTGCTATGTATTTTGCATAGCAACTAAAAGATGTTCTTGTATGACTTAGTCTTATATAAAACTACTCTTTTAAAAATAAATTATTTTTTACATATGTATGTGATTTTAATCAGTCAATCAATAATATACTTTAAAAAAATATTAAACTACTTCAAAGACCCTAAATCATGTTAATTTTTAATAATCTATATACCAACTTCATCATTTACATTTTTAACAATAGTGTAAAGGCTAGAAGACTTTCTAAAAACTTAAATGAGAGCGAAACTGAATACAGCCCCTTAAAGTAAAAAAATAATTATTGAAATTAATAACATTTACATAATACGGGCAAAAAATTCAGTCAAATTGAAAACCCTTTAAATTTTGAAATTCGTTAAACACGAAATAGAAAATACACTCACAGGCACAATTACACGCCCACCTATATTTTTCGTCACCCTGTTTGTTTATGTTAACTGTGGCTTATCTACTGTTTTGTTTTTAGTTAAGTGGGTACTTTAGCAATAAACTAAACACTTAAAAACCCTTATTTCGACCCTTAAACTTGTATCGCCGAAGCGTTTTAAGAATTTAGTCTCTGTTTGACATTGTTGCAGTAACGATACATTTCTTGTTCTTGTCTGCTATCGTGTACGAACATTGTTTAATTTGAGTTTTTAGTGTACGATTACTGTTTGTGACTGAAAAAAATGTCACTGGATGCAACTGGTGCTGCTAGGGCAGTGACTTTAGCTGACGCTGGGTATAACCAACGTCGCATCGCTCGTACGCTTGGTGTACCTCGAACTACAGTGCGGGATGCCATCAGACGCTTTCGGGAGACTGGTTCATACACGAGAAGGCCAGGTCAAGGCCGACATCGGTGCACCTCGGCTCTGGATGACCGCTTTGTTGTCAGTAACGTGCTAAGAAATCGTTTTTGCACCGCTACTGAAGCGCGCACACGTCTGTTTGAGGTGAGAAATGTCACTGTAAGTGAACGTACGATAAGAAGAAGACTGGCTGAAAGGAATCTGAGAGCTTTTCGTCCAGCTCGCGGTCCACAGCTGCTTGCACAGCATCGTAGAGCAAGACTTGCCTTTGCACGAAAATATGCTGACTGGACTACGGAACAATGGAAGAACGTACTGTTCTCAGATGAGAGCAGAATAGCCTTAAGGGGTCCAGATGGACGTCAGCGTGTTTATAGGCGCCAAAATGAACGGTTTGCTCCATGTGCAATAATCGAAACCGTGGGTTATCAGGGAGGATCCATAATGGTTTGAGGAGGTATCTCTTACGAGGCTCGTACCGATCTAGTGGTGTTTGATAGAGGCAGTGTGACTGCTCAAAGATACGTGGAGGAAGTCTTACAAGACCACGTCATACCTTTCGCACCATTTATTGGTGAAAACTTTAAATTAATGCACGACAATGCTCGATGCCATACCGCAAGATCCGTCACTCAATACCTCGATGAGGTCGGGATTCAAGTTTTGCCATGGCCGTCACGCAGTCCCGATCTTAACCCAATTGAGCACATTTGGGACAACCTAAAAAGACGTATTCGAGCAAGAATATCAGCCCCTGCGACCTTACAAGAGCTCAAGACGGCTGCGATAGAGGAGTGGCATAATATCCCTCAGTCGGATATTCAAGAGCTCGTAGATGGATTGCCAAACCGACTACAAGAAGTCATCAGGGCCCGAGGTTGCAATACTCATTATTAAAATTTAAATAAAAAGAAAGCGGACGATTTTTTTCAAAATTAAAGTCATCACATTTTCATGCAAATTTTTTGCAAAATCGATTTTTGGCATATTTTTTTTTTATTAAACGGTTTTGTTTAAAGACTATTGTGATTTTATTTATCCTTAATGGCTGTTTTTAACATAACTTCTATCAAATGTGGTCAAAATTTTCCGACTACTGAAAATTGAAAGAAATACAAGGTGGGCGGTTAATTGTGCCTGTGAGTGTATAATATAATACTAAATTAATCACTTTATTTTAGTACAGTATAACACTGTTATGAGCTTCGTGAGCAAAACATCGTATATCCTTATATCCAGTTGGTTCCCGTGATCGTCTATCATTCTTTGACAGTCATACTGTTCTGCGAAACATCACGATTATTGCGATGGCATAACTTATATTGTCTTGCAGAATAAAGTAAATACGTCGTAGGCACGCAACGTTGATACGACCCGACAACATCTACACATTTTGATTTTTTTATCGATGTGTTCTATATGCATTATTTAATGTGTTGTGATACCAAACACAAAATGAAAGAGGTGTGATAGTTACCATATTCATATTAATTTCATCCCCACGTTTATGCTCACTGCACGGATCCTTGGGGTCGTAGCGTGATGCGTTATTGTATATATTATGTAATGTCTGCACTCATCTTACACTCTATCAAACACAAAATTAATCATTCCAAGCTGACTGATTGCTCCAAACATTAGCACTGAGTGTGCTAATTTCTAACAAATAAAGTGTATTTATAACAAATAAACACGAAACCTCTTCCGCTTTATTAATATAATTAACATACATATGTTCTTATGCAGTGTGATTAGAGTGACACCACAACTAAGCATTACTTCGTCAAAGTATTTCAAGTCATTTCTATAGCGATGTTTTCATAACTTTTAGTAATATTTGGTGATATATATTTTTTTTTTATAATTTATGGGGAAAGACGTACAATCGGGTCACGTGAGGGTAAGTGACAACCTCCATCCATGGACACTTGTAACTCAAGAGTCGCAAGTGCGCTGTCCGCCTTTTAGGGTGGTGAGGATAGGGGGGGATGCGGGGAGGGGAAAAATGAGAGTGGATATGAAGAGATGGGAAAGAGGACAGAAATTTAAGGGGAGGGGAAAGAGGAGAGCGGGGGAGTTAGGCCTCCGGAAATCTCATTAATTTCGGGGAAATGCAATGCAAGTGTTGCTTCACAGCCGGTTTTCTGTAAGAATCTATCCATATTACTGGTATGCTAGTTTGTCAAATACTAATCGTGAAACAGGTACAGTTAAATATTCTAAGTCATTCGATAAAATTTGACTGAAATTTAACACTTATTTTAAATCCAATTCTAATGCATATATACATACATGAATTACACGCTTTCTGTGTTCACTATTTTCGTAGCCAAGAAGTCTATTGAAAGGAGAAAGTTTTGAAATCGTTAGTTTAATGACAGATAATTTTCGTTTAAGTATGACAAGGATGGCCTAATAACATTTTATTTTCTTAAATTACTACTACAGTTGAAACTGACAATGTGTAGAAAATTTGAATGCAGATATTGCCCTTTATTTGGTCCTGCATAATTGATTGGCCAATTAACTAACGTTGTTGTAAATGTTGACTACTTATTACAATATAATTAGACTAAGGACAAGATTCAACGCCATGACATGTGTCGAACGCTCTCAATCCAGAAATGGGCTAACATTTTTTATCGAAACATCGATTACCGTTCTAATGCGGTCGCGTACAGCACTTGCTTTTTGCTGCGATTATATCAATGTTTAAACAGAATGAGCCGTGGCAAAAAACGTAATGCATTTATCTGTACAACGCATCTGTGTTTAGAGGATAATGTTAAATAACTTTGTAGGCGTTAAAATGTAGGCTTATTATGGGCAAATTATGGGAAAATTGCGGTGTAACACCTACGCCCTGCTTTGTTCATGTAAGTACTAACTATGAATCTATGTACGTTATTACTTTGAATATTAGAATAAGCGTGCTTAGCAAATAGAGATTAGAGACCTTATTTTTGAATATCAGTACAAATGGTCTGATGTTCCTGTTGAAGTTCATTGCTGTTAGAAACTTATTTCCTAATTTTTACTAATAATTTAATAGTAGCTATACTATAACTTATTATTTTTGCATTAAGAGATTTTAATCTTATGACTGACTAAAGTGTTTCTTGAGAAAATTATAGAAAGACAATTATAGTAGTACTACTCCACTAGTAGTAAATCTTTTCAACCAGACGTGAGCTGTATGCTGTATACACGTTTAGCTCTAAAGTGCAAAAGTAAATCTAAGCATTCCAAAGGTTAATAATAGTAATAATAAATCGTAGAAAAAAAAATAACACCACTTTTATGATTTAGAAAGAAAATTACAAATTGCGCACATGACCAGCTACCACTTATCGAATAGTCCTACACGGAGAAACAAGAAAGGCTTAATATTTATTAATAGGACGAATTTGTCAAACTTAGTCTTGTTTCGTTCCTACTTATATACTTATATACTCATTAAGCACAATAAACGCTCGCTCCTTATGAAATCCTGATTCACGCTTGTTTGTAACCATAATTCAGAAAATATTGGTATGGGCTGAGTGGATTTTTATATTTTAAAGGCTCTGAGGTACCAGGAAGTAAGATAGAACGCCACGAAGAGACTGAATGTTGAAGGTAAAGAGATGGGCTGAATGATGATGATGATGTGGTACCAAACATAGAGTACGGTACGGTAAAAGTAAAGTAACTGGTTACTGGCGTCACACTGACGCTGCCAATCCAAAGGTTTCAAGTGGAGTCCCAGTGACCACGACTTAACATTGTATGTATTAAATAATTAAGACAACAATATAGTCAACAAAATTATACAGAGCTTTTAAAAGACTGTAAGCAATTTACAAGGTCACCTTATTCTCGATAACGTCGACAAACTAACTAACCCGTAAGCACTCGACTGTAAGTCCGATAATTTTGCCATTGTGCGTTACCTACGCACCTAATGGTTGATAGAACGATGAATAATGTCGAAAGTATGGATACTATTTGAGGATAAAAATTAATTATACAAGACTGGTAGCTGTTTTCAACATTTTATATGGTATATATATGGTATTTTATCCTTCCTGGTTAGGTATGTAAGTTTTCAACTATGTAAGTATTTATATAACTTACTAGCTTCTTACAGGGGCTTAGCCCGAGCGTTATGTGCTTAAAAAGACGTTCCCTTGGGTTTGAAATATCCAGATAATTTAATCAAAATAAGTTCAGCCGTCTAGTCATCATTTAAACGAGCAATTCTTGTATGTGAGCAAAGCTCGGTCATCCGGGTACTAAAAAGTTAATCTACAAATAGATTTATGGATTAATTTTGCATTTATGCAAGCACTGTAGAGTTAATAATAATAATATAAGTTGTAGCGATAGAGAAAGAATATATATATATATATATAGTAAATTTGGGGAAGACAGCGTAGCGTCAAACCAGGATTTCTTTGAAATAAAAATACCGAAAATTCTGGACGTCTGGTATTACGTCCTGATAATGATAGTCACAGTGCACTACTAAAATCAGCTAATACTGCTATCAAACCTATAACCTTTCGTTTCAACCCTAATTTTTCCAGCAGACGTAAATCTGAACGAGGTTAAACCTAAGAATAATATTTATAGGGCCCGCCAAGGACGCAGTCTATTATCACCGAACATCTCTAAACATACAGGTTGAGTATATTATATTTTATGGTTGAGTATATTTGTAACGCCGTAAACCACAACCACTTCCAACCAAGCTGTTCCCGAATTCCTTCTATTTAAGGAGCAATACCGACTAACACCACACACTGTGTGATGTTAGTCGGTAAACCTAGGTTTTCTGCGGTTTGTTCCAGTCCGACAAACCGTCCTGACGAAAACCTAGGTCGGATGACGGCCCGAGGGGGTTTCCACAAGTACAAAAAAAAAATATGATTTGGTAAATATTTCGATTTTCGACACCCAACGCTAAACGGATTTGCTTATACATGGTGCAATTTATATATTTTAAACAATAGTATTTAAAACCGTGTACCGTATAATTTTAAACCGTATTTGTGCTTATGTATGCATTTTGCTAAATATATAAATAAAAAAAGCGATCCCAAAAGAGAAATCCGTTTAAGTTATTAACGCTATCATATGTACAAGAGTACCTACCTATATCTACATGAGTAACTAAACTATTAGAACACACCCTGTAGAGGTGTCTCTGTGCGTCTGTCTGTCCAAAGCGAATAATCACACACTTCCTATGGTATGCTAATGTTGGCTCCGGCACGCGACGCCAGCCGCCCCGTAGCCTTCACCTGTATAACTGACCAATGTATATTTGGAAATAATCAAGCTTAATTTTTCGCAGTGTGACCTCGGTTGTTCATAGGGTCGTAAAAGAGATAAGCCTGGTACAGTCACATTATATTTTATTACAATGTGGTAGACATGTAGGTACGTTTCAACCTACAATATAGAAGCGTAGAATCATATAATATCATGAATTCACTTATTTAGAGCACCAAACCCACAGATGTAGAAACGATTCACATTAATGATTACGCCACACAGCTAAAGATTTACATATATACGCATTATGTGCACTTTAATCGCTGAATAAAGGCAATTTAAAGTTTTATTTTTACACGACAATAGCCATGCGTGTTTCAGATTAGGCTGTCTCCACAGTTTCAACCGCAGTTTTATGTTAGACTGTGTCTAGCGGGCTGTTATATGCGTAGCCTATTTAAAATGTATGACCTCATGATTGTTTTTCTTTTTTTTTTCAAACATAGGCAGGTATATACAAGTGCGGTATATAACCGCAGTTGCCCACAATTGTTTTGTCATCATCATCTGCCTATCGCCTTCCAAAGCTGGACAATGCTGGATAAATAAAGTATTGTCTGAAAGGTTGCCTAATATGCTATCGGAATTCTGATATACATATGTAGTGAAACTTCAATAATAGATTAGATTAAAACCCTAGCTGTAGCTAGTGCGTAAATAATTAGTAGTAAGCATATTTTTTTCATATGTTGAAGAATTACAAACAATTAATTTACCTAACCCGTTGTCAAAGATATGCAATAATTCTACTACAATCAAGTGGCCATAAATCTTATTCAAGGACTGAGATCGATCTTAAGGAACATGAGCAAAGAGCTTAAATTAAGCACGATTCGATAAAATAATCAATGACCTAACGGTTACTGATAAGTGATAACACTGGACGCAAGAGTGGAATGTTCAAAGATGCTAATAGGCTCACTCTAAAGCTGTTATCTTAAGTCTTTGTGTTACACAAAACTCTTAAACATGAAAGAGTAAGTAATTAATTGTATATTTCGTACCTTCGTCGAACGAAACATTGTTTGACTGAAAATGACGAATCTAGGGTGTACAGTAGGTTGGAAACTAACGAGAAAGAAATATCTTGACTATAATTGTTCTAAAAAAAACACTTTTTTTTTACTCACTTACTCATTTTTTGGGACTCATTTTTTTATCTCTATGTTGATAGACTTCTACAGAAGAGCAATATATTTAAAAGGAAATAGAGAGAGTAGATTTTTATACATACAATATTTACGTCACAATTTCCAGTAAAATATATTCATCAAACCGAGCACTGGAAACACGACTTTACGTACAACGGGATTTATAAAAGTAGTAAATTAATAAAAAAGGCCGTTAGACGCATTGTAATTGCTGCTAATAGATGCAAACGACTTTAATGATGAAAAATAAAGTTTTTGTATGTTCTACGGATCGCAGGCATTTAATGCTGGCCGATGGATTTGTAACTCTGCTCTGTTTTAGGAATCTTGGCAAAAACTAATATAGTCGCTCGGTGAAAAAAAAAGAACAGAAAATCCTCTCTTTCTACTGGTTTAGGTAGATACTGCCTTAATTTTGCTCATGTAGACTTTGCAGAAGTGACAAATGTTTGAGCCTGTGAATGGTGGCTATCTTAAGCATCGATATTGTAAAAATTCACCAAAAATTTTAGTTATAAAACTTGTCATAAAAGTTAGATGAATATAAATGTTGATTTGGTGTAATTAACTTAAGAATTAAGTGGTTTTCCTAATAATCACTTTTTTTTTGCACGCGGTTGAGCTTATTTCGGTTAGTTATGTATTAATATAATTATTAAATCTTGGTTTATACATAATCACTGACCACTAGAAAACCAACTTCTAACTGGCCATTAGAAAATCTAGGTGGAATGATTAGGCACGCATTGTATGAGTTGCGTGTTCCATTACATCATGCAATCTTTACACGTTTTATATCACACACTTTTATTATAAATATCATAAATATATAAGTAATTTTTTTTTATATATACGTAATTTCAGGAATTCCTAATATATATATACTGTCTTTTTTAATTCAGGTCGCTTGTGTAAATTAAATCTTAATATATATAATCGTGAATCGTATATATAATCGTGAAGCGTATTACAATTAAAGACTTATTTGAATTTATATTGGAATTTTTTAATATTGGATTTATTTATAAACTGTTGAAAATGTATAAATAAAATATCGAATCTTCTCATTACATACATATATCTGTCTATCTATCACCTGCAGATAATTTATTTTACAGGAATCTAAAAATAAGTAAACGATATGTTTTAAGTTTTAGTTAGAGGGCTAGACTTTTCGGCCCCAGCCCCTTGCAGTTATAGGTTTACGACCCTGATTTGCTTTAGCTAATTGGTCATACTCCTTAATCCACCTGTATAAGCAAATATCCCTATCCTTCCCTTTTTATCCTCCCTTTCCTGACAATACACCACAAATCTTCCCATTTAACTCCCAAAAGTGCCCGGAGTCGGCCATAAACTTGCTCCCTATTACGTATATGTAAATTATAATTGGCAAAATGTTGGCGTTAATTACTCTAGTACATACCCCCTCGGGGATACAGGCGTGAGTATTTTAAAATGTTTATGTATAGTTTAAAGGATTTATCAAATTAAACTAAGCTAATCCCAAAAACACAATATTAATATACACGCCTTAGTAATCTCTGTACAAAATCTAGATTGTGCAAAATCTGTTACTAGAAACCTCTTAGCCTCAAATAAAAATTACTAAAACTATCCAGTTTGTCGCCCTCCGCATTACACCAAGGGTTCAACGTACTTATGTGAAAACTCACAATTCTTGATGCCGAACAAAGATAAAAAAAAAAACACGTAACACGTTAAGTAAAATAATTCTGTTTTTGATCGTGATTTCCCCAAAATTATGAATGTTCATGACAATGACAAAGAAATGTTATTAAATCGGGGACGCGACAGGGGAGGATTGAATTAAGCAACATTTATATTTGATCTTTTCATCGTTATAATATAACCCTTTTTACTTTTTAACCATTGTCAGAAAATATATATATATTTTTTATTTTTTTTTATTTTTGAAGGCCGTCAAAAAAATATATACAAACATTTTAAGCGAATTATTTACGCTATTATATATTATTTATTAAATGCATTGAAATTAATTAATGTGTATTGATATAGAATTAAAATATTTAATATCTCGTCTAACCCTTGACATTTCCAACATGGATGGAACTGAAAATGTATGATGCAGCATCTGTCCTGAAACTGAAAACTTACCTGTTCTTTCCGTGCCCGATTTTGTAGAGCTCGACGTGCTTGAACTGCGCGTAGGTTGCCATTGTAAAGAGTTTGAAACACGAGGGGGTTTGTTTTATCACACGAAAGTGCGGACACTGCGCGATACCGGTGCGTTAATGCGTGAAGGTGGGCGTGCGTGCGCGACGGTGTTTGTCAGCTGACTGGCGCGCGCGGTCCGGGACCCTCGCTTAAGTCGATGATACCACCCTCCGCCCGCGCTGCTAGAGCCGCGCAACCGAGCATGCGCAACCCGAAGCTTCCGCACCTTGTTTTGTTTTTTTTTTTCTTCTTCCTAGTGACATATGGTTCTGCCAGGTGATTGTCAACAGACAACACATGTTAAGACAAGTTTTGTTGAGGTAAGATAAAGATGAATGATAGGTAACAGTTGCCCAGGGCTCATGTTATTATCCAGATATCAAAAGAGACAACTTTAAAAAACCTATAATGTGATAGAAAATTTTCTAACATGTTTGAGACGAAAAAACGGATAAAAATATGAACTTTTCAACGCACCTTTGATGTGGACTATACTAGTCTGCAAATCCAAGGGTAACGTTTATCATTAGTCGGCATATGTGCTAATTTTTAGGGTTCCGTACCTCAAAAGGAAAAAAACGGAACCCTTATAGGATCACTACTGACACTACTGAAATTCATAGAGAAAGCAGCTTGGAGCTGTGAAAAAATTAAACTTCTAAGCCAACGCAATCAAATACAGCCATTTATGCTGCAAATTTTCAACACTCGCAAGGGAATCAAAACCTACAGGGTACTTTCTGAGAACTCAGAATCTTGAAATTTGAGCCGAAACAACGTCTTACAGCACAGACAAAGGAAAAATGTTGAAAAGGAAAAGTGTTCTTAGGTACATTATATAATAAAAACATTTTTAATTATTTTAAACTTAGCACCCCTTTCCTCATGAACGCTTAGAGGTATTGAATTTATGGATTTCATTTAGCAATAACAATACCATAATTTTACTTATATACCTACAGGTATGTACGGAACCCTCGGTGCGCGGTTTGCCGGTTTTTTTAGTAATATTTTCTACAAGACATTTCCCTAAATAATTATTTAATTAATTCCCTTCGAGGGGGACTTTACAAAAATTCAAACATCGGACCCAAATAACGCCCAAAAGAGAACTCAGAATAACAATTTGTAGATTACACAAAGTTTTCTTGTGTGGAGATCGATCCAACATCGATTGGATCGAATCCACAACACTCGACGCGACAATGTAGTGGCGAGGCAACCACTTAAACCACTACGCGATAGGTGCAGTCAATATACATAGCTAGAAGGAAACGGCTAGTCATCCTTTTTACATAATATAACATAAACATAAGAAGTAAACTAACATAATGTGTTTACTTCTTGTGTTCTATAGGTCCGTACATCTAACTATATATGTGTTTATTTAGTACCAAAAACCTCTTCGCTTTAAAAATTTTGTTTAATTTTATTTTATTGCCGTATCATGAATAGACATTGACAGTAATCTCTAGAAATTTATTTTTAATACAAGATGGAAGTTATTTTGTTTACACTCGAGATCAGACAGCGATGAGTCACGAAGACAACATCACAAACGGTGATTAAAATGCACGAAAAAAGTGAAAGTCTCATGACCTGTTTAAACTAAACTTAGTAAAATAAAATATACGCCGACGAAGTCAAGTTATTCATTATCAAACATTGAGCTTCGGGTACTATACAGTACTGAATCAACACGTAATAAAATCATTTTGTACCATAAATGTTGCAAGGAGTGACTCTATTTGCCACACAGCACGTTTTTTTGAAGAAAATTACTAAACAGTTCTGCAATGTACAGATTATGCTAGGTAGGGAATTTCAGCATAGTAACTTCATTTGTCGCCTTGATAGTAGTTATTTCCTATGCTTATCTATATCAATGTAACAAAATAAATGAGATTGCTAATTATGTGATTATATGCAATTGATTTAAAAATTCCTTTCGCCGTGTTTATGGGCCCTTATGTCGCTTCCAATCTAGCAGACATCTAACTAAGCAACTATTCTACCTACATACTATCTGTCTGATGGTTAATATGCCTCAAGTGAGCTGTAAGGATGAACTACGCAACACTGTCATAGGCAAAGAGCACTGCACGCTGCGCCGTCCTTATAAACTACAATTTGGTATTGTGCTAACTTTCTTTTTACAAGGAGTATACAGGTTGTTTCAGAAAATGTGTGATCATATTTAAGAGGCGTATAGTTAACCCCGTGAATATAAGTACAGATATAAGAAAATTCGTGACTTTTAATAAGGAAATCATATTTTGAACTGACAATTGATTCTTTAAATTTATCTATAGAGCTATTGTAAAAGAGACATGTAACATAAATGAAACTATAGGTGTTTAATACCAAATATGCCGGTAATATGTCCGGATTTTTTCGAAAATGTATGCCTAAAAAAATAAAAATCAATAACAAATGACAACTTTGACAAGATAATTATTGTATGTTATTTAGAAATGGTTTTTCACAGTAGGCTCTCACTAAGCTTGCTACCTATTATACTAATATAAATTTTAATCGGGGAATACAGGCGTCAGTGTATGTATATTTCTATACGTTTCAACATTGTGTACAAAATTTAACGTAATGAGTCGTGCATCAGGCCTCAGATTCGGTGTTGACACAAATATCAGGTTGTCCCAAAAGTTATTGCCAGTTACAACCTTCACAGAATATTCGTGCTTTAAACTCAGAATTTCTTTTTGAAAATTATAGAATACGAAAGTATATTCTAGAAACTTCTAAGGCGTCGGTATAAATAGGCGCGAGCGCAACCAGAAAGGTCAGAACGAATAAAAATGGATCAACATCAGCTTCGAGTTATTATGTTATATGAGCACAGGCTCAACACTCCTTCAACACATACAGCTAAAAAGATAAACACTGCATTTTGACCTCTTACTATCAGTGAACTGACGGTGCGTTTATGGTATGAACGCTTCGAAGAAGGTGATATCAGCTGTGAAGATTTACCTCGCTGTGGTCGGCCGTCCACCTTTGATGAAGAAGCTTTGCGCCTAGAACTTGCCAAAAATCCGGATTCTAGTACACGTGATTCGAAAAAGGCACTCGGACAACCACGTTCAACCATAGACCGGCCCTTGAACTCTATGGGTTATCGTAAGGTTATGTCATGATGGACACCTGACGCTTTATCCGACCTAGACCGGGCTTCAAGTGTAAGTGTCAAAAGCAGACTTTGACAAAGTCTGCTTTTACGTCCACACCGGAAAGACTTTTTGAAAGAAATCATCACAGTTGATGAGAACTGGGTACATTACGAAAACAATAAACGTCACGCATATTGGATTCCTCTCGGCGACAACGCACCAACTCAACCAAAGTATAATCCACATGGTTACAAGATAATGTTATCTGTTTTCTGGGAGTGGCAAGGAATGATCTACTGGAAACTCTTAAAACGAAAACAGTCGATACTCAATATTACGTTGCCCAACTACATAAGTTAGCCGACCGAAAAGACTCGGTATCCAGCTTCAGCATGACAACGCTCGACCTCACAGTGCTAAGTTGACTCATGATGAGTTGAAGAAACTTCCGGAGGTCCTACACCCGCAGCCGTCGGCGTCACCGTGAAGAGGGGGAAGAGGACCAGCTTCATGAGGAGTACCGAGAGGCGCGGAGAACTCTGAAGCTGGCTATTTGTCGCGCCAAAGAGGAGAAAAGAAAGGAGATGCTGGAGGGTCTCGATCGTGGATCCCTGCCCGAATACTGGCCCTAGCTCTCAACCACATGTCGGACCGCCTCAGGGGGGTGTTCGACGCATGCTTGGCGTGTGGACGCTTCCTTGACTGCTGGAAGAGCGGGAAGCTGGTTCTTTTAAGGAAGCCGGGACGGCCTACGGATTCGGTCGCGGCCTACAGGCCCATCGTACCGCTGGATGAGGCGGGTAAATTGTTTGAGAGGGTCCTCTCTGCCCGCATCGTCCGGCACCTGAGCGAGGTCGGTCCCGATTTGTCGGACGCCCAATTTGGTTTCGGAGCAGGGCGTTCGACGATCGATGCTGTAATGCGCCTGAGGGCCGTGACCGAAGAGGTAGTGAGTTGTGGCGGCGTGCTGTTGGCGGTGTCTTTGGACATCGCCAACGCCTTTAATAGTCTGCCATTCAGCTGCATCAGAGAAGCGCTCCATTATCACAGGGTGCCACAGTACCTGAGGCGGCTGGTGGCAGACTATTTGGAGGAGCGTACCGTCGTGTACGAGGATCGAGAGGGAAATTTGAGTCGCCGGCCCATGTCGTGCGGTGTTCCGCAGGGGTCTGTCCTTGGACCTCTCCTGTAGAACATGGGGTACGACTGGGCCCTTCGAGGTGACTTCCCCCTTGAGCTGGGCGTAATCTGTTACGCCGATGACACTCTGGTCACAGCCCGGGGGTCGAACTTTCAAGAGGCTGCACACGCCTGGCCACCAGAGGAGCCTCACTCGTGGTCGGGCGCATCGAGGCGCTAGGGTTGCGCGTGGCTTTGGATAAGACGGAGTCCCTTTTATTCCATGGGCCCCGTCGAGGTCCACCCCCTGGCGCCTCCATAATGGTCAACTCGATCCTTGTACCGGTTCAGGCCCACTTACGATATCTGGGCCAGATCCTCGACGGAAGATGGCGCTTCGACGAGCACCTTCTGCAGCTGGCTCCAAGGTTGGTCGGCACTGCGTCTGCCCTTGGGTGACTTTTGCCCAACTTGGGTGGACCCAGCGTCGCAACAAGACGGCTGTACACGGGGGTTGTCCGGTCAATGGCACTATACGGTGCACCGGTGTGGGCAGAAGCTCTTACCGCCCAGAATAGGGCACGCCTTTGGCGCCCTCAGAGGGTCATGGCGGTTAGAGCAATACGCGGTTACGGCACCGTGTCGACGGAGGCGGCGGCGAACTCCCCCGTGGGACTTGGAGGCGGAAGTGCTTGCCGAAGTCTATCGGCGGACGACAGATTTCCGGGCGGGTAGTGGCAATCGGCTCCCGCCCGAAGAGGTACGCGAGTGGCGTGAGTGGCGTGGCTGGAGGCTCCACATGCTGGCTTTGCCACTGTGCAATTTTATGGCGGTCGCAACCTTCTGCGAGGAGGTCATCTCGCAGAAGGAGGCGGCGGAGCGGGCCCGGGAGGATGACCTCCACTCGGACTCAATTCGCCGCCGGCGAGCCGGACGGCGGAGGCGCGCTTACCAACGACTCATGCCGCCCTGATTGTGGCCGCGGGTGGTCGGGACGGGTTTTCCCTCCACCCGCTATAGTGGCCAACCGCGAGGAGGCGACGTCCTGGTGTGCTTGGACGTTGCCTAGTTGAGAGTTACCAAAAGGTGGTGCCCGCGCTTTTGCGGGCAAAGCGCTAGGAGGGGTCCGGATGTCTTACTAAAGCTGTTCCCGGATTCCTCCTATTTTAAGCGCAGCATGGCACACCGTGTGGTTTTAGTCGGTCCGATTCCGACACACCGTTCCACCGAAAACCCCGGTGGGATGACGGCCCGAGGGGGTTTCCACACGTTAAAAAAAAAAAAAACAAAATTATGAGTTGAAGAAACTTGGATGGTTAACTGTAACCCATCCGTCTTACAGTCCTGACTTAGCGCCATCAGATTTTCATTTATTTCGTGCACTTAAATGCCATTTGTCAGGCAAAAACTTCGAAAATTATGACACCCTCAAAAACTGTATTAACGACTTTTTTTAATCTCAGTCTACCTCGTTTTGGAAAAAAATACAAAAAAATATAAAAATATCCTAAGTTTGCCTCGCAGATGGATAAACGTTGTAGATAATAATAATGGTGAATATATCATTGACTAAAGATGTTATTATCCATAACTTATTTTACTAGTTATTAGTGGCAATATCTTTTTGAACAACCTGATATATTTAGAAGCTAACAAACAAATACATACGGCTATTAATATTAATATGTACCTGACATTAGAAAACTCCAGAAAACTTTTTGGAAGTGTTACGTATTGATTAAGATTTGTGATTTAAGGTCGCAAATTTTATGTGTTCTGGATAGCCTCGACATATGTAGTAATGACGAGCGTCCGCATTCAGAGTCGCGGTGTATCTGGATGTAGATATTTCGACACCATCTCATTATAACATAGTCATTCAAAGCCTTCTCGGATTTAGAGTTAGCACTTGTGTAACTTACATTTCTGTCGGATGTTGTAAAAACATGTGCAGAAAGTGTTTATAATTACAAATGTCTAGGATATTAATTACATTTTTTTTTTTTTTTTTTTTTATGCGATAGGGGGCAAACGAGCAGACGGGTCACCTGATGGTAAGTGACTACCGCCGCCCATGGACACCCGCAACTCAAGAGTCACAAGTGCGTTGCCGGCCTTTTAGGTAGAGGTACGCTCTCTTCTTGAAGGTTTGAAGGTCGTATCGGTTCGGAAATACGGCAGGCGACAATTTGTTCCATAAGCTGGTTGTGCGAGGCAAAAAGCTTCTGGAGAAGCGCACAGTGGTGGAGTGGCAATCGTCCAGGTGATGGGGATGGATATTTTGTCGCGTAGGACGATGGCGGAAACCAGCAACCGGTATAAGTCCGAACAATTCCTCTGAACACTCCCCATGATACAAGCGATAGAGGATGCAGAGTGAAGCTACATCTCTACGCAACGCCAAGGTGTCAAGTCGATCAGAAATATCTTGGCAGTCGATGATGCGAGTCGCTCTCCGTTGAATGCGGTCAAGAGGCAGAAGTTGGTACTGGGGTGCACCTGCATAGAGATGAGAACAGTATTCCATGTGCGGCCGAACCTGCGCCTTATAAAGTTGCAGGCGGTGGGCCGGAGTAAAATACAGTCTCGATCTGTTTAGCACACCAAGCTTCTTCGAGGCTAATATGGCCTTACTCTCTAAGTGACCGCGAAACTGGACTTGCTTGATATATCGACGCCAAGGATTCCGATACTGGCTGATGCAGTTAGAGAAGTGCTCTCAAATTGAGGTGATACGACCAATGGCATCTTTTTTGCGGTGAACGCGCAAACCTGTGTCTTCGTGGGGTTAAATTGGACTAGGTTAAGTCGACCCCAATCTGAAACTTTTGATAAAGAAGTTTCGATTTCAGACACAAGTTTGGATCGGCTTTCGATGACGTTTACCCGAGAAATGTTAGCGCGGCCGGTGTAAAGGGCATCACTCGTGCTATCGTCTGCATAGCAATGGATGCTGCTAATCTGCAGCATGTCGTTGATATGCAGAAGAAACAGCGTGGGTGATAGCACACAGCCTTGTGGGACACCAGAATTAACAGACTTCGAGTCGGAGCATGCACCGTCAACAACGACCTTGATGCTTCTGTCTGTAAGAAAACTGGTGAGCCAATTGCACAGTTTCTCGGGAAGCCCATAGGAAGGAAGCTTCGCAAGGAGCGCTTTGTGCCAGACCCGATCGAAGGCCTTCGCCACGTCCAAACTAACGGCCAACGCTTCCCCCTTGGTCTCGATCGCCTGTGCCCACCGGTGAGTCAAGTATACGAGAAGATCACCAGCTGAACGACCCTGACGGAAGCCGTATTGTCGATCATTGAGGAGCTGGTGGTCTTCTAAGTACCGGAGGAGCTGGCAATTAACAATGGATTCCATTATCTTGGAGAACAAGGAGGCTATGGCTATGGGTCAGTAGTTGGACGGATCCGAGCGATCTCCTTTTTTAGGGATTTGGTGCACTAGAGCTGTCTTCCATGAGTTCGGGACTACGCCAAGAGAGTAGGAAAGCCGATAAAGGCGCGTTAAAACCGGTGCTAACTCTGGAGCACACGTCTTCAGCACGATAGGAGAGATTCTATCGGGCCCACTCGACTTATGAACGTCGAGGGAAAGAAGCGCTTTACGTACTGCCCTTTGTGTAAACCGGACTTCCGGCATGCGGGTCTCGCACTGCGGTATGGTCGGCGGTGCGTTTCCCCCGTCGTCCAGGGTCGAGTTGGACGCAAAGAGTTTGCCCAGAAGATCGGCTTTTTCTTTAGCGTCGTGGGCCAACGAATTATCTCCTATGCGCAGAGGTGGAAGGGATGGCTTACAAAAGTTCCCCTGGACAGCTTTGGCAAGAGACCAGAATGCACGAGTTCCGGAGGGGAAACTCACTAGTCTCTCGCCAATTCTGCCGATGTGAGCCGACTTCGCCCCAGCAATTACTCTTTTGAGGGACCTGGAGGCAAAGTTAAATTGCTTCTTTAATGTGCTGGTCTTTACATCCCGTGCTGTCGCTGCATTAGCCCATGCTTGGTAACATTCCTGCTTTCGGCGGGACGCCGCTTTGCAGGTTCGACCAAACCAAGGCTGGGACTTGCCACCCGTGGGAATCAGGGAGAATGGAATGAAAAGTTCCATACCCTGAAGCACAACATCCGCGACAGAGTCACAACGACATTGGGATCATCCGGTGAGAAGCAAACCTGCCTCCATGGGTAGGATGCAAAGAATGTTCTCATTCCATCCCAGTCTGCTGACCTATAGTGCCATACGCGGCGACTGCCTGTAACACGCGGCCGCAGCGAGTGAGCGAGTGGCACCATACTCCTAATCAGGCAATGGTCCGAAGAGCCAAGAGGGGCCTCAACGGATACTTTGTAGCCGTCAGGATGTGAGGTCAGCAGAAGATCCAACAGTGAAGGCACGTGGCTTTCTGCATCTGGGATTCGCGTAGGCGTTGCTACCAGCTGCGTCAAGCCATATGCCAGGGCGAAATCGTGAACTGATCTTCCCGCATGATCGGTTTTGCGCGAACCAAGCCATTCGGCGTGATGGGCGTTAAAGTCACCAAGAATCACGATCTCTGCGGATGGGACCTGCTGGAGCACTGAGTCTGTAGCCATTTGGACGTGGTCGATGAGTCGGTCCGTTTCGGCATCACCGCTATGGGACCTGTAGAGGCATAGGTAGATGCGGGGATGGTCGTCGCAGTCTACACGTAGCCATAAGATGGAGAGGTCCCTACCTTCAAGATTGCCGAGGCGGCGAGAAGTGATATCATCTCTAACGTACACGCATACACCAGCCTTAGGAACAAAGGAGTGTTCCAGTCCGTACCCAGGGTAGCAGAGGTAGGATGTGTCCGCTGGAGATGATATCTGCGTCTCGGTTAAAAAGAGCAAGGCCGGCTTTGCTGTCTCAAGGTGGTGGTGGACAGTGTCGAGGTTCGAATGTAAGCCCCTAATGTTGCAAAAATCCACGGTAAACGTGACAGGGGGTGCCATGGTATGCCTTCTCTTGCCCCGAGCAGATTTTGAGAGCGCAGTTGAGCCCCCCCCAGAGTACGAGGGGCAGCCTGGGCGTCCACGCTCAGGCATAATCCGTACTGAGGGTGGACGTCCAGGGGGGGATTCTCCAACGCTAGCGCTGGTACCCCCCGGGGTATCCTTTTCGTTAACAGCGCTATCATTAGGGGGGTGGGGGATTTTGGGCCTCCGGAGACCTCACTCATTTCGGGGAAATGCAACGCAAGCGTTACTTCACAACCGGTTTTCTGTGAGGCCGTGGTATCGCACCGGTCGAGCCGGCCCATTCGTGCTTAAGCAAGCATGGCTCTACCTTGGTTCTTCTTGGTACTACATTGGTTCGATTTATTGTAAGGCGTGAATTGCAGTGGTCTAGTATAGTATGTTAATTTTGCTCTAACAACACTGAGGCAGTCGGAACGTGTGAGCTTTAGTTAGCTGTGTGATAATTCTGTTTACCCTGCAGTTTCACGTGTGTTTATCTCACTGCTTAGCTCCTAAGGATGGTAGCGTGTTTTTTTTTTTTATGCGATAGGGGGCAAACGAGCAGACGGGTCACCTGATGGTAAATGACTACCGCCGCCCATGGACACCCGCAACTCAAGAGTCACAAGTGCGTTGCCGGCCTTTTAGGTAGGAGTACGCTCTTTTCTTGAAGGTTTGAAGGTCGTATCGGTTCGGAAATACGGCAGGCGACAATTTGTTCCATAAGCAGGTTGTGCGAGGCAAAAAGCTTCTCACTCTTCTCAAAATATTTTGTCACGTAGGACGATGGCGGAAACCAGCAGCCGGTATAAGTCCGAACAATTCCTCTGAACACTCCCCATGATGGGGAGGTTTTCTAAAGTTATTTAACACTTGTCTTAACTTCTACGCTGTATGAGGTCCAGAGGTGCCACAGTTAGCACATTTTTTTTTGCGATTACATTGACAGAACACTAAACGAAGTTTCCACACCAGTGAGTACAATACTTATCGAATATACAAAGAAATACTGACATACCAAATATTTTAAAGTGAATAATGTTAGTGAATTTAAAATTTTAAGATTTTCACAGATCACTTATAGTTTTTGTTTTATTACATCGCCGTTCTTAAGTCGATATTGGTTATTTTTTAAGGAAAAAGCCAACCTTCTGTTCAGATGTCAATCAGTCGTTTAGCTAGTTTAATGATTTTTATTAAAAAAAATACGCTACATTTAAGAGCTGTCTTACATGAAATAATATAAAGTGTCCCGTAAGAATTATAATTATTTATTAGAATTATAATATAATTATTTTAAATAGACAGTATATTGTGAAATGTATGCTAGCAATCCCTGCTGCATAATTTCACTTTGCAAGTAATTGAGGAGCGAAACTTAATTCCGCCTGTATAGTCTGCCGACCAACAACGCTTCGATACTAACCGTCTTTGTGGTTTATAACGATATCTGCGGTATATATCCAAATACGAGGACAATTGCGTTTGACTGTCTAGATATTGTTAATCAAGATATTATTATTTAATTCATGAGAGAGATGTATTTCAATTAAACCAATTAAAGGTAATTTTAAATTGTCAGTCAGACTAAATCAGCTGTGTTGTTGTTAATCACTTATAAGATTCCTGTGGAGGAGAACAGGAAAGATACTTCAAGGACGTTTTTTTCTATATGTTTTTCTTTACAAATTTTTGGTTACAAAGTTTATAAGCGCATATGAAATATTGGAAAACTGTTACATTTATTATTAAAATTAAGAGACGTGCAAATGATAAAAGTAATCAATCTGTTTCTTGTCATAGTTATAGACTTGTTATAGACGTCAGAATACTCAATTGCAGCCGAGTTTACAAATGTATGAAAACGTGCGCCCTTTCATCGTTGTCACTGAACTGTCTGTTTAGTTTCGACTTCCTGCATTTGTATAGATAAGTTGGAAGAACACCCAGCGACTCATTCAACATGTCTATATTTAGTAAAGACCTTACGAAACACGTAAACAATGAACGTTTAGAAAAAAGTGTAAAGCGTCAGAAAAAATCTTGTTTCCATAAGCCATAATTAAAACATATTTTGCAACATAAAGCTTTATGTTGGTGAACTTTATAATACGTAATTATATATGTTTTGTTCATATGTATGTAAATGTTTAAATAAAGTATCGTGTAAATGATAATACTGTTGGTAATGTATATATAGTTTAAAACATCTATTGTTAAACCTTATACCTAGTAGTACAACACAAAGTACCCGAATCTCTCAATCTATCAATATCCATATAAAGATTATCTGGAAGAGATCACCACTAGTGATAAGACCGCCAGTTGTCATATATTACAAATGCCTGAACTGGTGCACAATAAAATTATATAAATAAATGAAAATATGCAAGAATATGTGTTGTAGTGGATGCCATGTCCATATACCCGTTGTGTTGTAATGGGATTCTAATCAGTGTCTACTATACTATAAGTGTGTCACAGGAAGCTGTAAGGGTTGTTTATATCGCTTCACAGAGTTAGCAATTGAATTGCAGGCTCAGTACCATGCGACCAAACCAAGTCTAGGTTTTATAACCGGTTCAGCATAGTTTTTCACACAATAGAAAATAACGGAATTGTTTAATAACATTATCTGTCATCAAATCACGCTTGAGCAAGGCTTCAAAACAAAGCTAAATAGTAACACTTAAAGAATCATTAGACGCGAGGCGTTTCCCACGCGACACGCACTCAGGCAAGCAGCGTGCGCAGTTGCAGACGTTATCTCGACGCGAGACCACGATGCAATGTCGAGTAATGCACTACCGATGACAGGTATCTATTAAAACTATAAAGTAGGTGCTCACTCCTCATGGCCACCTAGCCGGTACTGACACTCAATATTTATCCCATAGATAGGCGTTTATATAACCGTTTACACTAATTTTGTAGATAAGAATCAGTAAGGTTGTAAGCAATTTTCTTAAATTTTTTTATTCATAATCTACCTCCAATTAGTAAACCATATAGTATTTATTTATCACATAAAACGCTAAGGGCAAACATCGTAAACTTTTAAGAGGATTTCTAAGGTGCGGGATGGCAACGTAGCATTTCAAGATATTTATTACACAATATGGTTCAGTCACTGCACTGAAACATATTTAAATAATAGAAGAAGAAGAAGAAGAAAATTCTTTATTGTACACCACGAAATTAAACAGACGCAAAATTAAACAGTTGATACAAGGCGGCATGTATGTACAATGGGCGGTCTTATCGCTAAAAGCGATGTCTTCCAGACAACCTTTGTATGGAAACAACATGGTGGCGTACTATAGATGTTAAGGGATTGAGCGATAATACAACAAATATGGAGGTACATAGAGTATTTAAATACACATACATAAACATTCCAATATGTATAAATACACACAAAAATATATACAAATATATAGTCATACACACACATGTAGATACATACATATATACATACATATATATATAACAAGGTACCAATAAGTCACAGTAGCGGAACGGACTTACAGTGCTAGGTAGTGCTAGGTAATAATTAGTATTACAAGATTTGTTTTTGAATGGTTCGTTCAGTTAAGATGAAACTGTTTTTCTATTTCTGCAATGTGTTTGGTGCCATCTAATTTTTTAAGCAAGTGTTCTGAAAATACAATCCTAATAACCTGAGAGATCTAAAGGTCTGAATAATGTCACTACATGATTAATTGTATTCAAACTTAATTAAAATAATTTTTTAACGATTTACCCAATAATCAAATTTTTTTTCACCAGTTTTTTTTAGCTTTCACGCCTTAATTATTACTTATATATTGTCATTAAAAATTAAAGAATTGAAACAAAGCTTCAAATCATGTGACATCCTCAACATACAGCAAACACGTACATCAACATCATCTAGAGAAGTCGAGCTGACCTATGTAGCAACAGTTGACCTTGCCTAATACGGGACGGACAAGCTTGTTGCCGTCAATCGGACACTTTAGAAACTGTAGGGGAAAAAATCGGGAGTAAATTGGGAGGTAAACGGGATACAAGCGTGAGTGTATTTACAGCCGAGGAAAAGTTTCTTTGTTATATACAAATTCAAGACTTTTTTAAGTTTAATTACATTTAAATAGAATATATAACTTTTATTTTTACGTGGGGAAATTCTCATGGACTATCCTCTGCCGGGGGCATCAGCGGAGGGGCATCAAATTTATGCTAGAAAAATTAAAAGGAGGAACTTCGCAAATCGTATCCCATATCCTGCAACTGACGAAACTTGGATCTTCAGCTTCGATCCTCTGATGAAGCAACAGTTCACTCAATAGGTGTTTGAAGATCAAGTGCCCACAAAATTTGTGCGATTGGAGCGTTAATAAAAAAATTAAAAAATTACAGCGTTTTTTTTTCTAGGCAGTGGACCAGTAGCAGTAATTTCGTCTGCCTGAAGCTTTCGGTGAGTTAAATGGCCAGCGACCAAATAGTTTCCGTGGCATTATTTTTTACCATCATAATTCATTACGCACCCCGCTCACACAGCTTCTAGAACCATGAATTATTTGAACTACTTCGGGCCAAACCAAATATTAATTACCCCATCCTCAATACAAATCCAACTAGATTTTTTTTTATTTCCCACGGTAAAATAAAAAATGTTTTTAATGGGCGAAAATTCAACATTGCAGAAGATGCCTACGTCTAAGAGTTTCTTATTAGGCCAATATTTTGAAGCTAAAAATGAACTTTTTTAAGATTCCGACTATTTTAAATTTCAATAAGTTTTTTTGGAACAGCCTACATACGTTTACGCCATTTTATTTTAGACTTGGTTGCATCTTGTAGGTAGTGTCTTAATGTAGTCGCGGTAGAAGTCTTGGAATTATTTATCAAAATAAAGCGACAAGTAGTTTTGATAATCCTCTCATGTTAGCCAGAATTCTTTGTGAATTGTTACCTCCCAATGAATTATAAAGAAACCTAAACAGATAAAAAGTTGAAGCCCTTTCCAATCCTACGATACACCCAGCATTACCCGATTGTGTGTTTCATCCAGGTTACGCTACAGTCTGTAAAGCTTGACTACTCTTTGACCATGTTCTTTTTGCACGATCTTATCGTAGGTGATCCAGTTTTCATCACCAGTGATGAATCTTTTCGAAAATGGTTCGGTTTCATTGCGCTTCAATAGAAAATCGCAAATGAGTACAGGATTTATTAGGTTTCTCCTCAGTGAGCTCGTGTGGCAACTTTCTTTTGTCATCGTACCCTCCGTCCAAAAGAAGGAAATACATGATTTGCGTAATGCTTCAAATGAGACATATCTTGATCAGCAGAGATCATATATTTTTAGGGCATTTATCTCTCATATTCTCATCATAAAATGAGTCTCGGTCTTATTTATAAATAAAAATTAAATTAAAAATAATTACCTTATTAGTGACGGAACATTTAGCCACACTCAATTATTCCAAAACTGAAATGTAAATGATATTACAAATCATAGGCTAATAAATGAAATAGTAAATACTTAAATAATATACTTGTATACCTTTAACCGCTTAATTTCATTATTATTTTATTTGGTATCACTAGTTAGTAGTGTAGTTAAACGATGCCCTGAAACACAAGTTTGATAAAACTTACATCATCATTAAAGACAATGTATAAATAGACCTACCTTTTTTTTACTTTATCAATGCAATTTAAAATATTTTACACTAGATTTACGTAAGTAGGTTTATTTTACTCAAACTGTGAATATTACATTCCTTTGTTCTTTTTCATTTACATTTCTACCTTATTTATTTAAACATGTCAACAAGTTATATTACCAATATCTAATTTTGTAGAAGAAACTAACATCTTAGATACAAGCACAGCCTTGGTTAGCGTTCATTGTTTTTCTTGTATACATCTTGTAATGATTGTATGTCATAATCTGTTATAAATAAAAGTTATTATTATTTATTATATATCGAATAATCAGGCGCAAATCTGTGTCATATTCCTTTTTACGTTCTAGTCTTTATTGCGTTGGCATAGAAACAAAAAAAATGAGAAAGGATTGCTCTATAATACTAATTTTTATTCCCTAGTTTGCCACCTTCTACACACGCTATTATTCTTTACCTACAAGGCTTATTTCTACATCAATAAAAACGCCTATGTCCTATGCTGGTGTAATGTTTATCTCTATACCAAATTTTATCCATATTAGTTTAGCGGATCAGCTGTGAAAGCTGTGAAAGAAAGAAGGGGCCAGGCAGGCAGACAGCTACTATGGCATTATAACATTAGTATGAATCCATACTGGATAGTAACTACCCATAACCATAACTAGCCTCTAATTTCAAGTAAAATTTCCCAAACAACATAGCTTCTGGCATATAGAGATGATATATTATATTTACGGGTATATAATATGTTAAACGTATGAACAAAACGACTAATTTAGAACTAGCATTTCCATTTTACGACTTTGCGGAATAACTCGTAGACTAGTAACCACATAATGTGCATATGAAACAAAAATATACACCTACTTATAATAAAACTACCTATTGCTCATAGTTAAAAGTAAAAGTCACTTATTTTAAGATAATAAACTGTGACTAAGACTAGGTATATGTATTTGGTTTAATTAACTTTTAGTTAAATGTATGATGTCTCTGTCGTGAGTGGACTTTAAAGACATCGAGGTTCATGGTTTCACGGGAGCCGTCTTATTTCATAACTGTAATACCATCTTTTTACTACTTACTTCGAATACAAGTTATTCGGCACTTTTAAGATTTCTTCTTTTAACGATGCATGCTTTAAGAACTTCGAAAACCCTTTCTGTGCCATGTCTGAAGAATCCAGTCTTAGGGAAATACCATGACAAGATGATCATTATACAATTCAAACGAGTAGAAAATTGCTCTTGAACTTCACGGTAAGCCATCATTACACTTTAAGAGTGAGGTGAACTCAACGTTAACAGTAGAAAAAAACATTCAATCTGTAATAAAAAACTTCCTTAAAGATAGGATGTCAGTCATAAAGCATATCTCTTTATGATTTCTCCAACCCACGTTTTGCCATTTATTTAAACAAAAAATATAATTAATTAATTATTTTCATAGCTCCAGCGCAGAAAAATAAATTACTGTTTAACTAAGAGTGAACAAACTTTCAATGAAAAAAATGTTGCTTCATCAACTTTAACGTTAAACTCTAATTTGTGTTAATGTTAAGCCATTTGAGAAAGCACAATCAACAAAATCCATCACCAAGACGAATGCGTTTTCAACAAAAAATAAACATTATATTTTTAACTTAATACTTTTACCGTTGACGTTGATGTAAGGCACAACAAACGTTTTCCTTTACGTGAATGTATTTCACCTTTTTATTACTCTTAAGCAATTTTATTATATAATTTATTCTGTCAAGTTGACAAGTGACGTTTCGTTCTCATGACAGCGATGCCACATCGCGTTGACTTGAAAGGACGTTCCATTTTTAAACACGAGAGAAACAATGGCTATATTTGAATAGAACTCACTCGGATTCAATCAACAATACTGCGCCGTTGCTTTGTAAAATATACTTTACGCAATAGGATGGCCATCCGTTTAATGCATCTTATAGACCGGTAGTTCTTTTTATGCTACGGGGGCCAGACGAACAGACGGGTCACCTGACGGTAAGTGACAACCACCATCCATGCCACTTAAGACTCTGGAGTTGCAGGTACTCAAGGGTCGTAAGTGCGCTGCCCACCTTTGAGGGTGATACGGGGAGGGGGATACGGGGAGGGGGATACGGGGAGGGGAAAGAAGAAGGGGGGTGAGGAGGTGGGAAAGAGGGGAGACGAAAGGGGAGACGGGAAGTTGGTCCTCATTTCAGGGAACTGCTACGCAAGCGTTACTTCAGAACGGTATTCTGTAAGGCCGTGGTATCGCACCGGTCGAGCCGGCCCATTCGTACCTAAGCATGGCTCTACAGCTGTAGAACAGTTCGAAAAAACATACACAGTAAGTAGATATTAAAACGTAGACGTCCATACATACACTGGTAGGTAGGCAGAGGCGTAATTAAGGGCCACATTTTGAGAATTATAATTTAGTTCCATTTACGTAATAGAGGGCGAGCCTATACCCGTCATCCTTTCCAATATATTTTTTTTTTATATACCTGATGGGAAATGACTATTGCCGCCCATGGAAACCCGCGACTCAAGTCACAAGTGCGTTGCCGGCCTTTTAGGAAGGAGTACGCTCTTTTCTTCAAGGTCGTATCGATCCGAAAATACAGCAGGCGACAATTTGTTTCATAGGCTGGTTGTGCGAAGCAAAAAGCTTATGGAGAAGCGCACAGTGATGAAGTGCCAATCATCGAGGTGATGGGGATGGATATTTTGTCGCGTAGGACGATGGCGGAAACCTGCGCCCGGTATAAGTCAGAATAATTCCTCTGAACACTCCCCATGATACAAGTCCTGTAAAGATGGTTGTAACATTTATAGTCCTTAATTCAGTCATTTATATCAAGTGTAGTTCTAATTTTTTTTTATGTGTGATGTTACATCTGCCAAAAGGCCTACGGGTTAGAGGTTAGAGCGAACGAGTACTATAGTAGAGAACGTGAATCAGTAAACGAAAGGTTCCTCCCGACTAGATGAATCGAATCGACGACCTAAAGAAGGTAGCTGAGATACGACTGGAATAGGGAGGCGTAGAAACGAGTGCTATGGATCATTGGGAGGCCTGTGTCCTGCAGTGGACTAATTGATTGATTGATCGTTGGATGGATGTTACTTATTTTATATATTAATAATTATAATTGTTTTGCGAATAGAGCAGCGTAATTATAAATCATTTTGTTCTGCAATTATTTACAAAAATTACAATATAAAATCACTTTAATGTGGTGTATATTGTCCAACAATATTAATAAACCATGGTACACCTACGTGTTTCCTAAGTGTGAGAAGATTTGAACCCCATGAGTGAACTTACGGTTAGATTTAGTAAAGTATAATGAATAGGCAGTTTAATAGTTAGAGCTATTTAACGCAACACCGAGCCTCTATTCAAACGACCTTCTTCAGTGACGAGAACCGTTCTGTTCACGGACGTACATATTGTTTCGATTGAATACTTTCTCATTTCTTTTACATATCTTCCTTACCGATCCCCAAAGTTTCATACGTGTTTATGTTCACTGTTTCACTCCTAAGGGTCGTAGCGTGATGTTTCATACCCTAAATGATTCCTCAATAAACACTATCTAGCACAATAATAATTATTTGAATCCGACTGGTACTTAGATACCCGACATTAGCCCAATTAAATACACAAAAAAACGTTACAATCCATCTGTTTAAGCTATATACCTTTCCTTTCCTGTCTATCATCTCCTTTCTGTCAATAAACTCCAAAGTTTCCTTATTATAGGCTTGAACCCTATTACGTAAATGGAACTAGGTATAATTTAGTCCAAAATTTCGATTATTAGTAATCGGCAAAATGTATGCACAAAAAAAACGATTTATTATATTAGTACAGGTGATAAACATTTTGACGTGGTATTACAACGTTTGTTATATTAATAAAACTTTTTGTAGTTCTTGTAGTATAGACACACTAACTCATAGGAAAAGGTAAACTTGATCTAAAGTTTAGGATATATTTTCCACGTTTGCAAATTTTTATTCAATAGTATATCTATGCCAATAATTATGTACAGTCACATAACGCATCTCCTTATATTAAGTGTAAAAAGTGACTTCCAATTCCATACTTAACCGCCTTCAGTTTGATTGATTTTGATTATATTTAATTCTGAAAATTATATCCATCTAATTTACATACAAAATGGACCCTTTTTTTCAACAATATCTGTTCTCATTATGAATAACCGAATTAACCATGTTTTAAGAGCAGAGTTAATGTATCCCAAAAATATTGTTAGAGATGGTGTTGTGAAATGAAGAACAAACACAATTACAAAAAAAACGCTTTAACTGTGATATGTTTTTGCATGAAATAAGTTTTGGGGTTTCTATAAGATTATTGCATGCAAAAACATATCAGAGAACTTAACTAAAGGGGTTAGAGAAACTGCTTTCTGATCTAATATGTCAAATAAATCGTCACCTCATAGCAGGTGAGTTGGAAGTACATATATGTACATATATATATAAACTATAAGCGGTAGCCGATAGACAATTGTTTGTAACAAAACACCAAATATCCAAGCATACAACTTAACTTTCACACTAATATCTGAATGCCTAACACACAAGGAAGAAACACAAATAACATTAAATTTTATTTATATTATGTATACATATATTCTTGCTCAAATCCATTAACAGTTATTCCAGAGTCATTATTTTACAAACTAAACTTAGACTCGCTTTCCGAACGATTGTTTTATTCGGAACAAACAGAAATATCAAAATTCAATCGAAACTAATCGATTTTGGACATGTCATCACAAATCGTATATTTCATTACAAATAGAAACGGTGATTCTGTATCCGAGCGAAAGGTAAAAATTGAATTAGATGTTTTCAATCCAATATTTATTTGCCACCTTTTCTATATAGAAAAAACTTACGGTATATCTATTTATAGAATAAATAGTAACGAGTAGTAGTACAAGCAAGCATAATACCAATCAATTTATTCTATCAACACTAATAATAAAATAAAATAATAAAAAAATGAATAATAACGCCATCCGTATATCTCGTATATCTATCTGTTACTTTCTCACGGCTATATAGCTAAACTGATTTAGATTTGGTATGCGAATACTTATAACCCTGGAAACACATATGCTACTTTCATCAACATACCGCTGGCGAAAGACAAAGACAAATAAATATATAAAATCAAATAAAAAAATATCATCAACACGGATGTGTAATGTATTCCATCCGTGTTGATGATATTTTTTTTTTGACTATCATATATCATTCCAAACATTCATAAAGGTCATACCAATGATGTCTTTTCTTCGGATTTACTAATAGGACTGAAATCAACTTGATCTACCACTTTTGACCTTCGATGTATAGTGTCCTTAGCGCGCAACTTTTATAGATTAACCATAACATTTTTTCTAAAGCTACAAGAAGATAAATAGAATGGACTTAATGCTGGATACAGAGGACTGGATCAATAAATTAGCGCTGTCCACTGCCTGACATAGACCTCCCCCAATGTGCGCCATAGCACCCGATCTGTTTTTCCGCAACGAGTCTATCCCAGCTATCTTGTTTAGGAATGGATGCCTGTCGTAAATTAGGCACAACGTATGTATGTCAAACAGTGTACTATGATAGCTATATTAGGAATATATGTAATATAGTCATAAAACAATGGAAGCATTGCTGAAGAAATTTCATGTAAAAGCAATAAAATGTTGGGCAACTATTACAGAAATAGAACGCATTATTTGTATTGTTTGACATTCAACTAAAAAAGGACAATAAAGTCTTTGTTTCTACAAAATGAGATTCCTTATTTTAGGTATTCGAAGGGGGAAGTCCGAGCCTTCTAAGCCAAGTTTGTCCGAACATAAGTTAAACATTTTGTCAATATTTTCAATATTTAGTACAAAATGCATATAAAAATTATAGAGTTAGAGCAGAGCACAGGTGTTATATTTTCACCAGCAGAAAAGTAGCCAGAGAAGCATTAGCAGCATTTTTCTGTATTGCAATGTGACTCCAAATCTAAGTAGAAATCTTTCGACAGATTGTTTTTTTTATATACATATTTATATATACTTCCTGCAATTACGATATTGCTCAAGGCGGACTTAATACGGTAGGCATTTTCTGCCAGCCAACTTTTGGGAGATTCATAGATGTTTGTGGCAGGTATTTTATAAAATGTAAACAGAAAAAAAATGTTATATAAGTAGGCCTACATAATATACTAGCCCCGATGCGAAATAGTTCGTCTAGTATGGAAAGTAGTGCAAAGCGTAAAATATAGAAAGTAAATATTGGTAAAATAATTAAGAACGTTTAATAAAAAGTAAACCACAATTTGAAGAACATTTTAAAGTTTATTTTAATATAAATGAAATTTTTTCATGACTTTACATAACATTAAAAAGTAAAAAAAAATATTCTAATAAACATAGCGCAAAAGTATTCGTCTACCCTTGTCACTCACACAAAATAGTTCGTCTACCACTTAGTTGTGTCGCCTTAGCTATCAATGACAGCTTTAATGCGAAGAGGCATGGTTGCAACCAACGCTGCACACTCCTCAGGCATAATTGACTCCCGGACAGCCAAAAGTTTAGCCTTTAAGTCGCTCTTCGATCTTGATGGATTTTTACGGAGAACTTTTTTCATTTTCCACCATAGGGTTTCAATCGGCGACAAGTCCGGGCTTTTAGATGGCCATTCGATTGTAGGGATACTTTTCGCCAGTAGCCACGTCTTTGTTGTCCTTGCAGTATGGCAAGAAGCACCATCCTGTTGAAAAATGAAGGAATCTTGATGCTTAACTGACGGAATAGAGGGCAGTAAATTCTCTTCCAAAAGGTTCTGATACATTGCAGCATGAAGCCCCATATTATAAGAGACGCCAGAAACTTTACTTTGCGTTTTAGACAATCAGTATGAAATGCCTCATTTTTGTTCCGAAGCACTTTTTTCTTTTCATCGTCGACTGTCACTTCAAATTTGGACTCGTCACTCCAAATGATACTACGCCACTGATCGGAAGTCCAATTTAAATGATCACGAGCAAACTTCAACCTCTTTTTCTTTTGTACAGCAGTCAACAGTTTCTCCTAAGCGGTGTAAAATCCGTAACCCATTCTTTTTAGGACTCTTTTGCAACTATCAACTGAGACGTCTTTGTGAATCGTGTGCTTCCATTGCAGCGTGCGTTCTCCAGCTCGAGCATGACGATTATTTTTGATAATTTTCTCCTGGATTCTGTTTTCTACTGTACTCTGATGTGATACGTGGTCGACCAGTTTTCTTCAAACAAGAAATCGTTCTATTCTTTTTATAGTGCTGAATGATAGATTGGACTGTAGACCTGAGAAGTATCAAGTCTTTAGATATTTGGTAACTTGATTTGCCAGCATCGACCCCAAAAACTATTCGCTTTCGAAGCTTTTCACACACGGGTTTGTCACGACCCATTGTTATTTGAAAACTAATGAAAGAAACTGAAATTTTCAGTATTTATACTGTGACAAATGACACAGAATTACTTTTACAAATTTAAATTATGCAACATAATTGTACAAAGAAGAAATAATCTTATTTAACTCACCGATAGACGAACTCTTTTGCATCGATTAACAATTAGACGAACTATTTTGCATAGGGGCTCGTATACTAGATGTATACATACATTTATATATGGCATAAGTACTTAAAACTACACAGACTTATGGTTCGCGGTGGAGTAGGCTAGGGCTACCCCATCTCTTCCTGGTCGTGTCGTAAAAGGTAACTAAGGGATCGGACTGTTATCTATCATATATTATGTATACAGTCACACAGTGCCCAGTTTACGGAAGAGGCTTTCCCCCTATTACGTTAGTGTGACCGAAATCTAATTGGCAAAATGCACCTCTATCGAACCCTAAGGCCCAGCCGTGAGCGTGTGTATGTTTGTATACTACACAGATTACTTACCAATTTTTTTTTTATTACCGTTGTATTGTTTTTAGTTATTGGTACCTACTCTGTAGCAGTAGGGGCTTGTCTATAGCTAGATAACGACTACACAAATATCAGGTGACAGGTCAGAAAAGGAAAAGAAATGGTTTTTTTTTTCACCCATTTTTATATATAGATTTCTTGTTTTATTTTTTAAATATCAATTAGCTTTATTGCCGATAAATGACATAGCAGGATCACAAATACAAAACCGCTATAAACCGATTAAACGTTTAAAGAGAGCCACCGCAACATTAATGTGGTCAATAAATGTTTAATTAATTTGCTCGTAAAACGTTTCTACTCAGATTTAAGCGAGTAATAATTTTAAATAGGACTAGGCGGACATGTTATAATACTCTTATCTGATGCCCACGGCTATTACTCGATTTGCAACCATTGGGATTGAGTTTAAAAGATTTCACTTTCAAACTAAGAAAGAAAATAGCTGCCTATGTATGAAGTATGAAGTATGAACTATGTATGAAGGGTAAACGAAAATCATATAACCCATATAACAACATTAAATAAGTTGATCTGGGTGCAACTTCTAGATACTAATTATATGTAGCGTCTTCTTGTTAGTATATAATAATTATTAATAAATATCATTGAAACTAAAACAACACAAAAAATAATGCAATGAAATTTTTTATCGTTCGTCATTTTATCATCATCGGTTTCTCAAAAGCAAAAAAGGAACCCTTATAGGATCACTTTGACAACAACTGTTGGGGACAAAACCAGCTTGATAAAACTCATTGTATCAAATTAAAGTTAAAATATAAAACTTACTTACATCAGTGGTACTTTTAAGCAATTACAATCAAACTTTTTAGTCAAAGCAATAAAGTATAGGTAAAAAGGCGTTATTTGTCGCTAAATATCATAAAAATATGCTTTTCTCGATTACAGACTATTTTGCGAAAGAAGAAAATTGATTCTGACGTATATCATGTACGGGAGTGACCTGCAGTTTGTTTTTCGGAAAAACTTCCCTCAACTCCCTGTTATGTAAATCGAGTTCTGCATCCTGTATGTAAATGGACAACTCATTTATTACCCACTCACATGATTTAGTAAAACTTTGCAAAAGAATAACAGTATAAACTCTCATAATATCAAGTTCGCTGTACAATAAACAAATCTTCGCACATTACGACAACAAAGAGAAATCCAAATAATCTAATGTGATATAATTGGGCTCAAATCAATCAACTTCTCATAAAATTCATCGTTACTCGCACAAAGATCTCATCACATTTCACACCAACTCAACAATAACAACCAGCTTTCATCTACCTGATACAACATAAATTTCGCTGCAATCGAAAGTTCATATTCAATTTGCCTCTCCATTCTAGTGAAATTCATATATTTCTTTGCCAATCCGCATTTTCCAAGTAACCGCATAACCACTAACGATTGTTGGATACAGGTAAAAAGCGGCGGTAACGACCCGACAATATGCATGGTGGTTGCTCCTAGTAAATACCTTGTTATAATTTCATGATCTGTATACAAAGTATACATATATACGCTACCTCCACCCCGCAACTTTACCCGCGGTAAATTCGTATAGTTGTTATTCCTTCGCTTCTGTGTCGTTATCGTAAGTGTAACTGTCGTAATTGTGAGTGTCTTTAGCCGTCTTCAATATACGGGATGTCAACCAAAAAAAAAAAATATTCTACAAATGGAATTGGTAGAACTTGAGATTACACATTAACCAGTATAAAAGTGTATTTAAAAATTTGGACTGTTCAAATTCCTTCAGAAACTAGAAAAAATAATCTTTAAAAGATAGTAGATAGTCTTGAAACAGCCAACAAGAAAGGAACATATTTTTATTAGAATATTTCCGAGTAATTTTTTAAATCGCTCCCTGGCAAATAAAACTACAGCACAGCTTTTGCCATTAGTTCTGGAAAAAGAGAGCATTTTATTGTATTTAAATACTAATGTGCTATTTGTACAGGTTGGAGTTTCTATGTACTATATAATAAAATAAACAAACACCTAGTACACAAAATATCAATCACACATTAAAACATTAACAGTAGTGATCATTAATTTAAAAAATAATAAATAATTTTATAAATTGGTGGGTGATATTGTATAAGTAAAAAAAAAGGGTTTTGTATTTTTTAAAGAGCCAAGGTTTTCAGGGGTTTCCGTTTCCTTCTTAGTGTACATCCGAGTCGCTTGCAAGATGCCTATTTGTGACGAAACACCGTGATGTTAGATACGACATACAACCTCACTGATAGCTCCCGTGGAGATTACCAAAAAGTTACTCGCCTGCTTCCGTTTTGTCGGTCTGTTCTCGCTTTCAAACACACATTTACAAGATTGTTGTTTTTTCTCTGATTTAAAACAATAAATCCAAGTTTCGTCTCCGTACCTGAGGCGGCTAGTGGCAGACTATTTAGAGGAGCGTACCGTCATGTACGTGGACCGAGAGGGAAATCTGAGACGTCGGCCCATGTCGTCACCAATCCACACGAGCCTGTATTTGTTCCGAAACTAACATTCTGTCAGCTCTAATATCTCTAACAAAAGTTTATTATAGCTTTATGGATCATTTATAAGCATCAATTTGTCAGTATCAACTCATTAGCGATTTATGATATTCACGGGGTCAATTATACGACCCCACAACAACTTTAAACAACCTATATAAAGATAGTAATTTTATAAGGTCTAAAATACCAAAAATTCGGCATTAGGCAATATACATTTACAGTAACAACGGTTAGAAAAACAAGAATAGTAAAAGGTACCCAATAATGAAGGGCAAATAGAAAAAAAAACCTTTCTATTCACATTTCATTTACATTAAATAGCCTAAATTACAGAGTACTAGAATAATATAATTACCTGATGTTAGTTTGTTTAAAATTTTGAAGACTTTCACTTTTGAAGGTTTTAACAAGAATTTTGGAACACGGCTTTCATAATTTTCTCTTATTTTTTATTTTTGTTCAGGCTGTCCTATCAATCTTACATTATATCCGAGAGTTGAGAGTAATTGTATTACTATATAACTATTATTTTTATTGTAGGAACCAAGCGACATATCAGCATTCTTTAAACAATCCAACTTCATATCAAAGCATACACACATGCGTATGTATGTGTGTATACTTTTAGTACCTCCATACGTTGGACTAAATTCAAGTTGGTAAAATGTAAGCATTTTATATATAGGAGTATATCGAATTAGATAAATGAGGGAAAGCCTATTGCGGTCTACCGGACACTGACTGTACATATCATATGTAGCGTCTGATACATAACAGTAACAATCCCTTACTCGCCTATTAAGACACCAACAGGAAAAGGCGGGGTGGTCGTATTCTACTCCACTGAAAATCACAGAGTCTAGAATAAGTACTAGAAATATTTGATATTGTAATTAGTCATTTTTTGTTGCAGTTTAAACAAAACTAAATAGAATTCATGAGAAAGTTTCCGAAACACCGGAGTGTGATATCTAAACTCTTCACCTCTAACAATTCTTCTTACGTTTATTTTTCGACAAGACAGTGAGGCCGCTTAAATTATCAAATGACTTTGCATATTCTTCTAAATTACTTTCACCGGTATCGAAAAAGCAATAGCTTAGTTCCTAATTTACACAAGCAGGCGATCAACTGAAATGCACATTCTTCGATATTACATAATTCGTTCAATAAACAAATAATTTTTGTTACAAAATCTTTAGATAATAAATTACCTACACGACTTAGCGATAATTTTGAATTACGAGTCGATTGTGGCGCGAAATCTATAAGTACCACGACTACTATTTCGTTTTGTTTAGTATAACATGCGAAATCGGACATTTTTAATTGTTTAATCTGTCAATGGACATAGGATAGGTAAGTATTTAAATATTTACTTAAAAGTCCGGTAACGCACTTGTGACTCTTGAGTTACGGGTGTCCATTGGCGGTGATAGTCACTTACCATCAGGTAACCCGTCTCCTGGTTTGCCCCAATACCATAAAAAAAAATAAGTGTTAGAGATGAAATGTTGTTCTTTTATGTTTTTTTTGTATGTTTTATGGTGAACAGGCAACACTATTAATTTTATTTTATAGATGGGAAAGTGTAATATGAAACAATTGAAATGACCTAACCCGTGGATGACAATACACCGCAATTTGATGTATGTATGATTTATGAAATTGAAAGTAGGCACATAATGGGCATTACTTTCATTTTAAATGAACATTGTGAAGTATGGTAATAGTAAATAAACATACCGATACAGAATAAAAGTGAAAAAAAACTTTCTTACTTTGATATGTACTTGGAAGGGATATTTAGAGGATTATATCCAAGAACTATGGCATTGAAAAAAGAACGCTTGGAAACATGCTGGTGCTGCTCCATATGACAATTTTGAGTCTAGACAAAATAAAACTGGTTGCTAATTGTATTGTATAAGGAATTATGTTTTTGTAATATTCATTTACACGATTTTATTCGACGAGCACCATGTATCTATCATAAAATTAATGTATCTGTCGTTGCTTCGCTTTAATTCGTTTTACCTATTTTGGTATAGTGATTTTGTTCTGGGTACATCGTTTTCACACATAATTATAAATTAATTAAAATAATTAACACATAATATATAATGATTGTATTTAAACAAAACATTTTAAAAGAGTAACGGTGGAGTTTCTTGCCCATTCTTCTCCATACGAAACTACATTTTGGAAGAGGCGACTGGAATCAACTCTATTTAAATGTAAATGATGACGTTCAAAAGTGCCTTTTGGGCCTATTTGAAATAAATGCTTTGACTTTGAATTTGAAGTTAATAAGATAAATGTCTCAGATATAATGATTTCAAATTTTAAGAGAATTATAAGATATTTCTACATTAAATTATCTAATTAGATCTACAATAAACTCACGAAGCACAGGACATTAAATGAAATAAAAGACATGACTTTGAGGTAAAAGTTATAACTGTGCAAACTTAATTTACAAAGTTGAATATGTATATCCATAATTAAAAAACACAAAAACAACACAACATTTTCTATCAAAAGGATATTGTACAAAAGAAAAATTAAAAGCGAACACGTACTTATAAAGTGAGGTATAGAATAACTACAGTAATGAAAATGTTTATTTTATATAGTAGCTACTAGCTTTAGCCTGCGACTTTGTACATGTGGAATTTAAAATCAAGTATCTATTCTATATTTTAAGTTAGGCCTTCGTACAAAAATACAAACAGACAGACTGACAAATATTCTAAAAACTGTTGTTTTTGCTTCTTTTTCTCTAATAAAGACCCCCATATTATTATTCTTTCTTAAATATCTATAGTGTACAGACATTAATCTGTTACAATTTTTTTTAATGCCATAGTTATTTATCACATCTCGCTAAACCGGGCACCGGGCAAGAAAGGGGTCACCAGGAATGGGAAGTAATAATATATAAAAGCTAAATCATAAAGCTAATCCAGTATTATTATTTTTTTTCAATAATACCTTTTTAGAAATATTCAAATGAGATATTATGTAACTTACTGTAACACACTGCAGAAATACATATCAAAAAATTGTAAGGTGCTGTAGTCTGTCCTAATACGAATACGCAGTGATATACAGCCGCGATACAAAATTAACAACAATAATCGAGTTCTCTGCGAAGAACCGCAATAACGAAGGTAAACGTTCATACTGTACATTCAAGCATAAAAGTGTCTAAATCTTTCAAATAAAAAACGGCGAATCACGCATCTTTCTAGCCAGATTTTCTTTTTCTCTAGTCCAGAAGAATTTAATTAATTTAATTATTTTTTTTATTTATATTTTATTTATTTAATGAGTAAAGTTGTTATCTCAATCAAAAAAATATTCACAAATCGGTCTAGAGTAATTTGAGATTATCGTGTTAAATTAATTTAAATATTTATATATATTTATATAAAGGATCTACTAAAAATATAGACACAAATATACAATCATAATACACAATGATTCTGTAGTATAGACTGAATCCCTCAAGACTTATATATCTACTAGAATTTACCTTAAATTAAATAATTGATTCAATCAAAATCAAAAAATGTGGATAAAACTTTTATTTTTGTTATCAAACCTTTTGCAACTGTTGTGGGTACATAGATATGTAAATCAAGACTTAATCGCTATAATATTTGTAAATACGTCAATCTTTAGGTTTTATTGACGTTTCAACTGAATTGCTCCGTCCGTATATCCGTTACAATTGAACTGTGAACCGTGTGTTTTGTACTGAATTATGTAAATATGATGAGAACGATGTAAAAGGATCTTAAATTTTATAATAAATATTTAACAGTCAATCCAACGTCAACGTCAACGTAAAGCTATTGCACAGCTACACTTCTTAATCTCTTGCTCGATCGACGGCAGTAGGCTTATTAAGTTAACCGAATTCCAGTTGTTAAAATAAGTGTGTATAACAAACCTCCTTTGCCTACCCCTTAAGTATGTATGTATGTAGGATTACCTAGATAAGATAAGATAATAAGATAAGATATCTTAATCTTATCACTTACATAAAAACAAATGTTCTAACATTTACTATGCAGGCAGGCAAAATAGTGAGAGTGATTAATGGGATATGCTGTCTGCACAGCAATGGCCACATTAACACACTAATGAAATTGTACTAATCAAGAGTAATCCTTACAAGGAGCGATTAATCAATCAAATGCCAATGTGAATATCTACAATTTTAGGTCACTAAAAGTTTGTTTAATCCAACACTAGATATTATGTACCTCTTACCCCCACGTGATTTGCAAGCAAATCGATATAAAGAAGATAGTATAATAATTAAATATGTAACATTCTTAAGATGCCCATAAAACCCACTTCCAACCACAACCACCCACTTTCTTCAGTGGTAGAGCCATGCTTAGGCACGAATGGGCCGGCTCGACCGGTGCGATACCACGGCCTCACAGAAAACCGGTTGTGAAGTAACGCTTGCGTTGCATTTCCCCGAAATGAGTGAGGTCTCCGGAGGCCCAATTCCCCCTCCCCCCTTTTTCTCTCCCCTCGTCTCCTTTCTTCTTTTTTTCCATCTCCTCATCCCTCCTCTCTTCTTTCCGCTCCCTGCATCCCCCATCCCTCATCACCCTCAAAGGCGGGCAGCGCACTTGCGACTCTTGCAAGTGTCTATGGACGACGGTGTCACTTACCATCAGGTGACCCGTCTGTTCGTCTGTCCCCCTATAGTATAATAAAAAAAAAAAAAAAAAAAACCCTATCCGATGTCTGTTTTAATTTTCTTTTATTTATGGTAATAACTCACTAATACCCACTCAAAAACCTGAACCCATAATAAAAAAATAATTGAAAAAGGCAAATGACTCGTAATTTGAAGAATACACACAATAAGGGAAAATACATATGTTTATCAAATGTATTTTTATATATATAATACTACCATAATGACTCCACTCTGCCTGATGGAAAGCAATAAGTGGTATTCACCATCCTCATTGCAAGTATAGTCAATGTAGCTTGGTGACCCACACTATGGCGGCCTGGTGAGATTGCCTTTTTCACGATCGGCACAAGAAAGAAGAGTGTTATGATTGTGATTGGGATCGAAATGTGAGTGTACAACTCACATTTTGGTCCCAATCACAATTCGGCCCCAGTAAGGACTTCGACATGTGGGGTGTGATTGCCTTAATGGTGGGAGCGACAGGTTATACGATTTAAAGATAATCTCAGCAAAATATTTTATAATGCAGTTAGGTTTTAATATTTTTAATATGTTTACGAGTATTTACGTGCTTTTATATGACTACTGTTATTTTTTTAGGTAAATTCAAATTTCCTCTTGCTGTACTCGAGACCAATTTATTAAGTAATTTTGTATGTAATTAATTTTGTATCGCTAATAACTGCTTGTAACAGTTTTATTGCTAACTTTCGTGCTTGACAGTACTTGTAAACGCATTGACCAGTTTGAGATAGCGCCTCAACAATATAGCGAATGGACCGTGTACACGCAACTTGTATCTAGATCTGTACAAGCTTATTGATGCCGTTGTGCATTTTGTTCATAACTCCAGAGTTTTGATACATGTTATATTATTGTATGATATGTACCTACTGCATTGTAATTTCAACGATAACAATAGAAACAAAACTGTCTTAAAATAGAACATTCGACTTTGAATTCGAGCGCCAAATAATGCTACTAAAATGAATTCAATAATAGTTAATTACCAATGGGTGAAGGGAGCTTAATCAAACTCTTTTGGATATAGGTACTAATGTTGATGATAAAGGTGATTATATCAAACCAGCGTTTGAAATTATTGAGTCTACAAACCCCAGTTAACCTATACATATAATTTTCTTGAAATACGCAAGGAATGAAATCAGAAAGAACTATAACTACTACAAAGCCGTTGAAGCAGAAGATATAAGTTCAAAAGTAGATGACAGTAGGTATTACTTATGATTAAGAATGACAACAAATATATTACATGGCCAAATATCAAAATGGGCAAATGGTGGGGTGTTTAATTCAGCTATGCTTACACCTCTGGGGACACAGGCGCGAAGGTATGTTTGTGTACGTCCAAATATCATATAGCATAACCAACAGCAAATGGTAATCATCTTTAGTATTAGTACTAGTATTCGTTCGACGCCTTTCAATGTCATCTAGCGAACACAATCTCCCCAATTAAAACACAGATACATAAGCAACAATTACCCTTATCACTGTAAAATAAAGACTAGGATACAATGGCAATTCAATTTCAGGTTTAAATAGCTGTTATAATAGCGGGATGACTCAACATTTAGTTCTGCTTATTAGATTAGGAAAGTGACTGGAAAATCTTCACTCGTGCATTCAATTCAAACGTTGCAGCGAATGTTGTGGACACCCGTTACGTCGGACACTTGAATGAAACAAAGTGACTGTAGAGTATCAATGTGAAAGAGACATCTGATAACTGACACAGTTTCCGTCTTAGATTACTATATACATATTTTTACAAGTATATTTAATACTTGTAAAAATATGTTTAAACAAATATCAGTTTAAGCAGTGTCTACTTATTTTATCATAGTTATCACTATTTATAAGTTTGTTGTATGACTTGCAATACATATATACGTACTTTTTATTATTTGGTCTTAAAGTTTATGAAAATGACTGAATAGTTTAAAATTGATTGAGGTTATTCCTTGTCAAAAACAATTCAAGCAAAAACCCTAGGCATATCAGTTACGAATGTTACATGCTAAATATATTGATGCTAATGAAAAGTTGGTCCTAAGAACTTAGTACTTTCAAATTATATATATATATACATATATTTTACTCTATTTTAAGAAACGAAATCACATAGCTGTAAAACCCATCCAATCCTAAAATAGGCGCTAAATTACCTACCTGCATAGTTGCATTGTATTTAGAAAGGAGATAAAAAGGCAAATACCATTGTCTTCGGCAAAAAAACTACATCAGCCCCAGTATTTACAGTCTATTTAACCTCTTGGCCGTCGCTCGTAAAAAGAAAGCTACATAGCGAGTTAACTACGGGAAATTCGTCCAAATTACTGTTTAACAGCGTTTTACTCTAATTGCGGGGATTCGTCAAAAATATCGCATTAAGGGCAAACGACCGCCATGACACCGCTATCACAATGACAGATATTTAAGCGGGAAAAGTGACATTGACCGCGAACAAATAAATCAATGAAATGCTACAAAATACATACTGCGGATTGTGGAACAATTGGTGCAATGGAAATAACAATTTTATTTACTTAAGTATACATCCTAGATTGATCAGACTATAATCATTTTAAAACTATATTGGTGAAAACTGTTCTCAATCCTACACTACATATCGACTAAACTAACCTATCACTTACTTTTATTTTAGAACAAAACCATTAATTGTATTATAATTCTAATGAATAAAAAAATGTTTTAAAAATCAAACCAAGTTGTTTGACTATTTAGTTTGTTTATATTAAAATGAATAAGTAATATTTATATTTTTCAAGAGAAATCAAAACCGAACACATTTTTAGACAAAGACTGCAAACTTTTTCACTAAACGCGCCACTTTCCTAGTCATATTTAACAGTTTATGAAACGAGCTGAAATGACAGTTAATGATAACGGTTTGATTTAAATAATAATGATGAAATTGGCCGTCATCTGTCGGGGCACTAATGATCGAGTTGACGTGCTATATGCTATTGTTGTGCATTTAGTAGACTTTTACTGTCACTTTATAGGGTACCGCGTTTCTGTTTAAGTGTATTAAAACATTTATTTTTTTAATAATGACCGACTTCAATGGCAACATCACGAAACCACCACTTGTTGATTTAAACACAAGTTATTCTATATAACATAACATAATATAATATAGTAAGTAGAGGGCTCCTACCTCCCGGCTACCAAAGGATAAGCAATATCCCTGTCCTGTTTATAAACACCCAATTTTCCGATTTTTTACTACACACATTCATATTTTGGTAATTAGTATATGTTCGGACTATTCCGTACGTGGGACCAAATTATAATTGACTCAATGTGAGTGTTTAATACACCTCTGCTTACCCCTTGAATGGTACATTTCTTAGATTATATACATATGTATGAATGTATAATTCATATATAATAAATATTAAATACTCACATCTCACACATGGCCGTCTGATCCCAAATTAAGCAGAGCTTGTACTATGGTAACCAGACAGCTGATAAACATACTTATATACTTCTAAATACATACATATTATAGATAAATTACACAAAGACAAAAAAATAATGAAATAACAAATAATCAAGCTCATCAAACAAATATTTGTTCTTGGTGGGAATCGAACCCACGACACACGAACTGGCTTATCAGTCAGGGTCACTAACCATTAGACCAACAGGCCAGTCAAAATAATGATATCCATGACCACGCTAATGCTAAACAGAATTCTTCTCAATCGTGCACTCTTGTCAGAGGTTTTGGTTGGTAGATGCAGAGCCTTGGAGGGAGGGACTTTAGTCCGGAAGAGAGGCACTCTTGTGATGTTTCTGCACTTGGTACGATGAGCGGCGGCGTCGCAACGCCGTACAAACAATATTTTTTTTATTTTTATCTTTATCAATATTATTTATAAGTTATAGAATACGTAATAGATATAATCTTTAGAATGTGGTAGGAAATGAATCGTGATTAAAAATTATATACATATTTAGTCTGTTTCACTCCACAAATTGAGCGCACTCTGCACACCATGTTTTATTGTATTCTTTCGATGATCAATCTTATCTCTTTTTTATTTACATTGCTTTGCAGGCTAATTTCCACTACATATTCTATTATTATTATTAATTATCCATATTCTAATACGACGAACCCCTAATATATAAGACACGCAACCATAAGTTTTTAGCGTAATAATTAAGTAAATTTAAATCACGTATGTCATAAAAAATCTAAGGAACCCGCAGTTTATAAGCCATGGCGCACTCTTTACAATTTTTATTAATTTTTTTATTTACTTTTCATAAACGTCAGCACCCGTGCGGTACAGTGACCTACATCTCACAAATGGCTGCTACTTTCCAATGTAAGTATACATTACAGTAACAATTTAACTATAAATTCGTGCCATCCGTCTACAAATTTACTGTTATATATGTCCTACACGAGTGCAAAACACTTTAAACTACTCTTAATGTACTTGATTGTCATCGTTGATTATTTATTTCAATTTTTTACAAACCTTAAATAATGAAATAATGTATGTAACCGTTACTTCGCTTTGAAATTGGGACACGATTTTTTTTTTCCAAAATCACTTTCCACAGTTTTTGAATAATAAAAATTAGCTTGGTGAAAGTGACATCCTAGTTTTGACAATCTCTTAAAATACAGACCTTCATATACACATGACATGACTAGTTATATAAAATTGAATGGCTATACGACAGCTACACAATGACTCAAAATATGAATTTAATATATGTATTACAGTACAAGAAGCTGGCGAGTAACCAGGTGCAGCACTTTTCTTACTCGCAAGACAGTAAAAGTAAGCACTTAAAAATCTAATTAAGCTAACATACATATATAAAAGAAATTCATTAGATTATATAAAGATTTAGAGTGTAACTAATCATAATTTGATAAGTTAATTAACTAATATAAAGCGCTAGTAAAACTCATTATACAGCTAATCTCACACTAATATTGCGAAAACATTGCAATCTCGTGACAGCAAACAAAAACACTAAAAATCTCAAAGTTACATAAGACAATATTACCGGTAAAAAGTGAAACTGATCGTAGGTAAAAATTTAATCCCAAATCGTAGCGTAGAACAAAAGACGGTCGAAGCTTTCACTGCTCTCTTCATTAATCAAACTGAATTAATCTAAATAATGCCTCTGAATACTCTTAGGTACGTTATTATGAAGTTTGTTTTGTGCACTTAAGAGTTAATAGGATTACTAACTCTCTCACTCTTTCTTTCTAGTTAGGAATCGGTGACTATTGATGTCACAAAAACCGAAATTCATATATTTAAACAAATCGAAAAGTATCAACATATCAGTCATACAATTTATTTAATATTATATTTATACCTATTGACCCATTAACGATGATTCTATAACTCGTTTTCACAAAAAAATGTATAAATTTACAATTCAAATAAAAAAATTGAAACAATTGTCGTATTCAAGCAATCACAAATATAAACAACGTTGGGTTTGCATTTCACTGAATGAGTGAGGGTACCGAAGGAACAACTCCCCCTTTCCTCTTTCCCTTATCCTAATCCAATTCTTCAATACCCTAAAAGGCAGGAAGCGCAGTATTCACGAGGTGTCCGTGGGTAGGTAGTGTAGTCGTAAGTTACCATCAGGTGAACCGTCTGCTCGTTTCCATAAAAAAACAATTTCAAGTATTTATCACTGTTGCACCTACTTCAGGATAGTTTCTTAAACCAATTTGTATTTGTTTTTCTCAAGAATATGAAGTACAGCGTGCAGCGCGTAAATCAGTCTTAACACTCCATAGAATCTAGCAATAAAGTTATCAACTGGTTTACAAAGCAATTGGTAACTCAATTCCACCTAGTCAGACACGTACTATTTGATCGTGATAGGTCTCGAGCTTTCATTTCTATAATATCAACCGATATCTTCGATAAAATATCTACTGGTCACCTAAGAGATATATTAGGTACTTACTAATAATAAACTGTTACATGATACATTACAAATGCGTTGACGTAGATTGCAGAATAAATCAATATAATTATGAGCAAAACATTTAAATAACTTAGTTAATTATGTTCCTCCGTGGTGAGTATTCTTCCTCTATTTAATTTGGCTTGTCTACTTTAGTTTACGTTTGCATTGCAGTTAAAAAGCAAAGAAATTTAATTACAGATAAGAAGATTCAAGTATGAGTTTAGGATATCACCTGTCGTTTCAATAGAATAGTGCTGTCTAACTCTTTGCTTTACTTATATCTGTGATCTATTTATAATATTAAAATCCTAAGTATATCATAAAGTCGGCATCAGACATAAGTTTAGAAAAGTAAGTGCCGAAGAAGTTACTAACTCGTTTGTTTTCTTAACAACAAATATATCCATATGCACAAACTCTCTACACCTACATCCACCAAGGGGTAGGCAGGGATAATATTTGTCTCAACTACTTAATAGAGAGCAAGCGTATAAACGTCATCCGAGCACTGCAAGACTGTATATGTATGTATATGTATATACTATCTTATAAATAACAGCCCGACCCCTTAATTACTTTTTACGACACTAAGATGTGGCCCTGTATTACTCCACCGAGTCACGCGGATAACAAACACCAAATAAATTAAATTGCCTTACTTAGCCAGCTACGATATATATACTTCTTTAAAAGAATTATATATGTCTTACACCATCTTTATAACTAATCAACGTTTCTCCTCGATGATAATTAATGCGATTTGATCTCTATTCATAATCCGTTACGACAAATCGAAATGTTCAACATTGTCTTATTGCAAAATTAATAAGGTACCTACTGCACGTACTGTAAGTCAGCTTACATACTTTGTATAGATATAACACAACACTACAGCAGTAGGTACCGTATTAATTTTGCAATTGTATCATATGAATGAACTATATGCAATTGATAGTTTATGCAGTAATGCTAGGTGCATAGAAGCTGGCAAATAGTTCATCAGTCTTGCAAGATATGACTGAGAATCAATTATAAATCACCTAATATCGAATCCGGATAAACTGTTAGAAAACCTGATATCTTTGCAGTTGCGAGAATAACAAGTCAGTCAGTATAAGTGAATCTTGACATATACATAATTCAATCTTGCTTTACATGAATATCATGTAACTTTTCAGTGAGGTTCACGAATATTAATTTAAACAAAAAACATTCGTCTGTGTGTGTATCAGCAAGAACTACAGCTGGATAACATGGACTTAAGCATAACAATAACAGGAACTCCTTGCAGATAGACACTTAATTTGAATAAAACTATTACAGGAGAAATATTATACAAATACATTTGTTACTTTGATAAGGTAGAAAATGGGGGCGTATTGCTAATGAAATCTGTTCCAGGCCATCTTCGGATGGATCAAAATACTTCATTGATACAGTGGTAGTTGAAAATATATTTCAAATGTAAGTAAAATTAAAATCAAGTCTAAATAAGTCTAAAATAATTAAATTAAAAAGTAGCCAAAAATTTGTCCATTCCTATATTGGAGTGAATAGTGATAACTATTTCAGAGCGACCGTATGCATAGCCTGCCTTTTAACTATATCTATGTACAGCGATCATTGATTCTGCTTTCTCTATGATATAAAATGAAAACTCATTTAGCAAGTCTATTACGAGCCAGCGTCCATTATACATGTGACATTAACAAAGTTTGTTACCGTGAATAAACAGTTAGCTAAAGTTAACGTTTCAGCCCATCAGGTAAGTGTTTTATTAAACAAACTGACCATTAACTTATTTTTAAATTAATTAATTTTCAGTAAATCAGTTATTTTAGGTCTACAAACTTGACCAATATCAGTAGAAATTGGTCAAGTTTGTAGACCTTCTTATTACTAAGGCTATAAGTGTAAATTATAAAAACACCAAGGCAAATTGCAATAAAGTTACGATTAAAAAAGTACGTACGTGCGTTACAAGTAATTATAGATAGAGAGTAAGATTACAAAAAACCTAAATTATTTGAATCAAGATTATTCTTTAAAAGGCTTTTAGATTTTACACAAGAAATTGTACTTGACAATTAAAGAGATCATTAATCAATTAAAAATTTTATTATGAATTGTAGGCACTATCCAGGCAATAACAAAAAGTATACATTGCTTCGTTGTATATCTCTTCCTTCCCACCCCGCAATACAATAAATTCCAAAGGGGTATATTTCGTAACTTATATAGTATCTGTCTCATATATACTCTTAGATGCAGAATACGACAATACATGCACACAGCACGCTCGGATAAAACAATGGAACAGATAAACGGATAGTAATAAATTAACTGTGATATTTGCTACTGGTAAATGGTATTTTACAAAATAGTTTCACAATCAGGTGAGGGCTAAGTCATAACTGAGCTACTTAACTTAGTTAGCATAGCTAAAATTACAGTAATGCAACGCGAATATTTAGAAACATAATACAAAAAAATATTATTAACAGACCCTAATTTTGGATGAATGAGTTTGTAAATAAATACATTTGGTATTTCACAAAATGAACTGTTCTGAATGTTAAACTGTACCACAGTCTTGATTGCCATGACAGGATTGGCTTAGTGTTTTCAAAGTTGGTTTACTAAATTGAAAATCATTCATTTACTTTACATTCTACCTTCAGACTGCCCCAATCAGCCAGTGTGTAAAAGGTCTAATATTCAAGCTATGTTCACAAAACACAGCTCTCGTTTATATAGGTCTTATTAAATCTCGCTGTCGCATGCACACGTGAAAACGCAGCGAAATCGTTGCTATGAACTAATGCGTAAATTATAGTTGGACTCACCACCGATGACTTATCGCACATTAATTGTCTGTAACATGCCCATTGAGTCACTGATTAATGTGCATGCTCTTGGGCTCGTGTTCCACGTATTGTGTGAATATTAAACTCTAGGAGCTGTTAATATCTGTACTCGTAAGCCGTGAAGAAAATTCTGATAACGTTTTTGTTTGTAAGTAGTTTGTAATTAATGTTGTAAACTTGTAATTTACCCAGCTTTATATGGCGAGTTTATTTAAAAATTTTGTCCTTTCTGATCACTGATTCTTACTAATATTATTAATGGGAATGCCACTATATTTGTAACTCTTCGCGCCTTGAATTTTGTAAATTACTCACACTCTTACTCACACTCATACTACACATTGTCAAGAGCACACGTAAAAACACCCGAGGGAGATAAACAAATATTTTTTGTCCGGAGTCTAATTGTATACGGTGATAAAACAATCTGCGTCGAATGGAAATTTATATCAATAAAGATGAAAAAATGTTTATCTCCTTGATAATGCCACTAATAAATCCATGCCATCCGCAAAATTTCTAAGAATTGAACAGTATTTTTAATATTTTATTATAAATGCAACATAGTAGTAGCAATATATTTATAACTATAAAGACATCGACGATTACTTTAAATAAACTGATTGCTGCTTGAAGTGTCTCCTGATCGTGGCAAAGCCATATATAATAAGATACTGCGACAATATCTGTTCCCGTGGGTGAAGTAAAAGGCGACTAAAGTCATTGCTATCCATCTGACAGTATATATAGAGCCCGGACAATGAGACATATATATAATATATACAATGACAAAATAATACTTAATATTATCCCCTATAAGTGGGACTAAATTGTGGTATGCAAAAATTTGGCCTTCGAGACGCCTCTGCCTTCCCCTTCTGGGATATAGGCGTGAGTGTGTCAAAATATATATGTGAACTCATGTAGACGGGTAACTTTGCAAGCAATGACTCAACAGGTGTAAGGCCATATTCCAATCGCGTAGAAACTAATGAGATTTAAGCACGCAATGTGCGGAAGCTTTAGATGCTGAGAGCGTAATTTCATCTGTATTGATGAAGTACCGCTCTACGTGAAGACAAATATAGCAACAGCACGTGAGGACAATAAGTAATTAAAAAACTATAACCGAAGTGTGTAAACAATAACAAATGCTTTAAAGTTTTTGGCTATACATAATTTTATCCCATTTCTTCGTTTTAGTACATAATAACATTACATGACTGTTTATATTATAATACGGGTGGGGGCTGTTATCTATCAGAAGCAGGCCTTAGACGGCGCGAAGTATGGTCCACAGTGTAGCCGACTGATGCAAAACAGCCAAGTCCTGCAAGGGCTCCTTGCAGTTTCGGAGTTAGGGTATATTACCGGATATAAACTAAGACGAAATGGCTAACTTGGGAGAGCCATGCTTCGGCTCAACCGGAGTATTACCACGGCCTCACAGAAAACCGGCTGTTAACAATGCTAGCATAGTGTGACCGAGTGAGTGAGGTTACTGGAGGCCCTACCCCCTTTCCTCTTTCTCTTACCTTTGGTGAGGTGTTGACACGTAGGAAAGTCTATTAAAAGGTTACACACGAAAACTTAGTAGACGGCAAAAGAAATCTACTTAAGATATTATTGTACAAAGAAAGATTTACAATATATATAATAAACGACTAAAACACGTTTCGCAAACATGGCAAGCATTATATAACAATCAATAATTCTAGGAGATAAAAAGACTGTTACTGTAGATTGGAATGTTAATAATTGTTAACCAGTTGACTATTTCGAAAAGCAATAAAAATATTAAAAAGCTTCTATGTTGTTCCCTTTTGTATTTTCTAAAAACTTTCAATATGACAATGTATCTGTGAAAACTGTATTCAATTCTATGCAGTAATTTTTGAGTTATGCTAGAACAAACATACAGATCGACTACACAGAGACCAAAATTCAAAAAACTGTTGTTTTGGGTTTTGATGCTCTAATAAAGACCTTTTTCTTCAATATCTATAAAGTAGAGACATAGGATTGATGAATATTAAAAATTTAAATGTAGACTCCTTGGCTACATCTTACAAAGTGATACACTTCATTCATAAAAAGCATATATTTTGTTTTGAGTGTCAGTAATTGTACACAATCAACCCATAACAACGGGCCGAGTGTACTGGGTGAAGCCATTTATATAATTTTCTATTCGTTGGATCCGGAATAAGATACTATTCAAAGTGAACGGCTACATGGAAGCTTGGCTAATGCCTATACATTACTTTTTTATGCTCTTTAACATCGGAAAAAACTATAGTGGCAGTTGCGTAACCCTCGAGCAACCAAATACTTGTAGACATAATGTACTTACCACTGCGTGCGAACTCTGAAATGTCGAACAATCCGATATATTGTCTGATTTATTATAATATTACTATTAAACCTACGGGCTTTCGGTATAAAGAAACTTCGTTGCTCTCCTGGGAGTTTATCTCAGTCAGTTTTATAATTCTACATCAGGTATTAGCTGTCTGTAAGTCGGCTAACGTCAATTTCGACAAATACTTAGGAAGGAATGAACATAATTTTCCCTTTCAAGGTTTGATAATTCTCTCTGAACATGGCTGTACCTTATCCCTTCGAAAATAATGAATGAAGCAGATAACCTTTCAAGAATAAAACTTTCTGATGTTCCCGTTTAGATAATTTAAGTTTAATTTTCATTTCTTATCAGAGAATGAAGGCTGTCATCTTTGTGCCCTTCATTAAATACAAAGTACATTAGAAAACGATGCATTGTGTAGAAATCAATCAAACTAGAGATTGTTACACAACTATTTCTTGTATGATTTTCGGAACATTGCTTGAACTTTTAATAACAGCTCGAACTTGGGTCAATATTATGAAGATGAACTAACATTATTGGTAAATGTGCATGCGCACGATTTGCATCTGATATTTGGCTTCAAAGAAAACAAATTCTAATACAATCTATTTTAAACTACAGCTTGAAATTGTAAAAAATCGAGACTGTACCTTAACATTAAATGAGAGAGAGGCGCTTTTCTTAGATGTCATGCAGTCGATTTAATCCAAAAAAAACCGTTACAAAAAGTAGTAGTAAATATACAATTATCATTTGCTGCTACTTTCCTATTACTAGCGACGACACAAATATTTTGAAGTTGACAATGCTTATGACTTAATTATCTGTATTAAAATTAACAAATAAAAACACTGTAATAAGTAAAAAAAAAATTCTTACAGAGAATATACCTAAAATAACACTGGATCCTCCTAAGCGAGTGCGTTCGGTGATAACCTTTGAATTGGTCGACAAGCTTCAACCGCATCAAATTAAAATTAGTTCCTAAAATTAATGCTAATCAAATTCTAATGAAGGTCGATAGAATCACATCGGTTTGTACCTAAAACCGAGCTGCCTAATAAATAGTTTTAAGATAGCATGAATCCTCTAGGTTTCTCGTAAAATAATGTAAAATATATTAAACTAAATGACTCGGTTTTAACTATGTCATAATAAATAAGACTTATGAGTTCAAGGGAAAATAGTAGAGAAATATCGATTGAACAAAATATGTCACTAATAAAATGCCACTGAAATAAATACCAACTACTTACAATTTTTGTGTCTCCAAGCAAATCTTGACAAATGAAGTCCATTCAAAATACCCCTTATGATTAAATAAAAATTATAAATTAGCCAGAAACGTAGCACAGCAATCGACGAGAATAAATTTAGAGTGTTTAACACCAAATATTAAAATACTCTCTTACTCCACCCATCGCCTATTTAAAGAAATTTTAAAATCATTGTTTTTAATTATTTAATTAAGCCCAATGATTACCTTAAATTTGTAAAATTAGAAATAAAATATTTTTGAATTTCGAATTTATTACTTATATAAGTGAAAGTTGGATTTTTAGTTAGAAAGTTCTAGAAGAAACAAAACTAACAGTAACCTTGACCATGACTTGTATGTTCTAGGTTACTGTTCTAGGACTTGTGACTATGACTACAAGATAAATAATTGCAGCACAGTAATTACTGTGACAGGATTTCGAAGTATATACGTTTTTAATCCGGCCTAGACAATTGTTTCCCTAACTTCATTAATGTTCAGAAACTATCCTCAGCAAGTGTAGCCTACAATACAGATTTTGTATCTTAAACGCTTAACGCTTACGGGCACCGCACGGTAGGCTGCAAATCGGATTTCAAAGACCTTGAATTGTGGAAGGTCACTGTTTGGCCCAAAAGTGGGTTTGGTAGATCAATATATATACTACAGAAATAAAACGAGACAGTGAAATGTAAAAATTAACACTTTTATTTGCCTGTTCTGCGTTAAACGTCCTCTCATTCTCTGCTGCTGAGAACGACTTGACACTCATTATATATATTATTATATATTCATAAATATATATTATTTTTAACCTCTCTAGATACGTATTTTCTCAGATAACCAGCGCCTTAAGCTACGGAATAACTAAATGGACTGCATACAAAGTAGCAAAGAACAAATATATTTAAATACAGTAAATAAATAACGAAAAGTTTAATATAACGTGCATTGCAAATGTAAACATAAAATATATTTGCTTATAGTTCGCACGCGCTGGCAAATGATCGAAACTTATTTTGCAATGATCGCCTCGAGATTAGCTGTTTAGACAGCTATTTCCAGCTATTTTACCTGTGCCTGTGTAATGATTTATTTTCCAAAGCCTATGTAGTCCAGTAATTTGGAGCTGTAAACAATACCTAGCTTAGAAACCGACCTTTGGCGCTTGCGTCGCCAATCGACAATGTCTTCTTTTCTATTCATTTTACGACGAAAACAGAAAATAAATAAATAAAATTAAACGAAAGAAAATTTCTTATAGTATCTATAAAACCTATAAAATCACATATTTTCAATTCTCTCAGAAAACTACCAAGCGACTGGACTAATAGTCAATTCCTTGATAAAAGAGCTATATAATACTACTCTCTCGTGGTAGACCCATCCTTAGGCTGCTGCTGCTTAGGATGGACTGGTGCGATTCCAATGCCTCACGGAAAACCAGTTGTGAAGCAATAATGCTTGCGTTCCATTTATCCTTCCCCTTATACCCCCTGCTCTTTTCCATTTCCTCATCCCCCCTCTCTTGTTTCAACTACCCGCATACCCCTCAACCCATACCTCATTAAACTCAATTCGGGCATCGCACGCATGCGCACGCGTACTTATGACTCCTGAGTAGCAAGTATCCATGAACAGCGGTTGCCACTTACCATCAGGTGACCCGCCTGTTTGTTTGTCCCCCTATATTATTAAAAAACTCATGAAGCTATGCCAGAGTTATCCTTATACTTATTATTATTCAATAGTTTATTTAAATTAATTTATTTAAAATACCAACATAACTCTCAGTGCTGCCTTACATTTGCAGAAGATAACAATAAGGAATATTGTTTAAACAATACAATATGATTTGTTTGGGAATATCTTTTCAATATAACATTTATATAATCGTATTTATGTATTAGTTTCTCATGAGAATGTTCGTATGATAACGGTCTGCCTGCTGAAATACGGAACCGTGTTTAACCACGTTTAACATAGTCTTAGAGCTAGGTTACAGAGCAAAATGCTCAAGTAGGTAGTACAAATTTTAATCTTAAAAATATAAAATGAAACTTGTTATTAAAATCGACGTAAAAATCGTAAGCCACTTGTAGAGATTGTATATAACTAAAGTAGTATATGTTATAAATAATTTTTTTAAGCCCCTAACTCTGACTACAACTTTCATAAAACACTCTTTAGGTTTGGGTTGAAATTAATTTTATCGCTTAGATAAAACCTTGTACGTAGTTATGCACTAGATTCTCTGTAATTATTATAGTAATACCTTATTTATGTCTCAGCATATCAGTTGTCAAACTGATAGACGTGCACAAACAAGTTATAAATTTTGTCTGTTCGGATCTAAATAACGTACGTAACAATGTAAGTAGGGATATAGTTAACGACATGATAATTTTAAAAGGGAGGTAGACTTATATACCCGGGAAACTAAGTACTAAAGAAATGATTTCAAAATAGAATTTGGCGATTACTTACCATAAATCTAGACTCGAATCAAGACAGTAATCTAAATATGAATCCTATACACACAAAAAGTCGTAATTATCCTTAATCCTAAAATTAATCTTCGGAAAAGTTTGTAACATTAATCAATTGGCCCACGGCAGTCATCTCCTGGACATAGGCCTCTTCCAATGCGCGCGATCCATGCTACTTCTTTCAGGTTGTCGTGGCGTCTTCGGTGCATCTGGCCTAGGGGCTTCCTACTTACCGTTTACCAGTTCGCGTTCTCAAAAGTTCTGATCTAGTGCCAGTGATCGATTACGCCCAGATACTACACAAAACAACTCTAGAATTATGTTATTATTAACCCCTACATCAATTTATATTTAGTTCGAAGATTGACTTATAACAAGTCAATCTCCTAAATAACATTACACTTCTAATCTAGGTAGAAGAAAAACATTTCCATTTATTTGACTCACGGAAAAGCAATCGGATTTTTTTTTATATAATCTGCATGTGTATAGTAAACTTTGAGACTTGACGCTTTACAATCATATAGCAATTTCCCTCCTTCCTGTAATTAGTATGTGTGCTAGTAATACGAAACTTAACCGGAATTAAACCACATCCTCTCTATTAATTTCACTGTGTGGTCACGAATGTATTACTGTTGGAACTTATTACGATTACTTTTTCTTTTTTATGGCATCGCAGACCTTCACCGAACAAAAGATTGGTGAGAAAAAAAACCTCTAATTTTGCTGGCTCGCCGGGATATGATTGTAGTTTAGTTGAGTGTTAATAGTATTCATTTGCGCCAGTAATCGAGAATCTGTTTATTTGACGATCTGGTAAAAGTAGGAAATATTTAAAAAAACAAACCACAGAGGATATAACTTAGTTTATGAATATAGAGAATATGTCACAGGTGCCAACGTTATCCCTTCCAAATTGCCTTATAATTCTATATTACTGAGATTAGCATGAACTCGATAAATCTATAACTTTGAGATATACTTACATGTGAGATAAGTATACAATAACTACAATACTATAAGATATAGTTAGATTGTATTTATAGTTTTATGTTTAGAAAAATACCACAGCGCCGGACTGGCACTTCTATAATATTAAACGGGCCAGTAGATCATTGATCACTTCGTTTACTTCAGATTGCAGCAGTAATTTTGATATAAATTCTTAATAAAAAAACTACTTACTGTGAGTTGTTATCTCTAGCAAAGTAAATTTAGATAAGTCGGTAATATAGCTCTGCAGAAGCGATCGATATTGCACACAGACGCTGTCCGTATGCGGCATGTAAGCCCGTAGCTGTTTCCCAAATGTAATGTAACTTAGCTAGGATTACTACAACCTGCCATAGCCTGGGGCGCTACTACACATTTAATCAAAACTCAACCGCTTATTATTTCAAAAAATATTTTACAAGAACTGGTGATAACATAAAAAGATAATCTACTTTCATATTATAATTGATGGTTAGTTGGGAAATGTCTACGTTCCGTAGATATATCTCACCTGCGAACTACTTATAAACCGAATGACAAATGTACTAGGAAGCAAATTAATATGATGGCAAATCATTTGATCAATCGACCCATTCACGGTTGACAGATTAGAGCAAGAAAGTTATAAATTGCACTACCGTAATCAACTAGTAACAGCGAATAATAAGTATATCATGATAAAAGTGACCGAAGTGAAAAAGAGGTTGATATATTTATGAATTAGCAAAACATTCAACAAAACTCGGTAAAACACAAAATATCTTCAACTATTTTCAAACGAATTGCGAACAAAACAGTGAGAAGATTTAAAGGTTCATAATTGCTATATATATGAAAGACTTTTGAATGATGTGAAAATGATCTTAACTCTGAATCCTGTTTATTTAACACCACTTAATTTTTTTACAGTTAGGTCTTACGAAATGTGTACAAATCGAAATTAAAGTGATGGATAGCAATGTAAAAGGAAATACAGTTACATATTAAATCGTCACTCTGATCGGTAATTAATAATACTGGTAACTAACACAAAGTATGGTGATAGACGATCTCGGGGTCATGAGTGCATAACTCAAATCTTATCCTCCTCCATCCTAATGGAAATCAATGTCTACAGCGGAATCCAGTGTCTAGAAACCATTATTACGCCGTGTACAGTTGTAAGAGTAAGTATTTACAAAGTAATCATTTTGTGCATTGTAAAATTACTCAATAAATAAAACGTAAAAGGGACTTATTGGTTCAGCTTTGTTGAAACATTCGTTTTGAACAACGACTGTTCATCCGTGCAAAATCTTATTCTTTGTATGTATGTTGTTGTTAGTTTAGTACAATATTTAAATACGATGAATAAAATCCCCAAGATAATAATTCTAAGTGATACTCGCTGAAACTAAACTCGTAAAGAACAAGGACGATATTTTGAAAAAAATACCCTATTCCAAAAAGGCTTGTTAATACTTCTGACAAATAAATATAAAGAGACACAGAAACGCAATGAAATCGTTGAATCATATATGTAAGAAAATGTCAATAATTGTACCCAGTCAACTTACAGGCTAACATTGACATTGGAAATGTAATACAACATTCAAACATTTAGACTTTAATTTAAATTCCATTTTCCATAAAATCGTGTTTTAGTTATGATTAAAAAAAAAAGCCAAAAAGAGTCGATGCCTAAAATCTTAGTTACATTAAAAATCATCATCAATGGGAACAATAAAAATCGGGCAGGGTTGTATATCCGGGTATTAGGTATATACAATTGTATATATTGTATATATTGTGTATCTCCTCGGTACTCGTGTAACACCTTTCACTCACACATCAGTCTAACCTGTGTTACCTCACGTCGCTGATGATTAATGTATCGGTGCACTAACTTACTGACGGCCGGTCCTCTGCGTGCATTGTTAGAAATTCTCACACGCTTCCAATTACTGTGGTGGTCACACAAACAGCGGCTAGCGATTCTATTGTAGTCATTAAATTTGTGGTTTTAATAAGTTAACCCAGCTCTTAACTACATTTTTTTTTTCAAAATTTAATAATTAAGTTGTATTCTAATCAAATATCTAGGTTCTCGGTAACCTATAATAGGGCCACCCCATCTCTTCCGGCGAGTATCGTAAAATTCGGTGTCATAGTCAGTCCTACGGGCCCGTATAATAGCAATAGGCTTACCCCCTATGTGAATACATATGTATGTATAACGTCGTTTCCTTCACTCACGAAGCCAACTATACATGTGCTGTGTAGCTCGCCTAATGCTAAGCCGTTCCGGTATTGCAAAATTGTTCAGATACTCAGATAGAAAAAAATAAAAAAGTTGAACTGGGCATAGATTAGGGCTACAGAGCAATTATACCGTAATCAAATTGAACAAAACTACGCGGTGCCTCTGCTATCAAACCTTTTGCTGTGGGAGGTGTTACATGTACAATACATCTATTTTATTACTGTTATTTTATTTTTACACCAAAACTGCAGTTAGTTTCTATATATCTTGTATATTTTTCTCCATCCTAAGGTTGCCTGGCAGAAATTGCTAATTAGCGATAAGACCGCACTTTGTACCTATCGTTTTTGTATATTACTGCAAGCTGTATTCTAATGGTGTAAAATAAAGTTTATTCTGTTCTATACACCGCCAGGCCGTACTTATATACATTCCTTAGGAACCAACATGACGCTTAACTTCCTTAAGTTTTGAGTTGATCGGGTGTAGATTTGCTATTCCTACGAGTAGGAAAACTGTTTTAAACTATTTTTATCATTTTCCCTTCCAGCCTTTAAGAGCCAACATTTCCGTCCGTCAGTCAAAATTATAAATAACAAGAAAAACGATAACCTATATTGCTATTAAAAGTAACTATCAACTTAAATATAATGAAAGGTAAAATTATACCTACCTCATGAAAACTTCGGCTGATACAGTGAATCAAAAACGACTTCGTATTTCGTTTTATGATGCAATTGTTTAATTTAAGCTGATCAAATTTCAAATCGAAATCTCAAATAAGGCGCGAAATTGTGCAGACTGTGCTATACCGTTATCAATATGACTTGCAACAACAAAATATGACAGTATCTATTCAATTTATTTTTAAACTTTCATACAAACCGATGTAATCAAACAAATATTTCAAAACGTACTCAATGTTCCGGATACTTTTTTTAATCGCATTCTCGATGCAAAGGCCCTACTTTCGAAAGGCAGCGCGGGCGCAAGCGTGAAACGCGACACAATGGGAGTTCGTGAGCGTGCCCCGCGCGCCAACACGCGGGACGTCCAAATGTTTACGCGATTAGATAACATCGATAAGATGCTATTGGTTACTATCGTTTGATTGTAATCGACTCAACAATCGACCAAAATTGGTTTTTATTACATTTGTATGCTTGTAGTGGTGTATGTACATAGCACAGAATGATTGAGTTACAGTAATAGGTGTGGTGGACAATCCTACTAACCTCACTTTCTAACTGAACTTTTATTCATTCTTCAAATATTTATTATGAATTACGGGCATACTGCCTGTATAATTATAACTTCAGGGGTGGCAAATAGTTTGTAGGAAGGGAGGTAAGATGGTCCAGCCACTGCGGTGGGCTGACTGATGAAAATTATGAATTATATATAACCCAAATGAAACTCTTGTAATCCTACATAAAAATGAGCACGAGTGCAAGATAGCACTAGGAGTATACTACTTGTTCCTAAAAAGAGTTCGGGTGACCTGCACACCAAAGTTAACAACAGTACTAAGCGGATAGTGTTAAATGTATAATAGCAGCCTTCTGTAGGTTAAACGTTCTTTCTAAATCAAGCAACTTAAATTAGTGCAAAAGTTTGCTATTCACCATAAACTACTTACTTAAATGATGAAGATGTATTTAATGTATTTAAAATTTTCAATAAACAATCTAAGCACAAGAAATAAAACATTAGAAACATATATCTGACAATAATTATTCCACGTGATAATAAATATACAAGTTTAAATAAATGAACTTTCACAACGCAATTTTAAAAATATTAATTTACACATAAATAGTGCCCAGAATTGATGGCAAACATTTAAATGATCAAACTCTTCTAAGCATACAGTTATGCCGCACCTATCACTCCGCAATCACTCAGATACCGCGACCGTCGCTCGTCGTAAAGCACTCGAGGAACAGCTAGCCATTAAGAAGCACTCTGAAAGCGTAGATGTATGGCAAGGAGCGTACGTCTCGCTATCACCTCCCTAATGGCCACCATCAGTGTCCATCACGACAGTAAGCCTTGTCAGCTTCGTAGTCACCATAAAAACGTCTCTTGTTATCACTCAGTGCACTGTGGCGCATTTATTTAAAGATTAAAGATATATGAATTATAATTTTGCTGATGTTCAACATATTCTAAGAAATGTATCATCTATTTCCCATACTAGGTTATTCTTTTTTTTTTGACTGTATCGTCTTGTCTACGTATTGCTATGATCTGAATATATCCAAAAATGTTTGTTGTGAAATTGTTGCTAGTGTGAAACTAGTGAGTGTAGTTTTGATATTTAAGATACAACCTAAGTGTCCAACAGTGGACTACAGTGGGCTTGATTGAACCTACTTATCCAAACTTTCACACGTAATTTTTTTTTATTAGGTTTAGCCATCTTGTTAAATGAGACTATGATAATTAAATTCTCACTATGTAGAGTACCATGACAACCTCAAAAAACTTTCTGGCAGTTTAGTTCGAACGCTCGCGGACATAAGACGCGGCCTGAAACAACTGCGCTGAATAACAAAGTTATCTACATAGATGATAAACGCTACTGGGTGGTATAAATTATTGGTATTGGTGATATTCATTAAGAGCTAAACCGATTTCATTGAACAGGTTTATTTTTGCTGCCTACCAAACGTGGAAGCCACCATCCTCATTGCAAGTGCATTCAATGCAGCATTATTGGGTGACATTATGGGTTCAATGATCCAAAATTAGTTCAATGATTGTTAATTGTAGTGATTCCGGTAAAAAGAAATCATAAATTGGAAAAGGAATATTCACTTAAAGATTACTTTTTATTGTGTCAAAACCTCCAGGCAAAGAGCGTAGTCTCCTACCTAAAAGGCCGGCAACGCACTTGTGACTCTTGAGTTGCAGGTGTCCATGCGCGGCGGAGGGTTGGGGTCAGGTAGGGGGCCGGCTATAAAAGAAATTAACTGAATTCTTTTGCAGTGTACTCATTGCACCGACCCCTTATAAATTTGTTTAAATTGTAGGAAGATGATGAAAGTGTAATGTTTTGCAAACGTTTTTTGTTTTAGCAACAACAAGATTTCTTTGTTTGTTTTTTTTTAGTTTATAAAACGATTAGGAAAGGTCGCGGACGTGTTCTTAGATTTAGTTGTACAATTTCCCCGTTTATTATATAAGAAATAAACAATAGTGAATGGCGGACCTATTTGCTTAAAAACTGACGCACACAAACCTCATATGCCATTCCACAAGAACAGCATTTTTTTGTTGTTTTTTGTATCCTTCACATGAAACACATATTACATGACATATAAATAAGAAAAGAGACGAAAATTTCCATTAAATAAAATAATTGTTCGTTCTTGTTTTCTATTATATACTGCTTCTTGTGTAAGCCCATTCCATTGATAAATAAAGTGATTGAGTAGGAATCATTAAATTTCTTATTATTTTAAATAATTTTAACCAAATCATTAATGTGATGAGGTGACTAATTATTTCTTTGTCTCCATCCCTTATGTTACGAATCATCGAAGGTGTGTATTAAACCAAAAACCAAATAATTTACGTCGTGTCCGTTTCCAATTCCGCAACAAACTTGCATTAAAAGTGGGGTCGAATTCACTGCAATACGAGATCTTTACATCATTACTATGCACGATCCTATCTAGCATGTCTTGTTAGGTCAAGTCTAGACGTAATAAAAGGCATAATTCAATTTAATAGCATTATTATCCTATCGAAGTTTAAACCCCCGTTGCTCAGTAACCATGTAAGAAATATTTAGAGGTAGTAGTATAAAACTAAGCTTTGAACTTGTTGTTTTAAAAAAAATGACAAATTAAACGAGAATATAAACAAGGTTAAAATCGATTTTATCTAAAATTTTCTTTCTATATTTATTTTTTAGATTATTTTATAGAGGTATGAAATGACTGTCTACTGTCTACTAATACTACTTTTTTAAGTCAAAAGTTACTGAACCGCTACTTACTTATCGCCCTTTATTCGAAAAACTAGACACTTGGAACCAATACTATAAATATGCGAACTAACACGTTTATTCTCACGTTTCTAAAGATCATATACTTATTACATCAATTTTTTTTACTAAGGACGGAAAGTGTGTAGGTGATATAGAACGAAGAGTGAGTGCAGGTAATGCGATCAATGGCGAATTGCATACTTTTTTTAGTCTCAATTAAGGCTTAAGCTTTATCTTTTGCTACCACACATAAGCCAACACTTATATATGGTAGCGAAAGTTGGGTATGGCAGAATAAGTCCGAAAGTAGAATTAATGCGGTAGAAATAAGAGCATTGAGGAGTATAATAGGTGATGTGAATTTGAGTGACAGAGTGAGGAATAGTGTGACAAGAAGGCAGTGTGGTGAGAAAGAGGATGTAGTGACTGAAATAGATAAAAGTATGCGATACTGGTTCGGTCATATCGAAAGAATAAATGAAAGGAGGTTGAAAAAAGGCATTTATATGGCAGATGTAAATGGAGTTGTCGGAAGAGGAAGACCTTTTTTTTTTTTAACTGGGGAAATCCATTTTGGACTGGCCTCCGCCTCGGGTACGGCGGAGGGGTGTGCCGGACTTCTACCGTCTAAAACCACCAGTGAACTCCATCTCGCACCTTCTGCCGGGGATACAGGAGTCATATTCGTCGGCATCCCAAGCAGTGCTGGCCCGCATGTGCAGGTCCCCGTCTCTGAGGGTATTAAATATTATCCCAACTCGCTTCGTCCAACCGATCGTCGCTGAAAATCCGTCGCCCACGGGTCAAGCGAAGAGGAAGACCTAGGCGAACGTTCTTGAACCAAATTCAAGACAATCTAAACAAAGGCCTGGTCAAAAGTACCTTTTACCGACGAGCCTGTATGCGGAACGCAATGAAAGTTGAATAAGCGAGAAAGGTATGTCAGTATCGTAGCAAATTTAAGGAAGTGGTCTCTGCCTACCCGTATGGGAAATATGTTATGTGTTACAAATAATTAAATTCATTTTACTATTAACTATAAATCAAGATCACTGAAGTCCTCATTTCATTCTATGATTCCAGTAAATAATTAAAAGTAAAACGATCTTGATATAAATGCGAAGATTGCAATCGAATAGATAAAATTTAATTATTTACTACAGAATGGGGAGCCTTATTCGGAATACGTCGAGCTACCTGAGAAAAATAATGGTTCATAGATTACGATTGAAATTAAAACACTTCCTGTAAAATTAAATAAATTAATTTATTACACAAATCAACCGACAGGGTTAGTACATTTTTTTGTAGATATTATATTTAAATTAATTTTTAGACAAGATTAAGCTCGCACTAATTTAAAACCATGCTAAGCATGCAGTAAGTAAGCCACTGAAAGTTAACTTACAATCCCATAATAATTGGTGATACAACAATATTAAATAATTATATGTACTACGAGTATACTTACATAATCATGATAATTGATCTTACCTGAAACAATAAAACGTTAATTAGTTATCTAAAACCCGATTTTGACCAATATTCTAATCTATCTATCTCGTCTATGACTAGAGTCAACATAGAGAGAGATAGTAGTACTCTATCTATTAACATTTAATAATGAAATTCGTTGAGGTCATAAGTATGCATTTATCCGATAAATTTAGTATTCTATATCGATATTTTGGATACTTACAAGACACTATCCGGATAATATGTATATTTCGGATACCGCTTGAAAAAACTTAGCCTTGCTCATATATGTTCAATACATATTTTATGTAGGTTAGTTACGTTATCAACATTTTTACTTGATTTATAACAAAAAGAGTAGCATCTCACAGAAATGTTGTGTATAATAATTTAACATAAGAAAACATATTGACAAATAATATTCAAAACTTTTATATATATTTTTTTATATTTTCAATGTAAGCTAGAATTAAAAAAAAACTGTACTATCTGCTTTTAGTAACGTTATGAATAAATTCTGTGGGTCGTCTCGTGATCACATTTAGAAGTTGTCTGCCGTGATAGATTTTTTTAATCAAATAATTTGCATTTTCTGCTTCTCAGTTGCAAATTGTTCAAATATATTTACTCATATTTTTCATTATCATTCTTAAGTATATAATTAATTCGGAAGAATATTACATATAAATATGTATAAGTTTTTTTTATACAAGCCTAGCATAATTTTCTCTGTTGAGAAAAAAAGAGATTTAATTCAGGTCACTAAAGGTCTTCTTAACCGCGGGACCGATTCAGATAAAATTTTGGTGAGTAAGTTCCCGGGTATTTAAATTCACAATTAGGTAGGTTTACATTATCTTTACCAGTCAACGATATAACGATAATTGTTAAATCCCGTTCTTTTTATACACTAAGTCTTCACAACTGTTCTCCATATTCACACCAACTTTGAACATCAGAGCAGTAGTGTAGTAGTTTACAGTCTTCCATTTAAAAAATGCAGCTCAAGTTTCTTGTGATTTTGTAACAATTTATAGAGATGGCGAACAAACAATGTCTTTTAAATTAGGCATTCCAAATGGGATGAAAAGATGTACATATATTATATATAATATTATACAATCCTTGCAGTGCGTGAAAGCATTTGTCTCACTGTGATAGAATGCTTATAAAGTTGGGGGGCCCAGTAGTGATTCCCCATCAATGACTTCAACTAAGGACAGGGAAGGATGGACGAAAGGGAAGGACTCACGAATCAATTCTAACAAGTTTGTCGCAAAACCTCTGTAACAAGTAACTTGCTACTCAAAATTTGGTATGGCTCTGGTCAACATTTTATAGTACATGTACCGATGTATGAGTACCGAAATCAAATTTAGGAAATGCATTTAAAATTGTTTTAGTGGTTATACATTACAGTAAGTGTATTATTTCAAAATGTTTTTCTCTAGTATACAATTTAATAATGCGATTTAACTAGAATTTGTTGGATTTCTGTGAAAACACTTCCCGTGCAATACAGATCAACGTACATAAGTATGTACTTGACGCGTGAGGCTTGAAGTAGCAGTTTGTACTTAGGTAATTTTTACATTTTATATCATTTAAACAATAATAATATAGTTATAATAGACACGATTTGACTTACATCATTAGCAACATTTTAAATACATCATCTAAAATTTCATAACGTGGGAGAGCCATGCTTCGCCACGGGCCCGGTCGACCGGAGTATTACTACGGCCTAACAGAAAAGCGGCTTTTAAACAATGCTTGCATTTTGTGACCGAGTGAGTGACGTTACCGGCAGCCCAAACCCCTTTCCCTTCCCCTCTTTCCCCTCCTCCCTTTCCACTATCCTAAAAGGCGGCGAGTGCTCTTGCAACCTAAGAGGTTGCAAGTGTTCATGGGTGGCAAAGTCACTTGCCATGAGGTGACCCGTCTGCTCATTTGTCCCCCTAAACCATGAAAAAAAAGTACTAAAGGCCTTTCCTCTATAACGTCTAAACGTCAATGCTAATATAATAATCCTACAAGTAATGTTCAATTAGAATTAATGTTCGGCTTACATAGCTAACCCGTTTATTGGGTAAGCAATGGGCTACACAGACTCCTTAGGAGTGGTTATACCTCCATACATATTTATTGCAGGCTAGGCCACAGAGTTCAGCCAGTATACTGCAAAAGCTGCAGTGTTACATACTAAAATACAGCAATGTTAGGGAATCATTCAAATTATATTAATATGTAACACAAGGTTCAAAAAACCCTTAAAATCTTCTTATGTACGAGAGTGTACAATCTTTCAGATTTAAAAATATACTCCTCTTTCTTAAAAACGGTGTCAGTCAATTTAACTGAATGATTTTTTGTATATGTTGCGCAGTATCTCTGGATTTTAAATAGAACAAGATTGATCCTATTTAAATTTGAATAAAATGTTTCACGTCTTATGGTGAAAATTTCAGGGAAGAAATTGTAGAATGCATTAAAGACGGTTGATACTTATTTAAAGTTGATTAATTATATGTTAAATACAGAGTTGGGTATTTGAATTACATGTAAATAAAATATGTAATTGAAATACAAATACGAATTTTGGTATTTGCATTTTAATAACCTCCTGAAATGTAATCTGTAATTGGTATTTCAAATACCATGCACTAAAGTACTTTGTAGTTAGTAGTTAGTATTTCAAATACATTGTAACATAATATATTCAACTATGTTATTAACGAGCGTGTGCTGCAGAATATATAGAGATATATATTAACATTACCCCTGTACTAAACGTCCAATTGTCAAGTATCATGTCAATTGTCAATTGTTGAGAATGAAAATTCAATCTTAGACGGTTCATCAATACACTGCTGGTTGATTTCGCAATTGGCAATTCGCAATTTCTATTTTTATTAAGTTCATGTATAAATTGTGTAATGGAAAAAAAATGTGGGTTTAAATTAATTTAAAGTGAATTTTCGTCTTTTTAAAGCATTTAAAATTAGAGCTTGTTTCAAGAAAGCTTTGCTATTAATTTTCTTATTTATCCACAATGTTATTATAAAACCCTTTCATTAGATATCCATATAATGATTTAGAGTGAAGGCATTTCATTTTCGTATTCTGTTATTGATATTTATATAATGGGAGTGCACTAAAACAACTTACGCCATCTTAGGCCGTCCGCAATATAGGATTCAGAATAACGTAACCTAGCCAAACATGCTCTTCATCCAAACTAAACGCATGTTCAAAATTTCATCTCAATTACTTAAAAAAGTGGTTAACTGTAAAATAAAATTCAGTTGCAAGATTTAACCCTAACATACCTGCATACTTACATACAAACATTGTAGTTTTTAATAATAAAAAAAACTGTTACATAGAATGACGGTATGCGTTAAAGGTATTTGAAAATATCGAACGATAACCTATATAAACAAGATAGCTCTAGAACGTTTTAAAGGTATGTAAAGTTTATTATAAATACCATGCAATACCACCACCATGACCATACCGCCATGACCATATTAAAGCAAAGCAATGGTAAAATAAAACATAAGCACTGTAACTATTTAAGCCAGACCATTTTCACGTAACTAGAGATAAAAGTGTTGTGTCCGTTAACACCGCTAATACGCTTTAGAGCTTTACCTTGTCCAATGGTTTCACACCATGTGATATACTTACCATGGCTCAAGGTTTCCTTGTAGCAGTGAAATGCAGCAACACTATTATATTTTCCAAGAAAGTGTATTTTACAACATATTATATTATATTATATTGTACAACACCACAGAAAAGTATCAGAATTAATAATTGTTGGTTTAAAAAACACGCTATTTTAGCAAGCAGAAGTGAATAGCAGAATCTAATTTAGGGAAGGGAAGGCATCTAATAAGGGAATGTTGAAGTTTAACATGTGTTCCTAAAATTTTTTTTAAAAGTTTCACCGTTGAGTTCTTATTATGGTCAATATCATAAGATAACACGACTAGTGTAGATATTTTACGCTCCACAAAAAGCATATAATGGTAAGAAAATAACAACGGCAATAAATTGTTGAGATGATAATTATCTACACAATTACAAGGGCGTATCGCGAAACAGAAGACCGAGCGTAGCAGAGTTTGTCCGAGTAATAAGACCAATGCGTCCGCTTGCAACATGCATTTCCTTATAGCTAAGGTTATTTTGTGTCAATCTAAACATATTTATGAGACAATTCAGTCCCGTGAAATTTATTAATACTTAGCTATTTATTTGCTTAGCCCAAATTATTTGGGACTATCTTCAGTTCTCTCTTTGAAGAAAAATCTAATTTTAATATTGACCTGGTATAAAAACTTATATTTATAATAATTATGGTTTGAGATTAATATTAGCACAGAATATTGTTGAAAAACTAAATGATTTTAGCTTACAATAGTGTTATGGGATACTTTTTTTTGTGTTCGGTTTTTACCAGTAAATTTACACCAATTTGTTTTTTAGCAGCACTTAGAAATAGTAAAGAAATTCAAGTCCACAAGAAAGAAGAGGTCAGTATTCCCCAATGCACTTTTCTGGTGTCATTTTTATTTTACATCTGTAACAACCAGTTTGCAGAAATGCAATGAGATAGCTTTATACCGACAAATAGATGATGATATCATTAGGATCTTTTGAAAACTGATAGTGAAGCGTTAATAAATCTTTTAGTGTCATGATATTAAATATGTATGACTCCTACTATTATCAAAACAAAAATATTTTTAAGACAAATCTCTGGTTAGCCTAACGATTATTTAAGAGACCCCTTTAAAGAAGAACATTCCAACTACTAGCTCCTCCCTCCTCTACTAGCTAGTCCCTCCTAGCACAAAAACACATTAAAGAATTTGAATGCATAAACCGTGATATAACATATTTTTAGATTATTATAATTATTCAATGTACCTTATTATATATTACGCGAAATACCTATAACATCATTCATAAAAATTGTGAAGCTAAAATAAGCCACTAATAATTTAACATACATAATCGACTAAGACTACATTGCTGTAATTTATTAATAGAGAACTTAGAATACTCACAAATGTATTTAAACGTAACCGAATACCTTTGAAATATGAACTGTACGTTACATTGGAACATGAATTAGAGCGATTAAAGTTGAGCGCCTAAAGTCTCATCGTATTACCAGAGAATTACTTGTACCTTTCATTAGGCTTAATACACATTCGATTTCTTCGGATATTTTAATCGCTACATAACTTCTTTAAAATATACATGGGAGAACATAGCCTCTTTTTGCATTTTTCGTTGTCTGTAGGATCAATAGAATGGCATGTTGGTCTCGTAGATAGTGACAAGCCAGAGCTCGTGGGTTCGATTCCCACACGAGACTAAAACTTGTGTGACCCACAAATTGTTGTCCCGAGTCTGTGTTCTTTGTATCTGCTGCTTTTATGTTTTTAAAGTCCCCCGAGACACAGGAATTAGTCCAATTGCGGACTTTGTCTTTTTAAAAAGAAAGAAACCAGTTTACATTAGCATACATCAGCAGTTTTCATTTTCAATGATTTTCGACTGTCTTTCATTAAATAATAAATAATAACGTGTCTGATATAGAAATACATATAGAACATCGTTGAAAATATTCATACCGTAAAACCCAAATGTGGTTTATTGGCCATACGTTTGATGGTGAGACATCAATAGGTTAATCGCAAGCATTAGCACATAATAATAGAGTTGGAGGAATTGGGAATTAAAGAGAACCACATGTACTACTTTTTTGTGTTATGTTAGTTTCAAACTGTATAAGTCTGTCGCTCACCTATAGCTATATTGTTGATATAGTTGATAGGCTCACAACTATTTAACTGAGCAAAGTCTGTTCCCGAACCTAAGTATAACTTTTACTACTTTTTTCTTAAATATTTCTTCGTCATCATATCATCTCAAGTATGTAATGTCCACTTCCAGACATAGGCCTCCTTTAATGAATTCCAAGAAGACCAGTTGGAAACCATCCTGCGGAGGGTATATATAAACTTAAAATATTCTACTGAAATATATAATTTTTATATTTTAAATAGACATATTTATAACAAAATAAAAGCATTTATACTCCTAAGGTTGCAAGCACAAGACTATAGTATGAAATAAGCCTAAGCTTGCTGTCTTTCATTTCAAACCGATTGCCTGAGAATGGAAAGGTTATCAAATCTGCTACGACGTTACATGGAAATGCGTAAATGGATTGTAACAACCTATTATGTGAACGCAAGATGGATCCGAAAGCTGCGCAATTTGTTATTGTTGGCTTAGATTATATAAAGGATAAAGGAACTGAATGTACTAGTTGCCGGCTTTCCATTTATTTATGCGTTTAAGTCATAGATATTTAGAAAATATACTATCTGCTTTGAGTTATTGAATTTTCTGTTACTTGAAAAAACATTATTTTCTAATTAAGAAGGTTTTTTGGTAATTTCTTAGAAGCTTCCTACCTAGGATATACTAGTGTCCTCTGCAATCACCTGTGTGTGTGCAACAGACGTTCTTGTAACAGAACACGATGTAAATTTTGGTCGATTCGATTTTAACATACTTATAACTTTAAGAATAGCTGGTGAGGTGATGACCCGTTAAAGCATGGAGTCTCTTGGACATTAAAACATATGTACTATTGTGTGTAACATACACATCCTAAAAATAAGCTAACCAATTTTAAGAATCGTAAATTCATGCAAGTGAAAATTAAGAATTGTTTTTAAATAAAACGATTGCACGAAACATACCCACGTTAAACCAATTTGAATTATGTTTCAAGTGGTATAAAGTCTACAATGCCCAAAAATTGTATACAGATTACAACTAACAACCTTCATCATAACTTTCTACAAGATATGCAAAATTCCAAAGACAAAATATTCACAAAACTTTAATATACGAGCTCTTCAATGCCTACGACAGTTAGAAAAACAAAGTGGATATACTGATGACAGTCGTGGTTGAATAATCAAGAGAAATTCATTCCATCATTGGCTCCATCATTGCTTATTGCCGATCCTTATCGCTGACGTAACGCCAACCGTAACGTAAAATTGAAAAGGAGGTTCGTATATTTTCATGTTAAACTCATGTAACATAATATTTGGATACTGTAGTTCTTGCATTAATTATACCCATTAGTTGACACAGTAAGGCAGCACGTGCATATTAGAAAAAAACAAATGGCATACATCGCCTGTCACCAGGTTTTATGGCAATTTCAGAAAATTAACATTTCATTAAATTCAAAACTTGGCCCTGTAAATTTTTACAAAACAGTGTATGTACAATGTACATAAAACAAAGAATATGAAACGCGTTTCGCAAATATTTGGCCATTTATCTGTCCAGCAAAACAAATACATATAGAACTGAGACTAGTTATTTTCATAAAAAACAGGCTCTTAAAACCGAATACAGCGTACCTTAAAAGTGGAGTGATGAAGCGACAAATACAGTGATCTCCAATCCCACAGCGGCCATCAATTAATCAAACGGTAGAAGATTATCGATAAAAATCAAGGCACTTCATTTAAAAGTTAGTAGTTGCCATGCGCAGGCGCATCGATAAGACTTTCTAACGCCTCGGTACTGCTATCTATGTGGGAATAAGTTAAAGGTCAATTGTTTGCACCCGTAGACGGCGAATACGTCTTATCTTATTGATGTACACAAATTAGTGACAAGTAAGAATGCTTCTGATATAAGTACCAGTCGAAAAACTTCAACAAGGGTCGGTACAGATGTAATATTTCTTCAACTTAGATCAAAGTTGTGACCCACGTCTCATCTACGTACACGATCCGTTGTAGAAAATTTGCTTTATCTGTTAGAAAAAACGCTAGATCTTTTTTGGAAATCTCTACTCGCTTTTCCATGTGCACCTCCGTCGAAATTCGTAGAACAGTCAAAAACTGTTAACTGAACACTCCCAAAATAATTAGAAAAAATATTTAGACTCAGCTATGTAACGAATGTGTGTGTGTGTGTGTTACACGTCTATCTTAAAGTACTGACTCCTCGACTTTATTAACATTTTCTACGGTAACAGATGAAGATGATCTTCCACATTGAAATTTGAAATACTAAAATTATACCAAGGGATATGATGGACCGTTTTCTTATAAAATACTTGAAATTTAATTTAAAATGTCGACATTTTTTCAGTATCTATATATATTCATATATACATATATACTGAAAAAAAGTATACACAGTATATCACAGCACGTATTTCAGATTTTACCATTTTAAACTTAGAGTAACGACTCACAGATTAAAAAAAAAAAATTGTGAAGCACAGAAAGCAATTGCAATGTTAGAATTTATAACTCTTCGCACTTACGACTCTTGAGTTGCAGGGTCCATGGACGGCAGTTGTCACTTGCCATGAGGTAAGTTGTATATACGTTTGTCCCCTTATATTATATAAAAAAGTGTTGTAGAAGTTAATGTCTTTGTTATGTAAAAAAAACGATTTTTATTTCAAATTAATTCATTAAATTGATTTTACGTTACCAGATTACAACAGTTTCAAGTTTTGCTCGTAGTTGCAGACTGTTTTCAACCCTCAAATTCGTTAGTTGAGACATAGTGTAATTAAAGTCAAGTTTTTCTGTTAGTTCGGTTTATTTTTATAAACATACATAAAATATATATTTTTCATAAACTATGTGATTCATATGTCACTTAACTTTTTTTGCATTTTCTATTTTATGCACAAATAAGTAAAAAAAAACAAAAGAATCGAAGAAATATGTACATATATGAAGCGCATATATATTATATACCTTTTAGTGTTTATGTACATAAGCTGCTAACCAAACTGGTCTGAAACTACAATAACAAATTGTTTGCAAGGGACAGCCCTACTGTTAATAGAGACAGTATTCAACGAAATCTAACTAACACGGCGACGATTAATTCAAATTAATCGATAACATTATTTACAATGCTTAATTTATAAATGTCGTTATAAAACGATTAATGGAATCGATTTAACATAGAACAGACATGTGTTGACGAGAGAGCGATTACGTCGGTGGAATACGGAACATTTCTTATTGGGTTCGGTGCGGGCAGCCGTTAATAACTGTTGCAACAGAGCGTGCGCTTGCGCATCCGAGACTCGCTCGTAAAGTTACGAAACTCGACGTATACAGAAATAAACGGAGCAACAAAGGGCCGAACTGAAATAGGCCGCTGCACTTCCTAGTGGGTCCGGGAACGAGACGCCCTAAAATAAACGTCCGCGCATATCCACGAGCATGGATTTGCACATAGGGTTGTCACAAAAAACCTAGAAGACGAGTAAAATGAGTTTCAAAATATTATTATTTAGATTTCAAAGCTTTTATGTGATAAATAGACTCGGGTAACAGACCCGAGTCTGTTTATCACATAAATTGATATGGGAGGATATTTAATATGGGAAAAAACAACAAGCAAGCAAAAATAATAGTTGATACATGAAAGAATTTATATTTCACGCTTTGTTAAATGTCTGCTTATAATATCGGACACAAAACGTAAATCACACTACAGTTTACTAAAAACTAGAATCGTGCCTAGCCATCTCTGGTGGACGGTAGCCCTAATTTTCAGTTCGTCGCACGCGCATCTACTTGAATTCGAAGCGATTGCGAAATGCTGCAACCCTTTTAGCGGTTTCTTATTATAGCCTTCATTAAGCCCCCAGTTATCATTTATCCGTCCATTACAGAAGCAGCGATCATAAACATCTCACACAATAAGTCAACTTACTTTATTCTTAAATTAGATTGTAGAACAAGAGGTATTTAGCAATCGATGGAATCCATTTTCAAATTTGCCTATTAAGATTACTTTCACAATCAGAAATCGAATGGTATAATTTATTTACTTTTATCATATCTACTGTAATATTTACACTCATGAAAAAATATGTAACCACACGATGATTTATTAAAACTTCTCTAAGCAGGTTTAGAGTGACCATACATTTTATGGGACCATATATACTGAAATTTAATTTTAATATGTGAATAGCCTATTTTTAAAAAGTACACAGAAGGTGTGGTTGCGTTTATTGATTAATTACAGTTGATTTAAAGCCTATCAACCCAGGGTCGGCGATTTTAATAATAAACTTGCAGTTAACGCAAGTTTTTATTGTATAGATTCTAATTGTAAAACACTTTTAAACACACCGAGAGGTTTATTAGAGCATCATTTATCCCTTAACATAAACAAGATAAGTTTGTAGCTTAAACCGAGGTGAACTTTGAGTGGATGTATTTAGTTAATTTGCTAAGCGCTTACTAAAAAAGAAATGTCATCCTTCAATATTACTGATGTCCATTAAATATTAGTAAAAGTAGTATTTTATTACCTATTTTTTTATTTATTCATTTTTATTATTTTGAACCTACTTCAAAACAGGAGCGTGTGTATATCTCCTATGTATATTCGTAGGTAATTATTTAAAGCGAAAATATATCCTAACTAAAAATTGTATTGTTAAAGAACAAAACATCATTCTTGATCAAAACCCTTAAAATGTTGTCACACGACCATGCGTACACGCAACTTTTCAATGCACATTGGTTCCGATACGTGTATGCTTTTGCGATTAATCATCTCTCTGAGAAACGCATAGATGGCAACCACACTTGACCGAGTTCAAAAGAAAAACATTTGCATTCATCTCTCCCGTCCATAAATATATTTAAATTGCATCTACATTACTAATTGGACTATAGTATGCGTTTGAATTAATTTGTTCCATTATAAAATCCGATAGAGTCGTAAGTAAATCAGATTGGAATATTTTTACTTATAATTTTCTTTGTTACCATGTATAGAAAATGAAATTCGTTTAAAATAAGACCTAGATTTGCTATGGAGATTTGGGTTAAGAGATAAATTTGAGTGAAGAGGTTGAATAAGACTATGAGATTTCCAAAGAATAGCATGAGATCCTAAGGCACTGAGCTTGAGTGAGGAACTGTTACCAGATAAGCGATAGGCAGCTTTATACACACATATACATATAAAGGTCATATACATATATATATATATCAGCCTCTACCAAAAGTATTATATATATAAATATATATGTATGTGTGTATGTGTGTGTGTATATACACATTGAGAACCACATCTTTTAGTTTTTTGAGGAGTTTCAAATGGAAATTAAATAAAACGTTTTGTGTAGGTTTATATCGGTATTTATTCATAAAACAGAAATTCTTTTAGGCATTGACTTTACAAGGTTATACCAGCCTTTTCAATTTAGGTTTTGCAGACACAAATCTCTCTGGTCATATTGTGGATAAACGGGATGATTGGAAAGAGGGAGTAGCTGTATTTTTGGTTTAAGCAAAGGTTTTTGACACGGTCTTTGCACCACTGCTTTGGGAAAGCTGGAAAGCCTAGGTATACGAAGTGAAAACCTACAACTTTTCAAAAGTTATCTCACTGGTCTACATCAATGCGATATACATACATATATGCACACGTACATAACCATACACACATTCAAACATACTAACACACACATATTTATGTTCCTATTTTTGTTGTTTCTTGTTTTTATTTTTGTCATAAATTTGATCTATTTTATTTCTGGTTATAGTGCAACTACCACTTCTGCCTCATGTTGTCCACACTATCTGAAATTCGATGTATGTTGGTAATTTGTCTAACAGGATCTTCCTAGTTCAGATACCTGTCTTTCACAAAGGGCAAATGTTCTTCAAATATTTATAAAATGCTAAAGAATTTAGCTTAACTTGTATTGTATAATATATATATATATATGTATATATAATATAAAAAATGTGTCTCACCGGTTTCGGGTACAGGGACTAAGCTATCGGTGGTTAGGGCTCCAGAGGCAGGAACCTCCTCACAATACGTGCCGTATCAAGAAGAAACTGCCTTCTGCATCAGGCCTTTCAGTCAGCTACCTAACATGAGCTTCTAGAGATGTTCGTTGAGGCTCTTAGCAATCAACCCATATGCTCTATCTTTTCTATTTAATCTTTATTTTCTTATTTCTATTTATCTTTTTCAGTTTTTATGAGATTGTCGTCATGTGGGACTATCAAAACTATATCAAGCATATTAGTCACTCACTCACTCACTCACTCACACACTCACTCGCTCTATGTCAATGTCAATGTTACATAGCATGTTCTTTGACCTATCTATCTATACATATAATTATTATAAAACATATCCTTGAGTAAAATCGGTACAACAAAAACCAAAGAATAACGTTCGATGTGATATCGATAAACATTAACTGGCAATACTAGTACTATACATACTATGTAAATCGTATTCGTTATTACGAATATACATATAATATTATACAATATTAAAACAGTTTTCAAACACTACATGGACTAAATAGCAGTAAGTTTTGCAGTTCTTGCATTAATGTAACCAGCTGTCTCTCTCTTGCCTTCCAAATAAAATCTAGAGGGGATCAGCCGTGGTTTAGGTAATAAATCTCTTAGGTTCGTTACGCAAGGACATTCGCTTCTGGCTACCCCCTTAGCACCGGGCAGATGCATCGATTATTATAATTTATGGCTAGTAGTAAATCCCCGTTAATAAGCTTACTGAGGCCGTGGCTTCGACACCCATCTAGGACCACTATTTGTATGTTTTTGGCTGTAATTTATCATTAATTTGTATGTATTTTTAAATATATATATACCATAGTGCAAACTCTCATCGTCTCAAGTCTCATATCAAATTACCTCGAACCTTACCTTGTGTTCCTCTAACAATGCTTAACCTACTCTAATGCGTCTAAAACTACTTGTCCAACCACATCACAATATTAATTTGATTGTTTTCTCAGTAACGTAAAATAAAAACATCGGTTTGTGAACATTTTGCCCCATTTTGTTTTATTGGAGGAACTTTATACTTCGTCTTGAATGTTTATGAAAGACAGTTTTAAATTTCTCGAAACTTATCTGATTGTGTTATATCACTAAGCTATCGAAATGTAACACACTATATTATATTTATACTTGTAATTATAAAGATAGCTATATCATTCTCGAGAAAGTGTTTGATTATATCAAATTAAACATGATTGCTAATAGCAATAAGCGGCAATGAAAACAATTTAAGATTTATTTATGCAGATGGGTTTATGAGCGTGCTCATGGACGTCGTTGTACGGTATTTATGCGTATTGGAACATTTATCATCGATCTGTAAGTGGAGCGTGACTGCATGATACTATTCTTTGATACTATTAACCCAACAACTTCGATATATATGATGATCTTCGAAATATATGTACATATGTACCAACATACATAGACAAGTATCTCCAACGTACAGGAGTCAAATATATACAAATGTTTATTTTACAATCACTTGAGATATGAGATGCATACCTGCATGCAGTGAGGTGCATTTAGGCTTCGTCTTTAAATCACATATTCATTCTCTTCCAAAATCTGCATACGTTTTGAGGAACGTATTGCTAAAATATTGTTTATTAGATAAAAAAAGGTTTCCAGAAAAAAGTTTGAGGCATCAGTTTTTTATTATCAGTCAACCAATGACTTATTGTTACCAACACAAAATGCTCTCCCTCTCTTCAATACACCTTCATCCTTTCGACGTTACCATACATCATCTTACTTTCATCAGAAAAGAGAACTTTGCTCGATTGAAGCTATGACCAATTTAAGTGCTCACGTGCAAAGCTAAGGCGCTCTCTTCGATGGTCTATAGTCAATTTTGGGGGGCAATAGCTGGTTTATGAGGTTTCAGGCCAATAATAAGAGAATCGCTCACAGTCAATCCTCGAACCTCACGGAGCCTCTGCTGCAGTTGAATATAGTTAAAGTAACGATTTCTTAGAGAAACTGACGCAATATATCAATCATCTTGCTTAGACGTGACTCGATATCTACCAAATCCTGGACGTCGAATAAACATAGCAGTTTCCCGATAACGCTGCACCACTCATTGAAATCAGAGATTCTAAGATGCAATAGAGCAGCCGCAACAACACCGCACAGCAACGTCTCGACTTGGGCGACTTCCATAGCGAAGTATCCATATTTGTTAGGAAAAATATAATAAATAAATAAATAACAATAAATACTAAGTTAACAATCACTGTATAAAAAAACTATTTTTTTTTATATTATTAGACGGAAAACGGAAATTCAGACGGAATACACATTGAAAACAATCTCTACAATCATTTATTGGATGAAAATTGGTAAATTCAAATTTGGTAAATTTATACAGTGGTAGACCCATGGTTAGGCACGAATGGGCCGGCTCGACCGGTGTGATACCAAGGCCCCACAGAAAACCGGTTGTAAAGTAACGCTTGTGTTGCATTTCCCCGAAACGAATGAGGTTTCCGGAGGCCCAACTCCCCCTCTCCCCTTTTCTCTCCCCCAATCGCCCCTCTCCTCTTTTCTAACTCCTCTTTTCTAACTCCTCTTTTCTTTCCCCTCCCCACATCCTCCATCCCTCATCACCCTCAAAGGCGGGCAGCGCACTTACGACTCTTCAGATACAAGTTTCCATGGACGGCAGTTTTCAATTACCATCAGGTGACCCGTCTGTTCGTCTGTATCGCTATAGTAAAAAAAACTTTTTTTGTGGTTCACCACTGTGTAGACTAAACTGCCAGCTATTTACTGGCGTATTTTTTTACTTGTACTTGCAGTACTGTTTCGATTTTTTTGATAAGAAGTATATATATTTTAAGCGAATCACTTATTTGTATTTCCTTTTCACTTCCTTTGTTTTATCGATTGTACTAGGTTTTTTAGGAGATATAGAGAGAAAACTTTCGAACGATATCATCTGTCTGAAGTAAATCAATAGCATCACATCGTAAGGGACAGCTGAGATAACAAAACAAGATACGTACAAAAGTACCTAATTAAAAACGAAGAACACGTCTGGATTTGTCAAATTCTTAAGTTCCATTTTATTTTATTACAAGCTTTTGTTTAGTTTTACCTGTCACAGTGTATGTAGGTCTGTCTGTGAGTCTGTAATCAAATCCTGGAAGACAAATTTGACCGTTTTCCTGATTTGTAATAGACACGAATTTTAAATGCTGCTGCATTGCAATATAAAAAATAAAAGCTTGTTGTTATTATTATTTATAAAAGTTTGTTATTCTTTCAATGTTAATTTTATGGTTTGTAGTTGACGTATGAGATCACAGTGATATTAGAGGGTAAAAAACTATTCGTTTAACCAAATTACCGGTTCTCGCGATAAAGCTATAATGTACACTTTTTTTTTATCGGTAATTGGCGACGGTGTTCGTCTTCCAACTCACCTGATGTTAAGTGACACAGTCACATAAGTGAATCCTATGAAAAACCGATAATCCAGCGATGTTACGACGAGTGTATAACTTCTTGTACGGTTCGGTTATTTTCTTGTATTTTTGCCTTCTTAACCCCCACTGGAGCTAACCATGACGAGGTGTGTCGGAATCGAACCTACTAAAAACACACGATGTTCCTTCACAAATTGGTCTGTCGTAAGGGACCCGGGAATACCCTAAGAAGGAAGCCTCCAGGAGGACTGCAGACCTTGTCCGCCTTGACAGACCGCCATACCGTGATGTACGTTGGGGCCTGGCTCCCCTCTTCAGCTTAGAGGCGTGCTCGGAACATGTCGCGCCACCGTCTTCCCGCTTCTGATAGGCCAGCGCTCATGGAGGCCGTAGACCGTAGATCGTTAGGAGCTCTCCGGCGCCCGGTGCGTCTTCTGCAGAATGGGCTAGTACTCGTCCCACAGAAGACGCATAATTAAATAATTAATGTCTGTTAATTCAGTTAAATCTTTTGGTTTCATTTTTAAATATTAAATTCAAATATTTTTTAATACATTATAATAATATAAATGAACTATAACACATAAATTAAGTTTAACATACATGTATGTTACATAATTATGATTTTCTTGAAATTTTTAAAGTTATAATTTAAATATTAGAAAATAAAATAGATCTTAATAGACGTGATATATAATATACGTGATATATAGAATAGACGTGAAATTGATTTGGTCGTCAAAACGGACTTTTAATTTTGTGACTATTACAATAAGTTATATAGAATAGTCTAAAAAAATAATATTGTTTTTTAAGACTATTCAAACAGCGCCCAAGTGTGAAATAATTTAAGGGGATCACTTCTTTTCTAGTCATAGGCGAGACAAAGGCCCAAATTTCAAGTACAATTAAACTAAACAGTACTATTGTAGGCAATGCTACACTATGCCATGCGATACTATGATATATGATTTTTTTTGTATAATAAATGCCTTATACTGACAGCATTAATGTAGATTTTTATAACTTCATACAGAAAGCTGTTATTTGAGTAAACAGGGAAAATCTCCAATACACTTGAGAAGGACCACTCTCTAACTTTGAACGTTATTTAAAGTAGCTTGCAGCGGCTTGGAATTTATCACTACACCCTGTAGGCGGCGATCTGTTTGTATTTATTTATATCTTAAAAACAAACACTAAACAGGTATATAAACTACAAACTATCTGGTCTTCGCCGACAAGAGGAAATTGAATCGTATAAAACATCAAGAAACTCTATTAAAAGGTACTATCTCGGTTAAGCATTTCCAATTAGTACGATAACTAAATAGCAAAGACCACACTCCACGAAATACTGAATACAGCGATTAGCAACTACTGTTTAATCAAATATTATTTAAAAATAAATATTAAATTCTTCCTGAAGTGTCGCACGATATTACAGAAGTGTTTATTAGGAATAGGAATAATCTTATTAGGAAAAATATGAATATTTTAGAATTAGTATACAAGCAGAACTCACGAGGAGATAGCATCACTCAAGAATTCCTGTTTACGTGTACGTTTTGGTTCTTGTATTATTATTGTATCGTAATAAGTCGATATTGGTTTGTTATATTATATTGTGTCTGTATTGATTTGTTTTTTTATCACTTTCGTTTCTGATACCTAACAATATTATTACACAAAAGTACTTTCATAGGCTACATTGACTTTATCCACATAGTTTGTACAAAGTTCGCATCGAAGACTGGCTGCAAGTCCTTTTCAAAAATATAAAATAATACCAAATCTTGATTTAAAATACTCCTTGATCTAGTCCTAATAAAACTTTTGATATAAAATTTATTGAAGGCAGACGTTCGGTGGGTCACCAATGAGTTGGTAGTACAAAGTCAAAACTGTACTTAATAGTCTACTCTACGAATGCACTAGAAGAGCTAAAGAACGGGAGGAATGGTGAAGGATTGCTAAGATTGACACTTCCTCTAAATTGACGGCTAAGACTACTCTGCACGAGTGTGACGACGACGAAGGAGAATAGAAATACATACATATATCGCTCATATTCCAATGGGTACGTGGTACGTGTGAAACGATTTTCATAAACATTCTATACCTATAACGTAATGCCAAAATTAAACAAATGGATTAGAATGTAAAGCCTCATACTCATACTTTCTGTACCATTATTTATTCTGCTGAACATAAACAGACACACTGCCGTCACCGGTCGTCTGGTGTCTAGCACTATTAATTATTATGTACAATATGTATAAACAATAACTGAGATAATAAGATGTTCATTATAATTAAAAAAAACGAATAAAATTGTTTAAAATAATATAAATCTACAGGACTTTATTAACTTCCTGTCTTTTTTTTGCTGACGCTACTTTCAAATTACCAATGAATACATTCATTTGTATGTAGCTAAACATATACATACATATGCACATACACTAGTAAAACAGCCGTCCTTGCGCAGTCAAGTAAAAATAAAATTTTAATGTGTGTCTTCCATATATTTTGCATATTTTTTTTTTGATACTGAAGCGGCTTGGAGAGTTTTATTGGCAAACTAGTAATGAGCAGTAGAAGCACAGTAGTATTGAAAATCTGATAAAGTATTAAAAATCGGAAAGTAAAACGAAATAACAATGTTTAACACTCATAATCATAATCTGCTTTCATGATCTAGGATCGGTTATTTTTGATAAACACTCAATCACTATTCAGGTGACAATAGCCGTCATGACTCTTCATAAAGTTGACTTAATGTCATCTTTACTGTACTGTATCTTGTACTGTCTTTTATTCACAGTTGTCATCAATAAAGTATTACGCACCAGTATTACGCACCAATTAAAGGTGAAACCAAAAAAGGATTTTAAACGATGATACTACACGCATACAATATAACAAAGAGATCGAAAATCTAGAAATGGTTGGTGGTAGGTTTTCTTTGACTTTTACTCCATTCAAGACGATAATTTAGAAATCCTGTCCAAGGTTTCACTTTCTTTAACGCATTAATGTCTAAATGTAGTGTTTCAGCCGACAACAATGTCCGATTGTTTAGCGGGGAGGATGCGGTGGCGGCTTGCGGAGTGGAGGGATGGCCAAGGGGTCATTGACCTTAATGCGCAAGCGCATTGTTCGGCAAATGCATCCGTCGGCGCCGCTTCGTCGTTCGCGGCCACTGTATACAAGGAAACGCGGAATACCACGGATCTAGATTAATTACTGGATTAAACCTTGTTCGTTTAATTCCGATGTTTATAAGTGCTCAGTTTTTCAAACTGTAAAAATACTTAATATTTTATAGGTGTATTATATAGATACTTGATTGTGAATTCCAGTCCAAGTCGCTGGTCGCTTTTCGAATAATTAGCTTTTGCCAGCGACTTAAACTTGTACTCTATATATACACCTTTATTTATGCAGAAATTCGGTAAAATGGAGCCTATTTTTTAAGTTGGACTTCTACCAATACTTAAAACTGACAGTTGACAGACAGACATTTTTTTTTAATCTGTTGTTTCCGTTTCTGTTAACTAAAGATTTATTAGAGCACACGCATATCTTTTTCCTCAATAATGTACAGACATCGGTCTGTTACAATTTTATTAAATCAGTGTAGACAATACTAAAGAAAACTAAAGTAAATGGTCTAAGCAAGAAGTAGACAAGCAAACACGTTTCAAAATAGGTAACTAAAATATAAATTACATTCTTTGGTTAGCGCTCGCTCGGTAACAGCCAGTTCGAGTCATGAGTATGACTATACACGCGATTACCGTAGGAGAGCCATGCTTCGGCAGCCGGCTCGACTGGAGTAATACCACGGCCTTACAGAAAACTGGTTGAAAACCAAAAAAAACTCTATTGGTGGTGGTTGTTAATTACGATTAGGCGACACCGTCTCTTCGTCTGTCTCCCTATATGATTAAAAAATACCATCTTTAGGTTCCTAAAAGAGCTGGTTGACGGCACTAGGCTTGCCTCCTTTTCCATTAGTAGGACTAACTTCTAATTGTCAAAACATGCAAGTTTATACCACTTCGGGGAAACAGTACGTACCTAAGCGTATTTATGTATGTTTGTCCTACCAGTAATCATACTAATCATCGATCAAATTGTTAAGCATATTCTCGTGTTTGTTTCACCTCTTCATTACCTTATATGCCATCCTTTTATTAGTATCTGTCTATTATCTACCCAATGAACACTCAATTTTAATTTAACCTACATAATATATCCCTAAATAACATTTTTAGCCTACAGTTAAACAAAATCCTTCAATTTCCAGCATTATATTATAAACGATAACAGGATTAAGTGGAGGAAATTATTTTAACCAAGTTTGCCGATTCCATATCTTATCCATTGAAATTCGATGTGGCTGGAACACTATTAAAGTTATTGAAGTATGTAACAAAACTATCGAACGGCATCTGTTTTACACTAAATAACGTTTGGTATTGTTTCTTAGTTCATATACATATGTACTGAAAATCGAAGTATCTATAAGTACTTATAACATGAGGGCATCTACTCTTTTACAAGGTGCCAAAGTAAACGAATAAAGTTCATAAAAATATGTAAAACCCTACTGCATTACTAACTTCTTCTCTTTTTAATGATTTCATTATCGATCTAAAAGAATAATATAGTCTTTATACCCAATGACATAGTGATAATTTTCCAGTTTTCCCAGTAGACTTCTCTAAAAAGTCCGTGAAAGTCATTACCAATTTTATCTCAGTTTGAACAATAATCACAATACATCATATATTATTGAATCGTTTTCGAGTTATGATCAGTAATTGGACGTCTGTAGTGAACTCTGACCCGTCTGCGGTCAATTTAATTTGCGACTGTCGCCGCCTGCAATCAAGGAGGAGAAATATCTTGCTTGTACCATTGTTCCTGATCAACATCTCGCATCATTATAACTAAATTATATGATGTGGCCTTATTGATGATGATAATGATTTAAGGATTTCAGAATCAGGTCCTCTAGCAGTATGTTTATAATTGTATAATAATAATCATTTTTAATACGAATATGAACTTCACCTTTGCGTGACCTAAAACACTTAATTGCTCTTATTTCACTTTACACCATATTGTTTCTTTGTAAAGTGTGATACATTAACTGTATGCAAGTGAGTAAATTTGTAAGGTTATCTTACTTATTTTATAAAGTGTAGGGATTTGATTTCGCATTATCATGGTATACAACAATGCCGTCTTGTAGTTCATGTTTCGATACAAACAACGAGGTATTTAAAACTAATAGCCGTTACAATTGTCTATGCCAATGACAGTGGACTAGATGCATACGTGTCACAGAACTAATAATAAATAGAACGACAGTGCCCTCCGGCACGTAGCGAATAATGAACGGTTGTCGTTTTGTAATCACGTGTTTAAATTGTAGGGCTATTTTGGAAAGTACAGGAAATGCTCCGACAAGAATAAAAATGCGTGCGTGCCTCTATAATTGGAGTTACGAAATAATATTACTATCGACGCGACTGTTTTTTTTGTTTCATTAGTGCTGACATTGATGTGAACGAAAATATTTACATGTTTTTTGTTAAGTATCTATAATTGCTGATCCAAAATAGCTTCACTTCTTACTTAATAGTTTTGTTAAAAAAATACAGGCTGACTTGAGAACCTCCTTAATTTTAGTCCGTTGAAAAAGAGAACCTTTTGCCCGACTCGACATAAAATGAGAAAAGCTTTCTAGAACCGAATATGACGTTTTAATAAAGATACTAAAAGAAGCTAATCTACAGCCTCTCCTTTTGGATATTTGACGTAAGTAAATGTTGGTAACCGTGTCTACGTATACAATTTAAACATATCATTGGGGTTTTGAAACTTTACCCTCCATCTCAACTCTGTTGTACTCGTTAGCTAGTATCTACATACTATAATCTTCTTTGCCTACTGTTTATATTTCAAAGTAAATATTAGAAAATTATACAATGATTTCCTATGTGAAGCGTAAAAATGAAATTATTATATCAAATCTGAACAATAACCATAAATAGTTAACTACTAGTTGCGATAACGTAAAACTTTGATTTCCTCTAAAATCTTAAGCTGCACTTTCACCGCATAGGAACAAATAATTTGACTATTACAATGTACCGGGTACTGTTCGCAACTCGGTATAAGTTATTAAACTTGTATAAGGTGTCTTACTCAGTATAGTCTAATGTGGAAAAAAGTGGAAGTGCAATGTCAGGTATTGCCGGAAGGCAGAAAAGAACAAACAGTTGTCTCTTAAGGGACAGTTAAAATAGTAGTTAATGAAACACCGGGGAATAATTTGAAATATGTTGGGCTTAATATGTTCTTTCCAAAATATGTATAATGATAAAGACCACCCAGAGTAGAATCTACAGTCGAAGAAGTTAGCGATAATTGTTTGTTTATTGTTGGTGTAAAGTGGAGTCTAGGTTCGACAACTCACCGAATAATTCCTATATACTTTAACATAACCTATGTGAACATATACTTTACTAACCAGTTTAGTTTATTCTAGAGAGACGCATAAACTTGGGACGTCTCGAACAGAAGTACTAGTTCCGTAACTAAAGAAATAAACCTTTAAGCCATTACACCATTCGCGAAGACACATCAATGAATGCATAGGTGACGCGTTATGAACATAAATTCTAAATTTAGTATTACCACAATATGTTCTCAGTAAACGGAATACTTATCATATAACAGTACATTCCCGTTAATTCCATAGCATCTGAGCTATTGACATTCATGGTGGCATCGGGACGAATTTATTTATTGTTATGCCGCTATGCATTGACTGAAATGAAATTTGCTAATTGTACCTATTTACTATACTGCTCAGAGACTGGTCAAACGTTTTAAGAATGTGGGACACCATTTTTTCCGATTAGTTATATTTTATTTTATTTATTTTTATTTTAACTTTACAGAAAACTTACAGCTAGTGTGAACATTGAAAATAACTAGTTTAAAACGGCCAATTGAAAGTTTTCGCATGTAAATTTTGAAAAAACTATTATGGGACATTACAAGAGTCAGTAAACAGTATACTAATATAAAGAAGAACAGTATAAAATAAGGGTAGTAAATAATGAAAAACAAAAAGTAGAAAGCACACACATATCTCAATGTTGAGGCTCCACATTATCGAAGAAATTATTGCTTAGGGTTGTTTTTAATTGGTCGATGCTGGTATAGAACAGATCGAGATCATACGCTTGATACAAATTAAACATTCCACATAGTCTGAACAAGTGGGAGTTACGTCTATAATTACATGTTATCCTTGGTACATACAGCAAGTCCGGCTCTTGTACATATGTACAAGTACCGGATTTTATGGATTTGAGTATATACTCAAATCCATACAAGTATATACCGAATCGTAGATCGCTCGACCATATTCGTCAATAATCGCAAGACGAATCTGAACCTCCAATTTAAAATTACAATCAGAAAAGTTTTACTTAAACTCAAAATTCAATATGAAGTGTCTTTTAGTTCTGATCAAACCACCAGTGGCCACATAAGTATAATTCGATCGAAACAGTCGGTGTACAAAAAAAAACAGTATGCTACAAAAGTTTCAAAACAAGTATTACAATTACATTACCTACTAACTTTGGCTATTTTCAATAGAAAATGTAAGTAATCAAATTATTACAATTTGTTTTAAAATTACTTTTTGAGCTGACATAGCTGTTTTTATAGTTTTAACCGTTTATAGGCGACAACAAACCCAACCCTGATATCAAGAATATAGCTTAAAAAAGTTAGCAAGGCTAAACATTGCAGTGGGATATGAAATTGCACAGAAACCTGAATAAAGGCTTTCTCGTAAAAGGCAAGTCTGATCGCAAAGGAATTAACTGTTGAGTTCCGCATTACTCTACTGTCCCCCACCATAGCTATCTAAACTACTTGAACGTACTTGAAATGAGAGAAACAAATCAACACAAAGTTTGTCTGAAATCGAGAATTATTTTATATAATAGGGAGTGTTTTGAAAATTCATATCAGAAAATATAGCAAACTATAATAAAGGTAGGTAATAATTTAAATTTAAATATCACTCCTACCATGTCATTTGGTATACAACAGCAAGGCTTTTCAAGCGAGTGTACCGGAGACCCAACTCCCCAACTCCTCTTGCCTTTACCCTCATCCCCCCACTTCTGTTTCAACTCGCCGCATATCCCTTATCACCCTCAAAGGCTTACGACTCTTGAGTAGCAGGTGTAGATAGGCGGTGATTGCCACTTACCCTTAGGTGACCAGTTTGTTCGTCTATGTCCCAACATTATAAAAAAGAAAAATCGTTCAGGAAGTGGTTTTATTATTTTTTAATTACAACTTCTAATTCTAAAATATGAATATGGTTGGACATAAATGCGTTTACGTTTGGACAAAAGCTTCGTAAGTATGTATAACAGGTCGGGGAAGTCTTTTCGTATCTTTATATATATAATTCTTGTGTGAGTGTGTATGTCACTGAACTACTCTCAAACGACTGGACGGATTTTGATGAAATTTTTTGTGTGTGTTCAAGGGGATCTGGGAATGGTTTAGATTCACAAATCAGCCCGGCAGATGGCGCTGCAGTCGGTATCTAGGTTATTTATCTATATTGATCCTAATCGCTTGAAATATCATGCAGGACAACGTCTGTCGGGTCCGCTAGTATTGTATAAAGTTTAAGAAAAATCTTTTTAGTTGTGCTGTTTGTATCTAACTGGTTTTAATATCAATAAATACAGGACAAAAAGAAAAATAAAAAGGAAGCAATCACTTTCCCACCACTTTCCAATTCTTTTTCTGTCCTCCAAAATGAGTGAACGTAATGAAGTATCGATACATTCTGAAGTTTCAATAAAAAAAGGGAACTGCGACCTTTATGGACCTAATGTAGTATCAGAAAGTAGTAGCACAAAGTAGGTTCAAGCGTTTTCAGTCTGAATTCGTTCGGAATTTTGATGTCAAAGATGCAGTTCATTCTTGTCGCCCTCTCACGGATAAAGCCAATGCCATTTAAAAATAAATAGAGCATGTTAGTAGTTAAGCCATAGCCGAGGAACTGAGGATTGACCAAAAACAGTTTTCATGCATTTTAAAAGTCAAGCTACATAAAAACTCGATATTTGGGTCAAACACACATTTGCGATTCTCTATTGAAACGTAATGAAACTAAACCTGGAAAACTAGATAACCTACGCCTAGAACGTGAAAACAGATCATAGTCAAAGTGTAGTCAAGCTCCACAGTCTGTAGCAAAACTCAGATTAACACGCAATAAAGTGATACTGTGTGTATGTTGGGGTTGGAAGGGCATCGTTCATTATGAGCTTTTACCGCCCGGCAAAACTATCGATTCGGATCTCTACTGCCAACAACTAATCAGACTTAAGCTAGAAATTGAGAAAATCTGCCGGAATTGATTAACAGAACAGTAGTGGTTTTTCCTTCTGATCATTTCAGACCACACACATTTTTGGCCACTTAGGAAAAAATTGAGAGCGCTTGTTTGGGAAGTGCTAATGCACGAAAAAACAGTGCATTAGCACTTCCCAACCAACTTGTGAGGTCTGACGCTATCAAAATGAAAAACCACTACTGTTCTGTTAATCAATTCCGGCAGATTTTCTCAATTTCATCCATATAGTTTTGACCTTGCACCCTTAGACTTTCACCTGTTTCGGTCTCTTCAGAATTCTTTGGGTAGTGTTAGGGTAACATCAAGAGAGGACTGTCAAAACTACTAGTCACATTTTTCTGATAACAAATCCCAAGATTTCTACAGCGACGGGATTATGTTACTACCTTCAAGATGGCAACAAGTTATCGGACAAAATGGGACATACATATTATACTTAAATGTAATTAAACTTTTGAAAGAAATTTTTTAAATATGTAAATTAACTACGAAGAAACTGTTTCCCCTTCCTTATAAAATATATTTCAGTAGTTTATAAAATTATATAATATATATAATTTTATCAACTACTATAAAATTATAATTCAGTAGTTGAAAGGGACGACACCTTAAGCATAATGCTTTATGCTCGATCGCGTATACATTTTTTTTTTTGCGCGGAATCATAAACCTTTTTTAAAATATAATTGTATTAAATTACTCCTTCTAATATTAGCTCTTAAGCTGAACAAAAGGGCGCACACAGAGAAAAATAAATGATGTTTCGGTATAAGTACAGCCTATACAATCATGTGTACTTACTAACTTTTGCCCGCTACTTTAGAATCAAGTTTCTACATCAAATATGTTAAATAATGAAGAGACTCGGTAATATACTTTAAGTTAGACCACTAGCAATACATAAAAGCTGCAGTCAATGCCATGCAGTAGATTTTGTGTGATACGTTTTTTGTTTATACTATAGGGGGACAAACGAACAGACGGGTCACCTGATGGTAAGTGACAACCGCCATCCAAGGACACCTGCAACTCAAGAGTAGCAAGTGCGCTGCTCGCCTTTGAAAGTAATGAGGGATGGGGGTTGCGGGGAAGGGAAAAGAGAGGAGGGATGTGGAGATGGCAAATAGGAAAGGGGAGGGACTTTATATGTGTACAAATACACATACAGATAAACAGACATATTTCTAAAAACTATTGTTCAGGCTTCTGTTGCTATTTCTTCCTTATTTACCGTCTTAAAACGATAACATACCGTAGGAGATTTAAGAGTTTTTGTTTGTTTATTTTATGGCAAGCGGCCGGCCATAAAATAAACATGCAAAACTCTCTTGCAATTAACACATTGCACCCAAACAAAAATTATTTAGGACAAGGGTAGAAGATGATGATGATGGTGATTACTACGATCACATAAAATTATTTAGCTGAATTATTATTTGAATTCCTATAGTAATGTGGATTTTAAGAGATATAGGCAGATAGTGATTAGCGAAAGTGAAATCGCCGTTCTGCATTATAAGATTAAAAGCTAGATATAAACAAGGTATATAATCAATTATTTACGGTGATTCCATTAGACAACGGACACACCTTTTTAATATTTATCGATTTGGACTCAATAAACCATCGTTTAACTTATCAATTTTCCACAGAAATTCGTAGGCAACTGGAACAATCAAATTTTATTGATCGGTCAATAATGTATCAATTAATCAGCCCATCGCAATCATGTGCAGGAGAAATACACATTCCTTCGCCTTCACCATCTCGTTTAGGACTACCGCGCACTGGTGATTTCTAATCATCGGTGAACAGTTTAATCATTATACCATTCCTTAATTTTACTCGTACATAGCTGTTATCAATTATCATCTTATCACAAACAACTTCTACTTTTATGTATTCACCATTTTATTACTACATATTAACAAGAAGAGAGAGAGACTACATTATAATTTATTATTTAATTGATAATTATTTAAAATTTTAGTTTATCATTATATTAATTTTGTAGGTTAGTGTAGGAATAAATAATTAATATAATATAAGATAAGAAGGCTCATTCACCATGTTGTTATCGGTGGTATAGAATAAAGCCAACTGAAGCCGTGGGTGTCGTGAAAGACGACTAAGGAATCGGACTATTATCTAAAGACAGTATATATAATGGCAGCACTAGGCTGGCCCCACATTAAGTAAGTGGGACTAAATTAAGGTTGACAAAAAAGTGGGCGTTTGAGACGCCTCTGCTTTCCCCTTCGGAGATATAGTCATGAGCGTATGTATATAAGGACGTATGTGTATAAGGACTATTGAAGGGAGCACTAAACTAGCAAAAATTAAGAAGATATACTTAAATATATGTAGACGGTACGCGATAAAAAACGTTATATTGTACGTTAGTGTGTAGTAATAGTTTGATCGTTCAATTCGCAAATCGACTAAATGTCGCTGCGTTGACGTTGACAAACCTAAGTCAAGTCTTCTTTCATTTATTTTATTCACTTTACATTTTGCACACAAGAGTGTTCACTGTAAAATTATAAAATAAATGGTATTTACTGTATTCTTTATAAGCACTCCCGTACTCTCCATGGCTTGGCTCCATGGTATGCCAAAATAAACAAACTACAGGCCAATTAAAATTCATAAATGCGCGGTGGCCCCAAACGTGATAGTTTAACGTACTCAGTAATTTTGTTACATGTTTTTGTTGCATAAACGAATGAGTTTTTGTAGTAAAGGATAGTATATATTTTTTTCAAAGAAATTTCTATTGCTAAGGGATTGCCTGTTACTTTAGGAACTTCTATATTGTAACTAGTGTCAGTAAGTGAATGGAACAAACTCAAATGAGATGTGCCATTTGCTTATACATTTTCGGTCCGGAAAAGTCCGGACCTACATGAAAAAATCTGTCTGTCGAAGATAATTGCTAATTAAAGTAAAGTAACTAAATTGCTCTGTACGTTTTTTTTACACTAAAACGTTGTGGATATAAGATATGTCATGTAGATGGAAAAGGTTTCATAATTGAACATACCTCAAAATAGAATTGCAAAATATAAATAACTACTCTTTACGTAACTACGTGACATAAAATAAAATTACATAAAAATGCATGAGAGGCTAATTAATAGTCACCTGTGTCCCTCAACATAATTGACCTAAAATATATGCACACAACTGCGTTCTGTTAGCATTAGTAGAAGATTGTGATAGCAATTAATAATTAATCTATATCATATATATAAGACATTTCCACCGATATATTGACTCATCACGATATCTCTGGAACCATAAGGCGAAGAGACTTAAAATTTGGAAGGAATATTCCTTTCGCCGAGTAGAGGATTTTACGAAATTCCACCCACAAAGGGGGTTTTGCAGGGGTGTCAACAGGTGTGCTAGTTCAATATAAATTAAATAAAAACATTACAAAATTAGCAAATCATCATGGTGTGGTGGAGGAGCATAACCTAGCGTAGGTAATTCGAGATTAGATTAGACCCAAAGTTCAGAAAAGCGAGGGTCGAGTTAGTTGAACAAGAACAGATTAGAATCCAGAAAAAAAGCTAAAACACCACACGAAATCACAGCAAAACATTCGTGATACGCAGTGGCACGAATGATGATGATGATGAAAATTTCAACTATTGATTTATAAATAAAAATCGATTTTCACAGAATAATTATATGACAGAAGCATATTCAATATTTTTTACTACTTTCACGAATAGATTTAAAATAAAATACTGTTTCTATTATATAGTTTCAAAGATATTGTATCCCTGATAACAATTTCTGTCCACCAAACCTTATTTTATTTTTAATGCTGGCAACATGAAACATTCATCCGCCATTACCGCAACCAACCAACCAGAATTCAAAATACTAATCTTTTAAACTAAAATCTTTCAGCCCAGTTCTATCAGAAACTGAATGAAAACCATTGATGAATTTCAAAAATTAACAGTTTAATTTTAACGATAACAACCTTCTGTCCGCTGTTGGCCGTAATTGGCACATCTCCTTTATAAATATCATCATACTTTTTATAAATATCATCAAATCCATCATTTTATTTGTTGATTTATATTTTTTTCATATAAATTACAGGGCATAAATATGACTTACTACGCTACGCCACTAAAATCACTTGGCTACTTTGTGTGGAGCAGATACTTTCTGGTGCACATAATCTTACCTATGTAATTACATTTGCAATTAGAAATTGCTTTTACGTATATCTGTCCTTTGTAAACAACCACTTACCGCGGTCTTAATTACAGCTATCCCGCAATGGCCGGCACATACATACGTGCGATAATCGATAAATTAATAGCCTGTTATTTTAAATTTCACAAGTCACGAAAGTAGCTGCAGTTGATCACATAAACATAAACATAAAATACGAACAATCTTGTCGTTTAGAGCAACGACGTAAACACTAAATATAGAAAAAAAATATTTGTATCACATGTAATTCAGGAGCATTTCACACAAAGAGTAAGCACAAAATATAATAATACTTTCCTGTGAGATTACTCAAAATAAGTGTCACTACAAAACAGTAGAGATACTTGGAGAAAAAAACAACTGTACGTATGGGTATGTCGGTAGGGATATATGGAACGGGCGGAAAAGAATTGGTTGAATAAAAAAAAATGATAAAAAGAGCTTATTAAAATGTCTTCTCTAATTTCTAATTTGTTTAAGTTTATAAGCAGAAGTGGTGAATTATCACAGAATATGATAAATACGCAGCCATAGCAGAATCTAATACAAACAAGAGTAAGCTAGATCAGATAAATTGTTTTTTGGCTGTAATCATGTTTCTTTTTACCCAATTGCGTTTGAAGGAAAATTATGCTTTTAGAGTGTATGTATATATGTATGATGTTTCTTTGACACTGTCTAGAGCTTCGAAAAGGCGACAATTACACCTATTATATAACAGTTATGTATTAACTAATAACAACCACATTACATACGTAGGTAGTCCTTTAGAGTGAGCTGTTCGACTTAAGGCAATCGTAACAGCACGCTTACAACATGAAACAAGTGCGCCGGACAACACTAAACAGTTTGTAAATCATTCCTTTAGGCCCACACATACACCAGTCAAAATATTTACACGCATACATTGCTTTCTATCATTTACTTACAAATAAAATACCTAACCAAGAACGCCATTGTATTGTGAAGAAATAGAGAGTATCGCAGTGTTTAAAGGTCATTCCTATATAGTGAAGGGGCTACAGTTTGTTTTCAAATAGCATGTGCATGGTGCTGGTCACGACTAGGGATCAAAATAAGAATAAATCAGAGACAAAACTCTTACCGGAGGCGTTATCTCAGTACCAATCTTACCACCTGCAGATTGAGTTCGGTAGCACTAAATACGCAGTTACCACACAAATTACTTTGTATTATGAAGGTACCACCTAACCGTGGAGGTAGTTATTCACAATAAGTAATTTTATGGAAAGTGGTTCACTTTCAATGGAGGCACTTGTAACTAGAGACGTTTAGTTATCTTACAATAGATGTATTATGAAAGGCAGTTTGTAACAAAAATTATGAATTTGTTGATATTTTAATTGGTTGCCCGCTTACAATTTTGTTCTATGAGAAGCAGTTGAAAGCTGTAATGTTTGAGTGACTTTTTATCTAATAGACCATCACTTCGGCAATTAACTTTGTACCAGCGCTGTACACCTACATATTTTAAACTTAATAGATTTACCTAACTACATGCGAATTACTAAGAAATTGCTGGGGCTTTTAAATCACCGCACAGTCAACGAAACATCAATAGTGTTAAGAGTTTACGCGTTTAATTGAGCCGTTCCGAATTGATCCCTTAAGCCGTTGAAGAACAGGAAGCGCTGGAGAGAGGGCTGCGATCCATGCCTTGTGAAATCGATGCACAACGGTCCCAGCTCCAGCGCACCAGCGCGTCAACCTCGCGATGGCTATTGGTTCGGGAAGTCTCTCGCTAGAGACCATGGTTCAGTCCATGGTCCAAAATGAGAGCGCGTGGGATGCCGACGCCTTATTGTGCGAAGAGGTCATGTTGGCTAAAGAGGCGACGGAGAGGATACGGGAGAGGGCAAGTACTCTCCCTATCCGAAGAACACGCAGCAGGCGCCGGAGAGCACAAAACGATCTCCGGCCTCCATGAGCGCTGGCCTGGGGGCAACGGGTAGGGCTGCCCTAACCCCAGCAGGAGCAGACCTGAGACGGTGGTGCGACGAGTTCGCACGCTCGCCTCTCAAACTGGAGGGGGGCTAGGCCCCTCGTATTCAATGGTGATGGTGCCTCTTGCAAAAGAGGTGACCAAGGTCTACAGGGTTCCTGAAATGACCCACGAACGGGTTTCCACACAAACAAAAACAAAGCCGTTGAAGAACGGGTAAAGCCTGTAGCAATGCTACACAAGTTCCGTTTAACATAGCCTAAATGCCTATTGATGTTAAGCTATTGCTACTGACTGACTGACTGACTGACTGACTGACTATTGGAATCTGTTTAAAGACAATCTGTAACCTACCTCGCTCCGTCCCTCCGGTCTTCAAGGAGACATCTTTAATTTTTTTTATGGTACAGTGACTTCCGCCGCCTATGAAGACTTGCAACTCAAGAGTCACAAGAGTGTTGTCCGAGTAGTAGGAAAAAGGGAGGAGGGGAAGGGAAAAGAAGGGGGAAAGAGGGGAAGGGAAAGGTAGTTAGGCCTCCGATAACCTCACTTACTCGCTCACACAATGCAAGTATTGCTTAACAGCCGGTTTTCTGTGAGACAAGAAGCAGAAGCCGTTTTACGTATAATAATACTCCGGTCGAGTAGGCCCATATAATATGTAGGCATGGCATGTCTTTCCCACATTAATCCTGTATCCTGCATTTTGGAAATAGTCATATTTCAGCAATGAACCTTATTAGTTAATTAGAACTATTTAAGAACTTTAAACGATTCTGTAAATATAGTGTTTTATAAAAAGTTAATCGCGTATTATAAAGAATCAATAAAAAGCCGAGAGAACGTAACATCCGTTTATTGCACAAACATCCGCGGTCCTGTGCGCCTCAATACTAAATATCACTGGATATCTAATTGACTTTTACTCTCAACAATTAACTTTTAATCACACAGGAAGGAATTAGTCAATTACTACGGTTGCTGCCACTTATGTTTATTACACCAGCAATTGCCTTTGAGCACGTACACGTAGAATTAAAACAATATATTTTTTACTTTACAGTTTTAATATTGCAGTATTAATTAATGAATTGTTACTTAATTCATAAATTACTTCTGTAATTGTTACAATCTTATTTTTTCAAAATTTTGCACTCTGATGATGCAATATTAAAAGAAATAATAGCTTTTTTTTTCAAAGGTTTGTTAAAGTTACAGTCCTACAACGACTTACAGAAATATACTGCATAGTATAATATTAAACCTCAGTGACCTTTAGAATTTTTTGAACCAAGAACTTAAAGATAGAAGAGATATTGATATTGGGAACATATTTAATCAATGTAAAATTGCCCACATTAATCCTGCATTTTGGAAGTAGTAATTTTTCAGCAAAGAACCTTATTAGTTAATTAGTACTATTTTGGAACTTTGAACCAAGCTGTAAACATAGTGCTATAAAAAGTAAAACTTGAATATTATAAAGAATCAATAAAAATAAGTAATTAAAGTTAAGGAGCGTTTAGTAAAGAATTTAAGGGAGTACAAAGAGTTAACAAAATATATGAAATAGACAAGAGATATCACCGTAATTATGACTTCCTTACCAATATTGTAAATGAAAAGAAATAAGTTTTGTTCGATTATTTATAAGTTATTTTGCAAGATATAAACAATTAGTCTTTAACGTCTAAACTACACACCCGTTACCATTTCACGTTTTAACTAAGAAACCGATCATCATGAAATATTGCATATAGTTGCCAGGAGCACAGAAAAGCACAAAGGGTGGGTACCCTTTGTGCTTTTCTGTGCTCCTTTTCCACTTGTGCTTCTAGAATGAAAACTGGTCCTAAGGAATATATTTATTATAAGTAACTTTTAGAGGAGTGGAGCCGCGAGCGAAAGCTAGTAGTGAATCATTGATGACAAGCCTATGTATAAATATGCACTAGTCAATGTAATGTATATTTATTACATAAGCAAACTCTTTTCTCTATTTCTGCGACGACGACGTCATTGGCCACTAACCTTTACGACTTCCATTATTGATTCCAAAAGAATATGAAGCTTTTCGGTCTTTGTAGACCGATAACTTAAAAGATATAACACAAAAAATATGACATACTTACATTACATACATACATATGTAGATACATACATACATACATATAATGTTGGTACATACATACATATATATAATGTAGGTAGGCAGAGGTTAGATAAATAGTGGGTGTTTACTACATAAACACCGATGACTACTCTTTCGGAGAATTTTGAAATTTCAAACCTATTGCCGTCAACCGGTCACATTAGAAACTAAAGATATAAATAATTTGGAGTATATTACGAAAGGTAAAAACAACTGAAATCATTGGAAAGAAAGATATTTCTTATATGGATGGATTGGGTAGTGTTAGGAATGAATAGCTCGAAGACGTCGGGGTTGCACACGAGTAACTCGAACTACCTGTAGTTGGGTTCGAGCCCTCTACTCATAAAAAATATAAATGTTCAAATTAATCTGTCCTATAACTTTTACTTCTATAGGTAACATGAAACTTTAGCCACGAAGATGACCTGGCCTGGCTAGATGGATATGATAACTTTCTCCTATTAAATGTGACTCTCAACGAAGGTAGTTTATATCCTGCATTAGCACAAAATATTATAATGCTGTGTTCCAATTACGATTTTGCGTAGGTATTGCACTTTCTTTCACGCTTAATATCATATATCATCGTCATAAAATAGATTTTGAATGGATGTTTGGTAGTCAATCATGCTAGAACCGCTGGACGGGTCTGAATTAAATTTAGCATGAAATTATTCCGGAATAAAAGTTGATCTCAAAATTTCCATTTTCCACGCGAAACGAGATACAGCTAGTTTTCCTTTTTTATTTACAGCCAGAAGTCATTGGTAGATTGGTCAGTAGACCAAATGGACCAGCTCCGTAACAATTCTTTAGTATTTTGTTTTTTAACGGTTTTATTTAGCTTGACCTGTTCGTTTTCTGTTTGGGTCAAATTTTGTAGTTTAAATTTTACCCTATTTCTGTTGAGATATTCATTCATATTTGGTACAAGTCTTTGGTTCTGATGAAAATAGAAATTAATATATTCATTATAATATTGTATATATTGTAAATCCAAGATGGCCGCAGCCACAAAATAGCGGATTACATATTTTGTACCACCCTCTAAATATGGGTGTCAAATGAAAGGGCTTGACTAGTGGAACACTGTACAATATGACCATTTCAAATATAAAATGCCTGATTTTATATTTGTTTTAATATGGGTAGTAAGTATCAAATTAAAGTTCTATACAAGTAGAACACAGTGCATAGCGGATCATACAGTTAAGACGAGAGTCTAAATAGAATGAGAAATATTAAGTGATGACGACCATTTCATTTCAGTTAATCGGTCTTATATTGAAAATAAAGACAATAATGATGTAGATATGATAATTTACTAAAAACTAAAACTAATTAGGTAGTTCCTAGGTACCAATCATCACACCACTCTAATCATCAATTTAAGGTATTGATCAGACAAAAATAAAATTAAAATTAAATGCTGTTTAGATATTTACTCAGCTACGCCGCACGTTTTTAATATATTTAGTTTAGGTTTTCCTTATAGCCCCAAAGAACTATCATGCAGCTGTTAACCTTTCTACAGCATTAATTATGTAATTAATGGCGTGCAGAATGCTTTCAGTAAGACAAGAGACTATTATTAAATGATCATTAGACAGATAAATTTTTACAGCTATCATAAAGTGCTTGGACACTTTCTTTATTTAACAATCAACAGCATCGTGTTTAGTTTACTATTTTAAGACAATTTATAGGGAAAATAAAGATATGAAATTATCTTCAAAACTGCAAAGAAGGCAGCTTAGTTTGGCATTGTTATGTTCCAGTACTTTTAATTAAAACTTCTTTCTAGTTTTTAGGCATTTTGCGTAACTAGTAAGTAATGAGTCTTTCAAATAGCCCAATTGCCTGTACAACTATACCAAATCGGTAGCTAAAGATAGATAAAGATAAGAATACGTATTGGGAACATTATTCAATTGCGGAAATATTAAAAGAAAATTTCAACCAATAAGGACAGAAATAAAATTCTCACATGAAATTCTCAAAAAAAATCTCATATAAAAATTTTCAGAGGAAATTTGAACCACTTTATTATAAACTTTTTATCATCACTTTAGAAGAACAGAAGATCGCTCTGAGCCAAAACTGATATTAGTACCTTTTTCTTCTAAAGAGGTTTTAGTGTTTTGCCAGAGCTATTATAATATTTATATTCATATCAAACTATAATACGAGTAGAAGAATCGATGGGTTTACAGTCGACTTTTGAAACTTAAAAAAAATCCTAAGCTATTGTAAACTTGTTTTATTTAGACTTACATAATACATTAATCTACGTGCTAGAAGTTACTAGTATTAGCATATTTCTATAGTATTAATACAAATATCCAGGTTACCAGTGCGCAATTAATTTGCAGGAAGCTAAAAATATTAATAAATAGCTATTTATCCAACCGGGTCAATCTCATTAACCCACCATAATGTAAGTAGGCTAAATGAGTAAAGATTCTATACAATATGGGATAACAATAGAGGTTCGAGTTTAGGGTATCATCCATCAACTTGAACAATATTTGTCTTATCGATCGTATCCAATAGGTTTCATAAAATGGCGGTGCCAGGCTCCAATGGGACCGCGTGTACTCCTTGGACCAAAGAACAATGTTACCACATGACAACTTTGACGTCAGTTGCGTAACCTTATAAACTAGATACATTATTTTTTATATCCATATTTCTGTGATTGTTTTGATAACATGCAATCGCATGACGTTTACAATTGAAACCTATATAGACTAGTTCTCGTTAGATCTTATCTCATTCTTCATAACTTTTGGTTTTATCACTTTCTAGAATGTGCACTTCTAGCTTTGACTGAATTTTTGGTCTAATGGTGGTTACTGATTGAGATGAGATTTCTTAGTTCTATGTCCACCTGGGACAAAATTTGTATGATGCAGAAATAGTTCTACCGAGACTGGGTATTATTTGTGCCCGTCGTTTATTTGTTTGTAAAATTAACCATGACACAGGAATAATTCATATCGCAGGAGTTGTAGTACCTTAGAAGTTATAGTATTTATTAATAATATTTTTCTTTCATTGATTTCAGTTAGGCATTAAAAATCCAATATCAAGATCACGCCGCAACAGAGGAATAGGGAGATGGATTTCATTCCCCTTTGTTTTTTTTTTTCAAATTTCAGTATTATAAATTAATATTTAGTATTTAGGTACTTTTAAATCAATAATATTAACGGGAATGAGAAGTACATATCTCTACCTCACACACACAACAACAAACCCAAGAAGGAAGTCTCCGGGGCCACTTCCTTCTTCGGCTATTCCCGGGTCCCATGCGCTAGAACCATTTGTAACGGCAGAGTATGGTTTTGGGCAGTAATGACCCATGGGAGCTTCCACAAGACAAAAAAGACTACTGGAGTAGTACTGTATATATTTCTCCTGATGGGTGAAGGCCACTGAAAGCAATTGTCAGTTAAACCACTGAGAAGAGTAACACGATTGAGTTTTTTTGTGTTGTCAAAAGAGGTTTTTTCAAAGTGATTACTCGGTTGGTTTCCCAAGTGCTAAGAGAATTTAGAAGAGTAGGTTATAAAAATAATATACTTAAGTTAGTTAGGTCAGAATATGAGTAGTATTATACATTTATTTCTTTTGTAGTCTTAGTATGGCTTTTAATGTCAAATTTATTTTCAGAGCAAATCATGTTTAAAGAATTGGAATTAAAAAAACAACAAATATAACAAAACATGACTGTCTGCAAGTCACTTGTTTTTAATGTCTATTAATATCGTTTAAGCAAATGGTCTTTATCTATTTATGGTGTATTTTAGAATACTCCACAGTATTATAGGAGTCTTAAATAGTTAAGTATTAGATATGTTTAAGATTTCTATTAGTAATGTTTTAATATTTATTGTTTGCACACTTCACATACTTACTAGTTAAAAATACTTTATTTAATTAAATACTTTAAAATAGGAATGTTACTGGATTTGACAATTCCCGTTTCTTTGGGCAATTTTTAGAAGACGTGTTGCTACGGATCGAATTTAATTTAATTATATTTAATTTATTTTACTACAATTTATTGTACTACTTAATATTGCTTTCTTCATGTTGCTATTAATTTCTATACATATTCTTTGCTATGCTCTTAAATATTACGAATAGTTATGTGTAATAAACCTTCATGTATTGGAATTTGTCTAGAAAGCATTGCAATTAACATTCCAAGCATATTCATTGCGATAGTTAAATAAATCTTAGTACTTCCTGAAAACTTTATAGGCAGGATTTTTTTTTTGACAAACCTTGTAATAAATAAAATAAGTTAAAACCTTAAAATTGTTTTTGTTAATTGATTTAAATATTCATATCTACGATTTCTTCCAATTAAATATAATTATTTAATGTAAATATATATAATTATATTGTCTTTTTAAATACTTTTAAAAATCCTACACAATTCCATATGTACTATTACGACTGCACGCCCACTAACGCGTGGTGATGTGACAGAAATTTGATGGGTGACAGAACGGATTTTCCCGTAGCATTGGAAAGAAACGTGTTCTTAATAAATATCGGTACCATAGACCGATATTTATATCTAACATTGTTACTCACAAGCGATTAAGTATCTTACAGTTCGTCAACATGATCGTTATTGAGCACGGCCATTGAAAGACAACCAACCCGACCCCATATACGATTTCGACTCAAATTCAAATTTTTCTTTATTTCATAAAATTGCTTGATAATTATTTGAAATCGTCTTATTTGAAAACTATTTAAAATTGTAGATCAATACACACCGTGTCATTCAATACACTCCCCACACACAAATCAATACACTCCCCAACTATATGTAGGCCTTGTCAGATGTGAAATTAATATTTAAAAGATGCAATAATTAAATACCTGGCTATGTTGCCTTATAAGAAAAAATCGGGCAAACAAACTCATGACTAATCTTTTAAATCACCAGATTTAAAAGATTAGCCGTGATAATTTTATAATGTGCTATTATGTTACTAAAAGTAAGTAAACTAAAATTAGGTTATTAAAATAAGGTAACTGATAGGCAGGGAAAAGGAAAGGAAAAACGAGATAAAAAGGAAGTTGAAAGAAATGTAATACAAGAAGATAGACTGAGATTTCTCAACACTATGCGACCTGATTAAAGACTTAGGATTTCTTCTGGTACCATAGGATTTTGAAATTAAATTTTTATATATCTGTCTACAAATCATATTGTTTCTATTTTCACAAAGGAAAACATACCTAGCACTGTCGTTAGTGCCGATCAATGCCTTCCTCTGACCTATTTTACAATCGACCGAAGGAAATAGGCCAACGCGACGTCAACATAATGCCTATTGCCTGGTAACCTGTCAATACATGATGTTTTAATCAACCATGATATCACTATGCGTGACTATCAGAAGTCCAGCTTGGGAGCATTTTACTCAAAATACACCCTACATGGAATACGGAGCGGAAAAAACAAATTCTACGAAATCATTACTTATGACTACAGTTATATTTTATTTAAGTTTTATTGCCTCTTTAACAATAGTACTTACTAATACTTACTGTTATGGGTTTGCATAAATCAGTCGAAAACGAGATAGTGTATTAAAAATGAACAATTTATGACGCGGAAGAATCTTTATTGCGATTTATCAATGGACAAGAGGTCGTGTGGTTTTGGTTATTAGATGGATAAATCGGGACTTTAAAATGGGTACTTTCATAAGATATTGTTCATCGCTTTTATATAGTTATTATTAATTTACCTAGTGTATATTAACTATTAACCTTTGTTATTAAATTTATTTGATTTGAATTTAGATATTATTTAAATTTATTTAAAAGGCATTTTAAAAATATAACAAATGTGTAGGTTTGTCAACGCAGGTTTTTTTTTTGCAAGTACAAAGCAAGATTGTGGATATGAAAACCATTTCTATCATTTTTTGTATCTTTCTGATATAAATTTATATTACGGTAATACTAATCTCAGTAAAAAAATAATAACCATTTTATATTCACCAATAAACGTAAATACTTAAAAGCTATACCCTGTATTATAAGTACCTACCTATTTTTGTGTTGTGAGTACCTAAAACTGTTATATGAAATTTGAAGAAAGCTTTGCTACCTATGCTATCCTGGTGATATCAAAAATGTACATCAGCTCACCTGCACTCCAAGACAGATTTGTTGTTAGATCCTGACTCGGGAAAAGTGTTGGCGGTTTCTTCCTCAACAGTACTGCAACTTCCCAAGCCGCTTGACACCTTCTGAGTGTTTTCAGAACGAGCACTAAACAGAAGGAAAAGAAAAGGAAAATAATGTTAGATGAGATGGCGCCATCCACTAATTCCAACTTTCTACTACCTGGTCGAAACATGTATGACACATATATACATACATACTTACGCCAATATCATCGAAGGAGTAGGCAGAAACGTCAACCAGTATTTAGTCCCGCTTACGTAATATAGGTAAGCCTTTTGCCGTCAACTGGGCAGTGTTTATTTATCCTGTCTGATATAAAACAGTTTAATCCCTCAGCCGCCTTTTAGGACACAGGGTAAAAGAGATACGATGGCGCTAATGACACAATTATATGCAAAACAATGACTAGTACATTTAAAATAAAATAAAATTAATTTTCGACTAACGCTATCCTAGCTCTCATATAAAAACAGTTGAAAGATTCTCTTTATACTGTGGTTTATCTTTAAGATTGATAAACTTCTATCATTATGTATGCAATGTAGAACACTAGAAACAGCCAGCGACTGCGAAGCAATCAAACTCTCGTTCAAGAATAAAATCAAATCGAATGCACCCTAGCCCCATCTGCGTTTAGCTTTTGCTAAACCTTTTAACTTGTTATAGTCACACGTTTGTATTATTGTATATGGTATATACGCGATACGTGTAGTAAACAGATACGTATACTGATATAGCAGTTCACATAGATATAGCAAAAATATATCCTAACATCATAATGCTGACTAATATTATACATGGGAAAGAAAGTTTGTTTCTTACTCTTTCAAGTCTCAACCACTGTATCTACAACACAATAATAGACATTGCCAGTTTTACAGAAAACGACTTAGACACATCATTCATCCTGAAAAATCAAAGGCTATTCCAAGAGTAGCCGCGAGCAAGAGCTAGTTATATATACTGAGTGTCGCAGATGTACGATTATGGATTACAGACATATAAAAAAAGAAAAAATCTACACCCTGTGATGGTCTTTTCACTGCTGTTGCTACAAATTTTTACCTTTCTGATTTTGTTGTTAATATTATGTTATCCTAAATAATACTTCTCTATACTGAAATTTTGTTATTTATTTTATGTTGTTTGAATAATACTTCTCTATACTCTAGACTGGACCTAGACTAAAATTTCAAAGGAACTACTCCGGATTCGAAAAAAATGGTACCTTTGCTGAACCAAATATTCAAAATTAATATTTCGCACAGCGTTAACTCACTATTGAAAAAGTCATTATTTGTCTCGCTCATACTTCGTAACATGACTCTCCTCGTCTCTCTTGCAGAAAGTTTTGGCACCACTAGAATAATTTTTAGGTAAGAATTTTTTAGTCCAGTTAAAGGTGGCCGAAGTATTCATTTTGAATATTTGATCGGACAAAAAGAGTCATTTTCTTAAGTATACAGAAACATTATTTAGAATTACACAACAATAAAAACAAACAGGAGTGATAAGACCGTCACAAATAGTATATTTTTTTATTTTTCTTATTCTGTTAAATATTTACCTTTTAGTAAGTGTCTGTACAAATGCCGTGAAACTCTATAATTAGCTTAAGAATCCTATAAAATTGTCACATTATCATGTTAGTAATGTAAATAAGCTGTTGAGTTTCTTAATTAATAAATAAAAAAAAATAAAATACAGTACAGACATTACAGTCAACCTTTTATATTTTTCTGATAACTTTTTGACTTGCCCTACCACTCGATTTCGGCTTAACGTTGACATCTGGGATAACCTCTATATAATAAGATATCAGAAATTGACAAAGAATGTACTGCTGTCATCCTTTGCCAATAGCAAAGCAAATGAAATATTTTAAATATGGCATCTACCTGCCAATCACCGATTCATCGGAAGGCTTCGAAGAACGGACATCTAGAACATTGCCCTGAGCTGTGCCGCAGTAGCAACTACATTACGACTTATTAGTTTGATAAACTTGGTAATTTTTACACTAACCGCTGGGTTACATGTAGATTATTTACAAACCGACCACACATAGGCGAGAACAGTTTTAAAATATCAGAAAACGCATGTAATGTATGTAACAATTATTGTTGAATTAAAACGGACAAGGTTGGTCCTATTATTTAAATATCCTGGTAAAATTATACAGCGAACGTTTCCCATAAAATGGAACAATTTTAACAATTACTCTATTTCTGCAATTATTCAATCCGCTATAGAGAAATTCCAAAAAATACTGTCAGTTTTTATAGTTTACAAAGTTAGTTTTTATTATATATTTTCTCATTAGCGGATTGTTGAATGAGTAATGAAGGATGATACCTGATAACTTTCTATATATGTATACATATATTTATGTATATGGTTTTATATGTAATATTTGATTGCGTGTGTAACTTTCGGTTGGCTCTTCATTGAATTTGTGTATGCCTTGACCCTCTCTGCACCACCCAAGGGTTGACTGAAAGACAATGCCTCCTGGCGTTATGTCCACCCTATGCAATGAAATGCAGGAAGTGTAAATTTATAAATAAATAAAAATTATTAAAACCACCTTAACTTTTTCAAGTTTAGTTTTTTTTTACAGTTTATTTTTGCAACTAGTGTGGTGCACTTTCCACCACAACACAACACAACACAACATTTTCCAGAACATGCTGTTTAAAAAAAAAATAAAAATTAAGGGATGATGACTGAAGCTGATTACAATTTATCATGATTTAATAGCAATGACAATAGTTGGTTTATACTTTTCTAAAGTTAATTGTGAAGAGAAGTCTTTAACGGTAATAAGCATTAAAGTTTTATTATAGCACTGCTAACATCTATTAATAACTGGACATGCTTTCTAGATTTCATTCTGAAAGCACGATAACTTTCAAATGTTTGATTAATAATTCTGCATAGTACCTATGTAAGTATTAACACACGTTCTAATCTGTCTACATGCAAACTCTTTGACATAGATCAGAAGCCAATCGCAGAAAGAATAAATTATCAATTTTATATCTGTAGGTGCCAACAATATTTTAAATTAAAAACATTCGGTTTACTAACGATAAGCATAAAATATATTGTCATAATTAATATTGGGATAATGAAATTCAGCATAATGATAGTTAAGCATAATATTACTAGGCATAAATGTTTTGCCATAATGTTTATTGCCGTATATGCTGTTGGCTCTAATAGACAATTTATGTAACTCCAAATTATGCCATAACAAATTAGACCAAATAATAGTTATGTTAACCTATGCATAAAGCTGAAGTATTATTATGCCAAAGTATTACTATACTAATAAAAGCCATGCGGAAACGTTATGAGAAACAATGTTATGCACTAAATCTTAAGCATTATTTAGGGTTGTCCAAAATGGCATAATTTCTAATGAAATTAACCTAGGTAATAGACAATATTTTATTGCTTTTTGCATCAGAAACCTTTATACGACAAATGTTATATGTGTGTGTTTATATGACAAACAAACGGGAACAAAACTAGCCCCGAGAATCTACTAGAAAGTAATGTTCAACAGAGTCTCAGAATCATACCCATGTAAGCAGTCTAATGCTGTACCAACATGTGGTTTAACTTCGAATTCAACCCTCAGAGTCAACATTGAAAAAAAAAATATATTGTTGTTATTAATAACATACATTATTATATATAAATGTATATCTTCTATATATATACTCGTATAAGAGATTTCCACCGATATATTAACTCATCACGACATCTCTGGAACCATAAGGCGTAGAGACTTGCAGTAGGCGTAGAGACTTTGGTAGGAATATTCCTTTAGCAGAGTAGAGGTCAGCTAAGAACGGATTTTCGAAATTCCACCCACAAGGGGTCTTGCGGGGGTGTCAACAGGTGTGCTAGTATATAAATATTATAACTTAAGTAGACGTTGTAGTGTGCCACCATACTTATTAAGTTATCACACCTCTTAATCTTAGTCTTCTTAGCAATACCTCACCCGTTCGTGCAATACGGCAGAGAATGAACTTTCGATAAATTTCAATTGATTGTGGACGCACAACTATTCACAAGGGAAATGAAAAAAACCTGAACAGTATTGTAAGGCAAACAAACATACGTATTAAGATAATGCTAGTAACACAAAGTTCAAAATATTTAACTTGTTTTTGTAGATATTATTTAAACTTGAAAAAAAATAGGTCACTGCATACATTCCTTTGTGGAAGAAACATAAAAGCCGTTGTAAATTTGTATTACACCGTTAACAAAATTGGAAACAATTTGTCTGCCATAAAGATTTACTTAATTTGATAGCTGCACACATCAATTTGTTCCTCGCGTCGACCAAAATAGACAAAAAGGCCGGGACGAAGGGCCCACTAATTGACACTATCTGTGTTTATAACCATTATATCGAACCCTTAATTAACAGATATCGTAACCGCGACGAAGGAAATACCAAACAATCAAAGAAACATTCTCCGGATAGGCTTTTAGCTTTTACACGTTTTACTATCTAACATTTTGTAATTGAACTACAAACAGTCAACAACAAACATTGAATTGGAATAAAAATGTGATATGATATAAAAATGAAGAGAAAAATAGCCCATATGCATATTTTGTGCAAATATGACACTGTGTACACTGACAACCACTTAGGTACCGAGAAATACAAGCAGATAAACTTAGAAATACGGAAATCATATAGTAAAAATAACATTAATCTTCACATAATTCAACTTTTGTTTTTGTAGTTTTCTGTAGTTTATAACCTTCATTTGTATAAATATCTTCTGTAGGACTGACTGGGTTACAATATGACTGACCTACACTCTAAAGACAGAAAGCTGTACTCTTTAAGCCAATTACCTCCTGGGTAAGATTTGCCTTGTATAAGTCATCCGTAAAGTCATAAAGACGAACACGATAGATGTCCTAAAAAACTTTTAGGTGCGTAGTGTTTGTGGGTTCGTTCCTCATCCAGTGCACTATCGTCGTACCCACTCTTAACACAAGCATTTTAGGTAGCCTGAAGAGTTTAACAACAATACTAGTCCCACGTTGCTAGCATCCTTTAAATATATATATTTTATATATATATATATATATATATAATAATTCTCTATAGTAATAGTAGTATAGTAACGTAGTTGTTTATAAACTCATTAGTAGATGTAATGCCACAGACGGTCGCGTCATCGAATGGGCATGCACAGACGGCGATGCGCGGGAGTAGCGAAGCATGTAATGGCGGTGGCACAGCTTCCGCGCGGGTGTGTCCGCCATTGTTGTGGCGCCAAATCGTGCGTGTCTGTCGAGGAGCCAACGCCTCCGTGACCAGAAGCTTCCAATCATGCAGTTTTTAAAGATAGTATGGTTTGACTATTTTGTGTTTGGAATGTTATTTTTATATTCAACACACAAAACAGCTTAAGAGCTGTCTCAAAAAACATCGGACACATTTCCTGAATTTTGTTGGTTTTCTAACAGTGACAAAAAACTTTGTCGCAAAAAACGCATTTTAATTACTGAATCTCAACAAAAGGAAATAGAGACCAGCGAGTGTACAGAGACAATACAACTTTCGGTGGTCGGTTGTCGTTTCTAAACGCACCTATTCATTAATTCTGTGAATAAAAAATGGTCATAAAAGAAGGATTCGAATCCCCATTACTTATTTATAGTACACTCGTATAAAGAGTTTGTATAGAGAATCACGAAAGTTATTATTTATATTTCTACTGGCAGTGTTTTGTCAAATGATTTTAAAACAGTTTTAACTTACTTTACTACTAATTTAATCTTGGGTAAAATATAACATATATATTGTACCAGCAAAACCGGCCCGCTTTGTTGGACCAATCTGCTAGACCAATCTGACTACTCCCTTTTCCCTTTTTTTTTTCGTATGGAAACCCCCACGGATCATCACCTCACCAGAGCTGACGGTTAGATGGTATGTCGGACTCGAACCGACTAAAACCACACGGTGTTCCGTCATGAGAGCTTCTATTGCTAGAGACCCGGGATACCCTCAGAAGGAAACATCCGGGAACCCCAGCAGACCTTGGCCACCTGCAAGCTAGCAGGCGACGAGCGAGCACACTTTGGAATAGGGGGCCCTACAACAAATAGGCGCGCGTGGAACACGTACGTCACGCTACCGTCTCAGGCCTGCTTCTGCTGGGGTAAAATCTGACTACTCCCTGAAATCGGTAAAGCCGTTTCGGAGTCCATAGTTAACATAGGTTATAAAAGTCGCGCGGGCCGTCTATGTCTTGCGCTTTTAGTTATCTCAACTTATCTTCTCAACTATCCGCCCAAATTGAATGTATTGAAAGCAAACTTTATCCATATAAAATTTCCGTGGTTATAAAACTCTATGCACAAATGCACATAACGTATGTTTAATTTTTCTTTTAAGAAAAAAAAACATTATTCTGTAAAAATATAAGAGATAGACATATAGTGTGGCGGAATTTATTGTAGATCTACTAAAGACTAATATTTCTCCTAGACATTGTATTCCTTTATTTGGAATAGTTTTACAGTGCACGAAAATTATAAAAAATTCTATTTTGATGTTTAATTTAATAGGAAGAAGTATAAAACGTAGTAACGAATAACCTAATTTTTCAGTGTTAAATGTTCTTATAGATCGACTGTTAACTGTAGCAAAGTTCCTACTATATAATGATATTCACCATTTAGGGTGGAAACCAAAGAAGCGTTATTTGACAACGTGTTATCAATATCACTTTTAGCTGTAACTTATACCTACACAAATAATATGCATTTATGGCAAAGGCTAACGTGCGTCTGTGGGGTGCACTGCAGCGGGCTGCAGGGCTTCACCTCGATATCCTGTTACGAAGTCCTGTCATGGAAAACCATAGATAATCCTGTTACAATCAACACACCGTATTCCTATTGATTTTTTTTTAATATGTAAATATAATTCCGAAATAATACCTGTCGATAATATATCTGTCCTGTCGACCGATAAATAGATAAGCGATATATGGCAATTCGGACTCTCAATTTACAGCACGCAGCACAGTGGAATATTATTATCTGCTATGTATAAGCTTTTGGAGGATGTCGGCTTTTCTGGCGTTTAATTAGGTAATACACCTAAAATATAACAATATTTTATGATAGTAAAACAATAAAAATGTTTAGGGTAAAGCAGTTATAATAGGTCAGAAGAAGATGAAATTAAGAAATGCATGCCAAGAACATGTTTATATACCTATTTTGAAGGGTTGAGACCTTCGACGTACAAAATGTATTATGTAAAGATTCATTTGACAATAGTGTATCGAAGCCTTTAACAGCAGAATTGGGAAAGGAACAAATTATCAATAACACGTAGGTACACTAATCAAAGGACAGATTCTATTATTATTCACGTGTCGCGAATAGGCGGGCGAATTGACAGAGTCTATAGGGATTGTTGCAAAGACAGAATGTGGTGCAATCTAATGACTTAGTACACTAACAGCTGGAACCGTTACCATATTAGGGATCTTAAACAATACACAAGAATACCATTCAAGTTTGTCTAATTCGTATATGATAAAACACGAGTCCACGCGTGGTACCGATTGTGCCCTAGAAGGAAAAGGTGCCTAAATATACAAATGAACGTAATTTCATAGCAACACTTTTATAGTACAAATACAATGAATGAATTCGCCCTGAAATCACATTTAAATAATAGGATAATAGCTTGTCAGAAATAAATAAATTATGAAACCTCACTTCTAAACATTGTTTGATTCCTAAGACTTTTACGGATTTCACCTCATAGGATTTTGAGAAAATGTAAAAATAGATACTCATTATAAAATGTAACTTAATTGTTTGGTGAAAATAGTATTAATTAATAAATATATTTATTAATTATTACGTTCACCCGCATTTCTTAAAGTTGAAATAAGTATTCTTGGTAATTAGATTATTAAGTTCACCAGGTCTATTCTAAAAAAAAGTGGTGCTACATAACTTCTGCCTACTCAGTATACTTACGGGAAGACCAAATTCCATCTAAATTATGAACTTTTCATGCTAAAGTATCCATCAAAATATAGTTTGTAAATTTACATCAATAAAGGCTGACTTGATGGGATTCATTTCTTCTTTATTTTAGACACCAGGTCAACTAATGGAAACACCGCACACTTACTGTATCGCGCGCGATTCTCTAAAGAAAAAGATGTTTCTCTCCTCGCCTGAATGGACATGGTTGCCATTAACGTATGCTAGAATCTGCCAAGCTTGAGCAACTTTATCGCCACGTTGCGTATGTAACTACTTTCTCGCCAAAAGAGTTTTCCTCGTCTGATATAGTCGCTTCATCGTGTTCTATGTGATATGGTACCCTAAGATTTCACTACTAAGGAGCACCCTCTACAATTTATTTTAGAAAATGTTTAAAATCAATCTTAATTAAATAATAGTCTTCTTATAAATTAAAAAAAAAGAATAAAATCTTATAAATTGAAAATCACTATAAAAGTAAACTGAAGCAATGAATATGCAAATTGACAACTATATTTACAACTTATTTCATTTTCATCTATATTTACAATTCCTTAAGTCGTACAACGAGAATTTCAGTTTGCACTAAACAATAATATTGCACAATAAAGCCTAATTTGTACAAATACACCATTAACACATAAACAATCTTGTTTACCATAATTGGCAAACTCAAGGCAATGCGAAGCCGCCCACGCTAAGAAATATTGTTCTAGAACAACCTACGACTTTAATTAGAACTGAGTACTGTGTAACTATACCACGGCAAGCTATGCATGTTACTGTTGAGCTGTCAATAAAAAATATACAAATATTTATTTAAATCTGTGTACATTTATTTTGTTACCTTATCCTAGTGCTACTAAAGGTATTAGGCGATCGTAATACAATAGTCTTTTTTTTCTTGTAGTATAAGATGTAGCTTAAAAGCGTCGATTAAAAAAAAGACGTTCATTAATGAAAAAGAAAGTTAGAAGAAAAGTGTTTTATGATACCATTGTGCTATGTTTATTGATATTTTCAAAGTCAAGTAGCTATCAATTTCGATTCCGATTTGATTTGGTTCTGATAAAATTTTGCTTCTAAAAACAGTTGTAAATATATCTAGTATTTTAGCGAAGAGAACTACATAAATATGTATGAATGTAACAAGTCATCATTTACTCATTCTTTTAATTTATAAACAACAGAATAATTTATAACTCTTCAGATTTTTCAAAAAATCGATGACTCCTTCGAAATCGTAATAAATTTAAACAACTTAAAATGAGGAGGTTCTATGTTTGACTATATGTATCATTTTTTTCTCCGCAAATTGTAGACCGATATTTTATTGATTATACTCCTGTCATGATCCGATTTTAAAAAAATCAAATTAAACTGTACGTTTTTAAGAAAGTATTGCGTAAAGGAATTGGTAGGGTATTTAAGACAATTATTCAGTTTCGGTTATTTATTTGAAGTCAATTGACAATAGTAATGTATTCATAAAGGCGATATAAACTTACACAACTAGTGCTTCTTATAAGCCAAATTCGCTTGTTTACAACATCTCAAAATAATTGTAGGCGCTGTCAATGACACTGGGTTACCACAAATTTAACCTGTTAGTATCGTTTTTTAATAATAGTAATTTACTGACTCAAAAAATTGGTAGACATTAATAAAGAAAACAAGTATTTTTCACAGTACGTTATTAAGTTATGATACAATCGCTGTGTGCTGTGTGTGACAGGTTCTCATTAGGTACATACATTCATACACTCACATTTATATTCTGGAACGGGTAGACAGAGGCGTATGAAAGGCCCGCGTTTTGACAATCATAATCTAGTCACAACGGGTAAGTAGTGTATTGTCGTCAACCGGGGACATTGGGAACTAAAAGGGAAAATGGGGGACTATAATGAAAGGAAAGAGGAGAATAGAACAGAAGGAACATTATATAAATAAATTCAAGAGTTAACATTGGTGCAAATTAAATTAAATTGATCCGTTTTTGGCAGAAAGGGTATATTATTAATTGATGATTGATATTGATTGTATTAATTGATTTTTATTTTTATTAGCACAATGAAACGGCAATTTAATTATAAACGAAACAGTCAATCATGGGATTTACCTGCTAAAAGAAGTTAACATGAAGCCCAAGCAGTGCAATACAACATGCAATAAAAATATGACTTACCTAGTGATAGAACTCTTCGAATCTTCGGGCAGACCCACAAATATAAGAGTAGAGGACATCGGGACACTTCACAAAACACTAAAAATTTACTTTAAATTTGGAGTTAAACTAAAAAAAGATATAAAAATAAAGTTTGCTTGGCCTTATCAATACACCATTTTGAGATTTATGACGTATGTCAAAACAATTAAGAAGTAATTAAAATAACAAGCCAGTTGTGTTGAGTTGGCAAAGTGCACTGTGGTTTTGCTGTTATATTTCATGACAAAATATAAAATGCGTACGTGGGTGAGATGTGGAGGTGTAAATCGGCCTCGCTCCTGCATGATATTAACAACAATAACTCCATATTTCCTTTCACAAATGAATGATCTCAGACTGTTAATCATTGAAATTATTCTCAAAGGCTTCTCAGCTGAATATGTTTCGACAGAGGGTTGGCATAACAGATTGCTGCTTCACTGTTACTGACTAGAAGTACCTCAAAACTAATAATAACAATATTTTCAGACATCTCACGCAAGGCTGTCTGATCCCAAACTAAGCAGAGCTTGTACTTTGGTTATTAGACTGCTGATATACACACTTATATATTTCTAAATACATACATTTTATAGATAAATTATACCCAGACACATAACAAGTACTCGAGTTCATCACAGAATTATTTGTCCTGGGTGGGAATGAACCCACGACCTCTGGCTTAGCAGTCAGGATCAGTAACCACTAGATCAACCGGCCAGTAAACAGCACTAGTACCGTGTTACTAATTTGTTCAAACCTCTATAGAGTCCGAACCTGTATGAACTCTGAATGGTACTTGAAGGGTTTCCTAATATAAAAATTTACTTGATTCCCCTATTATATGTCTATGCACAAATAGGATTACACGTACGTTGTAAAAACTGTATACCTATTACTAACGGTATAAGTCTGCTGACAAACAGGCGGACAGCGAAGACTCGGTAATGGGGTTCTCTTGGCACTATTAAGGTACTAGGTTACTAGTTATTAAAAAATTGCTAAACAAAATATACAACGCTTAATTATTTCTTAGTTATTGATTAATCGCTTTGTAAAAATTTTTGACGTTTCTTGTGTTAGCTCTATCATGTTATCTATTATAATCACATGGCAACGACGATATTATTTTTGTCTTAAAATATAAATGCAAGAAACATTTAATAAGACACCGAGACGCAATAGACAAAACTACTCTGATAATGATTTATTCAAAGGTGGCAGAAGTGCACGTAGGAAAAAATTTTGAACAACAAAAAATTTTGAGAAACAAAATGGTCAGCTACCTTCGTTTATACGACCTTCCATATTTTTTAAATATTCGAAATTCTCTCGAGTTTTTTTTTATACTATAGGGGGATAGACGGACAGACGGGTCACCTGATGGTAAGTGACAACCGCCGTCCATGGACACCCGCTTCTCAAGAGTCGCAAGTGCGCTGCCCGCCTTTGAGGGTGATGAGGGATGGGGGATGCAGGGAGCGGAGAGAAGAGAGGGGGATGAGGAGAAAGGAGATGAGGGGAGAGGAGGAGTTGGGCCTCCGGAAACCTCACTCATTTCGAGGAAATGCAACGCGCGTAATAGATTAATTTAAAAACATAAGTTTATTTATACAATAATTAATTTATTCTGTCACTCAAATCATACTCATAATAAAAACAAAAGAAATATATGAAAGGTAAATATTTATTCTAGAAAAAAAATAGAAACAATTTATAATATTACTGTTTTTAATACCTAACAAACAATTCAATTATATACTAATTTTAATCATTTAAATTATTAACTTCATAAGTACATTGAAACTACAAAATTATTTACACAACATATAATAGTATATACTTATCTTCAATTTGCAATAAGACCCGAAGGATAAGACCCGAATAAAGCCAACGAGTCATCAATCGGCCGCGAAAGCCTCAACCAATTTGTCATACCTACACTCTTAAAAATTTTTGAAAAATTACAATTGTTTTACAAAACAAATATCAGCAAAATTCCAAATCAACGTATACTAATACAAAACAACAAAATTTGAGTAAAATTACAAGACATTGAAGGAACTTACTATAATGAGTTGTAATTTTGGAACCTTTATGCAATAACCCGACACGTATTGTAATTTTTCCTAACTGTTGGTTCCTAACCTAATGAAAGGTTGTAAATTTACCAAAATTGTTTGTAATCCGATTTACAATACTTTTTTCGTGATATTACGAAAAAATGTTGAAACTTAAATTACTATGAGGTCATTAAGAATTTACAAATAATTTTATTATTTTTGTAACACAGTTGAAAATTACAATACGTATTATAATTCTATCGAAAGTTTTTATTTTTCTAACACGTATTGTAATTTTTTAAAACTGTTGATTAATACTGAACAAAATGATTTGAAATTTAGAACAACTCTTTGTATAAACCTAGTAGCCACCTGAATTAAAAAATGACCGTTTTTTTATTATTAACTATTATTTAATAGGAAAAAATCGAAATTTTGTTTTTAATTGATAACAATTACAATTTTTTTTTAAGCTTAGCTAAATTTTTCCATAGTGATTCTAAGTAAAAGCTATAATTAAAAAAAAACTTCAAAATGATTAATTTTTCCAGAGATGGGGCTATTTGTTTATAAGCGTGCGCGCAAAACTACGGAAATTTTTATTAAAAAATCAATATCTCGTAAGCTATTGGTTGTAGAGCAATGCGGTTTTTTCATTTTGTTCATTATTTATTTACCTAAATTTCATACGGAACATGTCTCGACTCATTTTCAATAGTTTACGAGATATTTTAATGTAAAGCTACCTGCAAAATGTGTTTAATATAAATTAATTGTGTAGTAAATTTACAACACATCATTTTGAAATTACAAACCATTTTCAACAGAATTTGTTTAGAGCAATTACATTATTTGTATTGTAATTTTGCTAAACGAATTTCCGATAGTCGTTTGGTAAATTTCAACAAATGTTTTGTAATTATTCGAAATTGAGTTGAAATAACTTGTATTGTAAATTTACAAAACGGAATTATATTATTACTTTATAGTTGTGCGTAAAAACTTTTTTTGTAAAATTACTACAGAAATTTTTAACAGTGTATACTAATTCACAAAGATGTCCCTAGTACATATACAAGGGACATCTTTGTAAATATCAATAATATTTAAGAAACTGGTGATATGGTGTCAATATATTTATGCTCCGTATTCTCCGGACAGGCAAAAATGGCGAACGATGAACTTGCGGCGGTCTTTTTGATAAAACATCTCAAAGCATCACCATTAGAAAACCTGATTTTAAATTAAAAAATCCGTATCTTAATCGGTTCCCCCGTTTAAAAGCTATGATGGCACAGACAGACACACAGACAGACAGACAAACACACACACATAGTGGTCAAACTTATAACACCCTTCTTTTTGCGTGGGGGTTAATATATTAAACAGGTTCAAGTAAAGTTAGCATATGGCATAATAACAAAATATGTTTGGTAATAGTGACGCAATAACAAATAAAGTATTATAAAAAAAAAACACTTAAAAAAATCCTCCTCAGCTCACTCACTCTGCCAGACGGACTATCGAATATTAGTCTATTGAAGGTGAGGAGTTACTGAGTCATCTTCCTAACGGTCCTGGCACCTTGTGACTATTATTTATTGAACGCTAAAAATGCCGTGGCTGCATTTGAAAAAGGCTGTTATACTGAACAGACGAACAAACGGATCACCTCGTGGTAAGTGACAACCGCCGTCCATGCATACATGCATAAATTGCAGGTGAGGTGCAGAGTCGTTAGTGCGCTGCCTGCCTTTGAGGGCTGTGAGGGGAAAGAGAAGGAAGGAGAGGAGATTGGCAAGAAGAGAGTTGGGCCTCCGGAAACTGAACAGAAATGCGACGCTTAACAGCCAGTTTTCAGTGAGGGCGTGGTATCGCACCGGCCCATAAGTACCTAACCATGGCTTTACCTTGATAAAAACTTGTTTGTAGTTTAATGTTTGCTACTTGTCATGCCTGTTAAGCCGCCTTTAAGTGTATAATCTATGATACCTACTTATACCTACATAGAAACAAACGGAGCAATGCGAACTCCACCTCTGACCTCCTAGAAAATACCCTTCACCCTTGTTTTGTTTATGTAGCATTGCAAAATATAAATATGTATAAAACAATGAAAATGAGGAACATCATAACTACATACAATTCATTTTATAAACCAAGTATAATATGTGATGCAAGTCATAGGAAAACTTAAAATATCAATATTAAGTCTTATTTACATTATTTTGCTTTTTTTTCATGAGAGCCTAATTGTATCAGGGTAGATACAATAATCTACTACTACTTTTTGTGGTAAATCATATATTCATTCATCGGAAAGTTAAGAAAAATGTTATGCAGTTTCTAATTAAAATATAAATATACTCTTCATTCTTCATTTAGAAAGTAGCGCAAATGATCGATACCCAATATGTTAAAAAAAATAAGCAACAAAAACAGAACACAGTTTCTAAACGTAAAATGATGCTTGACGGGACGGCTGTTGAATGAAGCGGACTTATTATTCGTTTTCAAAGTATTTTTTTCATTTTTCTTGTTTTATCACTATGAACACTATGTTTAATCTTTAACCATGTTGAACCAAACGTCTACTGAAGCGTTGCTATCAGCGACATACGTTGAAAATTATTTAGATTGTGTTGAAAATCTTCCGAATGACCTGCAAAGACATTTATCGCGTATGCGAGAGCTTGATGTTACATACAGAGGTAATTTTCAAATTTCGGCATGTTTAAAACATTGTAATTGTTACAGCTACATATCCGCAGTCATATCATTTACCAATAACTCGTATAAACGCTTGTAATTATATTGTTGACGTTCGCCTTTCAACTTCATTACGTATGCATACCTATCTATAGATCACAAGTTGCTAGTACAAGAGTACCAAAATAACACAAAATCCACTACTTGTGTGATACTTCCCATGATGGCTATAAAAGGAACCAGTTCTGATGCTCTATGCTCAGCAGTTTTAATCTCATGTTAATGTATTTGTGACTTATCATAGAAATAACCTCTTAATTAAGCTTATAATATGTTTAACTTGTTTACTTTTGTGATCAATAGAATGCCTTCGTGAGGCGGAAAAGCACCTAGCAGTTTGTATAGGGCCCAATACTGAAGAACGTCGCCGAAGTCGAGCTGCTGTACGGCTTCAGACAGTTCTAGTGGCTGCTCAGGAGATAGGAGATGAAAAACTACAAGTTGTACAGATTCTGCAAGATCTCATTGATAACAAGCAGCGGTCACTTGATGCGGACCACAAAAAGTTGTGTGAGTAAAAACTTGATGTCCTTACTTCTTGCTACTACTTCAAACAAAGAAACTGTTGAGTGCCTATATTGGTTTAAGAACCTTTCAGTGATCTTTACGTTACTCCAAATGTATAATTATAGAAATGTTTAGAACGTAAATATTATCTTAGTATAAGTGGGTTTTGATTTATTAACTATTAACACCTAAAAATTTCAATTCAAATAACTTTGCTTTTTCTGTGTAAAATATTTATACTTTCAATTATGAAATATGAAGAAGCAAACAAAAACAAAATATCTATAGTGCTCATTATGAAACTTCACAGTATCTTGCCTTGAAGTAAATACAAATGGTACAACTAAGGAAGAGCAACTGCCTGTCCTGGAGCCTCCCCGCAGTGCAGATAAGGAGCCACCACCACCACCACCTGTAACACCACAGCATGCACCACCTCCTCCACCTCCAGAACGTACCACAGAGAAGGAGAAAGAGAAAGTTGAAAGAGATAAGACTGGAGGTAAGTTGAACATACTATTTATAATGGTGTTAATGTAGAATTTGTTACTACTCTCCAGGCCATTGCTACACTTTACCTTCATTAAATTTGAATTATGTCTGCTATGTGGTGTGAGTGTAAACTATAACATTCTTCAATTAACTATCATGTAAAAAGACTTATTGGACTCTTATTTAATAGCAACATCATTTTTAAACTCTCTAGGTTTATTATTTTACTAAAAGTTAAAGAATTATATGCAGCAGTAATAGCAGGCAAATAACAAAAATCGCTTAGTACTGAAGTTCAAATTTAAATAATATCATGTTGCAAGGCCCCAGCTACAGAAATTATCTGTTTATCGCTACAATCTCCATATCATGTGGTGTCTGTATCATCCAATCAGTGGCTTAGTAAATTACAGGTCAGCATTTGTTTTCCTAAATTTAAGTCTTTCATTGTTTTTAAACTTCTGTGACCTCTACACATATTAGATGTGTAACCATAGAAAAGGAGAAAAACTTGCTTAATTGTGATAATATATTTTATCAGACAATACCTGTTTCAATTACCAAATTTGCAATTCATTTTGTTTTCGAAAGTTCCTTTCAATTCATTATCCTAATTTTTTATCTTAAAAAGGAATACTGGCAAAGGAACAGTTAAACAGGAAAATCAGTCATAATAAGGTCTTATCCACCTCCGCCAGCTTTATTAAACCCTTTCCAACCCCAGTTCACAATACTTCAAGGGGACTTGATTATTTTCTTTTAGGTGAAAGATGGTCAAAACGCGCTAGGCGATCACGAACGACAGCAGGCGCTGCTACAGATGGTGCGGACTCAAGCGAACGGGACAGTGAACGACACGCGCATAATACTACCCACAAGAAAGGTATAAAATTCCTCATTCACTACTCACTTTACTGAATGTAGCAAACTGGCTTTTTGTAATTTTTTTAAAAGTACTCTGTAATAGTTGAAGCCTATGGCTATGGTGACATGGAATATCTCTTTTATACTTAATTGTGTTTGATAACTAAGAAAAAAGTATGCATATAACGATTGTAATTATTTTATTTATTTATTTTTAACTGATTGCACAATTTGTTTTAAAGCAGACTTAATGTCCAAAGCAATCTCTACTAGTCAAACTTAGTGTGACGTAAAAATATTAATTTAAATAATTATGTGATTCTAATTAACAAGTATTATTTCTCAGGTATAGGCAAAAAGAAAAAACGCAAAGCAAGGCAAGCGACGCAACGTTCAGAGACACCACCGGAGGAAACAGATCCGATAGACCCCGATGAACCGCGCTACTGCCTCTGCGACCAAATATCCTTTGGAGAAATGATTCTCTGTGACAACGACCTTTGCCCCATCGAGTGGTTCCATTTCTCTTGTGTCTCACTCACAACCAAGCCTAAAGGCAAATGGTTTTGTCCTAAATGTCGCGGCGACAGGCCAAACGTGATGAAACCGAAAGGACAATTCTTAAAAGAACTCGAACGGTATAACAGGGAGAAAGAAGAGAAAGCATAGTGTTTACTGAAACAGTAGGTGTAAGGTTCATGTGGATTTGAAATTAGTGAATACATCTGCAATAGACAATGGTGCTTGTGGGAGATATTATTATGTGATAAAGTATTTATGATCTAGTATGATACAATTACTTTAAAAGTACTTATGATTATGAACTTTAATAAACTGAACTTAGAACGCATACACACATTTTGCGCATTTAACTGAACAAATAAGTAATAATTGATTTTATCATAATAAGAGATAAATATTTTTAAATAACTAAATAAAAGTATAGGAAAGAACCTTGATCGTATTTACGTACTATGTATGTATACGTAACAAGTCAATGTAGATTATATTTTTATATAGTGTAGTATAAGAGTTACAATACATCCCCAACCACTGACAAAACAATTGTTTCCCTTTTCAGCCAGCTTGTATTATATAGATGTAGTATATATAGATGGCTACTTGTTTCAGTCACCAAACACTTCATTTTGTTATCAGGAATCTGATTATTTGTTCTGCTTTATATTACGAGGAGAATATTTTAATTTTACACTTCAATATTACATAATTCTTCTTTTGCGTCCAGCCTCGCTGATAATCTTTATATGTAGATAATGATAATATATAAGCAGATAAGATTAACTTTTAACTCTGTTCAGATGCTTCATTAGAAAATGTTTTTAAATAATATCTTTTCTCTTATTTTCTAACTAGAGTAAAAGCAATTACCATGCATGTTTGCAGTTAAATGAGCAATTAAATATAAATGCGTCTAGTAATGAAACCGTTAAACCCATTTTTGATATCAAGCGTATTCACTCGTTTCTAGTCCATATAAGGGCAAAAACTTGCCTCGAACACTTTCAAGTATTGAAATGTGATTTAAATTTTATGAAAATTCAGTTGTCCTATTTTGACGTGTGGTTGTACAAATGGTTGCAGCAAGTGTTTGATGATTAATTGAAACTCTGAAAAGACAGGATAAAACTCATCATTAAATCTGTGTTGTTAATTGACTATCCGCGATTCGACAAATTGTTGTAAATATATTTTAGTAGTTTGGTGGTCAAACACGGAAACTCGAAGTACAGTACGGCATAACTTAAGTTACGGATACGGCATCTATTGTGAAGAAAAAAGAAAGTATTCTTTATGATATGTTGCTGTGAACAGAATTCATTTCATACATTGGAATAAGTTAAATTGAATATAAGAATTAATAAAAAAAATGTGTTTTATTGTTCTACTAATCACTAGATGTGTCTAAACATTCTTGAAGCAACTTTTGCCACAGTACTATCAAAATGTTCGCATCGGCATCGAGTCTTCGATAAGATACCTAGGTCTCACACTCGATAGTCGGTGGGATTTCGGTTATCACTTCCGGAATCTGGCCCCTAAGCTCATGAGAACGGCGGCTGCAATCTCTAGGTTGCTGCCCACCTTAGAGGGCCCGACGCCTCCTGTAGGAGACTCTATATTGGAATCGTGCGGTCTATGGCCTTATACGGCGGCGACCTCAGCGGGCGATGGCCGTTAGAGTCATAAGAGGATAGCACGATAGCCCTGGAAGCAGCGAGTCTCCTAGCCGGTTCCGCACCCTGGGACCTGGACGCCAAAGAGTGAGTGGAAGGAACGGCTTGAGCGACCAAGCGCAGTGGCGATAAGACCCATTCTGGAGGATTGGCTGGAGAGGCAACATGGCAGCCTCTCCTACCGGCTGACACAGGTGCTCACCGGTCACGGCTGTTTTGGTAAGTACCTGTGTCGCATAGGCCGGGAGCCAACGTCTGCGTGCCGCCACTGCGGAGGCTGTCACGAAGATACTGCACTACTGCACGCAACAGCAACAGGACCTTGTAATGACTATTGGTGTGGGAAGCCTCTCGCTGGAGTTCCATGGTTCTGTCCATAGTCTAAAGTGAGAGTGCATGGGATTTCTCGTTTTGCGAGGAGGTGAAAGGGAGAGGACAAGTACTCTCCCATCCCGCAGAAGACGCACCAGGCTTCGGAGAACAAACACTGATCTCCGATCTCCATAAGCGCTGGCCTGGGGGTATCGGGCTGGGCTGACCGTTACCTCAGCAGATGCAGGCCTGAGACGGTGGCATGACGTACGTGTTCCACGCGCGCCTATTTGATGTGGGAAGCGTAAGGCCCCCATATTCCAAAGTGTGGTCGTCTGCTGGCTTGCAGGTGGCCAAGATCTGCTGGGGTTCCCGGATGTTTCCTTCTGAGGGTATCCCGGGTCACTAGCAATAGATGCTATCATGACAGAACACCGTGTGGTTTTAGACGGTTCGAGTCCGACATACCAGCTCACCGTCAGCTCTGGTGAGGTGATGACCCGTGGGGGTTTCCACACGAAAAAAAAAATCAAAATGACAAGAAATTAAACAGACCGTGTCTAAACTGTATAGGTATGATTCTATGGTTGCTATAACTCTTCGTGGGTAACATACTTCAATCTTGTTGTTCAAAAAATACCTAATCTATAGAATTGCCAAAATAAAAAAATTGGTACAAAGCTATTTTATATAACTAGCTCTTGCCCGAGCGGCTAAGATACATTATCAAAACTTACCCATTTCGAATAATACTAACATTATAACGTCTTAAAGTATGTACTGATAGCTATACATTATTTTATCGTTGCACCTATGAAATTATTTTTATCCACCGACGCCAAAAAAAAGTTGTTATAAGTTTTACGTGTCGGTCTGTGGCACTGTAACTCCCAAACGGCTGCGTTTTTAATAATTTTTTTGTTTGAAAACTGACGTGATCGAGGGTTCATCCATTTGAAAGATAATTAGCCTTTTCTAATCGTTGAAGAGGTTTTGAAATACTGACATTATTAAATAGTGCTGCATGAATACTTATTTTTACTAGGTTTTGTATAGGGTAATTTCTGCAAATCCATACATGTTTAGAACTAGAAATGAGATACATAAGAAAGAGCAATTCAGTATACAATATTTCCTTTATTTCATATATGAATTATACACAAATCGTCTAATTACAAATAGTAACCATGCAAGAAATCGTACTATATTTTAAATACAAGTCTCATATACAACTTCTAAATACGTCATCCGTACATTTATTACTATATAATGTTAATAATTTGTCATAAATGCCGTTATATTTAAAATGCTTCTAAAATCAAGGTTAATATTGGTTTATAAAATATTGCAATGGCTTAAACTTTCGACTAGATTTATTATTATATTTAAGTACCTCTATATTGCGAATTAATCGTGTACATACTTTTAAATATAAACATTAACCGTAATAGGCCATAAAGATTCTAATATATGAAGTACCAATCTTATAAATACTACATAATCATTAAGTTCTAAATAAAATGAGTTGAACGGTGACTTGGCGCCACGACAGTGATTAGACGAAAACAGAAAAACATCATGAAATTTATTTTAATGTACCATTTTAAACACAATTAGTGACCTTAATTTTGTTATCTTCTAGCTGAAAAGCAATATTTTTTTTCTGACATAGGTATTGCTTATTTTTATCGTTTTTTTATTAGAGTCAAATTCATTCAAGATCCTGTCTTGGTCTATCGCTGTCACCGCGCAAATTGCCACCTTAATGGTAATTTAACCGTCATATACGCCAGCTCGCATTCATCCACACACAGCGCCGATATAATACTTAAAACTCGGTCCAAACCTTACACTATTACCCATGATGGCGCATCTACTATGTTAAAACAATCCCAAACAAAAATTGTCTATGCCTTAGAAAATATGAATTTTAAAAAATTGAAATAAAATACAATCTAATTGCAAATTGGGTTTCTTACCAGTTTTTATATTGCAATTGTCATTATTTATCATGTAAAGCAATTTCACTATACTAAATTGCAGTTTGTTACAAAAAAAACACACAAAACACATATTCACACGCAATCGAATATTGAAAATGTTTGTTACATTTGTACCAACAAATTTTATTCAACAAAACTTGTAAACTTACGGCAAGACACAATAATACTTTCTGTGTTACATTATAATATCACTTCACGATATTTTTAAGTACACATTAATTTTAAATTCCAATAGACACTTATAAAACAATTTGTGACAAAAATAATAATTATAAATATGACACTAATTTGAACACAAAACTACCATAACATCTACGGAGTACACAAATAATATGTGCACGTTATATAGCAGTACTGAGTTGTTAAATTATTGAATCAAATTCTGAAGAAAAAAGTTCGTCTGTAAGAAATAAATTTGGTACGTAGGTTAAAGTAACTGAGTTTCTGACATGTTTGTCAATTTCAACTACAAACTTGAACAATATTGTACATACTTTAAAGATAAAAAATATAATACAGTCTGTACAGTAATGTATATTTAGCTCATCAACATGATTAAACAGGGTGTCACTGAAAAAAGTTACAAAAAAGCTTAAAGCATACTATATTTGTAGCTGAACATGACATTGACGCAAGGCAAAAAAAAAAGAATGCCTTCACATGCTGTCTACAGAAGATAGATAGATAGTTGATATATCTATTTGATTCAAAAACCTAACAATAGACAATTATATCTAATTTGATCTAAACATTTTTTTTGCTACTTAAATTAGGCCTTCGTAAAATTAGGGGGAACTTGAAATGGCCGATCATATAGTAATGCCTGTTATAAACTTCACACCCAGACCCCGTGGGGATTTTTGTTGGTGGGAGCCGCGTTTTCTAACTGTCTCGGAGACCCGATGATCCGGCGGGCACTCCCGGCTTTGCATAAACCTATACACAACAAAAATACTATTAAGTATTAAATAAAGGGCAAGGTGTTTTATGCAGTGTTTTATTTTCATAATATAAGCGAAACCGTATTTTAGAGTTCAACTATAGTATAATTCTTTAAACAAATTTCGTTTTGGATAAATGCCTCCTATACGCTAAAGTCCAATCCTACTCTACTGAGAACGTCACGGCACATATAAGTAGATGAATAAGACAGAAGAAGAATACATGACATACCATCCAAAGGATGTCGTAACTCATCCACACTTCCAGTAAGACTTTGTAAATTAGCTTCCTTCATCTCTTGAACCAATCTTTCGACTTGACGCTTCTTCTCCATTATGGCGTTTTCTAACACACCCACCTATGTACAAAATATATATTTTTTTTAACTAAAGTAATTACATTTGATATTGTACTTTTTCATTATACTTATAATAATTAAAAAGGATTACAAACCTCTCTTTTCAAATTCTCAGCGGTGAGATTGTTAATTTCAGTCGCATGTTTCGCTTGCTGTATTTGTGTTTGTAAATTTTCCACCTCGGCAAGCATTGATCGTTCCAGCGCTTGTCTGTAATATAAATGTTTCGTACAAATGAATAAACAACTCATTGATAAGGGTGGTTAGCCCTACTGTGATCTATGGGATCCCCAGTTGTGTATATAGTACTTTTATCATGATACTTCTTTTTTTCGTGTGGAAATACCCCCGGGTCATGAACTTCATTTTCATTGTAGTACCTTATTTAATAAATTAATGTAGAAACAAAGCTTTTAATTTAAAAACATGTTTAAGCATTCAAACAAATGTGACAAGGTCTCAAAACTCACACTCAAACATTATATGACGACTAAATAACAATCCCATGCATATTCTCACACTACTTACCTACATACTTTAAGTGTTTTAATTACACACTTAATTATATACATACCGGAATTTATACAGGGCGATTGAAAGATTAATACAGCTCAAAGCACAATTTTCGAAAAATAAATTATTGGAATATACTTAGAACATATATATATATATATAAATGCAGACGCGTCATAAATACCCATTTTCTGCAAACCATAATTAAGTCCCACTTATGCAATAGAGACCAAGCCCCTATACATATACTGTTTAATGGAACAGTCTGATCTCATAGTCGCCTTTTTATGACACCAACGGGAAAAGATAGGGTGGCCCTATTCTACGCCACCGAGAAACCAAACAAACAAACGCTTTAATATACTTAGAACAGTGTTGCCCATTAAACTTTTAGTTATTACATAAAGATACAACTGGTTTTTGGTAACAGTTTTACATAATCAAACTGATGAAACCATTGATGCAAACAAATTAGTAACGTCATACTTTTTAAATAAGTATGAGTCATACAATGGGTCATGCAAATTATAATTGCATATTATATAAAATTACCTAGCGATTTTATGTTTCTGAAGCCATTGCAGATTCAAAAATCTTTATAGACACTTACATTTATTATTCATATTATGCTGATAAAATTAAAATCAATCAAAATATTAAGCCATGCAGGGTAATTATTTAATCATTGCTTATAAAACAGTTTAATCCAGAATTAAATTGTCTTCACTTAGTTTTATATACAAATAATAATAATAATGAAAGGCTTTCATTATTACATGTTTTTTCAGGAGTTGGAGAAGGTAGGATGACAGAGAAACGGTTCACTTGATGGTAAGTGACAACCGCCGGGCATGGACACCTGCAAATAAAGGGTGCAAGAGCGCTACGCGCCTTTGTGGGCTATGGCGAGTGGGGAGATGCGGGGGAAGAAGGGAAAGAGGAGAGGGGAAGTTGGGCCTCCGGAAACATCATTACTTTCGGCAAAATGCAACTTCAAAGTTCGAGTCACGATACCACGATAAAAATAATACGACGGTAAAAGTAACACACACAAGTACAGCACACAAAAATCAATTAGACAACAACTGCAAACTTGATTCTTTTTGGGTTTATTTTTGTTAGGCACTCATGGGCCATCCCAATCCAAGACTCACTAGGATAGTAGCTTAATGAACCAGTATACCAGAGAGTCTCAAACTGAAATACCTACATGTATGTTTCGTAAGTCCCCCACGATATAAGAATTTCAATAAAAATGAATCGCCAAAATATATGTACGCGCATAACTTCAGAATAACTGCAAATACGATAATTTCTTTCGATCTTTGTTGTGTTTGTTACTGTCAGGATAAGGTTTGTTTAAAAGTAATTTTAAAAAATCGTAAGGTAAGTAAGTGAGTGAGACAGAAAACACTGGTGGAGATTTTGAATCTATCAATATTGTGAAAAAACATTGACATATCTAGCTACGGCCAGCTAGTAAGTAACAAAGATAGATAATGCATACCTATTTTCCTGCTGGCGACTGTTAATAAGTCTCTGCTCATTGTGAATTTCTTCCATAAGCTTTCTTATTTTATTTTTGCATTGTAACAACTCTGTCTCACAGTTAGCTAGCTTTGACCGCACCAGTACAATCTCTGATTTTAATGTCTTCTCATTCTGTTTTACTATTTCACTTTCCTCTTCAACATAGTTCAAGGATTGCACCTGAAAGACGGATTTTATTATTAAGATGGATTAATTATTTAGGCTGGTTCAGGATTAAAGTCATAAAAGATTTGCATAGATAATAATTAGTGAATTAAATATTATGATCAGTTCTATATATATAAAAATCTCGTGTCACGGTGTTTGTGGTCGTAATCGTCCGAAACGGCTACACCAATTTATATGAATTGTTTTATATATAAAATGGTAGGTATGAGAATAGGTCGTTAAGTATATTATAGGTAATTAGGCTGACCTTTATTCAGATTTCTTTTTTTATGGCAGCACAACGTTTACCGGGTCAGCTAGTAATATATATACATATATATATCCATGCTATCAAAAGGACAATTATTCTGATGTGTTACCTGTTCCGTACTTAGACGCAGTTGATTATCAGCAGAACTAATTTGTTGTTGTAATAGTTCTACCTGTCGCTCCTGTTCACGGCCCTTATTCTCCCAGTAGCCGATTTCAGCATCATACTGAAATATCAATCAAACTTTTTATAATAATACATTTATATTGCATATTGCATAGATTGGTAAATCATTAACTTCTTTTGATTGTTGTGGGCAGGATTTGAAAAAGCTCTTTATTAAACAATAGTTATAGCACAACACTAGTACTTTTTTTAGGATGCACATGTATGTACACAGTACATTACCCGACATTTCCGATTCAGTAGTTAAGATGGGAATGCGTACAAACAAGGAACAAACTTATTTTCGAACTTATAATTAGACAAGCTTTGTCCGCTACTTCTTATTTAGAATCAAGTATCTATATCTTTATTTATGCGTAGACGCGGAAGCCTATATTTAAGTAAGACTCTATACATCTGTGAAAACTGCACTCAATTCCAGTAAGTATTTTTTAAATACTACCTTTTTTTTGTTAGTACGTGTGAAAACCCACACGGGCCCACCAAGTGGGACGGTGTATCGGAATTGAACCGACTAGAACCATACGTTGCCATATTGCGCCCGATATAGGAGGACTCCGGGAACAACTTAAGTAAGACATCCGGACCAATCTTAGCGCTTGCCCGCAAAAGACGCGCACCACCTTCGGGTAAACCTCAGTTAGGCGGTGTCCAGGCACACGCAGACAACGCCTCCTCGTGGCTGGCCACTATAACGTGAAACCGTTAGCGGCATAAGGCGTCAGTGTGGAGGTTTTCCTCCAATTAAATACTACCTGGGTTAATTTATAACCGTCCAAATGGTTGAGCCTTATGAGAGAAAATCGGGCAAACAAACTCATGGCCATTCTTTTAAATCAGTTTTATTACTATTATGTTGCTAAAAGTAAATAAACTAAAATAAGCTATTAAGATAAGGTAACTGAGAGGCAGGGAAAAAGCAGTAAAAAAGGAAAAAGAAATAAATATAATACGAGAAGTTAGAAATGAGAAACATAGCTAGTTAGCTCACTTGACATTGTATTGATAATTTGCAATTGACTGTGAATCTCTTAACAGTTCACACGCCTCTATCTTCCATGTAATCCACTACTGACTAATTACCTTTAAAGCAGAACATTCGTGTTATTGTGGACTTAAATATATTTAGACTTAACATTTGTATATTATTAAGGATTTCATTATAAAAACGCACACATTGACCTAGAAACGACTTGTTATTTTTTTGGAGCCTGGAGGCAGGTACATCCAATTTATGTTTGTTATGTGTGTCATTAGAGTGTATATCACTTTTTTTTAATAACTTACCTTTAGTGTTATGGAAGTAAATTAAGTTTCCATATACGAGTATACTGACATGCCACCGTCATTATGTTTATTTATTTGAATTTCTGCCTCAACGAATAATGATTATCTAAATTATTAATAGCTCGGATAGCCCTCTTCTGAAGCACAAGAGACAGTGCAGCCCCACAGTGAAATACTATACCACGTTATACTATGAAAATAAGAAAAGTAAACTTATCTGGCTGTTTCAATATCAGTCAGTTTATGACTTTTTCTAGTTATAGATATAATTGCATCTAATTGTTGTGTGTGTTGTGGTGTATATATTTGTTCATTTGTGATATCGACTAATACCAATTTGTCTTTTTTTATGATATAGCGGACAGACGAAAAGACGGATTACCTGATGGTAAGTGACAACCGCCGATCATGGACACCTGCAACTCAAGAGTGCGCTGTCAGCATTTGAGGGTGATGAGGAATGGGGTATTCACAGCCCTTTTTCTGTGAGGCCGGGGTATCGGACCAGTCGGGCCAGACTATTCGTGACTAAGCATGACTCTACCACGATTAAAATATCTTCTTTAAAAGTTATCCTACTGTTTAACGTTTGAAGTAGTATCGTATACATTTAGTTTTCTTTTTATTAAGAAGTAAATTGCTAACGTTTTTTTTTATACTATAGGCGGACAGACGAACAGACGGGTCACCTGATGGTAAGTGACAACCGCCGTGCAAGCACACTTGCAACTCAAGAGTCGCAAGAGTGCTGCCCGCCTTCGAGGGTGATAAGGGATAGGGGGATGCGGGGAGGGTAAAGAAGAGAGTTGGACGAGGAGCTGGGAAAGAGGAGAGGGTGGCATGAGGGGAGGGGACAGAAGAGAGGTGGATGAGGAGCTGGGAAAGAGGGGAGGGGAAAGAAGGGATGAGGAGTTGGGCCTCCGAGAACCTCACTAATTTCGGGGAAATGCAACATTAGCATTACTTCACAACCGGTTTTCTGTGAGGTATTGCACCGGTCGAGCCGGCCCATTCGTGCCTAAGCATGGCTCTACAACTGTTAAAAATTCCAACTTCCGAGTGCACCATTTGCGAAACATCGCAGTTTACATCGTCAAAGTTACCTAGGGCATTGTTTTACAAGTTTTACAAGCTCTACACCGGTATCAGTTGTGGCGCGACCCCTTGTACACACATTATAAGTACATAGTGCATATTAAAATTTAATGAGAAAATCTTACCTTGATAAGATCTACTTGCTGACTGGACAACTTTTCTCTCTGATAGTTGACTAAAGACACGAGTTCTCTATACTGGCTGTTGTAGCTAACCGCCTCAGGTGTCCGGTTGTCTGGTACTTCTTCTGGCAAGTTGACTGGCGACATGTGTGTAGGACGCGTGTTTCGCATGCGGTTGGGGGACTTGCGAACTGCTTGTGAAGGTGGCGGTGGCGATCGGTACGGCGGAGGAGGTTCTCTGGTAAAAAAGACTAAGTTTAAAATAAATTCTTTTCTGTAAACATATCTGTTTTTAAAGTACTGTTAACTGCCAGTAATGGTTACTAGAAATTTATAGATTAAGTGTTACACTCTCGATTCAAACCTCAAGAAATTTACGCATGTACATGTAAGGAACAAATTATACTGAGGACTAGGTAATGATTAAACACATTAACTTTGTATTAAATGGGCCCGAACACACTTCTACAGAAGATAATACGCGGAATAATAAGAGTAACCATCTCTCCCACACATTAATGACGACGATGATATATTTATTTAAATATGAAATATTCAAGAACTAGATGCATCCAGGCCCGCCAAGAGGCTGTACACAATGTAGTGAGGGCGCAATGGGTTAGGAATTTATATATCAAGCCAGGCAAATGCCCAGACAGGCAGAAAAAGGAATAACTTAATTGGGTAGAATATATGAAGAGTAAAAGAATAGGTAATGAAAGATAATTAAAATCTTAAAGGATCTAAATACAACAGTACAAACTCTACCAAAAACCTACTAGATTAATACTATATTATTTCTTACTTCTATATTATTAAAATGTCAAAAACTAATGACTTTGTAACTAACAACACTAATGTTTAATTCTTATTAAAAAGCATGAGTGAGGGAGTATCAAATGTCAGCACAATGACTCACATAAGAAATGTGACATATTCCAACTCATAAAAACTTATACTTCTAAATGTATTATAAATATATAGTTCTGAATGGTGTAAAACTATTCATAATATTATAATACTAACAGTATAAAATGTAATAAAATATACTTAAGAATAGACTCCAAAATGATTTTATTTTTCACTATGACAATTTGTATCTTACTTTAACAACTTATGCTAACTACTAAATAAGTAAATTATATTATGTACCTACTACAACAAAAACTGTCTAGTCTACTGCAAATGTGTGATTAAATCTAATAAAATAAAGCTGTCAAGGCAAAATTTTACCAGTTACCTGTATGGTGGCACATCTTTCAATACAGGGCTGTTAGACTCAGGTGTTTTAGCTTGCTGCACTCCTTTGACTACCCCCACAGGGTTGCCAGGTGATGAGTTGTTCGCATTGTTATTGCTATAAGTTGGTGTTGTGTTCATACGGTTTGGCGAATGCTGCGAGTCTAGTATGTTGGGATTTGCTGTGTTATGTCCCCTAAAAGTAGTATGTACTTAATATTATTTTAGATATTAAGACACATTAGAGCAAACAGGTCCTAGAGTGGAGACTGAGAATCACTATTTGGAAGGTATAATGCCTGCCAGCCTGATTTATCAACAACCCAAAAAGTGAATTAGTAGATACTGGATGGGGAAGACAGAGGTCCATGTGCTATGGTGCATATTGGAAGAAGCTTATGTCCAACAGTGGACTGTAGAATGCTAATTGATTGATTGCTCAATAAGACAGGTATATTTAATGTATAGTTCCAAGGGAAAAGGTGATTTGATGACTGAGGTAAATGAAAAAAAATATATTTTATCTAAGTAGGGCTGAAATATTAGCACACATAAGATAATAGTAACACACCAAAATCACGTCTATGTACATACTAACCCATTTCCTATAGGTGATCTTGAACTGTTTGCTGTCTGAGATTTTTGATTGTTACTAGAATCTGATCGTCTTAATATAAATTGGATGTCATTTGAATATTCACCCCATTTCATTAAAATCTGTGAAATAATTTAAGAAATATAAAATCTTTCTAGTGATTTGTATCAATGACTAGATGATCATATTTTAATAATTACGACTTTAGTATCAGAGAAACACTTTTATCAATACCATAAATTAAATGAATTATGTGCCCAATACTGAGTTTTGGATTACAAATAGATTTTGAAATTTAATTTCTAGATTATAATAAATTACTGATTTAACGAAAAAATCACTAGTGACAAAGTATATCTGCAATTCATACACTTATTTTTAGATTTTGATACCTTGAGAGGATATTCTTGCGGTGCCAGTAATCGTTCATTATTGCGCCAACGTTCTATTAATGTAAATCTTCCCACTTTTCCAGTGGCATGAGCTAATGCGAAAACTACATCCTGTGAGAAAAACATCATGACATCAACCATTGCAAGTAAATATTTAGAGTGCAGTTGGGTTCTAAAATAACACTAACCGTGTCAAATGTCATAATCATTAGAATAGAAAATCTAGAAAACTGACCTGGCAAGTTGTAGTCTCTGTAACCCCACAAACAATCCTTTGTATTCCCTCGACCCAGACCTTTAACTCCATTAAATTTCAAACTGTTCACAATTCTTATGTAAACCACATATTCATCTAAGAAGTCATTTTATTCTCAATTCAGCCCACTCGAGACTTTTTTCTCACACTAAATAAGCTAAAATGCAACACAAACATACCAAAACACAATAAAGAAAATAAAGCTCCAAGTGGGTTATGACAAATCTCCGTTTAGAAACACGTCGCTGACATTAGCATGACAGCTTCTTCTAGTATACGAAAGAGTGTACAAACACTGCGTTGGTCTTTACATCGCACCTTCACAAACTGAATTAACTTAAAATTCACTGTTTTTTTGTCTAATTCGGGAGAACACCTACAATTTGTAGTGGTAGAGCCATGCTTGCTTAAGCACGAATGGGCCGGCTCGACCGGTGCGATACCACGGCCTCACTGAAAACCGGTTGTGAAGTAACGCTTGCGTTGCATTTCCCCGAAATGAGTGAGGTCTCCGGAGGCCCAAAATCCCCCACCCCCCTAATGATAGCGCTGTTAACGAAAAGGATACCCCAGGGGGAAACCAGCGCTAGCGTTGGAGAATCCCCCCCTGGACGTCCACCCTCAGTACGGATTATGCCTGAGCGTGGACGCCCAGGCTGCCCCTCGTACTCTGGGGGGGGGCTCAACTGCGCTCTCAAAATCTGCTCGGGGCAAGAGAAGGCACACCATGGCACCCCCTGTCACGTTTACCGTGGATTTTTGTAACATCAGGGGCTTACATTCGAACCTCGACACTGTCCACCACCACCTTGAGACAGCAAAGCCGGCCTTGCTCTTTTTAACCGAGACGCAGATATCATCTCCAGCGGACACATCCTACCTCTGCTACCCTGGGTACGGACTGGAACACTCCTTTGTTCCTAAGGCTGGTGTATGCGTGTACGTTAGAGATGATATCACTTCTCGCCGCCTCGGCAATCTTGAAGGTAGGGACCTCTCCATCTTATGGCTACGTGTATACTGCGACGACCATCCCCGCATCTACCTATGCCTCTACAGGTCCCATAGCGGTGATGCCGAAACGGACCGACTCATCGACCACGTCCAAATGGCTACAGACTCAGTGCTCCAGCAGGTCCCATCCGCAGAGATCGTGATTCTTGGCGACTTTAACGCCCATCACGCCGAATGGCTTGGTTCACGCAAAACTCATCATGCGGGAAGATCTGTTCACGATTTCGCCTTGGCATATGGCTTGACGCAGCTGGTAGCAACGCCTACGCGAATCCCAGATGCAGAAAGCCACGTGCCTTCACTGTTGGATCTTCTGCTGACCTCACATCTCACATCTTCTCTCACACATCCTGACGGCTACAAAGTATCCGTTGAGGCCCCTCTTGGCTCTTCGGACCATTGCCTGATTAGGAGTATGGTGCCACTCGTTCACTCGCTGCGGCCGCGAGTTACAGGCAGTCGCCGCGTATGGCACTATAGGTCAGCAGACTGGGATGGAATGCGAACATTCTTTGCATCCTACCCATGGAGGCAGGTTTGCTTCTCGCTGGATGATCCCAATGTCGTTGCTGACTCTGTCGCGGATGTTGTGCTTCAGGCTATGGAACTTTTCATTCCATTCTCCCTGATTCCCACAGGTGGCAAGTCCCAGCCTTGGTTTGGTCGAACCTGCAAAGCGGCGTCCCGCCCGCTTTGCAGGTTCGACCAAATGTTACCAAGCATGGGCTAATGCAGCGACAGCACGGGATGTAAAGACCAGCACATTAAAGAAGCTATTTAACTTTGCCTCCAGGTCCCTCAAAAGAGTAATTGCTGGGGCGAAGTCGGCTCACATCGGCAGAATTGGCGAGAGACTAGTTAGTCTCTCGCCAATTCTTCAAACTCCTCCGGAACTCGTGCATTCTGGTCTCTTGCCAAAGCTGTAAAGGGGAACTTTTGTAAGCCATCCCTTCCACCTCTGCGCATAGGAGATAATTCGTTGGCCCACGACGCTAAAGAAAAAGCCGATCTTCTGGGCAAACTCTTTGCGTCCAACTCGACCCTGGACGACGGGGGAAACGCACCGCCGACCATACCGCAGTGCGAGACCCGCATGCCGGAAGTCCGGTTTACACAAAGGGCAGTGCGTAAAGCGCTTCTTTCCCTCGACGTTCATAAGTCGAGTGGGCCCGATAGAATCTCTCCTATCGTGTTGAAGACGTGTGCTCCAGAGTTAGCACCAGTTTTAACGCGCCTTTATCGGCTTTCCTACTCTCTTGGCGTAGTCCCGAACTCATGGAAGACAGCTCTAGTGCACCCAATCCCTAAAAAAGGAGATCGCTCGGATCCGTCCAACTACAGACCCATAGCCATCACCTCCTTGTTCTCCAAGATAATGGAATCCATTGTTAACTGCCAGCTCCTCCGGTACTTAGAAGACCACCAGCTCCTCAATGGTCGACAATACGGCTTCCGTCAGGGTCGTTCAGCTGGTGATCTTCTCTTATACTTGACTCACCGGTGGGCACAGGCGATCGAGACCAAGGGGGAAGCGTTGGCCGTTAGTTTGGATGTGGCGAAGGCCTTCGATCGGGTCTGGCACAAAGCGCTCCTTGCGAAGCTTCCTTCCTATGGGCTTCCCGAGAAACTGTGCAATTGGCTCACCAGTTTTCTTACAGACAGAAGCATCAAGGTCGTTGTTGACGGTGCATGCTCCGACTCGAAGTCTGTTAATTCTGGTGTCCCACAAGGCTGTGTGCTATCACCAACGCTGTTTCTTCTGCATATCAACGACATGCTGCAGATTAGCAGCATCCATTGCTATGGAGACGATAGCACGAGTGATGCCCTTTACACCGGCCGCGCTAACATTTCTCGGGTAAACGTCATCGAAAGCCGATCCAAACTTGTGTCTGAAATCGAAACTTCTTTATCAAAAGTTTCAGATTGGGGTCGACTTAACCTAGTCCAGTTTAACCACACGAAGACACAGGTTGCGCGTTCACCGCTAAAAAGATGCCATTGGTCGTATCACCTCAATTTGAGAGCACTTCCCTAACTGCATGAGCCAGTATCGGAATCCTTGGCGTCGATATATCAAGCGAAGTCCAGTTTCGCGGTCACTTAGAGAGTAAGGCCATATTAGCCTCGAAGAAGCTTGGTGTGCTAAACAGATCGAGACAGTATTTTACTCCGGCCCACCGCCTGCAACTTTATAAGGCGCAGGTTCGGCCGCACATGGAATACTGTTCTCATCTCTATGCAGGTGCACCCCAGTACCAACTTCTGCCTCTTGACCGCATTCAACGGAGAGCGACTCGCATCATCGACTGCCAAGATATTTCTGATCGACTTGACACCTTGGCGTTGCGTAGAGATGTAGCTTCACTCTGCATCCTCTATCGCTTGTATCATGGGGAGTGTTCAGAGGAATTGTTCGGACTTATACCGGCTGCTGGTTTCCGCCATCGTCCTACGCCACAAAATATCCATCCCCATCACCTGGACGATTGGCACTCCACCACTGTGCGCTTCTCGAGAAGCTTTTTGCCTCGCACAACCAGCTTATGGAACAAATTGTCGCCTGCCGTATTTCCGAACCGATACGACATTCAAACCTTCAAGAAGAGAGCGTACCTCTACCTAAAAGGCCGGCAACGCACTTGTGACTCTTGAGTTGCGGGTGTCCATGGGCGGCGGTAGTCACTTACCATCAGGTGACCCGTCTGCTCGTTTGCCCCCTATCGCATAAAAAAAAAAAAAAAAAAAAACCAACCGCTGACTTTATAATAATACATATTTTCAGAGAACTTTTCACACATATTGACAGACAAGCATACATACAATAGCAAATCATAAAAAACGCCGGCGTCGCACCAGTAAAGAAAAAATATTTTAAGAGTGCAAAAAAGACCAGAATTTATATTGATTGATTTCAAATAACTCAATAAATCTATATATTTCACATACTAACAAAATATTTTTTAATATAAAACTGCAACATTTTCAGTAAGCCCGATTAACGTTTTCATCAAAAGTATATGAATACTTATTTTAGTTAAAAGCGTAAAAAGTAGGAACTTTTTAATGAAATATTTCTTTATTATGTATTATCGATCAAATAATACTAATTGTTTACCTCATTCTAATCGTTTATTTAATAAGTTTAGACGTTTATATACGACGATCTGCTCACGCACAGAGAATTACACACTCTTGGCCATCGTCGTGAAGTTGGTTGCTTATTGTTTTTTTACATAATTTACTGCTACGAGTGTGCGAATGCTCTCTTTAAACTAGTCAAACCCTCACAATTCTTTATCAGTCTACAGTGGGCAACTATCACATATCACCACGCTCAGTGATCTGCAGTATATTCCTTTTCTTAGACAGTAAATTAGCTATTGCACTGAACCCACGGTCAACCAAATATGAAGGAGGAAACGCAATTAAATATTTTTGTTCTATTTCCCACAATCTAGAGTGTCAATCTAATCCACACATTTCTTCTTAGTTTTAGACATGAAATGCTCTGTGCATTTAAGTTTTCAATACATTAAAATTTCAAATTTATAAAAAGTTATAATAGTAATGTCTATAATTACTTCTTTACTTTATCAGTCACTCGAGTCATGTTTCGTCAGTGATCCATACACTCACAAGTATGGATCACGAAGCACACAAAAACTATAAGACGTGAGAAAAGCTATCCGTGCATTTTAAAGATGTGATTTCGAGAACGCAACAACTTGTGTGCCTTTGTTTTATAGTATAAAATGATTATTTAGGTACACTGCGTTCCCAACTCGCTCCCTGGACTGTCATGACGCCCCCAATTTCCCTTGCGGTCCCGCTACCACCAACGTTAGCTCAGTGGCGATACCGTCGATGTTGGGAACCTATGAAATGAACACTGTGACAACTCCGTTTTGGTTCGCGTTGCCAAGGTTGAAAATGAGGTGGCTGAGTCTATTTTTCAAGAAAACTATGATCCTTGAACCTTCAAGAGTAGAATTAACAGGTTTCTCTTGGATAGGCGTACACCATCTTCGTCACGTCTTGAGTTGGAATACAAACGTCTATTCCAATAAACAAGAAAATAGAATGAGCTACACATACCTATAATTTTATTTTTTAAATTGACCATAATGTATATTTTTATGAGTTTTTAAGCCATCAATCTAAAAATGACAAAACTTTTAATGCAACTTCCCACAAACTTGAAAATTTGAGTTAATTCAGTTTATGAATAAAGGTGCGACATAGTTTTGTATCTAGACCCTTAACAACCTCACATTCAACTACTGCCACAGATATTATAAGTTCAGTCAAGGCTTATGCAAAAATTGCGGTATGAAATAAATTTGATTACTAACCTACCACTTTAATCCGGATTTCGGTGCCCCTGAGTCTAGTTTAGTAAGAAGGTTCTCAATAAAAAATTGTCGCATAGGTACTTACTTGCACCTTTACAAGTAAGTACCTATGCGTAAAGTTTTTGATGAGATATTTTGAAGCCAACACTACATTTGGAATGGTGTTGGTTATGTCTCTCACGCACAGCACTTTAGACCTATATTTGGTAATCCAAATGTAAACAAAATTTGTTATTTCGTATTAATAAGCGTAGCAATGACAAAAGGCTACATTATAATAAATAAGTCCCTTATTCTCTACCACTCTGTAGACACCACAGATTTCGGTAGTTAAAACTGCCCTCTACCACTGTTATGCAAAAAGGCAAACAAATAGACCTCCTTTTCATATGACCAAAGATTTTAATGTTTGATGTTGACTTTTTGCTTACTACTGCTTACAGTTTGTTTGACTGAATACAAGTTTTATTTCTATTTTAATTATTGTGAACAATATATTACTATAATGGCATCGCAAGCTCCTCCAGCAGATGACGACGAAGAGGTACTGTATTTAGTAGTTATACCTTTCGAAATCACTGTTTATTTACGTTAAAAACCAACTCCTTCATACACAATGGTGGTTCTGCCTATTCTACTCAATAGTTTTTTAATAGCATATGTTCTGGTATCTAAATAGTATTTAGTTATATGATGGTTGAGTGACATAAATAGCCAGGTAAAACTTTAAAGATTATGAGTGTGTGAACTGCTACAGTTCCATTCAGATAGTGTGCAGTTTCGATCGATTTGTAAGAAAATAAAAGTAGGAATCTAAATTTTTTTATGGTCGCTTTTCATACTATTAAAATATTTAGGATACCCGTTTTTTAACTATCCTTTCGTTATTAACTTTACTTTGGATGTTTATTTCCGGGAAATACCTCCCTTCTCTCTTAAAGAGAGCTCTCGAGACCGCAATAATACAGATGATTTTAACAAAGTTTTGGCTAACACGCAAGAGTAAAATAATACTCTTCGTTCCTCCCGAGACAGTCGGTACAAAACTAATGAAACGTTACATACGATTTTTGTAAATGGACAGAAAACAAACATACTAACAAGGACGCCCATTGTTTTTCTAGGTTCTCGTTTTTAACGTACAAGATATACAAAAAATTGTAAGGGACAACATTGAATTTTGCCTTGGTGGTAATACGTACAGCCATTCACGAACCCCGCAATGGATCTCTGTAATCACGGAAAAGATCTTAGCTAGACTAGCTAAGCTCAACAAGCCCTTTAAGTATATATGTAAGTTATACTGTATATGCATACTAAGTTTTTTGTTCTTGCTAGTTGGTTATGCCTTTATGAGTTCCGTTTTGATATTACACTGCATTGAATCCAAGTTCTTCCAACTTCACAGTCAAAGGGTATCTAACATTGAACATATTTAATATTTAAAATGTGGCGACCTCCACATACAGAAAAACACATGTTAACTCTATCTAGCGTAGACAAGCCGAACTACGTAGCAACGACACTGTAGTACGATACTGAATCACGAAAATAAAGTTCTCGCAGCGATAAGTGTATGCCACTTCCCAACATTAACCGTTGGAACGACACCACTGGCAGGGGGCCATTGTCCTGATCCAGCCTTTACACGCCCTCTACAGGGCGCTGTGGTGACCTAGCGAACCATTGGGCCGTGGTCCGCTAGGCATGATCCCCTCGCCTGGTTGGAGGACCCTCCCTTTGTGTTGGAGGGACATAACACCCGTTCCTCCACAAAAACTTAAAAAAAAAAACCTAAGAAAAATAACTTGTAATCATCGTTCTCTTTCTTAAATTAACATCCCAGATTGCAGTCTCAGGTCACCAATCATTTCAGTAGATCTATCTGTTTGACTGCCCTCTGACTTCAAATGTGGAATAACAAAGCAAAGTAGTAATGTAGAGGCTTTGATCGCTCTTCTGAACTTATTTAAAAAATTTGGTAACCCCTGGTAATGAAAACTAAACTAATTGAATTCCTGTGTTTTCACAGTAAGAGTTACAATAACACAAAAGAACGGCTCCGGTCTACACACAGCGGCAGCGTATTACTGGGACACTGCTACTGATGGCACCTGCACTGTCCGTTGGGAGAACAAGTACATGTATTGTATTACTAATGTTTGGGGACTTGCACTTCAAATTTAAATAAATTATCCTGGAAAAATCTTTAGTTCACGTATTAATTTACTATATTTGATTGGGCTTTATTGATTTCAAGGACCGTCAAATCAATAAAGGCCAATCAAATATAAAGCGAAAGCTTAAGGCAAATGGTATGTCAGACTCGAACGAACTAAAACAACATAGTTCTTATAGTATTATGATTGATGCCTTCATAAGAGACACTTGTCCCGTGTATAAAAATATTTTTCTGTTGAGTATGTGAGTCACAGTTAAAAAAAGCTCATGCTAGTCCGATATAATAGTGCCATTATGGTATTTTTTAGCGTCCTCAATGAAATTGAATTGGTAACTAACACAGATCAAATATTAAATAGGCATGAACATTTTTTTAAATGAAGGATAGGTACGCGTTGATCAGAATTTATAACTCAGTGGAATTAGAAAAGACGTGGATCTAATTAACGACAGGTTTTAACATGGTTCAGTGTGCTCATTTGGGGTTCTGGAACATTGTCCTGAAATGTAGTCCAATTTGGAGGTCAGAAACGATGTTGTAATGTGCAAAATTATGAAAACGGACATAATTGATTTCTTTCTTTTATTATTTTTATAGTCAATTTACAAAAAACAAGAAAATACTACACACGGATGGTTAATCTCTTCTAAGATTGCCACCTTCGACTGAGTCGACAATTCTCAATATGTCTCGTGTTACGTCAAAAACCTTTAACCTTTTTATTATGTAGTTCCTGGTCATTGATCACATTAGCACCCCATTAGAAGTCTAAGTAGGAACTTATAACGAAACAAGCCTTTTTCAAGTGGTGACATAACCTAACGTATTGTTTTTTTTCATGCTAGGTTTATTTAACAGAGGTAGAATGCCACTGTTAAATAAATCATACAGGCATGAATGGGTCGACCCGGGCCCATTCGTGCCTCTTTCTTTTATATCTTTATAGGAGTCTTTTATTTTTTAGATTAAAAAAAACATTTTGATTAATGTTGCGGGCAGTTTATTTAAAATAAAACAAAATATAAAGCACATTTTAGTATTTTTATTTTTGGTAAAATTTACCATAATACAAAATAATGATAGAAATAAATAAAGTAATAAAATGTATAGACAGGTCATAGAAACTATGCATTGTAAAAATTGGTGCTTTTAAAGCAATTTCATTATAATTTATAATAACATTAGGCAAAATGGCATTGTGTATATTAAAAATAAAAGCATTATTTTCAATACAAATAATATCAAGGGCAGATGCATACTTAAAAAATTAACGCAAAATTATTCATCACTATGTGATTTGGTCTTTCCATTTCCTAATAATTATGAATGTATACAGGACTAACAAAATGCACATGTACACAATTTAAAGCATTCGCGAGACTATCAAACAAGTCAACTTTATTGTAAACCATTTACAAATTATAGTTTACATTATCATAATCAGACATAACCTTCATTATTACTGTAAATAAACATTAGGTACAGACTTCCCACAGTTATACGGCTGTCAATATTTATTTATTTGAAACAAATTCAGATTTAAAAATGTATATTTTAGATGTGATGATTTATGAATGTAAAGAAATAATTTTATAGGTAACTAAATATTGACAGTGTAGTGATTGGCTTTAATGTAATTGGACATAAATATCGTTCCATTTGTACTGTCTCTGAAAGAGGCACAACAATAGCCATATAAACATGGTTAAACTGCACTCGAAAAATATGGAGGCAAAGAGGAAAAGGAAACGCGTGTTAATCTTATTTCAAAATAAAAACTAAAAGTTTAAAAATATGTTGTTAATCTTAAAAATCGAAAGTGATTAAAATTACCTGTACTTTTATTATCATAACTCGATGTAGGCTATAACTTCGACTAACTCTTGTATCAAATGTAAACAAAATATAACAACCTTTTTTATAAAAAAGAATGGCTAACTGTTATGGCTACGTTCGCATCATTCCAGAATAGTGATATAGACTAAAACGGACCGGACTAGGCAACCACAATTTCCAGATTAGCTATCAATTTAAAACTTTGATGAGAACACAGTCATTTCAGTTTATTTACAACATATCGTTAGTAAAACCTTTGCATTGCCATTGCCTTTGCATACCAGTACCAGGTTGTTTGTCCACTGATGCCAAAAAATATTATGCGATTCAAATTACTAAAAATGTCGACCGAAAACAAACATCACTCAGGAATTTGTTTTTCTAATAACAAAAACTAAATAACATTACTATATCAAAATCGTATTTACATATGGATCAATGAAAACATGGTGTCAATATCAATATAGATCTTTACTTGACCTAGACAGTGAAACCAGATGGCTCTCGACTTTTTACTATAAAGCTCTTGGATGAACATGTAGTTTGGCTTTATGGAGACAAAAAGCTATTCCATTGCATTTTTCTTTTCAAATGAAAACTCTTAATTTCTCATTTCTTTTTGTGGTATAGATGCCATCGATAGTCTGTCATCGTTATTTCTAGCCCGAACCAAGACTTTAATGTAGAATTTAATATTCGTTAGTATAATTGTAAAAAAAATTGTATCTATAAAAATAAATAGCGTCGATTAATAAATCAATATTATAATAATAATCATAAAAAAAAGTTTAATTTAGGAAAATCAATCTAAGAATGTTGCAAGTAAGAAATACAATTGAATCCGATTCTTAATATTAATCCATATGAAAATCAACATATTTCAATAATAGTGTAATAAATAAAATCGCCAGTAATTAATATTATTTTATCTACAATGCGCAGACAAACTACCTACAGCAAAACTAATCCAGCTTCGATAGACATTGCGATTTCAATTGATTTAAATTTTCAAGTGAAACGCTAAACAAGATACCTGTATAACAATTTCAAATCAACCGTACTTATGACTTATCGTTATTTATTATACAACATTTACCTTAGCTATTGTGTATACTTAGTTTATGAGGACACGCACCATTTTCAATGTAGATCACGATTAAAGAAACTGACCATGGTAATGATATTTTGTTTGGAGGAATTTGCTTTGCCCAAAGCTATAAAAGTAACGTTCTGAATATAGATTCTGAAGCGAATATACACCTCCGTAAATATGTAGTAGTCTGGTTTCTTCAGTCGTGTTCACAGCGAAGAAAGGCCCAACAGTAAAACAGACCATCTTCATTCTTACAGCATCTTGTTCTAACGTACAAATTTCAAAAAGTATTAACGGTAAATTGTAATTCTTATTTTCAGCCTATTTAAATCTGTACTATTGAATTTCACTATAAAAATCTGGGACATATCAAATTCGGGTCACACATTTTAGTTTAATACTGCTATTGTTAGATGCAGTGGCAAATATAATCAACAGTTTTACTATGGCATGCTATCAAAATCCTCAAACGTTTTGTTTCTGCATCTAATTCATACGTTCATAAAATGGTGTATATTCAAAGCAGTTTTTAATCATAATTTGACTTATTTCTTGTGATGACAGTTAGGTATGTGATGTATTAAAGTTCAGTCTATAAATGCTAAGGAACAAAAATGATAAAAAAATATATATATTTGCCAATGAAAAAATCAATTAGAATATAATACCAACATAATATATAATCGTAATTAAACTTCGCTGAAGTAGTATTAAAGCTAAAAAAAATGTGCATTTTTATGTTAAACCGTGCTTCATAACTGGGAGTTGTTCAACTTGACTTGTCTGCTAAGGCTACAGCTGTGGTGCCGCGGCCTACTCTTTAGCTCCCCCACTAGCCTGCCCTCTTCCCCCCACTTGCGCCCTTTCAACCGAGAGCGCATCGCACACTAAATAACTTATATACACCATAAAATATACTCTATAAAGTACCCTACTACTATGACTACGATAAAACGATTTGTCGTTTAACTCATTATTATGACAGATAATTCCTCTTATTTACAATTTAACTATACAATACGTTTTAAAATTACTAAAAGTAACATTGTACTTCTAACTTTGCTACTCTTCTTTCGAATGTACTAATTTCATTATTATTAATTCCTTAAACCCCTAATTATATATGTACACATATGCGCTATGTTAGTCGAGACTTAACTGATCACAAGTAAAGAGAAATGGAACAAAATGAGGAACAAATATACACTACCTATACACTAACCCTTCTTGTACCCGAAAAGCCGGGGCTTAACATATCACATAATATTTAAGTGTACACACTTAAGCCGTTCGCAATTCGCCCTCTCAACATTATAATAAATCAATATAACTAAAATATATTTACAAAATGTATAAACCTATCCCAAAATATTTTTTTTTTTTTGCACAAAAAAATAATTCAAAATTATTATATCCAAAAACTCTTAACACTGGGCAGATTCAAGAAAGAGATCATATCTAGATTCATGTAAAAGGTTTTATGTTCCATTAGGTATGTTCCAGTAATGCTAAATGTCAAGATAAGAAGGTGGGAGTATTGCGATATGTGAATTTGACTTATTGTCATAGATATACAATTATGTACACGTAATTATTGTGCTCAACCCAGTATTCTATCAAGCATTCATCCGTCAGCTAATCTTAAATAGGCTTACTTAGAACTCTTACGAGATCCATCGATTGATATATTTAGCGGCATACCACTAGTCCAAATTATGTCTCAGTCACAACTCACGTCATTTATTAAAGTAAATGTAAGTCTAAATCGCTACACATAGTACGACGCCGCATATTACCGAAGTGACCATCATTTTCGTGAGCTCAGTACAAGCGTCCTGCAGCTAGATCAGTCCCTGAGTACAAGAAATGTCCTTCAGTTATTTACGGACAATTTTCTAATAAACAAAGGTCTTAAAAACGATGGTGATTTCGATAATTTGCAATCTTGTAATAGGGGTACTGTATGTACTTCTATAATAATTATGCTAGTTGTTAGAGCTTGAAAGATTGCAAGGTGAAATATGCCACAACGCAATCGTACAATTACCGATATCCGTTTAAGTATTTCTGTTCACCGTTACTGGTTTTTTATAACCATTTTCAACCACAGTTTAAATCTTGTTTAATTGACACAATAACTCACTCACTCACACCCATTATCTTGATCAATTGAGGTATTTGCGGCATTTCTTGGCACCGCATGTGCATGGAATTTTGACTTCTTCAAATGGGAACTTGTAATCGTAGGTCAGTTCTTCGCCTATGGTGATGCGCCGCAGGGCGAAAATCAGTATGTGCTTATGGCCGTGGATGTCAACGACACGTGAGTAGCAATTGGGCTGTAAAACCGAATAACTTGTTATATTACTACTGTTAGTTACAACAACAGTCAGACTATCTTGTAGGAGCAGTTTAGTGAGTACAATTGTTTTTCTTTACAAAACTAAGCTCAGAATCGAGTGACCAATATATGTAAATATTTTTTTCTGAAACCTGTTTAGTCTCAAAAAAAAAACATTTGCGTAATTTGTAGCAAGAACTGTAGAAATGATGATATTAGATAGCAGTGCTAAAAGTAACTAACGTCACAGGAATGGTTGATAAATCTGGCAGCATTCCCCTTCAATGTGGCGTCGACAACGAGGTTGTCATCGATTCGGAACATGTAGCAGCCACCGACGCCGCGACGTCCGCTCATCGCCTCGTAGCGCTTCTCGCGTTGATCGGCTAATACAGCACGGATCACTTCACCCGCATATTCTATTACCATGTCACCTGCAGATAAAAATTAATGATTAAGATAAAAATGACTGGTAGACCAAAACTTTACAATGATGTTTGTAAATAAATCCTTATTTACAAACAACATTGTAAAGTTTTGGTCTACCAGTCATTCATTGTCACACTATTGGGTTACATAGGTATGAATTAGCCACAGCTATAGAATTTGAAACTTAATAATGTGTGTCTTTGTGTAACTTTAGCTTCGGGAGAATCATTTTTAAGTTTTATTATAGCAATTATTTGAATTTTTCTCCATTCATGAAGGTAAACACCGAAATTGAATATTTTATTCTAAATGTTAATTAAAAATAACTTAGCTTCAATGAGAAAATTATAAAATTATAGTAAGAAACTCCATCTTCACCTAGAAACGAATACTTTGTTGTTTTCAGACAATTTTGAAGATCCTAAACACTAAAATTCATTCCAAAAATGCGTTTCGTGAAACAAATTTAGGCATCAAATTACGAAATATGGAGTGAGGGTTTATAAAAAAAAAGTTTTGTTTATCATGTCCCACGTTGAACGTGTAAACCGTTAATTCATCTCATGCGTTGCCACATATCAGGAGTCGAAGTCTCTTGATCGACAGAATCGCAAAATGAATGCCAATTAAAGGACTTTATTGATTAATTTATGAGCTTCTTGTGTTTTTTTCCTCAAGCAACCTTAAAAGTTCTGGGGTTCAAAATTTTGAAAGGGCTAATCAACGTTACAATACTATGCTTGATAACTCAGGGTTCCAGTAGGGTTTGGGTATTATGTCACCACTGCGACTGCAGTGAGGACTCGGCCCAGCATACGCTCGCGGATTGCCCCGCTTGGACGGCGCAGCGTTGGGCCCTCACTGCAGTCATTGGAGAGGATCTGTCACTGCCGGCCATCATACGCTCCATGGTCGGCACTGACAGGAATTTTACCGCGGTCGCAGCCTTCTGTGAGGTCATCTCACAGAAGGAGGCGGCGGAGCGGGCCCGAGAGGATAATTTCCACTCGGACCCAATTCGCCGCCGGCGAACCGGGCGGCGGAGACGCGCTTGCCAGCGCTTCATGCCGCCCTGAGTGTGGCTGCGGGTGGTCGGGACGGGTTTTCCCCTCCATCCGCCATATCACTATCCGCGAGGGGGTGACGTCCGCGTGTGTCTGGACGCCGCCTTATTGATAGGTTACCCGTAGGTGGTGCCCGCATAGTGCGGGCAGGCGCTAGGAGGGGTCCGGATGTCTTAATAAAGCTGTTCCCGGATTCCTCCTATTTTAGGCGCAGTATGGCACACCGTGTGGTTTTAGTCGGTTCGATTCCGACACACCGTTCCACCGAAAACCCGGCCCGAGGGGGTTTCCACACGAAAAAAAAAAAAAAAAAGGGTTTGGGCATTATTTAGATGAAGGTTTCTAACAACGTTTTATGGAAGGAATAAATTTATCAGTCCCAGCAATTATAATTGTTTTAGAAAATGTAGAAAAAAATATTATCCAAATCAAACTGTTGAGTACAAAACAGAAATAGGACAGTAGATACCTATCAGGTGATAGGTGTCTACTGTCCTAAACCAAAGTATTACAAATATGGACAACCAAATGAGTAGGAATACTATGTCTGTGCCCGATCCGCCCAAGTATGCACAAGATACATTACGAAGTAAGAATCTTATGGGACCTCCATCTAATAGTAACTTACCAATGACTAATATTCCTAATAACAAAGATTGTAAAGTCAACATGGTTGGCAATGATAAACAAAACCATGCCATATCTGTTAATAATCAAATAGGATATATGCAAATGACTCCACCCAATAATAATAATAGAGTTATTAATTTACCAGAGAGAAGTCGAATCAATAATCCTAATTTGGACAATAATATAAACCAACATGTACCACAGCAACATAATATTCGCGTGGTAACAAATAGTACAAGTAACAATGTTGCCGGTATCACAACAGATCCCCTAGCATTCCAACAAAATAATGACAATAGTGGTACTATGATAAACGTACCCTTCCAGGCAATACCAAACAGTGCTCCTATGAATATAAACGTCAATTCAAGCAACAATACTGTAAACATAACAGTGCAGAACAATCTAGTTGATCCGAAAATCGCTTCAAAGGCTGCAGCCGATATAACTTTCCCTCTACAAGCAAATACAAATTTGATTCCAACTCAGAATAATACTAACAACATGATGTGCATTCCTGTTCCGAGCAATACGATAAACCTACCAACGCAAAACAGTTCCAGAATAACATTACCAAAAGCTCCGCCTACGCAACAAACAGGCATTCCTACTAACGTCGTCAATCCGATGTCTATGAGACCTATGAACAGAGTATTGCCATTACATAAAGATAGTCAAAGTAAATCAACAAAGACTACTAAAACGGCAGCAGCACCAAAACAGAGGCCTGCTGTAAGTCACGACATGCCTGACTTAAACATTAAAGATGAAAACATAGATAGTGATTTAGCTTATAGCTTTTATAGCGTATAATGGAATTAGAGAGAGCTAAAAAAAAGGAAAGTGATGCAATTCAGGCTACGCAACTTTAGGCATCTACTGTCTGTACTGTGTATGTTTACATCAGGTGATAGGTATCTACTGTCCTATTTCTGCTAAATAATTAGCGTAAAATTAATTAACCGTATAAATTGAAAGGAACACAGGTGTTCCTTTCAATTTATACAGTTATTAAAAGAAACGCATTAAATAGAACTATATGGATTTATGCACTATGATTGAAACCCCGCTATATGAATCACTTCTATCACATCTATATACATATATTATACCGTCTAATATATAAGTGAGTTTCAGCTATTTAATCATGTCTCACTTAGAATTGCTATATGTATGTTTTCCTAATTTAGAAGTTCCGAGAATGATTTGAAACTATACTTTGAGGGTTCCACTGCATAATATTGCTCTTTATATCAGCCATTCTACAAACTAAGAAATTTGTCCACATACCCTCTCAAATAAAGCATATTAACTAAAAAATCACTAATCTCCTCCCATATTATTTTAAAAATATATACAATCTTATCTTTAGATATAAAAATGTTTTACAACTTCAAGACCAATTTCTTAAAGTCAAGCTTATACCTTAAGTGCTCATTACCTAATTATGTCTTACCTTCTTCAATGTCTCGTTTACAAAAAAGGCCACGTCCGTGAATGTGTGATCTGTATACCCCGACAGATGCTTTAGATGTCTCTTTTAGCTGCCTGAATCTCATTGCTGGTGGCAAAGTTGCTAATCGTCTGAAAAATAATATATTTTTTACAATAAACAATAAGAAAAAAATCGTAACAAGTAATTCCTTAACTTCACTCTCATCCAAGCTATCACATTTCTGCTGATAACTTCAATGAGAGACAATGTTATAGATTAATTTCAGAGATGATCCTAGTAGATACATCTTTCTATATAATTTCACACAATATGCAAATATAGACAAGCTGTGGTGAAGAAAAATGCAGTTTTATTTTATTTACCTTGAGACTGAGCTTTCTCCTTCTTGTCCGCCGAATGGTGGTGGCTCTTCTCTGAAAGGCGAAGCCATCCAGCTAAACATATCATGATTTTGTTTTCTTGCTACAGGACCAGTGCGAGCACTGCCCCAAGGACTCTCTTTGAAACCCTCGCTTAAATCCAAGTCGTTGTCCCAGCTGCTCAATTGACGGCCTTGACGCGTCTTATATTTAGTGCAACGGCTAGCCTGTAATAAACAGTCAGTTAGGATATTGAATACTGTCCAATAATAGCTTTAATAACTAAGAAAACGATTAGTTATTGTATGCTTACCCCAGGTAGTTGTTCGATGAGGTATCGCAGCGCATTGTTGTTCAATCCTAAAATATGAGCTCCAGATAAACTTGCCGGTAAATTGTACTGGATCAGCGGTAGACCAGCTTGTTTTCTTGTGTTTTGCACAGCTTCGACAACTTTCGCCCAAAGATCCGCTAATGATGATGAAGCGTAATTGAAACCATCTTCGGATGTTACTTCGTATATGAGTTTAGGACCGTCGTCTTTAGAAGGTTCAGGGGCAGGTTTGGGGACCGATTGTTTGTTTTCCTTTAAAACTTTAGTCTGTTTCTTCGTAACAACCGGCTCCGCTTCAGATTTCTTGTCTCCTAACGGTCTTTTCATCACTTTTGTGCTCTGTATTTTGCTTGGAACCGGAGCCCTATTTATGTCTTTCTCAGTTAACACTTTGGGTGGCTCAACATCAATCATGTCAGTATCCAAGTTGGGTAAAGACATTTTTGACGGTTCAGCAGGCGCACTGATTGTTGCGGTTGCCATTTCTGGTGCTGTCGTACTCGCGTTAGTTCGGTGTATTTCAGCCGAAAGTTGCATAGCCTGAATTGCATCACTTTCCTCTTTTTCTTTTTTAGCTCTCTCTAATTCCATCATACGCTTTGATTCTTCAATAGCTTTTTCTAAATCACTATCTATGTTTTCATCTTTAATGTTTAAGTCAGGCATGTCGTGACTTACAGCAGGCCTCTGTTTTGGTGCTGCTGCCGTTTTAGTAGTCTTTGTTGATTTACTTTGACTATCTCTATGTAATGGCAATACTCTGTTCATAGGTCTCATAGACATCGGATTGACGACGTTAGTAGGAATGCCTGTTTGTTGCGTAGGCGGAGCTTTTGGTAATGTTATGCTGGAACTGTTTTGCGTTGGTAGGTTTATCGTATTGCTCGGAACAGGAATGCACATCATGTTGTTAGTATTATTCTGAGTTGGAATCAAATTTGTATTTGCTTGTAGAGGGAAAGTTATATCGGCTGCAGCCTTTGAAGCGATTTTCGGATCAACTAGATTGTTCTGCACTGTTATGTTTACAGTATTGTTGCTTGAATTGACGTTTATATTCATAGGAGCACTGTTTGGTATTGCCTGGAAGGGTACGTTTATCATAGTACCACTATTGTCATTATTTTGTTGGAATGCTAGGGGATCTGTTGTGATACCGGCAACATTGTTACTTGTACTATTTGTTACCACGCGAATATTATGTTGCTGTGGTACATGTTGGTTTATATTATTGTCCAAATTAGGATTATTGATTCGACTTCTCTCTGGTAAATTAATAACTCTATTATTATTATTGGGTGGAGTCATTTGCATATATCCTATTTGATTATTAACAGATATGGCATGGTTTTGTTTATCATTGCCAACCATGTTGACTTTACAATCTTTGTTATTAGGAATATTAGTCATTGGTAAGTTACTATTAGATGGAGGTCCCATAAGATTCTTACTTCGTAATGTATCTTGTGCATACTTGGGCGGATCGGGCACAGACATAGTATTCCTACTCATTTGGTTGTCCATATTTGTAATACTTTGGTTTTGTGATGCATTATTACTGTTCATGCTGCAACTATTAATATTAATCTGTTGGTTATTAGACACTTGACTGTTGATCATTTGATTCTGATTGCTTGGAGCATGAGTTTGTGATGTATTCAGCATCATGTGATTATTTGCTCCTGTCATCAGATTGTTTACGTTGTGATCGGTTGTATTCGAGCAACTCATTATCATGTCATGTCCCGTCATGTTGTTTTGAGCGCTTGTTCCGTAGATATTGCTATTATTAACGGAATTCAGCATAATATTATTGGACATGCTCGAATTATTCACGTTCATTCCATGCATCATATTACCAGCACTTATATTCATGTTATTGGTATTCATATTCGAGCATATCTCCATATTATTCTGATTACTAGAGAACTGTGTAGTATTATTAGAGCAGCTACCACTACAGGAACTTTGAATATCATTTTTTATATCCGGAATGTTCGGCATGTGTTGCATCATGGAGTTGCTCATAGATTGGTGATTATTATTAACGATTTGCATACCACTATTGAGATTATTGTGCATGTTCATATTATTCATTGAATTCATTTGGTGCTGCATCATAGAAGAATGTTCCATAGAGTTTCTGCTATTCTGAATTTGATTTAATGTATTAATATTCTGCATCGTCATTGAGTTGCTGTCGTATCTATTACCGTGCATATTTGGCATCGGGCCAGAATTGTCCATCTGGTTGCCTAAATTAATATTTGGGGTGCTTCCTGACATATGATGCATGTGCATGCTATTATCCATCTGTTGTCTACTGTGCATTTGACTAGGAACATGTTGATGCATATTCATTATGTTATTTTCATGCGGCCTATTGTTCTGCATCTGCATAACATTGGACATTTGATGTTGGTGATGGAGACCAACATTCTCTATCTGCCTGTTTTGTTGCATAGATATCTGTTGGTTGACATGCATGCTACTGTCCATCTGTCTTGAGTTATTATTGACATGGTGGTTCATCTGTTGCATATTGTGCAACTGTGGATTATGCATGTTATCCATTGACCTATTAGAATGCATAGTGTGATTCAAATTGCTCATACTATGTGACTGCATGCTCTCCATCATCATACGGTTGTTTTGCATGTTCATATTTGTCATTGGTTGTTGCATATGCATGTGATTCAGATCAACTAAGTCAGAACGATTCATGTTGTGATTGTTTGATGTTAAATTATGCATATTCATGGACTGATTCATAATACTGTTACTGTCTGGTGTACTTCTGTTGGATAGCATATTTTGTTGATTATGATTTTGTTGAGCATTTATCATATTTTCATGGAAGGATCGATTCAGGGTAGGCTGGTTTAACTGTAGTAACTGATTATTATCCGCTTGTCGATTATGCTGGATCTGACCGTTCATTATGTGGATTTGATTGGGTGTTGATAGTTGATTATTTTCGTGGGCCATCATCTGAATATTACTAGCGTGGGTCATATTTGATGTATTCATAGAACTGGTCATATCATGTTGACTTGACTGCATGTTATTTTCACTTGAAACCGTGATATTCATCCGATTGTTGACGCTTTCTTGGCAAGACATATTCATAGTTTGCATTGAGCTATTTCCAGAACTTAATAGCTGTACTTGACCATGCGAGGTATTGTTAGGCATTGAGCACATTTGATTTTGATTATTGGGAACTGAGATCGTGTTTTGGTTATTCTGCATTGGTGGACGCATCATATTGTGAGGTATAATGCTGATAGCAGGAGAGTTACTAATATTTCCGCTCATCTGGCAATTACTCATTTTATGACTGTTCAACTGATTAGATAAATTATCAGTATTATGTTTATTATCTGGGGTTCCCATGTTTTGGAATGAGTTGTCATTCTTTGGGTGCTGCTGTGAATGAGAAGCCATAATTTCTTGTGAAAAGTTTAAGTGACCACCCTCCGTTTTTGAGAGAGCGTTAATTTTGCTAAGCTTTAAAGAGGTATCAGCGTCAAAGTTGCTATTCATTACTGATGAAGGTGGATAAATATTTCCAGCCGTAATTTGAATGACGTTGTTTGATGTAGAATGAGATGATGAATGGTGGCTCACATTTAGGCTTTGCTCAAACTGATGAGAATGCATATTTATCGTAGACATGGAGTTACTGGGCATCTGTATTAAACAGTTTTGATTAACTTTATCATAATCATTGTTTGGATGCGACCTTCCGGTGACATTCATCGACGAGTTGCTTTGAATATTCATTGATGAAGTATTTACATTGCTCTGTTTCACACTCATATTTTGAAGTTCCAACTTATTATCCATCATAGCAGGATTATTAGGGGTACTTATCTGTCTCCAGGGTGTAGGCGATTTTATATTCTGAGTCACACTTATCGTAGGCATATTTGCGTTTGAGTTATCTTGCAAGTTACCACTGATTTCAATGACATGGGAGTTTTCAATTTTAAGGTTGCTCTTTGATGATGATGGAGCAATAGAGCTAGAGACAATTGGTTGTGAAAGTGGTATTGACTGCATAGAGAATGATGTTGCTGAATTCGGTATGGACTGTGAAATCGCTATAACTGGTTGTCCCGTAGACGATACTAGAGTTACGTTTGGAGACAAAGATACATTGGTTGGTTTGGGCATATTGTTTCGTTGGAAGTTTTGTGGTGTGCTGGAAATCGTCATACCATGGATCTGAGAGGTGATAGGATTGATTGTTTGTCTTCCAGTAATAATTGTACCAGGTTGTGATCCAACAGCTAGTGGCGTACCCATTTGTATCACTTTTGGTGTCTGCCTATTTGTGTTAATATTAGGCGACGATTTATCGGGAAGCGGTTGTAATGTCAGATTAGGAACGCTTGTCTTCACGTTCTTGAGCGACTGGGGTGACGACTGCACTGTTTGAGAGTTAACTATGTTAGGTGTTGATGATACAGCAACACTGTCGCCTACGTTATTGACAACGACATATCCTGTAGGTACTTCTACTATTGGCTCTATCTTGCTTGCTTGGAACACTTGAGTTGTTGTAGCAGAAAAGCTACTATTCTGGGCAAGTACTCCTGGCATAGCAGTAGATACAAACTGCTGAGAAGACATTACTGTATTTTGAACTATAGTCTCCAAACCGTAGTAAACAGGTTGCGTCGTCGTCAAATACATGCAACCGGATTGATCTGTCACCATTTCTAAAGTAGGTGCTGAACCAAGTAAAACTTGATCATTACAGAATTGAGGTAATAATGTACCCTGCGGCAGAATTGTAGCACCAGGACCTGATGAAATAAGTGTATTACCTTGTGTTTGCAATGTGGCATTCGGTATTATGGTCGTCTGGCCGTTGCCGATTCCACTTTGTGGAACAACTGTGGCTCCAGCGGTTTGTAGTGTGTTATTATTTAGAAGTGTAGCAGTTTGTGATGTAATATTTCCTGGACCCAATCCTTGGATGGTACCTTGAGGAATTATAGTGGTACCGTTTTGAGTGTGTATTGCTTGAGGTAATATTGTAGGACCATTAGGACCTTGAGATAAAATTCCTTGTGTCTGTATTGCACCTTGTGGTAATATAGTAGCTCCCTGTTGTATTGCTTGAGGCAATATTCCCACATTTCCTTGTTGCAGTAAAACTGGGATTCCACCGCTGGGTACAGCAACCAGACCACCCGACTCTGTCTGCTGGATTTGGAATGTTTGTGGCATGATTCCACTTTGAGATATAAACTGTGTTGGGCCTGTCTTAAAATCTCCTTGTGGCGCAATAGTCGCAATGTATTGCATATTTTGGTTCTGCTGTTGGGACAAAGCTTCTACATATGCAGACATTATATTTTGATTTGCCATTGGTTGAACAATTATTGATGGTTGGCCTGTCTGGTTGTTTGTTTGCAGTTGTATAACAGTATTTCCGGGTCCTATTGGCGACTGGTTGATAGCAGTGAATGTCTTCTCTAGTTTAGTTTGTCTCGTCTTTATAGTGGTAGGTTTGGGAATAGGACGTCCTCTACCTCGGTTTGTCGCTTGGAATATTGGTTTCGGTTGAACAGGAGCAGGTTGTTTTTTTGGCGACTTTTGCGGCGCTCCTGGCAGTATTAGCTGTTGCTTATTTTGTGGGCTAGGCGACTGTAATCTTTGAGCTGTCATTGCAGGTACAACTATAGTAGGATTGCCCTGGATTTGGGGACGAATCATTGGCTGGATATTCTGAATAATCGATGTGTTAGGCATACCTTGTATAGAATTTACAGGCAATGCAATTGATGATGCACTAGCCATATTAGGGAAGTTCGTAACCTGATTCTTGCCTTGGATCATTTGTCCAAGATTTCCTTGTTGATTTGAAGGGATTGTTAATACTTGATTTGAATTAGAGGAAATCACTTGAATACCACCAGATCCAGAAAGCAATTGAGTCATATCTGCATTTCCTTGGATCTGTTGTATATTTGCGCCGCCATTGCCTGGCTTGACACAGATGTTATAAGGCAGAATACTGGGTTGCGTTATTATTTGGGGAGCCATCATTTTTTGTCCACCGACAGAACTTGTTTTTGGTGGTAATAACATTTGTGGTGTCACAACAATTTGTGGTGATGATAGCACTTGCTGGTTGGTAGAGACTTGGACATTAGTTGTTTTACTTTGGTCGAAAATTAATGTGCCTGACTTCATTTGTTCAGTAATAGTCATAGTCATTTCATTTGAGGGCCCAGGCGATGGTGTCTCAACTATGGTGCCATTTATGGTAATTTGTCTAGTGTTAATTGAAGTTCTCCTAGCAGTAATTCCTTCAGCTTTTACAGTATTCTCAGTACCACTAACAACACCGGAGTGAATAATCATTGGTTGAGCGAATGCTCCTTGGAAAGCATTCTGTAATGTTGTCAGGGTCCTATTCTCCGGGGATTTTGGATTCTCACTTTCGCTTTCACTTGTTGACACTATGTCACAAGAAGGTACATGCCGATCATAAGATTCCTTATTTCTATATGTGCATTGACACCTGTCACATCTTACTGGCTGCTCCATTTGATTAGAAGAACCTAGACCATCATCTAAGGGTCTCATAACAAGCTCTGGTTGTCCACCGATGGAGTTGCCAGCAAAGGTTACAGTGTAACTCTCAGTTCCACTAGCTCTATATATAAATTGGTTTGTTTGACCTCGTGGCACATTATCATTTCCAGGATGATTATCTTCGGCACCGTCTAATTGTTGTATTGGCGTAAAATCGTTATCACTGTCTCGGGGACTATCAGGTCGTGAGCTACACGTACTTTCAGAGCCTGACCAATCTGCAGCACCATCAAGCTGTGAGATAGGGCTGCATTGAATTTTTGTATAGAAATCAATGACGTCAGTGTAGTAACCGTCATTTTTGGTGTTACTTGTATCATCTTTTTTATTAGGCGATGTGGTTCGATAGTTCATGCCTGAAGTGTGTGGTGCCTCATCACAAATAGAACCACTAGTGCAAGTCTCTACCTTTATTTTCTTGTCTGAATTGTTATCAGACTCTTTGCTAGTTTCTATTATATTTTCTGTCAATGTTACTCTCTGGACAGGACTCAGTTTGTCAGTAACAGTAGATGTTTTCCCCATTTTACATCTTTTGATTGTAGATGATAATAAACTTGTATCAAACTTGTTATTCCAACTACTGGACCTTTGTTGGCCGCGCCCAGTGGTTAAGGTCTTGAGATTATGACTTTGAAGGAGCATTTCAGATTTACTTCGTTTTAACTCTTTACTGCCAGTTTCGAATCTTGAATTTAGTAACTCATCAATGAAATCTGTTGATCGAAAATCAGACTTATCATTACTTTTTTCATCGGATTGACCCATTGCGCAGTAAAACTCATTTTTTAAATCCTGGAATATATCTTGCATTGATATCCCATCCAAAAGATCATGGTTTAGATCTTCAAATATTGCATCTTTCACTTCAGGTGGTAATAAATCTGCAGTATTTTGAGGTTCTTCATCATCTTGCTGTTCTTGTTTGCACACATTATCTAGTAAATGCTCCACAACTTGTTTCACAGCTATATCTTCTAATGTGACTGTATTTCCAAACTTGATAGGTGATTTATCATTTTTGAGCATCAAAACTGTTTTGCTTGATCCTGTTTGTACACTTTCATGCCATGCTCCTATTTCAGCCATCACTCTTTCGACAACATGCACATCCATTGTATGGTCAACTGTAATGTTGACACCAAAGTCAAAACCTGGTAATGGTTCAGCCAGTATAAGCTTGGTTTTGATTGTATATCTAACAATTTTTGTAGGTTTTTTACATGACCAAAACAGGCGAGTGCATGAAAAATCCACTGGCATTAGAAACTCCTCAAAATCTGATACTGAGGGTACTATTTTACCAAGACTGTGGACAGCCAGTGAGCCCAGTATAAACTGTACTTTGCTTATTTCACTGTATCTTTTTTTCTTTTTATCAAGTTCTACATACACTGGTCTTGTGAGTTCAAAGTCAGCATCTTTCTGTAAACTCTTCTTAGGAACATCTTTACCATGTGATGGGCAGAATACTCTCTTATCATCCATGAAAGCACATGTTTCCTTCCTTGCACATGCATAATGATATGTTTCACTGCAATTTTTTGCACAGCAACCAACACTAGCACCTTTTACTTCACAGGCAGCACACTTGATCATTTTCCCTCTTGAAATTGCTGAGTGAACATTTTGGAGAGATCCATCAATTTCTTCAAAGACTTCAGCAGACCACAGTGCACAATTAGAATGTATCCAATCATTTTGTCCACAGTATAGTAATCTACCTTCCATTGAGGGTAGACCATCACCAGTAGCTTTACAAAGTACACATACTCTTGAATCTACTACTGGGTAAATCTCCAAAAGATCCTCTTCAAATTTATCTCCATCTACCTCAAGTTTAGGTACTACTTGATCCATTGGACGCTCAATAGACTGTACATTACTTTTTACTTTATTATCCAAAATATCAATATCTTTAATTGATTCAGAGTCCTCATGTTCACCCTCAACTTCCAAATTAGGTTGAAGACAATTGTTTTCACAGTCAAACCAAGGGAATGTCTCTGAGAATAAGTCCTTGTAAATTGAACTTAGATCATCATTTGTTGTCCTTTGGATGACCTCTTTCATATCATGATTAAAATCTTTAAGAGATACATAGCCATCACTGTTTACTCTCTTTTTAATGTCAAGAAGTGATGGAGATATTACCCTGTCTAAGTCATCACTGTTGTCGACATCTGGCGAAGGGCGTATAACGACTGGGCTAAGATCTTGCTCACTTCGAGCTTGTGGGAAGCTCTTCATAGGTTCATCATCATCAGATATTGCCTCATATTTATCATCGTGTACAGTTGTAGGCAACATTGTCGTTGCTTTTTCTGGTTTCGTTTGTGGTGGATAGTTTTCATGCACCTCAACACAAGATGATTCAAATTCTGTCTTGGTACCATACAGGCCTGTCGAAAAACATATTTCTTTGTTTTGCATTAATGGTTCTTGCAGATTTACCACTTTATGGGTAGTGTGTGGGATGTCCTCTCTCTCTATATTGACATTTTGTAGTAAAGATGACTGCCACCCATGGGGAGTATTTGATTCTTCAAATTTGTTTTGGGAAAAATTATTATTCCGCCTACCTCTTGCAGTATTTCTGTAAACTTTGGTTTCTGATGTCTTCATTGACTCATCTACAACATCGAAGTGTAATTTTCTTATTGCTTGAGGTGACAGTAACCGATATGGTTTATTTGGTACGGGGGTGTTCTTGTGTGGTGTAAGTTTTAATAACGCACATGCTTTTTTATTCTTAGCAAGCAATTTTAATAGATGAAGCAGCCGGCCTTTTAGATGTTCTGTAAGCATCTTCCTCCATGGTGGATCGTGCGGCATGCATTTGCAGCATATATATTCTATTGACGGCGGTAACGCAGAGAGGAGCTGGTATCCTTCGCCACTTAGACCTTCACAACTAGCGTGCACCCATCTGCCACAACATCCGCACTCCATCATCTAGAAAGAATCGAAGAATGATCATAAACAGACTATAAACCAAAAGTAAGCCCTTAGTCTTTCTAAATCTCTGAGCTGGGGCAAAGAATAAGAAAGAAGTAATACTATTTGAGATAATCTTGAACCTACCTTGCTATCGAAATCATTGTCCCTGTAGCAAGCCTGGCAAAGTGGACAATAATTGCCTTTTTGCCGCAGTTTGAAGCAAGGCCCACAAAATGGTAGGCTGCCAACAAACTTGCTCACTCGACTGCTGTCACAGCTCTTGCATTTGAGACACGCGCTACAAATCTGTAAAGAAGAAGATAGGATCTTAGTAAGTCAAATATTAAATAGATATTAATGTTATGATTAATTTTATCATGACTTGGATATTGCAATTGTAATTAAAAATAATTAACTTTGTTCTACAATGCTAGCGACATCATTCTCAAATTTACGGCAGATTATATGTTAATAAAATCATAAATAATGCTTTTATTGGGATATAAAACGATATCTCGACTCCGGTGAGTAATGTAACGGACAGTTCTTGCCTGTGGCCAGTCACTACGGTGGTCCGGAGGTGCGGCTGGCAAGCAGGCGGCGTGGTAGTGGCGTGCGCAAGCACGGCACCTAAGACGCGCGGCGCCGCGGGCACACGCCGCACACGACACGCACCGCGCGCACGTCCAGCCACCGCCGCCCGCCGCCTCCTCAGCACACCAGCTGTGATACCACTCGCAACACGACGTGCACACTAGCATCTGCATTCAGACAAGTATTTTGTTTTTATTTTAAAATGACAACTCCTGCGCCAAGAATCAGTTCTGTATCGTGAGGAACTTTCCAAACATACAGAAGACGGACACAAAAAACACCTAGACTTGGGTCAAGTATTTGTGGATCACAGAATTTTTGTTCCAGGAGGGAACACAACCAAGGACCTGATGCTCAGCAGTCAGGGTCTCTAAGTCAGTCACACAAACACTAAGTCACAGCAGGCTAGCCAAAGTAAGTCTATAAAGTATTAACAATGAACTTTTGGGAATTATACATATATTATATACAGTCACGTCTATATACGAGGAGGGATAGGCAGAAACGCCTACATTTTGTCAATTATTATATAACCCTATAACCCTTTGGAATTATTTTTTGTTTTACAGGATAAAAGCTATTAAAATCCTTTTCTCTAACTTTAAAAAACATGGTTTTATGGTTATTGATTGAGTAGTTAACAAACAAATAAACTTACTGTCACATTTATATTATTACATAAGATTGGGAGGTGAAATCCTATCTTCTATCAATAACACTAAATACATACTGATCTATTACATCTTACCATAATGTAACATATTAGCATATTTATATGTCATTTTTCACATCTATGTCAAACAATAATTTTTAGAGCTAATGTTTCATGTGAACTATGAAATATTACAATGGAATTTAATTGTTAATTAAGATCTGCATACATATAAATATATTTCAATTCTAACTCACTTTTAGATACAATATAAACAGTTTCTACCCACATTCATAATATTTTTATTGAATCTTTAGAATGTAATTATTGTATGAATCTTTAATATAATTGTTTGTAAGTATATTTTCGTTTACACATTGTATCAAGCTTAATTGAAAGCAACCTTTACAGTTTAAAAAGTTTAAAGTTCAGGTTTAAAAGTTATAATTTGGTTAGATCTTACTTTATCTAACACAAAGGTATATTTTGCAGTACAATACAACCACTTTATTTTTTTTATTCAGGGCAGTATGTTAGAATTAAAAATCAACTCATGTGGATAATCATAATGTATTGTAGTGTCTACCACTTCTCCTAGCTGTAGGTTCGATATTTGGCACTGCTTTCAGTGTTGAGTCCATTACACCCTACAGTGATATGTCAAATAACTACTTCATGTGCATAAGAAACGAAAGTTTACTAGTATCTATTAATTATATACATATATTTATAATAGTATTTACCTTTTCTTTGCCAGCACTACCACAGAGAAAACATAATCTAGTGACAGTGAAGGATCCAGTTCCTATTAGTCCAAAGCCTGTACTGCAAACTTCATCAGGATCATAGCTTTCCCAAAAGTCTACACATATGAGTTCAGGCCTATTCTGACCACACTTCTGAGAACGGTTCCGTATCTGGATAATAGAAATAGTTTATTAGTTAATCAATTTCAGATTTAGAATGAATTTAGATTAAATAACCTTGGTTTGCAAATTTTAAAAACAGTTACTTACATTTGTAATGTTAGAAAGGGGTTTCATAACTGGCTTCTTGGGCACAAGGTCCATGACAGTTTCATCCTCACTAGACTCAGCCTTGTTCTGAATTTTAACAGGTATAAGCTGGTCTAATTTGCGTTTTTTAGTATCCACCTGAATTTCATCAATATCTTTTGAAACTACATTATCTGACACCAAAAGTGGAGCTTTGTTTTCAGAATCAAGTTCGGATTCACAGCTGGACAGGTCAGGTGTATCTCTATCTTTATCTACTACACGCAAGGTAATTTCATCCTCTAGATGCATATTCTTATCCTGTTTCTCTTTTTCATCCTGTATTGGGAATGTAGCAATTGGTTGCCCCAAAACAATGGATGCACTTCGACATACATGTTTGACTCTAGGCCCTTTGAGTTCCACCTTTTGTCTCTTAGGATCCTCGGCTTGTTTGGCATCATCCTTGTCTTTTTTTCGAACCTTTATCCTAGTTAATTGACGCTTTCTACTTGCATTAAACTCTTCATTTGTGTCAGTTGCAGGTAGACATTCTTTTGATGTTTTGTCCTGAAAAGCATTGTTTCATAGTTTATTTAAGATATTAATGGAACTTACAAAAAAAACTAATAGCAGGAAACATAAAACTTATAGAAAAATTAACATACCTCTACTTTTTCAACTTCTTCAGGTTTCTTAATGTTTGGTTTGAGACCAAAGATTTTATTCTCATTTTCCCCATTTGTAATGGCAAACACTGGTTGCGGTATAGTAGTGTTGGTTGTTGATATTCGTAGAGGATTAGCTTGTGTTAGAGCAACAGATGTTTTAACACCAGATCTCATGGAAGGAGGCAACATAGCAGTGAGACCTGCGCGAATGTTAGGTGGTACCTGGAAAGCTTTCAGACACATCTTGAGCCAGCAAGCGGGGCATCGCGCCTTATTTGTGCACCGTAGTAGCTTCCACTGTTGTGAACGCACTATTGGTGGAACATGACAATTACCTGCAATTTTACATTGATGCTTAGTAAGTATTTTTCTTAAGAGGCAATAAAAACTAGAATAATAAATAATGGTTTACCTTCACCCTTCAGACACTGCATCACTACAGTACCAGCTTTCTGAGACAGTTTTTCCTTTTTCAACATTTTAGATATGAACTTTCGACAAGATTCACATGAAAATATTCCAAACTTTCTAGCTTGTTTTACAAATCTATAGAATCTTACTGCACCACATACTCCACAAGTTACTGTTGTTGGAGGATTTGGAGCTAAAACATATTAAGTAGAAGAAGATAAATACATATACAAAACTAAATATACAAAACAGAACACCAGATACAGCTCTGAGTTTACAGACTTTACTGAGTAGATAATTATCATTAAAAATAAATGACAGTTTCTATAAAACTTACAAGATGACTGTGGATGTGTAGAAAAAGGACCATCTAATGCTGATGTTGACTGTGCAGGCGGATTAAGTTGCAGTCTTGCTTCTCTCAGAATAATTTTTCCTCTAAAAAGTTGTGATGCTGATGATTTCTCTTTTTCTGGACTGGCAGGTGGTGACTTTTCTTCCTCATCACCACTGCCTCCAGGACTTGCACTATCCCAACTATCCTCAGACCCAGAGCCACTGCTTGTACTACTTGAGCTACTTGCATCTGATATGTCCATTAACTTTCGCATAGCATGCCCTGTTCTGTCCTCCTTGGGAGTCTCAGACGTTTTCACTTTTTCAAGGCTCTCTAAATTTGAATTCTCATCCTGTGTTGGTTCTTTTTCATATGTAAATATATCGTGCAACTTTCTTGAACCAACACTGAGGCTTGAAAATGAATTAGTAGTTTTGTCTTTAAATAGATTGGAGGTTTTTAATGACTGCAATGGAACATTGTCCTTAGCTTTATCAATTTGATTTATTTTACTTTGTTCCTGGTCTTCATCAGGGGTATCATCATCATTAGGTAAGTTATTAAATACTAATCTTTTCAACTTTGGTTTTTTCAAAACTTTACTTGTAACATGTACACTACTGCTGACAGATGTCTGCTCTTCCCCATCAATAAATTTCTTGTTAGGTTTTATAACTCTTGATGAGTGTGCACTTCTCATAGGCAAAACAAACTTTGTAGAACCTCCACCTTCTTTATCTACCGGAGATGAATTTCTAGGAGGTGGGGACATACACCGGCTTTCACTGAACTGTGAAAATTTATTCATGGGCTTTGATAATGGATTTAAATTCTTTCTCAGGTATCCCTCTTGATGTTCAGAGCTAGATTTTGAGCTCAAATCTGTTAATTTTGCAGGTTTTAGAATACTATTAAATGTTGAATATTCCGTTTGTTTAAGTGATGACTTCTTCTTAATGATAGGCACAAGAGGAGCATGATGTTTTATTGGAACTTTCTTTAATGGGAAAAATATATCTTCACAACTTTCAACAGTACCAAATGTGACTGTTTTTTTAACAGGTTTCAGTTTTTCACCTTTAATAGGCTCCATTTTGTTTTGTGACCGAGTGCGAACTGGTGATTTAGACAAATCACCAGTGTTCTTAACTGGATTCTCCTGTTTATTTTTTGTAACATCAGTCACTTTGTTTAGGTTGGACTCATCTGTCTCATTCTTATTGTTATTTTCTTTCTTTTCTTCTTCCTAAAACAGATAACAAAAACCAAGAGCTAGTACAAAACTGTTTTTACTGTAGAGCAAGTACAAAACTTGTTTGTTTTAACTGTTTTTTGTCAAACTGCCTTCCTAATAACATTTAAGTTAGTTAGTCAATTCTATCTATTGCATATCTGTGTGTGGTGTAGGCATGAATAAGTTGCTAAGTCGACTAGCATGTACTTTTTTGCTTAATTTATAGGGTGAGTAAAGGAGTAAGTGATGGGTCTTTACCGCACACACCAAACTAACTTAAAAATAGAATAGATAGAATTTACAGATAGAATGTAATGCTAAAAATCTGCTAAAAGGCTGCCCTGAAAAGAATGCCTTTTCAACTTGTTAACTTATTCATGCGTATGATATGTAACTCAAAACAGAAAAACAATAAGGTTAGAACTTAACCTTGACAAAGTAACAATGTTTTTCTAATACTCTTTAAGTAAGAACAGAAAAACTATATCTTCACAAAAAATAGGCTATAACCAATTGTTAACATTCACATAAAAATGCAAGTCACAATGTAATAGGCTGTGACAGTCATGTCACTGAAAATATTGGTCGAATATCCAAATGTTAGAATGGATTTGCATGTTAGTACTAATACTTATCGTTATGTTAATATAACTATAAACTGCACTAACTTATAGGCCATAGTACACACTGACCAATTACAGACTCTACCTAAATGATTACAATATGTTAGCATGTAAAGGTTATGTGATGTCTTCAAATGTTTACGGTTTGATTCAATTTCGCCTGAACGACTATTTAGAGAATATGAAGCTTAAAGGAACAAAACAAAATATAACATTTATATTTTGTTGACATGAAATGGAACACGCAAATGTCAAAGTACGTAGATAGATACTTGACGCTCTACCTATGCGATTAAAATCTGGAATGCTGCTAGTTAGTTATTACGTAAACACAACATTTCCCAATGTACACTAATATTAATCCGTAAAAAAACAGAAAAAGACTGACGATTGTATATAAAACATTACCTCTTGGTCCCCAGTAAAATCATTAGTTGTAGTGCCGCGCGCTGGCGGGTGATTCTCTGGAGTGGTTTCATTGTAAACAGTTCCCGATAAAACACTAATACGTTTCCTGTTTTGAAATTTAAGTGGTTTGCCTGGGAATCTCGACCTTCCCATTTTGATTTGCACGTAAACGAAGAAAACTTAGTGCGTTCCTAGCAATTGCGAGGAAACTGGCGCGCATGCTCGGGCCCGCGCGCTCCGCAACGCCATTTCACTCATTTATGCAATGTGTATAACAAATTACGACGCAGTTCTCATCGCATGTACGCTTAAACATAAACACTAGCATCACCCTTCACATTATTCACTAAAACCATCACATAGCACTGTTTTTGCAAAAGACGACATCATCCATCATTTTTAATGGTCGACTGGCTGTTAGCGCCGTAGTCGTATCGCTTCCATTCAACTAAGCGTCAGCTACCAGTGAAACAAAAGAGAATGTAACGATACAAACGATTTTACATCTTTACGGGTCGTTAGCACAGCGTTTAGTTCCATTTGATTATATAGTTTATTACTAAACAAATTAAATTATTACAATTGAATCGATGTAATTTGACAAAGATGGCTGTTCGCCGCGCTTTAACAATAGCGTACACGAGTGATTAACGAGACGAGGCGCGAGGCCGCGGTGTGAACGACACCTGGCTCTCGGAGGCCAGTTATGGATTTTGAACCAATCGCGACGTTAATTCGGACCGGTATGAAAACAAACATGTCGCTCGCTACAGTACAGTCGTTACCTCGCTACTCTATCAGACTCTATCTATACATAGGCGTTTCACTCATTTTTCGTCAATAAAAATGTTGTGTTAAGACTGATCTATTATAAACTGCGCGAACGGTTTAAAACGCAGTGGCATTGACTGTTGTGACATCAATATCGATACGATATGTTTTTTTTTGTTTACTGAAGAATTATTCGCTTTATTATCGTTTTATCAAGTTTGTGTTTTGATTGAAATGTGAGCAAATAAAGCATTTAGGGGTTTTAAATGATACATGTTTTAGTGTTATTTTAAGTAATATTTATTTTATGAGTAAGAGTGGCTCTACATTTAGAAAAATTTGTGATAAGTTGTGGAGGATTGATATGTGATTATTGCTGATAATATAATTAATTTATTCCTGTTTCTTACATATTTTACACAAAAACAGAACTGTGTATGTTCTGCTTTTAGCAACAAACAAAGCCAGGTAGAGCAATAAAAATACTAATTTTCGTTTTAATGCTCAACCTGGTGTGCTTTTTATAAGAGATACACGTTTATAAATTAGATGCATAAGTGCAATATGATGATTTATAATATAATTAAACCGTAAAAATACACATCTAAATTTAAAGGCGATATTTTCTTTGTTACCGTAATGTACAAATAACATGTTTAGTAAAAGCTCTAAGCTTATTTAGAAAGGCAGTTGTCGAATCGGGCTTCAAAGATTATCAATATAACTAGTGGTAATATGTAAATGTTCTATTTCTTTAAACACATACATATTACAATTTTCCTGTAAGTTGATGCCTAGTGTGGTAAACTTAAATTCGTATTGGCCGCAAATTCAAATAAGAATGAAGAGTCGTGAGTTATTTATTAATTTCCTTTGTTCTTTGATTCCAATGGAATCGCTTATTAGTATTACCTTTCATACTATATCGTCCTAAATATTTTAGGTAGTACTCTTTTTTCTTGCACCTAGTTACTGTATCTTGCAATGTAATTTGATTGTTTTATATATTAATTTAATATAATTATTGTTACTTTAGTAATATCAGTACGTATTTCTTTAAAACTAGGTTTATATTTACATATTATCAGATAGGTAGTAAAAAATCTGAATCTGAATGGTGTAAAACAGCATTTTATAACTTATTAATAAATTGTTGCCGACGATTAAATGTACATAATTAGGTATTTAGAAAGACTGATCTAACCTGTAAGTTCAGTTGTTAAAGTCAATAATGAATACATACCTAAATCTGTAATAAAATACGTGTTTTTGCCTGTAATTGCGTGTTATTAATTAATTACGAAAATTACTTCATATAGTTCATATTATGCAATTAATTAAGTAATAACTTTTATAACTCGCCGTCTTAATGTAACATTTTAAGGAACAGTTTTTTTTTACTTTAGATTTACTAAAACTTTTTTTAGTGTATTATCGACCTAAATGTAAATATAAAGTTTAGGGAAGTGTTTAAAAATATGTTATTTATAGCTCTTTGCCTTTATGGCTAGTAATAGAAGATTTCCTATACTAACTCGGGAAAATAGTAGTTAGGACGTGAAGATTTGTTTGAATAAATATTGTTTTTTTGGTGTATTATCGTTTATTTAATGTATATATCGTTGATTATTTCATGTATTTGTTTGATCTATATATTGCAGGCGATGCGCACGCTACATAGATACCTATTTATTTTCCTTTCTCGAAAAATGTAGATTAATATTTGCCTAAAATAGATGTAAAAATATTATATCATTAAATGCAATGATAACGGTGCAATCTTTAAATTGGTATTGTCCAAATATATATTGCAATTGCAACGTTATCATTCTGAAAACCACTGGAGTAGCAGTTAATGTGTAAATGAAAATGATTAATTTGTGTATGGATAATTGTGCAATATGAATATGTAAGTTGATAGTATTGTTTGTTAACATTTTTTTCATTTAATTGCCTCATGATTATACATAATATGTATACGTATAAACAAAACGCATCGACAATGTTTACGAGTGCTTAATTAGATAGTATGTTGAATGGCGCATTGTACAATCGTAGTACTACACTGAGTTTACAAATCGGCTGTAGTAGAGTATATACATATATATGTAAGCGAATGTAGTACTCGCACCCTACCCTGCACAGTGAACCCCAAAACTACCGGTCGATCATGCGTAAAGGGCGGAGAAGGGCTGATAAAGAGGGAAGCTTGTCGGTGTTTGAACTCTAGATGCGATGCTTATAAATACATATAGCTTAGAGAATTATAATCGAAAGATAATATAAAATAACGTTACTTTTTACTAATATATGTTACGTTATACTGACCTCTAGCGTAAGTTATGAGAACAAAAAGTTCTTTGCTGAAACGCTTCCTGAAATAGGTACATTGAGAACGGGTGGCATTTCCTCAGACTTGGATCGAAGCGAAGCAATTTAGTCACAAATTCTAAGCATTTTCACTTAAAACACACTATATTTCAGTTGAATTTATATTCACTTCACTCTAACTAATTATTGATGTTTTGAAAATAACAATCCGCGTGTAAATATTTTGGTAGGAGTAATATTTACATCAGTTTCATTGCGCTGGTGTACGTGCGTGAAACTGTAGTAACAAGACTGGCGGAGAGACGACGCGCATGTCGCGATCGCGAGGGACTCGCTGTAAATGTAAAAATGGACAAACTCCCCTTCTTGGGGGCTCATTCAATGAATCACAGTAAATCACTAATCTCACACGCACTCGGAACTTTTTTTTAACGAATTTGTTTTTGTACGCGGTCGTATAAGTCACGATTATAGAAGGAAATGCTCTAGAGATGATTCAAATTTAAGCGGTACCTAATTATAATGCAAACTTCCGTAAAGCTTCTAACAAAATATTGATCGACTCGACTCCCGCCGTCGTTTGTCGACATTTTCAGTCTTGGCCAGCTTTTTAAAATGAGATAATCGCTATAGATCACCCGCCTGCTATCCGTATTGTGCCCAAATATGAGCCCACTCTGTAGCAGGTAGAAGTTTTTTTTTATATTGTTTGGGTCGCTTGTGATGGAATTAACAGTAGGTAAAAAATTAGTCACGAGGGATTTTATTTGAGTTAGCAATGTATAAAATTGGTAGGTATGCACACATAATTTATTGATACCTGATTTGTCGTAGACCAAATAAAGCGCTATATACTGAAGAATTTAAGTAAGTTGGTATTTATAAACTTTTAAATTGGTATCTAAAGTTAAGGAGATACATACATACATATATAAAAGTGTACAAAAATATATTCAATAACAGAATTAATCGTCGACATAAGTAAAGTGACCCTGGTGGCGTAACAACTTCAGAACTCGAATAATAAACTAATTAGTATTTTTTACAGTGACTCACAGTTTATGTAGTTTTTTTTTTGTTTAGTGCATTTTAAGTAATTTATGCAAAGCCAACAAGACCAGAAAATGTAGTAAAATAGTTTGTCATTTATAACGTACTTATATAAATGTGTGTATGTATGTGTTTGTAGTATGATTATTTACATATATCATTCGTTTTTGGTACACACTTCAAAAGAACATATGTAAACGTTACCCTTTTGCCCATATGGTATTGTGTTTCTCTCAATTTCCAAAATGATATTTAGGGGTATGCAATGCATTCCTACAAGAATCGAACCAAAAACTTTAGCTATGCAGCCGTATACATACTGCTCTACTAACCATAGGCAATCCAACACTTTAGACATAAGGTGTAATAAATAAAATGCAAAGTAATGTTATTAGAAATTCAGGGTAGGCAATACTTATGTACAACGTAAGGTCCATCAATATGTACTCATGGATTATACTTCTAGGCTTGTCTAGATTTTACCACTAAAAGCCTATGCTCACTACCTTAATTAAAAAACGTACAGTACACACATTGAATATGAACGCGCGTTTGTATAGCATAAAACACAGGCATGCAGTTTCTGCAATGTCTATATTTTTTTCAATCATCTTTAATTCTACTTCGTCATTCGTCATTCATCATTCGTTCTCCCTTTCCACGTGAGTAGAGGACCGAACAGGGACAGACCCAAATGTAGGGCTGCCACAGGCGAATATAATAATTAAATGATATACCTGGTTACCCGACTGGCAAATAGAAGGGTTATATTTTTCGAGTTAATGTACTTATTTATATATTTCTTTATCACGAGTCATTATTGCCTATTAGATTAGATCAGGGGTGCTCAAACGGTCGATCGCGATCGATCAGTCGATCGCGAGTGCTTTTTGAGTAGATCTTGTGAAGAAAAATTTTTTTAATAAGTAGGTAACTAAACTACAAAAATTTATTACGTAATAACACTGCTTGCGGCAAAAGGCGGCTTTATCAAAGGAACGCGCGGTACTTGTCAAAGAAAAGCCGCGTTGTTTCTAGACTAGACTGTACTAGACCATTTCGGGCGGCGCGTTTGACGGGAACATTCGAGACTTTCGTTCACGCCGATATAAATGTTGCGCCTGCAGGAATTGGAGTCATTCTGAATTGTAACTTGAAGGCGATACTACGTCTATACAAAGTTTATTATTAAATAGTGCGAAATGAGTGCAGTGAAGAAATCTAAAACGTATTATTTTAATAACGATTGGGAGGAAGAATTTTTCTTTTGTATGGTGAAGGATACGTGCATTTGTGTTATTTGTCGTGCGTCAGTTGCAATACCTAAGCGTGGTAACTTAGAGAGGCATCATAAAACGGTTCATAAAAACTATGAAAAGGATTTTCCGCCACAGAGTGAATTAAGAAAACGAAAAGTAAGTAATTTGATATCTTGTTTGAAAAAAGAACAAACCATGTTCACAAGACCAGCCAAACAATCAAAAGCTGCTACGATCGCGTCATTTAAAATATCTCATATATTGGCGAAACACAAGAAACCATTCGAAGATGGATCGGTTGTGAAGGAAGCATTTATTGAAGCGGGTGAGACTTTATTTGGAGATTTTAAAAATAAAACAGAAATCATGTCTGCCATTAGAGAACTACAAGCTACCAATATATAAATTAGTGTGCATTACAACCGATGGAGCACTAGCAATGACTGGAAACAAGAACGGTTTTGTGGCATTGTGTCGAGCTAATGAAGAATTCCCTTCATTTTTTTCATTCCATTGCATTATACATCAACAAGTTTTGTGTTCAAAAGTTTTAAACACGGAGGAAATTATGGGCATTGCAACAAAAATTGTGAATTCCATCCGTGCACGTAGCTTGCAACAGCGGCTCTTTAAGTTGCAGTTGGAAGATAGGGAGTCAGCTGAACACACTGATTTAGTTCTTCACACGGACGTCAGGTGGTTGAGTCGCGGAAAATTCCTAGAAAGGTTTCAAGAATTATTGCCCGAAATAACAGCTTTTCTAGACGAAAGAGGTGATGACACTGAGATGTTGAAAAACGAAAAATGGCTGACTGATTTGGCATTTTTGACTGACATCACAATGCACTTAAACACCATTAACTTGGAGCTTCAAGGTAAAGGAAAAACTATTATTGAGATGATTAGCGCAGTAAACGCATTCAAAAGTAAATTGCAACTTATGATAGATCAACTGAAAAGAAAGGATCTGAAACATTTTCCGTCTTTGAAAGCAAGGATTCCTCAGTTGAATTATGATACGTATGAGGCTGAATTATCAAATATTTTGGGACAATTCGAAATGCGTTTTTATGATTGCAGTAAATTGGCAAATATAGCATCATTTATGAGTTATCCTTTTTCATGTAAAAACATTGAGGAATTAACCACTGAAGTAGCAAGTCAGTTTAATATGAACTCATGTTCTGTTGAAAATGAGTTGGTGCAGATTATATCAGATATACATCTCAAAGCTACAGCATCTGATACAAATTTCTGGTGTTTTATATCTGAAGATAAATATCCGAATCTAAGGCAAATCGCCCTGCAACTGACGGCAATGTTTGGGTCAACTTACTTGTGCGAGTCTGCATTTTCTGAAATGAAGATAATTAAGTCAAAATATCGCAATCGACTAACTGACGATCATATGTCATCATGCTTGCGATTGGCACTCAGTGGTTACGCACCATCTTATGAAAAGTATGCTGAGGACATGCAGTGCCACGCTTCAAGATCCATAGTCACTCCTTAGTTGAGTTTAACACCATATGTAACTCTTTTGTTTTGTAACAACGAATAAACTCGCAATTTTGAATAACTAGGAGTTTTTTCATTGATATTGTAGAGAAGAACTTAAGTAAACCTAACCCAAACCTTGACTAAGATAATGTAAATTGTGCGGAAAGCTAATATCTATATATGCTACGGTACACCCTACCTAGGTAGGTAGGGTGTATCGTGTATGTACGACAACCCTGCATCACACATACTTGCAGCCTCTCAAGTCGATCGTAAGTAGTCTAAAAATATTGAGGTAGATCGCCAGCAGTTCAAGTTTGAGCACCCCTGGATTAGATTATTTCATTTAGAGATTTGACCAAAAAAGAAGAAGTTAATAATGCAGAGGGGTTTTATATTCTTAAACGATTTTATTTGTTAATATTCACGATGGAATACTTTTTCAACTTACACTACAATAAACGCCCACATTTTGTCGATTACAATTTAGTCCCATTCACGTTATAGGGGCAAGCCTATTGCCGTCATCCGGGCACTTTTGAGAATAAGATGGGAAAATTTGGGGTATATTGACAGGAAAGGGAGGATAGAAAGGAAGGAAAGGGATATTGCTTATACAAATGGATTGGTCAGTATAAGCAATAGCTCAAGCAAGTCAGGGTTGCATATCTATGACGACTACATCTCGAACATGTTGTTCCCTTTCCTTCTTTCCCATCTTTCTTTTTCCTTTCCCTCCTCCCTTTCCCCTACCCTAAAACATGACGGACAGCACATGAACACTTATGTATGTATGCGCGGCGGACGTCACTTCCCCTATAGCATTAAAAAAAATGGAAGTTCGAGTCCTGTAACAAAAATGTAACAAAATAATACTACATGTTTTATATTAAAAAAATAACTTCTCTCTGTCTGTTCTCGGCAAAAAGTTTTTTTTTTCCGACTGTTAATAAAAACTCTTGTCGTTTGAAATCACAAACACTCACACATTACTATTGAGTAATCAGTATCATTTGTGAAAAAATTGTCTCAAATACCTAGTCACTTCTTTTAAAAGTGTGAAATCAATGACAAGATATTCAATAACCATTATTTTCAATTATCTAATAAAACAATAAGAGAACGATAAACCATAAAATTTTAAACGTTAGGATAAAGGTAATAATATATCATCAGCCATAGTGTGCTTTTTTGGGCTGTGTAAAATTTGTATATTTTACTTACTTAATTTCGATTTTTTTAAGGATAGTTGAAAAAATATTACAATTACGTGTATCAATAAGTGGAAGTGCACACAGTTTTGTTCACAGTCTGTTTTTCCCATGTAACGTTTGTTTATGGAAAAAAATAAGTTTCACCCAGTCACATTCACAGTGTGGTTTCTTCTTACATGAGATGCCTATGATCGCGGTAAGACAACCTATGAATGTGTTGCACCACCATGGGCTTTTCTATGTTCCTGAATAATCGATAAAATCTTTGAAGGCGGTTTGGACTGTCTCATCGGAATTGTTTTTATTTTCCTTTACAAGAATTTATCCAAATTCCTAAAAAAATGGTGCTATGTTTGAGCAAGGGAGTATAGTGGGTGTCCGAGACATTTTAATCACAGCGTACGTGGTAGAGCCATGCTTAGGCACGAATGTGCCGGCTCGAACGGTGCGATAAAATGGCCTCACAGAAAACCGGTCGTGAAGCAACTTGCCCGAAATTAGTGAGGTTTCCAGAGGCCCGCCTACCCTCTCCTTTACCTTTCCCCTGATCCTGATCCCTTAAATATAAAAAAAAAAAACAGAAAATATATTTAAAAGTATAAAAAATAGTGCGCCACCGGTATCGGGTACAGGGACCAAGGTACCGGTGGTTAGGGCTCCAGAGACAGGAACCTCCTCACAATGAGTGCCGTATCAGGAAGGACTGCCTTCTGCATTAGACCCTTAACCCAGCTGTTTAACGTGAGCCTCTGCAGATGTTGGTCGAGGCTCTTGGCAATCAACCCATGAACTGATATGACTATCGGCACAATGATTGCAGAACTCACATCCCAACATGTCGACCACCTCATGGGCCAAATCCAAATATTTTATTTGTTTATATCTTTCAACCTTTATGAGATTGTCGTCATGTGGTATGGTAATGTCCAAAATTATTGCTCGGCGCTCTAGTCGGTCTATCACCACTATCAGGTATATATATATCAGGTTTATTGGCAACAATAGTCCTGTCAGTGATGATAGATCTATCCCAAAATAATGTTGCACGACTATTTTCAAGAACTGGGTCGGGCACATACCTATAATACGGTAACTCGACATCCACAAGGTTATACCTAACAGCAAGTTGCTGATGGACTATCCTGGCCACTTGGTTATGTCTGTGCAAGTAATCACCATTTGCAAGTCGAGAGCAACTGGAAATGCCTGGGTTTTTCCGGGGCGATGACATGCCCGACAAATATCAATTGTGCCATCCTTCAGGATATGTCTCCAATAATTATTCGACATTACAACTTCATCTGTAATTGCACAAATAAAACCTTCAGCTTCTCCAAACAGGTCACTGAAACGTAGGCAAGACACAGATGATAATAGATCTCCATCGGGCCCGTTTAAGGCCCGATAAAAACCTCCATTTAACTCTTTGCTCTTCCATATCTCTCGACGGTCTGTAACATTAAGTACTGCAGGTTTGCGCCAGTTCTCTTTCCCTAGACCAAGCGGAGTAAGTCCGTTATCAACTGCCACTACATACCGGTGTACCTCCACGTTGACAGAGAGAAAGTAATCTCTAAGATTGCATACTTCGCGATAATGAAGGGTCCTGGCAGTTAAGAAACCACGACCCCCACATTACTGCGGGATATACAAACTCATTACTGATGAACGTGAATGGTGAATTCTGTACGCAGTTAGCAGTGTACGGACTCTTCTATCTAGGGCTTCCAATTACGCCTGAGTCCATCTAAGTATGCCAAAGGAATAGGTAAGGACTGGTATGACCGAACCGTAATAGGCACGCACCTTATTACCGCCCGACAAACGACTTCAATACTTTTTTCAGACGGCCAAAGAAACTTTCTTTTAACGATTGCTTCATATTCAATTCATTAATTCCCAACGCCTATGTCATACCTAGATACTTATACGTTTCATTTGTAGAAAGACGTCTAAGGTATGTCGAATCTGAAAGTTCAATTCCTTCAGATTCTACAATCCTGCCTTTGCTTACATACATGACTGCACATTTATCTACACCAAATTCTATCTTGATACATTTACTAAAGGTTTCAGTTACCTCTAGTAATCTTATCAACTGGACATTGCTGCTGGTAAACAGTTTTAAATCATCCATGAAAAGGAGGTGGGATATATTTCTCCGCAAACGATTGCCTAGCCCCGAACCTTCTTACATAGTAAAAGTGTATAAAGTTGTATCAATCTTATACAACTCCATCACCCTTAGGAGCCACGCATGCGGCACAGAGTTGTAGGCTTATTTTATAATCTATTATTATTATTGTTATTATCTCCTCATCCCCCTCTCTTACCTCCCCGCATAGCCTCATCCCTCATCACCTTCAAAGGCGTACTGCACACTTACGACTCGAGTTGCAGATGTCCATGGACGGTGGTGGTCACTTACCATCAGGTGAGCCGTCTGTTCGTCTGTCCCCCTATATTATAAAAAGAAAAAAAAGCTCCTGTAATTTAGTGTCTGTCGTGAAGTATGGGGGTCTAGCATAGACCTACTATTCATTATTTCGACCTCAATTTCATAAGTAATTACCTAATATTCCAAGTAAACAAATTACAGGTACATATTTTAACTGTCAGGAGTAGCTGTCAGCCAGACTAAGTCAATCTTGAAGCTGGTTGTAGTATAACATCGATCGCCGATTATAATCAGTGTTAGCGGTATAAAATAAAAAAAAAACATTTTTTGTTGTCACTTTAGCAGTAAAAAAAACTGTCAAAAATCAAAAACTATTATAATGTCAAAGAGTCAAAGAGAATACACGGAAGTATTCTCTTTGGCTCAATTTTCAGTTACATAATAAAAACAAGAAAACCCATGGAAATATTCGCACACATTGCTTGAAGAGAATTTCATCCTATCCACAACTCTCATAAAGGATTTTCTGGGTTTCTTATAATAAAGTTATTATATAAAGTCGCAGCTCTGAAATTTTGAGAAAAAACCGTTGGAAATCCTTGCTTGGTTTATTTTATTAAAATAATAATTATGTTTGGTAAGGAAGGAATTTAATATGAATTCGTTACATAAAGATAAGAAGGGGTGTTATAATAATAAATAAACAATAAATTACTATAAACATGATATATATATGTGGGTATGATATACCTACTTTAATTATTTTTTATTATTTATTTTTTACCTAGTTTATCTGCAATCAGTCTCTCGCTCTACAAGCAGATCCTGTTAACAGTTAATTCCGTATGAAATTTTATGAGTTGGGGCCACCTTCTCTTAGTCACGGAACTTACTGGCTCTTTTTGATCTCCCGGTGGGACCAGAGCAATTCGCCCGTTAGGAGGTTACGATGATTGTTTACTCGCTCTTTGTACTTGTCTCGGTACTGTTTAGCCTTTTTCATGACAGTTATTAAGTTGAGATAATCGTGGTTCTAGGAGTTCCGGGTAAACAAGGTGGAGTCGTTTACGGATCTGAGTATGCTGTTTGGAGCTCTTTGAAGATACTAGATGTAGGATTTGCATGCTGAAGACCACAGTTAGAAACATAAAATTGAACCAAAAAAGTAAAATAATACTTAATTATATCATTCAATATATCACCGGAAATAATTACCTACTATTTTGTTACTTTTTAGACCAAAACTTAAACTTAAAGCTACAAGGGCTTAATGAAATGATTATACCGCAATTGAACATGCTCTGACGCTGTAGGACCTAGTTTAGACTGACCGCGATGTGACTTCAAACTTTATGCTAAGCACAGGGAAACCGATCGCGCGAAAATATTATACCCCGGCTATTTTGTCTGACACGATGACTGTCTGTTTTGAGTAGAACTTTGATACCCTTTGGACCTCCGAGACAAGCGTGGAGCCTTATAGTGGAATAGGAGGAACAGAAAACCATTGAAATGGAGAGGAATAGAATAGACAGAATGATTTGGGACACAAAGCTAAACTATGAAAATGTTAAGTTACAAACGTTATTATGTATGTATATCTATGAAACTCCAACGGGTCGTCTCCTTATAAAGTTATATGTAAGTTTAAGTTATATGTAAAATTACAGCTCAATCGGACACCGAGAAGCGGTTCTAATTTAATAAGCCAAGATTGACCCTTCTACCATTACCTAAAATAGATCTATGGTTTTCACATGATTGGAGAAATTTAAGAAATCTTCTAAAATATTAAGTAATTATTGAGCTATTGGTATAACTAACCCTATAGAAGCTAACCCACAAAGAAGCAGTTATAGCAAACATGCTTTAACTGTTACAATTTAATACTATAAATCACAGTATCGCATATCATAGAAAAACAATCTTGGGATAGGTCTCATGAAAACTTAAATGTAGTTAATCTTCATTAGTTTGCTATTGAGCATGTATATTTCCAGATTTGAGTTTCCAGATACCTTAGCGAAGTCTATGCTTTTTCGCGCCAAAATTGACTTTGACAGGTCGTAGATGTGTAATTTGCCCCAAGGCAGCTGTGGACTGTAGACGGCGACAAACCGGTCTTTTCTACCTTTTATTACTGTTTTCTATTGATTTACATTCGTCAGTCAATATTTTAGGGTCTCTTAAGAAATTGTTAACTCCTTTATTAAAAATGTCATCGGGATTAGAAGCTCAACTGAAGTATACTCGACTAACTGAACATGCATTTCCACCAGTGAAAGGTTCTGAAAAAGCAGCGGGATTGGATCTGAGGAGGTAAGTTTGTCTGATCTGTTGCGTTATCCTATTACTTACATGTCAAAAATGTATTACAAGGTAATTTGAACTTTTAGCGCGTATGATTACGTGGTACCAGCTCGTGGTAAGGAATTGGTGAAGACTGATCTGCAAGTTGAATTACCATCTGGATGTTACGGAAGAGTAGCTCCACGTTCAGGATTAGCACTCAAGAACTTCATTGATATTGGAGGTAAGGATGTTGCAGATTAACTGTAATTTAGCTATATATCTTTAAGATTGTTTAGAAATTCGAAATAAAATTAGTTATTAGAATTAATTCAAAACACTTATTACTTGACCTAAAGCATTAGGAGATATACCTACTAATTTAAAGCCCCGTTTTGTTTGATATTCTACATATCTTTAACTCAACTTGTGGGTTTTAAAAAATTGCTATTGAGCAATATATTATGATAGAACTAATCACATCACACACACAATATATGACAAATAAAATAGTGTTCAAATGGAATTTAATGCTATATTATCATTATATTATGCTATGTTCCATTATTTAGGATGCTATTTTGCTCAATGTATATTTTCGCTAAATGTGTTAACATTCATTAGAGGACTCAGACTTCTCGGCACTAGGTAGTTTGAGTTGTAGTGCAACCCTGAATTTCTTGAGCTATGATTAACATTACCCAATCCATCTGTTTTCAACTGGGCACTTCCCAAAGTGCCCAGTTGAAGACAGATGGATTGGATTGAAGGTTGTGGGATGGAAATGGGACTAAATGTGGGCACTAATTACACCTTTGCTTACCCCTTTGGGATACAGGTGTTAATCTATGTTTGTATAAACATTAACTATTTACTCAATTCTAATATACTTACTGATGACCTGAAGAAGGCACCTGGGACAGACTGTATGCAAAAAGAATGTCTATATCCAGCATTGGACTGCATTAAGCTGTATGATAATGATATACTTACATATGTGGTTATACTTACATAATATGTTGGTTGAATTGGACCAATTTTTTTCATTTCAGCTGGCGTAATTGATGAAGACTATAGAGGAAATGTTGGTGTGGTTGTGTTCAACCATTCTGACACTGATTTTGTTGTCAAGAAGGGTGATAGGATTGCCCAACTGATATGTGAGAGAATTTTCTACCCTGTACTTAAAGAAGTAACTAATCTATCAGAAACTGATAGAGGTGAAGGTGGATTTGGCTCTACAGGAAAATAAAGAACATATTTTTATTAATAACATTTAATTAACAAGTACTTAAAATTGTAAGCATCTATATAAGGAATGTTAAGCCATATATTTTGTTTCAGAAGTAGATATAGATTAATATTGATGCTATCTTTTCGTCTATTTTGTAATATAGCAGGACATAAATATTCTAGAAAGATGTTAAGTTATATACCTTTCATCCTATTAAAACATAACAAGCATACATAGAACACCAGGAATAAATAATATGCTGATTATATAGCATTGATATGTAGATTTTTGTTTTAAAATATTATTTAGTTTGTATTTGTTTTAAATGATGAAAAAGACAAGCAAACATTGTAATATCTACCTCCTACATTTTATGTATTGTCTACATATGTATGTATATGAAAACTTATACTTCTTTTGGATTTATGAACAATTTAAGTTACGTAAAGTACACAACTTAAGCTTTAGTGGCACTACTGATAAAATAAGTTTAAGTGATTACATGTTCTAACGCCAAGAACTTTGTACTGGTTTATTAATTAAACTTGTTTTAATTACAATGCATGTTCTCATTCACCTTTTGTCACAACTTCCATAGATCTTTACAACATTGTTTGTATGTATAAATATTTGATACATATTTTCTATCATAGACAGTTGTTGAATATTACAACACATTTGTGTATAAATATACATTTAGCGCTTATGACATGAAAACAAAAATCAATTATACAATCAAACTGAAAGTGGTTAACTAAATACAAAACATGTACTTGAATTATTGAATGAAAGAATGGGAAAAATTGTATGACCCATTATCTCTAATTTACTTAAGGTTGAATGTATAAGGTTGGGGAATGTATGAATGGGTAAGGAATAAAGTTGAAACTATTTTAAACTGCCTTTTAAGTTAAAAGTCTAGCTTCCAAAATGCCGTACTAGAAATATACATCAATAGTAAAAAGATTTATTGCTTTAGGTCTTCAAAATTATCAAGAACACTTAAAAAATTCAATTTTTCATAATATAGTACTTGGTTAGTTGATAGAACAGTTTCTTTATTTCTCTTAAGGAATGGTTTCAAGAAACTTTTGATTCTGTTGTCTTTGTTTACACCAAAATCCAATTCAGCTTTGTCTACTTGCTTTTCAATCAAATCTACATTACTATGAAGTTTCTCTATAATGTTTAATAATGCAGTTATTTTCTTAGAAAGAGCAATAATTTCACTGCGGTATGTACTTATATCTTCTGCTACAGCGAAGCCACAATCGCTGTTCTTAAGTTTTACCATCTGCAACACACTCGTTAGTTCTTCAAGTCTCGTTAACATGTTGTCAACAACATCCTGGACTGTTTGAAACCCATTTAAAACATCTAACTTTAAATACGCAGAGTAATCCTTTACTAGTTCGTCTAACATTTTGCATTTATTCCGAAGAAGACGTACCTTCGAAATCTGGAAACAAATATTCAATGACACTCACGAGCTTATCAATAATATCTGACACAAGTTTTGATAACTCTCTAAACGAATATGGGCATAGACGGCAAAGTTTTACAATTAACTCCATAGTAAATTAACTGATTTAATATACTGTAAGTAGCAAGTGAGCAAGATATCCATATTGTGTATTGGGAAATAAGTAAATATTTTGCCTTGAATATTTCCCACCTCTCCACATCGCGCATAGCAAGAACCCTGACATCATTTAAGTTGCTGTATGTATTGCACTGGTACCTTCTTTATGGCAGGTTTTTCAATAAATAGAAGTTTGAACACTCAGAATGTTTTGCTGTATTTTTAAATAATACAGCAAAATTTTTAGGGGCCATTACGTTTAATTTAGAATTTAAAGTAAATTCTGCCTTTATTTGAGCATATTATCTTATCGGAAGACAGTGTTCCATATACTGTTATCTTAAAAAAAATCCTAAGATTGTATTCTCGTTTCTGTAAATCTTAATGCTAAAATGCAAATATAAAATAATATTATTAAATTAAATAAATAACTTACATATATTCATAATGTGTTTTAAACGTTTTCCTATATATGGTATATATATTATATACGTAAAACTGTAAAAACTAAATTTCGAACGAAGTCGTATCTATAAATATTGCACTTTTTTGCAGAATAAGGTAGTTCCAATTTCTTGAATGAACAAGAATTAATTTAGTTGATTTTGTTCTTACTACTCTACGTTCCGAGGATTTTGTGGAAAATTTATGCATTAGAATGCTCCCGTCGACTGGGTACTTCAAAGGAAATAATTGTCCATTCTATGATAATGGTCTCTGTGAGAGACCTTATTGTCATTTCCGACACGTTAAAAAAGAATCTCTAAGTACACCAAACGATGGAATTGAAAGTGGAGCGATACTACAAAAACTTGTGTCAGCAGCAGTACAAAAGGTTCTTCAACAAGCAGAGGCATCTACAACTGCGGTCACAACGGAACTAGAAATTAATACCAAAAGTTCAGTCCAGAGTGTAGCCAAAGTGACATACAATCCTACTCCAATATCAGAATTGAACAAAATTACTAATTTAGAAGCTGAAGAAAATGAAGAAGGTATCGAACAAAAAAGGCGACATATCCCAGTGCCTTATACTCCCAGAAAACCCGCCAGCTTATCTATTCAAAGACCCAATGATAGTAATGGGTCATCTAAACCTTTTATTTACATTCCTCCTCCAGTGAAGTATACTCCAGGTAGTACTGAAACTGCACAATGTGATAAATATACACCTACGGGTTCTACAGTGTCTACGGAAAAGTATTTACCGGGAACTGAGACTGAATTACAAGAATACAATCCTAATGAAGGTTCAAAAACTAGTTCCAGTAAAAGAAACTATGTGCCATCAGATAAAAATGTAGGTAAAAAGAAAATTTTAGAATATAAACCAACCAAACTAAGTGCTAAAAGTGAAATACCAGTAGTTACTTATCAACCAACGCCAAGAGCACTTGCTCCATGTTTTTCTAGTGATGAAGATGAGCCTGATGCTAAGAAACGAAAGTTATCAGCAGATCTCAATGGCTTAGATGATTTAGGACCTGAATTTGATATTTTGGATCAAATATTAGATGAGGAAAAATCAGACCAAGATAAAATTAAAAAAGATAGCCCTGTTAGTAAAGCCAAAGAATGTAATCATAAAAATAGCAATAATTATGAAGAGGATAAAAAATTGAAAAGTAGTTCTGATAGAAATCATAATAGCAGTAAATCACATCAAAAGAACAGTTCTGAGAAAAAAGTTAAGTCTTCTAAATCTCAAGATTCTTCTAGAAGTAAGTATGACAAGAAGAGTTCAGAACTAAAATCCAAGCATAAAAGTTCTCATAAGGAAAAGGACAAAGAAAGCAGAGGCAAGATAGAAAAGCACTCATCTGATAAAAAGTCTTCTGACAAAAAGAGACACTCTACTTCTAAAGATTCTGATTCTAGTTCCAAACACTCAAAACAGAGTTCATCTAAAAAACATGACTCAAAGAGACATAATTCTGAACACCAATCAAAATCTAAAAACAAATATGATAAGAAAGCCCATAAGAGTTTAAAGGAATCCAACAGTAAAGACCAGGACAGTGAAATAGGTAATAACTTCTCTGATGATGTGGCTCCAGATGTAGAACTTATCGATGAGGAGTTAGACTTAGAATCTGATGAAGAAGCTATAGCCTTGGAGTGTAAACGAATATTTGATGAGTATGTTCCAGTAGAGAAGCCTAAAATAATTGAAGATGTGGGAAAACCTGAGGAAGTAGTAGAAAATGAAGCAATAACAGGTAAGAAAAGGATCTCAAGAGCAATTGATAAGAATATTAAAGTTACACCAAAAGCACCAATCAAACCTGATTTTAAAATAAGTGCAGCGCAGCAAATGGCAGAAAGGTTAGGAAAAGTTCGTGAGTATCATACTGCAAGAAACACTAATGTGCCTGCAAATTCTGAACCAGCCCCAATCTCTAAAATTCCTTTGGCTCCTACAAGCACCGGGCATTCTAAAATTCGCATTGCACATGTGCCTTATGCTTCAAACTTAGTGAGTGTCAAGAAAACTATAACACCTAATCAGAATTTGGCTAAAAGTGAACCATCAACAAGTACTACCATAACACAAACTGTGAAAAAGGGTGCCCAGAGAGTTGCCCATGTACCTAATGAAAAGTTTATAGACAGACCTGGTGTCTTAGAACCACTTGGTTCCAAAATTCCTGCAAATATTAGGTCGACATTCCTCAACATGATGATAGATGAGTGTTTGAAGCTGTATCTTAGAGCCACAGACGCTTATGCAAGAGCTCAACATGAAGAATTAAATACCAGCAAAAAATGCTCTACTGTTCAAATATACAAGAATTCTGCAGTACTAACTGTTAGTAGATTAAGGAAAGAATTTGTGGAGTGCAAAGGTGTAAAGAAATCCGCATCTGACTGTACAACATTACAAAAAGTACCTGGGTTGACACCTACAACCACAAGCTCATGGAGCATAGTAAGCAATAATAGAAAAAATATGGATCATTCAAAGGAATTCAGAGGTGCAAAGTTATACAGTAACCTCCAAAAGTGGATTTTAACTGACGAGCAACTTAAAGAAAATGGTTTTCCCAGACCACATGAGAGTGGCAAAAGAGGTAGGGCAATTATTTATGGACAGAATAAAAAACCACCTCCTAAAGGTTTCACTAGAAATTGTTGTAGATGTAAAAAGGACTATATTGTCGATAAGAAAGGTTTTGCAGTTGTTAAAGAAGAATGTATTTACCATCCTAATAATAAATATAGGTTTCGTGGTGAAGTGCGGTATCAGTGTTGTAGCCAGGATGGATCATCAGATGGCTGTTGTGTAGCACCAAGTCATGTTTATGAATATGTTGATTTTGATAATTTAAAGGGATTTGTTAAAACATTACCTCCAGAAACTACACAAGAAGATTATGGAATATATGCATTAGATTGTGAAATGTGTTACACTACACATGGACTAGATTTGACGAGAGTAACAGTCATAGACTCAGAGTGCAAAGTTGTCTACGAGACACTAATCAAACCATTACATCCAATAATAGATTACAATACCAGATATTCTGGAATTACTGAGGAACAAATGGTTGACATAACAACAACATTATTGGATGTACAAGCTACACTTCTTACAATGTTTAATAGTAAAACTATATTGGTAGGCCATAGTTTGGAATCTGACTTTAAAGTTTTAAAATTAATCCATGATACTGTAATTGATACAAGTGTTTTGTTCCCTCACAAAATGGGACCTCCTTATAAGAGAGCTCTCAGAAACCTATCTTCAGAGTATTTAAAGAAAATTATTCAAAATTCTGTGGATGGACATGACAGTGCAGAAGATGCCACTGTTTGTATGGAATTATTGCATTTCAAATTAAAGGAAGAACTAAAAACTAGATGATAGATTAATTTAAGCGAAATTGAGCTTACATTATTTAATTTTCTCATATTTATTTATATGGATAATAATACAATTTTTATATGTCAGTGACTAAATTTTTTCCAATGTAACTTAATAGTTAAGTTAAATGGTCCCTGATTATTGCACAAGACTCATGTGATTAGAAATTATTTTGTTGGTATCATCCTAAATAATGGTGTAGTATATTAAGATATACCTACTTTTGTAAGAATTCATATAAATTATTTTTTTTTAATCTTGTTTTTTTTTTATAGAGACGGGCAGACAAAATGAAAAGACATTTATAAAACCGAAAATAATATTTTACTAGAAGACGAATATTACACATACTTAAATGTTCTTGAAATACAAGACATTTCAAACATTCAGCTTTATTAGAAAACAAGAAAACTGCTACACTTTCAAAAATATCCATTGGGACACATAATATACATGAACAAGACTCGACCTAATTTTGTGCAGCAGAATTTGATAGACAATATATTAGTTAGTTACCACAGGAGTCAATAGATAATAATTTTGATATTTAAAAATAAACTTGTACTATTTTAGGTAAACACTGTTGAACAATAATCGCACTAGGGCACAATGAAATAATTCGGTTAACTATAACAATTTATATACCTATCTTTGTATAATCAAATTAATATAAAAATACATGCCAAAGGTAGTAAGTAGGCTTATTGCAAACAAGAAAAAGTTATAAGACTGCTGATAGGAGAATACCTAACAAATACATAATTGTTGTCAGTCATACAAAAAAGCGATATGGACTACCATAGTGGCTAGATAATTTAAGCAAAGCTTTAAATTTTACAATCTATAAAAGTTCACACGCTGTGGCTTAGATTAGTCATAATTAAAATTTTGCACAATAAATATTGCTATTGCACATTGTTATTACTAGATCCAAAAAGGAAATGAAAATTTGTGGATGATATTAATGGCTGTGAAAATAATTAACTAATGAATAAAAAGTTTTGAGAGTATCTATATCTAATGCCAATCTAATCTTATATTTATTGGTATGTGGTAAAGTTTAATATTGTCAATGATATAATAAAATAGGTAGTATAAATATGTGGTTATTTTATGTATATTACCTGTTGACTCAAATTTCTGATTTACTTATTTGTTAATGATAAAATTAGTTTACCAAAACCCATACTTATATTAATCTGCTATATTTTTGCAGTAGGTATTATCTTGGTGTTGTATGTATGTAAGTATAATTTACATAGTTGTCCCAATGAAATGTACATGGAGGTATCGGCCGGTGTATACGGCTGCACAGGCAATGTGAACACCATTTTATTGAGATCCTACTCGTCCCCTGCTAGTCAATAAATGATTGTTCTACACATGCTTTGACTCGTTTTTCGTATTCTCGTCGGTTCTCTTTATAAAGCTGCGCCGCCATTGAGTTCGCCGGCGAGTTAGGATTGGGGTCACTTAGTAAAGACTGAAATAAAATTTAAAACAGTATTAATTTTCAGGAGATAAAAACCACAATAAGCTCTAAAAATGAAATATGATGTATTTTAAATATAAATATAATTTATTTAAAAGCTTTAGAGAAAAAAATATATTTATATGCTAATACATGTATAAGGACTATAGGTAATATAAAATACGATAAAATAAGATTTGGCAGACACACACAATTTAACAGAGTTAATTTTTAGTTCTACCTCCAAACTCCAAAAAACTAGCAAGTTGTGTGTTCCATGTATTGATATATAATTTTAAATATTTTTTAAATAAGAAAATCTCTTAATTGTTGGCCAATTATGCTGTTGCTTATTTTTATTTCATTATATAGGGGGACAAACAAACAGACAGGACATCTGATGGTAATTAATAACCACCGCTGACGGACACCTGTAAGTGCACTGCCTCCCTTGGAGATTAATGAGCCAGTGGTGACAGGGATGAGGGGAGGGGAAAGAGAAGAGTTTATGATGGGAGAAGAAGGGGAAGTTGAGCCTCACTCACTCAGCAATACAATGCAAGCATTTTTTGTCCACTGGTTTTCAAAGGTTAGGTCCTAGGTCTATTCTGTAATTCCAGTCTGTTTATTGTTTGAAATGACTGTCAACCCAACACCATAGTTACCATCAAGGTGGTACCTTCATCATTTTACAAAAGCAGGGTCCAATTATTGCTCCTGCTCTCCTGGCATACCAAATAGTATATTTTTAAGATGTAACAGAGCACCTGTTACATCTTAAAACAGCAAAAAAACCACACCAAATTCTTTAAATCCAGCACCCCTTACTACAAAATGTACTAGTAAAATGTAATCAAAAATGATATGCTATGCTTATTACTTAATAAAATTCAAGTTTTTGCTGGGACACCCAAATACGAAATAAATATTTGGTACAACTATCTAAAACAGTGTAGAGTACTATTGTTTGTATTTCCTGCATCTATCCATCATAATTTAATGACAAGAAAACCCCTAACAAGAAATTATATTTAGTAAATTTATTTGGATTTGGAAAGCCTTTAACAAAGTTAAAGGACATTTTAGTCAGTTGTGATTTTGGTCAAAACTTTTTTAGCAGAGATAAATATTTCCAATAAGCCTTAAACTAAGATTTAACAGTGGTATAAACTAACAATGATTGTAAATTGTGTCTTTTCAGACAACTTAATACCAATACCATATTTATATGGAATATAATCAATCCTACTAGACAAATATGTGTGTGGCTGCGTAAGTATTTTGTTATAGACAGGGCAGTTATAAACATCTTAGGCTTCTTTTTACTGTTGGCCTTTTAAAAAAACTGTTTTAAAACAAAAGTAACCAATGATAACATCAGCTAATTTGTGATTTAGTAGTAGTAGTGGAAAACTTATGAAATACAAGACATTACAATTTACCTGTATAGAAGTTAAAATAGCTGAAACATCATATGTAGGGCTCCATCTGTTTTGCAGGATGTCTAAACAGATTCCACCATCGGCATAAACATTTGGATGAAACATTTTGGAGACAAACCGAACCGTTGGAGGTTTGTTTGGGTATTCTTCTGTAAATTCTATTGTGAGCTTAAATGTGCCATCTTCAAATGGGGTGTCATGTGGTCCAAATATTACAGCATTCCAGATCATAATATTGTTGTCAGTAGGAGCACCAGAGACTCCCGTAGGTGGGTCCTCTTGTAAGCTGCAAATATTGCAATATTACAACTTGTGAATCTTTTAATAATTAATTCATACAATAAAAGGTAGTAGAGTATAGAGGTAATGCTATAATAACTCAATAATACAATAGAAAGTAAAACTGTATTGGAAATATAGTCTCAGTACACACATATATAACTAAAACTGATTCCAAATGTTATATTCTGCAAATTGCTTCCAATATGTTGTAAATCATATTAGTTAGACAATCAGCTCAGAAGGTAATACAGAAGATGTATGTACTACTTAGATTCTAACTTGTGAACACAAAGCCAAATATACAATCTAGGTTGTCATAAATTTTAGGTATATCTGACAAGTATTTATAAGAATCATATTTGAACATAAGGAAAGACGAAATATTAGCTTTGTTCCGTGTGAACATTTCAATATATTTGGATAACCTACATAATGAGTAGCACAAAACAAAGTAGACTAAACATCATAGTGACGTAGCTATGTCTACTTATAGAATAACGTATCTTAATCTTCAAGTTCAACACAAAGAACTACAACTTTTAGCAGATCCGAAATTTAAAATCTAACTTGAAATATAGAACGAAATAGAAATCGATTAATATGATGTGATGTAATTTGATGAATCAGCATCACTTTCGCACAAAGAAATTCTTACTAGAAACCTAAATACTATGACACAAAAACAAATATTGGTGTTAGTTGCCCTGTTAACATTAAGAAATATTAGTTACAAACCGTTTAAAATCTCTCATCAGGCGTCTTCTGGCTGGAGTTGACATTTTGGTCTCACGCACTTAAGCCACTAATTTTATATAAAGCTTCTAAGTGATCTATTTTTCTTTTGAATCTTTTCATATGAATAATCCGTTAACTATTTATATAACTATAGCTTGTACACAAAATATTCCGTTTATGTCGTTGTGTAGAAATTTCTGTCGCCACGGCCAGCGAGATGGTTGTCAAGATGACCATGAAATTAGCAATTATATACCCCGCAAGTGGTCAATACACAGATGTCAACTTTTCAGTTTCTTCACTTAACTTCATTCTAGTCGATATTCTCGTTATTTTACTTATCTTCACATCGTTACAATAAAGGTGACACAGAATATTTCAATCTTTTTTGTGAATTCACTTGAGATTAAGGTGATCTAAACCATTATTTTGGTAAGTGATTTTAAAAATATTTGGAAAAATTGCAGAATTGTTACTTTACAGCCCCTTTATTTTCGTTGTTGACTCAAAGGTCCCAGGGTCATAAAAAAATAAGAACTGTTGATAGGTCATTGAATATGTAGTACTATGTATTAGGGATGAAACATACTTACAAACCTGTGTACCAGGCCTTCAAAGTATGGATATCGTCAAATACCCGGTACAGAAACCAGGTTTCAAAATACTTCTAAGTATAGGTGAAGATACTTTCATCTATCTCACATAAGTAAACGTTCACTTTAAGTATACCTTCAATACGACCAGTCCAGTACAAATTACATGTGTAAGATAATGAAATATTTCCTTTCTATTTTAGCAGGCTTAGGATCGGATATGTTAGGTTTCATGCATAAAATTAATTATGTTCAAGCTCACTAGTGGGCGTAGTGTAGTGGTAGAGCCATGCTTGTAGTGGTAGAGCCATGCTTGCTTAAGCATGAATGGGCTGGCTCGACCGGTGCGATACCACGGCCTCACAGAAAACCGGTTGTGAAGTAACGCTTGCGTTGCATTTCCCCGAAATGAGTGAGGTCTCCGGAGGCCCAAAATCCCCCACCCCCCTAATGATAGCGCTGTTAACGAAAAGGATACCCCAGGGGGGTACCAGCGCTGTAATGTCGTTGCTGACTCTGTCGCGGATGTTGTGCTTCAGGGTATGGAACTTTTCATTCCATTCTCCCTGATTCCCACAGGTGGCAAGTCCCAGCCTTGGTTTGGTCGAACCTGCAAAGCGGCGTCCCGCCGAAAGCAGGAATGTTACCAAGCATGGGCTAATGCAGCGACAGCACGGGATGTAAAGACCAGCACATTAAAGAAGCAATTTAACTTTGCCTCCAGGTCCCTCAAAAGAGTAATTGCTGGGGCGAAGTCGGCTCACATCGGCAGAATTGGCGAGAGACTAGTTAGTCTCCCCTCCAGAACTCGTGCATTCTGGTCTCTTGCCAAAGCTGTCCAGGGGAACTTTTGCAAGCCATCCCTTCCACCTCTGCGCATAGGAGGTAATTCGTTGGCCCACGACGCTAAAGAAAAAGTCGATCTTCTGGGCAAACTCTTTGCGTCCAACTCGACCCTGGACGACGGGGGAAACGCACCGCCGACCATACCGCAGTGCGAGACCCGCATGCCGGAAGTCCGGTTTACACAAAGGGCAGTGCGTAAAGCGCTTCTTTCCCTCGACGTTCATAAGTCGAGTGGGCCCGATAGAATCTCTCCTATCGTGCTGAAGACGTGTGCTCCAGAGTTAGCACCGGTTTTAACGCGCCTTTATCGGCTTTCTTACTCTCTTGGCGTAGTCCCGAACTAATGGAAGACAGCTCTAGTGCACCCAATCCCTAAAAAAGGAGATCGCTCGGATCCGTCCAACTACAGACCCATAGCCATCACCTCCTTGTTCTCCAAGATAATGGAATCCATTGTTAACTGCCAGCTCCTCCGGTACTTAGAAGACCACCAGCTCCTCAATGATCGACAATACGGCTTCCGTCAGGGTCGTTCAGCTGGTGATCTTCTCGTATACTTGACTCACCGGTGGGCACAGGCGATCGAGACCAAGGGGGAAGCGTTGGCCGTTAGTTTGGACGTGGCGAAGGCCTTCGATCGGGTCTGGCACAAAGCGCTCCTTGCGAAGCTTCCTTCCTATGGGCTTCCCGAGAAACTGTGCAATTGGCTCACCAGTTTTCTTACAGACAGAAGCATCAAGGTCGTTGTTGACGGTGGATGCTCCGACTCCAAGTCTTTTAATTCTGGTGTCCCACAAGGCTGTGTGCTATCACCCACGCTGTTTCTTCTGCATATCAATGACATGCTGCAGATTAGCAGCATCCATTGCTATGCAGACGATAGCACGAGTGATGCCCTTTACACCGGCCGCGCTAACATTTCTCGGGTAAACGTCATCGAAAGCCGATCCAAACTTGTGTCTGAAATCGAAACTTCTTTATCAAAAGTTTCAGATTGGGGTCGACTTAACCTAGTCCAATTTAACCCCACGAAGATACAGGTTTGCGCGTTCACCGCTAAAAAGATGCCATTGGTCGTATCACCTCAATTTGAGAGCACTTCCCTAACTGCATCAGCCAGTATCGGAATCCTTGGCGTCGATATATCAAGCGAAGTCCAGTTTCGCGGTCACTTAGAGAGTAAGGCCATATTAGCCTAAGAAGCTTGGTGTGCTAAACAGATCGAGACAGTATTTTACTACGGCCCACCGCCTGCAACTTTATAAGGCGCAGGTTCGGCCGCACATGGAATACTGTTCTCATCTCTATGCAGGTGCACCCCAGTACCAACTTCTGCCTCTAGACCGCATTCAACGGAGAGCGACTCGCGTCATCGACTGCCAAGATATTTCTGATCGACTTGACACCTTGGCGTTGCGTAGAGATGTAGCTTCACTCTGCATCCTCTATCGCTTGTATCATGGGGAGTGTTCAGAGGAATTGTTCGGACTTATACCGGCTGCTGGTTTCCGCCATCGTCCTACGCGTCAAAATATCCATCCCCATCACCTGGACGATTGGCACTCCACCACTGTGCGCTTCTCGAGAAGCTTTTTGCCTCGCAGAACCAGCTTATGGAACAAATTGTCACCTGCCGTATTTCCGAACCGATACGACCTCCAAACCTTCAAGAAGAGAGCGTACCTCTACCTAAAAGGCCGGCAACGCACTTGTGACTCTTGAGTTGCGGGTGTCCATGGGCGGCGGTAGTCACTTACCATCAGGTGACCTGTCTGCTCGTTTGCCCCCTATCGCATAAAAAAAAAAATGTCAAAATATTTCAAATCACGTTATTTACATTCTTAATTTATATCTAATTAGTTTTTTAATATGTTGTTTTTGGAGGCTTTTCAACTTCTGTTTTGTTTTATACGATTTTTCAGTCTCTTAGACATCTTAGACTTTTTATTTTGCTGTAGAAATAGCAGTTGATGCACTTTCGACTGCCAAGTTGCTATCTCCTCTTATTTAATTTTTATTTTATTATATACATACATATATATAAACAACTAACTCTTAACAGCTATGTATACACATACATACATAAGCACTCTATTCGTTTTATGACACTGTTTTTTATGACAATATAAATGGGTGTAATCCGTATACGTATAAAGTATATATACGTAAAAAGTCAAAACGTCTACCTAAGTGGTACACAAAAAGCTTAAATTATAAAAGCTTTATAATTAATCGTTCAATTGGGAAGTTCCTAAAACATACCTACGATACAACTATCGGAAAGGAACCCGAGGTGGAGTAGGCTACACTTCCGGCCAGTTCGTCGGATAACTAAAAGCGTATAATCGCGATTCGTATCGTACTGGACGTGTGACGTCGGTGATGCCAACTCTTAAAGAATGTTCCCCCTAGCATCAAATCCCCCTAAATATGGATTACAAACCCTTAAAGTTTTTTTGTACACTCGGTATGAGAGATAATTTCAAATATAAACTAAAAATACATTCAAGTAGTATAAAATAGCTGTTGTATTTATGCGAGTGCATTAATGACCTAATAATATTAATGAAGGTAACTATGATTTTTTTCTTTTTTTCAACTTTTCTTTCTTTAAATTTAGTTTTTCTTGGCATAAATTTTTTGCTTCTTCCTTATTTTCCTTACATTATTTTTAGAGCTCTTAATACTTTTCTCTTGTATTTTCTTCTGTTGCAGTTAAACGAGAAACAATTAAAGTTAAAAAAATATTGCTCAATGCCTCCCTTTTTTCCCTTGGACACAATGTTATTAAAAATCATCGGGATACGTATTTAATATTTCGCTGAAGGCATCGGCCTGACTATCGCGCTCCATTTTGCTGTTGCTGATAGTTTTGATAAATGATAAATGATAAAAGATAAATGATAAATGATGATAAATGATCTTTATTTTGTAAATAGGTTATAACAACACTTTTACACGTCAATATATTTTTTTCTGTTAGTTTATGCTACATGAGGCCGGTGTTTCCTAGCTGACTACCCTGAGAAGAAACACCGAAACAAACTCAGAGGTCAAAGTCTGTTTTAAAGTCCATACAGACGTACTGGTCAAAAACATATGAGAACCATGTACGCTAACGTCTGAGATGAGCTTTTGAAGAAAGCACCACGCTCATTTGAGTGGACCCGTCCAAACAAACATGTTGACGTTGAATGATTTGATCATATTGTCAGAAGGAACAAATCTTACCAGTGAACCGCCTTCTCTTTACAAAGTTAATAGCACCATCATTTTGCTTTGCAGCACTTCAAGAGATAGTTTATTCCGTAATTTATTTTTAATGACTTATAATTTATTCGAAAACGTTTGAATAAAATTCCATAGAATTTTTCACATTTGGCAACAACTTGTTTGGCAGTTGATTCCACTCTGACTATATATAATTCTTGTCACCGTACAAATGATCTCGGTGCAATTTGTCTAAAACGTTGGTTAAACTTGGCTTAACTTGCGATAATGCGATTTTAGGATGCAGATTGGTAATCATTCTTAAAACCGATAAATTATCTTTTATGAATTTTTGAGCCAAAGTACACAGGAATTTCTTACACCTTCCACCACCTTTGACATCCAGCAAGTCTCTTGGGTCAATATTTTCTGCGATGGACGTAAACTTTTATCCAAAATACATAGCTAAAGTATTCATTAAATGCGACTGAAAATCGAAAACCGCTAATTCGCTATCTGACACTTTTTGAAAATTTGAAATAGACTTTTGGATACCAAAAATAGCTCTTTCTCCGGTAGAGGGCTAGACCTTCCTGTCAGGTTACAGGGGTGTGACCCTGACGTGCTCGAGCTATTGCTTATACCTTCCATTCCGTCCGTATAAGCAATATCCATTTAATTCCTATCCCTTCAACTTCCCAAGTTTCCATCAAATTCCTGAGTAGGTGGAACGGTGAGAGGGGTGAACCACCATCTTTTGCCCCAAGCCAACCTCACCTGCACGTGCTGCATCCCGCTAAACGACGAACGAGGCTCTGCGACCGACCGATGGCGGTATATCATTCCCAATAGGCGTAGCTAAATTCGACAGGCCGGTAACGGGCAGCATCGTCATCGGTGCCAGAAGCTATGCCCTGCGATCGCCAACCCCCCTGCATAGCGTGGCGATTATGGGCAAATCTCCTCCCAATGCAGACGCAACATAAGCCACGGCCCCCAGTTCCCGGCGGCCCCGCTATTCCTGGTCATGGTGGCGACCACGGTTACGTCGGGGCGGGGGGTGCTAAGAATCTCCGGGTTACGAGAGGCTACCAAAACCCACTGACCCTGGCTACGTATAAGTTGTGTTTCTGGTAAATAAGTCCCTTTCTGACAACGTTGTGGAAATATCCAGTGTGTCGAGCAGGGTAGCGTACCTCATTGTCAAGCTTACCGAGAGGTATAGCCTCAAGGTTTTGCAAGTGTACGCACCGACTTCGGCATACTCGGATGACGAGGTGGAGGATATGTTTGATGACATATCGAGGGCCCTCCACTGTACCAATAAGACCCACTACAACGTTGTTATGGGTGACTTCAACGCTAAAGTGGGAGTACAGAATTGTTGCGAATCGGTAGTAGGTTCCCATGGATTTAGAAGCAGGAATCATAGGGGGCAAATGCTCGTTAACTTCCTCGAACGGGATGGGAACTCTTCTTGATGAATTCCTTTTTCAAAAAAGAGCCCCAGAGAAAGTGGACGTGGCAAAGTCACGACGCCATGACCAAAAATGAGATCGACTTTGTCATGTCGGACAGGAAGTACATATTCAGAGATGTCTCAGTGATCAATAGGTTTAATACCGGCAGTGACCACCGACTTGTCCGAGGCTCTCTAAATATCGACTTTAAGACTGAACGTGTTCGTTTGATGAAGTCCAGGCTCCGACCAACTCTGCTTCAAGCCATGATAGGATCTGAAACGTTCCAGGCAAAGCTGGAAAACCAATTCGCTTCCGTGGAAACCACAAAAGACGTAAACCAGAACCTCGAAAACGTGGTTCGGGTTCTCAGGGAAGAAGGTACGAGATTTTGTGAATTGCAGCGTAAGGGCAGGAAGTCGAAGCTTTCGGAAGGGACCCTAGGGTTAATGAAGGAACGACGTTTAAACCCACCAGTCACTTCGTTGGCAAAGCGGACTCTAAACCGAGAGATTAGTAAGCTCGTACGACACGACCTCCGATGCTTTAACGCTCTTTCGATTGAAAGGGCGATCGAGCAGAATCGGGGGTCAAAAGTGTTCGTACAATCTCTTGGAAGAAGCCACCTGATGAAGTTGACTACAGGAACCGGAGAAGTCGTTGCTTCGAAGCCGGCAGTGCTTTCGGAAGTAGAAAGCTTCTATGGCCGGTTATACGCTTCGCATGCATCTCGACCGGATCCCGTAAATGAGGACCCCAGAGCCGCATTAACACGCCACTTCACCGAGGACCTGCCAGAAGTCAGTACCGACGAAATTGAGATGGCTCTTAGACAGCTGAAAAATGGAAAATCCCCTGGAGAGGATGGCGTTACAACAGAGCTGCTAAAGGCTGGAGGTAAACCTGTAATAAGGGAGCTCCAAAAGCTCTTCAACGCTGTCCTGTTTGAAGGGAGAACTCCGGAGGCATGGAGTAGGAGTGTGGTCGTCTTGTTTTTCAAAAAGGGTGACAAGACAATGTTGAAAAACTATCGACCAATTTCCCTTCTAAGCCACGTCTACAAGCTGTTTTCAAGAATCATCACGAACCGTCTTGCGCGAACACTCGACGAATTCCAACCACCGGAGCAGGCTGGATATGGCACCATAGACCACATCCACACAGTGCGGCAGATTATACAGAAGACCGAAGAATATAATCAGCCCCTGTGTCTAGCATTCGTGGACTATGAGAAGGCCTTTGACTCGATCGAGATCTGGGCTGTTATGGATTCCCTGCAGCGTTGCCAAGTAGATTGGCGATACATCCAAGTGATGAGATGTCTCTACGAAGCCGCCACCATGTCCGTCCAAGTACAGAGCCAGCAAACAAGGCCAAAACAATTGCATCGAGGAGTGAGACAAGGGGATGTTATCTCCCCGAAATTGTTCACAAATGCAATGGAGGACATGTTCAAGACGCTGCACTGGAAAGGGCGTGGCATCAACATCAACGGCGAATACATTTCTCATTTGCGATTTGCAGACGATATCGTCATCATGGCTGAGACGCTGTAGGACCTACAGCAGATGCTGAATGACCTAGCTGACTCTTCTGTACGCATCGGCCTACGGATGAACTTTGATAAAACCAAGATCATGTTCAATAAGCATGTACTACCGGAACCGATTGCGGTACACGGGGTCGTTCTGGAAGTTGTTTAAAAATATGTATACCTCGGGCAGACATTGCAGTTAGGTAGAAACAACTTTGAGGACGAGGTGAACAGAAGAATTCAGCTGGGTTGGGCAGCCTTTGGGAAGCTACGCCGAGTCTTCTCATCGTCGATCCCACAGTGCCTTAAGACGAAAGTCTTCAATGAGTGTGTCCTACCCGTCATGACATACGGAGCCGAAACGAAGAAAATAGCAACTGTAATTCTTCCCACTGATCGAGTATAGTGTTAATAGCCTCAGATCGTGCGAGCCAACGAGTTCCACTAAGACCTTGAATTTTTTGTGGTATTGCCTTGCCATTTATAGTTTCGTACAGCATCCAATATTTCTCGATACGTTTCGAATTGTAGGAAAACCTATTGTGCGCTTCTCGCATTAAAAATTCAAGTTGACGTGACAATGTCTCTGGTGCTTTTTCGGCGCACAAATGCAGTGAGTGACCAACACACTTCACGATGATTACGTCCTCTATTTCTTCTCAAAACAAAGTGGAGACGGATTGCTGTTTGCTAACCATGACGTTCTCTCCATCGACGCTAATCCCAACCATATGTTTCAACATATGGTTGGGATTAGCGTCGATGGAGAGACCCCGACACTCAAACCATCTTCCCGTCCCGTGCACACTTTTTGCATCGGCATCGATTATTTTTAGTAGTCTGTAGAAATCTCTAACTACTTGTCTTTTTTTAATAGAAAAAAAACGCAATATGATGCAGAGCACTTTTTGCGTCGACAGATCCGTACTCTCGTCGATTATAATAGAGGACGGACCTGCCAATTTTTAATTAGCATCGAACTTATTGTGCGATGGAGTTTGAGATTTGAAATTGCCTGAGATGAAGGGTCTAACTGCTGCAGTATTTCCGTGTGTCCCTCAATTAGGCGGCGTCCAGGCGCACGAGGACGTCGCCTCCTCGCGGCTGGCCGTTACAGCGGGCGGAAGGGAAAACCCGTCCCAGCCACCCGCAGCCACACTCAGGGCGGCATGAGGCGCTGGAAAGCGTCCATGCCAAAGCAAACATGCCCGGAAAGCACCTGCGTCAACCGGAAGGAAAGAGTCCCGTGCTGCCTCCCTGCCCACTCGATGATGACCGGCTGGAGAGCCTCCACGGCGGCAAAGCCAGCGCGTGGAGCCTCCAGCCGGGACGACCAACGACCCATCGTGGCTTGGTGGGTGGCCTCACGCCACTCGCGTACCTCTTCGGGCGGGGGACAACTACCACTACCCGCCCGGAACTCAACCGTCCGCCGATAAACTTCGGCGAGCACTTCCGCCTCCAAATCCCATGGGGGAGTTCCGGCCAACGCGCACGCCGCCTCCGTTGACTCCGTTGCGGTATCCGCGTATGGCTCTAACCGGCATGACTCTCTGAGGGCGTCAGAGGCAAGCCCTATTCTGGGCGGTCAAAGCCTCCGCCCACACCGGTGCACCATACAGTGCCATTGACTGGATGACCCCCGTGTATAGCCGTCTTGTGGCGATGCCTGGCCCACCCAAATTGGGAAGAAGCGCGGACGCCAAGAGCGGACGCAGCACCGACCAGCCTTGGAGCGAGCTGCCGGAAGTGTTCGTCGAAGCGCCACCTCCCGTCTAGGATCAGACCCAGACACTTCATCTGGGCCCGAATCGGTACGAGGACCGAGTTAACTTCTATCGAGGCACCGGGGGGTGGACCACGATGGAGCCCGTGGAATAAAAGGGCCTCCGTCTTGTCCAGGGCCACCTGTAGGCCCAGTGCCTCATTGCGCTCGACCACCAGGCAGACTCCTCTGGTGGACAAACGTGCCGCTTGTTGAAAATTAGCCCCCCGGGCTGTGACGAGCAGCTAAATGGCAGACTGCCAAATGTGTTGGCGATGTCTAGAGACACCGCCATCAGCACGTCGCCATTGCTCACCGCCTCTTCGGTCACAGCCCTCAGGCTCAACACAGCGTCGACCGTTGAGCACCCCGCCCGGAATCCAAATTGGGCCCTCGACAAATCGGGCCCTACCGTGTTCATGTGCCGGACGATGCGAGCAGAGAGCACTCTCTCAAACAATTTGCCCGCCTCATCCAGCAACACAATGGGCCTGTAGGCCGCGACCGAATCAGCAGGCCGTCCTGGTTTCGCCAAGAGCACCAGCTTCCCGCTTTTCCAGCATTTAGGGAACCGCCTGTCCTGCAAGCTCTTGTTCTGAAGTCCCCTGAAGTGGGCCTCCAAGTGGCCGAGAGTTAGGGCCAGCACTTTGGCAGGTATGCCATCCGGCCCGGGGGCAGTGTTCTTTGAACGTATTCTTAGAATAGCTGCCCCGGGCTCTGCTTCCGTGACGGGCGGAATCTCTTCTCCTTCGTAGTCACCTCCACCATCAGCGAATAGAGCTATTGGTAGGGGCGTGTGCTTAGCCCGCTGCGGGAAAAGACCCTCGACCACCTGTTGCAGGAAGCTGGGCTGAAGGGTCTCGGTAAGGGGGGGGCCCAACGTGCGGAGCTTTTGCTGCGCAGCGCGATACGGGCGACCCTAGGGGTCACGATCGAGACCCTCCAGTATCTCCTTTCTCTTTTCCTCTTTGGCACGGTTTATGGCCAGCTTCAGAGTCCTGCGTGCTTCGCGGTACTCCTCATAAAGCTGGGCCTCCTCCCCAAAGGGTACTAACTAACCTAACCTAACTGGCAGGCATCAAAGAGTCAGAGTCGGTGATATTGTTAGTAATGATCTGCCGGTTGACTGCGGGGTGCTCCAGAGTAGTGTTTTAGGACCTACGCTCTTTCTCACCTTCATCAATGACCTGTGCAATCTTCCCCTCAGAAACGGGAAGATAGTAACATATACTGACGACATCGCAATAATTTTTCATGGTGATTCTTGGGATGATGGTTTTATGTCTGCACAGCTAGGCTTTAATAAGGTTACCACATGGCTTAAAGAAAATGGACTCACTCTTAATGTTGGAAAAACAAATTTTATGCCGTTCACAATCAAGAGCAAACTAACACAAATAAATGACAGCCATAGTATAATTTACCATACATGCTCACTCATTCATCCCTGCTCTTGCATTCATCTTAACGTAGCCTCCAACGTTAAGTAACTGGGAGTGGTTTTAGACGCATCCCTAAACTTCAATCACCACCTGGACTTACTTTCTTCCAGAACGCGGAAATTAATGTTCATATTCAACAACTTGCGACACATAGCGGAAGCACAAGTTATTAAAATGGTTTATTTTGCCTTCTGCCAATCAGTTATAAGTTATTGTATTACCGTGTGGGGCGGAGCATGTAAGAGTAGCTTAATAAAATTAGAGAGAGCGCAAAGAGCAGTCCTTAAGGTTAGTCGGTCCTTGCCATTTCTTTTTCCCAACAAAGACCTGTACCAGCTAATCGACGTCCTGACACTGAGGCAACTGTTTGTTTTAGGGATCGTTCTGAAGCAGCATGCTTTGCTAACTTTTGGCCGCACTACTCTCACAAACATGCGTCGAAAGCACTACATTTGCGATACTATAAATGTCCGGTGGAACACAGCATTCTCCGCTAGATTTTTCGGTTTCCTAGGAGGTTACTTATATTACAAAATTAATAAAGAGATAAGTATTTACTCACTTTCACGCTTCATTTGCAAAAAGGTGGTGACAATATGGCTAAAATCCTTTGGTTACGACGAGACCGAAAATGTTTTTCATATTGTTTCCTGAATTGACGACACACACACACAAACACACGCACGCACTCACACTCACACACGCAAACATAAACACTCAAACGCACTCACGCACACACACATACTCACACACATCAACAGACATACAGACACACTCACTCTCATTTATAAGAGTTATAAAAGCGCACTAAGACACTTACTTGACATACTGATACTGCACGAGTCCAGTGCCTGGAGAGGCTGGTAATCTGTCATACAGGTCTCCTCCTAGTACAGATACCAGTCTCTCACATAGTGGAAAATTAATGTCTATAATAAGTTTCTTCTGTGCAATTTAATTTTGTAGCTATGTGAGAGAGAATCAATAAACTATTATTATTATTATTCTCTTTATTCATATTAATAAACATACAAATTACATTATTAAATATAAAATAAAAATAAAATATATTTAAAAATATAAAAAAATATTTTTAAGAACTGGGTCGGGCACATACCTATATACGGTACCTCGACATTCACAAGGTTATATCTAAGAGCAAGTTGCTGATGGACTATCCTGGCCACTTGGTTATGTCTGTGCAAGTACTCACCATTTGCAAGACGAGAGCAACCGGAAATTATATGCCTGAGGGTTTTACCAGGGCGATGACATCCCCGACAAATGTCAATTGTGCCATCCTTCAGGATATGTCTCCAATAATTGTTCCTCATAACAACTTCATCTGTAATTGCACAGATAAAACCTTCAGTTTCTCCAAAGAGATTACTGAAACGTAGCCAAGACACAGATGATAATAAATCGACATCGGGCGTCCAATTCCGTCTGAGTCCATCTAAGTTTGCCAAAGGAGTAGGTTAAGACTGGTATGACCCAACCGTTATAGGCACACACTTTATTACCGCCCGACAAAAGACTTTTCAGTACTTTTTTCAAAGAAACGCTCCTTTAGCGATTGCTTCATAGTCAGTTTATTTATACCCAGCGCCTGTGACATATCTAGACGTCTTTCTGCAAATGAAACATTTGCAGAAAGACGTATAAGGTATGTGGAATCTGAAAGTTCAATTCTTTCAGATTCCACAATCCTGCCTTTGCTTACATGCATGACTGCACATTTATCTACACCAAATTCCATCTTGATACATTTACTAAAGGTTTCAGTTACTTCTAGCAACCTTATCAACTGGACATTGCTGCAGGCAAACAGTTTCAAATCATCCATGAAAAGGAGGTGGGATATAACTTGACCTTTTCTCCGCAAACGATAGCCCAGCCCCGAACCCTCTAACACAGTGCTAAGAGAATTCAAAGCCGAGCATAACCACAAGGGACTCAAACTATCACTCTGATCTATACCCCGCTTGATATTTATAAATTCGCCATCACCCTGAGATTGTCGACATCTTGGATAGCAAAGAACTGTTCTCCATTGCTGCATACATGCCTCCAAGAAAGTGCATAAAGTTGTATCAATCTTATACAACTCCATCACTCTTAGGAGCCACGTATGCGGCACGGAGTCGTAAGCTTTTTTATAATCTATCCAACATGTCGCTAAATCCTTTCGGTTCCGTCGAACTTGTTGGTTAATAGCCGTGTCAATAATAAGGAACTCTTTAGTGCCACGTGCCCCACTTCTACATCCATTCCGAGATATTGTTCTTAGAGACATGTGTGTCTTCACTCTCAGAATGGACGTAAATAATTCATAAACTGTTGGCAGACAGGTAATGGGTCTATAGTTTTTGGGATCCATGGCACTACCAGACTTGTAGAGTAGGTGAGTTACACCAGTTGTCATAAAAGCGGGCAGTGAACCTGCTTCCAAGCATGATTGAAATTGAAATGCCAAACATACATGTGAGCTATGGAGCCACTTTAACCAAAAGTTATGCAGTCCGTCCGGTCCGGCTGATTTCCAGTTTGGCAACGAACGAACCGCACATATCTGTACTTGATATTTTTACTGGCTCCATAGTATTAATTGACTCACATGAACGTTTAACATCTCGCATCCATTCAGCCTCAGTATGAGCGACAGGCATCGACTAGATGTTACGCCAAAATGTATTAGTTTAACATCTGGGAGATGTGTGTCACTCAGTAAGTCAGGCTGCTCCCATCTTCTATAAACCCACCTCTCGTCCCTTTGAAAAGCACGATTCTGAGTATATCGGTCTACTGGGATTTTAAATCTACGTATGCGGTTTGCCCATGCATAAACTTTCTGCTTCAGAAAGTCAATGCGCTCTGTGAGACGTGCTGCATAATCACAAGAACTGATATCAGTTCCTGAAAAAGCACGATTCACAAAACGCATTACTTTCGGTCGTGTATTACCCGATCTGAAACAGATAAGCTTGCCAATGAGTGCCCTCGCCTCAGCGATACGTCGCTAAATCCTGTATTGCCACGCCGGAACATAAATCTTTTGTCGAGGAGTAGTGCTAACACGTGGGAGTATAACACCAGCTACTGGACAAGCTGTAACCGCCGCACAAAAAAGGATTTGAATTTGTATCCCTGAGGTTTTCACTATTTTCTAAATAAGTAGATAATAGAGAGTCAAGGGCACACACTAGCGCTTAATTTTATTTATGCATCAGAAAACGCGGTAAACGTGGTCTATCATCAAAACTCACGTGCCGATACTCTCGAATAGCACCTTCCAAAGCGTTCCTTACTTTTCATTATATTGGGTACTTACAGTTAAAGCAGTATTATCCTCCCCTCCCTCAATAGGACTAGGTGGTAGTTGTCCAGCGTCAAAAATAGTCTCCATTTGTGATGGAGGGGGGGGCAACAAGGCTATTTTGTAAGTCCAAGCGTAGCCTCTCAAGCACGGAATTATCCAACAGATGACATAGCTGAATGGCCCGTACTTGATCCGATAGTTTTTGTGCCGAAACATTAACAGCTGGTTCAAGTTCCTGAAACAAAGGCAGCATACGATTACGATACGCAGTGGCGTTGGTTCCTCCCTCTGTAGCCACAAAATAAGCTTGCATGACGTTCTCGTTTATGGATGTCGTCCATCTCATGCGATGCACATTACCACCGGTAGCAGGGGCCCTATTCGAAGCCGGCTGGCCTCGGGGTCCCAAGCATATTATTATTATTATTAATCTGTACTAAAAATATACCAATATTTAATGATAGATCATAGATCAGATTATTTTCAGTACAAATTGAAACACACTGGCAAGCACGAGAATATAATATTAAAATATTAATGAAGGTCATAAGCAATTCCCTAAGAGACAACATCAAACGTAATGCATAAAAACATATCGTACGAGTATCGCGTGTCATGCTGTACTGAGTTTGAAAATTTATCGGATTTAACATTTTATATATTTTTGTAGATATCGTTTATCGTTTTTTCTTTTGGCATTCTGAAAAAGATTTGAACATGAATAATTACTTAGTATTCATTTTTTTTGTTATTCTTTTGTACCACAGCCTTTGACATTGCCTGTTACACCCTCGTACAATAGATTGAAAGAAGCCAGCTGCGACTTTATAAGGCGCAGGTTCGGCCGCGCATGGAATACTGTTCTCACACGGAATACTGTTCTCATCTCTATGCAGGTGCACCCCAGTACCAGCTTCTCCCTCTTAAGCGCATTCAATGGAGAGCGACTCGCATCATCAACTGCCAAGATATTTCTGATCGGCTTGACACCTTGGCGTTGCGTAGAGATGTAGCTTCACTCTGCATCCTCTATCGCTTGTATCATGGGGGGTTGTTCAGAGTTGTTCGAACTTATGCCGGCTGCAGGTTTCCGCCATCGTCCTACGTGACAACATATCCATCCCCATCACCTGGACGATTGGCACTCCACCACTGTGGGTTTCTCCAGATGCTGTTTTGCCTCGCACAACCAGCATATGGAACAAATTGTCGCCTGCCGTATTTCCGGACCGATAGGACCTTCAAACCTTGAAGAAAAGAGCGTACTACTACCTAAATGGCCGGCAACGCACTTGTGACTATTGAGTTGCGGGTGTCTATGGGCGGCGGTAGTCACTTACAATCAGGTGACCCGTATGCTCGTTTGCCCCTATCGCATAAAAAGAAAGAAAACTACGATAAATAGATAGCGCTTTGGCATAATACTGCACCACACCTCTTTAGACACTCACTCACACCTTTCTAGACTTGGCATTATTACAGACAATACATGGCCATATTGGGAATCCCAAGAAGGAGCCATGGAACATCTGTTTTTTTACTGTCAAAAATTTTTGCTTGACAGATTAGTGTGGCTAGTGAACTCAGTGATGTGAAAATTAAGTGTGACTCTTCATCCCGCCCGCCGCCACTAGAACAGTTATTAAAAAACAAAAACACTTACAAACCAATATATAAATATATTAAAAATACTATTAAAACTATTTAAAAATGAAGTGAAATGAAAGTACATGTATTGACTTGACTTAAAGGTCTTAGTTACCAGGTCGTTAAATTCCAAAAAAAAAAATTATCTCGTAGCAATTTTGTCCAATGTCAAATACATAGTTAAAAATGGTTTAGTGAAGTGACTCAGTAAATTAAAGATGATTTTTGTATAATTTAATGCTCTATTAAATTATCCTTTGTTGCATAAGGCGCAGTAACTAGTATAGTATGTTAAGATTTGAAAGCAAAGCTATTGATTTTCTTTAGGGCCTGAAAATGAACGATCAAGGGTCCAAGAAAATACTCTTCAACAAATCAACAGTAAGTTATTTTAATTTACGGTGATAAATGTAAGTCTCGTGTCATAATATCTATAAATATTCTATTCTGTTCAAGTTATTTAGTTTGAAAGCCGAATTGTTACGAAAACAAGAGGAAGTGAATGAGAAGAAACAACAGCCGAAGCACAAGTTAGAGAATTTTAAACCTCCTCTTACTGCTAAAGAGAAAGATCATGAAAACAATTCTAATAAAGAATATAAAAAATCTTTTAAAGATAGTCTGAAAGCTGTTGATTCTGAAGAGTTGGAAGCTTGCAGGAAAGCTAAGTAAGTTTCATTATATATTAAACACATTCACGAGTATTTACACTGTAGAAAAGAGTCTTCACAGTTCATAGTGAGGTATATTATTTATTTACATCTCTTTATTGTACACCATGAAAGAAATGTAAAATATAGACATGATTGCATATATTATCATATAACATTTGGCGGTCTCATCACTCACTGTGATTTCTTACAGACAACCCAGTATTGTTGTTGAGTGAAAACTTCTCAGATTACTTTGCAGAAGTTATTGTGGAACTTGACCTAATTTTTATTTATATTTTGCAAGTATAATTGCAAAATTTAAGTCTAAATAAATGTAAGTCTACTCTAAAACAAAAGTTGTGCTTTAAATTTTATTACTCAGTGGTGGATTACATGGGAGATATAAGCTGGTGGAATTGAACTGTTAGAGATTCACAGGCTATTTCAAATAATCAAAACAATGTAATGTTTCTCATTTTCTGTCTTCTTGTATTATATTTCTTTCTTCTTCCTTTTGTATTGCTTTTTCCCTGCCTATCATATACCTTATTTTAATAGCCTAATTTTAGTTTCTTCACTTTTATCAACATAATAGTGCACAATGAAATAGTGTTTTAATGTATAGTATATGTTGTACATAAAATTTTGTAATATCTATCTGGTGATTGAAAAGCCTGGCCAGGAGTTTTACCCATTTTTTTTTTTATATTAATTACATATTTATTGATCTATAATTTTCAATATTTTTTAAATTGGCACATTTCAAATAATTGTTAAAATTAAGAATTTAATTTGAATTTGAATTTGTATACAGCTTTAATAAACACAACTTTTCTATGAATCTCTAGTATGTATAAAATGCATGATCAATTATAAGTAATACATATTTGGAGTAAAAAGAAACCTGATCACATGTACTTATTGTACTGAATTTGCAGTTAAATTAAGGTTTTTAGTAAAACTTTTTTATTTTTTTTTACCTTTTTACAAACACTTAATATAAATACTTATCAATATTATTATATTTACAGATTAGCTTTAGAGAAAAAAGCTGAACTCTATGAACATTTAACAGATACTGCTGGCAACTCTCAGCTATCTGGGAGGTTCCTTGTGGATTTTGATTCCAAGAAGAAACTGGTAGTTTCAAAAAAAGAAGAAAACAAAGAACTAACATCTGTAACAGAGGAGATTCCTGAACAAGAAAATGAAGATGACAATGACTGGTGAAAAATATTTTCAATTATAAACATTTAAATACAGTGGAAACTCTATTATCCAGCACTTACAATAATAATAATAATAAAGCCTTTATTATTCCATTGGCAATACATTCCTCTGGATAGTAATTGGTATGGATATTGTTAGTCTAATACACATGCCATCTGGACCCCTCTTCGGGTGAAGGCCTCCTCCAGAGACTGCCACTCGTCGCGATTTCTTGCGAGGTTTGACCAATTAAGGGTTCCAACGGTCTCTATCTCATCCTTCCACCTCACCTTTGGTCTTCCCCTGCTTCTGTGCCCATGTGGTCCTCTCCACTTAGTCACGGTTTTCGTCCACCTGTTGTCTGTGTAGCATGCCACATGACCAGCCCACCTCCATTTTAGACCTCGTGCGAAGGACAAGGCATCTAACACGCCAGTCTGCTTTCTTATTGCCCTAGGATTCACTTTGTCCTTTAATTTTATGTTTAGTGAGCTGCATTCTAAGGCTCTTTGACATGATGTTAGCTTTCTGTTGGTTGTTGAGTCAAATATCCACGTTTGACAGCTATATGTGAGACAGGGTAAGAGGCATGAATCCACTTAGTTATGCAGATTTGCAGTGATTCAGATCACCAACCGCAATCAAATAGCTTTATACCTTTAAGTTGAATCCATGCCTGCATGGAGTTACCAATTGTTATTGTACTATGCTGTGTTCTGTCACCATGCAATCTCAGCCTCACGAGTTTCATTACGGGTTTACATAGAGCTCACTGTGTTGTGACACATTTGTACATCTGAAGTAAAAAACATTAAAACAAAATGGGCAGCTCACTGTGTTGTGGCACATTTGTACATCTGAAGTAAAAAACATTAAAACAAAATGGGCAAACTAGGAAATGTCCTACATTTGCTAGCTAACGCACCAACCTGTCCTTCGCCTGAACTGTCAAAGAGAGAAAATGAAAAGTTTTTTTTTGTAATGTCCTTATTACATCTGTCAATCTTGCAGATATTCAGCAATATACATATGTAAGATTTTATTTAATTAAAGGACTTGCACGAAAGCCATCCAGTGACTGCTTCGTTTATTCTAATGCCTCTTAGAGAAGGTCATGAAGAATCTTTCCTCTTAGTCTACGAGCAACTGTTTGGATGTTTATTAATTTCACTGCCAGCATATTTGGATGATTAGTGATTCGCTTTTGTCCTTTCCGAGATTTCTTCTATAACACTTTTGAAGCATAGGTTGTGATGCCGTCTAATGTTTCAGACATACTAAGGTGCATAATAACGCACTTATTATTCTTAGCATCTTTGATTGGAATCTCTGTATTATGTCAATGTTTGATTTTGATGCATAATAAAACCCATATGTCCATTTGGGTTTTCTTATGCATTTATAAAGCATTAGTTTGTTTTGAAGTGAGAGTCGTGATTTTTTATTTAGTAGCCAGTATATAGTGCTCAACTTCTTCAAGGTTAGGCGTCTATCTAAGTATATTCCAAGATACTTGGCGTGATCCTCTTGTGGTAGTTGTATGCCGTTGAGAGTGACGGGTGGACATGTTTCTTTCCTGTTTGTGAAAGTAATCTGGACAGATTTGGGTTCGTTGACTTTTGATCCGCCAATCTTTAAACCATTTGGATACTTGATCGAGACTGTTTTTTGGTTGTTTGTGATAGAGTTAAATTGTTCATTCATTTTAATTCCCACGAGTAAGGACTATATAACAGTCACTACCTGGGGTGACGCCTAGTCCCAGGCATATATAACAGTGGTTGCCCGTTCCACTGAGGTTGGCGCTTGAAACTAGTTTCCCACCAGTTATACATCCTCTCGGCACGTTGCCCACCTTAGGGTTATTTATTTAATTATGTGTTGCGAGGTTTTCTTCCTCGAGGGCCAGACAATTAAGCCAAGCCTCGCGGATGTTCATGAGTTCAGAGGCCATTTTCCTGCCTTTGAAAATAAGCGCATCAATGAACTCTGAAATATGCATTGGCTTGTATGACAACTCGCTCGCTTGCACTGGCCAGCCAATATTTTAAATCACCCTCTTCCACCTCATCGTGGCCTAGCTCCTTATCTGTACCTCTGGCTACTAACCGAAATATGCACGATTGGGAAAAAACGCTAAATATGCATTTTTTTTAATGCAATTAGGGGGCCAACGAGCAGACGGGTCACCTGATGGTAAGTGAGTACCGCCGCCCATGGAAACCCGCAATTCAAGAGTCACAAGTTGCCGGCCTTTTAGGTAGGAGTACGCTCTTTTCTTGAAGGTTTGAAGGTCCTATCGGTCCGGAAATACGGCAGGCGACAATTTGTATCATAGGCTGGTTGTGCGAGGCAAAAAGCTTCTAGAGAAGCGCACAGTGGTCAATGTGGAATGTGGTTAAGAGGGAGAAGCTGGTACTGGGGTGCACGTAGAGATGAGAACAGTATTCCATGTACCGAAGTTATGAGCATTTGCCCTATACAAATGCATTTAATCCGATGTCTAGTAGTAATAAATGCCAACATTTATAAATATAATAATTTATTTTGGTTCATCATGGTTGTAACAAAAAGAGTTGGCTTTCTTATTCCTTCGGTTTATTTAATTTGTCATATTAATGAATGTCTTTTGATGTAAAAAAAAAAAAAACATTAATGAGAATGTAAATATTTTTTAGGCCTGAATTCACAGATTGCCTTGGCCGAACTAGGAAATGTCATAAGTCAGACTTAGACATGTTTATGAAGAGAGATAGGGAACTTATGAAAGTGATGACTAAAAGTAAATTAAGTGATGAAGACAATGTGTCGGAGGTGAGTTAACTACTCTTTCAAAAACTGGTTTGAATTGTTTAGTAAGGCCCCTTTTTTTAAATAATTAGGACTTTAACACTAATACTTTAACGAGGGATGCGGGCAGTGTGGTTAAGTTAATAGTCAGTGTAATCATGCAGTTGTCTTAAAATTTACGAGCAACTAGATTACTTTTGTGAGTCGCACGAGTTCTTGCGACGAATTAAATTTCTGTACGATGTAGGTCTCTTAAAGAATGGTATTTACTTTTTAGGTTTCAGATACACCTGTGAAGGAAAAGCCGTTATTAGTGCAAAAAACGAATGACTACTTGCAATCATTACGGGAGAAATGGGAGCAGAAAGAACATGAACTTCTTGCTAAAGATAAGGATATACATTATCAAGATTTACTGTTTGATGGTTTGTATATCTATTTCACCGTCCGTCACGACGTTGTTTTTATAAAGAATCTACCTATTTGATTGCATTGCATTGTATAAAATGCTATGATTTTAGGTAGTGTAAGTTTTAAATAATATGAGATTTTAATTGCAGTCGTTTTTAATAGTCTTTTTTTATTAATTGGATTGCATTAAAGTCTACAGCAACAATTAATATATGTAAACGCATTTATACCATATATTTAAAATACTTTTAAATCATTCACAATAAACCATATCAATTGCATCAACTGCTTTGGTAACAATATTCTTTATCATATAACTGCCTCACAAATAATTATTTTATTTTAAACTCTTACATATTACACTACACGAGGCGGACTTTATGCCACATGGCATTATTTACCAGTGAACCCTTTGGGTAGTTCAGTGAGGGATGTGGAAGTTGTAAAAAAATTATATTGAATAAAGCTTGGGTGTTACTTTATTAAATATTTTTTTTTAACACCACATACAAATGTATAAATATACATACATATTAGCATATATATAAAACATAGATACAAAATTTCTCTATAGATATACAGTCATGGGTATCTCGGTCAATTCTTTTAAATAGAATCCACGGACTTGTTAGGTTGGCGGTCATCCTAATCTTATAAAATAGATTGGACAGCAAATGAGAAATGAAAGATAGAAAAAGTGTAAATGTGTTTGTGTGTGAGGAGGGCGGAGTTAGGAGTAACAGATTATTTGTGGAGTGGAGATCACCGTCATGGTTCCGTCTTGGTCTAAACCTAGTAGACTAAGCTGTGAGGTAAGACAAGTGGGGGAGTAATCGAAATAGAACAGCGTTATTACGATCACTCTCCAAGGTAGTAACAGCTTATATTTTTCTCTTGAAGCGGTCTGATATACATTATACAATACTGTATAAATTACGAACGATTTTTTATCTTATATCTTTATTCCAGAGGCGCGAATTCATGGTGTTGGTTACTATGCCTTTAGTACTGACGAGACTGAACGTAAAAAACAAATGGAGGGACTTATAAAGCAGCGCGAAGAAACATTGAAGGCTCAACGAGAAGCAGAACAAATTAGAAAGAAACGGGATGAGATGATGGCGGCTAGGGTCGCAGCAGCAAGAGCTAGACAAAGAGCACGCGCTGGTTTGTCTCCAGAGGAACCCAAAGGTACTTACTTTTATAATATTTACTATGATTGGCCAAAAGGAACTGAGGAAGAAATTTTTATTTGTGATTAATAATAATTGATGTGGCAAATTGTAATGTTTTTTTTACAAATTGCCGTTCAGGAAGTAAACTATGTTTTTTTTATTATTTCAGAAGCCAACGAAAAAGACTTCACTACGTGTCTATTAGAATTCTTGACGCAACAAAAGAACGAAGCAGATGCTAAAGCAACAGAGGAAGAAAGAAAACTAAAAGGAGAGGCAGAAAAAGAAAGGCAAAAACTGCGCGAGGCCTATGTACGCGAGTGGGATATTGGAAAAGAAGGTATTGAGGCCAAACTGAAGAAGTTTAGAGAAATTAGTCAGGAAGAATATGTCGAACTGCAAAGAAGTAAGAGAATAGATGAATTTGCCCCTATACATACATCTACCTCTAGTAACTCAAATGTTTTCGATGACCATGGCAAAATGTTAAAATGTAACGGTGCGGTTACGAAAAATACTTATATTGAGGGCAGATCAAAAGTCGTAACACCACCACCTGCCGAAGGTGATCTTAATGAACATTCTCATCAAAAAACATGGGCAGACGTAAGACCAAGACACAAAACAACACCCCCTCCTGATATAGGTGACATTAGAGAAGAGTCACAAAAAGGATTGTATTTCTCTTCAAACAAGAAAAAAGAAAATAACGTAAAGTATAAAAATTTTGTCAAAGCTCATGAACCAACTCTAATTATTAACGAGGTAGATGAACCAGAAGTGACTCATGATGAGGCAGAGACAAGAGATCCTGATTCAAGCGGTATAGAAGTAGCACCTCCACCAACATATGATTATTATGGCCCAGTAGCCAAAAAGGCAAAATTTAAAAAACCTTTTCAGTCTGATATAAGAGAAGCATATGCTCAAGGTGCGAATAGCTTAAAAGCGAAATCAAGTAACCGAAAGTTACCACAGCATTATGATTTTACATTTGATTAGTATAAGGTAAATAAAAAATATTTAATGTTTTGCTTGTGTATTTATTTCTGTGCCAATCTACCATCAAATAAATTACAAAAAAGTTTGCAATTTTATCTATATATCAGTAGTATCACATGAAACTAGATCTACAAGTACTCTAACAATTAAAGCTCGACTTACAGAGATCACCTTATGACAAGGAAAAAATATAGGATATATACTTAAATAAATAGGTACATAAATAAATTATAATTAATATTGGAGTACGACTCCAAGTACTATTGTTAATATACGTGCGTCTATTCGTACAGCAGTGTTATTACGAATCATTGAAGTTTGAGTGGTGTGTTCGAGATTAGTTTTAATATTCATTACAGCCGAGCTAGTGGTGTGTATTGGTTCAGTCGTTTTAGTTGTAGGAGTTTCATTGTGCTGAAGGGCTTCTGCAGCAGGCAAATCTTCATTGCCTTTTGTATTAGAACCAGTTTTTTCTATTTTCGTCTCAATTTGAGTTGTTACTGCCATTTCAGGTAATGTTTCTGTTGTAACTAAATCCACGCCAATCGCAGTTGATTTAGATTTTGGAGCATTTGTTTGTACGCTGGGACTATTTTTAACCATTGTTTCCAATTCGCTAAGCTTCGTATCGTTTTCCAGGTTAGGTTTGTTACTACTCATAACTATAATCTCGGTTTTAAGATCATCACTCTCAATGCTGGTACTGGGTATGTCAATTTTTATACTAGACTCATTTTGGTTACTCCCCATACTCGCAAAATTGTTAGTTTGAATATCGTTTACTTGATTTATGCCCTTTGGAGAGAGATCTTGCGTTGTGGTTTCTGTTGGATTTCTATCCGTAGTTTGAGCAGTGTAACGATCGACTAATATAATTTCTTCTGTTACTTTTTCAATCGGTGTAGTTTTTCCTGCTGCAGTAGCTGAATTTTCGTTAGAGATTAGCTTTTCGTTACTTTCGTCAGGTTCTGCTTTTGCAGTATATAATTTATCAGTCGGTGGCAATTCTACCGTTAAGGTTTCGGTATTCTCGTTGCTTGTAACTTCTGTTCGTGGCTCTTCTGAGCTTACAATTGTGACTTCCATTTCTGATATTTCAATAATACTGTTAGCTGCATTATCATTTTCTTTATTTTTAACATCGTCCGTAGAGACGTCTACGTCTTGTTCAAAAGTAATGTTATTTACTGTGTTTCTACGAGTAGCTATTCCAATAAAAGCTCCATTGGTTATTAGGGCCCTTTTAAACCGCTTTGTTTGTGTAAGTTTATGTAGTGCTTCAAAAACTTCATTCTCTCTTTTCGTGTTCAGTCCATTGCATAGTTCCCCACGGCAAGGACATATGACTTTCCAAATTTTAGTTGAGTTGCAGTAAAGTGGATAACATTCATCTTGGTAGAGTTTGACGCAGTATCTGGATTCGACATAAGCTGTGAAAAAATGAATGCATTGAAATTAACTGACTATATATGGTTCCAATACAAAGATGAGTGACTGCGGAATTAAAGAAGCGTTATGCTTGAAGTTCACACTTGGTACAAACACCAATATGTAAGCCATCTGTTCAGTGTGCTTAGTGTGAATTTTTTTAACTACTCGATCGCGTCAAAGTAAACTCCAATTTGTATGGAGTTGGATCAGCGCCACCTAGCGAAACTTGCGAGATTAATTGTTAACTTTTCGATTGTGAGTATCGAGTAACTTTATCGAAGTGAGCATTTAAACGAGCTCGAATTACGCTTTTGCGAGTGAGTTGCGTTAGATAATTTTGACAGTTCTGTTGTTATTTGTTAACTTTTTCACTTGCGAGCAAGTTAACTTTGTCACTTAGCTTTTGGTAGTGAAAGTGAAAACGTTAAATGATAATTATAATATTATTTTTTTACTAATTTTTCCAATCTAATATTTGTGTTGTTTAATTCGAGAAAAATATGGCATCTCGTTATTTTTGTCGACAGTAACAGCACAAGACAAGCGTAATCACTTAGCCAGTGTTCGTGGAGAGGCTCGCATTTCAGCAGATAATTTGCTCTCACATCTTCCAGAGACCGAATTTAAAAGAAATTATCGCCTTTCGAAGAAAGCATTTAAGGTCTTTCATCATTGGTTATCGGCTCACTAAGATCTCCATGTCTAACAATAAGAAAACAAAAACGCAAAATATATCACAAGTTCACTTCAACAACTCGCATTCAATAGTGTCAATAACTTGAGTAGGTACTTAATTTTCCATAAAAGTTGCTAACAGTTCAAATTGATGGTGACTTGTTTTCATTTTATTTCATGGTTAAAATGAAAATAAAAATATATGTAATTGATACACGTACGTGACGTAAACTCGATTTAAGCTGTGGTTAAGTCACTCGATTTGTTTTATGAAACTCGCACTTAGCACTCAGGGGTTCATAGGATTCGCCCAGACATTTATAAATACAGATGCTTATCGGCATTTCCTATACCCAAAAAATTCAAAACAAGACTCACGTGGCGACGACGCCACAATAGCGCAGTAAGGTAAGTCCTCATCGCAGATGGTTACTTTACTCTTATCGCCGTTACATTTGGCGGCTCGTTGGCTGCGATGAATTTGCTCTGCAAGCGGCCCACACCAATAGCACCGGTGACCTTCCAATTGCTGAACTGGATTTGATAACACTGTAAATATAACATTTTTTTTCTTAAAGACAGCATTAGGAAATGGAGGAAATATCCACTCGATTAGCGCCTGGTGGCGGTAATATGAAATTATAATTTTGAGTAAGAGAACTTAGTTGAGTAATTAAAATGTTGAATTTTATATGTACATACCTATGTTGCTACGTCAAGGTTACGTAAGATAAGTTTGAAGAATAAAGTATGCTGAAATGAATTCAAAACAGATAAAAAAGTATTGAATACTTCGGTGTCATTTTGTAATATTAGTTATTGTCATAATTTGTTGTCATAATTTTTTTTTTTAACAATATAAATAGCAAAATTATAAGTACACTGACAACCGTGGTACGAACCCATCGTCAATAATAAGAGACACTAACGTAATCTACATATGTATCACTTAAACTAAACTAATTAAACATTGATTTTAGTGAGTTCTTTCTTGTGTGTACATCATTAACTTAACAAAGCAGTATCTATTAAGTGTAAGAGCTAATTGGCCCTTACAGTATATAAATCGTTTTGAAGTTCTTTTCGCTCTTCTTTTTGGATGGCACATTTGTGGCGGCCTATATCCAACACTGGACTGGCGTTTGAATTAGGCAAATTATTGATTGATTGTTCTCTTTTGAGGTTTGGATGAGTTATTAAGCATTTCGACATTTAATTATATAACCCACATTGTTCGTGAATATTCATCCCGGATATATGCATGGAAATGCACGGAATATGCAGGGAATGTTAATTCTCTCAGAATAACCTTCTGACTTAAAAGTACAGTTCCTTTTTAAGATGTGCTTTGCCATGAAAATTAAAAAGTTAAGGGCTAGTCACTGAAAATAACTGGCAATGTATTTAAGAGAGGATTGATTGTAAAAGGCCGGCAACGCACTTGTGACTCTTGAGTTGCGGGTGTCCATGGGCGGTGGTAGTCACTTACCATCGGCTGACCCGTCTGCTCGTTTGCCCCCTATCGCATAAAAAAAAACAAAAAAAAATTTAGTAAAAAGTTTCTCGTTTTATGTTTTAAAGTCAGTGCTCCAGAGCAAGCTCTGCTAGTAGGTTAGTAATTTTAGCCATTGAAAGGTACACTGTCAATATTGTTTACAAAATGGGACGACGATGTTTAAAACTGAAAATACGAGAGAAGCCTCGGTCTACAGCTAGTTAGTAATAAATACAAAATAAAAGTATATCGAATAGCGACATAGACAGCGTGTATGCTGTATTCACTCATTTTTTAAAATAGGAGTAATGTTGTAATGTAATGTAATGTTGTTCTACTTCGTGTATGTATGTATGAGCATGTAGAGTATGTATATATGAGTTTATTTATTTCCGCCGTGGTGTTCATGGTGGAGTAGAATCGGGCCACCCCACTAATGCATCTAGATTAAGAACACCGCAAACACATTTATAAGTTTTCTTGCCTCTTCGTGAGTAAAACTGCCAAGATAAATCTCCCAAGTTCTAAATCAGCATGTATTTCAGCAGCAGGACTATTGGAGTCACTGCTTTCTACTATTACTGCCGTTTTCTAATAAGGTCAGCGGTCGATATGCTACTCCCAGACTCAATGTTCAAACGTGTTTGGTTTCTAGGATCAGTGTGACCCCCAAACCTCTGTTCTTTATAATCTGTTAAACAACTTTCAACATCAGGAGTTGAATTACTAGGGTTTTGAATGCACTTAATACATATATTTTAACGCCTTGAGTTATTTCCGAAAAAGGTTCTTTGCTTGTATTAAATCTATAGCTTCCTAGTGCCTTTTGCAATAATCAAAGAAAAGCATTGTTTGGAATCGTTGACAAACGATTTTGCATTAATTTAGAAGCTTGATTTTCTTTAAAAAAAAAAAACTATTGTGCATGAATTTTGTTGAGTCAGATAGTAAATAAACACCAAATAAACTAAAATCTTATTTAACTATTCGGGGTTTTATTATTATTTCAGATATAATTACCAACCTGTCAAAATTCAAACTTTAAAAGTAGAACATCAATATCCGTAATTGGTCACGTCACAAATTTGAAAAATTAGAATATCAATATTTGAAAGTGGAACGTGGGTCGTGTCATGTGTTCGGAATGGAGAATATAAACAAGTTTGTTTAATATATTGAAACTCCGTAGCCGTGTAGTCGTATTATCTAGAAATATATTTGTTTTTTAGAAGTTTGTATATGATAATCTAAATTTTCACTTTTCAAATCCACTTGTGACGTTACTTTACAAAACTCGCCGCTCTCACTGTAATGTTTCACTGATTCATTGTTATGAATATTTCCCTATATTCAATCACAATATTGTTTCCAGTTTGTGGCATAAATATTTTAACCCATTTTTACCAAAAGTTCATACACACAAGGTAGGAGTGTGTGCACTTTCTTAGAGACCGTTGGAAAGTAACGTCAGTGGCGGGCATCGTACGGCTTACTAAAAAATATACAGAGTACAGGGTAGGCAGAGGTGTACTAAACACCCCCCTAGGAAAATCTAAAATTACTAATGTTCTCCATTGGAACAGTTATAGGCAGTTACCTGCAAAATCATATACTTAGGAATGAATGACTCGTAGGTACATATCATTAATGCACTTTGCTAACATTGCAGCTGGTGGCTCCCTGTTCATTATTCTTCGTAAGTAGTCTTATGTCAATGTAAATGTTTGTGGTTGCCGACAACATCTACATTCGACAAACGATCGACGGAACTCGGTTAGAACTTAATTTCATATTGATGGTTTCATTAAGCGTTTACGTTAGGTCCTGTGCGCGTTTTTGTAGGTAGTGTAGTTACCTCTCATATATAATTGGAATGTATTAAGTAACGTAGTCAGAAATGTTTACTTTAGGCGAAGAATTTATAACAGTACAGATTTACAAGTCGTGTTGTTGATATGATGATTATCATTTAAAATGTTATATGCACTGAGACACACGAACTAACACTAAAATAAATTGTAAGAAGTGTAAACTTTAAATACTGGAAATAAAAGGCTTTTTTTTATTTTTTTTTATGCACTGAATTTTTTCTCTCCTTGAAGGGAGATTCCATAACCCGAAGCCAGCTTCAAACATTATGAGCATCATAGTAGCGTCTTAAACTTGAGCAAAGTGCCTTGAACTTTTTGTTTTTCTATCTAGTAACGAATTTTCATGACTACTTCTGCAAAAATCTTTTATTAAATAAAAAAATGATCCGCATACTTTAAATGTGTTATTAACGAGTAAACGATTATCATGTGGTAGCTCCTACCCCATAACTCCACAACGACCGTTGTTACACAGGACACTGCGCCACAGCTCTTCTCTATGACATATTCTTTCCATCCTATGTTTGCCTGTCGTGCGATAAGGCTGCCAATTATCCTAAAATTTTAAGGTGTTTAAAAGTATTTAATACCTAGTATTGTAATTATTGAGACCTATATTTTCACAGTGTACATACGTAAGGCCTAAAGCGCTATGTACTTAGTTATCGACCTAAGGCCAATTAATGTTACAGGCAAGGTAACAGAAGTTGTTGGTTCAAGAGTATGTTCAAATATTTGTACAACCTGAAATATTAAGACACTCCTTACAACCGCCTTAATAGACTTGCTCTAACTACAAAAAATACTTAAACATTTCCATTCATGAGATTGAAGACGACTCCAAGAATATTCAGATAACGAGAACCGGTATGCAATTCAGTAGTTTTCGGTAAATTATAAATTTGCCTTAATTTATTTTGAGTAAACTAACTGCCTGGCTGGAGAGTGCTCTATTCTAGAATAATTGGTTCGATAAGGTATGCGTTTATGTTGATAATATTTTTTTTTTAATACGCAAAGGCCAACAGACATAAATGTTTTTTGACCGGTTACCTATCGCTTAACATTGAGCAGATCCTGTTTGTCCCACAACTTACGAGATTATTCTATCGATAAAAACGAACAATGAGACACAAATCTTAACTCGTTTATAAGTTGTCTGCAAGATATCAATTTGAAGGATAAGAGTGCCAATTGTGAAACCTAAATGAATATATTATCAAGTCTGTATATTGTAATGCTATATGATACAGAAATATAAATAAACAATTAAATTTTCATTCTAACTGCGGGTTTGTTCTTAATAAGCACGCGTGTCTGATATTGTAGGGCAAACGAGTTGCAGTCGTGCTTATAAGAAGTGAAACAAATAATCTCTTGTTCACTTATTCACTAGAGGTTCAACCGCTCTGTTTCGGTATCCATTCAGACATGGTGTGATGATGATAATGATGATGATGATAATTTGAACCGCATGCAACGTTACATTTACCTCTTAAGCTTGACGGAAATAGTCAATACAAAAATGTGTCAAGTTTTACTACTTCTTTGTGTCTACACAAATTAATTTCCGGTTTATAACCGTGTGGTTATTAAACATGCAATTAAATATATAATTATGCTGTCGTATACAGATAGGTATCTTGTTTCTTTTTGTTTACCAGAGAAAGTGCAACTACAAATGTGATAAAATGGAAATTAATTTGTGTATTTATAGGAAAAACTGATCAAGGAGCCTTCGAGTTGATTGTTGAATATTATATAGGTAGACTCAGTTAAACTAAGGATAAGCGCATATTTGTTCTTACTAAATATTCTGATAATGCAAAACCTTTCTTATATGACACCCTCCTCGTGTATACCTAGAATATTTGTATATTTTTTATTACGTACGTTACGTTCATTACTTAGTACGTTTTCATTATTATTCAAGAACAATTAAAACCTGGGCAGTGGTTGGCCAGGTTTTAATTCAGTTCAGTTACAATAATGTGCTTTATGTTTTTTTGCGGTAGCCGAAATAGGGTTATTTATAAAAAGGGGTTTTTAAACGTCTTTGTGGAATTTCGGATCGAATTTTTAAATAAAGAAGTATTTATCGAATTGATACGTAGTTATAGTTCAGTCACTAATATATTTTTGAAACAATTGTTAGAACGCCAAATTGAAGGCGTATACGAGTTTCCAGCTTATTATCTCTCAGTCCGAGGTTGATCCATAATTTGTTAAGTTGTACTGGTATTTGGTATTAAAGAAGTAAAAGTTTTATCTGTCACTCCTACTCTCGATGAAAGGTGGATTCTCTCTGTATCCCTGGAAACGAGTATGCCAAATTTCATGGGCAGCGGTCCCGAATTTAAGACGTAAAAGCGTAACAAATTCTAATTCAATTTATGACCCAGAAAAATAAGATGAGTCGCTTAAAGAGTTCGTTTATTTTTAGACCCAGCTGTGTCTACACATTTTAGACAGATTTTATAAAGTTCGATTTATTATCTTATATACAGTCGTGGTCAACTAATTAAGGACATTCAAGATAGTGGACAGCAATAACCAGCTATGTACATATAAATATAAAACCCTGTTGATTTCTCAGTAACTATTATTTGCATAATTTGATCCGATTATTATACTATAAATGGCTGTAAATAAAAGATTAAATAAATATAAAAAAGTGTTTAATATCAAAGGTTAACCATGTATTCAATTTAAGGTACAATTCTGTAGCTGGACATTTAATTAAGAACAGTAAAGTAAAATGAAAAATAGAGTTAAACAGAACTAATAATCTGCAGTATTTTAATTTCTTTAACAACTTCATTTTATTACGGGTAAAATCAGTACCCAGTAGCAAAACCTTTGTTAGTAATTACCGCTTGACACCGATGTGGCATAGACATTATCAGTTTCTGACATATTTCAACAGGAATGTTTGCCCATGCCTCACAAAAAGCTTCATTAAGTTCATCTAAAGTTGTGGTACGATAAATGGCAACTTTTTTCTTAATTTCGTGCCAAAGGTGCTCGATTGGGTTGAGGTCGGGGCTATTTGCTGGCCAATCTAGCACTGATACCGACTGTCTGTTAAGAAACGACTTGACTGAACGGGCTGTATGTTTTGGGTCGTTATCATGCTGAAAAGTCCATATAATAGGAAGATGTTCCTCAGCATAGGGAAGCATAGTTTCTTCTAATATTGCCTTGTATTGATGTTGGTCTAAGTTACCCTGAACTTTTCTCACAGGTCCCACTCCACGTCCTGAAAATGATCCCCACATTTTAATGTTTCCTCCGCCATGTTTCACCTGCTTTTTTGTGAATCTTGGATTCATTTCCGCTTTTACAGGACGCCGTACGTATTGCCTTCCATCTGAAGAAATCAAATTAACCTTGGTCTCGTCAGAGAATAATACATGTTGCCAATGGTCGTAGGTCCAATGTCCATATTTACGTGCAAACGCCAAACATGCATTTCTATGCTCTTTCTTTAACAACGGTACTTTGCGAGCCACTCTTCCGAACAACCCTGCTTCTACCAGACGTCGTCGAACTGTCCTCGCTGATACACTGACTCTTTCGTCTGCCCCAAACACTTCATGTTTAATTAAAATAGAGCCTAGAAACGGATCTTTCTTAGCTAACCTGGTTATCATTCTATCTTCTTGCGGAGTTGTTTTTCTCGATCTTTTTTTTCTGGGCACATTTAAAGTTGTGTTATGGCGCCTGAAATGTTGCACTGCATTGCATACCATAGTTTTTGAACAATTTAAATATCCTGCTTTCCTTCGGTATGACCAACCACGCTCGACAAACTTCATGATAATTTTTCGTAGTGTTGCATCGCAACTTTTATTTTTGCCCATTGTTCTTCAAAATAACTCTCAAAACTTGAAATTACAAATCTAGATTGCCGCCAAAACTACCACAAAGAATAGGAGAAGAAAGAAAATAATAATTGAGATTCAGATTTTGAAACTAGAACGCAATATCTCAGTGTCCCTAATTAAATGGCCAGCCAGCATTCTTTGAACAAATAGCACTGTGATCATCTATCAGCTATACTGTAAAGAGGTTTAATGTTTAAGAAGTTGTTATTGCTTGTATAATTAGGCACATAAATGACTAATTATACTTACATGTAAAAGATGTGGAATATTGTTTAGACTCGTTGGAAAATAAAAAATAAATTCACAATTTGGATTAACTAGAGAGTGTCCCTAATTAGTTGACCACGACTGTATGATATGAGTCAACATAGATATCTCAGAACAAAAATTTATAAACATACTCAGATTATTGCACAAGAACTGGTTATGTTTTGTTTTTAAAATCAAATTCTTGCTCCCGATTGTATAATGTGATCGTTGACACATTTCACCTGAGCTGTACTACAGTACTTAGACTATGAAATTTGGAATGAAGGAAGTTATTATACAAATGATGGAATTTGCTTGTACTTGTTGCTGTGTAGAGTATTGACCGCGATTGTATACCATGTGTATGTATAGAGCAATATTCTGTGCTTATATAATTATAAATTATGAATTAACACTCAAAATAGAGACTGAATAAATACTGTTTATTCCTTTAATATCACTATTTACTTGTATGCTGGAACTTTTCAGTCTCGCACTTATCCGTTTTTATTCAATATTATTGCAGCCATGCTATATTTTAATACTACTATTAAACTGTATTTTGAAAACGGAAAAACTGGTTTGGAAATAAAGGCTTTATTTTTATTATTATTAAACTGTGTATAATTTACATAATAAAACTAAAAAATAGATAACTGCATAAATCGTAAAAATGTGTAATAAAAAAAAAAAGGTATTTAAAAGAATTATCCACTAACTCCTAACAGCTAAGGATGTGCCTTTCGCTATCAGCTTGGCCGCCAGTATCTAACGCCAATATCTTAATAAACGGTCGACATTTAGCGGAGAAATGGTTTTAACAAACATAAGAAAATACATACGTAAAACATAGAACCTTCTCTCTTTTGAAGTAGATTAAAAATAGATACCGTAGCCTTTTCCACATCTATAGAAGATGATCATCTGATCATAAACATGTAAGTAAGTTGCAAACATAATATTTGTAAGGCAAACCTCCATGGGAGCTGTACATCTGTACAGAAGGACGCGGCGAACCCATAAATATCTTATGACGCAGTTGAATATACATACGTGTACTTGTAACCCACATTTCAAAGAATACTCTTTAATAATTAAATATATGGTTTTTGCATTCCATTTATGAGTATTTGTCTTTTTTTATTGCTCAACATAACATTTTTAGAAATGATTGTTGGGGAAAAGACCTCTATAAGAAAACAAACACTACTAGGTTAGTGACGAAAGTCTGATGTCGGGTATTGTCACCAGAGATCTATAGGGAAGCTGTGTTAATTTGAGTAAGACTTTACCAAAATCATTGATATTGCCAGAGTATATGTATATGTATTACATTAGGCGTATTACAATTGGCTATCGACGTGCATACATTTTAATGCCTAACTGTGACCTTATAAAGAAACGTTTACAAAAATTACATGAATACACATTGTATATAATTAACTTAAAAAAAAACAATGTGAAATTTACTTGTCCCTTTACATTTAATTGTTTAATACTAATTAACATATTTAAAAAAAATACTCTATTTTAAAAGTCATTATTACGCTTTAAGTGCACTTAAATATTAAACATATAAGAATCTGTTAATTTTTTTTTACATTTTTGGCGCGAAATCGTGGCTTAATATCCATTAACACGTCGAGCATAAGCAATTTATAACACATTACTCAGACAAAGAGAAGAGCTCAGAACAACCAACCCATTTATTACAAAAGTTTCTTTATTAGAAATGCGAACACTTTGGAAATAATCTGTATGAGCTACTTACCACTTAGCGAGATGAAAGCCACGATCAAGATAGCCAAGAGATGAAACTTTCTATCGGATATCGCCATCTGAATACAAAATCTTCAATAATTACTTCTATTCTTTATTTTCGCACAAACAATTGCATATATATCATTTACATGACGTAGTTGTACACACATTACAATTTAACTTTTTAAATTTAAAATAAAAAAAAAATTGTACAAAATCGTCTTGTAAAGTGTCACTTAAAGATATAGAATTACTTTTCTGTAGTGTATCGCTAAAGAACGATGTCGTGTGTAGGCCTGCGACGACTACACGTTGACTATTTCATTTTCGTAGCTGCCGTGCTCGTAGACCTACGAGGCTACGTAAGGGTTTGTACACACGACGCATTTAGTAACCACAATATAAATAAATTAAATTGATACTCATAATGCTTTTTTAATATGCTTATGACAAAGTGAAATGTTTTCATTGTAAGATAAATTATATTTATATGTACATATATGCTTTCGATATGACAAACATATTCCTAAAATTATATGAAAAAAGAGAAAATAAGGATTAAAAAAAGCAAATATTATAATAATACTAGCAACAAAGCAGGTATTATAATTATACCAACCTGTGAAAGGGAAACGCAGTGACCTCCCAATATAAGAAATCGTTCAATAGGTTCCTTCAGTCTATCAAGAGCTTGGACGTTGTATTGTTTGAGATGTGTATGTATAATATAGCTAGGAATTCTATATATCTATCTATAAAGTTGTTTACAATCCGACAAATGTTAGCATATATTTAGAATTCAATGCAATAACTCAGGCAGTAGATAGCTATTTAGGGTAACTTATTCAGGATAGGTTTCTCATCTCAAAGTCTAAAAGAGTAAGTCCCTAAAAGAGATTGATAGCTTAACTATATTGTACATTTTATTCTCAAATTATAGATTAATGCCTTTTTTTCGTGTTAAATTCCTCAGAAGTCATCACCTCACCGAGTCAACGGTTAAGCGATTTAGTGGCAGCCTAAACTAAACACACTAACCAATTTCAATCAGACTGGAATAACTAAAAGCACACAGGCTTGATGGTAGGGGTTATGGTGTACCCTAGAAAGGATTTCCCTAAACACGTCTTCAGAGTCAAAACAATGCCTGACCATTACATATTTTTTTTTATTTCACAGTATAAATATTCGTAAGTTCATACTATGCAAGGTCTTTAGGCATATTATTAGGTCTTCCGGTTAGTTTTGAGGGATTTATTAAAAGTGAAAATGTGTTATAAAAAAGATAATTTATATTTTAATCAAAATATGCTCCATTACTAGCTACAACCTTTTGCCATTTTTCGGGCAACAAATGGATTCCATCATAAAAAAAACTGATCATCTTTTGAAGCGATCCATTCATCAATCTATTTTTTGATACTTTCGTAAGATTTGAAGTGCTGATCTGAAAGGCTGTGTTGCATAGATCGAAAAAGGTGGTAATCAGAAGGAGCACAATCTGGCTATGGTATGTATAGTTATGGTTTGTTATGGTATAAATTATCTTTTTTCTGGAATATGCGGAAATCACTTCCCACTGAAGATCCATTTTTCATCACCGGTAACGATTTGATACAAAAAAGATTTCTTATTGTTACGAGACAGTAGTGAAGCACAAATGGTTACTTGATTTTGCATCGCTAATTCTGATAAAACATGTGGAACCCATTTTCCTTGTTTTGGAGTTTTACCCATTGCGTGTAAACGATCAGAATTTGTTGATTTACATACATTTAATTCTTCAGCCAACTCTTTAAGTGTGCGGGCAGGGTTTTCGTCCAATAACGCGTGAAATTCACCTTTTTCTAACGTTTTTAGTTTTCCACTACGTTCTTTATCCTCAAAATCATCACATTTAAATCGTCGAAACCAGTATTCACATGTTTTAACAGATGGTGCAGATTCATGATACGTATCTGCAATAAGTCTGTGAGCTTCTGCGGCTGTTTTTCTTGAATCGAAAAAGTATAGTAGTAAATGGGGAAAATGATATTTATCACGTTCCATATTTAATCACCCTAAAAACTTGCGTGCGTTTACTGTAAGTGAGTTAATTCGAATGATTAAAGTGTAAGCTAAAACACGCCGCATACGAATATCTAAGTAACTTGTACCGACGTGTCGCGACAGCTACTTGACACGTTCCCTCAAAACTAACCGGAAGACCTAATATATCTCACAAAAGAAGTTTATTTCACTGATTATGATAACTAATATCTTATAAGAAAAACCTTTATTCTATTGAACTGTGCAGAGTTTTTATACTATTCTAAGACAGCCATTTTCTCCCTTGTTTTTCTTGACATGAAGTAGCTTCTTAGAAAATAAGGTCGCTCTTTAGAAAATACGATCGTGCGGGGACAATAAATTGAAGCATGAATAAACACTCAAGAAAGCAGATTACTTACTCAAAGGCTCTTGTTTATGTATCTTCGGTAAGTATTAGTAGCCACTAACATAACAGTCATAATTGTTTCTACACATTCGACTTTATAACATACTATGTCTTTGGTCACAAGACCCTGCTTATGTGTCTTATCGTGATGTTTTAGGGCTACATTATTCCGCAATGAATATATAACCATAAATATAATACAAAAATATTTGAACGAATCTTATTGAAGTTCGGGAGATTAGAGGGAGCTTGTTTAAACAAACGACAAAAATCTCTTCATCTTTGTTATATACACAGTATTTCACTTCAGCCCACCGCCTGCCACTTTCTAAGGCGCATGTTCGGCCGCACATGGAACTCTATTCTCATCTCTATGCAGGTGCACCCCAGTATCAGCTTCTCACTCTTGACCGCATATAACGGAGAGCGGAGTGACTCGCATCATCGATTGGCAAGATATTTCTGGTCGGCTTGTTACCTTGGCGTTGCGTAAAGATTTTTTTTTTTATGCGATAGGGGGCAAACGAGCAGACGGGTCACCTGATGGTAAGTGACTACCGCCGCCCATGGACACCCGCAACTCAAGAGTCACAAGTGCGTTGCCGGCCTTTTAGGTAGAGGTACGCTCTCTTCTTGAAGGTTTGAAGGTCGTATCGGTTCGGAAATACGGCAGGCGACAATTTGTTCCATAAGCTGGTTGTGCGAGGCAAAAAGCTTCTGGAGAAGCGCACAGTGGTTGAGTGCCAATCGTCCAGGTGATGGGGATGGATATTTTGTCGCGTAGGACGATGGCGGAAACCAGCAGCCGGTATAAGTCCGAACAATTCCTCTGAACACTCCCCATGATACAAGCGATAGAGGATGCAGAATGAAGCTACATCTCTACGCAACGCCAAGGTATCAAGTCGATCAGAAATATCTTGGCAGTCGATGATGCGAGTCGCTCTCCGTTGAATGCGGTCAAGAGGCAGAAGTTGGTACTGGGGTGCACCTGCATAGAGATGAGAACAGTATTCCATGTGCGGCCGAACCTGCGCCTTATAAAGTTGCAGGCGGTGGGCCGGAGTAAAATACTGTCTCGATCTGTTTAGCACACCAAGCTTCTTCGAGGCTAATATGGCCTTACTCTCTAAGTGACCGCGAAACTGAACTTCGCTTGATATATCGACGCCAAGGATTCCGATACTGGCTGATGCAGTTAGGGAAGTGCTTTCAAATTGAGGTGATACGACCAATGGCATCTTTTTAGCGGTGAACGCGCAAACCTGTGTCTTCGTGGGGTTAAATTGGACTAGGTTAAGTCGACCCCAATCTGAAACTTTTGATAAAGAAGTTTCGATTTCAGACACAAGTTTGGATCGGCTTTCGATGACGTTTACCCGAGAAATGTTAGCGCGGCCGGTGTAAAGGGCATCACTCGTGCTATCGTCTGCATAGCAATGGATGCTGTTAATCTGCAGCATGTCGTTGATATGCAGAAGAAACAGCGTGGGTGATAGCACACAGCCTTGCTTATATAGCTTCACTCCGCATTATCTATCACTTGTATCATGGGGAGTGTTCAGAGGAATTGTTCGGACTTACACCGGCCGCAGGTTTCCGCCATCGTCCAACGCGACAAAATCATCACCTGGATGATTGGCACAACCAGCAGATGGAACAAATTTCGCCTACCGTATTTCTATTTCCGGACCGATGCTACCTTCAAACCTTGAAGAAAAGAACATACTCCAACCTAAAAGGCCGGAAACGCACTTGTGACTCTTGAGTTGCGGGTGTCCATGGGCGGCGGTAATCACTTACCATCAGGTGACCCGTGAGCTCGTTTGCCGCATAAAAAAATGCGTGAAGCTCGCGTCATCGTCACCGCACGCTTCCCATGCGCTATATGTATACTTTGTATAATCTAATAGCTTGACGATACAATTCACAAGTTCCTTAGTTTTCTCTTCTATCGGCTGCAGATGTAATTTTTTTTTGTGTAACATCATTAAAACAAAAAGTTACAAATATTACAAATTTTAGACTAGTGATTCTTTTGAAATTTGTTTAATTATTGGTTTAATAGAGTCAGCCCAACCGACATGGATAGCTGAAAGAAACGACAGCTGGTGCCAAATTTAATATAATCGAAATAGTTACAGAATATGTTGTTAGAACTAGCTATAACCAATGTGAGTTCAAGGTTTAAACTATTATGGTAGTGCTTCCACTTAGATACCCGTCTGCCTATTCGACCGCGGATATATTAAAAACCATCCTTATTTCTCTATTTCCTTATATTTATTATTTATTGACTATTGTATTTATCATATTATTTATATTATTAACTGTTATATTTATCAGATATGTGGATACTGACGTGACCAACTTGGACTTATGTAGAGTAAATACTTTCAAACTTAAATTATTAGGAATATACCTATTTAGTAAATACTTACATAAAACAACATTTTCTTTAATGTGATAGAACTTCTTAAAATAGCTTTCCATATTTTGGAAATGTGTTGATGTAGTTGTAGTCAGTTATCATTAAAGTATAATTCGTTTAGTAATCTCTATTACAATAGTTTTGTAATTTATATAATTATGAATTATCAATTCTAATTATCAACTTGATGATGAACACTGACTTTACTTAAAACATATACTAGACAATGATAAAAAAAGATGACCGTCGATATCATTTGAGATTTGTAAAAAAGTACTTATAAGTAATAACAAAACATTATAAATACAAACAACAATTATAAGATCTCAAAAATGTTACTTATGTTTAAGATTTAAAATGAACATAATACATTACTGTAGTCTATAAAACATTTTGTGTGTAATAGTAACATGTTTCTATGTGAACTTGCATGGCAATTTCGTGGCAATATGGCGGTTTGACAGACATCTCCTTATTTTAAACGCATAGTCGTATTAAGGGGAAGGCTATTGGCGTCAACCGGTCACTGTATATAGGTACACTGCCTGGTTGGACAGCATTCCATCTTCATATTTTTAGACAAATTATACGCTATTAACTAAATATTCGAAGGGTTACCTACATTGGAAAAAATACCTTCCTTTCAAGTAATATTCTGATGTCTGTCAAATTACTATTAACTACCAGTTACTACCATGTGTCTTATTCAAAGAAAACTAGTTCAAACTGTCGCCGATATCCTAATTGTAGTTCATTGGGTTAGTTCAACTTTGACGTCATAGATAATAACACCGTACAATGTTCAAGACCTTTTATTATAAGCACGAAATACAAACAATACAAAAAAATTAACAGTGGTAGAGCCATGCTTAGGCACGAATGGGCCGGCTCGACCGGTGCGATACCACGGCCTCACAGAAAACCGGTTGTGAAGTAACGCTTGCGTTGCATTCCCTGAAATGAGTGAGGTTTCCGGAGGCCCAACTCCCCCTCTCCCCTTTCCTCTCCCCTCATCTCCTTTCTCCTCATCCCGACTCTTCTTGCCGCTCCCTTTATCCCCCATCCCTCATCACCCTCAAAGGCGAGCAGCGCACTTGTGACTCTTGAGATGCGGGTAAAAAAAAAAAAACAATCAGATTGTCGTAGAAAAAAAACTTCGTCTTTTGTACGCGAAACCAGCCTTCATTCTTTCATTCGCAATTATAAAATTTGTGTAGCTAAAATAGTATTTTTTAGAATTACTTACTTTACGACTTTACGGTCACAGCTTCCCTCATAAAATTATAGTGATAAGCAATATCATAAGTTATTTTATTATTTTTGAATCTCAAACATAAAACATTTGTCTGAGGTAAGTATAAGATTTGTGATTTTTATTTGTAGAATTTAAAATTAACTTTTCAATTATTCTTTGTGTTAGTATTTTTTATACTTTTTCTTATTTTAACTAAGTGAAACAAAACATGAAAGCTAAAATAAAAGAGTACATAACAGTTTTCTATGTATAAAATTGTATTATTTCTTTGTATAATTATTTTTCCGTTACTTTAAATCATAATCTTCTTATAATGATATCATAATGGCCATAAATTCTTGTGACATATTTTCAGAACAGCGTATTTATTGCGTTGGTGGTATGATGCACACAAATGATGACCGAACTTGACATACGGGACAGATTAAATGTTTGTACGCACTGATGTGCACATGCCTTTTTCGTAATTTGCAGCAAAATGAGGTGAGTGGAACCTATTTCTTTACAGATGGTATATCTTTGACTTATATGTAACCTCTTTAATGTTTTGCAATTTTAATGATTTTGTTATTATCCAATAACGTCTTAACTATGAGTATTACGTACATTATCTGCAAATAACAAATATTTATTGCCATAAACCACTAATTCCTTCGTTAAGGTTTACCTTTGGTTGTGGACATCTTTGGGGTCTATAAACCGAGGGCGAGTAGTCGCTTCTGTATTAATACTCAACGTTTACTTTGATATAAGGAGAGACCCTAAAAGATGCAATTTCTATTTTTCTTTTGATATTGAATTCAATTAATTATAAAAAAGTGTAAAAAGTTTAAAGTTGTTTCAAGTTTTGTATGTGGTAGAGCTATGCTTAGGCACGAATGGGCCGGCTCGGCCGGTGCGATACCACGGCCTCACAGAAAACAGGTTGTAAAGTAACACTTGCGTTGAATTTCCCAGAAATTAGTGAGGTTTCCGGAGGCTCAACTCCCCTCTCCTTATTCCTCTCCCCTGACCTGCCGCCCCTTTTCCCATCTCCTCATCCCCGTCCTTTTCCCCTCCCCACATCCCCTAATCCCTCTTCACCCTCAAAGGCGGGCAGAGAACTTACGACTCTCCAGTTGCAGGTATCGATGGACGGCGGTTGTCAATTGGCATCAGGTGACCCGTCTGTTCGTCTGCCCCCCTATAATATAAAAATGGTGTGGTTCTCAGTGGAGTAGAATAGTTCCTCCCCATCTCTGTGACTGTTATCAATCCGATAGTATGTATACAGTTTAAACAGTACCCGGATGACGAGAATAGGTTTGGGACCCATTATGTAAGTAGATCTAAATAATGGTTTGCAAAATCCTGGCGTCTAATACGTGCGTGATATAATGTATGTTTGTCATAAAAATAAATGTTATAAGACCTTGCATAGTATGTGTATTTAAGTAAATTCGAAGTTGATCATCGAGTTTAAGTTAGTATTTAAATTCACAAAACTAACAACACATGTTTCAGTCGAGTTTAGTTTACTAGTTGCAAATAAGTATTAAAACTTCCTAAACAACTTTTATGAAGAACTGAAATCATGAGGAACAAGAAGTTTCTGCCCTATCTATTTAGTTCCAATTTATTACCGTTCTGATTTTTTATAAAAGTTAAGACACAATCGTCTTACGGAATACTCATTTCGATGTATAATACCTACCAAGATTCCTCTACTGCATATTATTCACGGCAAATTTAATCGGCTTACATTTAATATTTATACTGATAATCTAGTCTCGAATACATTACCTGTAGTGTTAAAACATTCATTTATAGTATAAGTTCATCTTAGACAGAGTTCGGCGGTGGCTTTGTGAGTCGATGTAGGTCATCGGTGCAGCCTGCAATGCGACGCTCCGCCCGCCACCGGCTCATCATAACGAACACTACTGAATTTTTTATACCTACGACACGTTCGGTTTTGCTCCAAGGGACATTCTAGAGGCATTGCATTGCATTCGAGAATTCTCTTTGTTTCATAAATAATTTTGATCGAAGATATTTTCATGGACATGATACACATGAGGTATATACAGAAATAAATATATTTCTTTTGCGGTCAATATTAAACGAGAGTTTCGTTAACTTTTAACATATGGTAGTAATTATCATAAAGATTTTTTTAGAATGATAAATTGGTGTATTGAATTATGCTCTCATTTTTTTTGCACTTATGAGCTGTAACAAAAAAAAAATGTTTAAAATATTGGAAAAATACTTCTTGCCTGTTCTTCTCCATAGGACCTACGTATTGGAACAGGCAACTAGCTTTACTAATTGATTTAGTGTGACTGACTGCCTCTCTTGACAATTCAAAAATAATGATTGGTTTAATTGAAATAAATTATTTTGATTTGAATATCGATAAAATACAAAAACAAGGCGGACGATCTATCTATTCGCAATAGTTAGCAACGTTGCACAAGTGTCGCGGATTCTATTTACGCTAAGCGCAAATAAATATTTTGTATTCTAATTAAACTTTTCTGATGTCCAAAAAAATATTTTAGTAGGGTTACCCGTGTTCTATTATTACTTATAGGACATGTTTAGCTTTTAAGTTTAAGTAGGAGCATTTTAATCCTGAAGAGGAAACATGTTTTCTTACAATTTTTAAAACGAGTTTCGTAATCTTGTTATGTCAGTGGTAAGCGTGGACGCGGACGCAAATCTGTACAAATAAGTGTCATTTATCGCGTTCCCTAACCCGACACCGGTGACACGCGTCGACGCGTCAAATGAAGATGGAACGCCCACTTGCCGACCTTCGAAATAAATCTTTATGTATAAGTTGCACTCCGCGGATTTAGAAAGGTAAAATTTTCAAGAACAACTTTGTTTTAAAATGTCACTATTATATTTTACCTCACATTAAATCGGCTCTGATTTAAAAAAATACGTAGGTAGAACGATTTTCATTTTTTTTTAATAGAAATTGTATACTCGCATGGTGTCAACAACCCAGGATTTGATATTGGTATGCTAGGGAATCCCACCATTTAAAGTATTGCGCAAAGGAATAGGAAAGGCGCTTTTACTTTTTTTAATGAATTAGGGGGAGAATAAAATAACAGACGGGTCACCTGATGGTAAGTGACAACCATCGTCTATGGATACTTACAACTCAAGAGTCTAAAGGGGAGAGGTGGAGGGGGTTGAGGGGAGGGGAATGAGGAGAGGGGTACTGTTCTGTACCCTGACTCACTCGGCGATTCAATGCAAGAATTGTATGTATAGGGGTTTTCTGCGAGGCCGTGGTATTACTCCGATATATCCATTATTCCGATACATACAATACGATATATTTTATCGATGCTTTAGAAGCGCCCTTAAGCCTAGTTAATGGTGTGGATTTTATAGCGATATGAAATGTCAAGTCAAGTGTGGAGAAGCGATTTCAACCCGTGGCATCATCGGATTGTGCGTGTACATATATTGGCCATGAACTTTCGGTCGGTCACCGTGGCCCGATCGTAATGTAGCTGCAGTGGCCCACTTAGTCCCCTCCTGACCCTGTTGTCAAGCCGATGTAAATATAAGTGACCCTCACGACAATGTTATAATTGTACCTATCTACATATACTAACAATTTGCGTGTGAATATTTTTGCAGTACCTTGCTAAGGCGGTGATATATGAAGGTAATGCGCTATTACGGTTTTTGTAGACAATGAAGGTAACGTGGCATGTTGTACTTCAAGGCTTCATTCAGCGTATTTTACAAAGAAAAAATTAAAACATAGGAACGCTTTTAGAGTTATTACAAACAGCCGGCGTTATGATTGTACTTAGTTATATTAAAAACAAAATCAAGTACTTTGTGCTCTTTATTCCATGTGTGATATTTTTACAATATTTTGGATTAGTTACACTATTTTTATACACACATTAAAAATGCCTTAAAATGTACTTGATCCGCATCAAGTACATTTTAAATATAAAAAAAAATATCCAATGAATTTCTAAGAAATCTTTTCCAGACTGGCTTCTTACATTAATTCCTATGTTTAAGGACTTATTTTATATTTTATAAAAATAAAAAAGTTTTTTTTAAATTAACCTTTTTTTTTGTGTGGAAACCCCCACGGGTCATCACCTCACCGGGGCCTTACGGTAAGATGGTATGTCGGACTTGAACCGACTAAACCCACACAGTGTTCCGACATGGAGTCTTCTGGCCGGGGCCTCAGGTGTACCCTAGAAAGGAAATCCCTGTGAACCCCGAACAGACTTGGCCGCCTGGTAGAGGCGACCCCGCTATGGTTTAATGCTCTGATTTAAAGAGGCGCGCGCAGAACACGTCGCGCAACCATCTCGGGCCTGCTTCTGCTAGGACGACGTATAGCCCTGTCCATCGCCTCCAGGCTAGCGCTCATGGAGGCCGGAGATCATTTTGCGCTCTCCGGCGCCTGGTGCGTCTACTGCGAGACGAAAGAGTGCTGCTTCTCTCCCGTTCCCTTTCCGCCGCTTCCTTGGCCTGCATCACTACCTCACAGAATGAAGCAGCGGAATCCCATGCTCTCTCGCGCTGGACCATGTGCATAACCATGGTCTCCAGCGAGAGGCTACCCACGCTTATAGCCGCCACGAGGCTGGCACGTTCCTGCACCCACGCAGATCACTCCACCAACGTATGGAGTGCTGTATCCTCGCGGCTGGGCCGGCTCGACCGGTGCGATACCACGGCCTCACAGAAAACCGGTTGTGAAGTAACGCTCGCGTTGCATTTCCCCGAATTGAGTGAGGTTTCCGGAGGCCCAATTCCTCCTTTTTTCCATCTTCTTTCTCCTTTTTTCCATCTCCTCATCCCTCCTCTCTTCTTTCCGCTCCCTGCATCCCCCATCCCTCATCACCCTCAAAGGCGGGCAGCGCACTTGCGACTCTTGAGTTGCAAGTGTCCATGGACGGCGGTGTCACTTACCATCAGGTGACCCGTCTGTTCGTCTGTCCCCCTATAGTATAAAAAAAAAAAAAAAAATCCTCTCCGCATAAATTGAGGTTGCTCCTGATCCAAATGAGATCGGTACTTCAACAGATCCTAAAACCGGTTCAAGCCATTATTGTTTCCCTTTCATATGAATGAACTTCCTTTAAATAAAAAAAACAATGACGTCAAATCAGAGGTCCTCAAAACTCGAGTAAGTCTTGTATTCGGCTTCATACTGAAACCAGATTCATCGGAAAAGCAATAACAAAGCCAGTATTCTTCTTCCAAACTTTTGAGTCCGCGAGTCCATGGCGAACGGGCCCTAACATTGCGAGGTGCTATAGGTGGAACTTTCAGAGGGCCTTCAGGGTCGTACACCCACTTCACGTAAAGAATTTCGGATGGTTTGGCCGCTTATCATCAAACCTGAAGAGCTGTGGAGCGTCATAGCCAACAGCATGGCGGTCATGATACGATTCCGTTGAGCAGTATTCTGGTTTCGGAGTATTGTATAGTCGTTCCTACGACTGTTTATGATGTTGGTTGAAAACACTTGCTACTGACGCGCAATGGCTTTAAAACACTTACAATTGGTAGTCGCCATTTTCGTCCAAGGACCCATGAAGCGCTCTAGCTCCTTTTCACTTTAATTTATCTTTAACGGCTAGTATTTGCGGCCACTTCTAGATAGGCAGAGGTATTTTATCGTGCACAGAAAATCAGCGTCTTTGTGAAAGAAGAAATACTAAAGTTAAATAATACAATTTATAAAGCATGAAAGTATGTATTAAAAGTTGTAATTACTAATTTCAACTTGAAATACGGCCTGAACTAATTCAGGGTCACCAAAGACTGTGTATAAGGAAATGACATGAGTCAAGTAATGTTCTTACAGTCTAATCAACATTTCAGAGTTTAAGGTCAGCATATACTCCGGATCCTATTGTTAGGCTGACGAGTGAGGACATTACGACATTCGTAATGAGGCGAAAGGGTTTAATGGACAGACGGAGACTGACACTTCAAATAGATATTTTTGTCAGCCCAACCTTTACCTTTGACTTTATATCAACGTCAATTTAATTTGAGTTCCGGAGATTAGGTTTGACATTAGTATACTATGTAACAGGGTGAGAATATCTTCTTACCATAAAGCTTACCACACCACCGTGTAGTAAGGTATTACAAAAATATTTGTTAAAGCTTTGTAATGTTGTATAGAAAAATAAAGTAAAGTGTAGAAGCTGATGTATACAGGTGTGTCGTATAGTTGACCCCATTTATAATGGAATTCGCAAAAAAAAATAGAAGAAATAAAAAAAAAAAATAGAATAAATTGATTGATTGATTTTTATACATAAATCTTACTTTGAAACAGATATTTGATCTTTAAAATTGATCTATAAAGCTAATATTTCATGAGAAAAAGGGCTCACATGAATGAAACTATAGGTATTTAATACCAAGGACTTTGGCTGCCGTATCTAGATTTTTCCGAAAATGTATGCATAAAAAATTGGAATTTGAAAATGGCTAGACAATTCATTGCATGTTATTTAAAAATGTGTATCATCACCAGAACAGTATTTTCCACAAGTAATTTGATTATATTAAATGACAAAAATATTTTTTTTGAAGCTATACCAACTATTTGCAGCATACACATAACCTTCCTCAAATTTGCCGACGTCTTCTTGAAACAATTTATTTAACAGATTACATTATGTATTTAATCCGCCAATTAAAAATGGTGCATCAATAGGTAAGTGTTGAGTAGAAGGTCCTACTACAAAACCGTAATTGAGGCGTCTGCTGTGTGAGTGCAAAATCGAACGATGGAGGAGACGAATGTATGGAGATCTGTTACATATGTATGTGTGTAATTCCTTATATCTGGAAGATAATAAATTTAAATGCTATAAATATAAGTAGCTGCTAATGCTATAAATATAAGTAGCTGCTATAAAATACAAACTTGATTATAAAACCTTTGCACTCTTACCAAAAGTTGCTTCACTGATACACGTGTTAACATGTAAAAGATTTAGAACGATTAGAGATGTGTTAACATGTAGATAAGAAAACAATGTTTATAAACTAATCAGATTATATATAGATACATGTGATATTTCACATGTAGCTTGAAATAATATAAAAAAAATATATTTTTTTAGATATTACTGCAACATGCACATGCAACACTTTCGAGTATGTTAAGAAAATTAAAATTCAGGCGAATCTTACCAAACAAACCGTTAAAGCTCCCCTATAAAAATAATTATCTATATACACTAATAATTTGTGTCCCTTTCTATTCCTTTAATGAAACATGAGTGCACTCTACAATGAATGCTTACCAAGAACTTACTAACATTCATTGACCGCTGTTCTCCCAGGTGACACTACTCACCGTGTTGTTTTATACTGAGTATAGACAATTACGCAATACTTCATTTAGCTTTAGCGAATTTCATTAGAACAATTGATTTTTAAAATAAACATTAATGTTTATTTTAAAAATCAATGAATCAAATCAATTCAAATTTTGAATGCAATTTTCAACACAATATTACATATAATTTATTCCATTTGTAGTCTGCAATGAGCTTGATAATCATGTAACACAGAATATTCATATGAGTGCGATACGCAGTTAAAATGAAATGAACAAGAACTAATTGCAATTTGCATGGATGCATCAATAATGCTTTCCGCTCCAATTGAATCCCCAACGGAGGCTGGATGAGTGAAACGTATTGTTTTTAGACTCCACTTTTATTGTCACATGAGTAAATAGATTTATTGACACGTAGGTCATATGGTGCTGATTCGATATAATTAAATAAATATGGTACAATATGCCTAGTACACCTACATCAGTTCTTCATTAATATGAATATAAATACATATACTCGTGTATACATCGCCTATATAATCATGGAAGATAGGTTCTCGTATTGCCCTAAGGGCCTTTTGTGCAAATATTTTAGCGTAAGTGTATTTCGTCGACACGTCGTTAACTAGGGCAGACACTTATCTTTACGTTGAAATTTCTTTCCATTTTTAAGGCAGAGAAATGGATTATACAAGTACCAACACTCGGGCAGGAATCCCGTCTGGCCCGGGGGCTGTGTTCTTGGAGCGGATCCGTAGAACAGTCGCCCCTACCTCCGACTCCGCGACGGGTAAAGCATCCTCCACCCCGAACTCCCCGTCGTCTCCAGCCAAAGGGGCCATCGATGGGGGTGAGTGTTCCACTCGTCGCGGAAAAAGACCCTCAACCACTTCCTGCAGGAAGCTGGGCTGGATAGTCTCCGTAAGGGGGGGGCCCAGCGCGCGGAACTTTTGTTGCGCCGCACGATATGGGTGACCCCAGGGGTCACGATTGAGACCCTCCAGTATCTCCTTTCTCTTCTGCTCCCCCTCTTCGTGGCGACGCCGACGACTGCGAGTGTAGGACCTCCGGGCACGAGTGCAGGCCGCGCGGAGGTCCGCCAACTCCTAGGACCACCAGTAGACCTTCTTCCTTGGAGGCCGACGACCTAGAACGCGGGGCATGGCCGCATCACAGATCTGCGTGATCGCATTACGAAAGCGGCCCGCCCCCATGTCTACCTCCTCGGTTGGAGGCTGCGGAGACACTACAGCCCACCACGGATGTACGCCGCGCCATGTGACCTCTTCTGGGGTCCTGGGTCCGGGAGAGCTCAAATCGGATATAGAGATGATCCGAGAGCGTCTCAACCTCTTCCAGGACACGCCAGTTCCTTACTCGTGCGGCGAGTGCAGGGGTAGCGAACGAAAGGTCCACTATCGACCCCCCCTGCTGTCGCACACACGTGTTGGTAGTGCCTCTGTTTAGGAGACAGAGGCCCACCGAAGTTGCCCACTCCTCTACAGCATCGCCCCGTGCGTCCGTCCTGGGGGAACCCCACGCGATGGACTTGGCGTTAAAGTCCCCCAGCACTAGAACGTGCCCAGACGCTAATCGCCGTATCGAGGTCTCCAGGTTGTTAAGGAAAACCTCGAAATCGCTCAGACTCCGGTTGGGGGAGAAGTAGACACCATAAATGGTGATTTCCCCCCATTTGGCGGCAACATATCCAGGACCCTTGTCACTTAGCGACAAGGGCGGGGAATGAGCCGCCGTGGAGCCAACGACTGCCACGGAGCCGTCCCAGTAACCCAGCTGGTTCAGGTTCGTCTGGACAAGGAGGCTGGAGACGTGGTCCATTACTGAACCGTCTCTACAGCCTCCTCCATGGGCAACGGTGGCGACGCAACGGAGGCAGCTTGGGTCGACTGGCTGGCCTGCGATGTTTTCTGAGAAGCACGAGGAGGCTTGCAGCCTCCCTGTCCCATCTTGTGATTGGCGGGCAAATCACCCGCCGCACACACTGGGTAGTGAGGAGCGGCCGAACAATCCACCGCCTTATGCCCCGGTCGACCGCAGCGGAAACAGAGTCCACTGCAGTCAAAACAAAAATCTGTGTCCTGAAGCCAAACATTTAAAACACCTCATCGGTCTTGCCGCCAAAATTGTAATTTTGGCATTCACAAAACCGATGAGGATTCTTCTAGCATCGCGTTCCGGTTGTCCTTATTTTTGTTTCGGCGGGACTTTTTTCCTCCTTCAACCATCCGCCACTCGTCGTTTGAGGGGGCAGACGTGAATGAGCCAGGCACAGGTTCGGCGTTGGAAGAAACCGGAGGCACGACAGTCTTTTTAGGCCTTTTAGTGGGGAGCGGAGGGAATTTCTCCGCCATCTTGGCCGGTGTCTTAGAAAGCCGTCCAGTTTTTTGTACCGTCACCGACGCTGCAGTCGCGTAGGTTACACCGGCACGACCTCTTGAGGCGGTGGATGGCATCGGCACTGGCTTGTCCAACATTCGCCTCACTACGTCTACGATTTGACGCAAGTGGGTATCAGAAACAAGGGAGGGGGAGACCGAGGCAGCAGGCTGCTGCGCCACCAGATTGGAGTGCGCAGGGCTAGTAGAACTCGTTCCAGCCCGAAACTGGGCGAACTGAGCACTCAGCTCAGCAACCTACTGGGTCAGGCGCTCATTTGCCGCCGAAAGTCGATTATTTGCCTTCTTGGAGGCACGAAACATCTTGAATGAGACCTTCCATGGCCTCCGAAACTACAGAGGACGAGTCCTTCAGGGCCCTGACAAAAGAGCCCTTTAGGTTGGTGGACTTAGTGGCCACTTTCTGGATAATGGCCACCGCCATTTGTTCTCTCCTTCAAAGCAACCGGTGTAAGAGGATCGGAACCTCCCTCCACCGGCCGACTTATTTTAAGAAGGAGATCTGCGATCTCCTCCTCTGCAATGAATTCGCCCTCCACTCGCACCCGGGTGTACGCTTCCGCCCTGGAAAAGACGGAACTCGTCGGGGCCGAGATCGGTGTGCGTGATCGACCACACCTGCTACTCGGCACTGGCAGCCGCGGAACTGGCAGCCCTGGAACGAACTCGCACCGACATTCTTCTGCTCCCAGAAGATAGACTCACTTCTGGGAGCACCGCCGAGATAGGCGTCTCAGTCAAAACCTCGTCATTAGACGATGTGTCATCCGCCTTCGCATTCTTCTCCTTCCTCTTACTTTTCTCCTTCTTTTCGTCATTTTTAATTTTGTTGTTTAAATTTAATTTCATATTTAATCCCACGAGTGGGGGAGAACTAAAGGTCCACCCGGGCAGAATAGGCAGGCCCAATACCCGGGCAAGCGTAAATTTATGCCCAACCGAGGGGTCCGCAGGTGCCCCGGCTGGGAGTGCGCTTGCGACTGAACCACCCATCAGCCATGCATCCCATGGTCACGCACCAGAACACAGGATTCGGGGTAATTTTTTATAGAGGTTTTCTTCCTCGCAGTCCGGGCGGCTAAGCCAAGACCCTCGCCCCCAATCAAAGCCGCGAGACTCCTTTCGGGATTACGATATGCCGACGGTGGTATCGAGATAAAATCTCCAAATGCCTGCTCGGAGGCAGTGTGAGTGCACGCCTAGCCCGTCCTCGTTCCTCCGCTGAGGACAGCGGAGCAACTCTGAGTGACCCTTGGAAGAGTCCCACAGGGTATCCTGCTTAGTCTGGAGTCTCCCCCTGGTCCAATCTGGCATGAGTGGCTCTACCGGCACAGCCCCCAGGGATCATTGACCCACGCAAGCCCCCCCACGACGACAACGTAAGGATACAGTTGGAGGGGAGTCATGTTTAGTTTAACGTAACCTATTTTAACGCACTTAGACGCAAATATATTAAATGTCTATCTGATAAACTTCCAACTTCACCTTAATGTACATGAACGGTATGAAAGTGAATGATCTGTTTTGAACAGCAGAAATAAACATTTTAAAAGAGTTATGTTAGCATGTTATTTTGTAGTCCCGGTATTTATAATTCAACGAATTTTATAAGCACAGGAAAATAAAATTAACACAACAGCTGCTGCTCAATGAACAGTGTACTGAATTTTATTTTTTTGAGTGAGGTTATATACATATGTATATATTTAACTATTTGGACTTGTTGTTTTTTTTATTTTGGCAATCAAACACGATTAGTGGCTCTAGACAAAAGTACCCCTTATCTTTAATATACTTTCTCTCAATACTTTTTTTCTGTACTAATAAAAAATGATATTTTTTTATGATTGTCTTAATTGGTTCTGCCTGTCATGTCAACGGGTGTCAGATGTCAAAAGAGTCTTAGAGTATTTCAAACCGTTAATAAATAGGTTAAATTCATCTGTATATAAGTACATACGATAGGTTATTCAATAATAACACAACATTGTGCAGATAAAAAACGGTATATTTCAATGTCGGCAGCATACGTGGTCAACCACTCAAATATCGGCCTAATTTGAGTGTTTGTCGTTTTTTTCATCTGCTCATAGAGGAATAAATCATGCCTGTTAAGCGATTTCTGTAGGCATATGGCATCAGCAGAAAACTACTTAGCTAACGGTTGTAGCTTTTCGATTACCTAAGATTGATCTCTTCTAATTATATTTTGTGTACATACTTGGTGTTCGCTCTAGCAAAGATTAAGTTTTTATCTTTAAAATTTATATTTTAACTATTATATATTAAAAAAACGACGTTCTACTGTTTTAGGTTAAGAATGTTTACACTAATTACAGAGAAAATGTTTCAACATTATGTTTAATTTCTTTCTTAGAGAAATTACATAAATTTTTGTAAGTCAATTAGGGTTAATGCTCAGCTTTTTAGAGTATTTCTGTAACTCAAGCTTTCAATATACTATACATCCCCATCACCTGTATGATTCGCACTCCATGACTGTGCGCTTCTCCAGAAGCTTTTTGTATCGCACAACCAGCCTAAATAGCCAGGCCCTATTAGCCTCGAAGAAGCTTGGTGTGCTGAACAGATCGAGATAGTATTTCATTTCGGCCCACCGCCTGCAATTTTATAAGGCGCAAGTTCGGCCGCACATGGAATACTGTTGTCATCTCTATCCAGGTGCACCCTAGTACCAGCTTCTCCCTTCTGACCGCATTCAACGGAGAGTGACTCGCATAATCGATTATAGATATTTCTAATCGGCTTTTGGCGTACATATGTCACGTACTCTATAGCTCTGAAAATGCATCAAGACAGCACGCATCCACTCGCACAGCACACCAAGCGGCGAATGAACGCGATCCGCGCGACACCGCGATTTTATACGATGCATAAATTTATACTCACGCACACATACAACGACAACAGCAACGTAAGCTGATTGGTTGCGTACACAGTAAATATTGTAAATAAAGAATAAGATGTGATTGGTTAATCCATATAATGTGCGGTAAATAAACTCCATTACTTAATGGTCAAAAATGTAAATATAACTAGCATACTTTTAATCAAATACAAGTCGATTCCAACCATTCTCTGGTGTTTCACTTCAGCTACGGTTCAAGGACTAACCAGTCTGGCCGGCTAACATAGACACCTTTCCTTGCTCCTAGTATTATCTACTTAGCTACGGTTCGACGGCTTATACAGCTGGCACAAACGTAGTAAAAGTACTACTTTAAAAACTTATCGGGTCAGCTACCCCAACAGCTGATCCCGAAAGGCTTGTCACCTTGGCGTTGCGTAGAGATGTAGCTTCACTCTGCATCCTCTATCGCTTGTATCATGGGGAGTGTTCAGAGGAATTGTTCAGACTTATAACGGCCGCAGGTTTCCGCCATCGTCCTACGTGACAAAATAACCATCCCCATTACCTGGATAATTGGCACTTCAGCACTGTGCACTTCTCCAGAAGCTTTTTGCCTCGCACAACCAGCCTATGGAACAAATTGTCGCCTATCGTATTTCCGGACCAATACGGATATAGATTTCAGCATTTTTATTTATTTATATATTTATTTAAAATCTTTATGCACATTTCGTACACAGGCGGACTTAACGCCTAAGGCATTCTCTGCCATTCAACCTTGGGGTGTTGCAGAGATATAAGTATTTTAATAACACCAGAATTAACCTTTCTGACACCCACACCCTATTAAGAGGGTAAAATTGAAGCGTGCGCCAGCTCCGTGGACGGCGATGGAAGTAAGTATGGCGATGAGACGCAGGGACCGGACTTTCATAAAATTCAAAAGAATCGCTGTGAGGACAAATGGAATATCTATAAGACTGCAAGGAAACGGTGTAACGACACATTCTACAAAATATAGAGGCTTCATCTCCTTTTCTGGAAGTTTCTTAACACGTTGAGTATTGGCAGAACACAACGCACTGAGTTTCGGACGACAGTTGGTTTGAATGATATCATCTTGATAGTCAAACTCAAATGCCGGACCCTGGACCATATTGCTGGTCTTACCAATTGATAACCCGATATTGATAACTTCAAATTTTCTCCAGTTGTTTCTAAGGACATCAAGGTCACTGTTTTAGTCTTATTTGACTTTTGAAATGCCGTCAGTACCTTCTGTCCATCCTAAAACAGTTGATGATCTCCTCAGAAGCTTTGGAATGGTTCTCCACTTATCTTCAGGTGTATACGCGTTGACGACATGTCATCGAATTGGTGTGATCTTTACACTGGCGTCCCTCAAGGCGGTATTCTATATCCACTATTGTTTTCAATGTATACTAATCTCATTACTCTAGACCTTCAGTGTGCGTATCACCTGTACGCTGACGACTTGTAGCTTGCCAGCGTTAAAGAGATACTGCAAGCCATTGATAAAATCAACGACGACTTAGAATTTATAAAAAAAACTTACATATAAACTCGGCTATGTATTAAATCCGCTTTGCTCCCTAGTCTTAGTCACTTTGAGTTTCTCATTCCTTTGTGGTGAATCGTTAAATGGTATTAACGAACAATTCAGAATAAATTCCTTTCACATTGAAAATATAAGAGATAAAATATTATATGAGTGAAAACTAATTAATGGGAACGTATTTCATAGCTGCATCAGTAAATTAAAATAAATAATTGCATTCCAATTTCAATTGCGGAATCCTATTAAATTATGATTCAATCTCGAGCACATTTGCTCCCATAAACGTAAACATGCAGTACTGCAGTATGTATGTCAGTATGGAGGCGAACAAATGCAGTACTTGCAATTGTAAAGAAGTTGTGAAGTCTTCGTACAAAGGACAGACATCCGGACCGGATGCGGTAAGTGCAGGACGCACCGAACGTCCTGGAGTTACGCTTTCGACCTTGTCACTCGAGTATAATAAAAGATGTATATAAGATCATGTCCACAGTGAAAAAGAAGGAGTGTATTGCTAATGATTCTATGCAAAGAAGACCATTTAAAAGAGTAATTTTTATTTATGTTAATATGGTATATTCTTTATGAGAGTCAAAAAATTTAGATTTTTTAAAGCTTAGCGTTAAGCGTTCACAAACTGGTATTGTTATACATGTAGGTGTAGAATATTTGAATTTACAAAAAATACTTAAGTATATCGATTAGTTCCCGGTGGCTCTGGTACCCATAGCGTAAGTTTTGCTTAGTTTAGTTTTAGATACACAGCATAAACAATCGCATTAGTTTTGATGCCTTTTGGCCACTACTGTAGTTTCGAACACGCCCTAAGAGTGCCTCGTGTTGTGCATTAGCTCCCGTTTACAATGTATGTATCGCAAACGATACATACATTGTGTGGTCTGTCCTAAATTTTCAGACAATTCAATAATTACACGATATCGATACAAAACTAACAATGTGCGGCAACAGGAACGAATTATAGTGTATACTTGTAGGTTTTACAAACGTTGTTGGTTTGAAAACAAAGTATAATGTAGTAGGTATACATTTGTTTGTGAATATACATATCTGATATCAAGAACGACTTGTCTAATGTTAAGACATTTTTTTGATTGTCTCAGTTACTAATATGATGATATTTCGAATAATTTGATAAATATTTGAAAAAGGCGTGACGCATAGAATAAGAAAGAAAATATTGTGGTATGTGGACCAAGTTGTTTATGCCAAAACAAACCTTTTCTTAATTGTTGTGGATGATAATTACTGAACTAGAACATCATTAAAATAATGACTGTTAATTGGCAATGTTAATGTTTATTATAATGAACCTTATATTATCAAACCCTCAAAATTATTGTTCTACCGCCGAGCCCTCGTTAACATATAATAATAATCACAATAGGGGATCGTGATTAGGGTTTACTATCTGGCTCCAATTTCAGTCGGAAGCCGGATCCAGCTGGAACCTCACCAAAGCACGGATCATATTAGCATGGACACGTTTTTTTTTTATTGTAGACAATTGATTCTTATACGGAATAAGGTTGTGCATCCGCAAGGTGTAGTAGTGATTCTACAAAACTGAAGTCGCTTATTGCCAGATCCAACCTGGATCTGCCAGATAGAAATTCCTAAACGTGATCCCTTTATTGAAATTAGAATGTGATTAAATTGCATTCTGTTCAGCAAAAGCAAATATATTATACTGTATGACTGTGCATTATATACGATAGTGCTTTGGTATCGGAGATTATAATAACATTCATTTTTTTTTGAATTCTCAAAATTCATTTTCTGTTTTAAACACTATGTACTTATTAGCTTTTGTTTTGTTCTGATAAACATGGTATAAAGTAGTAAGTACCATTTAAGTGTTATTTATCCTACCATAGAGGTATTGCCGAGAACTTTACTGAGTTATTTGTGTTCATAGTTGCCGGTTAAATATTACATGACGTACTTGATGGTCATGGTTGCTATATGACAGCGTTATTCGTATTTTAGTTTACTTATGACCTGTAAGTAAGTAATATGTTCATATCCTTGTTTTAAAAAATATAATTTTCCTACACATTTATGATATAATTACTTTAATTTCGTCAGATAGCATAACTTTTTATTGTTAAGACTATGTACATGGTAATTAATTTTCAATTGTAGTTAATTACACAGTGTAAATATATAAAAGGGTTCTTAGAACCGGTCATTACACCAGCTTTTTATACAAATCGACGATCCAAAATTCATCTAAATGCGAAATTATTGTTGCTTCTTCAAACATTTGGTAGGTGTCTTTCGGACCTGTAAAACTCGGAGCACTGATCTTTTTGGTTGCCAATCTGCCAAAACCGTAAACCTAAATCCAAAACCAGCCCTTCGAGAAGTCATTTATATGTATGTACTACTTATTTTTTACCGGAAAGCAATATGCTGCCAAAAAAAAACTAATTCTTCCTTTGAAGTAAAGCAATTTCCAGACAGAGCAACATGAAATACTCAGTTACACGATTCGCTTTTGAGGAATTCCATACTCGAATTATAAATAAAAAACATACTTACGTATGTACGTAACGTTACTAAAACGATAACATACGAAACAGTAGGCAGCTTTACACAGATGCAATAAAAAGTCTAATAATCTGTATTCACGCTAAATTTAAAATGATATGTTTATCTCACAGTTTTTAGAAAAGTAGCCTATAAAAAAATATTAAAATTTCGAATTAGTATCTCTTTGGGAATCTGTAGATGTTTAACGAATTCATATATCATTTTTTTTCATAAATTGGTGGCAATCTAAAAAGTGTCTGTCGTATATCGAAATGTATTTGACTAGAGAAAATTTTCGGTCAATGATTTATTACGACTTTCTTTGCGTCTTATTGTCTTATTGTCTTACTCAAAAAAATGTTATGATAGACTTCGATTGGCATTTCATTGCGAAGTATCTATAAACGTGGTCGAAGCAAACTCAATTATGATTCTCGAGAAGGACGTCCTTCTACGGCGACTACTGAAGATTAGGTGAGTGCTGTGCGGCTAATGATAGCTGATAGCTGATAGCTGATAGAAGGGTGACATATCAACACATTCGGGTAGCTTTAGGCATTGGAATGAGCATAGTACAAAATGTCTTACATGAACATTTAGGCGTCAAAAGCTTTGTTCTAGATGGATACCTCATTATTTGACGGAAGATTAAAAACTGTCGTTTGGATTGGTGTCGCTTAATGTTTGATATGTATGACGGAGGTGACTCGAATGCTGTATATGACATCGTCACAGGTGATGAAAGTTGGATACATTGTTACGCACCCGAAACCAAAAGACAATCTGCGCAATGGATGTTTCCATTCGGAGAAGTAAAGAGCCCTTAAGAAGTCAAGGGAAAAAGATGATTGCCTCATTCTTTGGACGGACGGGTCATTTCTTAACAATCATTCTAGAAGATAAAAGAACTGTTATGTCACTCATTATTGCAGCTTGATATGTCAGTTATTGTTTACCAGTTGTCTTGGAAATTTTTAGACAGCAGCACTTAAGAAGCAGGATCCTCCTCCACCACGCCCACGCTCTAGCTCACTTCGCCAGACGGACTATCGAATATTTGTCTCTCGAAAGTGTCCAGTTAGTGAGTCATATTCATTACAGTTCCAACTTGGCACCTTGTGAATTTGATTTTTTTCAGAAAATAATAATTAACTTTGGAGGAATTCGTTTTATGAACCCTGAAGATGTGTGGCTGCGTCTGAAACAGGCATGAAAGAGATACTTAAAGAAGAGTAGGCTCACTGCTTCTGTCAATGGTGCCATCGCATATCACATGCGATTAGAAAGGAACGGAGAGGAAGATCATTGCGTTTTTTTATTTTCTATAAACTTTCAGTGTGACCCCCTTATTGTAAGAACGCATTCTGTTAAAGACACAATTTAGTTGTCATTATTTAGTTCACAAACGTGTATATATAATATAACGTGTATATAAAAATAACGTATATATAATATAACGGACATAAAAAAATATTTTGATGTCCGCAGATGTACACTGTAAATGTTTTTGAAGGCTATCAAAACTAGTCTCGCGTGCCGCTACCACCGTAGCATTCAGAGATGGCCCGAAGATACATAAACATATTGTTGTAAATAAATGAATTTCTGTAATAACTGCCTTATAATGCTTATAACTTTGCGGTTAGATAATAGGACTTTAAAAAATTAGACAACCGACTTCAATGCGTCTATCATAAAATTTAACTAATATGGTTTTCTCATGGATGCCATTGTCACAACTGGACCAAACTCGCATCTAACTACACTTGAAGTACATCCTCTCCAATAGAAAAAGAATCATTGATGTCTATTGGCGTGCTAGTGAGTTATTCGCCCATTTGTTGTGTACATGCTTAATGCAAATTTAAGAATAATATGGTTTTCTCATGGATGCCATTGTCAGAACTGGACCAAATTAAAATATGACAACGCGGGAAGCACCAGCTTTCAAATAAAAAAAAATCGTTAAAATCAGTACAAACAGTCCAATGTTCTGAGATAACAAACACAAAAAAAATACAGTCGAATTAAGAACCTCCTCCTTTTTGAAGTTGGTTGAAAATAGACTGCCACTTATATCGACGAATGGGATAATGTTTTTAGAACGGCGACGATAAGTTTGTATCTTTTAATATTTGTGTATTCCTAAGATGGACGAACTATATACATACAAGTTTGTTTGCTCACGGAACACTCTATATGTAGAAGACTTGCACTAATTTAACGTTTTTTCTTAACGAAGAACAAACAAACTACGGTGAAAATGGGGGTTTATATTCCATTGAAACTTTTATGTTATGACATGAAGTAATGGGTCGCTGCGCACCTATCTGGAATCGTATAAAACCTATATAAGTTTAATGTGAATGGCAGCGAGTGGCGAGGAATGCATTAGATGTCGTTACACTACATGTCTCTTGAGGTTTTATTTCTAGGTAGATGATACAGATTATCGACTTGTCTGGTAAGTAAGAATAAGTAAAATGCAGTGTAAGTTTGTTAAGAAACTGCTAAAAGAAACACAACAACACTTATAAATACAATAATAATAGTTTTAAAGTCTACTGTCTCCGATTCTATGAGACAACATAGTTTAGTTTCGGCAATCTTACAACAGGATGGTAATTTCTTTTTGCTAAGATTTTCTGCTATAACGCTCTTTTGCCCTGTAGTGTACAACTTTACGCTATAGAAAAAAAAAACTAGGTTGTTCAAGGTACTTAGGGGATGCAAAGTACTAGCTATTGTACTACTTTGAAGAGTTAATTCTGAAATTACCTTTATAAATAATACCTATATTAGTAATTTTCGGTGCAATTTGGTGGAGTTTGGAATAGTCTGCCTTTGTCAATAAGACAAGCGCAACGTTTAACAAGAAAGTCAAAGGCTCGTTATTGTGAATGTTGATTTACTCTATCTTTACGTTATTATGTGTATATTATTATAAATTACAAGTGTACTTTTTTTTTGTTAATATATTGAATTTTATTATAATTTTGTTGGTATTGTACATATAGTTACCTAATAGTAGTACATCATAGACTACCCGTACCTCGATCTGTCAATATCAATATGAAGGTTGTCTAAAAGAAATAAATCCCCGTGAGTGATAAAACCGTCAATAGTCATAACTTTGTTACGAAATATATGTTTATGTAATTCATTTTCCTGTACATGTGCACAATAAAGTAATATAAATAAATAATAAATACACACAATAATTTGGACTTTCCACAGATATGAGTTAAATTTAAGTGTTGTAATGATAAACTTAATTATTTACATAACTTTACTTATATTTAACTTCACCCAATACCACAAAAACTGGAGCTTTTGTGGTGTGTGGTACAATCTTCGACTTTACTACGCCTACCAACCAGGTGATTTGTAAGAGAAACGCCTATTCCAATAAATAATGAAAAAAACTTACTACCTACACCCGGAACAATAAAGGCGACCAAAACCGCCAAACCAAAAAAAAAGGTTGTTATTAGTATTAAAGAACTTTATCTAGTCCATCTAACTGTTTCAAATTTAACTGTAACTAGTTTATTTAACTGTTAGTAGTTATCAGTTACAGATTACACAGTAACAGTCCCATTAAACCTTATCTCACCTAGTTTGTATATCCAATAAGAAGGGATCGGTAGCCAATCGTCAATATCACTTATCTATTTAATCCTTCCATCCCGTTGGATTTCTGTGTCGGATTATCTGTGTCGATCTAATCATGGTCGGTACGACGAGCTGGCGCAGAATCCGGTCAGGCATTAAGGGGAGATTGAGAAAAACAAACGGTTTTTTCAAATACTCGTCAATTATTCCAGTATTAATTGGCATTACTGTTTTTGCAACAAAAAAGAAACAAGACGAGGCTTAATTACAAGGCTTCATTTTGTTATTTGTGATTGTTGAAAACACAATTTTGTGCTTTCTAATTAATTATAGCTTACTTCCAAAGCAAACAAAAACTTGTAATATGAATAAAAAAGGAATAAAACGATTATTGACGTATCACCTGAAGTCAAAAGCACACACGAGGAAGTATCGAACAGTATGTAGGTATGTAATTTTTGTATTCCACCGTATCTCATACTGTCTGATTAAATTTACGTAAATCATGAGGGTAAATCAATAACATAAATCGTAAGGGTATTATTAGAATACTTAACACTTTGAAAAAACAAAATGCGGGTTAAAAACACCTAATTATTTTTTTTTCAAATGGCAGTTGTATTTTTTTATATGTGTAACTTGTTTGTAATCTGGGTATGCGTTCCTCTTTCTACCAGCACTTGTCTTACTTCCATGCTGCATTTTAAAACAAAGTAATATAGACTTTTCACTAATTATCTGATTTCTTTAGCTCATGCTGAACTTAAATTCCAACGTCAAGGTTTTTTCGGCCACAATTGACTGAATTAAGTGTAACCATTCAAGCAAGAATGAACAGACAAGTTCTAACTTATAGTTGCGCTTGTATAAGTTAAGTGTAAGTTAAGAGTTAAACAATAATGTGTGCACCTGGAAGTTAGAACTTGTCTGTTCATTCTATAAGATTTTTGTATATTATCTTATTCATAAATAATAGCGAACTGTAACTGATTTTTCTTTGATACAGTTGAACGATGAAGTGGCCTAAGAATTTCCGCCTTATGAATCTTTGGATTGAAAATTTTATAGATTTAAGTAAAGGATATTATTTTGTAATGTAGTTTACTTATTTTTTCTTAAAAAGGTTTTTGAATGCCAAATAAATGTAATCTAAACATTTTTGCTTTATGTTTTCTTATTAAAATAGTAGTGAAATAAAATAAAATATTTATCGTTATAATAATACAGCAACGTCTGTTGTACTGACACCTGTCAGACAGACAAGGCTTATTCTAAAGAAGTATTCTTTAGGGAAAACAAGCGAGGAAAATACATCCATTATTGTAATATTATTCGACGGTGTATCGCAAATCTTGTTTTATCTATTACGTTTAACAAGTGATATGACTGTGTAACTGTTGTCTAATATTCGATTTAATGTTATAAATGTGCTTATGTTTTAACGAAAAACTAACATACGATCTGTCTGATAGTATACAATTACGGTAGGTTATGTAACCTTTTAAAATACACAATACACGAAACGCAATACCCAAATTAAATGTTAGTGCTAAGTAGGGAGCAGAAGTTTTAATGATAGCTTGGCAAGTTTTGATTGACATTCCTCATAGATCTTCAGACAACTTTATCTTAATATCCTTAAGAGCTTTTAATACTACTGTGGGGTTTATATGTTTACAGCTAAACTACGGTACAGATTTTCTGGACCCACACCTTTTTAAAAGAGGCAGCTAGAGCAGGTGAGGAATCTAGACTTTCAGTTTCTTTTTTCTAATATAGGGGGGGGGGGGGGGACAGACACTCAGACGGGTGTGTGTAACATAAAAACAGATGCCAGCGTCGATTAATCAGTGCATCGTCCGGTACCGTCGCAGCTGGACGACTTACTCCTTGAAAAAGGCCTCCTGTCGTGACTGAAACTAGTCCGGCATCCCCGAAATACACACGTGAGAAAAACCGTATACGAGTATTTAAATACATATGTATCTAATTCACGAAAGTTTTTATTCTGATGATGATAATGTTTATTGTATCGATAATATTTTCCGCAATTTTGATTTTCGAGAAAAAAAAAATTGTAAAATATCTGCCATCAGATCGCAGTGGAATTGCTGTCACCCTTTCAGAAGATGCAAATAAATTAAAAACCTATTACATCTGTAAACCTTCAGAAGTTTTATTTCTATGTTAAATAGGAAGTTGACTTTACTTAATAATAACGTTAATATAAACAACATATATACAACGCTTTATTTGCAGTAGTTCAAAACGAATATGATAATCTCTTTCAAAAGAAAACTAATAAGGTGTACTCCCGATTATTATTATTTTTTATACTATAGGGGGACAGACGAATAGACGGGTCACCTGATGGTAAGTGACAACCGTCATCCATGTATACTTGCAACTCAAGAGTGGTAAGTGCGCTGCCCGCCTTCGAGGGTAGTGAGGGATAGGGGGATGCGGGGAGGGGAAAGAAGAAAGATGGATGAAGAGCTGGGAAAGAGGAAAGGGGGGATGAGGGGAGATGGAGTTGGGCTTGCGGAAACCTCACTCATTTCGGGGAAATAGAACGTTAGCATTACTTCACAACCGGTGTTCTGTGAGGCCGTGATATTGCAATAGTATTTAGTGATTGGGCAACTATCGGCATTAGGAAAAGTAGAGATAAGCTTTATTACGTCGCCAATTATACAAAATCTTTTCGGAAGGTGTGTAGAATAGCTAAATCTAATTTTATTAATAATAAAATAAAATAATTTTAAGATAAAAACTACTTCGAAAGTAATTAAGAATGAAACCGGTAGAAATAAAGTAAGGAACGAAAATTATGTATTAGAGACACCCCGTGGTACGTTAAGCTCTAACAAGAATCCAAATAAAAACTACTGAAGGTATAGACTCCTCTCCTGCTCAATCTGTCACTCTTCTTAGAAAAAACTATATATTGACCCCCTAGTGGTATTAAAATCTTAAAAACATATTAAGGTAAGATTTTGAAGTTCTGTGGGAATGTCAATCACAACTTGACAAGCTATCATCGAAACTTCCTCTTTCGTTTCCATTTCACAAGTCAATAATTCAGAATATTTCGCTGTCAAGAAACACTGTTGCTTCAATTATAAATGATTTATATCAAAATTTGGTTCTTCAATTAAAGGAGAAAATCAAGGAATTTACAAAGTTCACTGGCTGGCACAAGTGAAATTTATTTTACAATTAAGCATTTGATAGTAGAATATGAACTTGAGTGGAATATACTTAGCAGCACAACTACTAATGGCGCTCTCGTCAAGGCTGGCAAACATTCGGGCCCTGGATCTAAATTAAAACAGAAAACATCAAGGATTTCACTGTATAGTTCATCAGAAATCATCGGCATCCAAACATTAAAAAATGGACAATGTCATGCAACCGGTAATTAAAATAGTAAATTTTATAAGGATCAGGGAGAGGACTAAATCACCGACCGTTCAGGTAGTTTTTACAAGATTTGCATGAAAACTTTTCTGATGTCCCTTATTTCACTGAAGTTCGTTGGCTCAGTCGAGGAGTAGATTAATAAAGATTTTTTGCATTACGTGACCCTATTTAAGCTTTCATGTTAGAAAAAAGGCGACCTGAATTGATTAATATTGACTGGTGGATTTTTTGGTAGATATAAATAAACACTTGACAACTTTTTTTTTATGTTTGTTAACTTCTGAGTTAACAAATATAAAAAAAAAGAAAACACCATACAGTCGAATTGAGAACCTCCTCCTGTTTTAAGTCGGTTGAAAATCTGATTGTCACTCAAATGTATTCATGTATTCAATACATTCGATAAATTTTGTTTCAAGCCTTTGAAAAAAAGTTGAGGCTGTGGGAAATTCTGGTAAAAAAACAAACTTTGGATCATTTCCGTCATTTAAAATCATTTGGCACAGTGGACCAAAAAAATTAGATCAATATTCTCAACTTCTGCAAAATCTGATCACGGAATTCAACAATCATTTTGAATGGGATTAAAAAAGCATGCAGCACGCAGCACGCATTCTGTGTATGTTTGGTAGAACCTATTTATGTGAGCAGATGTTTTCCGTCATTAAAATAAATAAGAACATACAAGACGTACGAATGAAAATCTTCAATCAATTTTTTAAATAATTACAATAAATATGATACCTAACATCAATGAGCTTGTAAAAAACAAGAGAAGTCAGGTATCTGGATCCTCGAGCTTAAAATAATTACCCTCTTTTATAACTTTGATATGAATTTTAACAACGTAATATAAGTTGGTTTCACAAAAATTAAACCAACAGTCATTATTACAAGTGATTCTGAATTTATCTTTAATGTTTAATTTAACATTTAACAGTTTAATGAGCCTGTTAAAAAGTGCAATCTACTATAAGTTTGTAATATTTTTTTTATCTAAATGTTCATTAGCACTGTACCCTAATCGTTTAATAATTGAATAATTAATATGGACATATTGACTGAATATAAAAACCACACTAACTATCTGGTTAAATCTGTAACGGCCGGAACAGCAACTATTTATTTATTCACCTTATTTAAAACGATTGGATGTACAAAAAACATAATAGTAATGAGTGTACTGTTTTTTTTTAATAATTTCTATTTCTAGGAACTTACATGAAAATCTTTTAATATTTTGGTAGAACAGCGTTCAAGTATTCTGCTTGACGCTATATAATTTAAGCACTGAATACTGCAAGAAGATACACTGCGACTAATTGCTCTAGACTCGTTGGTAATAAGATTTTCTGTTGTCATATTGATTCGTATAAATTTTTATACCAAACACGGCTTTTGGTGTATTAACACCAGGTAGTAAATGTTTATTGCTTGCACCTGTACCCATTGCTTGAGAACTCTCCTTCGTTCTATAACTATTACTAACTAACTTAATATTAGTACCTACATATATTAAACTATGAAAAATGAGGAAGTTATGTAATTTATAACACAAGAAATATTAGAAGCTAATAGCGAAGCTATTTTATGTCTTAATTTAATAGGGAGGTGCATAGCTGCAACCCCTGCACAATCAAGTTCTTTACAAAATAGTTGGAGTCAAAGAATGTTAATTTCTTACTATAGTGAGAAGGTAAGAAACCCATATGAAAATTATTATTTTCTTTATTAGAAAAATGAAAACAATAGAGAAGACACATAGTATGATTTTATTACAATTCAAAATTAGTATTTTTTTTTTCTTTTGTATATCTGCGACTTAGCGATCTGTGTTGACACAATAAGTCAATCAGCTGGTATTAAATTGCGATTATGACAATACGAGCATAAAGAACTCCTCATTTGCGTTCTTTAATCGAATCTAGCTACCAGCGTAGGGACATCATGCCGCTTTAATCGTTTGTGTGAGACACTTCCTGAACCCTGTAATTTGGAGGTCAGTTCATTGACGTGGGTGGATATTCGAGCTTGATACTTTTCACTACGTTTAGCAATCTCCTGTTTGACTGTATTGATGTTTATATGTATTTGTTGCTCACATAGTATGGTCTGTTTAACATGGCTCTCAAGGTCTTGCTCTGAAATCTTTCGAGTATCTCAATATTGCTGTTACTAGCAGTCCCCCACAGTTGAATACCATATGTCCATATTGGCTTTAATATGGTCTTATATACTGCAATCTTACTTTCACGTGACAAATGAGACTTCCGACCTATTAGCCAATACATACATATATAATAATATAAATAATAATAATATATATAACAATACATATAATATATCTTACTTTAGTGTCCAGGTGTTTACGCTTAGACCAGATGTGTTTTCTCCAAGTTAACCTTCGATCAAGATGCATTCCAAGGTATTTGGCATCCTTAGCTTGGGGAATATCCTCATTATAGAGTTTTATAGAAGGGCGAGTCGGTTTTCTGAGGGTAAAAGTTACATGGGCAGATTTGCTTTGGTTGGCTTTAATGCCATTTATCTAGCCATTCTTCGATCTTGCAGATGTGAGCTTGCAATTTTGCTGATGCTATAGCTAGGTTATCATGGACAGAAAGAACGGCTGTGTCATCTGCATATGTAGCAGTAATAGTATCGTCTTGTGTAGGCAAGTCCGCAGTACAAAGAAGGTAAAGTATTGGGACCAAAATACTTACCTGTGGTACTCCTGAAAGTCTCTTTTATAGCAGAAGTCTCATTCTTGAATTTTACCTCAAAACATCTTTTGTGGAGATACGATTTCAATATTGGGAAGAATGAATGAGGAAGCAACTGTTTGATTTTGAACAGAAGTCCGTCGTGACACACTCTGTCAAAGGCCTGACTGATGTCTAGGAACACAGCAGAACAAAATTGCTTACGTTCAAAATTGTTTGGATACTTGATGTCAATTTTTGCTCCTGTTGGGATGTTGGAATTTGTTGCTTCTGCATATGTAGTGCAGTTTGTTTGCGAGTATTTTTTGTTTTGGTTATTTTCTTGTTCAATGGTATTAATCTCAAAGTCTGGCAGTTGTTTAGTTTTTTGTTCCGTGCCTCTGTTTCTATTAGTGAATTTTTTCATTATTAAGTCTCGATATTGCTTGTATTTCGTGCAGCCTTTGTAGCTTGCTGGGTGCTTTTCTTGGCAATTTGCGCAGGTCGCTTCAGTATCAGGCCTCTTTAGACAACTTGATGTGGGGTGATCTTCACCGCATTTAACACATCTGAATGGTCGGTTGCATTGGTTTTTTGCATGTCCAAATCTCTGCAATCTCTTGCATTGCAGAACGTCTAATTTTTTATATGGCGCTTCAAATGAGATTTTGACGTGATTCAATTTATAAATATTGAAGATGTCTTTATTGTTGTGTTTTGGTTCAAGGTCCACATAAAATACAGGCATTGGTTGTTTTGTGTTTCTGTGTTTCATTATGTGCCTGACTTCGTGTCCGAGTTCTTGAAGTTCTTTTTTTATAACTTCAGTGTCTTCAGATGAGTGTAAGCCACGTAGAACTACACGATAAGCTCTTTCGCTGATCAGTCTGTAAGTAAAGTGACTCACATCTTTCTCGATAAAGCTAGCTCTTATGATTTTATAAGTATCTACATCTACTGGCATTATTTTTACTATATGACCTGATCTCAGGGTTGTCATAGTATATTTACCAGCGTCTTCAATAGTTGCGAGAAGGCCTTTTCATTTCCTTATGTCTAAGACTCCAGTGACAAATATGGGCTCTGGCTTAGGTGGTTTAGGCTCTTTATGTTCTTTAGGAGGTTCAGTATCATCTGCAATTTCCAAGGCTTCAAAACTATGTTGAGTTGGGATTGCGTATGTTGTTTTAAGTACTTTTTTGTTTTTGTACGTGATTTCAGGACACGCTTCAGCTTTTCTTTTCGTAGGTACCTGGTCATTTTGCCATGATGTGTTGTCTAGTTCGGTATTTCGGTTGCTGCTAGTTGCTGTTATATCTGTAATTGACTTCCCATTGGTTATATTTTGTATCGATATATCATCTGGTATCACGCCCAGGGAATAACTTCTAGTATGTTTAAATAAACTTGTATGAAGCGTGTGTTGTATCATCTATTGATTTTTATTTTCTTTTTCTTTGTTAATATTCATTTTTGTTTCCACGAGTAGGGTCGATATAAAGGTCACTTGAGGGGTGACGCCCATTCTCCCAAGAAGGCTCACTACAACGAAGCTTTGCCAGGTCCGTGGAGGATGACGCTAGGGACTGATCTCCCATCAGCCATGCATTCCATTGGCACGTATCCCACCGTGGAATTGGGGTAATTATTTTTATGGATTTCTTCCTCTCTGTCCAGGCGATGAAGCCAAGACACCCGATCGCAACAAAGCGGTTGCGGGCGTGGTTATTCATTTCCTGATACCCACTGAAGAGTGGAAAACTGCTGTAAATCGTTGAGGAATTCCCTCAACTGTCTATGGTCTGCATCACCAGACCTGTAATGGGACTTATAACCCACATGGGTGTAAAGTTCTCATCAATAGAAATGAATTAAGTCCAAACACCAGGTAGTTGCTGTAAATCGTTGAGGAATTCCCTCGACTGTTTTTCGGCTCCATCATCTATCATCAATTAATGAAAAATTAACTAATGAACTAGTCGCCACTACGAATTTCGAAGGCTCCCCTCGATTTCTCTGGGATGCCATCATCAGGTCCTGGTTTGCTTATAATGGTACCCTTGAAATATCCCTTTTTCAACAAAAAAAGAAATATCAAAATCGGTCGGAGAAACGACTAATTTATCCGCCAACACACATAAAAAAAAAATTCGAATTGAGAAACCTCCTTCTTTTTTGAAATCGGTTAAACAGAGAAGTATAGTTTGTTTAGGCGACTAATCAATCATAATTATGACTTTTTTATAAAATTACAGGTAGTTTTTTCCTGCATTAATATAGGATGTTTATTATATACTGCACAATGTTAAGGTTATAGAAAGATCTCGTTAGAACGTAAACATGTCAGTAAAGGAATCAAACGCCTTATAATATGGTTCCTTTTATTATTTTACTAGCAAACCCGGCGAACTTCGTTTCGCCACCAGATGGCTTCGTTTTATGTAACATTTCGTTTGGTGATTAAAAGATGAAGAATTTTTTTTTTTGTTTTATATTTGAAAAGGAAAAATTTTATTTCATTTCACAACAGTAATGAATTCATTTCGATTACAAAAATGAAGTGTTATTTAGTTGAACTTCTCTAAGTAAATGAAAGTGAATCCAAAGTAAATACTGAATCGAACCGTTATACGTGTCCGCAAATTATCCGTTTCATTGAAGTGCTCTTTGGTAAACCACATTTTTTGTTTTTTGGTCTGACGTTAACACAAACAAAGCGGATGGTTTCCCAACTCGTGAACACGCAACGTATAACTGCCCATGTGAAAAACAATGATTTTCTAAATTTATCTCGCAAACACTAAGCGATTGGCCTTGCGACTTGTTAATTGTCATTGCGAACGCAAGGCGAACTGGAAATTGCAATCGTTTGAAGTCAAACGGAAGATCAGTCGGAATCATTGGTATTCGAGGAATACATACATTTTCACCTGCGTACTTTCCGTTAATAATGGTTGCCTCAATCAAATTCGGCATAAGTCTTTTTACCGAAAGTCGAGTACCGTTGCAAAGTCGCGGTGGATTCAAATTACGCAATACCATAATAACTGTACTAACTTTGAGTTGCAAGTTATGTGGTGGAAATCCTGGTAACTCCAGAGAGTTCAAAAACTCCGTTGGATAATTTACTACATCATCGGGATTTGTTATGGAATCAACGGATTTGTATGTCACCAAATCGCCACCAATTTTTGATTGAATGGTGAAATTCAGTGCGTGTACATCATTATTCCTTGCGGCAAGAATTGCTCGTTGACTTAACCAAGCATAATTCTGATAATTTTTACTAATGTTTGGGAAGACATTTTCAATAAGAGCTAATTGAGAGTCTACAAATCGGCAAAAGTCGTTGGTAAGAGTAATTAATCCAGATGTCGCATCAACTGAGACTTTTCCATTTCCAACAGCTAACAATTGTTTGGAAAATTGTGCAGCACTTTGATCATTTTGAAGTTGAACTCTCATATTAGTAGTTAGCGATAATGTTTTTACGTTATTCCATAAAGGTGATGCCTTCAGGCAAGCATTCAATTCATCTGCAGGCGTTCCACGGGGAATTACTGGCAACGTCTGCCTGAAATCGCCTGCCAACAATATTATCAAGCCGCCAAAGATGTTGTTATTTCGCCGAAGATCCTTCAGTGTGAAGTTAAGTGCTTCAAGTGATTTCTTATGTGTCATTGTGCACTCATCCCAAAACAATGAGCTTGCATTGCATCAACAATTTTCCCATTGCACTGGATCGGGAAATATTGCATGTTGGAGTATCAATTGTGTTTAAATTGAGTGGCAACTTAAGCGCAGAATGTGCAGTACGACCGTCATCTAGAAGAGTCGCCGCAATTCCAGATGATGCTAACGCCAAAGCTATGTCACATCTTGATCGAATAGTGGCCAAAATCAATGAAATGACAAATGTTTTCCCTGTTCCTCCAGGTGCGTCCAGGAACTATAGACCACCAGTATTATGTCCACAGCTTGCATTAATGTTTCGTATACTTGTTTTTGCTGTTCATTCAGCAACGGCACATTATTTCGAACGAATTCCTGCAATGTATCAACATTGTATTGCAGCTCTCGATTTAATTCTTGGTTGAATGCATCGTGCATCGATCGATTTGGCGCAATTATTCCTACTTCAATCAGTAGCTTGTTTGCAATAGTCAAGCATTGATCCTCAATCAGAATCAATCCTTCATTGTAGATTTCATCGGTTATTTGGATGTCAGGATTATTCGTTTGAATGCGCAAGCGATGTAAGATATCTTCAAATATGTCGTCTTTGTATTTGTTTCATAACTGAATAGATTGTGAAGGAAAACATGTGGTGATGATAATTTCGAACAGCGTTCGTATTTGGTACGCATTTGATGAAAGAACTGAATCCGCAAGTGTTAAATCCCAATGAGAATCGTTCTCCAGCAAACCCAATAGTTGACATGCTTCTCGATATGTTTGGCATTGGTGGCCATTCACAGTTTTCAAATGCGCAAATGATTTTGGTCCACGTACATTTACCAACAGCAGTCGCAAATAAAAACATTCAGCATTTCTAGGATGAACAGTATACATGCGACCTAGTGCATCAGTGGAAAACACCTGTGGCCAATCTGGAACTGGGGTTCCTTGTTTGCGACGTTGGAATTTCTTTGTTGATTGATTCCAAGTGTAATACTTGGACATTTCAATGTACATCAGCGTCGCTGCGAATGGATCTGCTTCACACATTGCAAAGAAGCTAGTCAATGTTGTCGATGGTGGTCTCTCAGCTCGTTGTGCCGCATTAGCCTCAGTGAAGTAAACTCTTTGGCCATTTTCCAAATGCACTGCTAAATGTAAAACTGTGGGATATCTTTCATGAATTTGAAATGACAATAATCGCCACAGTGCTTCATTAGTACTGACGTATCTGCCCATTTGGAAGTTGCTGATTTCGTCATTCACATTTTCCGACGCAATACCAAACGCTGCCTTTTGTGACGTACTTGCACAAATATTTGATTGATTTGGCCGAATGACAACTCTCAACGTTTGCATGTGTTTCGAAAATTCGTGATAGCAGCGGGCAATATGGTACAATGAATTCATTTCCGATCTCAATCTCTTGATTTTGAACTTTAACTTTGATAGTTCGACCATTATCTTCTTTTGAACGCCGACGATAAACTGGATATCCATCGTTCCCTGTGACTGTTTCAGCAACTAACGGTCGCGGATATCGTTTTGTGCACTTTCCATCATCCATGCAAGGCGATAATGGATTTAATGCACCGCACGGTCCATGCACCATCTGTGTCGTCACAATGTCGTGTAGATGGGGATCAGTGACTAGATCAGGAATTTCAGCTGATATGATGTCATCCACTTCATTTGAATGTAATTTGTTCAGCAACCAAATTAGGATATGAGCATGCGGTAGTCCACGCTTCTGCCATTCCACCGAGTACATATAACAACGTGTGTCACCAAAAACTCGATACTTAGTAAGCACATCCATCATAACCTTGAGTTTTTGCTGAAATACTCTGGCGATTATGTCATGGCGATCTTGCGGTTTTTAGCCCGGTTCCAACTCACGTTCAATTTCCGTCCACTTCGGATTGCATGTGAACGTAATAAATAAATCCGGAGTTCCATAATTTCGCACGTACGTCATAGCGTCTTGAGCGTATTCGTGTGTTAGTTTCATATTAATATAATTATTGTTATATGTTATAATGTTATAATATATTATGTTATAACTAAATCATATAAGTATTGATACACAAAATATGTTTATAATGAGTTTATTTTAAAATTAATCTATTACGTGCATGTGGCGTGGGCTTCCCATATAAGAAGATGGGAGAATCATCAGACGTCCAATATTCTGAACATCACCATCTGAATGAATAGCATCACGCAAGTGTATATAGTCCTCAGATCGTAGCTTTGCCTGATTGAATCTAATGAACGCTAAACGTTCGGTCTCGACTTTGACATATATGTATGTCGACAGCGAATTGCTGGAATAGCCGACGGCACTTCAGAATGACATTCTCCTCATGTGTACGAATCATCATACGATACGCATAGTAATTCATTGCGTTTAGATTTTTATTCGTTGATACGCCTGAAAATGCAAAATTAAATGAATTGTTATGGAAACCAATAATAGCAATAATATCAATAATTAGTGTGTGAATATTGTACCTGTAATTGGATCGACCATCTTCAACGTGATGTCGTAACCGTCTTGCCCTTGCCAATAAATGATTGGATATTGTAACGCATCGTACAAACGATGTGTCTCGTTTACACGATGCATGATATTGCTTCTTTGCTGAACGACAATGTCTCGCGATTTAGTTGGATCGCCAACAATAATTGCAGCAACATCATTAACGGTGGGTGCATTGAATCTTCGCACATGTTCATCTGTTGGGGTACAATCCGCTTTTATGACAAATTTTTGTTTATCCGATGGCATTCGTTCCAATGCTGTTTTGAACATATTAACCACAGCATTATTAGCGTGAAAAAATGCTTGCAACTGTTCAATAATTCGTCTTTTTAACTGTTGTGTTCCCTGTATATTGCACCGCACATTCAGCTGATCCACCATCGACGAAATGAAATATATTTGCAGAAATTGATGCGGTTCATCTGGTGTTGGCACCATTGAACCATTCAAATGATATATTTGTCCTTGTATCTGTAATTGCAAACAATCATTTGTTGAAGAATACGGTGTAACTTCTGATCGTGTGATGGTGTAGTGTGTGGTGTATATGTAGTTGTTATGTGTTGCAATTCATTGTGTTGGTGTGAGTGATTGGTTATGTGTGTTGTATCTTTTACCTTGCAAGTCGGCATGAAGCCGCCTTCTCGAATGATATTAGCTCCAAAGGAAATCATGCGAAAGCAGTTATTGTATTCAAGGATGTGTTGAAGAAAATGGCTGGAATCGGGATCACTTCCATCGAACAATGGTTTCAGTGGCTGTGGTGGTGTAAGTAATGGATCCAGTTTGATTTTTCCACTTGCGCAGCACAATCCAGCCGTTTCTCTTTTGAACTTTAACGCATTGTGATATCGGCATATAGTAGTCATTGGTCCAATATCTAAATTTTCATCATCACTGTAGTTCGCAGTGGGATCATACTGGAATGCCAAGCGATTGTATGATGCCAATGATCTTCGTGTGCTCACGCGTTGTCCCAATCGGGCATTTTCTCTTATTATATTTTGTCTTTCTTCGCTTAAGTTCTGTGAATACACTTGTTGCTGGCTTGCATGTCTTGTGCGGCGGCCGATGTTCGCACGTCGTCCTCTAGGCATTTTGGACTATGGGCAGAGTGGTGAATTTAACCTCAAATGCACGATCCACATAATTTACACAGTTCAACTTACCACCTTAAAGACAAATGCCTGCTGTTGAAATTGAATAAAAATTTGCACAATACACGTGATTAATTTAACAGTTTCCAATTGAAATGTTAGTTAACGAATAACTTATTTTTTTTACTTTTTATTCACAATTTCACAGTGAACACAATACCGGTTTGTCACATGAAATTAACTGAGCAGAGAACAATGAGTAGCTGTCAAACAATGTATCACGCACCGGCGCCATCTACTTAAAATATTGGTTTGTAGTACATGCTATTTATCAGAGATGGCGCTGTATGTGAAAAATGATATTCCCGCTTTTCTGTTGAAATTTTTCCTGAATTTTCTTTGTTATAAACCTCACGAAGCCCGACCTTTCCAACGAATGCAAAACCAGTGAAATCGGTTCGTGCGTTCTGGAGTTATAGCGTCAGGAAGGAAAACCCGACTTATTTGTATATAGTAGATTTTAGATAGTAGGTTATTACTTACTATGTATTTATATTTCACTTTACAATTCGGGCTATCTATGGCTTTTAAATCCTCAGTATGAGACGTGGTTGGTATTCGTTTTAAATGTATTAAATGTACAGGTTCGTTACCCAACTACACTATCTCCAAATTCAATAATATACCAAAAACCTTCCATTTGGATTAGGCACGTACCGGTATAGGTACAAATATTCACGTCTGTCTGTCGTCTATGGCTCCGGGCTACGTGAAATTAAACCGCAGGACTGCAATGCAATTTACCTACATACGATACACACGGACAGATTAAAAATTATAAATAAAAATGATAACTTTATATAGATTTACAATATGACCACCACTCTTAGACTCCACTTGTTGCTTTCCATCAGGCAGAGTGGAGTCATTATGGTAGGCTAATATATAAAAAAAAACTTTGATAAATACCTATTAAGTCTGGCTTAAAAATCAATCTTCGACTTGACTTTTTAATTCTAACGCATACATTCGGTTTCGGTTGATCCGATTAGAACACGGGTATCGAGCGCAGGTATCATATACGAGCTATATTTGCTACACATTTTTCGTTCGAAAAAATCATTGAAACTACTGCAATAGACAGAATATACAATTGGAATTTTTTCGAATGAAAAACTGTTATTTTTGCGCATATCATGCATTGCCTCCTTGCCATTGCCAAACCTTTCTAGGCGTAGACACCTCGAGATCTGAAAGGCAACGATACATATTCGAATCAAGTTTAGACTGTACATGTTAAGCAATTCTTAGCTTAGTAGGTACATTCAAGGACATTTAAAGCGATCATATAATAATAAACCTATAAATAAATAAACAATGGTGGAGAGGCCAACAGTCTTAACTTAAGGGCTCGCCTGCTCCCGAAGTACCTCACTAATCCCGCATAAAATAGTAGCTGAAACATTTCCCAGATTTATTAACTCCCACTGACTCACGAACTGAGTATATAACGGTTCCATGCTACTTTGGAGAACTATTGTAGTATTTTATAACGATTGGTAAAGTTTGGTTTTTAATTTAAACCCCGAAAACACTTCTTTATTCATTTAGAGTGAAGAATAATGAGAGCTCTCTGGATCATCCTAATAAGTATATCACTGTATATAGGAAGGTCATATATAGTGTGTCGTGTAGTGTATAACGTGAATAACGTAAAGCACTAACAATTTTAGGTTTTAAGAAAGATGACTGCATGAATGAAAGTATGGGTATTTTAAATTAAAGAAATGATTGGAAATGCCAAAAAAAAAAAAAAATTAATGCATCGAAAATAAAAAAAAAATATAATCATGAAATTTTCGGGAATAATTATCATTTGCTGTTTTGAAATGTGTAGACACAAGGAAAAACATTATACGAAACCTACTTTTAAATCAACTATTTGTCGGCTACACAAATCGGAACCTAAATTCTATTACACTTTTCTGTAACACTAGGTATATTACAACGCCCAGACACCACAAAGCTGAAAACCCACTGAAGTCTACAAGTTTAGACTTTATTAGCAGCTGGTTAGCAGTGCTTATAAAATCTCAATATGGTGGTGTCACGTGTATTATAAACCTTATTCACAAAGCGGATTCGCTACCAAAAGCGCATTAATAATGTAATATCACATTTGGTAAATGTTAACAAACTCCGTTCAGATGCAATCTGAAGTGAACTTGATGAGTGCATCACTCTTAATGAGTCAGACGAAATCGAGGCACTGCAACGTTTACTTATGCTTCTCTTCTCTCTTTACTAAATATATTTTACTTGGTCTTCTCAATCTATTTAGTTTGCCAGGAGACCTTTTTGAATATCCAATGTGGCGTATAAATTTCTCTCGCCCCTTGAGGACTGTAGGCTCCGTTGAATCTCCGTTAAAAGGTGCTACGAATTAATTTTACCTGACATCAAGGACGTCGGCGACGGAATATGTACGTTAGCTCATAATGAGATAGCTCTGTAAACACGTTCGGGCCGGCTCAAAGTGAGTGCCTGTTTTAATATGCATATTGTACGTTGTCTATGAGAAGACCTTTTATAATATAAGAATGTCGAAAAACTGATAGTGATTTATGGTTGTAAGAATATGTGGCAACCTTTCGATGAACTACAAAAATAATACTTTTTATTTTATACTTATGTAATAATAATTGATTTGAATTAAGAAACCAATGTATATTTTAAGAGTAATTACAGAAATATTATTGAACGAAAGAATACATACATACATATATACACTCGCGCTTGTGTACGACACAAGCATTAATCTATGTATGCGAAGGGGTAGGGTAGGCGTAATTGACGCCCACATTTTGCCGATAATAACTTAGTCCATTTATTTATTATGTTGCATAGGTCGAGAACACAATTTTTTATGCTTAAGTTTCGATGATGATAATCTAATGCATGCTTCGTATTAGGTATTGTTTAATTTATCTTTATGTCATTAACTTTGGAACTTTGTGAGAATCGCACCCACATATACCTATATACTTATGTATGTATGTATTGTGGCATGCTCCACCACAACCTATTATGATTTTATTCCCCAGTCCCGACAACATTCCTGAATACTAAATAAAATGATAGGTCTATTCATATTTTTTTAGTACTAGTAAAGTAGTTGAGCAAGCGACTTTGGTCGCGTATATGTCGAAAAAAATCCAGCAATGACGTACTTATTAAATACCAACAGCGTATTCACAAAAATATTATAACAATTGCTTAAACGCGAAATAACGACATACTTAAAGTTGTCTGTGATAAAGCCAAATTTTAGTTCTCAAGTAACCAAATGAACCCATGGCTTCAAGCTGGCTGCGTAATAACTGGGCGATGCCCAGACACTATTTACACGGGAGGCTCACGTGCAACTGAACAATATAAAACGCGTCTCAGCCACCCATGTTACTGTAAAAATATTGCTCATGTAAGTAAATAATCGAAATTAATAAAAACTGATTTGTACTGTAATGGTTTTTTTATTATTCATAATTCTATTGATAGAGTGAACAAGTATGTATTCGACGTTTATGGATATATATATATATATATATATATATAAATAAATTGTATTATTATAAAATGCAGGAATAAGTATCTTACTATATATCAAAAAGAAATAAAAATACACAAATGCTATGCAGTGATAAATTTTTCTTGGATTATTTTTTTTATATTAATTAATTCATCACTATCATTTTTGAGTTTTTTTTCTTGAATCGAATCGAATCTTAAAAATTATAAATGTTATTAATAAATAGTGTCTTCTTTTAGCACTTCTCATGTTCCATAATATTTAGATAATTAAATCGAATATAAGATAGCCTAAAATGTGACACCTCTCAACGAATAGACACATATGTCGGACTCGTTGTAATATGACCGTAAATAACTCTTGGCCCTGAATGATGAGGGTATAAAAGAGAATGTCAAATAAAAATGTATAACGTGATGTTCAAATACAAATATTATGCACACCTATATATATGTATCACGTGTAGGTTGAAACTAAAAGTTGTGTGAAATGTTGCTGGTTGAAAACTGCAAACTTATACATTACATATAATTCATTTTACTATAGGGCCACACACACACACACTCACATAGTGTTATTGTTGTCTGAAAGTGGGCGTTTGAGACATCTGCGTTCCTCTTTGTGGATATAGGCGCAAGTATGTATATATGTAGTACGGTCGGACATAAAACTTGAAAAAAATTAATAGTTATATAATTTTAGAAAAAATAACGTTTAAAACGTTTTGATTGTATTGCCAAGTGCAGGTTTGGCATTGTACATTTATACGTTAAGATCTAGAAAGTACACAGCGTATCTGACTCTAAATACGTCTCTATAACCATACACTACGTACATATATAAATGACAACAATTAGCATATTCCGTGACCATCGATGTGTTATATTTCTTAGGAGGAAATAAATTTAGCAATTCTCGTTTTTGTAGCAGTGTTTTAATCAAATTAGCTAAACACAGTCTCTATTAGGTGCTCAAGTAGTTGTTTGTTGCGAAAAATGGAAGCGTACACACATGGCAGCAAAAAAAAAAAAGAAGAATCAGGATTGCTACTTGATTTCGGCACCATCTACTCTGAATTCTTATTTTAAATAATACTGTAATATTTTATGTTCCAGTATAATTCTTTTATCGGGAAGTAAAAACTGCAAAGTAAATGTCTAATTACATCCAAATTCATAAATAGTCGTTATACTAAAACTATTTGATAAATTATATATTTCAAACGAGAGTCCCGCATAGTTAGTTTTTTTTAGTATTTTTTGATTGCACACAGAAAAACAATATCAAACATGAACTTTAGAAATAAATATTCAATACTTAACGGTCTTAACAATAACACATTCCTTCAACTACACAAACTTTGAAAATTGTTGCAAAACAAGTTACTATTTTATTAGTTATTGATTCAAAATATATAGAAGAGTCATAAAATGGCAGGTTCAGAAAACATTTTTTCTATAGTATATACAAAGTAAATTTTTTTTTATATTTATTGGTAGCCCAGCGGCTTTTATATAACAATTTTCAAATAGTTTCATTTAGATACCATTGCCCTCGATAAACTTCTGTCCGATTATTGATAATACAAGACGATTGTCGATACATCTTTATGTGTATTCTGAACGTTTCAAATGTTTCTTATTCAAAAGAACATGTTACTTCAATGATTGTATTGTATCTTGTATTTGATCCTTCTTTTAGAATATTTAGTTTATTGGGACATTTTTTAACAAAGTAACGCGTTAAAACACATGCGTTGGAAACATATTCTCAATTAGCCGAAATTAAACGATCAACTTAGATTTGTTAGAACTGAAGTAATATATACTTTAAGAATATTAAATATTGTGATTTACCTCAATCAACAGTAAAAAGACAAGCTTAAATGTATTCGATTTGAAAGGGTCTTATCCAATATAGCAAAATGTTTATTTGATTTTACTAAATAAATTATTTATGGCACACTACTATCTTCACTGCTATTATATAAACAAGTACTATACACAATCTGTTTTGTGTATGTGACCCAGTTATCAGGGTATGAATTTATTACCCGATAGCAAGCAAAACGGGTGGTAAAACGCTTTCATATCGAACAAGGCCTTAATTATATGTGCTACATAATGTATTGTGTTTGAAGATTCTCATAACTGATAAGTGATGGCACTTTCTTAGCTTTAATTGTCATTATAGATATATTACTTAATTATTATTGAAGTATGTATGTATGACATGCATGTATGTGTATTTGTTATACCTACTTAAGCAATTATTGGAACGAAGTTCCTTATGGGGCGTTGCGGAGGGGTACCCTAGCCGATAGCAAAAAACGTCCGTAACGTTAAACAAAAAAAAGCGTAAGATATTTTATTTATCTAGTGTTTCTATTATGAACTGCAACGAAGTTGAGGGATTTTTTTTTAACAAAATATGGTGTAACACTGCCATCTATTAAAAGTATTACAAACAACGGAAACTTGAACCTTACCTTATAATAACGAACTTCCACCACAAGGTTTTAAAATATTATTATGTTAACCAACTTCCAAAAAGGAGGAGGTCCTCAATTAGACTGTTGTTTTTTTTATGTGTGTTTGTTAAGCGATCATTCCGCCAATGATGAATCGAATTTGATGTTTTTTTCTTTCGTAGTTCATAATCAAAATCAAAAATATATATGAACATTCTATATTTGTTAGTAGTAGTTTACTATATTTGTTAGTTTTTCTGTTTGAAATGCACTTTCAACTACCACTGTCTCTCCGCACCATTTTGGTCTATCCTGAGGTTGCTTGGAAGATATGCTTTTAGCAATAATGCCGTCTTTACATTGTGTTTCTGACACATTTTTTTTTTAATATGTATGATACTGTTAAAAGGTGTTCAAATAAAGTATTATTTAGCTACCTCTCTATAATGTGACAAGAAAATTAATATCATAAAAGTCTTATCGACAAATCGAGAGGGGAGTCCTAACCTTATAACAATAACATTAAATGACTGACTGAACACTCGACATTGTAAATAGAGTTAACCTTTATGACTTAAAGGGATTTGACAACTACGTGATTGAAGATTTTTGTCTGTTGATATCCTATCCGGATATGAATAGAAAGAGGCTCTTCTGAAAGACTGCGGTTAATCATGTATTTACTTGTATGTGTAGGTATATGTATGTACACATACATATACCTACACATACAAGTACCTACATATATATATGTAAGTGCGATTGAAATAGCTCACTTCCTCAATCAACACCCACCTATACTAATTAATTACAGTCCTGTCCATCTATCTCTATATTTCTATATATCAATGGTTGCCTGTAAGATATTGCTTTATATGATGAGGCCGCAGACCGCCCACAATACATTTTATGTGTAATAATATCAGTTTTGTTATATGTGTGTAATATCAGTTGTTTGGTAGTACAGTAGTATCATTGATTAGTAACCAAATATTGACAACATTAAGGTTGCGATTGTCCTAATTAAAAATTAATGTAGATAAATGAAGGAATACGAGTAAAAAAAATAAGATAGAAATATAACCTACCATATCTCAACGCGAATAAAAATACAATGGCTCAAATTCAACCTCAAGTACACATACAATTATATAAAGTAACTCGTAAACTTCCTAAATGGGAACAAAGACGTGATTTACAAAGTAACTCCCCTGATTACGAGTATGTAGGGACTCCTTCATAAATACCTTTGCAGTCATCATACTCACTTTAACTCAGTTTAAACTTAAACTTGGTGTAACAATTTTAAATTGGACGAGAGCCCACATCTCTCCGCCTGAATAATTCAATGAACGCGGTATCTCAAAACAAATCTAATCACAACTCCCATCAAAATCACTTTATATGTATCCGCTGACGACAAACTTATCCACAACTTCTTGTGTTCACTTGAACACCGTTACTTAGCGGTGTTTACAGTTTACCCACAAAACAAAGTAGTATACTGTGAGTACAACCATGTAGTTCCGTCTATGTGGGTACATATTTCATAGTCATTGGCGGTACTTCCGCTACCGTACCTTTTTTAACCGCCGAAGAATAACGTTTCAACTTTGTAGTTTGTGGTCCTGAACGGTTAAGTGGATTATATTTGAAACTTACCGTTAAATGACAGATGGTTTCAAAATATTGTTATTATTATTTTTAGTATTCATAGTGTATATATATATGTATATGTATATATATATATATATATATATATATATATATATATATATATATATATATATATATATATATATATATATTGTAAGACGAACAGACGGGTCACCTGATGGGAAGTGACAACCGCCGTCCATGGACACCTGCAACTCGAGAGTCGTAAGTACGCTGCCCGCCTTTTTAGGGTGATAAGGGATGAGGGTATGCGGGGAGGGGAAAGAGAAGGAATGAGGAGATGGTGAAAGGGGCGTCAGAGGAAAAGAAAAGGGAGAGGGTGAGTCGGGCCTCCGGAAACCTCGCTAATTTCTGGAAAATGCAACGCAACTGGTTTTCTGTGCGGCCGTGGTATCGCACCGTTCGAGCCGGCCCATTCGTGCATGCATGGCTCTACCACGTAAACGTATATTAATTAACTGAACATGGTTTTCGAACTATTTATAACTAATACCAAAAATTACATTAAAATGATGAGCTAATTGATGTCATAAAAAGACAAAAAATACCGAAAATATAGATATTAGATAGTGACATTAATAGTTAGCAATGTTTTTTTTTTTTTACTTTAGGGGGACAGACGAAAAGACGGGTCAACAAAAACAATTGATGGTAAGTGACAACCGCCGTCTATGGACACCTTTGAGGGTGTTGAGGGATGGAGGGGATGCCTTAAGGGATACAAGAGAGGGGGGATGAGGAGACGGGAAAGAAGATAAGGACGATGAGGGGAGAGGAAAGGGGATAGGGGGAGTTGGGCCTCCTGAAACCTCACTCATTTCGGTTAAATGCAACGCAAGCGTTACTTCACAATCGGTTTTCTGTGAGGCTGTCGTATCGCACCGGTCGAGTCGCGATGCCTGCCATTGAGTTGTATTACCAACAAACTTTACGAATTTTAAATAAAATGACAAAAGAAATAACAAATACATGCGTTATGCTCATTTAATTATAGGCAACCTGGTTACAAAAATAGAGCTGGTATCGTTAAATTTAATCAGAGTAAAGTTACTAACACGAAATTCAAGCGGTAAGGATAACATAAAATAAAAAATATATACTAGTAAGGTAAGCTGACTTAACTTCAACTTCAAACCTAGAAAGTACGTTTGGATCTATTATAATTATATTAAACATATCTAACTTCAAAAATCTAGAAAGTTAGGTATAGACTGTTAACAGTGTACAGTATACCCAAATTAATAATGCGCATGCAGATCTTCGCTAATGGTCGTATTCCCGGAAACACCCGAATCATTGAATCGTAAGAGCCCTAAACAACGCACTTGCATTTTCCACTTTGTTCGAAACGAATAGGAGTCAATATCATGAGTACACAATCGAAAACAATTCTAGTGGTCGGCGGCGGTCGCCGGTCAGTTAAAGGTCCGTCAGTCGTCTTTATATATTGGTGGTGACTGCACGTGTTCTTTCTGTGTGGAATTCTATAGAGCTGCTACTACACACCCTTCTTGGTTTTGTTTTCAAAGGTAAATTTAATTTCAACTTTAATTGTTTTATTCAAATTTAAATAGTTTATTTTGTAAAATAGGGAAATATACATAAAACATTTCACGGTTTTTTATATTAAAAAATGAAAAATACCTTCGTTAAATACATATTAAGATTTAGGCTTATATATATTTAATAAACAAATAAATAAACACATGCATAAATAAACAAAGAGATATAGGAATAAATAATATTAAAAAGTATATTAGTACATAATGCAATAATACAACAAATAAATAAAAATATGCCTAACTCTGCCCATACCATTTTCTTACAGACGAATTCTTCCAGAATGGATCAATTTAAACGTGGAAAGCCGTTTAAGTCACAAGCACGACAAATGGTATTTAATGTGTACCTTTATTTCTTAAATGAAGCCAATGTTTTCAAAAGAGACCATGATGATTATTTTAAAAAAGTTCAGGACCGTGTTACAAAAGCTACAGGAATTTCACGACGAACTTTAAGTAATATCTTAAACGAAAAAAACCAGAATCAATCAATGAAATTTTCCACACCGAAAAAAGGAAAACCTAAAAGTAGATTTCGGCTAGGGCTTGATGATTTCGACTACTGTGTGATTCGTAATATGATATACAATTTTCAGTTGACGCTCAAAGAACTCCCAATTGTAAATAATTTGAGAAAAAAGTAGATCGAAGCTATTAATTTCAAAGGCTGTGCAGAGTCTTTAAAGATATGGGGTTTAGGTTTCTGAAAACTGATAATAACAGACGGTTACTTATGGAAAAGCATGATATACGTTTAAAAAGGATCAAATATCTCAGAGAAATACAACAGCTGGGGAATTCTTGTAGAAACATAGTGTTTATGGACGAGTCATACGTGCATACATCACATACTAAGGGTAAAACTTGGCAAGATAGCAGCAAAAAAGGTATCAAACAACCCATTTCCAAAGGAGAGCGAATAATTATTGTACACGCAGGCAATGAAAAAGGCTTCGTCCTAGGGGCTCTAATGTTACATAAATATGTCGACAGAGAAGGTGACTATCATAAAGAAATAAACGCGGAACGTTATCAAACTTGGCTACGCAATCAATTGATTCCCAACTTGCCTCCTAATAGTGTGTTGGTAGTTGACAACGCCCCATATCATAATAAGCTGTCTATGAATCCACCAAACTCAAACACACCTAAACCACAAATGAGAGCTTGGTTACAACAACACAACATTCCGCATGAGCCAAAGAAACTGAAACCCGATTTGTATGAAATTATAAAAAGATATAAAGAAAAATACACAGAATTTGCCATTGACCGTATAATGGAGGAACATGGGCATAAAATTATACGATTGCCACCATATCATAAAATCATGCCAAAATATTTGGTCCCAAATAAAGCAACACGTAGCCAAAAAAAATATTGCAATGACTGTCACGTCAGTTAAAGATGCTATATTAGAAAAAAACAATAATATAGGACCAGAAGAATGGAAAAAGTTTGTGATCAAAGTTTACTGTTAAATGCGAAGATGAATATAGAAAATTTGAGCCAAGAATCGATAGTTTTTCCGATGAAATGATTATTTACACAGGTGATAGCAGTGGGGAAAGTGTAAATGAACAAGAGCATAATGAAAGTTCTGATGAATCTACGATGTCAGGAATAGAGATCCTCCCTGATTCTGATTATTTTTTTGTAATTGTAATATTATTCTAGAATGATCAGTGCTGTAAATACTTTTGAACTGAGACTTTAATGATTAGATTTCTAAGATTTTAATGTAAACCTGTGTTTGAAAACCATTTTTTCTACTTCTAATATAAAACTTGTGTTATTTAAACCTTCTTTTCTTCCATCACTACACCAGCTTCAGTAAGACACTTGAAAATTACTATAACATCTTCGAAGTGAATCAATCCAACAAAGATTGTAGCATATTCGCAATCGTGTGGTTTTCCTCACTTTTTACTTACATGGAATTATCGAATCAAATTTCGTTACTGATAAATCAATATTTATCTCTTTTAGAACAAAACACATAATTCTACCAAATTATGCATGAATGCACTTAACCACTCTATATATATATCGTCTTCCGACGCTCGGGACATACCACCGTTGCCGAACAGTGACGAAGATTTCTATGCGCATTATTACTTTGGGAGACCTGTAATGTCTGACTACATCGACAAGTACGTCTGCTTTGTAAATAATAAATTTATAAATTATTAGAATGTTATAGATATTGTCTTTTTAGCGAATTCAATTAGAAAGGTAGTACAACCATTATTATGTTTTTTTTGAAAAGGCGTTATAAAATATTTGAGTTCAAGAGAATTTCAATATTCAATAGAGGACAGAAATACTGAGATCACTGTTTCAAATTTTAATCTGTTTTTAAGTGGAAGTTCTCCAAAGTTAGTATTTAAAATGGTGTGTCATGTGTATTAAATTAAAACTACTCGTAATGCATACCGATAATTTAGTAAAAATTAATTAGCAACTAATTTAAAAATTGAAGCACGCTATTAGTTATTTATATTTAGTTATACTTATCTGTGACAAAACTATAGTAAGTACCTTTATAATTTACTTCATCTAAGAAAGCCACCTCAAATTATGTATTTGTTAAATGCTGACCTCGTTATTCCAGTCTTCAAAGAGAGAGTTGAGTTGAGTAACAGTAATGTAACAGTTCACAATGAGGACATCGTCTTCTTTAATATTAAAGGTATGTATATCCGTCTATATACATTGAAAAGTCGAGAAGTTTGTTTTGCCACCAACTTTCAGTTATTGTTGCCTTCAGTTTAGAATTGAATATAAACTTAAGATAAACCTACGAGTTTGGTAACGGTAGCTCCGATTAAACCACACCTTTTGCTCTAGTTTACGTTTACTCAGACTAATGGAACGCAAACTATACCTAATGGAAATAATTTAATTAATTTATAAAATAATAAACATAAGCAGTCTAAAAGTAGGACTTTTCATAAGGAAGGTAGGAATTTCCAAAATGGTTTCAATTTTCAAAAGCTTCGTTTAATGAAAAAGTTGACTCACACAAGTATAAGTCTAAGTTTAAAACATTATATAATTATGCATATGTATACAACGTGTTACAGAAATATATGTAAGTGTTTTATTTGTTTTTAAAAAATCTAATATCGCATAAGAAATGATTCCTGTGTCGCAGGCCAGTCACAAATGTACGTAGGTATATATTATTTAATTCTTAAATGTGACGTATATATGTATATGAAACTTGAATTCCGATTACCGATAACCGTCTGGTCTACGGCATCAACAAAACAAAGAAGTCTAATAAAACTCAGTTATCACATGTTTGCCATTTCATTTATTAAACAAAATAACTGACGATGTAAGAGTGATTAAAGTAGGTTAATGAGGCAGTTGTCACACTCCTTACGAATCGCCAAATGTGTAGTGCATTAACCCTCTCTTGCTCTGTAAGACTTTAATAGTTCGCAAACCGATACATTATATACTAAGTACTAAATTTAAATTAATTTCCTTGCGGGGTCTTCTTTCAATAGGTAAATAGGCCCAAATAGTTTTGTAAAGTATCCTTATAGTAATAATTCACTTTAAAAAAGTGACAACCGACTTCAATGCGTCTATCATAAAATTGAAGACTTATATGGTTTTCTCATGTACATTGTCAGAACTGGACCAAATTGAAATAGGACCACACGGGAAGCACCAGCTTTCAATAAAAAAAAACATCAAAATCGGTTTATCCAGTCGAAAGTTCTGAGGTAACAAATATAAAAAAATAGTCGAATTGAGAACCTCCTCCTTTTTAAAGTCGGTTAAAAATGGTGTTATAAAATTGATGCACTTTATGGCCTCTTTACCATGATTATAATATACTTAATAGATATAGATCTATTAAAATTTTATGGAATAGTTCTATTTTAGAAACAATATCGATATTGAAGGTTATTGTAAAATCGTTGTTAATGTATGTAAGAGGATAGATTCCGATGAATTAGGAAAAAAAGACTAATAATTCGAAGGTTGGAGATGCGGGGAGGGGAAAGAGGAGAGATGAAGTTCCGCATCCGGAAACCTCAGTAATTTTGGCGAAATGCAACGCAAGCGTTGCTCCACAGTTTCTTTTCTTTGAGACCTTGGTACGGTAGCACAGGTTGACCCGGTCTATTCGTTCGCTTGGCACGGCTCTCCCAATCTCCCAATATATCTATTTATGTATGGATAAACACAAGTACTGATATAATATATTATACATTTAAGATACGATTATATTCACTTGTATGTTTACTAATAATCTTCTTTGTCTTCTTGGCACCAATACTACTGAAGTTAACCATTACACTCCTGTGCATCCAAAGGTTGCCTGGAAGAAATTACTGTTGGTGATAAAGCCATCCGTTCTGCGTTTCGTTTATTTATTCTTGATTATATATTTGTACGTGTTTTGTTCTTTTCCTTAATGATTGATAAAGAATATTTATTATAACATGATTTTAACGTTTTTGGTTTTACTTAATAACGAGCCCTTTAGCCATTTGCAAATATTTTTTAATCCGATCTTTTACTAAAAAAACAAAACTGTATCACTTAGATACAAATAAGCCGCTCCTATAATCGAAACCATTACCTACACATGTAACCATCGAGACCATGTACCACTGTCTCAGTGATTCCATACAGTTAGTAATATGCACAGACATACGAGCATAATGTATATCTAAGATGGATAGCGTTAGTGCATATTTATTCATGTTTGCATCTGCATGTGTACCTACGCCGAAATAGCTTATTTTCCAACCACCTATTAACCGTAACGACAAAATTTGTGTTGATATATTGTGTCAGTCCTAGACAACCTACTCCAGGTAATTGTGTTAAACACAATGCCTATTTATATGATGTCATTATATCATTGTCGGACATGCTGATTCGGGTCCCTTACAAAGAAACAAATTATGTAGGTAGCCAACGGCATAATGATTAAGTGTTCATATGCATTAAGAGGGATTATCTCTAGGATAATCTCTGACGAATAATTTCGTAGAAAGTAACGTAAGCGGACTTCTAGTATTTGAGAAATAAAAAGAAGTGATAAAAAGTAGAATCATAAACTTTCAAAACAAAATAACATTACCATCGTTTCAGTCGTTTTATCTTGACAATATACACCCTTACGTCCCGACTATTGTTTATACCGAGGATGCAAATAAGAGGAATTAAATCATAAAACTTTTATTATTATGCTCTTAGGCAACACACTTGAAAAATTTCATATCGTACCTTGTCGTGGAATATACTAGAATTCCATGGCTAAACAGCACCAGAATCTTGTTACACATTAATGAATAAGATATATATATTTTTAATAGAAATAGAAAAATAAGATTTTGTATGAATTGCAGATAATAGTATTGATTATAATATTATTGAGCTTTTAAGCTATTTTTGTCCATGGCTACCTAACAACAAGGTCGTGTAGTCGTTGAACTACCGAAAATTTTCTTCTGTGCCATGTGGTTCACGGTGGAGATTTTTTTTATGCGATAGGGGGCAAACGAGCAGACGGGTCACCTGATAGTAAGTCCACACCTGCAACTCAAGAGTCACAAGTGCGTTTTAGGTAGGAGTCTGCTCTTTTCTTGAAGGTTTGAAGGTCGTATCGGTCCGGAAATACGACAGTCGACAATTTGTTCCACAGGTTAGTTGTGCAAGGCAGAAAGCTTTTGGAGAAGCATACAGTGGTGGAGTGCCAATCATCCAGGTGATGAGGATGGATATTTCGCCACGTAGGAGGATGGCAGAAACGGAAGGGATTACACAGTATGTATACAGTGCCCGGTTAACGGCATCAGGATTGCCTTCTATCAAGTTAGTGAGACCAAATTCTAATAAGCAAAATTTGAGAATTTGATACAGCCCTGCCCTTAGGTTTAACAGACGTGAGCTTATGTATGTATATATATTCTTCAAAGTTAAATACTAGCATAACAGGCTAAAACTTATATCACTAACGTTATGCAATAACATTTTCTGTCTTTAATGTCGAATCCATTTCGTTCGAATTGATTTTAATTCCAAGCATTTGTTTTTTTTATCTTAGAATCTCTCGGGGATTCAAAAAAGGGAATCACAAATAGCTACCTATCTTTTTTAGGGTCGGTTCCCTAAAGACTTGGATGACCGATCCTTTCTATTGTTGGGTAAGATAAATTAATGAGAAGGTGATTTAGTTTGAATTCATACTTATCATGTATATATTTTATTTGCTTAAATAAAAATGTATCTTACAATAGGAGATGCAACACTGTAGCATTATTTTCATTAATACAACAATTCTTTAAACCTTTGAACATGCCTTATTATGTTAGTTCGAATGAAGAGGTCATTTTTTACCGTGACACAGTGTTAAAAGATTCTTTGAAACTGTTTCCTGAACTTAAAAGATTCTTGCAGAAAAAAAAACTTTTCGCGCATATTTTATTTTTGTAATAACCTTATTATACTATTGTTACCCAGATACATACATATATATATGTATGTATCTATCTTGTGTATCCCATAATACATATGTTTTATGGGATGGAGTGCGAGCGAGCAGACGGGTTACCTGATGGGAAGTGACTACCCGCCCAAGGACACCCTCTACTCCAAAGTCATAAGTGCGTTCCGGCCTTTTAGGTAGGAGTACGCTCATGTTTTGAAGGTCGTATCGGTAAATATAAGAAATCTTATGAGCCGAGAAAATATTGTATACTGCACAAATTAGGCGAAGAAACTTTTTATGCAGGAATATTGTGTTTCAGTTTGTGTAACATTTAGGCTTAGTTTAATCGCGATTTATTGACTACGTCCTGAGAAAAATGAGTTATGGAGTAACGAACGGAAAGGTGAAAAGTAAAGATGAGGGTAGGGTAAAGAGGAGAGGAAGATGAAGAGAGGCAAAGAGGAGATGGGGATGAGGGGAGGGGAAATAGGAGAGTCTCAGAACTTACTCACCCGGCAATACTATGCATTTTGCAATTTGGTCATCTCATTGACAACCAGCGTTGTGCTTTACTTTGTAAAGCATAGCAAACCGCTGACTGGGACGACCCTTGATTTACAACTAAATAATAAATTGTAAGTGCTGGTGTACCTACGTACCTGTACAAAAATGTATTTGTTCACCTTGTTCTCAACGATCATAGTTATCTTTCTTTGTTTCTTTATCGGTTTGCTGTGAGGCCGTGGTATTGCTCCGGTCCAGCCGGTACATTTTTTTTATTATACACAGAGCCTGATATCTGATGGTAAGTGACAACCTCCGCCCATGGACACTTGCAAGGTTCAAGCCTGTAAGAGTACCCGGTACCCTCACTTACTCCACAATACATTGTAAGCAATGTTTGTCCACTGGTTTTTTGTGAAGCCGTGGTATTACTCCGGTCGAGCCGGCCTATTCGTAACTTTTTTTTGCTGTCTACGCCGCGCGAACACGACATTCTTCCGCGACCGGCCTATTCGCGCCTAAGCATGGCTGTTTCACTATAGATATGTATTTTCTCAAAAGTTACTGATCCGATTGGGATGCCATTTTCTAATCAAAAATGCATATTTTAAGGGAAGATTTTTTATATAATATATTGGCATTTGTTGATATCCTCCTTAGATAGACGACGTAACTAGTCAAACAAAACCCAGCAATTGTTGTAACTGTATGTCGATATATTGTTTTCACTATTTTATAACAAAGCACCTCGCTTGTACGCTTTGAAGGGGTAAGGAGATATACATAAAGAGTATCCTTAGGGTAATTTTTTACGATTACGCATTCTGTTTTTGGTCACGCCTAGACGACTTGATGGATTTCGTCAGGTAAGGTGTCATTGGAATCGCCTTGATAGGCATAACATAACATAAGGCTTTTAAGACAAGAGAAGTTTACATTGCAGTCGGGTTTTATATTGTTTAACTTTTTTCAAATATTTTATTACATTAGTAAAAACTTTTTGATACTTTTTTATTTGCATTTACTTTTCTGATAGTGCCTATTTTAAATATGTTTAATGCCAATTGCTACATTACAAATGAATAGTACTTTCTACTTCGTCAAAACTATAGATGCTGATTGAAAGTTAAAACATTTGACGATACGACGTATACAAACAAAAGAGGGGTTAAAAAACAAAAACAGAGGCTGCGTAATAATATCGATTGTCATACATTTAGAGAATAAAGTTTTTTTTACTTAATAGAATAATTATTTAATTGAGTAAACAAATAAAACAAATCATTAATAAAATAATGTAAGTATCAACTTTGTTAATCTTACATTATTTTATTAATGATTTGTTTTATTTTTCAACAAAACTACATCGAAGTACAAATATCTTCGGTTAACTTCTTTTGTATTTTCATATTTCAATAACATTTATGTTCATTAATGTTTGATAGGCAACATTTTTGTTATGGTTATGCGGTATGCACGGCATCCATTACCGGCAGTACTCTTCTCTGGACCATATCGTATGCGTGCTCAATTGGGTTGAGGTCTCGCGATGGAGCGATGCGAGCATGGGCAAGAGTGCGTCGTACAATTCTAGAAGTGCGTGGACGTCCATTGTCGTGCATTAGTCTAAACGAATCACACAACCGGCTTCGCAATGGGATGATGACTTCTGAAACAATTCTCTCCGCATAAATCTGAGTATTCAAGTTGCTCTTGATCCAAATGAGATCGGTTCTTCCACTTTTAAAAACCGGGCCAATACCATTATTGTTTCCCTTCCATATGAATGAACTTCCTCACAAAATTTCAAATGTTCTTGACGTCCAGAGGTCTTCGAAACTCGAGTACGAGTACCAGAACCAAAATCGTAACTCTTGTATCCGGCCTCATGCTGAAACAAGATTCATCGGAAAAGCAAACACAACACTAGCCTTCTTTCTCCCGAGTTTTGTGTTAATTTATGTGCGGCTTATGACGCTCTGTGTAATGGCAAGAGTGACAGACACAGCTTACCGCGCTTACGCTTTACCTAATAGGAGTCCTGATTGATAGTTGATTTTCTATTTTTAATAAAAATTTTAAGATAATTCTTTATTCAAATAATGAAATTCACTAAAAAAAATCAGTAACGTTCCAAGAAAATTTTAAACCTCAATTGCGGTGATACTCTAAACCTTACTTGATCTATGGACACTTTCAATGTGTAGATATATATATGTACATATTTATATATATAAGAATGCCTTGGTAAAACTCCATGTTTGGGCTATTCTACTGGAATAGAACTTATTTGTTCTTTTAATTTAAAAATTAAATAGATAAATTAATATTTTTATTGTCACTTTAAATATATAGAATAATCTGGCGAAATCGAAGATATCGAACTTTAAATGACACGACGACGCGCGATTGCTGAACTTGCTGCGGGACGTCGGCCTTGGGAGTGAACACCGTAATAATATTACTGAAACATGCAGATTGTCTCGAAATGTTTTTGTAAAGCGTTCTTTCCCATTGAACAGTTAGGTATTTCGTTAATATTATTCTCATCTAATACTATACTATTACTTACTATAATGCTTTATGGTAGAGTGCAGTTATGTGTGCTCTTGTACTTATCGTATTAAAATGAGAAAATATATTTGAAATGTAATACGCGTGTCGAATGAGGCCTATAATACAATTAAGAAAAAAAGTTTGAGAACATGGACAATGGACATGCTGAGATACGATTTTTGGTAGTATTTTTTTTTTTTTTTTTTTTTTATTTGTAAGCCTACCATAATGACTCCACTTTGCCTGATGGTTACCAATAAATGGAGTCCAAGAGTGGTCGTCACCATCCTCATTGTATGTCTAGTCAATGCAGCATGGTGACCCACATAATTGATAATAATAATAGAAACATCTAGATCAATATATTAAAGTTTACAAATATTTCCATTAGCCTGTAACTGTTCTATGTGATCTGTGAGTTCCGATCCCGTCCGACTTTATTACATTCCTGGTGTGCCGAGATTAATTCATCAAAATACTTTGTTTGTTTAGGTCACAGAGTAATTCAAAACATGTAGACGTAAAGGTTTTACATATGTATAAGTGATATAAGTAGACGATAATGATACTAGATTAACATACCAGAGCCGCCAGACCCAGGGCTTCAGAAAAGCTGAAATTATAGTAAGTAAAGAATCATGTACATATGTAGGTAAGAATGTGGGCGTAATTGCCACGATGAAAGTTGAGCAATTTTCAAAGCAAAAGCTAAAGTTACATAAATTGTAAGAGTTATTTTTTAATAAAAGATTACAAGCAACCTCTGCTTTTTTGGCCCTATTACATAAAAGAGTAAATAATGAGCCTAGCAAAAGGTGGAGTTTAAATAAATATTCAGTAGCACTGTACCTTTGAAAGTTTTTAATTAATATGGACATATTGACTAAATATAAAAACCACTAACAAAACATTTAACCACTAAATATCTGGCTAGACATGTAACTGCCGGAACAGCGACCTTTTTTCCTGCCTTTTCTAAAAACTTTCAGTGTGAACGTATCAAGAACGACTTAGGTGAGGCAAGCAAGAGATAGGTATTTCTGGGTATCACTAGGGGAGACCTATGCTGGAAGCAAGACAATCAAGCAAGTGGTGTCTAACATAAAATTAGTATTTAAGTGAGGAATATCTTAGAAGAAATGTAATTTTATGATTGTAATGAAAAGCTACCATTATTCGCTTTATTTAACTTTACGAATATAAAGTTACATTATTCAATATAAAAGAAAAAGTAAATGTATTTAAAAATATTTATAATAGTGTCCCACCGGATCGGTTGTTGAGACCAAGGTACTGGTGGTCAGGGCTCCAGAGACAGAAACCTTCATACAATGCGTGCCGTATCAAGGACTGGAATTGGCTGATGACTATTCTAGTCACTTGAAAGACGAGAATAGCCTTAAATTATATGCCTGAGGGTTTCTCGAAATGCCCGAAAAATTACAATTGTGGCAAACTTCAGGATATGTCTCCGATGGCTGTTCGTCACAACAACATCTGTAATTGCACAGATAAAACCTTCAGTTTCTCATAAGGGGGTCACCGAAAGTAGCCAAGACACAGATGATAAAAGATCTACATCGGGCACGTTTAAGGCCCGATAAAAACGTCAGTAAAGCACTTTGTTCTTCCCTATCCCTACTTCCATGATTGCATATTGATTGATATTCCATTCGATACGTGGTAGCAGGTCCTCTTATAACATCGAGATCGATAGTTAACCATTATCGTGGATCTGAAAACCTTCTTATCAGGAATTGAATGGTGTTGGTCACACTATATATATATATATATATGTGTTCTCTTACGTGACTCTTACTATAATGAATTCGACTGTTTGAAGTAATCTAAATAAATATTATCAGCACCTGACCAAAAAGGTGACGATATACCTGACCAAGATGACAGTATAGAAGCAGGGACATCAAAGCCTGACGTCCTCGTCAGGCCGTCAGGAGAGGCCGTGTAAGGAGAAAAGGATAGGTGTAAATTTCGTCAATGGCGGTTCGTGTCAAACTTCGCAAGCAATTTTTGTATAATTTAGATACAGTCATAGTCTTATTAGTAGTAAATCGAAAACCGACTTCAAAAAGCTAAAATAATTACCTACGCAGCATGGCAGTGCATGATTTAGAAGATAGAGATATTTCTGAAAAAGATAGTCCTATGTCGAAGACAAGACAAACAGCTAATTTAGATCCGGAAGTAGTAACGTCTTCAGAATCTGCTGGTAATGAAAAGTGAAACAACTTGGGCACCGGACCATCACAGCCTCACTTAAATTTCAAAAAAACAATTTTTGGCGCCAGATTAAGAACTTTTATTCAAAATATTATGAATACAACACGGAAAAACATAAGGCCTCATAAGGCTGCATAAGGGATTTTATATAGGCACTACAATAAGTATGGACTTCGTGACCAACATGAAATATTTGTAAAAACTGGGTACAATAATTGAAAAAAAAACTGGGAGAAAGTTTAAAAAAGCATGCCGAGTCGTTACTTCATGTTGAGAGTACACAAAAATATGTATGCTACAAAACTTATATGAAAACTGGAGATGTCTATCAGAAAGTACTTAAGCAACAAGAGCAAGAAGTTTCTCAAAATAAAGAATACTTAATATAACTCTTTGACATCATAGATACTCTTCTCTGTCAGGGTGTGCCTTTAAGAGGGCATCAAGAAGATAAATCGTCCAAAAAACAGGGTTTTTTTTGGAAATTTCCCAACTCATTTCCAAATACGAAGAAAACTTTCGCATGCATTTCGAGAAACATTTTAACTATTTCAGTTTAGATATTCAAAATGTAATCATTGAAATTATAGCATGCCTTGCCAGAGAACAAATATACAAAGACGTAAAAGCATGTTAATTTTTCGCATTGAGTGTAGACGAGGCGAGATGTTACAAAGAGGAGCAATTGTCAATTACGATCAGATACAGTTTCGACCCAAATGTGGTTGAAAGATTTATTGGTTTTATCAATTGTTCGACGTCCAGAGATGCGAATGGATTGGCAACGCTGATTTTCGAAACACTGAATAAAAATCAATTGGGCGATGTTCCGATTATTGCTCAACGGGTCTAACGTCATGTCTGGCAAAAACAAAGGATTGTAGGCGAATGGCGATTGGTGAAAAATAAAAGAGGCAATCTTGAAACGATTTAGCGAAAAACACAGAAAACTTAAAATGGTTTGATGAAATGGATTGATTTTTTTTCTTATTTCAATATTGTGGGGTGGACTTATTTATATTTTTGGTTGTTCTGTTTTTTTTTTTATTTGTAACAAATAAATAACATTATACCTAATAATAATATACCATCTATTTCATTTATCTTGTAGTTGGTAATTTCAGAGCCAAGCTCTTGTCGGTGTACACCTAGCTATATTAGCGATTTAAACTACATAGTTTTGGTCAGGACACAGATAAAAGAAAAATAATAGTATAATAGGATAGGATAATTGAATTTCATACTTGATACCTACATAGTTGCGCATGTGATGATAGTCAGTGACCACCTTGCCGTGGCCGGTCGATTCATGGCTGTGGTCATGACCCCCCCTAGGAAAAATACCAAAGCTAATATTTGTATTTGTGTTCTAAGTAAAATAAACATTACTTTTAATAAATTTACTTGTTTCTGTTTATAATATTATTATTATTGTATATCTCTGATGGGATAGTTAAGAGCTACGTATTAAATGTTATGTTTTCTGTTACCACCTGATAGGAGACGAAATCGATACACGGCTTACTCCATTCTACCCTGAAGTTTTATTTGCCTATTTGTTTAACCCTAAATAAGGATAAAACTTAAAAAAAAAGAAAATTTATGAAAGGGTTCCGATGAGATAAAGAAACAGGCATAATTACAGGCCTATGTAAACCGGTTCATTATCATAAATCTCCGAAAGTTATTCATAAAATAGTCTAACTTTGAGTGGCAGTAGCAGGTGTACGGTGTACTTAACAATTACATAAGGAAGAAATGAAGGAGCTTAAGCTAACCGGGAAGTCCAAACTCTTCGTGGGTTTAGACTTCCCGGCACCAATCAGTTTGAGTTATACGTATTCGACCTTGACTTGCCTATTCTCCCTGATCTATGCTTATCGACTTAACCTAGTCCAGTTTAACCCCACGAAGACACAGGTTTGCTCGTTCACCGCTAAAAAGATGCCATTGGTCGTATCACCTCAATTTGAGAGCACTTCTATAACTGCATCAGCCAGTATCGGAATCCGTGGCGTCGATATATCAAGCGAGGTGCAGTTTCGCGGTCACTTAGAGAGTAAGGCCATATTAGCCTCGAAGAAGCTTGGTGTGCTAAACAGATCGAGACAGTATTTTACTCCAGCCCAAAGCCTGCAACTTTATAAGGCGCAGGTTCGGCCGCACATGGAATACTGTTCTCATCTCTATGCAGGTGCACCCCAATACCAGCTTCTCCCTCTTGACCGCATTCAACGGAGAGCGACTCGCATCATCGACTGCCAAGATATTTCTGATCGGCTTGACACCTTGGCGTTGCGTAGAGATGTAGCTACACTCTGCATCCTCTATCGCTTGTATCATGGGGAGTGTTCAGAGGATTTGTTCGGACTTATAAAGGCTGCTGGTTTCTGCCATCGTCCTACGCGACAAAATATCCATCCCCATCACCTGGACGATTGGCACTCCACCACTGTGCGCTTCTCCAGAAGCTTTTTGTCTCGCAGAACCAGCTTATGGAACAAATTGTCGCCTGCCGTATTTCCGAACCGATGCGACCTTCAAACCTTCAAGAAGAGAGCGTACCTCTACCTAAAAGGCCGGCAACGCACTTGTGACTCTTGAGTTGCGGGTGGCCATCGTCGGCGGTAGTCACGTACCATCAGGTGACCCGTCTGCTCGTTTGCCCCTATCGCATAAAAAAAAAACTATCAGTACAAGCAATATCTCCTTCCTGACAATAAACTCCAAAACTCTCCGTCTACTTTCCAAAAGTGCTCGGATGAGGCCGATAGGCTTACCCTATTTTAAGTAAATTGGACTATATTGTAATCAACAGGCGTGTGTATATGTATGTAAAATGAAAGAATATGAACTAATTTTCAAGATCTGTTTAAAAGTTTTTGTTCTTTGATATAAATTAAATATTTATAAAAAATAAACAAAAACAGAAACAAACAAAAACAGACTGTTATAAATGCTTTTTAATTTTGGTATGTTTTAATTTTCAGTCGCAGTGATACAACTGATAACGTTGTTCTTTAATCATCTCTTTACCCACAAAAATATTTTAACTGATCCGCTTAATTAAAGCAATTTGTAATGAGTAGACAAAACAGTCTGAACATTTTCTCTGTCAACATTACATTTTGTCCGTCAAATATTACTTCTGACATCCAGAAAATTGTCCAAGAGCGGCTCTGTAATTATCATGAACGAACGAATAATATCACAAAGTTTTAAGTGAATTTCACCTTTTTTTTATGTAGAAACCCCCACTGATCATTACCTCCCCGGGGCTTATTGGTATGATAGTATTTCGGTCTCGAACCGACTAAAACCACATAGTATTTTATAACCGGGTCTTGTGGCGGGCCTTAGGTGTACCCTAGAGAGGAAGTCCCTGTTTACCCCGGCAGACCTGACCTCCCAGACAACGATGCCTATTTCATCTTCTGCGGGACGGAAGAGTGCCAGCTCTCTGTCACCGCTACTTTGGCAAGCATCACTGCCTTGCAGTATGAGGCGGCAGGATCAACTCTCGCTCTGGACCTTAGGCAAGTGGACCTTAGGTTATAAGGTTAATTTGATAGCACGCTTAATTCCACTCATAACAAGTTTGCGGATAACCCTCCCTTTATATCGAATAATTTTCATTTATATGTTTAATTATACAGATAAATAAAAAAACTTATCTGTCGGGGGAACTGAAAGGGACTTCTTGTACACAAGAAGTCCCTTTCAGTTCCCCCGAGTATCCTACAGGATTATCTCTACTCTATCTATCTGTTTGCTACCATCAACATTCTGCTAGCCAATAACAGAGATTATGAAGTTTCTCAACTAACATAACAAAATTATATAGGGTATTATAAACAAAGACTACGACTATAATAGGTGTTTGAATATTATTCTCTCTATACTGGCTATAAAGTGTTGGACCAATACTTTGTGATTCGTGAAACCTCGTTTCCAAATTCATAAGGCGGAATCTACCTTAATATACTAAAATCGATACAACCAATGAATTTTGTATGTTACGCTAAATGTACAAAAAGTTTTCAAATTGTGCACTACTACAAAGTTGTGTAGCTTCTTGCTTTCTTTAACTTATATCGACATACAAAAGCCTCATGTCTGCTTGCTTTTAGAAACCTATCTGAGAAGGAAAAGTAGACATAGAGAAAATACAAGCGGACATTTGGTGAGATGCTCAGTACAACAGATTAATAATTGCACAAATAGCTTTACATGTTAGGTCATATCTACCACACTTGGCTTTAAGTAACAAATTGGGATACCGAACCCTGCATAGAAGCCACGCAACGAATAAGATAACCGAAAAGCGTAAAGATGTATTTTGCTATAAGTTGTTAATAAAAACAAAGATGGCTACATACACGAGGTGCGCTGTTGTGATCTTTAACCTTAATGCGCAAAACGTGGCGAACGTGGCGCGGCTCTTACTGAACGAATAAAACGTGAGCGATACTCACATCACATCACACGATAACCTATTTTGTAGCAACCTACATTCTATTTCATCGCAGAAAAACTACAGTAATATTTATGCTGTGGAATTAACTATACCTGAAACATGAACAGTATATCCTTCATTATCATCATTATTTCGTCCATACGACGTTTATTTTTTTAAATAGTCATTAACTTCCGAAAAGACCGCTACGAAGTGGGCTGCATCCACTGTTGACCTTACACCTTTACCTTGGTCCTTTGTCCACCTTGTTGAAGGACGTCCTACGCTGCGCTTTCAAAAGTAGTTAGTGTTATTCATTGACATAAATTTAGTAATATCAAAAGCGATGAAGATTTTATCTGACTGCACAAGAAGGTGCACGAGTGTATGTAAGTAGGTCTGTATAATTGTATATACAAATGTATTATGTTTCCTTGTCACGGTATTATCTTAAGTAATAGGGAGTGACAAAAGGTCAAAAATTTTGAAATAATATTTATAAAAACTTTAGAGGAAGTTAATAATCAGTCGGGTTTTATATGGTTACTAGCTGTGACCCGCGGTTTCACCCGCGTAGTTCCTTATTAGATCTTAATTGAAATTAACTGATTTGATGATTTCAAGGACAATTTTGTTCACAATGAAATACTCTTAATCAACAACACATTTATTTCGATAAAGATTCATATTATTATGTTGATAAAACTCTTTGGCAAATAACTCATTATTAGGTACCTAATTTTTATACTTGTGATGATTTCTCAACGAAATTTCCGATTGGAATAAGACAAAAAGTAGTTTACTTCTACATAAATACCCTTGATAACATAATGCTTAATTTCGAAAGGATTAATATTACGATACACATTTAACGTAGTTTCTTTCTTCAGACGATTTCATATTTTATATGAACATAAAAGCGGTTATTGTGACTAAGCTATGATAGATGTACTACAGGTTTGTAGATCTTAATAAGACCTACAAACCTGTAGTACATCATTTTGTTTTTGCAGCGCACCCATAAATAGGTTGTCGATTTTACTCCTTGTGTTACAAAATCGCAATTTTCTTACGGATCCCTAATTTTTTGAAAATAAAATATAGCCTATAACCTTCCTCGATAAATGGACTATCCAATGCTGAAAGATTTTTTGAAATCGGACCAGTAGTTCCTGAGATTAGCGCGTTCAAACAAACAAACAAACTCTGCAGCTTTATAATATTAAGTATAGATATAATTTTATTAGTTCATAACAATATTCCATTTTTTTGCTCTTTTGTTTCACTCCACTGAGCAAGCAGTTACTATTAATTGAAAACATTAACACAGTAGCAGTGACACTGCTCTGCCCGAAGGAGTTTTGTTGAACCTACTTGAAACCAGAAACGCAATACTGTCCACGTGGTGATATATATTTGTATGTATTCTGTTTGCATTTTCACATTCAGGCTATTCAAATATAAACCATAAATTCCATCAAATTTATTCGTTCTGTATCACATTAATATGCCTAAGGCATTAAGTCCGCCTTGTACAATATGTGCATTAAGTTAAATAAATAATATTTATGAGCTTTGCAATTACATATTTTTACAAACTAATATTCAACTCTTTAATCAATTCGAAATAGTTGATCGTGGAGTGTCAGACAGCAAAGTGAAATGATAAATTAATAAAATGAACTAGGATGAATCACACATATGTATATATCGTATTAAAAAGTCTTTAAAGCAACAAATTTGTTTATATTTATCTGTCTGCCGTCTATGGCTTCAGGCAACGGGAAATTAAACCGCAGGATTGCAATGCAATTTACCTACGATACACAGACGATAGTATTTGATATATCCATAAGAACCTACGTTGAATTCTAAACCAGTAGTTGTCACATACACATGTATATAGCAGATGAGGTAAGCGATAATATTTAATTTAATGAAAATATGATTACTTTGAATAATATAGAAATAGTATTTTTTTCTTTAAACACTTTTTCATGCTGGATAAATTTATTAATTTATCATTTTACTTTGCTGTCTTACTATTTGCATGATCAAAAACTTCGAACTGATTACATAGTTGAACATTTGTTTGTAAACATATGTATCTAGTTGCAAAGCACGGCAATGTTAATGTGATGCAGAAGCAAATAAATTTAATGGAATTTACGGTTTGTATTTACAATAGTCTGAATGTGGAAATGTCTTCACCCTGCAAAAAAAAAAAAAACACAATCTAACAACCAGATGGTCATTGTTGCTTTTCTGGTTTTAAGTTTAAAATTCCTTCAGGAAGGGCCGTAATACCTCCAACGATGCAAGTGTTTATAAGTTACAGAAACTGCTTGCTTAGTTGAGTGAAAAGAAAAAGCAAAAAAGGTGGAATGTGGCCATGATCAATTAAAATGATTTAAAAATATAAAACTGCATTATTAACTTCCTCTAAGTTTTTGTCCTGTCACTCCAATTATTAACTTAGAATTGACAATATTCGGTACCAAATATAAAACTAACACCTTACTTGACTTATCCTTAGTTGACACCGCAGCTTCGAAGTCGGTGATAAAAGATGTTAGAATTAATACATCTCGTACGCATAACCATCAAAAGTATTTCTTGGTTAACATTCAATTTACTTTAGGTGGAAAAGTTAATTTAAACATAAATTTTGTGTTCTAAGAAATCTATCTTGTAAACAAGGCATATATCGTTGTATTTTGAATTATGATATTAATAATATAACATTAATTAATTTAGATTCAGTATGTTCAATTACGATGTCTTTGGAGTTAGGAAAATAAGGTAAAAACACATTAATATTTAAAAAAACTGCGTACCGTAGTACGCAGTTTTTTTAAATATTCATATTTGAGACATGATTATTGTGTTGATTGTCATAAAAAGCTGTGTCGTGCGATTGTGTATTTATTGCTGGAAATATCTGTCAAGCCAAACAGGGAAATATTATTTTAGGTAGGAGTACGCTCTTTTCTTGAAGGTTTGAAGGTCGTATCGATCCGAAAATACGGCAGGTGACAATTTGTTCCATAGGCTGGTTGTGCGAGGCAAAAAGCTTCTGGAGAAGCGCACAGTGGTGGAGTGCCAATCATCCAGGTGATGTGGATGTTTATTTTGACGCGTAGGACGATGGCGGAAACCGTCAGCCGGTATAAGTCCGAACAATTCCTGTGAACACTCCCCATGATACAAGCGATAGAGGATGCAGAGTGAAGCTACATCTCTACGCAACGCCAAGGTGTCTAGACCATCAGAAATATCTTGGCAGTCGATGATGCGAGTCGCTCTCCGTTTGATGCGGTCAAGAGGGAGAAGCTGGTACTAGGGTGCACCTGCATAGAGATGAGAACAGTATTCCATGTGCGGATGAACCTGCGCTTTATAAAGTTGTAGGCGGTGGGCCGGAGTAAAATACTGTCTCGATCTGTTTAGCACACCAAGCTTCTTCGAGGCTAATATGGCCTTACTCTCTAAGTGACCGCGAAACTGGACTTCGCTTGATATATGGACGCCAAGGATTCCGACACTGGCTGATGCAAATAGGGAAGTGCTCTCAAATTGAGGTGATACGACCAATGGCATCTTTTTAGCGGTAAACGCTCAAAGTGTCTTCGTGGGGTTAAACTGGGCTAGGTTAAGTCGACCCCAATCTGAAACTTTTGATAAAGAAGTTTCGATTTCAGACACAAGTTTAGATCGGTTTTCGATGATGTTTACCCGAGAAATGTTAGCGCGGCCGGTGTAAAGGGCATCACTCGTGCTGTCGTCCACATAGCAATGGATGCTGCTAAGCTGCAGCATGTCATTGATATGCAGAAGAAACAGCGTGGGTGGTAGCACACAGCCTTGTGGGACACCAGAATTAACAGACTTGGAGTCGGAGCATGCACCGTCAACAACGACCTTGATGCTTCTGTCTGTAAAAAAACTGGTGAGCCAATTGCACAGTTTCTCGGGAAGCCCATAGGAAGGAAGCTTCGCAAGGAGCGCTTTGTGCCAGACCCGATCGAAGGCCTTCGCCACGTCCAAACTAACGGCTAACGCATCCCCCTTGGTCTCGATCACCTGTGCCCACCGGTGAGTCAAGTAAACAAGAAGACCACCAGCTGAACGACACCGACTGAAGCCGTATTGTCGATTATTGAGGAGCTGGTGGTCTTCTAAGTACCGGAGGAGCTGGCGGTTAACAATGGATTCCATTATCTTGGAGAACAAGGAGGTGATGGCTATGGGTCTGTAGTTGGACGGATCCGAGCGATCTCCTTTTTTAGGGATTGGGTGCACTAGAGCTGTCTTCCATGAGTTCGGGACTACGCCAAGAGAGTAGGAAAGCCGATAAAGGCGCGTTAAAACCGGTGCTAACTCTGGAGCACACGTCTTCAGCACGATAGGAGAGATTTTATCGGGCCCACTCAACTTAAGAACGTCGAGGTAAAGGAGCGCTTCACGCACTGCCCTTTGTGTAAACCGGACTTCCGGCATACGGCTCTCGCACTGCGGCATGGTCGGCGGTGCGTTTCCCCCGTCGTCCAGGGTCGAGTTGGACGCAAAGAGTTTGAAACGAAACGAATTATCTCTTATGCGCAGAGGTGGAAGGGATGTCTTACAAAAGTTCCCCTGGACGGCTTTGGCAAGAGACCAGCACGAGTTCCGGAAGGGAGACCCACTAGTCTCTCGCCAATTGTGCCGATGTGAGCCGACTTCGCCCCAGCAATTACTTTTTTGAGGGACGTGGAGGCAAAGTTAAATTGTTTCTTTAATGTGCTGGTCTTTACATCCCGTGCTGTTGTTGCATAAGCCCATGCTTGGTAACATTGCTGCTTTCCTGAACAGATGAGCTGAAACGCTTTGTAGCTTTTATAAATTATTACGAACAGTTTATTATATAAGAATTTAACTTATAATTAGTACACAGAGTGTCAAAAATAATTTAATAAAATATTTTAAAACAATCTGTAGTAAACCCCTCAATTATGCAATATCCTATATTTGATGATGATAATACAATTATTTAGTAACAGACGCGCCGGGATACGCTATAGATTCTGTCTCATGTTAGACCCACATGTAGGTACCAATAGTGATTACCAATAGTGTGGTCTATAAAATACTTTCAACTTTACTATTAAGTCTGATCACAACCATTAGTGTTTTTATATAAATTGTCGCGCATAGAAATTATTTCCATTATATATTTTGTCCGTATAAATACAGTTTCAGTTATAGACAAATGTAAATATTTGGTGTCTTTAAAAAAATAATACATACTAGAGGTGCTAATTCACCAATATATTATATTTCATACTAATTCACAAAAAAAACTGGGTGTTTAATACAGCTCTGCCTATCTCTTAGGGGATGTAGTCTTGAGCGCATCTATGTGTGTATGTTTATTCAATTTCTTGTTAACATTTTTATATTCCTATATTGGTATTTACATTTATTAGCAAAAGTACATTGTTTAAATCTATAAGTACAAAGAAAAAACGCTATTTCTCCATTTTTTCATTTTGTTAAGTACTCAAACGCGTATGTTAGGCATACAAGATGCACGCGTAAAACATCACCCTTAATTGGCAGTCAGGTAAAACGATTCATAACCTACCAGAATTGTATATACACCAGATAGTATGTACACCAGATAGTATGTTATTTTACGTTAAATGTAAGCCAATTTATAATACTAAATCTTAATTTCGACTATACAGTTATACACTGATATGTTGCTAAATTGAATAGATAAATCAAGATTGGGATACACAACAATATTTCAATAATGGGTGTATTATCCCCTCTTGTTTTCCCTAAAGAATACTTTCTCAGAATAAGCCTCGTAAGAGACGTTGAGGTAATGTTAGGATTCTAAATACTTATTTCATCTCACTACCAATTTAAATAAGAAAACATAAAGCAAAGATGTTCTCATTACATTCATTAAGTGAATTATATTACATAGTAATAACTTTCAGCTTATATCTATATAAAAACAACAACAAAAGATTCCTAAAACGAAAATATTTAAGCCAATTTGTCTTTAAACTTTTGCAAAGAAGAATAAGTAAGAGTTTTCTATTATTTATAAAGAATATAAAATATAAAAATCTTATACGATTAACAGATAAGTTCTAACTTTTCGGTGCTTAATTCATTATACAGGCGGCATCTTAAAGACCTTTACGTCGGCATTTAAGTTAAACATAATCAAAAGAAATTCACATACATAGACACATACGAGTACACATCTACATACGACATTACCCCTCAGCAAAAATGGAGCGATACTATCTCGCCCGTGCTTTTGAATTTGGGATATTTATATCGTTTTATTTCTTATTTAATCATATTAAAATAAATGTATGCTTAATAAGAAAACATTAACTATTTTTCAGGCACCAAGCTATTTTTTAAATTTACATATAACAAAATTAAGCCTATCACAACTTTTTTTCTTTGGTGTACAAAAAATAATGCCCCTTAATCCTGGAATAATTGAAAAAAAGTATATTTTGCACAAACACCTCTTACTTGCTGACTGGACTCTGCGTCAGCTCGTCGTACCGACCATGATTAGATCGACGCATATAATCTTACCAAAGCGATAGAACGATTAAATAGATGTGATGTTGATGGATTTTTTTTATGCCATATACCCGTCTGGTTTGGGGACCGTCTGCTAGTTTGTCCCCAAACGAGCAGACGGGTCACCTGATGGTAAGTGACTGCCGCCACCCAGTTATTATCAGGCCAGTTCAAGTTACAGTAAGTAAGGACGAAGGCAATAGGACTAAATTATAATTGGCAAAATTTGAGCGTTAACTATGCTTTTGCCTACTTCTTTGAGGACACAGGCGTGAGTATATATACCTATATATGTATGTATGATATTGATGATTGGCTACCGCTCCTTTCTTATTGGGTATACAAATTAGGTGAGATCAAAGTATGTTTATATTATTGTTATGCAACTGAAAAACCATTAATCAAAAGGTGTGTTGAGTTATAAAACTGTAAGTTTATAGTCTAGTTTATAGTCTAAACATATAACAGTCAATTAAAAAGTAAAAACAAAAGTGTAAACTGAATTGAAACCTTGATAGGTAATGACGTTATATCGGTACATAGTTTATGTAGCCGTTATGTAGTATAGCAATAGATAACAGTAGAGGTTTATTGTTTTACAACAAAAGCGTATTTTAAAAGACAACTCCTGCACTAGGAATTATTTCTGTATTGTTTATCGAGACTTTACAAAGTTACTGGTAACGGACATAAAGAACACCCAGACTGGGCACTGTTTGTTGTAATATTATTAGCTATGTATACTTTTGGTTTATTTGCTTATAATTTTTTGACAATCATAATACAAAATGTATCTTAAATTATGGTGTATCTTTCTAAAGAGTTGTACTACTGATCGTTTACTTAAGATTTTTTTTTACTTCCGAACATTTAAAAGAAACCCAGGTCAAGATGTTCTAAAATAATATTACCAAGTCTTTACAGTTTTCGAATAGAAACGTTAACGAAAAGCAAATAAAGGTCTCGCTAAAAATATTCATAGACTTCATGAATAATGAACTAAACACTACATTTGGCTATGGAAATAGAATATTGTATCTACATCATTCTTGCAACATTACAATGATATCTTTTACAGAATTCATTAATATTAATCTTGGTGATATACATAAAGTATGTTATATACAAAGTATACGGAACGGACGAGTTATGCTGGCGCAATTTCGAAAAAAAAAACGCTTTAATCAATTAAAATGACACTCCGTAGTTCTTGAAATATTGCGGTGCATTCTGGCGATATTCATGCTGCAGCACGGACAGCATAGAGAACGGACCAGGTTTCCTACACACAGATTGTAATATACCTGTTTCAACTCATCCTTCATTTTAAGAAACTGTTATATTTTGTATGTGTAATTTTTAAAATGCCCACAATTTTTACTTTTATTGATGTCATATTGTTTAGTTTGCTTCCACGACAATCATGACATTTTATATCTACTCTAATGATAAACCCATCCAGGACAGGTACGCAAGTAAGGCCTTTCCAAAATACCTGACTAAGAAAACTGTCGTTAGATATAGTGTCATTGCTAAACCTGAAAATTTATGGAAAGTTATTTTGTGTATATCTCGGACTTTTTCTGGATATATCCAACTAAACTCTTGGCAGGTGTATGAAAAAATGTATGGTTATCAGTAATTTTTGTCACCCAAAACTCTCAACATCCACATCTCCACTTGCTTTTCTCACTTTTGTGGCTTTCAAATCTTTACACGTCTTATGGATTTTCTAAAACTTTAAAATTTTCTAAACATACTTAAATAAATGGTAAAAGAATCGGTAAAATAACGATTTATAATGAGGTCTATGCCAACCACTCCTTTTGCTTTAGTTTACATAGAAAGGAACCAAGACTGATGGAACGCAAACTATCGCTAATGGAAAGCGAATTTAACTAATTCATAAGAATTGCAGATTTTCAAATGGGCTTTAATTTTTAAAGCTTCGCTTATTGATAAAACGTGGTTTACACATCAAATTTACTAGTCAATTGTATTATTAAAGCTTTATATTTAACTTACGAATTACAATCTGAAGACTTTAAGATAACGTAAAAAGTTTAATTAAATTAGTTCTTATCAAAAAACATTACTTACCCAAAGTTGTTCTAACATGATTTACTGAACAAATAGATTTTATTAATAAGATTTAAAACTGGTTATTAAACATCCTGTTCTTTTCTTAATAGACAATAATGTATTTGTCCAATTCTACTCTTGCAATGTAGTTACTTCATTCTTAATCGCGATGCTTCCTTGTCGTCAATTTGAAGGTGTTAAACCGAACTGTCTACTGTAAGTAGATTGTTATACCAATAATAGGCTATTCTATCGCTTCCATTAAACAATCAAGTCTATGTCTAAGACAATGTTTATTAAATGAGACAGACTAAGTTGCACTATTATTCAAGATATCAGGCATCCAGATAAAGTTAACAAACAGCAAATATATTAACCAAAATAATCATTTAATTTCAAGTTCATGAACAATTACTATCTACACAACTTCAAATTAAGTTAAGGTAAGCTATAAATGGAAAATAAACTTTTATAGAACAACGACTTGTTCTTGCGCTGCATACGAACTCTTCATGAACTTCGCTCGTGCGGTTTTACATGTAAGAAAACAAGGCACGTTTCCTGGCGTAGTGTCAGTGATATAGATGGGCGATATTAATGATACTTCCCTAAACTCGCGACTAATTACTTGCGCTGGCCCAATATATTCGGCCCCTTTTTTTTTTTTTTCGTGTGGAAACCCCCTCGGGCCGTCATTCCACCGGGGTTTTCGGTAGAACGGTGTGTCGGAATCGAACCGACTAAAACCACACGGTGTGCCATACTGCGCTTAAATTATTAGGAATCCGGGACCAGCTTTATTAAGACATCCGGACCCCTCCTAGCGCCAGCCCGCACTATGCGGGCACCACCTGCGGGTAATCTACCAATAAGGTGGCGTCCAGACACACGCGACGTCACCCCCTCGCGCGGTTAAAAAACCCATCCCGACCACCCGCGGCCCCACTCAGGGCGGCATGGGGAGCTCGTAAGCGCGCCTACGCCGTCCGGTTCGCCGGCGGCGAATTGGATCCGAGTGGAGATCGTCCTCCCGGGCCCGCTCCACTGCCTCCTTCTGCGAGATGACCTCTCTCTCTATCTGATGAGGTTGTGACCACGGTGAAATTCCTGTCGCTACCGGCCATGGAACGTATGACCGCCCGTTGCGAGATCCTCTCCGATGACTGCAGTGAGGACCCGACGCTGCGCTGCCCAAGCGAGGCAATCCACGAGCGTATGTTGAGCCGAGTCTTTACTGCAGTCGCAGTGGTGGCAGCGGGACTCAATTCCCTCCTGGCGACCGAGTGCAGGTACTTTCCGAAGCAGCCGTTCCCGGAAAGAACCTGCGTCAGTCGGAAAGAAAGAGTCCCGTGCTGACGCTCTGCCCATTCGACGATGACCGGCTGGAGCGCCTCTACGGTGGCAAAGCCAGCACGTGGAGTCTCCAGCTGGGACGACCAACGAACCATTGTGGCTCGACGGCCTCACGCCACTCGCGTACCTGTTCGGGAGGGGCCGACTGCCGCCAACCGCCCGGAAATCAGCTGTTCGCCGATAGACTTCGGCGAGCACTTCCGCCTCCAAATCCCACATTGGTATTCCGGCCAACGCGCATGCCGCCTCCGTGGATACGGTGTGGTAACCACGTATGGCTGTAACCGCCATAACTCTCTGAGGACGCCAGAGGCGTGCCTTATTCTGGGCGGTCAGAGCCTCCGCCCACACCGGTGCACCGTATAGTGCCATTGACCGGACAACCCCCGTGTACAGCCGTCTTGATGCGACGCTGGGTCCTCCCAGGTTGGGCAAAAGCCAACCAGCTTTGGAGCAAGCTGCCGAAAGTGCTCGTCGAAGAGCCACCTCCCGTCAGGGATCAGGCCCAGATGACGCAACACAGCACCGATCCTCGAACGACCCGCTCGGAAACCGAATTGGGCGTCCGACAAATCGGCGCCGACCTCGTCCATGTGCCGGACGATGCGAGCAGAGAGTACCCTCTCAAACAGATTACCCGCCTCGTCCAGAAGCACGATGGGTCTGTAGGCTGCAACCGAGTCGGCAGGCCGTCCCGGCTTCCTTAAAAGCGTTCGACTTTTCCAGCAATCAGGAAAGCATCCTGACGCCAGGCTAGCGTCGAACACCTCCCTGAGGCGGTCCACCATGTGGTCAAGAGCCAGGGCCAGGACTCGGGCAGGGATCCCGTCTCGCCCGGGGGCGGTGTTTATGGAGCGGATCCGTAGAACAGCCACCCCTATCTCCGCCTCCTTTGTTGTGCCGCACGAAAAGGGCGACCCCAGGGGTCACGATCGAGACCCTCGAACATCTCCTTACTCTTCAGCTCTTTGGCGCTACTAATGGCCAGCTTCAGAGCTTTCCATGCCTCTCGGTACTCTTCATGAAGCTGATCCTCTTCCCCCCCTCCGGGCACGAATGCAGGCCGTGCGGAGGTCTGCTAACTCCTGGGACCACCCACCAATAGACCTCCTTCCTCGGAGGCCGACAACCTTTAACGCGGGGCATGGCCGCATCGCATATCTGCGTAATCGCATCTCCTCCAGTAGATTCCTTAACTAGCTTAGATACAGCCCACCGCGGAAAGCGGGATAAAAGCCGCGCTGTGTGACCCCTTCTGGGGTCCTGGGTCCGGGAGAGCTCAAATCGGATATAGAGATGATCCGAGAGCGTCTCAACCTCTTCCAAGACACGCCAGTTCCTTACTCGTGCCGCGAGAGCAGGGGTAGCAAACGAATGGTCCACTATAGACCCCCCCTGCTATGGCACACACGTGTTGGTGGAGCCTCTGTTTAGGAGACAGAGGCCCACCGATGTAGCCCAACCTTCTACAGCGTCGCCCCGTGCGTCCGTTCTTGGGGATCCCCACGCGACGGACTTAGCGTTAAAATCCCAGAGCACTAGGACGTGCCCAGACGCTAGTCCGTTAAAATCCCAGCGCACTAGGACGTGCCCAGACGCTAGTCGCCGTATCGAGGTCTCCGAGGTTATTAAGAAAGACCTCAAAGTCGCTCAATCTCCGGTTGGGGGAGAAATAAACACCATATATGGTAATTCCCTCCCATGCGGCAGCCACGTATCCAGTACCCTTGCCTTTTAGCGACAAGGGCGGGGAATGAGGAGCCGTGGAGCCAACCAGTGCCACGGAGCCGTCCCGGTCACCCAGCCAGTTTGGAGTTAGTAGTCACGTCAAGTCCAAGAATCTTAAGGGCTCCTTTGTGAAGGCCCTCTTCTCTGTTGTCTTTGAGGTGGTTGGATCCCTTATTGGGGACGTGGCGCGTCTGCAGTGGCGTGGCGTGGCGCAATTTCGGGCGCAGGCAGTTCCTCCCCAGCAACAGAGCCTGGATGCGCGGCAGCCTGTTCCCTCTACATCTCCTCCCTAGCTGCCGGAAGTGCCGGATTCCCACCTGCGTTATGTCATTGAAGCAGTGTGGAGAATGATGGACGGGCGCCTCGCAGTCCTGGAAGCTAGGCTGCCTCCTGCACCCATAGTTCGGCCACCGCTTGCCGCAGATAAGTTGAAGGCATCCTTGGCTCCAACGCCGCTCCCCGTGTTGGGACGCCGCGTCACTGCTTCCTACGCGGTGGCGGCATCGATGAAAGCTCCTACGGCCGCGTCGAAGTCTGGGCGACCGGTTAAGAGTGCGACTGGTTTAGCCAAGAAGTTCCCTCCTCTCTCCTCCCCGGCTCTTACAGGAGCTCCTACTAGTGCCATAGAGGTATCTGGCCCATCCAATCCTGCCCTCTGTACATCTGCGCCCACTTCTGTCGCCTCCAAAGATTGGTGGCAGAGAGTGGAACAAAAAAGTCTCCTAAATCGTAGCCTCACAGCCCCAAAAATTGCCATAGGCAGTAACCAAGAAGCAGGAAAGGAAACTGCAGGCGCCTAAAACGGCGGCTGTGGTGTTCACTTTGTTACCTGAGGCGAATCCTCGAATACCCCGGTGCTGATGGTTCACAGATGGCAGACACCGTTGCGTGCACAGGACCTTTTCCTGCAAACCATGGTACAGTGGTAGATCGGTGTGGCCGTAGCCGGGGAGCCCTATAACTGGGCCTTACTACTCCAAGTAGTAAGTAAGTTTAAGGGAGTAACGCACCAGAACACGAGATTCGGGGTAATTTTTTATAGAGGATTTCTTCCTCGCAGTCCGGGCAGCTAAGCCAAGACCCTCGCCCCCGATCGGAGTCCCGAGACATAACCACGACACTACTTACGGGATTACGATATGCCGACGTTGGCATCGAGACAAATCTCTTAATGCCTGCTCGGTGGCAGTGCAAGTACACGCCGAGCCCGTCCTTGTTCCTCGTGTGGACAGCGGAGCAATTCTGAGTGATCCTTGGAAGGGTCCCACAGAGTATCCTGCTTTGTCTGGAGTCTCCCTCTGGGCCAATCCGGCATGAGTGGCTCTACCGGCACAGCCCCAGGGTTCATTGACCCACGCAAGCCCCTCCATGACGATACAATAAGGAGAACAGTTGGGGGAGCAATATATTCGGCCCCGATTTAACCGTCGATCAATATTTTAAAAGAACTGTGATCTTTATTCAAATTGTTCTTCGGGCTTAAGAATATTAATGTCATGTACCTAAGACAGTAAAGGATAATTTGCAATATTAAATATATACATATATTTATATATACATATTTTTCAATGCGATGGGGGATGCGATAAACGAGGGTTACATGATGGTAAGTGCACACCTGCAACTCAAGAGTCTCAAGTACGTTGTCGGCCATTACTAGTAATTTACGTACATTTCTATAAATACACACATAAATACATATAAATACGTTTTTTAGAGCACTGCAAAACAATTAAAATACAATATTATAGAAGACACTCCAAACTTATTAATGTAAGCAGTAACTCTGCGCACCATGTCACTCACACACTCCCCATGATACAAGCGATAGAGAATTCAAGGTGAAAGAGGTCAAGGTGTCAAGCCGATCAGAAATATCTTGGCAATCGATGATGCGAGTCGCTCTCCGTTGAATGCGGTTAAGAGGGAGAAGCTTGGATATATAAAATATAGAACACTTACAGCATGAAACGTTTCCTCCTAAGAAATTTTAATTTGGTTCTTAGCTAAACTTGTAGGCTAATCCTGTCCATCTAAAGGTTGTCTTTAATGTTTGTCTTTAATGGTGTGCTGTCAACTGTCTTTAATGGTGTACAATATAGAACGATTTTTAGTATTGGATTGCATTCATCATAGTGTCATCATATCAAAGTAAAAGTAGTAGTAATCAGAGTATGAGAAATAATAAACTACTGCCACTTACTTCCCTTAATGTGTGGAAATATTTTCCTATTGTGTGATGATCAAGGAAACGGCATAGTTCAGAACCTGATTAGATACAAAAACAAACTAATACTACATGACTACCACATATTTCGTGGATAAATAAACCCTTTGCCACGACGGATGATGTATTGACTAGTGTTTAAACATTATGTAAAGAATTAACAACTCGAGACAGCGTTATAATTATGAGTGGCCGAAATGTCTCTAATCCTATTAAACTTTTGTCAGAAATATCTGTTGCACTTAAGTTACTAGAAAATTGTTATGTTACATAATGTTTATGTAGTCACTATACTGGACAATGCATTTTTGAATGAAAGGAAATTAAATTACAATCTTAGATTACTGACGCCAAACTTTAAAAATTGTTCATTCATTGAAGGTTATAGAGGCGATGATATTGTGAAAGATGTTATTCATAAAACTAATACGGATCAATATAATATAAAATTCATTTGTAATAAGTACACACTTTTTTAAATAAAAAAAAATAGTTATGGAAAGAGGCAAAATTAAAGAAAATTATAAAAATCTTTCTTAATACCAGAGTAAACGTAATAAAAGCAAACGGTCTGATAGGAGGAGGAGAGGGATAAACTTGTGAACTTACAGCTTCGCAAGGGCAAAATTCCTTATTACTTTAAATTGTTAGAAAAAACAAAAATTTGTCCCCCATTAATGGTAAACAAAAAACAATTTTTTAATACTTTTAACATTTTTCATCAAAATATTGCGAGCGCCTTGAATAAGATATCTGATTTAAATTTGGCTTTACGGGACATGCAGGAATCGGGTATGAGTATAGATGTCGTGTGTCTAAGTAAACATTTTATACGTAGTGGTGAAGAACATTATATGGCACTGAACGGTTTCCAACTCGTTACTTTTCATTCAAGGGAAAAAAGAAGACATGTATTTTGTGTAAAACTATGTAACAATGCATCGAGCTGTCAAACATTAGAGAGTTGAGTATTGATAAGCATTTTGAAGTGTGGTATGAAAATAGAAAAAACTTGTTATAATATTTCTGTATAGGACACTAAATTCAGACATAAGTATTTTTTTTGATAATTTTAATAAGTTGTTAACAAAAATACAAAAGAAAAATTGTAAAATTGTAATCACTGGCGATTTCAATATAAATTTTCTAGATCATGATTAGAATATTGTAAAACTTAATAAACTTATTTTCAACTACGGTATGAAATGTCATATACAAGTTCCTACGAGGCTAAATAAATGCATTGATAACATTATTAGTAATGTTGGTTGTTGGCAGTTGGAATAACGCATAATCTATGCTTATCAGAGTCATATAATATGCTGTATATATACAGCACAAGTTTTAGAATTTAAATACAAAACATCGTTGGATACTATTTTGTAAAGAAAAATGATATCAACAAGGAAAACACCGAGAAATTTGTTGAATGCATAGGTAGTTTGTCCTTTCCGAAGTAGATGATAAAACTCAGGGGAATAGTGCCTTTAAAATTTTCAGTAACTTATTACAAACTTTGTTTTCCTGCCATTAAAGTAAAAATAAATTATACTTCGAAATTAAAACGGATAACCAAGGGCCTTAAAGTAAGTTTTAAAACAAAAAGAAAATTGAGATATATGCATAATAAAAATAAATCTGTTTTGAACATAAGAAACTATTCAAAAACTACTCTTACATACCTAAAAACTGTAATAATAACTTACAAGCTTTTAATAATCAAAAGCATATCGCCAAATCAAATAATAAATGTAAAGCCACGTGGGATGTAGTCAAAACGTAGTATGGTTAATAAATTCATGAATCTATATATTTAACAGTTACATCTGGTGAGGCCATTGCTAATATCTTCAACAACCTTTTACTCATAGTGTCCCAAATAAAAAAAAAAATCTAAGGAAAGTAATATAATAATCAGTAATCACTATAATTTAAAAGTAAATAATCACAGTATATTTGTCAAACCCACGAAACCAATAGAATAATTTAATAACTAAATCTTAAAGGTTCAGTAAATCTGCCGGATAAGATAATCTTAATACGCAACTTCTAAAACAAATATCTCAATACAGTACAACCGTTAGCTTATATAATCAACTTGAAAACGCTTGAGCAAAGCTCCTTCCCAGAAGGTTTAAAACTTTCTGTAATAAAACCACTGCATAAAAAAGCCCTAAAACTGACAAAAAAAATTACCAGCCCATTGCGTTACCACCTGTACTATCAAATGTTTTCGAAAATGTGGTTCATAATAGGGTTATTGACTTTCTACGTAAACGTGACGTATTTACGGGGCAACAATTTTGGTTTAGGAGATGTAGTTCAACTCAACATGCTACTTTTAATCTAGTTAAATCAATCATAAACAAATTTAAAAATAAAAGTCAATATAGTGCTCTCTTTTTAGTTAGTTAAGTAAAGCATTTGACTTTGTAAACCATAATATACTTATTTACAAGTTAGAGAAAGATGGCATACGAGGTGTCGCCCTAAATTGGTTCAATCGTACTTAAAAAACCAAGTAACTAGAATAATGAAATTCAATTATAATAAAACAAAACTTTGTTGTTAAATGTAACAACCAAGCTATAGAGCAAACCCATAGCACAAAATTCTTAGGTGTAATAATTGACGAACATCTAAAATGGAAGGAACACGTGGATAGCGTCACCAAAAAAAAATAATAAATTTATGTGTGCTTTGAAGAAACTGAAAGATGTGGCTTGTCTTGAATCATCAGTAATAGTATACCGTGAATATGTATGCTCCATAATTAGGTATGGTATACTATTTTAGGTTTACTCATTGGAAATAAGCCGTGTCTTTATGGCCCACTGTTAACTGTCCTTAGCATCTATATTTTTGAAGTGGCCAAATTCGTTAAGAGTAACCTTAGATTCTTTGAGATAAAAGATAACAAAAATAGTCGTAAAATAAATCAAACCTATTTAAAAATGCCTGTACCATATTTGGAGATGTTTAGAGCAAACAGTGTGTACATCGCACCACTTGTTTACAACGCATTACCAGAAAAAATTGTTAACTTAAAATACCATAAACTTTGTCGTGAACTAAATAACTGGTTAATAGAACAGAGCTTTTCTCTCCTAACGAGTTCCTAAGAAAATTCGCTTCTCATTCCTTTCATGTTAGAAATGCATTGTTTTAGCTGTATACTTTAACTATCTCACTTTACTTATGTTTTTCATGTAGTTCGAACAGCTTATTATTTGCATGCCTTTTAATAGCAAAATGTGTCATGCACGTATATACTTACGTGTTTAATCTAAAGCCCTTTATACCACAGTTTATGCAAATAAATATATTATTAAATAAATATATTATTATTACGTTGTATTGTGCAGTATGAAGCTACCAACTGCAGATGATAGGATTACATCTTGGTACAACAGTCTTGCTGTAAGTTTATAATTGCCTCTTTTCTCTTGCTTGTTTTTTTTTAAATTTTAATTAGATTTTTCTGATTTATAGATATTTATTGAGGTTGTTATTTACACCATATGAAAGTGTTTTAAATGCCTTATTTTACCTACTCATTTTATTAGATTTACATGATGTAACACCATAGCCGTGTTTAAAATTGTATAACTTAGTTATAATAATTCCAGTTTTAAACAGTCTTAAGTGTTAGTCTTAACTTGCGCTCACGGTTTTACTCTCGTTAGAGTTTTGCTGTGTATTGTAGGTCTATATATCTATATGTTCTCCTCGAAAACCTTTTATTTTCCTGGATTCATTATACTACATCCATTTCTGACTCTGATAACGACGTGCGAGTAATAAACAGACAAATTAAGAAAAGTCAGTAGCCACATGTTTGCTATTACTGTTTCATTTATTAACAATATAAAATAAAGTAAACAAACATATTGAAAAATGATCCGATGTTAAAAGTAAGTTAATGAGACTGTTGACACACCTCTTGCGAGTCTTACAAAATGTGTAGTGCATTAATCTTCTCTTGCTCTTTAATAGTTCCCAAACCCGATATAGGATTGTAAGGAGTTACCGAAAAGATACATATGTGACTAACAGGTATAAAACTTAAAATATGTTCTTGCGAGATCTTCTTTAAATAGGATACAATACAAATAGGCCCAAACAGTTTTTTAGATGTCAGATATACTATATGTATATATGTATATAAACAATATTTCTTACATTGAAGAGTAGAGTAAAATCTTTGTTAATGTACTAACAGTACTAATTTTCAGACTTTTCAAAAACATTTTTGGTAATATTCGTGATAAAAATAATTTGGTAATAAACCAACTCAAAACTGTATTTTTTTTTAATTGATGTTCACGCATTATTACTAATTATTTATAATTATGACACCTTCGTGTTACGTTCTTGTTCGATCCCCAAATACTTGTAAAACTAGACCTTTTTTTGTGTAATATAAGGAGGCAGACGAAAAGACGGGTCACCTGTGGTAAGTGGAAATGGGGTTAAGGGGAGGGAAAACAGGAGAACTTAGAACCTCCCTTAGGGCCTACGGAAACCTCACAAATTTTGGTGAAATGCAATAATAGCGTTGCTTCATATAAAATTAGGATATGGGCATCTCTTCGATCGATTTCGGCCACGCCGATCTCTTTAACTTCTTTCTAATTGTCGTTGGTATGTTGTATGGTTGACGTAGTCGATCTTATTTAATAACGTTCTTACACAGTGCGGACGGGTGAGTACACTATTAACATATTTGTAGCTGATAGTACAATATGGGTGTGCTTTCAGTTCATCGCGTCGAGCATCTAGTTAAGATTCTAGATTCTCCTCAAAATCCTTCACTCTGGTTTCCACCAAAGACCTTCACTCCGGTCGTCGCGTCGTTGCTTGCTCCCACTCTGAAGGCTCTATATCGCACTTCTTCTATCTACACCAAATCCACATATAAAACAAAACTTGCGTTTAACACATAAAACGTACAATGGGCAGCCTTATCAACAATATCTTACAGGCAACTTTTTGTATGGACAGGACTAATAAATTAGTATGGGTGGCTGTGGTGTACAATTATGAAATATGCTAGTTCAATCGCAAAATTAATTAATTAGTCAGTCAGTCAGATGGTGATGTTTTGTTGTTGTTCTTGTTCCTTATAGGTCGCAGTGCGCATTTGTTTAGAGCACGTTTTCTAGCCAAGTTTACACCCGAGAAATGCAGTGCCTCCCAGAATAGGGCCGCTTTGTCACCCCAGTTGCTGCCGAATCAATTAAGTCACCTCGATACAGAGAAGCGATCACGATGTATACATGTATACTACACACACAAAAATGATTAACTCGTACTTTCAATATACCACCAATATTAATAACAAATAGGAGTGAATCCAGGCTGGCGTTACTAACATTACAATTACCATATTAATCTTACAACTTTTCGAGCAACGTTTGCCTCTCAATACTCTACTGCTATACAGCTAAATGATTTAAATTTTTTTTTTATACGCTATTTTAACTTATATCCAACTGAATCTGCTTATCTCAATGGTTACTTGATTGACTTTATATGTAACTGCACAAAAACATCGAATATAAATAAAACAATAATGAAATGCAGACATTTTAGATTTCGGTATCGCCTGTAAATCCTGTCATAAATTTCCGAAGTGACCCTACGTCAGGAATTACTAATTTATGTCCGCCTTTAGTAGGACTAAGGCCTTATCTTTATTCTGATATACTTTGAATCGGAATGTGACTTTTCTTTTGTCGAAGAGTATTCGTATGGCTTGAAGACTATAATCCAGTCATCATGATTCTAATTTAGTCACTCCTTATTTATAGGTTGTTTTTTAGTATGAACGATAGGCATCTGCTTCATTCATTTTTGCAAGATGAATTTGAGTCACTTTTTGAATATTTCGAATTGAAGTTCAACGTAAATTGGTAATATTAGATAAATTACATTTTCAACACAATCGCTCATAAAGCGGCTCTAATTTCACCGCAATTAGGCACATAATTACACTATAGAGTTTTTTATTTTATTGGTTGAGTTGCGTTGTTCTTAAAAAAGTTTCGATACAAAAAAGATAGTGCTTGCTCATTTCATGCAACTTCGTGTTTAAATAGATCTTTTACGTGTTTAATAAATAAAACTTTTCCTCAATTATAGCTTTTGTTTTTTCTGCAATAAAGATAACTTGAAATTCCCCATTTTATATGTGGCTAAAATGCTATCCGCAAAAGGCCAAAAAAAGAAACCTCATTCTTTTAGTCTATGGCCGATCACTAATGTAAGATGCACGCGTAATAGATTATTAAATAAACATAGGTTTATTTAAAAAAATAAATTTATTACTGTCACTCAAATTATAATACTTATAATGAAAACAAGAATTATATGAAAGGTAAATATTTCTTCTAGTAAAAACTAAACATTGTATAACAAATATTTATTGTAATATATCTGTGTTAACACGTAACAAACAATATATTTATATAATAATTTAAATCATTTACATTATTATCTTAATAACTACATTGAAACTACATACTACTACTACTGGTCGCCACCGATTAAACATTAGAGAGCTCTGCACCAGTCCACGTCTCGACAAGAAGTGTCTCAATCCAGGCAGAGCACTCATTTTTATGGGCGACGACAAACATGTATTTTAATCAACTACGGTCATTACAATATAATTTTGTGAATGTATTTAACTTTAAAATAAACTGTTATTATGTATTTTGCATATCAATATTTATATGAAGTATTTAGTTATGACAATAATAATTATATTAATATGAAACTAACACGCGCATAGGAAAACTGATTAATTTTTCCCGCCATTGCGAAAAATTTTTCACAATTCGTTTTCACTGTTGAAATTACAGTTATTTATTAATTAAAATGTCTGCAAGTACTAATTATGAAGAAAATGATTTATGTTTTACACCGCCCGATATAAGATGTGAAGCCCTTAACGTTATGGAAAGTTTACTACCTGAAAACTCTAAGGAAAAATATCTATTAGCATATAAAAATTTCATACAATGGCAAAACAACAAGAACACGTCTTTTTCAGAAAATGTGTTCAAGGCGTATTTTAAAGAATTATCTTCTAAGTACAAATCTAGTTCTTTGTGGTGTATATACTCAATGTTAAAAAGTACAGTCCGAACAAAGAATGGAGTTGATTTAAAACATATTCTAATTTGTCAGCTTATCTAAAGAGACTATCCGATGGATTTAGAAGCAAGAAATCAAAGGTTTTATCGTCTTCGATATTCAAAAATTTATAAAAGAGGCTCCAGATAACCAATATCTGGCTACTAAGGTTAGTTATAATAATTTTATATATCTACGCGACTTCAGCCTGTGTTATGTGTTGAACTAATTATTGTTTCTTTTTTCCAGGTTGTTTTAATATTTGGTGTAACTGGTGCTTGTAGGATATAAGAATTAACAAATATATCTGTAAAAAACGTGGAGAACTATGGCCAGATGCTTTTAAAGACTTTGAAGCGTCATGGTGGGTGACGATCTAGCAATGTAGCAGAATCATACGTAGAAGATTCCATACTAAACAAGAAAATCTCAAAAACTGTGCAAAAATCTTAAAAAGAATTAGACTTGATTCTGAGGCGCGTACTACTGGTGAAACACCAAGTACATCCAATGAATGGATTTCACCTACCTACACGAATAATGAACCATCTCAAATAACAGTAGAACATGAAAATATTTCAGTAAAAAATCTATCTGATGAGATCGCTGCCATCAAAAACAGTTAATTATAATTTTACTAACTGCACATTTACTAATTGTTTCTCTAAATAAACTTTTTATCTGCTAAATAAAATATTTTTAAGTATTATTTTCTTCACAAGTGTGTTGAATAACGTCGTATGATACACGTGTTTTGATGATTACCGTCCTCGGCTATCTTAAGACCCTCACCTAACGGCTCGGGTCTCAATAGCGTCTCAGCGGTAACCCCCAACATTACACACTTGTACCATAATGCACAATTATTTTCAAACACTTCTTACAACAAAATGAAAATAAATACATATATGTATATGAAACTGTTTTTTTTTGTATATTCATATTTAACCAATTCTATAAGAGGTATATTCTGATGAATTAAAAAAACGAAAATCCTTACTCTACAGAATACCGCAAGACCAAAAGGTCATTGGAACGTCCTAACTCACCACATATTTCTTATCTATTATAAAAAGCCAAAGCCTCTACGCTTTTGTGAGGATGAATGTCAAGACTATTATAATGTCACTGTCACTTCTAGTTCACGTCAGTTTGTCAAGCGAGGGATGAACGGTATTTCACCAAAATTTGACCCGGTAACTTTTTTGATTTCACTTAATAACAAGCCCGTTAGCCATTTGCGGGTTAATATATTTCGAATCCATGCTTCTGCTAGAAATATAATAGTCACACAAATTAGCCGGTCCGATATTCGAGCCCGTCCTGGGCTAATCTAAGTACATCTAAGATATATAGAGTAAGTACATACCTACTCATGTACCTACATGTGTACCTACTCCAAATTAACTAATATTTAACCACTATGCCAACTGCCCGTAACGTCAAATTTGTGTTGATATATTATGTCAGTCCTAGACAACCTAATCCAGTCTCATGTGTTTAACACAATGCGTATTTACATAATATCATAAATCATTGTCGGACATGCTGATTCAGGTCCTTTACAAAGAAACAAGTTATCTAGGTACACAACGGTATAATGTAAAAGGGTAAATGTTCATTTATCATACACACTTGCACACAGCATGATATATTACTCGTATTATATAATTTCATTAGACTACCCGCATCGCCGACTAACAATTTCGTAGAAAGTAATATAGAGGACGTCTAGTATATGAGAAATAAAAAGAAGTGATAAAAAGTAGAATCATAAACTTTAATAATAAAATAACATCGCAATCGTTTCAGTCATCTTAACGATACAGAGCCCCATTCATAGTCCCGACCATGTCCTAACCGAGGAATAAATTAAATCATAAAACTATTATTATTATGCTCTTGAGGAACACACACTATTGACAAAGTAGTATCATACCTTTTTGTGTAATATATTAGTCTATACTTATAACTCCATGTCTAAGTAGCACCAGAATCTTGGACGTCCTCTTTCGGTCGCTTATCGTTATATTTCGTTAAAATTATAAGCTCCAATCAATCATGATTAAATAGCAGAACAATAAACTAGAACACAAGTTCATAACCAAAAGACTTATTTGATTGATGTATTCTGATTAATGGACTTCTTGACTTTTGTCGAAATAACTATCTCTGATCTACATAGCGTCTCCATTTGTTTTTTAAATACATTTTACAAGGTTAATGTAATTATGTTTTATGTTTCTGACAATTTTCACTTCTTTGGCTATCCTTGCCACTTGAATACTAAATGTCGTGTTCTAAAAGAAAAATACAGAAAAAAAATGTTTTTTTTTTATAAATTGCACATAATGGTAATGATTATATCATAAGTGACATTTTAAGCTGTTTTACAAGTCATTGAACTGCCCAAAATTTTTAACATATTCTTAGATTTTAAATACAGTTATCTACTAACAGAACAGGTTAAAAATTATGTCCATAGCATAATGCAGTAATATTTTTATTCCATATAAATAAATAAAACACGTTTTTTTTAATCATATCAATTTATTGCACTCCATATGTTATAAAGGTGTTATCAGTAATTCGAGTAGATTATGGACCTTGTAAGGCACGACAACTTAGAAGAGAGGAAGAAGCCATAAATCATGATTGTTATTATTATTATTATAACATTCCATTAAAATTACTATGATAGTGAGCTTGTTTTTACATATGTTATCTTAATTTATGATTATGTTCATGTAATTATAATTATTAATTTATCACACTGTTGTTGCTTAAGGATTAATAAATACATATTTCAAATTACATATTTAGTTATAACATTCTGCCGTATCATATTATTACGTATCAATGAACTTTTTATTGTTTAATCCAATTTTCGTATAAATATACTGAAATATGTTTTTTAACTATGTTAGTAATATGCTAATATTTTGAATATTTTTTTGGTTTAACGAGTGAATTACCGGTGTTAATATAGTGAATTTTTCATCATTTAATTAAACCACAGATGCGTGTTAATTTTAATTATTGTATATATATGTATATTTATTTTCACGATCAATTTTATGGCATAGTATCTATTATTTAGTTCTATTTATTTTATTAAAGATTTAAATTATTGTTTAATGATTAGTTTACTTCTTTTTCACCTGTTTATTATTTGATATTGTAATAGGCTTAATTAATAACTATTTATTGTATTTTGTATACAATTGTTTCTTCACTATTTTCTGATCCAGGAATCCTATTTTAAATTTTTATACACATTACATGTTTACTATTTGAATTTAGGGTCATATTGGAAGTAGGCAATAATAATCTATTTTTATGTGTAAGCAATATGATATGCCATTTGTGTTTTGTCTCCGTGTTTTGTACAGAAGGTAATGCTGTTTCTTACAAATTTACAAATTTACATATTTCCAGAATATAGATACATGGCAAGGTAAGTATTTTGTTTTATGTTTGACCATTTGGAAACGGTCGGTTATAGATTAACACAGGCAGGTATTTAATAATAATAATACTCCTTATTGTAAACCACTTATTAAATACAACAAAAACTTAAAACTACAGACGAATTGTACAATTGGCGGCCTTATCGCACCAGGCGATCTCTTACAGGCAACCATAGGATGTATTTAATTATTTTATCGTTTTAATATTAATTTCACATTTGACATGGCATGGCAACTCTGTGTAATGATCTACAATTTAAAATATTTTTAGAATAAGACGACGACACACGAACAGACGGGTCACGTGATGGTAAGTGACAACCGCCGTGCACAACTCGAGAGTCGTAAGTGCGCCGCCCGCCTTTGAGAGTGATGAGGGATAAGGGGAAGGGGAAAGAGAGGGGGATGAGGAGATGGGGAAAGGCGTTGGGGGTCAGGGGAGAGGAAACAGGAGAGGGGAGTTAAGCATTTACCTCACAAATTTCGGGGAAATGCAATGCAAGTTTTCACAACCGGTTTTCTGTGAGCCCGTTGTATCGCACCGGTCGAGCCGGCCCATTCGCGCCTAAGCATCTAGGCTCTACTACGCTTTAAAAAAAACACTAATTGACAAATTTTATTAAATAAAGAAATTTAATTAAAATTATTTTTGAAATAAGGTTGGCAACTGTCGGCTTGTGTTTTTATTTTTTTAGGATGCGAAGAAGAGAAGAAAAACACAAGAGTAGGCTTTACTTAAAATCTTATAGAGATCGATTTCATTTTAATTCCAGGCATTTGAGCATTTTATTTTGGATCTTAGAATCTTTTAGGGAGTCAAAAAGGAATCACAAATATCTATCTATCTTTTATTTAGGATTGGTTCCCAAAGGACCTGGATGACCGATCTATTCTTGGGGTAAGAGAAATGAATGAGATGGGGAATTAAACTCATACTTATCATATGTATTTTCTTTTCTTTTAAAGTAGGAGAGGCAACATGTTATTTTCAGTAATACAATAACTTTTTCAAAGTTTAAATCTTAGGATATGCCTTATTATGTCAGTTCGTATGAAGAAGAGGTCATTTTTTTTTTTTTTTTTTTTTTTATTCGTAAGCCTACCATAATGACTCCACTTTGCCTGATGGTAAGCAATAAATGGAGTCCAAGAGTGGTGGTCACCATCCTCATTGCATGTCTAGTCAATGCAGCATGGTGACCCACACTATGGCGGCCTGGTGAGATGCTTTTTCACGCCCCGCTAAAAAGACCCGGGATCAAATTGGGAAGGAAACACGTGCGCTGGTAGGGAATTCCAGGCTTTCACTGATCGGCACAGGAAAGAAGAGCCAAACCGTTTCGTTCGGGATCGCATATCTTCGACTCGCAAACGGTGACTCCTCAGGCCAGCACGTGTAGTCCTGTAGAGGAAGGGATAAGGTGGGACCAATTGGAAGAGCTCGTCAGAACACTCCCCGTGATGTAGGCGATAGAGAACTGCCATAGAGGCGACATCTCTTCGCAACTGCAGGGGCTCAAGAGACTGGGTGACCTCAGGACAGTCTATAATACGGACTGCGCGTCGCTGCAACCGATCGAGAGCGTCAAGCAGATACTGCGCATAGCTATCCCAAAGATGAGAGCAGTACTCCACGCAGGAGCGAACCTGGGTCTTATATAAAAGACACAGATGCTCGGGCGAGAAGAACCGTCTCACCTTGTTCAATACACCGAGCTTCCGCGAGGCCGCCTTAGTGACGCTCTCGATGTAATCACGCGGATTCAGATCCCGACAGATGTCCATACCCAGTATACTAAGCCTATCCTGTAGTGGCAGTTAAGTGTTCTGAAGAGTAGGAAGGGGAAGGAATGGAGACTTTTTGTTTGAAAACGCGCACGCCTGTGTTTTCTTGGCGCTGAACTCGACCAGATTCTCACAACCCCATTGAGAGATGCGGCTCAGGACCCGGTCGAGCTCAGCAACAAGCTCCTGTCGTTTTCCCTCAACGTCTGCTAGCTTGGCAGCAGGATGTCCAAAGTATCGCCCGTGTACTGTGCTGTCATCTGCATAACAATGTATGTTGCCAAGAGCCAACATATCATTGATATGCAGAAGGAACAGCGTGGGCGATAGGACGGAGCCCTGAGGTACACCAGCGCTAACCTCCTGGAAGTCAGAGGCCGCGCCGTCACAGAGAACCCTAATGCGGCGCTTGTGGAGGAAGGCAGCAACCCAGTTGCATAGCTGAGATGGCAGACCAAATGCAGGAAGTTTGGAGAGAAGCGAGCGATGCCAGACCCTATCGAAGGCCTTGGCAATGTCGAGGCTGATGGCCAAGGACTCCCCATGCCTATCCATAGCCTCACCCCAAAGGTGTGTGACGTACGCTAGAAGATCACCCGTGGATCGGTTCGGCCTAAAACCATATTGCCGATCATTTAACAAGGAGTGATCCTCTAGGTGGCGGATTAATTGGGTGTTGATTATCCGCTCGAGCACCTTACAGAGTATGGAGGTGACGGCTATAGGACGTTAATTAGCTGGATCGGAGCGGTCGCCTTTTTTGGGAATGGGTTGGACGTTCGCCTCTCTCCAGGCCTCCGGAACAATTCCCGAGGAATAGGACAGGCGATACAGGCGCGTCAGTACAGGAGACAACTCTGGTGCACAGTTTTTAAGAACCACCGCCGGAATACCGTCGGGTCCACTGGCTTTCCGAACATCGAGTGACCGAAGCTCCGCACGGACATCCCTCTGCCGGATGCGAATATCTCGCATTGCGGAGTCGCAAGATGCAATGGTGGGCGGGTGAGCGCCACGGTCGTCGATTCGGGAGTTAGCCGCAAAGAGGTCAGCAAGTAGTTTCGCTTTCTCTTGCGGCTCGTGGGCCAGTGATCCGTCAGGGTACTTCAGCGGTGGCAGCGAAGGCTGGCAGTAGTTGGACTGCACGGCTTTGGCCAATCGCCAAAACTTACGGGTACCCGTAGGGTATGCGACGAGTTCTTGACCAAACCGTGCAATGCGCTGGGCATCAGCTCTGATGTAAGCCCTCTTGCATTCCTTAGTGGCTTTGTTAAACGCTGCTTTTAGGCGATCAACGTCTGGGTCACAATGAGCGCGGGCCCTGATCCATGCGCGGTAGGCTGACTGCTTTTGAGCGACAGCACGGGTGCACTCGCGATTGAACCAGGGACGGGTCTTTGTGCTGGCGACTTCACTGTAGGGGATATAGTACTCCATACCGACAGTGATTTCGTCAGCCACGGCAGACGCACTTTGCGACAGATCCCTGTCTTTAAAGCAGCGTTGAGCCCACGGGATGGATGCAAAATAATCCCGCATTCCATCCCAGTCTGCTGACGAGTAGTGCCATAACCGTCGCCTTGTTGCCACAGGCCGTGGTGGGGCAACAAGACAACCGAGGTGGACACCAGGCAGTGGTCGGAGGATCCCAGAGGGGCGTGAACCGTTACACTGTACTGCGCTGGGTGACTCGTCAGCAGAAGGTCTAGCAAAGAGGGCGCTTGACCCGATATGTCTGGTATCCTGGTGGGCTGGAGTACCAGTTGGGTAAGGTCATGCGTGAGAGCGAATGCGTGGGCAGTTCGACCAGCGTGGTCCGTTCTGGAAGATCCCAGCCAGAAGTCATGGTGGGCATTAAAGTCTCCCAAAGACACCAGTTCGGCGGTCGGGAACTGCTCCTGCGCTTTGTCCGTTGCGTGACTCATGTAGTCAAAGAGTCGAGTTGTCTCGGAGTCTCCGGAATGGGATCGATAAAGGCAAACGTAGATCCGGCTCATAGAGCCAAAATCCACGTGTAGCCAAAGGATGGAGAAGGATGCGTCTTCTAGGCAGTGCAGACGGCGACAACAAACATCCGCCCTGACGAAAAGACATACCCCAGCCCTCGCGAGGAAGCACTCCTCTAGAACGTAGCCGGGATAGTAGAGATATACCGTATCGGCAGGGCGGCGTATTTGTGTCTCCGTAAGAAAAAGCATGGCTGGCCGAGCCGTCTCAAGGTGCTGGTGTACGGCGCTGAGGTTTGCATGGAGTCCACGAATGTTAGTGAACTCCACCTCAAAAAGCGGGTTGGTGGGAGAGGAGGATGCCGCTGTTGGACCATTTTTCTTTTTTTGTACTGCCATGATAAGAGTTGGGAAAGGGGGCGTAAAAGGCATGACAGTCACCGTGACTGTGTAAACTGAGACTGAAAATACTGTGTCATCATGTAATGGTGAGGCATGGCGGAGACCGAACCGCCGGACGGAAGGGCCCCCGTACCCTCCTGGAAATGGACGCCGGGTCCCACCGTCCGGTCACCAACCGGCACGACGAGCCACTCCGTGGATTATGCGCGACCTGACGGGGCAGCCTCCCAGGGGTGGTTAGCCGTGGTTGGGCCCCTCTCTATGCCACGGGCGGCCAGCGGCACCACCGTTTCTACGGGTCTCCCTGGCCGACGGTTCGATCCACGCCTACCTCACAATGATTCAACGAGCACTCCACTGCTCACACACATACCACCATAACTGTCACCCCTGCATCATTGGGCCTCCGGCGCACTCACTCACCAGCGAAAGACGACAGCACGAATGATGTCGCTTTAGGCTGGTTTTCTTTGAGCGGGTAGTACTGCCCCGGTCGAGCCGGCCCATTCCTGCTGAAGTCAGCGTGGCTCTACTACCTAAATTTTTTACCTGCACACAGTCTTGGAAGATTCTTTACCACTGATTCATGAACTTAAGGGTTCTTGCAGAAAAAAAATATTTCTTCTACTCATTTTTAAATTGTGAAATAACCTGAAAACAATTGAAAATTAGAAAGCCTTTGAAATAGTCTAATTTTTGTTTTAAGTTACATGGAATATTTGTGTCGTAATATTAGGTTGGCAACTAATAAACCTGCCACTTTTTCGATTAGTTACTAAAACGTTATAGAACTATCTCGAATTTCTTGCTTAAATAAAGCAAGAGTTTTATATCAGGTCAGTTGACAATTGGATCTCGAATAGTATACCTACAGTAAATTATAAATATTTCTCGTACTTCGGCTGCTTTTACTTCACGAATTTCGCTTAGGTCGAAAAGCGACTGCAGCAGTGCGCAATATATGTGCAACGATGGGCGAAGGCGTGCTCTCTTACGATACCAACAAACATTGGTTCAGAAGATGGTGGAAGAGGGATGGTCTGGCAGAGCAGCTTCAGTGTTCTCATACTGCAGTAGAAAAACAACTCCACGCTTTAAAAAAGACCTGGAAATATTGAGTTTGGTTGCCACATGAGTTGACGCCATTTCAACTTCAGAAGAGAGCTAACGTGTGCATGGAACTACTCAGTTATCATCGTACCAATGTGTGGCTGAGAGATGTAATTACGGGGGATGAAAATTGGATTGGGTTATGTACATAAATTTTTCGCGTAAGAGCCAGTGGCTTGGACCTGGAGAAGCAGGAGTACCGACGCCAAAATCTGACACGAGTAAAAAAGTTCTTTTAAGTGTGTGGTGGGGAATAAATGAAATTGTATACTGGGAGCTGTTGCCATCTAATACTACAATCACGGCAAATATTTATTGTGACCAACTGGATAAAGTAGCAGCGAGATTACCGAAAAATCAAAATAAAGTATACTTTTTGCACGATAATGCTCGACCACATGTAGCATTAGCGACTCGTGAAAAGTTACTTTCGCTTGGATGGGCTGTCCTTCCTCACCCACCGTCCCCTCCAGACATTATGGCCTTAGATTATCATCTATTTCGTTCTCTTGTGCACTACTTAGCAGATAAAATATTTAATAATGAAGACCAGCTTAAAAGTGACCTTACCATCTTCTTTGATCAAAAGCCTAAAAACTTCTACGAGTAAGGCATTGTGTCTGTAGTTAGAGGCCAGTATTAGTATTAGTTCACTGTCAAATTTCAGAACTCGATTATTCGACCCGCTTTTTATAAAGTAGTAAATTGAGTTTCTTTATGAAGGGTCTCTACAAACAACATATTATTCAATTGACATAAAATTCTCCGAATTAGGTACAGATGTTATTTAAGAAAAGTATAAGGTTAAGTAATTTTCCTTGAAACTTTAAGAAAATTTAAAGCATTTCTTTTAATCTTAGAAATGATTGGAAATTAACAAAAAAGTTAAAGAAAAATTCACTATATTCAACAAATTAGTAATTTTTAGAAATAAGAAATGCTTGCGTTATCTACTATTATTGATGATTATTAATTTATTGTTATAAAATAAAAGACATGTATTGAGTCAATATCTGTCGGGGGTAGCGGAAGAGAGTCCGAAAGATTCCTTCACTCCAAATGGGTGAAGGACATCCATGAGGATCTTCCTTGAATAGCTTTGGCCTAATGTGAAATCTAATTTATGGGGAAATCTTAAAAAAAGACTCTTCCGCTACCCCCGACATGTATTGAGTCAATATCTGTTGGGGGTAGCGGAAGAGTCTTTTTTTTAAGGGATAGGTGGCAAACGAGAAAACGAGTCGTATCGGTACGGAAATACGGCAGGCGACAATTTGTTCCGTAGGTTGGTTGTGCGAGGCAAAGTGGTCGGGTCTGGTCACCCGGGTCGGAGCTAAGGCTCACCCTTTTGGTCGCAGTCCTCTAAGAAGCACTCTCGGAACACTGCGGGCTGTCTCTGATCAATTAACTTTTTCATCTACATCCAATCCTTTTAGAGGAGGTGATTAAATAAATAGTTGCTGTTCCGTCTGTACAGATATAGCAGGATAGTTAGTGTGGGTTTTATATTCAGTCAATATATCCATATTAATTATTAAATTATTAAAGGATTAAGGTACAGTGCATGAACATTTAGATTAAAAAAAATAGTAACTTTTAGTAGGTTCCACCTTTTGACAGGCTCATTAAACGGTTAAATGTTAAATTAAATATTAAAGTAAATATAAAATGCAGATTCACTTGTTATAATGACTGTTGTTTTAATTTTTCTGAAACATACTTATATACATAGTCATGAAACTACTCCTAACACAAGCACATGGCTCAGATGGAGGGGTTAACAACAATAATAGTAACTTGTTTTTTATGTCAAAACGGTAATCAAGTAGATTCTGATAGTAAACAGCCATAAAAAAGAAATACTCTTACAATTTATATAATTTTATCTTTTGATTTTTAAAATTGCTCAACTTTCATCATGGCAATTCTTACCTACATATAGTTATATACATTATAATAATTTCAGTCTTTATGTATGTAAAGCGTTTACGTCTACATATTTAAATTACTCTGTGACCCAAATAAATAAAGTATTTTGATGGATTAATCTCGGCACACAGGAATGTAATAATGTCGGACGGGATCGGAACTCAGAGATGACATACTTTTTCACAGTGGTGGAACCATGCTTAGGCACGAGGGGTCGGCTCGACCGGTGCGATACTACAGCCTCACAGAAAATCGGTTCTGAAGTAACGTTTCGTTGCCTTTCCCCGAAATGAGAGAGTCAAACAATTAGAAAATAAAATTCTAACAAGTGTAAAAAGTGAGTTTCAGTCTAAATGCTTAGTAATTTATATGGTATGATTTTATATCTCCGAAGAGGTAGTTAGGTGCTATGTATTAGCTACACAAATATTTTTTAATTTATATTTTCTGTTACTCTTATGAACTTGGTAGACGGCTTTCTACATGTTACTATGAAGATTTATTTTCCATTGACATTGAAAAAGACCTATTTCTTTATTTATTATCTTAAATATCCTAAAGTTTATCATAAAATACTATATCTTAATAGCAATAGCAGGTGTATAGCGTATTTATAAAAAAATGAAGGACCACGAACAAAGTCTAATGAACTATTTTAAACTATGGGGCTTTTTTTGTCTTTGTAGCTGAACCAACTAATTATCTATTTATAAAAAATAAACGACAAAGATATTCCACGTTATGCACAAAAAAAAAACAGACAATATCAAAAGCATTTAAAATTTTCAGTGGTTTTAAATGACAAAACCAATAACATTGTACTTTCATTATCTTTTACCCAGAAAGGCAAATTGCTTTAATTAAAGGATCAGTGAAAGATCCCTTAATTAAAGCAATTTCTAATGACTAGTCAAAACAGTCCCATGTGATACAAACAAATAAATTTTCCCAAGTCTTTTCTGTGTCAACATAATTTGCCAGTCAAATATCACTTCTGACATCCGGAAAATTGTCCCAGAGCGGCATTGTAATTATGATCATATCTGCTTAAAGAGAGAACGAATACTTGTTCGTTTAACAATGGACACTAATCCTGCATCCCCGAAATACGTTAGTGATGTTTATTTAAATAAATAGAATTAATATACCTGAACATCAAGTTAACATAGATACATAAAAAAGAAAAAAAGTTGTTTTGATAATATTAAACACTGTAGAAGAATGTGTGTCGATGTAAATGAATTTTGCATAATTGATTTACTAAACCGATTACACTAAAAAAATTGTATTAAAATAGTTTATTTTGTCTATTCCCTCTCAGATTTGCAAAACCTGGAAAAGGCTCCTAAGTTGAAATACATTATTAATATAAGACAGTTTATATAGACTTGGTTGGCAAATAAAAATTGATTGATTGATTGATAAGTATTTAAATGCTAGTCCGCTCACCGCTTTCCATAAAACGTATTACTATTTTATTTTTGAATACAAGATAAATAAGTGGGCTATGTTTTCGTGTTCATTGCAACAGAAGCAGGAACCGAATGACAGAGCAAAGTTTTAAGTGAAGTTCACCTTAGGTTACACGATTAATTTGATAGCACACTTAATTCCACTTCCACTTGTAACATATTTGGAGATAGCTCTCCCATTACTCCGAATGATTTGTATTTATATGTTTAATTGTTATACGAATAACTTTGGCCAAACCAAGCTGAACGAGAAATCCATGCAGTTCCCCACTGTATCATAAAGGATGATTTTCTAAAGTAACTAACTCTATTTAGCTGTTTATTATCGTCAACAATTTGACCACTAACAGTGATAATGACATTTCTCAACTAACATTACAAAATTATATAGTATTACAAACAAAGATTACTAGTCCCTCCTAGTTGTAGATCTTCTTTTGTTGTATTGCTTTATATTAGTATTATCATACATTCACCTGTTTACTCTTTGCTCTAAAAAACTATCCAAAAAAGAAAAGTAGACCAAGAGTGAACACAAGCGGTTCTGTAGTTTTGGTAAGGAAGGTAAAACTATGGTATAAAACTAAATTATTAAGTAAATAAATTATTTATCGCACTAAAAGTTTTCTATGTTAGGTCCTGTCTATCCCACTCTACTCACAGTATCAAATTAAGATATCAAATATAGCCCTGCGGGATCTACGTAACTAATAAGATTACCGAAAAGCGTATATTTGCTATAGTGAGCGATACTCACATCACATTACACGATAACCTATTTTGTAACAATCTACATTCTATTTTTTATCGCAGAAAAACTAAAGTAATATTTGTTCTTTGGAATTAACTACACCTGAAATATTAAAAGTATATCCTTATTAAGAGTAAATAGTCATACAGTAAAATAAAATGATGAATTATTAAATTTATCTGAAATGTATCACACATATCTATAATGTTAAAAAGTATTTAAAGAAACAAATATATTTATTTTTTGTTCAAACTAATATTTTTTCAAAACATGAAATACTATCGCATGTCTCATCTACTATACTTGTGTATAGATGTGACGTGACAATAACTGGTTTACAATCCAATGTAACATTCAATATCTAACTCTATTGAATGTTAAACAGAATCGTCTGTGTATCGTAGGTAAATTGCATTGCAATACCGCGGTTTAATTTTACGTTGCCCGAAGCCATAGACGACAGATGGATGTGCATATTTATACAGACACCGGTACGTGCGTAATCCAATTGCAAATACATTATTTAATACATATTTATGTACCATAGTTTGATAACGCAAACTCAACGTTTATTGCAAATATCGACAACTTCGTATACTGAGGATTTTCAAATCTTTGATAGCAAGAACGGTAATTTAAAATATGAATATATGTAAATGTACTTGCGAGACATGGAGGACGATTTCGCATCACCACTCGCAGACAGGTGACCGGACCGGTACATCCAAAATACTGCTCGACGGAATCGTACCATGACCGCCACGAGGTTGGTTACTAGTCTTCATAGGTCTTCAGGCTTAAGCGATCAAAACACCCGAAATCGTTCACGTGAAGTCAGTCTGCGTTCCCGAAGGCCGCTGAGAGTTCCACCAATACTGCCGCGAAATGTTAGGGTCCGTTTACTATGGGCTCGCGAATACTGAAATTAGGAGGAAGAAGACTGGCGTTGTGTTTGCTTTTTCGATAAATCTTGATCCTCTTACACCTATAAGACTTATCATGGTCTTAAATCTGTCTCTTTTCTATTCTCGGACTGGGCCGGGTCGAGCGGTGCGATACCACGGCCTCACTAAAAACCATTCGTGAAGCAACGGTGGCGTGGCATTTCCCTGAAATTAGTGAAGTTTTCGGAGGCTCCACTACTCTTCTCCTCTTTCTCTTCTCCTCATCCAACATCTCCTCTTTTCCTTCTTTTTATTACAGAGGAGATGCCTCTTTCCCCTACCCTTATCCTCACTCTTTACTTTCCCGTTCGTTAGCCCATAACTCGTTTTCCCCCCCTCTTCTTTCTCCTCCTCGCATCTCCCCATCCCTCATCACCTTCAAAGGCGGCAGCGCACTTCCGACTCTTGAGCTGCAAGTGTCCATAGACGGCGGCAGTCTCCCTATATTATAAAACAAGAATACCAATTTCCAATTTTTTACCGACTCACAAGTTATATTTCTTAATTAAATAAAGTCTGATAAAACTGTTTGTATTAAACTGATTTACTGTCATTAGCTTTTTGTTAAACGAAAGTTCATTGGGTAGGTAGTTAGTTGACGTAAAGTGAAAGGTATGTAGAATACTTGACGTAGCTCTGCATAAGATCTCACAACTCTTAAAGGGAAACGAGTGCGAGCATCTTTAATGGTTTTGATGGGAATAAATTAAACAAGAACATCATTGTCGTTCTAGGCCGAGTAGAATTAGGCCACTCCATCTCTTCCCGTGTGTGTCTCTAGTGCATGAGTGGAACTAAACCTACCCTTTCAGAGATATAGTCGTGAGTATAAGAAGGTATGTATGTAAACAACACTTTTTTAAACGTATGAAATCTAAAACCACACACTTTTTCGCACTGAAATTTGAATGTTGACAGCATTCAAAATGTTGAAACTGTATTCAAACAAAATTTTACTCACAGCAGGACTTTATATAACTTCTTTGTAGTTTTCTTTAGAGAAACATGCAAACATGGTTTTGGACAGCGCTCTCATTGTTATACAAATATAAACATTTTAAATCTATGATTATAGCATGCAAAGACTATCCAATATAGAATTTCTACCTTTCTTTGTTTACTGCGAAAAATGTCAATATGCAGTTACTAATTTAAACCCGCGGCTTGGCCACTAATCACTAATCACTTTAAAGAGTATCCAAATCAATCTAGAAACAAAACAGTATGATTCACAAATTACATCCCAATCCGGTGAGCCGCTTCTGCGTAAAAGAGATCAATCAGAGAGATCAATCAGAAAAAATGTCCCAAAATATATATTTTTTATGTTACCTATAAGTAACATAAAAAATGTCCCTAAATATAGTATATATAAAAAAACGCTAAAAGTGTTTAAGGTTGATGAGCCAATTTTATATTTGATCTCTTTTACGCAGAAGCGGCTCACCGGATTGGGATGTAATTTGTGAATCATACTGTTTTGTTTCTAGATTGATTTGGATACTCTTTAAAGTGATTAGTGATTAGTGGCCAAGCCGCGGGTTTAAATTAGTAACTGCATATTGACATTTTTCGCAGTAAACAAAGAAAGGTAGAAATTCTATATTGGATAGTCTTTGCATGCTATAATCATAGATTTAAAATGTTTATATTTGTATAACAATGAGAGCGCTGTCCAAAACCATGTTTGCATGTTTCTCTAAAGAAAACTACAAAGAAGTTATATAAAGTCCTGCTGTGAGTAAAATTTTGTTTGAATACAGTTTCAACATTTTGAATGCTGTCAACATTCAAATTTCAGTGCGAAAAAGTGTGTGGTTTTAGATTTCATACGTTTAAAAAAGTGTTGTTTACATACATACCTTCTTATACTCACGACTATATCTCTGAAAGGGTAGGTTTAGTTCCACTCATGCACTAGAGACACACACGGGAAGAGATGGAGTGGCCTAATTCTACTCGGCCTAGAACGACAATGATGTTCTTGTTTAATTTATTCCCATCAAAACCATTAAAGATGCTCGCACTCGTTTCCCTTTAAGAGTTGTGAGATCTTATGCAGAGCTACGTCAAGTATTCTACATACCTTTCACTTTACGTCAACTAACTACCTACCCAATGAACTTTCGTTTAACAAAAAGCTAATGACAGTAAATCAGTTTAATACAAACAGTTTTATCAGACTTTATTTAATTAAGAAATATAACTTGTGAGTCGGTAAAAAATTGGAAATTGGTATTCTTGTTTTATAATATAGGGAGACTGCCGCCGTCTATGGACACTTGCAGCTCAAGAGTCGGAAGTGCGCTGCCGCCTTTGAAGGTGATGAGGGATGGGGAGATGCGAGGAGGAGAAAGAAGAGGGGGGGAAAACGAGTTATGGGCTAACGAACGGGAAAGTAAAGAGTGAGGATAAGGGTAGGGGAAAGAGGCATCTCCTCTGTAATAAAAAGAAGGAAAAGAGGAGATGTTGGATGAGGAGAAGAGAAAGAGGAGAAGAGTAGTGGAGCCTCCGAAAACTTCACTAATTTCAGGGAAATGCCACGCCACCGTTGCTTCACGAATGGTTTTTAGTGAGGCCGTGGTATCGCACCGCTCGACCCGGCCCAGTCCGAGAATAGAAAAGAGACAGATTTAAGACCATGATAAGTCTTATAGGTGTAAGAGGATCAAGATTTATCGAAAAAGCAAACACAACGCCAGTCTTCTTCCTCCTAATTTCAGTATTCGCGAGCCCATAGTAAACGGACCCTAACATTTCGCGGCAGTATTGGTGGAACTCTCAGCGGCCTTCGGGAACGCAGACTGACTTCACGTGAACGATTTCGGGTGTTTTGATCGCTTAAGCCTGAAGACCTATGAAGACTAGTAACCAACCTCGTGGCGGTCATGGTACGATTCCGTCGAGCAGTATTTTGGATGTACCGGTCCGGTCACCTGTCTGCGAGTGGTGATGCGAAATCGTCCTCCATGTCTCGCAAGTACATTTACATATATTCATATTTTAAATTACCGTTCTTGCTATCAAAGATTTGAAAATCCTCAGTATACGAAGTTGTCGATATTTGCAATAAACGTTGAGTTTGCGTTATCAAACTATGGTACATAAATATGTATTAAATAATGTATTTGCAATTGGATTACGCACGTACCGGTGTCTGTATAAATATGCACATCCATCTGTCGTCTATGGCTTCGGGCAACGTAAAATTAAACCGCGGTATTGCAATGCAATTTACCTACGATACACAGACGATTCTGTTTAACATTCAATAGAGTTAGATATTGAATGTTACATTGGATTGTAAACCAGTTATTGTCACGTCACATCTATACACAAGTATAGTAGATGAGACATGCGATAGTATTTCATGTTTTGAAAAAATATTAGTTTGAACAAAAAATAAATATATTTGTTTCTTTAAATACTTTTTAACATTATAGATATGTGTGATACATTTCAGATAAATTTAATAATTCATCATTTTATTTTACTGTATGACTATTTACTCTTATCTCTAAATATGAAATAAATATAATTCTAGTTTATTATTATTAGCTTGCTGTTTTGTTTTGTTTTGGCTAGTCCCATGGCTACTTCCTGTCATTGCACTCCATGTGCGGGAGACTTCATAGAACACAAGCAGCACCTCGGAGTTTTTAATTGAGTATCTCAGAATCTATTATCTTGCTTATGACCTACAGCACCTTGTGGAAAGAATATTAAATATAATTGTGCATATGTAATACAAAGATATCTAGCGCGTCTACACCTCTCGCCCAAATAGTGATCACATATTGCCAATTAAGGGTATCGGACATTAAAATTGTACACCCTAATTAAAGAAACTTTTGTTTCTATAAACAAGAATGTACGCTTGTTCGTTTGTTTGTATAAATAAATACTTTTAGACAGTCGTTCAGCGAAGCATCGTGCACAAGTTAGTATGATTTTAAGTAGTGTTATTTTGTATGTATAAAAGTTAATAAAAAGTTTTATTTTCCCACATACCAAGGTATAAGAAACGGTATATTATTTAAATAACCTATAAACTTATAATAATTAAGGTATATTGTTTTGCTACAAAAAAAAAACCTTTGAGTGCTAATACGCAAATAAACAAAAAGATTTATAGCCTACTATAATGGTATATACACTATCAGGCAGATCGTATGTTATTTTTTCGTTAAAATATAACATTTATGATATTAAGTAGAATTTTCGACTAAACACTGATAGTAATTGCTAAATTGAATAGATAAAACAAGTTTGGAGATACAAAACCGAATAGAATTATAATAATGTGTTCATTTCCCTCGCTTGTTTTCCATAAAGAATATTTTCTCAGAATGAGCCTCGTCTGCCAGACAGGTGTCAGTACAATAGACGCTGCGGTATTATTAGAACGATAAATATTTATTATATCTCACTGCGTATTTTAATAAGAGATGTTCTGATTACATTTATTTGGTTTTCAAAAACCTTTTTGCTCTAAAGAAAGCCTCTTATTTTTTACTTCAATATAATTTTTAAAGTGAATTATATTACAAAATAATAACTTTTAGTTTATATCTCTTAAAGTTTCAATCAAAAGATTCATAAAGCGAAAATCCTTAGGCCAATTTTTCTTTGAACTTTTTCAAAGAAAAATTACAAACTTTTTCTTAGTATTTATGAAGAACATCAAATACAAAAATCTTATAGAATGTACAGACAAGTTCGCACGTGTTTCTACATACATTGTTGCTTAATTCATTATACACTGTAAGTTGACGTTGAGTGCTTACACCAAATACAGTCAATGATGGGCTAAGGGAAAACTTGGTGTTGGTGGAAAGAGAAACAGATAGATAACAAACACGTAACATTTAAAACATTTAAAATGTTAAAAAAATTAACTACCGTTAGAAAAAAAATATTACTATGTGTTATATAGCCACCAATATATTTTTCAATGTCTCGCATTGTGAAGTCAGGATTCTAATGGGGATTTCTAAATGGGGTACCCATTTTTTTTTCAGACATTTAGAATTAAAAAGTCATATACATATATTTATACATATTTACACGAGATCATTATCCGTACATAAAAGAACACTCCTTATTTAGGCAGAACAATATCTCGCACGTGCTTTTGAATTTAGGATATGCGTCAATTATCATTTTATTTCTATTTTGTTTTTCATATAAAACAAAAAATTGTTAAGGTCTTTTTGAACCAACGAAGACTAACAGCGGCCAAACAGTATTAGATGTGGAGCGATTGTCTATCCTTTATTATCTAGGCCCAAACTAAACTAAGCCTGCAATATGGGTACCGGAACTCCGATAAACATACTTATTGTATTATTTGATAATAGTTAAAGTCTGTTCTAAGTATTCAAATTAAATTTCTTTATTTCATAAAACTGATATATTTAAATTTATAGATTAATACATACAGCATCACTGCAATTATAGATTGCTTGTCAAGTGTGAAATTAACATTGAAAAGATAGTTAAATATCTGCCTGTATTGATCTATAACAGCTTTTTTTTTACATGTCGGATTTCGGTAAAAAAGAATCCTAACCTATTTTACCTGCTTGTATTTGAATTAAAAAAAATCTGGCCTTATCTCTCGTCTAAGTCATAAAAGGAACCTTTGTGCAAGATTTCAGCTATCTAGGTTCAAGGGCTATCTAGGCTGGGCGTTGGTGAGTTGAGCCTTATAAGAAGAAATCGGGCAAACATACTCATGACCACTCTTTTAATTCACCAGATAGATATTACAATATTTCATGTACAGCACATAGCGTAGAATACAAAACTATTTTATCTTGTGCTATGGTGTTGCTAAAAGGAAATTAAAATTAAGCTATTAAAATAAGGTAACTGATAAGCAGGGAAAAATAAGTTAGAAAGAAAGAAGAAAGACACAACACAAAAAAGATAGAAAATGAGAAAAATATTGGCTCACATTACATTGTATTGATTGTTTGAAATAGCTTGTAAAAGTCTAACCTCTTATTACATATTTTATTTTTAGAATTTTATGAATACGCATTAGATGGGGTATATATATTATCTATATCATCTATATAATCCACCACTGAACACAACTTTCGTGATATTGTTCACTAAAATTTATTAATACTTAACATTTGCATTTTATTTGGGATTGAAAGTGTCATTTAGATTACGTAGCTTAAAACATTTCATCAATTTTCATTTCAAAAAGACACAAAAAACATCCACACTCGGACTAGACTTATTTAAGATAAACTTAAGAACTTAAAAAAAAAACTGAGCTAAGGGATATTGATATTTTATTATATACTTAGGTTAGTTAGTTAACAACTTCCAGATCTTTCCTTCAGTTGTGCTGTAAGACCTTGTTTCTTGTCAAACTTCATGTTCTTCTTTAATGTAAGTGACATGAAGTGCACCATGAAGTTAGCTTTTGATGACCTATGAAATAGCCGCGTCTTTTGATTGCATTAAATATTACAGGTTAATGTCAACTTGATATATCTACGCGTTCTAGAAAAAGAGGGTTTTAATATACCGAAATATCACCATATTATTTAAATAGACAATCAAAATAAGGTCTAGTGGTCCAGCAAATACATATATCCAAAAATATGTATATCCAAGTAGTAAATTTTACTGTTTTCAACCCTTGTTCTTGTCACTTCGTTCTCTATCTCAGTGTAAAAGTTATGTTTGGGTTCGGTTGCAAGGCAAGTAAGAACTAGTTAACACTGATAACTGCACATGTTAAGTAAAACTTACAAGTATACAGTATAACTTGTTACCCTTACCGTACATTATTAGTTTTGTATCGATGGTAGAAGTATTTAATTATCTGAAAACTTAGTATAGACCAAACAATGTATGTGTCACCTGCGGTATTTAAATTTTAAACAAGAACTAATGCACAATACGAGATACTCTTAGGTCGTGTCGAACCAACGAGAGCTAAGAATAACAGCGGCCAAACAGTACTAGAAGTGGAGCGATTGTCAATACTTTTTTATACAGGCCCAATCTAAACAAAGCTTGCAATATGGGTACCAGACCCGGCCGATAAACAGTCTTAAAGTATTTTATAATAGTTTAAGACTATTTATATTACCCGGATTTATAAAGTATTCATAATAAGATATTTATGAGCACATGTAATTGAAAATAATAATAGTAAAGTAAAAACAAATAAAGTATTATGATATATCGTCCATGAGATTGTCGACATGAGGGATGTGGATGGTGTGGTGGCGTGGAGTGGATTGATTGCTAAGACCCTCGACCAACACTTTCAAAGGCATACGTTAGGTAGAGAGTAAGTAGCAATGTAGTACTTTTACGTGGTAGAGCCATGCTTCGGCATGAATGGGTCGGCTCGACCGGTGCGATACCACGGTTTCACAGAAAACCGGTTATGAAGTAACGCTTGCGTTGCATTTCCCCGAAATGAATGAGGTCTCCGGAGGCTCAAAATCTCCCACCCCCCCTAATGATAGCGCGGTTAACAAAAATGATACCTCTGGGGGGTACTAACGCTAGCGTTCAAGAATCCCCCCCTGGACGTCCACCCTTAGTATGGAATATACCTGAGCGTGGACGCCCAGGCTGCCCCTCGTACTCTGGGGTGGGCTCAACTACGCTATCAAAATCTGCTCGGGGCAAGAGAAGGCATACCATGGCACCCCCTGTCACGTTTACCGTGGATTTTTGTAACATCAGGGGCTTACATTCTATCCTCGACACTGTCCACCACCACCTTGAGACAGCAAAGCCGGCCTTGCTCTTTTTAACCGAGACGCAGATATCATCTCCAGCGGACACATCCTACCTCTGCTACCCTGGGTACGGACTGGAATACTCCTTTGTTCCTAAGGCTGGTGTATGCGTGTACGTTAGAGATGATATCACTTCTCGCCGCCTCGGCAATCTTGAAGGTAGGGACCTCTCCATCTTATGGCTACGTGTAGACTGCGACGACCATCCCCGCATCTACGTATGCCTCTACAGGTCCAATAGCGGTGATGCCGAAACGGACCGACTCATCGACCACGTCCAAATGGCTACAGGCACGTCCTACGGCTTAGGAGTATGGTGCCACTCGTTCACTCGCTGCGGCCGCGAGTTCAGGCAGTCGCCGAGTATGGCACTATAGGTCAGCAGACTGGGATGGAATGCGATCATTCTTTGCATCCTACCCATACAGGCAGGTTTGCTTCTCGCCGGATGATCCCAATGACGTTGCCGACTCTGTCGCGGATGTTGTGCTTCAGGGTATGGAACTTTTCATTCCATTCTCCCTGATTCTCACAGGTGGCAAGTCCCAGCTCTGGTTTGGTCGAACCTGCAAAACGGCGTTCCGCCGAAAGCAGTAATGTTACCAAGCATGGGCTAATGCAACGACAGCACGTGATGTAAAGACCAGCACATTAAAGAAGAAATTTAACTTTGCCTCCAGGTCCCTCAAAAGAATAATTACTGGGGCGAAGTCGGCTCACATCGGCAGAATTGGCGAGAGACTAGTGAGCCTCCCTTCCGGAACTCGTGCATTCTGGTCTCTTGCCAAAACTTTCCAGGGGAACTTTTGTAAGAGATCCCTTCCACCTCTGCACATAGGAGATAATTGGTTGGCCTACGACGCTAAAGAAAAAGCCGATCTTCTGGGCAAACTCCTTGCGTCCAACTCGAAACTGGACGACGGCGGAAACGCACCGCCGACCATACCGCAGTGCGAGACCCGCATGCCGGAAGTCCGGTTTACACAAAGGGCAGTGCGTAAAGCGCTTCTTTCCCTCGACGTTCTTAAGTCGAGTGGGCCCGATAGAATCTCTCCTATCGTGCTGAAGACGTGTGCTCCAGAGTTAGCACCGGTTTTAACGCGCCTTTATCGGCTTTCCTACTCTCTTGGCGTAGTCCCAAACTCATGGAAGACAGCTCTAGTGTACCCAATCCCTAAAAAGGAGATCACTCGGATCCGTCCAACTACAGACCCATAACCATCACCTCCTTGTTCTCTAAGATAATGGAATCCAATGTGAACTGCCAGCTCCTCCGGTACTTAGAAGACCACCAACTCTTAAATGATTGACAATACGGCTTCCGTCGGGGTCGTTCAGCTGGTGATCTTCTTGTTTACTTGACTCACCGGTGGGCACAGGCGATCGAGACCAAGGGGGAAGCGTTGGCCGTTAGTTTGGACGTGGCGAAGGCCTTCGATCGGGTCTGGCACAAAGCGCTCCTTGCGAAGCTTACTTCCTATGGGTTACTCGAGAAACTGTGCAATTGGCTCACCAGTTTTCTTACAGACAGAAGCATCAAGGTCGTTGTTGACGGTGCATGCTCCGACTCCAAGTCTGTTAATTCTGGTGTCCCACAAGGCTGTGTGCTATCACCCACGCTGTTTCTTCTGCATATCAATGATATGCTGCAGATTAGCAGCATTAATTGCTATGCGGACGATAGCACGAGTGATGCCCTTTACACCGGCCGCGCTAACATTTCCCGGGTAAATGTCATCGAAAGCCGAGCCAACTTGTGTCTGAAATCGAAACTTCTTTATCAAAAGTTTCAGATTGGGGTCGACTTATGGAACAAATTATCACTTGCCGTATTTCCGAACCGATACGACCTTCAAACCTTCAAGAAAAGAACGTACTCCCACTTAAAAGGCCGGCAACGCACTTGTGGCACTTGAGTTGCGGGTGTCCATGGGCGGCGGTAGTCACTTACCATCAGGTGACCCATCTGCTCGTTTGCCCCCTATCGCATTAAAAAAAAAGGTAGCTGGCTTTTTTTTTTTTTTTTTTATGCGATGCATAAGGCAGTCCTTCTTAATACAGTACGTATCGTGAGGAGGTTCCTGTCTCTTGAGCAAAACCCAATGCCGGTGGGACACAATTTTTTATATTTTTAAATATACTTTGTTTTTGTTATAAATTAAAAGGAGGAAATTCTTATAACGCTGTTCCCGAATTTCTCGAATTTCTCCTATTTAAGGCACAGTATGGCACACCATGAGGTTTTAGCCGTTCTAATTCCGACACATTGTCTCACCGAAAACCTGAGTGGGATGACGCCCGAGAGGATTCCACACGTATAAAAAGTATAAACATACCTATGTATATCTAAATACATACGTATTACAAATGAAATACCCAGACGACAGACGTCTGTTTTGTACAACTGATCATGTTAATCACACAATAATTTGTCCTGGGTGGGAATCAAACCTACGACCTCTGGAACAGGTTCCACTAGACCAACAGGCCAGTTAAAGTTTGTTGTAATAACTTCCCTAAGTGGCAATAATGAAATATGCGGTCATAAACACTTGTTTATTATATATATTATATACTTCAATGTCATTCTGTTTTTAAATTTGCTTTTAAATTGGTAAGGTATACAAGACGTAAAGCAAAGAAGTTTTAATTGATTTTCAATAATTCACTAGCATTAATAAAAAAAACTATAATCAGTTGCTGTCCCTACCGAATTTCACTCAATCTGATATTAGTTAAACTCGACACACCTGAGCGATAGTCCTATTTTTCAGTTTTAAATTACCGCCGTTTCAGTAGTAAGTCGATAAAAGACAAATCGAAGTCAAACATTATAATACCTGACCTATTGCTGACAGTCACCAAACGTTAAGTTAACCATTGTCCTTTTACGGATCTTACAATTGTACTGCCAATCTGAAGCCAATAAATATTTCGGATTCAATTCACAAACTAATCGTCCTCGTTCACAGATATATGTGAACATTTCGAATAGCTTACCCTTTTTGTAAGGGCCCCCTCATCAACCAAGTGACAGACGAGGGATACGAAACAATTTTGCCGCCAGAATTCGTTCATTACTTACTATCCGTTGTGATAATGTGGTTTAGTGTTTTGTTATAAGATTTTCTTACTTTTGCCGTATTTTGTGGTCAAGGAAGTAGAGATTGTAAGCTTGGGTTGTGTTTAATGCAATAAAGAAGCGCAAGGCTGTTATTAGACATACATACATACATCTATTGCTTATTGTAACGGTCACGGTGAGTTCTAAGATGCTTTTTATTAAACGTTACAATTGTATGAGATCCTTCACATTCTTCTTTATAGTACTCATTAAAGAATACAATATTATAAGCAGTTTATATTGTATAAGGTATATAAAATAAATACAGCTAATATAAATTAGAAACAATCATTTCTAATGCTACTTATTTCTCCATAAATTATGCTCCTACATATGTCTATATACTCGTACTATTGTTTGATAATCACTTGGATATTCAGTCATCCTTTGTCATCATTGCAAATAAAATTCAAAATACACATTGTTTGAAAAAAAAAATAATGTCCTTTGTAAAATTAGTTAGTCAGTTATTTCTTTGAATTAGGAAGAGATAGTACCCCAACATTATTTGATCTGACAGAGCAAATTAAATATATTTCTTCTGTCAAACAGGTCCAACTCGAACAGGGTTTTTACTTATTTTTTTTTTGCAAATATTATCGCTAGGAAAGTCACTGCCATGATGACTGCCATGACGAAGATGGAATCGTCAAAGTTACACTACTTTTTAATAATTAGTTACATATACATCTTTATTTTCTTCTCTTTATTTGAACTCATGATAATGGTTTATACGACATTATTAGGGATCTAAGGGAAGGGGAAAATCACTCAACATGACACGAAACAAAGAATCTTAAAATTATGTTTTGTATGAACATAAAAACATACTCAACGGAAACTGAATCCTATTTATAAGTCGATTAAAAAAGGATTTGGAATCTAAACTTCTTTTTAAATAAAAAAATAATACCTACTTACTACCTTATAAGTCTTTGCAGCTTGATTCATGATAGGGTCATGCTCAGTCGTTGTTAGATTCAATGGCATTACGTAATTAAGTGGAATTACATAATTTCTCCTGAGTGTACGCTTTTGGTAACACCTAATAAATAAAAAAGTAGACATAGAATAAAATAGCCTAGTGGCTCACGCAGGGGTTGAATAGGGCCACGCATCTCATCCCGAGGGTTTTTTTTATAATGTAGCGGGACAGACGAACACACAGGTAACCTGATGATAAGTGGCAACCGACATCCAAAGACACCTGCAACTCAAGCGCCATAAGTACGTGAAATATAACAAAAAATAAAATAAAATTCAAAGCACTGTTTTAAACATACTGGTCATACCTAGTTAAGACCCATATGAATTTAGGAAAGAGTCCCTTTATAGAACTAATGGTTCATTTATCTTCCACTACATTATGTTCAAACACCAATCTCAGAATAGTACATTTTCTTGGCAAACGCCCGAATCGCTAAAGCCCGGAAGCAGCATTTTCACAAATCTAATGCACACATCATATATCACAATAACAATGATTCTTACCGCAGTATCACATTAGTTCATATACGAGTAAAACGTCTGCGTATCATAGATAATAAACAAAGGTGGGGAAAATTCATTAATTCAGCAGGTTGTTCATACACATTATATTAATAGGCCCGACGCTTTTGTGTTCAACATTATTAAGGAAATTCCGTTTCAAGCATCAACTCAATTACACTATTATGTATGTATATAGTGACATATACATATACGTACCTTTTAGCTGTACAATAGTTTTGGGAAGCTGACTGACAGATAGAATGGGGACGTATAGAGAGCAATAAATACAGTGTTGGATTATGATAGTTATTGTTGATCGTATCACACATATATATATATAGTATATACTGTATTCATTCAATGAATGTATACAGTATAAAGTGATTGAATGAAACTTATTTCATACTACTAATATGGTAAACTGGCACATGACCAGTATGGCAAGAATTATTGCCAACGCTTCTAAACTGAAGTATCTAAAAATGTCTTGCGTGTTTACCTTCTTACAATATACTACAGGTTTAAAGATGAACGATCGCCTGGAAGCTTCAAACCTTACATTTTTCAGAATAAAGAGTAGCCCTAGAAGCTATATCAAACTATAATCAATCTCCATGCCATATTTTATATAAATCCATTCTGCCGTTTTGGGTCATTGAGTAACAAACATTCATCCAAACTTTTGGCATATATAATAGTATTGATAACAGTAGTAAGATATAAAATATGTTAATAATTGCATTTTGTGCGTAATGCCACTCTCAATAACTTCACTAAAGAATGTTTAGATTAATCACATGGATCTCGCTCAGACCGCACCAGTCCTATTCTCGTAATCTAAACAAAATGATGCGAATAACTCTACTAAAGCGGTCACCATTGGAATCAAACTTTAACATTATTAATTCTCGAAATGAACCCCCTTATCCATTTTGGCTACACTAGGTATTTCTCATATAAATAATAGTTTAAAAAACTAAAAAAAACACGCTTTTATGGGTACAAATGGGTAAAAATGGGTATGTCGAGCGCCTGCTGCCTTCCTCGGATGAGGTATCCGTTTCTCAGGCTTCCTCTCCGAAAATTTCATCTTAATCAAAGTTAGTGACTTTATCGACTGCAGATCGAAGGCTATCCTGATTACCAAATTTTGTTCCTCAAAATAAATAAATTGAGATTTCTGTACTGAATATTTTGTTTTGTTGTGAATAAGAAGTTTTTTTTTTTTGTAAATCACAGTTATCATTATATTATGGATATTACAAAATGATGACAGTATGCGTATAAGATTTATAGGAACATGTATAAGGAACCAGACGCAACTATCATAAGAAAGTCTCTCCGAGGTTGTAATAAGCCGAGTGCCCGATCAAAGATTAAGTATGGGAGGGACTATCTCTCATACTACCTATTAAGGATGCGGAAAGAAATTAATTAATATTTTAATCGAATTATTGCATTGTCATCGGTCTCTGACAGATGTGCAAAGTTTAAATTAATTGCGTGCTAATAATAATTAAAAGGACATATGGACAAAACCAATTTCGTAGTTCAACGATCCTTGAAAATTTAAAGATTTTCAATATTTATTTCCCAAATAAAACTCAGTTATCTCATCTCTCTTTATTTACACAAAAAAAAGTTTTGTTATGTATGATGTAATTTTTCTGTCACTTGTGCTGTAAGACCTTGCTTCTTGCCAAATTATATGATTCGAGGTCAATAGGAAGTACCGTGTTGGTTGATTTGCCTGCGGAATGTTTAAATTTGTTTAAATTTAATACATAAATAATAGTGTCTTTTGATTGGGTTGAAAGTGTAATTTTACAGCTTCGAACGGAAGCAGACATACGAATTTGGTGCTAATTTCAACTTGATACCTCGTATTCCTGAGAAAAAGGTGCTTCACAGACAGACGAAAAACCGAGTCAGAGCCATGGGTTCCTTTTTTTTTCTTTTTGAGGAACGGAACCTTAAAAATAAATCCTCTCGCTTACTTACATAATATAATACGTGCGTTTCTGTGCCATAAAAATATTACCTCAACACCGCTTATTATTCTTGTATCAGATGTTTACCACGTCACGAAAGTTAAAGACTTAAAGATATTTCAATATCAAGGGATACAGAAAAGCTTAAAGAAAAAAATCTTGTAACATTTTTTATTTAGCTGGGACGGTCGGCCAACTTTCCGGTTTGTGCCTTATGAAATTCAAGTCGTCGCTTTTTTATTGTTTGAAAAACCTTGGTTACATTAACACAAAGTAGGTTTGTGTACTACCATATTAGTGACTCCTTCTTGACTTTCCATCCGGCAAAGTGGAGTAACTTTATTAAAAAGAGGCGTAACTATAATAGATAGATAAAATTGTGTGTGGTATTTTATTAAATTAGTAGAAATAATTATGTCTAGCTACATCAGAATGGCCACGCATATGGACCGCCCAGCAAGTGACGGCGACAAGACGAGACTTACTTATAAGTTTTATATATATGTATGTATATATATATAGTCACTTGCGTGTAGATCGAGATACGAACAATATCGGGGTTACTGTTATTTACTGTAATTGATAGTTTATAGCTATAGTTATGTGGTATTGTGGTCCTTCCCTAGCATTATATTGTCTTAGGTGCAATAATTGCGAGTACAATATACCGATTTCTATTCTTTGTTCCTGTTAAGTGCAAGTTTCGTCGTGTTAAAAATTATATGTAGGTAGTAATCATTTTGTTGTTGACAGTCATTTTGTATGATTGAAAACGAACCTGACTACTGAAACCTGAATTAAAATTTATAAAATTGAAATTTATAAATATATATTTTTTTCCTTTTTTTTTGACAGCTTTTATAGTATAATTATAAAACGAAGTGTATCTCAAAGTATAATGAAGGTTTGTATAGACTTGTACTATTGAGCGTATACTTAAGAAGTTTTCTTTACTTCCCAAGATTACCTCTTTTAAAATTATCTTTCCAAGTCAATCCATGGAGTTTATGAACGGAACACCTCAAACAAAAAATATTCAAAGAATTCATGAATAATGAACTGAACTCTACATTTTTCTACTAAATTATTAGATTGACAACTAATAAACCCGCCACTTTTTGCGATCAGTTTCTAAAACGTTATAGAACTATCTCGAATTTCTTGTAGTAGTATATAAATAAAGCAAGAGTTGTATGTCAGATCAGTTGACAACTGGATCTCGAATAGTAAAACTACAGTAAATTATGGATAAATCTCTCGTTCTTCGGCTGCTTTTACTTCACGAATTTCGCTTAGGTCGAAAAGCGACTGAAGCAGTGCGCAATGTTGTGCAAACAACTCCATGCTTTAGAAAAGACCTAGAAATATTCAGTTTGGTCACATGAGTTGACGCCGTTTCAACTTCAGAAGAGTGTGCATGGAACTACTTAGTTATCATCGTACCAATGAGTGGCTGAGGGATGTAATTACGGGGGATGAAAAGTGGGTTATGTACATAGATTTTTCACGTAAGCGCTAGTGGCTTGGACCTGGAGAAACAGGAATAAAGACGCCAAAATCTGACACTAGTAAAAAAGTTCTTTTAAGTGTGTGGTGGGGAATAAACGGATAAAGCAGCAGCGAGATTACCGAAAAATCAAAATAAAGTATACTTTTTGCACGATAATGCTCGACCACATGTAGTAAAAGCAATTACTTTCGCTTGGCTGTCCTTCCTCACCCACCGTACTCTCCAGACATTATGCCCTCAGATTATCATCTATTTCGTTCGCTAGCCCACTCCTTAGCAGATAAAAAAAATTAAAATGAAGACCAGCTTAAAAGTGACCTTTACAGCTTTTTTTATTAAAAGCCTAATAACTTCTACGAGGAAGGCATTATGTCTCTGCCAGCGCGTTGGCGACAGGTGATAGAAAACGACGGTGCTTATATAGTTGAGAAATAATTTGATTTTGTATACTTAAAAAATTAAATAAATTTGTGTACAAAGATGGCGATTTTATTAGTTGCCAACCTAATAGAATATTACATCTACCACATTTTTGTAATATTACTATAATATGTTGTACAGAATTCTTTAAACTTGGTAATATACACCGATGTCTTAGTTCACAATTGTACTAACTACAAAATTACCAATTATCATTTTTATTAATGCCTATATATACAATACACCAAATGTAATACTCTTTCGTTTGCCCGCATCGAAATGCGGTTAATGCATATCTTTCTACTGTAAACTTAGGTTACGCCTTATGTGTATCAAATACTTTTCCACTCTTATAATCGGAGTCTCGCATTTTAAAGACCAGTGCACTAAATGCAATGTGTATAAACGATCCGTCAAATAAATACGATTAGAATAAGATAAGCAGAGATGCTTGGATTCAGATGGTACTTTCCGGGCTATATAGTGTTCAAGCTGTTCTATCTGTACCTTTTACAGGAGAATACAAAATGTATTACTTGCGCAAATGATCGATGTACTATTTAACGATCCTGGCTACTGCTTTGAGAAGAGTAGGACGGGTCGGGATAGGACGAATGTAATGGCAAAAAAGGCTCTACTGAAAATATCGATATTGTTGAAATATCTCCTCTTTCTACTGACACTTGTGGTGGTCTGAACCGGAATAAATGTGTTCCGCTTGCGGCGTTGTATTCTGTTAATAATATACCTAATTTAGAGACGATCGATTTAAAATTTATGGAATCGGGACATTCATATTCAGAAGTTAATTCAATTCTTGCGTGTGTAGAGAAGTTAAGATTGGTCTACAATTGGACTTTAACAATAAACATTCTGATTATGAATCACTAGTTTCTTTTTCATGCAATACTAACATACTTACATATATACTTATTTTATTATTCTCCTTCTTGAACCTACACGCCTGGCAAATTAATATTTAATTTTAATATTTTTGAGGTTCTCAGTTAATGCCTGTTAACAGAGTAAATCTTACTTCATAAATGTATTGAAGGGAAGGTTTTATAATAATTTAGCAATTTTTAAATTGTTATGATTATTCTAATATTATACTATTGAGATATGACGAAGATAAGGGATTAGTCTTATCAATAGATGCAATTTTTTTATATTATTTTACTTTGTTTGGACAAGTTCTTGCCTAACTTTAAAAACAAACTTTTAATGTTCCTCCTGTAAAATTAACAATTCTGTTGTAAGTGCAATTGTGAACTAAATCATGGACATAAAGTATGTATTCGAATCGGAGTTATGCTGGCGCAATTTCGCAATAAATGACCCAGCGAATAAATGAATGGCACTCCGTGGTTCTGTGTATATCACGGTGCATTCTGGATAACTGGATATCATATTCTTGCTGCAGCACGTACAGTATAGATAACGGACCAGGCGTCCTGTCAACAGATTAATCTGTCGACAAACAATAACCGCAGTCAACAACAGTCTCTGAACCTTTGCCAGACGTTCGCTATTTATTGATAGCAAGACAATCGTATTTTGAATTGAAAATTGCTGTCTGAGTAACGTAAAATGCGTTACTCAGTCAGGGGCCACACTGAAAGCTTTTTAGAAAAAAAAAAACTTAAATATATAGAAGTCTGTTAATATTTTATTGCTTTTCGAAGTAGTCTCCGTTCATTTTAAAGCACCGTCGCATGCGAAGAAATTATATATTACCGTCCTACTTTACTTTTTTCGGCAAATCTTCGAATGGAAGCATCTATTGTGCATATTGTCTTTTGGTTTCGGGTTCATAACACTATATCCAGCTTTCATCAGCTGTGACGATGCCATATACAGCAAGTCCCCTCAGTCATACTTTTTAAGCACTAAGCGGCACCATTCCAAACGACGACGTTTTTGATCATCCGTCAAGTTATGAAGTGAGTATCCATCTAGTACAAAGTTTCCTAACGCCTAAATGTTCATGTCCGAATATTCGTACTTGACTCATAACAATGCCTAAAACTGCCCGAATCTGTTGGTATATCACCATTCTATCAGCTTCTATCACTAGCCGCATAGCAGTCACGTTATCTTCAGTAGTCGCCTTAGAAGGACGTCCTTATCACGAATCATTAGTGAATTTCGATCACGTTTTAACTCATTAAACCAGTTGTAAACAGTGGCATGAGATGGGGATCCGTAATGAAATGCCAATCGTCTATCTAAGTCTATCGTTACATTGTAAGACCGCTACAAAAGTCGTTATAATTCATTAGGCGAAAATTTTCTTTAGTCAAATCCATTTCTATGCACGTCAGACACTTTTTAAATTGCCGACAATTTGTTAAAATAAATGAATTCAATACACATCTACAGATTCCCAAAGAGGTTTTATTTCAAAATTTAAATATTTTTTTTATCGGTTGCTTTTGGAACTGGCCTATTACACTTTCAACTCGTCTTTTATTTTGCAACTATGTAATATTGTGTTTGCGATGAAATGTTCAGTTCTGTACTTTGTTGTTTATGTGCACAAAACGCCCACGATTTTTGCCCTTTTATTGGTGTTATCTACACCAACAATCACCATCAACCAACAACAACAAATAAAATTATCTATAGAAAATAATAAAGAAAGGTTAGTAGTTTATTCTGTAGTGTCTGTGACCTAAACGGGTTGTAACTTTTTTATATAATAGAATACTAGCATCGTTGGTCACACATTATGTATTGCCATTTGAGAAAAGGATTTATACGGAAATAGAATTATGCTCACGTAGTGTTTTTTTTTTATTTATTTTTTTAAAGACAACCCCCGCCTTAGGAATAATTCCTGTGTCACGGGAATCACGGCACGTCACGGCTTTACACATATTTAATCAATGAATACAAAGAACACCCAGACTCGGTACAACTATTTGTGGTTCACACAATTTTTTTTCCCTTATGGGAATCGAACCTACTACCTCCGGTTCAGCAGTCAGGGTCACTAACCACAAGACCAACAGGCCCGTCATTAAACTTAATACGCAAGCGTGGCAGGAGTTTTAAAAGCGATGATGGAGTTGATGTATGGATTAAACAAGATTTAGCTAGTAGAGATAAGAAAAAATCGTAGAAAAGCAATACCTTCATGTAATATTTGTTGTGTAGTTAAAAAGGAGATATGATTCTTAATGAGAGCTAAGACAAAAAGCCTAAGCTGATGTTAATAATTTATTAACCCCCGACAAAACAGAGTAGTAAAGCATAGTATTAGATCGTGGAGTGTTCGGAAACGATAAGTTAATTAAGATGACCAGCATTCGTGTAAAATATTATAACTTCGCACGCTATATTTATTATATTAAATTATAAGCGTTAAGAATGATGGTATATGGGCGTACTTCTAAAATAACAAAACAGATATTGCTAAATGTTTTTCTAATCTTGCATTATGCTGTCGTTTTTTACAAATAATTTCATGGATGCATTTCCTTAAGAGTACCCGGGGGTCTTAGTAGTTTCATTTCGGTGAGTCAATCGTATTCGCATCGAATCGTAAAGAAGCGGCGGTAGCGTAATGGCTAAGGCTTCGGACTTGCGATCAATTAGTTGCGGGTTCGAACCCCACCCAGTGCACTACCGTCGTGAACCCATCCCTAATACCATCATTTAGCTTAGCTGGAGGGGTTTACAAGAATACTAGTAATGTGTGAGTTGTGACCCACGTTGCTAGTATTCACTAAAAAAAGGAACCCTTGATTAATATTTGATGATTCATGGCATTGATCATCGAACAGGTAGGATTGTATTTGACCATTTCATTCATTTCATATACCCTATAGGCCCTCAAGTTTTGTTAGCATTGCATAGATAATACAATTCAAACATGAGACTCACCTTAACTTTATTTGGTTTGCAGAATGTCTATGTACAATTAAATTATTTCAGAGAATATATAAAGAAAGCTGATCACCTATTCACGTGATATTTAGTCGCATAACTCCATTATAAAATCTTTCTTATAACAATTTTTCTGCCTTACAAAATTCATATACTGGTGCTGAAACAGCGCCATGTTTTTTTTTTATGTGGAGTACTGACACGACAACAAAAGAAAATTAACTTATAGCACCGACGCTTACTCAATAATTCATTACGTATAAAAACAGTCTGCTCTCCGTAATTAAACATTTCGGTGCCTAAATAAAAGTAAGAGTCCGTCCTTTTCTTGTAAGCGAAGAACACCAATCTTGCCAGCTCATTAATTTGGTGACTTCTGAAATACTCGAGGTGCTAACGTCTGTGATTAATTAAATTAAATCAAGCCCAACATTTAAAGCTGTTCTAGACCTCCTCTACTATATTTTTAGGGGGTAAAGAATATAATTGAATTTATAATGGTTTCTTATTTCTTGAGAATAATTAATTATAGGTTAGCAAAAATGCAAAATTAAATTATTTGAATATGAAATATGTCACCAGTTAAATGAGATAAAAAGATTTTAATAAATGAATTGATAGAAAGATGACAATAAAATCTCCACGGCAGAAGGTCATCAATTCTGTAGGTGGCACAGGGATCTATGGCATGGCAATGGACAAGTGTTTCGATTGATAACTATATGATCTTAATTTTATCTAGAGCAAATGAAGTCATTGAAATACTATTGTGTCCACTACACGATTACCGTTAAATCTTAAAGTGACCCATTTTCACAGAAGTCTCTTATCTGCTGATCGCGCGTTTGAACTTGAAAAGTGGAAATTCTAAGCGTGCTGTTATGACATAGCTAGATAAGTCCACTAGTTTTTAATATCGCCTTATTGAGAATATCGTTTTATCCGGATTCGTTTTTTATGCAGTGTCAGTGCCAATAAGGATATTTCGGCCTCTGGCGTGAAGTTTACAACAAGTATATTTGTTGGTGTTTCGGGCTTATGATTGTTGGCAGCTACTTATCGTAGAGAGTACTTTGTTAACTTTATAATATGGGGAGCCTACTTGTTTGTACGCGCATCACTTAACAAACAAGAAATTAATACAGGTTCTGTCTATGCATTAATAGTATGTGTAATTTGGAGAGACATTTAGGCTATTATCATCTTATTAAATTCAGTTTGCTTTGTAACTATAAAAAAAATACTTATGTAAATATATACTACTAATATTAAAATTTCCAAGAAAAAGTGATCACACCTAAAATTTACGTTATTTATATTGTAAGATATTTATTCCTGCATTTTATAATAACACAATTTATACATACTATTCTGTAGACGTGGAATATGTGAGTTTTTGAAAAATATTTTTTTTGTAATAAATATAAAGATCACATATAAATTTTATAGCAAAACTATTTTTAGCTTTTTTCGCTCTAATTAAAAACTTAAATTAAATTCAAAATAATTTTTTGACCCCAGTACCGAAACAAAACAAACTGAACAAATCAGACCGCGTGTGACATCACAATGTTAATTTCTACTCTTCGTAGCACACAGCTGATACAGTGTTTTATCTTGTAATCAATCAAATTTTGTTATTATCGTCAACATATTGATAAATATATCAAAAATGTCAAACCTTAAAAGTTATCCTGCTTGTTTCGTACCATTATGTACGAATACTACATAAACAACTTCCCAAAATTTTTTTCAGACGTTCCATGTCGAAATAAATGGTTTCAAGCGGTGCGACGACTAAATCCAAAACAAAATAATTTATTTTTTGTTGTGAAGATCTATTTGATGTAAGTCGTTTTCAGCTGAATTAAACCGAATTTAAGAAATTCTGTAATCATAAATATATCCACATCAGGTATATTGTCAGATTTAGCCTTCATAAATCCTTTATCACACATGACACTGACTTAATAAAAGTACAAAAACAATTTTTGCAAAACATCAGTTCGCCGTGTTAAGTAAACATATATATAAAAAGCTACTTAAATAAATTATTATTTCACCGTTTGTTACCACCATATCTCAATTATCAAGTCTAAACACTTCCAGCAACTGCAATTTTGGTCAAATACAGCCTGTGCCTAGTTTACGAGACACTGTTCACAATCTTTAAGACTTATATAACTAATGTGTAATGAAAATCAATAGCTTAGGGCGATTCAATTAGTGTATTACTTTAGTCCAGTAGATCTCTCAACATGATGATTTTTGACTCCACATTAATATGAAGGAATATGCTTGATTGCATTTTTATCGTGTTACTTATTAAAAATATTACAATACAATGTTATTTATTAAAAATATTTTAACATTTTGTAGTGCTAAAATATATATTCTTGAGTTCAATTATTCAAGAATATATATTTTTTTAAAGTAACCAAAAAAGCAAACATGCATTCACAAATAGATATTCACAAATGTAATCTTCTTTACAAATGTCAAATGTTTAGCACAAACAACGTCTTGATGTACCCATAAGTCAGTCAGATATTTTTTTTTAGATTTATATTTAGATGCTATAATCTATAATAACCATCTTACACAAATGTGACACTTCGTCTCAACGAATAAACACATATGTCGTACTCGTGGTAACAACTCTTGGTCCTTAATGATGAGGGTATAAAAGACGATGTCAAATAAAAATATAATAGGCACGTGACGTTCACAAATATATCACTTAATTGTATCTTGTTGAAACTATTATTTGCAAATGTTGCTGGTTTAAAACTATATAAATATACGTTTTTACATACATACAAACACACACTTTTTTATCCCCGAAGAGTTTAAGATATTAACGCCCACGTTTTGCTGATTATAATATAGTGCCACTTACGTAACAGAGGGCAGGCCTACTGCCGTCATCCAGGATCCACTTTTAGGATTTAGATGACAAAATTGTGAACATGTTGGCAAGAAAGAAAGGAAGGAAAAGTTTATGGCTTATACAGATGGGTGGGAGTGGTAAGTATGACCACGTTTCCTCCTACCGTTCTGATCTAAATTGGCTTCCGATTCGTAAACGCCGTCACTTGCGCGCCCTCTCCACTCTGTACTCAGTTCTTAATTCACCTACTTCTCCCTCATATCTTACCACAATTTTTCAGCATCTTTGTTCTAATCATAACATAAACCTCCGTTCTTCAAATAATCTTCTTCTAGTATGCCCCAGTCAATCTTCTGCTGAAGTCAATTCCTCTTTCATTGCACAGTCCGTCCTCCTCTGGAACGCCCTGCCGCAGGAAATCAGGATGGCACCAAGTTGCCTATCTTCAAAACAAGGGTTCGTGTTCTTCTCGTCCGTAAGATGGCAGTCATCAGAACGTTAGTACCATATGACTATGCATATATAATGATGTTATTTTATTTATATATGTTACTGTATATATATGTTTGTATCTAATGTCTATTTAACTTTTGTACATTTTTTTTCTTAGCATACCAATTTTCATGTTTTTAATGCACCTTCTTCACTCATTACTACGGTAGACTTTTAGAAAATTAAGTCCACCTATGTACGTTTCGTGCATAAAGTATTATATAATATAATTAAAACCCTATAAATTTGAATAAGTACATACTTACAATCTGCATCCAGTATCGGAGATGGAAGGACCTCTGAAGAAGCTGGCCACTCGTGCTAGCGAAACGTTAGGAAGCAATTCCAACATACGACGGCCTTTAGACCCGAATAAAGCCAACGAGTCAAGTACATACTTGTTAAAACTTATACAGTTATTGGTAATACCTTTCAGAACATCTAGTTAGGACTTTTGTGTCCTATGGTATTTTTGTCAGCTAAAGCCTATCTTGTAAATTATATTAAGTTTCTGTGAAAATTGAGATTTGGATGTAATAGTTACCATATCGTTTGAACAACACTGACAAAAGTCAAGAAGTTCATCAATCAGAATAAATGAACAGAATTAATAATTTGTTTATTAAGTTTTTAACAAATTTATTGTGTGTATTTGACTTTGTAAGATTATTCGTTATTTAACCGAGATTGATTGTTTTATTTGAGCTCATCATTTTTACATGCGTGAAATGTCACGCCAAGGGACCATCAAGAACGGCTCAAGAATCTGGTATTATTTAGCCATAATTCTAAAGATATACTCTAATATATTACACTGGAAGAGTGTTTGATTACTGAGATTTATCAATGGTGTGTAATGCTACTTCTCGGTTGATACGTCGTCAGGATTATCCATGTGCACAGCAGCATGTTCTCAAGGTAAAATTACTGAACAATTGCTACGTCACTTTATTTTTAAAGTTTATGATTCTATTTTTAATCTTTTCTTTATATTTCTCATATACTGGTTTACATTACTTTTTACCAAATAATTCGTAAGCGATGCAAGTAGTTTAATAAAATTCTGTAATACGACTTAATGTATCATGCTGCGTGCAAGTGTGTATGATAAATGAATATTTACCTTTAAGCATTATATTATTTGTTTTCTTGTAAAGGACCCGAATCAACATGTCCGATAATACAATGTCGGGTAATTTGGTGTAGGTTCACATGTAATGTGTCGGCATAAGTATGTACTTACGCTATCCATAGTAGATATGGCTTATGTCGATAAAACGTAGCTTAAGTGCTTCCCTAGTGTTCAAAGTATCAATATTTTTAAAGTCAAAATCAAATAATATCAAAGGACACAAAGAACAATCAGACTCGGGACAACTATATTTTTTTTTATATTATAGGGGGCAGACGAACAGACGGGTCACATGGGAACTGACGGGTGAAGAGGGATGAGGGTATGCGGAGAGGGGAAAGAGGCGGGGAGAGGAAGGAGGAGAGGGGAGTTGAGCCTCCGGAAACCTCACTAATTTCTGGGAAATGCAACGCAAGTATTGCTGCACAACCGGTTTTCTGTGAGGCCGTGGTATCGCACCGGTCAAGCCGGCCTATTCGTACCTAAGCATGGCTCTTTAAAACAGGGTTAGCCTACCAGGTATCCAATATCCATATACAAAATTGAATCATAATCGTTCAGAAGTTTAGCCCATAAAAGGTAATAGACAGAAAGATGGCGTTTTATTCGCATTTATAATATTGGTATAGATTACTAGCAGTTTGGAACCAATGAGACAGTCGTACACTGGCTTGATAGTTCAGTAGTGTAAGTACTGGGTTCGATTATTAGACCTGCTAATTTGTCTGACTTTGTTAGATATTTCTTGTAGCAGGATGGATTCAAAAAAATTAAACCACAGATGCCAAAAGGCTCGTTATTAAGCTACCGATTCAATTAGGACCCAAAAGGTTACCGGTCGAAATGTGAATGAAATACACCTTTAACCCTCCTTTGAAGTCACAGAACGGTCAAATTTAGTGTTATAATTTACGTTTATACACATTACAAAAAATTAATTGGCTTTGGCTTTAGATAATAGACAAGAAATATGGGGTCAGTTAGGACGTTCCAGCGACTTGTTAGTTTTGCAGAAATTCTATAGGCTGACTACCTAACTTCCGGTTACATTTGTAATTAATTGCGTTTCTTTTATTTATTGGAATCTTACAGCTTTTGTTACCTAGATAGATTTATTTTTTGTTTAACAGGACAGAAGAAGGGAGATATTTTAAAATGCAAAATACAAAAAAGAAAAAAAAAAGGTATCATTAAAGATTAAAACCTGGGATGGACAAGATTAGAGATAGAAAAGTCATGTTGCAACGAAAGATTTAAATCGTCCCGGATGAGACGGTTTTTAAAGTTAAATGAATTATTACAACTTTCTCATCCGAATGCGAACAACTTTTATAGGACTATATAATAAAAAATGATGTCTACCGCTTCAGCTTATTCATAAACTACCCTAAAAAAATAAGTTTTTAGGGTAATTTATGAATAAGCTGAAGCTATGAAGGTCCATCATTTGAATCTGTACTCAAATGACAAGCAAATGTGATTGCATACAATATAATCTTATATAGAAAAAAAATACTTGTGTATTATGTTAGGAGGACCACGAAGAGACAATTCACCAGCTGCAAAGATAAGCACATGCTTCATAAGCTTCATCTTCATCTGCACATGCAGACGTTCCTGAATGTCGAAATGCCTACTTAACTACCTACATACTAAATAAAGACTTTTCGGTGATTTGGGTTTGAAGATTAACCCGGTCTAATAACGAAGACTTAGTTTTTACTTACCAAATCTTAATGTTCCCAGGCATGATTACGCAGAAGTTGAATTTTTGTTTATTTCATTTTATATTTTGTTAATTTAACTTATTTATAAAAGAATAAATATTTCTCTAATTACTTTTTATTTTTTTAAAGCCTTAGGTATCCGCCACTAGGAGATTTTCACCTAAACATTACATTATTTTTTTCTAAATAGTTAGGAATTATACGTGAACAGAAAAAGAGTACAATCTGAACTCGGTTTTCAGTTTATTATCATAAAATGAAGAGAATATCTTTAGAAATATTCACAAACATGTTATATTAATATATATGTACTAAAATATATATACTTGGCATATAACTTTGAGCTTTAGCTAAATTAGTTTTCGGTTTATACTACTTTTTATATAAATCTGGATTTTTATAAAAAGGAATTCTGTAAGTAAATTTGCAATATATGTTATCTTATATATCATTATTCCATAAAATTATAATAGATGTAGCAGTTTTTACTATAAGGACATTTAAAAAACGGTTTATTACTTATTGAAGGAAGACCCCGCAAGTAAGTATTTTAAATTTAATACTTAGTATACACGGATATCGTTTTGGTAACTTCATACGTTCATAATATATCGGGTTTACGAAGTTTGCGTATCAAAGTCTTATAAGAGCAAGGGATAGTTAATGCACTATACGTTTTGTAAGTAAACAAGGTGTATGTCTTGTGTAATCGAACTAGGTTTTGGTTATCCGATAGTAATATATCGATTAGTACTTATATTTTATAATAAACAAAATAGTAAAAATTTGTTTGTTACGTTCTCACATCTTTACATTTTTAACTCTTTACTTCTCTTTAAATCATCATATTTGATTATATACAAAAATAGACTCTGGGGCGAGTGAAGCCGTTGACAAAGAACAATTATAACTAACTGCTACGATAGTATATGTCGTCATTTGCATAATTTCAAACCTATTAAAGTTATAAAACACTTAAGACTCATTAATGAAAACTGTTTTTATTCTATAATGGAACTAAGTGATACACCTTAGGTAGCTATATTATATTATACATGCACTTATTATATATTTTATGTAAATTTATATAAATAGGCACGTTGAAGCATCTTAAAACTTAAGTAAGTGTAAGTAGGTACACATTTAATAAATTTACATATGTCGGAAAAAGCTAATTCAATTTAGAGAGCTATAGTATCCAAGCAAGAGCACAATAAGTCGTAAAACCGCGATGCGGACTGTGTAAAGTGCCAAGATGTAGCTTTTTCCCCGCAGTTAATAGCTGCATGCTGCAAATGTTCTGTTTTTGCTATATTGTCGTATATTTGAGGTATATATCGATAGAATGTGATAGGGACATCACTAAAGTATTTAATACTGTGCATTATCCAATACTGTCTCCGATATACGTTACTGTTTAATCCTGAGAACAATTAAAATAAAGAACACTGTTGTTCTAAACTATGGATTAACTATTAATTTGGGCTAAACATATTGGGCCACCGCTAATAATTAGTCACGAGTTTAGGGCTGCATCGTTAACATTGCAGATCGGTGTCGCTGGCACTACGCCAGGAAACGTGGCTACCCTCTTGCACAATACGAACAATAGAGATCTTTCCATTCCAGTATTAGGGGTTACTTATGATATTGTTTGTGGCCGAAGTTCATGAAGAGTTCGTATCTTTTCATGAACATCGGCCGCCTGTATTTCTACACTCGTAATTACAAGTCGTTATGTTATACGAGTTTCTTTTCAACTTATAGCTTACAATTTGGTGTTATTTGGGTTGTTTACTATGAATTTGGGGTAAATTGTATATTTTGTTGAAAAAATATGCCTTTTGTAAACGTTTTCTGTATTCCTGATATATCTAGTGGTAGTGATATCGAGTTTTTATGTAATAAGTCAGATGCCGCTTATTTAATAACCGTTGTTTTCTACATAGAATTGATCGCTTTATTCAAGCAGTAGACCAGCCTGTAATCGCTATATAAATCTACTTACAGTTGTTAGTTTGTTGTAACACCTTCGACTGGCGCCAAACAAGCATCATGGTTAAGACTGAAGCAAGATTTAACTTGTAAAAGTTATAAATAGACAAGGACACCATTGTCTTCCACAAAAACAACAGGTTGTTTTTCAACCACTTTTAAATATTTTAGAACACCAACTTTTAGCAAAGTAATGTTTTTGGCAGACGTTTAATGAAATTAATTAAAAGATTTCTAAGAAAAGCTAGGAAATAACTGAACTAATTTGATTGAACTTTTTGCAGTGGCTTGAAACTTAATAAAGCTTATTGTCTTCAGAGAGTTATTCGTAAATAAAAAATAAAGTTCTTATAATAATAATTTTACCCCTAATTTTGATATTAAAACAGAAATAAAATTTTGCTATTCAAATTTAACACTTAAACATTACATATACAATTTATGTAATATAAATATGTATATATATATTTTATCTAATTGTATAAATACATATATAATTTAAACGTGGACTTATTATTATTCTATAAAGTATTTTATTTTCTTACGGTAATACTTATATTTCTACTGTCAGATTTTTTTTTGCAATAAATTAACTTCTTGAAAATTTAAACCATTTAACAAATTTGCCAGTTTTTCCTCTAAACATGTTTATTAATTATTAATTTATTAGTTACCTGGGTGAATGTGCTTATTATTTGCGACAATTTTGTGTTACATCAGTGTTAGCTTATGTAAACTAAAGCAAAGGGTGTGGTTTAAAAGGAACTATCTCGTTACCAAACTCGTAGGTTCATCCTAAGTTTTTTTCTAATTCTAAACTCATAGCTACAACGGGACGGGACTATTAGTCCAGTGGATGGTGGGACCCTGACTGCTGAATCGGAGGTCGTGGGTTCGATTCCCGCACGGGCCCTAAAATTATGTGATCCACAAATAGTTGTACCGAATCTGGGTGTTCTTTGTGTCCGTTGATTGAATGTTTGTAAAGGAGCAAATCCTGAATTGCTCCAAAAATATATATCTGAAATTCGGTGGCAAAATAAGCTTCTTGATGTTTCAATATAAACATACTGATTATATTTATTTACCTTTAATTTTAAGGAAGACGACGACCTCATTGTATTGTCATCGGAGGATCAAGACTGGATTTGTTATATCAGTACATGTTGTTACTTTAACCTTTAGCTTTTGTATACGTTTGTTTATGATCTGACCAGCATTTGCGACCCCTATTTTTTTCCAAAATTCAAGGAGATCCTTAAGACCTGTATGGCTTTAAAAGAGAGAACCACTAAAGTGAGAAAATAAAACGGAGATGTAGATGTTGAGAGTTTCATGGGACGTAAGTGTATTGTCCTAACTAATATAATTTAACAATAAAAATGACCTGGGAGAGTGGCGAGGTGCATGTGACAACACTGAGGAGCGAAGAGGTGCGGCTGGCAACACTGAAGAGCGGAGAGGTGCGGCTGACAACATTGTGGAGCGTTTCGTGGAGAGGAGGGATGAAAGTCTATAAAAGCAGTGTGAAGCGATTTTGTGGGTCTCTAAGTTCAGAAGTTGTATAGGGGTAATAACGTAATGACGTGTTATAGTATAAAATTTTTCATTTTATTTAATTTTCAATCTGTTACTTCTACTCTTGTTATAATAATAAATTTGCTATATGTTATAATAAAAAACAAGCGTATTTGCTTGTTTGTTTATAAATATGTTTGTTACGTTTTCTCGCCTTAACTATCAAACTGATTGTCACTTACCATCAAGTCACCCATCTGTTCGTCTGTATCGTAAAAACTGAACACCATAAAATTTTGCATATACGCGCCATGAGTTCAGAAAAAGTCATCATAGACGTAGGGTTTCATCTAGAAAAAGTCCTGTGCCCGATAGATATACAAAATAACGTAATTTTTAAATAAAGACCGAGAACATTAGATAAAATAGCAGGCATTTGCTATAGTGGAGGAGGATGTGGAGACTTTTTTACATAGTCCTAGTAAACAAAATGTGCTGTGAACAACTCTCGTAACTGCCATATCTACTTATTGTTTCCATTTCTGTATTATGCTGTATTTTTTAATATTAGATACAATTATTATTACTTATTGGATGACTTTTGTCATTATTTTTTTTTTCTTTAAAAAAAAGGGGCTTGTAACAATTTCACCTATTCAGAGTAATAATGTATTACATAAAATATAAGTAATGTGAATCCAGTAATCACAATTAGCCTTCCCTATATTAAGATTTATTAATCCCATAATGTGACCGTCCGGGCCCCTCTACAAGGGCATATAAGGGCGTTTACATACACTTCATATCATCACCATTCCAGTAATGCAATATTATTCAGTTACTGTTATGTGAAATTATATTCTTTGTATGTTGATTGTTATTGGTTGTATAATCTGCAACTCACGCCTGCACCCCAAGAGCGGTATAATTTAGTCTCATTTACGTAATAGAAAATTAAGGACGACCATTGTGGTATGATCAGTATCTACAACGGTGGAACCCCAGTCCTTGGACCTCAACTCAACTTTTATTTTAAAACAGGCGAGATATTAAAAAAAAAATTGATTGGGTAACTGGGTGTATATTATATTGATAAGGAAAGAGTTGATAGGAAAGGGATATTGCTTATTCGGATGGATAGTGAGTAAAAGCTATAGTTTAAGCAAGTCAGGATCGTATAACTGTAACTCTAACTAATTAACAGCGGTAGCGCCATGCTTAGGCACGAATGGGCCGGTCGACCGGTGTGATACCAGGGCCTCATTGAAAGCCGGTAGTGAGGGAACGTTTGCATTGCAGATTTTCAGAGGTCCAACTCCTCCTTTCCTCTTTGCTCTCACCTCTCTCTAACCCCCTCTCCTCTTCCAGATCTCCTCATCCCTCTTCTCTTCTTTTCCCTCCCCGCATCCCCCATCCTTCATCACCCTCCAAGGTGGGCAGCGCACTTACGACTCTTGAGTTGCAGGTGTCCATGGACGGAGGTTGTCAATTACCATCGTCGGTTCCGTCTGATCGTCTGTGCCCCTATAGTATAAAAAATAAAAAAAACTGGCTGGTGCCGGGAACTCCGAGCCCTATAATAGCGGTAGTACCTAAAGTAGTATTATTAAAAAAAATATTACGACCTCGTTATCGCATATAAGACAATACCTATCTATCGTATTGTAGCTTGTATCGTAACTGTCTATCGTATCGTATCTTTATCGTACCTGTCTATCGTATCCTATCTTCTATGTATGTTTGTTAATTTCTTTTTTACTTCGTATCTTCCGAACGGCTAGATGGATTTCAACAGTTAAGGTATTGTTAGATGTGTGTCAAAAACCCAATGAGATTGTTGGCGGTAAACGGAATTCCTATGTTGAAATAATTTAAAGGTGTGAAAATAAACGAATTCTATTTTTAAACTTAATGGCAGAATGAAATAGGTTGTTTTTCCACGTAACTTAAACTTCCTGTTAAAAGCGTGCTTGAATTTGAATTCGCTGTTAAATTAATTTTTGCGAAATTGTCGGTAGGCATCGCGAGTTCTCATTTAAAGTCGTTTTAATTTAATACACATGACACCCATTTTAGGAACTGGCTTTGGAGAATTTCCACTTCAGAAGAGATGAAAATTTGATATTGTATTTTTGAGATCTCAGTATTTTTATTCTTTGTAGAGACTAATTAAATTCTCGTTTTCTGACTTCATTGAATTAGGTGAAAGGGCACTACTCTAAGGATTAGGATAAATGGATTGGTATTTTAATTTTGAACGACAAGATTATTCGCATTATCAATATTTTTAACATGTTTTAGTAATACATAAAAAATTATTGGTTATTATCTTCTACTTGAATAAAAGTAAAAGACAATGTTTCTAACTGTTCAAGACTAATTGAATTGAATTGGTTTAAAAGTGTAAGGTCAATCTCGGTAGATGTCGTTGTACCTTTTATCTGAATCACGGTATGGGTTGGATACCGTGCATAGTATAAGTGTGTGAATATTTTATTAAATAAGCAGCTATTAGATCAGAATACAGTGGTTTTATTATAATATATTCCCTAGTGTTCACAAACAGTTCAGTTCAAAAATAGCTCAACAGGTCAAAATTACCAGCTTGGTAATTAACATTGGTCCTAACGACCCGGATTTGGACACCGATTGTTCCAATTTTTCGAGTAGCGGTTCCGAGCTATTGGACTGCACTCCCCCTCACGTATTCGCAGTGGATCGCTGCAAGACACAGAATACGTGAACTTCAACCTAATTTGAAAACGGTTGTGCGAGATATACACTCCGCAACAAAGGATCCTATCAGCGTGATCATAAGTTCAAGGTGACGCCGCAGGAGGGCGCCTCTTTTAATTCAACTTACGAATACAGTGAGATTAGTGCAATATTTCTGTGAGTACAATTTTACGTATTACTAGTGCAAAATTAGAAGTTTGAAGCTTGCCATGTAATTTTGAACTTTATTATCGAGAAGATTTCAACTTACAAATCGTCGCAAAATTTGAACTTTAATCAGTAGTATTTATTAAATGTTTTGTTAGTAACTTAGAATTAATTTGTGCATGTTAGAACTTAGAATAGTTTTATAAAAAACGAAGGAACGGGGAACCTATGCCCGATTTCCTCTAGATTTAGTATTGTTGTAAAACACTTGTAAAATTTTTAGTTTTGAGCTTTAGAAAGTCTTGATAATAAAGGTTTAGAATATTGTTGTTGATTCACAAAGTAGTATACGCTTAAATCAACAAATTTTGATTTTGTTAAGTGCTTTAGTTACAAAACTTTTCACTTGAATAGTGAGATATAAAAATGGAAGGAGTAATAAAAGTTTTGGAGGACTTAAAAAACGTTATTACTAAGGGATTGACAAATTTTAAAAAAAGTCCAAAGGCAAGATTAACTTTAGAATATGTTGAGACTAAGTTAGAACTGTTAGAAAACGATTGGGCTTCTTTTCGAAACACCAATACTAAATTACACGAGAAGTATACATTAGGAGAATATGAGGAAAAAGTAGTCAATATATATGATGCAACTGAAGACACTTATATAAATTATAAGAGTTTGATAAAAACTACATTAAGAACGTTTCAAATTGTACATGAATCAGCACCAACAATAACTGTACCAGGTGCTAAGTCAAATAGTTTCGTAAAGTTGCCGAGAATTGAGATACCTACGTTTTCCGGCAAATATAATGAATGGACAACTTTCCATGATTTATTTGTATCACTTGTACATAACAACAATGTTTTAGATAACGTACAAAGATTGCATTATCTTAAAAGTCATCTTACTGGTGAGGCCGAGCAACTTATCAGACACACACCCATCACTGACGCAAATTATAATCAGTGTTGGGAGCTTTTAGTTAAGCGATACAACAATAAAAAATATTTGGCTAATTGCATTTTAAACCGTTTATTTGCGCAAAGGCGTATGAATGTCGAATCTGCTGAATTACTAAAATTGATGTTGGACACAACGACGGACTGTCTTAACGCTCTTTCAAATTTAAATATAGATGTATCAACTTGGGATATTATTATCATCCATATCATAACCTTTAAATTAGATTCAGAAACCCGCAAACAGTGGGAGTTTAGTAATACCAACGAGTCCAATAACGACTTGCCTACTTTTGCTCAATTTAAATCTTTTATTGAAAATCGATTCCGAGCATTGGAATGCATTCAACCTTCTAGAGTTCACCATCAAATTGGTAAAGGACCACATTATCCACACGTGAAAACAATGCTAGCTACAAGTTTGCCCCATACTATGCGATGTGAGTATTGCTCAGAACAACATAAGCTTTGTTTCTGTAAGACATTTGCAAAACAGTCTCTTCAAAGCAGACGTGATTTTGTTGCTAAAAATAGAATGTGCTTTAACTGTCTAGGTAGCAACCACACAGTATACGACTGCAAGAAGCATACCACTTGTAAAGTGTGCCATAAGCGACATCACTCCCTACTGCATCCTAGTGGAGAGCCAGAAAGGAAGGTCGAAACGACTTCCTCAAAATCAACAGCTATCGATTCCACTAATCCCTCGACTAGTGCAGGTAAGATAGTATCATGTTTGTCAACAGGTAGAGTAACCAAGCCTGGACAGGTTTTATTAGCCACAGCGCTAGTAAAAGCCGAGTCCAGAGCTGGGGAATACCAAATAGTACGAGCGTTACTCGACCAAGGCTCTCAGGCATGCTTCATTACCGAGGCTACAGTGCAATTGCTTAATTTGAAACGAATTCCGATTAGTGGAATGGTTTCAGGTTTAGGTGAAAATAAAACAACCCTTATGAAGTACATGGTTCATTTAACTATAAGGTCGCGAGAGGATCCAGATTTTAAGTTAAATCTAAATGCCTATGTTTTACAAAAAATCACTTCATACTTACCTGAGCGCAACATAGGTATGAATAACTTCGATTGGGTCGAGATCAACAATTTACAGTTAGCGGATCCAGATTTTAACTTGCCGAACAAAATTGACATTTTGTTAGGCGCGGACGCCTACAGCTGCATCATCAAGGACGGCATTGTAAAAAGCCCCTCCAGTAGTCTGATCGCTCAGAACACTGCCTTAGGGTGGGTCCTATCTGGTGCAGTTGTTAGTTCAAGCACTGCCCACGAAAATGAAAATTATAGGTTAAAATTGAATGTAATGTATGCACATGTAGAAGAAGATATTTTAAAGAAATTTTGGGAAACAGAAGAAAACCTGTGTACACAAAAAATATTTACACCAGAAGAGATCAAATGTGAAGAGCTCTACAGCAGGACTACTAAGAGAAGTGTTGATGGTCGGTACATTGTACAATTACCTTTCCGAGACGCAACCCCTCTTCGTACGCCAGGAAATTCGCGTGTTATAGCAGAGAATAGATTTAAATCGTTAGAAAAAAGATTAGACAAGAACTTACAATTGAAGGATAAATATAAAGCAATATTGAATGAATATTTAGAATTGGGACATATGAGGCTTATTCAGGAAAATGACGAAGAAAGAGAAATGGCAATCTATCTCCCTCATCACGCAGTAATACGAGAGGATAAATCAACGACGAAGGTTCGAATTGTATTTAACGCTTCCCAGAAAAACTGCAACGGAGTGTCACTTAATGACACCTTGATGATTGGACCTACTTTACAGGCTGATCTGAGGCATATTGTCATGAAATGGAGAGTTCAATCTATCGCACTTGTCGCGGACATAGTAAAAATGTACCGACAGGTTAGAGTTAGGGAAGAAGACGTAATGTACCAACGTATCCTATGGCGGGACAATGATCAAGAGCAAATTAGAGATTTTGAACTGGTTACAGTGACCTTCGGAACTGCTTCGGCTCCTTATCAGGCAGTACGAACTCTGCATCAGATTGCATACGACGAAGGTGAGAAATACCCAATAGCTGCAGAAAAGGTCTTAAATTGTTTCTACATGGACGATCTAATGGCCAGCTGTAGTAGCGTCGAAGAAGGAATAGAAATGTATAAACAAATAACAAACTTGTTAGAAAAGGGCGGGTTTACATTACAAAAATGGAGTACGAACAATAAGGAAATGTTACAAAAAATAAATTTAATGGAAGAAATTAGAGCCAACAAGGGCAAGGATGAGAAATTAGAAGAGGAAAATAGATTAAAAAATATAGTACAAAATAAAGATAAAGAAGTAGAAATTAAGCTGGACAGTACAATAAAAATTCTGGGACTTACCTGGAACCGCAACCAGGACACCTTCCATTATTCTGTAAATCTCCCTACAATGTTGACCACGTCGGTAACTAAAAGATTAATAATTTCGGATATAGCCCGACTATTCGACCCATTAGGATGGTTAGCGCCTTGTGTTGTTTTAGCGAAAATATTCATACAAAGGCTGTGGCTTGCCGGTGTTGATTGGGATGAGGAATTATCAACTGAATTAGTCAGAGAGTGGAGTGTTTACCGTAAGGAGTTGTGTCTACTTACCTCAGTTCGGATCCCACGTTGGCTAGGTACTAATTTAGGAGATGAAGTGGAGTTACACGGCTTTTGTGATGCCTCTAAAGCGGCTTATGCAGCTGTTGTTTACTTGCGTATAATAAATGTTAGAGGCGAGGTAAGTATTTCATTATTGGTTGCGAAAACCAGAGTAGCCCCAATCAAGCAAATCAGTATTCCTCGTTTGGAATTATGCGGAGCAGTATTACTGTCAAAACTTCTTACTGAAACCGCAAAAGTCTTGAATATCAAGGACGATAAAATCACAGCATGGACCGACTCCACCGTCGTGCTTGCTTGGCTTAACAGTCACCCAAGCCGATGGAAGACGTTTGTAGCGAATCGTACAGCCGAAATATTGACCACAATGAAGTCATCTCAGTGGTTTCACGTTTCGACGAACCATAATCCAGCTGACTGTGCGTCAAGAGGTTTGTTGCCTAGTTTATTTTTAAATAACACACTATGGTTCTCAGGACCTTCATTACTCAAAGTTAAAAATGTAGTGTATAAGAGGTCCATTGAGGTTAGTACAAACTTAGAACAGTCAGTGAAGACTCACATAGCAGTAACTAAAGAAGAGTCTCTCTTCGATAGGTTTTCTAGCCTGCAAAGGTTGTTAAGAGTAATTGCCTATTGTGGGCGGTTTACCACTAGAAAAAATAAAGGTTATTTAAAAAAGCAAGAGATAGATGAAGCACTACAAATCTGTATAAAGAAAACTCAAAGGGAAGTATTTCCAATCGAATACGTGCAACTCGAGGACACAGGTTATATACAATCAAGAAATAGTAAATTAAAATCCCTTTGCCCGTACCTTGACAACAAGGGAATAATGAGAGTACGAGGAAGACTTGAAAGGTCACAGCTTAGCGATGATGCTAAACACCCAATTGTTCTTCCCCATTGTAGTCACTTCACTAGCCTCGTGGTAGCCGATGGACACCTAAAAACTATGCATGGAGGCCCTCAGCTGACGCTCAATTATTTAAGATCAGCTTACTGGATCTTAGGTGCTAGAAGTTTGGTACAAAAATACTGTCGTCAGTGCGTCATATGTGCAAAACAAAGGGCTCTTACAAGACACCAATTTATGGGATCACTTCCCTCAGAGCGATGCACACCAGCCAGACCCTTTTTGCATAGTGGCGTTGACTATGCTGGGCCTATAAATATTAGGACAACGAAAGGTCGTGGCCACCGTTGTTATAAGGGCTACATATGTTTGTTCGTCTGTATGGCCACCCGCGCTCTTCATTTGGAAGTAGTAGGGGACATGAGTACCGCCGCGTTCTTAGCAGCGTTCAGACGATTTGTGTCGAGGCGAGGCCACTGTGCTAAAGTATGGAGTGACAATGGCACTACATTTGTAGGTGCATCTAGAGAGCTACAACAGTTGTCCGCTATTCAAACGTCAATAGCAGGGCAGTTAGAGGCACAGGGTACAGAATGGCATTTCATTCCTCCCCACAGTCCCAATTTTGGCGGTCTTTGGGAAGCAGGAGTGAAATCCACTAAGTATCATTTGAAGCGAGTCATAGGAAATGCGACATTGACATTCGAAGAAATAAGCACACTGCTTAGTCAAATCGAGGCCTGCTTAAATTCACGGCCAATGAGTGTCATTAACGTAAATGACCCTAGTGAACCACTTCCGTTAACGCCGGCACATTTCTTAATAGGGGAACCTATAGTAAATGTGCCGGACACGAATTATGAAAATGCGAACATTCATTACTTATCACGTTGGCAATTGATTCAAAGGATGCTGCAGACGTTTTGGAATCGTTGGTCACAAGAATACTTATCTAACCTTATGAGTCGTTATAAATGGTCTTTCCAGGTTCCGGAGCCAAAGGTTGGAGACGTAGTACTTATAAAGGAAGACGATTTACCGCCCTGTCGTTGGTTGTTGGGTCGCATAACTGAAAAGCACCCTGGTGATGATAATATTACCCGAGTAGTTACAGTACGTACCAAATCCTCCGTTATTAAGCGTCCAACATCCAAATTATGCATATTACCGGTGTAGATTAACTATATGTATCTCGTAATATATACGAGTTATACCAAATTACACTGATTTTATTATACATATTTACAGCCCTTGTTATAAGTTTAAGGATTTGTGAAATTATTTTACCTTTGTATTCAAAATATTTGTTACTTACCTTTGTTGTTAAAATTGTTTACCTAATCACTAATATAAACACATATAGTCACAAGATCAACCATTTCGACTTAAGTATATTAAGTAAGTAAGTTATTTATAGAAGGACATTCCCTCACTAAATGTCCTTGGTGGGCGGTATGTTCAAGACTAATTGAATTGAATTGGTTTAAAAGTGTAAGGTCAATCTCGGTAGATGTCGTTGTACCTTTTATCTGAATCACGGTATGGGTTGGATACCGTGCATAGTATAAGTGTGTGAATATTTTATTAAATAAGCAGCTATTAGATCAGAATACAGTGGTTTTATTATAATATATTCCCTAGTGTTCACAAACAGTTCAGTTCAAAAATAGCTCAACAGGTCAAAATTACCAGCTTGGTAATTAACACTAACCATTACAATAATTGATAAAATTTATTGTTTTGAAAAGCATTTGCAAAGCATTTATTGACTGTTTACGTTTTAAGAAAAGAATTACATTTATGTTTGATGTTTTGAATCTTACATAAAAATGAATAATCAAAGAATGAAAATCAAACTACAGGAAACAGTGTAATTTAGTATTAAACTGCATAAATATAGATGAAATGTTGAATTACCTTCTATAGAAAGTTCGGTCGTAGCGCTTAAGTCAAATTTATAAGTCACCATAATATGCACAAATCTTATTATTTTAGTTAATTAGTTTTAACTTTATATCGTTTTCTTTTTATACATCGGCTAAAGCATGCCTTTTTTTTTTAACGTGTGGAAACCCCCTCGGGCCGTCATCAAACCGGGGTTTTCGGTGGAACGGTGTGTCGGAATCGGACCGACTAAAACCACACGGTACGCCATACTGCGCCTGTAATAGGAGAAATCCGGGAACAGCTTTGGTAAGACATCCGGACCCCTCCTAGCGCCTGTTGTCCGCAAAAGCGCGGGTACCACTTGGGTAACTCTCAATTAGGTAAAATAACAATGGTAGAGTAGTTTTGTAGTGGTAGAGCCATGCTTGCTTAAGCACGAATGGGCCGGCTCGACCGGTGCGATACCACGGCCTCACAGAAAACCGGTTGTGAAGTAACGCTTGCGTTGCATTTCCCCGAAATGAGTGAGGTCTCCGGAGGCCCAAAATCCCCCACCCCCCTAATGATAGCGCTGTTAACGAAAAGGATACCCCAGGGGGGTACCAGCGCTAGCGTTGGAGAATCCCCCCCTGGACGTCCACCCTCAGTACGGATTATGCCTGAGCGTGGACGCCCAGGCTGCCCCTCGTACTCTGGGGGGGGCTCAACTGCGCTCTCAAAATCTGCTCGGGGCAAGAGAAGGCATACCATGGCACCCCCTGTCACGTTTACCGTGGATTTTTGCAACATTAGGGGCTTACATTCGAACCTCGACACTGTCCACCACCACCTTGAGACAGCAAAGCCGGCCTTGCTCTTTTTAACCGAGACGCAGATATCGTCTCCAGCGGACACATCCTACCTCTGCTACCCTGGGTACGGACTGGAACACTCCTTTGTTCCTAAGGCTGGTGTATGCGTGTACGTTAGAGATGATATCACTTCTCGCCGCCTCGGCAATCTTGAAGGTAGGGACCTCTCCATCTTATGGCTACGTGTAGACTGCGACGACCATCCCCGCATCTACCTATGCCTCTACAGGTCCCATAGCGGTGATGCCGAAACGGACCGACTCATCGACCACGTCCAAATGGCTACAGACTCAGTGCTCCAGCAGGTCCCATCCGCAGAGATCGTGATTCTTGGCGACTTTAACGCCCATCACGCCGAATGGCTTGGTTCGCGCAAAACCGATCATGCGGGAAGATCTGTTCACGATTTCGCCTTGGCATATGGCTTGACGCAGCTGGTAGCAACGCCTACGCGAATCCCAGATGCAGAAAGCCACGTGCCTTCACTGTTGGATCTTCTGCTGACCTCACATCCTGACGGCTACAAAGTATCCGTTGAGGCCCCTCTTGGCTCTTCGGACCATTGCCTGATTAGGAGTATGGTGCCACTCGTTCACTCGCTGCGGCCGCGTGTTACAGGCAGTCGCCGCGTATGGCACTATAGGTCAGCAGACTGGGATGGAATGAGAACATTCTTTGCATCCTACCCATGGAGGCAGGTTTGCTTCTCGCCGGATGATCCCAATGTCGTTGCTGACTCTGTCGCGGATGTTGTGCTTCAGGGTATGGAACTTTTCATTCCATTCTCCCTGATTCCCACAGGTGGCAAGTCCCAGCCTTGGTTTGGTCGAACCTGCAAAGCGGCGTCCCGCCGAAAGCAGGAATGTTACCAAGCATGGGCTAATGCAGCGACAGCACGGGATGTAAAGACCAGCACATTAAAGAAGCAATTTAACTTTGCCTCCAGGTCCCTCAAAAGAGTAATTGCTGGGGCGAAGTCGGCTCACATCGGCAGAATTGGCGAGAGACTAGTTAGTCTCCCCTCCGGAACTCGTGCGTTCTGGTCTCTTGCCAAAGCTGTCCAGGGGAACTTTTGTAAGCCATCCCTTCCACCTCTGCGCATAGGAGATAATTCGTTGGCCCACGACGCTAAAGAAAAAGCCGATCTTCTGGGCAAACTCTTTGCGTCCAACTCGACCCTGGACGACGGGGGAAACGCACCGCCGACCATACCGCAGTGCGAGGCCCGCATGCCGGAAGTCCGGTTTACACAAAGGGCAGTGCGTAAAGCGCTTCTTTCCCTCGACGTTCATAAGTCGAGTGGGCCCGATAGAATCTCTCCTATCGTGCTGAAGACGTGTGCTCCAGAGTTAGCACCGGTTTTAACGCGCCTTTATCGGCTTTCCTACTCTCTTGGCGTAGTCCCGAACTCATGGAAGACAGCTCTAGTGCACCCAATCCCTAAAAAAGGCGATCGCTCGGATCCGTCCAACTACAGACCCATAGCCATCACCTCCTTGTTCTCCAAGATAATGGAATCCATTGTTAACTGCCTCCGGTACTTAGAAGACCACCAGCTCCTCAATGATCGACAATACGGCTTCCGTCAGGGTCGTTCAGCTGGTGATCTTCTCGTATACTTGACTCACCGGTGGGCACAGGCGATCGAGACCAAGGGGGAAGCGTTGGCCGTTAGTTTGGACGTGGCGAAGGCCTTCGATCGGGTCTGGCACAAAGCGCTCCTTGCGAAGCTTCCTTCCTATGGGCTTCCCGAGAAACTGTGCAATTGGCTCACCAGTTTTCTTACAGACAGAAGCATCAAGGTCGTTGTTGACGGTGCATGCTCCGACTCGAAGTCTGTTAATTCTGGTGTCCCACAAGGCTGTGTGCTATCACCCACGCTGTTTCTTCTGCTTATCAACGACATGCTGCAGATTAGCAGCATCCATTGCTATGCAGACGATAGCACGAGTGATGCCCTTTACACTGGCCGCGCTAACATTTCTCGGGTAAACGTCATCGAAAGCCGATCCAAACTTGTGTCTGAAATCGAAACTTCTTTATCAAAAGTTTCAGATTGGGGTCGACTTAACTTAGTCCAATTTAACCCCACAAAGACACAGGTTTGCGCGTTCACCGCTAAAAAGATGCCATTGGTCGTATCACCTCAATTTGAGAGCACTTCCCTAACTGCATCAGCCAGTATCGGAATCCTTGGCGTCGATATATCAAGCGAAGTCCAGTTTCGCGGTCACTTAGAGAGTAAGGCCATATTAGCCTCGAAGAAGCTTGGTGTGCTAAACAGATCGAGACAGTATTTTACTCCGGCCCACCGCCTGCAACTTTATAAGGCGCAGGTTCGGCCGCACATGGAATACTGTTCTCATCTCTATGCAGGTGCACCCCAGTACCAACTTCTGCCTCTTGACCGCATTCAACGGAGAGCGACTCGCATCATCGACTGCCAAGATATTTCTGATCGACTTGACACCTTGGCGTTGCGTAGAGATGTAGCTTCACTCTGCATCCTCTATCGCTTGTATCATGGGGAGTGTTCAGAGGAATTGTTCGGACTTATACCGGCTGCTGGTTTCCGCCATCGTCCTACGCGACAAAATATCCATCCCCATCACCTGGACGATTGGCACTCCACCACTGTGCGCTTCTCCAGAAGCTTTTTGCCTCGCACAACCAGCTTATGGAACAAATTGTCGCCTGCCGTATTTCCGAACCGATACGACCTTCAAACCTTCAAGAAGAGAGCGTACCTCTACCTAAAAGGCCGGCAACGCACTTGTGACTCTTGAGTTGCGGGTGTCCATGGGCGGCGGTAGTCACTTACCATCAGGTGACCCGTCTGTTCGTTTGCCCCCTATCGCATAAAAAAAAAAAAAAAAAAAAAAAAAAAAAAAAAAAAAAAAAAAGGTAACGTCTAGGCACACGAGGACGTCGCCTCCTCGCGGCTGGGTATATGGCGGATGGAGGGGAAAACCCGTCCCGACCACCCGCGGCCACACTCAGGGCAGCATGAGGCGCTGGTAAGCGTGCCTACGCCGCCCGGTTCGCCGGCGGCGAATTGGGTCCGAGTGGAGATCGTCCTCCCGGACTCGCTCCGCCGCCTCCTTCTGCGAGATGACCTCCTCACAGAAGGTTGCGACCGCGGCAAAATTCCTGTCGCTACCGGCCATGGAGCGTTTGACGGCCGGTAGCGAGAGATCCTCTCCGATGACTGGCAGACACCCAAGTGGAGCAGTCCGCGAGCATATGCTGAGCTGAGTCCTCACTGCAGTCGCAGTGGTGGCAGGCGGAACTTAATTCCTTCCTAGCGACCGAGTGCAGGTACTTTCCGAAGCAGCCGTGCCCGGAAAGAACAGGCGTCAGTCGGAAAGAAAGAGTCCCATGCTGCCGCTCTGCCTATTCGACGATGACCGGCTGGAGCGCCTCCACGGCGGCAAAGCCAGCACGTGGAGCCTCCAGCCGGGACGACCAACGAGCCTGCCTCACGCCACTCGTGTACCTCTTCGGGCGGGGGCCCCAGCCGCTACCCGCCCGAAACTCAGCCGTCCGCCGATAAACTTCGGCGAGTACTTCCGCCTTTAAGTCCCACGGGGGAGTTCCGGCCAACGCGCAAGCCGCCTTCGTCGACACGGTACGGTATGCCATAAGCCTCTGAGGGCGCCAAAGGCGTGCCCTATTCTGGGCGGTTAGAGCATCCGACCACACCGGTGCACCGTATAGTGCCATTGACCGGACAACCTCGTCAAAGCGCCACCTTCCGTCGAGGATCAGGCCCAGATATCGTATGTGGGCCTGAACCGGTACGAGGATCGAGTTGACCATTATGGAGGCGCCAGGGGGTGGACCTCGACGGGGCCCATGGAATAAAAGGGCCTCCGACTTATCCAAAGCCACGCGCAACCCTAGCGCCTCGATGCGCCCGACCACCAGTGAGGCTCCTCTGGTGGCCAAGCCTGCCGCCTCTTGAAAGGTCGACCCCCGGGCTGTGACCAGAGTGTCGGCGTAACAGATTATGCCCAGCCCAGGGGGTAAGTCAGCTCGAAGGGCCCAGTCGTACCCCATGTTCCACAGGAGTGGTCCAAGGACAGACCCCTGCGGAACACTGCACTGCACTCAAATTTCGCGCACGACGGTACGCTCCTCCAAATAGTCTGCCACCAGCCGCCTCAGGTACTGTGGCATCCCGTGATAGCGGAGCGCTTCCCTGATGCAGCTGAATGGCAGACTATTAAAAGCGGTGGCGATGTCCAAAGACACCGCCAACAGCACGCCGCCACAGCTCACTACCTCTTCGGTCACGGCCCTCAGGCGCATTACAGCACCGATCGTCGAACGCCCCGCTCGGAAACCAAATTGGGCGTCCGATAAATCGGGGCCAACCTTGCTCAGGTGCCGGACGATGCGGGCAGAGAGAACCCTCTCAAACAATTTACCCGCCTCGTCCAGCAGTACAATGGGCCTGTAGGCCGCGACCAAATCCGTAGGCCGTCCCGGCTTCCTTAAAAGAACCAGCTTCCCGCTCTTCCAGCAGTCAGGGAAGCGTCCAGACGCCAAGCATGCGTCGAACACCCCCCTGAGACGGTCCGCCACCACCACATGGTTGAGAGCTAGGGCCAATATTCGGGGAGGGATATTCTTGGAGCGGATTCGTAGAACAGCCGCCCCTATCTCTGCCTACGTGACGGGTGGAACATCTTACTCCTCGAACTCTCCGTTGTCTCCATCCAAGGCGGCCATCGACGGGGGTGAGTACTCCACCCGTTGCGGGAATAGGCCCTCAACCACCTCCTGCAGGAAGCTGGGCTAGAGAGTCTCTTTAAGGGGGGGGCCCGACGTGCGGAGCTTTTCTTACACCGCACGATAAGGGCGACCCCAAGGGTCACGATTGAGACCCTCCAGCTTCTCCTTTCTCTTCACTTCCTTGGCGCGGCTAATGGCCAGCTTCAGGGTTTTCCGTGCCTGTCGGTAGACCTGATGAAGGCGATCTTCCTCCCCCTCTTCGCGGTGACGCTGACGGCTGCGGGTGTAGGACCTCCGGGCATGAATGCAGGCCACACGGAGGTCCGCCAACTCCTGGGACCACCAGTAGACCTCCTTCCTTGGAGGCCGACGATCTTTAACACGGGGCATAATCGCATCGCGAAAGCGGCCAGCCCCTATGTCTACCTCCTCGGTCGGAGGCTGCGGAGACAGCCTAGAGTAAATGCTGGCTGCCTCCTCCAGTAGATCCCTATCTAACTTCGAAACAGCCCACCGCGGGAAGCGGGAAGAACGCCGCGCCATGTGACCCCTTCTGGAGTCCTGGGTCCGGGAGAACTCAAATCGGATATACAGATGATCCGAGAGCGTCTCAACCTCTTCCAGGACATGCCAGTGCCTTACTCGTGCGGTGAGAGCAGGGGTAGCGAACGAGAGGTCCACTATCGATCCCCCCTGCTGTCGCACGCACATGTTGGTGGAGCCTCTGTTTAGGAGACAGAGGCCCACCGATGTTGGCCACTCCTCAACTGCGTCACCCCGGGCGTCCGTCCTGGGGGAACCCCACACCACAGACTTGGCGTTAAAGTCCCCCAGTACTAGGACATGCCCATGATAAACCTCGAAGTCACTCAGACTCCGGTTGGGGGAGAAGTAAACACCGTATATGGTGATCCCCCCCATTCGGCAGCTACGTATCCAGTACCCTTGTCTTTAAGCGACAAGGGCGGGAAATGAGCCGCTCTGGAGCCAACGACTGCCACGGAGCCGTCCCAGTCACCCAACCAGTTTGGACGGGGAGGAACATAATAGGGCTCCGCGGCTACGGCCACACCGATCGACCACTGCGCCATGGTTTGCAAGAATAAGTCCTGAGAACTAGCGCAGTGGTTCAGGTTCGTCTGGACAAGGAGGCTGGAGACTTGGTTCATTATTGAACCGTCTCTACGCCTCATCCATGGGCGAAGGTGACGACGCACGAATGACGTTGGAGGCAGCCTGGATCGACTGGCTAGCCCCCAACGTCGTCTGAGAAATGCGGGGAGGGTTACATCCTCCCTGCCCCATCTGATGATTGGCGGGTAGGTTACCCGCCGCACACGCTGGACAGTGAGGGGCAGCAAAACATGCCGCAGCCGACCGCAGCCCCAGTCAACCGCAGCGGAAACAGAGTCCAGTCCAGAGTCCAGTCCAGAGGAGAACAGAGTGCAGTCGAAACAGCTTTCACACTTGATGCGGGTGTGCCCCGTCGCCAGACATTCTCTCGTTAACGCCCAATATTAACTAAAGCCAATTTATGTATCGGAAACTCTCACTCAGAAGTCCCATAAGCTGTATTATCTTGCAAGATCTTTTCAAAAAAGCCACAGATATATGTTCTGCTGGACTACTAACGGTCTCGTCTATCTTAACAAAAGTGTAGACTCTGTACAGATACGTATATCATCCGAAGCGGATATAGATAACCTCAGAAATGCCAAATGACTATATGTATTTGTGTTTGTTGGTTTTTCTGGTTTGCTTTATTTGTTTTTTTACCTTTTTATTGTTTCTTACGTGTACCATATTTTTTCTTTAGATAGTAATAGTACTGACACACAATCCATAAAATGCTCTGTTTGTTCGATATACTACAAAACACATAACATTACACAATCACCACACATACTCGGACATCTCTGGTTTATCCTAATTATCGCAATGTTCATAAATTATTTTAACCACAAGTAAGGATTGTTAATACATGTAAGGATTGTCTACATACTAAAACTGTACAATATCATTAACACCACAACACACCTCACATCACTCACTCCTACCCCACCCCAACTCAGTGTATTATGTCTAAAAAATCCCCGGACCTATATGAAAACTAGTCAACTCCAAAGCGTAAGCCGATTGCTTGGAATGTTCCTAATACAGAGACTTACTATAGTAACAGATATTACTTATTATAACATTCGATCATAGTATCCCCTCATCACTAAACACCGAAATAGATGACATAAACGTTTCCGTTGCTAGCACCTGTGGTATAGATAGTTGTGCCAAATTAGTATATACAACAGACAACTCGTTAAATATCTTAACCCAAAACATAAGAAGTATCCACCGTAATATAAATGGACTTCATCCATTGCTTCAGCGGTCTAGTATTGACTGGGACATTATAATTTCGACAGAATGTTGGATTACACGAAACAAGTTAATACCCATTATCCACGGCTACCATTCCGCTTACATAGAAATTGTTAGGACGCAATATGAGGGAGTTGTAGTGTACTACAAATCGACCCACAATTACACTATATACGAACCTACCTTGACCGACGCTAACTGTCTAATAATTAAAATTAATACCCAAACCGTCATAGTGTGCATTTATCGTCCTCATGCGGTAAGAGATGTCTCGAAATTCATTGAATCTTTGAACAATATTTTATTAACACTATCTTCTTTTAGTAACGTTTTCCTTATGGGTGATATAAACATTGACATTTCTTTATCTACTACTGATACACGATCCGAAACTTACCTCAATCTTTTAGCTTCTCATGGTATGTTGCCCGCTTTTTGTATTCCAACGCATTCACAAACGTGTCTTGATCATGCAATAATCAAATCGAAACTCCCAGTAATAAGCTTAGTAGCACACACTACCTTAACTGATCATTGTAGTATAATTTTAAGTATTTCTCAGGCTCGTCCTCCACAATCTTATACTAAGACTATCAAGCGCATAGACTATTCGACCCTTGACGAAAAAATGAAAACATTGAATTATGAAAGTGTTTATTCCTCACAGTGTGCCAATAAAGCTGTTGCCTTCTTTCTTAATACCCTCACTACCACAATAGAAAGGGCCACCTCCCTCATTACTGTTTCAAGACGTAAGCGTATAATTAAGGCTTGGATTACACCAGGACTATTTCGGTGTATGCAAAACCGGGACAATCTCCACCTCAAATACAAAAAAAGATCCTAATTATATTAATAAACTTATACCAGATACCGTAACTTTTGCAATAATATCTTAAAAAATGTTAAGCGGCAATTTGATAAAGGTGAACTTACTGAATGCGGAAGTAATGCAAAAATGCTGTGGAACAAAATTAAAACAATTACGTACACCAATAGTCAGAACAACCCATCAGCAGACCTCATTAAATTAAGTAATCCTAGGACTTCTGTTTATGATATTAACACCTATTTTATAAATGTGAGCAAACTTAACACACAATCATACCCCAGCATTGCAGACTCCCCTCCTCTTACTTTACTATCAAGGCGCTCGTCATTTGTACTCCTATCAGCCGACATACAAGACGTAATGAATGTTATATATTCACTAAAAAGTAATTGCGCATTGGGAATTTACGATATTCCAAGTGCAATATTAAAGAGATATGCAAGTATTCTAGTTGAACCTGTCCAGTATATATGCAATACCTGTCTTTCTACAGGAGTATTTCCAAAGGAACTCAAAAAATCTCTCGTTCATCAAATCTACAAGAATGGTAGTAGGGACAGTGTCAACAACTATCGCCCCATATCGATATTACCTAGTCCATCGAAAATACTGGAAAAGCTCATTAATAAACAATTCACCAAATATCTAGAAGGTAACGACTTATTGTCAGACAACCAATATGGCTTCCGAAATGGCAGATCTACTAATGATGCAGTACACCAGCTTACCGATACTATAGTAGCGAAATTAGATGACAAGAAAAAAGTTCTTACGATATTCCTGGATATGGCGAAGGATTTTGATACAGTCTCTGCGCCACTCTTACTAAGAAAATTAGAACACCTTGGAGTCCGTGGTACTCAACTAGAACTATTCAGTAGCTACTTAAGAGACAGAACGCAGCGTGTCAAGGTTGGAGAATGGATAAGCGACGAGTGTCCAATCACTAATTCCTCTATTCCTCAGGGAAGCATTTTGGGCCTCCTACCCTCTTTTTAACTTTTATTAATGACCTCTGCGCACTTAAACTATCTAATGGAAACATTATTACTTTTGCGGACGACACAGCTCTTCTTTTCTTTGGTGACACCTGGGAAGAGGTTTTTCAATCGGCTCAAATTGGTTTCTCACAGGTTGTAACCTGGCTCAACAATAACTCTCTCAAACCTAATACGGCAAAAACTAAATACATCACATTTTCCCTTTCAAACAATCCCCCTCGCATTAATCCCTACCTAAAAATATTAGCTCACTCCTGTGATAACCACTCTTCTAACATTTGCTCTTTTTTTTTTTTTTTTTAACGTGTGGAAACCCCCTCGGGCCGTCATCCCACCGGGGTTTTCAGTGGAACGGTGTGTCGGAATCGGACCGACTAAAACCACACGGTGTGCCATGCTGCGCTTAAAATAGGAGGAATCCGGGAACAGCTTTAGTAAGACATCCGGACCCCTCCTAGCGCTTTTGCCCGCAAAAGCGCTAGGAGGGGTAGGGGTAGGGGTAGGAGGGGCACCACCTTCTGGTAACTCTCAATTAGGCAACGTCCAGGCACAACAGGACGTCGCCTCCTCGCGGCTGGCCTTTATAGCGGGTGGAGGGGAAAACCCGTCCCGACCACCCACAGCCACACTCAGGGCGGCATGAGGCGCAAGCGAAGAAGTAAGCGCGCCTCCGCCGCCCGGTACGCCGGCGGCGAATTAGGTCCGAGTGGAGATCGTCCTCCCGGGCCCGTTCCGCCGCCTCCTTCTGTGAGATGACCTCCTCGCAGAAGGTTGCGACCGCGGTAAAATTCCTGTCGCTACCGGCCATGGAGCGTATGACGGCCGGTAGCGAGAGATCCTCTCCGATGACTGCAGTGAGGACCCGACGCTGCGACGCCCAAGCCGGGCAATCCGCAAGCGTATGTTGGGCCGAGTCCTCACTGCAGTCGCAGTGGTGGCAGACGGGACTCAATTCCCTCCTAGCGACCGAATGCAGGTACTTCTCGAAGCTGCCGTGCCCGGAAAGAACCTGCGTCAGTCGAAAGGAAAGGGTCCCGTGCTGCCGCCCTGCCCACTCGACGATGACCGGCTGGAGCGCCTCCACGGTGGCTAAGCCAGCACGTGGAGCCTCCAGCCGGGACGACCAACGAGCCATAGTGGCTCGGCGAGCGGCCTCACGCCACTCGCGTACGTCTTCGGGCGGGGGCCGATTGCCGCTACCCGCCCTGAAATCAGTCGTTCGCCGAAATACTTCGGCGAGCACTTCCGCCTCCAAGTCCCACGGGGGAGTTCCGGCCAACGCGCACGCCGCTTCCGTCGATACGGTGCGGTAACCGCGTATGGCTCTAACCGCCATGACCCTTTGAGGGCGCCAGAGGCGTGCCCTATTCTGGGCGGTCAGAGCCTCCGCCCACACCGGTGCACCGTATAGTGCCATTGACCGGACAATCCCCGTGTACAGTCGTCTTGTAGCAACGCTGGGTCCACCCAAGTTGGGCAAAAGCCGCCAAGGGCGGACGCAGCGCCGACTAACCTTGGAGCCAGCTGCAGGAAGTGCTCGTCGAATCGCCATCTTCCGTCGAGGATCAGGCCCAGATATCGTATGTGGGCCTGAACCGGTACGAGGATCGAGTTGACCATTATGGAGGCGCCAGGGGGCGGACCTCGACGGGGCCCATGGAATAAAAGGGCCTCCGTCTTATCTAAGGCCACCCGCAACCCTAGCGCCTCGATGCGCCCGACCACCAGTGAGGCTCCTCTGGTGGCCAGGCCTGCCGCCTCTTCAAAGTTCGCCCCCTGGGCTGTGACCAGTGTGTCATCGGCGTAACAGATTACGCCCAGCCCAGGGGGGAAGTCACCTCGAAGGGCCCAGTCGTAGCCCATGTTCCACAGGAGTGGTCCAAGGACAGACCCCTGCGGAACACCGCACGACATGGGCCGACGACTCAAATTTCCCTCTCGATCCTCGTACACGACGGTACGCTCCTCCAAATAGTCTGCCATCAGCCACTTCAGGTACTGTGGCACCCCGTGATAGCGGAGCCCTTACCTGATGCAGCTGAATGGCAGACTATTAAAAGCGTTGGCAATGTCCAAAGACACTGCCAACAAGACGCCGCCACAGCTCACTACCTGTTCGGTCAGGGCCCTTAGGCGCATTACAGCACCGATCGTCGAACGCTGCGCTCGGAAACCGAATTGGGCGTCCGACAAATCGGGGCCGACCTCACTCAGGTGCCGGACGATGCGGGCAGAGAGGATCCTCTCAAACAATTTACCCGCCTCGTCCAACAGCACGATGGGCCTATAGGCCGCGACCGAATCCGTAGGCCGTCCCGGCTTTCTTAAAAGAACCAGCTTCCCGCTCTTCCAGCAGTCAGGGAAGCGTCCAGACGCCAAGCATGCATTGTACACCTCCCTGAGGCGGTCCGACATGTGGTTGAGGGCTAGGGCCAATATTCGAGCAGGGATCCCGTCCAGTCCGGGGGCGGTGTTCTTAGAACGGATTCGAAGGACAGCCGCCCCTATCTCTGCCTCATTGATAGGTGGAACCTCCGCCTCCTCGAAGTCCCCGTCGTCTCCGGCCAAGGGGGCCATCGACGGGGATGAGTGCTCCACCCGTTGCGGGAAAAGGCCCTCAACCACTTCCTGCAGGAAGCTGGGCTGGAGAGTCTCAGTAAGGGGGGGGGGCAGCTTGCGGAGCTTTTGTTGCGCCGCACGATAAGGGCGACCCCAGGGGTCACGATCGAGACCCTCCAGCATCTCTTTTCTCTTCTCCTCTTTGGCGTGGCAAATGGCCAGCTTCAGAGTTTTCCGTGCCTCTCGGTATTCCTCATGAAGCCGGTCCTCTTCCCCTTCATCGCGGTGACGCCGACGGCTGCGGGTGTAGGACCTCCGGGCACGAATGCAGGCCACACGGAGATCCACCAACTCCTGGGACCACCAGTAGATCTCCTTCCTTGGAGGCCGACTTCCTCGAATCCTGGGCATGGCCGCATCGCAGATATGCGTTACCGCATCGCAAAAGCGGCCTGCCCCCATGTCTACCTCCTCGGTCGGAGGCTGTGGAGACAGCCAACAGTAAATTAAGGCTGCCTCCTCCAGTACCACCGGTCTAGCTTAGAAATAGCCCACCGCGGAAAGCGGGAAGGATACCGAGCCAAGTGACCCCTTCTGGAGTCCTGGGTCCGGGAGAGCTCAAATCGGATATAAAGGTGATCCGAGAGCGTCTCAACCTCTTCCAGGACACACCAGTTCCTTACTCGTGCGGCGAGAGCAGGGGTAGCGAACGAAAGGTCCACTATCGACCCCCCTGCTGTCGCACGCACGTGTTTGTGGTGCCTCTGTTTAGGACACAGAGGCCCACCGATGTTGCCCACTCCTCAACAGCGTCGCCCCGTGCGTCCGTCCTGGGGGAACCCCACGCAACGGACTTGGCGTTGAAGTCCCCCAGCACTAGAACGTGCCCAGTCGCTAGTCGCCGTGTCGAGGTTTCCAGGTTATTGAGGAAGACCTCGAAATCGCTCAGACTCCGGTTGGGAGAGAAGTAGACACCATAAATGGTGATCCCCCCCCCATTCAGCGGCAACATATCCAAAACCCTTGTCTCTAAGCGACAAGGGCGGGGAATGAGCCGCCGTGGAGCCGATGACTGCCACGGAACCGTCCCGGTCACCCAACCAGTTTAGACGGGGAGGAACGTAATAGGGCTCCGCAGCTACGGCCACATCGATCGACCACTCTGCCATGGTTTGCAGTAAAAGGTCCTGCGCACCGGCACAGTGGTTTAGGTTCGTCTGGACAAGGAGGCTGGAGACTTGGTCCATTATTGAACTGTCTCTACAGCCTCCTCCATGGGCGATGGTAGCGACGCACGATTAAAACCAGAGGCAGCCTGGGTCGATTGGCTAGCTCCGGATGTTTGCTGAGAAGCGCGGGGTGACTTGCAGCCCCCCTGCCCCATCTGATGATTGGCGGGGAGATTACTCACCGCACACACAGGGCAGTGAGGGGCGGCGGAACAATCCGCCGCTTTGTGCCCGGTCGACCGCAGCGAAAGCGGAGACCGCTGCATTCAAAACCACTTGCACACTTGACGCGAGTGTGTCCCGATGCCAGGCATTTAAAACACCTTATCGGTCTCGCCGCCAGAACTGTGACTCTGGCGTTCATCTCGATCTCATCGATCCGGCGTCACCCAAAATCTTGGCCGACGCCATGGGACAACTGATCCAAACCGCGCCAAGGCCTCCTGGACCGGGGCGAATGGTGCTGACTCTGACATTTTCCGCATTGCATCCTGTTTTCTCCTGAATGGCAACGCGGACATCCTCCACCGTCACAGAGTCGTCTAGGCCTGAAAGGCGCAGCTCAGCGCACTTAGCAGTGACACCATCTGTTTCATGGAAAATACTCCGCAACTTCTCAGCAACAATGTCGGCCGCCTTCACGCCTTCAGCCCCGGGGAACTCGAGAACTCGAGCCCCCGTTTGGGCGAGGCGCAGCCTCACACCTGAAGCCCCGAACTCACCACCTAGGCTATCCCGGGCCTTTTTGAAGATGGCCGCGTAGGATAGTTACCCGCTTCCGGTGACACTATGACGACTACAGCCGCCGTTTTGGGCGCCTGCAGTTGCCGAGGCTTTTTGTTTGACGAAACGGCCACCGACTGCGATTTTGGTGTAGAGGCTGCTTTCTTGGCAGCCTTCTTACCGCGCTTTCGAGACTTCTTAGCACCACCGACTACTTGCCACCCATCATTAGAGGGAGCAGACCTAGAGGAGCCAGGCATAGCTTTAGCACCAGATGGAACAGACGGAGTGGGGAGCGGAGGGAATTCAGTCGCCACTTTTGTCGCTGCCTTCACCGGTCGTCTGCAGTCCACGTTTCGGTGTGGGTGAGACCATCGGAGCGGAAGTCACTGCAGCATACGACACAGTCGCTCGGGCACTTGAGATAGGAAGCGCTGTCAATAACTGCGTCTTGCGTCTAGTCTTATCGGCGGCGAGAGGCGGCCGAACAATGGGGGCTGCAGGCAGCCTTGCCTCCAGACCTGCGAGGCGCCCATCCATCATCCTCCACACTGCGTCAATAATTTTACGCAGGTGGGAATCCGGAACTTCGGACGGAGCGGGAGAGGGAGCAGCCTGCTGCTCAACCTGGCTCGGTCGCTCAGGGCAATGCGCCCGAAATTGGGCGAACTGAGCGCTGAGTTCTGTCATCTGCTCTGAGAGGTGGTCGTTTGCCGCTTGGAGACGCGCTACGTCCCCAATGAGAAATTGGACCACCCCAGAGATAGTGGAGGAGGAGTCCTTCAGGGCTCGAACAAAGGTGCCCTTCAGATTAGTGGACTTGGTGGCCACTTTATTTATAATTGCCACCGCCACATTCGTCCTTTCTCTCAACGCCACCGGTGTCAGAGAGACGGAACCCCCTTCAACCGGTGAACGGATTTTGATTAGGAGATCCGCGATCTCCTCCTCCGCGATGATTTCACCTTCCGCTCGAGCCCGTGTGTACTCTCCCGCCCTGGAAAAGGCGGAACTTGCCAAAGGCGCAACAGGTGTAAGTGACCTCGGTCTTCCCCTTTGGCTGCTTGCCAATTTAGGAGGAAGCATGGATGGTTCAGGACCGTCATCCCTCGAGCGACTGCGCTTCCGATTTCCAAGATCTTGGAACTCAATTACTTCCTCGTCGTTCGACGAGGTGTCGTCTGTCTTCTTTTTGCTTTTCTCTTTCTTCTTCAAATTCTCCTTCTTTCTTTCTTCATTTATTTCTTTATTGTTTTTCAAAGTTGATGAATCCATAATTATTCCCACGAGTGGGGGAGAACTAAAGGTCCACCCGGGCAGAGATCCCCCAATACCCGGGTAAGCGTAGATTTATGCCCAACCGAGGGGTCCGCAGGTGCCTCGGCTGGGAGTGCGCTTGCGACTGAACCACCCATCAGCCATGCATCCCATGGTCACGCACCAGAACACAGGATTCGGGGTAATTTTTTATAGAGGTATTCTTCCTCGCAGTCCGGGCGGTTAAGCCAAGACTCTCGCCCCCGATCAGAGCCGTGAGACTTAACCACGACACTCCTTTCGGGGTTACGATATGCCAACGGTGACATCGAGATGAATATCTAAATGCCTGCTCGGTGGCAGTGCGAGTGCACGCCGAGCCCGACCTCTTTCTCCACTGTTGACAGTGGAGAAACTGCTACCCATAAAGGGGTCCCACTTGTGGCCGATGTAAAGGCCACCTCTTCTCGCCAGAAGATTAGCAGTTGGCGACGACGCCCTCCTGAAAAGTAAAGGAGGAGAAGGCTGCGTCGTCGCCAACGTTGCCCAGGGTGCACCACGTGGAGGTTTTCTAGCCGGCACCCCTCTAACATTTGCTCTTGCCCTAAGCTTCAACATGTAGACTCAATTATGTACCTCGGTGTTATCATTGATAAAAATTTAAACTTTAATATGCACATCGCCTTACTGACAAACCGAATAAAGAAACTCATCTACATTTTCAAGAACCTACGTCACGTTGCTGATGAGAAGGTCCTTAGAACTGCATACTTAGCACTATGCCAATCTCTATTATCATATTGTATAACAACATGGGGTGGAGCCTCCAAGACCCATATGCTCAAGCTTGAAAGAGCTCAAAGAGCAGTGCTCAAAGTTGCCCATCGTCTTCCTTTCTTTTATTCAACCACTGAACTCTACCTAAAGTGCAAGGTACTATCGGTTCGACAACTTTTTATCATCCAGACTGTACTCCGCAAACACTCAGAGATTTCATTTGACTCTTCCTTACGCTCCAGCAAGCGTATTAAGACAAAAGTATGTCCTTCAAAATTGTTCCGAAGTGTTCTCTCCCATCGTACCTATTGTTTCCTAAGCAATCGTCTTTATAACAAGTTAAACTCTATTCTTAACATTTATGCCTTAACGAAATTTAAGTGTAAGAAAGTTATAACTTCATATCTTTTAGAACATAACTATGAGTCCACTGAAAATTTAATAACCGTCCCAAAATAATAACACACTCACTCACACACACACACACACACACCCACATATACACAAACACACACACACGCACACAGCACGCACACGAGCAATACATAAAATACCTTTAAATACTTATTTTATCTTCTATTAGCCGCTTGCCTTTGTGACTTTTATAATACTTGCATTGTTATATAGGGGGCCTGGTAATCTGTGTGACAGGGTTTCCTAGTGCAGATGCCAGTCTCTCACAAAGGACTATATTGAACGTGTATATGAATAGTATTGACAACCATAGACTTAAGTTACCTTTGTGGAAGAGAAATAAATAATTATTATATTATTATATTATTATATTATTATATTATTATATTATTATATTATTATATTATTATATTATTATATTATTATATTATTATGTTATTATATTATTATATTATTATATTATTATATTACATTTGTAGCACCTCGTCGGCCTCGCAGCCAAAATAGTAACTCTGGCATTCACAAAACCGACGAGAATCCAGCCGACATCGCCTAGAATTTTAGCGGTTGCTACGGGGCAACTGACCCACACCGCACCAAGGCCACCTTGACCGGGGCGGATGGTGCCGATCCTAATATTGTCCGAGGTGCAACCCGTCATTTACTGAATTGCCACTCGGACATCGTCGACAGTAACGGAGTCATCCAGACCCGATATGCGCAGCTCCGCGCACTTGGTGGGCCTGGCGATCCGTACTCCATCCGTTCCTGCAAACACTCCCCGCAGCTTCTCAGCAAAGATGTCTGCCGTCTTTGCACCCTCTGCCCCAGGGAACTCAAGAATACGAGCCCCCGTTTGGGCGAGGCGTAATCGAGTACCTGCGCTTTCAAATTCGGAAGCGAGGCAGTCTCGAGCCTTCTTAACGACGGCAGCATAACAAAGGCCGCTTTTTACTGCCTCTGGCAGCACCGTGACCACTACGGCAGCCGTTTTTGGTGGTTGGAGCTTCCGTATCTTCTTAGATTCCGCTGATCCCGATGGTGTTTGGGGCGTTGCAGGAGCGCTTTTGGTAACTTTTTTCTTGCCTCTTGACTTGATGCCATCCGTCAAAAGTAGAGGGGGCAGGTTATGAGGGGCCTGGCTCAGGTACAACCTGGGAATGAGCCTGAGGTGCACCCACTTTGGGTGCAGGCGATCGAATCATCACTTTGGTTGGAGCCTTAGAAGATCGCCCAGTCTTGGGCCTTGGAGCCGACGTCGCTGCTAAAAATCGTAAAATTTATTTAATTATGACTAATAATGACAAAGTAATTCAAGATATCTCAATCATACATAATCTTAACTTTTATTCGGACTATAAAATGGTTCGCACTAGATTGACAAGCATACCTATATAGAAAAAAAAGGATGTTCCATAATGGTAATTCTTCCGTTATATGCACCCGAAATGGCGACTAACTTATGACTAGTCTAAAAGAATCAATAGAAAAAGAAAAGGGAAGTAAGACACCAACTTAGGCCAAGTATGAACAATTAATACACATCTTACCAACAGAAACCAAGAAAACTAACCCAAGAAGCAAAAAAGACATTTCTGATAAGACACAGCAGTTGCTACACGAGAGGAAAGAACTTATACAAAGGAAAGAAAACAAAATCAACCGCTGTAAAATATCAGAAATTACAAAATAAATTAATGAAAATATAAGAAAAGACAAGAAGCTTCAAAGGCAGAATACATTGATAAAAGTTATTGGGAAAACTGGGGAATCAAAAAAAAGCTATTAAAAAATTGAACTCCAAAAAACATTTGATGCCAAAGGTAAAAACTAAAGACGGAAACTATACAAATAAAAGACCAGGTATACTTAAGACAGCTATAGACTATTACAGAAACTTGTACAAAAGTAAGAACCTAAAAGAAAGCATAACTGGAAGAAACATCATAGATTTTGAACCGACACCAAAAATACTCAAAGAAGAAACAATAAGAGCAATTAATACACAAAAAAGAGACAAACCACAAAACTAGAGCTAATGCTACAACAACTATCAGATCAAATAATAAAAGCAGGACTTACAATAAACACAACAAAAAACAAAATTATGACTAATGCTTCGGAGACGTACAAAATCATTGTAAATATGGAAACAAATACGAATACCTAGGACAGCAAGTAGCCACACGGGATACTATGCATAAAGAGATTGACAGAAGAATCGCCAACATGTGGAAAAATATTTGGTCTCTAAGCGAAATTATAAAAAACAAAGATATGCTAATTTAAAAATAAAAGAAAAGTTTATAACATGTGCATTTTGCCATGCTTAACATATGGCTGTCAAACATGGGCATTAACAGAGAAGTTAGCTAAGAAAATAATATGGAATAGAGAGAAGTGTAATCAGAGTAAGAAGGAAAGAAGAGAGAGAGAGAGAGAGAGAGAGAGAGAGAGAAATGGACTAAAATAATATCTGAGTGGTACCCCAGAGATGGAAAAAGAAGCAAAGGTCGACAAACGAAACGTGGGAAGACGACCTCAAAAGAGTTGTTGGTCCAGAATGGATCAGAATTGCACGCGACAGAGATAGGTGGAAATCTTTGAAATAGGCCTTTGTCGAAGGGCAAGCCGTTGTTGAAAAAACCGATAGTCAGTAATAAAAATGTATTAAATATTTTAAACTATTGTAAAGCAGCAATAAAGGCTTATTTTTATTTAAAATCTAGCATTAGAGCTTAAATTTATAGTACACTTTAAAAAATCTCTCATTCATGCATTCATTCATCAATTATCATATCAATTGACAGACAGACAGACAGAGACGGGGTTTCCAAGTGGTAGTGCAACGGAAAATGCAGCAACTTCTCCAACGAGTATCTACATACAGTTTAGGCCTTTTCTGATTTTTTTATTGATTACGCTGTGGAGGAATAATTTGGGGACATAAAATTAGTTCTTTTAGATGTTTATTCATTAGAGCTTAGTTAGAGCGATCAAACTTCTCGGCACCGGCCACTTCGAGTTATAAGTATGCGACCCTGACAAGCTGGGCTATTGCTTATACTCCCTACTTTATTTGTATTAGCAATATCATTTCCGTTATCTTTCTACCTTCCCTCTCCAGTCAATATATTCTTAAAATTTTAACTAATTCCCAAAAGTGCCGATATGACGTCAATAGGCACAAGGGCATAACCCCTGTTACATAAATGGGGCGGGCTACATTATAATTGGCAAAATGTGGGCTTTATTTAAGCCTCTGTATGTTAATATGTATGTTTATGCATTCGATAGGTGCATAAAGAATATAGCAAGCATAATTCAGTGCTTAACATAATGAAGAGCTAAATTATATCGCTGCAAATCATAAGATTTATATAATCATTGTGTTAATTAACTTAAAACACCATAAATATTTTACATTTATTTTTATTTTTTTTGGTACATGTAATATGTACCGACGACGATGCCGTGTCGCTCACGGTGGAGTAGAATAGGGCCACCCCATCTTTTCCCGACGGTGTCGTAAAAGGCGACTAAGGGATAGGATGTATATAGTCATATAGTGCCCGGTTGAAGGTATTAGGCTAGCCCCATGTTACGTTAGTGGTACCAAGTTCTAATTGGCAAAATGGAGGTTTGATATACCTCTGCCTACCCCTTTGGAGATGCAGGAGTGAGCTTATGTGTATACATAAACATATTTGATACGGAACTTTGTGAATAAAAGTGTTTACAAATTTAATTGAACACTTTCAAAAACAAGTCGTAAAATATAAATTTAAACATGTATAAATTAAACCATTAACATACTTTTCACGTAAATATCTCTCCAACGAGTTGAAACAAAATGATGAATACAAAATAGCTGAGCAGATTTTCATGGAACATAGGTTAGAACACTCTCGATTAAGATACCGATGACTACAAAATACTTACATATAACTACATAAATATATAAACTACATAAGTATACCGTAAACAATTGTATTTGAACACAAGGAATTGTCGTCAGCGTACATATAAAGTGATTTTGATGGGCGTTGTTATTAAGTTTGTTTTTAGATATCGAGTTCATTCGTAAGCTCAATTATTTAGAGGAAGAACACAACCAGCTCATGCAACAAATTGTCGCCTGCCGTATTTCCGAACCGATACGACCTTCAAACCTTCAAGAAGAGAGCGTACCTCTACCTAAAAGGCCGGCAACACACTTGTGACTCTTGAGTTGCGGGTGTCCATGGGCGGCGGTAGTCACTTACCATCAGGTAACCCGTCTGCTCGTTTGCCCCCTATCGCATAAAAAAAAAAGAACACATTTCTTCCTCTAAATCTCTCAAGCAATTGAAAATTTTCATACCGAGTTTAAGTTTAAACTGAGTTAAAGTGAGTATGATTAATGCTAATGTATTTATGAAGGCCTCCCTACATACTCGTAATCAAGGGAGTTACTTTGTAAAGTAAGGCTTTGTTCCCATTTAGGAAGTTTACGAGTTACCTCCTATAATTGTATGTATATTTAAGTATTCGAGGTTTTATTTGATCAATATATTTTGATAGGCGCTGAGATTTGAATAAAGCCTACCATATCACATACCTTTCTTCAAATATTATTTTTCTTTTAATTATTCTTTCTATAACTACCTACTACGCATCGTTTATCTGAGATGGCTTACTTGATAAGGATACTACGAATTAATCGCAGTCTCGTCTTTTCAAAGAGGGCCAACCTTTCTAAATGTATCCTATCCTTCACCCAGCCAAAAATCTTCTATGGTAGTAAAATCTCATTAAGTCAAAATATTAAATCTCTTTACAAATTACACTGCCAATAATTTTTTAGTAGCATTATAACAGCTCTTTCGTGTATAAAATGTTCCATTTCTATTTTTTTTTCATTTTACAAATTAATACATACACATTCAAATACATTACAAAATGCTATATAGAAACGAAGACTATCTTTTCAATTCATTACGTTTATATAAATGATTCGTAATAAGATTTCCTGGTTGTTAAAGGTTTATGGGCTAATACTCACTCAATACATTATGTTGAACATATTATTATATGGCCTTCTTCGATGTGAAAGCGTTTTACCACACGTGTTGCTTGCTATCGGGTAATAAATTTATACCCTGATAACTGGGTCATATACACCAAACAGACTGTGTTTAGTACTTGTTTATATAAAAGCAATAAAAGGAATACTACGTCATAAGTAATTTATTTCATAAAATCAAATAAACTTTTTGCTATATTTAGTAAGATCCTATCAAATGTGATATATTAGAGTTTGTCTTTTAATGTCAGATTTCGGTAAATCAGAATATTTTATATTCTAAAAGTTAATAGCATTATATTTCTGAACCTTAAATACTAAGCCTTGCCATAAATAAATTGAAGGACTATAAATTGAAGGATTTTTTTTTCTGTTACATAAAACATTTATTACTGTAATACTGTAAAACTAACACAATATACTAATGTATAAACTAACACACATTACAGAAATAAATGTTTTGCGTATAATATCATTTCTAATATATAAAGCTCATTCAAAATGATCTACTGTCTTCAATGTAGTCATTTAAAAGTTGAGGCCAGTTATCAATAGAAACGCGCACTCTCTCCTTGGGAAATTCCCGTAGTGCCAATCTTATCGAGATAAAATCTTTTGCTTTTGGACTGGATTTCTTCGAATTCTTTCCTTCATTATGGAGATTTTTCGTATGCCTAGATCTTTTTCTATCGCAAACAGAGGAGGTTTCATTGTACCTATCAATACCGGACACACACAAACTAAGCAGATGGAGAGTTTCAAAAATTGCATTTGGCTTCATACCCACTTAGTGTAATGCTATCACCGCAATTTGGTGCTTTTTATCACCCTACTTCATTTTAATATCACAAAAATATTTAACACCAATATTCATATAAGAATGACAAATTGTTGAAATCGAAAGTTGTTTGGCTATTAGTTATAGTTTGAATAAATATGTAAGTTACAATAATAGAGGCGTTAATAATGCCCATATTTAGCCGATCATAATTTCACCCCATTCACGTAATAGAGGGCATGCCTATTGCCGTCATCCTGCCCGCCTGGCGTGCCTTCTGGGAAATGGATGGAAAAATTTTTGGTTTATATAATATGACAGGCAAGGGAGGATAGAAAGGGTAGAAAAGGGATATTGCAAAGTGGATTAGGGAGTATCAGCAATAGCTCAAGCAAGTCAGGGTCGGATTGGGTATATATACACACTAAACCTAAAACAAAATGCATTGTGCCAAGACAGAAAATAACCCCGCCTCAGCATACTGCTTCTACAATACAGTAATTACAAAAGCGCTGATTTTCAGGCAAGGGCCAAGACTCCGAATAAATTAAAAATGCCTATAATAAATATCATTTAAACAGCTATAGTTTATCTAATAACATATTTTTTACTTGAAAATAAATAAATTATAACATAGACAGAATTTATGCAATTTTAAATCCATGCACTGTTTTAAATAAATGCATATTTTATCTGTGGAGCGATTATTTGCTCGGCCTGTCCGTCACTATTCCTTTGTCTATGACAGCAAAGGAAGACGCTGATGGCGAGTCGGGTGATTTAAGCAACAAATATTGATAGATGCTAGAAGAAATGTTTCGAAATCATCAAACAGTATAGTGGTATAAAGTGTTTAAATGTTTTTATCTAGTGTTTAAATCTGCAACCTGTATAGCACAACTACGAAACACTGAAAACATCTATTCAACCCTCGCATACAAGTTTGTAATGAGCAAACTCAGCGTAGTACGTGGCTGTCGATGTGTTACATTTCTTGGAGGCAATAACCGCAATAAATTTTGCAATACGCGGTCATGGTGGTGTTTCAATCACGCTAGCTAAACTCAGTCTCCATTATGTGTTCAAGTTTAAACTGCGTTATCGAACTATTGTACCGGAAAACAGCAGCATACATTCTATACACTCTATACAGTACATACTGTAGTTTGTTTCAATTTTTTTAATAAGACTATTACCAGATTTTTATATAATTCCAATTATACAAAACATTCTCATAGTTTACGTTACAGTTTAATTCTCTTATCAGGAAGTATATACAACTAAGTGAATCAAAGACGAGAGTGTCAACTTGATATCATATGCGGTCGGGTTTCTAGCATATCACTTAATTCCCATGAACGGTCATGAAAGAAAGAAGTAGTTTATATACAATAGTAACTTCGCAAATAAATATTTGATAGTTGTCTTAAAAATAAAAGTTGAACAAAAGGTTCAACTACATACTAAAACTTTGAATCAATGGGGCTGTGAGAATCTAGTCGAGTTCGGCGCCAAGAAAACACAAGCGTGTGCGTTCTCTACCAAAAAGTCTCCATTCCTTCCCCTTCCTACACTTCAGAGCACTCAATTGCCACTACAGGATAGGCTTAGTATCCTGGGTATGGATATTTGCCAGGATCTCAATCACAGTATCACTAAGGCGGCCTCGGCGTTTTGAACAAGGTGAGACGGTTCTTCTCGCCCGAGCAACTGTGTCTTTTATACAAGACCCAGGTTCGCTCCTGCGTGGAGTACTGCTCTCATCTCTGGGACGGCTATGCGCAGTATTTTCTTGACGCTCTCGATCGGTTGCAATGGCGCGCAGTCCGCATTATCGACTGTCCTGAGATCACCCAGTCTCTTGAGCCTCTGCAGTTGCGAAGAGATGTTGCCTCTATGGCAGTCCTCTATCGCCTACATCACGGGGAGTGTTCTGATGAGCTCTCCCAATTGGTCCCAGGTTCTCCCTTCCTCTACCGGACTAAACGTGCTGGTCTGAAGAGGCACCGTTTGAGCGTCGAAAATATACGTACCCGAACTAAATGGTTTGGCTCTTCTTTCCTGTGCCGATCGGTAAAAGCCTCTAATTCTCTACCAGCGCACGTGTTTCCTTCCCACTTTGATCCCGGGTCTTTTAAGCGGGGCCTGAAAAAGCATCTCACCAGGCCGCCATAGTGTGGGTCACTATGCTGCACTGACTAGACATGCAATGAGGATGGTGACCACCACTCTTTAACTCCACTTCTTGCTTTCCATCAGGCAAAGTGGTGTCACAATGGTAGGCTAATATAAAAAAAAAATATATTTATAATTTATTTATTTTATTCGGAGGCATTTTTAATTTATTCGGAGTCTTGGCCCTTGCCTGAAAATCAGCGCTTTTGTAAAAACTGTATTGTAGAAGCAGTATGCTGAGGCGGGGTTATTTTCTGTCTTGGCACAATGCATTTTGTTTTAGGTTAAATGTGTATATATACCCGACCCGACCCTGACTTGCTTGAGCTATTGCTGATACTCCCTAATCCACTTTGCAATATCCCTTTTCTTCTCTTTCTATTCTCCCTTACCTGTCATATTATAATAACCCAAAATTTTTCCATCTATTCCCCAGAAGGCACGCCAGGCGGGCAGGATGACGGCAATAGGCATGCCCTCTATTACGTGAATGGGGTGAAATTATGATCGGCTAAATATGGGCATTATTAACGTCTCTGGCTACCCTTTGGGGAAACTGGGGTGAGTGTATGAAAAAAAATATTTAGAATGTTTGAGAGCTTTTATTGTTCATAAAATGAACATGGTTATTTTGCGATTATTAAATTTCTTTCTTTCTTTTTTCTTTTCTTTTTAAAAAGACAACTACCGCACTAGGATTAATTCCTGTGACGCGGGGGCTTTATCATTTTAGGATTTAAGGATTACACGAATGTTGTCCCGTGCGGTGATCGAACCCACAACACTCGGCGCAGCAGCGTAGTGGCGAGGTGACTACTTAAACCGCTACGCTATCCGTGCACTCAAAATAAATCGCTTGATGAAAACTCCAATTAGGCATGGAATTTAGTAATTTAACTTTTTTGGCATTTGATGGGCACCTTAACCTTTATTTTTTTTTATTTAGAATGTTTAGAAGGCCCGATACTATTTCAGTATTAGATTTTGGTTTTCCATTAATTATCTCAAGGATTGTTTCATGTGTGGAAACACTACACTTCAACGACTGAATTGTATGTATATCGCAACTAGTTCCGATTTACATATCTGATATGGTGAAACTAACAATGACGCAAAACGGCGACGTCATGAATTCAGAGGAATTTTTGATTAAGATTTTAGCTCTGCAACGTGCATAAGATAAAGCAACTATTTCGAAATCGTTTCTGTATTGGCACCTTTGACGGGATAGCACTTACGGTTTTGTAATAGTCAAAGGCAGTTTACCTCAAATACATTTATGTAGTGCTACGAAGTTTTCTCATTAAAACCGATACAGGAATCCAAGCATCCGTACTGGGAGTGTTATTGCAAAGCTCTCTAGTGATGGGAAAACTTTCTGAGGGATATTTTAATTAGGGATGATTTAACACATGCAAATCTCTGAAAAATTTGACTATAAACTAGTCCCAAATACATTGTAACGCTTTCATTAGAACAAACATTGGACAAACTTTTAATAAACAAAAAAATGTATTATCACAACACCACGCAATACTAGTAATGTGTGACTTAGTTAGTTAGTAGTTAGTATTCTTAAAAAAAAACATGCTAACATACACTACTACACACATGTAAAAACTACACTTAAACATTATCCACCCAAATAACCCGCAACGCACTCACTTAACACAAACATTATATAAAAAATATATACTTACGCAGCCACTGAGACTTTTGATTCTTTTTATTTATTTATTTTTACTGTTTAATATGTTATGTAGGTTCTCCGAACGTAGTAAAACATCTTAGAATGTATTTTCTTTTTCTTTTATGCGATAGGGGGCAAACGAGCAAACGGGTCACCTGATGTATCTTGTCTAAAGCTCCAATAAAGTTTTGCATTTCTTAAGTCTGGGGGGGGACTTCTTAATCCGTAATACAGACATTTTTATGCCCCACTCAGCTTCTTAAATCTACTGTATTTTAATAGTAACCTACTTGTATAGATTTGGATTAAAGTATCACTTTGTATTTGCACTTTTGATTGGAAAGAAGTATACGTTATTACTATTACAATATTTGATATTAGTACTTATGATTACAAATTAATTTACGACTTGAGTAAATTACCTGTCACCTACTGACACTAATCAAGCGTTTTAGTTTCAATATTCGATACAAATTTGTGTAATTTTCTATTTTTTTTTTTAGAAAAAGAAACTGTTATTGTGTAATCTGACATCGGAGCATCGAATAATTGACAAGACTAAGATTGATCATTTATTTCGTATTCATAGATTGGCTTGCTGACTGGTTTATTTTTAAATCACGGGTTTTTAAATACATTTATTTAGGTTCTCGGTAACGTAGAAATAAGGCCACGCCATCTCTTCCCCTAGGTTTCGTATAGGGCGACTAAGGCATCAAAATGTCCTCTATCAGACAGTATATATGCAGTAATGCAGTGCCCGGATGACGGAAATAGTCTTGATTGCATTGATTGATTACCTAAGTGGGGCTTTATTATGGTTAGCAAAATAGTCTGAGACACCTCCGAGAAACTGGGCGTGAGTATATGTATATTTAAAACAAATTTATTACAGGTCATGCTCCATAAAATATATAAGCCTCACAAATTTCAAAACTTAAAATCATAGCGGTATGTATATATACATTAAGTACGCAATTGATTATCGCGTAAAAGCTTAATCATAGAAAAAAATGTGTTCTCGAACTATGCAAAAATAATAATAAGTGACATAATATATTTTTTATTACTAATACTTTTCTAATTACTCTACAAACATACATGTGTATCCTAATTGAAAAAATTGATTATCATATAATTATAAGTATAAATTTTGTGGTTCAGTAAAAGGATGCCACATATTCTCACAAAGATTAATCACTAACAATTTCTTCAGATTCTTCTATGAAAAAGGTGTTCCTATAGATAACATTATGTACAATATGCATACTAACGTGTTTACAGTGCTATCTTATTATGAGCTAGCGTATTCCGTCGCCGACGTCCTTGATGTCAGGTAAAATTAATTCGTAACACCTTTAAACTGAGAGCCACCGGAGCCTACGGTCCTCAAGGGGACGAGAGAAATTTATACGCCACATTGGATATTCAGAAAGGTCTCCTGGCAACATAATAAATTGTGAAGACCGAGTAAAATAACAGTAGTAGAGAAATAAAATTGTTACGAGTGATGCGCTCTTCACTATCGGTTGCATCTAAACAGAGTTCGTGAACATTTATGGAATTTGATATTAAATTATTAATTCGCTACAGCGAACGAAGCCGTAGTATGTATTATCGAGAGCGATGATATAATGCAATATACATTGATTTTTATAATGATTATTTCATAGTAATAATATTAAAATAGTAAAGTTGTACAAAAATAGTATAGTAGTATAGTTGTTTAGGTTTAGTAATATTATGTATAATCGACAAAGACTTGATTTGAAGGTTGATTTCTTAACACATTCTTCCCCACTGTCCTATTTTAGGACACCATATTTAACATTTATTTTTCATGTTATGTCGTTTATTTTTATTGTTTCTGACAAAATTCGTATTCTTGCACTGTTTTTCTGATGAAATATATTTTTTCTTCTGCATAAAGTGTATCCGTAATTTGAATGTAATTTTCTCAAAGTATAATTTTTGTTGCCTCAAAATGAACCATCATATTCTGATTTTATATACCACTATTTAAAAAACTTGCCAACTCTATTTTACATAAAACTGATTCTTAGACCTTTACCAAATATATAAAAAAATTAAAACATAAACAAAACATAATTTTAATAGTTGTAGAAAATTTCAAAATATTATTCTTGGATGAAAAAATCGGAAGGCAAGGCAAGCAAACCTACACCTGGTACATCAGAACGCCTTTTACAAACTGTCAGGTTTGACAATATTGGTCACTATATGACGAAGAGGGACAAACAGAGGCGTTGCCAGGGACAAGGTTGTAAGAAAAACCTCTTACGCTAATGTGAAAAAACACTCTGCAGTGATTGTTTTATACCTTACCATACAAAATAAGTTAATAGAACTTTATGTCTAAAACTGTTAATGGTAAAATTTTCAAATACAGCTTATATTCTTATAATCGTTTACTTTTATTATTTCTGATCACATGTCCCCACTGTCACATTTATAGGACAGGCTGACTCAACATTAAAAGTACTTTTTTTTTCATCGTATTATTTTTCCTTAGCGTATTATGAAAAAATGCCAAAGTTTTCGATGCTTGGCTTGCTCTTGCTCGAAGTAATGGCTTAAAATACTTTTACATATTGGTGTTTATGCAAATAACTAAACAAAAAGTTATACATTTCAAGTTATTCATTCATTATGTATATTTTTATTTTTTATCCATTCATTTTCAGATAATTCCGAATATTTCACCAACGTATTTATTATTAAATATGAACACTTTTATTCATGTCAGTCCTTCTCTCACGAAATAATATCTTTATCAATCAACGTTAAAGTTTCATTGTCAGTTTCAAGACAGGATTTCTGTATTAAGGAAGACAAATTTTCCTAAACTTGTAATTGTTTGACGGTATTCATATATACATATATATAGGCATACTATACAATAATCAAATATGACCATACGTTTCTGTAATTTCCTTGTAGGAATATTCTAAATAGTATTTTTTTACTGCACGGACGGCTTTGTAAAATCCTCAAATTGTTGTTCTGAGTTTGGGTGTTCTTTGTGTCCGTCGTTTGAATGTTTGTAAAGTCCCCCGCTATTAATCCCAGTGCGGGGGTTGATCTTTTAAAAAATTAGAAAAAAGATTAGTAAATTACTGTGTGCAGGGTGTTCCCTATCAAACAGGATTTCAGCAAAGCATAACACTTTTGATATTGGCATAACACTTGGTTTTTAAAATTCAAAAACCAAGTGTTATGCCAATACTACAATAGTTCGCCAAAGTAATATGGATTGTGTTATATAGTCAGTCTGTGGGCAAAGTCATTCATTGTCTGGACACGAGAAAGCGAGTTAATAAATCTGGGACATGTTTCAGCTACTATGTTATGCGGGATTAGTCAGGTACCTCGGGAGCACGCGAGCCTTTAAATTTAGAGTGTTGGCCTCTGCACCATTGTTTATTATTTATAGATTAATTAATAGGTGATCACTACAAACGTAGTTGAATGTACCTTTTTTTTTTATTTTATATCACGTAGCATGCACTATTTTTCTAAACACTGTGGTAATATATAAGTGGATAATGCTGTTGGTAGTATAATTAGTATTCATTGGTTACAATATGTAAACTTGTATTTTTTAATATTTTACTACTGTTTGTTATCCCAATTAAATATATAAAAAATACCAAGCTAAAATTTGGTTAACCGAAGAATGTACAGTCTAAACTTGATTTGACTATTTGTCGTTGCCTTTTTGATCTTGAGGTGTCTACTTCTAAAAAGTTCAAATGTTTTTTTAATTTTTAATTTACCTTTATTAACAGGTTATTATATGCAGTTTCTTAAACTATATCATAATTACAATATTTATACAAGAAAAACAAGGAACGCTAACGTCTAAACTAGGCCGAGCCTGTATTAGACGTTAGTTTCTTCTACAGGCTTATGTATAGGTAAAATAACACACGTGTTAAAGTTCATACAACTATAGCTAGATATACTTTAGTTTCTTAAATAAAATGTAATGTAATGTGTTGTTTATTTGTTAATCATAAAAAGAAAATAGAAATGTAATGGAATAATAAAGAAATATACGAATAAAATTCGCAGTTGGAGTCACATAAATAAATAAAATTTATTTGTTAATTTGTTTGTAAAACAATATTATAAATTTTATATATTTATGCAATATTTTAAATTAAATTAATGAAGGTGCTCATAAGAAAAAAGATAAGTCTAGTTAAACATTATCTCGTCTGATGTATCGTTTCAACGCGATTTCTTTATTGTAATAGTGTATTATAATAATCGTTGTACGATAGTAACCAAAATAATGTTAAAATTAAGTGTTTACAGGTATACAAGAATATTTTTAAATATTTACCATTTCATATGCCTATGATTTCTAATAAATTTTCCTAGTCGGACTAATTGTGTGTGGCTGAATGTTCCGCTACTAAAATGGCACTTATAAAGACTATGTAGACTTAATACTTTATTGAGCTTTTTGTACAGGAATGCTCTAAAAATACATAAAATCTGTTCTTCCTCTTCTTCTTAGAAAAGAAAACTTAAAGAAAATTAGGAATAATTCCTGTGTCGCGTGAGACTTTACAAACATTTAATCAACGGACGCAAAGAAAACCCACACTCGGCACAACTATGTCTTTCCTTCTGTGTCCTGAGTGTGCTGGTGCAATATGATGTTATGAATAAATAATTCTTAAAAATAAATAGTATATATTCTTAAGAAATAAATTACTGTAAGAACTTTACATGACGCATAAAGATGGACAGTTTGAAATTAGGGCTGATGATTTTGGAACATATTCCCATGAGATAATGCAAGTTTAGTGACGTTATTCATTATACAAAAACACTGTAGCAGAATCAGATGGATCAATCGTTATATAAGAAAGGTTTTTGTATACCACGAATGGTGGTGGCTTCGACAATCGAAGTCGCAAAAAGTGTTCCTGTTTAATTAAGCTACAGCGACGTGTTCGATTTTCTGAATCAATTTCTCAATACGTGTTTGGTCACCCGAACAAAAATAATTTAAACAATCCAATTGTATACCCTGTCCATTGCAGCAAATTAAAACAAAAATCTCGCGTAAAAAAATCGACCATATAGTAAATACAACTCGCAAAAATCGGATCAGGAAACCGAATATATACGTTTGAATGAAAGAGTCAATTCTAACATATTTTTTTATAAAATTCACTTTAATTTAAAAAATGTTTTTCTTTTTTACACCTAATAAAATAAAAAAAAGGTCGCTTAGTTTGCTTTCTTGCCCTCTTATCAATTTGATTAGTTGAAGTAAAGCTAAATTAGGCCACAACTCATTACATAAGGTTTCTAAACTACTAAACATAATTTAAATCGGATAAATTATTTAGGATCTTTAGTTGGAGATGAAAACTTAGTTTTCAGTAGAAAATTTTGGAACGTATAACTTTTAAAAATTCTAGGTTTGAAAATTGTTAATTAAGCGAAAATGTTTACGTATAAAAAAACCTTAACGGTTTTGCGCTGTTCTGTCACTCAAGGAATCATATGTATGTACATATATACATATATACACGCGCACTTATTCCATAATAAGCTTTTTGATATTTGTTTTTCACGAGATTTCGTTTCTTGTCCGTTTTATTTCTGCTTTCTGAATTCCTAATAGGCACACTTGTTATACTGTACACGTTCGATTAATGCGTTACTTCTCGAACAGCTGCGGTTAGACACGAAAGGAGTGTCAAAGTCAACTTTATATAATTGCGGTAATAAAGATTTATTTACTTGTTTCTGTTTCTGAGACTCCTGAGCTAAACTTTTTTTCTGTATGAAAGGTACTCAGATCTCTTTTTTATATATGTTAGGTTGGAACGCGCACACGATCACTTACGGCTTAACTAATCTTAAAAATAAAAAATAAAAACAATTAAACTGAAGGAAAAAGGGTGATCCATAAAAACGCTTCATGTCCGATAATAATAACATGTATTTACTATATCCCTGTAATACCTTTGAGCGCGGGGAAATTTAATAAGAGACAGACACAATGCGACCACAAACACCTGCCAGAGTGAGCCAGAATCGACCCATAATTCTAGGTGACATCTTCAAGTAATGCCTAATAACAACATAACTAGTTGTATGCGCCCTCCGTTATAGATATTGTAAGTATACTGAATGTTGCCGCTACTCAAAGAACTTACTTACTTAAGACCATCTCTTTATCTATACTACATACATTATCTACTGGAAAGTGATGGTTCAAATTACTGATTTTATAGAATGAAAATTATGATACCTGGTTTAGGTATAATATTGATTTTAAATTATTTTATTAATTTACTTAATCTTTGTAAATTGTAAAAAGATAACTTTCTTTTTAATTGCCCCGTTTTATAAGTTATATACATATACCTATATATGTTCAAAGTTTGTGTTATATAGGGGGGCCGATTATATTCATATCACAGACAGCTTAGGGAACGTACCCATACTACGTGAGCCGTTTTTATAATTTTTAACCGGGGGGGGGGGTTAAAAATTATAAAAACGGGTCACGTAGTATGGGTACGTACCCCACAACTTTTGGTGACCACTAGTAGTATTTGGTAAGACCCCCTCGAGTTTTCACGTAGTAGTTCAGAAGTATGGTTCAAATATTTTTTTTTAAGTTGAATGTTAAAAAAATATATTTTGGCTCACGTTTGTCTTTATTAATACGGCGCATGCCGCGCGACGCCCAAAATGCGTGCATACCTATTACAAATACTATACAAATGAAATAGTATTATCACGAAGAAAAAACATATTGCAACAGGAACTTAATGAACTAAAGTAGAAGTATTCTTTTCTTTTATTCACATTTTTAATGTAGCTCCGTGACATTTTGCTAGAGATTATTGACTACGTGACGAAAACCTAAGACCACGCCCCCCCACCCCTGTGACCAAGCGTAGTATTTTTAAAGACCCCACCATAAACGGGTCACGAAGTATGGGTACGTTCCCTTAGCAGAATGAAAATGTCGCAGAGATAAAAATATCTCGAGACTTTTAGCACGAAATTTGTAGTGGCTCTATTTTTTTTTTTTTTGATTAAAAATGATTTACAACATATCATTCAACGTTACATTCCTTGTTCAACCTTAATTTTGAACATTGAAAATTTTGAAGTAGTATATGCTGGATATTTGGTTCTACTAAGTGTTGGTCCCACTTAATGAAGAGAATATTCAACCTCTAGAATATTTTCTACAGCATATATACATACAGCCTCCTCTGTTTTGTCGGGGATTATTTTAATTAAGATTTGACACAAAATCAGAAACACCATCAAGTTTCATCTCCTTTTAAGTAAGCTATCAATTAACAAATATGTATATTATATTTTTCTACGATTTTTTTAGTATCTCTATATAAATCTTGTTCAATCTTCGTATATTATATATCTTCAATTATTCTTATGTTTTAAATGTTACCAGCATAAATATTAGCAGCTGGCAGAATGCCTTTTGAGTCACTTGGTTATACTCCCCCAAAGTTATGAAATTCCAAGACTAGCCATTTTGTAAAATTGGATGATAAATAAGCCTGAATTCTTTGATACTTTTGTACTAAATACAAACAATACAGTTTAAACTAATTGTTACATGATTTCAGTTATGTGAAGTTCAAATAAAATAATTATTGTTGAAACCATTTTGAATTTATCGTTAAACCGTGCTTAACGTGGAAGAGCCATGCTATGTTACTAATAGGCCGGCTTGATCGGAGTATTACCACGGTCTCACACAAAACTGGCTGTTAAACAATGCTAGCATTCTGTGACCGAGTGAGTGAGGTTACCGGTGGTTTGTTGTTGTTGTTGGTTTACCCTTTCTCTTCCCCTATTCCTGCTCCCTTCTCCTTCTTTATACTTTTCCCTTTTTCTTCCCCTCTTCAATTTCTTCTACCCTAAAAGTCGGACAGTACTCTTGTGACTCTTTAGTTGCAAGTGTTCATGGGCGGCTCAAGTCACTTACCATCAGATGACCCGTCTGCTCGTTTGTCCCAATATACCGTAATAGAAAAAAAGAACCCCCAGAGAATAAAGGTTTAGAAGCTCAAAAATTATGCCCAGAGTATTACGCTAATCAAAATCCTGCCACGTTCTCGTGTTGAGTTTAATGTCAGAGGCACTATGTTTTTTTTTTTTTTTTTTTTTTTATGCGATAGGGGGCAAACGAGCAGACGGGTCACCTGATGGTAAGTGACTACCGCCGCCCATGGACACCCGCAACTCAAGAGTCACAAGTGCGTTGCCGGCCTTTTAGGTAGAGGTACGCTCTCTTCTTGAAGGTTTGAAGGTCGTATCGGTTCGGAAATACGGCAGGCGACAATTTGTTCCATAAGCTGGTTGTGCGAGGCAAAAAGCTTCTGGAGAAGCGCACAGTGGTGGAGTGCCAATGGTCCAGGTGATGGGGATGGATATTTTGTCGCGTAGGACGATGGCGGAAACCAGCAGCCGGTATAAGTCCGAACAATTCCTCTGAACACTCCCCATGATACAAGCGATAGAGGATGCAGAGTGAAGCTACATCTCTACGCAACGCCAAGGTGTCAAGTCGATCAGAAATATCTTGGCAGTCGATGATGCGAGTCGCTCTCCGTTGAATGCGGTCAAGAGGCAGAAGTTGGTACTGGGGTGCACCTGCATAGAGATGAGAACAGTATTCCATGTGCGGCCGAACCTGCGCCTTATAAAGTTGCAGGCGGTGGGCCGGAGTAAAATACTGTCTCGATCTGTTTAGCACACCAAGCTTCTTCGAGGCTAATATGGCCTTACTCTCTAAGTGACCGCGAAACTGGACTTCGCTTGATATATCGACGCCAAGGATTCCGATACTGGCTGATGCAGTTAGGGAAGTGCTCTCAAATTGAGGTGATACGACCAATGGCATCTTTTTAGCGGTAAACGCGCAAACCTGTGTCTTCGTGGGGTTAAATTGGACTAGGTTAAGTCGACCCCAATCTGAAACTTTTGATAAAGAAGTTTCGATTTCAGACACAAGTTTGGATCGGCTTTCGATGACGTTTGTTGTGACCATAGTTCCACTTCCATCTAAATTCTTCACTCGATGGTCGATACTTCGAACTACAATACGCTTAGTTTAGAATTACTCTACAGAATAAAGTCTCACTCTACTACTCTACAAACTTTGTTGGATTGACAATTATATTTGATGTTTTTACACCAATAATAGTCCAAAATTATAAGCCTTATATAAACGTTAACAATAAATAGATCCGTACAAAACTGAACCTTTCGTAGCAAATAAAATATAACAGTTTGCACAAAATAAAGAGTGAGATGAAACATGTACATATATTAAACGTTACTCAGGCAGCAATTTTCAATTCAAAACCCTTGCCATCAATTAATAGCGAACGTCTGGCAAAGGTTGGGAGACTATTATTGGTGGAGGTTATTGTTTGTCGACATATTAATCTGTGTGCAGGACACCTGGTCCGTTCTCTACACTGTCCGTGCTGCCACAAGAATATCGCCAGAAATGCCCGGCGATATTTTACGAACCATGGAGTGCCTCTTTCATTTATTCACTCAGGCTTTTCACAAAATTGCGCCAGCATAACTCGTCCATTCCGAATACTTTGTACGTTACATACTACCTACATACGTTACGTACTCGTATATTACCATGATTAATATTAATGAATTCTGTGAAGCTGATTTTTGTTATGTTGTAAGAATGTGGTAGATTTCAGAAGCAAAATGTAGAGCTTAGTTAACTATTCAAAAACTCAGTCTTGCCGTGTAGTTCCCGATAGAGTCGAATAGAGCCACACCATCTGTTCTCGCGGGTGTCGTAAAAGACGATTATATTAAAAGAGATTACATAAAATTAGAAGTAAGAAATCACCGTAAGTGATAAGACCGCCAATTGTTATACCGTAATACATGCAATCATTTTTTCTATTACTTTTATGGTGTACAATAAAGATAGAACTAAATAAATAAGAAATAATTTGTCTCGCTGTTACCTCTGTGCTAATAAGCAAAAAGTTTACAATTCTGTTTACTTTTTACTTAAAAGTGAAAACAGGACTGTAAACAGAAGAAGAAGAAGAAAGAAGAAGAAGAAGTTTTATGAACTTGTCTATCAACTTCTACGGTTTTATAAATATAACAAAAACTTGTATGCGTTGATGACAATTCAATTAATGAAATGCTATGAAAAGAAACTATCTTGGATCACGTTTCTGTATTTGGAAATTAGCTCAAGTGGTGGCCAATTCGCCTTTACCGGAACATTCACATCCTTTCACTATTATATAGTGTACTTATCTTCCTAACACTCCTCTATATACTTGTATGTGATAACCTGAATTCGATGATAAGAAGTTGATGATGATATTCAAAACTAGTTAACAACTGCAACTCCTCTTGCCATACATAAACTTTTTTTCTATTCAATGGTTGCCCGAAAGAGATCGCAAAACGCGATAAGGCTCCCATTTGTCCATATTCTGTAGGTCAAAAAAACATGTATCTACAATATTGTAACATCTTTTTTACATACAAACATACATAAATACTCAAGCTCACGTCTACAGGGGCAGCAGGCAGAGACAACAGACCGCCACATGTTTCTATCCTGACATACATCACGAGCTTCCTCTACTGTCATTTAACCTTTCATTATTTTTTTATTTGAACAATAGGGAATATCTCATATATTCCCTATTGTTCAAATAAATTTGTGAAATTTGAAATTTTTAATGACTGTGACTGTAACAAAAGTAGATAAACGCTTTTAATGTGCTTTTATAACTCCTCAAAATCATACAAACCTTTAACTTAATTACTCGTACGTAACTTAACGTAATTTATAGAATTATCTTCCAACTCATTACTATTAAGGAGTTGTACCTTCCACTATCAGCTCAGTAACATGAGTAACGCAAATACCTAATAACTTTCAAAAAGTATAAGTAAGAACCTTGTTAGTGCCTGTAAAACTTGAGGGTTTAACTCGATTTCAATTTTATTCCATGACCAAATCGTGATTTGGTGAGAATGCTGCACTACTCTCAAATAAAAAAAAAATGAAATCAGTCGACATTAAAAAGATACATATAGTCAAGCATAAAACTTCCTTCTTCACCATTTTTGAAAACGGTAAATTTTTTTATAGGATACGGGACAAACGAGCATACCAGTCACCTGATGGTAAGCGACTACTGCAGCCTATGGATACGTGCATTTCAAGAGTGGCTAGTGCGTGACCGGCATTTTAGATAAGAATATGTTTTTCTCTTGAAGGTCACATCGGTCTCTAAAAACTGGCAGGTGGTAATTGTTACACAGGCTGGTTGAACGAGGCAAAATGCTTCTGGAAAAGCGCACAGCTGCGCAGCGTGGAGTGCACGAAGCTTTGACGCGTTGCACGATTACAGATACTTGCGGCCTGCATAAATCCCAACAATTCTTCTGACCTGTTCCCTCAAGCGATAGAAAATGCAGAATAAAGCTAAAAATGAAATAGTAATATAAGTATCTAAAGCTTACCAATAAAACCACCATTCACTTTTTGTGAATTTATAAATAGTTACACGATAACACGCATTTACGGATACAAGTGTTAACAGGATTAAGGCGATTAACATATGAAAAGCCAAGAAGATCTGGCAGGCGGCACGATATAATATTAAACTTGCATTTTACTATTATCAGGATATAATAAACAAATAAATTAGAAAAGGGTTAATAGCGCATAGCGGTAAGTGGTATATCTATGATTATGCACTTTTGAGTAGATTAATACAGGATCTAATAATATGTCTATAACTGATACTCTTATGTAGTTTTCATGAGCTCGCTGAAATGTTTTATCACAAATAAACTAGAAGAGTTTTATATTTGCGATCGTGCGCTCGCAACGCGCGCTTGACTTATTCAGCAATCAACGTGCATCCCGTTTGTGGATTACCGCAGCGCTATTTTCGCGATGTTGTTTGTTTTTCCGCAATGATAACAGACGATGGCCAGTTGTTATATATGAGTCTTTGGCAACATATTGCACTCTTCGTGAGTTCAGACTTGGCAAATAATTAAGTAGACTGGTCTGTAGTTAAATAAATGCTCAAGAACCAGACCGATATATTTAGGGTTAACTAAAAATTAAAGTAAAAGTTTCAATTGTGTTGTTAGTCCCTAGTAAAAACTGATAAACATCATAAATGTTTAACCCTTCGTCGTTATATTTATTCTAACGTAGCTACCGACTACCTTCCTTTCTTCCTTGATCAACTGTCCTCTTGTGATGTTAAGAAGATTATACTAGCAATTTCATCTTATGCATTAGGAACTATATCAGTCGAAACATGATCCTTCCAATCCCTAACGAAATCCTACTCATCCTATATATTATTTTAAATCACTCTTCGTCCAGTGGTATCTTTCCACCAGCATGCAGCATGTAATAATGAACGAATTATTCCATGCTGCACGCTGCATAATAGTGTTATAAATAGTAAATACATTTCTGATTGAATAATATATCAGGAGGGACATTCACCCGTTTCTCTACCCTGACATACATACATACATGCCTATATCTCCGAAGGGGTAGGCAGTGGCGTCTCTAACACGCACTGTTTGTCAACCATAATTTAGACCTAACTCTATATCAGAAATATTTACAAAGCATGCAAATATAATCTTTAAACTTGACCTAGTCTTGCACTTAACAGGAACAAATATAAAAAAAGATATATAAGAAAACAGTATGTTGTACTCGCCATCATTGATCTAAGACAAAATACAATTTTGTTCTAACAAACACAATTTGTTTGAGGTTTTATTATTAGCCTACTTTGTGTTAATGTTTTCAAACAACAGAAAGTTTTAAAATAATTATTTTTCCCACCAAATTACTTTTCGAAAAGCGATGACTTGAATTTCAGAGGGCACAAACCGGAAAGTTGGCCGATCCTAATAGCTAAATAAAAAATGTTACAAGATTGTTTTCTTCAAGCTCTAAAAGGATATTGAAATATATTTTAGTCTTTAACTTTCTTACCGTGCTAAACATCTGATACAAGAATAATAAGCGCGACTGTGGACTTACTATTTATATTACAAAGAGAAGCGAGTAATATATTATAACGATTTAAGTAAAAAACAGAAGGTTGTTATTTGTCGTTATACTATATAAAAAATATTTTCATGCAATAGCAACCGATAGCTGGAAAAAACGTTTTAAAAACTTTATATGTTCGAGAATTTTCTTTAAATAAAGTTAGAGGGCTAGGACTTCCCGGTACCAGCTAGTTCAAGTTAACGGCCCGAAATGGACGAATGATTTATTCATATAAGTCTACTCTGTCCTTTAATTTCCATGCGTTTTCTTTAGTGGAAATATAATACTATAGTTGTAGCTTAAATCTGGGGTTCCGTGGTTTTTTATATCACTTATTTTTTTTCATATATCCTTTTAATTGGTAGACATAATAGTGGAGCTAAAGAGATTGGTGAGTTCACTTCGCGAGTTAATAATGTTTTGAGGTAATAACATAAGGGAAATATCATTTGATGACTTTTTAAGTAGACTGGTGCGGTCTGAGCGAGACCCACGCGATTAGCCAAGCATAATAAATTCTTTATTGAGAGACGCAATAATGCACACAATACAAAATATTTTCATAAAAATGAAGTCGTCTTTCTTAAAACATATCTGCTATACACATGGAGTTCTAGTCCTACTGCTGAGTAAGATCATAAGAATCTTACTACCTACTATTATAAATGCGGAAGTTTGGATGGAAGTTTATTACTCAATGACACCAATGGCTGACCAGATCTTGATAATATGTCTACACTAAGGTTACTTTTTATCCCGGTCAATGGCTTAAAATTTCAAAGCAAATGAAATTACGGACAGTAAGTCGTCCAGCTGCTGCGCCGTTTAAAACCGTATATTTTAATACTATGTACCAGTTTATCACCTTAGTAGTATAAAATACATTACATTGAATTACTAAATATGTATTAACATGTATACCTATCTTTATTAAACGCTATATTTATTACTCTCTACACGTCCCCGTTCTATGTGTCAGTCATGTTCCCAAGACTTGTGCAGCTAATAGGTATGTACATATATAATAGTGTAATTGAGTCGATGCTCCAAACGGAATTTCCTTAATAATGTTAGAGCATAAAAGCGTCGGGCCTATTAATATAATGTGTATGAACATCCTGCTGTCGCTGAATTAATGTATCTACCCCACCTTTGTTTATTATCTATGAAAAGCTCATGAAGACGTTTTAGTAAATTAGATTACATAATCGTACACGAACTATTGTGATACTATAGTGAGAATAATTGTTATTGTGATATATGCTGTGTGGATTATGCTGCTCCTGGCCTTTAAAAATTCGGAGTTTTGGCAAGAAAAAGTACTTTCTGTGATTGGACCCTGAATATAGTGGAAGATCAATGAACCGTTATTTTTTTGGTAATCGTAAACGAGGCTGAAATCTAGGTGGCACTTTTGTGTAACAGGGTTTATTAGTTTGTGGACTGTTGGTAAATCTGCCATGCATACGGTATTTTTCTTTTATATCTAATTACTTAGCAAACAGCTACATCTCCGGAAGTTAATATTGCAGGTTTTTTTTAGACTATAGGGGGACAGACGAACAGATGCGTCACCTGATGGTAAGTGACAACCGCCGTCCATGGATGCCACTCAAGAGTCGTAAGTGCGCTGCCCGCCTTTGAGAGTGATGAGGGATGATGGGATGCGGGGAAGGGAGACAACAGAGGTAGGATGAGGGGAGAGAAAAGAGGAGAGGGAGAGTTGGGCCTTCGGGAAAATCACTCATTTCGAGGAAATGCAAGGCAGGCGTTACTTCACAACCGGTTTACTGTGAGGCCGTGGTATTGCACCGGTCGATCCGGCCCATTTGTGCCTAAGCACGGCTCTACCACTTTTAATGATGCTAAAGTCTTTCAAAACCCACCGAGCCATAATAGCACAGTTTTACTCACAGAGTTTGACTTTCAGCAGGAATTTAACACAACTGTCCTGCCTATTACCTAAAACATTTATTAATCTATTCACTATTTTACTCGTGTTCTAATTACTTTATATATAAGCTGTTACAAAAAGTGCAAATTCAGATAAATTAATTTGTTACACTTAACGTTATACTCGTATTCAAGCTGTCAGCGACTGAGGCTATGACTGAAAAGGTATAGTATGACACAAGCAGTATAGACGTTTTTCATTGTTTTGTTTTTAAGTTTAAAGTACAATTTAAGGATTCTTTCGGGGTGGCATATCGAAGTTGAATTGAATACAACAATGTTTGGTTCGCATTTTAGAATAAAAAATACCTTAGATATAATTACAAAACCTTGTTTAAATGAAGTCGGTTTAAAAACAACTCAACAACAAGTGCTTGTTATGTTGTGCTTGCTTGTCGGAATATTGAGGAGAGAATATAATCTATAATGAGCGAGTCACACTTTACTTTGTTGAAGAACTTGACATTCCTACATGCAGTTTTACTCTATAATAGAATAAAATACTAGTGACATTTGTTACATACAAACATTTTAAATACAGGGGCCTTGTAACGAATTACAAGTATAAACTTCTTTATTATTTTTTTGTTTTGAAACATTGTTTGAAATAAGATAAAATAAAAACACACCTACCTCCTCTTAGCAAATAACTATTCTTTTACATGGAATCAAAATTGACATTTTGTCTCTTCTGAGCGTCCTTTCACTCTGACTTAAAGAGAAAAGTACTTGGATAACCGAGTATTATATAAATAAAGATAACTCGGTATTTTTTGGTAAATCGTGTAAAACAACGAAAAAAAAAAGTTTAATAAAATAATCATCAGGACTCGAACTGGGGTAACCTGGTTACGGGACCGCCTTATTTCCCACCTGACCTATTACAACCTTATAGATGGTGGCGAAATTGACCTTCATATACTAATGATATTGTAGCAGTTTTTCATTGCCTGAAAACACGGATAAAACGACGTTTTCTAAAACTGAAACCTAGCTAGATCGATTTATCGCCCCCGAAAACCCCTATGTACTAAATTTGATGAAAATCGTTGGAGCCGATTCCGAGATTCCAATCTTTATATATATAATTCTTCTGTGAGTGTGTATGTCACTGAACTACTCTTAAACGACTGGACGGATTTTGATGAAATTTTTTGTGTGTGTTCAAGGGGATCTGGGAATGGTTTAGATTCACAAATCAGCCCGGCAGATGGCGCTGCAGTCGGTATATAGGTTATTTATCTATATTGATCCTAATCGCTTGAAATATCATGCAGGACAACGTCTGTCGGGTCCGCTAGTTATATACATATATATATATATATGTATATATATACAAGAATTGCTCATTTAAAGATATAAGATAAATACAAATACATTTTTACATTACTTAGAAACACCTTTATTTGTACTCAGGCCATCTTTTCACTCGGCAGGGTACAAGTTTTTTTTATGGGTGGACATATCAGAATTATCGAAATTAATTAGGTAATATAGTAAATTTAGGAAGTAGAATACAATAAAATATTCTTTATTGTACAAAAAAAAAGTACAGATGGCAAAAAGTATTAATCTTACAAATTATAGTACAATGGGCGGGCCTAACGCTAAAAGCGATTTCTACCAGACAACCTAGTATAGTTAGTAAGATTCGTACGTACGTATAGAATCGAGTTCCGCTACACGATACCATGAATCCACGGTCTATCTAGCTGATCCAAATTCCGAACCATTTATGAACAAAAATTTGACTGTCTTAATGCGCTTTTGTTCACTTATTATTAATCGTCATTTATGTATTATTAATATTGTCAATGTAGCGAGGCTGTTTAAGTAATGCGCCTAGCATGTCATCAAATATGTTATGAGACTACTTATCATAAAACTAGCTTTGTTTTCCTTAATAAGATATATGAATAAATTGGTATATTTCATTTTTTTTTATCTTTTCAACATCTAGACATTAATAAGAACCGGTTTATTAATGTGTATAGCATGTTGACGATTTCCTCTATTAAATTTATCAGATTTTAGTAGATTCTAATTATTCGAGCTTATAACAAAACGTTTTCAAAGCGAATTCTATTTCTACTACTACTAGAATAGACAAGGTAGTAGGCTTGCATTATACTGCTCATAATCGCTTTTCTACTATTAATATCTGTACTCGATCTTCTTTACTCAATAGCATGGTAACTGATGCGGTAACAATTATTATATTTTTACACACAAAATATTTAACTTATATATATAGCAAACAGTTAAACGTTTTTGTCGCAATCTTTCGAAAACAGCGGTTAATAAGAATAGTCCAACTTGGTAGCCCGTTACTCAGCTAGTAAGTATAGTTAAAAATGATTACTTCTCTAACCATCATTTTTCGTACCCACAAAATGCACATTTAGCTTGTTTTTAAATTGTATTAAATATGAGTTATAATATTCATAAATATTACCATTTGGCTTGTATTAGTGATGATAGTGTGATAGTATACTATTAGTCGTTTCTATTAAATATGATAAATGATAACTGATAAATGATCTTTAGTCAATATATTTTTTTTCTGTTAGTTTATGCTAGATGAGGCCGGTGTTTCCTAGCTGACTACCCTGAGAAGAAACACCGAAACAAACTCAGAGGTCAAAGTCTGTTTTAAAGTCCATACAGATGTACTGGTCAAATACATATGAGAACCATGCACGCTAACGTCTGAGATGAGCTTTTGAAGAAAGCACCACGCTCATTTGAGTGGACCCGTCCAAACAGTGCAAGCATTTGTCAGTTATCGTGTAGCTCAACTTAGAACTTTAAGGAGCTGACATCGTTAAAAAACAAACTTACTGGAAAAAAGGAGAAAAGAAAAAAAAAAGAAATAACCTACATAGTCCTCACATTTACAATAATTAAATTTATAAATTAAAAAAAAAAAGAAACAAATATATAATATATTATACTTAACAAAGTATTCATGTCAAAAAGTACAAAGATTAAAACAATAAAAAAAAACAATATAATACTTAAAAAAGTAAGTATTCATGTCAAGAAGTAAAATATAAAATGTCAATGTGTATAAAAAAAAAAACAATAAGTATAAACGAAAAACAAACTAAAAACAAAAAAAAAACAAAGGCTCATGTACATTAATGAAGCAGCTCATTCCCAAGCCTTTTTATCCTCAATGTAATCTTTAATTGTGTAAAAAGCTTTCTGACTTAGTTTTTTTTTTTTGATAAATGATTTAAATTTATTATAGCTTGGTTCTTGTACTTGACTAGGAAGCTTATTATAGAAATGTATACTTTGGCATCTAAACGAACCACCTATTTTCTTGAGCCTGGTTTTAGGAACAACAAATTTGTTTTTGTTCCTAGTATTTACACTATGGATATCACTGTATTTTTTAAACAGATTAATATTTTTATGTGCGTACATGAGATTTTCATAAATATACTGAGAGGGCACAGTCATAATATTAATCTCTTTAAATTTATCTCTGAGGGAGTGTCTGGGACTTAATTTATAAATTGCGCGTATAGCTCTTTTTTGTAAAACAAAAATAGATTGAATATCGGCGGTATTTCCCCACAACAGAATACCGTACGAGATTACACTATGAAAATAGCTAAAGTATACTAAACGGGCTGTCTCTAAATCAGTTAAACCACGAATTTTCCTAACGGCGCATGCTGCAGAACTAAGCTTTTTGGACAGTTTATCTATATGGGGGCTCCACTGAAGCTTTGCATCCAAAGTTAAGCCTAAGAACACTGTGGAATCTTCGGGTTTTAACACTTCGCCCTTTATTGACACACTACCACACTACCACTGTGTTACATTAGGCTGTTATATATGATATGTTAATGCATTATTTTCTTTAGAATCTACTTAGAAGACAAAACAAAAACCTATAACATTTTTTTAAGATTGTATAGAACATTTATATAGTATTATTAAAATAATAATACACTTCAAACGTTTGTTCACAATTACAATTCTCGCAAATTAACCAACATCCATAAATCCAACCCACCTCATAAAATCTCAATTTGATAATGTTAATATAATAGCTTGTGCTTTTGAAAACCAAATAGCCAGTCACAAAGTAAGTCCGCTACGAGTAAGTCATCCTGACTTTGCACTTTGTGAGTCAGGCTAGGCAATTGAATTTATACGTCATTTAGAAATTAATATTTTAAAATACATCCCTTAAGAGCTGGTTCATATATTCCATTACCTGAAGGACGAGTATTGTCTTCTGTGGTGTAAGATAGCTCATTTCCTCATTTCCTACTAAAAACAATCCAAACAGAGTGACATCATAGCCACATTACTCAAAACTTCAGAATGTAACAAAAATTACATTTCCGCGGAGTTTATCAACCATCAAATTATTTGAAAATCTAAATTGAGTGACAGGACTGTTGTGTGAAACTCTAAAACGTTAACTTACTTTGTATAAAGAAACAGGGTAAAAACATTTTTTCAATCAAAGTCATTTATGCGATGAGTATTTCACACGTATATATTTCAATACACCAGAGAAACTTATTAATCACAACTGTGCAAGAGTAGAAACTATACTTACTTGCCTGACTTTGAGCGCTTGTTACGAAACGGTCTGACAAAAATAAAACTCAATTCATGAAGCATTAATTATTAGTTTTGCTTATTATTTTTTTTGTTATTTTAAACTTGAACTCAATATGTTTGTATCGTACAGAGGTCCTGATTGAGCAAATAAATATAGCAGAGCTATAAGCAAAGATGTAAAAGGGTTATGTAAAATAATTTCTGAAACCAAGTCTTGGTTTCAGAAATTATTTCAGAATTTATTATCTGTGAAAATGAACGACATTTTTTTAACAATGCAAAGAAATTTTATGTAAGAAAAAAAAACAGATATAAAGGTTGTCAGTTTATACGTATAATAATAAATAATCTTTCTGGCTTTGATTGAACTTTGTTTATACAAGAACTTTCTAATATTTTGCGGAATTGCCATTAACAAATTTATTCCAAAAAAATAAAATAATAAAAAACATATTTCATTTATAAAATGTATACCAATTTACAGTAAAAATGTAGCTTCATTAAAATTAATTGTATGTTGATTTTTTAAGTTTTAGCCGTGACAATTTAGTAAAAACAATAGACCCTGAGGATTTTTATAGCGAAAATGTTTCAAAAATAAATACTTATTTCGACTTATTTGCAGAAAAGGTATTTACTGCTGTGAATATATTGATTGATGGGATCGTTACAATAAAAAAAAATACCAGATCAAACAAAATTTTATAATATAAAATCTAAAAATATATCTTGATTTTTAACATCATTAATTGTGGCCGCCCTTTTTTTGTACACAAATATTAATTTTGACTTAATTACAGACATTAAAACGTATCAAATGTTAGAAAAGAGTATAAGAGGAGGTGTTGCTCAAAGTTATGTACCAAATCATTATAAAAACTCTTGAATTACTGAGTACCTTTAAAATTCTGTATGTACGTATATATCTCTCTCTTCTCTGACTCTCTTACTCTTCGTTACACCTACCACTCTTTGTATCTGCCACTCAGCAAGGTAGGCAGAGAATGCCTTAGGCATTAAGTACACTTTTGTAAAATAATTGTATGAGTATTTAAATAAATAAATAAATTCTTAGGTAACAAAATGAATTGAGAGTTTTTTTTTTCTTCCTAATAAAATGAAATATATGATATAGACTTTTCAGCCTCGCCATGTTTGGTTTCCACTGTAGAAGTCCGGTGATGCGAATTGTGTTCTTACTGTGTCCGGATCTGTTGTTAGTAAATCATAAGTTCTGTATAGTATAACTGTCATAAGATTTAGATTGGTTTATATGGGTTTTTGGTTACATAAATATTTTTGCACGTATGGGCTGGCTCGAAAACCGCCTGTTAAACAATGTTTGCATTTAGTGACCGATGAGTGAGGTTACCAGAGACCCAACACCCTTTTCCATTTTCTTTCCCTTCTTTCCCCTACCTATTTGCCCATGCCCTTTTTATCCTCCTCCCTCTCCTAGTAAGCCTATTGTCATTGCCGTCATCCGGACACAATCGAAGGAATTAGTTGGAAAAAAATGTAGTATGTTGACAGGAAAGGGAGAATAGAAAATAAAAGAAAGGTATAATGCCTATATAGATTATGGATTAGGGAGTATTGACAACAGCTAAAGCAAGGTGCCGGGAAGTCTGAGCCCTCTAACTGACTTAACTGTATTCTCGACCGGAGTACTATCATGGCTTCACAGAAAACCGGTTAAAAAACAATGCTTGCATTGTACTTCATCCATTTCAAACGCATCCATTTCTCCTCCCTTTAAAGTCGGACTTACGACTCCTGAGTTGCAGTGATCCATGGGTGGCGGTAGTCATAATCCACCAAGTGACAAGTCTAGTCCTTTGCCCCAACCCCTCCTTAATATGAAACTAAAAGATTGAAACAAACAGCTTTGGCTATCAATATAAAAAAAAATATTTGTTAGTTTTATTATTATATATTTCATTTATTATTAATTTAAATAGAATACCTAATCCAAAAAATTGTTACATAATGCTAGAAAACAAGTTACTCAACTCAACATCACTCCCTCAGTAACGGTTTTTCTTTCAATCGAAACACTTTTTTTCTGATTGCGTTGTCAGAGAAGCGTTCATATTTGACAGATTAAACGAAAAAAGACGAGTTAGGTTTGTTTCACTCTTATTAACCTTTGAACTCTCGCGATCCATCATATATGATTACAATAACAGTCATCAGCCCGACAAGAATCAGTTAGTAAGCTCGGTCACGCCTGACGAGGGACGAGGGCGAACATCGCTTTACTAGTCTGTCTTTAACCACGAAAGGTGTAGCTTGGTCGAAATGTTTAGCAGTTTAAAAGTACATATGTATGTGTACATGTCCAAAAAGAACACAATAATTTCGTTGCGGTAACTGTTGACACTTTGATTAGTGCAAATATTCAGTTGTATGTAATTTAGTTTTGATAATTTTATAAATAGTGAACAGTCTGTACAGAACAAACAATCAGTGTTTCCAACTATATTTACCTTTTCTGATATTGTTGTCGGATATTATATATACATAGGTACCTATATATATATATATATATATATAGCTACCTATGTATATATAATATCAATATAGTGATATAGATCTTTCTTAATAATAAAAAAGTACCTCTATTTTATTACAATACAAGCTAAGTAACTAAGGAAGCATTGATAAGTTACTAAGGCAGTAACAGCTAATATGTCTAACATATAGGAGAAAATGCACAGTTTTTTTTTTTTTAATCTTTCAAGACCTTTGACGAAATCAAATTGCTCAATTTGTCACTGAAGTTTGACACTAATAAATTTAGTTGCTATTCTTCTCCTGAAGGTCGTAACTTTAAATATTATCTGTTACATGACCCTCCAATCTATTAATGCATACAAGAAATCAAACAAACAGTTTACTAGATTAAGGGTACAACATAATAGAAATATAAAAGAGTAAAATATATATTGTTTTAGAATCTTATATAAACAGTATAATATTATCAAAATTCAGTTAATCAACATTTTCGTTTTATTGTTTACGAGAGTTTATACAGCAACTGTGTCTTGTATGTCAGTCACAGAGCCGCTTGACACGAGTTGTTTAATTTAATATCTTGAGGAAGGTTCAGCTGGCGTGTAAGTAAACGCGGTATACTGATTAATGTCAAGAGATGACTTTCGTTCACATATAGATTGATTAAATTTGAATGTGCTCGCGGCCTTGCTTACATTGAGTTCACCAAAACCGTTTGTTCCTTAAAAATATATGTCACTAAGAGTAGGTTGTAAGGAAGTAAAAGTTAAATAAGTATTTTGTATCCGTATTTATCTGCAAATGTAATATCTTCATAATCTTTATTGCTCTATGTATTTGTCATATAATGTGTTATATAAATTTAATACTATATTTTTCTTATACACGTATATTACGTGAACATATTTAAAAACTAATGCATTTGTAGCAATGTACTCGTATATTTAACGGTACTTGTAAATATTTTAATAAAAAAGAATATTTTAGACAAATTCTACAATGCGATTTCTCCTCGCATAACGTATAACTGTATTTCTGGTAAAGTTTTAATTTGTGTATGGAACATCAAATTCAAATTAAAAATCTTTATTGCATAAAATTGCTCAACAATTATTTGAAATGGCCATAGTTCAAAATATTTTTGATATTATAGATAAATACACAGTGTTGTTCTATACCCACCCGTTTCCAAAAGGTGTATCCTTATTAGAAGAAACCTGACAAACATACTCAACGCCACTCTTCATCTCGAATCCCATCTTCGAATCATAACACAACTAGACGCTATACAATAATGATAATAATTTTGTTAAAAATTTTGTCCTTGCCAAACGTCAGTTTAACATGATTGGTTACGTGAGTTACGGACTAGAAGCTTTAAATGATAATTTAATGGAATTGAAAATTTTCTCAATTTGTCTCTGTTAGCAACTCGCTGCAGCTGCATTGTGAATATTTGATAGATTGTATGATTATTGATCGATAACGCTTTTAGTTTAATACCTCATATACCTATCTGAATATATATATATATTTTTTTCAAATTCTGATATTACTTTTTTCAAGAACTTTAGTTCTTTTATATCTTATCATGATGATCCAAATAGCTAACTTAGATAATGATTTAAAGTTTTTTACTTGGTTTCAAATAGTTGAAATCTTATTGAAATGATGTCGGTTTTGTTACTAATGTCGTCTAAAGGCAGATACTGCATATAACAAGGTAAAAAATTTTAAAGATTCATTAAAGAGTTTGGATTCTTTAATGGGTGTAATTAAAAACGTACAGCTAATGTGCGGGTTTTTTCTCTTTGGTTGCACATCAAGAGCAAATATAATTACATCACTGAAAACCACATTAGCGCTTTGCACCTGCTACTTTTTATCACCACGTACACACACGTATACATTTTACAGAAGATATTATCCATGCATTTATTAGAGAGATAATCAGTATTAAATTATGTCGCTATTAAGTAGTTATGTTTTTAATGTGAGCATTAAACCTATTTGAAGCTTAGAAAACATTTTTACGTCACATTAAATTAAAACAATACCGTTATTTCTATACAAGGGTATAAAAATTAAGGGGGTGTGTGTGTGTGTGTGTGATATGTTTGGTTATTTTAGGAAATAAAATAAAAGAAATATCAGACACTTGTAGTTTTTATATCATTTATCTACTAGCCCCTGATATTTTAAAATAATTAAAGTGCGATAGGTCGTTATTTTAAGAGGTCTAGAGTACTTTTTCTTTCATGGCACCGCTTTTTTGAGCAAACAATTTTTCTTAAGTTGTTTCCGTACTGTAAAAGATGTCAAAGATTAAAAGCAATGTATTAAGCGATCTAGACTACTCGTATAATTGTAGTTATCATATGGATTAGTATATTTGTTTATGAACTCTTTGGTACTAAATCATTCCACAGAAATTGTTGCGTATGCATAATATAAAGAATCAAAATATAGTACAACGACCTACATCGTGAAAATCTAATGATTTCTACCTTCCACGCCTGGTTTGTATTGTTCTTGACACTTAGGGCGACTCTATCTAGAGAACGGTGGGTCGTTCACTATGTAGGTAACATTTTAATTGTTCGCTATGTTCATTTATGAACAGCAAACCTCGCAGATATATAAATTTGTAATTGTTCTACTAAATAGGTTAAGTCTACATTCTCACACGGTATATACATAAGTATATGAGCATACTTACATAAATAAAACTCTATTTCTTATGTAGTCGGGTAAAAAAAATATACGTCATATTAATGTTGAATACACGCTATAACAGCCGTTACCACTACCTACGTCGCTAGTACAAAGGAAATCTTTCGATAACAAATGTTGCCAGGAACGGTTAGAACGGTTTCCACTCACGAAAACGACTATCTAAGTATTCTACGGCAAACCGCACTTAGAAAGGTCTTACTGGAAGCTAACGACATTTCGAATGGTTTCGCGAGAAATCGCCCAACTTATAGAAAATAAAATAAAATAAAGTTTTTTTTTGTAATTGTCTTTGTATCGAAGACGTAATTTCAGTTATTCTTCCAAAAGCCACTTAGTTAGAGATGTATTGTCACAACGTTAATTATTTAATGATGTTTTTTTTTTCTTACCACAATTCAGTAGAAGTACATTTCAATTAATATAAGCTTTACATAAGTTTAGTTAAATTAGATGTACTGTGGGATACTGGTACCTAAACTAGACGAAGAGATGTATTTCAGGATAAAAGGTAAAAAAATAAAATTATGTTTTACATATTATTTGTTTATATTAATGTTAATATGAATAGTATTTTATTCACTCACCCCTCGGACAGGTTTACATTTCAAAAATAAAATTATGTTTTACATATTATTTGTTTATATTAATGTTAATAGGAATAGTACTTTATTCACTCCAATTCAATTAACTACGTTGATTTATCTTAAATAAATTTTATGTATTTAAAATATATGACAAAAATTAATAAAACCGGAGAAGGACGCCTCGAAGGTTGTGTGAGAAAATATACTTTGAAATAAGTATCTAATATTATAATTTAAAAATAGTACGTAAACCGATAAAAATCGATACCTGCTTTTTCTGTAAGGAGTTGATTTGCACCCAAATCATTTCCCACACACTTCAAAAAAATTATTTTTTGGGCAAAATTTGAACTGAGATTCATTATAGCCTGGAACTGCACATGTGCTTCTTTTTAACCTGGAAAAGTATATAAGACGTCGACGACAGCTAGTAATATAACATTTAATCCTGTGTCATTAAGAGCTATTCACGAGTAAGAGGTACAGATACATTCACACAAAACGACCACTTTTTGCCAACCATAAATTTATACCTACATATTTACGTAATTGTTAACCAACTGAGTGTACGTGAAATATCAATGCTAATTGCTGTCAAACACGCAGTGTGTATATTGTTTAATAGATTACAGTCCGATCTCTTAGTCGAGCAAAGAAGACCCATGAAGAGGTGGCCCTATTCTACTCCAACAAGAACAACACTGCTAATCATGAGTGTATGACATCACGTGACATGACTGAAATAAGTATGTTTTTATTTTTTAACAATACACCACTCAACTAATATATGTATGCCAACTTGTTGTTGTTGTTTTCTAATGTTGGCCTTGATTGGGAGCTATCGAGAATAAATTATCTATCATATGAAATATCCGCAATGTTAATAAGTGATTTTACGTTACAGAAATGATCGCAGTGCTTGAAAAGTAGTCCTCACATTTGCATATGGGAAACCTTTTCAACAGTAGTTTGGAATGCTTTAAATATATTTTTTTTAATAAGCGAATCTTTATACTGTTTGAGATTCAAACATGCACACGGCTCGCTTGATAAAAGGAACTACCTTTAATTACTAGCAACAAAGGAAATGAATATTTATTATGAACTCGGAAAGTTAAACAGAACAAATGTAATGAGCAAACTAATCAATAAAATGAATTATAGCAATGCACGAAGTCTAATTATAAAAGAAAAATATGGTTCAGATGAATTACGATATAAAGGAAATACGAAATACGGTATAAAGTAAAAGTACGGTAAAAAGCAAAGCAATAAAAAGGCAATCAGAGGGGGCGCGGCGCCTGAGGCAGACTCTTGCGGATGCGACATCATACGTAATGTATTTACACAAACCCTCTAAGTTGCTGATTGGATGATGCGGTATTCCGAATCAAATATTCCATGTTATATAAATTACTTTACGCTTGGTACTTCAAATACCTTCAAATGTGTACTACTACTAATGTAGACGGAAAAAATGTATTACGTTTAGATGGAGTGCTGTACTATAATATAGTTATAGAGTTAAATGATTTCTTCCAATTAGGAAATAATATTATATAATATTATCAAAGATAAGATACATGCTGTGTACTTTTTCAGAACTATGCACTTTATTAACGGCCTCTGTGCCGACTATCGAAATCGATCCACACTTTCGCTTCCTCAGAGCACTTTACACGTTTCAACTTCTATTATTAACGTGCGGTTTTTATTCCACATTTTTTCTTTATATCTCTGTGTAGACAGTTTGAATTGGAATATTTTAGCACCAGTTCAACTAATAATATTTGCAACTAGATTGAGGATATGGTTATACTCGAACACAATTCCTTAAGTGTTAAATGGTTTTTTGATAACAAAAAAAAAGACCAGTATGAATTGAGATATCATTGTATGGACTATCGTATCACGTGAGATCCCATAAATACCTACCCATGTGAATAATATAAAATAGAAAAATAATAAGAATAAAAAATAAATAGAATACATTTAAAAACAGTCAGTTTCCTGTACTTCTACCGGTAAGTATTACAAATTTTATAAAGCTCTGGGTGCACGTTTAATTATTAATCGCTCACATAATAAAAGACTATTTACGTTAAAGGGTTGTATATATTATATAAGGTATGAAATGCACTGGACAGTGTGTGTGTCTTGGGCAGTGTAGGAGAAAAAAAAGGTTAATGATAATAAATTTTCGGTGGTCTGAACTCTCGGGCATACCGTTTACTACACACGTAAAAGGTGGCATATACATATGCAATGTTATGGCAAGTTTAGGTGACGGTAGGCAAAGAAAATAATTATGTCTTATCACACACCATTCGATATCCGATGTGTTTAACAAGTGTTTAACAATTTCACACGTGATACTTAATAATCATTATTACTTGTTGTAGTACATCAAAATTCAATTTTAATATTCTTACATACATAATAACATTAAAAAGCATACAGCAAAATAATTTGTAAATTTATATTGTTTTTGAAAGGAAAAAGAAAATGTATTCAGCTTTAAAATACACGGCGTAACTTCTAGTGTGCTTCGCAATGTCTAAAACACTACTCTTCAAAAGATAAACATCTCTCATTAGTTCATGTAACAAGCGGAAAATTTCAAAAACATTGTGAAAAAGACGTCGCGTTGAGTCTACATCAACTTAGCGGGTCGTCGTTTGAAAATGCAGTTTAGAAGGTTTCACTCGCGCGCAGTGAATTGCTGTCAACAACAATTTGCAACAGAAATTGATGGATTCGCTTAACTAAAAAAGCTAGTTTGTATTTGCACGTTGATATTAAGAAGGTTATTAAAGAACAAATATTTTATTATTACAATCTAAAACTTTACCGGGGCACTAAACCGGGGTAGGGTTTAGGGCCCCGGTTAAGTTTTAGATGGTGGGGCACCCACAAAAGGCAGTACGGGTTTCTGACTCTTGACTTGCATTTCTATATTGGCGGCGGTAGCATCTTAATAATATGTTAACCTGTATACTCATTTGGCCTCTATATCGTATTTCTATTTATTTGGAAATTGAAAGATTGTTACAAGGTTAGTTTCCAATCGTTTATACCTATAGCCTTACCCGTAAAATGGAAAACCTATTTTGACCACTGAAACCACAGCATGCAATTGTTAAAGAAAATTGGGAAATAGCAAAACATGTTTACAAGTTATTACCGTTTTAATTTCCAGGTATTATCATCTCCGTTGCCTACAAGTGCAGGTGAAATATGTAAAGTTAAAGATTTAAAATGTTACGTATATTTTTTTGCCCTTCCCTCTTGACTCCCCCCTCCCCTTAACACCATGGGGGCCCCCCACCCCATCCTTACCCATCAAAGGCGGACAGCGTACTTACGATCTTGATTTGTAGGTGTCTATATCCGTATCTATATCCACCAAGCCATAATTTATTATATAAGCCATAATTGTGCAACAACTTTATAATAAATATATTATAAACTTATTACACAAATCGTACATTCACAAGGCAAGCTTTGGGGTGGCGTAGATATTTTATACGGTAGATGCAAAGGCAAGATATAACTAGATAGAACTAGATCTAATAAGATTAGATTTATTGGTATAAATTATATAAATTTGGTAATGAAAATCACAGTAGGCATACTCATTACAAGGGATAAAATTGTTTGATAAGTATTAAACAGTATTACATAGTGAAATATATATATATATACAACCGATACGACCTTCAAACCTTCAAGAAAAGAGCGTACTAGTCTAACTAAAGGGCCGGCAACGCACTTATGACTCTCGAGTTGCGGGTGTGTCCATGGGCGGCGGTAGTCACTTACCATCAGGTGACCCGTCTGCTCGTTTGCCCCTATCGCATAAAAAATAAAAAAAATACCAAAATGACGTGTTGTATCATTTTATATAGAAAAAAAATCAGGATGTTGCGAAGCGCTCGCAGTAGGAAGTAACCCTATATCATGCTGATTCATTGAGTTACGAGCGAGGGATACGCATCAGCGCAGCAGCGCGGCGGCGCTGTTTGTGTAAGGAAAAAATTTACAAAAAGGGTAAAAAACTTAGAGACTGCACTTAAAATATGAGGCATATAACCCCTCCGTTATTTACAAAATTGTTTAAGTTATGTCACCATTGGAATGGTGGTGTTTAAATTGCACGTTAGACATGTGTTAATTCAAATCTCTAACACAGTTTTAAAAACATAAATGTACTGATGGCAATTGTCTGGGAAGGAATGCATGCCTACAATATAATCGAAAGATTATTAAATCTTCCACGGGAAGCGGAGGCAGGTGAAGATTCGTATAATTGGAAATGAAATTAAAAAAACTTATAATTCGCTACCCAGAAGAACTTCTGAGTAAAATTGAAGTCCGACTCTGAACGCATGTACATATAGGTAGGTATGCCTCTAAACTAATTATATCAAACAAAGTTACGCAACATTACCAGTAATATTTGTTCTATAAAACATTATATATATAGTTACAGGTGAGTCTGCATTGCGGTTCTAATATGACCGATCCAAGCTCGAGCAGCGCGCTTTGCACACACTGCAGTGTTATCACAACCCGCTTTTTGTTCTACCCTAACATATAAATATAATTTACTGACGTTGAGGTGTAATTTACAGCTTTTTGTTAGAAAAAATAAATTGCGCCCCAGATATACCAATTACAAAAACTGTAATAACACTGACAATAATTTTTAATAATGACTCTTTAGTGGAGGTTGGTATCAAACGAAAATATCTGTGAACATCCTACATTGGCCCTATCGTACCCGACATTTTTTCAATTTGTTTATATATTCCAACTCAGTATAGAAACATCGTAAGCACATGCAACGAAGTTCTGCGGAGATGAATAAGAAGTTGCGATGAAGAAACGTTCGTGAATGACTAGTTTGAAAAGTTCCTTACAGCTTTAGTAGTATATTTTATAATATTATTTGAAATTGTATATAAATTGTATATGCATATGTTCATAACTTTGTATATACCATACACAACATACTAACACTTAGTTTATTTTGGTTTGCATCATTTTATTATACGCGTATATGCTAAGCGTTAATGTAAAACCAAAATCTTACTATTAAATGCTTAGGAGTATGGATGGTTGATCACGCAGTCACGCCAGAACGGCTACACGTGTCTGTATGAAATATGTAATTTTTCTTGAAAAAATTAACCAATCAAATTTTTTAAGTCACGAGCAATTAATTCCACGGATTTTATTCATATTTAAATGCAATGAAAACCCTTCACATAACTTTTAAATCAGACCCAGATTATAAAACTAATGAGTAATTTTAGATTTAAATTAACGGTTCCAGTCCGAGCAGTTCTACTTCAGTTTGTGTAGATATAACAAATACTGTTATTATACAGCTTATCGATATAGCTCAATGTTACACCCTCTATTTACAGTATCTACTATATATTCTATAGAACGTTGAACGTTGAAAAATTCGCGTACCGTACACTCGTATAATACATACGTCTGTTCACGTGACTATAAAGCCTAACCAACTATATGTGCAACTGAGTTCCGGAAAAAAACAATCCCCTGAGTCAATTTGTCTGTCGCGACAATTTCATAGCGTCCTGATACGTACTGTTATCATAACAATATTTCTTCGTTATCATCTTTTTAACGTATTGCGGAAAGCATTATGGACAGCTAGGTTTTAATTTTCATTGTCACAAACATTTTTGTTATTGCCTACACTACTGCAGGTATGTTTTGAAAAATTTAGGTATCTTGTGCTTTGCCATTAGTGAAGGAAAGTGTTAAAAAAAAAAAATAACAAAAACACCTGCTCTTTCACCCTAATGTTTCGTGTTGGGGAAAAAGTGAAAACGTGAAAACCGTTATTACAGTCGAGTTTGCTTTGGTATGTATGAATACAGTGGATAGGATTTAAAATATTAAATCAGTTTTCTTAATGTTTTTATCCGATTGTTGGCACCCCTTGGGGGAGGCCTTCGTCCAGCCGTGGACGTGGCGATAGGCCGTTGATTTGATCAAGAGTACTATCCGCCTTTTAGGGTAGGGGAAAGGGTTGAGGGGAAGGAAACGGAAGGGAAAGGGGCCGTTCATCTCACTCACTCGGTCACACAATGCTAGCATTGTATAACAGCCGGTTTTCTGTTAGGCTATGGTAATAATCCGGTTGAACTGGTACATACGTGAAGGAGCATGGCTCGCTATATATTTTTTGACATTGAATAAGACTCAACTTTTATTGTGAGTAAATATGTAGGTTATTCTAAAAATATTTTATTTAGTTTTCATTTTTAGTCTTTATTTTTGTTTTTAATGAATTTGTAATTTTATATAAGATTTATATAAGAAGAATTTTAGATAAGACTAAATTTGAGCTTATGCCTTAAAAATTGTTTACAGGACGTAGTCTTTTTAAAGGAGCTATTTGGTTATATGTTTATCTATGTAATGTGCAATGATACTTATCTTCTAACCATTTTGAATTTTACAGAGGTTATATTTATTTTATAATCAATATATAAGATGAAATCAATGGACATAAATACGTTAAGGTTGTGCAATAAACACCAGATACCCAGAAAGTCGACATATACCGCGGTATATGTCGACTTTCTGGGTATTCCGACCGCGGTTGTCGGGGTCAGTGGTACATGTGTAAAACGAGAGATGTAGACAAAGACTGATTTCTTATATCACCAATATTCGTGATATCTCATCAATTTCAATTACCCACATTATAAATATATATGTACATATCATGAAATCTCCCTTCTTAATAAAAAATAATAATAATTATTATAGGTAATAAAATGAAATAAATAACACTCAATTACTATTTCATATTCAAAGTAACTTAACGATATGATTGTTTATTAATACCTAACACATTACACTGAAATTTTACGAGAATATTTTAGTATGTATTTGCTATGTATTAATAACAACAATTCAGAATATAATTACTAAGGTAATAATAAACAACTTAGAAAATAATAACGAAGATTCAACAATTAACAGATTAAACAATTAATTACTAACCAAAAATATTCCTAGAATATTTTGGTTACCACTTAACAGAACGCAATGTTTGTTTATTGCCAAAATAATTAATAATTATCATTAGAGTACATTACTAACATAGAAACTACACATTCTTTATTAAATATTTTTTTATTTATTGATTATCTAATTTGATAGGCCATAAAATTATATTAACAGTTAAAATATAAGAATTATGCAATGATTTTTCTCATAAAGTATAACTATACCGGATAAAAGGTAAAGACGAGGTCCTGGAAAAGTTGTTATTATTAAAAAAAGGCGAAAATAAATTATTATTAAAATTTATTATTATTATTAACATTAACATTCCATAATACGAGCATTTTGACTCGGACACACACTGATCGTAATCAAAGTTGTAGTCTCGAGGAGGGTTCTAAGCAGGTGAGAGGTCCTTTATGATATGCCGACTCCTCCTTGCTATTACTTTTTCAGTAAACAGACGTTTTTTTACCCTAAGACCTGCTGCCTAAGTTACTCAATATTGTGCCTGAAACCACAATATTTTTTAGAGAATCGTTGACTCCTTGTGATAAGTACTCAATGAAATTATTTTTTTAAAACGTTTGTCATGGTTATTTTTTTAGTTTTGTTGCCTAAATATTAATTTCTGTTTTGTACTTAAATGAGATTTTGGATAAATAACTTAACAGGAGGTGAATACATTCTTGAAACAACATCCACTCGAAATATCTCCACCGCTGTACATAATGTTAGCTTGTCTTCTCTCAACAATCGTTCTCTAATCGCAGAACTGATAACTCCGCATACTAACCGGTCTTTTATCAAAACTTCATGCAGCTCCACTGTTAAATTTTTCTTAGATTCAAAATGTTTATCCAACTCGTTAAGGACACCATTTGATCTGTAATTTCCCGACATTCACAAAGGTATAAACTATATAATCTAAGCGGGCTTGCGATATAATATTCCCTGTAAAATATGGTGATGGTGATATAGTATGATGATGATCCGATAATTTTTAGATCAACAGCGAGCACTCAATGTAACGATATCTTATATCGATTAACGTTGCTTTGTTTCTTGTGGCAGTGTATGAATTGTGAAAAAGCCTAATCGTTTAAAAACTGCACAATTTTTAGATGATGAGCATTTCTGAGTTCATTTGATGTGCTAAATGATTCTTTATTATCTTTGACATAATAATTTATTTATTAATGTTTCATTGTGAATTAACAAAAACTAGTTTACCTTACAATCACTTAATAACCACTTACGTCTTCTAGTTCAGGATAAGAACTGTGAGTAATGCAGGTAAATAGTTACCCTAATCAATTTTCCAACACTGACAAGAACTAGACTAATCAGGGAAGCTGAAAACTTTGGCTGCACGCTACATTGCTTGTCGCCCGCAGGTAAGTACAATCAGCAAACGAAGTGATTGTAAATGTTAAAAGCATTGGTTAGTTTATAGTAAGCGCTATGAAGAAAGATACAGAAAGTATATATGCATATGATAATAACGGATTAATTTAATTTATAGTTAATATGTTCAGTTTTTATCTTAATTGGTCTTGGCTTTTTTTCACCTCAATCGGGGTTTTCTGTGGGACGGTTGCTATCCAGGCAACACGTTATCCTGGATTCTGCAACTCTTTGCGGTTGGCATCTATAGAGCGTGGAGGGGAAAAACCGTCCTGAGGTCGCGGCTACACTCAGGGTGTAAACCACGTAGTGCTCCGCTCCGTTCGACAGAGGCGGATTTTGTCGAGTGTAGGTCGTCGTCATCTCGGGGCCGCTTCGCCGCCTCCTTCTGCGAGATGACATCCTCACAGAAGGTTGCGACCGTGGTAAACTTCTGTAGCTACTCTAAGACGACTAAAGTGAGGGCCCGATGCTGCGGTGACCAAGCGGGGCAATCTGCGAGCATAAGCAGGGCTGAGTCAGAGTAAATACATTTCTCACACTATACTTAAAATTAAAATATATAATAAAGTATAAAATGTCTCTTAGTTTGGTTTGTCTATAGGCAAAGGCCTCCTCCAATTTCTACTGTTCAACACCAACCCTTTTGTCTCGCTGTTTATCTAAGTTCGTCTTTCAGCCTTGCGTGCTGCCTGCCTCGATTTCTTTTACCGTATATTGGGTGCCATTCTGTGACCTTCCTGCTCCACTTTAATACCTTTGTCAAGCATCGTGTGTCCAGACTATCTTCATTTTTACAGATCAATTCATGTGAGTATGTTGGCGAGTTTTGTTTCTTCTCTGAGATCGATGTTTCTAATTTTATCCTGTCGTTCAGATCTCGTCATGCTCTTCTCCATTGCTCTTTGTGTTAACTTAACTCTCTGTGCTTTCGCGAGGGTCCAAGTTTCGCAACCATACCATCTAAGTAATAGGCAAGAGTTGAATGTTTTCCTTTTTATTGGTAGTCTTTTGATTTCATTATCTCCTTTAGTGTAGTATTTCTACCAACTAATTGCGATCCCCAGTTTAATTTCTTTCGTCATTCAATCTTTTGTAGAGATAACTTGGCCCAACTACATGTAGTCTTCCACATAATCCAGAAAATCTCCTTTTATCCTAATTTCAGTTATTACACTATTAGTCATTACTTGGTTTTATTTGCGTTAATTTTTTTGCCAACTGTTATACTCATTTAGATTATTGATCATATACTTAAGACTTCCAGGGTTTTCCTTAATTTATGTCGATACCGTACTTGTCCCAGTTTAGCCTTCGGAAGATATTTTCTTATAATGGGATACATGACAGTACGATCTTCTAAAGAATCTGAAACTGCCACTGCCTCCGATACTGTGACACCCCCTGATAATGAAGCGATTCCATGAAAGCAAAAAAATGCATCAGCAGCAAATGCGTTGGTGATGACAAATGCGGGCAGAGAGGACCCTCTCAAAAACCAAGGACCTAACGATGCCCTGTTCAAATTTTAATAAACTGGTTAGCGATGGATTTTAAATATAGAATTTCTTAAATTTTTCAATGTAGGGAGATTATTGTTTTTGCTGTTTTGCTTTTGAATTTGCTAACTTAAAAACCTGGTTCGTAGTGTTGTGGGTACTTTTTTCTTCTAAATAGCTATATATAGCTATATAGTAGTAAGCATATGAGTATAGCTATATATAGCTATATAGCTATACTCATATGCTTTTTTATGTTGAAAATTAATTTTATTGATATAAAAAGTAAATTTATATCTATACTATAATTTTACTCTCTCACTACATTTTGTCACCTTTTGTATTTTAGCAAAAGGAAAAAGTATATTTCTCTTTTTGTTCTTAATCTTATGTAGAATGGTAATAAAAGTCAATGGTGAATTGATTCACGTAAACTTCTCTCTGCCTGCTCGCTCGACAAGCACTTAGAGCAACTAAAATAAACGTTAATGACAGTTTGTTACAACTGCTAATGGTATTTACTTGTCTAAACGTGTTCGCTGTCTGTTGTTTGTAATCACACTAACGAAGTAATCGGGTTAAGTACACACATTATTCTTTTGGTGAAAATTCGCGTAAATTGCGAGATGTATTAAACGGTCCGAAGTACTTATTTTTTTTTTTTTTTTTTTTTTCACTTAGCGGATTCATCGATGTGTTCTTGATCTTCGTTTACTTCGGTAGAAGTTTACTCCTACCTAAGTAAATCGAAAGATAGAAAGACTATTGTTTAGTCTATTTATATAGAAAAATAAACAAATCAATATAGATCTTAAAATATTTATAATTCAGCTGAAATATTAGGATTATAAATAAATACTGTATTCTCTTAAGTACACAGTAACCACTTACGTAAAAATATAAACTAGAAATAATACAGAGGAATTATTTACATTAGTAAACACATATACCTAAAGAGATTTATTTATATGATGAATCGTGAAACTATTTTTAATTAAGTCCAATTATAAAGAATTTTAGTGCAGGTATTTTTCTTGACCTATATTACAATTCTACTAAAATGTTATCTTACGGATTTATTATGTATAACAAACATATTTCGAAATGTATTGTAATGATACTTTTTACAATCTTTGTAATACCATTTCGAATAAACCCAAGAAAATAAGGTAAAAAAATAGCTTATAAAACTGACACGATGTGTTGCCGATGTGAAAAGCAATAATCATTTACTACCCATTGAATCGTGTCGTTTACCCTCTCAACCATACTTTTAATTTAATGACTAGACATATACAGTTCTGCCCAGACCCATTCAACCGGAGCTTAGAAACCACAATTTATTTTATGAACCGATAAAGGACTACAGCCGTTTTCGTTACTCTATTATTTATCTGTATCGCTAGTCTGTAACGGTCAAGGGAACGGTCAATAGTGTTTAAATTTTCTGATACGATATCAAATAAATACGTAATATCCCGTCAAAAATTGAAATTAAACCAAACTATTGCGAAAAAAAGAGACAAGGACGGCAGGCTAATTTATAAAATAATAAAAATAATTGAAAACATTCAGACATCCTTATTAGAGATAAAGTCTGTATAAGAAATCTGAAGAGACGTTGTTTCTATTACTGATCTAACTTGGATGAAACTTTTGATATTTAAGTGCATATTTTTAAGCGAAGGTTAACTTATAAATAATTAACAGCATATAACCCGCGATTGCTGTAACGTATGTCTATGCATTGTTTTTACCATTACATAACAAAATAACCATCCTGAATGCTTTTTACGGGTAAGCAGATATATATGCATGTAGTACGCCCTTATATAGCTAAATCATAGATTTTGTACCCAACTGTGTAAGAAAGAGGGTTATGTTTTTTGTAGTATGCATGCGGTTTTATGGCACTGGGAACTTTAAATAATATCGATTGTTATATCATATATCAATGCCATATAGTTTTTTACTACATGGAAGAATTATTTTATTCAGTGTTTTTATTTCATAGCCTTTGTTCATCTTATATACTTTTAAATTATACATCTTACTTATTTATTACTTGACCTACAGAAGAGAATCTTTCTTATTTTATTTATTTGTTTTATTAGTTTTGTTTTTCTTTTTTTTTTAAATACGTCGAAGCATAAAGATCGCCGGTAAATTTCTTTTATATTTCCACACTTGATCATATACATATATATTCATTAATGCAATACTGTTGTTATGTTTCTTAGTGTAAATAAAAATGCCAAACTATACTGTTGTACATAAAAATACTATGAAATTGATGAGTATACGCACTATTTTTTGATAACTTGAATGTTTTAAAGTGTAATAATAACACTATATTTAAGTTTTCTTTAATTCAAGTATTTTGAAAATGCCTAGCTTGACTATCTGTCCTGATCGGGTTTAACATTAGGGTGGATATCAAATGGGGTGGATGTGGTTTGCGTGTTTTTTTTATGACATAGAGGGCAAACGAGCAGACGGGTCAACTGGTGGTAAGTGACTACCGGCATCCATGGACACCCGCAACTCCACAAGTGCGGTGCCGGCCTTTTAGATAGGCGTATGCTCTTTTCTTGAAAGTTTGAAGGTCGTATCGGTCTGGAAATACGGAAGGCGAAAATTAGTTCCATAGCCTGGTTGTGCAAGGCAAAAACCTTCTTTAGAAAAATAAAAAATATAAACAAATAAAATAATATTTTTGTGTAAGCTCAAGACTACATACACTATACAAATCTGATGCCATCCTGGCGGTTTTCTCTATTAAATTTTTACCACGCCAATTACAGGTGACGTATTGTTTATAATAAATGCATTTATCTTTATCAATAAGCCTAATACATCGATAATTATAAAATAGTAACAATAAAAATTGAACCTACCGACGATTTATAAGTATTAAAATATTTATATTATAAGTTTGAAATAGCAGAGATATATATATTCTTAATGTTTAGTTTCAATATGCCGCCGACATACTACACACAGGAACACGAGGCTACTAACCCTGCCATGCAAATTCTAACTGAAAATTCAAAATTTCATCGAGGTAACCAAGTTGCGGTGTGAATATTTTATTTAAAAACGTGTAAGGGTGGTCTAGCAGCTGTGAGTAGAGGTCTTTTCATATCAAAGTATTAAATTATCCAGTGTCGGGCCTAGCAAAAACATCTAAAAATAAAATCGCATTTCGAAGCGCTTTTTACTCATATTAGCGAACATTTGGCAACAGCCGTTGCTGAAATGAGATCCTCGAGGCAGCCCGGCAAGAGAAGGATGTAAATTTTCCTACTAAAAGTAACAGGGAAGTAATAAATACCAAGTTGTCAATATGTTGGGTTTACGTGCACGCCAAAGAAAGAAGATTTTTTTATTATTTACTTGTTTAAGTAGGCGTTTTTTGAATAAAACAGTAAAGTACAAAGCATTGCTATGATTAAGAAATACATGGAAGTCACAGTTCTTTAGTTTTACTATGTAAATTCTTGTGAATTAAAGTCATAGTAAACCGGTTACGGTATGGGAAAATATGGTTTTACACGTGTGTGTATTTTGGATACCCCACTAGTTTCGGACCCAACGGGGAACCTTAATCAAAGTAAAGCGACTTTCCGTCATTCTGTCAGTTGTATGTAAGTGAGTTCACACGTGTGTAAAACCGTTTATTACATAAAATTACATAAAAACGTATACCTATGCACCGACATGTCTATTTAAATAAGTTAAGACATTAATACTTTCAGAATCTAATCTAATAAATTAAATTAATTATGATAATGATCCCTAAGCGTTTAATATTGTCAAACATGGTGGGAGTCTCAAGCATTACTTGATTTTATCTACTTGTAAATTCTAAATTTAATGTATGTTTTCGTAAATAATACTACACTTCTTTTTATAATAAGTGCATCTCTCTCTCTCTCGTTATTCTGACATTACTGTTCAAACTATGTATTCCAACTCAAAATGCTTAAAATTACAAAATTACATCACTTACTATTACAATTTTAGTAGCTTTTATTGTATCCGTTTTGGATTGGGATTCGTAAAGTAACAACAAGCTAACAAGAGATTTATTCTACCTAACAGACTGATAGAACTTTTTTTACTTTCTAAGATCTTGAAATACTCCTTTCCATACCTACATTTGAACTATGTAAAACTTTATGAACATATCAAGTGAAAACCCCCATATATGTGATGTAATTTTTCGATTCATTTGTAGTTTCAAAAGCATTTAGCGTTAATCTATCGCCCGCAGCCGCACGTCTTGAACCCAGTTCGTTTACGATGGAATTATTACATCAGTCAGTTCCATTTGTAGACGGCCAAGGGGCACAAAATCTGTCTACAGCCAGTAAGGATTTTATTGCAACCAGACTGGGTGCAAACACCCCAACATCCGCCCTCTTTCACCCTCGTAAGTGTTGGATACGACTACAAAATGTTTTCTGACTAATAATTTATTGAGATTTTGTGCTTTTTTTTAATAATATTTACACACGCTTCTAGTTGTTAAATTTAATATTACTGTGACGTTTGAAGATTTTATTTTTTATGTTTTTAAAGAAGAAAATATATATTCTTTTGATTTAATGATTTAATTCTGACATTTTTTGACTGTGTTGTTGACGTTGTCGTTATTACACTCATGAGTCGTAAAATGATACAATTTCATATTATCCTCACTACAGATGAGTATCATGTATTGAATACAGCATTTAAAATTGTGTTAAGTGAGACTTAGCTATGCTTTTAAGCGGAGATTATTTCCTGATTCCTCGTGGTTGGCACGACTAGGGGGGTAGCAAAATTTCTTAGTATCTGGAATAAGGTTTTGTGTACTTATATTGTAATTTTATGCCTACGTACTTACGATTTTTTATTTTTTTGTGTCTATTCTAATTCCCTTTAAAGTGTATTTAAAATAGTAAGATTTATACTATGTAGCTTTTATCTGTAAGTATCTGATTTAAATATTACTTCCCTAATTTTCCTTAATTCCTATTCCTATTACTATCTTCTGAACTATGGCTCAGTAAGCTAAATATTGTGTTGAATCATTTGGATTAATTCGGTCAGGAGTTCAATACCTACCGCTAATATAATAAACTAGCCATCCCCTGCACTTTCAGTTGCGTTTATAATCATCGTTCCGCTCCGTAGAGTAGAATATATTATCCTTTAATAAATGCTCCGACACAATAAGAATTTTCGAATCCGACTGTTACTTTGAGATATTAGGTCGTATAACGAAGAAAACCCTTTATTTTAGTATATTAGTTAGTATAGTATTAAATAAGTATAGTGTAGACACTGATTTTATCATTTTTTATAGACCATTACATTGAAAAAATAGAAATCATTATGCGTGGTAGTAACAAATTGGGATAGCATTCCTCCTCCTCATAAGGTAACTGTTGGCATAATTGGTTTTTATTTTACATTGCTATAGCCAGTCTTATGGAGGGCGATCACCAGTCTCTATAAACTCTCTCAACATCACAAGTTGTTGTATAATTTATACATCGCTAAATCTTTAATTAACCTCTTGGGACCCTACTAGCAAAGTTCAATATTTTTCTCCTCTGTTTATAAACTGTTTTCTCATTTCGATTTTAATCAATCAATACATAAAAGTCTTCTATAGTCTACTGCTCGACTGATAGGCCTACCCCCCCCCCCTCTCTTGTGTGCCACAGCAGCCGGTCCTCCGCCTTCCTCATCCAGTCTACCCAAGCTACTTTGTTAAAGTCATCCGTCCATCTGGCCTTGCGTTCTACCTTACGTTTACTTCTTCTCTACTTGTTGAGTAGGTATTGATGCTGTGAGGTGATATCAATAAAACAAATAATAAGAAATTGATTTCTTTCAAGCTTAGACGAACCACTGCTAGAACTATTTATTTTTTATAGAAATTTATATTATTCTATATTTAAATACATGAGCTGAAGGATTTGTTTTCTAAATGACAGGTGAGTTTACTTTATTTAGGGACTCTTGGAAAAGGGATTGAAAATTGCACTGATTTCCATGTCATTAAGATTTCTCCATGCATGCCACCATTTATCCTCATGCCTATTGAAGGAAGCACTGAAGGAAACCGCTGGAGGAAACCCAAAAAGTATCTGCCCCGTATATATGAGTGCTCTTACTCCATCCTTTTACGGGTCTTCTAATGTATAATGATATCAGTGACCACGAATAGGAGACATGGCTGAACCAAATTTAACGATGCTGGTAAAAAGCCGTAGATAGAATTAAATGTGTTAAACTTAACTTGACTTCAATTATGGCATATTTTTTTTTATGCTATAGGGGGCAAACGAGCAGACGGGTCACCTGATGGTAAGTGACTACCGCCGCCCATGGACACCCACAACTCAAGAGTCACAAGTGCGTTGCCGGCCTTTTAGGTAGAGGTACGCTCTCTTCATGAAGGTTTGAAGGTCGTATCGGTTCGGAAATACGGCAGGCGACAATTTGTTCCATAAGCTGGTTGTGCGAGGCAAAAAGCTTCTGGAGAAGCGCACAGTGGTGGAGTGCCAATCGTCCAGGTGATGGGGATGGATATTTTGTCGCGTAGGACGATGGCGGAAACCAGCAGCCGGTATAAGTCCGAACAATTCCTCTGAACACTCCCCATGATACAAGCGATAGAGGATGCAGAGTGAAACTACATCTCTACGCAACGCCAAGGTGTCAAGTCGATCAGAAATATCTTGGCAGTCGATGATGCGAGTCGCTCTCCGTTGAATGCGGTCAAGAGGGAGAAGTTGGTACTGGGGTGCACCTGCATAGAGATGAGAACAGTATTCCATGTGCGGCCGAACCAGCGCCTTATAAAGTTGCAGGCGGTGGGCCGGAGTAAAATACTGTCTCGATCTGTTTAGCACACCAAGCTTCTTCGAGGCTAATATGATGGCCTTACTCTCTAAGTGACCGCGAAACTGGACTTCGCTTGATATATCGACGCCAAGGATTCCGATACTGGCTGATGCAGTTAGGGAAGTGCTGTCAAATTGAGGTGATACGACCAATGGCAACTTTTTAGCGGTGAACGCGCAAACCTGTGTCTTCTTGGGGTTAAACTGGACTAGGTTAAGTCGACCCCAATCTGAAACTTTTGATAAAGAAGTTTCGATTTCAGACACAAGTTTGGATCGACTTTCGATGACGTTTACCCGAGAAATGTTAGCGCGGCCGGTGTAAAGGGCATCACTCGTGCTATCGTCCGCATAGCAATGGATGCTGCTAATCTGCAGCATGTCGTTGATATGCAGAAGAAACAGCGTGGGTGATAGCACACAGCCTTGTGGGACACCAGAATTAACAGACTTGGAGTCGGAGCATGCACCGTCAACAACGACCTTGATGCTTCTGTCTGTAAGAAAACTGGTGAGCCAATTGCACAGTTTCTCGGGAAGCCCATAGGAAGGAAGCTTCGCAAGGAGCGCTTTTTGCCAGACCCGATCGAAGGCCTTCGCCACGTCCAAACTAACGGCCAACGCTTCCCCCTTGGTCTCGATCGCCTGTGCCCACCGGTGAGTCAAGTAAACAAGAAGATCACCAGCTGGACGACCCCGACGGAAGCCGTATTGTCGATCATTGAGGAGCTGGTGGTCTTCTAAGTACCGGAGGAGATGGCAGTTAATAATGGATTCTATTATCTTGGAGAACAAGGAGGTGATGGCTATGGGTCTGTAGTTGGACGGATCCGAGTGATCTCCTTTTTTAGGGATTGGGTGCACTAGAGCTGTCTTCCATGAGTTCGGGACTACACCAATAGAATAGGAAAGCCGATAAAGGCGCGTTAAAACCGGTGCCAACTCAGGAGCACACGTCTTCAGCACGATAGGAGAGATTTTATCGGGCCCACTCGACTTAAGAACGTCGAGGGAAAGAAGCGCTTTACGCACTGCCCTTTGTGTAAACTGGATTTCCGGCATGCGGCTCTCGCACTGCGGTATGGTCGGCGGTGCGTTTCCCCCGTCGTCCAGGGTCGAGTTGGACGCAAAGAGTTTGCCCAGAAGATCGGCTTTTTCTTTAGCTTCGTGGGCCAACGAATTATCTCCTATGTGCAGAGGTGGAAGGGATGGCTTACAAAAGTTCCCCTAGGCAGCTTTGGCAAGAGACCAGAATGCACGAGTTCCGGAAGGGAGACTCACTAGTCTCTCGCCAATTCTGCCGATGTGAGCCGACTTCGCCCCAGCAATTACTCTTTTGAGGGACCTGGAGGCAAAGTTAAATTGCTTTTTTAATGTGCTGGTCTTTACATCCCGTGCTGTCGCTGCATTAGCCCATGCTTGGTAACATTCCTGCTTTAGGCGGGACGCCGCTTTGCAGGTTCGACCAAACCAGGGCTGGGACTTGCCACCTGTGGGAATCAGGGAGAATGGAATGAAAAGTTCCATACCCTGAAGCACAACATCCGCGACAGAGTCGGCAACGACATTGGGATCATCCGGCGAGAAGCGAACCTGCCTCCATGGGTAGGATGCAAAGAATGTTCGCATTCCATCCCAGTCTGCTGACCTATAGTGCCATACGCGGCGACTGCCTGTAACTCGCGGCCGCAGCGAGTGAATGAGTGGCACCATACTCGTAATCAGGCAATGATCCGAAGAGCCAAGAGGGGCCTCAACGGATACTTTGTAGCCGTCAGGATGTGAGGTCAGCAGAAGATCCAACAGTGAAGGCACGTGGCTTTCTGCATCTGGGATTCGCGTAGGCGTTGCTACCAGCTGCGTCAAGCCATATGCCAAGGCGAAATCGTGAACAGATCTTCCCGCATGATCGGTTTTGCGCGAACCAAGCCATTCGGCGTGATGGGCGTTAAAGTCGCCAAGAATCACGATCTCTGCGGATGGGACCTGCTGGAGCACTGAGTCTGTAGCCATTTGGACGTGGTCGATGAGTCGGTCCGTTTCGGCATCACCGCTATGGGACCTGTAGAGGCATAGGTAGATGCGGGGATGGTCGTCGCAGTCTACACGTAGCCATAAGATGGAGAGGTCCCTACCTTCAAGATTGCCGAGGCGGCGAGAAGTGATATCATCTCTAACGTACACGCATACACCAGCCTTAGGAACAAAGGAGTGTTCCAGTCCGTACCCAGGGTAGCAGAGGTAGGATGTGTCCGCTGGAGATGATATCTGCGTCTCGGTTAAAAAGAGCAAGGCCGGCTTTGCTGTCTCAAGGTGGTGGTGGACAGTGTCGAGGTTCGAATGTAAGCCCCTAATGTTGCAAAAATCAACGGTAAACGTGACAGGGGGTGCCATGGTATGCCTTCTCTTGCCCCGAGCAGATTTTGAGAGCGCAGTTGAGCCCCCCCCAGAGTACGAGGGGCAGCCTGGGCGTCCACGCTCAGGCATAATCCGTACTGAGGGTGGCCGTCCAGAGGGGATTCTCCAACGCTAGCGCTGGCACCCCCCTGGGGTATCCTTTTTGTTAACAGCGCTATCATTAGGGGGGGTGGGGGATTTTGGGCCTCCGGAGACCTCACTCATTTCGGGGAAATGCAACGCAAGCGTTACTTCACAACCGGTTTTCTGTGAGGCCGTGGTATCGCACCGGTCGAGCCGGCCCATTCCTGCTTAAGCATGGCTCTACCACTATTAAATTCAAAATTAATTTGATAAAATGTATTTCTCCATACATTAAAGGCTTATCACCCCAATATATACTTATACTTTATCCATAGTTTGATATTTTTAAATTCCAATAGTCACGATTCGGCACGTTAGCCCGCAGACACTAGTAAACTGCAGTGAAAACTTCTTTCATCGCACCGCTGAACGCTTTATATCTCATCTGTTCGTTCACAATCCCTTCATACTTTGAAGCACTTTATAACATTTTTCATTTGAGATTTTGCCAACTCTTCTTCAATCGTAATTTGAATGATGTTTAAGGTCGATTTTACTTTGTTAATTATACCAAAAAATATTAAAAATATATCTATTTGTCATTAGGCACTGTTCAACACCTAGTGAACATTCTTATAACCATTGATAACATTATCCACAATTTCAAATTGTATTTTATTACAATTACCTACCTTTTCTTTGAAATGATTGATTTCATAGCATAAGCAAGAATGTCCGTCACCAAGTATTCAAAGAATCCAATCTAAACCAATGTCATGAGCAATTGTTTTTAGAGGCCAAATTTTTTACAATTTCAACAAAACAATCGATCGATTGATTTCTTGAAATTGTTGCTGTATATCGTTGCCTTGGTCGATTATTCTTTTTTTTATTGGTATTAAAGTGGAATATTAAACATCAATAGTGTAGTGATCTCCATGACGAAGTCATGCATAAAAAGGGGGTAAAATTGTGTCTGCAAATCCATGAAATCGGCATACCCAGACTAGACCTGTCATATTTTATTATTCCAATATTCTATTTCGTCCAACGGGAGTTAATCATTCATAAATATCTGATAGTAATACTAGCAATACTATAATTTAATTTGACTATATTAATGCTTGAATATTCTGTTGTTGGTTAAAGTTATTCAAAACCAGCTTCTCAACAAAACTAGCCACTATATTACGTACAGACCAATTATGCTAGTAATTTGAAAAGGTGTCTAAAAGTTACTTATAATTAGGTTGGTTTTAGGTTGGTGTTTAGTGTAACGAGTTCAGTCGTGGCTATGAACCGTTCTTTGTTTCCCTCATTTACCAATAATGGCATCTGTTTAGAACAATGCCTTGAGCAGACGCCTTGATTATATGCCAAAGTATTTTGAGAACAGTGTTTTCAACTTTCAAGTTTAAGGGGGTTTTCGTTTCTTGTTCCTGAGAATGAAAAAAACATTAAATGTTCTATTGACAGATTAATAATATCTTTATAATAATTTCTTTCATAAAAAAAACGTCTAAGTTTAAATCACTATGATGACTATCTTAGTTTTTCGTCAATTCAGCTTATTTTGGTATTTTCATCAAACTTTTTAAAATATTCAATAAATAACGGATCGCATGTATTAAGACGTCCTATATGTTAAAATTCACAAAAGTACTTCATAAAAGTTACTGTTACTTCGTAAAAAAAGTTTCAATATTGATGGTTATTGCTGAAATCTGTATTTTAAGAATGGCAGTACTGGCTTAATGGGGTAACACGAGTGAGGGCAATGAAGCCAGATTCACACTTAGATATATATATGTACATATAATGCTTTGACTTGTACTGAAGTACATTTCTAAGTCATTTAATATGAGGATGATTGTGAGCGCGAATGGAATGAGGGGTAAGCTTAGTCACATTCACATTTAAATGATTGCTTGAGATAATTTAATGCGGCAGAGATCTCTTCTAAAACATCAAATGTATAATAAATAATAAATAGTAAGGTTTTTTTATTTGGCTTCTTTTTATACATATTAAAGATGTCTCTATATCTTTATTACATGAAAAAAGTGTCATATTGTACATTATTTATTTTATTATGGTCAGAATGTCTTTATATATACAGTGTGACCTTAAAAATTAAAAATATATAATATTTTTAGTGATATATAGTTAACATGTATATACATCAAATCTTAGTAGATTTAGATTCCGATAGTTTATTATTATCACAGTTATACATGGCATTACAAGAAAGGTCTTAATTCTAAAGTACAGATCTCTGTGACATACCGTACTAGACGGTGTACAATATAAGATGTCAAACTTAAAAATAGAGTGGTACGTTTTTAAACACATAATGTTATAAACTGTTTTAAATCTTTGTCATTAAGATATTCAGTAATACTGTTATAAAACTTGTCTATTAATAATCATTTAAATATGTCTATAGTCTCTTCACCTCGTAATTTTTGTGGCAGTTTTTGTACAGCTTAGTCCGATACAGAATATACTTATATAACATGTTGTCTGATAGACTACCAAACACATCATATCTCTGTGACTTGGTCTATTTACCTTTCCTAATAGATTTTGGTTACCTTTTATAATTAGTACAGCTTCATAGATAAATAGACACGAAAGTGTCAGCAAATTTAGAGACCGAAAAAGGGTTGACAACTATCAGTAGATTTTATATGACATATGTCTCTGGTACATCTTTTTTTGGCTTTAAATGCCAGTTCCGTATGAATGGAATTGTACCAAAAGATTATTTCGTTCTTTATAGATGCAGTAACCTCAGTAGAAAATATTTATAATATAGGGGCATTATATTATTTTCTAAAATATCTAAATATTTTAGCAAATAATTAGAAAATTAATTATATAATAATATTAAATAGGGGCTCAATAACAGATTTCTTTCACACTATTCTTATTTATAGTGATGACATTTAACTTAATTACGTTTTCGAATGCAATAGTAATCGAAGTAATATCCTTAACCTAACTTATAAACTTATAAAGTTATTTTTTATGGATGTTCTCAGTAGAGCGGATTGAATAAACTCATTAGTAAAACTAAAGTAAATTATGGAGATTTCTCGTAGAGAATTTCGGCTCCTTTTACTTCACGAATTTCGCTTAGGTCGAAAAGCGACTGAAGCAGTGCGCAATATACATATGTGCAACGATGAGAGAAGGCGTGCCCTCTTACGATACCACCAAACATTGGTTCAGAAGATTCAAGGATGGAAATTATGACCTATCTGATGAACCTCATCCAGGACGATCTCCTACAATAGATGTAGATGAGTTAAAAAGACTCATAGAAATGGATCCCAGGTTCACTTCACGTTGTCTTTCAGAGCAGCTTCAGTGTTCTCATACTGCAGTAGAAAAACAACTCCACGCTTCTAGCGCGCTAAAAGCCCTGGAAATATTCAGTTTGGTTGCCACATGAGTTGACGCCGTTTCAACTTTAGAAGAGAAAGGTGTGGTGGGGAATAAACGGAATTATATACTGGGAGTTGTTGCCTTCTAACACTACAGTCACGGAAAATATTTATTGTGACCAACTGAATAAAGTAGCAGTAAGATTACCGAAAAATCAAAATAAAGTAAACTTTTTGCACAATAATGCTCGACCACATGTAGTAAAAGCGACTCGTGAAAAATTACTTTCGCTTGGCTGGGCTGTCCTTCCTCACCCACCGTACTCTAAAGACATTATACGCTCAGATTATCATCTATTTCGTTCTCTAGCCCCCTACTTAGCAGATTAAAAATTTAAAAATGAAGACCATCTTAAAAGTGAACTTACCACATTTTTTTATCAAAAGCCTAAAAGCTTCTACAAGGAAGGCAGTATGTCTTTGCCAGCGCGTTGGAGACAGGTGATAGAAAACGACGGCGTTTATATAGTTGAGAAATAATTTGATTTTGTATACTTAAAAAAATTAATAAATATGTGAACAAAGATGGTGGGTTTATTACTTGCCAACCGAATACATTTTTAACTTAACTCATTCAACCTGCATGTGTGAAAACGGAGGTGATCGGCTTTTTTCAGAAGCCGGTCATAGATTTTAAACTGGCCTATTGGAGTTGCACGTTAAAGATATAGTTGTGCCTTGGTTTTGTTTTTTATCTTTTTATATATCTTTCCATTGCAAGGACTGTCTGCCTGTCTGTCTCTAAATGGAAGAAGGTAAGAAGACATGCAATAGTACAGAGAGTTATGAATGCCAGATATTGTTAGTAGATAAATGAATTCAATAAGTAGTATGTAGTATTAAGAGAAGGGTAGTATGTTTTTAATAACATATATTAGGTAAATAGACTTGTAGTACACCTACTATCGGGTCTATCTTACTTCTATTATGAATAAGAAAGTTTGGTTGGATGCTCGTTACTCAATCACGCCACAACAGTTGAACGGATCTAGATAATCGGTTAATTTAACTTCACGAGTATAATTGGCACTCTACCAATTATCACTTCATAACATTAACGCACACCGGAATATACTATAATATACTATTCCATACACTAGAAAATTCCAGAAACTAATTAAAAATCTGTTTAACAAATTGTCGCCTGCGTATTTAAGGACTGATACGACCTTCAAACCTTGAAACGACAACTCACTTTCGACTATTGAATCATAGGTGTCCATTTGCACGAAGTTTTAAGCAGAAATATATTATATTGAAGAATAGGAAAATGTACAGTTCAAAATTTTCACGCCATCAAAGTCGCGGCCAACAGCCAATAAAAAGATGTTACGTTTCATTTATGTCTTCAAATTGTACCTATGAAGTTTAACGATCTAAGTTATACGTGTAAAGCAATAACTGGTTAACTTACCGCACACAATCAGTTTCCGTCGGTTAATTTTCGCAAATTGCTTAGAATCCTTGCCATAAATTAGAAAGTTTGTTCCACATTTAAACACTGGTCTTCTAAACTGTTTGAGTTAGCCAGTTAGTATCCGGAAAAAGTAGTCGATTTACCAAGTTGTTACAACGCGCAGAGGAGTAGTCCTTAGATTCTAAGTTTAATGTATTGTTGGGATACGATATTTTAATTATATATATACCTATTGGATTGTATACTTTTGTTGGGTTTAATCAAATCAAAACTTATTATTGAGATAATGATGGTGTTTAATATATCACTGTCTACCCCTTCAGGGATGCGTATAAGTATTTCTATCAAGGACAAGTGTGCTGTGCTATTTATAGATATTGTTTACTACTTACATTTATAGTAAACAAAACTTTTGAACTAACGAAATGTATGGAAAATAATTTGATAATAAACAAATCAATACTGTAATTAGCTCAAATTTAATACGATATGAATATACCATATACATACTTCAATGAAATGATAACGAGACAGCACTTCAAACACGTGACGCACCGTGGGTGTAACCTTAGCTTCTCTCAAATAAATAGATTAACTTTAACTTGTGGTTGAAATACATATATAAGTGGCTGAATTAACACCACTAAATGCGATATACCTCATAAATATCTCAGTATATGTGTACGTACATAATCTAGATATAGTTGTAGTCTAGAAAACACAAGTGTGCGCGTATTCAAACAAAAAGTCTCCATTCCTTCCCCTTCATACTCTTCAGAACACTCAACTGCCACTACAGGATAGGCTTGGTATACTAGGTATGGACATTTGTCGGGATCTCAATCCACATGATTACATCGAGAGCGTCACTAAGGCGGCCTCGCGGAAGCTCGGTGTATTGAACAAGGTGAGACGGTTCTTCTCGCCTGAGCATCTGTGTGTTTTATACAAGACCCAGGTTCGCTCCTGCGTGGAGTACTGCTCCTATCTTTGGGACGGCTATGTGCAGTATTTGCTTGACGCTCTCTATCGCCTACATCACGGAGAGTGTTCTGACGAGCTCTTCCAATTGGTCCCACCTTCTCCCTTCCTCTACACGACTACGCGTGCTGGCCTGAGGAGTCACCCTTTGAGAGTCGAAGGTATGCGATCCCGAACGAAACGGTTTGGCTCTTCTTTCCTGTGCCGATCGGTGAAAGATTGGAATTCACTACCAGCGCACGTTTTTCCTTCCCACTTTGATCCTGGGTCTTTTAAGCGGGGCGTGAAAAAGCATCTCACCAGGCCGCCATAGTGTGGGTCACCATACTACATTGACTAGACATGCAATGAGGATGGTGACCACCACTCTTGAACTCCATTTATTGCTTACCATCAGGCAAATTGGAGTCATTATGGTAGGCTTACAAATAAAAAAAAAATGAAAAGTTGTTGTGTAATGTCACATATGTATGTATGTACATATGTGACATTAGAATATAATACAAGTTTTCCATATATGCTAAATAGGCATAATTCATTGCGTGGCTCGATACTTAACAGGTATCGCGGATCTGATTTCACATTAAAGTACACGCGGTAACGCTTACGTAACAAAATTTAAGATTTTTGGGTTTTTCAGCCATATAGTTGCAGATCGCTTTAGTGGATTTCACTGTCTATTGAGATTCACCCTGGCCCTAACTGCCGTACATGTAATAAATATTGTTAACTCGTGAATACATGGAAGTAAAAAACACATAGATTATTTTTAAACTTACTCAATTATGTTACTAATGCTATCATTCCATATTATGTTACAAGCATTATGAATCTTTCTTTTAATTTAAGGCAACAAACTCAAGATAGAAGAAGTAATTATTTCTATGTTTTCAAATTTGTTTAAAATAAACTGAAATATAATGATAATATATTGAAATAAAGCTAACAATTTGTGTGAATAAATTTCGCCTGTTGCTTTTTATTTGATTAAGCGTTGTTTCAATTTAACGTTTATCCAGGGAAGGCTCAGCGTGACAGTTATGATTAATTAAATTACTTAAATTACGATGTGTTTCATATAGCTTTGTTGCTAATTTAATACATCTCATATTTATTGTTTTCCTCGTAAGTTGGGTAGTTTTAAGGTCTTATAATTGCCTGTTATAATTTAATTTAATATTTACAATACATAACATAAAGTATTACTGATAAACTAGATATTAGTCTAGGTATGTAATAAATATTGAAATTTATATTGAAAATCGCTTTGTATAACAATATTCATATTACGGACTGCACCAATCACGACCGTCTTCCACCGCTCCCACCGTAAGTGGTTGCGGGGACTTGAGACGTTTGCTAAACTTGTAGTTTATCTGTCCGTTTCCCCTCAACTATCCGCTGTAACGACACGATGTGACTTTATTATAAAATGGGTTCTATAGAATAAAACGATAGCAATTATTATGTTATGTTCACTATTTTAAAAGTTTTTTAACAAACCTGAAATTTATAGTAGAAACTAGATCTCAAAATGTTGAATGCTTAACATTCTTTACTCAGTGTTCTAAGAAGTGGGTGTTCAATATTTAATACTCCCGTCATCAAGTTTTTACGTCTACATTGTTCTTTGTTTAAAAATGCTTAAAAAAATGGTAAGGAAATCCGAAAGGGAATTAACAGCGTCTGAAAAAGAAATGAACGAATTCCTCACTGCTAAAACGTAAACCTTCCTCTTTAGGGAATAACATTCCAATAAAAGAGTAAATCTGTCTCTTCGTCGACGGATAATACGAATTTTATTGTATCCAAATCATTAAAAAAAATAAAAGCTTGATGAGTCTTTTGTTCGCGATTGCGCCCCATTGTCTTATTTGTAAGCCTTGTGCTATAAAAGAGCCCTATTTTATATTACAATTTCAAGACAAGCATGTCGATCCAGACAAGTGACTTTATACAAAATGGACATCGGTTTTAATCATAGAGTTTAAAATAAGTTCTCTTTGTAACTCTACGCTCTTTCTAGCACGTTCAAAGAGAAAACCAACAAAAATCTTTAACAATTACCTACTCGTAACAAAAAAGAAGCATAGCAGTATTAGTGAAGCCAAAGGCATACCTTTCAAGTAACAATAAAGTACGACGTAGCGATGCCTATTATGCTCACCATGAACAACGGTACACTTTATGATTTCATGAATTTAATTTGAAACCGCGCCTTTTGTTGCCTGTGCCTATAAAAAGGATTTTGGCACAAAAAAAATATTTGCCAAGTCTACCGCTTCACATTAAAAAGGATAATAATTTTCAAATAGGTATATTGCTATTGTTGTCGGCCGACATTGTTTTAAGAATATTTTTATTTAAATTTTCATGTAAATTGTTTACAATACGAAAACATATCTCCAGTAACTTTTATAAAACGAAAACATATCTCCAATAACTTTTGGTGTTTAGGCCTATAGTACTATCCATTAGTTAGTAATCATGAAATATTTTTACAGATCTGAACTTCAGTGTTAAACCTGGGACACTATTTTCTACAAAAGTAAAGCCTATTTATGGCTAGAAAAGGGTTTAAGTTTTATAGAAGATTCAATTCGCAAAAAGTTCATGCTGATTCCACATTTGAAATCCAGTTGGTACTGTGTACCAACATGCGCAGTAATGTTTAACTCTCGAGAGTGCTGGCATTTTTTTTTGTGCATTCAGTGTACACAACCTGAAATAGAATACCTCTAAAAATACGCACTGAGCGCTTCATGTAATAAAATGTAACTTTGGCATCGCTTAACATAGCTACGAGAAAGAATAACAAATATTATTTTTGAAGCACTGATACATTGAATATATGTTTATATGATACAGAAACTTACCTCTTATCATATAGGTGAACTTTGGCAGGAAATTTTAAGATAAATGAAAATGTATTTTAAACAGACAAAAGTATATTTATATTCTGGGTTCTAATACCCATTTTTACAGTAAGTGTTATAATAATGACAATTATAGTGAAGTACAAGAAATATTCGTATTTCGCTTGCAATTTCCCGCACACATTTTTCTATTGTATTAATGACAAAAATATTGCTCTATTCGAATAAGTACTGCTGTTAAGAATTTCGACACACACACAAACCCAAAGACAATTTTTCCGAACCATACTTCAAACTAAGGATCTCATACACATGTCAGTGGTAATATATGACGCAGGAGCAGATGAAACTCTTGAAACCGCTATCAGGACGCTTTTACTGACAAACCATCCGCTGACGTAGAGGTCAAGTTTATTTTTGTGCCAACAGGACGTGATCAGTAGACCTACTAGTAAAAGGATTTCCTATAGAAAATTTTACATTTTGTTTAACAAGCTAACAAATACTGTGTTTTATACGACTTACAAGGCATATAATTTGTTAGTATTTCTTTGCTATAAAATTTTCTTGTAACGGGAAAACCTTTAATGTAAAAAAATGTAAGTATCAAAACCATTTGTTGATTATAAATAAAGTTTCCTCTTTGGTAGTACTTCTAAAACAGTTTACCTACTACTGCCACTGCAAATGAGTAGTCTAGTCTTACAATTCACATTTTAAATTTTATTATAATAGGTTAGATAGAATAGGTAGGGGATAACATAGTTCTCGCTGATAGTGATAGCGCTCTGAAGTGGTAGAGCCATGCTTGCTTAAGCACGAATGGGCCGGCTCGACCGGTGCGATACCACGGCCTCACTGAAAACCGGTTGTGAAGTAACGCTTGCGTTGCATTTCCCCGAAATGAGTGAGGTCTCCGGAGGCCCAAAATCCCCCACCCCCCTAATGATAGCGCTGTTAACGAAAAGGATACCCCAGGGGGGTAAAGGATACCCCAGCGCTAGCGTTGGAGAATCCCCCCCTGGACGTCCACCCTCAGTACGGATTATGCCTGAGCGTGGACGCCCAGGCTGCCCCTCGTACTCTGGGGGGGGGGGGCTCAACTGCGCTCTCAAAATCTGCTCGGGGCAAGAGAAGGCATACCATGGCACCCCCTGTCACGTTTACCGTGGATTTTTGCAACATCAGGGGCTTACATTCGAACCTCGACACTGTCCACCACCACCTTGAGACAGCCTTGCTCTTTTTAACCGAGACGCAGATATCATCTCCAGCGGACACATCCTACCTCTACTACCCTGGGTACGGACTGGAACACTCCTTTGTTCCTAAGGCTGGTGTATGCGTGTACGTTAGAGATGATATCACTTCTCGCCGCCTCGGCAATCTTGAAGGTAGGGACCTCTCCATCTTATGGCTACGTGTAGACTGCGACGACCATCCCCGCATCTACCTATGCCTCTACAGGTCCCATAGCGGTGATGCCGAAACGGACCGACTCATCGACCACGTCCAAATGGCTACAGACTCAGTGCTCCAGCAGGTCCCATCCGCAGAGATCGTGATTCTTGGCGACTTTAACGCCCATCACGCCGAATGGCTTGGTTCGCGCAAAACCGATCATGCGGGAAGATCTGTTCACGATTTCGCCTTGGCATATGGCTTGACGCAGCTGGTAGCAACGCCTACGTGAATCCCAGATGCAGAAAGCCACGTGCCTTCACTGTTGGATCTTCTGCTGACCTCACATCCTGACGGCTACAAAGTATCCGTTGAGGCCCCTCTTGGCTCTTCGGACCATTGCCTTATTAGGAGTATGGTGCCACTCGTTCACTCGCTGCGGCCGCGTGTTACAGGCAGTCGCCGCGTATGGCACTATAGGTCAGCAGACTGGGATGGAATGAGAACATTCTTTGCATCCTACCCATGGAGGCAGGTTTGCTTCTCGCCGGATGATCCCAATGTCGTTGCTGACTCTGTCGCGGATGTTGTGCTTCAGGGTATGGAACTTTTCATTCCATTCTCCCTGATTCCCACAGGTGGCAAGTCCCAGCCTTGGTTTGGTCGAACCTGCAAAGCGGTGTCCCGCCGAAAGCAGGAATGTTACCAAGCATGGGCTAATGCAGCGACAGCACGGGATGTAAAGACCAGCACATTAAAGAAGCAATTTAACTTTGCCTCCAGGTCCCTCAAAAGAGTAATTGCTGGGGCGAAGTCGGCTCACATCGGCAGAATTGGCGAGAGACTAGTTAGTCTCCCCTCCGGAACTCGTGCATTCTGGTCTCTTGCCAAAGCTGTCCAGGGGAACTTTTGTAAGCCATCCCTTCCACCTCTGCGCACAGGAGATAATTCGTTGGCCCACGAAGCTAAAGAAAAAGCCGATCTTCTGGGCAAACTCTTTGCGTCCGAACGAACATACCGCAGTGCGAGACCCGCATGCCGGAAGTCTGGTTTACACAAAGGGTAGTGCGTAAAGCGCTTCTTTCCCTCGACGTTCATAAGTCGAGTGGGCCCGATAGAATCTCTCCTATCGTGCTGAAGACGCGTGCTCCAGAGTTAGCACCGATTTTAACGCGCCTTTATCGGCTTTCCTACTCTCTTGGCGTAGTCCCGAACTCATGGAAGACAGCTCTAGTGCACCCAATCCCTAAAAAAGGAGATCGCTCGGATCCGTCCAACTACAGACCCATAGCCATCACCTCCTTGTTCTCCAAGATAATGGAATCCATTGTTAACTGCCAGCTCCTCCGGTACTTAGAAGACCACCAGCTCCTCAATGATCGACAATACGGCTTCCGTCAGGGTCGTTCAGCTGGTGATCTTCTCGTATACTTGACTCACCGGTGGGCACAGGCGATCGAGACCAAGGGGGAAGCGTTGGCCGTTAGTTTGGACGTGGCGAAGGCCTTCGATCGGGTCTGGCACAAAGCGCTCCTTGCGAAGCTTCCTTCCTATGGGCTTCCCGAGAAACTGTGCAATTGGCTCACCAGTTTTCTTACAGACAGAAGCATCAAGGTCGTTGTTGACGGTGCATGCTCCGACTCGAAGTCTGTTAATTCTGGTGTCCCACAAGGCTGTGTGCTATCACCCACGCTGTTTCTTCTGCATATCAACGACATGCTGCAGATTAGCAGCATCCATTGCTATGCAGACGATAGCACGAGTGATGCCCTTTACACCGGCCGCGCTAACATTTCTCGGGTAAACGTCATCGAAAGCCGATCCAAACTTGTGTCTGAAATCGAAACTTCTTTATCAAAAGTTTCAGATTGGGGTCGACTTAACCTAGTCCAATTTAACCCCACGAAGACACAGGTTTGCGCGTTCACCGCTAAAAAGATGCCATTGGTCGTATCACCTCAATTTGAGAGTACTTCCCTAACTGCATCAGCCAGTATCGGAATCCTTGGCGTCGATATATCAAGCGAAGTCCAGTTTCGCGGTCACTTAGAGAGTAAGGCCATATTAGCCTCGAAGAAGCTTGGTGTGCTAAACAGATCGAGACAGTATTTTACTCCGGCCCACCGCCTGCAACTTTATAAGGCGCAGGTTCGGCCGCACATGGAATACTGTTCTCATCTCTATGCAGGTGCACCCCAGTACCAACTTCTGCCTCTTGACCGCATTCAACGGAGAGCGACTCGCATCATCGATTGCCAAGATGTTTCTGATCGACTTGACACCTTGGCGTTGCGTAGAGATGTAGCTTCACTCTGCATCCTCTATCGCTTGTATCATGGGGAGTGTTCAGAGGAATTGTTCGGACTTATACCGGCTGCTGGTTTCCGCCATCGTCCTACGCGACAAAATATCCATCCCCATCACCTGGACGATTGGCACTAAACCACTGTGCGCTTCTCCAGAAGCTTTTTGCCTCGCACAACCAGCTTATGGAACAAATTGTCGCCTGCCGTATTTCCGAACCGATACGACCTTCAAACCTTCAAGAAGAGAGCGTACCTCTACCTAAAAGGCCGGCAACGCACTTGTGACTCTTGAGTTGCGGGTGTCCATGGGCGGCGGTAGTCACTTGCCATCAGGTGGCCCGTCTGCTCGTTTGCCCCCTATCGCATAAAAAAAAAAAAAAAATATCCCGCGAACACAGTACAGGGTGCAGAATGCAATTAAAATTAGAACTACATAGCTATTAAAAAAAACGATGTTCTTTTGTTTCCCTGTAGTAAGTTGAGTTTTGTTGAGTAGAGCTTACTTTGGATAAGCGATAACTATTGTATAAGGATTAAGCATGATGTATGCCTACTCTTAATGAAAAAATATAATTTAGACATTGAAAATAAAGCGAGTCTTTGAAGCGACAATGTTTTTTACGTATGATGCAAAGAGCCAGATACAACACTGCATCTTACCTCAAACGTTCAAAAGAACTACCAAATTTCTAGTTAACCTCAAACTATTTTCTTCCCATTATCTTAATTCCTAAGCAATGCAAAACTATTGTCATTAAATTATTTTTTTAACTTTATTCTTGAAGAGTTCATGTAACAATGACGAAAATTTATCCTTAATTATTACAGTGAAAGGTGAACGCTTCCCTGATGCAGCTGAATGTACAACTATCTCTATTAACTTTTTTAGCTGTGGCCAAGAAGATCCCCAGCGCCAAGCCGTTAAAGCGTAGCAAATTTTCTACTGTCACACGACGAACATTGACTGTCGAATACCCCTCTCGGAAACTCAAGGAAAATTATTTGTTTATGAATATAAGTTACCAATCAGTAGATATATTAATTGGTAACAAATATCGATTTATATAATTTCGAGTCACACACCTCAGCCTTTTCAGCCTTTTTTTGTCTTTGGTCTAATTTTATTATAACTATTTATCATTTTTGTTTTTACTTCGTTTAGGTGAGCTGTTTTAAAATTTATCGTTTGAAGATTATTTTTCATAATAAGAATAGGAAAATAAAATATCTATTTATTTATCTGAACATACATCCAACAAACTACCAGTAGAACGCAAACTTATAAATACATAGATGTTGAATAATACCAGAAGTGTTTGTTTGTTCGTGTTGTTTTGACCGCATTTGTAAACGTTATACGCTCTGTATCGTGCTGTGAAACATGTTTTAATTAACACTGAGCTACTCGACTCGACTGTACTCTTTTTAGTAAGGGATAACCGACAGAGAATAACCACCTAACGACAATTATTGAAATTCATCAAACTAAACGAGACATATTTCAGTATCGGTTTTAAGAAGCATTTACTTGCCCTATATGCTATTGGTTACGATGCACTGCACAGAAATCATGTTATGACGTAGTTTGAGTTACAATAAGCTTTTATATAAGAGGGTAGACGTTGCAAGATTTTTTTTGTATTACACCGGTATATTGTATTGTATAACCAAGTACCATTGCACGGACCGTGAGCTTACTTACCAACTTAGTTGCATAAACCCTAAAAAGAAAGAAATAAAATAATGCTTTAGTGGATGAATGAAAACTTGACTTTCTGAATTTCATTTTGATTTCTTTATATATTATATATAATTCACGTAACACTGCATGGAAAATAAAATTGAAATAAAACAATGCCATTCTCATTTATTTGTTTATTAAATCACAACAACAGTTTTTAAATAATAAATCGATGGTGACATTAATTGACACTATACCTATCGGAATGGAAAAGTTGAATATAGATAACTTGACATTGTCCTAGTCGTGCAGGTTTTACACTATAAAGTGTATATATATTTCCTACTATCCATACATTTTGTCTTCTTGTGTGACCACATTGTCAGGCTGCAAACTCATTAAATTTAAACGCCATGAATATACAAGCGTTGACGAGAAAAACAGCAAAAAATAAATACGTTTATATTAGAATAAAAAAATAAATCAGGTGATACCTATTATATTAGAATCTTATAAGACATAACAAAATGTTAAACTTAAAGAAAAATAGTCTTACATGACATTTTCTTCCGTCTGCTTGACATGACCAGTCTGCTTAAATTACGTAAAACTTGAGTTAACAGCGTGTGAGGAGACATTTTGAGGTTCTTTTAATTACCATTCTACTGCTTTGTTGTTACAAGTCGGTTTTTGACCTCTGACTATCTCTTTCAAATATAAATAATTTTCATTAACATTTCTTTAGCTCTTTACATTTCTCATTAAAATCTCGACTCGTAATATCTGTACTTACTTTACAAGTAAATTATAAATACTATATAGTATTATATACGTCAAACTAATACATATAGTTCGTCTAATCCACGAAAGCGAACTACTCTTGAACTTTCCTTAATTCACATGAATAAAATGTGTTTTAAACAAAGACAATTTGGCACAAAAATTTTGACACAATAGTAGCGTAGTCATTCTCATTTTGTTTTACATATTTAAACTAAAATTAGTATGTAGTATCGATGATAAGGGCTGCTACAACCTGGTCACATATTTGACAATTTTACAAATAATTTATGGCACGAAAATAATATAACATAATGCCTTTTCTCAAACTATCCTACCACTGAGTAGGGTGATAATGAAGAAAAATCTGCTTCGTTATCTAATGTCAGATGCATTCTTAGTAACGTACCGAACGTTTCTCACTGATCTAACTTCAAGGTTACGTTAACCGTGTTGTATTTAAATAAATTTTGTAAAGGTTACTTTGCACAAAAAGTAGTTATAGTATTATGAGATTACTTAATACCATTGACTGTCTGTAAAAGATTTGATATCGTCATACATTTAATTTAAAATTTCATTAAAACAAAAAAAAAACTATACGTTTTGTAGGATTCGTGAACTGCTTTGAGTATATCTTCGTACGAACTGATGCATTTGGTGATGTATCGATATAATCTATTTTACTTATACTATTTTTCTACTTGATTTTGTTCAGTAATGGCCGTGGAAAAACTACGTGACTGGAATATTTAACTTCAATATTATATTATCATTATTTACTTCACTTACCTATTTGGAACCTAATTCTTAACTTATCACAATTTTCTATAAATAGGCATCGGGATTAAATGAGATATTCCTATGGAAACTGAAATGAATACATAATGTGTTTGCTCTTTCAATATGTCTTTCAATGTCTTCATGATTTTGAGATACCTATTATACGAGAAATATGTATGTAATTTATAACTTTCCACATCATGAAAAGGATGAGTGAAGGTCTTTAACATTCTTATTGCATTTATAAAGAATTATCTGTATCTATACAGCTATTGGCAGTCGAAATGTCTAGTTCTGTATTGCCTAATACAAAAATAAATGAAACAACGGATAGTTCGGATGACACTGTGACGCTACCTACTAAACATACATACATATGTATCTACATTTTTGTTTTATAAACCAAAAAAAAGTTAAAAGTGTGAAATTACAAAACGTACGTATTTGTTCCCAACAGGTCGAAGTTAATATCATTTAAATTCTCTGGGTATAGTTCATAAATTACTCTCTTAACATTATTGTACTAAATTGGGAAAATGTTGTATACACCTACTAAGTTTTGCGTCTAGACGACAAGGTATGTGAATAATGTAGCAACGAGCAAGTCTTTGAACAAAGGGCTTGCGCTATTCTCATTAGCTGGAAGAAATGAGCTTGGAGCGGCAGGGGCCGACACCGCGTGATTGTGAATTCTTGACTCCTCGTATGACCCACTTCCTTCACTTTCATCTTCATCATCGTCAGATGGCGCCGTTGGTTGTTGCTTCAAAGCCTCAGCTCTCGGTCTTTCTGAATCTCGTAATACTAATTGTACGTTCATCCTTGTTGTAAGGGATACTAAGGTAGTAGGTTCTGATGAACTACTTGAGCTTGCGGGAGATGGTTTAGTTTCTTCTGTTATTATAGCTTTTGAAATGTTGTCCCGCTTTGTGTTATTTGCATGTTTAGATAATAAATTACAGATATTAAGTTGCGTCATATATGTAGTATTGGATGTAAACTTGATGAGTTCACTTCTCAATTGTAAGGTGAGTGGTGAGTTACATAGATGAGTATTACAAACCCACGTAACTACGAGGGACAAGTTTGATGGAGTCCTCAATGTACACGATGTATTCACAACGGGGGCGCAAATCAGCGATGAATGGAAATCTGTAATAAGAATAAAAATAAATTTTATATTCCATCCGATTACTGGTTAAGCGTTTCAAATCTAAAAAAGTACGTCTGGCATCGTGAGCTGACTATAAAGAAATATGATAATTTCCGCCCGATTTCATTTACCGCGCTTATTCAACTCACAAATAGCATTAACATATCGCTGAAAAAGCAATATTTCTTTGACAGAGTAATAACATACTAGAGTGTAATGAAATTATATCTGAATGTGCTATAATTTAGTAAAACCTTAAACATGCTATACGTAATAGGTAATATTTTAAATGTGTTATACTACTTTATTGTGAAAAATAAATCGTTTCGCAGATCACAGATGCCTAGCTGAAATGTAGTGGCTATTTATCGTGCTTGTTTTTTATAGAAAAGTGTAGAAACATCGTATCGATATCGATAGTAGATACTGACCCGGGGCGGTTGCGGTAGTAGCACAGAGTGGGCGTTTGGCGGTGCACGTGACCAATGTCCAAGAACTCGATTGTTCACATGATGTTGTGTCGTTAGCAAGGCAATTGTAGCACTGACTCGGTGATATGTCTGAAATAAATTACACATTTATTAATAATATAGCACTCCATAAAAAACTATATAGAAATATCAGATCACACGATTTTGAATTCTAGTTCGTAGTTAATATGTATGTTACATATTGAGGCTCGCACCCTAACGCCCCTTTTTTTTAAGTACAACAAAAAAGCATTTACCTACGCCGAAAGACAGGAGTGAGTTGAACTTTTTATCGAACTGTAATTTTCCAAATTCTGATGTTTTAATGAGGAAAGAAATTATCTCTCTATATTATATAATAGCGTTAGCCGAACATATATACCAGTATTGCGGGATGTGGAGCGTGGACGAGCCCAAAGTGCGGAAAGGTTTAAACATTGATATACCCGGCTAGACCAAAACTGAAGTACATAAAATTAAAGTTTATCCTCTCCCTCTATGCAGCTAAGTATTATTTCATTATTATTTGTTATGAAAAAGTTTGCAGTTTTCAGCAAGCAAATCAAACTTACGTCATACGACCGATACAATCCTAAACATGAAAGCACTCGACGAGCTGATCGCTTAAAAACACAATAACAGAACAACGTCTAAGATCTTCTTTTATATAGAAACAATATGCAAGTAAACAAGGACAGTAGTGTTTTAAATTTCCTTCGACTAGATCTAAACACAAATCTGAAAACTAAATAAAACTGTAGTGTATTTCTCCAGTGCAAATGTAATTCCAAACGACAAATATCTTACTACGGAGTGAAGTGCACATATCGAACAAATTCGATTAGGCTTTGTCAGAAAGTTGGATGTGAGCCAACAGAAAAAGAGAGCAAGCTATTGTACCACAGGTAATGTACACAACAATAATAAAAACAGGCGGGCGTTTTTACCCACGTAACTAGTTCGTTCTTAATCGTCTTTGTATACCAGTTACAGTATGTTGACAATACAAATTTAAAAGAGGGTCTAATTGACAGTTAATTTGACTAGATTCATTTATTACCATGTAGACCTTAATTGAAATTCACCCACGCAAACAGTTGTTATATTTTTATGAACTAGATAAAAAGAAAACTACTACATAATATAACTAGATAAAATAAATTTCACGTGTGGTCACCGTGGAGTAGTATAGGGCCACCCTATCCCTTCCCAATGGTGTCCTAAAAGGCGACTACAGGATCGGACTGTTAAGTAAAATCTGGATGTTTGAAAAACCTTTGCCTACCCCTATGTATGTAACTAGATAAAACTAACACTGATAGACAGATGCTCAAAACCTTACTAAATTTACCACTGAAGTAGTTTACGTGAACGTAACAATGTTTAGTCGGTGCCAAATAAGAGGAAAGTAAATATGTAACTCACCTGAAGTGCAAACGTATTGCAATGCAAAATATAAAATTATTTATTTTATTTAAAATACTTATTTGAAATACCTATTTTCCATATGCCTAATCTTTAATTGTTGAGTGTTTGAGACAACATATTTTATTCAAATTCATATTTTTTAATAAAACTCATCACTTTAACAAAAAAACTTGTTCCTCATATACTATACATGTCAGCCGTGATTTCATTCGAAAAAAAATCAAAAACTGAGTCAATCCAATCCATTCGACACATATTCCAGAGTGCGATCAGGGATAACAGAGTTCTCGGATTGGGCGAACACAAACACATTATATTCGTTGTAAGTAATTGCTTACAGCCAGTCGTATCATAACTCAGACGAAGTCGAAAGTTTAGCTTTGACACATAGAGGCAAAACAACAAACAAGTGAGGTTGAGTTGCGGTGTGAACCAACCCTTCTAACTTTGATCACGACTTGCCAACTACCCACATGTAATATGTATGTACTTTGTAAATATACGAGACACATATGACCCGTGGTTGTGTGTGAAATGTTTCAGTTATATTCTGGTGCTTTTTAGGGACAAATAATTACACTTTTCAGCCATGTGTGTATTTTTAATTGAAAATGAATATAGATAGTTAAAAACAATTTGATAAAGATGAACTTTGAACATGATAAATCAAATAAAAGGGATGAAACCGTGTCCATACTCGACTCCCTACTCGCTGCTGCTACTACCATTTTACAGGAAAGAACTTCCTTTTCGACTTCCCTGGTTTGTATCCTTCAGGTTACATGACTGAAATAGCATATTGAACCATCTAATTTTCACTAAACTGAAATATACATTTTCCTTTTTTCAAATGATATAATATATTTAAAAATTGTAGCATATACTTTGACTCCGATGAAGCGTCAACCCTTGAGGGTTTCCTCAACAAAATAGCACTCTAAAACAAAAATAATACTGTAAGGTTGACCTGACAATACGAAGCATCTCTCTCTATTTACACAGTAACTTAAAATGCTGACTGAACAATTCGTAGAAAACAACCACAATGTGGTGCAATTTGCAACAGAAAAATAACGAGGGTTAGTTATTAGTTTCGTTCTTATTTATTTATTTGTAACAGGGTGACCAAATGCAACAATTTTTAGACTGGATTGAAATGTACAAACAATCTTTTACTATTCTAAAATAGTAGAAAATTGTAAAAAGACGCTGTTTTCTTTGAGACTGAAATTAAACATTAATTAGTTGTCATGTCGTGTTGTGGAGTTCTTTTTAACATGAATCAGAGATGCTTTCAAATGTTAAGTACCAACAGACCATTTCAATATATTAAGCCTTAACAATTTTAATTTCATGCCGTTTTAGTCACAATGCTATCTAATTCTGGAAATATATTCGGATTTAAAGGAATATGTTAATTAACTTTTGGACGACCATTATACACGTTTTCCGGGCGGGTGGCGATGTAATAGGCGACCACAAACCATTCTGTTTGTCTTGTATTAGACTAAAATGGAATCTTCATTATGCATTTAGGCCTAATTTTTACTACAAGAGAATAAATTTAGTGTCAACCAGGATTGTTTAATATGGACATACAAATACAAAGTAAGACCAAACTAGTTTTATACTAACTTGGAATCTTTAAATACAGATACTGCACTGAATTACTTTCAACTACAAACTTTTACAACATTTTTATATACTAATATCTCAGTATTAACACAGTTAAAAAGAAGGAAAGCGACAGTTAGAAAGCGTACTATACTATTATCGTTCAGCATACATCCCCTGTCAATGTCAAGTCAATTGATCTTTCTTTCTTTTACCAACTATGCCAGAAGGAAGATTATATTTTATATGTATGACGTTTTTTGTCACACCCAAGAGCTTAGATGAGATGAGACAAGGCTTCAATCGTCTTTATAGTATGAGTGACATAGGTACGCTAGTCATACATAGGCTTTACATTTTTTATATTATTACTTCCTATACAATCTAGCATCCTTAATAATCGCACAGTGCCCGTGCTGTCAATCGACTCATAATCCTCTCTTAAGTTACTGTTATAAGGATATAAATCTAAAGCTACAGCAGTACTTTCTATTCTCAGTATATCTTCAAGTTTACTACCTAGACATAGTAACAATGTGTTATGATTGAGTTGTAGTACAATCAGACATCTTAACTTAAGACATTAATCAAAACAAATTTAAACCATCAATAATTTCTTACTGAGTTGTTGAGACGCACCGCAATCTGCTGAAATATCTCTTTTTGTTTTCAGTTAAAAATAAAACAAAACAATCCCATAATATTATTGCTATCATATAAGTACGTGGTAGAGATTTAATCTTAGGATAAATAGCTCAGAGCTGTGACTTGAATAAACTCTTGGTTTTGTGATAAAAGAGGGTGAACAAACACGACAGATTATCGCAAGTTATAAAGGAAAAAGAAGACCAACTTTAGCAACATAAAAATATTTTTGTTGTAAATTCTTTAATCTCTTTTGAAGGTTTGATCGCATCACAGAGGCGTGAATGATATTTACGTCATTTGTTACTGGTGCTTACGGCTGATTAACCCAGACGAGGATCTTGTATTTACTTTCCAATTACCTTTTTTGAACGGAACGATAAAGTGACATTGCCATTCGGCAAAACTATACCTTTAACCGCCTGGCAAAAGTTGCTAATCAGCACCATTTGTGGTCTTGTAGTATAAGATCCTCACCAGTAGGCTGACGATAGTATGAATAGAAATATTTCCTCTGTAACTTCAGAAAAACCGTTGTAGTCGAATAGTTATTTTCTCAGCACTGCAGAAGTTGTATACTTTCAACCCTGCGGCATCGATCAGATTCTCTACCGTCACTTTTATACCTCACGTTATTGTTTCATTAAATCGTTTGTAACTATGGACAGTAAAATGTTACGACCGCAGTATAATACTGCTGGTATTTGGTATTACGCGCGTTTATGACAATCTATGTCATAACAAATGAAACATAATATGTCATATTTAGCAAATCAATTTTCCTTGCTCTATAAAAAAGTTATATCTCGGGGGACTTTACAAACATTTAAACAACGGACACAAAGAACACCCAGAATCAGAACAACAATTTGAGGTATATACAAAGTGTTGTCCCGTGCGGGATCGAACCCACAACACTAGTGCGGCAGCGTAGTTGCGAGGTGACCACTTAAACCGCTACGCCATCCATGCAGTCAAAATATATAAAAATATAGATAAAGGTTATAGTGGCTCCAATATATTTTTTTATGCGATAACTAACTTTGCCCCCAAACGAGCAGACGGGTCACCTTATGGTAAGTGACTACCGCCGCCCAAGGACACCCGCAACTCAAGAGTCACAAGTGCGTTGCCGGCCTTTTAGGTAGGAGTACGCTCTTTTCTTGTAGGTTTGAAGGTCGTATCGGTTCGGAAACACGGAAGGCGACAATACACTTTATTGTAAACAACATTAAGAAGTGCCTTACCTAAACAACTCTCGTGACCAGTGCCTGTATGACAGCAATATGTTTCCCCTTATTACATAATTATAGTTACCCTTTTTCATAACGCATCAATTAAGTCGTAGACTAAGCACCTAAAAAAACAGGTGAAACAATATGTAGAAATAGGTTTACAGACACGTTAATTTATTGTACGATTACATTTGACATTCGTTTTTAGACCGGAGTTCGATAAGACATCATCGGAATTGGACAGTAATATTTACAGCTCAATCCCTTATTGAAACAGGATATGAAACACCCCCGTACACAGAGCCGACGCGCCCTATTCAATAACCCATTTGATTCGCGGAAATTGGAAGATGGAAAGTCCCATTAAAATATGCGCAGTTATTTTTGAACGGTATTTGGTAATACATAAAAGAGGATATGAAAGTAATATTATATACTTTATATTTGTTTGGCTCTTGTTGTTAAGAAGTATCGAGAAATATTGCAGGTTTCATTTATAAAAACGCGAGGGATGGAAATTGAGCGATACTGATTTCAAAGTGCCCGAGAAAGGAAATAAAATCGCGAATGTACAAAAAGTTGAGAAAATAAACTACACTAATTTGATGTCAGAGGTTATATTTTTGGTAAAAATCCAAGGAGGTATAGTATTATTCTTCTGGCAAAGCGCCAGGAACATCCATTTATAAAATAAGACCCAGTTCAGGAACAGCAATGCTTTCTGTGCCTGTTTTAACATTATTTTATAAATACTATCACTTAATTAGCCGAGAAATTCTTATTAGGAAGAATTAGCTTCATCAGTGCTTAGCTAAGTGAAAATTAATTTAATTAATAGTTTTATAGATAATTTGCTACTTGGAACGGTTTAAAGATTGAGTAATATTCTACGTACATAAAAAATACCAGATACATCCTACGCATCATTTACATATATTTTTTTTTTATATTTTTGACAACCCTAAACCAAAAAAGGAATGAACCGGAACCAAAAAAAAAGAATGATTACAAATGAGTTCCACTCATTTGTAATCATTCTTTCAGTGAAAACTTAATTAGTGTTCACCAAAGCTAAGTGATGATATAGAACTTTGTTAATAAAAAAAATAATCGATCAAACATTAATATTTCAAAGTGAAAGTACTTTGAGATGTAATAAAAGAAAGAGAAACTTTTCGAAATCATAAAACGACATTTCGTTTTAATTTCGACTCAGAAACTCCTTGATGAATAAAACGTTCGCATTTGAAGTGGGTTGTGAAGTTGTAACCATGTTCAGAACACATCTAATCGACCCGTTTACCGATAAGTACCATTCCCATCATAGTTACTCCATAAAAATAAACAAATATAAAAAAACAAGTTCTATGCCTTTAATCTTTTTGGCTATGACCGTTACTGATCTTTTTGAACGGGGATTCAACTAATATGAGTTATTAAAATGCTTGATCAAACTACTTATTGTATTTCTATAATACTATTTTTTAATAAACTAACTACACCAATTTCGTTGACTAGCGTCGTGATGCAGTTGACCTAAAAGGAAATATTGCACAATGTACAAGACATCCATAATGGTAGGTCGGTGCCTCGAGCCTCTCGTACGTAACTAAAGACGCACTTACTCTGTTTTTTCCACAGAATATTTAATCCACTTCGTAACTAGCATTGTCCGGATTAATACATAGTTAAGTTGTATCAAATTGTAAAATCCAATCTTCTTAATTTAATTTAGTTAAAAGCAATTTGGTTTTTCATTCAAATCTCTCTCGCAGGCATAGGTATATCTAACTTTATAAAAGTAAATGTGCAACCTATTATTTATTTTTGTAATTCATGACTGATTTTAGTTTTGTGGACGACTGTCAAGCTCTTAGCTTTAATACAGACATAATTGTTACAACAAATTTTCATTAAGCCGACCCAGTATCAGTCATAACTACAATGTTTGATCGTAGTTATCCAACTGCCAAACGCTTAAACTCGCATTATGATATTATATTATGATACCACAAAATGTTTGTTTTTTTTCTAGGACCGCATTAACCAACCATTTCTGAGTTATAAAAGTATGTGATACTTTTTAATAGTACAAGTCTGATCACATCGGAATTACTTTTGAAAGTTAAAATATCTTGAATTCTGGAGATATCTTTACCTTCCAAAAGTATTGCGATCTTATGGGAAAAGTAAACAGTACTTCGTCTGTTTTCAGTTACATTGCCTTATTGTATCTTATTGCGGCTTGTTAAGTTAGGATTCCTATTGTTTAAGACTATATGCCAAACAATATCCCTAAGATGTTCTTTTAATGATTCTAGGGAACAGACCTGACAGTAAGTGAAAACACCCATGGACATCTGCAACTTAAGAGTCGTAAGTGCGATGCCCGCCTTTGAAGGTGATGAGGGGAGATGGGGGAGAGGAAAGAGGAGAGAGGAGATAAGGGGAAGAGATAGCGGCAAGGGCGAGTTTTTGGGAGAGGAAGTTGGTCCTCCAGTGCCCTCACTCCCTCGGCAATACAATGCAAACATTGTTTGTCTATTCGAGCCGGTCTATTCGTGTCTAAGCAGGCTCTCCCACAAAAAAAAAACAAAGTGACGAATGCTGCTAAAATGCTAAAATAAGGGCTAGAAAACTAAACTATAACCTGGATGTGTAGAACTAATAATCGTTTAATAGACTCAAATGATTTTACAGGCAGTCTAGAAAAAGAGCTCTATCATATTATTTACCAATAGAAACATAACACCAGACTAGTAGTATTTTTATACTTAACAGCTGTTTTTCTTATATTTAAAATTGAACTCTCCCCCGAAACTTAAAGTAAAGCAAATCTTAGCAAGACAAACTTCATTACCATGTGAGCGTGTCATTCTAGCCGGTCGACTACACTGCGCTGGAAATTATCAAAGCCGTTTATGCTTGTATAGTATTTAAATATGTTAAAAAAATGTTCTCACTTAGCAGTAAGTGATACGAGAGATAATATTTAGGTCTAAAAAAATACGAAAATTACATACATTTATTAACTCACGCCTTTTTCCCATATTTAGAGCGCTATACTTAATTAGAAGCAAACCTATTGCTGTGTATGTATTACTATTATCCCTTATACGCCTTTTACGACACCCGTGGCAAAAGCTGGGGTAACCCTATTATATATTCTACTCAAATACAAGTTGAGGACAATAACGACACGAATATTATCTACATTAAACTACTTACATTAAATTGACTATCATAAGCTGTTATTAAAATACTTATCACATGTAACTTGTATACATTCAATTCTGTTCATTTAACACTAGTATATCTAGCTACTAGCATTGTCTAGCTGTATCAGACCGTATTAAGCACATATTCATAATATCTTTATTATTTCAGTACTGTATTATTGAAGAGTTAACAGTAAGGCAGACAATCTTCGTCTCTTAAAATAATACCTTGCCTTGATCGAGCTCGTTTGTATGGATAGACCGGTCACGGAAAAGCGGGGCTTGTGAGTCTTAGGATTATTGGCCCCAGTCTAACCGAGTACAGATAAAGGCGATATCTCGCAGAATGTGCAGTGAATAGTTCTCTAGGAAATAGGACGGGACTGCGGGTGACTGCTAATTATCATGCGGTTCACTGAAGAGAATCTAGTTAAATAAAGACTTGATTTACCGTTTGTGAACCAAATAAATTCATTTGAAAGACTAAAAACTGTTTATTAATGCAGTTACAAAAAACTTATAGAAAACTAACCCTTTAATCCTGACGTTTATCATAAATCATCATTCATTACATATCAGATTGGTTATCATCCTTTATAAATTAAGCAGATTACAAGGAATTTTTACGTTTACTAAACAATCTCAGAACCACTATAAGAGAAACAAATATCAGCCATTATTAACTTCACTCTATAAAGTCTCCAGAAGTCAACAAAATTCTTAGAAATATTGTCTCAGCTATCGTTTTTGATCCTGCCGATGTTCAAGCCGACTGTATAGCTTTAATTGGGTAAAGAACTACACAAAAAAAATATTTAAATCATTTCTTAAGATATGAAAAATATGTCACAGTAGGCTTTACATTATTTGGAAAATCGCTCCTACATACATGAAGCATAACTTATTTAACCAATTTTTTGATCTACCACTTCAAAAGAAAATTAAGAACAATTATTTTGTGTTTTATTCTTTGAACAGTAAACTGTAACCTAAATTTAGGTCCGTAGAGTGAGAAATAATACCACTTTTATTTAATAAAAAATGTGTATATTCTCAGAATAGTGTTTATGGTTCTACTTAATAATAATTTCATAAAACTATTTAGAGTACCACTGTGAACAAAACCATATCGTGATTCAGTGCTACCTTACAACGCCATCTATCGGTTTTGCCGATTAACTTAAAACTTATCTTTAAACTTATTCTTAAGTTAACTTATATTATATTTATCTTATCTACTATTTTGTATTATTATATGATATTTATTTTTTGCATGGTTTATCTGGACAAGGGGATAACTAATAACAGTTGAAACACGTCTATAAAGCTTTTATCACACCTCTTTTATGTAGGTAACTATCAGTGGTATCATCTCACCCCTGTTGAGGGGGTGGGGAGACTATTTGAAGCTCTGGGCTCCTTATAGTGGATTAGTAGCAATACCTACCAGGTGGGGAAGTTTAGAGCGGTCAGCCCGCTCAAACATCCCCGTGGCGAGTCTGCTCACAAACTCCTTTAGAGGTTCCCACTTGATGTAGGTAAGAACATAATACTCGTATTTATAGCTAATGTATTCAATCACAGTAGTGATCAGGGATCGAAAAATTGGAGATGAGTTAACTCCTAGGCTCCGTTATTCGAATACTCTCTTGATTTCTTTTTGTAATAATAAATTTAATTATTATTACAAAAAGATATCTGTGTAGCTGTGTGTTGGAGCGCTTGAGTCTTTAGCGTTAGCAATACGTCTCTGCCTTCGTATTTAAGATAGTTGTTTGAGTTAAATGTTTCCGAATTATTTATTTTGCTTGTCATTGTTCTCTTTATTTTAAAAACTCCCCGAATGTAGTCCACACAGTTTTTTCTTGTCCCGGTTCGTGTACACTGTGTGTATTAAAAGAGTCAGAAGATTTATTACTGTATGTATGTATTAAACCACACTTCCCCGTTGCTTAATTTATTTTCTTATAGGCGACACAGTTCATATTATTAATATTTCTGGTGGGAGGAGTTTTAATTAAATGGTATAAAAATACAAAAGCGATCTCAACAGTTGCTCTGCAGCAGGGGTAGACTCCAGAGGGTCATAATCCGAACCAGTCTCCACTATTTTCGTGCGGCACGTTATGAAGACACAGTTACTCATTGCTGCTAAATATTTGAGTTTTAATTCGACATGCAGCAAATAAAAGCTTTGTGCCCTTGCCACCCTTTGTAAGTAGGTATATCTCTCTTAATTCCTTAAGTTTTATCCTAAGCTATTTTAATAGTTCGGATATATAAAACGATGATGAGTGATGGTGGATGGTCAATTAGACAGTACACTACATATGTATGTTTGTAACATATGTCTTAGCAGCGTATACCACAAGAATTTATGTAAAATCAAATCAAATCAATTTATTGCAATCCATATGTTTTAAAGTACATCACAACGTTACATCAAAATTCCAGTACAATTCGATATGATGTTTTGCCATACGCACATAGGCAAACATATCGTTAGGCATAAGCCAAACAGGATTCTTCTCATCTGTAAAGATGGGATGCCGTGTTGAAAGCTTATTATCATTAGATAATAGATTATCAAATATATTTGTTTTTTTTTCTTTTACTTTATCTGACCAGCAAAACAAGAGCACGACTACATCCAAAGCAGCTACAATTTTCAATGTAAAGAAAACATGAAAGCTTTGTTATTTAGATTGTTTGACTTTGTTGTTATATTTTAAATAAAACAAAAATACATTCTAAAACGTTGTCTCATTTTTTTTAATTCATTTAATTGTGTGGAGAGATTACCTCTCAAACTACTGAAGTGAAATTCTGTGAAACAAGTAAATCATTTTATCATTAAAGGTACGCATTTGCCTTAAACGAGTTAAAGAAGATCGTATGAAGATAGAGCACTGACAGATTATGTTGCAAAATAATGAGAAGGGTTAGTAGTTTCATGTAGAATAATCACAAATTTCGGCCTATTTTTGCCTTTTTCTGCCATTATCATATCACTACCTAAATCTTTATTCTAACAAATTAATTACATCAGCACTTTGTAAAAGACGATAGCTGTGTATTACTGTACAGATAGTGATATTAAAGTTATAGATAGCAACTATTGTGAGGTAGCACAATGCAACTATTGTGTTCCTACCTGACGGTTAAAATTACCAGTGCTCCACAGAGAGGCCCATATGGTTGGCAACGTGGCATCTCCATTGCAAGTGTTTATAACTGAGCCCAGAGAAAAGGGCATTGGCAAAGAAAGACCGTACATAGCATTTGTTATGGTGTTGGAAGGTGTTGATATACATATAAATTATTTATTTATTCATATTTTTTTAAGCTCGCTCAGTACATGAAAGCACGTAATGCTTAAGATATATCAGGCAAATTGGCTTCACGACTGACGTAGTTTGACTGATTCCTAGTCCGTCAATTAGATAATTCAAAAATATCTACAATTCTATTCATTGATGTAAATGGTTTTGGAAAATAAATAGGTTACCTGAAAATTGGACGGAGAACAAACTAAAAGTTAACCACAAATACTTTAATATACATAAGTTATGACATAAGATATATAACTTAATGTATACATACATATCTATATAAAAACATAATATAGATATACTCTATTTGTTTATAAAACTATTACTTGACCTAACATTAAATATACTGTGCATCAGTAAAATAAATATGAACTCTTTTTTACGTGCAACAAATTAATCTCAAATCTTGAAAACAAGTTTAGCTTTTTATGATGAAAGACTTGAAGCTACATAATCGATTAGATATATTATAGGAAAAACCATAACCTGTTCATAAAACAACTCAGTAGCTTTCCTTGAACTGATTCTTATATAAATTTGCGAAGACTGTTTTAGTTTTCATTGTCATTGGGTTCGTGATACTCCTTTAAGAGTACTCGTATTTCAACATAAATAATCACCAATCTAACTTATGCACATTTGAAACGAAAAAGTATGTTTGTTTGTTATGTTATGTTAAAGGCATAGGAAACCATGGAAAGGATGGAAGCAGAACCGCTGGCGAAAGCAAGTTCTTAACATTTCCAAATATTCTGATGATGATATTTCCTCTTATAGTGGCGTCGTCTCTTTAAAACGGCATGTACGCATAACACACCTCACAATAATTAAAGCAACAAGACGTTTTGTGTTACTAATAATTTTAAACGAATATTATTCTTACCTCGGTCCTGTAGTGCGCCGGTCCTCACGTCCATCACAAGAAGAGCCACGATGGTCATGAAACACATCGACGAATACATTTTATATCTGTCTTTGTCTTACACTTCAAAATACAAAGTCGATTCACTGAACTTCGCACAGCAATATTTGACACCTTAAAATCTGAAAGTCTGTTCAGGATTTTAATTAATGTTTTAGTACAACTTTATACCATCTAAAATAAAATTTCATAACGTTTATGTGGCAAAGGGCTCTTGTCACAAAGACGTTAATTAATAAAACATGAAAGTTTTATGAATCAGTGTCCGGAATGGACAATCTTGTTAATAAAAGTTTTAAAAATGTCTTTTGTCTTGGCTTTCTGTCTCTTTCTTTCTTACGTGAAATGCGGTTAACTGAGATAGAAACAGTATAACATTTTCTTTTTCCAAGCTTTTATTATTACCAGCTTATTAGAGTGTTTTCAAATGTGAAGTTAATTTCTTACTTTACCGGTACCACCCAAAACCTATTGGGACCCGCAGCTCAAGAGTCACAAGTGTGTAGCCGGCCTTTTAGGCAGGAGTACGCTCTTTTCTTGAAGGTTTGAGGTTTGAGTTGTCTTAGAAAAATGTTGACTTATTTCCACCACAAATGATTATTTAGTAGTTGACCTAGATAGATTTTGTTGGCAATTAATCTGAGTGCACTGGAGTCTAAACTAGGAATGTCCTGAATTTCAGTTCTCAAGACACTCGCCCGCAGTATTTATCATGGAAATGTTGGTTCATATATATGTACATACGCTCACGTCTGTATCTCTGAAGGGGTAGGCAGAGGTGTGTGAAACACTTACATTTTGAAAATGTATGTTGGTTCATGTTAGTGTTTTGTTACTGATAAATGTCCCTGTGGTGACAGATCGCAGTGAATTGGGAGTCAAAAACAATTTAGTGTTTTAGAATGTTTTGGGTTCCAACTGCACTAATACACTATCTCAATTAAAATGAACGAAGCAAAGATCGTTTATCTAATTTTGCACAGATAGGCTACGATGACCAGACTTGACCATATTAATTATAATAAAAAGAGCTCCTTAGAGTCCTTTCGTGGGCTGTACATTGATAGGGAGTCTATCTATATCTTTTTTAAGTAAGAGACAAGGCTGCGTCACAATGTATTCCTTTGTCGCAAGGGATAAAGGAATACATTGACCATTCGACAAACAACGGATACAAAAAACGTCCATACTTGCTAAAATTATTTGTGGATCACACAATTCTTTGTCCCGTATGGGAATCGAAACCATGTTCGGCTGTCTGGGTCTCTAATCACTAGACCAACAGGGCAGTCAAAGTATATGTACATATATAATTATGATAATTATATAATAATTTTTGGACCTATAGTAGAGTGCTATTATGTGTATATAGTAAGTTTGCTATTTATACTTACTACTAGTGTTTTTTACCAAGGTTTTTAAATGAAAAAGTTTTACATATTTTTTATACTATTACATTAACTCATAAAATTTCAAGGATAATCAAAGCAGTATTTTAAATATTTATGAATTAAAGGAATCAAAAAGGATCAACTACATAATATAGTCCATTTGATAAAAAATACAAATACAATCTCTTAACTCCATTGTCATCAAATATTTATACCTCGAAGCACCAGAGCCCTTAGCACAAAAAAGCTATTAGAAGTATGAAATGATTCCATATCATTTTACTTTAATATTGCCTTATTTATTCTCGGATATCATAAGATTATAATAAGTTTATACATACAAAAAATAATGTAAGAACTTTACACTTAAGCAGAATAATACACACAGTTGAAAATATCACGAGTTCACGCACGTGTTGACCGAGCCGCAAGTTTCGTAGCGATCACACTGAGCGTAGCGACCGTGCTACGTCCCGTAGCTTACTGCCGTAGAACGTAACTTGGCAGGTTCGCGCATCCCCTGGGGCAGCTGCACTAAAACGTGAATTATTCGCTTGAACACTCGAGATACTAAAGTATCGCTATATGCTATATCATTTCATGGAATAAGAAATTATTTTAGAGCTTGATAATATCTTAAAATGTAGCATGTTTAGTAGTCTGAAGCGTAAATGTCATGCGATAATTTTAACTGAATTTTTAGGAATTTTCGTTCCTTGTCTGGTACTCTCCAAAAAAATTTATGTCTTCAGTCTATAAGGATGTAAAAGAAACTTGTCGTTGGCTTTGAAAGTTGTGAAGTCACACCGATGTGATGATGAAAATGAATTTAAAAGTGTGATTCTCGATGGAGTAAAGAGAATAGGGCAGCCCCCCCGTCTCTTTCCGTGAGTGTCATAACAGGCAACTAAGGGATCGGACTGTTATGACTGCAAACTTTCGGGTTATTACGTTACTTTCGGGTATAGGCGTAAGTGTATGTATGTATGTATAAATGAAAATTATTTCGATTGATAATCTGTATTATTATTATGTAATAAGGTTATCTGGAAGAGATCACAGCAAGTCATAACATAATTACCATTGAATACTGACATTTGGCACCAAGTTCGACATGTATAATATGTGTGTCAATGGGTCGTTGCTAAGGCAGCCAATTATATAAAGATACATATTTATACGTATTTTCTACAGCCGACACGTTGAACTAACACGGGCTTTACTTGCAGGAACATTCATTTACGAAGTAAGAGGTAAGTTTTACTTTTATCAGGTGATGATATGATTTCAATACAAAGCCCAATATCGTGCTACTATTTACAACTAATATAATAAGTTTGAAGTCGTCGAAACCAACTGAAAATTCTCGAGAAGGACGTCCTTCTACGGCGACTACAGAAGTTAACGTGAGTACTGTGCGGCTAATGATAGAAGCTGATAGAAGGGTAACATATCAACAGATTTGGGCAGCTTTAGGCATTGGTATAAGTCAAGTAAAAAAATGTTACATGAACATTTAGGCGTGAGTAAACTTGAGCTAGACGGATACCTCATTATTTGACAGAAAATCAAAAACGCCGTCGTTTGGATTGGTGCTGCGCAATGCTTGAGAAATATGACGGAAGTGACTCGAATGGTGTATATGACAGCGTCACAGGTGATGAAAGTTGGAAATATTTTTGTGAACTCAAAACCAAAAGACATTCTCCACCATGTCCATTCGAAGATTTGTCAACAAAAGTAGAGAAGGACAGAAAAATAAGACGATTGTCTCATTCTTTGGACGGCCGGATCACATCGAAACAATCGTTCTAGGAGAGACAAGAATTGTTAGTATAGATTAGTATGTCAGTCATTGTTCACCAGTTGTCTTGAAAAATGTTAGACAGAAGCGCCCATGAAACAGGATCCTCTTCCACCACGACAACGCTACAGCTCAACCAGCCAGAAGGACTATCGAATATTTGAACATCGAAGATTTGGAGTTAGTGAGACATCCTACATAAAGTCCCGACCTTGTGACTTGTATTTATTTCCCCTAAGAAGAAGAAGCAGACGATTGACTGAGGCCGTAACCCTTCTTTAGGGGTCCCTAAAGAAGGGTTACGGCCTCAGTCAATCGTTCCACCGGTGCAACAGTGCTTACAAAGGCAATATAAATATTAACAGGCTTCTATATCAGTCCATTTTATTTTTCTAAAAACTGTCAGTCATCATCAAAAATAAAAAAAAACTATATACACACAAAGATGCATTTCTAAGACAAATTGGTCTAACTGGTCTGGTCTGACTGGTTTGCTGGTCTAGTGGCTAGCGATTCTAACTGCTAAGCCAAGGTCGTGAATTTAATTCCCGCCGCCGCCCGAATATTTTGCGCATTTATTCCTTAAACAAAATATATAGAACAATAAAATTCTCTCCAAATCATTGCGCATTAGGAAGTTTCTTTTTGAGCAGCGATTGGTAAGCCGTAGAATTGGGTCCCTGTGCTGAAGACGCAATCAATAAATGGTTTACTTTGACCACCTTAATAAGAGTACCTAAAAACTTTGAATGTAACAATATTGTAGACTTAAAAAAATCTTAAGAAACAAAGGCTACCATAAAAAGTTTAAACACATGAGGGTCCATTTACAAAACAAAAAAAAACAATTTATTTACGATATACTTAAAATTCTAATCAAATCAACTTAGTTATTTGCAAAACATAGGTCTCTATCTAATCATAAAAATAGGTCTAATCTTATTTGCGCTATGTTTTGTCAGTGAAACATAGAAATATTACTTTATTTGGTTGGCTACTAGTAAACCCGCCATCTTTGTACACAATGTTTTTTAATTCAACAATCTCAACTATATAAGCACCCTCGTTTTCTAACACCTGTCGCCAACGCGCTGGCAGAGATATGATGCCTTCCTCGTAGAAGTTTTTAGGCTCTTGAACTTTTAAACTGGTCTTCATTTTTATTTTTTTATCTGCTAAGTAGTGGGCTAGAGACCGAAATAGATGATAATCCAAGAGCATAATGTCTGGAGAGTACGATGGGTGAGGAAGGACAGCCCAGCCAAGTGAAAGTAATTTTTCACGAGTCGCTTTTGCTACATGTGGTAGAGCATTATCGTGCAAAAAGTATACTTTATTTTCATTTTTCGATAATCTCGCTGCTACTTTATCCAGTTGGTCACAATAAATATTGGCCGTGATAGTAGTGTTAAATGGCAACAGCTCCCAGAATATAATTCCGTTTATTCCCCACCACACAGAAATAACTTTTTTACTCGTGTCAGATTCTGGCGTCGGTACTACTGCTTCTCCAGGTCCAAGCCACTGGCGCTTAATCGAAAAATTTTTGTACATAACCCACTTTTCATCCCCCGTAATTACATCCCTCAGCCACTCATTGGTACGATGATAACTTAGTAGTTCCATGCATACATTAGCTCTCTTCTGAAGTTGAAACGGCGTCAACTCATGTGACAACCAAACTGAATATTTCAAGGTCTTTTCTAAAGCGTGGAGTTGTTTTTCTACTGCAGTATGAGAATACTGTAGCTGCTCTGCCAGACAACGTGAAGTGAACCTGGGATCCAGTTCTATGACTCATCTACATCTATTGCAGCAGGTCGTCCTGGATGAGGTTCATCAGATATCTTCTGAACTAATGTTTGGTGGTACCGTAAGAGAAAACGTCTTCGCCCATCGTTGCACATATAATGCGCACTGGTTCAGTCGCTTTTCGACCTAATTCGTGAAGTAAAAGCAGCCGAAGCTCTATACGAGAAAAATCCATAATTTACTGTAGTTTTACTATTCGAGATACAGTTGTTTACTGATCTGACATAAAACTCTTGCTTTATTTATATACTACTCCAAGAAATTCGAGATAGTTCTATAACGTTTTAGAAACTGATCGAAAAAGTGACGGGATTATTAGTTGCCAACCTAATAAAAATACACTGGCAATCGTTTTCGTTTGTCATAGAATAAGTATTGTAAAATATTTTTAATAATTTTAATGATGAAATCCAAATTCAATCTGCTATTACAAGGTCGTTAGTATTGCATAATAGAAACTGTGAGAAAAATAAGCTAAAAGTACTTCTTGCTTAATATAAATATTATTCTACTAAAATATTAACTTACATATAAATATTTTTTACTTTGGACTTACGCACGATAAACGCCAGTCCAGTTTTCTTTGATACTTATTACTAACTAGCTGTGCCTGCGACTTCGCCCGCGTGGAATAGTGAGTATAGCATAGTGCATAAGCAGATTTAATAAGCCGTTTACACATGTTCAACATGTGCTTTCCAATTGACGATGTGATCGACTGTTATACCCAAGAACCTGGCCTCATTTACTCTTTTTATTTCGCAACTGTTATGCATGATTTTTGTTTTGTTTAGATTTATTTTTAAATTTTTAATAAGCCAATTATTATTATTTTATGTAAAGCATTATCAATGTCAGTATTATATGTATTTAAATTAGAGCATTTGATGATACATGTGCTACCATCAGCGAAGAGGACCGTTTTTTGTTCTATACATTTTGGTTAATCAACAATATTGATTTAGAAAAGTAATGATCCTAGTACGCTTCCTTGATTGGCGCCATGTTGGACGCGCCGCAGCTGCGATATATACTTTTTTTCTATTTTACTTTTAGGGCAAATTCTATAAATTTATGTAGTTCAAATATGATTTGACTACGGCTTCATTTACTGACGACACTGCAATTCTCGCAGGCAGCAAGAATCAAATCGCAGCATCCGCCGTCTTGCATCATAACCTTGATAAGGTCAACGAATGTATCCAGGATTGGAGAATCAAAGCCAGCTCTACTAAATCTGTACATATCACATTTACGCTGAGGAGGGGAAACTGTGCTCCGGTAAAAATGGGCGTCAATGTCCTGCCACAGTGTGACTCTGTCCGTTACCTCGGTATGCACTTGGACAAAGGGCTGACCTGGAAAAAGCACATTAAATCAAAGCGAGACAAGCTGAACATACGATTCAGAAATATTTACTGGTCGATAGCACGAAACTCCAAACTTTCAATAGACAATAAACTGTGGATATACAAAATTATCCTAAAGCCAATATGGGTGTATGGCGCACAGCTGTAGGTAAGTACTAGCGACTTCAATTTACAAATAATGCAAAAGCTGCAGAATGGTATCCTATGAACCATTTCAAATGCACCATGGTTCATCACAAACACAGAGATCTATGATCATAAGTACTATGAAAAAAGAGTTAAAAGAAACAGAAAAGAAATATAAAACGTGGCTGCAAAATCACCCAAATGATTTGGCTATCGTGTTGGCAACTATCAGCTAAACTAAACGACTGAAAAGCCATGATAACGAAAACCTTGGTGACACATGGTATAGATTAGGGATCTCCTGCTGCGGAGCTGCCTAGACATGAGAAAACGACTAGAAACAAATCTACTTATAGTTTTAGACTGACTGCAAATAAGCACAAAAAAAACAAAAAGTATATATGATTTCAAAAGTTTTGTGTGCCGTTCCTCGTTTATCATAGCCATATAATTTATCGAGCAACATTTTGAGATCCACGTTGTCGAATGCTTTTGTCATATCCGTGTAAATCGCAAATGGGAGTTTTTTTGTTTATACATTTCATAGCACCAGATAATAAATCATAAATAGCCATATTTATAATACTGTTTTTTCGAAACCCTGTTGTTCCTAGCAAAAAAACGTTTTTTAAAACAATCGTCAATGTAATTATATATAATTATTTTCAATTATTATTGAAAATATGGGTATTTAGGACTGTTTCCGGAAAACAACTTGTGTAATAATGTTTAATCCTTCATAAAATTGTCATACGCTTCATTAATGCTATTTGTTGTGTAAACATCTGAGAAAGAAAGGCATTGCAAATGATTTTTAAATATAACTAGTAATATCTTGGCAGGTAAATATCCAGTACTTTAGTAGGCACCTATTTTTTGGCACTTTCAGCAAGCTGAGATGTGTGATCTGATACAACAAAAATCAACAAAAAAAAAACAATATCATAATCCAACAATATCCAATCCTTGTGATAGTCATGAGCAAAATTGTCAATACAGGTTTTACTTGATAATTCATTTTACTCTTATCTACTCTGATTACATACACATGATATATACCATGAGTTCTTAAATAATAAAGTATAACACTCACGATAGCTCTAATAAGAACAATTTTCTGTAAAAGTCATGGCCCCCAGGGGCTTTAGTGCCTCCCCTTCGTTTCTGTTGCACATATTTGTGTAAATTAATTTACTCCATTACAGTCGACCTGCTGTTTTATCCTTCGAGACTAGCTATTGATGTGATGTTAAACCGTCACGATCGTAATCTCAAAGGGACAAATAACGAAAGAATTAATTAGCGATAAGAACGATGTATTCGGAGGAGAAAAAGAATCGCATAAATCTCGATTCCCGCTGAAAGGTAAGGTCGAATAGCTGCTATAAATTTATCCACTTGTTAGTTCATAAAAATATTTTTTTATTAACCTATAAAGTTTTAAAGGTACTAATTTAAACTTTAAGGTTAAATATAAATAAAAAATATATGAAAATGATGAATGAAATGTTCAACCCTATATTTTTTTGGAATTTCCATTTTTTTTTTTTTTAGTTATAGTATAGGGAAAAACGGCCAGACTAGTCACCTGATGGTAAGTGAGTTCCGCCGCCCATGAAATCTTACAACCTAAAAGCCGCAACATCGGGACTATACATATTTATATATATATACTGTCTTGTAGATAACAGGACAATCTCTTAGTCGCCTATTATGACAATTACAGACAAAGGTGGGATGGCACTGTTTTACTTCACAGAGAACCACACGGCTATGGGCCGTATATTTTTATATAGACATAAAGCACCTGATAACACAAATACCTATAGTTAAAGAAGAAATAATTATTATTTCCACTTTCTAGATACCGTGTGTGATGTGTGCGCTAAAAATTAACTTTCTTCCCACACTAATCAAAAGTGATAATTGGGTACCGCCAACTGATATCGAAAAGAAACGACAAAATAGTAGGCGTAAATAAAATTTTGTATGAAATTCTACGGCGTGACGTCACGAATTTAATAAATTTTATGAAGCAAGATAATTAAAATACTACAAAAAGCAGGCAAAGAATATTTCTTGCATTATTTTAAGATGTCATATTGCCTGATTTAGACGATATTTTTAATTTTAAACTCGGAATTTAGCTAAGCCTATTAGAAACGCAGCAAGGAACAATGTATTACTTTATGATAATGATTATCTATTAAATTGTATCAATGTATACTAGTTTGAAATAAGCCCAACTAACTAGTCGTAAAAATGCAACCAATTTCAAACCATTTTTATTTTCATGCAACGAAAATTATTTAATATGACGAGTTAAGAAAATACCCTCAGAATTATTGAAATTCATTGGACAACGTTTCATCCATGTAATGTTTTTATTAATTATTATATCATTCCATAGTCGGTGTCAGCACGACAATGTGAAATGATCGGCCTTACGCCTTACCTACTAATTTAAGAATGAAAAAGCTCTACATATCAACGTTGTTAACATTGATATGTAGAGCTTTTACCATTTATTTTATATAAAAGAAAAAACAATAATTCACCTTAGCAATGAACCTACCGCAAATATAATAGGTACCTCAAAACATCAGTCTGTCAAAAGAAATTTACCGAATGATACGAATGAATCGAATGAAACTAATTTTGAACCTGGAGTGTTAAAGTGTAACTCGAGTACTCCTAGTAGTATACTAAGCTTGAGGCATGGCAATATATATAAGAGGTCATAAATTATTACGGTATACCGCATCCGACGAGGGCAACAAAGAAACTTCCACCGATTAACTTCGTCCACGCGAATGGAGTAGGGGACAAAGGCTTTCTGTACTCAAGAATATTTTCTTGCTAATTTTATTATGCTCAAGCTTGCTTGAGTTTCGAAACAAAAGTTTTAATGGTGGCTTTGATTATAATGGATCTAGTTTTTCCACCGAGAAAATAAATAAATATAGCGAAAATTGATGGTCATTGATTTCAGAGATACTCAAGACGAAGTGCTTCTGTAAAGTTGATACCATTAAATTCCATGTAACCCTAATTGACTATACTTAAATTGAAACTAAAAATTTCCCCCATTAAATGAGAATAAATTATGAATGGCAAAATATGGCCACTAACTATACACAGGTGAGAGTTTATGTACATATGTTATTCTATCCATAAGTTTTTCATAGGTAATACTGATAAGAATGTATTACTATCTGACGAAGATCGTCGAATAAAGTCACTGGTGCTCTTCAATAACTAACAACAAATAACGATTTTTGGGATTGTTTTTTTTATATACGAGTATGGTTTTCATCATTCCATAAATGTCTGTATGCTTTGAGAAGGTAAGATGATTTATAAAGTATATTGTATTTCCAAGTACTGCTCTGATTTAGATTGTCATTCGCTATTCGTTGAAGGTTCTCTTTTTTTTTTCACATGGCTTTGATCATCGTTACCTTACCCTATCCCAACTTTATTAGGGGTCAGTGCAATGTGTTCTCTTCTTCCATTCTACTCTAACATTCTTCATTTCACTGTTTATTTGCTTTCTAGGCATATCTTCTTTCACGCAGTCCATATTTTCTAAAGTCATTACTTCTGTATCCGTCAATTTCCATACGTCAAAGTCTATTGCTTCTCAATTTTTCATCAAAAAGTTCTGACTTTAGTCTACCTCTTATATATTCATTTCGTACCTAGTCCATCCTAGTCTCGCCGCACATCCATCTCAACATTCGCATTGTAGTTACGTGCAGACGTCTCCCATCCGTTCTTTTTGTGAGCCAAATTTCCGATCCATACAAGACGCCAGGTATAATGATGGTCTTGTAGATCACTTTGCAGGACAGAGCCGAGGTACTTGAAATCGGAAAAGACTTGTATCAATGTTTCATTCAGTGAATTTTTTTCAGGACCGGAGAGACCGCCGAAATAGTAGAATATGTCTAAAGTTTTGGCTCTACTGATTTTCAAACTAGCATTCTTCAGTCTTTGTTGCAATTTTTGAAGCCTGGACACGCCCGTGATCACCGACCAACACAATATCATATGCAAATAGCATGCCGCAATGTGCCTCTTCCTATATATCCGCTGTCAGAACATTGATTATTAACACAAAAGGGACACGGACTTAGAGCTGAACCCTGGTGCAGGCCTACAGAGACACTAAATTGTCCGGTTTTTTCAGCGACTGACCTAACATAAGTTCTTGGCTTATACTAACTAATGCCACATCCTTAGCAGGCACTCTTTCTTCTTTCAAAACTATTTCCATAAATCCTTATCATTTATTTAAACACTTTTCGAAAATATTATAACCTTCAATAAAAAGACATAACTCTAACGTTATATATAAAAATTATACTCTAACTACAAATATCTTAGGAGAACTGGAAACTCCTATGGAAGTCCTATGTCAATCAGTAAACTGCTGTAAAGTTGATTGAAAAATCAGCATTTTTTTCTCAATAAAGTATTCATGTGTTATACGTGTATTTATTATTATTTTTCTTAATTTTACGTTCCTAACATAAGGATACATTATAATGTTACGATTGAAAAATTACCCACGAACTTTTGGCATTTTCCTTTTCATTGTCCTTTTCTCAGAGCCATATGGTGTTCAGTGTAAGTTATAACCTTCATAAATGTCAAATCGTTTTCGGCAAGATAAAACATTCCGATATTGAATTTTTTTGGGTCGTGGTCATGCTTTGTTGTCGTTCTCAATCGACTACACTTCATCGTATTGCTGTACACCGGTTGCTAGTTGTTAGTTAGATAATTATGCCCAATTTTTTTTGTATTTTTCAACACAACCCGTAGCCGGGTATATTCAAGTCCCATTGATCATAAGCTCCTATTCGTTCATTTGTTTCAGTGACATATTGTATGCTGAAACCTGACATTTGTAATTAAGGCAGAGCAAATAAGATTTTTTGGACCGAACAAAATACCGCACAAAAATGTTTAAGTTCCAGATAATGCAGTAGATATCATTTTTTTTATGCGATCGGGGGCAAACGAGCAGACGGGTCACCTAATGGTAAGTGACTACCGCCGCCCATGGACACCCGCAACTCAAGAGTCACAAGTGCATTGCCGGCCTTTTAGGTAGGAGAACGGTCTTTTCTTGAAGATTTGAAGGGATCATAATCTTAAAATACATATAGAAGGAAGAATATCGAGATATAGTTGGCGGATACATTAATTGGCAATTTCCTCGGCCTGATACCCACCACTCAATACATTAGTCATCGGCACAAATATCAGATAATGATGTTCATTAGCCGACTGGCCTTGATTACCCCTGAGCTGACAGAAGTAATGAGCATGTCTAATGAGTATCGAGCGGCCAGGAAACCACATGCCAATTGTAATCAGTTATCATAGTACCATGTATCGTATATTTATCTTTGGTACAAAATCGTGGAACTTGTTAAACCTTACAAATTGTTTACAACCTGTTAATCAATAGGCAAGTATCAGACGGATATAATCATATGTTTATTTTTTTGTATTGCTGCCATTCATAAGAGAAAAGAGGAAAAGAGGAAGGGCCGGCAGCAAACTTAATAGGAACTGTCAGAACGTAATTTAGGAACTGTCAGATTACAATTTCGAAATTACAAATGTAAGTTAACAATTTTGACTACAGCATTTAATAAAATGTTACTTTGTAAAATCTCACATATAAAATTATATTCACATTTCCATTTTCATTGTATTTGTATACTGTAAATGCGTGAAAACATTTTTCTTTGTTATTCGGTAAACAAGTTACCCTATTTTATTACATTATGCCTTGCCTACGGAATTATTTAAAAAATAATTTCATATTCCATTATACTATAATACCTGTATTATTATTGCAATTTTGGTGAATGATCATCCATGGAGACCTGAAAGAACAGAACATACCACATAAAACATCCCAAGATTAAACATATTTACAAGGATGCCTGATCCCAAGGGCACGCCATAATTTTGGCGGTAAGACCCATCATGGAGGATTGGCTGGAGAGGCGACATGGCAGCCTCTCGTACCGGCTGACACAGGTGCTCACCGGACATGGCTGCTTTGGTAAGTTCCTGTGTCGCGTAGGCCGGGAGCCAACGCCTGCTTGCCATCACTGCGGGGGCTGTCGCGAGGACACTGCGCTCCACACCCTAGTGGAGTGCTCAGCATGGACGCAACAGCGCCACAACCTCGTGACGGCTATTGGAGCGGGAAGCCCCTCACTAAAGACCATGGTTCAGTCGATGGTACAAAGCGAGAGTGCGTGGGAATCTGCCGTCTCCTTCTGCGAAGAGGTGATGCTGGTAAAGGAGGCGGCGGAACGGGAACGGGAGAGGGCTAGCACTCTCTCGTCCCGCAGAAGACGCACCAGGCGCCGGAGGGTGCAGAATGACCTCCGACCTCCATGAGCGCTGCCTGGGGGTAGTGGATCAGGCTGCCCGCTACCCTAGCAGAAGCAGGCCTGAGACGGTAGCGCGTCGTGTTCTGCGCGCGCCTCTCGAAGTTGGAGGGGGGCTAGGTCCCCCGCTTTCCACGGTGTGGTCTGCAGGGGTTCTCGGAAGCTTCCTTCTTAGGGTATACCCGGGTCCTCTGCAATAGACTCGTGACGGAACACCGTGTGGTTTTAGTCGGTTCGAGTCCGACATTCCACTTCACTGTTGGCTCCAGTGAGGTGATGACCCGTGGGGGTTTCCACACGATAAAAAAAAAAAAAAGGATGCCTGATCCCAAATAAGTTTTAGAAAAGGGCAAGAGAAAAGATATAGTTATTTATATTAATTGTAATTTTAAAATTATTTTTAAACAATTGTTTTAAAACGAAATGATAATTCCTGTAATAATGAGCATTTAGTTGAATCTGCACTTTTGCATTAAAATAATCACATGTTGATTACTTAAATGCAAAAACTAAATGCGTTTTATAAATTATACTTACTACTTACTAAAATAACTTTTTTTTTAATGCAACTAGTTCACTGTAGGACATACCCTCATTACTCAATGCGAATATAAAGTTATGTGCATCTACTGTTAACGGTTCCCTCATCTGGACTCAATCCTGGGCGCAGAATCAAATCAAGCTTATCTATCATAAGGAAGTATTGTCATCGAGAACGAAGGTGTGCAAAATTTCAGCTCAATCGGACAAGGGGGAGTGGGTCCAAATTTAACGTGCAAGATCTGACCCGAACGAAATTGCCAAGAAAAGTTTCTACGAAGATTCTGAGAGAGTTCTAAAGAGAATGACGTTACCATTTTAGTCATTTAACTTGAAATTATTATTATTGAAAAAGTACTGTAAATATCGGATAGATATAGATATCTGAAAACATGAACCAAGCAGAAGAACGATTTTGTTTCGATAAAATGTATTATGTTGTTAAGGTATGAGAAGAATTTAAACATTCTGTTGACAATTACTCCCAAACCAATTATAGTCTTATCAAAATTTAAAATTTATGTACAAGAAAAAAACTTTAGTACTGTATATAAATCATTATGGAAAAATATTCAGCCTCAGTTAAAGTAACCATGAATAAAATAAACAGCAATATTTTTTCTGCGGACGTGAATTTTAACGACATAATTATACAACAGTTTGTAGAAAAGTATAATGAAGCTGCCGAATTAAGTAGGCCATGTCGTTTTTTCGCCGACGCATTTTGCTAGTTTCATAAACAATTTACCAGAAATAGTATTCGAAATAGTATATCAAATTTTTAAAGTACATCATTTGGAAAGCGTCCAACCGTTTCGATGAAAGACCAGCAACTTTAACGTACATTAGTTAGTAGGTAACATTAATGCTGCAACTGTCAGATCCTGTTTTGAAAATTAAAGATCCAAAGAAACAAGTCAAAATCAATATATATTGAAAGTATATTCAAAATTATCTATCGTGATACGTTACTCCAAAACCATATTTTTATGTTATCATCTATAAATAAATTGTTATGATCCATTTCTTAAATAATATTTGCATCACATATTGGATTTTATGAATTTTATACTATTAATCATTATTATTCATAAGTATTTAGTCTATTTTTATCTGTACATTTGATTATCCCATGGTTTTATTAGCAAAAAGAAATATCCCTTTGCTTTATAATGAACTCCGAAATATCTTCTGTGAGATAAATACTGCTTTCCAAAATACATTTCTTCACTAAAAATAAGTCAGCCTGTCCGTTTTAACAAATGGGCTATAGGCACATGCACGCATATATTCAGGCATGTGCACAATAGGCAAAGGCGTCACAGGAATGTGTGACGCACATTGCTGGTATTCTTTGAAAACGGCGAAATTTACTTCAACGTAATTTGTTTGTTTACCCTTAAGATTTTTAGCCAAATGCTAATTTTATGCGTGTTTATTTAAATATTTAGTTGCATATATGTGTATGCAGACCATTATAATAAGCTAATACCCAAACAAAATGGATACCTAATGCAAAATGGAAACCAAGCCATACTAAGCTAACTACTAAGCCAACTTACTCAAACAGGCTACTCATCGATCCAATCTAGAAAAATGTAAAATTAATAGTATAAAAAATTAGTCGAGGAACAATATCACAAAATAGAGGTCTAAACTGTTTTCATCCGTTCAATTAAAAGTTTATCTTGATTCTAGGTCGCTGGCGTTAGCAGCGCATAATTACTAGTGTCAGTCATATTTCGCCCACCGACGTCGCCTGCCAATGTCACAGGAGTCAAGCTCCAATAAGCCAAACAGTTTTTACCGCTGCTCAAACTTGTTCAAACTGCTAAATATAAAATAAATTAGATTGTAAATTCAAATTTCAAATTCAATTTATTTTATTGTGAATCACATGTACAGAGAATGTAATATAATTACATATTAGATCAGCTATATTCCGAAACTTAAGCATCAATTTGATCATAATATAAAATTTGCATATAAATAAACATGTCATACAAGTAAAAATTATCATCAAATATATGTATACATAGATTTATTATACTGTAAAACAATGAAAATAACAATTAAGATAACATTAAATTATAAATTATATATTTAAATCACTAATAAATTAAATGACAATTATTAATTATAAATGACGGAGAAAAAGCGTGACGTCAGCAATGCTGACATTTTCTACATTGCACTGGTTTTCCATATAATCGTAAATAAAAACAACAGTAAAAACAATTAATGATGTATTTTTAGTTCTTACCAACAGTTGTACATAGAACCGAACAGTCCGACAGCTCGAGCGAGAATGTTGTGGCTATCTATCTGGTATCATCTCACCCCTGTTGAGGGGGGTGGGGAGACTATTTGGAGCTCTGGGCTCCTTATAGTGATTTTCCTCGCAGCTCACCACTGTGAGCCGGTCATTGGAGTTAGCTCACCGGCCTCGAGGTTTGCTCACCGATCGCTCCTCTGAAGAGGGGTCCAGCGAGCCGCCTGCGAGAGGTCGGTGGTTGGCTATCTGCATCCGATGGCGAAGCCAATGCCCCGCTCGAAGGAACTGGTATGAGCTCCCGAGCGGGGCGTTTGAGTCGCCTCCGGATGAGTGTTGTATCGTCTGGATGTGGGAGCGGAGCAATACCTACCAGGTGGGGAAGTTTCGAGCGGTCAGCCCGCTCAAACATCCCCGTGGCGAGTCTGCTCACAAACTCCTTTATAGATTCCCACTTGAGGTCTCGGTGGATTGTTGCATTCCTGAGGTACCTGGGGGCGTCGACTACCATGCGAAGGCAGCTGTTCTCTACAGCCTGCAAACGTTGGCGCGATGTCCCTGCTATCAAGTTGTGTACCAGGCCGGCCCACCGTAGGTGAGGCGCGACCTGATATATGTTTTGTAAATGCCTAGTTTGGCACTTACTGGTAGTCTGGAGGATAGCAGGGGACGCAGCTTCGTCCGCGCAGCTCTGGCCTTCGCTGTGATGGTCTCGACGTGGTGGTTCATCGACAGTGATCTGTCGATGGTGATTCCCAGGTACTTGACCTTTGGGGACCATGGGATGTCCTCTTCCATCAGACGTAGGTTTGGCGGGTAGTGTGCCAAACCGGTTATCATCGCCTGGGTCTTCGACACGTTGCACTTGAGCCTCCATCGTTTCAGCCAGCCCGGAAGGGCTTCGAGTGTGGGGCGCAATTTCCCCCTGGGGTTCCCCCAGGACGGACGCACGGGGCGATGCTGTAGAGGAGTGGGCAACATCAGTGGGCCTCTGTCTCCTAAACAGAGGTTCCACCAACACTTGTGTGCGACAGCAGGTGGGGTCGATAGTGGACCTTTCGTTCGCTACCCCAGCTCTCGCCGCACGAGTAAGGAACTGGCATGTCCTGGAAGAGGTTGAGACGCTCTCGGATCATCTCTACATTCGGTTTGAGCTCTCCCGGACCCAGGACCCCAGAAGGGGTCACATGGCGCGGCTTTCATCCCGCTTTCCGCGGTGGGCTGTATCGAAATTAGATAGGGATCTACTAGAGGAGGCAGCCATTATCTGCTCCTGGCTATCTCCGCAACCTCCGACCGAGGAGGCAGACATAGGGGCGGGCCGCTTTCGTGATGCGATCACGCAGATCTGCGATGCGGCCATGCCCCGCCTCCAAGGAAGGAGGTCTACTGGTGGTCCCAGGAGTTGGCGGACCTCCGCGTGGCCTGCATTCGTGTCCGGAGGTCCTACACCCGCAGTCGGCGACGTCACCGTGAAGAGGGGGAAGAGGACCAGCTTCATGAAGAATATCGAGAAGCACGAAAAACTCTGAAGCTGGCCATTAGCCGTGCCAAGGAATCGAAGAGAAAGGAGATGCTGGAGGGTCTTGATCGTGACCCCTGGGGTCGCCCTTATATGCGGTGCAACAAAAGCTCCGCGCGTTGGGCCCCCCCCTTACTGAGACTCTCCAGCCCAGCTTCCTGCAGGAAGTGGTTGAGGGCCTTTTCCCGCAACGGATGGAGCACATACCCCCGTCGATGGCCCTTTTGGCCGGTGACGACGGGGAGTTAGGGGAGGGGGATGCTCCACCCATCACGGAGGCGGAGATAGGGGCGGCTGTTCTACGGATTCGCTCCAAAAACACCGCCCCTGGGCCAGACGGGATACCTGCCCGAGTTCTGGCTCTGGCCTTTTGGAACACCCGCGTGGGATTTGGAGGCGGAAGTGCTCGCCGAAGTTTATCGGCGAACGGCTGACTTCCGGGTGGTTGGCGGCAGACGGCCCCCGCCCGAAGAGGTACGCGAGTGGCGAGAAGCCGCACGCCGAGCCACAATGGCTCGTTGGTCGTCCCGGCTGCATGCTCCACGCGCTGGCTTTGCCGCCGTGGAGGCGCTCCAGCCGGTCATTGTTGAATGGACAGGGCGGCAGCACGGGGCTCTTTCCTTCCGACTGACGCAGGTTCTTTCCGGGCACGGCTGCTTCGGGAAGTACCTGCACTCGGTCGCTAGGAGGGAAAAGAGCCCCGCCTGTCACCACTGCAACTGTGGTGAGGACTCGGCTCAGCACACGCTTGCGGTTTGCCCCTCTTGGGCGTCGCAGCATCGGGCCCTCACTACAGTCATCGGAGAGGATCTGTCGCTACTGGCTGTTATACGTTCCATGGCCAGTAGCGACAGGAAGTTTAACGCGGTTGCAAACTTCTGCGAGGACGTTATCTCGCAGAAGGAGGCGGCGGAGCGGGCCCGGGAGGACGATCTCCATTCGGACCTAATCTACCAGCGCCTCATGCCGCTCTGAGTGTGGCCGCGGGTGGTCGGGACGGGTTTTCCCCTCCACCCGCTTTAGTGGCCAGCCGCGAGGGGGTGACGTCCGCGTGTATCTGGACGCCGCCTTATTGATCGGTTACCCGTAGATGGTGCCCGCATAGTGCGGGCAGGCGCTAGGAGGGGTCCGGATGTCTTAATAAAGCTGTTCCCGGATTCCTCCTATTTTAAGCGCAGTATGGCACACCGTGTGGTTTTAGTCGGTTCGATTCCGACACACTGTTCCACCGAAAACCCCGGTGGGATGACGGCCCGAGGGGGTTTCCACACGAAAAAAAAAAAAAAAAAAAAAAAAGGCGGCAGTGCTGACCCCCCCGCTGTCAGGATGTGTACATCCTGGGCAGTGAGGTCCTCCTTTTTCTTGTCGCCAATATGTACTTCCATTACTCGGAAGTACGCCTCCAACCAGTGCTGCAGACCCTGCGACATTTCTCCCTTCTCTCGAAGGGAGTTGAAAATACTCAGGTCGCCCTGGTATTTTTGTCGCTGGTCCTGCAGCACTGCGTCGGTCGAGCCTTTTTCTTCACTGCTGGTAATCTTCATTTTGGTGGATCCGTCCTCGTGGCGCCTTGGCATGTTTGCCATCACCGTTGAGGTTAGGGTCGGAGACCCCACCCCGCGGCGAAGGTTTACACGCTGGCCTTCTCGGGGAAGGTATTCGCCTCCGAATGTACAAGTACAATTCGGGCGCAAATAATAATATTTAACAAATATTAAATATTAAAATAAGCAGTGTTAGGGGCGCCCGTACGATGGCGGTCGGAGCGCAAGCACGTCCGTTCGCCACGACAGTCCGAAACACTCTCGTATGTTGTGGCTCGAACTGTGGCTCGTATTTATACAAAGGGATGACGCACTCTTGTTGTTTTAGGTAAAGTATTAGTTTAGTAGTATCAGTTAAGTAATAAATTCATTACAAATAGATTTTGATGTCATAGTTCTTACACAGATTATATGATTAACAATTAAATTAGGCAAATAAATTAGTTAATCAACTTTCCAATACTTTAATTCGTCTCAATGATATGCTCTATTTAAGCAGTTGCACCGATAAATACCATTTTAAAAAACGTTCGCATCTAAATTGTAAGTGTTATACATATTACCATATAAACGATATTTATTACAGTTTGCCTTAATTTTTAGCTACTTTAATACTACTTACTTAATTTTACTTTTTAAATTTTTACTTAATTTTATTTTTATTTATTACCTTGCAAATATTCTCTTAACGAATAGTGACATTTAGCAACTAACCATTTTTATGTACTATCTTTTAAATCTCTTTAATTTTCTGTAAAAATTTTTCTTTTTTTAAATTTTCTTCTAATCTTTAAAATATCTTTGAAACAAAAGAAGCTTTCATGCAGTAACAAGTTACGGGTGACTATGGCCAGTTTGTCATTACGACGCGCTCTTTGCCGATATTTAAATAGGCTTATATTTGTTTTTATAAATATTGAAGTTTCATAAATAAAAAGACGGTAATGATAAAATATTTTAATACAATAAGTTTTTAGGGAGACAAACGAATAGACGGGTCACCTGGTGGTAAGTGACAAAAGTGGTTTGTTGTAAACATACATATGTACTTCTGATACAACTTTGACGTGTAAAAGTGTTGTTATAACCTATTTACAAAATAAAGATCATTTATCATTTAACGCTTTTCTGCAGTGAATACAAGTTCTCTTCCTGTGGAGTATCCCCAGAAGAAAAAAAAAGAATTTATTGGGCAATAATTTTGCTTAGTGTCTTGTAAATACGAAGAATAAATGTTTTAATATATTCATTCAATCCCGGAACATTCAATTATGTTTGTAATAGACATTTTGATTATTTTTTTAAGTGATTTACACTGATAGTCATTTCTTATTAGATACATGATCCTCCATGCCTGCTGAATTTCATAAAGGAAGACATTAGCCTATAACACGATAATATCAAAAAGTTTTCATCTCTTCCATCATATTATGCTCTGTGTTACATAAGATGTCTACTGAAACACCCTTTACGCATACATCGTCTAATATTACAGAATCAGCATGTTTGATTTGTTGTGTAAGCCATTTATGTTCTGGTGAAACACATTGAGATATTTATCAACAAAATTAGATGAACAGGTCATTCATATTCTAACGTTTTCTCTTTGTGTCACCATATTCGCATGGTATAGTGACAATCGTAACCATTTTATATATGTGCAAATTCATTGCCATCGTGGGAACCATTTTCGTACCTGGCGCTGCGCGCACTAAATAACGTCAATCTACTGCATTTTGTATGAAACGATAGTGTAATCGCTTGCTTAAGGCGTTGAACTTGTAGTTGATAGCTAAACGGGATAGGGAGGAGTTCACACAAGATTCGAGTTCCCTCCTCCCCGAAGTTATCTAATCCAATCCAATGAAAAAAAAATACAATACTAATCCTAAAAATGACATACATATATACATATGTACGTTTACGCCTGCATCCCCTAAAGCGTAGGCACCGACAACCACATTTTTCCAATTAGCGCACTAATGGTCCCACTAACGTAATAGGGGGCAAGGCTATTGCTGTCAACCGGGCACAGTATGACTGTGTACATACTGTCTGATAGATAACATACGCTACTCATTTAGAGTAAATGTATAGAAGTACTTACTCACATAATTGGCAGAATCAACTTGCCCGTAGCTTAACATCTTTTGTTTTTGTAGACATGTGTATGTTTAGTATTTGTACGTATGTATTTGTATACGTATACGATCTGTGCGTTATTGTGTAGTCTCTGTGTATATATAAATATATATGTTCCTATGTATCTGTAAGTACGTTGATATAGTGTGTAAAACGACTATACAGAACTTTACGTGGTAGAGTCATGCTCAGGCATGAATAGGCGGGCTCGATCGGTGCGATACCCTGGCCTCACAGAAAACCAGTTGTAAAACAACACTTGCGTTGCATTTACCCGAAATTAGTGAGGTTTCTGGAGGCCCAACTCCCCCTCTCCTTTTTCCCCTCGCCTGACCCCCCACCCTTTTACCCATCTCCTCATCCCCCTCCCTTTACCCTTAACCCTCATCACCCTCTAAGGCGGGCAGCGCACTTACGACGTTGTCACCTACCATCAGGGGACCCGTCTGTTCGTCTGTCCCCGTATAATATAAAAAAGTACCTATTGCTTAGTTCATAATTTTAGACTTAATGTAATACACCTACTGTGTTTTAATGTTTAAATACACCTACTTACTGCTTTGAAGAATTAAGAATGCCTTAGGTATTAACTAATCATAAAGCTCAGTTCGTTCTATGCCTATCTTATCTGGATTTAACTAAAGTTTATACTAACAGTCTTAAGAAATAAATTAACTGGCTGAAAAGCAATGTTAGCAAAAAAATAATCACGCTTACGTCACACGCCGTACATTTTCTGCATGCAGAAAGTGACACACCACATAAATTTAAACCTGGAATAATATTTACTGTTGCATGTTACTGCATGTTTATGTGCTGCAAATGCATTATAGTACTTAAACGTACTTAAAATGCACCTACTATTTTAGTACTTAAAACGTTTAATACACCACCGCAACGAGAACATAACAAGGCTTTATGTTATTGTGAAACGATTACTGAAACTCTTTTCTACTAGAGTATTTTACTTGAGGCTAGCTTTATTGGGGCAATATTAGTGCTATGTAGAACTATAGTGTTAATAAACAAAATTAAAAACTACACATATCGTCTATGATCTGTAATATTACTTCAGATACTTACGTTCTTGCCTGAAAGTAATATCACCACATTCCACTGTAACTAAAAAGTAATATGTGATACTACGGAGAGGGCATAAACACAAATAACTAAAAACTGGTCACTATTTAAAAACTTATTCTTTGATATTACTATCCTCTCTAAATTTGTTATATTATATTATACTGTCCTCGTTAACTTTTGTCGTAGAGTACTTAACATCTAATACCGTTGGCATGCAAACAAAAAATAAATTTTATATCTTTTTATTTTGTTTTGTTAGTGTGTTGTTTTGTTCGTTTATTTTGTTGACAACCAAAATGTTGTATTCTTGAGAATTAAGTATTTTATGAATAACTTCTAATTGTTAACGAGTAGATGTAAGTCTTTATATACATATATCAGCTTATGAAGTATTTGATATTATACAAAATGAAAAATATAAAATTAAGAACACAATAGAAATCGTAAGATTTGCAGTTACATTGATAAGGGTAAAGGGATATCTACAAAAACAAATTGCATCAAAAACATTCAATCACAATCTTAAAAGTTGTGAGATCTTATGCAGAGCCACGTCGAGTATATGTTACTAGATACCTTTCACTGCCCATCAACAAACTACTCTATACTTAACTTCGTTCAACAAAATACTTGATAACAGTTAACCGTTTTTTATTAACAAAGATAATTTGCGAATTGGCAATGGCCTTAAAATAAATCTACAGATCAAAAATACTAAAATATATTGGATGCATCGGCAGATACATAAAATATATTTTAGAACATAGTGAAGTTGAATGTTCGGTGGCACCCAAATACATGCAGGTTTTTAAATATCTAAAATCTATCCCACGCTGATACATAGGACACATTCGTTAAAAATGGGCAGAGTATTTTTTTCAAATAAACTAATTAAGGAATGACAATTTTACATGGAACTCGCAGAAGGCTCCATCGCATTCACTCGGTGACTACGACAATATAGAACCGCAATGCGATATTTTCCTTCCTCAAGATTTATTTATAATTAGCCCTTTAAATATATTACACGTAATGCCTTCTTTGGCAGCATCTTAACCAACAGCCACACTCACACGTCACTTTATATTTACTCATTAAATTTAATAAGGGAGACCTAATGTAAAGTTACTGAAATTCCTTCTAATATTATAAAGAGTTTATTGAGGAATGATATAGGCTTTATATCATCACACTTCGCTCTGGATTATCTTTTGCTTGTATCATAGGGAGTGCTCAAGAAATGTTCGGATTGATGCCGGCTGCATTAGCCATCGTCCAAGTGACAAAACTTCCATCCACATCACCTAGATGATTGACACTCCACAACCAACCTGTGACCGATACGACCTTCAAACCGAATCGCGAAAAGAGCGTACTTCCACCCAAAAAGTGGACCGCAGTAGTCGCTTACCATCAGGTCCGTATTTGCTCGTTTGCTCCCTAATCCATAAAAATATTTCGATGGTTATCGATGGGTTTTCGATTCTGTCATTCTGTCTCTTTGAGTGAGTGTTGTAAAAGGCGGTTAAGGGATTAGACTGTTACTTATCAGACAGTATATATGTTATTTTAATATATATTGCCCGGTCGACGGCCATAGGCAATAGGCAAATTAGAGTTGCAAAATCTGACCATTTGATACGTTTCTGTCTACCCCTTTCAAGATGTAGACGTGAGTATATGTAGGTACATTTTAAGAGTGAAATGCATATGTCATACAGTCCGTGCTCTCGTTCGTCACCAATCATCGTGGATGATTGGTGATGAACGTATATAGGCTAGAGTAATGCCGTTTGTAATAAGGCAATATCAGTGTATTTAAGTAAAAAGGAGTAATATTTTTTTTTTTTTTCAAAACATGCTAAAGAGGAACAGGGCGTAGCATGCTAAACATCAAAAAACAGCATAGAGTTCGTCAAAAATAAGACCGACGACAAAGCGATAGACTACAAGAAACTAGATGATGAAAAAAGACGATATCATGGTGAAGACTTCTTGGGAAACGTAAAAGAAGAAAACCATACACCCAATAACAACCAGTCTGTATTGTTTTGTGGTACTTAATATTAGCACCTAAGATTCCTATGTACCTTTTAAATTTTCATGAAATAAATAAAATATCACTCCCGCACACACGAAATTGCACGCAAAGGTGGTTTATGATGGATAGAAGTAGCAAAAACTAGAGAAATCTGGGTTTCTCTGGAGGAGGCTTTCGGGACCTTAGGCACACTCGCAAAATAAAAATTAACAAATTACATACTAATATATAATTGTAATTGTTTAACACTTTAAAAAAAAAATATTAAGTTTTTTTTTATTTTTCAATGTTTATTTAATATTATTATACATATGTCGATCAAGACTACTTGATTGATTAATACTGATTTTGTGTTGTACTTGAATATTGCAGTCACTTAATGATTATTATGTCCTTTGTTAGTTTATAAAGCTTAAAATAAGGAATTATGATTTGTTCTGTAGGTATCAAAATTTTGTTATTCTGTTTAAAGATTAATTATAATAGCAAGTAATGAACAGCTTGATTCATATCTTGAGTTATTTTTTTTTATAAAAGATAACTAAATAGTTTAATATATATAAGACTATTTGAATCCACTGAGAAGCGCACAGTAAATATTTTATAATAATTTTAATCGTAAAAACATTAAATTTAAAAAAATATTCGTAATTTCCCTGGTATCACATGATCAAATCCTGATTTGATTTTAATCAGACCACTGCAGGAGTATTCTCTTTCGAATAAAAAAAAATGAAAATGGGTCTACAATTGTAGGAGAAATCGCTTAATATCCAGAAACGGTAACCGTTCCAATGCTACTTTCTTTAACGCAAACAACATCCTTCATTATCAACAATACGGTCTCACTAAAGTTCGTTGCACAACTGACGCCCTTTTTACTTTGTTACAGCTTATTTTTACAGCCTGGGCCCAGCTTCCAGCTAAGGATGCCCTCGGTATCTTCGGTGACCTCTCAAAAGCATTGGACTGTGTAAGTCACGAAACTTTGCTTCTGAAACTTGAGCATTATGGACTTTGTAAACAGGCTCTCTGTTTGTTTAAATCATACCTGAGTGATAGACGAGAGCGGGCTCATATCAATGGTGTTAATTCATTGCGATTAAAAATAAAAATGGGCATTCCGCAGTGATCGGATCGGGATAAATAATAGTACTCTTTATCGTTCACCACATACAATAAATCCTTAAAACTACAGACATTTTGTGCTATTAGTGTCCTTATCGCAAGAGGCGATCTCTTACAGGCAACCATAGGATGGAGACAATATGTCAAAGAAAAGAGTAGTGGGGCAGTGTCTGGTGCATTGAGATAAAATAGGAACAAAAAGAATATACATACATGTCAAAGATACATAAAAGTTGCATATATACAGCATATGAATGTATTAAACATATAATAAAATAATAAATTAGACTGTAGCTGAAATGTGGCTAGGGTTCCAGATAGTGTGGTTTCACTAACCTTTTGAACACGGGCAATGACTGCGCACGTCTGAAAGAAACAGGCAACGAGCTCACAATCTAATAGCTGGAACAGAATAAGAATTTTCTTAAAAGTAAGTCGTATGAGAATGCAAATGTTCAACCCAATATTAATAATAATAATTTCACACATCTCACACACGGCCGTCTGGTCCCCAACTAAGCACACTTATATATTTCTAAATATATACATAGGTATTACTTATAAGTTATACTCAGAAGCGCAATAAATTCTCCTGTTCGTCACATACATATGTGTCCTGGGTGGGAATCGAACCCACGTCCTGGCTTAGCAGTCAAGGTCACTAACCACAAGACTAACGGACCGTGGATGATTTGTACACCTCTCTCTCTCCCATATATGCATAAAAATATGCTCAAATTGATAAAGCCTACTTTATCATATTCTTAACTACTTTGCACTTCTACGATAATTACTAGGTCGTCTATATACGTAGCGGGGTAGCATGTACCAATATTTTTCATTTAATAAGTAAATTGCAACAAGAGCGGTAAGCAGCTTTTTTATGAAGTGGAACAGAGTAGAGAACATTCTGAAGTAAACAGGCTTGTTGACGTCAATAAATTTATAATTTTTCAAAAGCTTGTAACTTTACAACCTCTGTATTATATTTATTTTTCCGTAAAAAAAATATTGGTTCATGATAATAGTGGTATTTGCTTCCGGCTCCACACGCGAAAAAAATATTTTGTCAATTCCTTAGGAATAGTTCTTTTTTTCTGGATGACAAGAAAATAAATTACGTTATGTCTTTTTCTGTACCCCTGGCAATCTGGATTCTTGGGAATCTTAGGATGATCTTTTCAATAGTTAAAACGTGAAAGAGTAACAAAGAAACTTACTTTCGATACGACAAATGCATATGATTTATTATAGGCAATTATTTCGAAGAATACTACAAACAACATGCGACTGGGTTTTAGTTTTTAATCTTGATACTATTCTTACACGAGAAGAGAAATTATATGTACATGTATTAATACAGTACGTTTGTATGGTGTATTTAAACAGTAATAGAGTCGTAATCAAGGCTCGAGCAGTTTAATCAGGCGAGCAACCTACTGCCGCGACCGTCGACTCCGACAACTAACGCAATTACTAGCACCGTCACATATCGTGCCACAGACTACAAAAATATTCAGTTTAATTTACGTACCGTTTTTTTTTTTAATATATGAAAAACATATATTATTGTTTTGAAAGTAGATCTATTGGATTAAAAGTTGAGCAGCAACAGACTGCCATGGTATGGACATGTGATGCGGAATGATAAACAAAACGTGGTAAATAAAGATTTATTTATGGACGTAGAAGGATACAACAGATATACATAATATATGAAAGAAAGGGTAGTATGAGATGCATCAAATGCCCTCATTTTGCTGACCATCATATAATCTGTCCCACTTACGTAAGCCTAAGCCAAGTTTTTAGAGTGGTAGAGCCATGCTTGCTTAAGCACGAATGGGCCGGCTCGACCGGTGCGATACCACGGCCTCACAGAAAACCGGTTGTGAAGTAACGCTTGCGTTGCATTTCCCCGAAATGAGTGAGGTCTCCGGAGGCCCAAAATCCCCCCACCCCCCTAATGATGGCGCTGTTAACGAAAAGGATACCCCAGGGGGGTACCAGCGCTAGCGTTGGAGAATCCCCCCTGGACGTCCACCCTCAGTACGGATTATGTCTGAGCGTGGACGCCCAGGCTGCCCCTCGTACTCTGGGGGGGGCTCAACTGCGCTCTCAAAATCTGCTCGGGGCAAGAGAAGGCATACCATGGCACCCCCTGTCACGTTTACCGTGGATTTTTGCAACATCAGGGGCTTACATTCGAACCTCGACACTGTCCACCACCACCTTGAGACAGCATAGCCAGCCTTGCTCTTTTTAACCGAGACGCAGATATCATCTCCAGCGGACACATCCTACCTCTGCTACCCTGGGTACGGACTGGAACACTCCTTTGTTCCTAAGGCTGGTGTATGCGTGTACGTTAGAGATGATATCACTTCTCGCCGCCTCGGCAATCTTGAAGGTAGGGACCTCTCCATCTTATGGCTACGTGTAGACTGCGACGACCATCCCCGCATCTACCTATGCCTCTACAGGTCCCATAGCGGTGATGCCGAAACGGACCGACTCATCGACCACGTCCAAATGGCTACAGACTCAGTGCTCCAGCAGGTCCCATCCGCAGAGATCGTGATTCTTGGCGACTTTAACGCCCATCACGCCGAATGGCTTGGTTCGCGCAAAACCGATCATGCGGGAAGATCTGTTCACGATTTCGCCTTGGCATATGGCTTGACGCAGCTGGTAGCAACGCCTACGCGAATCCCAGATGCAGAAAGCCACGTGCCTTCACTGTTGGATCTTCTGCTGACCTCACATCCTGACGGCTACAAAGTATCCGTTGAGGCCCCTCTTGGCTCTTCGGACCATTGCCTGATTAGGAGTATGGTGCCACTTGTTCACTCGCTGCGGCCGCGTGTTACAGGCAGTCGCCGCGTATGGCACTATAGGTCAGCAGACTGGGATGGAATGAGAACATTCTTTGCATCCTACCCATGGAGGCAGGTTTGCTTCTCGCCGGATGATCCCAATGTCGTTGCTGACTCTGTCGCGGATGTTGTGCTTCAGGGTATGGAACTTTTCATTCCATTCTCCCTGATTCCCACAGGTGGCAAGTCCCAGCCTTGGTTTGGTCGAACCTGCAAAGCGGCGTCCCGCCGAAAGCAGGAATGTTACCAAGCATGGGCTAATGCAGCGACAGCACGGGATGTAAAGACCAGCACATTAAAGAAGCAATTTAACTTTGCCTCCAGGTCCCTCAAAAGAGTAATTGCTGGGGCGAAGTCGGCTCACATCGGCAGAATTGGCGAGAGACTAGTTAGTCTCCCCTCCGGAACTCGTGCATTCTGGTCTCTTGCCAAAGCTGTCCAGGGGAACTTTTGTAAGCCATCCCTTCCACCTCTGCGCATAGGAGATAATTCGTTGGCCCACGACGCTAAAGAAAAAGCCGATCTTCTGGGCAAACTCTTTGCGTCCAACTCGACCCTGGACGACGGGGGAAACGCACCGCCGACCATACCGCAGTGCGAGACCCGCATGCCGGAAGTCCGGTTTACACAAAGGGCAGTGCGTAAGGCGCTTCTTTCCCTCGACGTTCATAAGTCGAGTGGGCCCGATAGAATCTCTCCTATCGTGCTGAAGACGTGTGCTCCAGAGTTGGCACCGGTTTTAACGCGCCTTTATCGGCTTTCTTACTCTCTTGGCGTAGTCCCGAACTCATGGAAGACAGCTCTAGTGCACCCAATCCCTAAAAAAGGAGATCGCTCGGATCCGTCCAACTACAGACCCATAGCCATCACCTCCTTGTTCTCCAAGATAATGGAATCCATTGTTAACTGCCAGCTCCTCCGGTACTTAGAAGACCACCAGCTCCTCAATGATCGACAATACGGCTTCCGTCAGGGTCGTTCAGCTGGTGATCTTCTCGTATACTTGACTCACCGGTGGGCACAGGCGATCGAGACCAAGGGGGAAGCGTTGGCCGTTAGTTTGGACGTGGCGAAGGCCTTCGATCGGGTCTGGCACAAAGCGCTCCTTGCGAAGCTTCCTTCCTATGGGCTTCCCGAGAAACTGTGCAATTGGCTCACCAGTTTTCTTACAGACAGAAGCATCAAGGTCGTTGTTGACGGTGCATGCTCCGACTCGAAGTCTGTTAATTCTGGTGTCCCACAAGGCTGTGTGCTATCACCCACGCTGTTTCTTCTGCATATCAACGACATGCTGCAGATTAGCAGCATCCATTGCTATGCAGACGATAGCACGAGTGATGCCCTTTACACCGGCCGCGCCAACATTTCTCGGGTAAACGTCATCGAAAGCCGATCCAAACTTGTGTCTGAAATGGAAACTTCTTTATCAAAAGTTTCAGATTGGGGTCGACTTAACCTAGTCCAATTTAACCCCACGAAGACACAGGTTTGCGCGTTCACCGCTAAAAAGATGCCATTGGTCGTATCACCTCAATTTGAGAGCACTTCCCTTTTTTTTTTTTTTTTTTTTTTTTTTTACGTGTGGAAACCCCCTCGGGCCGTCATCCCACCGGGGTTTTCAGTGGAACGGTGTGTCGGAATCGGACCGACTAAAACCACACGGTGTGCCAAGCTGCGCTTAAAATAGGAGGAATCCGGGAACAGCTTTAGTAAGACATCCGGACCCCTCCTAGCGCTTTTGCCCGCAAAAGCGCGGGCACTACCTTCTGGTAACTCTCAATTAGGCAACGTCCAGGCACACCAGGACGTCGTCTCCTCGCGGCTGGCCTTTATAGCGGGTGGAGTGGAAAACCCGTCCCGACCACCCGCGGCCACACTCAGGGCGGCATGAGGCGCAAGTAAGCGCGTCTCCGCCGCCCGGTTCGCCGGCGGCGAATTAGGTCCGAGTGGAGATCGTCCTCCCGGGCCCGTTCCGCCGCCTCCTTCTGCGAGATGACCTCCTCGCAGAAGGTTGCGACCGTAAAATTCCTGTCACCACCGGCCATGGAGCGTATGACGGCCGGTAGCGACAGATCTTGTCCAATTACTGCAGTGAGGGCCCGACGCTGTGCCGCCCAAGCCGGGCAATCCGCAAGCGTATGCTGGGCCGAGTCCTCACTGCAGTCGCAGTGGTGGCAGACGGGACTCAATTCCCTCCTAGCGACTGAATGCAGGTACCTTCCGAAGCAGCCGTGCCCGGAAAGAACCTGCGTCAGTCGGAAGGAAAGGGTCCCGTGTTGCCGCCCCGCCCACTCGACGATGACCGGCTGGAGCGCCTCCACAGTGGCTAAGCCAGCACGTGGAGCCTCCAGCCGGGACGACCAACGAGCCATAGTGGCTCTGCGAGCGGCCTCACGCCACTCGCGTATCTCTTCGGGCGGGGGCCGATTGCCACTACCCGCCCGGAAATCATTCGTACGCCGATAGACGTCGGCGAGCACTTCCGCCTCCAAGTCCCACGGGGGAGTTCCGGCCAACGCACACGCCGCCTCCGTCGACACGGTGCGGTAACCGCGTATGGCTCTGACCGCCATTACCCTCTGAGGGCGCCAAAGGCGTGCCCTATTCTGGGCGGTCAGAGCTTCCGCCCACACCGGTGCACCGTATAGTGCCATTGACCGGACAACCCCCGTGTACAGTCGTCTTGTTGCGACGCTGGGTCCACCCAAGTTGGGCAAAAGTCGCCCAAGGGCAGACGCAGCGCCCAGATATCGTATGTGGGCCTGAACCGGTACGAGGATCGAGTTGACTATTATGGAGGCGCCAGGGGGTGGACCTCGACGGGGCCCATGGAATAAAAGGGCCTCCGTCTTATCCAAAGCCACTCGCAACCCTAGCGCCTCGATGCGCCCGACCACCAGTGAGGCTCCTCTGGTGGCCAAGCGTGCTGCCTCTTGAAAGTTCGACCCCCGGGCTGTGACCAGAGTGTCATCGGCGTAACAGATTACGCCCAGCCCAGGGGGGAAGTCAGCTCGAAGGGTCCAGTCGTACCCCATGTTCCACAGGAGTGGTCCAAGGACAGACCCCTGCGGAACACCGCACGACATGGGCCGACGACTCAAATTTCCCTCTCGATCCTCGTACACGACGGTACGCTCCTCCAAATAGTCTGCCAACAACCGCCTCAGGTACTGTGGCACCCCGTGATAATAGAGCGCTTCCCTGATGCAGCTGAATGGCAGACTATTAAAAGCGTTGGCGATGTCCAAAGACACCACCAACAGCACATCGCCACAGCTCACTACCTCTTCGGTAATGGCCCTCAGGCGCATTACAGCACCGATCGTCGAACGCCCCGCTCGAAAACCAAATTGGGCGTCCGACAAATCGGGGCCGACCTCGCTCAGGTGCCGGACGATGCGGGCAGAGAGGACTCTCTCAAACAATTTACCCGCCTCGTCCAGCAGCACAATGGGCCTGTAGGCCGTGACCGAATCCGTAGGCCGTCCCGGCTTCCTTAAAAGAACCAGCTTCCCGCTCTTCCAGCAGTCAGGGAAGCGTCCAGACGCCAAGCATGCGTCGAACACCTCCCTGAGACGGTCCGCCATGTGGTTGAGAGCTAGGGCCAATATTCGGGCAGGAATCCCGTCTGGCCCGGGGGCGGTGTTCTTGGAGCGGATCCGTAGAACAGCCGCCCCTATCTCTGCCTCCGTGACGGGTGGAACATCTTCCCCGTCGAACGCTCCGTCGTCTCCGGCCATGGGGGCCATCGACGGGGGGGAGTGCTCCACCCGCTGCGGGAAAAGGCCCTCAACCACTTCCTGCAGGAAGCTGGGCTGGAGAGTCTCTGTAAGGGGGGGGGGCAGCGTGCGGAGCTTATGTTGCGCCGCACGATAAGGGCGACCCCAGGGGTCACGATCGAGACCCTCCAGCATCTCCTTTCTTTTCTCCTCTTTGGCGCGACAAATAGCCAGCTTCAGAGTTTTCCGCGCCTCTCGGTACTCCTCATGAAGCCGGTCCTCTTCCCCTTCTTCGCGGTGACGCCGACGGCTGCGGGTGTACGACCTCCGGGCACGAGTGCAGGCCACGCGGAGATCCGCCACCTCCTGGGACCACCAGTAAACCTCCTTCCTTGGAGGCCGACTGCCTCGAATCCGGGGCATGGCCACATCGCAGATATGCGTTACCGCATTGCAAAAGTGGCCTGCCCCCATGTCCACCTCCTCAGTCGGAGTCTGCGGAGACAGCCAAGAATAGATGATGGCTGCCTCCTCTAGTAGGTCCCTATCTAATTTTGAAATAGCCCACCGCGGAAAGCGGGATAATTGCCGCGCCGTGTGACCCCTTCTGGGGTCCTGGGCCCGGGAGAGCTCAAATCGAATATAGAGATGATCCGAGAGCGTCTCGACCTCTTCCAGGACACGCCAGTTCCTAACTCGTGCGGCTAGAGCAGGGGTAGCGAACGAAAGGTCCACTATCGACCCCCCCTGCTGTCGCACGCACGTGTTGGCGGAGCCTCTGTTCAGAAGACAGAGGCCCACCAATGTCGCCCACTCCTCAACTGCGTCACCCCGTGCGTCTGTCCTGGGGGAACCCCAAGCGACGGACTTGGCGTTGAAGTCCCCCAGCACTAGGACGTGTCCAGACGCTAGTCGCCGTATCGAGGTCTCCAGGCTGTTAAGGAACACCTCGAAGTCGCTCAAACTCCGGTTAGGGGAGAAATAAACACCGTATATGGTGATACCCCCCCATTCGGCAGCAACATATCCAGTACCCTTGTCTCTTAGCAACAAGGGCGGGGAATGAGCTGCCGTAGAGCTGACGACTGCCACGGAGCTGTCCCTGTCACCCACCCAATTCGGACGGGGAGGAACAAAATAGGGCTCCGCGGCTACGGCCACACCAATCGACCACTCTGCCATGGTTTGCAGAAAAAGGTCCTGAGCACCGGCACAGTGGTTTAGGTTCGTCTGGACAAGGAGGCTGGAGGCTTGGTCCATTATCGAACCGTCTCTACAGCCTCCTCCATGGGCGACGGTGACGACGCACGAATTACGACGGAGGCAGCCTGGGTCGACTGGCTAGCCCCCGTAGCAATCTGAGAAGTGCGGGGAGGGTTGCATCCTTCCTGGCCCATTTGGTGATGTGCGGGTAAGTTGCCCGCCGCACACGCTGGGCAATGAGGGGCAGCTGAACAAGTCCCCGCCTTGTGCCCCGGTTGACCGCAGCGGAAGCAGATTCCACTGACGTCAAAACAACTTTTGCACTTGACGCGGGTGTGCCCCGCCCCCAGACATTTGTAGCACCTTGTCGGTCTCGCAGCCAGTATAGTGATTCTGGCATTTACAAAGCCGACAAGGATCCTACCGGCATCACCTAGACTTTTGGCGATTACCACGGGGCAGCTGACCCACACCGCACCAAGACCTCCTTGGCCAGGCCGGATGGTGCCGATCCTAATATTTTCCGAGTTGCAACCCGACTTTTGCTGGATTGCAGCTCGGATATCATCGACAGTCACGGAATCATCCAAGCCCGATATGCGAATCTCCGCACACTTGGTGGGCCTGGCGATCCTTATTCCATCCGTTTCTGAGAACACTCCCCGCAGCTTTTCAGCGAAAACATCTGCCGTCCTCGCACCCTCAGCCCCGGGGAACTCGAGAACTCGAGCCCCGGTCTGGGCGAGGCGCAGACGAGCACCTGCGCTCTCGAAATCAGAGGAGAGGCAGTCTCGGGCCTTTTTGAAGACAGCAGCGTAAGAGATTCCCCTATCTGCCGCCTCTGGCAGCACCGTAACTACTACGGCTGCTGATTTCGGTGGTTGGAGTTTCCGGGTCTTTCGTGTGGATACTGACGACGACGGTGTTTGGGGCATTGAAGGAGTCTTGATATCCTTCTTCTTTCTTGCCCGGGACTTCTTTTTTCCACCCTCCACTTCTTGCCAACCATCGTTAGAAGGGCCAGAAGTGGAGGGGAGAGATTCCGATAAGCCTGGCTCAGGCTCAGCACTTGACCTCTTTCTTCGGGCTTTAGGTGCACTCGTCCCTTTGGGTGTCAGAGAGGGAAGCGAAGGAAAGTCTTCCGCCACTTTTGCTAGGGCCCTAACAGGTTTGCCAGCCTTTGGTGCTGGCGCCGACGTTGCTGCCGCATAAGTTACAGTGACGCGGCCTCCAGCAACTGGGAGCGGCACTGACGTGGCCTTTGGCTTATTTACGGTCAGTGGCGGCCTAACCGTAGGTGCCGGAGGCAGCCTAGCCTCGAGTCCCGCCAGGCGCCCGTCCATAAGACGCCACACTGCATCAATAATATGCCGCAAGTGGGCATCAGAAACAGGGGACTGGGTAGGGGTGGAGCCTGGTAGCTGTGCACCCGGATTCAACTGCTTAGGGCGAGCTCCCGCCCGGAATTGGGCGAATTGAGCACTCAGCTCTGCGACCTGCTCCGTCAGGCGTTCGTTTGCAGCCGTAAGTCGGTTGTTCGCCTCTTGAAGGCGTGATACATCCTCCAAGAGGCTTTCCATTGCCCCCGACACAGCGGAAGAGGAGTCCTTCAGGGCCCTAACAAAAGAGCCCTTCAGGTTAGTGGATTTGGTGGCGACTTTCTGGATGATCGCCACCGCCGCGCTCGTCCTCTCCTTCAAGGTTACCGGTGTAGAAGGGACAGAACCCCCCTCATCCGGCACACGGATCTTAAGAAGGAGATCGGCGATCTCCTCCTCCGCAACAACTTCGCCCTCGGCACGGGTCCGAGCGTAATCTTTCGCCCTGTAAAAGACGGAACCTGAGGGGGCCGAGATCGGCGTGCGCGACCTCCCACGTCTGCTGCTCGCTACTTTCGGTGGCAGCATTTCTTGCGACGTGTCACCATCCTCATCTCGGCCTCTCTTGCGGCTTTCTATGTCGCGAGGTTCTAGCTCCATCTCTTCAGACGAGTCAGCCACTGAACTAGCCGCCCTGGAACGAACTCGTTCTGATACCCTTCTGCTCCCAGATGATGGAGTGACTTCTGGGAGCTCCTCCGATATAGGCATTCCGGGAAGGATATCCTCGTCTTTAGACGAGATGTTGCCCGCCTTACTATTCTTCTCCTTTACCTTCTCCTTCTTTTCTTCCTCTTTAGTTTTTTTTATTTTAATTAAATTATCCATAATATATCCCACGAGTGGGGGAGAACTAAAGGTCCACCCGGGCAGAGATCCCCCAATACCCGGGTAAGCGTAGATTTATGCCCAACCGAGGGGTCCGCAGGTGCCCCGGCTGGGAGTGCGCTTGCGACTGAACCACCCATCAGCCATGCATCCCATGGTCACGCACCAGAACAAGGGATTCGGGGTAATTTTTTATAGAGGTATTCTTCCTCGCAGTCCAGGCGGTGAAGCCAAGACCCTCGCCCCCGATCAGAGTCGCGAGACTTAACCACGACACTCCTTTCGGGATTACGATATGCCAACGGTGGCATCGATATGAATATCCAAATGCCTGCTCGGTGGCAGTGCGAGTGCACGCCGAGCCCGTCCTCTTTCTCCACTGTGGAGAGCGGAGAAACTCCTACCCAAGGAAGGGTCCCACTTGTGGCCGAAGTAAGGCCATCTCTTCCCACCAGAAAATTAGCCGTTGGCAACGACGCCCTCCTCAAAAGTAGAGGAGGAGAAGGCTGCGTCGTCGCCAACGTTGCCCAGGGTGCACCACGTGGAGGTTTTCTAGCCCGCACCCCGAGAGCACTTCCCTAACTGCATCAGCCAGTATCGGAATCCTTGGCGTCGATATATCAAGCGAAGTCCAGTTTCGCGGTCACTTAGAGAGTAAGGCCATATTAGCCTCGAAGAAGCTTGGTGTGCTAAACAGATCGAGACAGTATTTTACTCCGGCCCACCGCCTGCAACTTTATAAGGCGCAGGTTCGGCCGCACATGGAATACTGTTCTCATCTCTATGCAGGTGCACCCCAGTACCAACTTCTCCCTCTTGACCGCATTCAACGGAGAGCGACTCGCATCATCGACTGCCAAGATATCTCTGATCGACTTGACACCTTGGCGTTGCGTAGAGATGTAGCTTCACTCTGCATCCTCTATCGCTTGTATCATGGGGAGTGTTCAGAGGAATTGTTCGGACTTATACCGGCTGCTGGTTTCCGCCATCGTTCTACGCGACAAAATATCCATCCCCATCACCTGGACGATTGGCACTCCACCACTGTGCGCTTCTCCAGAAGCTTTTTGCCTCGCACAACCAGCTTATGGAACAAATTGTCGCCTGCCGTATTTCCGAACCGATACGACCTTCAAACCTTCAAGAAAAGAGCGTACTCCTACCTAAAAGGCCGGCAACGCACTTGTGACCCTTGAGTTGCGGGTGTCCATGGGCGGCGGTAGTCATTTACCATCAGGTGACCCGTCTGCTCGTTTGCCCCCTATCGCATAAAAAAAAAAAAAAAAAAAAAAGCCTATTGCCGTCAACCAGGCACTATATGAACTGTAAACATTATATCGAACAGATGACAGTCCCATCCCTTAAGTACCTTAAAAGATACACAATGGAGGCATTGATGTTCTCTTGATTACGATAATTGATACAATTGATGTTCATCAACATCAAAATCTAAATATCTCACTTTTAAAGGAAAAACCTGTACCAATTACAAAAGCAATAATATTAAAAGCTTTAATATCTATTTATGGAGTAGAATAAATGCAACCGCTTCTCAATATAATATATGTACTTACACATTTATGTATGTACCATATTAATTTAATATTAAGGTTCTACTAGTCCTCTTTTTATGATAAGTTTTACATTGAAACTGATTGTCACATAGAAAGAAAAAGAAGAAGAGTACAGATATTGCAGTTGCACACTAATTAAATGTTTCAAAATAAATCAAAAAGTGTAAGTAATAAATAAAAAAATATATCATGCTATAAAGCTTTTTTCTTTTTTTTTTTGTGTGGAAAAAGTTCCACGGGTTGTCACCTTACCGGGGCCGGTAAGGTGGTATGTCTGACTCGAACCGACTAAAACCACACAGTGTTCCGTCATCGCGTCATGTGGCCGAGGTCTCAAATATACCCTAGAAAGGAAATCCCTGTGAATTCTATAAAGATAAAATATCATACCGTGTCCTATGTATACCATGTCCTCCTAGTGCTGAAGTAGACTTTTCCAACTGATACACACTTAATTAAATGTTTTGTACTTTAATTAATTAAAATGCTGTGAAATACAGTGACAACAGAGCAACCTCACCTTTACTACCCTTTTAAGCCCCAGAATGAACTGTGTTCAAAATACGACATAATTATATTTAAAGAATCATTACCCTATTATAAAATTAACAGACTCCTTCGCAACGTCCCTAGTTACAGCACATTTTACTCATTTTCTCCCCATTACGGGTACAATTCTAATAAGCTCCTTCATAATGACTTCTTAGGAAGAGTGGAAGCTATACAAATTATGTTAATGAATGCTTTTCACATTTCACCATAACCGAGAGTTTAATATGAGTGTAATATTTTTTTTCTATAATAGAAAAAAAAATCGACATTGATACTGGCACTGAGATATATAAAAGATTAAATAAATAAACCCTAGATAAATGTAAGATTCTTAAAGATAATATTGTTTACTATTAGTATAAACGTATTATTGTTTTTACAGCTTTTGTTGAGGACAACTTGATTGTTCTGCAGGCGGCTTCCTTCTTCCTTCTTAAGTATTAAAAGCCATTACAGTATTTACAGTATTATGCAACTGATAAGCCTATACTGTGGCTCTCAAGAATGTCGCAATATTGGCACGCGGTAGTCAAGCTACATATTAAGCTTTCAACCGCAAGGCCCTGCAATCACAAAATTTTGCTAACTCCCCCACATGTGTAGTATATGAATAATTAAAATATTCATCTCCATTTTCACCCCTTTATCTGTATGCAATCAACCGTGAATGTAATTATTCAAATAAGTTATCGCACGTAACTAAACACTGTAAGATATTAATAAAATCTAACAGTCTATGAAAGTTATTGTATGGCGTGGCAAAGTAGTACAGTGTCCAGATAATATCAAAATCATGAACAACTGGAAATATGAAGTTATGCCTGAGCTGCAAAGATTTCAAAAAGATACAAAAATCTTATTGCCTAAACATCAGTGAGAAATTCAATTAGGTTTTACACTCCTGCTCAAAAAGCCGTGTTTTGGTTTTCGAAAGTTAGAGTATGCATGTATACATACATAAGTATGTACCTACATATACTTACGTACAGTATTTTTTGTGGTAATAATAATAAGGTGGAGGTGCTCGGTACGTATTGTGATGAGATTCCGGTCTCTGGAGCCCTAACTACCGGTAGCTTGGTCCCCGTACCCGTTGCCGGCAGGACACATTTTTTTTAAATTTAAGATCATGTATTTTATTTTATACATTTAAAAATTTAATTTATATGTATTTTTAGCTAAACAAAAGGAATAATAATAACAACAATAATTTAATAACCAGGCCACACTGTATGGCAGTTGTATTTTTCAACCTGTGCATACGAATAATATTTCTTTAGCAATATATTTCCAATAATAGCCAAACAAAAACATTATAAAAACCTAGAGAAATATAAAATTACAATATATTGTATTGTGAAAATACAAAGAAACAAAGAAAGACATAATATTTGAAACGTCATGTCAAACAAATGAATAACACATAATTTTGTACCGTGGGGTATCTGTAAGGCTTTTTGACAACACTTTTTCGAGACGACTCTTTCGATATCCAAAATATATGTTTGAGGAGCAGCCAGTTCTTCCCAAGGTTGTGATACTAATACTTTACGACAGACTGAGCTAGGACAAAAGAAATTAATTTTAAATTATCTTGAGGTCTTATCTCTAAGTATCTTAAAAATATATATCAATCGTCTAACACAAACATCAAACATGTCCCAACCCAAATTGTCCCACCTCAATTCACTATCAATTGCCTTTACCTGTTTCGAATTTGGTAATTTCGAAGTAGGTGCAGGTATTCCATCTCAAGCAAGCATGAGCCTTCAAGGAAAGGCTTTTTGTGTGCGTGTGTGGTTGAGCAGTGTTTCTTTGTCAGTCCCTAGAGCCTAGACGACTTAATGGATGTCAACTTAAGAGGTGTCATTTGAATTGTCATCTCATAATATTAAAGATGACAAAATGTACAAGATTTCAATATAATGTAATCGGGTTAATATATTTTTTTAACAATTTAATATTTTTAGTCCTACATTAACTGTATCTACTTACTCGCTATTTCGTAAAACTTTACTAATCGTAAGTTTTAAAAGTAAATATTATAACTATTATTTTAGCACTATATGAACTGAAAAAATAGAACATAGCACACTTAAACTAACATGCACAAAAAATAACTCTTATTGAATTGTTTACGAATCCGATTCTGACTTTCAATCTATATACGATGTTCATAGCTCACGTGCATAGTCTAAATAAGTTCTTGAATTACAACTGCCAGATATAGACACAACTTCAAACAACTGAGAACATTCTATGCTCTCATTAGGAACAAAACCCCGCCCAAGTTAGGGTGTACCACCGCTAAGTACTGCCTTACTATGTATCGTTTCAAACATTTTACTTGAACGGTGTATTTACTCGAAAATTTAGGATTATTTAATGAAATACTAATTACTAATTATTCTTGATCTAAACTAATATTATAAATGCCAATGAGTTACTTTGTTATAATTTTGCCCCTTGATTATTTAACCGAGCATCATGAAACTGTGATTACTTCTCAGTAGTACGAATAACACAAAATTAAGAACAAACCTTTTAACCTACAATAGCCACTTCCGAAAGTGACATTATATTAATCATGGGTCGGACTACAAAACGCTAAATGGAAATTCCAAATATATAAAAGAAATTTAAATCTAAAATGAAACCAACCTATATAAAATAGCTTTGCTTCCAAATCAGCACCAGATTAATGATACGAAGGATTTAAAATGTACCTTGCATACCAGATAAGCCCTGCGGTATCATCCGCACTCTATTTGATTTATTAATCTGGCTTTGCTTCTTCTATATTTACCTATAGTTTACTAATGAGATTAGTATTTGGATTGTGGAATAATTTTGTTTTGATTTAAGCTAGCGCCCAGAATTCTTGCCAATGATGGCGTCTGTGTCGGGTCGTTGAAGCCGACGATGGCTCTAGTTTTCGTCACGCTCGTGAACGAGTGCCTTTAATCGCGGCTGGTCATCTCTAGATTACTATTACTTAAAATAAAATAATAATTCACGCAAGTGTTTATGTTTCAAAATGATGTATTATATGGTCTGCACATTTTATTTGCGCTCTAAGAAATAAGAATGTCCTTGGAGTTTCTTGCCTGTACCTCTCCATAGAATCGGAGGAAGAGTAACAGGCAACTAGCTTCACGGCTATCTTAGTCTAACTGACTTCTTCTCTTGAAAATTCAACAATACCTACAATGATTAAAAACTTATTTTGATTTATATTACTTAGCTCAATCAACAGACAACTCAAGGTAAGGCATTTCTTTATTTGAGTAATAGATTCTGCAATTACGGTGTATGCTGTGCATTTTATATGTATCAAGCTCAAGCGATAAAGACACACCTCCCGTCTTATTAGACAAAATATCCAAAATTTCGGTAACTTCAAACAAAATGTGCTATGACAAACTATACCATCTAACAGAAGAATACAACTGTAATACTTTCTAGCTGTATCCGCAAAACAATATACCTTCATTTACCGAAGTTGCTTTTTTTATTCATAGCCATGAACATGAATTCTTTACTCATTACAACGTCGTATTTTTTTGTCCTGAATCAATCCCACAACCTTTGGTTCAATAGTCAGGGTCACTAACCACTAGACCAACAGGCCAGACAATATTATATAAACGTATATAAAAAGAAGCCAAAATAAGAGTATTGCTTAGAATATGTTTCATAAACGGAATATTTTCTACATCAAGTATTGTTCTCTGAAAATTTTCCTCAATTTAAACGAATAAATATTTAAGTTTACCCGAGGTCGGGATTTCATCATAAAAAAGAAGTTATAAAAAGCGTAATAAAAGTAAACATCATGATAACTTTTACTGAATACGGTAACGCTCGTTAGCTGTTATCGTATTATACGAAAGATATACGAGTATATATTTTATGAATCGTGTTTCTTTATTCATTTATAATAGCGTTCAATGTCGGAATGAGATGCACGGAAATGTTTTAAAAATATTTACCTTCCATTTCAATTTGATACTTCACTAACGAATACTGCATGCTGGTCAGTCTTTTTGAGTAAAAACCTTAATAACAGTTAATAAATATGTTTAAACGGTAAAAGTAGTAGAAAAATATGGGAATTATAGCTAGAAAAATACATAAATAATGTGATGTATGATATAATAAGGAAGCAGGATAGGAACTTTTTTGCTTGTACCTCAATCTTACACAATGTTTGGATGGATGGACGTTTGTTACTCGATCACGCCAGAACGGCTAAAGGGATGTATATGAAATTTGAAATCAAAATAGATAATTTATATATCTATAAGTAGTATGCATATACAAATTTCAGTTCAATAAAAACTCAGAATACGAGCCTTTAGTTTTCTCCACTGTCCCTGTTGACGCCGTCCGAATAAAGGTGAGAGAACACAGTGAAAATGCCCAATCACTGTTATTTTGGTTATTTCTCTTGTCTTGTGTGTAGATACTATATAGCACATGTTTGTATGGATGTTAAAATGACTACAAAAACATGATTGAAAGTTTCTTCATAAAGTATGTTGAAAGGTCTTATACGGATTGATTTTGTATTGTAGATAAACAAATAGTATTTAGTATTACGTACATATGTATGTGATGCGCAATGTATGTATTTAAACTGAGAAATATATATCATTTCGAATTTTGTGAAGAGATATATCACTCATTTAGCTCACCTGTCACTTAAATTCTATTTCAATTATCAAAATCACTAAATTTTATTCTATCACTCTGCAGCTCGTTACGATTTCATGCAGGCTTGCAACCTTTATCATTCAACATTAAAACTAACACATACAATCACGCTTTTCTCCCCAAAGGGTCTATCCCAGAGGCGTTACAAACGGACACTTTTTAGCTATCATAATTAAGTCGCAATCACATAATAGGGAGCAAACCTATATTCGACGGATCCCATCCGAGCACTGTGTAGTACAGTGCTCGGATGGGATCCGTCTCCATCTCCGACTTAATGTTATGTGTACACTGGTGTGTAAACCAAAGTACTAAAGATTATATTTTATTAGTTATTCACTGACTTGATTGCAGTGCCACACAAGTAAAATAATGTTCTGTTTAGGCACATGTCAATCGTCAATCAAGAACACTTCTATTTCCCGGTACTCTGTCCTTTTCTGTACCCTTGCCAATGTAATATAAAATTACAATAAATGATGATCAGTTTGAATAATTAAGACGTAAAAGTGTAAGGAACAAACTCTTTTACGCATTTATAGTTTTTCAAAAGGATGACAACCAAATGTCAATGGCTCATTATGATAATTGCTTTTTTTTTTGTATAAGGTACAAACGAGACGGCTCACCTAATGGTAAGTAGCACCGCTGCTCATGGACACCTGCAACTCAAGAGTAGTGTGCTGCCCGCCTTTAAGGGTGATGAGAGGAGCGGAGTAAGAAGGAGAGAAAGAGGAAGAGGCAGTTGGGCCTTCGGTACCCTCACCTCACTCACTCGGCAACACAATGCAAGCATATTTTATCTACCGGTTTGATAAAATTATAATTTACATTTTATATAATATACTAGATACTTATATAGGTACATATATACTAGAAAAGGTCAGGCTTTTACACCGAGACGTTCATTGTAGAGAGCGAGAGTTGTAAAAGTTATTGAGTAATTTTGAGGATGAATTGCCTCAAATTTGTCAGCCGTTTGAACGTGCTAAATTCGTACGGTTTTGGCCGCCTCGACTGGCCCAATATAATATCGCCTTTCATGTCGCATATTCGTCATCACTCACTTCAATTATAACGCTCAGCTTTATTGCCGCGTTAGATTATTGTGAGCAATTCGTAATTTAATATAGACAGGATTATTAAATTGTTGATTAATGTCCTGTTTTTCTAATTTCTAAATTCATAAATGAAAATAATTTAGCGATTTTTCATTATTTTACAATGTCTTAAGTTTAACAAAATGCAATGTATTATATTCATAAAAACACTATTTTTCATGTTAGAAGCATTATAAGCGTTCAAAATAAGATTCTGCAAACCTACCCTAACACTTGAAATACCCTTGATTGTAGTATTTTCTTTATTCTATGGTAGGTACCATGGGAACTACATATATCCTTTCCTTGATTGTTCTGCTTTCATATAATTCTAATTGACTTCAAAAGTTCAATATAACAGAAGTTCTTATTTCATCACTATTTCTAATAAATAACTTTTAACATCTACGAGTACGGATCAAGAAGTTCGAGGGATGGAGGGTAAAAGTAGTAAATAAAACGCAAAATTATTTAGCCTTCTCTAGTATTTGACGAGACGTTTTATGCCATGATTGCCTTGACAGGCCGACCCGGCCTCGAATCATCTTCAATCGAATCCCTGCCTTGCTTGAAGAGGTTGTGCCACTTGTAAACCATGGTTTTCCTAGGGCAATAGTTCCTATAAACAGAAGTCATCTCTTTCAAAATAGTCGGAGGAGTTTTTCCTTGCTTATTAAGAAACTTGATGACTGCGCGAAATTTAATTTTCTCCGTGTTTTAAATTTTCTTCAGGATCGAATTATTTATTGAACTGTATCTCAGTAAATAATTACTAGATTTTTATGAAACTTCGTATTTCTACCCTTAATGAGTGTTGTGACACTAACTAGTGCAGATAAAAAAGTAACCCATCCAACACCATACTTCCGCGAACCTTTGACTCACCTTACCTAGCACGAGTGTCATCGCAAGATTTTATTATAATTATCTCTATTCTCAAAACCTTAAATCTACGTATAAATGAGACGGGTTTTGTCCTAGCAAATATCCATTTTAACCGCCTATTTAACGATCAGTAGACGCAAACTTCAGACTACTTAATCAAACTTCTAAGCGACAAACAATCGGAAGGCATCATTTCTAGCCATTCAAATTTATTGCTGAGCAAGAACTCTATATATTCTTCATTTGTGTGAAATAGATAAAACGTGCTTGTTATAAAGCCATTTTGAATTTTGGTTTATTTTCCAGTGTCTAGTAATGATTGTGCGATTAACGAAGCGGCGGTCGTTAATGCCATTGCTATTAATATCCGATGTTAAGCCTAGATAGAATCATTTTAATGGACACTGGCGTGATATAAAATGTGTGTATGTATTTTTATAATTTTCCCCTATCTAATAATAATAAATAGGAAAGTAGTATACCCATTCTACTACCAATGACTAAAGATTATATGGAGGGTTTAAGTTCTGGATTACCAGATATGATCTCTATATTATTTAGGAGCAACACACATCCAAGTGTGTTTTACCAACAAGTTCCTAGGAAGTTAAAATAAATTATACTTCATAGTCTACATGGTTCTAGCAATCCATTTTTATCTATACATATAATAAAAATGTAACGGAGCGCTGTCTGTACATGAAAGATATATGAGAAAAAATATTATTGGGACCTTTATCAACGCATATAGAACCCAAAACAATGATTATTAGATTTTTTTTCTGTTTGTCTGTTTATCTGTTTGTCTGTGCGTTTGTGCACGCTAATCTCATAAACGGCTAATCCGATTAAGATGTGGTTTTCACTAATATATTGTGGTAAGCTTCACTTAAAATTTTGGAATAGTTTCGTGTCAATCGGCTTATAAATAAAAAAGTTATGCCAATTTAAAGAATCACGTAGAACATTTAATTAATGATATAACTGTCCATATATCCATTATTTCTCTGTTCAGTAGCATTGACTGAAACTTTACTCTATATGAAATATGTTTATAAATTATGAATTATTATAATAAAAAATTGAAGTTAAATAACATCAGTGTCGGAATTTTTTATAACCAATGTAAGTTGACCTCAGATCTATATCATCAATCACACGAAATAGGGCTCAGCTTAGGCTGGACATTTGTAGGCAGTACACGCATGCCCGGGTACGCGGGTATATAAAGCGCGCCGCTGCCTATACTAGCTTTCAACTATTCGCATATTGTATGTATTTAGTATATATTAATTTGTTTTCAAGTGAGGTTAACACGTCGTATTAGTTAAACTGGAAATACAAGTTAGATTTATATTTTCTTGTTCTTTTTGTTTCTTAATTTTTAACAATTTAATACATGTTTGTTAGCTTAGGTCAGTGATAAATTAAAAAAATATGGTTTTGCTTTCAGGTTTTGTTAACACGTCTCATTAGTTAAACTGTAAATACATGTAAGTTCGTTAGGTTATTTTTCTTGACTTTCTTTATTTTTTTAATTTTCCCATATACACATTTGATTCTGTAAGTAGTTTCATTTAAGTCCTTGTTAATAAGTACATGTTAGTTAACTTAGGTCAGTAATAAAAAATAAGAACCTTCAATTAAAAAATATATATAAATAACACATTTCTTTTGTTTTCGATAATTAAACGATTGCGTTAACGCGTCTTTTATAGTAATTAAACTGTAATTAAATTAAACTGTGTTATAATCTGTAAGTATTTACAATTTAGTTGTTTATGATAAGTACGTGTTTAATAAATAACGTTGTGTAAGTAGGAACTGCTTATTGTAAGAATGCCTCGAAAAAGGTCGAGCAGAAATGCTAAAAGAATGAGATTAGTTCGATCACAAGAATCTGAAGAAGATCGTGAAGCGAGACTCACTGCATCTCAGAAATTTCAGGCAAGATATCGTGCTACAGAAACTTCGGCTTAGTCACTCGAATTAGGGTGAACAGGGAACAGTGTGAGGCACGTTTGTCCACCGATCGCGAGGCTCATTCACTATCCCGTGAGTCTGAAACCGTTACTGAAAGGGAAACCCGCCTGAGCTCTCAGAGAGTTCGGACAGCAAATGCCCGGTCTCAGGAGACACCTAAACAACGGGAAGCACTTCTACACGTTGTTCGAGTGCCTACTTCTTTAACCGAGCTCTGAAAGGTTGACAATATCGTATACCCTACATACCAATTAGCTTGCTGGGCACGTCACTAATTGGATGGGGATCAACATTGGGATGATGCTGTCCCAAGTAAGTATTAGCAAAAGTCTACAGCGCTTGCGTGCACTTTCTGATGCTGCACAGTTATGGCATAAGTATCATAACAAATTAGCTGAGGACTTTTACAGGCAACACCCACAACAACTAAATAATGACAATCCTAATAGTGAGAGATTACGTGAAAGTCACTTGAATCTTTGTTTGCTGGCTATTTAAGATATAGTTACATCTACTGGGGATAATACTATTTCTCAATATGGCATGTCCGAGTCATTATTTGACGGTGAACGTATTAATAAAGATTAAGCGATGGATATCAATTATTATCCAGTAGATCTCGCCGAAATTTTATAAACTAATGTCTCGAGATTAATTTAATATTTGATCGAGTATGTCAGAGCGTTGATAGTTCTTTGGGAGTAATGCTATTTGTAGATGCTTCCGGTAAAATGGGTAAAACGTTTCTAACTAGAGTGATTTTGGCTAAGGTAAGAAGCCAAAATAAAATTGCACTTGCTTCATCGGGCATAGCAGCCACTTTGTTGCCAGGAAAACAGCCCATACGATGTTAAAGATTCCGATCGACTTAAACTGAAAGCCCTGTTTGTAATATTTCTAGAAACAGCGATAAAGCTAAGGTTCTTCGTGATTGTAGCCTTATCATATCAGATGAGTGTACAATGGCAAACCGTAAAGCGGTTGAAGCAGTACATAGAACGTTGCGTAATGTCAAGCAAAATGACCAACCTATGGATGGCATTACTATACTTTTTTGTGGCGATTTTCGTCAGACTCTCCCTATAATACCACGTGGAACAAGGGCTGATGAAGTTAGAGTCTGTCCAAAGAGTTCTCGACTGTGGCATTACATTAAACCTTTGCATTTGACGATAAACATGCGAGCACAAATCGAAGGCAACGGAAATTCTCAAGAGTGTTCAGATTTGCTACTTGAGATTGGTAACGGTGTGTATCCGCTGAAGATGAATAATCTACCAGCAACCCAGTAAAATTTTTGGAATCCATTAATGCTCCTGGACTACCAGCTCATAAAATAAATTTAAAAGTCGGCGTACCCATAATGGTCCTTAGAAATTTAAACCCGCCAAAACTTTCCAACGGTAACAGATTAAAAGTGACCTACAACGAACCTAATAGAAGCAGATATTTCAACAGGGTGCGCAATAGGTGAAAGTGTTTTTATTCCTCGGATTCCTCTCATTCCAAACAATTTTCCGTTTAGTTTTAAATGAGTCCAATTTCCAGTGAGATGTTTCGCAATGACAATTAATAAAGCCCAAGGTCAGACGCTGAAAGTGGTGGGTGTGGATCTTAGTATTAGCTGTTTTTCGCACGGTCAGTTTTATCTGTTAGCAATCCTAGCAACCTGTATGCTTTGATCCCCGATGGCTATACGTATAATATAGTGTATAGAGAAACATTACTTTAAAGTGGTTTTTTTACATACCCAAACGATGATGACGATGACGATGGTGTTAATCCAAATTAACCAACAGATATATCAAAAAAATGCCGCCAAAGTCACTATTCCACGCGGACAAAGTCGCAGCTAGTTTATTGTGCGTCATTACATAACAAAATATTTATTTGTAAGTTAATATTTTTTGTTGAATAATATTTATATTAAGCAAAAAGTACTTTTAGCTTATATTTCTCACAGTTTCTATTATGCAATGCTAACGATCTTGTAATTGCAGATTGAATTAAGATTTCGTCATTAAAATTATTAAAAATATTTAATAATATTTATTCTATGACAAAAGAAAACGATTGCCAGTGCATTTTTAATTCTTAATCTAAACGTTGTTTGTATGAAAAGTGTAAAGTGTTCGCTAATCTTATTGAGAACACTAGCATTCGACGCATGCGCAGTGGCTTTAAAGTGTCGTACAGCTGGCAATCACTATCCTTGTCTAACTAGTGATGTTAAGCGTTAACTCTCTTTCACTTTCACACTCAAATATTTATGGTCTTTAACAGCCAGCAACCCTTATTGACGGCCAGATAGCAAGAAGCAACGGTATATCATATTAAAAAAAGTAAAAAATAGCTTTTATTTGATATATAAGTAACTAGCACACCTGTCGACACCCCTGCAACACCCCTTGTGGGTGGAATTTCGTAAAATTCGTTTTTAGCTGACCTCTACTCGGCGAAAGGAATATTATTACCAAATTTCAAGTGTCTACGCCTTACGGTTAAAGAGATATAATGATGAGTCAATATATCGGTGGAAATCTCTTATATACATATAGATAAATGTACGTTATGAACGTATAAATGTATCAAAAACAAACCTGTTTACACCTGTCTGCGAAGAGGTGGTGCCAAGCGCGCAACGGCAACCGTGATTTTTCAGTCTTTATACTCGTATACATATATTGCCGTAAAGTGGATGATATTTTATTTAAAAACCAACAGAATTAAATTTGTTCGGAAAAATCAATTAACAATAATTTAGTTAAGTACCCCAATTGGATGTGTATACCCCCATTATATTCCGCCCCCCCCCCCTCATATTTAGTCAGGCGCGTGGAACACGTCGTGCCTCCATCTGGGGCCTGCTTCTAGCGGGCTCTGCTAGGGCGATAGATAGCCCAGTATGTCGCCCTCAGGCCAGCGCTCATGGAGGCCGGAGGTCATTTTGCACTCATCGGCGCCTTGTGCGTTTTCTGTGGGACGGAAGAGTAATAACTCTTTCCCTTTCCCTTTCCACCGCTTCTTTTGCAAGCATCACTGCCTCGCAGTACGAAGCGGCGGAAACTCATGGGCTCTCTCTCTCTCTCTCTCTCTGGACAATAGCAATAACCATGGTCCCCAGCGAGTCGCTACCCACACCAATAGCTGCTGCTGCTGCTGTACCCTACCTATATTCGCAATAAATAATAGTTATTATTAATCCCTTTATTTACATATACATATATTAACATTAACAATATAATAACATTAACTAACATATATATACATATAAAATAAAAAAACAAAATATATTTAAAAATAAAAAAAATAGTATCCCACCGGTATCGGGTACAAGGACCAAACTACCGGTGGTTAGGGCTCCAGAGACAGGAACCTCCTCACAATGCGTACCGTATCAAGAAGGACTGCCTTCTGCATTAGGCCCTTAACCCAGCTGTGTAATGTGAGCCTCTGCAGATGTTGGTCGAGGCTCTTGGCAATCAGCCCATGAGCTGATTTGACTGGCACAATGATTGCAGAACTCACATCCAACATGTCGACCACCTCATGGGCTAGATTTAAATATTTTATTTGGTTATCTTTTTCAGCCTTTATGAGATTTTCGTCATGTGGAATGGTAATGTCCACAATCATTGCTCGGCGCTCTAGTCGGTCTATAACCATTATATCAGGTTTATTGGCAACAATAGTCCTATCAGTGATGATAGATCGTTTCCCAATATAATGTTGCACGACTATTTTCAAGAACTGGGTCGGGCACATACCTATAATACGGTAACTCGACATCCACAAGGTTATATATATCTAAGAGCAAGTTGCTGTTGGACTATCCTGGCCACTTGGTTATGTCTGTGCAATTACTCATCATTTGCAGGACGAAAGCAACCGGAAATTATATGCCTGAGGGTTTTTCACCGGGGCGATGACATGCCCGATAAATGTCAATTGAGCCATCCTTCAGGGTATTTCTCAGATGATTATCTGTTCGTTTGCCCCTATCACATAACAATAAACATTGAACAATTTTATTCAGAGACAACTCAAGACTGATGTCTTAAGGAAGGCAACAAATGGATCGGTAGTTGATAGGTATGCACACAGTCTTTAATAAGTTTGACAAGCAACAAGAAATACGTTTAATTAATTTAACTGGATTAGGTCAGTCGTCCCACGAGACAACAGTCACGCCTCACCCCATCGTTTTAAAAATGAAGACGTTAACCGGTTTACTCGGACACCGTAAACAAGCGACCCTTTTTCGGCAATAAAGCTTTTAGGAATGTGAATATTTCACTCCACCGGAAATTTTGTAAATTTAATAAACGGGTAAATCTATTTTAGCCAGTAGCCTCATTGTAGCATTAACAATGTTTTTATTCTTAACAAGGATAGAAGCACCTAATGTGCTGAAATGAAACTAAATGAAAGGGAATCTGCGGTGAATACTTACCATTAAAATTCTTAAATAACAAATGTGAGTCGCTAGTTGCGTAAAATGATCAAGGTTATCGCTAAAGGCAGTTTTTAAATTAAAATGTAAACCTTTTTGAATATTACATATTTTTTTAGTTTAAATATAACAGTCCTACAGTTTCCGGATGACGTCATTAGGTTTGCGTCCTATTTCGGAACTAAAATTAAAGTATAAGGGGCAAAAATTTGTATGTATGTATGTATATTTTTGATTTTTCGAAAGAAAACACTAAATCCATCGTGTCTGAGAGACTCGCGTCTCGTGTCTTGCATATGTAATGCCTCGGCCACATACTCAGGAAGTGGTCGGGGAAGCAGTTGGATAGTCAGGCCACTTTACTTCATTACAAATACGTATATACAACATTTATTTGGTACTACATAAATGTTGAGCACAGGGTAAAAGAGGGACCCTTGTCGCTCGGTCTACACAACGGTCGATCTAGGAAAGTTAGCTCTAAAAATACAAGTTTCCTTTGCTACAGCCGACTTGGGTTCAAAATCAATTAAGAGACCTTCAAATAATTGTAGGATTATAGAGCCAGAAAGTAGACATTGCGAAAGTAGGTAAAAAATTCTGTAAAGCTTGCGTCCTTTTGTAAGAACCTGACAAAAGTTATGTCTATTATATATTTGATTCTTTTGACAATGGACTGTTTGTTTTGAGATAACGTTGATCAAATTAGAACTTAACTAATTTTCAGAGAGCCCCAATGTTTGTAGTAAATATTAAGGTAAGACTTTTCATCATCGCCATGTGCAGTTGTCAGTTGTTAAACCGCTAATATCTGACTCTCAGACTTGACATACATATGTACGTACCGTATGTGTATATATATCTCTATAATATTAAAAATATGTAAGTAACTCTCTATTTCTTACATTTTTACGTCTAAACGTTTGTACTTGAAACCCTGGGACTACTTAGACATTTTTTATCGACGTATGCACTACGAGGGTGGAAGCTAGTATGTATGTATATACATATATTAGTATATGATGGGTTCAAGTCATGTAAACAATTAGTTCAAGACCTGCTATGAACCTTCATATTATAAATGCATTAAATTCGTACCTCTCTTCTCCATGTCTTTGCACTACTCTTTAATTCTGCAACACCCAAAGGTTGACTGGCAACAAAATCCTCAGGCATTCTTTGTACATTACGTGCATGATGGTTGAATAAATAAATATATTATACAATGTTCAACCTGACCTGGACATGTAGTGTAGTATTCGTTACCAATGTCTTATAAAACATCAGTAAAATATTTCAGACACGTCTATGTCAGGCTACAACAGCGACGTGACCTATTTTATTTGTTCGACAGCCATAGTTATTTATACATAAACAATTTCCAAATTCGAAAGGGCAAAATTCGATTATAGCGGGGTAAAGCCGCTATTTAGGGTAAATAGAACGTGAAGATCATTCTGGCGGCTGTCACGAAACGCTTATTAATGCTCTTGTTTTTCTCAAGTACCACAATATTTATATAATATTAAATAAGTATGAAGAAGCATTACAAGTTACCGAATGAACAAACCAATCAACGCTCTTAGAGATATAACACCTATTGTTTAGAATAAAAGAAGTCTTAGTGTAAAATGGATGTCAAACAGCTTTCGGAATGTAAGAAAAAACGATAACTCCTTTATAAGAACAATAGACAGAAGTTTGTGGTATTTACTAATATAGGCGAAAATATTGGTAATAACACTTTTGTAATGGTTTATTAGTATAGCGTGAGGTCATGGAGAAAAAATAAACTTTATTAAAAAAATATATTATTGTTCGTTTTTCCACCTGCAGTGGAAAAGGGCTACAGTATGTGTGTACCTAGATTCAGAATGTATATTCTTTATATTATATTCTTTATATTTATATTCAGAATCTACCTAAGTGAGACCTAGGAAATAGGACTTAAGCCCTCAAGAAGACCGTGGACATGTTTTATTGGCTAAAACGTAAGACCTATTAAATCTAAATAGACCTTAATACATTGATGTTTGCCAAACAAAAATATTTCAAGTCATTTCCGACCACATTTACTTTCCTAAATCTTTAAATCATACAATCCTTGGGTTTCTTATTACAAAACAAAATTATGTAACAAAATCTTAATGAGGAGATTAACGAGTAACAAGTCTTTGGTTTATTTTGACCAAAATCTCTTTTGTTTTGTTTTTTCTTTCAATCTTTTAGTAAAATCTTTCGGACTTTCTTGTGATAGATAATGTTACTCTGTCTTTATGACGCTATAAAGTAGTTATTGCTTCGAGGCGATAACGCGCAATTTATAACACTTTAGCGCCCGCTTGGTGGTCCCGAGGAGGGTTGAGGCCTTATATTTTCACAATTTAGGCCTTATTCTTTATTTTCATACATTTCTATTGTTCACGAAGTTTTTGTCGATCGCGTTGCGTTGATAAAGTGTGTACTTAGAGATAAGTTTTAACATGGAACCATCCAATTGTATGGGTTCTTTAATAGGTTCTTTAATAGACCTTTTCCAATCTCGCGCGGAATAATATTGAGAACAAGAAATTTTCCTTCCTACTTCATCGCCTGGATCTTTTGTTTCTTAATAATCGGAATATATTTTAATTTAATATACTTTTGATACAATATTTATATTAATATACTAATACTATCGACATCTCTAAATAGTTTTAGTCTATCTGCATATTGTAAATGCGAGAGTTGCTGTCTGTCCGTCTGTTAATCTTTCTAAACGGCTGATTCTCTAACGAATCTGGATAAAATTTTGTTTAAAAATTTTATATAGGAGAATTATTGATAATTTATTGAAGTGAATACCATTTAAAAACACTGTACTGCACCAGCTAAAATTATCTCAAAGTAGTAGGTATATTTTTAGTTACTAGAGCATCCTCTAGTTACTAATAATATAAAGGCACAAAAATATCCTTATCCCAAATTCACTCTAACCTCGTTTTTATTTAATTCTCCAGTAATTATGTAGACCCTGGCGTCGACACGCCCATGCCTCTATTATTAATTAAGCCGTTTAGCTGTCCCTAACGTCAAAGTGGGTGAAAATACCACCAAATGACAATAATAATTGTATAAGCCAATGTCTGGCGTAAATTTTATTGCGGCCTGACGACATTAAATTTAAATGGTCTTAAAAATGTGATACGAGTCACTATCTAAATTGGCTATTTATAATTTGTAGTAATATACCTATGCTTTTATCTTTAGTAATATTATAAATCTCTAAGTAATTCTGCCTGTCTGAATGTATGTTCGTCGCTGCTCCTAAATAAAATTTGGTATAGAGATAACCAAAACATTGAGAAAGGACACGTATACCGTATAACAGTATAAGTGTCTAACTTCAAGCAAAATCGTTTTCCTACTAAGGATCTGTATGACCACTGTAAAGTTCTAACAGTCCGACAAACATTTGTTCTACAGGTTGTATTAAAGCAACACTCACTCCTCTTCCGACTCAGTCACTCGTCATCTTCCAGCCTGTCGTCTACTCGAAGATTTAAATTACTTCGCAGTGCCCTCCGTAGGTTAAAGATTTTTTTGCCTGCTTGGCCGGTTTATCACCCAAAGGCTTAACACATCCACTCATCATTGACTACAGTCACATATCCACACGCACACACACGCTTTATTGCGAAAGTTCTAATTTTAATAATAATAATAAATTTTAAATATAGCTTTTCTTTTATATTAAAACCTATGAAATGTTATGCGTCTAGTTTACTACTTACTAATCTAGGATAAAAGTTACCATAATGTTATTAATTCCGAAAAGTATCAAGATCTGCTCAAATGTTGTGTGTGTCGAAAATAAAAGTAACAAACCGGCTTTCTTTCTTGATCTACGATTCCAGATACAACTTTTTTTACACCTAGCTTAAACTTTTATCCTAGATTTACAAGTAAACTAAACGCATAACATTTCATAGGTTTATAAACACTTACGCAACAAAATTTGGATAGACACAAAATATATTAAACACATTATATTTTCAAAAACTTATTTACACTACTCAAAAACATGCAACATCATTTTAATTTACCATGTAGAAATGATTTTCTATCTCACAGGCACAATTAACCGCCCACCTTGTATTTCTTTCAATTTTCAGTAGTCGGAAATTTTTTACCACATTTGATGGAAGTTATGTTAAAAGCAGCCATTAAGGATAAATAAAATCTCAAAAGTCTTTAAACAAAACCGTTTAATAAAAAAAAATATGCCAAAAATCGATTTTGCAAAAAATTTGCATGAAAATGTGATGACTTTAATTTTGAAAAAAATCATCCGCTTTCTTTTTATTTAAATTTTAATAATGAGTATTACTACCTCGGGCCCTGATGACTTCTTGTAGTTGGTTTGGCAATCCATCTACGAGGTCTTGAATATCCGACTGAGGGATATTATGCCACTCCTCTATCGCAGCCGTCTTGAGCTCTTGTAAGGTCGCAGGGGCTGATATTCTTGCTCGAATACGTCTTTTAAGGTTGTCCCAAATGTGCTCAATTGGGTTAAGATCGGGACTGCGTGACGGCCATGGCAAAACTTGAATCCCGACCTCATCGAGGTATTGAGTGACGGATCTTGCGGTATGGCATCGAGCATTGTCGTGCATTAATTTAAAGTTTTCACCAATAAATGGTGCGAAAAGTATGACGTGGTCTTGTAAGACTTCCTCCACGTATCTTTGAGCAATCACACTGCCTCTATCAAACACCACTAGATCGGTACGAGCCTCGTAAGAGATACCTCCCCAAACCATTATGGATCCTCCCTGATAACCCACGGTTTCGATAATTGCACATGGAGCAAACCGTTCATTTTGGCGCCTATAAACACGCTGACGTCCATCTGGACCCCTTAAGGCTATTCTGCTCTCATCTGAGAACAGTACGTTCTTCCATTGTTCCGTTGTCCAGTCAGCATATTCACGTGCAAAGGCAAGTCTTGCTCTACGATGCTGTGCAAGCAGCTGTGGACCGCGAGCTGGACGAAAAGCTCTCAGATTCCTTTCAGCCAGTCTTCTTCTTATCGTACGTTCACTTACAGTGGCATTTCTCACCTCAAACAGACGTGTGCGCGCTTCAGTAGCGGTGTAAAAGCGATTTCTTAGCACGTTACTGACAACAAAGCGGTCATCCAGAGCCGAGGTGCACCGATGTCGGCCTTGACCTTGCCTTCTCGTGTATGAACCAGTCTCCCGAAAGCGTCTGATGGCATCCCGCACTGTAGTTCGAGGTACACCAAGCGTACGAGCGATGCGACGTTGGCTATACCCAGCGTCAGCTAAAGTCACTGCCCTAGCAGCACCAGTTGCATCCAGTGGGATTTTTTTCAGTTACAAACAATAATCGTACACTAAAAACTCAAATTAAACAATGTTCGTACACGATAGCAGACAAAAACAAGAAATGTAATCAATGTAACGTTACTGCAACAATGTCAAACAGAGACTAAATTCTAAAAACGCTTCGGCGATACAAGTTTAAGGGTCGAAATAAGGGTTTTTAAGTGTTTAGTTTATTGCTAAAGTACCCACTTAACTAAAAACAAAACAGTAGATAAGCCACAGTTAACATAAACAAACAGGGTGACGAAAAATATAGGTGGGCGGTTAATTGTGCCTGTGAGTATTAACTTAGTTAACTTAAGCAATGATTGCTATGATACTTTCGACCTAAAATTAAGCAAACTGTAATTGTCATAGGTACCCACAGAACAGGCTTTGCCTATTGTGGGACCAACGGATATTACGTATTAATTGTATAGTTATTGGTCACCAGGCCGCCATAGTGTGGGTCACCATGCTGCATTGACTAGACATGCAATGAGGATGGTGACCACCACTCTTGGACTCCATTTATTGCTTACCATCAGGCAAAGTGGAGTCATTATGGTAGGCTTGCGAATAAAAAAAAAAAAAAAAACAATTTTGTATAATTTGTGTTTAGTACCACGAGATAAAATACATAACCGGAGCTACTGATTCTACGCCGTGTGATTCTCCGTGAAGTACTGAGGATAAGGGATCGCACTATTATCTGACAGTTTATGAATATATAGTCATAAAGTGCCCACCCACGATGGTAATAGCCAAAACAATAGTTTCATCCTACCACCTTTACGCAGACGATCTTCAAATTTATACTCACGCCAATTAGTAGAATCCGCGAAGTCTTTTCTATTATAAATTGTGATTTGGAACGTATTTGTAAATGGAACTATGGTCTCCAGGTAAATCCTGCTAAAACTCAGGTGCATGGCTGGCAATTCCAGGATGATTTCTTTAATCGATTTCAGTCAATTTCTTCAAACAATTTTCCATGGTACGCTGCTACGTATTAGTAATAGTGTAAAAAAAACTGTGTATATTAACTGTTAGAACTTACCGCTATACTGTACTGCTTTGAAATATATTTTACGACCTATTCTCAAACCTACCAATAACACGTTTAACGGAACATAAGAATCGGCTAAGCCTTTTCGGAGGAGTATGGCAACAAACCCTGTGACACTAGAATTTTATACACACCGGGTCACTTGATTACTCTCACTTAAAAAAATGAACTTTTCTTACTTAATAAAGACGCATATTTATAATAATAGGATAAAATAAAAAAGCACATCAATGAAATACTCTTTATGTCATTTATTCCTAGTTTTAGAAAAATAATCAACTAAAAATTCTTCTTCATATTAAATAGAGAAGGTCACTTGATTACTCTCATCAAAGAAAAACTGAAAGCTAAACCACAGTAATATATTTTAATAATGTGTATAGCCTCCTTTATTTAAGATCACTTCATAGATTCGTTGTGGGATAGATTCATATAAACTAATTATATACTTTTGCGGTAACTTTGACCAAGCGAACTTAATAGAAGAAATCAATGATTTTCTGTCGTTATATTGCATTCCATCAGCATATATTTGTTTTGAAAGCCACCCCCAAATATTTTCTATTATATTTAGGTCAGGTGAATGGGCTGGCCATAGAAGAGCATCAATTTTATTCTTGTCAAACCAGCTCTGAACAACCCTTGCAATGTGAATGCTGGCATTGTCCTGTTGATTCCAACATCCATGTCTGACCATTAAATAATTTATTAATTTCACTAAATTTGCACTGAAGCATTTGTTTATAATTTTCAGCAGTCTGTCTTCCCGATAAAATCTCTAAATTTACCGCCCCATGCACAGAAACGGCACCCCAAATCATTACAGATCCAACGCTACTATGTCGCCTCGATAAAAGTTTTTCATTTTTTCTTAAATCATGAAAGTAATAAGCAAATCCGTCTGGTCCGTCCAAGTTAAACTTTTTTTCATCAGAAAAGACCACATTCTTCCACTCATAATTCCACGTCATATGAATTCGAGCAAATTCCAGTCGGGTAACACGATGTTGATTAGTTAATGGTGGCTTCTTTTTTAATTTTTTGCGCTGTAAATGAGTCGCTTTGGCGATTATTCGCCTTACAGTTCTAATACTTACTGAAGTACCAACTCTTGACGCAATTTGTCTTGCTGTACTAGCCGAATTCGATGCTTCTCTTAATGTAGGACGACGTTCGCGAGGTGTCGTAGCCAGTTTTGTACGTCCTTTGCGATTTGTTCCGTAATTTTCTGGGTCTCGCAGATAATTGTTTACAACCCAAGTACTCCGATGAATCATTCCAGCAATTTTTCTATTTGAATATCCTTCTGATTTAAGAGTAGAAATTTTAGTTCTCTCTTCTATGCTCAAGATCTTTCCTCTACCCACTGTGCGCAACGTATTTAAAACGTTTAGCTATAACACGAAAATGTTTCGAATAGACAGTATAATGATTCACGCAAAAAAAGTCACACGTCTAACGTCAACGATTGCTTCAAAACAACTAATGAGAGTAAACAAGTGTCCATCTCATTATATAGTCCTGGCATACTATTCTAGCAATTTCCAGTTCAAAATAGAAATAATCGAAAGGGTATTCCAGAATATCGTGTAATACTGTTAAAGGTAAATTTTAACGAGAAGTCTCCGCCAAGCTCTAGAATGTTCTATGTAAAAATATATTTTTTTGTGTGAGAGTAATCAAGTGACCCGGTGTGTAAATTAGATTATATTTAAGTACTTTTGCCATGTAATACACCTCAATATGTAAATGTATTAGTATTTGTGCAATCTATTCACAGATTGCACGAAAGCTAAAATTGAAGCTCTTTATCTTTTAACACCAAAACCCACGTATATAACCACGCTCCTGTCTATCCTAAGGCTGCCTGGACGATATTGCTTCTTAGCGATAAGATCACCCATTGTGCATTTCTTTTTTCTGTTTTAATATCTGTTTCTGTATATTTGTTTGGTGTCCAATAAAGAAATATTATTATATTATTATTCTCTTTATTCTAATAACAAACATATAAATCACATTTTTAAATATAAAATAAAAAACAAAATATATTTTAAATTTATTATTTCTCTTTATTCACATTAATAAACATACAAATTTCATTTTTAAATATAAAATAAAAACAAAATATAAATAAAAATATAAAAAATATAGTCCCACAGGTATCGGGTACAGGGACCAAGCTTGTTATGTTGGGTGGTTAGGGCTTCAGAGACAGGAAATTCCTCACAATACGTGCCGTATCAAGAAGGTCTGCCTTCTGCATTAGGCCCTTAACCCAGCTGTGTAACGTGAGCCTCTGCATATGTTGGTCGAGGCTCTTGGCAATCAACTCATGAGCTGATATGACTATCGGCACAATGATTGCAGAACTCACATCCCACATGTCGACCACCTCATGGGCCAAATCCAAATATTTTACTTGTTTATATCTTTCAGCCTTTATGAGATTGTCGTCATGTGGTATTGTCCACAATCTTATTAAGCCTGCTCGGCGCTCTAGACGGTCTATCACCACTATATCAGGTTTATTAGAAACAATAGTCTTGTCAGTGATGATGTATCGATCCCAATATAATGTTGCACGACTATTTTCAAGAACTGGGTAGGGCACATACCTATAATACGGTAACTCGACATCCACAAGGTTACCATTTGCAAGACGAGAGCAACCGGAAATTATATTCCTGAGGGTTTCCCCGGGGCGATGACATGCCTGACAAATGTCAATTGTGCCATCATCTGTAATTGCACAGATAAAACCTTCTGTTTCTGAAACGTAGCCAGGACACACATGATAATAGATCTACATCGGGCCCGTTTAAGGCCCGATAAAAACGTCCATGCAGCGCTTTGCTCTTCCCTATCTCCCGACGGTCTGTCTGACATTAAGTACTGCAGGTTTGCGCCAGTTCTCTTTGGCTAGACTAAGCGGAGTAAGTCCGTTATCAACTGCTACTACATCCCGGTATACCTCCACGTTGACAGAGAGAAAGTAATCTCTAAGATTGCATACTTCGCGATTATGAAGGGTCCTGGCATTTAAGTGACCACGACCCCCACATTTCCGTGGGATATATAATACGGTACGCAGTTAGCAGTGTACGGACTCTTCTATCCGGGGCGTCCAATTCCGACTGAATCCATCTAAGTATGCCAAAGGAGTAGGACTTTTGAGTACTTTTTTCAGGCGACCAAAGAAACGTTCCTTTAGCGATTGCTTCATAGTCAATTCATTTATACCCAACTATAAATGAATCATCATACCTAGATAGTTGTACGTTTCATTTGCAGAAAGACGTCTAAAGTGTGTCGAATCTGAAAGTTCAATTCCTTCAGATTCCACAATCCTGCCTTTGCTTACATACATGACTGCACATTTATCTACACCAAATTCCATGTTGATACATTTACTAAAGGTTTCAGTTACCTCTAGTAATCTTATCAACTGGACATCGCTGTAGGCAAACAGTTTCAAATCATCCATGAAAAGGAGGTGGGATATAACTTGACCATTTCTCCGCAAATATTCTCTGAAATATTCCCCGCCTGATATTCATAAATTCGCCTTCACCCTGAGATTGCCGACATCCTGGATAGCAAAGAACTGTTCTCCATTACTGCATACATGCCTCCAAGAGAGAAGAAGAAAGTGCATAATGTTCAATCTTATACAACTCCATCACCCTCAGGAGCCACGTATGTGGCACAGAGTCGTAGGCTTTTTTATAATCTATCCAACATGTCGCCAAATCCTTTCGGTTACGTCGAACTTGTTGGTTAATAGCCGTGTCAACAATAAGGAACTCTTTAGTGCCAGGTGCCCCACTTTTACATCCATTCTGAGAGAAAGCCATTATATTCTTCTTAGAGACATGTGCTGTTATCTTCACTCTCAGAATGAACGTAAATAATTTATAAACTGTTGGCAGACAGGTAATGGGTCTGTAGTTTTTGGGATCCATGGTACTACCAGACTTGTAGAGTAGGTGAGTTACACCAGTTGTCATAAAAGCGGGCAGCGAACCTGCTTCCAAGCATGATTGAAATTGAGATGCCAAACATACTTGTGAGCTGCTGACATTCAGCGGCTGATTTCCAGTTTGGCAACGAACGAACCGCACAAGCTACATCTTTACTTGATATTGATACTGGCTCCATTGTATTAATTGACTCACATGAACGTTCAACATCTCGCATCCATTCACCCTCAGTATGAGCCACAGGCATCCACCAGATGTTACCCTAAAAAGTGTTAGTTAGTTCAACATCCGGGGGATGTGTTTCGCTCAGTAAGTCAGGTTGTTCTCATCTCCTATAAACCCACCTCTCGTCCCTTTGAAAAGTACGATTCTGAGTATATCCGTCTACTCGGATTTTAAATCTACGTATGCGGTTTGCCCATGCTATGCATGGGCAAACCACATACGTAGATTTAAATTAAACTTTCTGCTTCAGAAAGTCAATGCGCTCTGTGACACGTGCTGCATAATCACAGGAACTGATATCAGTTCCTGAAAAGTCCGAATCACAAAACGCCTTACTCTCGGGCGTGTATTACCAGATCTGAAACAAATAAGCTTGCCAATAAGTGCTCTCGCCTCAGCGATACGTTGCCCAATCCTGTATTGCCACGCCGGAATACACATCTTTTGTGGAGGAGTAGTGTCAACTCGTGGGAATATAGCCCGTACTTGATCAGATAGTCTTTGCGCCGAAACATTAACAGCTGGTTCAAGTTCCTGAAACAAAGGCAGCATACGATTACGATACGCAGTGAGATTGGTTCCTCCCTCTGTAGCCACAAAATATGCTCGCATGACATTCTCCTTTATGGATGTCGTCCATCTCATGCGATGCACATTACCACCAGTAGCCCCGCTATCCTATTCGAAGCCGGCTGGCTTCGGGGTCCAAAGCAAGTCAATAGCCGGCCTCTCACCTGCCGACGTATAGGTGTTGGCGACGTTGGCGATGAGAAAAACTCGTCGCTTGAAGTCGAGTTCGACGCCTCAGCAAGGTTTCCGGGAAGGGAGGCGGAGCTGAGCGACGAGTCCGAAGATGGTTTGGGTGCATTTCGTGCCCTGGATCTCATTAACATTGCAGCTGCTTTATGTATTGATTTTTTTCATTATTTATAAATGATGACATATGACATTTATTATTATTATTTCCTTATTTAGTTTATATATTATTGTTAATAAGGCGTGTGTGTGTGCGTATGGATATGTGACTGTAGTCAATGATGAGTGGATGTGTTAAGCCTTTGGGTGATAAGCAAACCGGCCAAGCAAGCAAAAAAATCTTTGGCTAAGCGATGTCCTCCGGAAGGCATTGCGAAGTAATTTAAATCTTCGAGTAGACGACAGGGTGGAAGATGACGAGTGACTGAGTAGGAAGAGGAGTGAGTGTTGCTTTAATACAACCTGTAGAGCAAACAAGTGTCGTACTGTTAGAACTTTACAGTGGTCATACAGATCCTTAGTAGGAAAACGATTTGGCTTGATGTTAGACACTTATACTGTTCTCTGCGCTCGTTCCACTCATATCAAATTACTTTTTGCAGTACCACCAATACCCCATCATTCATCGATTGACATAGGGCGTAATAAACTGTTTTTTAACTTTTGGTTTCGCCTCAACATGCCTCAAATGCTTGAATATAAAGATTAATTGCATCTTTGATCACACCTAAGTAGTGAGCGCCTCAAATGCCTTAGCCAAGTCTATGAAAATACTAACACATTTGTTGTCTTTAACCAATCCAAAAATCCAGACACGTTAATGAGAAACCGTATTGATTATTGCCTAAAATATTGTTTTGTATGTAGAAAGTTTTTAAGGCAGTTGTTCATAATTCTCTCCAAAATGTTTTATATTGATGGTATAGAAAAAATGGTCCATAATTATTGACGCGCTACCGGTCCCCAGATTTACTTATAGGAAGGACGAGGGCTCTCTTTAGTAGATTAGGAAATATTTCAGTATTTATACTAAGATTCATTCAATGTATATATGTGGAAGCGAAGGTATTAAGATTGACGGATATTGTTTGCGGATATCGGACGATATGCCTATCGCACAATTATTGCGTAATGTCAACATCATAAGCTCTACTTCTGTCTTATCAGATTCCAGGAATACAATTGAATGACAGTGTGAGCCTGCTGATGAATCACTAACTCAATTATTGTCAGATTCTACTGCACTCGTACTAGCTATTTTATTTGCTACCTCGTTTCCAATACTAACAAAGCTCTGATTAATAGTTTACTGATTTTATTTTTTAATAAGTAAAAAAAAAATTATTATTACAAAAAAATTAATACAAACCTTTTTGTGCTTCTTTTTTTTTAACATTGTATTCTGAGTCCCTAAATAGGCTAAAATCTGTATTTTGGGAAACAGTGCTCATATTAAGATTTGAGATTTAGGGCACATTGTACCACAATAAATTAAAGTCATCATTCTTAAATGGTAAGCTATAAACATAAATTATTTAATAATACATTTTATCATTAGTTTATTCGTAGAAGTTAGGACAAGAAAATCTAAATGTGGATAGCATTACGAAGTGTTAAGTTATTTGTGTATGTTGAGTATTTGTATGCGTGTGTTGTATATAAGTAGTGATCAAAATGAAGTTATTTGATCTCAAGTATATTCTATCCCTGTTTTTCATACACCGTAATACTTTCAAGGTAATCCATGGCATGAGGATTTTCAGGCGATGTGGCACAGCATAAGTTGAGGTGTTCATTTGCAAAGCTTTGTTCAGGGAATTCATAAAATGTTCTATAGCAATATTTATATCTGTACACTCATATATTATATGAATAATTAAACTTTTTTAACTGATTTTCTAATTGGATGTGGTCTATTCTCGTCATCTCGTTCAGTTTAGTTTTACTAAGAGTTACTAGAACAGCATTGTGATCAGTAATTGTGGAATTGATGACTATAGTCAAGGCTTTTAGATTTGTCTTAAGGAGGGCGTTGTTGAGAGATGTTTTGCCATGCGTAATTCTAATATGGGCTGATTGTAGTCCGTAGCTAGCATTGAAGTTGAGGTCTTCTTGAACTTTTGTATAAAAAAGAAGCAGGAATAAATATAATAAAAGAATATAAAAATGAGAAAGATATTAGCTCACATTAATTTGTTCTGATTATTTGACATAGACTGTGAATCTCTAATAGTTCAACCCAAGGGCTTCTACCTTCTATGTAATCCACCACTCGGTAATAACCTTTAAAGAAAAACTTTCGTTGTACAGTGAACTTAAATTTATTTAAACTTAAAGTTATTAGTAAATATATTATCAGGGATCTTATTATAAAATAATACACATTGACCTAGAAGACTATAGTTTTTTCGAGCCTTGATGCAGATACAAGAAATTTATGTGAATTACGTGTGTTGTGTGAAGTGTTTATCACTTTTTTTTAATACTGACCTTTATTTTTATGAAAGTAAATTAAGTTTTCATAGAAATACCGACATGCCACTATCAATGTTTATTTCTCTGAATTTCTGCCACAGCGAATAACGGTTTAACAGATTTTTGTTGTATTTGTCACTTCAAGTTTTCTTTTTCTTTTTCACAAAAAATAATTGTGGTGTTACTTACAGACCATGTAAAATTTTCAAGTGATATTCAAGTGATCTCAGCGTAGCACAAGTCGAAAGCTGTAACTTTAATCAAACACGGTTACACTTAAAATCAAGTGGCTCAAATGGTGCAAGTTTGAAAGTCGGTTATTATTTCGTAACGTGAAACGTTACCGGCAGACAGGTGAGTATGCAAGACGCACAGGGAAAAAGTAAAAAAAGTAACCTCAGCTAGGGATGACAGATTTATTGTAAGAAAGCGTACTCTAACGTCTTCTACTAGCACTAAAACCATAAGACTTTAATCAGCTGGAATAGCAGCGTTCATACCTGCCAGAGGGCCTCTTCTAACAACAGACCACCGTGTAGCTCGGAATAACTTCGCTTGGCATGACAATGACTGGGGAAGATTATTGTTCACTGATGAGTCAAGGTTATGCCTCTAGCCAAATGATAGAAGGGGCGAAGTTTGGAGACAACCAGGGGATAAATAGGCTTAGTATAACACACTTACAGTGGTGGATCAATGTTGAAATGGGTTGGGACTTGCTTAGGAGCACGTACGTAAACACATCGTGGAAAATGGGTCTCTGACAGCGGCACTATACATACATAGGAGATCATTTTCTTTTAATGCATGATAAAGCTCGACCCAACGCTGCTGCCATAGTTTAGCTGTAATTGGCTCTAAAACCGGTAGAGCATGGCTGGGATAAACTGGGAAGAAAAATTAAACAAAGAATGCCAGCAGTATTCAAGTTAAGATAAAGTAAAAGGGATGATGAAGATAAAAGAAATGAAAATATACTATAAAGTTTTATTGACGATTTAATAAAAAAGTATGTGTAGACCGATGTAGGCAGTTTAAACAGAGAGAGGAGGTAACACTAGGTACTGAATGTGCCTACATGTATTTAAGTTTCATTACTTTGCAGAAGAAATCCATATAACCATTGTCTGATAATGCCACATAAGTAATTTATAAAGTTACTAGCGGACCCGACAGACGTTCTCTTGAAGTTGCAGTATAGATAAATAACCTAGATACCGACTGCAGCGCCATCTGCCGGCTTGATTTGTGAATCTATACCAGGGGTGCTCAAACTTGAACTGCTGGCGATCTACCTCAATATTTTTAGACTACTTACGATCGACTTGAGAGGCTGCAAGTATGTGTGATGCAGGGTTGTCGTACATACACGATACACCCTACCTACCTAGGTAGGGTGTACCGTAGCATATATAGATATTAGCTTTCCGCACAATTTACATTATCTTAGTCAAGGTTTGGGTTAGGTTTACTTAAGTTCTTCTCTACAATATCAATGAAAAAACTCCTAGTTATTCAAAATTGCGAGTTTATTCGTTGTTACAAAACAAAAGAGTTACATATAGTGTTAAACTCAACTAAGGAGTGACTTTGGATCTTGAAGCGTGGCACTGCATGTCCTCAGCATACTTTTCATAAGATGGTGCGTAACCACTGAGTGCCAATCGCAAGCATGATGACATATGATCGTCAGTTAGTCGATTGCGATATTTTGACTTAATTATCTTCATTTCAGAAAATGCAGACTCGCACAAGTAAGTTGACCCAAACATTGCCGTCAGTTGAAGGGCGATTTGCCTTAGATTCGGATATTTATCTTCAGATATAAAACACCAGAAATTTGTATAAGATGCTGTAGCTTTGAGATGTATATCTGATATAATCTGCACCAACTCATTTTCAACAGAACATGAGTTCATATTAAACTGACTTGCTACTTCAGTGGTTAATTCCTCAATGTTTTTACATGAAAAAGGATAACTCATAAATTATGCTATATTTGCCAATTTACTGCAATCATAAAAACGCATTTCGAATTGTCCCAAAATATTTGATAATTCAGCCTCCTACGTATGATAATTCAACTGAGGAATCCTTGCTTTCAAAGACGGAAAATGTTTCAGATCCTTTCTTTTCAGTTGATCTATCATAAGTTGCAATTTACTTTTGAATGCGTTTACTGCGCTAATCATCTCAATAATAGTTTTTCCTTTACCTTGAAGCTCCAAGTTAATGGTGTTTAAGTGCATTGTGATGTCAGTCAAAAATGCTAAATCAGTCAGCCATTTTTCGTTTTTCAATATCTCAGTGTCATCACCTCTTTCGTCTAGAAAAGCTGTTACTTCGGGCAATAATTCTTGAAACCTTTCTAGGAATTTTCCGCGACTCAACCACCTGACGTCCGTGTGAAGAACTAAATCAGTGTTTTCAGCTGACTCCCTATCTTCCAACTGCAACTTAAAGAGCCGCCGTTGCAAGCTACGTGCACGGATGGAATTCACAATTTTTGTTGCAATGCCCATAATTTCCTCCGTGTTTAAAACTTTTGAACACAAAACTTGTTGATGTATAATGCAATGGAATGAAAAAAATGAAGGGAATTCTTCATTAGCTCGACACAATGCCACAAAACCGTTCTTGTTTCCAGTCATTGCTAGTGCTCCATCGGTTGTAATGCACAGTAATTTATATATTGGTAGCTTGTAGTTTTTTACAAAATTGATGAAAACGTCATATATATCTTCGCCACGGGTCTTCCCCTTCAGAGGAATGATTGTCAAAAATTCTTCCTTAGCCAACATGTCATTGAATACCATCCGAATAAAAATACACAGCTGGGCAGTGTCTGTCATATCGGTGGATTCGTCGAACTGTAAAGAAAAGTATGTACATTCCATGATATCATGTTTTAGTTTATCTGCGATGTCCTGACTCATGACTTCAATACGCCTTGTGACAGTCGGACGAGATAACTGAAGTTCTCTAATAGCAGACATGATTTCTGTTTTATTTTTAAAATCTCCAAATAAAGTCTCACCCGCTTCAATAAATGCTTCCTTCACAACCGATCCATCTTCGAATGGTTTCTTGTGTTTCGCCAACATATGAGATATTTTAAATGACGCGATCGTAGCAGCTTTTGATTGTTTGGCTGGTCTCGTGAACATGGTTTGTTCTTTTTTCAAACAAGATATCAAATTACTTACTTTTCGTTTTCTTAATTCACTCTGTGGCGGAAAATCCTTTTCATAGTTTTTATGAACCGTTTTATGATGCCTCTCTAAGTTACCACGCTTAGGTATTGCAACTGACGCACGAGAAATAACACAAATGCACTTATCCTTCACCATACAAAAGAAAAATTCTTCCTCCCAATCGTTATTAAAATAATACGTTTTAGATTTCTTCACTGCACTCATTTCGCACTATTTAATAATAAACTTTGTATCGACGTAGTATCGCCTTCAAGTTACAATTCAGAATGACTCCAATTCCTGCAGGCGCAACATTTATATCGGCGTGAACGAAAGTCTCGAATGTTCCCGTCAAACGCGCCGCCCGAAATGGTCTAGTACAGTCTAGTCTAGAAACAACGCGGCTTTTCTTTGACAAGTACCGCGCGTTCCTTTGATAAAGCCGCCTTTTGCCGCAAGCAGTGTTATTACGTAATAAATTTTTGTAGTTTAGTTACCTACTTATTAAAAATTTTTTTCTTCTCAAGATCTACTCAAAAAGCATCGACCGTTTGAGCACCCCTGATCTAAACCATTCAGGGCGCCACCCAAACGCATACAAAAAATTCATTCAAATCGGTCCAGCCGTTTAGGAGGAGTTCAGTGACACACACGTACAGAAGAATCATATAGATAAAGAAAAGTGATTGTAAGTAGTTAGAAATTATAGTTTATGTAATGTGTGTAATTGCAAGTGTCATATTGTTAGTTATAATTGTTTTGCAAGTTTTGTATTGTGGTATATACAGTACAAGTGTTTGTTTGAATTACTTGCTTTTTGGTTTTTACTATGCTACGCCACCCGTGCAGTCATATCAGAATTACGACGGTTCAACAAATAATAAGACTATTGTAGTAATATATAAGAATTTATAGTTGATTCTTACTTATAAAACTAACAAGTAAAACTAACAAGTGATGTGAGTATTGAAAATAAAATATTATACACTTTACCCTTTTGTAGTCATATACCGTCATCTATTGGACCGTAGGGAATAAGTTTACATGTCAACAATAACCTAAAGAAATAATCAAGGAGAATAAGCATAATCAAGGAGAATTCCTTTTATTCAACTTTTTTAATTAATAAAGATTTTTATATAGATATTTATTAAGATTTTTAAAAACAAATTATTTTTTATTATAAAAGTTCTACACAAACCTTGGTTAGCAGATCAGGATATTAACAAGGGACATCAGGCAATGAAGGACACCATTTTCCTTTTTCACCTGCAGATACACTCTCAAGGAAGAAGTGGCTGTGATGGTTTTGATTGAAGCAACTTAAAACAGTGTTTTGTCACAATTTATTCTATAGGTATTCCTGAACACAGGTACTCACTTGAATATACATAATGAAAAGATTTCAGTACATTGAATGAATTTTATTTTCAATATTACAAGGCTTTTAGACCAACATCTTACTTTAATAGTAGTAAACACAGTAATAACAACACCTAATAGCAATACTTTACAATTTATAATTCAGTTCAATTGTAAGTTATCTCCTAAGAAAAATATAGTCATTGTAAAGAGTATATTTCAACAACACTTATAACATGTACAGATATCTTAAAACCGTCAAATACTAAAATACATACATTACTAATAGATATTTGTTGGAGGTGGACCTCCATACATAAGATTCCATGACACTGGATGAACCAATTTGGTATAAAAGTCTTGTTCATCAAATAATGTTACAACAGAATTTAAATATTGTACCATTTCATATGCATCTGGTATGTTATCACCTTCTGAAGAAAACTTATATATGATTAAACAAGGTACTGATTTCTCATTGATTATTTCATATAACAATGTTGCAAAACCTCCACCAATAATCCTTACAGTTTCCCCTTTTGGCTCATGCTCCACCCATTCCAAGGATTTCAATTTATTTATATAGGGACATGTTTCATTGATGACATATCGGAAGGGTGATGTCATAATATGCCTTTTCTCGTGAGCGAAACAACTCGTTAAAATAATAATATCCTTTATGTTATCAGCTTTGAATTTGTCCACAACTTCTGTTAAAAATTGTTTTGAATATTTATGTACCAAAGGTGCTCTTAAGAGAAGAATAACTATTTTCCGCTTCTCACAAAGGTAAAGTTCACAACAGCCAGCGATTGACGGAGAGCCCAGCTTGTAAGGATCGTATCCCGCCACTGGAATCAGAGCAGGACTGTAAACCAATGCCATTTTTCTCATGAATAAAGAAGAAACGACCAGATCACAAGCGAGTTGGCCCACATTGCCAACCGCTACGCTAGGTACAACTAGAGTATAATCACTTAAATCACATTTATAAAATATTTTCCATTTATTAATTTGAGCCATATTTCAAACACTAAATTTTCCGGCTACACAACCTCGAATACCCAAAATAATGTCAAGTAATGCACAGCACAGAAATGACAATTGACAGTTATCCATCCAAAATCCAAATCGATACAAATACAAAAAGTGATGTCAACTTAAAAAAATATGTTCATCCTCACAAAAGGCACCAAAATGACCATATTTATATTACATTATTTTAAATTTATTATGATATAAGAAAAAAAAAAATATTTCTTACAATTTGTAAATGTGTTGTTATATAAATTTAACTCTTATTATTTTGACTATAGTCCCTATGACTATCTTCTGTAAAAACTTTGCTTAGTCTGTTCGTGTGTAACATGTCATAAACAATGATGAGTAGTGCGAAATGGTATTATGGTAATAATGGTGTATGAAAAAGTACATAGGATAGTGGTGACCACAGAATAGAAAATTACAGATATTTGCTGTGTCTCAGTTTACACCGGAACGACTGTTGCCAAAATCACACAAATGAACGGAATCTTAATTACACTAATAACGAATTGTTTCGATTTTTTGTTTTTATTTTATTAAAAACTAGCCTAAAATACATAATTTAAGTTCAAAGTTATTTGGGCATAGCCTAACAAGAACTTTTAACTTTTCGTTATCTTGAAACAAAAAATACTGCATTGCAAGATACTCAACAGCACACTTAAAAATAAATAACTCGGTATTTGTGTCATAATACGTTATCTACAGCTTACTTACTAGCTTAGTGTTATTTTAAAATGTTATCAATAATATCTATACCTAACTTCTGTTCTTCTGTAATAAAAACAAGAAGGGTACCTGAGAAGGTAACATTATAAAGGTAAGAAAGATAAAACAAAGTGTTAAGAGTCTATATTATAAATCATATTATACTTAATAAAGTTTACATAACATTAGACACTTAACTGTAACAAAATGTGCGTTTAAATTTCTAAGTATTATTACCTACGTTTCACATAAATGTAGATGATATGTCTAAAAGTAATGAATTTAAATTTGAAACATATGTTGTTTTACAATTATACAATCCGCTTTTGAAAAAAATAATAATTATGAAGTTTAACATTATTTTTGCAACTGCATGGTAACTACTAACTACTAAACAAGTTTCATTTTCAAGGCCTCTCAACCATCGAACAAAATGTCATAATTATAATATTATAGTTAGTATGCACATAGATAAAACCTACCTACTTCACTAATCGAGTAGCAGAGAACATTCGAGAATAAAGCTGAAAACTGATAAGACCCGATTATAAACTTGAGCTTTATGAGAATGAGATAAGAAAGAGTTTAGCTCATATTGCTAGTCACTTATTAGTTAATTTAAATTTAAAGATTTTATTGAAAAAATATACAAAATTGTACCTACAGATAATAAGAAACACCTCCATTAAAGGTGTTACTTTCTTATACTGTAATATATACATATATATATATATATTTTTTTTTATACTATAGGGGGACAGACGAACAGACGGGTCACCTGATGGTATGTGACACCGCCGTCCATGGACACTTGCAACTCAAGAGTCGCAAGTGCGCTGCCCGCCTTTGAGGGTGATGAGGGATGGGGGATGCAGGGAGCGGAAAGAAGAGAAGAGGGATGAGGAGATGGAAAAAAGGAGAAAGGAGATGAGGGGAGAGGAAAGGGGGAGGGGAATTGGGCTTCCGGAAACCTCACTCAATTCGGGGAAATGCAACGCAAGCGTTACTTCACAACCGGTTTTCTGTGAGGCCGTGGTATCGCACCTATCGAGCCGGCCCATTCGTGCCTAAACATGGCTCTACCTCTGAAAAAATGTTACACGTAATAAATGCTACACATCGTTGTGACTAGAAAAGGACTTTTAATCTGCGATTGACTCGACGCTGTGTAATAACACGACTATGATACAAGATACCTACAACTCTTAAAGGTACCCGTTGCATTTCGTAGTAGTACTTCTATTTTAGTTATGTTTGTTTTGTGGCGGTGATGTTGACGGGTGTTGTAGCTGAAAAACAGAATGTAAATGGAGCATAGGCAACATATATGTCATCTTTCGTTTGTGTTAACTGGCAACCCTATTTCATACTTAATATTACTTCATCCAGTAAAAGGAAAAGAAAATTATGATTTCTCTGTTTCATCTACAGTTATAGATTTTAATGCACTAGATATCTAAATAAGCCACGAATGATCTTAAACACAGTCCAGTTTTAATTATCTATAGTTTTAATTAATTATTTGCTTATACACTGATTATGACCGAGCAGGAAAAAGTTGACCCACAATTGGAAACCTTTATCCTATCTGAAACACAAAAACAACGTTTTCAGGTTAGTAAAATTATTTAATTGAGGTGTTTGTAGTATTATCAGAAACGGATTGGAGTGCTCCTTCAAGGTTAACATTATTTATGAAGAACAATGTAATTCCAAAATGATACGCTTTGTCATCGACCTTTGATCTATTATACATGCGTATTTGCTCTATTGTATGCAGTATTTCTAGATGTCCGATCCTTCATTCGGATCCGTCCGTATTTGACGACTACTTATTATTTTAACACCTGTTTCAGGTTCTTGTACACGGATTAACTGATACATGTTGGGACACATGTATGGGTCACCCATCTAACCGTCTGGGTTCTAAAACAGAAGTGTGCATCATGAACTGTGTGGAACGATTTATTGATGCTACAACTTTCATCACCAGGCGTCTAATGAACACTACAAAATACCGTTCTGAAGCTCCTCTTGAATTCCAATAAATTGAGTATACTTTTTAGTAGTAAAACATGTTATCCAGTATTAAGGACTTTCTGCGCCGCCACAAGCGCAAGTTTATTGTGACTGGTGCAGTTTTTGGCGGATTATATTTACTGACAAGCTATGCCCAAAAGAAGCTTAGAGAATGGCAAGAAAAAGAAGCAAAAAGATTCTTTGAAATGACTCGAAAAAAGCAGCATTTTGAGAGTACAGAACGCACATGTAATCAGACTATTCTCTCGTTGTCTAAAATTGTGACTGAAAGCATTTTGAGTGTATTGAACACTGAAGAAATTGTTCAAAAATTACAAGAAAACCCACCAAACAAACTGGATTTATGGGAACAGTTAAAAATTATGATATTTACTAGAATTTGTGTACTTGTTTATGCATTAAGTATATTGCAAGTGACATTAAGAGTCCAGCTCAACATTATTGGTGGTTATCTATATAGAGACTCTGTCCATGATGAGGATCCTCACATTGACAGTGAGTTACAAGCCAAATATTTGTCTTTGTGTCACCACTTTGTAGGACAGGGTGTAGAGGATTTAGTGAAACAGATAGAATCTGTTGTGAAAAAAGTTGTTGAACCTATGTCCTTAAAGAAAAAAATGACACTGCAAGAAGTAGAACAAATATTCTGGTCCATACAAACTATTCTGTGTACAGAAGCTTCTCATGGAGATCCTGTAAAAAATATGGTGCACTATCTGCTCTCTCATACAGAAATAAATGATGGTAAATTAGATACTATTGTAAAAGAGACTATGGATGTTTTAGAAAGTGATGAAGTTACATCTATAGCCATGTCATCGGTAAGCAGATGCTTTTCTTCTGTAATTGATGAAGTTGCAAAACTTTTTGCAACAAAGGCTACCCCAATGACTAAAAATCATTTGGAATTAAATCTTGGTCATGTAATCACCAATGGAGCTTTAAAACTAGGAGCAGACCCGGATTCTTTTGTAGATGTTAATAAAGTAGAGCTATACTTTGTCAAACTGCTCCCAGTTATCAATGAACTTGTTTCAAAGAATATGTGTAAGGGTAACACAAACATTCCAGATATGTTAACACAACAACTCACTTTAAATGACAAAATAAAACTATTAGGTGCAAATATTTATGAAGTATTTAGTAGTCACTAAGTCCTATCATAAAACATTATAAATGTTATATTGCATAGTAGCTTATACTATCTTTAACAAGCAATGTAATATATTTTAAAGTTAAAGGTGCAGTACCCTATCACTATGTTTCATTTTCGAGTTTAGGTGTGTTGGTAATTAAGTTTTTGTATTTTGTGCATTTGGGGAACAGTAATAAAAAAAAAAAAATTACCTTTTATTTTACTTAGTGCTTACACCTACAGCTGCATTTAAATACAAATTAGAGATTGTGGACTTCTACCAAAGTAATATTGATGAGGCTGGTAACAGTATGTAAATTGGATCTTTACTTTTGAGATTCTAATCAACCTATACTTCTCTGTTTTTCTGTGACTCTGGAATAAATAACAATATGTTATATTATAACTGCAATATTTTGTAGTAGGTAGGTAGCTGACTTGACCTCCATGGTGGGGTCGCTTTGCTCAACTAGCAATCAGTTCTGCTAGGGTTTTCCTTTCCACATTATATCTGAGGCCCTGCCCAGAAGACCTGATGTTGGAGTACTGTGTGGTTTTAACCAGTTCAAATCTTTTTCGTTTTGGGGATTTTAGACATATAAAAAAGAAACTGCCTCAGCAATTTTTTTACTTTTGGACTAACCAATGTCACCTTTTAAATTTTTTAACTTCTAGCATAAAATATAATGCAAAAATATTAGATTTCCTACACATACATCCATACATATATACGCTTGCGCCTGTATCCCTAAGGGGTAGGCAGATTTGTATAATACTCTCACATTTTGCCAATAAGATTTAGGTCCCACTAACATTGTCCACACTAATATTGTCCTCTCAAGCCCAATAGTTTGAAAGTGTAAAATTATCATATGTATGTATACTTAGTGTTTGGTGTAAATAGTCTAATAGCACTAGTTCATCTCGGAACAGGTATATACCTAGTATTGCCATAATTATTGTTACAACGAAAAACATTTTTTTTTTCTATTGATTTAAACATGTACATATTACTGTAATGTGTGTTAGCTTATACATTAATATAATAACATAAAAATGTATGAAGCCATTTCCAAATGATCTCCATTGGCTTTAATACAGTCCTTTCAACTTCAAGGCCAGTTATCAATAGGAACATGGGAATCTCCATGTGATGATTCTTCATTATTATAAATCATACTCCAGCGGATTAAGATCAGGACTAGATGACGGCCAGTCTTCAGTTCTGATGGAAGTCAGAAACGTTCGTTTCTTCCCATGCTTGTGTGGATCGAGTTTTATGACCAGTCCTGACTCTTGCTCAAAGGACCGTTCTTGATTATGTAACATAGTGTTGTAAGGAGGCTTAACCACCCTCCCAAGATTCGTATCTTGATACACTTGTGCATAGGCACATACATATGTATAACATAGGTTTTGACACCTTTTTCACTAAAATATGGCCCAGTCACTCCTTGATAGCTAAACCCCCCACTAAACTCTGCTGACTAATTAGGGAAGCTTCTATACACCTTTTAGCATAAACTCGGTCATTCTGCTTGTTGCTGCAAAATATTGCTCAATAGTTAAAACTTTCTTGTCGGTAAATACATTTTTTCTGTGACCAGCCTTTGCGTATCGCTTAAGAAATTGTTTTGATTTTACCAACCTGTTTATTTTTAAACTGTCGGTTAAATAATGACCAGTGTGTCTTTTTTTGGCTGGAAGTCCTAAGGCATCTTTTAAAAGTTCAGTTCTAGGTGCTAGATCATTTCCCGAGATAAAATCTTTTGCTTTCGGACAGGGTTTCTTCCAAATCTTTCCTTCACTGCTTTGATCGCCTTTTTCCTACAAATACTACGTGGACGGCCAGATTATTTTTTGTCACAAACGCAAACATAATACACAAAATTGTACCTATTAATAGCCCGGTACACAAATATTTGACTAATACCAAGCGGATGGAGGGTTAACTAAATTGCATTTGACACTATACCTACTTTGTGTACTGCTATGATAGCAATTCAGTTCTCTTTATCACCCCACTCCATTTTAATATCATAAAAAAAATGAGAAAATACAATGTTTTTTTTTATGCGATAAAATTTTTTTGCCCCCAAACAAGCGTACGGGTCACCTAATGGTAAGTGACTACCGCCGCCCATGGACGCCCGCAACTCAAGAGTCACAAGTGCTTTGCCGGCCTTGTGGTGGAGTGCCAATCGCACAAGCGCACAGTGGTGGAGTGCCAATCGTCCAGGTGATGGAAGTGGATATTTTTTCGCATAGTACGATGGCGGAAACCTGCAGCCGGTATAAGTCCGAACAATTCCTCTGAACACTCCCCATGATACAAGCGATAGAGAATGCAGAGTGAAGCTACATCTCTACGCAACGCCAAGGTGTCAAGCCGATTAGAAATATCTTGGCAGTCGATGATGCGAATCGCTCTCCGTTGAATGCGGTCAAGAGGGAAAAGCTAAATAAGAAATATATAAGAATGACAGATTCCATATTCAAATGTAATATTTTGTTTTTTTTTTACTTGGTCAGTATTTGTGTCTGTGTATCTGGGTATCCGTCTGTGGCATCATAGCTCCTAAATCCATACATGGAAGTAGTCAATTACAAACAGGTAACCCGTCTGTTCATCCCTATATTATAAAAAAATATATTTAAACTTCCTTAAAAAAAATAAACTAACTTTTACCTCCATCTACACTAATGTACCTAATAAAACGAAAGTTTTCTTGATTGTTTGTTTTGCAAAAGGATGATCACGTCTGAAACAATCCCCCGCATAAATCTGAGCATTGAGGTTGTGTTGGAGTCTCGGTAATCTTCTTTTAAAAATTTGGCAAACTGACGTGGTACTTCGACCTCCTTACAGTTACGCAAAACAGTCTTCGTACCCGTGGACTCATTTTTAGCATTGTAAAGAATATTTTGAGAACCCTGAAAACTTAGAACTTTTATTACAAAATTTAACCCTTTGCAAAAATTGAACCATTAACAAAGTTCAATGAGGTCCTTATATATTCGAGTAATAATTCACCTCTTACTGCTCTTTTTTTAAATAAGCCAACAGCTAGTGCCACATCACTTCCTGCATTGTTGGCTGTGCATAAACAAATATGCGGAATGGTTTTTATTATCCTGTTATTCTATAAATAAATATTTAAACATTCATACTAAATCAAAAACCATATCTTTTTCATACCATATAACAGGTATTTAATTCTGTTATAGACCCTGTCTACATTGATTTTCTTCTTTTGCTGCAGAACCAAAGTGTCGACATGTCTTTACAAACTTTGTGCCTATAATATTGATGACCGTTATATCACAAAACGCTGCCACGTTTTCGTTCAATTATCTTTAAACGTTCCTCCGTTGATTCCGATTTTCACAAATTAGTATTACGGATGAATTAATTCAATTCCTCATTGTGGCCTTTCTTGTACATACATATATATTTTTTTTATATTATATGGGGACAACCGCCGTCCAATGACACCTGCAACTCATGAGTCGTAAGAGCGCCTTTGAAGGCGATGAGGGAGGGGAATTCGATGAGGAGAAAGAAGAGAGGAGGAATGGAATGAGGGGACAGGAAAGAGATAGGTTGGGCCTCCGGAAACCTCACTTATCTCGGGGAAATTCAATGCAAGCATTGCTTCACAACCAGTTTTCTGTGAGGACGTGGTATCGCACCGGTCGAGCCGGCCCATTCGTGCCTAAGCATGGCTCTACAATTGTTACATTAAAGCATATATGTGTACATATACCTATATAATATATATTGTGATTATAGAGATAGATAATGATCCTTAACCACTTTCTGGAAAGCAGTAAGTGATGTGAGCTCGGATAGCTTCTGACAATGCATTCTACAGACATACCGCTTGCACAGTAAACGATTATTCGGTAGACGTTGTTGTATTTTCTTATGATCAAGTATTTGTTGTGTCGTAAATAAATGAGAAAAGGTTTTTGAGAAAGGAGAATCGGAAAACTAGATAGAAGATATACGTATTCGGCGAAGGCAAATCGAGAGGCACTTGGGTTTAGTACGATATTCGAAAATATGATCAAATTTGCGTAAGCCAAAAAAAATTCTTATAGAGAAATTCTGAACTCTCAAATTTATCAAGTAGGTCCTCATTAAGATCGAGGTAGCTGAACTGGCATAGTCAAGAAAGGGGAGAAGAGATTGCGCAGTTCAAAGTTTGTGGTGGCAGGCGGGACCCTAATTTTCTCCTAGCGACCGACTGCAGGTACTTTCCGAAGCCACCGTGTCGGGAAAGGACATGCGTCAGTCGGAAAAAAGGGTCCCATGCTGCCGCTCTGCCCACTCGGCGATGACCGGCTGGAGCTCCTCCACGGCTGCAAAGCCAGCACGTGGAGCATCCAGCCGGGACGACCAATGAGCCAACGTGGCTCGGTGATCAGCCTCACGCCACTAGCGTACCTCTTAGGGGTGGGCCGATTGCCAGTACCCGCCCTGAATTCAGTCGTCCACCGATAGACTTCGGCCAGCACTTCCGCCTCCAAGTCCCACGGGGGAGTTGCGGCTAACGCGCACGCCGCCTCCGCAGACACTTTGCGATAACCGCGTATGGCTCTAAAAGCCATGACCTTCTGTGGGCGCCAAAGGCGTGCCCTATTCTGGGCGGTAAGAGCCTCCGCCCACAGCGGTACATATTACAGCATTCAAATTAGTCCATAAACAACTAATAAAAAACACCAATCTCCGACTTACCTATGAAGCAACAGTAATGACAATAATCTTGTCGCACGAATTAGGTACTGTAGCGGTTAGAGTACCTACATATTGATAAAAGTTTAATTGTAATTTTTATGTACATACAATCAAAGATATGTCTCTTACTATAGTTTCACGTTTTTTTATTATCCGTATCACACGAACATATGTACGGAAACTCATACAGTGCACGGTTGACTGGAATAGGCTGGCCCCTATTATAATAGTTGGTAGGACTGAATTGTGGTTAGCAAAATGAGAACGTTACAGATGCCGCTGCTTGCCCCCTGTAGAGGAACTTGTTGTAATGTACAGAATAAAAAGATATATTTAAAAAATAAGACCATTAAAATATGCATTAAATGACTAATTATTACGTTACATAATATGATGCGTTAATAAATTTTGTAGATAGTCTCTAATGGAAAAAAGCTGTACCTTTTTTATATCTGGATAGCTTTTCAATTTCAAAGTGATATTTTTCCCAATTTCCATCTCCTGAAACTTTCTACTTCCAAAATACTTTCATTATGTCAGAAGCCAGTACTTTGGTCAGTGTTCATTGTATTTGGATAGTTCGGGAACCGAGTCATAGGTACCAAGTTGAAATTAACCTCAAATGGTTAAGACTGCGGTCCCCTCGTCCAGCTTCTACGTTAACTCATTCAGAAGATCTTATTTTAAAATCCTTATGGTGTTTAGAGTAACTTTAAAGGTTGCGAATAGTTTTTTACGCCACTAACATGGCTAATAAATATTGACTGCAGTCTAGTGTCAGTCTTTGAAATTTGATCTTATTACAAGAGTACCAATATATCCATATTACGTTTGATGATAAGCATTACATATGTATGTATATATTTAAGTATGTATGTTATTATGCTATTAGAAACGTTCGTTCGATACCGTGCAATAATTCGTAATAGAAAATCCATGCATTCAAAATAAGTATTGCATAACTGCAACGGATGGTAAGTCTACTGTCGCTATGTTGTTGTAACTCTGAATTATTTTTAACGCGAGGAAACATTCCCTCGTGTCGTGTCAATCTATCTTCATCATGTAGTCTTAAATCTGTTAAGTCCGGCGGCCACAGAAAAAATGCTGTGACATAGGCATATCCAGCCATAATTTATTACTCTATAATTAATATAATAGACTTTTAGAATATATTTTAGGTGATGATAAAATCTAGGGCATATAAATTCAATTTCAAAATAAAATTGAGAATTCGGGCACGAATTGGCACGGCTACAGACATTTCGTAGAAGGAGGGTATAATAGCAGCCGACTACACCGGCTGCGTCTCTGTGAAAAGCTCATTGTAGACTACAGTTATAGATCCATCCAGATCTCTGAATGAATGAAATATTACAATGAAGACTTATTGTTTACAAACAATTTTTTTACAAATTGCAATAATTACATTTAAGCTAACTTATGTTATACATATATGAAATAAAAAAAAACATTATAAGAGACTATTTACATAAAATATTACAAAATTTCAATCCAAAAACACCAGATTGCTGTTTATACCTTCACAGCGCTATATGACTCAGCGATTTTAAAAATATTCTTGGAGGATTCTTATCTAACTTTGATAAAGAAAGCAAAACTACAATAGCGACTACAGATAAGAAGCTTAGAGCTAGAATACATTGATACCGGTCAAGACTGGTATCTATTTTTTAGCTTCTGTAACGCATCATAGGAAGAATTTTGCAAGCTGGAGGAACCTGTAATAATTCTTATTCTGACTGAATATTAAATGTAGTAGTAGGTATGTGAAATGGTCTTGCTTGTGTCGTGAGAAGAATTAAAAGTACTATGGAAATTAATTTAAATTTTTGAAGCCGTAACAGCGGAAGCTTCATATCACGTTGACGATCCAAGGTCATTTAAGGAATTTCTCTTCGGGGGAACACAGAACTTCACGTCCCCTATAGTCGGCATGCATCTTTATCGGAATTATACGCCGGGGACCAGATGGCAAAGAGAGTCATGGCTTTTTCCAAGAGAACAGCAATCAGCATCTCAAAATAATAAATTACATAATTTCTAGAGCTTTTATGAAGTGTCTTTAACATCGTCGAATCAAGGACCGTTGTAAACTCGACTGCCATATTGCAATAGAGTTATGCGCGTATGTGACTGATACAATACTTAGAGAAGAAATAAAGTATGTGATTACAAACAGTCTTCGCAAAAGCGATCAGTACAAGATCCGCAATTGGTGCTAGAGTCCAAAACGAAGTCGTTGAGGTCAACGAAGATGACATATAAAGTGTACCGACACGTTTTATATTCATTTAATTCATACATAATTGTCCCTTTGGTTTCTTGCTGTTATAGTTATGTACTTATGATGCCCATAATTGTTTAATAAACAAACCCAAAATTTAAAGTAAACTATAAAAACTAGGTTGACATGCAGAGAAATGGTTCTGTGCAATAACTTCATAAAGCTTAAATAAATAAATAAAAGAAATTGACATTTAATTAAGGTGCCACAAGTGTCCCCGAGAGTACTTACTTACGCCTAATACAGCGACTATTGACTGCAAAGCGTTTCAACTTGAATTGTGTTTTGAGTGTCTATGTACTTGATATATGACTTGTAGGAAAAAGGTAAGTTTTTTCATATATCAGTATTTCGCCAAAATAATATAATGTGTTTCAACTTATAGTGTAGCATATTTAGGTAAACAGGGATCGCGTTTTTGATAAAGCATTTTGTAAAACATGTTATAACCGGTAGATTATGTAGTGTTCGTTGCCATATCTCAATATTGCTGACAATCGTTTTGGACCCCTCGTTTTGAATATGCAAATATATATACAATAATATAATGATCTATAATAGTAATATATTGCAATAACTGTTTCTTTTTTATATTGATCAGTGTAAAGGTGTGTAAGTGTAAACAACTATCTGTAAGTAAATTCATAGCACTAGTATCACAGTCTCCTCTACTCCATTTCCTTAAAGATCTTAAATATTTACATAAATACTTTTCATTGCTATGCCAATGAGATATCTTATCTGATAAGAATTTAAATATTACATAGATTTTATGACTGATATACTGATATACTATATTTATAGTGCTATGTATCTTTGTGTCAATTCCCACAGAATAAGATATTCAATAGAATTTAAATGCACGGCAACAATTCAAAATGGAAACTTTCGATTGGTATTAAAAATGTCACAAACAGCATCAGGTTAATTAATTACAGATAAAATAAAGCTAGATTATGTCAATAATTTAGCTGAAGGTAGAGTTCATTGTGTAGTTTTTAGAGAAAAAAAATAATTCCATCAAGGACTTCATGTCGAATAATACAAGGACAGTCGGTACACCAAAATAGGTGATTGCAGCAAACCCTTTTCATTGCGTTGGCTGTTTTGTTCAATCAAGGTTGGCAGTAAAGTTGGCATTATATTGTTTTAAAACGTCCTGGACTTATGTACATAATTACTTACTTTTTTAAAACCACGTACAAAAGCAAGATTGGTATCACCTTACCACGATATGTTCTTATCACGTAGGTAAATTGCAACTTTGTAATTTTTGTGCTTTTTCCAACAGTTCCTATCATTCACAACATGCTAAAGAGCTAATATCCATTAATATCTAAGCTATAGTAGCGTCAGCAAAGGAACCGTAAACAGACAGCTTGGCACACCTGGAACAGTGGGTGTGTGCGATGTTTGGCTGTCAATGCGGTGTGGGATATGCGGCACGGCCGTGTGACGCGAGTTGCGCGCGCAGCCTCGGTCTGCAACTGCCAATAACCCGCTAGAAGTCGCCGAGCGCGCGCCACTCGCTCCTGAACGAAATATCGACGCGTGTTAGTAAAACGTAAAGCCACCCCGCTGAGACACACTGAAAAATTGTGCTATAGTGACGACTCAAAAATAGTGCCTGGATTGTTTTGATATTTATTATTTTGAAAATAGAAGAGTAAATTGGAAACTTTATACTGTCAGTGAATAGAACATAGATATATTTTTCATGTAAGTACCCTTATAATAATACTCAAGATATAAGAAATATATATAGTTATTTAATAAATTAATTATAGTTTATAGTTATATAATTAAATAAAATTCTACAGTAAAAATATTTTTAACACAACACGTACAGTAAGTACCTTTAAATTACAAAAAATGACTTAAATGAACGTTCATGAAAGTCTTTAAAACCTTATAATAAAGGTAATATGATATTTATATCAGTTATTTAAAAGCCTGTAAAATATAATTATTCTGTGATATCAGCAGATAAATTTAATCTTTTGTATGGTACGGATTTGGACGGTACGGTATCGTTTTATTTACTAAAATAAAAACAATTATAATTTAATATTTTAGAAATTAAGTTATATTACAAGGCTAATTTATAGATAGCTTTTATATAAAAATTTGGCATATAATATAATTCTTTAATACTCTATAATTCTTTCTCACATTTAAAAACTAAATTTAAAACACTAGTCCTTATTTAACTGGTTTTAACAGAAAATATTTTATATTTATTCATTAATTTTTGTTTAAAAGTTTTATACATTGAGTTCATACATACACGTCAGATACATAAGAAAAAGTGTCTAAAATCGTTTTTATTAGTAGCCCTTAGCGGCACTATTGAAAACATAGTGTTTATCATTTAAGAATAAAAGTATGTATTTCCTAAGCTATCAATAACGTACTAACTTCAATGGTTGGCACAAATTACTTGCCATACGGCACATTGTTTTTATAGTTTGTAAGCAACGTAGACTATGAATGCCGAAACAGAAGTAGGTCAGAAGCTCCTCCCAGATGACAGTTTATTTTTTAACTATGGGTAGAAATTGTTAGAAAAATAATTATTATTATTAACTGTTAAGAGTTCACACGTGAGGTGTTGTTCCTTTCAAATATTGTCACAGTTAAGTCTCGATTTACAAATTTCTAATCTAAATTAATAATTAACAAATGTTTTATCTGCTTTTTATCTTGATTGAGTGATTGTGATAATTGAAACAAAATGAAACAGAACGCAAGTACTTAAACTCTTCATATGCTGTATATTATAAAATGATAGCATTCTGTTGTTATCTGATACCATTCTTTCCGTCCATGTTATAGGACATTATTGGCCACTGGATTAGTGGCCGAGTCGCGAGCAGACCGTTACAGTAAAAGCGTATAATATCGACATTAGCAAAGTCACGATTTTTATAATAAACACAACACAAGTGGACTAACGGACCAATTTACGGGATGGGACATAACATAAACAAGCAGCCTGCAGCAACAGTCGATGGGATTTCAAATCACTTGAGTGTCGTTCAACACTTTTGTTGCCGGTGGCTTCCTTTTTAAGGTATTCCCGGGTCCCTTTCAATAGACCCATTTGTGACGGAACAGTGTGTTGTTTTAGTCAGTTTGATTCTGAAACACCACCTCACCTTCAGCTCCGGTGAGGTAATAACCCGTGGGGGTTTCTTCACAAAAAAAAAATTAGTTTAGCTCAAAATTGTAACAAATTTATGTACGATTTTATTATAACATAAATATAAATTGTACCTAATCGAATGTATTAATTATTAAGAACAGAAAGCGTTACAATGGGGAATGCCTTCAAGATCATGATGTAAATAGTTTAATAACCTCAGGCCTCATATACTGCCCTACGGTATTCTATTGATTAATATCTCTGCGGGTAATTAATTTAAATTTAGAACTATCAATATATATAACAATATCCGTCTGTCGATGGCTTCTTAGGCGCTTTATATTCAAATAAAACTTCATGAACTGTATTGAGAATGTTGTGTGCTGCTGATGTTCCTGTAAATGAAGGGAGCTAGCATAATACTAGGCTATCGGTGATAAATCATTGATATATGTACCTTTTAACTTTTTTTTAATAAGTGAAAAATTATTTTTCGCAAAGACGAAACGCATTTTAATTATTTTTAAGTTTTTATAAGCGCAGCATGGCACACCGCGTGGTTATAGGTGTGGGTAGAGATACTGAAGATTTTTCTGTGTTCATATTCTTTATTAAATTGATACTTTCTTATTTATATGGAAAACGACAACGAATGAAGGAGATATTTGCAAAATACGTAGATACCGTTTTTGCAATAGGCATGCACCTACTAATTTTAGCGTATGATCATAGCCTTGTCCAGTGTTTTACCAGGTATGATAGTGCTTATTTGTTGTATACGAGAGAACCTCAAAAGTAAAATCAAAATCATTTATTTCAATAAAACCAATAACAGCAATATTGGAATTGACAATAGAGGAATTCGGTCAGACTAAGTCAGTCGTGATGCTAGTTGCCTATTTCAATACGTAGATCCTATAGAGAAGAGCAGGAAAGAAACTCCAAGGACACTCTTTTTCCCTGTAGAAATTCCTTTCCCATTTATAAAGAAAAAGAAATTTGAAAAGGGTCACGAGTTAAAGAATTATCGTTCTTTTTAATAATATAGATGAAGCGAGCAGACGGAGCACCTGATGGTAAGTAACAACCACTGTCCTTGGACACCTGCAACTCAAAAGTTGTAAGTGAGCTGCTCACCTTTGAGGGTGATGAGGGATGGGGGGAGGAAAAAGAGGAGACGAGTTATGAGGGCAGGGGAAAGAGGAGAGCGGGTGTTGAGCGGTTCAGGGAAATGCAACGCAAGCATTACTTCTCAAAAGGTTTCTGTAAAGACCTGGTATCGCACCGGTCAAACCGGTCTACCCATGCCTAAGCATGGCTCTACCACGATAGAAAAAAAGATACATGAATAATTTTGGACAAATTCTCTTAACTGTTAAGAATGGGGAAGAGAATGGATGTAGTACCCTTCTCTTCCCCATTCTTGAATATTAGTTATTCTATTATTATATTTATACTGAATAAACCCCAGGATTTTATTTAAGCTTCATATTTGAACTTACAAAGTATGATCATGTTTCAGAGTATGGCACAAAGCTCCTGGGGTTTCCCATACGTGCTCACATTTCTTTCCTCTTGTACAATATTTTTAATCCACATACCTTCGTACCTAAAAGAACGTTTTGCTTTCATTCAGGTAATATGGAAGACAAACGCCTATTGCAATAAACAATAAAAACAAACATGAAACGCACTCAAAATCCTTGAGATGATCGAATAACTTGAGGTTGAATATCCTCTTACGAATAACTATATAGACAAATCTATTTCGTTCAAACTGTTAGAAAGCATGATATCTGCAAGAAGACTACTACTAGCAACATTTCCGTTACACGGGGATACCCGATCTCCAACTGTAGTAATTTATACTTTTATTATCTATTATACTCATTTGCTGTATGTATGCATCTTTGAAATATCTTAGAATAATGTAAATATTATATTCGTTCCTATTTAATCTCAATGCACCATCGCTGCCCCTATGGTTGCTTGTAAGGAATTGCCTTGTGCGAGAAGGCTGCCTGTGTAATTTTTATTGTATTTAATGCCTGGTTATAAAAATAATAAGGAGTATTAGTATTACATACTACAAGTTTTAGCTAACGGATTCGCTCGCATTAAAGTTATTTTTCCATCCCTCGGTAAATCTACATTTTTTTACATGCATATTTTTCGTACCCTATCAATGTTTATATACACTTTAACAGTTTATTGAGTAATTTATTGAGCAGTTAGATTAGTTTAGGTTACCAAACAAACTGACTGTTGAATTTATAATAATATAGAAATAAATCAATAAATTAGCTATGCAGTGCAGAGCAGTCCACAGCTGAACATACATAGCTGTCCTCTATTTGCGTCATAGCACCTAGTCCTCATCTTACTCATCCTTTAATAATCTATACATATAATAAAATAGTAACAGGCCGATTTCTGTACATTATAGATATTGACGAAGAAATAATATAGGTCTTTATTAGAGCAAAAGAAGCAAAAACAACAGTTATTTAAAACTACTGCATAGAAGTGAATGCCGTTTTCACAAATGTATCGCTAGAGGTTCAACTTAAAATATAGACTCCATATAGATTCCATTTCATAGGTATTTAATTCTCAACTGTATCTGTAAAACATTAAATATACGAATCGAAATGAAATCGCGGGCAAGAGCTACTTATTAATATAATAAAAATATTTTTTCTTGTAGTACTTGTTAACTCTTGATTCATTTCATTTTATTTTTCGATTGGACAAGATTCGATTCTCGTACATCGTTTATTAAAATAAAGTAAACAAAAATTATATATGTATACCTACATATATAATAAATATACAGTTTACCAATAACTAATATGGAACTCGTAAAATAAAAAAATACCTGTACCTGTATTTAATTACATGTATATTGTAATTAATATGTATTTAATAATATTTTCCTTGTCAGTAAAACCATACAAATAAACATCTAATTACACAGCACACCATCTGTCAAAACAAATGGTTAGGCTCAAGTGAAGGTTACCATTGTCCAAAAAAAAATGGTACCTTAACGTAATAGATAATGATACGCCTTTGTTTCTGTAGTAACGTATGTATTAAGTAAAGCGATAACATTTTTTACACGCTAAACTACAATACACTATCTGCAAATAGGTGTACTGCATACCAATGACTTAAACATTACTTACATTTATCTATTGTAGCTTTAACATTTTTGCCAAATACTAAGACACATATATCAACGGCAAGCGCTAAATTTATTGAAAGTCCAATTTTTTTTATCCCAACTTATTTTCAATATGCGATGTGGATTTAAATACTAAACCGATTGCCAGGATTAAAGAAGAGGACATTGGTTACCTAAAGCGATGGTAGTATAATGACAATTACTAAGGCGTTGGACGTACGGTATTCGGTTGAGATTAATTCTTAGGAAAGTAAAAGTCAACCAAATACATCGTTGTTTTCTCCTGTTTGAATGGTCATTAAATTTTTATTATTATAAATAAATTATACTGTATAAAAACTTGCATTACTCATATCCTTAAAATTTTACATTTTACAGCATGTATTTAACCCTATGACATTTGCTTTGAGATAATCCATATTTTTTTATTATCAAACGTTTACCATGTACGCTAGTGGAATGCATTTGTAACCATTGTTACGAAAACGGTTCATGAACATTACTTGTCTGTTCATTGTCAATTTAGGTATGAATACATTAGAAGGAAAAAAATAAAAATTGTGACAGTGGATGAAACTTTAGGAATAATAAATTATCGTGGTATCGACATGTGATGCTAAGGGGTGAACGAAATGTGGGGAAGAAAGTTTTATGTTTGGAAGTTGACGAGGACAAGAGTAGAGGAGGACCAAAGAAGTTAACCCGTAACACCGTCAACCACTTTCGACATTGCACTGACCCACAATAAATTGGGACAAGAGTAAGAAGATGATGATGATGAAATCATCATAATCATCTTCTTAACGTTGTTTTTAACAAAAACCAAGCTATGATGACGCATTTATAACTACATAACCAAAGCTCTAGGTATTTCGCTTCAATGACCAAGAGGTAATAACCATTCAAGTAAAATCCCCTTTTATGTAGGTGATGAAAAAGTGCCCGTGTAGACGATATCTCCACCACTTAACAAAAGATAAGCACTTGGTGTTGTTTTCTACTGTTTACATGTGCATATCTATTTGTTACCATCGTGTCTACAAATATAAACGGACATAATAAAGATAGAGATATCTACTACTACAGATTATAGAAGTGTAGCCACTTTTTACATAGATGAAGAAATTACTTAATTTATTCCACTCCATAAAATAAGTATACTTATTAAAAGTATATAAAATATTATAATCTAAAATCTTATTATCCCCAATATTAACAATATTCAAATTATGTTAATGAGTGACTAGAGTCCGTTAATCTATGAATACATGAACAGCAGCAGGGTAAACAAAAACAAAATTAATAATAGTAATGCCAATAATTTTATTTCAATCATTGAGTAGGTATATTTATTTTTTTATTTAATACTTTATGCACGAAATGTACATAGGTGGACTTAATGCCAAAGGCATTTTCTGCCAGTCTACCTTAGGGTGGTGTGAAATAAGTGAGGTAGGTGCACTAAGAAGTATGAAAATAGATATGGTTAGAAAAAAAGCTGTACAAAAGATAAATAGTAGTATAACCATAATATATATTGACATCAGATACAAACATACATAAATAATAAATATATACGATAATATATATAAATAAAATAATATATAATTATATATAAAGATATACACAGCCATGCGGTACTAACGTTCTGATGACTCTGCCAGCTTACGGACGAGAAGAGCACGAACGAAAGATAGGCGACTTGGTGCCATCCTGATTTCCTGCGGCAGGGCGTTCCAGAGGAGGACGGACTGTACAATGAAAGAGGAATTGACTCCAGCAGAAGAGTGTCTAGGGCATAATAAAAGAAGATTACTTGAAGAACGGAGGTTTCTGCTATGATTAGAGCAAAGATACTGGAAAATAGTGGTAAGATATGAGGGAGAAGTAGGTGAATTAAGAATTGAGTACGAAGTGGTGAGGGCGTGCAAGTGACAGCGTTCACGAATTGGAAGCCAATTTAGATCAGAACGGAAGGAGGAAACGTGGTCATACTTACGAATATTATAGATGAATCGAATGCAATTATTAAGAAGACGGTCATATTTGTTGAGATGATCTGCATTAAGGTCGTAATAGCACACATCACCATAGTCCATAATGGGGATGATCAAGGTTTGAACCAACATGGTTTTAGTCTTAGGGGGGGGAAAGTTCTTGAACCGGTATAACGCCCGCAGTGACCCTGTGACGCGTTGGCTGACACTTGTAACCTGGGTGTGCCAGTTAAGGTTGGTATCGATGAACAGGCCCAGATCCTTGACAGAGGAACTAAATGGGATTATTGATCTGTTAAAAGTCACAGGTGGCAGTCTGTCTGGATCTAGCCTCCGAATCATCCGTTGACTGCCTACAATGATGGCTTGGCATTTGGAGGTGTTCACCGTTAAGCCAAAAGATTATATGTGATGGAATTGATAAAAATAGAGAATAATAGAGGGGATAGAATGCCGCCTTGTGGAACACCAGTACCAAGATCACGCCAACTAGAGGAGGATTCATTGATGCGAACGGTCTGCTGGCGCCCCGAGAGATATGATGAGAACCATTCCAGTACATCAGGTGGGATCATAAGATGGGATAGGATGGATAAAAGGATGTTGTGATTGACTGTGTTAAAAGCGTTCGAGAAATCGACCAAAGCTAATACTGTGACTTTCGAGTTCTCTATGCCTGTCCTGATGTCACTAGTCACTTTCAGAACGTCGGAAGTAGTGCTATGACCAGGCCTAAACCCTGATTGAAAAGGGCTTAGTAGGTTGTTCCGTAATATAAATTGTGATAGCTGTTTGTTGACACAGGCCTCAAGCACTTTGGAAATTAAAAGAAGAATGGAAATTGGTCGTAAGTGATTCAGGTGGGAAGGATTAGGGATCTTGGGGAGAGGAATGACATTAGAGTCTAGTGAAAATTTTACTATATGTGTAAGTACAGTGAGAAGATGATCGAGGATGAGAATGACCAATGTATACAATACAAAAATGTATACAATATGAAAAAGAAGTTTTTGTTATTTTGTTCGTAATTTTATGCGCTGCCGCACCGTTCATGCGATGCCAGCATACTAGGTACATATACATACATATATAATAGGACGTATCCGTAAAGATTACAAGACTTCTGCATTAATACCCTAGCAATGCATAGTACAACATTGAGAAAAAAGAGAAATAGAGCCTAACAATGTCTCAAAGGTAAAAATTAAGGTCACTTCAGACATTATCTAATGCTTAGCAATCTTTCAAGACTTACTCGGTGCTGGCTGTGGCTAACTTTTATTGGTTCAGTTGCCACAATGAAATAAAGAAGAAGATGTACTGTAGTAAGTCTTAGTTTATAGGCTTCAACTTTTAGTAGTTTATTCAAATTTTTCAGTTCAATTTTGTCACAGCAATGTTAAAAGGTATTTATTTGTTCCAACTGCATATATCTAATCGAGGTCAGAAGTCGCTGGCATCTGCGTACTTGTCAATAAGTGTCTGAAAGCTCACAAAACAAATTTCAAAGTTGTTTCTTCAGTTTGTAAGCGTGAAACAATAATAATCGATATAAAAGTCGAACCAAACGTGAGTACAATTCAAATCGAACGTGAAATAATTTCACATGCCATTCCCCGTACAGTCTATTCTAGTCTTTTCAATTCTTACTGATCATCCGAAACAATGTTTGAGGTCTAATAAAAAGTAAATCTAATCAGTTAGTTATCATTGAAAGATTGAAAATCCTAATAAAAAAACAAATAACCGATTTTTTAAAGCTTCTGCATGCAACGATGGAAAGACAGCTCACGGTATATACTTATGCTATGGAAAAGTACCACTTCATTATTCGTTATGTATACTGCACCAACACAGACATGGCCAAAGAACTAACGCATCCCTACATTCTTTTCTTAACAAGATGATTGAATATTCTCAATAACTTTGTGTGCGTTAACTGTGTGGGCATTAAAATGTTGGTACATAAGCACTGCCAGTCAATTGTATATTTAAGTTTCAGTTTGTAGCATTTGTAATCAACATTATAGTTAATGAAACATAGCTGATGTTATTTATAGATTTAGCATTTCAGCAGGTGTCAACGCACCCTTCTTTAAAAGTTCAACATTTTAGTCACTGCTCTACAAACCAATTGCAAAATAAAAGATAAATAGTTTTGATACACTAACGATGCTCAACTAGACATGCATTAAAAATGTACCTACATATTGAAATTAAATGTATTTAAATTTATTTTTTATGTCGCCTGGCATTTCTGAGTACGACATGCTCGCCTAAGTCTCCTGCCAGTGGTGGCGGGTTGTTCAACTCTCATTAACGGTCGACGATTGTTGACGCGAGCGTCATGCTCGTGCACGAGTGCCGTTGATCGGGACTAGTCTTACTCATCACATACATCTTTGAACTACTATTACTTGAAATATACTTATAAGTCGTCTATACTTCAGAATGATGCTACCGTGTGAGAGCTATGGTATACATGAACACATAGAGTAGCATGCATGCATGTAGACATATTTTTATCCCAAGACTCATTAGACAATACTATATATTCAAAAAAGAATACTATATAAACTCAAATGTGTCTTGCTCGAGCTTTTCTTTTTTATACTAAAATATCCCAATATAAAGATGCATTTGTCAATAACATATTTGATGCCTGGTAAAATATATTTAATAAATCTTACAACCACTCAAAGTTCTAAGTTAGCTGTTTTTGTATAAATATCATATTTGCTCTATATGTAACGTATTCTCGTACTCGTTCTTTTTCTGAAATTAATTACTTATAACAAACATTATTTTTCATATTGTATACCTTCTCAGTGATTGAAATGAATTTATTGGCATTACTATTATTATTACTCATTTCATCATCATCATCTTCCTACTCTTGTCCCATTTTATTGTGGGTCAGTGCAATGTCAAAAGTGGTTGACGGTGTTACGGGTTAACTTCTTTGGTCCTCCTCTACTCTTGTCCTCGTCAACTTCCAACCATAAAACTTTCTTCACCACATTTCGTTCACCCCTTAGCATCACATGTCGATACCACGATAATTTATTATTCCTAAACTTTAATCCATCGTCGCAATTTTAATTTTTTTCCCTCTAATGTATTCTTTCCTAACCTAACAATGCACAGGTAAGTAATGTTCATGAACCGTTTTCGTAACAATGGTTACAAATGCATTCCACTAGCGTACATGGTAAACGTTTGATAATAAAAAAATATGGATTATCTCAAAGCATATGTCATAGGGTTAAATACATGCTGTAAAATGTAAAATCTTAAGGATATGAGTAATGCGGCGAAAGCGGTTGTTATCCTGGAGCGAATTCATAGACGTGATCATACTGTTATATTTATATACCTGTACATTTATATATTAGGTGTGTGAATATGACTCCGCCCTTTCTCAACAGATGTCGTTTTTAGTATTGTTTACGTGTACTAATAAATGACCATACTTGTATTCGATAGTACTGAATGTCAGCTATCTAACGCATTTTATGATATTTGGTTGAAGTGTAAGCAACAATTGTTTTCACCTTTTCGAAAATGTCGGTTTTTATTCCAAATAAACGTCATTTGCGGGAAGTGTTATTACATTATTTTATTGCGAAGAAAACTGCAGCGGAAACTTATCGTTTGCTTGTGGAGATTTATGGTGAGCATGCTCCGTCTAATACAACTTGCAAGGAATGGTTTCGACGATTTCAAAATAACGATTTTAGTACTGAGGATAAAGAACATGGAAAACCACCAAAAAAATTTGAAGATGCTGAATTGGAAGCATTATTGGCGGAAGATTCTTGCCAAACTCAATCAGAATTAGCTGCAGCATTAAATGTTGATCGTTCAACTGTTGCAAAGCGTTTACAAATGATGGGAATGATTCAAAAAGCCGGTTACTGGGTTCCACATGATTTAAAAGAAAGAGACATGGAACGTCGGAAAACCATTTGTCAAATGCTGCTTCAAAGACAGCAAAGAAAAGGATTTTTGCATCGGATAGTCACAGGAGACGAAAAATGGATACACTACGAAAATCCTAAACGCAAAAAAGCTTGGGTGAAACCAGGCGAACCAGGCCCATCACAGCCAAAAATAAATATTCACTGTGCCAAGGTCATGCTCTGTATTTGGTGGGATCAGAAAGGTATTGTATATTATGAGTTGCTCAAACCCTCTGAAACTATTAATGGAGAAGTTTACCGACGACAACTAATGCGTTTGAAGCGAGCCATAGAAGAAAAACGACCAGAATGGGTGAATAGACATAACAAATTAATTCTTCAGCATGACAATGCCAAACCGCATACCGCAGAAGTCGTAAAAAGATATTTAGAGGGACAGGACTGGGAAGTGTTACCCCACCCGCCATATTCACCAGACATAGCTCCTTCGGATTACCACCTATTCCGGACGATGCAGACAGACCTTACTGGAGAAAAGTTTACTTCATGTGAAAGTATCAAAATTTGGATTGACAACTGGATAAGCTCAAAAGACCAGGACTTCTTCCAGCAAGGAATACGAAAACTACCTGAACGATGGGCGAAGGTTGTAGCTGCAGATGGAGCATACTTTCAATAATTTTTTTTTTTAATTTTGTAAGCGAACAAATGTGTTTTATTTTGACAAAAAGGGGCGGAGTCATATTCACACACCCAATAATTTTCTGTATAAATCTTATAAAGAAAAAAACATTAAGGATATACTCGTTTTTTACAAGTTTTTCTACAGTATATTTTTTTTTTAAGAAGAATACTAGCAACGTGGATTAGACATTACTAGTATTCTTGTTAACCCCCCCCGCTAAGATAAATGCTTGTGTTAGGGGTGGGTTTACGACGGTAGTATACTGGGCGGGGTTTGAACCCGCAACCACTTGATCGCAAATCCGACGCAGAAATCACACTACCGCCGCTTATTTATAATAATAAAGATTTAATGGCCAAATTCAAACAGGAGAAAACAACGATGTATTTGGTTGACTTTTACTTTCCTAACAATTAACCGCTTTGCTTTTGCTTATTCATATGGAACAGTACTACACGTTACTTACGCGTGAAATGGTAGGTAACCAATGTCCTCTTCTGTACTCTTAGCAATCGGTTTAGTATTTAAAAGGGAAAGCGAAACAAATATACATATTTATTTTTGAAAACCACATTCGTATTTTAAAAATAAGTTGGGATAAAAAAATTTGGACTGTCAATAAATTTAATACTTGATATATGTATGTCTTAGTATGTGGCAAAATAATATTAAAGCTAAATTAGCTAAATGTAAGTAATGTTTAAGCAATTTTTATGCAGTACACCTATTTGCAGATAGTGTATTGTACTTTAGCGTGTAAAAAAATATTATCGCTCTACTTAATACATACGTTACCAAATAAACAAAGGCGTATAATTATCTATTAGGTTGAGGAACCAATTTTTTTTTGAGCAATGGTTTTTTGTGTAAAATATGTTTTTTTTTTATCGTTTTTGATTGTTGATATATTTTTATCGCAAGACTCATTAGACAATAGTATATATTCAAAAAAGTATGCTATATAAACTCAAATGAGTCTTGCTCGTGCTTTTCATACTAAAATATCGTAATATAAAGATGCATTGGTCAATAACATATTTGAGGCCTAGTAAAATACATTTAATAAATATTTTTTTTTTATTACTTCAAGTTATTACTAGCTTACGTTAACTGTAACAAGTAATTTAGAAATATAATTAAAAAATAACAGTCAGTCGTTTTCCTGTCAAACGATTCCTTTTTTGGGAAATTGTAGCACCAGCTTTTGAAAAAAGTCGTTCACTAGGGACTGATGTTGGTACAATGGTGAAGTATTTAATTGTACAATTATATAGTCCTGAAGACATACTTTTCATATCTTCCCATATGTAGATAGGGATCTGTGTGATCGGAGCTATAGCTGAACCTAAATACAATTGGACCTCAGTATCCGTGGTAGCAGTAGACGATGACTGCCGAGATTTTTTATTAGTGTGTGCCAAATGTTTATGGTACTTTCAAATATCAAAACTAGCCTTGTCATCTTTTTCGGAGTCGTTGGCAAAATCGCATTTATTTGTGTTTCTATTGGCATTACCAGAAAAATTAACGGAAAGGTAGGTTTCAGGTTTCAGAAACATTGATGTATCGTTTACTATCGCGCGTGAATCATTCTCGACCACGCATCGATGCGTGATCAAGAATGATTCACGTTGCGATAGCATACTGAACAATGATAAGCTTAGGAAAAATTAATAATAACGATAATAAAACATTTGCAATTACCTGAATCCCAATTCTTTACTAGCATTGCGAATGTCTTTTTGCACTGTGAAGTTTACATGCGACTATATACAGTTGCAACTATATACACCGCTACTATCAATGCATTTTAATTTCCCCATAAGTGCATATATCCAAGTTAGTTTCAAGACATATCATATCATTGCAATTAAATGTATAGTACATTGTTTATATAACTCGAACTGGCTGATGCCGGGAAGTCCGAGTCCTCTAACTAAAGTCCGAGTCCTCTAACTAAAGCCCGAGTCCTCTAACTAAAGCCCGAGTCCTCTAACTAAAGTCCGAGTCCTCTAACTAAAGCCCGAGTCCTCTAACTAAAGTCCGAGTCCTCTAACTAAAGCCCGAGTCCTCTAACTAAAGCCCGAGTCCTCTAACTAAAGTCCGAGTCCTCTAACTAAAGCCCGAGTCCTCTAACTAAAGCCCGAGTCCTCTAACTAAAGTCCGAGTCCTCTAACTAAAGCCCGAGTCCTCTAACTAAAGTCCGAGTCCTCTAACTAAAGTCCGAGTCCTCTAACTAAAGCCCGAGTCCTCTAACTAAAGCCCGAGTCCTCTAACTAAAGTCCGAGTAATTTAACAAATCCAATTTATATTTGTTTAATTACTTCTAAAGTTTTTAATAATCTGTTTCGAACAATTTAAGACTTTTTTATAATATAGGCCAAAAAATACAAGATTTTTAATTAGCCCCTGTGTTTTAAAACTATAAACTTTAAGATATGCCGATATAAAAAGAAAAAATTGATAAATCTTCGAGGTAACGAATTTTTTAATGTTTCGTGTACATTCCTCTCATCGAGATAATAGTCTGTTGTTTTGAAAAACAATTGACTCATTTATCAGCACAGTCGTGGTTTCAAACCAGGCAGGAACACTTTTGTATTAAACTTCAATCTTTCGTTCATTTGAGAATTAGGGGTGAATGGGGGGTTTTATATTAAAAAAAACGAAAAGCATTACATAACAGCATTTCAAGGGAGGAGAGCCACGATTAGACACGTATGTTTTTAAGCATTAGCCGAGCATAGCATTAACCGAGTGAGTGAGATTACCAGTAGGCCAACCCCCATCTCAGAGGTGGTACTCACCATCAGGCGAACTGTCTGATCGTTTGCTTTATTCTATAATAAAACAGCCATATTCAGATCAAAGTGCTTGCTGACTAGCAAAACTCTGAGAAGTATGATTTAAAATTCGAAATTTGATATTCCGTTCAGAATGAATATATACATCAAACATGAAACATCTGTGTATGTAAAATATTATAGACACTTTGATCCCGGGTCTTTTAAGCGGGGCGTGAAAAGCATCTCACCAGGCCGCCATAGTGTGGGTCACCATACTACATTGACTACACTTGCAATGCAGATGGTGACCACCACTCTTAGACTCCACTTGTTGCTTTCCATCAGGCAGAGTCAATTCATTATGGTAGGCTAATATAAAAAAAACTGACTATTCATACCTATGCCAAGTACCACACGTAAAAGTGTAAACAACACCAACTCGTATGTAGTATGTGCAATCGTTATGTTATTCATAAACCTCCCCAAATAAGGTACGTGCTTAACAGTAGTAAAAGAAAACATAAGATACATAGTTGACCTAGCTATACGTGACCTTTGCTTCCGTAAATCAAATTTTATCGTCAGCAAGTTCCATAATAACAACAAATGTTTGTGTGACCCACTTATATTTGCACAATGAACATGTTTGTATTAAACAGTGCCTGGTCGACGTCAATAGGCTGGCCCCCACGTAAATGGAACTAAATCATATATTATGGTTGAAAAAATGTGGACGTTTGATGCACCTCTGAATGCATGTTTTTTTAATTGCAGGTTTTCGTTGCATTCAACACAGATTCGAGATGTTATTTTCTTGTTTACAAAGAGGTGAGATGAGCTAAACGACGACAGTACAATAACATAAACACACTGATCATTAAATCCTTTGTGTAATGAAGGCATTTAAGATTTGTGTAAGATCAATATTAAGTAAAATCAGCTTCACCTTTACCGTGAATACATTTGTCGTCATCAGATGCACAATACCACTGGCTGATAAGACTCATTTGCAAGGTCCACAAGAAACAATGGCATGCGTGCACTACTGACACGGATTTGCTCCAGTTTATCTGCAACACTAGCATCGTATTAGTGCTAAAAAGCCGTGGTTTGCCTATGTTATAATATGCCTGGTTCTCAAGACCTATATTCCTACTTCGACAAAGTGTCACTACCACAATCGCAGCCCGCATTTCAACGACGTAATCATAATCAATAGAAACAGCTCAAGGCAGGGCTTGAAATACCGGTAAACATATCGTATCGTGAATGCAGGTATCATTACAAAAATAATAACATTGAGCCTCAAGGTGTACATAGTATAGCCGGGTTATAGGCAAAACCAATTATGTTTTTTTTTAATTTTCACTTAAACATACCATTCGGCTAAGCTCTTGATTTTTTCTCTACGGATGATCACTACTGGATATTCGAGTCAAAAAAATATATATTGAGAGTATTAAGGTTTTGACTTTAACCCGGTGATTTATATAGTATAGGTATGTTGATAGATCGTATTGAAGCTATATAGTAAGTGACAACGTCCACTTCATTAGTTAAAACAATATAATACGCAGCTGACTTAGTCTTGAATGTAATAACCGGTGTTCCGTATTTCATAAGAAAGTATAGAAATAAATTGTTAGTTGACTACTCATCTACGTATATCAAAATAATGAAATTAGCATGCAACGGTATCAAAAAGGCATACTTATCAACTACCTTATGGATCAATCCTAAATAAGCTAGCGACTACGGGCCAATAAAGCCAGCATTGCCCCTTAAATTAAGCGTCTCCTGTGAGTAACTGATTGTTTAAAAACAACCAGTAACGGATTGTATATCGTATATTGTATATATATATCTTTAAAACTTTGTTTTTTCTATACATAAACTTGAGGTATGTTGAAGTGTAAAGTAAATAAGTATAATAACTAAAACGTATGTACGTAAAAGCGTTTTCAGAAGGTCATCAATGCCGCCATCACTATTTGGAAACCTACTTATTTAACATTGATTCATACGGTAGTTGAACCGTATGTCTTTTAGCAATCGTAACCACCGTTGCATGCCAAGTTCATTATTTTTGTCCGGTGTACTTATAAATGTTATCTTTGGACAAAATAAAACTTTAATTTTAAAATTTACTGTCTGTTTTCGTTAGCGACTTCGTTTTAATCACTATTATCCTAGTATTTTATATATGTGTTAAAGTAATATACATATATATATATATATATATATATATATATATATATATATATATATATATGTATATTACTTTAACACATATATATATATATATATATATATATATTGTTAATCCCTCTATTAATACGTGAATATATTTTTTTATTCATCTTTGATAAAATTTCGCAAACGTATAATTAGTTATACTTAACTTCAGAAAGTTATCCTATTTTGAAATTGACAACTGAACCTTAAACAAGTTACTGATAAAGCTAATATTTTGTAAGAAAGAAGACTGACATGGATGTTTTTAAAAATCATATTTTTTCAGAAAATATCTACATAATAGATTAAAAAATAGTCATTGAAATTTAAAAAAAAGTTATGATATTGGTATTATTCATAAAAAATAAAATAAACAAAATAAACATGAGTACCCATATCAGGAACAGCATAAAATAATAAAAAAAAAGCAAAAAGCCCAAGCTACATCGTTCGGTTACCCATACCAAAATTTGATCTAAAATTGCTAAAAACCATTTAAAATTTGAAAACGCCTTCCTGTAACATCCTGTATGGTACGAAAATCTACACAATGTCTGCTCAAGGCATAGCCAATGAAAAAAAATTTTGAAATTGTATTGCCGAGTGAGAAATTTACACTAAAAACACTATCTCTAATTACAACATGCAACAGCTTAACGCTAATTTGAATGTTAATTACTGAAAACAATGTTTCATAACATAGTTAATGCTTATGTTATCAAATAATGTTTTTTTACGATCAAAACAGCATTTTATTTAATAATTAAATATGGAGAACTTGCTACATATTATATTGTATATTATTATTACATATTATATTATACAAAAGAAGGAAAATCAATCAACTATTTGATAAGTAGATCCTGTAATTGCTCATTATATTTATATAGTATCAAAAACATAGAAAGTATATAGCTATTTAAATTATATTTATAGTATATAGGTGCTTTCGTTTGATGAGCTATAACAAGTCTGGTGTGTAAAAATATTTCGGATACCTTCTTACCTTTTGCATCAAATTAGCATTAACTCGGCATAATGCTAATGATATAGAAAGCTTTAGTAGTATTTTGTAAAACGCTTGTTCTTTTACGTAAATTTGTAAAAACATTACTTTTAGAGAAATTTTATTGGGAAACTGACAAATGCTATTTTTCATTTATCTATTAAGCTTATATTTAATGTTCTGACATGAGCACTAGTAGAGTAAAACTATGGATATATAACACCAAAACTGTATGAACAACGACCGAATGTTTAAATACACAAATAAATCGTTGAACTTGGCATGAAAAGTCATATTGTTCAAATTCATATCCAAAAAAAAGTATTTTCGGGGAAGAAAACTATATATTTTTCGGCTACACACATAAAGCTACTACAATTTTACTATCGCATGGCTTATTAGGAACCTGTGTCATTAGTCATTATCAGCTTATCTTTGAAATCTATTTTCGTGACCTAAACAGTTAGAAGCGGTTTCCGATACGTTAAATATATAAATATAAAAAAAATAACATACGATTAGATTACTCTTATCGTATAACAGGGTTTTGTTCGTTGCTAATAGAAGATAAACACGGTTCAAATTTCAAAATTCAAATTCAAATATAAAAAATGTAGTGTCCAATAAAGAGTTAGTGACTCCCGATGTAAACCTAAAGTAAATGAATAGAACTTCCATAAAGTAAAATTCTGCTACTTGATATTTTTGTATATTTGGGTAACCATTCATTTAGACTGAATAGCAGACTTTTTGTGAAGCAAGATTTATTTGGATTTAAATTTCTTATGTTCTTTTATCAGCAACTTTTTGACTCTTTTTTATTGTAATTACTTCTATGAAACAGATAAATATTACATTTATTTATATTCCATTAATATTATGGGAATAGGTCCACACAATATATTGTATCGCAAAATCCTAACTCTACATATTATGTTCTATGGGGTATCAACAATCAAAAATCTAACAGCAAAAACACATATTACCTATTTATTACCGATCACTACCATGAAATTTTGTACACGTTGTCATGGATGCATAAAAACGGACATATCTTTTACACATAAACAAATATTTCGGGGAATAAAATATATTACATTTACACTACAAAATATACATTATACATTTACACTACGCGACTACACTATGCGAGGTCGCGGGCAAAGACTGCCTATAAACCTACAATTTAATTGAACCATTTCATTTAAAGTTGTTATTTATGAAAAATTACCTTATCATATTTTAATTTATGGCAGTGATAGTCTATATTTCATTACGATACCTTACGCTGAAGTCAATCAGTAATTTCCATTAATTAAATATTCACCAGCATGAAATGAAATTATTACGCCAGAATTGTTATCTTGCGAGTTTACAGGCTACGGTGAAGTTACGTTAGCTGTTCAAAAAACACAAAAATAGAAAAATCACGTGTCTTTTATTTAATATACCGTGCAGGCCAAAAGTGTAAGACCACCTTAATTAAAGGAGGAAAATAAAAACTCCAATAAAATATTAAATGTTTAATTAACCTGTTTAATCATCTAATAAAACACTGATTGACAAAAAACATATTTTAATAGCGTAAAGAAATATTAACCGTCCATGCTAAAAAAGGTTATAGTTAGCTAAACTGATTTATCAAAAATTTATTGATTTTGATCAAAAAATCCTCCTTTACATTCTATGACTTTTTACAAGTCTCGGCATACGGGCAATCAATTTGTTGATGGTGTCTTGTGATGTATTGCTCCAACTTTTGCATAAAGCATTCCACATGTCTTCTTGCGAAGATGGGCCACGATTACGGACGTTCCTAACAAGCTCTTCCTACAAAAGTTCAATGGGATTGAGATCCGGGCTCTGAGGAGGCCAAACCATGTTTTTTAACACCCCTTGTACCTCTTTCTCTTCTACATATCCTCTGCATAATTTTGAGCTATGCTTCGGATCATTGTCTTCTTGAAAAATGAATCCATCTCCAATTTATCGCAACCCGGAAGGAACGGCATTTTGTTTTAATTTTATATTTTATTTTTCGGTAAAGTGGCACAATGATTGCAGATTTCACATCCCACATGTTGACCACATCATGGGCCAAATCCTAATATTTCATTTGTTTATCTTTTTCAGCCTTTATTAGATGTGGAATTTTCGTCATGTGGAATGGTAATATCAACAATCATTGTTCGGAGGTCTAGTATGTCTATCACCACTATATCAGGTTTCTTGGCAACAATAGTCCTATCAGTGATGACAGATCGATAGCTCTTAGCTATTAATCCGTGAGCAGCTATGATTATCGGAACAATGATCGCCGAATCGATATTCTACATATCGACAATCTCGTGAGACAAACCCAAATGTTTTATTTGTTTATCTTTTTCAACTTTCACGAGATTATCGTCATGAGGAACAGCGGTCTATCACAACTATATCAGGCTTATTGGCCAATAGTAGTTCTGTCAGTGATGATAGATCGATCCCAATACAATGTAGCACGACCATTTTCGAGAACTGGATCGGGCACATACCTGTAATATGGCACCTCTAAATTCACAAGATTGTATTTAAGGGCTAGTTGTTGATGTTCTATTCTAGCCACTTGGTTATGTCTATGCAAATAGTCACAGTTTGCAAGACGAGAACAACCAGAAATAATATGCCTGAAAGATTCACCGGTACGGTGGCATGCCTGACATAAATCAATGGCTCTGAAACAGCTCTTGTGAAATAGATATTACAATATGTAAAGCATAATCATTAGCGGCAATCACAATAATTGTTTATTAAAGGAAACAAATCACTGAATTTCCATTAAAAAATGTGGCATATTAAATTTTAATATCATTATGTAGCATTATGCACCGGATATCAAATAATTTAAAAGTGTACCGACATAGATACTACACAAGTGTTGCGTCCACAGAGCCACATCAAGACTTTTAATACAAGTGCTCGATCATTTAATAACACTACATAATTAAAAACTTTCAAGCTATATTAAATTGCGATCACTGTATGTAAAGTGTATTTTTTATCAATTAGCAATATATCAGTACAACATTGTTTTTTTTTTATTTACTACTCTGTTTTTATAGTTTATTGTGGAATAACTTACAATTGTTCATAAATTTTGAGTATTGTGATTTTATTAAACCACAAAATAATAATACATCAAATTAGTTAAGGATTTTTGTATTTTATTTTTATATAAGCCTATCATAATGACTTCACTCTGCCCAATGGAAAGCAATAAGTGAAGTCCATGAGTGTAATCTATACGACATATAATAATTGTAATTTCTTGTGTCGTAGCTAGTAGTAGTAGTAGTACCAAGTAGACGCTATTTCATCATACAAAATGAAATAACAGTCTGCCATAGAATGTTATTTTATTGATAGTTTATTTGGAATGCAGCATAGAATATCGAAATAAAGATATAAAACATCTGAATTAATTCTTAACACATCTTTACTTACAGCCAAATTAAAAAAAAAACTATTGGTCTATTTACGCAAAGTGATAGACAACACATTACCTGTCATTTAGCCGTTGTAATAAAAATGTTATCAATGGCACTTATTGAACACAAAAAGTAAAAAAATCAGAGTGTTATTATTGTATTATGGATGACGTTTGTATGTATGTATATAACTGAATCAGTATCGTAAACTTTATGAGCTCTTGATCCTGTATTGAAAAAAAATAGCTTTAATATATGTAGTTACAAATAGTTTCAAAGTCTTTAAGTTTGTCAATATAATATAATACAATACATTTACATATGATGAGTATTAGTGGTACTACGATAATTTTTCTGAACGCAAATCTTGAAAAATCTTTCAAAATCTTGAAAGCAAAACTGCAAAGTCATTAATCAGACATAGTCAATAGGCATAGGTCATATGGTGAGAGAGAGGTGGTGGTCTCAGGAGAAATTAACTAATAATTAAAAAAGGGTTCTACAATCCCCCGGCTGGCATCACCAACAAATCATCTTCAAAACGTTAAGTTAATATTGTTATATAAAGTTTACTGTAAAACTATACCTACATACAAAGTTTCGATACGACTTTTTATTTATATTATTAGATAGTCAACTAATTTAGCTAATAAAAGCCTTTTGTCATTATAAAAACAGTTTAGTAAACAAACATCAAGTTAACGCAAAAGCAACTACTTACGAATAGTTAACAATGTCAATCTGTACTTTTCTTATGCAATGTACTGCAAATGTAACACAATTTACTTTTATTAACTAATATTAACAATAAAAAAGTGTCTGAGGCTTCCTTTCGCGAGTTTTATATAACGCTCAGTGTAAAATTACTTAAGCGTGTACCGAGCTTTACAAACTGCAACAACGTAATCGATTCGATATGGGTAGGTAACTAGGCAATCTAACATTCAAGTCTATCTTTGTAATGTTTGAGCAGTTTCAACAGCCATAATTAAATTCAATTGAGGTATTTGAATACTCGAGCTAACACTGTGATATTTGTATATAATGTTTATTTATAAGAATGATTTACAACAAAAGTTAAATTGTATATTAATGACCAAATATCGTATCGTAGTACGTAGGAGATGTATCAGCAACTAAAATGTCGGTTACGCACTACAGATCTCTCAATTTTATTATTTTTATTTATTACACTTTAGAGACTGGCACATAATACATACGTAGACTTATAATACCTGTGTGGTTAATTTAGCATCGATAAATATTTATTTTTAATAAGATGAAATAAAATATAGTAGACTGGTTTTCAATTAATTTAATATAATATTAAATTATATTTTAATTTAATTTAATTTTAGTTTGATTAAATCTGAATTTAATTCAATTTTGAGTTAATTAAATAGAATTATATTTCTTTATTGCCCAAAACCACTCAACAATTATTTGAATTAGTCCTGTTTTAAAAAATATTTATAATTATAGATCAATACACAACGTCACCGCAACTAGAGGTGGCCTTGTCAAATGTTTTTTTTTTATGAGGTAGGGGGCAAACGAGCAGACGGGACACCTGGGGACTATGTGAAACATAATTAATTTATACAGTGTTTGATTTTATGGTAAATACCGGGAAATGGTAGTAAAAACAATGAAAATAACTTCATTAATAGCATTTAATATATAACATTTTGCAGGTAAAAACTAAACTATACATATCCATAATTCTACTGTACCACCTTACTATAAGCCCCGGTGAAGTGACGACCATACACTTAAAGAAAATAGCTCTCCTTGCGCAGTCTTGTAAAAACATTAGCTCTTAGCGCTTAGCTCTTAATAAGTTGGTGGAGGTTCCCGGTTCCCCAAAAAAACTCGATATTTTATAACTATAAGCGACTCTCAAAATTCCTACAATGTAATAAATTTAATCTTTATGTTTTTGTATCAACGTTGAATCAGAATGCGTGTTATTTCTGAAAGGAACTAGCTGATATCACATTTAAGTCATAATGACATAGTGATCAAATGATAAGAATACAGTATTATGAACCGATAAAAATACTCTACTCTAATCGTTTCGTCATCATTACATTTCATAATATTTATAATTTAAAACGTACTATACTCGGAGGCTGGCTTTCGCTGAGCTTATCGGCGGAGTTTGCCATATGCTTTGTGCATTATCTAATGTGTACATACATACATATAACAGTTTATTGTCATATTGTTGTTTAGTTTATATTAATAATTGTGAAGTCTGTATTCCTGTTACTTGTTCACGTGTTGTAGTCAACACGTGTTCTATTAATAGTTATTGCTATCGTAAAATATTTACAATATTTTTTTATTTTCAGTTTATAGCGTGTTTCATGTCTTTTAACATCAGTATCTAATTTTCATACCGTAAAACTACCATAGTGGGTTAAAATAACAATAGAAAAACTCTTTTAAAATAACTTTTTAATCGCAAATGTAACACTACGATGTTGCAATTTTTAATAGAAATAGATAACAGATTACCATCAGCCGTCAGTGGGCTTGTTTCCCAAATTGTGTTGTAGGTCATCATAGCGTCATCATCATGATGTTCTCAGCAACAGAGTAATCACGCTGAGAGCTATACGCTGCCAATTTATTGTTAGACCATAGTTAATAATATATACGGTAGGTATGTTATATAGCTACCGAGGAGGATCAAGAGAGCTCTATGTGAAGGTAGTACGTCATTGATAACAGTGTTGCTGCTAGATGTAAATACAACTCGCTATATTTAATAATAATAACTTCAAACATCTCACAAATGGCTGTCTGGTCAAAAACTAAGCCAAGATTATATTATATTCCTATGAAATCTACACTCACAGGCACAATTAACCGCCCACCTTGTATTTCTTTCAATTTTCAGTAGTCGGAAAATTTTTACCACATTTGATGGAAGTTATGTTAAAAGCAGCCATTAACAATAAATAAAATCACAAAAGTCTTTAAACAAAACCGTTTAATAAAAAAAAATATGCCAAAAATCGATTTTGCAAAAAATTTGCATGAAAATGTGATGACTTTAATTTTGAAAAAAATCATCCGCTTTCTTTTTATTTAAATTTTAATAATGAGTATTACTACCTCGGGCCCTCATGACTTCTTGTAGTTGGTTTGGCAATCCATCTACGAGGTCTTGAATATCCGACTGAGGGATATTATGCCACTCCTCTATCGCAGCCGTCTTGAGCTCTTGTAAGGTCGCAGGGGCTGATATTCTTGCTCGAATACGTCTTTTAAGGTTGTCCCAAATGTGCTCAATTGGGTTAAGATCGGGACTGCGTGACGGCCATGGCAAAACTTGAATCCCGACCTCATCGAGGTATGGAGTGACGGATCTTCTGGTATGGCATCGAGCATTGTCGTGCATTAATTTAAAGTTTTCACCAATAAATGATGCGAAAGGTATGACGTGATCTTGTAAGACTTACTCCACGTATCTTTGAGCAGTCACACTGCCTCTATCAAACACCACTAGATCGGTACGAGCCTCGTAAGAGATACCTCCCCAAACCATTATGGATCCTCCCTGATAACCCACGGTTTCGATAATTGCACATGGAGCAAACCGTTCATTTTGGCGCCTATAAACACGCTGACGTCCATCTGGACCCCTTAAGGCTATTCTGCTCTCATCTGAGAACAGTACGTTCTTCCATTGTTCCGTAGTCCAGTCAGCATATTCTCGTGCAAAGGCAAGTCTTGCTCTACGATGCTGTGCAAGCAGCTGTGGACCGCGAGCTGGACGAAAAGCTCTCAGATTCCTTTTAGCCAGTATTCTTCTTATCGTACGTTCACTTACAGTGACATTTCTCACCTCAAACAGACGTGTGCGTGCTTCAGTAGCGGTGTAAAAGCGATTTCTTAGCACGTTACTGACAACAAAGCGGTCATCCAGAGCCGAGGTGCACCGATGTCGGCCTTGACCTGGCCTTCTCGTGTATGAACCAGTCTCCCGAAAGCGTCTGATGGCATCCCGCACTGTAGTTCGAGGTGCACCAAGCGTACGAGCGATGCGACGTTGGCTATACCCAGCGTCAGCTAAAGTCACTGCCCTAGCAGCACCAGTTGCATCCAGTGGCATTTTTTTCAGTCACAAACAATAATCGTACACTAAAAACTCAAATTAAACAATGTTAGTACACGATAGCAGACAAGAACAAGAAATGTAATCAATGTAACGTTACTGCAACAATGTCAAACAGAGACTAAATTCTAAAAACGCTTCGGCGATACAAGTTTAAGGGTCGAAATAAGGGTTTTTAAGTGTTTAGTTTATTGCTAAAGTACCCACTTAACTAAAAACAAAACAGTAGATAAGCCACAGTTAACATAAACAAACAGGGTGACGAAAAATATAGGTGGGCGGTTAATTGTGCCTGTGAGTGTATTTTATTTGTATCTTCAACAAGCTAACACAAAAAAAAATCTTTCAGTTTTAACTTTAACATAATCAAGTTATTAAAGTTAAAATGATGATGATTAAAGTGATGTTACATCTCTGAGACATAACGTATGCCTGTGGGTAATTGTGTTTTAAATAAGTAAAATATGTATGTAACAGACTGCATTGTTATGTAGCTTTCTCACCATTTTGCAATAAATTGCAGACGTTATCTTAAAATGTTATATCCTATGACACTTCCACTATCAAATAACACTTCACATTTCGAAATCTATTTAACCCTTTAGGATTAGGTCATGATAAAGATCATACATAAATACGTACACACATGCATACATATATATTAAAAACGTAACCCTCCTCCTTACGCAATCGGATAATAAAATCATAGTGTATTTCATAATAACAGCTTTTCATTAAATGCATCTGAATTAATAATAATCTGAAACCTATACCAAACAATTTTGATTTTGTTCTTTTCTGTGGACCGTTTTTACAGAACTTTCACTGGCAGTTACCCGATGGTATAGAAAGTAATAAATGTGTAGACATCGCTTTTAGTTACGGCTCTCTTTCGTGTTTCTACGTTTTTGAAAAGCCGTTACCAAGGTTAAGATTTATATCTACGGTCTGGTACTCACCAGTTCCTAGCAGTCCTTAGCTCCTATTGTGCCGACCCATTTATAGTTTTGTTTATTTTCAAGCATCAATATTGATTTGATTTGATTTTGATTTTTTAAAAAAGACAACTCCCGCACTAGGATTAATTCCTGTGTCGCGGGGGACCTTACAAACATTCAAACAACGGACACAAAGAACACCCAGACTCAGAACAACAATTTGAAGATTACACAAAGTGTTGTCCCGTGCGGGGATCGAACCCACAACATTCGGCGCGGCAGCGTAGTGGTGAGGTGACCACTTAAACCGCTACGCCATCCGTGCAGTCATATATTTACTTTAGTATACGACACTGACAATACTAGTATTGTTGTAGAGTTAATTGCATAACAATAATTGTATTTTTCAATTCATTGGGTTGTTGGTTAACTTATTTACAGAATGCATAATGAAACCTACACCAAACCTACTGTCTGTAGTATAACAGCGAAATAAATATTCTCCTGAATACTTAGTGCGAGTTTCATAAAACAAATCGAGTGACTTAACCACTGCGTAAATCGAATACTAGTGTGTGTGAGTGCTTACCAAGTCTTTCGCCTCGATTGGCATTATCTCAACGTGACAACGTAAACTTTTTGTCAATGTTGGTATTGCTATAACGTGTATGCGATAAATCAACCCGATCCCGACCCCGACCAGAGTGTAAGTTGCAACTTTAGCTAATTTTGACAGTTCTATTGTTATTTGTTAACTTCTTCACTTGCGAGCAAGTTAAATTCACTTAGCTTTTGGTAGTGAAAGTGAAAACGTTAAATGATAATCATAAAACATTTTTTTACAAAGTTCCTAATATTATATTTGTGTTGTTTAAATTCGAGAAAAATATGGCAGCTCGTAATTTTTTCCCTTGAAATCCTCCAATGGGACGGTCGTCGACGGCAACAGCAGCAGCAAGAGTAGCGTAATCAGTTAGCCAGTGTTCTTGGAGAGGCTCGCATTTCAGCAGATAATTTGCTTTGACATCTTCCAGAGACCAAATTTAAAATAAATTATCGCCTTTCAAAAAAAGCATTTAAAGTATTTCATCTTTGGTCACCAGCTTACTAAGATCTCCGTATCTAGCAATAAGAAGACAAAAATATTAGGTTGGCAACTAATAAACCCGCCATCTTTTTACACAAATTTATTTAATTTTTTAAGTATCAAATTATTTCTCAACTATATAAGCACCGTCATTTTCTAACACTTGTCGCCAACGCGCTGGAAAAGACATAATGCCTTCCTCGTAGAAGTTTTTAGGCTTTTGATAAAAAAAAGTGGTAAGGCCACTTTTAAGCTGGTCTTCATTTTTATTTTTTTTACCTGCTAAGTAGGGGGGTAAAGAACGAAATAGATGATAATCTGAGGGCATAATGTCTAGAGAAAACGGTTGGTGAGGAAGGATAGCCCAGCCAAGCGAAAATAATTTTTCATTAGTCGCTTTTGCTACAAAGTGGTCGTGCGTTATCGTGCAAAAAGTATAAAGTATACTTTTTGATTTTTCGATAATCTCGCTGCTATATCTAGTTGGCCACAGTAATTATTGGCCGTGATAGTAGTGTCAGAATATAATACCGTTTATTCCCCACCACACACTTAAAAGAACTTTTTTACTAGTGTCAGATTTTGGCGTCGGTACTCCTGCTTCTCCAGGTCCAAGCTACATAACCCACTTTTCATCCCCCGTAATTACATCCCTCAGCCACTCATTGGTACAATGATAACTAAGTAGTTCCATGCATACATTAGCTCTCTTCTGAAGTTGAAACGGCGTCAACTCATGTGGCAACCAAACTGAATATTTCCAGGTCTTTTCTAAAGCGTGGAGTTGTTTTTCTACTGCAGTATGAGAAGACTGAAGCTGGTCTGCCAGACAATGTGAAGTGATCCTGGAATCCATCTCTATGAGTCTTTTTAACTAATCTACATCTATTGTAGGAGGTCGTCCTGGATGAGGTTCATCAGATAGGTCATAATTTCCATCCTTCTGAACCAATGTTTGGTGGTATCGTGAGAGAGCACGCCTTCGCCCATCGTTGCTCATATATTGCGCACTGCTTTAGTCGCTTTTCGACCTAAGCGAAATTCGTGAAGTAAAAGCAGCCGAAGTTCTCTACGAGAAATATCCATAATTTACTATAGTTTTACTATTCGAGATCCAGTTGTCAACTGATCTGACATACAACTCTTGCTTTTTTATACTACTATATTACTCCAAGAAATTCGAGATAGTTCTATAACGTTTTAGAAAGTGATCGAAAAAAGTGGCGGGCTTATTAGTTGCCAACGTAATACAAAATAAATATATCACAAATTCTCAAACTCACATTCGATATGGTAAATAACTTTATTAGCTATTCTACTCTTTTATAAAAGTTTAACAGTTCAAATGGAATGTGACTTGTTTTTATTTTATTTCATCTTTGAGATAAACAATAATAATTTGATACAGGCATAGTTTGTTTACATAACAATGAACAAAATCGAACAAGTACAAATAAGCATAACCCGACTATTTTTGATAATACAACGCCTCCATACAAATAGCGATTGTTTTATGAAACTTGCACTAAGCACTTCATATTAAGTACACTTTACATGTTAAAATGTTCAAGGGACAGTTTTTTTACGATTCTTAGTTAAAAAAACAGTACAACAGTGTATACAATATGAGTGGATGTAATTGTACATTATGCTAGAAAATGTGTTTGAAATAGATAAATAATTTGCTTTTAAAAAGTAGATAACTGCTTTCGATACGCCTTTCCAATTTCTTTAAGCAATACTTAAAATCGTAAATACTTATTCGTAATTTCCCTGGTCAAATTCATTCATTCTCAGCAGTAGTAAAATAATACTATCTTGAAGAAAAGGAGATTTAAACGATATAACAACGAACATAGAAGCTCCTGCTTTGATTAAGTCAGTTATAAATGCAAAACCGTCAAACGCTAAACATGGCCTACGATTACGACCTACATTTTTATGAGTATCTACTATGGGATAGGGTTTCGTTCATTGTACTTTTTAAACGACAGCACAAGAAGGTAGGTTATGTTTTTCGAGTGTATCTATGTACCATATATGTAAGCATGTATGAAGTTTCCAGTCCAGGTCACTTGATAGATTTTGATTTTTATCAATTGAATCGTCTTTAAGAATGCAGTGGCATAGGGTATTATAACACTTAATGTTACATCAGCAAAAGCAGGAAAGACAGTTAACAATGTAGTAAAGTTTATACTTTTTAACCATTTTACTTGTTATTGATGCATAAGGTATGAGGAAATTTCTGCTCAAGACTACGGTGCATCAAGTTTACTGGCATTGCTCAAGCCTATTTAGTCACGCTAGTATATTTTTTAGGACCGTGAAATTGCATAACTACTACTAAGTTTGACCCGACAGATTTTAGTGCGACCAATACATATTACATACGTATGTGGGTAATATAAAGTGGAACACACACCAGGACATATAGTGCCCGGTTGATGACAATAGGCTTACCCCTCTAATACGCAAAATGTTGGTGTTTAATACATCTCTGCTACCCCTTAGAGGACATAGCGTATATATATATATGTATGTACACAACAGGGCTTCAAAGAATATTCATAAAAACATTAACATGAGGCCTTAAATAAACATTGCATGAGTTGTTGTAGTAGTACAATCGTATCGAAAATTGCTAATAAAACAACTACAATAATAATAAAATTTTGATTGAGTACGATAAAGTAATCAAATATGAAATATCCTATGTGCGCGACTTCTCAAAATTATTTGTATATACTGCATAGAAAGAAGTGAAAAGCTTTGACTTGTCTTCCAATCAAGTCGATCCCGCAAATAATAAAGCAGTGTTCATGTATGCTAGTGGGACTCACGGGGTATGGTAGTCGCGTCGCGTCGCAATCGGCGCGTCGTAAAAGTCAGTTTTACTTTTATGTTAGTATATCCAATCGTTTATTTTGTTTCTCTTCTTTGTAGCTAAATACTAGTTATGATAGATGTACCTTACTTTTTACCAATAGGACAAAAGTGTTATAAACAATCTGCCTGAAGTTCCTGGAGGCTTCCTTCGTAGGGTATTCATGGGTTCTTTTGCAATAGTCAAAGGTATGTCACGGAACACCGTGTGCTTTTAGACGGTTCGATTCTAACATACCACCTCACCACCAAAAAAGAGGTGAGATTATGTGATTTTGATAATATTTATAAGTACTTAGCTACCTAATGAATTTAGTTTTTTTTAATTGACGTACTCCTTTATTTCGGACTAGTCATATATTGGATTATCAGATTTATCACTTAAGGCGGTTATTCCATTCAAATTGTGATAATTTGCATGGTTAGCAAGACAGAAAGATAAAACACCGATCGTAAAACTTATTGTAGCAATTATAATACAACAATAATTTTGTTAGTAAAGCAATAAAGTATATCTTTAACACCCCGTTAACAAGCTTCAATTGCAAAAACATCAGATAAGCCGATAGAATTTTTATTGCCATAGGTATAATACCGCGCAATTATGCTGTATAAAGGTACCGAGATATACATATATAACACATTAATTAGAGTGTTCTAAAACGTGCACACGACAAAGTTTCATGTTAAAACTACTAAGTATTTTTAGTGTAAGTGTGTGAAGTGACATTACGATTGCTTAAACAACAGTGGTAGAGCCATGCTTAGGAAGAAACGATAAGAGATATTTTTATCGTAGTATGCCATGCTTAGGCACGAATGGGCCGGCTTGACCGGTGCGATATCACGGCCTCACAGCAAACCGATTGTGAAGCAATAAGAAATTAGTGAGGTTTCCGGAGGTCCAACTCCCCTCTCCTCTTTCCTCTCCCCTCATCACTCCTATTTTTTCTCCTAACCATCCCCCTCTCTTATTTTTCCTCCCCGCATCCCCCTTACCTCATCACCCACAAAGGTCTGTCCTATATAAAATATTTAAAAAAAAACGAGTTATTTTATATATAATACATAAAACTCTGCATAAGGCTCACTTGTAACGAAAAAGCGGTTCGATTCCAACACTTCGCCCTTGGCTACAGTGAAGTGATGACCCGTATGTAGAGAATACAATCGGGATCGGTAATCGGTACCGGGATCCCGACCGTTTTCTGGCCCCGAAAATCCCGGGACTGTACTTGGCTAATCTCGGGATTTTCGGGATTGCCACAAACAAGTCTAGTTTGTATTCCGTAGTCCGTTGCGCCTTGAAAATAACCTTGCCTACATTATTAAACGGTTTTTAAACGGTTTTATTTAGCTCACCCCGTTTGTTTTATTTATTATTCTTGGGTCAAATTTAGTAACTCAAATTTCACCCTCTTCCTGTCAACCGATTAATCTGAAATTTTGTATACACTTTGGATTTTGGTGATAATACAATTATGTTTATTCATTATCATTATAAATTCAAGATGGCCGCCGCTACAAAATGGCGGATAATTTTTTTTTATCAATCCCACCAATATGGGTATCAAATAAAAGGGCTTGACAAGAAGAATACAGTGCACTATACAACCTCAATATTTAAGATGGGCGCAGCCACCAAATGGCGTATAATAATAAGATTTAAATTTAGAAATTGAATCTGTAATTTAGGTATCTGATTAATCCAGCCTGAATCCACCACCCAAGTCAAGATTTTGTATCGTGTTGAGGACTGTGTGGCGTTAGGGTGGCTATAAATGATACGTCGTTAGCGGTACACCACCCAAGTTAAGGTGAAAGGTTAAAACGCGCCGAGAACTGTATGGCATTAGGGTGGATAAAAATGATATGTCGTTAGCGTTTTCCCCTCAAGACTCAGGCGCATCTTGTTGTACATAGCCTTGCCCCTTTATTGGACCTCTGGGGGGGTCGACCGTTTAAATGTCCATTACTCGTGGGAACAAAATGGTAAAAAAAATATAAAAAAAACTAAAAACTAGAAAATAAAAATAAAAAAAGTTAAACGGTTTTATGTTAAACATACATTGCAATGTTTAAGATGAATGTACTAAAAACCAAAAAATAATAAAATAGATACAGTCATGGGAATTATAAACATATGCATAGACTAGACTAAAATAAAACCGTGGGGCACGTCAATTGTCTACAAATTATCGACTTAATGTGCGATAGAAGAATCGTTTAATTCGTCGTTAAAATAGGCAGTTGGCCCGCAGACGGTGAGGAAATTACTTACTATTTTCTTGCTCATGGAAATTCCAATAGTTATACACTCCATGTAAATAAAAGAGATGTTTCAACTAGTTTATCGTTGGACATTCACACTGCTGGCTGGCGAGGAATCGTTTCACTGCTCGTAGTTTGTCTTTAATTGACAAAACATATGATAAAAGTACTACTCGCTCACCACTATGAAACCCTAAAACTCGCTTATAATCGAGCTTGCTAGCTTGTTTCCACATTCTAGCCCTACTTATCACACGTCCATCGTTGTCGGTTGAACAACTGCCTAATTATAGTGTAACATTACAAAACAAACATTTTAATCAACGATTGTAGACAATTGACGTGCCCCACGGTTTTATTTTAGTCTAGTCTATGCATATGTTTATAATTCCCACGACTGTATCTATTTTATTATTTTTGGTTTTTAGTACATTTATCTTAAACATTGCAATGTATGTTTAACATAAAACCGTTTAACTTAAAAAGTTTTTTTACCTATTTTTATTTTAATACATTACGACAAAAAGCAACTCGTACAATACGTAGGTACCCACTATTTACTACACAGGTACAGTCCTAATAATATGTTTGTCGCAGAACTTAGAAGGGACTTCCCCACTCGGAATACTTTAATACAATACTCTTAAGGTAATTCCCCAACGAACCAACAGGGGAATCACCCGATCATCTCATATCATAATATTGTTGCGGGTATTTCCCGTCGGGGATTCCCTGTACGAAAGTATAAATATGCAAATCAGGTTTTATTTTTTTCATTTATTGTTCTATCAGTGACGGGTTACAAGGCTACGTCATTAAAATTTAAAAGTCAATTAATTGAAATGAAGTATTTCAAATGGCGGGAGACTTTGTTAAACGTAAGCGATGCCCAGCCATCCTCAAGACTTTGGGTGGATCAACTAAGGGATTACATACACATTTGTTATCAAAACATAACATCAAGGTTATATCAGCTTCAACAAGTCAAGATTCTGAAAATCTGAACACAGCACCTCCGCCAGCCACGCGAAAGTTAGATAATTATTTTACTAAAAGTGCCGACGATAGCCTGGATGATATTTTGGCGAGAATGATTGCATTAGATGGATTTCCATTCAGTGTATTCATAACCTCAGATGATTTGAGAAAATTGCTCTTAGCAAAAATACACGGTCTTACCAAAGTCAGCCGTCACTGTTCGAAAACGTGTTATGAATTACAGTGAAAAAATCAGAAAGCAAGTAACTGCAGAATTAAAACATTTAAAAAGTGCAGGTAAAAGATTTAGTCTTCCTTTCGACGAGTGGACTTCAACTTCCAATAAACGATACATGGCGGTCAACGTTCATTCATATAAAAAAATTTGGAACTTAGGAGTTGTTCCTATTTACGATAGTATGACAGCTGAAAATTATTTTCTTATATTGCAAGAGCGTCTAAGTAAATTTGACATTTCCCTAGAAACTGACATCGTGGCTATTGTAACCGATGGACCGAATGTTATGATAAAGGTGGGGCAGCTTGTTTGCACTGAACAACAACTGTGTCTGTGCGAACATGGTATCAATTTGGCGGTCTGTGATGTGCTTTATGAAAAACATAATAATTTGCAAGATAGCCCTGCCTCAGATGATACTATAAATGAACCAGCTGTGACTGTTGATTATATGGACGACAGCGATGATGAACACCATTTAGAAGACTTAGACTGTCCAGAATCAGGTTTAATCGTAATGTCACAAAATGATCTTGTGCCAGAACACGTACCAGAGTTAACACAATATGAAAATATTAATGAGCTGATAAAGAAAATCCGCAAAGTTGTAGTGTATTTCAAAAGATCTCCATTGAAAAATGAAACAGTACTTCAAAAATATGTGAAAATTGAACATGGAAAAGAGTTGTCACTTCTTTTGGACTGTTAAACCTGGTTGAATAGTCTTTTAACAGTGCTGGAGCGATTTTATCTTTTAAAAGCATGCATTCAAAAAGCTCTTATAGATCTCAATCATCCAATTCGTTTAGAAGATGTTGATTTTGAATTGGTAAATAAAATTGTTGATGTGCTGATCCCAATTAAATTGACAGTAGAAGCAATCTGTCGGCGAGATGCTAATTTATGCACAGCTGATGCCGCTTTGAAACTTGTTATAAAACAACTGTCTAGCAAAAACTCAGCACTTGCCAAAAAAATTAAAACATCCTTAGTGGAACGTATAAAGCAACGACGAAGTGATGATTTAACTGGCGTGTTAAATTATTTACAAAATTTACGAATGGATGTTGAAAATCAGTTATTATCGGATTTGGAATGGCACGACTTATTTCCAGTTCCGACACAGGCTTTAGTGAGGAAGCAAATAAAGAGTATTGTTAAAAGACTTAATAGTCGAGATTACACGGAAGAAGAAGCAAGGTCAGGATTACAAACAGATGATGAGCTAAGGTCAGAAACCTCCCAACCCCAATTGACATTAAAGGAAAAGTTACAGCTGGAAATTAACAAGAGTATGAAATCCCCAGATCAAAGTACAAGTACAAAATGAATTAGGGTTGGCAAATACATAGTATTAGACGTGAAATGAGCCTGTTCGAAAATGGAGGAGTTCGTAGATATCACTTAGAAACAGCATATAAGTATCTATTGTCTATTCCTCCAACCAGCGTAGAAACTAAACGAGCGTTTTCAGCTGCTGCTTATGTTGGTAATAAACTACGAAGCAGGCTCGGAAGTCAAACATGCTTTGATATTTCTGCGATTATATTTTCGAAATTCTAAATAGTAACTAGTTATTTTGTGCTGTTTTTTAATTTCTTGCAAAAGTATAGTATTTTCTGGTTTGTGTTTTTTCTTTTCTTATTATTATTCTGATTTGTAAAGTGCAAAGACATTAAAGACATTTTTTTTAATTACTCGTGTTTTTTTATTTTAGCCCAATTAGAAACCACATAGTCTAATCCCGGGATAGGCCCGGGATCCCAGGAAAAGGCTTCAAAAATCCCGTAAGCCCGGGATTGAAAAACATGCTCGGGATTGTATTCTCTACCCGTATGGCTGTCCAAATGAAATAAAGTAAGTCTTTTGGGTTATATTAATATAATACTTACAGTATGTTATATGCATAGAAGGTACTTATACACCGATTGACATAAACTATTTTCCGGTAAAACGTTACTTTTTAACAAGTAAGCGCAATGCGACAAAACGGTATCAATTAGCGTGCTTCGGTCAACTGCAACGGTACAACGACTGGAATCAAGTTCAACCAACTACATATTTAAAGAACTAAGCTACTAATATTTAAAGTGCTAAATCTCAAACCCTTTTCATATCTTATAATTTAACATAATAATAATTTAACCTTGATAGTTTTTAACTTCTGCTGCTAAATAAAAGTTAAAAAATCATTTGACAAAAATAAATGTATTGAACTGTTTTGTCTTTACTTATATTATCAGCCTATCGCCGCCCAATTTAGTAAAAACACTAACTACCCATTCTTTACCTATATATATATATATATATATATATATATACATATGTATATTTGTATTGTCCCAAAAGCATTACAAAGTTTACACAGATAACTTATACATTCCTAGTTTCATTTATATTTGTATACATATGTATATAATATGTAGATAAACAGCGTTAGAGCGTGACTCAGAAAACACTTGATTTAAACTACTGAAAATATAATAACATATTAAAAAAAAACAGATAAATACACTCAAGTCTATAGATTCGAAGGGGTAAGCTCAGGCGTAATTAATGCCCACATTTTAACGGCTATGATTACTCATTGATTGCCATTACTGATTACCATTACTCCCGTTCTTAATAGGGGGCCAGCCTATAGCGCCTATAGCCTATAGTCATCCTTGCACGTCGGGAATTAGAAGGGAAAGTTTGGTGTGTATAGAAAGGGAAAGGGAGGATATAAAGAGAATTCCTTTTCTCACCAACAGACTGTAACATAAATATAACTCAAACCGTCCAGTGCAGAGAAGTCTCAGCTAAAGTCCCAAAATTGTGAAAAAACATAAAAATCCTTAAAAAGAAATTCCAGGTATTATCACATACATTAATGCAGATGGAATGAGTAAGGATAAAGATTTTAAATCTTAAGTATTTCTTTGTTTCGCAATTATTCAACCCGCTATTGAGAAAATCCATAAAAACTAACTACAAAAGTTATTTTTTAAGGCTATATTCTGTTAGAGTTTGGGGTCGTTAAAATAAGTGTTCCATTTTCTAAGGGAAGCTGTAGATATGTATTTTTTGCGATTTTATTAAATCATGTTGGTTCTAAAATGTACATATATACCTACATACAAACACACCTATATCCCAGAAGGGAAAGCAGAAGCGTCGCAAACGCCCACTTTTGCCAACTATAATTCAGTCCCACTCACGTAATAGGGGGCATGCCTATCTTTATGACTGTAGGCATACATACTTTCGGAAATATGATGAGAAGGGATGAACAAAATGTCGTGCAGAAAGTTTTATGAAGGGAAACTGAAAGAGCTATGATATGACATGATATGGCTACAAAGGGATTTTAGTCATATCCTCGTTCACGAAGTCCATCCATTTTTTCTTTGGTCGTCCCCTACTCCTGTATCCGTCGTCACTTCCATACATAAAACATTTGTCATTAGGAGTGAAATGTTAGAGTGGAATGGAAGAAGAGAACACTTTGCACCGACCCCAAATAAAATTGTAATAAGGGTAAAAAGAAGAAGTATATATACTTTCGGAGAGATAACCCGATCCCTTAGTCGCCTTTTGAGACACCCACGGGAAGAAACAGGATGGCTTTATTCTTATACAAACACAAGGCAAAATGAATGTGCATTACAATAAACAACAATGTACGAATACCATAATGGCTGGCTCGGCGTCATGCTCACGAGCGGGAACTACTGTGCACTGTTTTCACTTTCTAATGTTTCCCTATTGTTTGTTATGTAGGAGTTTCATCATCACACGTTCTCTCTGTTTATCTTTTTTATTTCAATGTGACCTTTTTTAAAGTATTTTCCATACTTAAACAATTATTTTTAATGTATAATTATTTGAAGTGCACGAGAAAAATAACATCTCATATTTTTTTTTCAAAAACCAATGATTACTAAAGAATAATAACTGCAGTAAGTTTTTTTAAAGTTTGATTTTTGTGCATAAAAATAATTATATATAGATAGAGCAAACGGGCAGGTGACTACCGCCGTCCTAAGGCACCTGCAACTCAAGAGTCACATGAGCATTGCTGACCTTAAAGGGTCCCGCAGAGGTGACGCAATTTAGGCATCCGATAACATTAGTCACTCGACAAAACACGAGACGAGCCCGGCTCTTGCGCTCTTCCCAGTAAAAATATAAATATTTAGTTAGCGATTAGGTCGAATTCATTCAAACCAACTAAAATTACAACGGCTTCCGACAGGAGACCTTTGCCGGTTTTTTAAGTCATTCATCCTCCGCGAAACGTCTCCTACGTCACATATTTCTGGCTGTGTAAATCACTTGTCGAGGACCGAAGCTCCTTCTGTATCAAAAAAACACTATCACCAAAATGCACGAAACTTGAAACTTCAAATTCCTCAATCCGGTGATTGCAGTACTGGTTGCCCTTGCCATTCATGTTACCATTAGGAACTCTTGGTTATGTTTTACTAATTTTACTTCTTGTTCTGAATCTTCCGAGCCTGACATTCCAGATTTACGGTTTGGCCGGTTGAAGCAGACCAAGAAGTTTGAACCAAACTGTGACCGAAGTCTTCAAAGAACTTCTCCGATAACGCACTTCAATTTATATAATATACTGTAACCTTATCTGTGGGGAGGACACTAACACCTGTAATACAGCACGGGGTAAGGGAATTCGCAACAATGAAAGTGCACATTCGTCATGTCAGTAAATATTTGTTTTATTGCGTAATGAAGGTAGCAGTGAATGTTAACTATTTTCTTACGTTCATGACATTGTATGTTGTAATGAAAAGGTTTGTGACAAGAACTGCTCTTAAATGTGGTAGCTAGGCGAGTTAAGTTTTCGAGGCTTGATGAGATTAGTGTCAAATAATTAGTTTTTAAAGAAGCAGATAACCGCTAACATCAGAAAACTAAACAGTGCCATTTAAAAACTTATTTGTAATTTCCTTGGTAGCCCACGATTTGGTGACAATGGGACCACGGCAGGAGTATACTCGTTCAAATAAAAAAAAATTGAATCGCTTAAAATATTAAAAAATAATAAAGAAAAACCAGCACTACAAAATCGAACCACCTCTTTTGTAGTCGGTTATAAATAGTTTTTACTTGGAACACATAGACGTATCACTTCTATACCTATAGTAAATCTTTGTAGTCCTTTTACATAGTAGCACTTACTACGCTTTTTGATCATGAATGTTGACATTTCTAATAATAATGACTTTTGATACTGAAGGTTTTGTGATTTATGTTTACCTAAATTAAGTTAAAATTACATCAAAATAAATGAAACGTTTTCGAAACTTTATACTTTTAATGCTTGTAATGCTGAGTTGTATTTATGAAAGCAGTTTTATAGCGTAATTATGATTTAATCAACATAACACTCCCAATGTTTATATATAAAGTACTTACTCGGAATATTTTTAGAATATTTATATGTGCACCTAATATTACTACAACTTATCCATGTTATCCTGAGCACTAATGCCTATAAGATTGTCTCGACAAAAATTGTTTGGTAAGACTTCATAATAACATTTAAATAAAAAGTAAGAACAAAATGTCTATAAAAGCTAATAGAGATCTTTGGTAAGAATTTATGTGTTACTCACCGTTAATAAGCTATAGGTGTACTGCAGGCTTATCATATACCCACATTATCAACGACACTTTATATAAAGAAATTATTTTTTGTTTGTTTTGTTCTTATAGCTCATTTGTAAATCTGGTCTATATGTCCCGTTAAAAAGAAAGATAAAATAGCATACCTACCTGGTTAGTCAAAGTGTTTTGTGCCTATATATGTATGTATAATGGTAATTTGGCGTTTACTAAATTAAAACAGAAAAACTATTTCAAGATTTTACTTTCAGTCTAGTCTGGACAGTCTGTTTATTCAGTCTAATATCAGGAAAGGATCTACCGAGTTCACACGGAACTTTCCCGGATAGATCGCAAATTTTATAAACATTTATAAACTTAGGCTAGCTTAATACTATAATAAAAAAAACGTGTGCAGAAAGGGAAGCCAGACAGATTGCCGTTTACCCTCCCATAAGAAGTTATCACTTCAAAATATAAACGCATATGTAATAGGAGAATGGGATGCTGGATGGAAAATATAAATCAAGCCACAATGGCTTTTCAAAATCGGATTAATATTCTGTAGATTTACGTTTACCAATACCTTTAGTTTATCGATGTATAATGGTTTAATAAATAATACTTATTTATTCCATAAACATGGCTGTATTGCATACAACTAGATTTGTTTGAAGATTATTTGCACGCAAGTGGCTTTGTGAGTGAATTTTATCTTTTTTCCCCTCATTACACCATAATGGAAGATAATAGAAATGTCATTAAATGTATTAAATCAAAGAATATTGCTTCTATAATATATGCTTCCACAAGGACTTGCCATCCAATAGATCTTAGCAGCTTGCATTAGGTTGAAACTAGAATGTAAAATATATCTAAATTAGATATCATTTCACTTTCAGATGTCACAAATCCACATAGCCGGATAATAGACGTAGTGATGAAGGCAGGGGTTGGGTACATCAGAGCTTGGGTGGGATAACCTTCCCTCGTGATGCGTGTGCGGGCGGCGAGGGCGCTGCGGGCGCTGCGCCGCGCGGCGCTGCTGCTGCCTCTAGCGCTGACGGCGCTGGTGCTGCTGCTGCTGCCGCGCCCGCATCCCCTAACACCCTCGCCCGGGAACACCTTACCCACCGCAGCGCTGAAAGATGATTTACATCTAAGAGTACAAGAAGTAAGATACAGTCACAAGGGCACCAGTACTACAAATATAATTAAACAAAGCATAGTTGCAAAAAATCCACCGTTCAATTTTTATCTGGTTAAATAGGAGCAGTAAACTTATATGTACAATTGTACATATTGATAAACTTATTAAATAATCATAGTATTACGTAATATTAGTCTCTCCTCCTAAAGTATGTTTTTTAAGTATTATTATAATACTTAAAACCAAACTGACAGCATCACTCTCGAATCACTGATAATACTCGTATCAAGAACCAGATGTTTGAGAACCTCTATAATACAATATAACTAAATCCTTTTCGAAATCGTTCAGTTTGTTTCTGCGAGGTACTTATCAATAAATTGAAGAACTAGTTAGCTATCGTATTTCTGAAATGTTAGTCCTAATCAAAACGATGTAACTAAACAAAACGTATGTCTAAATTTTTCCCTGATTTCTCATAACATTGTACACGCTTAATCGTAACAGATAAGAACGGACGTTCTCACAGTTGATTTAACAATTCTTGTCAACAGGAGTGACTAGTTAATGTATACAAAAGAAGATTATATTTGATGATTCTCCTTATATATTAATTCACTTCTCACTAATATAAAACTCGAGGGTGTCAGTTAGGCCATGCTGCGCCTGAAATGAGAGGATCGTTTATTTATATTGTCATATGTTCTCAACGAGCACCCTGTGCAAGACCACGAGTTAGCCACAGAACATCTAATAATGTATATAACTACCCTTACCTAAGAATACTACTAGAATAAATCTGATAAAATAAAACGAAAATCATTTGAGCAAAGATTTTTAACTATCCCTTTTACTCGGTTTGTAATCACCTGTTCACTAAACAGCCGAAAAAAAATAACCATTGGGACACTCAGCAAAAGCAAGAACTACTCGAGAAACTTTTAAATATACAGTTTATTTGAAGAACTTCTATTATAATATAACTCAATATAGTCTACTTCTCTTTAATTTCTATAACACCGTCTACTTTATATCTTATTGTTTAAACTTTGATTTAATTGGATTTGAATAGAAGTGTAGCATGTCTTTCAGAGAGAGGTCGTTACAAGCGCAGACTACGTAGCAATCCAAGAAACTGGAAGTGACGAAGTGTCTCGCCGGCTTTGGTTCATGCGCGGAGGAGAGCAACGGCCCTGGCAGTACGACCCACACGCCAAATTATTCCCTGAAGACGCACCTGGAGACGACAGGTAGTTTTTTTTAAGTGTCGCTATTTCCTCAGGTGCTATCAATTTCCTCGTGTCTGCCTGCTTTCTGTAGATATATTTTTTTATACTATTGGGAGACAGACGAATAGACGGGCCAGCTGATGGTAAGTGACAACCGCCGTCCATGGACACCTGCAACTCAAGAGTCGTAAGTGCGCTGCCCGCCTTTGAGAGGGATGAGGTATAGAGGGATGCGAGACGGGAAAGAGAGGAAAGGACATGAGCAGATGGGAAAGAGAGGAGCGGAAGTTGGGCCTCCCGAAACCTCACTCGTTTCGGGAAAATGTAACGCAAGCGTTAATTCACAACCGGTTTTCTGTGAGGCCGTGGTATTGCACCGTCGAGCCGGCCCATTTATGCCTAAGCACTGCACTGTCACTATGACCTCGTTTTGTTGCTTTTTTACACGACTGCCTAAAGAGTATGTGTTTAGGGGTCTGTAAATACAACATAATTAAATAAAAATATATTTTTTGCAAAAAAAAATTATACAGCTGCTGTATTTCGAGTAATTCGTTTTTTCAAGAATTTTTCAGAGTGATATTTTTTTAATCATCTACTTTATTGTATAAGAACAGTTTTCAGACGTATCAAATAAAAAAAAGCGAAAATTCTTATTGGGTTTGTGTTTGGGCCTGTTTAGTAATTATAATAATATATACAATCTAGACAAGAATTACTGCACAAGAATACAAACAATTACTGAAATGCAATTTTGTGATAAACTAAAATTAGCTCGCAGTTTTATCCGCGTAACTATCTGGGTCAATGAAAATTCATTTATGCATACTAAAGAACTTCAGACGCGGGACAGCTATTTAAATTTGTGGATTACACAAGTATCATTTGTCCTGTGTGGGATTCGACCCATGACCCCTGGCTCAGCGGTCAGGACCACCAGAGCAACCATACCATACATATACATTGTCAATTTCACTAAAAATGTTTACTTTCTTTTTTCCAGGATAGTCCAACAATTATTGTATACGTTACCAAAAGACGAAGATGTGCCTATTAAGAAGATTTTACTGGCAAACGGTTACGGAGCATGGGGTGCAGCTGCAGGAAGGACGGAGTTTGTTCGGAACAAATGTCCAGTAGACCGCTGTTCTCTCACAGCTGACCTGAGGGATGCCACAAATGCTGATGCCATACTTTACAAAGATCATCACACAGTTTTGAATATGAAACGCTCTCCTAATCAGGTATAACACTTTTTTATATTTTTATTAACATTGTAACCTACATATATGTATGTATATCTCTAGAAGACTACGGACATAAATTGATACCAAAGTTATCCCTACAGATTATTAATTGTCTACCATCAAGCGGATTTTGTTTTCGAGGCTATGTTAATGTTGAAATATTGTACAATGTACATATATATATACATATTTCTTAAGGATACATTAGATAAGTGTCCATAGTTTTTAATAACAATAACTTTTTTATAATCAGTAAATTTGGCAAATAAGCTGATGGAATAATTGGTTCCACGAGTCGGTAAGTCAAATGTCAAAACTCACCAATAACCTACAGATAGGCTAGTGCTCACAGCGTTAGTTAAGGATGCTATCGGCTAAGTGTCAGTGTAAAGACGCGCTGGGCTCCTCGCGCCGATAATTAAAAGCGCCTGAGATGGAAGCCTCTCGCCTTGGCCTGGTCGCTAGTCAGAATCATGACACGGTCTTTTCACTATTCTTTTCAAATATGTACCTTAAGAATTGTATTGTTTTACTGCGTTGTTTTAGATCGATTAAACTTTTCACATATAACTTAATGATTTGTGATGGATATTATTTAACAGTATTTACTTACTTACAGATCGGAATCCTTTAAAGATAAGCTACAAACAAAGACTTTGTCAATTTGCAGATTTGGATCCTGTATTATTTGGAGTGTCCTTACCACACAGCATCATTAAGACCGTCATCATTCGACGTCTTCAACTGGACATCGACGTACAGACGCGACTCAGATATTGTTGCTCCATATGAACGCTGGGTCTACTACAACCCCCAGATCACTGAAAAAGAACTCGACAGGAATTATGCTGCAAATAAAACTAAGAAGGTTTGTGTTTGTGCGTATACTATACCGTAACTGTTATCATTGTGACTCTGCGTATACTCATTTAAACCAACAGTGCATAACCTACCCTTATCTCCATCAAATGTTCTAGAAAGCGACCTCGTTCGATGAGAACAAAGAGAAAAAGGAACCATTGGTCACGCTGCTAGTATACTACTTCGTGGTTTTCAAGCTAGCATCCTCACTACTTACCCACCTAACCAAGATAAACTACCAAGTGATAAATGTTTATTGAACACTCATGTAAACGGTTTTAAAAAAATACTCATTGAATACTCTATACTTTCAGGTAGCGTGGTTCGTGTCTAACTGTCACGCCAGGAACCGTCGTCTCCAATACGCTCGTCAGCTCAGCAAGTACATTCAAGTTGATATTTACGGGGCGTGTGGATCCCACCACTGTCCACGAACTGACCCTAACTGCCTCGAAATGCTGGACAGAGAATACAAGTTCTACCTCGCATTCGAAAATTCCAACTGTCGTGATTACATCACAGAGAAATTCTTTGTCAATGGACTACAGTAAGTGAATCAATATTTCATTTTTTTTCGTACATACGAGTATAACTTTGAAATCGTATACCTAAAAGAACCACAGTACAGTATTCCCAAATTAATAATGCGCATGCATCTTCGCTAATGGTCGTATTCCCGGAAACACCCGAATCATTGAATCGTAAGAGCCCTAAACAACGCACTTGCATTTTCCACTTTGTTCGAAAGGAATAGGAGTCAATATCATGAGTACACAATCGAAAACAATTCTACCGGTCAGTGAAAGGTCCGTCAGTCGTCTTTATAAATTAGTGTTGACTGCACGTGTTCTTTCTGTGTGGAATTATATAGAGCTGCTACTACACACCCTTCTTGGTTTTGTTTTCAAAGGTAAATTTAATATCAACTATAATTATTTTATTCAAATTTAAATAGTTTATTTTGTAAAATAGGTAAATATACATAAAAATTTTCACGGTTTTTTATATAAAAAAATTAAAAATACCTTCGTTAAATACATATTAAGATTTAGGCTTATATAAATTTAATAAACAAATAAATAAACACATGCATAAATAAACAAATAGATATAGGAATAAATAATATTAAAAAGTATATTAGTACATAATGCAATAATACAACAAATAATTAAAAATATGCCTAACTTTGCCCATACCATTTTCTTTCAGACGAATTCTTCCAGAATGGATCAATTTAAACGTGGAAAGCCGCTTAAGTCACAAGCACGACAAATGGTATTTAATGTGTACCTTTATTTCTTTAATGAAGCCAATGTTTTCAAAAGAGACCATGATGATTATTTTAAAAAAGTTCAGGACCGTGTTACAAAAGCTACAGGAATTTCATGACGAACTTTAAGTAATATCTTAAACGAAAAAAACCAGAATCAATCAATGAGCCATTGAGCATTCTTGAGCCCCTGCAGTTGCGAAGAGATGTCGCCTCTATGGCAGTTCTTTATCGCCTACATCACGGGGAGTGTTCTGACGAGCTCTTCCAATTGGTCCCACCTTCTCCCTTCCTCTACAGGACTACACGTGCTGGCCTGAGGAGTCACCGTTTGCGAGTCGAAGATATGCGATCCCGAACGAAACGGTTTGGCTCTTCTTTCCTGTGCCGATCAGTGAAAGCCTGGAATTCCCTACCAGCGCACGTGTTTCCTTCCCAATTTGATCCCGGGTCTTTTAAGCGGGGCGTGAAAAAGCATCTCACCAGACCGCCATAGTGTGGGTCACCATGCTGCATTGACTAGACATGCAATGAGGATGGTGACCACCACTCTTGGACTCCATTTATTGCTTACCATCAGGCAAAGTGGAGTCATTATGGTAGGCTTACGAATAAAAAAAAAAAAAAAAATGAAATTTTCCACACCGAAAAAAGGAAAACCTAAAAGTAGATTTCGGCTAGGGCTTCATGATTTCGACTACTGTTATATGATATTGATACTGTTTATTCGTAATATGATCTACAATTTTCAGTTGACGCTCAAAGAACTCCCAACTGTAAATAATTTGAGAAAAAAGTTGATCGAAGCTATTAATTTCAAAGGCTGTGCAGAGTCTTTAAGGCTAATCTTGAAAGATATGGGGTTTAGGTTTCTGAAAACTGATAATAACAGACGGTTACTTATGGAAAAGCATGATATACGTTTAAAAAGGATCAAATATCTCAGAGAAATACAACAGCCGAGGAATTCTGGTAGAAACATAGTGTTTATGGACGAGTCATACGTGCATACATCACATACTAAAGGTAAAACTTGGCAAGATAGCAGCAAAAAAGGTATCAAATAACCCATTTCCAAAGGAGAGCGAATAATTATTGTACACGCAGGCAATGAAAAAGGCTTTGTCCCAGGGGCTCTAATGTTACATAAATGTGTCGACACAGAAGGTGACTATCATAAAGAAATAAACGCGGAACGTTATCAAACTTGGCTACGCAATCAATTGATTCCCAACTTGCCTCCTAATAGTGTGTTGGTAATTGACAACGCCCCATATCATAATAAGCTGTCTGTGAAACCACCAAACTCAAACACACCTAAACCTCAAATGATAGCTTGGTTACAACAACACAACGTTCCGCATGACCCAAAGAAACTGAAACCCGATTTGTATTAAATTATAAAAAGATATAAAGAAAAATACACAGAATTTGCCATTGACCGTATAATGGAGGAACATGGGCATAAAATTATACGATTGCCACCATATCATCCAGATTTTAACCCCATTGAAAATATTTGGTCCCAAATAAAGCAACACGTAGCCAAAAAAAATATTGCAATGACTGTCACGTCAGTTAAAGATGCTATATTAGAAAAAAACAATAACTTAGGACCAGAAGAATGGAAAAATTAAAGTTATAATGAAGTTATAATGAAAGTTCTGATGAATCTACGATGTTAGGAATAGAGATCCTCCCTGATTCTGATTATTTTTTTGTAATTGTAATATTATTCTAGAATGATCAGTGCTGTAAATACTTTTGAACTGAGACTTTAATGATTAGATTTCTAAGATTTTAATGTAAACCTGTGTTTGAAAACCATTTTTTCTACTTCTAATATAAAATTTGTGTTATTTAAACCTTCTTTTCTTCCATCACTACACCAGCTTCAGTAAGACACTTGAAAATTACTATAACATCTTCGAAGTGAATCAATACAACAAAGATTGTAGCATATTCGCAATCGTGTGGTTTTCCTCACTATTTACTTACATGGAATTATCGTTACTGATAAATCTTAATCTTAATCAAATTTCGTTACTGATAAATCAATATGTATCTCTTTTAGAACAAAACACATAATTCTACTAAATTATGCATGAATGCACTTAACCACTCTATATATATATAAAGACTCGGGACTTACGACCGTTGCCGAACAGTGAAGATTTCTATGCGCATTATTACTTTGGGAGACCTGTAATGCTTTGTAAGAATAATTAAACTTACTTATCTTCAAATATTAACAGGCACAACATTCTACCAATAGTAATGGGTGCTCGCTCTTCGGAGTACGCCGCAGCGGCACCGCACAATTCGTACATACACGTTGAAGAGTTTGCCAGCCCAGAGGAACTTGCGGCGTATTTGACGCGTGTCGATGAAGATGATAATTTATATAACTCCTATTTCAAATGGAAGGTAAGATTACACATATACTTTAAAAGTAAATAAACCGTGATTTTGACCCTGTTCGTATATAATGTAGGTATACATTATATAAGAACGTTGATCTGTGGGCCTATTTCTTGTGGCACCAATGTATAAGGTCTTACTCTGGATAGTTACATATTAATAGAAAAACTAAAATCTGTATATCCATGCATTTGCGTCTAATTTGTATTTTCACGTACACGTTGATTCCTGAAAATAAAAGGTAAGGCTAACCTAACCATCGTCGAGCAAAACGGTTTTTCTTCTAGACTAGATACAATATCACCTTCGAAAAATATTCTGCATAAGCATGGAAATCATAAAACGTAAAAAAATATGCATTTTACCTAAAATTTCAGCTAATATACAATTATTGTTAGGTTTAAAAACTGACATAGAGCATGACATGAATATATCGCTAAACTTGAAGCATTCATGACATAGAACATTTTAACCGTGAATATATTCGCAGGGCACGGGTGAGTTTATAAACACATACTTCTTCTGCCGCGTGTGTGCTATGGTACATGCCAACGAGCGGCGCCATCGCAACGCGCACTACAGAGACGTGCAGGCCTGGTGGCGCGATGGAGCTTGCACGCGAGACACATACTGGCGCGACGGGAAGGACACCGCCCCACCACCTCTCATATCGTCCAACTGATGACAAGCCGCATTTTCTATGATAAGCTTTACCTTCACACTCTAGCGAACGGTTAGAAGCAAACTGAACTTCTTATTTTGTACGTCACGCATATTAGTGAGGCGAAAAATACCTCTGAATTTCAACATCACATGTTGTTGAATGTATTAAGATAGGACAGTTGTGAAGGCAATCACAACCTCTAGGATAATGTAACCGCGCCAGATATAGATTAATAGCTTCATGGACTCGTTAAAGTTAATTTGAGGTTCCACTAAACATCCACGATTTCATAGTAGTTAGTCACAAATTCTACTTTATTATATATTTGTATCATGATGGAAGATTGCTATCATTCCATTGATTAATGCATTGTGTCCCGGTACGATAACGACAGCCCTGAATGTAAACATTCAAAATGTCCAATGTTCGAATTTTCTCCTATTTCTATGTTTGTAAATGGACGAGTAAAGCATTAAAGTGCTAATGTTATATTACTGAGTAATATTGTGTTGTTGGCGCCAAACGTGGCATTGTAAGAGAAATCACTGTGAACGAGACCTCATCTCATATTTCTTCAATCTATAAAACAATAGAAAATAGCTTATATAATTAGTATATCAAATTAGAACTACGTAAATTAACAGGTACTTACATTAAACATTCCATTCTAGTTTGACTTTCGTATATATTTTTATTTCATTAAGTTAACAACGCTAACGTTGATTTCTTAATGTTATTATAGCATTTAATAATCGTTTTTGTAAATTATTCGTCAAAGTATATTTCATAAGTTATTTCTGTTTACTAGATAGTTGTTAATATTGATTTAAAATCGGCATTTTATAATATTAAAATGTGACTATGTTAGCATCACGAATTAAAACTAGACTTATCTCTATGCAACTGTAAATAGAATTTGTCTTTTTTCTTTAAAAAATATATTGACAGTGTAATGTTTATTAATGTAGGACACATTTAAGTTACTTAAATAATGTCCAAACTTAAAGTGAGTCTAGTCATGAAGCCATTTAAAGCACAAAAAATAAATAACAAATTAAATACCAAATAAATCTTGCAATTTTACGCACAATTTGCACAAATTGGAGAATTAGTTATTTTCACTAATATTCGCATTTTACTTCTTATAGAGATTTAATAGTTCTGTTAACGTGTGCTTGATGTCTATTAAAATATTATTATATTTCAAGATTATAAATTGCTAATATTATTCGTTTTTACATTATTATTGTTATGTTATCTAATTATATATGTTGATTCAAACAATAGTATACATTGTTCTTAGGTAAGAAAAGCTAGAAAAAGTTTCAAAATAAGAAACAAGTTTTATATGACCGCAAATCGAGGTTAGTCACTAGGTATGCACAAACGTGAATTTCACTGGCTGTCACATTCACAAAGAGTCATGCCTGTAGAGAAGATATCTTTTAGATTGTTTAATTGTTTAAGAAACTCTATTAACATTTTTTAAATGAGTAGTTGTTATTTGTATGAGAATAACTTGTGAGTTTTGACTTGCGGGTGTCCATGGGCAGCGGCAGTCACTTACCATCAGGTGACCCATCTGCTCGCTGGCCCTCTATCCCCTAAAAAAAGAAAAAACCTTGAAATTGTACTACTACTACTATTATATACTACTACTATTCATTATACCATATTTTTTTTTCAGATTATTGCTGAATTGTATTTATAGTTACCAATTTATGTTATCTGTGCAGATAAGCAAATACATAATTAATAATACATTTAACTGCCGTTCTCCATGAGCGGCAGTTAAATGAAAAAGGCAAAGTCCACAGCACTATTAAGCCACTGCATAGGTATGGTAGTGAAATAGTATTAATTGATCTGTTAAGTAAAACCTGGTACATCTGGTGACAGCATCCTAAAGTAACTCATGAAAAGAAAACAATTTATTGGTTGCAGTTTTTTTATGCTTTAGGAATAAATTTCGACAAGGCTTCTTGCTAAGGTCCACTTTTCTTCAGACTTCTAAATTAAGGATCCTAATAAACGGAATGAGGCATACCAGCTATTTAACACTACTTGTTATCAAACATAAATAGTTAGGAACCCACATGGTTTTAACGCCGCTTGGGTTGCAAGTTTTGCACCTAATTACGATAAATTTATTTGTTTGTTTGTTTACGTTGTATACAACATGTTTATACCTACCGCAATTAAGAAAACATTCCATATGTTCCATTAATATATACCTAAGGATATTAATTATGTATATATATGTAGGTAAATATTATGTAGGTAATTATCAAACATTATTTGTACGTATTATGTGGAAATGATGTTATAAATTTTATTCAACGTCATATAAAATTGCATATTATATGTCACCTTCGAGTCGCAAGGGTCAAAAGTAATACACCTAAATATTTAAATACTCGTTATAGTATCTAATGGGTAGAGTGATTGAAAAGCTATATGGCCTCATCTATTTAGTAATTTCAAAGCGTAATACCTTACGTAAGAAATTAATATAATTACCTTAAGTTAAAGAAATATACCTAATAGCTCGTCTCGTCATCGCTGGTAACTGGTAATTTTTTTGTATCAGTAATAAATGGAAAGTAAGCCCCCGCTGAGTTTAATATTCTTAATACAATAAACACCTGTTACCCAGGTACTTGCGATGGTGGAATTTCAATTTATTGTGCACAAAGTAAACAAATCACCTTAAAACTTGTTTCAAGCGCAGACTTCTGCACTTTTCTGTTATGACTCTTAGGCCTTAGGGTTGGTAACAAAGCTTTCCAGCTAATAGATGGATTTGCTTTTGAACCTTATGATTTGAAGGGATTATGTCCAGGCATGCATTTATATCATGTATAAAATGCAAATGTATTTTAAGTAAATTGCAAATATGTGACACCAATTAAATTATATACATATATTATAATGTTATCAATAAATTAATCTTTGTTTATCAGTGTCTGATAAAAGTGCCATTTAGGAAAAAAATTGTAACGAAATATCCTATAATTTGACAAAGGCCTTTCAAATTGTTGTGATTAAAAGGAATAAATAAAAATGCTTTGTTCAGTACAATTAAGCCACTGACATGACACCTAGTGATCATCGTACCAATGAAATAAATGATAATTCATAAACATATTTTATAATCATATTGTCCTTCCAAATTTTGTCCCTAATCCTAATTTCAACAAAATGACTGAAACAGTTCAAGAGAAGAAGATTCATTAACACATGCTTATCTCAAAGAATATTCTACAATTTTATGTGAACTTTTAAGCATTTAAAAGATATTTCATAACATTTTTTATATCTGAAGTCACAGTCCTTGATAATGCTGGCAAATGTGTTCAGCTGTTTGAAGACTATTAGCTATTTGTTATTCCTAATAAATTAAACTTCTAAATAAACGCAATCAAAAGATAAAGCCTTAAAAAACTACTTTACTATAACTACCTTACATATGTACTTATTTCTCTCTGTTTATGAGAACATGATGATGGCACACTTTGAAAATCACTTTTGGTTTTGGTATTGGCATATTATTTTTGTATACTTGATAAGATTGTTTCTCGGTCGCATGTTAAGCCTTTGAAGGAGCGCAAAAGAAATATATTTTCTTTTCTTCTTTAAACTTCAACAAATTAACATTTTTTGTTGTTTGGTTTTAATAATATGCAGACTGGGACTGACTTATAGAGAGAGATAAATAAAGATGAACTAAAATACAGCAAAATGCAGTGTGTATGAGATACTGTGAGAGGAGAGGTACTTCCTGGCATCATAATGTTAAAAGAAACCTGGCCCACACAATGATTACAACCTTTATGTTACACAGGTTTTATTGAAATAGACTATTTTATTCACTTCAACACTAAAATAAAAAAAAAGAATGTTACTGTACTTTCAACTAGTCTCACATTCCTCAACATGATTAAGACTTTACTGAACTAATGTAGTTTTGTAACACCTCAATATTTTTCTGATTAGTTTGAATTTGTAGTTGGACATTGACACATTCAACCACAAAGTTAATAGCATTCTGAAATATGCTTTGAGCTTTGTGCATATTCTGAGGAACTAAAACCCCAAACCATCGCAGAGGATTCACAGTATTTTCTGCATCATTTTCTACCACCTTTAACTGCTTTATTCCATCTTCCTGAGCAGTTTCACATACTGTTGATGCTGAAAAATCTGAGCTACTTTCTGTAGGTAATCGTGCAGTACTCACTGAACTTTGCCCCATAATATATCGTGACTTTGCTAAATGTATGCTCCCATTATTTATGCTATTTTCAATGTTTAATTCACAACGCATTTTTTCTTCCATCAGGTGCAATTGTCTCAAAACAATTTTGTCCAATAATTCACATACTACTGCTTCTGAAGGTAAATCTACAACAAAACGGTTATATTAATTTATTTGTTTTAATTAAATACCCTAAAAAAAATACCCTTTTAACATCTATTAATATAAATCAGCAAATTCCTTTCAACTTACGTTTTAAAAATAAAAGCTTATAGTAGTTAAAGTTATTCAAAAAATTCAACATTACCTTGCTCCTGGTCATTCATTTAGAATTTATTTATTTTCTATTTTTAAAGACCACTAACACTAACTGACCTACTGATAGAACACTTATTTAGTCAGTTTTAATAATTTATTAGAACTAATTGCTTTCACAACAATATTCTAGTTGTCTTTAATTGACATAAATGACATAACAACTATGCTACTATGCTCTACTATTTTTTATACAGTCACATGAAACGTATGACGTAAGGTTTGCATATGTGATGCATTCCTCACTCGTGAGGTGCCTCATTTGAGGTACTCGTGACGGAAAATTGAAAAAGTTACTCAAATTTTGACATTGAACCAACTCATTGTCCTCATTCGCTCTCCGCTTTGTGCGTGAGGTGTGAGGGAGTGATGAGTGAGTGAGTCGATTATTACAGTTAGTAGATAAATGAGTGGGGGTGTGAGTGACGATTTTGCGAGTATTTACTCGATGCGAGAATCATTAGCCAAGGAATTTATTGTATAATGTTGACATTTATTTAAACTAGCTGTTCCTCGTGGCATGCGGCATCAATTGAGTGTTGCTCGAAATTATGAATTATGCGATAGTATGAACGTGTAAAGTTTTGTAGCATATTATTTAGATAATGCAGAAACATAAAAATCATAACACGAATTTGAAAGCAATAAATATAAAGTTGGTAATTGAGTTACAATTTGTTTATTGAGGTGCTTAAATCTTATGAATGAAAGATAATTATGTGTGTGAGAGAAACGATAATAAGACTTAACATGCTGCGCTGAGGCCAGACCTCGCACTCGTCTCACTTTTTTGAGGCGCGCTGCGTGTGAGCTGAAAACTATCCGCTCACGTGTCAAGCAAATCCTCACCTCAAATGAGGTGTGGAAAATAAGGTACTCGCTCATCTTCATATAAAATTGACGAGTCACCCATTACTATTGCATACTCTCTGATCGCCTACGGATTAATGATACTTTGATTTCATTTTTCTTTTTGGAATTTAATGACCTGGTAAATAAGACCTTTAAGTCAAGACTTTTTATTTATTATTTTGCACAAACACTGCACTTTCACTTTACTTCATTTTGAAATTGTTTTAATAGTATTTTTAAAATATTTATATATTGGTTTGTAAGTTTTTGTCTTTTAATAAAGTAATAAATAAATATATGATAATTTTCCTGTGATTTGCAGCAATTAATTTAAGACAGAAGCTCTCTGCAAGTAGAATGCGTCTCAAAATTAAGAGCATCAATTTAGTCTCTACTTCCATGGCCCTTATGGGAGTAGAGCACATTGTACCAGAAATAATTCTCAAAGCCCTATTCTGCAATTGATCTAGTTTATTTACATGAGTACTGTTGATATACACTAGTGAACTATAATCAAAATGACTTCTAACTATACTTTTGTATAGATTTAACAATATTTTCGGGTCTGCTCCCCCTGCAAGACATTTAAGTATATTTAAACCTTTTAGAGCATTCTTTGATATATGTTTAATATGTTCCTGAAAAGTTAATTTCCTATATATTACTATGCCTAAAAATTTCTTTAAATTTTCTGGGTTTATAAATTCTCCATTATAAACTACTTTTAAATTTGAATTCTTATTTCCAAATATCATGATACTGCTTTTGGGGAGGTTAATTGTTTGATGTAGTACATCACTATAATAGTGAAATAGTTGGGACAAGGCTCTGTTAATATTGTTAATTGCAATTTCTACATTATAATTATTACACATTACTATTTACAAATTTACAGATTTCACTTGTATAAATATTCTATAGCAAATGAGATAGAGTAGCACCCTGCATTGTACCATTTTGGACCATGTTGTGTATTGTTATATCTTACATAGAGTGTTCTATTATTCAGAAAATTATATATCCATTTACATACTTGGCCAGGCACGCTAAGCCTAGACATAACTTGTACTACTATGGCAGGATATAGACTGTCAAATGTACCTTGAACATCTAGAAATACACAAACAGTGTGTAACTTTTTATTCCTTGCATGTTTCAGGTCCGAAATTAAAAAAGTGAAGCTGTCTGCACAACTTTGCCCTCGACGAAATCCATATTGTACATGTGGAATGATGCCATTTGATTCTATATACCAATCCAAACGATTTTTAATCATGTTTTCAAATATTTTAACTAGACATGAAGAGAGTGATATTGGTCTATAAGAGCTGGCTAGCTCTGTAGGTTTATCTGGTTTGAGTATCGGAATGACACATTGTGTTTTCTATGATTGCGGAAGACATTTACATTGCCAAAGTAGATTAAGAATATTAAGAAACAATTTTTGTGCAGATTGGTCTAAATTTTGAATAACACAATACGAGAAATCATCTAATCCAGGTGTAGTGTCTTTCCGAGATAACAAACTAATTTTAAATTCAGACCATGTGAAAGGATCTAGCAAAAATTTTGAATTTAGAATTTAAAAATTTAACGCCCGCGCGTCATATGTATAAAAGAGGAGATATGGTTTATAGTGTTAAAGCCTAAAGACCAAGACTTCTCATAAATATGTATGTCGGCATTTTGCACCTACAAGGAACAGTGATGTACTGATTTTATCGATATTACACATACCGTAATACAATAACCGGAGTAATTGTAATAATTTTTTAGTATTATCAGTATTTCCAACATTACGACGCGGTGACGGTCCGACGACTCGAAGAAGGTGGCTGGTAACTTAAAGATGTGAATTGCACAAGACTGCTATGTTAGCTGCTAGATAGCTGCTTGTTCTTGGGAAAGGATTTCAAAGAGAAGGTGTCTAGATGGACAGATGCAAATGATTTGTATTCAGGGTACTTTACAGGTGTACAAATACTGCCCAGTAGCGTAATACCGTCAAAATTAGGAATATGATTATATTCCACTTACATACGGAAGGAAGAAACGAGAGCCATGCTTAGGCACGAATGGCCTGACTCGACCGGTGCGGTACCACAGCCTCACAGAAAACCGGTTGTGAAGCAACGCTTGAATTGCATTTCCCCGAAATTAGTACGTTTTCGGAGGCTCAACGCCCCCTCTCCTCTTTTCCCTTCCACTCATTCCCGCTCTCTTTCTTCTCACCGCATTCCTCCATTCCTCATCACCCTCATAGGGGGGCAGCGCACTTAGGACTCTTGAGTTGCAAGTGTCCTTGGAAGGCCGTAGTCACTTATTAACTTGTACTTAAAAAAATACATTTCTAAGTATTTAAAAATACGAATACACAGTTAAGAAATTATATAATATGTCTGGATATATGCAATCATACATACATATTATTACATACGAATATAAAATAAACAAATACATAAAAATATATATAATTATCAGTATCGTTAATACTAGAAGAAAAAGTAATTAAGAATTAAATGTTTACCGATTGAGCTCGACTTACAGATTCAAGTGGTGCATTATACAGACGTCCTGCATGGACCGTAAAAGATTTATGTAGGAAGTTTGTAGAGTGCGATGCAGCATAATTAGAACTAGAAAGGTTCTTTGAGATATTTGGGAGTGGAGACATTTAACAAAATATTGTTAATTAGGTCTAGAATATGAGCATTACCGCTAAGCCGTATAGTAATATACTGCCATTAAAAGATATCTGTGGGAGCCTTGACCATTTAATTTTTGAAATGAGTGTAGGTCTACAAATGATAATAACAAGTTAATATCTGTTAGGCCATGTTCTGAATTCTATTCAGCAATGGGTGCTAAATCCTTGTTTATGGTATTTTTGGCTTCATATAGCTCTCCGAGAGGAGAGCGTATGTAAATTTTAAATTGTCAGTGTTCACACATATAGTGAAGAGCAAAGAGGAGAAAATGCAACCCTGTGAGAAACCAGCAAAAGGTATGTCACAGGTTACATCACTTAGAAAAGGTTTCTTCAATCCGAATACCCAGACAGGTAACTTCGCACTGCAGTGATTGGAGAGGATCCCTCGCTTCCAGCCTTTATACTCTCCATTACCTGTGGAGGTTGGATGCTCATTTTACTGGGCTAATAAAAAGATGTAATAAAATAGATCTGACGTGGCGTCTTATTTCGTACACTCAAGGATATATTTATATGCAGATGATATAAAAATTATAAAAGGAATAGAGTGCAATTAGAATTCACACAAACTTCAAGAAGGATGGACGGACGGAAGAAAGGACCTTATGTAAAATAAGTAGTTCGTGACCCTGGTGTTTATATTGACAATAAGCTTCCGTTTAATATTCACGATGACAATTTTGCTACTTAAGGGATGCTGGGTTTCATTTTACGGAACAGTAAGAATTTTAAACGAGCCTTAACTAAAATTGCAATCTTTAACTCAATATTCAGGTCAAGCTTAGAATATTGAACCATAGTTTATACTCCATTCCACAAAATGTCCATATGTCCTATCACTGCAATATATTTGAATCTGAATTAGAATGACCGAACAACAGCTTAAAAGGGGGAAAACCGGTTGTTGCGTAAGGAGTATTATTAATGCCCCAAATTACGTCATTCAGGGGGTCGTCCCACGTGCACTCGCTGGTTGCCATCGTATTTAATCCGTTAATCAAAGTTCGATTTACGCGTTCCACTTGGCCGTTTGATCTAGGACTGGCAATTGCGTTTAAAATATGTTTAATTTGTATTTCTTCAGCAAACTCTTTGAAATATCTACTTGTAAATGCTTTTCCTCTATCAGTGATAGATTCTTCTAGGATTACCGAACTGGGAAATAATATCTTTTAAATGTTTAATGGTTTCGATAGAACTACAGTTTTTTACAGCTCTTGAAAATACAAATTTCGTGAATGAATCTATAACTACTAGTATATACGAGTTTCCTTTACGAGTCTTGACAAATGGTCCTAGATGATCGACGTGTAGCGTGTGCATTGGAACAGCCACTTTTTCTATTCGATGTAATTCCCCTTGCAATTTACCATATTCCCCCTTCCCATAGGCACATTGAAGACATGATTTGATATATTTTCGAATAAATCGGGTCATGCCTTCGAACCAAAATTGCGCTTTTATGGTTTTTTCGCACTTGTCAAAACCAACATGGGCTATTTGATCGTGAAATTTTTGCAACAGACCCCATTTCGCTAATTTAGGTATAACAAATAAGTCCCCATTAAGTGTTTGCCTATAAAGTAAGTTGTTTTTTACAATATAGTTGTTAATAATATCGCGATTGTCTGTTCCATTTTCTAACTGCCTAATGATCGTTTGGATACTTTTATCTTGCAACTGTAACGTCAATAGCCAATCGGATTCGTCAATTAATAGGACAGGTCTCGATGCCGGGTTCCTACTCAAAGCATCCACGTGACTCATGCGGTCACCCGGGCGATACTGTATTTGCAAGTCATAGTCTTGGATTGCGAGCCACCAACGAGCTATGCGAGGAATCAGGTCTTTTTTTACTAATGTAGTCCGTAATGCAGCACAATCTGTTACTACTGTCACGGGAATGCCCACAAGGTAGATTCGGAATCGTTTCAGAGAATCTACAACTGCTAGAGTTTCTAGCTCAAAGCTATGATAAAACTGCTCCTCTTTTGTGGTGACCCTACTGAAATATGCGATCGGTTTAAGAACGCCATCATCCTGGTATTGTAAGAGCATACCACCTAACTCTAATTTACTGGCATCAGTGTGGAGTTTAGTGCGAGCGTGTCGGTCGTATATACCAAGAACAGGTCTTTCAATAAGACTGTCTTTTAAAGTCTGAAAAGCCGTTTCCTGAGCGGCTGTCCATGTCCATTCCACATTACTTTTTGTTAAATGAGTAAGAGGACCAGCAATTTCTGCGAACCCGCGAATGAATTTTCTAAAATACGATGTTAGACCAATAAATTGCCGTATCTCATGCACATTACGGGGTCTTTTGTACTCAGCTACACAATTAATCTTAGTCATTCCAGGTCGTATAGTACCAGCGGTGATCTCATGTCCCAAATAATGTACGCTTTTTTTTAAAAATGAACATTTTTTAAAATTTAGTTTTAAATTGGCTTCTGATAATAGTTTTAAGACATTATCTAATAACATAAGTCCATCATCAACAGAGGTTGTGGGGAGCATGACGTCATCAAGGTATAAGGCTACGTCATTACTTAGCCTAAACAGAACGATCTTAATAAGACGTGAAAAAACTGCTGGCGCATTCGCAAGACCGAACGGCATTTTCAAAAACTCGTACTGCCCTGATGGTGTAACAAATGCAGTTTTGTGAATTGAATCTTATGCTAACTTTACTTGATAATATCCTTGTGCAAGGTCCAGGGTTGTCAACAAGGACTTACCGGATAAACGAGTTACTTGGTCTTCGATATGCGGCAGAAGTGTATCGGTCTTTAATAGTGCGAGCGTTAAGTGATCTATAGTCTACGCACAATCTATAATCCCCGCCTTTTTTCTTAACCAGTACTACTGGACTTGCATAGTCAGACATGGATTCCCTCACGACACCTGCGTCAATGAGGTCCTGAACCTTTCCGTTAACAATCTCATTTTCCTTGTACGAAAGTCGATAAGGTTTGCAGTAAACAGGTTGCTCGGTTGTTGTCTGTATATGCATTTCCAGTACGTTGGCGCATCCTAAATCTTTTGTGTTCTTTGCAAATACGTGTCTATTTATTTAATAATTGCAACAATCGATCGCAATCATCGTTTTCCAAATCACCTATATCTAAATCGGATAGCTGGAATTCTCAGTTTGTTGATTTGTCATTTTGGACAATTTTCATTACATCCCTATGCTCCTCAATATTTAAATTTTTAACAACTTCCGCGCATGCTATGAGTCGATTAGATTGCCACTATAATATTGTCACCGGTGTTAACTATTTTTATAAAACTATCCCGCGACCTTATAAGTCCCCCTATGATGACATTAGTACCTAACTCAAAATACATAGAATTCGCAACAAAGGTATGGTCTGTGTTTACATCGAGATAAACCTGTACATAGGTTGAATTATGTGGTGGTATTATGGTGTCATATTTTAAATAAACTGGAAACTTGGAGATAGAATCGGATTCGTTCAATTGTATATCACATAATACGTGATGAAAATCAAAGTTGCTCACGAATATAACGGAATTTTTAAAAATTATTAAATTTGTATGTGTTTGATTAATCATCGACTGCCCAATTATTAAATCTACATCGCCTAAATCGTTGTTAGTCAATTCAACAAATCCGCTTAGAACAATATTATCAATCTCAACCGTTACGTAAGATGTTCCCAAAGAAATCGAATATGCACCACCAAAACCCTTCATTGTAATATGGGAAGGCATAATCATTAGTTGTAGCTTATTAGCTTGTGATATCGTGAGTATATTTAATTTACTACCTGTTTCTATATATGCGGTAAGGTTTTGACCGTTTACTACTGCCACCTTCTTATAAAGATCTATGTAAATGTTGTATGTTGTATACCGAACGTCACTAACCTTTTGTAACTGCTGCTGTGAAGAGCTGGCAGCATACCAGCAGCTGGCAGCAGTGTGTCCAGGACGACGGCACACCTCACAACGTGGAACCTTGCAGTCCTTTGCCTCATGTCCTGTTCTTCTGCAAGCGAAACATTTCTTCAGCCAGATGTCATTTGCCTTTGGATTCACGTTGCTACTGTCCCATCTCTTCCATGTAGAGGTTGATCGCTTACTGTTGCCGGCTTCAACTTGCTTGTAGTTTTCGAGGGATGATAAGTAACCGTAGTAAAACTGCTGCGGCGTCTCGCATTGAAAAGCTTTTGCGTTGGCTCTAATTTCCACTGGTAAACCTTTGATAATACAGGAAATTGCGGACTCGCCATTTATGTTACACTTTTTGAGCAACGACACTATCGTGAAAATATTTGGTCATAGTTTCGGAATCATTTTTCTTCCTTGCGAGCATGTTTTCTAGTAGATCCACAAAATTAGTAGAACGTGGAAAAGCCGTCTCTAGAGCATCCTTCCAACCTTTCCACGTGAGATTGTAATCTTCCAAGCCGTCATACCAATCTCTTGCAGATCCTCGAAGACGTATTTGCATGATAAACTGTCTATCCTTATTGTCCCAACCGTATATGTCACCTAATTGGTCGATTTTATGCAACCACCCCTTCACATTGCTAGTCTTTTCATCTGGCTGGAATGTTGGAATAACTTCGGCGTCGGTTTGAGTAACTCGTTGTCTTTTGTGTCGATGGCATCTTGTATCGGTTTCTTCGTGGTCAGACGAAGAAAAAAAAAATCTGACTTTTCATCACTATCAGACGAAAATGAAGATACCTGCATTCGCACTTCTCTTCGCGCCAATACCCTCAATGTATGGGCCTGACATATCCCACTTCTGAAGTATGACCGGTGGATAGTCAGGGTGGTTGAAATAAAAGTACACTTTCAAAATAACAGTGATTTATCGTCGGTAGACAATCCAGTAATTTCACTTTACAATCGTGACGGTTACAAATCAACTAACTCAAATTATTTGACACACCCGTCTTTTATACATTTTGCTGTCAGATCATATTATTATCAATAGTGAATAATTATTAACAGTTGTGCTCAATAACATTTTGGATAATTATTTAATGTGTAAATTACTAGTAAATACAATTAATTTATAAGTATCATTTAAAGGAATAATATAGGAATAGCCGAAAGCTGACAAACGGAAACCGTTAGTGCAAATATTTAATCAAGAATTATTTAAAAACCCAATGAAATAAAACAGAAGTAGAATAAGTAATTCATAATCGATTTAGGTAATCTGGTTATGTGGTTGAGTAGGAAAAGTTATAGTGGCTGGTGTATGCTGGGCCGGAAGTTTGTAACAAAAGTCAAGTCTGTCTTGCATAGAACGTTGTCACAGGGGTGAAAAGAGAATATTATGGTTTCTATTGTCTTTTTTACCTACATAAAGATTTTGATATTTTTGTATTTCTTTTTCTCTTTTGTTCCTATACAAAATTGTATTATATATTGTAAACTGAATGTAAGTAAGTATATTTATTAATTTACAAAATGTTAGTATATTTAAAACTATAAAAACAAACATGTCATTAGTTAAAAAGTTTTTAAGTTTGTATTTGCATTTGTTTAAATCTGTTTTTTAACTGCATTTCCTACTTCTTTGTTTAATGCATGCCGTGGCAGCCTTTAATTTAGTCATCGTCTTTGTAAATATTTTAAATGATTAGGTAGTGTTTAAAACTTTACAAATAATTTGAATTAAATATTTTTGTATAAAAACTTAGTCATTTAACCACCAGCGCTATCACGAGGTTCAGTTTAGACCCACCCACTTTCAAATAAATAAAACAATTTTCGTGCTGAGTGCAGATACAACAAACAGATTTTATCGTATGAGGCGACAGTTGTAAATTTAATGGTTTATTTGAAAAAAGTGAATTATTCCAATTATTTGGCACAATGTAATACTCAAATAACTCTTATAACAAACAACATCTATACAGCACTTTCTCAACCAATTTTCTGGCTAGTCCTAAGTCTAAGGTAAGCATGAAGAAAAATACCATAGTCTTATTGCAATCTAATTTTAATTAATAGTATATTCAATATCCAAATCTAAAGTGAGAACCAGACAAACGTAATTGTACATTTCTATTAGTTTCCTTAGCAGATGTTGGATGTCATTGTCCATAGAAATCAGCATCTGAAATCGGATGTCAAAATCGATGTGTAATCTAAACATCAGTTGGACAACAGATGTCACACAAAATCCATATCGCCCATGCCTATGTAACAGTATTACGCCGGTGGTTATGTTTTATAGATATCTATTTTTGCGTCATCTTTGATAATGCCACATTTTTAACTGTCTCATCTGGCAACACAGTTATCGACGGACGAATACGACTCCATTTTATTCTTCCCGTGTGAAGCGTATGGGATTTAATTTGTGAGCTGGGAATATTAATTTACGTTAAACTGAAAATATAAGCCAAGTTTGTAGTTATTTTTAGAAACATTCTTAAAATAACACTAGGCTATGTCGGACAAGAAGCGTTTACTGAATGATCTGAGAGTAATTGACTTACGTGCAGAATTGGAAAAGCGAAATCTAGATAAAAGCGGCGTTCGCGGTGTGCTGATACAACGTTTATCGAAGGTAGCATGACGTGTTATTACGTTATCTACCCGGTTTTATGAAATCAAACGTAATATTTATTGTATTTTTTATTTTCAGCATTTAGAAGACGAAGGGCATGACCCAGCAACTTTTAAGTTTGATTTAGCTACTCTCGAACCTAAAACGCCTGCTAAGAGGACGAGACGGTCTGATAGCACAGTTGAGCAGGATTCGGAAGAGACTCCGGCTATGGAGGACATGATTGTTCAAGACGACGCTGGGGAGGAAGAAGATTCTGAACACACCGAAAGAAAAGAAAAGCTCTCTGTTAAAACTCCAGCAGAGCTTAACATGGATGTAGATGAAACCGAAAAAGTTAACAGAAAGAGAGAGATAAAAGATGAAACTGAAGCAGTCGAATCTAAAAAACCATGTATTGAAAAAGAGCCAAAAAATGAAGATGAAACCAAGATTGAGAATAATACTGATGCAGAGGATAGTATCAACTTGGATATTGGTGATGATGAATTGCTTAATGAAGAGGTACGTTTTTATTTCTTCAGTGTTACAGTTAAATTACCTATGGGTAAATCAAAAGTCACTAATGGTTTCATGATGGAAATAGATTAGAAGAAAAATTTAAAAAGAAATATATGTTATTGTTGTGTGTAGAACCTAATGTTTTCATAAAAATTTTATTTAAATAAAGTATTTCATTCTATTAATTGTCAAGTAGTATCTAACATTTAGTGATACCACTGCAACATAATTATAGGAACTGATATTGAGGTATCTAAATTTTGCTTCTCTAATGTATTAATAGTATGGCACTGGAATCCTGCCAAAAATGCATTAATTAAAATGTTTAAATTGTTGTGTAATCTATTATAATATCTGTTTATCTTTTGCAGACTGACAACAATACTAAAGTTATTAAGAAAGGTAAGCTTTGCAATAATTTATAACTTGATTATAATTAACTTACTAGAAAGCCAAATAAGCTGTTGATTTATTATTATTATATTCAAGATATAATATGTTATGTTTAGGAATGTCTTATCTTCATGTAATCATCATATAATTCTTTTGTTTTAATTTTGTGAATCAGTAAAACATTCTGTTGTTGATAGTGTTATTGATGCAGTATAGATTTCCCTTTGAATGCAGGTGATGAAGCTGTAATAGCATTAAAATTTATGGGATAATGCTTGTGGTTGATGCCACATTTCTCATGAATTTATAACTTGATTGTAATTAACATACTAGAAAGCCAAATAAGCTGTTGATTTATAAATATTATATTCAAGATATAATGTTTTGTTCAGGAATGTCTTATCTTCATGTAATCATCATACAATTCCTTTGTTTTAATTTTGTGAATCAGTAAAACATTCCCATGTTGATGGTGTTATTGATGCAGTATAGAGGTCCCTTTGAGCGCAGGTGATGATGCTGTAATAGCATTAAAATTTATGAGATGCTTGTGGTTGACACCCTTTTCTCATGGTGCAATGTTTGATATACAAAACCAAGACAGATATTGTTGAGTGCATAGACAAGATTTGAGTTGAGAGATATGTAGTCAAGAAGAAATACACTGAGATGTGCAAGCACCCCACTTAGAAAGCCGTAACTAAAGCTTACAGAAAAAGGACAACAGACATTGTAAATTACATTGGAGGATCACCTTGAAAAGCTCACAATGGGGTGGCTTCCTTTTGGTGTGTGTTATCTAAGTCGCAGGGCATTTCCGGTAACTACAGAGCTTCAATGTCCTACAGTTATATTTGCTTTAATATGGACATAGATACTATGCTACGCCATATCCAGATGGTGGTGCTAATGTCGAATCAAGTTTTCAGGTCAGGAATATTTGTATAAACAACATTCAAGTATGAAAACATACATGAAATCTAGCAACACATCGTGTGAAGACTGTGAAGAGGCAGAGTGGGCCGCTCCCGAGTATCGGCGAGCGACCTGCGCTGACTCAGCTGATAATGCAACTGACTTAGATGAGGCGGTTCGAGAGGACGACGAGGCGGCCGAGCCAGCGAGCTCCAATCCTGCACCGGTTGACCCAGCAGCCAACGGAGACGACGAGCCTGCTGACAACGAACATCAAGTAAACTCCGAAGGCCCCGCCATTAGGTTGGTGACCGTCGAACGACGACGTCGACGCCCGCGCATCTATCTACTCCGATAATTTCGACATAAGATAATCTTTTCGTTATCACTACAAAGTTTTGCACCACCTGATATGGACTTCTGGCTCCTGGGATTGGTTGATCGTCGTGCGTCTCTATTAGATAAATGAACATCATTCTCCCTGGTGGTCAAAATCGGAACAACACAACTTCAACATGTTACATGTGGTTACAACTGGTTGCTGTTAGAAGATCAGCGTGCATGGATTCTCATGACAAGGTGGCACCGTGTGGGTCTACCAACTCTGGCACAGTGTGAAACTACTCCTCCAGTCCTGATGAAATGTGGTGGATTACTGGTGCAAAGCTTTGTAGATGATGAGTGTTACCACAATATTTCTAAAATCCTTGTATATGTCGTCAAAAATCGCCCAATTTATAAACTGTATTCAAAATCTTGTTCAAATTTTGTTTTTAAAATACTTTTTTTTATCCATGCTTCCATTATGATATTAAATAATTTGTCTTGTTTTCACAGCAATGAGGTTGAGAAAACTGACAAGGAACAAAAAGGTATTTATTCACAATAGATTGTTTATTTACTTTTTTTGATTACTGATCTCTTATGATAAATGTTACGAGTCTATATACAGAGAATACACAATTTCTACTCATACTTCTCACTGGTAGTAATCATAGTATAAATAAGGCCTAAGTCATACTGCAAAATAATTATAAATTGTTGGATTGGATGAAAAAACTTCTAAATTGCTTACAGCAAACATTGTTAAGTGACATTATTTCACCAAAAAGATATCATAAAGATTATATTAGTGTCATCTATATCTACCTATTTAATTTATAGACTTTGAAACCTAGATTCAACTTTGGAATGATGTTGTGTCACAAAACAGTTTCATTAGAAAGGAAATAATGCTAAGATTGTTTTAGTTTTTTATAGTTTAATCAGAATGGCTGTGAGCCACTTATATCAAGTAAATATTCTAAACATTAAATATAATATTTTGAATCACTGTAAACCTTATATACTTATTATAGATGAGAAAGAAAAGGAGACTGATAGTGATAAGAAGGAAAAGAAAGATGACAATAAAGAAGGTGGTGCAAGGAATTTGTGGGTCAGTGGCTTGTCTGGCGATACTCGAGCTAAGGATCTAAAGCAACTTTGCAGCAAACATGGAAAGGTATACATTCTATCATCAGTTGTCACAAACACTAAATATGCTTGAAATTCTTATTAACACACTGCAGCTTGTTTTATGTAGGATAATTCATTTAATATTCAGCCGATATATGGTATACTATTCTATTCTTTGGATAGATATTTAGAAATCTTCACGTGGCAGAGCCATGCTTAGGCACGAATGGGCCAGCTCGACGGGTGCGATACAACGGCCGCATAGAAAACCGATTGTGAAGCAACACTTGCGTTACCCCGAAATTTGTAAGGTTTCCAGAGGCTTAACTCCCTCTATTCTTTTTCCTCTCCCCCGACCCCTCGCTACAATTGCCATCTCCTCATCCCCCTCTCTTTCCCCTACCCGCATACCCTTATCCCTCATCACCTTCAAAGGCGGGCAGCGCACTTATGAATCTCGAGTTGCAGGTGCCCATGGACGGCGGTTGTCACTTACCATCAGGTGACCCTTCTGTTTGTCAGTCCCCTATAATATAAAAAAAAAATGAATATTTTGTAGGCAATTATAGGCATCAAATCTAATTATGATTATCTAATTCAATTATTATTTTTATTTGAACAGGTAATCGGAGCCAAGGTAGTAACCAATGCTAGAACACCTGGATCCCGTTGTTATGGTTATGTTACTATGGCTAGTGCTCAGGATGCCGAAAATTGTATCAAAAATTTACATAGGACGGGTATGCCATTCACTTCATAGTTATTTACACTATTTTTACAGAATAGTGGTCTTTGTAATTTTTGTCCATATTTTAGAATTGCATGGACGTATGATCTCGGTGGAAAAGGCGAAGTCAGAGTCAGAATCATCTTCGCGTCGTCAACCTTCCGCACGTTCTGAGCGGCGACCAAGTAAGGAACGCAAAGAGGAACCAAATGAGGGTGAGGTATGTTATAAAACAAACATAAGTTAATAACTAAAACATGAATTTGGACCAGGCGACATTTCGTTTATTCATTTTAATCTATATTAGGAACCCAAGGAAGGTGCAGAAAAAGCTGCTGAACCAAAACCGAAAAAGGATGGAGAAGTATCATGCGCAGAAAGCAATAGATCTACATCGCGTACACGTGAGAAGTCTCATCGTTCTGACAAAGTAAGGCTTCATATCCTTTTTCAAATGACTTGTTTTGTATACTGTGCCTACATGGATACCATTGGGTCCTAGTGGACACATAATTATAAATACAGAACATAATTAATAATAATAATTACGTGTACGTGTTTATTAATAGATCTTTTTTATATAATATAGTGACTTTATTGAATTACGAAGGTAGGATAGAATATTATGATGGTAATATTTTTTTAGGACCGGCCCAGGCGTAGCACAAGAAGTCGTGAACGGAGGCGATCACCCCGGGAGGTCTTGTCGTTCTCCAAGATTTGGGTAAGAATACGTGATAACTATTTTTATATTAGTCAATAGATGTGTTAACTGATTGCTGTACTTTGATGTGTCAAAAATTCTGTTGTGTTTTTTGCTTATACTACTAACTTTTGTATATGAAAGGTATAACCAAACATATATGCTACCTATGTTTTTTTCGCCAAGGATACCCATTGGGAATGGCAAAATCTACATTATTATTCTAATCAGCTAATTGGCAAAAGATAAAGCTAGTAATACATACATATATTATTGTTATGCTGAATAAATTTTCCAGTCGTCAGTTAACATGTAGATGCGTTGTTTGTAGAAGGAGCGTGACGTAGCGCGCGCTCGTGAGCGATCCCGCGCCGCACGCGAGGAGGAGCGCCGGCGCCGCGCCGCCGAGGACGCGCTGCGGGAGCGAGAGCGACGACAGCGTCAGGAGAAACACCGCCTTGCACTCGAACGGGAGAAACTGCGCGCCGAGAGGTATGTCCCAAACACTACCATACCGTCGAATGTCACTTGGTGTAGATGTAACCACAACTAAGTACTAATAACAAAAGGCCGGGGTCACAAGATAGTGAATACTGCCTCCCTTGGACACTTGTATATCAAGAGTCGCAAGTGCGCTGCCTGCCTTTGAGGGTGCCTTCCCCGGGGAAAGAATAAAGGGGAGAGGGGGTTTCCTACACCTTTAACTTCACTCATTTACGGCCGCACTCAGAGACGTCTAACGGTTACTTAAGGGACTCCTTAGTAAAAATTTAAAAAAGTTCACCCTCAGAGTCAGTTAACGTTTCATTAGCGTCCCTTAATGACAATTAAAGTTAAGTCCAGCAAAACCTTTACTTAACTATTTAAGAACCGATTTTGACACTTACGTTTGAGCCAGTTTGAGATTATATTTTATACATAATGTGGCATTATTGGTAGATGACTTGGTGCCATTGAACTGGGATGACATTGATATTTATAACGACGTTGTTGATGTGGCACAAATTAACGATAACTCCAACAGCAATGGTTCTACAGTACGACAAGCTTTGTGGATAGGTTTTTTTCTTAAAATATGTAATATTGGTTTTATAAATAAAAATCATAACTCAATCTTCTAAAATTCTGAAATACCGTTTCATAGCTCAAATCAGGATGACTGTTTTGCAACAGATTTTTTTAGTTTCTCTAATTCTATTTCAGTTTTTTCTAACAATGCTTTGTCTCTTTTCCTCTAATAATGCTGCATTTTTAAATTTACTTGTTGGATATTTAAAATCAACAGTTTTTAAATGTGGCTACACCAAAGCTATTTGAATTTTAATAGAGATAAACTTAAAATTCTCAATACGAAACTTTCTCACTCGGTGAACGAAACAAACAAAACAACAAAATATTCCCTAATTCCCTAATTTGGCATTGACAGTTACCAGTGAGTGATGCCATAGGAAAAAGGTCGCACTCGCTTGATGTTTTTTAAATGAAAATAGCTGTTTCGCTTTGCATTTTAGTAAAAACTTACAGTAAAATAACTGTTCTTTATTTATATTACTGTGATTAATAGTTTTCAACGTGTTCAAATTAACTTTTTTGATATTTAAAATCAACAGTTTTTAAATGTGGCTACACCAAAGCTTAATCGATATGCAATCGATAAGATGATTTGACGATGCTTCGCCCTACGTATACTTAAAACTGTCAACAGCTAAGTAACCCTTAAATTATGTCTCTGGGAGGTACCGTTCATTAGCAAATTTAATGTTCATTAGTTAAGTACTCATTAGGACTAATTTAATGAAGCTTTCTGAGTGCGGCTGTTAGTGAAGCGCAACTCAAATTCTGCATCTCCTTATTAAAGTTTTCGTATTACACAATAAAGATTGCTAAACAATTTAAAAGAACTTAAATTTATTAACAAATTTTTCTTTTATTTTTGTACCACTTCCCAACATTTTTTGTTGGCTCCAGACCTAACCCATTCGTCCACAGCATCTTCTACCTACCTACCTAATATATTTTATATCTGTACTAGGGAGAAAATAGAACGCGAAAAGAACGAGCTACTTCGTCTAGAACGGGAACGTCACAGACTTGAGAGAGAAAAATTGGAATTGGAAAGATTGGAATTGAAGCGGGCTCAATTAAGGTGTGTTATTTATTACTACTCTTGCTAACTAGTCACTTTATTTCCAAATCATCTTGAATTATTGTATACGAGGCATGCTTTTTAGGTTTTGTAGTTTGAACAAAACAACCTTTGACCACAGACTTTTCTTAATTTTAGGAAATGTAAAGAAATCGTTAGGTCAGGACTGTATGGAGGATGGTCAAGAATTTCTACTTTTTCCTGCTTCAAATATTCAATCGTTTGACGAGCGCTATGTGAGCTTACGTTGTCGTGGTGCAGGATGATGCGTCGCTTTGAGTTAGATTTTCGAAGTTCGGCGATGACTTGTGGTAAACAAACTATTATATACCCCTCTGCGTTAACCGTTCTACGATCTTCAAGTGCAACATGGCCGGTTTTTCCAACGAACGTGGCCACCATCTTCTTTGAAATGCTTCGAGAACGAACAACTTTAGTCGGCTTTGGTTCGTCTTGAAAGACCCGGTTATAGATTGTTGTTTGGAATCAGGATCGTAGGCATAGATCCAAGATTCGTCACCACTGAGGATGTCGTAGACGTGATTTGACTCTCCTCGGTTAAACTTTGCAGAGTTTTCTTACACCATCTGACGCGGGCCGCCTTGTGATCGTCAGAAAGCAGATGCGGTATCCAACGGCAAACTAGGTTTCTCACACCAAGTGCTTCATGCAAGATCTTCTAAATGGTTGTCCTTGAGATGCCTAATAGATCCTTTATACGTCACATTACGATCTTCGAGAATTAGTTGTCTCACAGCAATGATGCTATCTTCAGTGAAGGCGGATTTTTCACTAACACTGGTATGTCCACGCTGGAATTCTAAATACCAGCGTTCGACAGTCCGCAGACATGGGGCTTCATTACTGAACACAGATGTTAGCTCTTCAAGACACTGAAGCCGTGTCAGGCCTCTTCTAAAGTTGTAGAAAATTATTGCACGAACATTTTCCTTAGAAAGATTCAATTTTCGTACGTAACTTGACAGATTCCAATCGACGCTGTGACTAAACAATAGCATTAATCCTAATGCTTTCAACTGTTTTGAGAATCAAAATTTAAACACATTCGAATATAGAACAGTTCCAAATTAAAAATTGCCGGGAAATATGGAAACGACAGAACTTAAAAAGCATGCCTCGTATCTATGCAAATGTGGATACTAAATTATTATTACTGGTTAACAAATCTAGTCTTATACTATTCCATATTGTGTTTAAAGATGACAGTACAGTTCAGCATGATCATGTCAATGGTATGCAAATTTTAACCAATTTAGTTTTAGAAATTATAAATTTTAACTGCTATTTATCTGAGTAGTTCTTATCATAGTATTATGCTGTAGTACACGATTCAAATATGTATGTTACCCTGTCCGAAGAAGACATGAACTAATAACATTAGTGATATTCTGAAGACAGGTCAGATCAGCTTGTATGATAGATTTAATGGCAATATAGGAAAAGGGAAAGCTTGTGTATGTTTACCGCATCCTACGTATTGAACCTACAGATTAGAAGAGGAGCGTCGTAAGCGTGGCTACGAGAGCAGCACGTACCGCAAGGCCGGCAGCCCGCCGCCCGAGCCGGCCTACGACCGCGACCAGCGCCACAAGCGCCCGCCACCCCCACCTATGGTACCTTGTCGCTCAATTGCCCTTACATCCCCATATGTATATAATATTATAAATATCAATGTAAGTTTGTTTGTTAGCTTTCACCCCAAAAATAATCAACCAATTTTCATGAAACTTTATACACATATTCTCAAAGGTATTAAGAAGGGCATTGGATACTTTTTATTAAATATATATATAAATATATATATGTTTTTAAGGAGAGTGGTATGTTATTGTTTGTAATTAAAAAAAAATATTCGAGCAACTTCAACGCCATCTATATTTAAGGGATTTAATGCGAGAAAAGCCGCGGGTAAAAGTAAGTGTTTAATAAATTACCTAGGCTGGGTAACATATCAGTCATGGTTGTCAGTTAGTTTACAGTTTGATAGCACACACACTTTCTAACACTAAACTGAGACCAAATGATATGATTTCAGTCATCAAACCGCGGACAGTTCGAAGCCCCTCCACCGCCACGCTTCGAAATGACTGCCAGCTACGACCGCGGCACGGACAAGCGTGACCGGGATCGTGATTACAAACGTGATTATCCGCGACATGTTTCATGTATGCAAACCTATTAACATTTTATTTATTTTTTATGTTTTTGTACTAGTAATGTGGAAAAATGTCTTTACTTCCACGTTACTCACCGCATACAGACGGCCGTCCGTGTACGAAGTAAATAAACATAACCTTTTTTGTACTAGTAATTGTGTCTATATGGTGGGAGAACATTGATCAGTTTAACTAGTGCGACTAATTAAGCTTGTTATACCAAATGACAAGGGACAGACGAAGATACGGGTCACCTGATGGTAAGTGACAACCTCTGTCCATGGAAACCTGCACTCAAAGAGTCTGTAAGTGCGCAGCCCATCCTTGTGGGTAATGAGTAGTGGGGGATGCGGTGAAGGGAAAGAGAAACTCTAATTAGGGGGAAATGTATGGTATTGCACTTGTCGAGCATGGCTCTCCCACGATAATTGGTTCCGATTGTCGTTCCTCAACCTCACCTTTGCTACATCTCCATAACTGTGCAGGTACTCAAGATATATTTCAAAATATTTGATCACTGTAAACATTTTATATAGTATATGTTCTTTATGAAAAGGTCTAATAGTATAATAATAATTCTTTATCTAATAGTATATAATAATAATGTATTTATTGTTGCAGCTAGTAATATGAAATACTCTAGTAATGGTGGAGCTAATGAAGATTCAAGGCAGCCAATGCCACCAGGCACCAGACCCAAGGAGCCCAGGTATTTAAAAATATAATAATAAGCTTTTTAACATTTTAATTGTTTTATTAAAAAATAAATTATGTTAGGAATGGTATCTATATCAATAAATATATTATCATATAAATTTAATTATGATAAGTAGGCCTAAATGATTGTGAAATCAAATCAGCATTTTAGTAAACGTCAAAACGGCAGGTTTTTTTTATGGGATAGGGGGCAAATGAACAGACGGATAACCTGACGGTAAGTGACTACCCCCGCCATTGGACAAAACTCAAGAGTCACAAGTGCGTTGTCGGCATTTTAGGTAGGAGTACGCTCTTTTCTTGAAGGTGCGGAATATTTTAGTATGAAATGCGGAAGCGTGAGGTCACGTCTGCGTATTCTTAATTTGATGAATAAAAAGTAAGTAATCTTAATGCCCAACTTAGTGAATTAAATTAATAAAGCATAGTCATGTACCCAATTGCAAGTCAAACTAAAAATGTATAGAATTTTATGTTTTCATTTCTTACTTTATTAGTTGCATTTAAAATATACAAAAGCACTTTTCTGTTGCAATGTTGTGTAAAGTTCAAGTGAATAGAAATATTTTCTGTGATTCCCACACCCAACAAAATGAACTGAAATCGGATGTTCTAATATAGTAATGATACTACTATATAGTAGGGTTATATATAATTAGAATTGAAATAAGTTGATAATTTCAGTCGATCATATGAGTCCCGCGATACCCGTTCGTACCGACCGTCCCCCCCGAGCAAGCCCGAGCCGCGCAGCTGGAACGCGTCTAGCCGCTACCCTGACGCCGCAACGCCAGCTAAAGGTACGATACGCATTTAAAAGGTTTTGAAGTGAAATCTTCTTTAACAAAAATTCGTGAAGAAAAATCATGGAACTCGCATCATCTCACCGAACGCTTTCCATGAGCTATATGTATACTGTGTATATATGTGTACTTTTTGGATGAACAAAAAGCGTGAAACTCGCGTCGTCACTAAACGCTTTCCATGAGCTTTATGTATACTGTGTATATATGTGTACTTTTTGGATGAACAAAAAGCGTGAAACTCGCGTCGTCACTAAACGCTTTCCATTTACTTAGTTAGTTTTCACTTCTATCGGCAGTCCTCGAAGACTGGCCGTATATATTTTTTTTTATTATTATTTATATAATATATGTGTAATTTTCTTTAAATTATTCTGCAATTCGTTGCAAAAAGACGTGTTCAATGAGATATATGTATGTCTTAAGGATGAGAAGGCCTGCTCCATATGAAATATACCTCTATTTTGTATGGCCTTAAAGGACATGTATTTGATATTTTACTGTTACTTTCCTAAGAAGGTCATCTCTTCTTGTCATAGATTTTGCAAAATGTATATTAAGTTACTACCAAAATAATAATTTCCTGCATTTATAACTCTGATATTATGTATTAATAAAAGTATTATCAGCCTTCTAATCAATCAATTATAATATTGATTGAGTGACTAATTTTATGTAGATATGTAACTTCATTGACAGTATATAAATCTTAGTATAAAAAAGTTGTTACTGAATTAATAATTGTGTTTTTTGAGGATGCCAAACACTTGAATAACACAATAAAATTATTGTATACATCGATTCTAAATTAAATTTATTGCATTCTAACAACTTAGAAAAGAAATTGTAATGGAAGCTATTTAGATAATAATAATTCTTAGACTGTTGAAAGTAAAGGTATATAGAAAAGTATGAGTTGTTATTTAAAAATGTGATCACAACCGGAAACAAATTCTGACGCAGTTGCAATTTCTATTGTTAATTTTGTTCAATATTTTAACAATGACTATATAAATGTTGATAAGTTAAATCATTCTATAAAAAACTTATGTTCTTATACTATAATTATTGGTATATTGTATTTATATTATTAATTGCAATGATTACAATACGAAATAGTCAAATCAGAGTGAACTCAAGGAGCGAATTGCTAGTAACAAATCACTAGATACAAAATAACTTATTACTTCTAATTGCTGTAAAACCGTAATTTCACAAAAGGAATTACTATCCAGTAATAAAAAAGCTATACGTTTTGTCGAGCATAACAGTTCTAATTTGAATAGCTACAATTTTACAAATATTGCGCTATTACATTGCGTGCGTAATATCTAAACAGCAAATATTAGAGCTTAATATACAGGAATTACGTGAAATAGATAGCAAGCCAGACGTAATGTCCTGAAACATTTATAAAAATAGTTTCCGAAAATAATGGAAAGATTCACGGCTATGTCTTGGCAGCTAGCTTTTTGCAGAGAACATCAAAGAGGTGGAACCTGTATCTTGATTAAAACTAATCATGCACATACGGAACTAACTTTTATACAAAGCTATGCTACTCTAAATACATTTGAAGCATGTGGAATAGAATTTGTCTCTTATAGACTAATAGTCGTTTGTTTTTATAGAACGCCACAATCTGACCCTACAGAATTCTTAAGTAAATTAAATAACGTAACCCTTATAGCGGCACTAGCGTCACCGGTGCGAGAAGCTACGCCCTGCTATCGCCAACCCGCCTGCCCAGCGTGGCGATTATGGGCAAATCTCCTCCCAATGCAGATGCAACATAAGCCACGGTCCCCAGTTCCCGGCGGCCCCGCTATTCCTGGTCATGGTGGCGACCACGGTTACGGCGGGGCGGGGAGTGCTAAGAATCTCCGGGTTACGAGAGGCCACCAAAACCCACTGATCCTGGCTACGTATAACGGGCGCACGTTACGGCTAGATTCGCATCTGGCGCAACTTGAGGTTGAATTTGAGAAGATTAGGTGGCATATCCTAGGGCTATGTGAAGTCCGAAGAGAGGGGGAGGACACCATTATCCTCGAGTCAGGCCACCTGATGTACTTCCGCGAGGGGGACCAACAATCCCAAGGTGGTGTTGGGTTTCTGGTAAATAAGTCCCTTTCCGACAACGTTGTGGAAATATCCAGTGTGTCGAGCAGGGTAGCGTACCTCATTGTCAAGCTTACCGAGAGGAATAGCCTCAAGGTTGTGTAAGTGTACGCACCGAACTCGGCACACTCGGATGACGAGGTGGAGGATATGTTTGATGACATACCGAGGGCCCTACACTGTACCACTACTGTCAGACCCACTACAACGTTGTTATGGGTGACTTCAACGCTAAAGTGGGAGTACAGAATTGTAACGAATCGGTAGTACGATCCCATGGATTTGGAAGCAGGAATCATAGGGGGCACATGCTCGTTAACTTCCTCGAACGGGAGGGGACCAAAAATGAGATCGACTTCATCATGACGGACAGGAAACACATATTCAGAGACGTCTCAGTGATCAATAAGTTTAATACCGGTAGTGACCACCGACTTGTCCTAGGCTCTCTGAATATCGACTTTAAGGCTGAACGTGTTCGTTTGATGAAGTCCAGGCTCCGACCAACTCTGCTTCAAGCCATGATAGGATCTGAAACGTTTCAGGCAAAGCTGGAAAACCGATTCGCTGCCGTGTAAACCACAAAAGACGTAAACCAGAACCTCGAAAACGTGGTTCGGGTCCTCAGGGAAGAAGGTACGAGATTTTGTGAATTGCAGCGTAAGTGCAGGAAGTCAAAGCTTCCGGAAGGGACCCTAGGGTTAATGAAGGAACGACGATTAAACCCACCAGTCACTTCGTTGGCAAAGCGGACTCTAAACCGAGATATTATTACACGACCTCCGGTGCTTTAACGATTGAAAGGGCGATCGAGCAGAATCGGGGGTCAAAAGTGTTCGTACAATCTCTTGTAAGAAGCCACCTGACGAAGTTGACCACAAAAACCGGAGAAGTCGTTGCTTCGAAGCCGGCAGTCCTTTCGGAAGTAGAAAGCTTCTATGGCCGGTTATACGCTTCGCATGCATCACGACCGGATCCCGTAAATGAGGATCCCAGAGCCGCATTAACACGCCACTACACCGAAGACCTGCCAGAAGTCAGCACCGACAAAATTGAGATGGCTCTTAGACAGCTGAAAAATGGAAAGTTCCCTAGAGAGGATAACGTTACAACAGATCTGCTAAAGGCTGGAGGTAAACCTGTATTAAGGGAGCTCTAAAAGCTCTTCAACTCTGTCCTGTTTGAAGGGAGAACTCCGGAGGCGTGGAGTAGGAGTGTGGTCGTCTTGTTCTTCAAAAAGGGTGACAAGACAATGTTGAAAAACTATCGACCAAGTTCTCTTCAAAGCCACGTCTAGAAGCTGTTTTCAAGAATCATCACGAACCGTCTTGCGCGAACGCTCGACGAATTCCAACCACCGGAGCAGGCTGGGTTTCGGAGAGGATATGGCACCATAGACCACATCCACACAGTGCGGCAGATTATACAGAAGACCGAAGAATATAATCAGCCCCTCTGTCTAGCATTCGTGGACTATGAGAAGGCCTTTGACTCGATCGAGATCTGGGCTGTAATGGAGTCCCTGCAACGTTGCCAAGTAGATTGGCGATATATCCAAGTGATGAGATGTCTCTACGAAGTCGCCACCATGTCCGTCCAAGCACAGAGCCAGCAAACAAGGCCAATACCATTGCATCGAGGAGTGAGACAAGAGGATATTATCTCCCCGAAATTGTTCACAAATGCAATGGAGGACATGTTCAAGACGCTGCACTGGAAAGGGCGTGGCATCAATATCAATGGCGAATACATTTCTCATTTGCGATTTGCAGACGATATCGTCATAGACATTGCAGTTAGGTAGAAACAACTTCGAAGACTAGGTGAACAGAAGAATTCAGCTGGGTTGGGCAGCCTTTGGAAAGCTACGCCGAGTCTTCTCATCGTCAATCCCACAGTGCCTTAAAACGAAAGTCTTCAATGAGTGTGTCCTACCCGTCATGACATACGGAGCCGAAACGTCGACACTTACAGCACGGCTGGTCCACAAGCTGAAAGTTGCTCAACGTGCTATGGAAAGGGCTATGCTCGGTGTTTCTTTAAGGGATCGCATCAGGAATGAGGTGATCCGGGAGAAAACCAGAGTAATCGACATAGCCCACCGGATCAGCAGGCTGAAGTGGCATTGGGCTGGCCATATTAGCCGCAGAACCGACGACCGTTGGGGAAAATGAGTTCTAGAGTGGAGACCGCATCTCGGCAAACGTAGCGTAGGACGCCCACAGGCCAGGTGGAGTGACGATTTGCGCAAGATGGCTGGCAGGAGCTGGATGCGAGTAGCCGAAAATAGATCGAAGTGGCGTGCAATGGGAGAGGCCTATGTCCAGCAGTGGTCTGCGATAGGCTGATGATGATGGACCCTTACTTAAAAATTATAAAGTTAGAAAACATATTGTCATAGCTGGAGACTTCTACATAAATACATTATAAAAAGTAATGTTATCAATGAGCTACAAAATATGTATATGTTGCGATTCTAATATGAAATCTCATATTATGAGTAATATACCACATACAGCCCTAATTTATTTATTTATTTTAGGTTAGCCAACAATTGTTTACACAATCATATAATGAAATATAATAATTCTAATATTATAGTAACATTATGGAAGATGAGCAACTTAAGATAGAATTAATAGTGTCAGTAAAACATACAATTAAATCAAAATAAAACATTAAATAAATCAGTACAACACATACAATTAAATGAAATTGAAACACATTATACAGGGATAAACACTTGCTTAAGATTAAATTGTGTAGTATTGTCAGACATTTGATTTTATTTCATTAACTTATTAATGGACTAGACGTTATTGTTATTTATAATTATTTTATCATAGTCTATATCTAACAAATCGCCACAACTGCTAATGAGTTTGCTAACTTTCTAATGCTTACTTTTCCTGTTAGACTTAAGGCACAAAAGCCCAATATATAAATATATCTACAAAAGAAATTATAATATAGATAATATTAGTGTGTTTAAAGAATGCTTCTTCAGAATCTGTCCTGGTCAGAGATCTACTCTGAAATATGTAGATGCCAATGTTGCGGTTAACACTTTTCATGAACTATTTTAATGCCTTTTTTTAACCTCCATTTTCAAATTGAAACCAAAAATGTAAATGTAATTGAGAAAAATAAGCCAGAGACAATAGGCTACTTAACTTATGTCAAATATTACGCAACACATGATTAAATCCTACACTATTTGATTTATTTTATTATTGAAATATATTCACGTAATTGAACAAAAGTTCAAGATTTCTCTATAAATTCAATTTAGAATGTCTATTTTTTTTTTTTTATACTATAGGGGGACAGACGAACAGACGGGTCACCTGATGGTAAGTGACAACCGCCGTCCATGGACACCCGCTTCTCAAGAGTCGCAAGTGCGCTGCCCGCCTTTGAGGGTGATGAGGGATGGGGGATACAGGGAGCGGAAAGAAGAGAGGGGGGATGAAGAGAAAGGAGATGAGGGGAGAGGGGGATTTGGGCCGCCGGAAACCTCACTCATTTCGGGGAAATGCAACGCAAGCGTTACTTCACAACCGATTTTCTGTGAGGCCGTGGTATCGCACCGGTCGAGCCGGCCCATTCGTGCCTAAGCATGGCTCTACCACTGCTATAATATTATTTCTTTACAACTTAAAACGTTGCAAACGCTGTCGCCCATGATATGACGTTGCACCATTGGTAAAGAAATAAACGTATTTTTTTCGTTAAAAACACTACTTTCGCGTATCAAAATCATCTTGAAGAAGACTCAGAGTCCCTTTTAACCAGTTTAAGGTTAAAATGTAGTGTGCAAAACAACTACTTTCATAGTTCTCTACCCACTGTAATCTACAACTTTCCAAGAATCTTTTTAGTTATATTTTTGAATTTGAAATGTTGGATAGTGATAAGTTGCTATATTTTCAGTGCAAAATAGTAAAATTCATGGTTATTACACTTGTTATAAACATATACATACTTTGAGAAATTTGTCGTCAGTATGAAAACAAATTATTGTTTACATATTGATTGACAGCTAATGACAGATAATCTTTATAAAAACATGACGGACAGCGTTTTTGCATTGTTTAAAGTCTCAAAAAAATGTTATTTTTTTTTTTTTTGGTTTAGCAAAACATTTGTCTACCTTATAAGACTATCATTTAAAAAATGTCAACTAGCGTATTGTTAATATATTAAGAACTATAAAACTCTAAACTATTCATAATTAACAACACAAAAGATGAAAATGACAATAAATGACAAGTAATTAAAGATTAATTTCAGGATTACAATCCCAGAAATAACACTTAAGTCGACCACGACACTCTTAAATCGTGTATTAATTAATTAATAATTATTTTGACATACTTAATTAATCTATCATTTTTTCATGGAACATTCCCAGAAGCACTGAAGTTATCTATCGTTAAGCCCCTGTACATCATGGGAGATCAAAGTGATGTGAACAATTATCGTCCTATTACACTCATCCCCATATTATCCAATATATACGAAAATCTAAATTATTGATAACTACTCTATCCCCCTCTCCTCATCTCTCCTCTCTTCCACCCCTCCCCGCATCCAGCATCCCTCATCACCCTAGAAGGCAGTCAGCGCACTTACGACTCTTGAGTTGCAGGTGTCCATGCTTGCCATCAGGTGACCCGTCTGTTCGTCTGTCCCCCTATAGTATTGTTACGGAAGTGGGTACAGGGATTTGAAGGAAACTAATGTATCTGACGAGAGTAGCAATTTATTTGCGTTTCACAGTGAACGCGTAACAATATATATATATATATATAACAATATATACGAACCGCATAGCACTGTTCTGCACTGTCCCCTCGGACTACATGTAGCCCAGTTCCAACCGCAGAACTGTACCACTTTTCACTTTTACTGTTCACTTCACTTTACTACTATTTCACTTCTTCTTGTTCTTCACTTGAGATTACTTTCCACTGAACTGCCCTGTGGGCGTGTCTGGAGCTCTTTATATATCCCTAATTTCGATTGTAATTTGTTGAATTTCCACTGTCATTTAGTTATTCTTTTCGATAGTCTTCTACAATTTTATTTATTTATTCATTTTGCTTGATCTAGTACTTTCCATTATATTCGAAATTTCTAAAGAAACATCTCCACTTATTGGAATTTTCTATAACATATATTTGCCAAGCATGTATCTATAACAATAACAACAAATTAAAATAATAATGCTATTATAGATCATGAAACCAGCATTAATAACACAATAGAAAAATCTATTGATGGAGTGGAGTAACTGTATGTATACAATTTAATAAGTCTTTAGATAATAAATACATTAATAATTAGAATATACCAAATAATATAATCAGTGATGAACACTATTCTAGGTATCACCGTAGACGAAGATATGAGTTAAAAACGTGAAAATAATGTATCAAATAAAATTAGCAAATTTGTATATGCACTCAAACAATTGAAAATTTGTCAAATTTAAAAACAGCTCTTATGTCCTATAGCGCATACGTCGAATCATTACTACGGTATGGTCCCATTGTGTAGGGCAGTAGTTCTGAAGAAAATAAATCATTTATCCCGCAAAAAAAGCTGCGTCAGGGCTAACTGAGACATGACACCTGGTGAAACCCCAATCAATTTTTAAAAACCTTGGTTTGTTACTGCTTCCATCTTTATATGTTTACGAGATTTGTATATTTGTAGTAAACAATAAAAAGCTTTTCAAATCCGCTAATGATATTAATCCCAGAAACAGAAAAGATCCATATAAACTTGTATTAAATGGTATTTCTAGCTCTCCAAAATATACTAAAAATTGCGTAGCTATGTGTACCTATACGTGTATACATATATATAACATTAAACTGAAAGCTATTTATTTTATTTTTGAAAGAATTGTATAAATTAGCTCATTGAACATAATTTATATTCCGCAAAAGAGTTCATTGATAAACAGGTAAACTAAATAATATTGATCAATATTGTAAACAGTATCTACTTGTTAAATTTGCATGCTATGTCTACAATAGACAAACATGTTCCCCACTTTTCACTGTAAGACGTAACGTAACGTTCTGTAATCGGTTTATGATGTGAAGGCGGTAACACTGGCGGAGGCGGAAACGAGACGTGGTCGTCGAGTGGCGAGGCGCGCTACGGCTACGAGCAGCGCTACGCGCCGCAGTACCAGCCGCCGCCGCCCGGCGCGCCCTACCCCGACCGCTACGCGCCCCCGCCCAGGGACTACCCACGCAAATACTAGTCGTATGTTTATTACTCTACTTACCCCTCATTTTCATCGCCGCTAATGTGACTGGCGATTCAGGTAATATACAAGAAAAGTATTTATTTTTCACTAGCTGCCCCCTTTCAGCTTTGCACAGATGGTATACCTAAATCTGTAAATGCTTAGTAAAAATATTGAAGATTTCAACCATTGTCTTCTGTCTAACTCACAGAGACTAACAACCTTACCATACGATTAAAAAAAGTTTGTGCAAATCAATATGTTGTGTACATCACGGCAATCCGTGTGGTTCTCAGTGAAGTAGAATAGAGCGACCCCATCACTTCCCGTGGGTGTCATAAGCTACTAAGGGCTACTGTTATCTATCAGACGGTATGTACACATAAAATCATCAAGTGCCCAATTGGCGGCAACTGTTACGTTACTCCTGTTACGTTAGTGGGACCAAATTCTAATTGGCAAAATCTTTTAGCAGTCATTGCGCCACTAGTTGTGGCACGCGACTGTTCGTAGAATACTCGTGTTCGTAGGTTTGAGCTTTCACGCGTAATAACGCGCACAGCGGCATATATGATTTTCAGCTTTCTTTCACTCATCTGCTCCTAAGAGTCACATCACATTTTATAGTCTATATATATCCTCAATAAATAATAATACAAGATTATTCAATTCTGACTGATAGTTCAAGATTATTGCGTTTTAAACTAACGAAAAACTTCTGCGTTATTAATACAATTTAAATTTTTAAAATACTTACTTGGAGTTAGTTTAACCTTAACAAACGTCGACATCTTTCATATGAGCACTTCTTTCTTTTGTAAGACTTACAAAGTATTGTAAAGTGTATGTTTAAAGATACAGCCATCTTTTGCTCTCACATAACCATTTAGATTTAACCGCTAAGAATTAAATTAACCGCTAGATTGATGTTTTGACAGCAGAAATGAGAACTGCTGAAAACAGTTTATTTCATTAACACTGTTAAAGAACAAACCACGGTATTAAGATCCCGAACGATTTGGACTTAAGACTTGCGAATTGTTTACATCCTCAATGCTTGTTATAAAAAGTTCAAATCTCACCGCGTATCTCTACTGCATGGGTTAGATTTGTTTTGATATCATTTTCGTAATCAATGTCGTACTGTTGCTGTTTTCTAATTTAAAGTGCAATGATTTTCGTATATTAACCATGCCTAAATTGTGAACCGATAGTCAAATCAATTACCTCAAAGATTTTGAGTCACATTCAATCAAAACCTAACTTTCGATGATCATATTGTAGCTGTTGCTAGGGTGTCTTTCTAAAGGTTAGGATTTGTACTCAGAAATTCGCGGGAATTCAATAACGTTAATGTTATAAAATTACATACAATGCGTTCGTTCGTAACAAATTATAGACATTAGAGTTACAGTAACAGAATGTAAAATAATCAATAGTATAATAAATTCACCAGATTGACTACTTTCTGTCCCTAACAACAAACAGAAGACAAGTTGTTTGTGGTACCATCCATAAAAAATATTTTCTCCTAATTTCAGATTTCTAGGTCTAATGATTTAGGCCGTCTTGTCTGTTAGTCAGTCAGGGTACTGTTGTATATTATATACATATGTATATCTGAATCAAGATCATTTATTATCTCCGACTTTTGTGCAAAGTAATACATTATATTTATCTTGTTTCAGATTGCTAGCAGCGGGTGTGGTTTAGATTTAATTTGATGTATGCATGTTGAATGCAAATTTTACTGTTGTAAAATGATTTACCTAGCTTTCTGGGATATTATCTATCTCTTTTTCTTTATCTTAATTTTGAAGTACCATAAAGTCTAAAATTGAATGCAACGCTGACATTCAAGGAAAGGTTCACAACATGAGTTGTCTTGTTTCATCAATTTGTAAGGTTCTTTCTTCACATGTTGGGATAGCACGTTTACTATATTATCTTAACTGAATTAATATAATTCAGTTAAGATAATAAAGTAAAGGTATAGTTAACAAGTAAATTTTAGCTATATGGAATGCTGAAAATAATGAGAAGAAAATAATGTGCAAACCTGTGAGAAGTTCTTCAAGTTATAATGTGAAAGTTATAGTGGACTAATATCGGTAAGCCAATTGGTCGCAATTTTCTTAATTTCGTTTGTTAGGGAATTAATAATTTAAACTATTTTTCTGTTTCATCAACCATGGCTTATTTTTCTGTATTTCAGAAATGAATTATAGTTTATATTAGGACTAACTTGGCAATTGTTATATAATTTTTATTCTTCTGCTATACTTAATTAATTTTTGTATTGTCTATTAGTAATGATATATAAAGAAATTTAACTTCTAAAAGAAAAAGATAGTTAAAAAATTAAACTTCCATTTTCGAAACTGTTCACAATAATATGCCGATAGCTACTAATTCACCTTCATTCCTAAAAAAAATAATTTAAAATGTGTAGTGAAACATTTGTATATTACATATTTTAAAATTAATAACGTCATTAGCAGGTTATTTAATATACTTTATAGCACCTTACCTGCATGCATTTAAAAAAATGTCAATTAACCATAATAATTTAGCGCCTACTGCTCTAAACCATGGCTGGTCCCATTCTTAAGTTAAATTTCTTTGCAAATCGTTACTAGTAGTAGGACAGATTTTTTGAAGAATCCTAGTTTCATTGATAATTAAGTTATCAGTTTTAATGAAGAAAGCCAAGAATGTTTCAAAAAGGTGACGAATGAAAACTAAGCATTATATGAAAGTTGAGATATTATTATCATGTTTTTGACCAAAATACAGAATGTCTGTCATAAAAAATATCAATCCTAACGTTAGTAGGTACAAAGTTACAATAAGTTAGTATGAATATAGTGTATTGGATATTGTTATGTAAAATATAGCATATATTATTAAGTAATATAATAAATAATTCCAAAAGATTTGTTGTTTTTTTAACACTTTCGGTTCAAACGAAACCCTTATCGCCATGCCGCGAGCACGTCAGGCATGGTTTTGGTTTTTCATATATATGACAAAGATTTGGCTGTCTATTCTATCGAAATGCTATGAACATAAACCTAACTACTACTACGGCTGTACTATTTTTTTTTTGTTATCAAAGAAGGTAATTATGTAATGCCGCGAACATGTCAGGCGTGTTCATCCGTAAGAGTTCTCAACGTTTTAGATTGACAAGTCAATTTATTAACTTTAGGTATAATGCTTATACTAAAAATACTGTAAATAGTCCAGGAGCCAGTGACATATATGTACATGACCAAGTTCCTCTCGAGCGATAATATAAAGTCAAAGCGTTTATTTTCAATAGCCCATGAGGCGCTTTTGAACGTTGACATTTACATTTAAATAGAATTGATTCTAGTCGCCTATTCCAAAATTTAGTTTCGTATGGAGAAGAGTGGGCAAGAAACTCCACCGTTACCCTTAAAATATTTTGTTTACATACAATCATTATATATAATTCAAATTATGTGTGAAAACGATGCACCCAGAACAATATCACTATACTGTAATAGGTAAAAAGAATTAAAGCGAAGCAACGACACATTAACAAACATAGTATAAGTAGTATACGATTTACTCATAATAATAAAGAATTTTAACAAGTACTTAGTTTCTGAAAAATGGTTGATCTAATTTGTCTTTGCTTCTAGTATTAAAATTATGTCTATCACTTATTTTATTAAAAAGATGTAGATTTTTTCTTACATATGATATTTTTTTTTATAAATTAATTGGCAAGGTACGTTCATAATGTCAGCAGCCCGGCCCCACAGTAAAACGCCATAAGACAATGTTCTGGAAATAGCTAAAATAGACCAAACGCGCGGTTTCTACATCTGTTAACAGCCTGATCTTTCTGACAACATAAGCATCCGAGCTTAGCCGCCCCGCAAGAGATGTTATATGAGGTCCCCATTGTAATCTCTCGTCTAGCGTAATTCCTAGGAACACCGTTTGATTAACAAATTCCAGATTTCTCCAATATTATAACAAGAGCAGAAGAGTAACAAATAAAAAACTAAATGCAATGAAAAAAAATACTTACACACTTTATTTTATTATTACTATTCGACTTCTAAACTTAAAAAGACCCACATAATCACTTCACACCGCTTTTATAGACTTCATCCGTCCTCTCCACGACTCGCCCTTCCACATCTCAGTGTTGTCAATTACACCTCTCCACTCCACAGTGTTATCATATGCACCTCACCACTCTCCCATGTCAGTTTTATTGTTACAGTCGGCCATCCTGAAACAATTGCATTATCACTGCTAGTGTCACTACAATCGGAGGCACTCCTATAAGCACGAGGGCATCTGCGGCTACTACCCCCGTAAATTTCTTGTAACCACGCATACCCTTTACACTTATTTCGTAACGGTCATTGTTGAGAACCTTTTGGACAACTACTCTACGTGGTAGAGCCATGCTTAGGCACGATGGGCCGGCTCGACCGGTGCGATACCACGACTTCACAGAAAATCGATTGTGAAGTAACGCTTGCGTTGCATTTCCCCGAAATGAGTGAGGTTGCCGGAGGCCCAAAATCATGCGGGAAGATCTGTTCACGTTTTCGCCTTGGCATAAGGCTTGACGCAGCTGGTAGCAACACCTACGCGAATCCCAGATGCAGAAAGCCACGTGCCTTCACTGTTGGATCTTCTGCTGACCTCACATCCTGACAGCTACAAAGTATCCGTTGAGGCCCCTCTTGGCTCTTCGGACCATTGCCTGATTAGGAGTATAGTGCCACTCGTTCACTCGCTGCGGCTGCGAGTTACAGGCAGTCACCGCGTATGGCACTATAGGTCAGCGGACTGGGATGGAATGCGAACATTCTTTGCATCCTACCCATTGAGGCAGGTTTGCTTCTCGCCGGATGATCCCAATGTCGTTGCCGACTCTGTCGCTGATGTTGTGCTTCAGGGTATGAAACTTTTCATTCCATTCGTCCTGATTCCCACAGGTGGCAAGTCCCAGCCCTGGTTTGGTCGAACCTGCAAAGCGGCGTCCCGCCAAAAGCAGGAATGTTACCAAGCATGGGCTAATGCAGCGACAGCACGGGATGAAAAGACCAGCACATTAAAGAAACAATTTAACTTTGCCTCCAGGTCCCTCAAAAGAGTAATTGCTGGGGCGAAGTCGGCTCACATCGGCAGAATTGGCGAGAAACTAGTGAGTCTCCCTTCCGGAACTAGTGCATTCTGGTCTCTTGCCAAAGCTGTCCAGGGGAACTTTTGTAAGCCATCCCTTCCACCTCTGCACATAGGAGATAATTCGTTGGCCCACGACGCTAAAGAAAAAACCGATCTTCTGGGCAAACTCTTTCCGTCCAACTCGACCCTGGACGACGGGGGAAACGCACCGCCGACCATGCCGCAGTGCGAGAGCTGCATGCCGGAAATCCGGTTTTCACAAAGGGCAGTGCCTAAAGCGCTTCTTTCCTTCGACGTTCTTAAGTCGAGTGGGCCCGATAGAATCTCTCCTATCGTGCTGAAGACGTGTGCTCCAGAGTTCGAACCGGTTTTAACGCGCCTTTATCGGCTTTCCTACTCTCTTGGCGTAGTCCCGAAGTCATAGAAGACAGCTCTAGTGCTGGGTGCACTCCCTAAATAGAATCCCTAAAAAAGGAGATCGCTCGGATCCGTCCAGCTACAGACCCATAGCCATCACCTCCTTGTTCTCCAAGATAATGGAATCCTTTGTTAACAGCCAGCTCCTCCGGTACTTAGAAGACCACCAGCTCCTCAACGATCGACAATACGGCTTCCGTCGGGGTCGTTCAGCTGGTGATCTTCTCGTTTACTTGACTCACCGGTGGGCACAGGCGATTGAGACCAAGGGGGAAGCGTTGGCCGTTAGTTTGGTGAAGGCCTTCGATCGGGACTGGCATAAAGCGCTCCTTGCGAAGCTTCCTTCCTATGGGCTTCCCGAGAAACTGTGCAATTGGCTCACCAGTTTTCTTACAGACAGTAGCATCAAGGTCGTTGTTGACGGTGCATGCTCCGACTCCAAGTCGGTTAATTCTGGTGTCCCACAAGGCTGTGTGCTATCACCCACGCTGTTTCTTCTGCATATCAATTACATGCTGCAAATTAGCAGCATCCATTGCTATGCGGACAATAGCACGAGTGATGCCCTTTACACCGGCCGCGCTAACATTTCTCGGGTAAACGTCATCGAAAGCCGATCCAAACTTGTGTCTGAAATCGAAACTTCTTTATCAAAAGTTTCAGATTGGGGTCGACTTAACCTAGTCCAGTTTAACCCCACGAAGATACAGGTTTGCGCGTTCACCGCTAAAAAGATGGCATTGGTCGTATCACCTCAATTTGAGAGGACTTCCCTAACTGCATTAGCCAGTATCGGAATCCTTGGCGTCGATATATCCAGCGAAGTCCAGTTTCGCGGTCAATTAGAGAGTAAGGCCATATTAGCCTCGAAGAAGCTTGGTGTGCTAAACAGATCGAGACAGTATTTCACTCCGGCCCACCGCCTGCAACTTCATAAGGCGCAGGTTCGTCCGCACATGGAATACTGTTCTCAGGTGCAGGTGCACTCCAGTGCCAGCTTCTCCCTCTTGACCGCATTCAACGGAGAGCGACTCGCATCATCGACTGCCAAGATATTTCTGATCGACTTGACACCTTGGCGTTGCGTAGAGACGTGACTTCGCTCTGCATCCTCTATCGCTTGTATCATGGGGAGTGTTCAGAGGAATTGTTCGGACTTATACCGGCTGCAGGTTTCCGCCATCGTCCTCCGCGACAAAATATCCATCCTCACCACCTGGACGATTGGCACTCCACCACTGTGCGCTTCTCCAGAAGCTTTTTGCCTCGCACAACCAGCATATGGAACAAATTGTCGCCTGCCGTATTTGTGAACCAATACGACCTTCAAACCTTCAAGAAAAGAGCGTACTCCTACCTAAAAGGCCGGCAACGCACTTGTGACTTTTGAGTTGCGGGTGTCCATGGGCGGCGGTAGTCACTTACCATATTGATACCCTTTTTTTGTTTAAGAAAATGGGCCAAGGTGATCAATATGAACTACTTCCATTGGGACGGCAGGTTTTTGTATTGGATGTAATACGCCGCTCTGTTTTCCATAATTTCCTTTTGCATATGCACATTCCAGACAAGACGTTACATATTTCTTAATAATGAATCTAGTCATTTTTGTAAACCAATAGTCAGCCTTAATAATTCCTTCACAACGAACGACACCTATATGCCTATATCTGGTCATGAAACTTCTGCATGAATTTTCACCTAGCAAATGTGGGTACAACTAGTATCACCGTTCACGGTTTTCCTATATAATCGGTCATTCTTAATCTTGTAATTATTTCTCACATCAGCACACGCATTACCCTCTGATAATTGTTTTATAATATTATGTAATTTAGCATCTTGTAATTGGATTGTTAAATACCACTAGATATCGTCACTAGATATCATCTTTATATTTACTATATGATCATATTCCGAACTGTCAATATTTAACGAAGTAGCACTAACACTGGTTACGACTCAGAGCATCGATGTGTTTCATTTTATGTCCTGGCCTATACTCTATCTGAATATCGTATACTTGAATCTTAAGCCACCAACGAGCTATACGAGGAACTAAATCTTTCTTTAAAAGAGTGTACCTAACGGCTGAACAATCAGTGACTACTTTGATAGAATGCCCGTAAACGTACACACGGAAATGCTTCAACGATTCAACAACGGCTAACGTCTCTAGCACGTAACTATGATATACAGACTCTTCACGGGATGTAACTACTAAAATAAAACACTGGTTTCAATTAATCGGTTTGTTGCATTTGAAGTAAGATACCCGCTAAGCCGATTTTACTAGCGTCAGTATGAATTTCACAACGTAACAAGGGATCGTACAAAGCGAGAACCGGCCGGGAACATAACTTTTGTTTTAATTCATCAAAGCAATTGTGTGTATCTAGCCATATCCACTCTGATGTTTTCTTAGTCAAGACAGTTGACGGTTTGGCTATTAGAGCAAATTTATTTATTAATATTTCCTAAAATAACTGCATAATCCGAGAAATTGACGTAATTGGTGCAAGTTAGTGGGCTTAGGAAAATTAGATACCGCGCCTATCTTTTGATTACCCGGCCTAACACCGTCAGCACTAATTTCATGGCCAAGGAAAGACACTTCTGATTTGAAGAAAGCCACATTTTCTGATATTTAACTTTAAATCTGCCCTACGTAACTGATAAAGGACTTTTCGTAATAGTTTTAAACCGTCAGATACGTTAGACGTTGATAACAACATGTCACCCATGAATGTCACTATTTCATCACTTCCTACCAATTTAACTAATTTTTGAATAACTCATAAATACCGACGGTGCATTGGCTAGTCCAAATGGTACCCTCAAGTATTCATAAAGACCGTCCGGTGTAACAAAGGCGGTTTTATCAATGGAATTGGCGTTTATTTTTATGTGATGGTAACCTGAAAATAAATCTAAGTTGGTGAAATAATTTTTACCGGCTAGTTTCGAAAGTTGATCATCTATATGAGGCAAGGGAAACCTATTTTTTATAGTAATCGAATTTAAATCCCTATAGTCTACGCACAGACGGTAATCAACATTTTTCTTGCACACGAGTATTATTGGAGACGCAAACTGTGAACTAGATTCTCTAAGAATGCCTCCAGCCATCAAATCTTCAACAATTTTCCCAACTACGTGTCCTTCTGTATGTGCTAATTCTATACGGTTTTCTCACTATGGGTTTATCAGAACTTAGTTTAATAGAAATTTCTCCTAAATTGGTACAACCTATTTCCTGCATAGTACTCGCAAAACAATCACGATGTGATTTTAACAGATCTATCAAGCTTACAACATTGATATTCGTCAACTCATCACCACACTCCTCTACTCAAAGTGAAACAATTTAAGCTCACCTCCACATTTGAAGTGAATTTCTCGGCCCTGATGATTGTCATTCCTTTCTTCCAAGCAATAGGCCCGGATCCAATGTTGCAAACCCTCACGTAGCCATTACCGTTGCGAAGTACCGAGCTCGCCACAGCGTAGACGATGTTTCCCATGCTGTACTGTCTGGGCCTCGAGCAATAGTCTCCATCGCCAGTTCCAAGGACAGCGACTCTAACCAAATTGTCCCCGATGGGAATAATAGTATCTTCAATAAGTTATACTCTGAAACAACTCACTTCATCACACATCTATGTTCAAATCAAATCACTGGCGGCGTCTACAACTTTAGATAAATTAACGCCATTTTTTGAAACATTTAATGTTGTCCCTGTTTATCACAGTCTGACCGATTATTAACACAACTTCTCCCGAATTTATATCCGTAACTACGGCTGTAGTCATGACCTGCACCTTGTCTACTAAAAGATCAAACTGAACTTCTATGGCATGAACAGAACAGTCATTAAATCCTTTTTAGTTGGAGATACCCTAAGTTTGATAGCGTCTACAACTTCGTTGGAGAACGTTAACCTCGCTGCCAGTATCTATGTATGCTTTCATTTATACACCATTAACCTGGACAGTCTTCTTATACATATCATTCAAACGTGAAAGCAACTGTATTTTCTTTGAATGATCATCTGAAGAATTGCATGATGTAGCCACATTTTACCACATCTAAAACACTTTCGAAGGAAAGTCTGGCAGTTTACAAGTCGTAGCCACGTTGACCACCTCGTTGCAGCGATAACAGATTGGTGGTTTCTTAAGGTTAGAATCCTTTTTCGATTGACTGGTATCAGTTTCGCTTACCCTCTCACTTCTTGAATTATATATTTTATAGGAGTGGGTTTGGTAAATATCGAAAGCGGACAGGAACCCTTCATACAGCTCACCCGGAGTAGAGCATTGGAATGCTTGTGCGTTAGTCTGAAGCTCCTACGGCAGTCCTCGTATAATACAAGATATTGCAGACTGATCATTTAATTGACATCTGAAACACATGGCTAACTTGTTACTTACTCCTGATAGTATTTTGTCATAGATTACGACGGACGTTTATTTCTAGACATAAGTTCATCCATCCAAGAGAGTTCATCCTTGCATAATCATGATGACGAGGGAACGCTTTGTTAATCAGTTTTCTACTCTTCCCATGAATGTTTGTAAGAATCTAGTCGTAGTAGTAGATTGCAAAACAAAAGATTTAGTTTCGTCATTCCAGTAGTAAAATTGTTCTATTTTGTTAATAAAATTTTTACATTCAAGCCACGATTATTAAGATCAAAATCAGGTACAAAATTTTCAGCTTTTTGCAATTTGTTGAATCCGATTCGCAAAATCTCATCATCATTACAGAGTGACTTTTTAATAGCTTGATCAATTTTTTTCAATTATTTCCTTGACAGAGGCCCGACTAGTATTTTTATTGTTTGAAAGACTCACGTGCGTTTCTCGGCTTCTTTTCGGTCTCCCGTAATTTCCTTGTAATTCTAGAGATCTCTTCGTTTTGGAGATCAGCAATCCCACTTCTGATTATAACAAGAGCAGAAGAGTAACAAATAAAAAACTAAATGCAATGAAAAAAATACTTACACACTTTATTTTATTATTACAATTCGACTTCTAAACTTAAAAAGACCCACATAATCACTTCACACCGCTTTTATAGACTTCATCCCTCCTCTCCACGACTCGCCCCTCCACATCTCAATGTTGCCAGTCGCACCTCTCCGCTCCTCAGTGTTGTTAATTGCACCTCTCCGCTCCACAGTGTTATCATATGCACCTCGCCACTCTCCCATGTCAGTTTTATTGTTACAATATGATGTCACATTCACTACTTCTAACATTAGGTAATTGAAATGTAATGCATTTGGTTTCTAACAAATTATTAACCGTAATCCAATTTTGGACCTAAAGTATAGAGTAATTCAGGTCGTCAAGATTTTGTGACTGTCGGTTTATTTTAAACATCAATGATGTGTTATCTGCAAATAACACCATCTTCGGTTGATTTAGAAGTAAATAGGGTAAATCAATAATATACTCTGAAAAGAGGAATGGACCCAATGTTGAAAGTGTCTCATGGTTTACGCAATCGAGCGCTTTGGAGAGGTAAAAGATTCCAATGGCATCCTTTGCTTCTTCCCAGCATCAGTGGTACAACGCCCTTTGGTGAAACCGTACTGTTGTTCATTAAATATGGTATTTTTATTAAAGTGACGTAACATTTGATTGAGAACCAACAATTCAAACACTTTACCGAGAACTGGCAGAATTGACAAAGGCCTATAATTGTTCGGTTCTTTGCTATCGCCGGGTTTGAACAAAGAAACTACTTTACTGTGTTTCATGAGATCAGGGAATACTCCTTGGTCTACACTGGTGTTAAATATGAAAGCTAAATAGCACTACAGACTTTTACAAACCCCAAAGATCTTCTGTTGATTTTAAGATCATTTAAAGCTTTTATAACAGCCACGGGGTTGGTATGCTCAAACCTAAACTCCAAAGAGCATGCCTTTACATTCTTTCTGAGTAAATCAGCAGAACGCGCGGGTTTAAAGTTTCAGTAGTTTTTACAGGAATATTAGCGAAAAAGTTTTCAAATTCCTGAGCTACTTCTACATCTTGAGTTGATGGAACCATTTGCAGTCTCTAAATTAAATTCAGTATTATTTTATTTTATCATCAGCCGATTTTATTTGATTGCTAATAATATAAAGCTTTTTAGCTAATTCGCACACTGGTTTAAAAGATTTTTAATATTTTGATACATACTCATTAAAGCTTGTATTATTTATTTGTTGATTTAGTCCAAAAAGTTTCTCCCTGCTTTTACGAATACCTGGAGTAGCCTAATCACTAAATAAGAACGTTTTTTTAGTATTAGTCTTTAGTGGGTGCGTATGTTATTAAATTGCGTGTTTAGTAGTGAGAAGAACTTGGCGTAAAACTCATTTGGGTCATATACATTATTAAAAATCTGAACACATAATGAACTAGCCAATGAGTTATTAAATTTATTTAAATTTTTACCTATCATTGGCCTAAACCTTATTTGAATTTTTTGGAAAGACATGTAGGAGCAAAATGTTACTGTTTGTCCACAGCGATCAGATGGCAACTTATTTACAAAAGTTGTAGCGACTTGTTAGACATACACCATGACAAGATTCGTGATTTCTGTAAAGTAATTATAAATAACAGTAACGTCTAGTCCATTAATAATTTAATGAAATCAAAATCAAATGTCTAATTATATTATATAATTTAACCTTAAACAAGTGTTGTTCCTGTCGTAATGTGTTTAATTTCATTTAATTTATCTTGTTGTAAGTGCATCATAAATGAGTTGTATTGATTTGTTTGATGTCTTATTTTGATATAATTGTATGTTTTACTGACACTATTGATTCTATCTTAATTTGTTCAGCTTCCATAATTTTCATTATAATATTAGAATTGTTATAATTTTTGTTATTAATTATTGCTACTATTGTTATTATTTTTAATTTATACCGTTTTTTGTGCATGCGGTGTTAGCCTATCATTAATTGTTACACCAGCAAATGTTGTTTAGTTGATAAATAGTAAATGTAATGTGTAAACAATTGTTGGCTAACCTCAAATAAATAAATAAACAATTTGTTTGTGAAGGTATTCACAGTTACAAAAAATATTATCATTACAATTGGTTGGTTCATTGAAAACATTTGACCGAAATAAAAAATAATAATCTGACAGTATTTAAGTTATTTTCTAGTAAATTAATATTAAAATCACCACATATGACTATTGACTTACTACTAGAACTAAGTTTCTTTAAAACATCTTCCATTACAGAATCAAACAAAGATAGATTCTGGATACTTGGAGGTATGTAGATGCATACTATAACATGCTTATCTAGCTCAACACAGGATAATTCAATGGTGTGTTCAACAGACAGCTCGATGATGTCAATTTTTAACTAATATTAAAGATCCGCCATGTCCGCCACGTTTTTGGCTGAAAAAGCTAACTACACAATAATTTTCATACTTCATTGACATTATTTGATGATCGTTTAACCATGTTCTGTTAAACAAATTACATCAAACTTGGTATTTTTTCAAAAAACAATTCTATTTCAAGTAATTTGAAGGCGCAACATACTTTAAAATTATTTTGATTAAACAATTTTAAAGTATGTTCCACTCGCTTTGGTTTTTTTTTTATTATGAGTAAAATTGCCAGAAGATACCTTTTTACTACACTCTAACAATAATTGGTGTTTGAGGGGGTAACTTCTGTTCTCTTACAAACTAGTTTAAAGAGTTATCTGGAGCAACCCCCACCACTACAACTGAAGTGTCTAGAATGTCCATACGAGTTCCAACTGAAAAAGAATACTCTCTCTGACTGGTACTGGCTTCAATATATGTTGGAATAACAGGGGGATTCTCCTTCAGACAACTTAATAATTCATGATTCATATCCATGTTATTAGTATAACTAGACAACACAGATGCGTCACTAACACTAGTATTTGTTATATTAGCTATAACTTCATTAATATTATATGCTATCAACATAGCATTCATTTGTCTACATTCCCAAGACAGAGATAAAGTTCTCTGAGTTAACTTAAAGCCACTAACAAATTTGTTAGTGTCAAAATACAATAATTTGTCACTATGACAACATAATTAGTGAAATACATGAGACATACATTGTATATTGAACCTTGTGAACTACGGCTCCGGGGATGAGCGGCGATAGCCTCCCATGCACGAAGAAATAAAAATATATTCAATCATTTCTTCCTAATGAAAAAGTTGTTAAATTGTAGCTTACCCAACATCTCGATGAAAAAAAATAATCAGCTGACAATAACACGGTGTATTATGTCAGCTGGTTGCTCGTGAAAAAAAAAACTTTCAATGATATCCTCTTAACTAATAAATTTACCTGATGATAGCTTCTATGCAACTATGAATAAATACATATGTCAGCTGCATTTGTCTTGGTTGAAAGACCGTCAGCTGAATGAGGATGAAGGGGAGGTAGACTTGTGCCTCCGGAACCGGCCTCCTATCACTAATTTCGGGGAAACAGGACTACTAGAACAGGAAATTAGCTTAAACAGCTATGCAAGAAGAGTGGGTTTACATCCTATAATACAAGGTTGTGACTCTCATCCATTCCATGAGGAACCACATGGAAGCAGTCATTACCGCCCGGGAAAAAAATACGAGATACTGAATAAACTTTTTATTATGCATTTTATGTTTTCAGTCCTTGTTTCTAACGTTTTACAAATTTTTCTTAGAGGATAAAAACATACCTGTTGAATGAAACACCATAGCTGGCATTATTATTATTTTTTGTTTAATTATAAAATACGTAAAACTCATACAAAACCAAACATCAGAAGATGTAATGTGTAATGTGAAGTATACAATAATAATTATTATCACATTACGTACATTTTATACAATATTCATTAATTTATAATCAATTATTTATTTTAACTTTTACTTATAATGATAATAAATTAAATACTGAATTATTCTTTTAAATGTAATTTTAAAAATTTTATAATTTTATTGATTAATTTCCAGTACAGTGTAACCCCGGCTAACCGGGTTATCCGGGGAGCGGATTAACCGTGCGTTTATTTTTATACTTAATTTACTATGTACTAGTCCAAATAAAAAGTCGTTCTGATTAACTGTGGTTTCAGTTATCCGTGAACCTCTCGGTCCCGACCCCCCTGGTTAACTGGGGTTATACTGTCTCTATTATTTACTTGGCGGGTCCAGGTGGTTCCAGATATTTGTACAATATCATCTTCCCACCTTTTTTTTGGGTGTTGTGTGTGTAATGTAACACTCTCTCACTCCATCGGTGGTCAGTTATCCTTCCTACATGACCGGCCTACGTCCATTTTAATCTGCACGCTAGTTCTACGGCATCCGTTTTATGTTTAGCATACATCTCTTGACAGCTCTGTGGAATACTTTTAGTCTCTGAACAATGTCTTTCGTAAGGGTCGACACCCAAATAATAGCGTGTGGAAAACAATAGTGTCCATGGCTTTTTGTTTTAAGTGGACAGGAAGATTTCACTTTATCTTTAAGTGACCACTATTTATTCCACGCTGTTTTCATTCTTCTCTGACTTCTACCTGTTGTTGTAAGATTAGCGAAAGATATATTTGTTTCTGATCTGATCACTGCCCTGGACGCAAAGGCTCTCGCGTTGCTACTTCAGTGGCGTAAAGAAGCGCTAGAGCTAGGACACCGACCGGCGCCGAGAGAGTACCTACGAGATGCGTCGGTCTGAACTGAAGGGTCCTAGTGGCAGAATGGCGGGTGCGACTACTGTGCCCGTATTATTGCCTCAAAACCATCGAAGCTATCCGGCTAGTATTCAGTGATTGGGTCGAACACAGCTCCCTGATACCACTGAAGATGAAGATACCACTGAAGACGTTGCTGAAGGTAAAAATCGTTCGATCGGTTCCAGCCGCGCGAAGTCCGTATTATCGACAGTTCAGGTCACCGAGTCCCTCGAGCTTCTGCAGTTGCAATGAGATGTCGCCTCTATGGCAGTCCTCTATCGCCTACATCACTGAGACTATTATGACGAGCTCTTCCAATTGTTCCCACCTTCTCCCTTTCTTCCCACTTTGATCCCGGGTCTTTTAAGCGGGCGTGATAAAGCATCTCACCAGACCGCCATAGTGTAGGTCATCATGCTGCATTCATTGACTACACTCGCAATGAAGATGGTGACCACCACTCATTAGACTCCACTTCTTGCTTACAATCACTCAGAGTAGAGTCATTATGGTAGGCGTGTACAAAAAAAAACATGCTTCTTCTGCGGGAGAATGCGGTAAAAATTTAAAGGGATCTTAAAGAACGATCTTGGAGAGCAATTTATTAGGGTGGTACTACTAACTATAAGTCGCGCGAATATTACTCACGATCGGGGGTAAGTCAGGGCAGTGCTTTAGGACCCACCCTATTTCTGATCATGATCAATGATTTACCAAGTGTTCTCTCTAGGGCGCAATGTCTCCTGTTCGCTGATGATCTCAAGTTATTTCTAACAATCACCGAAATTAACGATTGTTTCGCATTACAGCACGACATTAATGCAGTGGTTAACTGGAGCAAAGAAAACAAATTGCAATTTTATACATTTAAGTGCAAAGTAATAACCTTTACCAGGTCTCGGTCCCCGATTACAACGACATATCAAGTATCGGGTGCTCCCCTCGAACGTGTCACAGCGGTACGGGATCTTGGGCTAACCCTTGACAGCAAATTGAACTTCCATGAACATATTAAAGGAATCAGTAAGGACGCTAGAAGATATTTACGGTTCATCATCAATCATCTTCTGTATTAGAAAAGTTAAGAATTTTTCTATGCATTTGAATTATTTTTAATAATTTAGAAGGGGAAGCAGAAAGACTGTTTTTTCTGCAATTTTAGGAAGTAGTTCACTTCTTTTTTTTTTGGACCATCCCAGCTTCAGAGAAAGGCGCTCTGAATAAACATTACTTCCTGGCGCCGACAAATATTTTGATGCAATCTTGATCAAACACGGAACTTTAAATTTCCTTGCTTGCCACCAAGTATACGGATTGTCATGACGTGATATATTACTAATACTTAAGAAAAGATCCATTTCTGTTGAAACTGCAATTTTTTCTGCTGATGTGTTTCTATAAGCTGTGTTTTTTTTTCTGCTCACCTCTTCGAAGCAATCCATAAAAGTTGAGTGAATAGTCTGATTTAGACTTTGCTCTCAGTTCTCATCCTCTTGGTCAAAGTAGGGGATGAACTCGCGGTATCGTCGCTTGTTTCTTCACAGCTCATTTTTATGCTATCGATTAATACATACTGATTCGCTTTTTCTTTTTGCAGTTGACTGGTGAAAACATTCATTTTAAATCGTGGATCGAGTAAGGTAGCCACCAAATAATTTTTACTCGTTGCAATGTCTTCAAATCGTTCTTGTAACCCTTGTTGTATGACGAGTATTGCCTGCTTTATTTGGGTGTTAGCTCTTTTGATGTGCTCATTTTATTGTAATATAGCATTAAGGTAGCAACATACGGAATAATTTCAGAATTGCAAGCGTATCCGGAACTTATAACTTTTGTTATCTCCTCAAATGGTTGCAATCGTTTTAAAAGATGCATCAAAAGCTCCCATTGTACAGCAGTCAAATTGGCAATATCACAGTCCGTGAGATAGACAGAAATGGCTCGTTTTTGTTGCATTAGCCTTCGAGCATATAATATGTGGAGTTCCAACGCGTGCTAACGTCTTGGACTAATTCATGTTGAGGGAGATCCAAATCTTTTTGGATAGAATGCAGTTTATCTTGTGCAGTATCAGAATGATTAAACTGAGTTACGAAACAGCGTGCTGAGGCCAACTCTGCATCACTAACAGCTTTTACTATGTTTCGTCCATTATCATGAATAACAAGATGATTTTCACGGATGTCATTTCAGGAATTAAGACATGGTACTTTTTTGCCTTGGGATCATTAATATCCCATAGTTTACTGATTTTTGACGTCGAAGGTTTATTACTTACATTCGTATCTATCTTGATTTGTAGTTTCTTGCCCCTTAGGCAGCGTGGATACCAACTTATGATATCCTTTACTGTGTTTATTTTTTAAATGATTTAACATTTCCGATGTAGCCTTTATTCCAACGCCACCACGAGAATTTTTTATTTCGCACAGTTTACACACGGCACTTTTTGGGTCATTTACATCATCCTCGAAGTATGTCCATATAGGCGATTTCTTTTTAGAGGCCATAATCGATTTATTATTATTATTAAAGTACGTAGGTATTTATTTAAGTGTTTTGTTAAATTTCACACTATTACACTTACAAACAAATCAAAACTAAGAGATCACGATAAACTGTACTTAACGTAATACGATATCCACGAAATAAACTTGTCTAAACATGCAGTGCGTTAGCAATATACCGCACAGAAACAATCACGTCTGTACAAGTTTCGGCGCTAAAATCCGGCCGAATACTTTTGCCTAATATTCGGCTATTCGGTCAGGGGGCTCGCCAAATATTTGGTATACTGCCGAATATAATATTCGTTGCAAGCCTACTTTTAAGGCTACTTGGTTAGTACTATTACTGCCAAGGCATCCTAATTAAAAAAAACGATTTAAACCCTGCGCACGTATGCAGATGAAATTAATTAATAATTAATAAATCAGACTGAACTTTAAGATTCGCTGATCATTACGATTACTTACTGTGAAATCTATTTCACAAACACTGTTATCACAATGTCTCTTCTGTAATGCCTTTTTGCCAGATTTTACTTTTAGTGCACTAGTGCACCCAGTCCCTAAAAAAGGAGATCACTCGGATCCGTCCAACTACAGACCCATAGCCATCACCTCCTTGTTCTCCAAGATAATGGAATCCATTATTAACTGCCAGCTCCTCCGGTACTTAGAAGACCACCAGCTCCTCAATGATCGACAATACGGCTTCCGTCGGGGTCGTTCAGCTGGTGATCTTCTCGTTTAATTGACTCACCGGTGGGTACAGGCGATCGAGACCAAGGCCTTCAATCGGGTCTGGCACAAAGCGCTCCTTGCAAAGCTTCCTTCCTATGGGCTTCCCGAGAAACTGCAATTGGCTCACCAGTTTTCTTACAGACAGAAGCATCAAGGTCGTTGTTGACAGTGCATGCTCCGACTCCAAGTCTGTTAATTCTGGTGTCCCACAAGGCTGTGTGCTATCACCCACGCTGTTTCTTGTGTATATCAATGAGATGCTGCAGATTAACAGCATCCATTGCTATGCAGACGATAGCACGAATGATGCCCTTTACACCGGCCACGCTAACATTTCTCGGGTAAACATCATCGAAATCCGATCCAATTTTGTGTCTGAAATCGAAACTTCTTTATCAAAAGTTTCAGATTAGGGTCGACTTAACCTAGTCCAGTTTAACCCCACGACGTTATTTCACAACCGGTTTCTGTGAGGCCGTGGTATCGCACCGGTCGAGCCGGCCCATTCGTGCCTAAGCATGGCTCTACCACTGAAAGACAGTATTTAAACCCGGCCCACCGCCTGCAACTTTATAAGCCGCAGGTTCGGCCGCACATGGAATACTGTTCTCATCTCTATGCAGGTGCACCCCAGTACCAACTTCTCCCTCTTGACCGTAGTCAACGGAGAGCGACTCGCATCAACGACTGCCAAGATATTTTGATCGAGTTGACACCTTGGCGTTGCGTAGAGATGTAGTTTCACTCTGCATCCTCATTCTTGTATCATGGTGAGTGTTCAGAGGAATTGTGCGGACTTATACCGGCTGCTGGTTTCCGCCATCGTCCTACGCGACAAAATATCCATCCCCATTACACTGGACGCTTGGCACTCCACCACTGTGCGCTTCTCCAGAAGCTTTTTGCCTCGCACAACCAGCTTATGGAACAAATTGTCGCCTGCCGTATTTCCGAACCGATACGACCTTCAAACCTTCAAGAAAAGAGCGTACTCCTACCTAAAAGGCCGGCAACGCACTTGTGACCCTTGAGTTGCGGGTGTCCATGGGCGGCGGTAGTCACTTACCATCAGGTGACCCGTCTGCTCGTTTGCCCCTAGCGCATAAAAAAAAAACACATTGCTGTTGAATAAGCGGTGACGAGAAGTTTCATATAGGGTGGCATTGGCGGGAACTACTAGAAAACAGTTGTGGCATAAAATGTGTTCATGTTGAATAATAAAACAGTTTTAATATAGATCTCATCAGCAAGATCAATATTTTATTTATTTTCATTAATGAGATTATAAAAATAGGTCACAAATCATAATTAAAATTTTGTTCTGACCAGGTATTTGCATTGATCCTAACATTTACGACTAGGCAGTACTGATAGGAAGATAACAATGATTTTACAGACAAAAAGTAGAAAATCAATTAAATAAATATAGGTAAAAAAACTTTTTAAGTTAAACGGTTTTATGTTAAACATGCATTGCAATGTTTAAGATAATAAAAAAGATACAGTCGTGGGAATTATAAACATATGCATAGACTAGACTAAAATAAAACCGTGGGGCACGTCAATTGTCTACAATCGTTGACTAAAATGTTTGTTTTGTAATGTTACACTATAATTAGGCAGTTGTTCAACCGACAACGATGGACGTGTGATAAGTAGGGCTAGAATGTGGAAACAAGCTAGCAAGCTCGATTATAAGCGAGTTTTAGGGTTTCATAGTGGTGAGCGAGTAGTACTATTATCATTTGTTTTGTCGATTAAAGACAAACTACGAGCAGTGAAACGATTCCTCGCCAGCCAGCAGTGTGAATGTCCAACGATAAACTAGTTGAAACATCTCTTTTATTTACATGGAGTGTATAACTATTGGAATTTCCATGAGCAAGAAAATAGTAAGTAATTTCCTCACCGTCTGCGGGCCAACTGCCTATTTTAACGACGAATTAAACGATTCTTCTATCGCACATTAAGTCGATAATTCGTAGACAATTGACGTGCTCCACGGTTTTATTTTAGTCTAGTCTATGCATATGTTTATAATTCCCACGACTGTATCTATTTTATTATTTTTTGGTTTTTAGTACATTTATCTTAAACATTGCAATGTATGTTTAACATAAAACCGTTTAACTTAAAAAGTTTTTTTACCTATTTTTATTACTAGTAACATGTGTTTGACAGCGGGAACATAATAACAATGATATTTTCGAAGTTAACTCCACAGGTAAGTATGTTAATGCAGCAGCGTTGTACCGAACTGTACGAACTTGATTAGGATAACAACGTTTGGTACAAATATCACAAACATGTATACAAATTGTGTTAATAGCATTCTCGAATGCCTGCAGATTATTAGCTCTGCATTGCTGGGTACGCTCTCGTTGTTTATTTAACCTCGTATCGCGATGTTCAGGCATTTCTGAACCCAACTGCTGTCTTTGTCTTTCACGGCTTTGTATTAATCTAACTTCATATTCTTCAGGCGTTTCTGACGCTACCATCTGTGTATATCGCTCCCGTTGTTTTGTTAACCTGGCTTCATATTCTTCAGGCGTTTCTGACGCTATCATCTGTGTGTATCGCTCCCGTTGTTTTGTTAACCTGGCTTCATATTCTTCAGGCGTTTCTGACGCTATCATCTGTGTGTATCGCTCACGTTGCTTTGTTAACCTGGCTTCATATTCTTCAGGCGTTTCTGACGCCGTCATTTGTGTATATCGCTGACGTTGCTTTTTTAACCTGGCCTCATATTGCTCCGGTGTTTTTGACGCTAATTGTTCCCGTCGTTTCTGTAATCGACTATTTCTATCACCTTCACTTTCTTTAGCTCGTTTTGCTTTATACTTTTCTTTCGCTTTTTGAAGCCTTCGTTTACGTTGTGTTGCAGTTTCTGTTTTATTTGTGTTTGTATTTTTTATATTTTTTTTTTACCATTTTGTTCCCACGAGTAATGGACATTTAAACGGTCGACCCCCCCAGAGGTCCAATAAAGGGGCAAGGCTATGTACAACAAGATGCGCCTGAGTCTTGAGGGGAAAACGCTAACGACATATCATTTTTATCCACCCTAATGCCATACAGTTCTCGGCGCGTTTTAACCTTTCACCTTAACTTGGGTGGTGTACCGCTAACGACGTATCATTTTTAGCCACCCTAACGCCACACTGTCCTCAACACGATACAAAATCTTGACTTGGGTGGTGGATTCAAGCTGGATTAATCAGATACCTAAATTACAGATTCAATTTCTAAATTTAAATCTTATTATTATACGCCATTTGGTGGCTGCGCCCATCTTAAATATTGAGGTTGTATAGTGCACTGTATTCTTCTTGTCAAGCCCTTTTATTTGATACCCATATTGGTGGGATTGATAAAAAATTGTTATCAGCCATTTGGTAGCGGCGGCCATCTTAGATTTCAATTTTGCATAGTAAATTGTATTCTGCTTGTTGAGCCCTTTCATTTGATACCCATATTGATGGGATTAATAAAACATAAATTATCCGCCATTTTGTAGCGGCGGCCATCTTGAATTTATAATGATAATGAATAAACATAATTGTATTGTCACCAAAATCCAAAGTGTATACAAAATTTCAGATTAATCGGTTGACAGGAAGAGGGTGAAATTTGAATTACTAAATTTGACCCAAGAATAATAAATAAAACAAACGGGGTGAGCTAAATAAAACCGTTTAAAAAAAATTCACGCGCCATAACGAGGAATTGGGTTCTGGCGTTGTACCTAACCTAACCTAGGCATGTGAAACGCTATTTATGCTTTACGTTGTTTTTAACAGGTACAAAAAAACATCTAAAACATGATTATAAAAAAAATAGTAATTCAAAGATGTTTAGATGTAATGAAATGTTGTCTTTAAATTTTTTGTCTAATGAGTTATTTACAGAACGAATAGTTACTAAAGTGAAAACATTAAAATATTATTATTACTTGGCGTGCTTATGAAGAGGTTTACACCCAACATTGGGTAACTAAAGACTGAAGAAGAAAAAAACATATCAAGTATAAATTTACCTAACGTTATTTTATGTCATGGCAGGAGACCGAAATTATTATGGGTAAAGCGGAAGGAAAAACACTCGAAAACTGTACAAAATTAAAGATTTTTCAATCTTAAAATTGAGATTAGAATCTAGTTAAAACTTATAATAATCCAAAGCCCATTAAATGCTTTAAGTAACGATTGAATCATAATACGTATAAAACAGTTTTGTACTAAAACTTTGTTCAATTGAAATGGTTTCATCTCAATAGAATAAATTTTTAATAATATAATTATATGAATACCTAATTCATAATATATAAAATATTAAATAATTGATAATAAGTAAATAGGTTTCGAAGTATCTAACCCTAGATGTATTTTCCCCCACCCCCTAGTATTAATAATACCTAAGTGATGAAGGAGTCAGTTGGTACTATTGTTTATTTCGACTATGTCCTTAAATTACTTTGTTTAACTCCTACTGTGTTTTCTACTGTGTGTAAAGCACACCACCATAGTTTACAATTAATAATAAAAAATAAAAGGTAATTTCACACCTGTGCCTGTAAAAAATTTATGTTTTCAACAAACAACCTGGTTTGTGTTGGTACATAATTATCATTCTGTAGGAGCAATGAGGGTTGATAACTCCAGCAATTTAGATCATTGTTGGGAGGTTCTGTAATTGTAATTTCAAGTGCTTTCAAAGCATCTAGAGCATCCTGTTGTCCCTGTACTGCAGCAAGTCTTAACAGTCGGGTTGCAGTTTCTTGGTCGATTTTAAGCCCTCCTCGACCTTGACCATAAAAAACGCCCAGGTTATATAGAGCACCTGGATGTTTTAAAGCTGCAGCCGATTTATACAACTCCATTGCCTGTGAAGAGTAAGTTATCAATGATGGGTGTCACATTACTAGAATTCCTTATAACCCCTCTAATTAAGAAATATTTTCGTGTTAATGGTGTAGTGGCTGGGATTTGAACCCGTAACTCGTAAGTTCGACCATTAGATAATTTAAGATACCAATGCCCGTTAGATAATAATGTCCTTAACTTTTAATTAATATATTGCAATAATATTGTATATAAATAAGAAAAAAAATCTAGAAAACTCCATGATATTTAACTATAACTGTGAGGTTCTATTTGGAGTAGGCATACAAAAAATTATATTATTATGGTTGGCAAAATGTGGGCGCTTGATGCTCCTCTGCCTACCCTTTCCGGAATATTTCCGTGATAATATGTTTGTTAGACCCTAATGAAAGGAATAAATAGCAATTCCTCATTAGTTATATATATACTCACAATTTTTTCATTTGTAGATACTCCCAAGCCATTTTCATAACAAAGGCCTAAATTGTACATAGCTGGCGCATGGTTGCGATTTGCAGCAGACCTGCAACGAAATTAAAAATAGACGATGAGGAATGCTAAATAAATAAGTTTCTTGTACTCAAATTCAAGGAAAACTTACTGCCCAAATTGTTATAAGCAAAATGTGGGTGTTTTATACGCCACTGCCTGCTCCTTGGGGGATACGGGCGTTACGTAAGTATGTATGTATGTATGTGAAAACTTACTACATTTACAACACTTTTTTTTACCAACTATGGTAAAATATTGGTTTACTAAATTAGAAATTTATTTTTTATACAAGATTTTATTTAACTTTCAATGTATGTTTCTTTGGTCCACATAAAATTTGACCTGCTTCCTATTATCCAATTGGCTGATGAATTTACATATACCATGGTCTTGTGGGCAGATCATGAGACTGGTTGGTCACTGCCTTAAAGACCAGCACTTAAATTTGTGCCCAATGAAACAACTCTAGTTCAAAAAACTGGCACGGTCAGTTGTTTGTGTACTAGTGTCTGGTAATAACAGCACTGCAACACATAACGTCAGCAACCGTCACAACAACAGCAACCATCTTTCGAAAGGCACAAAAAACAAATGCCAACAAACTGTGTGACATCCATCCAGAAGCTGTTGATTTTAAAAGACAACTTCTGTTAGGAATTATTCCTCTATTTTTGGGTCACACAAGCTTGTACCCCACGTGGGAGTCAAACTAGAGGCTCAGCATTCAAGGTCACCGACCACTAGACCAATAGGCCAGAATTATAGATTTTCACCACAAGAGTTATTTCAGTTTTTTTCTGTTCAGGTTAGTTCATGCTAAATCATTTACATAATAAAAACATAATTAGGTAGAACTTACTAAAATTGGATAAAATAGTACATATTAAGAGATGCTACATAAAATTATTAATAAATAGTATAATATTCAAATACCTTAATAAATTTAGTCCAACTTGATACTGTCCATTTTCAATGGCTGCAAGGCCAAGTTTATTTTCAATAGAGTTTAAAACTTCACCCAAGTCATCAGCAGAGCTTTGCTGACTTGTGCTACTTCCAGATTTTGTGGACTTCTCATTTTTACATCCAGACCGGTCATTTGACACTAAATTTACTGTAGGAGCAAAGTCTGACACAACTGCTCTGATTTTAGGTGCAGAGGTTAAATAGAAGCTATTCTTCTCTCCAACAGTTATTAGTGGCTGTATAGATGAAATTAAGTCATTTACTGTAAGACACTTCTTCTGATTGACTCTAAAATGTTGTTTGATGTTCAAGTGAATTATCTGACTAGTATACCATCCCAGAATAAGTGCGCCACTCTAAAATTACAAAAATGAAGGTATTGTTTTTTATTTCTTTTATGAATAGTAAACAAAACATGCTGACAATGTAAGCAGTAAGCACATCACTAAAATATACAAAGATATCAGATGTACATTACGACATAAATAAACCAGCTAATACAATCATACCCATGAGATGGCATCCATCCAACTTTTGTTGAGATGTTCGAAGCTCCATTTTTTTTTGTTTGTGCCATTATCGTTTTCAAACGAAAAGCAGTTTCTTGAAAACCATTTACAGCAAGGTTGTTTGTTTTTCTCATCACAGAAATTTCCTGGAGCACTGTTTACAACGGTGGTGCTGCATCTATCAAAATGGCTTACACTTCTTTCGAAAGTATCCCTGATACGACGCGTTACATATTTCCACATGATTTTGTTTATCGGTTTGACGCTTGGGATATAAACTACTCTAACTGATTTCCATATCGAAGTTATGAAAAGGCTACACTAAAACAAGGATTTCTTTCTTATTTCATGTAAGGGTAATGTACGAACTCTATTTTTATGAAAATAAGTTCTACAGTTCAACCGCACTCTGCCTGCACTGCAATATTCATGTAGAAGTGTAGATCAGAAAAATATGCAATATGTAAAAAACATAATGTCAAAGTCAAATCTAAAATCAGTATTGCCCTAGAGCAATATGACAAGAGAGTGAAACCATCGGTGAACAGCAGGGACTTACCTAATAATAGAACAAAACAAATGATTTAGTCAATTATAATAAAAATGAAAATAGTAAAGCTCATATGTAACGAAATGATTATTTACTTAAACCCGAAACAGTATTATTTAAACTTCCTGTAAATAGACGAGATGTTTATTTGGAATACGGATAAAATGAATTTTATAGTAATTTCCAGGCATTCATGTTCTGTATTTAAATTTTATGACCCACTTATACACATGTTACATAATAATATTTATTATGTTATTATGTAACATGTGTGTAAGTAACATGTTACTATTATACTCCACTGAAAATAACACGATCACACGGCAAAAAAGGTATAAATATAGAGATACTGTTATTTGTGGCAACATTTTAAAGCTGTGGCCTTAAATTGTAAACAAAAATTTAACGAAGGTTTTGTGGTTGTTTTGCGGCAATTACTTAGAGTAGTAAAGAATAACAATAAATATTTTCGAACAACAATGTGTGGTCGTACCGCATTGTAGGATTTTTTTTGTATGTTATTATTCCAGCTAACAAATTATCTAAATTCTAACACATTTAACTTTTCAGGACTCTTTCTAAAGACCAAATACAATGTGCATGCACTTACAAATCAAAAAAATCCAGTTCTTTAATGAAACCTCAGTGGCTGCCTGAATATAATGCAGGGAAGGATTACATTCCATCATTTAACATTGCCCCTACTGATGTGACGCCAGTTCTAGTTTCTTCTAACAGATTTAAAAATGTTGCAGAAAGTAACAGAGTTTTGAAACCAATGATGTGGGGAATTATACCACCTTGGCACAAGGTAAAAACATATGAAATTGTTACAAAAGTATTTACTTAGTAATAAATTGTTCCTGCAATTACAGGGTGATTATAAAACACATAGCTTAAGCACAAACAATTGTTGTTTAGAAAATATAAAGGATTCTAAACTATACAGTCCAATTTTATGTAATGGTGGTAGATGCATAATTATCGCAGAGGGATTTTATGAGTGGCAAACTACTAATAAACTAACTAAAAATAAGCAACCTTATTACATATATTCACAACAGGATGACAGTATTAAGGTATGTTGTTTAAATTTCTAATAAATATATTAATTATGTTTTTCCTTTTACACTGCTACTGCTCTAAAAGTATGTAATGAGACATCATATAAATTGTTAATTTTTTCAGAGGCCTGTTATATATTATAAACTATAATATATAACAACTTATAACAGCATATTATAATTTTTATAACAACTTTTTCTATGTGTATACAAAAGTATAAGAAATAATAAGAATGAAAGGCAACTAAAATGGCAAGTTTTGAATGTGTAAATTTATAGGTAGATGAACCAGAAACATGGAAAAATAAATTTGATGAGGAACAAGGTTGGAGAGGAATAAACCTACTTTATATGGCAGGCTTGTACAATGTGTGGCAGAATGAAGAAACAATAATATATTCCTACTCTGTGATTACCATGGAGTCAAATAGTACACTTGATTGGTTACACCACAGAATGCCAGCTATATTAAATACTGAGGAACAGATTGAAGTAAGTAAATAAAAATTATATGAAAAAAAAATATTAAAATACTTATTAAGATGCTGTATAAGTCTACATCATACTACTGATTGTGGAAGAGCCATACTTAGGCACAAGTGAGCTGGCATGACTTGAGTATTACAAGAGCCTCTCAAGAAACTAGTTGTTAGGCAATATTAGAGGCCCACCTCACCTCTTTATTCTTTCCCCATGGGTTGCTGTAGCCATTTACTATTCAGTGACCTGTATGCTCATTTGGCCACCTATGCCAAAAAAAAATTAATAATTGATGTTAAAGGAGATTAATAACATAAGAGCTATGTTACTGTTTATAGAATAGAATATTGTTTATTGCACATCATTAATAAAGTACAGATGCTAAAGAATATTAATCTTACAAAAAAAGTAAAAGCGATATATATTTATTTAGTGTATACTTATACCTACCATTATTTAGTAGTGATAACATAGTTTTACAGATAGCATCTTAGATCTACATTAGGGAAAAGAAATATATATATTACCATATATATTCTATTTTTAAAAGCTTTAAGGGTTTAGGCTTCTCTAACTTGTACTCGTAACTCATTCCACAAAGGGACAGACAAAGCCATAATTGATTTACCACAGAAAGTGGTTCAATGCATCAGCATCCTTGATTACAAATTTTCTGATGATCATAAAAACCTGGCATGTGCATGGCAACTCAAATAGCCCTTTTAAATAGGAAAGTGTATGAAGGGTAAACAAATTAATGGAGTAAGTGGAGAATATGAGCGTAAAGAGTGTTAAGTAACCAGTTCAGATTCTGAGAAGTGATCATAATTACGAATTTAGTCCAAATAGCAATCTAATACAAAAGTTTTGAAGGTACTAGTTCATTTAGTTGGTTCTCCGTGAGGTCTTGATAGCTGATGTCCGCATGGTCAATAATTAGAAGAAGTTTTTTTTCTTTTAAATGACAATTCCCGCATCAAGAGTAATTCCTGTATCCCCCTTAACAAACATTCAATTAGAAAGACATAACACACAGACTCGGGACAACTATATGCAAATTACACAAATTTTTGTACCATATGGGAATCAAACCCACGGTCTCCGATTCAGCAATCAGGGTTACTAACGACTACACCAACAATTTGCAAGCACAGTTTTGATGGCAGTTGGTAAAATTGTTTGATTTGAATTCGCTCTAAGCCCTTACCTTAGCCAGATCATTATTGACGCTATCGATAGCATTAGCTATATTTTTCAATGGTGCTTGGGAGTATATTTGAAATTATGTGCTTAAAGGTGGTAACAAGATAGAGATCAGTGATGGAGTTTATAGTAACGCGAAGATTAAAGGAGACAGAACGCCACCATGGGGTACTCTAATAGATACATTAAACAAAGAGAAGGTTTTAGCAATGGGTATACATTGTCGGCATCCTCATAATTGCCAATCAATCACCATTGCAGATATGCACCACACACCATGCTGGACTGATGTCATCCGTATTATTCACCAAGCCTGTAACGGTACTGTGTCAAGAAAACAAGACTGGTAAGAATTGAGAAAGTTATTCTTATGAAGAAATATACTGAGCTGGTTATGGATAAGTCGTTAAAGTACTTTAGAAAGAAACGGTAATATTGAATTCGGGAGGGAAGGTCAGAAAAACAAGAAGGGTTATTTTTTTAAGTATTGGATACACCATTACACAAAGAAGAATTAAGGATGTAACAGATGATTACAAGAGGAAAGGAGGATAGGAAGGATATTGTCCATCTGATCTACAGAAGAGACTAGGATTAGGTCAGAAAGTGATGGAACGCAATTAGGAAAATGGAGAGAGAGAATTAAGATTTTTTAAGTGAACTTTCAAAGGAGGAAAAGAAGTCTATCTGTAGAAAGGAACTATAGTATACACCAAGTTGAATCTTGGTATGTTGGAATTCCACTTCGAAAAAGAGGTGCTCACCCACATAAATAACAGAAGTGTATCTTAAAACTACTGTAAATGGCACCAAATTCTCACATATGTAAGTTCACCCAAACTCTCAGGAGGTGAGGAAATATAATGTTTAGTGGAAACAGCGATAGCTTTATGGTTAAGGCGTCGGACTTTTGATCAAGTGGTGGCAGGTTGACCCTCACCCAGTGGATTTCCTTGTTACAGACTCCTTACAGCATTTAACTTAGCTGTAGAGCGATTAACAAGAACACTAGTTATGTGCGTCACATTGCCAATATTTATTTAAAAAGGAAACAACTAGCTGTATTTTTTTATAAACATAATATGTTTCCCTTGTCCCATGTAATAATATTCTGAACTAGCTGTTACCTGCGACTTCGTCCGCGTGGTATTTAACAAAAAAGTTATTGTTCAGTTCGCATAGTTTACGATAACTTATTAATTCTGTATTTAAGAAATACCTATACTCATTTTAATGAAATTCTTCTTTTAATATTATAAAAATTTAATTGGTTTTAATTTTCTTTTATGAAGTCCTATTTTTTCCTAAATTAAACATAACCTAAGTTACTCCTTGTTACATCAGCTATCTGCCAGTGAAAGTCCCGCCAAAATCGGTCTAGCCATTTCAGAGATTATAGCCGGAACAATCGGACTGTCAGACGGACAAAAATTGTAAAAAATGTTGTTTTGGTATATGTACACCCTTAAGCAATTAGTAAAAAAACGGTTATTTTAATATTACAAACAGACACTCCAATTTTATTTATTTGTATAAATGATAATGGTTCAATAGTGCGTATTGTTTAATGAAGTTGTAGGCGCATAGAGTTCGTGTCATGAACCTTAGGCGTCGTTTTTTTATATATTAACTTTCCACACAATTGTAAACTTATACTGCAACTAGATTGTTTAAAATTTAGTTTTATATAGTTTGGTAAGTAGGAGTAAAATATAAAACAATCATTAAAATTACAGGCTTGGCTTGATATTGACAACGTTGGAACACATATGGCCTTATGCTATCTTAAACCAGTCAAGGTGTTATCATGGCATCCAGTTTCAACCTGTGTAAATAATTCGAAAAACAAATCTGACAATTGCAACAAAAGAGTAAGAGAAGAGAAGAATAAATCTAAACAAAAAACTTTAAATTCATGGTTTACAAAGGTTGATAAGAGGAAATCCTCAGATGTAAACAATTCAGAATCTAAAAGAATGAAGCAATAAAAGTGTTTATTATTGAAATAAGTTGTTTTATTTCTATTTCCACTCTGTAGTGTATGCAAAGCATAACTTGCAGAATATGACATTGTTATTATTTTTTTATAGTGTTAGGCCAAAAACTAGAACTCAGATATTTTCAATCCTAAATTCTCTGAAATCTGCTTCACATCTTATAGTCCTGTGATTTTTTAGGAAATCTGTGACAAAACTGCTCACTTCATATTCCTCTGCAACAAAACAAAAATATAATTTAGTTATAATTCTTTTTTTTTATTTTCTATTATAATTCTTTAATTTTAAGATGAAAGAAGTGATGATATCTTATATATAAAATTCTCATGTCACAATGTTAGTTACCATACTCCTTCGAAACGGCTTGACCGTTTTTTATGAAATTTTATATGCATATTCAGTAGGTTTGAGAATCGGCCAACATCTATTTTTCATACTCCTAAATGATAAGGGTGATCCTATACAGATTTTTTATGGCAGAACAACGTTTGCCGGGTCAGCTAGTAATTATTATAATAATGTCAATATAAAGAAACTCTGTATAGACTATATGTATGACATATTTCATATTATAATTGCATAAATATATTTTATGTGTGTACTGGATTAAATGGAATATCATATTTAAGAACTGGATTAAATGGAATTTATATAAAATCTGGGTCAACTGTAGGGATGAGGATTGTAAATAAACAGTAATTAGTCTCACCTGGGTATTTACTACATTGGTAAATTAGCCTAATCAAGTGCTTAGCTAAGCTTTTAAACACTCCTTTGCCTTTAATATGGCCTTTAATGTAGTAAGGTGTCAGTATCTTCACAACCCAGGGAGCTATGCGCTCCTTGCAACTCACAATAAACTGAGGTGTTTCCTCTAAAGGAGAAATAATGCCTTCATCATCACTGTCATATCCAAAGTAGTATACAAACTTTTCTTTAATCTGAAAAATTTAACAATGATCAGCAGAAAAAAGGGTTTTCTGTATCATATTATGTAGCATTGAGAGTAAAGAACCTTCTCAAGATGTTTTCTGTTGTTATCCCCAATTTGGTCCAGCAACTCGTACAATTTTTGTTTTAAAAAATATTCCTCACATAGCCACTTGCTTGAACTACTTCTTTTAGGGTTCTGATGATTCTCTATCTTCTGGGTAGGAACTGAAGTATCACTACTAGCAACTAGGAGCCCTGTTAAAGAAGCTAGCCTCTCATCTAGGGATTTAATTTGGGCTGCATGATTTTCAATGACAGCATCTTGTGTAGCATTAATTTTACTTGTTTCCATTATTATATTTGTAACTTTTTTTGTGTGGTCATCTAGAGCAGTATCTAATCTATCACACAATGTACCTTCAAATATGTCATCATCATTTTGATCACCTTGAAATAGTTTTTCTAATTGCATCATTAATTCATCAGGGTCTGATTCAACAGATGCCTGATGGTTCAGTGGTAGTGGTGTAGTAATAGTTGCAGTACTAGTAGTATTAGACTGAGTAACTAACTGTGCCACTGGTAGTGGTTGGATTTTTAGTAATGATGAGTGTGAAGTGTTTATTGAAATTACTCTATTATAATTATCATAATAACTGTTAGAATTGTCATTAATAGCAATTAACTCATGGTGGGTTTCATTCAAAGCATTTTTTGGTGACATTGATATAACATTTCTCCTCTTCCTCTTGCTCAGTCCACACTGACAGTTGCTTTCTTTTAAACTGTTGCACGCTGTTTGCGTTTTTTTATCATTTGGTGGTGGTTTATTTAAACATTCATATAACTTTCTATTCAATTTCCCTTTTTTAGTATCATTTTTTAATTCATTGACCTTAAAATAAGATTTGAATTATTTGAAATACCTAATACAATACACATTATATTTTATTGTGTATATTATTACCTATTTAAAAGTATACTAATACACATTTATACACTGAAAACGCAATAATTACCACAGACATAATGTTGTTCCTATACAAGTGTACAACCATACATGCTTGTGCTGCTTTAGTCTCAATGGTTTTTGCACACCTCCAGATAGCACTTGGTAAATATATGTTCTTGTTAAGAAGTTTTTGATTTGTTTCATAATTAACTGTTAAAAGTTTTATTACATACTCCATGTAATGTTTACGGACCTAAAAGCAAAATAAAGGTAGGTAGGCGGTGCATGATTTAATGAGACCTTTAGAAATTATTTAACATTGTTTTATTAAGTGATAATTACCTTTGAAATCAAAAGATGGGGCTCTAATCCAATATCAGGTAAAGCCATGAAAGTTTCGTCATTTTCTTGCAACAGTTGATCTATAAGATCCTGTTGTATGGTTACAGTAGACATTACTTATTATATCTCGATATACCTGCTATTTCGAACTATAAACTGTTTCAATATCGATGCCGGTTCGGCCCCATAACATGTTCTAACCAACCAACAAAATAAAAAACAAATAGTTTGACAACTTCTTTTCTTAATGTCGAAACGAAACTATATTGAGTACTATAAATATGTAGTCCAAACAGAAAGTAAAGCTATGAACATATATACTACAGAATGCAAATACATAATATACCACGCCAGTCAAATGTCAAAATCGACAATAAGTATGTTCAAGCTCCTCGAAAATAATTTAGTTCTCCACCTAGATAAGATGACATTTCGTAAGATTTCTGTAGTGGCTAATAAAATGTATGATTGAAATGATAATCATTCGAATGATTACTAAAACTTTATTAACCCAAAATAAAAATAAAAAAATATATTATTATTTATTATATTACTATGTTATATATAATATTATAAACTATAGTGGTTCATCAAACATATAATTTTGCGCTGCATTAATTTTTATTAAATTTTAATATTCTATCATTGATCTTAAAACAAAACTCAGGAATAAAATAAATTAACATTTATTATAACAAATTACTATTGGTCTTGCTTGCTTGGTCCTGACTGCTGCTCCAGAGGTCGTATGGTCGATTCCCACTCAAGTTAAATGAAGGGGTGAAATTTATTAATAATATGTTGTTATTAGACGGCCGTGTGTAAGATGTGTATAGCTGTTATTATTAAACTTACTTTATACATTGCAGTGAACTTTTACATGTACTCTTCGCAATCTACGTTTGTCATAATCGAATAACTCATTACTACTACTAATACACGTAAACGATTATGAGTTTAGTAACTATTATATTTTATTATCGAACGACGTTACTAATTTTCCCGTCAGACAATTTTTTATTACGAATCGTCTATACATATATATGTATATATTATATATTAAAACTAAAATATAAGTACCTACAAGTTTTCATGCCAAAATATTTTTTATTTTTATTGCTCCAGGTATGTAATAATATTAATTACTGACCTAATTAAAATAAATGTTTTGATTATCGTTACTTTTTAGAATAAAACATTTATTTTGAAGTAGGTTGGTAACATTTGTTTGATCTGAGATTGATAGTGAAATTAAATATGAAGATTATTGTGGGAGCGCCATGCTAAGGCACGAAAAGACTAGCTTGGCCGGTGTGATACTACGGCCTCACAGAAAACGGGTTATGAAGCAATGCGCTTGGGTTGAATTTTTCGGAACTTAGGTTGCTGGAAGCCAAACTCCCTTTCCCCTCATCCTTCCTCTTCACGTTCCCATCTACTCATTCCCCTCCTTGCATCCTCCACCCTCACTTCTGAATTGCAGGTGTCCATGGACGGCAGTTGTCACTTACCCTCAGGTGAGCCAACTGTTCGTCTGTCCCTTTATTATCAGAAAAAAGTTTCATGTCATTTTAAAAATATTCATTGTCACTTAAACAGATTGTAAGTTTTTACTTACAACCTCTTTAAGTGACAATGAATATTTTAGTTACATATATACTATGTTTATGTGTTTCTGTGTATTTGTTTGGTGTACAATAAATAATATTATTATTGTTTTCATTTAAATTTTACCATCATAATATAAAAAATATGAAAAGACAGGGATGGGGGCAATGTTGATTATTGTTGTACACTGCTATGATGACTTCCGTGTTAGCAGTATTAAAGGTTAAATTGAGGTCGACTCTCCACTTCCAGTTGGCAAACCTCATCAAGTCTGTGTCGCTTTGAGTCAACTTACTAAATTAATAACTACTGACTATAGGCCACAATCGAGATATCTCGAGACATCTGCATTATCGAACGGTTTTATTAGGAAATCTCATAATCGTACACCGCTACTTTACGCCTATTACTGTCTCATCAAACGTCTTGTTTTGACAATAAGATTCTGGAGGGAACTTCCAAAAAGTATTAAAATATTTACAAAAAGAAAATTATTAAAAATATTTTTTATTAAATATTCGCTATTTTTTTGATAAAAAGTCTATTAAGAGCAACCAGTGAAAATGGTGGGAAACGGGTTATCCCCGCCCCCGTCATAAACGTCCTCGGCCGGAGACGGAGGCACTAAGATGGGCTGTGGTGATGGCGGCGGTGCTGGTGAGCGTTTTGACTATTCACCATATATTAAATTTAACTACAACAGACTATACCAAGGAAATGGCACCTATCTAGACTTTAGTGTTTATTGAAACTACCAACAATACGGATAGAATAAGCAATAAGAACTCTATCTATCTCAACCATATATTTTCTAATGAAATATAAGGGGTGACTGCGATACAACGCATTAATGCAAATAAAAGAGCAGTAATATTTAAACAGTAAAATAATTTCATCAACAACACTGCTTCTCTCAATAAACATGGCTTGGAATTTATTCCAGCTGTGCAAATAGAAAAAACTGGCAAATTAGATTTGTAACAGCAAATATTTCGAACAAAGAATTATACACAAAACTCATCAATCTATGAAATAGTAGCTATAAGGTTAGGCAAGAGTGAGTACTAGTACAAACAGTAAGCATTACTTTTTCGAATATACTTCGAAAATATTAGAAAAGAAAAATAAGATAACTTATGCAAGTGCTACATTAAAGAAACAACCAACAATTTTCACTCCTTCCACCTCCAAAGATGAAAATTGCTACTATAAATAAGCCTGTACATTTGTCTGTAAATAAACCTGTATTTGTAAATAATCCTGTACATACGGTAAATAAATCTAAGTATGTCCCTCTAAAAGCAGACATCAAAGCCCAAATAGTTGCCAACAACGATGTACTTATGGCCCTGGCACAGACATTGGTGAAACTGGGTAATAAGGGGGATACTATGCCCACTACCATAAATAGTATCGAGGAAACTCTAGTTAAAAATCTAAAGTAATGAATCCAAGTCATACACAGTCTAAGCTATGTAATGCTCAGTATAACATTTAAAGTGCTAATAGTCACCTTTATTGATTCAATTCTTAGGAAAACAAAATATTGACATTTGCTTGCTTAATGAAACATGGTTTAAAGATAATCAGTTTAGAATACCTCGATATAATATTTACAATATAAATTTCAACAATTCTCATAACGGTGTAGCAACACTAATTAACCCATACTTAAAGTACAAAGTATTAAACACTAGATTTTATGAAGACATTCAAACTCTTGCTCTGTCCTTATCTATTGTGAATGGTAGCTTGAAGCTTGACTATTCTTTGTGTATACTGTCCTCCCTCTAGTGGTAACAATCATCTCAACACACTATGCAATATACAGATAATTAATGATCTGCCAAAACTTATCTTTGTCGGTGGTGATTTTAATGCTCACCACATTGCATTTGGTTGTCTATCCACTAAGTATAGAGGTCAGGATTTATTTAATATCATTGACAACTTGGATTTATGTATTTTAAATGATTTTAGTTTAACAACTTGTAATAACCCAAGACATTTGATCTTAGCTTCATTAGTGCTAACCTCGCATCAATATGCGAGTGGTCTGTGCATGCTGATGCCATGGGCAGCTACAATAACATAAATTTCTCTACATATAGATAAATATCATATTAATCCCTGTGTTGATAGGTTTATTATATCCCTGTGTTGGTAGGTAGATTTTATATATATAATATAAAATCTGATTGGACAAAGTATAAAATGATTTCCAAAACAATATTTAATGATTTAGTATTAAAAGCATATGATCCTATTACAACCTATAATGATTTTTGTTCTCGATTAAATACTTTTAGAGCAAGAGCCCACGACGGCCAGACCTTCGTTATTTTATAAAAGCTGAAAGTTTTTGTTGTCTCAATAACACTCTGCATGTATTTTGGTTAGGTTTACATATCTTAAATCATTGCCAGTATCCGTAAGCATCCGAACAACCGAATCACTTTTAAGGTGATGCATGTTATGTTATATTGTTTTGTTTTTATAACAAACAAAACAAATCAATGTACGCATAATTGTTCACAAAATAACAGTGATGCGACGATGACTATCTCACTCGCACCCACTCTATAGTCGCTCGTCGTTCTTACCTGTATAGGGGAGATTCACAGAAAAACTTTCAGCTTTTATAAAATAACGAAGGTCTGGCCGTCGTGGGGTCTTGGGCCATTTAAAAGATATGACAATCCCTAAACTCACTAAACCAAATAATTTTAGAAGTAGACCTCCAGTTCCATGGTGGAATGACATTTGTGAAAAAAGTGTAATTGCCTCTTACAATGCACTGAAACTGTTATAAAAGTGAACCTGTTATGGAGAACTATTTAGATTACAAAAGAAAAGATTCACTTAAAAAAAGGACTATATCAGAGCAAAAAAGAATAGGTTGGGATAACTTATGTAACTCTTTCAATAGAACTACTCCTATTAGTAAGATTTAGAATCTTTTAAAAATGTTTAAAAGTATAAGAGCTGACACTAAATCACATAAAGTTGAGTTTATTTCTCCATTTCTAGACAAATTATCTGACAATAGCAATTTAAATGATGTTAGGTAATGTTTTCAAATTAAATGATGAGTCTAAATTCAAAATTTTTGGTAGGTCCCTTGACATGGTCTGAATTTAAAATTAGTTTGTTATCTCGGAAAGACACTACAGCTGGATGAGATGATTTCCCCTTTTTGTATTATTAAAAATTTATATGAATCTGCACAAAAATTGTTTCTTAATATTCTTAATTTACTTTGGCATTGTAATGGTATTCCGCAATCATGGAAAACACAAAGTGTTATTCCGATACTCAAACTAGATAAACCTACAGAGCTAGCCAATATTTGAAAACATGATAAAAATTGTTTGGATTGGTATATAGAATCTAATGGCATCATTCCAGATGTACAATATGGATTTCGTCAAGGGCGAAGTTGTGCAGATAGTTTCACTTATTTAATTTCGGACCTGAAACATGCAAAGGATAAAAAGTTACACACTGTTTGTGTATTTCTAGTTGTTCAAGGTGCATTTAACGGTCTAGATCCTGCTATAGTAGAACAAGTTATGTCTAGGCTTGGCGTGCCTGGCCAAGCATGTAACTGGATATATCATTTTTTGAATAATAGAACACTATGTAAGATATAACAATACACTAAAACGTCCAAAATGTACATCTAAAGGTACAATGCACGGTGCTACAATATCTCCTTTGCTATACAATATTTATACAAGTGAAATCTGTAAATAGTAATGTGGATAATTTACAGTTTGCTGATGATATTGTTTTGTACAGTAGTAATTATAATGTAGAAATTGCAATTAACAATATTAACAGAGCCTTGTCCCAACTGTTTCACTTTTATAATAATGTACTACATTTAAAAATTAACCCCTCCAAAAGCAGTATCATGATATTTGGAAATGAGAATTCAAATTCAAAAGTAGTTTATAATGGATTTATAATGGACAATTTATAAAACGAGTAAATTCAAAGATTGTTAAGCATAGTAATAGATAGGAAATTAACTTTTCAGGAACATATTAAATATATATCAAAGAATGCTCTAAAAGTTTTAAATATAGTTAAATGTCTTGCAGGTGTTTCATAGAGACCAGACCTGAAAATATTGTCAAATCTAAAGTATTTTTACCTTAGATTTGACTTTGAAAGTATAGTTGGAAGTCATTTTGATTATATAGTTTACTAGTGTATATAAACAGTACTCATGTAAGTAAACTAGATCAATTACAGAACAGGGCTTTGAGAATTATTTCTGGTGCAATGTGCTCTACTCCCATTAGGGCCATGGAAGTAAAGACTAAACTGATGCCCTTAACTTTGATACACATTCTACTTGCAGAGATTCTGTCTTAAATTAATTGCTTCAAATCCCAGGAAAATTATTATCAACAAAATTGTACCTTCTGTAAATAGAACTCCTTGGCCTTAAACAACAGGAGATGATCTTTTGAATGGCAAATCTCCAACATTATCCAAAATATTGTTAGAAATAGAGAATAATTTTACTCATATTAGAAAACAGTGCCCATGGCCATGTTACTCCTTCCCTTATCAGTGTATTGCACATCCCATCAAAGAATTACAAAATTGATATAATAATAATTTTATGTATTACCCTTATTGGCAGAAAATAATAATCATTATGTTATTTACACTGATGACAGTAAGCGGAGTGATTATGTAAGTTCTGCTATTTATGATTCACATACAAAATTCTCTCAAAACTTTGTGCTGCACTATACATGTACTATATTACATTTATTCATTAACTGCAGAGGCATATGCAGTTTATCAGGCTTTATTACATATTCACCAAATTAACAATTGTAAATACTTTTTAATTGTTTCTCATTCAATGATTTCAATAAAAGCCATAACTAACCTTACACTTTCTTTTAAATAAAATTATATTCTGTATTTTATCAAAGAAATAATTTATCACTATTACCTTAAGCACATAAAATTTGTTTCCTATGGGTACCTTCTCAGCGAGAGATCTCGGGCAATGAAATTAGTCAAGTTGATAAAACTGCATATGAAGGTAATAATGCTGTTGTTGTTAGAAATGCAATGGACATTCCTATGACTGATTTTCTGCAATGTATCAATGAAAATATATGTAAGTTATGGCTAGAAATGTGGAAGAAAGACTAAGACATCAAAGGAAGGTGGTATGGAAGTATTCAAGAAAGATTGCCTGTTACACCCTGGTACAATAGATTGAAAGAAACCCGCCGAGACTTTAGAACTACGATAAATAGATTGTGCTTTGGCCATAGTACTGCACTGCAAAAGCAACCTTGGAACATCTGATTTTTGACTTGTCAAAAATTATTGCTTGACAGATTAGTGCTGGCTAGTGAACTAAGTGATGTGAAAATTAGTGATTTTTCACCCCGCCTGCCACCACTAAAACAGTTACTAAAAGACAAAAACACTTACAAACCAAATATATAAATATATTAAAAATACTATTAAACCAATGTAAAAGTGCAGTTTGTTAAAATAAAATCAGACTTGACTTAAGTCTTAGTTACCGGATCATTAAATTAAAAAAAAATTGACATTATTTTAATCTCTGGTTTACCGCCTAGCGCATTCAGAATAATAAATATTTTTTGTTTCTGATCAATTTGTTTCCTGTAACCATGGCTGATTCTACCGTGATGGATGTAAGCAAAATGAAAGTAGTTGACTTACGTAAAGAACTTAAAACCCGAGGGCTCTCGTATGCCGGTGACAAGGCTGAATTAATTTCTAGGCTTCAAGCGGCGATCTCTCAAGATGAGCACGGCGATATCACTTTAGATTCTGATGAAATCGACTCGGATGGCGTATTAGAAGACGAAGATGATAAAAGTCAAACAGATATACTAGATGACGCTGCAGTTGATACTTTAAATGAAGAGTTGGCGCTCTCCGATCAACCTGCTCCCAAACCGGCCCCTGAAGCTAAATCGCAGCGCATATTGAAAAGAAAGATAACTGCTACTAGTTTAGAGCCTTCCAAAGAAAACTTAGAAGAAACCAAACCGGCAGACACCAAGGAAGCCACTGCCAAAAAGATTATTTTACACAGAGCTGTATCTATTTCATCCATTCATTCTGATAAAGCAGAGGAAAACGAAATAAGTAATCAAAAAGAGGACATTAAGCCTGCCACCAACAAAATAAAAATCACAGCTGATGTAGATACTAAAACAAGACTGGAGTTAAGAGCTAAGAGATTTGGTCTACCAATTAAAATGAGTGAAGATGAAAGGAAAGAAGCAAGAAAACAGAGATTTGGGCAAAGCAGCTCTAATGCTCCTAAAAATATCACATCTTCTCCATCTGGGTCTTTAACTGAAAATATGGAAAAACTCAAGAAACGAGCAGAAAGGTTTGGACAATCAGTGTCAAAGATCATGACAGATATTGAAAATAAAGAACGTCTTGAAAAACGAAAAGCCAAATTTGGAACTTTAGCCTAAAATCTATCTAAACTATTAATGCGAACAAAGTTCCAAATGATGGAAATTTATGGCCAATTTCAATTGATGGCGACTTTCTGCTAATTATGTAGAAAACAATTTCATGTGATTGTCTAAATTATCAATTCTGTTTTCTTGAAGAATAAAGATAAGGTATATTATAAGATTTAACTTGACTTTACTTGCATAAGAGCGTAATAAAAGATTTGACTTATAAAATGTTTTATTTAAAGTTAATCTTAAGTCTACATTACTTGGTTTAATCTTTAAGAAAAAGGCAAGACCTGGAAATCTTCAGCTACTGATTCTTTATCAAAAGATACCCAAGTCTCTTCTCTACAGTTATTAGAATCCTGTGGTATTGGCATTACATACTCCATATAAGGTTCCTTATGCAATATTGTCCATCTCGCTGCTATTTCTCTTTTCAATGATTTTCTAAATGCCATACAATGCATGTGCCTTAATTTCTCATATTTAATTCTATTAAATCCTATATGTGCTAAGGAATATCGCCAACATTTCATGATTTTGCAATTCGCTCCCACATGTTTTGAGTCTGGTGTAGTTATTATTAGTAATCCACCAGGTTTTAATAATTTATAGGCCTTCTCACAAGCCACAATTCTTAATTCTGAAGTAGGTATATATTCTAGAAGGAAACAAAATGTAGCTATATCAAACAAATTTTCTTGAATTTCTTGGACCACTGAACCTTCACCAATGATATTATTTTCACCAATATTTACATTTAAAAAATCACACTGAGCAACAGAGGAGTTTGCAGGATGCAAGTCGATCGCAAAAACATCAAATATATCATATATTTTAAAAGGATTATAACAACTGCCAACATCAATTAGTTTCAATGGTGTATTGAATTTTTCTTGAATGTTAATTTCAGTTTTTATAGTTTTGGCAATTACTGTTTCTTTTTCTGTTGACTTTAAATATCCCTTTTTAATAAAATAGTCATAGCAACATTCTACCACCCATTTGATTCTGGATGTGGCTTCACTGGATACACTGTTACACCGACTTTCCCAATGTGTTGTTGCTAATTTTTCCATACATTGTGAATAGCACAACAATGTATCTTTATTTTCACAGTGCTTCTGCCAAGCTGTTTCAGCTCCTAATTTAATGGTTGATTTCCTTAGTGACAAATGAACATCCTTTATATATTCTGAAAGAAGTTTGTGTTCTTCACTAGCCATCGCAATTTATATATAATATGTTAAGTCTACTTATTTCTGAATACAAACAATAATGTTTGGTTTCTCGCTCGCTTCAAATTCTACTCACAGAGTATATTACTATACTCTGTAGAATATATTATTTTCATATGCTTTATAAATAAAAATAGAAGTAAAAACTACATAAATTATACCACCACTATAAAACAGTCAATTAAATTTGTCGTTGTGCCACCACAATTTCGCCAATTTCAAGATTTTGAAAGACCCATATGGAAAGACCAACAAACATAGGATTAAGCAGATTAGGATACTATCTTGACTTTTGATTAATGGCGTTTGTGGGGTTGCCACAATTTTGCCAATGTTATGTATCCGAAGGACCAGCCGTCAACGAAAAAATATTCAATATACATTCAGCACACAAGTGACAAGTCTTACTCTTCCTTCTTATTTTTCTTTTTTGCATTGTGGCAACTGAGCAAGATAAACAAAAGTTAGCTTCATACATTATATAAAAAAAATAAGACATCGCACTAGCGCGCGCTAATTGTTAAAGACAAATGTAGACCATTTGATTTAGTTATATATATCAAAGTACTCTGTAATTTAGACGGTTAATAGAAGCTAGAGAATAAAGAGGTCGAAGCGTATCCTTGGAGTAAAAATAAATCAAAATCGTTTATTTCAACTGAACCAAACAGGTATTTTTGAATTGTCAAGAGAGGAATTCGTTCCGACTAAGCCAGTCATGAAGTTAGTTTCCTGTTCCCATACCTAGATCCTATGGAGAAGAACAAGCAAGAAACTCCAAGGACACTCTTTTTCAAATATTTTACTTAAGTTTTTGTAACAGTTCATCAAGTTCAAGTGTACATAAAATTAAATAAGATATGTGAGGTCAATGCAATACATCATTCTAAAATAACGTTTATTACAATTCTACGTTAAGTAATAGCAGTTCGAATCAAAGAGAGATCAACCATATCAAAGAGAGCCGAACGACCCAACACATACGCCACCATTGGCAGGACTTCTAGGCGAGCATGACTGCAAGGAGACACAAAAGATAAACCTAAATAATTGACTACTGAGTTCTCATATGTACAATTCAAAAGTGTATATTATTCATAAAATACGTTCGTCGTATAAATAGTATATATGTCAGTAATAATAATTGCAACATCAAATCATAAAAAAAACGAATACATCATTGAAATTTCTTATGTACAGTGTGGCTGTGGAGTAGGACCAGAGAGTTGCCGAGCATTTTTGTGAGCCTAATGATTTACTTTAATATTAAAATACTTTTTACTTTAATATTAATATTTTTAAATTTCTTCTCATTAAGCTGAAGAACATCAGAAGGTATTTTATTATATATACATATGTATGTATATATATATATATATATTTTTATGCGATAGGGGGCAAACGAGCAGACGGGTCACCTGATGGTAAGTGACTGCCGCCGCCCATGGACACCCGCAACTCAAGGGTCACAAGTGCGTTGCCGGCCGTTTAGGTACGAGTACGCTCTTTTCTTGAAGGTTTGAAGGTCGTATCGGTTCGGAAATACGGCAGGCGACAATTTGTTCCATAAGCTGGTTGTGCGAGGCTAAAAGCTTCTGGAGAAGCGCACAGTGGTAGAGTGCCAATCGCTCAGGTGATGGGGATGGATATTTTGTCACGTAGGACGATGGCGGAAACCAGCAGCCGGTATAAGTCCGAACAATTCCTCTGAACACTCCCCATGATACAAGCGATAGAGGATGCAGAGTGAAGCTACATCTCTACGCAACGCCAAGGTGTCAAGTCGATCAGAAATATCTTGGCAGTCGATGATGCGAGTCGCTCTCCGTTGAATGCGGTCAAGAGGGAGAAGTTGGTACTGGGGTGCACCTGCATAGAGATGAGAACAGTATTCCATGTGTGGCCGAACCTGCGCCTTATAAAGTTGCAGGCGGTGGGCCGGGGTAAAATACTGTCTCGATCTGTTTAGCACACTAAGCTTCTTCGAGGCTAATATGGCCTTACTCTCTAAGTGACCGCGAAACTTGACTTCGCTTGATATATTGACGCCAAGGATTCCGATACTGGCTGATGCAGTTAGGGAAGTCCTCTCAAATTGAGGTGATACGACTAATGGCATATTTTAACATTTCTTTTTAAAGATGTTTGTACTTTGGCTAATCTAAATTTTAGGTTGAACCAATTTATTTCGCTCCCTCGTAATATACTTATGCGTATCTTTCACACCGTTTTGTAAATAGGTGCAAAATTTTTCTTACATGCATAATGTTTTCATAAATATACTGACAAGGCACCGTCAGGATGCTAATTTTCTTACATAAGTCGTAAATCCCTTAGGGACCCCTAAGGGATTTACGACTTCGTAGATTATAAATGGGTCTAATAGCCCTCTTTTGCAGAATGAAAATTGATTTTGTATTTGCAGCCCACCACCTCAATAAAATACCATAACATATGATACTATAGAAATAAACTAGTCTTTCAGTATCCATGTCTGTTAGTTGGTGGACCTTCCTTACGGCATATGCTGCAGAACTAAGCCTCTTCGAAAGAAGCTTTTTTTGGCACGAATGGGCCGGTTCGACCGGTGGGATACCACGGCCTCACAGAAAACCGGTTGTGAAGTAACGCTTGCGTTGCATTTTCCCGAATTGAGTGAGGTTTCCGGAGGCCCAATTCCCCCGCGCCCCTTTTCTCTCTATCTCCTCATCCCTCCTCTCTTCTTTCCGCTCCCTGCATCCCCTATCCCTCATCACCCGCAAAGGCGGGCAGCGCACTTGCGACTCTTGAGTTGCAAGTGTCCATGGACGGCGGTGTCACTTACCATCAGGTGACCCGTCTGTTCGTCTGTCCCCCTATAGTATAGAAAAAAAAGAGATGTTAAGTGAGAGCCGCATTGTAATCTAGAATCTAGTGTTATCCCTAAGAAAACTGTTTTATTTTCAAATTCAAATTTTTCGTTATTCAGTAAAACTTTACATGCACTATGTCTGACGTTAGGCAAAGATAATCTTACAATTTTTGTTTTTTCTCATGTAGTACTTAATTATTGACAGTAAACCAATTATGTACTCGTTGAATATTATTTACATCGTCAAAGTTATTGCCGTGTCTATCTACTTTAAAAATTAACGAATTAACAATCACTAAATACAAATCGGGGGTACACCTTCTTAGTTTGCTTTGGAAAGAGATTATCAAATTCGTTTTCCACTACCACAAAGAAATCAGTGTAGAATTGATTAACTTTGTTTACGTTATTATTTAGTAAAGTCAACTTGCTATACAACATAAAAACAAACTTCTGAAGGTTTCAGATTTTATAGGTCTATATTTTAATTGCATCTTCTGCAAGGACTAACCTATAGGTGACAGTAAGTCCACTGTGATCTGATGGCAGATAGTTCACAATACATTTTTCCAGAAAATCACAGTTACTAAAAACATTATCGATGCACCTAGCAGTAGGCTGGGTAACTGGAGTAGGTTCCATAAAAAGATTTGTCAGATTAAAAGATTTAAAAAGGCTGAGCAACTGATTAGAGTTTGAAGTCTCTTCCATAATATTCACATTAAAATCACAGCAGATGATCACCGACTTATCACCAATGGAGAGTTTCGCCGTAACTTCTTCCATTGTTGTATCAAAGATACATTAATTTATTATTATTTAGGGCCTATAAACGCACACTACAACATGACAGTACAGGATCACTCCACACTGTGTTCTACCGAAAGTCTTATTATATCTTTTCTTTAATACCATTCTTAACTAATATCAAAGATCCTCCATGCAACATAGACTTTCGGTTGAAACAACTAGCCACAGTACACTAAGTATTTTAATATTATTACCAAAATGCAAGAGGTGTTTGTTAGCAAGGTGTAAAAACTATGGTTTCAAGTCAAGTAAGAATGAAGGAGTTAAATACCTCGCGTAAACATTTATAACTACGTAATATTTCTTTTTCTCATGATTTTGTTTGCCATTTACCTAAATTATTAAATTAAATCCCGTATTATTATAGTCACGGTACTAAAAGGATAGAAAATATAATTATATTTTGCGTTTGCATTATATTAGCAACTGTAGTGCGACAAGGATAAATAACGAACGCCTTGCATGCGTCATAGATTAGTCAAACAGAAGGGATACCGTAGGCACTTATCGTTTCATCCGCGACCTCATGTACTGTCTAATGAAATCAGTACTTTTTTTTATTTCATAGATATGCTCATAATATTATTATGTAGCAGCTGGTTCTCAGCGAGCTCATACAAAATTCATACATAATCATAAATACATAATACGCCTGTACTCCCGAAGGTAGAGACGTAATTAACATCCACATTTAGCCTGTGGCGTACACATGCCACGTACCGTACAGCCCTATACATGCATTAAGGGAGCACGCATCCGCTCGCACTGTATACCAAGCGTCGAATGAACGGGATTCTTTTTTTTTTGTATGATATATGGCTGTTGGCAGCATATGGCCTCGACAACCTTACACAGACTTTCGGTGAGCGCTGAGGGCTCTCAACCGGTTATTAAGTGACATTAACCAAGGGCACTCCCTGTGGGGTACGCACCTCGGCTTGGGGCACACTAGGGCGACCAAGACCCACATTTAAATGATTTAGTGGCATAATTTATACTCACGCACACAGAAAACGAAAACAGCAACGTAATACATATGATTGGTTGCCTACACATCGATTATTGTATATAGCATTAGAAATATTATTGGTTAATATATGGTATTGTACATTGAACTGACTACGCTACTTAATGGTCAAAAGTGTATACATATATAACTGGCATACTTTAAATGAAATACAAGAAGATTCCAACCATTCCCTGGTGTTTCACTTCAATAGCTACGGTTCAAGGACTAACCAAAGCTTTAGCAAACCAGCAAACCAGGCTAAAATGTAATGTCACAAAAACACTGGCCCTAGTGACTGGCATGGTGCACTATCCACCCAACCTTTGACTGATGGAGGAAGACATCCCCTGGCGCTGAAATTTAGATATCTGGGAGTGACCAACGACAGAAACCTGTCGATGGAACAACACGTCGACACCGTCATAACGAGGGCACAGCTAGTGAGAACAAAGTTGCGTCCTCTGCTGTCCTCTAGATTCCCGATTCGAGCAAAGCTCGACATATATGAAACTTATAATCAGGTCACGTCTCACATTATCTGGGCCGGCCTGGTATAATATAATTACCGTGACCTCAAGTGGGAACAAATCCACGAATACATAAGCAGGCTCGCTACAGACATGTTCCAGTGGGCCGACCGCTCAGCATTGCCGCATCTAGAAAAAATTGCCCCACTACCTCAGCCAGACACAACTCTGAAACTAAAACGCCCCGATCATGAGCTAATCAGCTTCCTTGAGCAGGGCGACTGCATCGGACAGAGAAGGTGAACCACCGGTCTCTCGCAGGCGGATCACTGGTCCCCTCTTCGGAGGGACGACCAGTGGTACAGCTTCGAGACCGAGGAATTACCGCGATGAAACTACTATAAGGAGCCCAGCGCTCCCAATAGCTTCCCGATCCCTTATACAGGGATGAGATGAGTACTACGGATGGACTAACCAGTCTGGTCAGCTAACTGCTAGCTGGTCTGGTAAGCACCTTTCCCTGCTCTTAGTATTATCTGCTTAGCTACATTTCAACGGCTTATACAGCCTGGCCGGCTAAGTAGGTATCCTCACCACGATCAGCTAGCTGGCACAGACGTAGGGAATGTACTCTTAACAACTTATCGGGTCAGCTGCCCTAACAGCTGATCCCGAAAGTATTATCATTCGTCAGTATAATGTTTATAATGGATGTATAGCTTTCAGTTTGATATTATTTTTTGTAATTGTATTGTATTTTTTTGTATTTTATGTAAAAAAGTTAATTTAAAATGAAATCTTATTAAATTTGATGAAATTATGACAGAAAATTCATAATTATAACCTCAAATATGTTTCAATGCCATTAGTGATGCCACTTCTTTTAGGGTAATTCTCCTACATTTATGGGAGTTATCGAATACTTGTTATCAACTAATAACTATGTTATTCCAGCTATCCGGAGTAGGACAAAATTAGCAAAAAGTCGATTGATGCGACTGGTCGATCAAACTGGCTTTCGATAAAATTGTCTCAGATATGTAGTCGAAGAAAAATTCATTAGAATCTGTAGATGTGAAATGAATTAATGGTTTTTACAAATTGGCGGCAATTTAGTGTCTGTCGTGCATCGAAATGGATTTGACTTTAGAAAATTTTCGCTCAATAATTTATTACGACTTTCGCTGCGGTCCACAACAATGTCCTGGCAGACTTCGATTGGCATTTCATTACGATGCCCCATCTATAAACGTAGTCGAAGCAACAGATTCTCGAGGACGTCCTTTTATGGCGTTTACTGAAGATAACGTGAGTGCTGTGCGGCTAATGTTAGAAACTGATAGAAGGGTGACATATCAACAGATTCGAGCAGCTTTAGGCATTGGTATGAGTCAAGTACAAAAAGTTATATGAACATTTAGTCGGTAGAAAGCTTTACACTACTTTCATAATTTGACGGAAGATGAAAAACGCCGTCGTTTGTATTGGTGCAGCTCAATGCTTGAGGAATATGATTGAGGTGACTCGAATGCTGTATATGGCATCGTCATAGGTGATAAAAGCTAGATATACTATTAAGAACCCGTAACCAAAAGACAATCTGCGCCATGGATGTTTCAATTCGAAGATTTGCCTACGAAAGTAAAGAAGTTAAGGGAAAAAGATGATTGCCTCATTGTTTGGACGGACAACAATCATTCTAGAAAGTAATGACTGTTACTGCATATTGGTATGTCAGTCATTGTTTACTAGTAATCTTGGAAAATGTTAAACAGCAGCGCCCAAGAACTTCACTCCGCCAGACGGACTATCGAATATTTGCCTATCGCAGGTGTTGAGTTGTAGGTCATCTTCCTTTCAGTCGCGACCTGGCTTGTGGCTGACTTTGTGACTTTTATTTATATCGAAAAATAAAAGATAAAACTTTCTGATTCGCTTTATGAATCCTGAAGATGCCGTTGCTGAGTTTGTTTCGGGGATGCCCGGCTAGATACGGACCAACCGGGGGCCCTTTATCAAAGAGTGAAGTGTCTTTGACATAAGACAGATATGCTAGAATTGTGACAATGTGTACTTCTCTCGATCTTCTTATTTGGATGTCGTAGGTTTCACGGTATCGGTTTTAATTCTTCCTGAATAGCTAATACTATATGTTAGCTTCGGTGGGTGAAAAAGAAAACCGCTAAATTATATGTCAACTGTAAAAAGAAGTATAAGATCATCATGCTATACTACCTTTTAAGGATTCGCTTGAATAGGATCTAGGTAAACTTAAAAACAATGATCCCAAAGAAATGTTCTTTATTGTAATTATTGCTTATGATATTAAATATAACGTTAAGATTACTTTGAGGAGGCAAAGATCCGTGAGGTCACTTGCACAACACTTAAAATATCCAGGTTCAATTTAGAAAATGAAATGCATTCGTTATATTATAGAATTTAATTAGGGTACATACAAACATTTTGTAATGTTGGAGTATAATAATCAAACTAATAAGCACTTTGTTTGAGTAGCTAGTGAAAATTTGTGGGTAAGTATACTTTTTAACTGTTTTATAAAAATAACTTTAGAGAGGAGTCAATGTTTACCGTGAAATATGTTAACTTGAATAAATTAAAATAATATCTACACTTAATTCAGATAAATATAATATTTCATACAATTTAAAAATATACTAAAGAAAACATTAATTACACTACTGCTTATTACAATTTTGACAAATCGGTGAATTTGCGAATTATTAAAATTGATCTAAATTTAATGCAAATAATGCCGTTCCATAGGACTCCTCTCGCTCGTATAACGACGCCTTATGCATAATTATAAAGTTACTTATTAAATTTAATCGTAGGTGAATCGATTAAAACATTCCATCACTATTATTCTCTACGATAAAGGAAATCACACGGATATTTCGAAAGCCAACAAAACAAACAAAAGCGTCCACTAATAAGTGTTAGCGTAAAACAAATAAACGAGTCCAGGTAACAGTGCGTCACCGGCCGGGACCGCCGCGAGGCGCCCACGACCTCATATTTACATCAGATAAACACTAACAACATCGACGGCCACAAACTTTACCCCTTAAGTGCGTTCGCTCGCGGCGCCGGCCGCGGCAGGACTACCGTAACATCTAACGAGTAAACATCGAATAGTTTCATGGGTAGGCGCGGGGCGGCACGGCATGCCGGCGCGCCGGAGCCGGCCCCCGGGCTCTGCCGGCGCCGGCGGGCGCCCGGCGCGCCGCTCCTACCTGCCCTCCGGCAGCTGCCGCGCCGCCGCCAGCTGCCGCGCTGCCGCCTCCTGCACACAAGCAATCAGCTCAGCCGCTGCCACTACAGCTCGTACCGGCACTACTGAGGTCTCCCTCGTCGGATGCCGATCTGATTTGATATCGGTCGATGTGCGAGCGTCGTACGAGGTTCGCTCGAGGGTATGTCGCAAATACGGTCGGCGACTACACAGGGGCGCGGGTGGTGTCGGGCGTGGTGCGGCACGGTACCTTGGTGCGCGGCTGCGGTTTGACGCGCAGCGTGGCGGCGGGCGGAGCGGGCGCGGGCGCCTCGCGGGCTGCGGGCGGCGCGGGCGGCGTTGGCGCGGGGGGAGGGGCCACGTTGGCGGGCGCCGCACGCCCCAGCGACGCCAGCACTAGGCCCCGCAGTAACGCTGCGCGACTTTCTGCTTCGGGACCCGCCTGGGAATCGCTTGATCCTAATATAAAAAAAACGTTTATTATGAGTTATGTCTATTCAAACGCAGTCCTAGAGCGTGTGCCAAATTAATATGTAAAAAATGCGAAGAGGCAAACTAAGAATAATACATCAATCAACATCTGTATCAAAAGTATTAATATCTGTTTCTGTCTGTCTGTCTGTAATTATAACTGTATAAAAAGTATTAATATCTGTAAAAAAATATAAAATAAAAAGAAAGAAGACTTAATAACTAGCCACTTAACCATGTGTGCACAACATGTACGTGATAATTGTAAATGAATCGCTTATAGGTTACCGAGAAATCCAGAGAGTAGAAACTGCGAGTCGGTATGTTCGGGAGGCGGCTGTGGCTGCGCAACGGCAGGCTGCGGCGGGTTGGGCGGCGGCGCCGAGCCCGAGCCACCGGCCGCCGCACCACCGCGCCGCGGGAGCCGCTCCAGCTGCTGCCGCGCCGCCTGCACAACGAACACTATTATGTCACTCTTGGATTTTATTTGGGATGCTTACGGCTTAAACAGTATACACTGAAATACGTAGTAGCAGTTGCCAATTACTAGCTTCTAATTGCCAACAAGCAAAGTAGGAAAGTCCGACGATTTTCTACTCTAAGGACTTCTTCAACAGTTAAAGTATGCGAAAAAGCTCTACTATTTCCATATTTAATTTATGAGAGCATAGGCTATATTAAAAGATAATTTTATCCAGCAGAACACTCTAGTGTTGAAACTAGTGAACCAGTGAAGACCTCCAACTCAAAGCTGATGAGACGGGGAAGAGGAGGGGGGGATTGATTTTCTGGCCTCCATTACCCTCACTCACTCGGTAAATACATCGCAAGCATTGTTTGACAGCCGGTTTTCTGTTTGGCCGAATATACTCTGGTCAATCTGGTTTATTCGTGCCTTAACACGGCTCCCCAATGGTTCGTTACTTATATCTATTCTATTACCGGTGTAGAACAAAAGCGTAACTCACGGTTGCCTGCTGTCGTTCAAGCTGCAGTTGCATCTGTAGCTGCTGCAGTTGACTAGGCGTGCCGGGCTGGCCAGCGCCACGCCTCACACCCGACAGCTGCGACAGCAGCTCGGCGATTGGGTCCACCACAGCGTCGCGGGACGATGGCGACAGCGACGAGATGCCGCCGCCCGTGCTGATATAACTTATATTTATTTATTTCAACAACCACCTACTAGCTTACACATGGTATTTGTACAGGAGGCAGCATTTATTTCGATTGGTGCTTTCAGGGATAGCCAATAATGGAAACGAGCGTCAGCTGTCAGAGTCCTGGTGGACCAGCCAGGTCCACTATGAATGGCAAGCTGTTTTACCTCATTGAAAATTTGCACAACAAATATTTATTTAATGACAAAAAAGCTGACAGAACTTTGTAAGAAATATAATTAGTGGAAAGTCATTTCGGATTCATTGAAACTTTTACAGTGAACTTCTATGTTATTGTTCTTAGCTGATAGCTATTCTTTCGATAGGGTAATATCGTCAACTGAGGGTTAACTTACAGCCAGGTATAGGCTCCGACAGCTGACGCTCGTTTCCATTGCTAGCTATCTCTACACTATCAACTACACTTAAAATTATTATAAAAAAATAATTCAATTTTTTATTTATAATAATAATAAAGCTTGACGAGTTTGAGTTGTTGTTGTTGTTGTATTATCAATAAAATAAATAACTAAACCTATAAGTAACTATAAGACCGAAACTAGACTTCATTATGTACCTGAACCCAACATCTCTGAAAAAAATTAATGAACTGATGGTAATTAAAATGAAATAATTAAAGAGATGGCTTAAATTATTACCTAAATTGCATATTGGTGCGTCTCGCACGACTGACGCCGCGACCAGAATGGGGCATGCGTCGGACTCCACCATGCCGAATGCCACTTGGCTCATCTTGCAGTGCAGTTAAGGAATAATATTATATGTATATAATTTGAGAGAAATCCATAACAATGACAAATCAACTTACAAAGTAATAATAAATGTGTTTAGTAGAAAAATTGCATTTTTTTATTTGTAATTTTTTAAAAACTTAAAAAAAGAAAAATAAGCTACATGGTCTTTTATCACCTTTCCTTTCAAATAAAATTTTCGAATAGACTAAACTGCAGTCTCGGTGAAGAGGTATAAATATAGTTTTTATTTAATAATGATTTGTAATATGGATAGATTTTATTTATAGTACTTTGAGAAGCGTAATTAAAGCGCAGCTAAAATAATAATAGAAAATAATGTAAAATATTGCTTTTGTCTTTTGATATATGATCATTGATAATCAAAAGACAAAAACAATACTGTAGCAGTAATAAGCTTACTTTACTTTCTTGTGGTCCCTTAAATTATTGAAATACATACGGAGGCAGAGATGTCCAAACGCCTTCTTTTTGCCATCAAAAATATAGTTCCTTTTATGTAATAAGGGGCAAAACTAGTGTGTCACCCGGCCACTATAAATTATTTAAATTTTATGAGGAATGACTAAAAGTACTAAATTAAATAAGTTTTGAAAAGGATATTAGAAACGAAATGAGATCTCTAGGACCCGTCCTATGCTCCAGGGTAAGATGGCCGGCAAAGTCATCGGTCACAAAGTTTGGTTCCCCACCCGGCATTGAAGCACATACTGGGCACACCACCTGTACAATAAAGAAAAATTTCAATATACTACATAGCAATAATAAATAACAAATGGAAGGAGCTGAAAGAATAGCTAGTTATCCTTTTCTTTTTTAAATCTCCCACACTACAACAAAAAATTAAGGTTTACACAAAGTGTTGTCCAGTGTGGGTATCAAACCCACAACACTAGCGCATTGCAGCGTAAAGGGAGGTGACGTAAAGTAGCTTTTTTTGCAACACAAAAAAAGACAATTGGAAGTTACAAGCTACAACAGACAGGAGCATGTTTAAGGTCAAAATGTAAAATAAACAAAGCAAATTTCTAACATAATGTAATTCTGTCACATTCAGAGGTCAAAGTGACAAGTAATAAGAGTTAAATATATATATCTCCTGCAGCCACTGCACCATTAAAGCTATTTGTAAAAATAGATTTATAAAAATTACAATACATATTTCTATAGTAGTGACTTTTTATCACCTGTCATATTATTATGTGAGTACTTGTTAGTGGAAAGCAATATTTGAGTATTATTTTCCCCCTCATCGTAAAACATTCCACTAAGAAGGAATGTAGTAAGTATTTATTTTTAATTGTCTTACATCTCCTTTTAAATTATTAACATGATTTTATTCATCACCAACCACAAGAATACTCACAGCTAATGTTGTATCTGCATGCTCAGCTGTGACATGCTCCATGAGTGCTGTGTCAGTAAAGCCCATTCTATTGCAGAATGGACATGTGTATGCTTGAGGCTGTTCCAAAGTTAGTGCCTCTCCACCATAGTACAGATCTGAAGATGACAAAAATAAACATTATTTTATTTTTAGAGTGATATCTAATCTTAGACTTCCTTTGTAAGAAAATCTTATCTGATATGTAAATAAACACAAATTTTAGTACTGATCCTGAAGACCAGTCCAGTCAGAGATACAGATTCACATGTGTACATATTGAATATCATGTTTTAAATTACATTATGTAAAAACTTTAATTTAAAGTAAAAGTCGAAATGGGTAATAGGAAAATACCTTAGGTTAATTGATTGATTGAAGCAAGGTAATTAACTATATATACACTACCGTCCAAAAGTTTGGAAGCACACCTGATTTCAAACAAAACAAAAGATTGCCGACTCCCTGCGGTAAATAATAGCAATAAAATAAAGTTTTATGACCTTTTGTGATTTTTTAACACAAAACAAAAGGATTACTAGTGCATATTCCTTGAGTTTTAACAAATTCCTGGATTTTGACGAAACACGTGTTTTATTACTTCATCCGCCGGGGACTTTCTTTCATGCATTGATGCGGTTTTATTGAAAATATTTTGTAGTTTTATCTTTTTTGGACCTTATTTAGTCACACTTGAGCATTAGAACGCGAAGGTTGTGATATTAACATCGTCTGTATTCAAAAGATTTCGACTACTTCCTTGACCGTCTTTTTTTATTGAAAATGGCAAAACGCAAGCAAATCACACTTGAACAGCGAAGCGCTATTTGTACTCTGCGTGAGGAAGGCTACAGTGAACGCCAAATCGCAAAAAAACTCGGAATTTCTTGTAAAGGTGTCCACTACACCCTCGCTAGAAAAAAAGAAACTGGCAAAAATGAAGATAGAAAAAGGTCTGGTAGGCCCAAATCCACTACAAGTCAAGAGGATAACTTCATCAGAGTTCTTTCTAAACGGAATCGTCGCTTAACTGCACCACAAATTACCGCATCTCTGAATGAAACGCGAGGAACACCCGTGTCAATAACAACAGTTAAAAGACGACTACTGTCTGCGGGGCTAAGAGGTTGTGTTGCAGTTAAAAAACCAAAACTAACAATTCGGCATAAGAAAAACAGACTAGAATGGGCAAAGGAACATAAAAACTGGACAATAAACCAATGGAAAAAAGTTCTTTGGAGTGACGAATCGAAGTTTCAGATTTTCGGGTCCAATAGACGTGTTTTTGTGCGCCGATCTAAAGGAGAGAGAGCTTCAGAAGCTTGTACAGTGCCTACTATCAAACATGGTGGTGGTAATGTCATGGTTTGGGGGTGTTTCGGCAACAATAAACTCGGAAGTCTTGTGAGGATAACCGAAAAACTAAACAAGGAACGCTATTTGAAAATTCTTAAGGATTTCGCCATACCCAGTGGACTGAATCTTATTGGTCCTGGGTTCGTTTTTCAGCAAGATAACGACCCGAAACATTCGTCCAAACTGTGCCAGAACTTTTTAAGGAAGAAAAAAGATGTGAAAATCATGCAGTGGCCGTCTCAATCACCTGACCTTTCTCCCATTGAACTTGTTTGGGATGAACTAGATAGAAGGGTGAAAAATCAATCTCCTACGAGCTCAGAACATTTGTGGCAACTATTACAGAGCGAATGGAAGAAGTTAGATGAACAGTATTTTATGAAATTAATTAGTAGGATGCCTAGAATATGCGAGAAGGTAATTAAAGAGAGGGGTGGACACTTCGATGAAGCTAAAATTTAATTTAATTTTTATATTACTTATTTAATTTCATTGTTGTAGAAGTGTGTTTTGTCTATTTTTTTAATTCTGTATCAATAAAAAAAATTTAAGATGGCTTACTTTTATTTTATTTGATTTTATCTTGTTGCTTCCAAACTTTTGGACGGTAGTGTATATATGATGAAATAAGTATATGCTGTATTTAATTGACTACTTTTTATTAAGCATGCAAGTAAAGCACAGCATTCAAAGAAAATAAAAAGCATATTCTATGATAAAATTTAAGTATTTTTGAATACATTAAGCTTAACATGTTTTCTAAATTATAGGCAAACAATATCTACTATGATTAAATTGGATTTGACCATTGGGTTGATTATAGCTGTAAATTAGTTGTATAGCGTGGAAATTAATACCCCTTGTGATATTTTTTTCATAGTTGAAAATTATATTGACTTCAAGATACAACTTCTTAAAGCCATTTTTTTTATAATTTTTCTAAAAGGAATGTTTTGAGATCCAGTATGCAATATAATTATTAAATTGTATGAAACATATATTCAATATTTGTATTATTAAAAACATAACAAAATCAAATGGGAAGGAACTTACCTGTACCTGTAAATTAGTTGTATAGTGTGGAAATTAATACCCCTTGTGATATTTTTTTCATAGTTGAAAATTATATTGACTTCAAGATACAACTTCTTAAAGCCATTTTTTTTATGATTTTTCTAAAAGGAATGTTTTGAGATCCAGTATGCAATATAATTATTAAATTGTATGAAACATATATTCAATATTTGTATTATTAAAAACATAACAAAATCAAATGGGAAGGAACTTACCTACATAAAAAAAAATTGGCAAAGAATGATAGTGATAGTACGTATTAAAGTGTAAATAGGTCTCACCAAAGTCACTTCTTGATAGAATGCATTGCATAGGATGCTCTGTAGTGTGTTGGTTTGTGGTAGCGCCGGATTCATAGCAGGCTGCGCACAAGTCATAGTCGATGCAAATCAAACATTTGTATCGTCGTCCTCTGAAGTTATTTTTCAAACAAGAATCACAGCTGACTCCTGAAACGATGTCAATACACACAATACAACAACAATTCTTAATTTTCTTTGTCTAAATGACAATAATACTAAAATTTGTCACATAAAACATGAAATGGCATCACGATGACAATATTATTATAATTTTTTACTGTGATATTCGCAGTGACAATAGCATCGAACAAATTTTGATTATCATTACCCACCTTCATGGCGATTCATTTTCGCCAGAAAATATTGTCGAAACAGACACTTCTAGGCACCAGGATTACCAGTACTATATGAGGTATTTATATTACTAATCTAAAATAAGTAGCACAACATATAATATATTAAAATACAAGATTGTTAACAAAAATTTCCAAGCAAACCTAACCCAACCAGGCCATAATGACGTCACATAAATGAATGAACCATCGATATACTACTTTCTTTTAGAACTAATACGCAAAGGTATATCGCATTGAGCGAAGTATGTCACTAAGTGAGTGTTCAAGTTTAACTTTATTTGTAGCGTTACTTTTTCTTTCCTAATTAGAAAAAATAATTTGTCCTACAAGATGGAAGCTAGATTTTGTTTTGTTTATTATCTGCATTCCACGCCTTAACTGTTTGATTGTTCGTTATTCTGAATTTTCATAGCATACCTTTAATAATAAGTTAATTTTATTTTTTTATATTTTAATTATCCTCAGAAAATCACCTAATTTAGTTCAATCCAGTTTATTCAGTTTTATTTTATTGAAAGTCAGACGAAAGAAATCGAAGCAATGTAGTTATCTTTAGTGATTTCTTATGAATATGTCCACCTCTAACAAAAAGTACCTATGTAATTTATGTATACATCAGACGTCTCTAAAACTGATATGTGACATGACAGCATTGACAGCTATTTTTAAAAAGTAACTTTCGTTTTCTCCATTTTTGCAAATTTATCCTTACATATCTGCTATTTAATTATTATAAGTCTGTTAGTTTTCTTCTGAAAACCATCATTCTATTACTAATATTTACTGCTAATATTTAAGTATTTGAAATTTTGGATGCTATATCGACTTGTATAATTTTATCATCGTTTTTGCGCGGGAATCACAGCGGTCAGTGTGTGATGATACAAGATTCTTTTAAAATATAGAAAATGACTGATGCATTGTGCCATTTAGTTGTAGATGGGAATGAAGTTTTAGAATTTAAATTAGGTAAGATGTTGTTTTGGTGAAGGTGTAGTGTTTAAATAAAAGTAGAGGTTTAGTTCAAGTAACTGACTTAATTTGGTACCTTTATTGTATGTTAAGCATACATGATGATATTGAAAAAGTTCCATGGCTGTATTTATTTGTAACGTTGTAACCACCCTTTTTTATACTATTTTTAGTAAGATCAGTTGATGATCTTGAAAATGAGGAATCAAGTTTTGGGCCAGAAATGTGTCATCAAGTGTTTGGCGAGAATGAAAACATATTTGGCTACACAGACTTACACATTAGATTGTACTACAGTGCAGGCAGTCTACAAACATATCTTGGGATTGAATACACAGAGAAGGTAACTATGATGCTCAAGATCTAGGTTTATATTTATTATCTTTGACAGACAGCTGATGTGTATGCTTCATTGTAGATTGAACCTAATAAATCAGAAGGAATGAAACCCGATGATGTAGAGGGTGCTCTGAAAAAAGTTTTAGCACCTGGCTATGTGACTAATTTGGATCATTTTGTATCTCTTTTGAAGAAAGAAGAGTCATTTGTACCACATGGAAAGTTGGTACATGTATTCACAGATACGCCTTGTAAGTGTCATAAGTTTCCTAGTAAATAATTACTTGTTTTATTTCAATAAATAATATTACATGGATATGTTCATAGATTTTATAGATGTACTTGCTACTCCCCACAGTTACACCTGCATTTGTGCTCACTGCTCTGCTCCTAAGAGCTGCAACATTATGTTTTATAGCCTATAGCCTTTCTCAATAAACAAGCTTTCTAAAGCAAAGATAATTTATCAAATTGAATTCGCAGGTCCTGAGATTAGCATGTTCAAACCAACACTTCATCTCTTTTATATTAGTGTAAAGTATATGTAAAAATATATTTTATAGCTTATTTGTTTACCCATTCTTGACCATTTTTCTGTTGCATTCTAGTTTTTTATTTTTTTTTGTGCGATAGGGGGCAAACGAGCAGACGGGTCACGTGATGGTACAGTTGCTAACAGCGCTATCATTAGGAGGGGGGGGGGGGATTTTGGGCCTCCGGAGACCTCACTCATTTCGGGGAAATGCAACGCAAGCGTTACTTCACAACCGGTTTTCTGTGAGGCCGTGGTATCGCACCGGTCGAGACGGCCCATTCGTGCCTAAGCATGGCTCTACCACATAAGAAGAAGAGTTATGAGTTGATTTTTATTTATGATTTATGAAAATAATAAAATATCTATTATACCTTGAATGGAGACTAAATAAGTTCATGGGTAGATGTGACTCAGTAAATTAAGATTCAGATAGTTTTTCAGTTCAGACAATTTTAGTAGTAAATTACTGATATAAAAAAAAAAACAGAAGATAATGAATGGATAACCACTGGCAATAGGCTTTAGTGGTTAGTGATAATGAGTAATAAGCTAGGGTTTAATAACCACCCAGGACAAATAATAATTATGTTAAGACTGTTTTTGTTTTTTGTCTGGGTGTAATTTATCTATAATATATTTGTATTTAGTAATATATAGGTATGTTTAACAACAGTATTCATAGAGATGAGATTGCAGTGTGAAAAATAACTAAAGTGAAACAATAAAGAACTATGTACCGTTACTACTGTCTGCAACATTGTCAAATAAAAAAAAAGTAAAAACATAAAAATTTATAAAATTTCAATCTTCAATCAAGAAATTAAAATAATTTTGCAGTTGATGGTGGAGACAAGCGCTCATTTGAAGTATACTACTCTGAAACCTCTACTCCTGGATTTCTGGCGTACCATGAAAGACTACAAACTTTCCTGCTGTGGTATGTAGATGCAGCATCATTCATAGATGTTGATGATGACCAATGGACATTCTTTACTGTGTGAGTATATAAAAATACAGTACATTTACAACATTTTAGTAGGCATGCTATAATAACAAGATATGTTAAAGGTGTAATCACAAATGGTTTATTGGCATATGGGAGCAAACAAGTAGACAGGTCATCAGATGTACGAGATAACCCTGCCCTAGGACACATTAAGAATTGTATGTGCACTGAACACCTTTGAGAGTGATGAGGGGGTAAATACAACACAAGCATTGTTGGATAACCAGTTTTATATGAAATTGGTGCATGTTCATCTTTTAACATTGGATACAGGGTTCTTTTTTATTGAAAAGATTTCAAATAAAGAAATGACTGAATGTTGACTGAGGTTTCATAACAAACATGGGGCAGGTCAGAAGTACCCAAAACTGGCTAACTTGTATGAAAGGCAGAAGGCATGAATGACAGAAAAGAAAGTTGTGAGGTATGTAAGGATAAAAAAATAGTGCATGTGTGTTTCACAGTGTTTTATCAGGATTATATTTAGAATTTTTGAATTTCCAGATTTGAAAAATATGAGTCTAGTGAAGGCAGTGTGCTTTACGCCACCGCCGCATACGCTACAGTATATCGTTACTATGCATATCCAAATCATTCGCGTCCACGAATTTCTCAAGTGCTCACTTTGCCACCATTCAGGAAACTTGGCATTTGTGCACAATTATTACAGGTAGTGTATCCTACAAAATTATGTTTAATACTAAAAATCCTTACAATACACAGTGCAAGACCACTGTCATGAGTTCATGACTCTGAGTTCTGAGGGTAATAATTCAGAACTGATGTGGTAGTTTTACTGATAATTCAAGCGTTTCTAACATACTTTTTTGTACCTTGCAGATCCAAAAATGTTGTTCATTAACTTAGTGTCCATTGAGATCTGTGTTATTTATAATTTTACTCTAAAAATAAAAGTATTCTCTCTTAGTATTTGTAACCTTCAAGATCTGAGTATTCAGTCCAACCGCTAGACCACTGTTAGATCATTTTAACCTGCCTTTGTTTAGTAATAATATTGTAATATTTACTTCTCACCAAAACATTGTTTATTTGTCTTGTACTACTGAACAAAGTTATATGTATCTATAAAAAAATACTTTCATAATTTTCAGGCAATATATTCTCAATTCATTATACAGCCTGAAGTTGTTGATATAACAGTAGAGGATCCCTCACAAGACTTTCAGAGAATCAGGGATTATGTTGATGCTAAGAACTGTAGCACTCTACCTGCTTTCCAACCTTCCAAACTCTCTCAAGGGTAATGTAGTTACTTTAGTTGTGTATTTAGTTTAATTGGAAAGGCTTAGCAATTAGCAAAGGCATTTTATCATTATTGGCTCATTTGGTGCTGAAATGGTCCTATAGGATGATACAGCAAATTATTGTGCATCATAGTTCCTAAGAATGGTATATGCCAAGTATGTTAAGTTCTTTTTAATTATCTTTGGCAATTCCCACACATTTACAACACTTCTCTGTGGCTGATGTATATGAGGATTAACTTAAATATTTGAATACTCAATATATTTATTGGACACCATATTATAAAGTTCTTATGTATAAGGTATTTCAGTTCATTATTGACCCTGTCGGGAACATAGGAGACAGGAGTAAGTTGTTATAATATATGTTATCTAGAACTATGGTAAAAATAAAAGATAGTGGACTGTATGAAGTAAGACTAATTTATCTATTGACTATTGACCGTATTACAAGTCATTATGTATTACAAGTCATGTGTGTGGCGGATGTGTTGCCTGGAGTGGTGTGTGGCACGGAGAGGACCGCCCTTGGTCCTCGGTGCTCCTGCGCCAACATAATATATGTACTTAGGTGTTTGTTTTTATTTATTTAAATTCATATTTCATTCAAATAAATAAACTATTTTTACCTTTTTTATATAACTATTTATCTCACTATAATATTAAAAATCGATAATATAATAAAACTCATTTGATGAGCATGATAACTGTCAACACTGTAAAAAAATCAGTTGCCTTTCAAGATCGTTATCCGCATCAGCTGCCACTAGTATTAATGTTTTTTTTTTTATAATCTGATTCTAGATTTTCTCAAGAGATGGCAGTGCAAGCTTGTAGTAAGTTCAAAATCAACAAAAAGCAAGCGCGTCGCGTTTACGAGATATTGCGTCTAAAGGCCACAAATACTTCTGACAAAACAGCTTACTTACAGTACAGGCTCGATATTAAAAACAGACTTAATGCACCTTTCCAGGTTTGTAATTTTTGTTTATAAGGTTGCATACGTGTGGCTCTAAGTGGAGTACAATGAGGCCACCTCATCTCTTCCCGTGGGTGTCGTAAATTGCAAATAAGGGATTGGACTGTTATTAGTGTGGTATGAATAAAGTTATACAGTGCCCAGATGATGGCATTGTGTTTGGCCCCTATTACGAAGTTCAACTAGATTATAGTCAAAAACTGGTGTTTGAAAACGCCTATTCCTACCCCTTCGGGGATATAAGCATGAGTGAATGTATGTATGCATTAACTTAGTAGGAGACATGTGACAGTATCATGCTGGCAATCATACATCGCAATAGCTAGGTACTAATTTTTATGTTCTTCATGTATTTATATATCTTTTGAGTCAGATATGTTTTCCACTTAAGTCTTACAATACAAACATTTCACACTGAAAGCTTTTATAAAATAAAAAACTGAAACATAGATGCCTGTTAATATTTCTATTGCTTTTCGAAGAAGTCTCCGTTCCTTTTCATTCGCTTGCGATGGAAATAAGGACTGAAGCAGTGAACCCACTCTTCTCTAGCGATCTCTTCCATACCTTTTTCAAATGCAGTCAACAGGATCTTCAGGGTTCATAAAACGAATCCCTCTAAGTTTCCCTTTTCTATTTTTTGAAAATAAAAGCCACAAGACAAATATACGATAGTCCGTCTGGCGGAGTAAGCTGGAGTGTTGTCATCGTGGAGGAGGATCCTGCTTCTTGGGCGCTGCTTTCTAACATTTTTCAAGACAACTGGTAAATAATGACTGACAAATCAATCTGCAGTAACAGTTCTTTTATCTTGTGGAAGCATCTATTGCGCAGATTGTCTTTTGGTTTAGGGTTTGTAACATTATATCCAGCTTTCATCAGTTGTGAGACGATGTTATATACAGCATTGAGTGACACCAAATCAAACCATGATGTCTTGTACTTCCGTCAAATTATGAATCTAGTACAAAACTTTCTGACGCCTAAATGTTCATGTCAGAATTTTCGTACTTGAATCATAGCAATGCGCAAAACTGGCCGAATCTGTTGATATATCACTAGAGAATACAATCCCGAGCATGTTTTTCAATCCCGGGCGTACGGGATTTTTGAAGCCTTTTCCCGGGATCCCGGGCCTATCCCGGGATTAGACTATGTGGTTTCTAATTGGGCTAAAATAAAAAAAAAACGAGTAATTAAAAAAAAAAATCTCTTTAATGTCTTTTGCACAACACAAATCAGAATCATAAGAAAAGAAAAACACAAACCAAAAAATACTATACTTTTGCAAGAAATTAAAAAACAGCACAAAATAACTAGTTACTATTTAGAATTTCGAAAATATAATCGCAGAAATATCAAAGCATCCAATGTTTGACTTCCGAGCCTGCTTCGTAGTTTATTGCCAACATAAGCAGCAGCTGAAAACGCTCGTTCAGCTTCTACGCTGGTTGGAGGAATAGACAATAGATACTTATATGCTGTTTCTAAGTGATATCCACGAACTCCTCCATTTTCGAACAGGCTCATTACACGTCTAATACTATTTGCCAACCCCAATTCATTTTGTACTTGTACTTCAGGATCTGGGTATTTCATACTCTTGTTAATTTCCAGCTTTAACTTTTCCTTTAATGTCAATTGGGGTTGGGAGGTTTCTGACCTTAGCTCATCATCTGTTTGTGATCCTGACCTTGCTTCTTCTTCCGTGTAATCTCGACTATTAAGTCTTTTAACAATACTCTTTATTTGCTTCCTCACTAAAGCCTGTGTCGGAACTGGAAATAAGTCGTGCCATTCCAAATCCGATAATAACTGATTTTCAACATCCATTCGTGGATTTTGTAAATAATTTAACACGCCAGTTAAATCAGCACTTCGTCGTTGCTATATGCGTTCCACTAAGGATGTTTTATTTTTTTTGGCAAGTGCTGAGTTTTTGCTAGACAGTTGTTTTATAAGAAATTTCAAAGCGGCATCAGCTGTGCATAAATTAGCATCTCGCCGACAGATTGCTTTTACTGTCAATTTAATTGGGGTCAGCACATCAACAATTTCATTTACCAATTCAAAATCAACATCTTCTAAACGAATTGGATGATTGAGCTATAAGAGCTTTTTGAATGCATGCTTTTCAAAGATAAATCGCTCCAGCATTGTTAAAAGACTATTCCACCTGGTTTTACAGTCCAAAAGAAGTGACAACTCTTTTCTTCATTTTTCAATGGAGATCTTTTGAAATACACTACAACTTTGCGGATTTTCTTTATCAGCTCATTAATATTTTCATATTGTGTTAACTCTGGTACGTGTTCTGGCGCAAGATCATTTTGTGACATTACGATTAAACCTGATTCTGGACAGTCTAAGTCTTCTAAATGGTGTTCATCATCGCTGTCGTCCATATAATCAACAGTCACAGCTGGTTCATTTATAGTATCATCTGAGGCAGGGCTATCTTGCAAATTATTATGTTTTTCATAAAGCACATCACAGACCGCCAAATTGATACCATGTTCGCACAGACACAGTTGTTGTTCAGTGCAAACAAGCCGCCCCACCTTTATCATAACATTCGGTCCATCGGTTACAATAGCCACGATGTCAGTTTCTAGGGAAATGTCAAATTTACTTAGACGCTCTTGCAATATACGAAGACAATTTTCAACTGTCATACTATAGTAAATAGGAACAAGTCCTAAGTTCCAATTTTTTTTATATGAATGAACGTTGACCGCCATGTATCGTTTACTGGAAGTTATGTATGTAATCCCTTAGTTGACCCACCCAAAGTCTTGAGGATGGCTGGGCATCGCTTACATTTAGCACTATTCCCGTCCTTCGCAACTAAATAATAACTCCACACTGACGTCGTATCACTGTCTTTTTTATGTTTAACAAAGTATCCCGCCATTTGAAATACTTAATTTCAGATAATTGACCTTTAAATTTTAATGACGTAGCCTACGTAACCCGTCGTCACTGACGTAGCCTACGTAACCCGTCACTGACAGAACAATAAATGAAAGAAATAAAACCTGATTTGCATATTTATACTTTCATACAGGGAATCCCCGACGGGAAATACCCGCAACAATATTATGATATGAGATGATCGGGTGATTCCCCCGTTGTGTACCCACCACCCCGAGTGTGTTGGTTCGTTGGGGAATTACCTTAAGAGTATTGTATTAAAGTATTCCGAGTGGGGAAGTCCCTTCTAAGTTGTACGACAAACATATTATTAGGACTGTACCTGTGTAGTAAATAGTGGGTACCTACGTATTGTACGAGTTGCTTTTTGTCGTAATGTATTAAAATAATCTAGGCAAGGTTATTTTCAAGGCGTAACGGACTACGGAATACAAACTAGACTTGTTTGTGGCAATCCCGAAAATCCCGAGATTAGCCAAGTACAGTCCCGGAATTTTCGGGGCCAGAAAACGGTCGGGATCCCGGGATCCCGAGATTCGGGATCCCGTGATTGTATTCTCTATATATCACCCTTCCATCAGCTTTTATCATTAGTCGCACAGCACTCGCGTCATCTTCAGTAGTCGCCGTAGAAGGACGTTCTTATCGAGAATCATCAGTGAGTTTGCTTCGACTACGTTTATACTCATTAAACCAGTTGTAAACAGTGGCACGGGGTGGGCCTTCGTATTGAAGTCTATCGTAACATTGTTGTTGGGTAAAATAAGTCATTGTTCGAAAATTTTCTCTTGTTAAATCCATTTCGATGACTTTTTAAATTGCCGCAAATATGTACAAACAAATATGACAAGAATTCATTACACATTCGAAGATTCCCAAAAAGGGCCTCACCGGGTTTTCATATGAAATCTGCACTGGCGTCTTTTTTGACATTGGTGCCTTTATTATATTGCTAGTTGTTGAAAATAATTTTAGGCCAATTATCAAGCCCCTAGCTTCATTCTTTTTTTGCAAAATAAGGGTAAATAAGGGTTGCAACCCCTAACTTCAATTTTTTTTTTCTACAAAACTACAAAATATTTTTGAATGAAACCAATGCGAAACAAAAGCTACTAACTAGATCTACATTACATATTTTTACCATAATTTTTCAACTAAAAATAATTTTGAGGGGGCAATCCTTATTTTGCAAAAACGAATGATGCTAGGGGCTTGATAATTGGCCTAAAATTATTTTCAACAACTAGCAATATAATAAAGGCACCAATGTCAAAAAAGACGTCAGTGCAGATTTCGAATGGAAACCGGTGAGGACCATTTCATCGGCTGCTTTTCTTACTGACCTATTCTAAAAACTCAGTGTAACCCACGTATATCACTACTATTTAAGATACGCGTTTTATTACCGCCATAGTCTACATATCGCACATGTTCTTGCTATAAGCAAAAACCAAAAGATCCAATTGGGCGGCATTTTATTAAATTATTCAAACATTGATATTCGGGATATTGATTTGAATACACACACACACTTCCTAAAATTAACTTGTAATATATTTAATATTGTATCTGAACAGAAAAAGAAGTTGGAAATGAAGAAATTGCAGAAAGTGTTGAAACCCGAGGAGTTCGCGGCTACGGCCAGCTCGACGGGACTCAGCGAGACCCACGGCCGTCTCGCCTCGCAGTACCTCGCGCTCGAGCACGAATACCGCCGCGTTATAGACAGGATGGAACTACAATAACCATACCATGTTATACCATCTAACAAAAGGTGCAAAGTCACAAGCACGTTACCACAGTCGGTACATTACAGGGTTGAATGCTGCCTACTTACCTTTCTTTCAACATCTTATGAAATAAATACTACGACTGATACTAGTTAAAATATTCTGGCCCGTAATATTTGAGGACAGTTTTTTTTTTAATCTAGTTATGATTGATGAAGACTAAAGTTTGCCTTTATTATTTGTCCCTCTTATTTGTGATGGTAAAACTCATTCAAACTTTTTTTCAATAGTGGCTCGATCGTCAATTTTAATTTGGTTAAAATATTCATTGAATTGTGCTCATTACATTAATATTACTATTCAATGATTTAAATAGAAATCCTGTTGTATTACCAAACATGCTCAAGAAAATGAGAAAGTGGTTCAAAACCACTGATTGAGATGTTTTAGCAGCTGGACAACAATTTTATTATGCTTGAAACACCATACACACCTTAAAATTGTTTGATATTAAGGTGACTTTTAATTGGAATAACAAATTCACAATTTAATATTACTTAACATTGTGAAGCTGGTTTGATTGTATTTTTTTATAATAAAACATTAATTCTGGAATAACTTTTTATTGTTATTGTTGCTAAATAAGAAGCAGCTTAAATGTAATGTTAACACCGAAATTTTTATCGTATTCTTGTTTTATTTTATAAATCAACAGAAAAATAAAAGCAGTATGCTATATTAAATGCAACAGTTTTCTTAAATATAATAATGTAATGTATTTGAAAAGTAGTAAATACATTATGTTCTAGTGTAGTCTAAGACTAATTTCTCACCGAGTTGAATATGTTATTGCTTGATATACTATGTATGTATTATATTCCCTACAGCTAGGATATACAGGGCAAATATGAAATAAACTAAATCTAAGTTCAGCTATGAATATCATCTTATCAGTAATCATTTTTCAGAATTTATTGTGCATTGAATTGTTGGTGCTAACAGTTAACACGATCTGAAATACGAGTTTACAACCACTACATAATACTGACAAACGCTTCCTACAAGTAAATAGAATGACTGAACATTTTGAGGCTACGTCTTGTACGTGCACGTTAACGCATCTAAATTACTACCTAATTCAACATTCGACTCTAATGAAGGCTTTTGATATAAGTCACTCGTTTACAATATTGATTATTTATTTTATGCTCTACTTACTTCTATGGTTTCCGATCTTAAGCCGAAATTGATATTGTGTATGTAAGTTGTTTCAATAACACAAACATAATTTAAGGTTGTAATTGTACAGTCTATATGGATATTAAGAAATGTTTGGCTTGCAATGATTTAAAATTTAAATGTTTGTCCAGCAATGATTTAAAATTTTATCTTTACAAACCATCAAGATAATATTGGATATAAATCAAAAACGCGATCGCAATACCTGATTTTAAATACTAAACATTTTCTCTTGTTCATTTACGATACACATGTTATTATAATATTATGATGATACAACAACTGGTATTAATATACCATTTGGACGGTGGCGCTAATATGGAGTCTAGTATAATTTTGACTAACAAGTTAAAATTTTAATGATTTGGAATGTAAAATATCAACTCGACAGAGATTCGTTATGTTACTCTTCGCCATTTCTTTAGCTTAATGAGATCGAGACACGCTGTCTGCCACGTAGTACACTTCCCCAAACCATTCGTTGTGTTCATTTAAGTACCTGCGCAATTAAAGTAAAATGTTTGTTATAATTTTGTATATATTTACAACCTGTAAAAGCCTATTACTAAACGTGAATAAGGTCGCCATTAGTTCTTTAATTTATTACTCCAATACGAACGATATTATTGATGTATTAGATTGCTGGGCTTCACTCGCGAGTACTTTTATTATTATATTTATACTTTTATTTATACTATTATTATTTATTATAATATTATTTATACTTTTATTATATTATTTATTAGTGAAATACGAATTTATTGTAGTAGTAGCCTTTAGTAGTACTTTTTATAACACTAAACATTGGCTAGTGAAAGTTTCATGTGTGTACAAGTTTCATGTGCGCTGGCCTGAGGGTATCGGGTCGGGCTGATCGCTACCCTACCACAAAAGCAGGCCCGAGACGGTGGCGTGACGTATTCCGTGCACGCCTCAAATGTGAAGGGAGGGTATGGCCCTCAAAGTCCACGGCGTGGTCACCTGCCAATTAGGTGGCCAAGGTCTGCAGGGGTCTCCCGAAGGCTTCCTTCGCAGGGTATCCCAGGTTCCCTGCAATAGACCAGTTGGACGGAACACCGTGTGGTTTTAGTCGGTTCGAGTCCGACATACCACCGTACCCTCAGTTCTGGTGAGGTGATGACCCGTGGGGGGTTTCCATACGAAAAAAAAAAGTTAAGACTCCTGTCAGCAAAAAAGCTACGGGTACTTACTGCACAAACATGTCAATGTGTTTCAAGATAAGTTTTAACTTGAAGTCAGGCATTTGAGTGGCATTCAAGAAGTCGGGTAGTTTGACTGCAAACATTAAGAAAACGAATGTTACTATTATGTATGTATGTACTCACACATAATATTACTATAAAGATTTTTAGACACTAGGATAAATACCAAAAAGTCTGGCAAGATGAATAGCTCCATATACGCGGCACGGCAAATGTTCTGTCCCCTGACGAGGAATAATCTGCCATTTAGCGACCTGAAAACCATGAAACTATTAAACTCGAGTTCCTACAAGTCCACTATGATTGATTCTTAACCGACTTCAATTACTACAACAAAAACTTATTGGGAACGAACTACTTTACTCGGCAAGCACGTTTTTCAGTAAGAAATTGATTTAACCTTTTCGAGTAGCAGCGAGAGTGGTGTCCGAGTTGTGGTAGGAGCAGCCGGGGCCGACTGTGCGGGTCGCGCCCAGCCTTCGCTCATGGAAGACCCACTGCTACCAACACTGTAATTGTAAATTTTAGTAATTTTTATATCGCAGGTGATTTGAAATTCTGTTTTAATTTAATCCGTAACAAAGGCCATATTCCCTTAACGAGCAGTTTAAAAAAAACATCGTACCTTGACGAAAGAGTTTCAAAAGTTCTCGGTTCACCGGTAGAAGTTGACGGTGCTGGTTCTTCGTTCTCCGATTGCTGTGACACCGCTGACCTGTGAGATCGAAGCCTAAAACGATGAACATTTCACCGATTACAACATTTACTTTGACGTAAACGTTCGTTCGTTCCTTGGCCGCAAAGATCTTTCACATATCGCTCGCGTGTACAAAAATGTTACATTTAAGATTCTCTAATCGTATATTTGGTAAAAATTCATGAAATATTCAGAATTTTGCTATTTGACTAAAATAAAGTAATAATTATTGACAAATCATGTATGGCTAAAGACTACAACAGCATCTTTAAGACACAAAATGTGATTTAATTACGTGTTTCCTTCCTTGTATTGTCTGTAAGTGGGTGTAGTAGTGAAATCATTTGCTATTCGGCTCTCGTGCATAATGCACAAAAGACAGAGAATTAATAGACAGAAGATGTTGCATGGTTCATTGATTATACATAAATATACGTAGGTAGGATTTGTCCACTATATAATATGGCTTACGGACACTGGCGCGTCAAATATATTGATATTATAAAAATCAGATTAACTACCTTCAAGTATTTCCAAAAAGCTGGTAATTAAATATTGCACATGAGTGTGGCGGTTGTCAAGTAAAATAACTTATTCCTAAAAGTATGATAAGTTTTTATCACGTTTTCTTGTGTTGTAACAGCTCGGTAAGTGTAACAGGAGCGGAGCTATCACATCTGAGTACCGCTCAGTAAGTCCCCGTCTAATGTACATTACGTATAACAAAGTAAATGGACATAATTTAAGATTTGTTAAAATATGTAGTCTTTCAGTGGCTCTAACTAGTGTAAGGACATTTACAACGATGATAACAGCTCACAACTAATAATAAGCACATTTTTAATACAAAATATAAAATCATTTAAGAATGATACCTTCGCGCAACATTGCCAATGCGAACAGAGGCTCGTCCATCCCGCGATTTGGCCGAACCCCCGTTATGATTATCATCGGTTGTCGAATCACTTTTAGCTGTAGTTTTGTCGTTGGAATCATTTTTTGACATGTCAACGTGGCTGTTGTAGTCATCTGTGAAAAGATCAATAATTAAGTAATTACTCAATAACATGGAAATAGAAATTAAATTTCATCTAGTTTTATACATAAGTGACGAAGCGAACTACTGTCACTTATTTTATTTTAAATGAGTAATAACATGTCACATCCCACACACGGCCGTTTTATACCCAAGATTAGATAGATAGATTTTAAGCAGAGCTTGTACTACAGTAGCCAGACTGTTGGTAAACTTACTTATATATTACTAAATACGTGTAAATGTTATAGATGAATTACGCTGACATAGAACCAATGATCATGCTCACTTTATCATTGGTCCTGTGGGAGAATTGGACCCACGACCTTTGGCAATCAGTCAGGGTTACTAAAAACTAGACCTGCAGGCCAGCTTTAATTTAAGATACGACTTTTAGAAAAGAGCTTTTTTCCAATATCTACTATTGATTAGGAATATTTACGATTATTGTTGTTTGTCACGTCATCGTTATTTTCACTTTTTTCCCCATCAGTGGGATCTGGAGGCAAATGTGAGTATTCCGGGATTTTGGGACTCTTCATGTCTTCTTCAATTGAAGCCACTGTGACTTCCTCTGCACAATGTTCCATTTCTTCTTCAGCTTCTGCTTCCAACTCCATTTTATTGTTTGCTTCCTGCCTAGAATAGTTATACGTAGGTTTAGAAATAGCACTTTACGTATACTTTTATAATAGAAATGATAAATTAATACACAAAACAATGCAAACTTGTTATATTGTAGACCGATCGATTTGAAATATTTAAGTTTATGAAATAAAGGAAAATACTTACTCAATGCATAAAGAAGATAATGTTATTAATTCCTTGTGTCAATATCAAGTAAATACAGTATCATACAAGCGTTTTTTTTTATTTTTGTGTTTACTTACTCATCAATGAATTTCCCACAAATCTCATGATACTGGTTAAGTTCTTGCTTGTACAGCAAGTGACCACGCAATATAAAGTCAAAATACACTCGTAGCCCGTCCGCCACTTCCCGAACCAAATTCAACCTGTAAGTTAAAGATTGTGTGAAAAATCTTATTGATGTTCTGCGACAGAGCGAAGTTCGTTGCGCTGTATTCTGAAGTTGCAACATTTGACGTGGCCGAGCCTAACCTAAAAGTTGTCTATAAAATATATATTATAATGACTTACTAAAGTTCTTTAAAATATCTACTAAATCAACCTTTTGATGATGAGTGGGGGTGTATTCTCGATGTCAGTATTAATGGGGGCAACGGAACTTAGGTTTTTGTTATTACTGTCGTCCTCAGTATCTTGCACCACCGACGGAGACAATAAGACGTCGATATGTTTATTCCTGTTGTCCCTATTGCCCTGTCTCCGTCGATGGAAGTTAATGATTTTATTTTTCCTGTTGTCTCTATTATTCCCTCATTATCGATATAAATGAGCGCTTTTTTACATAAGTTTTTTTACATAATTGAAAGTCTCGTGTTAGTTATAATGAAAAAATGTGTCCTAGGTTTGCATGTAAACGCGATAGTGGTCACTAAAACACTTAAGTGGGATCATGGAAATTCAATAATTTAAAATATTGATATTGTATATGTATTTTAAAATTACTAACATCGATCACGAAAAAATACTTGAGTAGTGCTGCTGATGTCACGTATCATTTAAGTATTTTTAAAATAATTATAATACCTGCAAGATACATCAAGTAGGTCAGGTTTTTGCGGAGGATCATGACGAGCCCGCGTCGGGTGCCAGGCTCCGGCACGCGCGAACCACTTCACGAATGATTCCAAGATCTGAGCGGCACAAGGTGTCGCCGGTAGCCGTGACAAGCGACCACGTTTCACTACTAAGTGGTAGTCAAACGTCAGGCGATCTCTATAAAATGGTGTAAACTTCGTTCTTAAAAAATGAACTTTCGATAACATTGATGCACTATTACTGAATAGAGCGAAATGTAACATTAATAATTGTTTGTCATATTTGTAGTAGGCATTTAAATAGATTTACTGGAGTTTTTCATTTAAATTGCCACAATATAAAGTGGAAATGCTTTCCGTTTATTGAAAGAATAACAACAATAACAATAACTGCGATACGTTAATAACTACATATAACGTAACTGAGACGTGAATAGGTTAATATTGTAAAGGGAACCTAGGGGTTGACAATTATTAGGATTAATAGTCAGACATAAAATGAGGAATTAAAAGACTTACATTCTTCAAATGAACACAGCTTATCACTGTTGTGCTTACCTTAAAGCGGAAGGTAACGTAATGTGCGCTCTTCCAACATGCGCATTGGGCGGGGGTGACCGCGGCTGCGATCTGGCCGAACCGGATCCATAAGAAGAGTCGGTGTCGCCTGTTTCTCCTTCTGTATTTGTTTAAATCATAGTATTTCTACCTTATTTTGCTCACCACCGCACTTTGAGAATATGCTTTTTTCTAGGTATACTTTCACGTAAATTTAAAGCTATTGCCACGATTATACAAAATGTGTAATATTTATAACATGCAGCCGATTTCTCTTGTTTGTTACTAACGTTGCTACAGCACTAAATCCACGTTCCGGGATATATAAATATGGGAATGCTATAAATAATCGAAGCGAATCCATGTAAAATCGGCTTGTGCAAGCAAAATCCTTGACTGAATTTCGTACTTATTTTTCATGCCGTCAAAATAGGTCGGTCATATCTTTGTCTTCCTTATCCAGGTGTAATTTATTAAAATGAACTTGAAGCATACAAGGCTTCATAACTTTATTTGAAAATGTTTTATTTTATAAATAAGGCACAATGGCATTAATGGCGTTGATGGGTTTGTGGGATTTTCGATAAATCCGTATTTAATATAATCCGCATAACACTGACGCCTCTTCTTTATTGCTTCGGGCATGGTTGGCACTTTAAAGATACGTGAGTAAAACATCAACTTCTAAAACTCTGTCCTCAATTGAGGGCAACAATGATAATGAAATACTACACTACTACTACAATAACTAAAACAAACGTATTAAAATTTCACTTCAAAAAATACACGCAAATCACGTACTAAAGTAGTATAGTAGTGTATTTTTTGAAGTGAAAATTTTATATTTCTTTGTCTTTTTTGTATGTGCCATCTCAATCTCAAACGGAGGAGGCATTATCGCCCACGTTGAGAACCTAGGGTTTTAATTGTTTTATGGTCTCGTTGAAGAATATCCATGAAAACGTTTTTATGAGTGGATAAATAAAACAAACCGTTTTTACTATTTCTTTCATATACGTACGATCAACGATTTCACCCAAGATTGTCTCCTGATTTTCAAAAATATTGTTTTGTTTGAATAAGTACATTCCCCAACGGTAGTTTCATTGTCACCGAGTCATGATTTCATGATGGGATCTCAGGGAAACCCTCAAATTTTATAGGTACTAACTCTAAAGCATTAGCGAAAGCAACGTTAATAAACAGCGTGTCTACATGCTGCTGATCTTGTTTCACTCGATTGTATACGTCATTTCAAAAGAGCTAATATTATTCTTATATTTATTTATCATAAGCTGGAACACTGCAATTATCTGATTCTTTATCCAATATTTACCATTATGGCGATGACCACGTAACGTATATTATATTGATTACAAAAATATGTCACTATAAATTGGTTGGTTTCGTTAACTTGTGTCATTGTGATCTTTAGCTTTAATTTCGAAGCAATATACGTTTATTTTTCAAAATTTTGACTGAATAGCAAATCCTTTTTTTTTAAGATAATCGGGAGTTGAGATTGAATAGTGGGTGTGTAAAGTTTCGGCTGCACCCTATTATCACCTGTATGAGTAGTGATTATAAGAAAACCAGCTGTTGCCCCCGAAGTGTGGAAATTTTGAATTGTATATTCCAGACTATAACCTCTATTCTGTAACCATTATAATTATGTAAACCATATATCTACGAGTATAACCTATCTGAGCCAATTTCATTCAAATCCTTTCAGCCATTCTGGGGTGATTGAGTAGTAAAACATCAATCCAAACTTTCGCATTAAAGCGCACTAGAATAATCTTACTACTATAAGATTATTCTGGTGTTAATAAAATTCAAGCCTTTTTACTATTATTTATCTTATTTAATAAGTATAAGATTGTGAGTTGAGTAAAAGTACAATCACTTTCATTATGTTTTGACCCACTAGAACAATCACCTTTACCCTGGGATCTAGGGAAAAAGGTAACGCCGCAACCATGTGTTGGTAACACAAAATAATAATAACTATAATAACTTGACACATCTCACACACGGCCGACTGATCCCAAACTAAGCAGAGCTTGTACTATGGTAAACAGACAGTTGATAAACATACTTATATACTTCTAAATATATACATATAATAGATAAATGACACCCAGACACAGAACAAATGATCATGCTCAGCACACAAATATTTGTCCTGGGTTGGAATCGAACCCACGACCTCAAGCTTAGCAGTCAGGGTCACTAACCATTAGACCAACAGGCTAGTCAAAAGAAAAATAAAACGTTTCTTAAACCTGAAAATAATTTAGTAATCCGTTCAAGTTAGACCAAAGAACCCTTGCATTATTTTTTCACGTAAAGTAAGTACTTAGTAGATGTCATGTAGGGATGCAAAAATAAAATAAAAAACGATTTTAGGACGTTACTTTTACCATAAAAATGATGATAGGTGTGCATTTTATGGATAAGACGACAACTTCACAAAATTTTGAAATCGTTGTATTTCAGAAATGTTGAATGTTAGTAGCAAAATTGTCAAGGAATTTTAATAAAGAATCGGACTATAAAGATCGGAAGAATCTACAATTTGGCACAAGCTATTTTTATCGTAAATCTGTTTCGCTTAAAAATAAAAAAAAAACAGTTTTTGCAAACTTTCATGTTCAATCAAAAATTTGCATTTGCAATTTGCAACACGAAAGGGGAAAGACGAGCAGGCGGGTCACCTGATGGTAAATGACAACCGCCGCCCATGGTGACCGTGTTCGATAAAGACCCGCACAAATTCCTTAGGATAGAGAGCGTGACACGATTAAGTTAAGAATTACTACATATTTGTTTTTTTTCCAAGATTTGAGCATATTCAATCATTCATATCTTCATATAATGCTTTGTATAGATTATTAAATTTAAAATACGTTTTTCAAATAATTTCAATTGTTTACAAGGGAAATATAGTCACTTAACACAAAGTTATATAATAATAAATACACATACCATCTGGATCCGGTTGAGTGCTGCTTGACGAGCCGTCGTCACTAAAACCGTGGCGAGCGCGTTTGGCCGGCCCCGCCCCGGTATTTGTACTGCCGCCCTTTTTACGTTCTCGCCGATATAGATATGCACCCCTATATATTATAAATCCTATCAGGAAGTTTCAAAGTTTCTGACAGTGCTCTTTGAAATAATGTTCCCCAGTATTTCTTAAGAGTACAACATCAAGATAAGTTGCATGAGTTTTTAAGTAAATAATTTCGATGAGCTATGTAGTGTGTCATCCAACATTCAATACAACTCATTTTTATAGCACTAGTATTTACATAATTTAACTTATTTTGTGTTTATAGATATTCAAGATTACAGCTGTTTACAGGAATTTGAATAAGTAATTATTATTCTGAATCAAGTAATTATTTCTTAACAAAAAAATTAACACTTATTAACTATTGTTTCAGCAAATTCAGAGAATTTTAAGACAGATCTCTGAATAGAAAATAGGAAATCATGAGATAGACACTTACAGTTGGAGCTGTGATTTCTCAGCTAAATCTCGTTGTAACTGCCGATTTTCTTCAGTATCTTTCAGTACAAAGTCTTCACTTACACAGCGGTCCCAAGATGAATTCCAACCTTGAAAATGAATCAAGTATTCCACAGTACGACGCCCCCTTTTGTCCTTACTCTCAATGACCTCTAAAACCTGTTGAATTAGATATTACTTCAATTTAGTACTTAAAATTTATAATTATTCTCTTTTGGAAATTATTATTGTACCTAATTTTATTAGAATTGCTTGTGTGTAGTAGTATAGTAAAGTTTCTTAAGGAAAGGCAAATCAAAAAATTTATTTAGTTACTGTGTAATTATTATTTTTTTACTTTTTAAATAATATAGGATCTGAAGCACACAAGCCAGGTCTGGGAACAGTCCATCCCTAGGTTTGTCTATATGTGTAGACATTGTTACTTTGAGTTTATAATAGCAAGACCTATATTAATAGTTGAACACACTTTTTTATTTTTGTTCCAATCTCTATATGTAATAATTATAAACAAATCTGAAGGCATAGCTATTAATTTTAATCTGTTTATGTCAATTTTGTTGTAGGCTTCCGCAATTCAAAAGTTAAACAAAGACTTTTGATAGAGTATGAATACCTGCCCCGCCCAAGATACACTCACTAGTGGGCCTGTGGCATATTTAAAAAGTTTCTTAATGTACTTTCTCCACTTACATAAAAAAAGAAAAATATAGTAAGGTAGCCAGATATTACTGCATATTTTAATTTAACTTATGATTATTTCTATTGAGAATTGAAAAACAGTTTATGCTGTAAATATGTTCATCCGAATTTTTATCATTATAATACTTTGGAATGTTGTACTTTAAAAGGTTGTTACTTCTGGCAAAACTTTAGAAATTATAACCTACATTTTCTAAGTGCTTTAATAGTTTTATTATAATTATTCAAGGTTTTCAGGTGATAGATAAAAAAGTGGGGTAGGGCGTGGTTAGGCCTACCGGCGTGGCCATACCTTTGAATCGTAGAGGACTTTAGCTTTCGTTGGATCAGGTTCATAACACAAAACGCGTTCACCTTCACTGAATTTATAGCGCACACCTCTTGTGGATACCATAACTGAATTTTCTTTCACCGGCACCAAAAAGTAATCAATATTTTGTTAAAAGTTATGTAATTCCCTAAGTAAAACCTCACATTCAAATATAGTGCTAAAAGGAACTACTTTCAAAATATCACAGAAAATGACTCAAGCTACAAGCACTGCTAGTGTTTTGTAAGACAAAATTTTAGAATTATTACTAAGTAACTGCGGACGTTGCAGCCGGGTGTGGAAGACACGCCTATTTTACAAAAATAATGTTTTGTTTGGGCGTCGGCTGATGTTTATTTTGATTTCAGCTGTCAAACATGTAAATACAAATATACCTTCTATATTTTTTTTTACATATGGCAACTAAATATTGACAATGGTGCTAGTATTAGATTGTGCTTAATTATCAAAATATGGAAACAGGATAAACACTTTTTCGTTTTCTATTTATGACTCTATAATAATGAAGAAAATGAAATCAATTAGACTTATAAAAAATAGAAATGTTTTATTTTGAATTAAATTTTGGAACTCCCAATAAGAAATATGAACCTCAACTAAATTCCTTCCTATTTATTTAAATATACACCTTTTTATAATATCATAAATTTATGAATATATATAATCAAGTATTTAATTAGAAAATGGTTTTGGCACAGTTGCCATTTAATTATTTCTGTTACTCGGTTCGGACTTAGCTCGGGCGTTGACGGGTTCCCGCCCAATCTGTTTATACACAATGCAGATTCTACCGTATATAGGCATACATTTTACTTTACTGCACTACTACGGCTGCGGGTGGCATGGCAACCAGGCTGGGCCACACCCTCGACCCTTATGTTTGGTCATTGTCATTTTAGAATGTATACAAGATTGTAAACGATTAAAAAGATGATAGTGGGTAGGTATGATCTGGTGAGATGCTATAAAATATTAAATACTAGCCTACATAGATAACTCATGTCTTATCTATGTATATGTACTTAATTAATAAATATTTACTCAATGTTAAATACTGTTGTCATTTGTGTGGGACCAATAATTTGTAATTATCATACACGGTTAATATTTACATGTCAAAAAAAACGCCCTTTTCTCTTCTGCTCCTCAACAGATTTCCTTTTTTTTTGTTAAATGATTTGAAAATTAAAATTAAAATTGATATGGTTGAATTTCGAATAGCGGGCTATACCAAAATAGTTTAATTAAAACATCATATTAACCTCTTTGGAGAGTACCGATGTGTATAGCTTTGATAAAACCTGATTTGTGACCGGTGGGTCAAATGAATGCGGAATATTGTCCTTGGTAATCTACTTAGGACAGTACATAAAAATGTCAGTTGGATAATGTTCAGCCGTATTCCTACTCTTTGAGCATGAGCTACGCAACCGTTACAAACGATTTAGTATGAAATTATGTGTTATTTATTACTTGACTACGTATTGCGCGCTGCTTGGCTCCTGTATTTATATTTTTCCAGAGATTTGAAGGAGAGGAACTAATTGCAGTAAGAATACTAGCAACGTGAAAAATACTGAGATCCGTGTTTAGCAGTGGTGTAGATCTGACTTTTAATATTTAACTAAGTTTTTAAACTTCTCTTTGTATCTAATATTAATAGGTAATCATAAAATAATTAATTACCTACAGATAAATAGAAAATATAAAATAAAGTATATAATAATTTATTAATTAAAGTAGGTATCGTAACGAACACAGATCATCATCCTATAAACTTAATATAAATACGCTTACAATCTTGTAGTTCACAGTTCGAGGTTTTGGCAGCAGTTTAGTGGTGGTAGAGAGGAGCGGAGTAGGCGACGGGGGCAGAGGCATAACCCACAGGGGCGACTACCTTAGTGATAGGGCCGACAACTTTAGCCACGTGACCGAGTGGTTCCTTGTGAACCACAGCGTTGAAACCGTTGTGATCATCAGCAGTGTACTCCACGGTGCGCTTGGTACCATCAGGGTCAACTATGGAGTAAGAGCCATGTACGACGTCTCCATCGCGGGTTTCATGCTGGCTCTTAGAGTCACCGGTGAGACCGTCCTGCACGTCATAAGCGAAGCTGTATTGAGGGTGCGGGTCGTATTCCTCGAGCTTGGTTACGGGGGCGACCACTTTAGCAATAGGCGCAGCATATGCTACACGGGTGACAGGAGCGGCGTATGCCACGGGAGCGGCGTGCACAACTGGTGCAGCTGCGTATGCTTCATGGTAAGATGGAGCCGCGGCATATGCTATATGAGCAGCCGGGGCGACTCCAGCGCTGGCAGCCGCCAACAGGCAGGCAAGAACCACAAACTGTGAACAATTTCAGACATAAGCTTTTTATTATAGTTGAAGAATATAGGTAAATACTGCAGACATATGTTAGTGTTAGTTTTAGTCTGCAGTACCTTAAATGCCATTGTGTTGTGTGTGAGTTGATCGAGGATGCTGAATGATGCATAACGAGGAGTGTATAGAGCTTTTATAGTAGCAGCACCCTTTCACTTGGCGGCGTTCGCACAGCCGTCGCGTGGCCGTGAGTTAGAACCCCGGGGCGGTATTTATACTCCCTAATTTTTGGAAGTTCTATGTCTTTATTGTTATCTTAATTAATTTATATGAAAGGTAAAGTCCTCATCTAGTAGTAGTAAACAAAAAAGAGGAAGGAAAGGATTAAGTGATAGTTGATACATAACATAAATAGTATTCTTCTTCTAACTTGAAATATTTTAATAATAACAGTTATTTAGATCGATATAACATACTACACTTACTGTTTGGATCCAAATGGATAAAATACGCACAAGTGCGAGTACTTGCTCTTTGAGGGATTCATATGATTAGAATTATTTAATATTTATATGGATAGTTAGTTGTGGTAAGGTTGGCACTCAACTAATTTAATTTTGCAGTTGGCAAGTATAATGTTTATAACCGGTTTTTTTACTCAGGTGCTGGAATTTTGACTAATTTAAAAATGTTTAAATATTTTACATCGTTAAAACTTGATGACTTGATGTGTTTTTGGAAAGTGATCCTATGAACATTCCGTTTTTATTTGATTTAAACTAAATCTCATTCAGGCTGTATGAGATTTAGTTTAAATCAAATAAACTAAATCTCAAAGTCCAAAATCTAAAATTTTGGTATTAGATTAGCCATCTAAGCAAATCTCCGTGTGTGTTTAGTTAGTTCGATTCCGACACAATCTGCCACCAAAAACCCCGGTTTACATATATGTATGTAGGTATATATTAACTGGTGTAATAAATATAATATATATTATGTTGTACATCTACATTATGATATTTGAAATTTAAAGTCATTTTTTGTATTTTAATATTTGTTTTTTGTCACGATCAAATGAATTATGGCTTCAATGCAGCAAATCATGATAATTGTAGTGCAACAGCACTACAATTATCATGATTTACGGGATGAAGATAACATCTTCATCCCGTAACTTCTACCCTTAGAGGTGTTTTTTTTCGTATCAACTCGTTTCAATAAAAAATCTACTGAGCTTTAAATTCAAAAAAGCTTGATTGAAATGGCGAGGATATACCGTGACATACAAAAAAAAAGCATTTGGTTAAAAACACATTTTAAGTTAACTGCTACATATTATAATAATTAGAATCCAAGTAGTCTGCCACGAGCTAAAAGGTAATTCAAAAGTATAAAATTGTAGGTGTTCAGTACTCGCATGCTCACATCAAATGCTATATTTTCGGTCGTATTCTTAGACGACTAGTATTTACTATACGTAACTACTAAATACTAGTCGTCTAAGAATACGAAAAAGTTTATTTCTCAAACACAAAGAATGACGAACGTGGAAATGAACCAATGTTTTATTTTATTAACAGTTATCGCTCAAAAATACAAATGTACAGAAAGAGATAGTCATTTAACCCTAGAGCGAAAACTGTTGATAACATAAAACATTCGTTCATTTCCACGTTCGTCATTCTTTGTGTTTGAGAAATAAACTTTATATAGATACTGATATTATAATATTATAATCGTGAAAGCAACGCCACCTATCTATCTCGTATCAGTCTCCGTTCACGGTTAAAAAGGCTAATCCGATTTGGATTGTATTTGGATTGTCGATACTTCGAATCCTAGTTAAGGATATAGTTTACTTTTGATCGATATGCGATACGCTTGCGAAGTCGAGGGCGGAAGCTAGTTGTGTAATAAATATTTATAAAGTCCTTGATCACTATAAAACCTACGTACCTACTCAAGAAAAAAGTATATTGGGTCGAGTAACTTCAAAATATATTTTACAAAATACCAGTTTGTATGGTTTCATATTACTATGTCACAAAATTTTATCCACACTCATAATTGCCTGTAATAGGATATGAGAGCCCTTGAGGTGGTAAAGTGGGACCATTAGAGGTGAGTACGTAAATATTAAAAAAAATAGGTTCAGTTTTCTCTAGAAAATTCTGTCATACATATTCAATCATTAAAATGCTTAAGAATCGAATTATTATTTTAGTTACATAAGTTTATTACAACATTTATGACATAGGTACAGTAGTGTGTAATTTCTGCCTACATTTCTATAAATTAATTATAACCATTCCTTCGTACACATACTTACATTCATACATAATATCACGCCTTTTTCAAATAGGGGTAAGCAGAGACCACTTCCTTCCATTTGCTACGATTCTGACATACCTTTCTCGCTTCTTCAACTTTCATTCCGTTTCGCATACAGGCTCGTCAGTTAAAGGTTCTTGTGACCTGGCCTTTGCTACGTACACAGCTGCCCAAATATGTACATATGTATGTGAATTTCGTTTTCCACCATCATTTTTGTATGCCTGAAGATTAGATAATAAAATCCTTACATTATCCAGGATACTACTTTAAATTTTTATATTTCAATTTAATTTTCAATTCCTTTATTTTTCTGAACATAAGTTAACTATATTACAATAGCGTTAAATTCCTGCTATGTTCTACCATCTTGGTGAACAAACTTAAAATAATACAAATTAAAAATGTCGTGGTTTTAACATCAGTTAAACAAAGTTTAAAAGTATCCACGTGGTAGAGCCATGCTTATGCCATACAAATTGTCGCCTGCCGTATTTCCGAACCGATACGACCTTCAAACCTTCAAGAAAAGAGCGTACTCTTACCTAAAAGGCCAGCAAAGCACTTGTGACTCTTGAGTTGCGGGTGTCCATGGGCGGCGGTAGTCACTTACCATCAGGTGACCCGTCTGCTCGTTTGCCCCTATCGCATAAAAAAAAAACAATTATTCATAAAAAATTAGAACATTAGTAAATCTCACCCGTCCATCAACACAGGCTATAAATATTTTGATAGAATTTCAATTCGGCAGCGGTTTATTTATGGTGCGATATATACTTACATACATAATAACAGAGTACTTGTACTATTTGATGATCTTGTATCTCAGGAGGGCCTTAAAAGTAGTGTCAGGTGGCTGAAAAATAATTTACTGACTCGCAAGCAAAAACAAAAGTCATAGCCTTAAGTATAACAAAAAGTGTCAAGCTCCAAACGTTAAAGTCCACACTTATGAGTCTGCCAAGCGTCTAACTACATTGCAATGCTAATGCCCGACTATTAAACAAGTTACGTGCATAAAATATATAGGCATAATGATCGACAAACACCTCTCGTGGAAATCACATATTTTTTTTACGATATAGGTGGACACAGGAATAGACGGGTCACCTGATGGTAAGCGATAACCGCCGTACATAGACACCTGCAATCCAAGAGTCGTAAATGCGTTATCCACCTTTGAGGGAGATGAGGCAGGAGAGGGGTAGTTGGTCCTTCGGTTCCCTCACTCACTCGGCAATACAATGCATGTTTGTACACCGGGCAACCATAGCACAGGTACACAGGCAACAAACATTGTTTATCAATTTTCCGTGAGTTTCCGTGACCGGTTTTCTGTGAGGCAGAGGTATTGCACCGATTGAGCCGGCCCATTAAAAAAAAAACATATCTTCTCAAGCTCGAACTCGTGCAGACTGTTATTTTAAAAGAAGAAGAAAAGAGTTTGAAGAACCCTGGCGTTATTCTACTAGTGCTCTTTTGAGTAATTATTTGCGAAATTTACGTTATTGACATTTATAAATTTGCGAAGACTCACCGAACTCTTAAGTGGTATAAACCAAGAACTTGTTCTGCTTTTGCTCCTCAGTCTTTTACTTTTATGATGGACCTTTCTTATACAATAAATTCTTTAAAACTGATAATAATATAATAAACCTAACATCATTCCGCCTTAAAACCAGCATCCAGAAATGGTTAATACTCAAAGACCATTTCCATAACGAGAACCTCTTAAACATTACACAATACAAGAAATTACTCCTACAACACACACGCATACAAACATATAAGTAATATCTTCTATTTTTTTTCACATTTAGTATTTTTATTTTTTTGTTAGTTTTTTTTCTCTTGAGATTTGTTACAAAAAAATAAGAATAGTGAATATTATACACAATAAATGTATTATTTTTAATTATTTTTGATACTTACGGAAGGGGCTGGACACAACGACAGTGTATCATGCCATGACATGGCTCATTCAAATATTAGCAGAATAAATATACACATATCAGTAGACTTAGTCACTAAAAAGTGTGTGAATATTTATTCTTCTAATATTTGAATGAGACATGTGACTAGACTAGTTAGCGACTAGACTAGTCTAGTCACTAAAAAGTGTGTGTGACTAAACACTAGTTCGACTACAAAAAAAGTATTTATTATTTATTTTTGGTTATGTTTTGTTTTAAGATTAGATTTCAAAGTGACGGTGATTAAAAATCATAAAAAGGACTTATCTTAGTTCTTGTTGCTAATTTAGAAGTAAATTAAGTAACGCACAATAAAATTATTATTTTATGTATCTTAATATTATAATGTCATCGTTATATTATATAATAATTGTAATGTAATCGGAAACATTCGTTAAATAAGCACTTGTATATCCCTTGGAATGTAGAATTTGCTATAGTTCTCTTCATCCAGCTCTCGTTACCCTGTTGTCCCCTAAGTCGAAGCAAAATCACTCACTTGCACTGCTTTCCAGTTGTACTGTCTGTCTGTGTCTATCTATCACGAAAGCCACGGACCCGATGTATATTTTTTGCGAATACTTTGCATTTAAATTTATATTTAAATGCAAAGTATTCGGAATAAAATTTATATTAATTTAAATCTGCAAATGCAACCAATAAGTGCAACTAACCATTATATATTTTGATTTGTAATCGAATGTTATCGTACCAGTGTTTCTCGTTCGCATCGATATGCAGTAGTCTAGTAAACTTACTAAATATCACTAAGAGGTGGGGTTACATAATCAAGGGACAACGTTTTATTTAAGGTAGCAAGCAGGTATAATTATAATAAGTACTCACTTGCCATTGCCATACCATTGTGACATTTTTATCAAAATTGTCCCACGGCCATTGTTTAACCACTGTCTTTAAACGTGAATCATGTAGAATGCAAGCAGATGTTACCTAACACCTACTAATATAATTTTGTTAATCTAAGACCTGTCTACAACAATTGTCACCTTATGTGTATATGTCGTTACACGAATACAATGTAGTTGAACAATATAAATACATATATAAAAAATGTTATCGTAAAACAGAACGACAATTGTCAACTACTTTTAGTAATAATTTTGCCCGACTTACTGAAAGTGAAATAATTTAATATAAGCATAGTCATCTACGCAATCAGCGGCCTTATCCCGGTTTTAGTTTTATCTTGCAGGCAACCACTCGATTGAAAGAGAGATTGTGGAAGAGATGAGGACTACTGATCTTTTCGCTTTAAATATCCCATTGATTATAGGCTATATATCATTAAGCTACGACCCTTCGGAGCATAGCAGTAAACATAAACGCAGGTGAAACTGCGGGAACGGCTAGTTATGAAAGCCGCGATAATGTGGTAAACCATTTATGTGAAATCCATGGACACTACCACAGTATCTAATGGTTTTATATATTCGTCACTTGTCTTCTTGTAATAAAAATAAAGTAAAGCTTTAAAGTTTTTGTGGTCTAGATTACACAATATCGCCGCCATTTGTTAAACAATTTATTTCTAAAACTGCACTTAAGGTTGATGCCATTTAAATTTGAAAATAAAATATACTTATACCACACAAGCGTGGATGTTAAGCTGTGAAGAATACAGAAATAAACAATACAATAAGATTTAGCACGATAATTGAAGTCCCTTATTTACTTTGTTTTACAAAGTTAATCATTTCTGTAACAAAGCAAAACTACACTGAGGTTTACAACCGTCTATTTCGTTTTTATAATTGGGCAATGAAAGAAAATTTCAAACCCACACACAGTATGACAGTTTTGTATAATGCTAAACTGAATATTACATATCATGTGCTGACTGTTAGTAAAAGAAGAATTAAATATCCAAACATAGTAGTGCGGCGTTTAGTGAACAGTACGTGTGCTCTTGTTACACTAACTTGAATTACAAACACATGTATAGTTGCGCAAGTTGCACTCCACCGCTGCGCTCAAGGATGGCACGCCCACTACTAAATACATTTTAAAGATCCTGCATTTGACAAGCCTAATTATTTGTTTTATAAGCATATCAAGATTAATTAGGTTTACATTTTTAGCGATTAGAAAATAATTAAATGACCTAAATATACCAACTGTTTCTGAAATATATAACTATACACTCTTCTTCCCCCCGCATCCCCCATAACTTATCATCCTCAAAGGCAGGCTGCGCCAACGACTCTTGATTTGCAGGTATCCACGGACGGTGGTTGTCACTTACCATCAGGTGACCCGACTATTCGTATTCTGTAAGTTACGAATTACACACAATTACACATTACAGTACAATATATATAAATATATTAAAAATACTACTATACGTGTATTAAGTACGTTCGACCATATTTTTTTTAATTAATGTAACAGACATTCTTTTGGCGCATTTGCAAAGCAGTAGTTAATCAAGTTATGTAATAATTTACTTCGCGTATATTTATTTATGTCATTAATTTTGTGTTGCGTGTATACTTAAGCTTTTAAATATATAAGTATTCTTCATACTGAAAAAACCAAGTATTAGGCGTCAAGAATATAATATCATTGAATTTTTAATCTAATTATTAAAATAAATAAATAATTATAATAGTTTTAGAGTACTCTAGCTTTCAAGGAAATGTAGACCCTGAAATCGGTAATATTGTATTTTTGCGATTTCCATAAATAGAGACCATATCTATTTCGAGTAAGAGATATTGAGTAATATCGTGTAAAGACAGTATAAGTATATGTTTTTGGGTTCTTACTTGAAAAAATATAATTTAACATATAGAAATGTATTAATATCGTAACTATGGTTCGAATAATACCATATTTAGTTATATTATAATATATACTTCATAAACATCTACATACTGCTGCCCTTGTTCTGAATTAAACCCACTGATATTTTCGTTTAGCTGTGAGACTGCTTGTAGAATACGGAGGAGATTTAAAGTTCATCCGCGCAATCGTCGAACATCTGTTACCATTCCTACTTTACTCTGTAGGTAGCGACAATTACTACGTTTGCCAAAATCGCAATTTTCCATTTCAAATGGGTAATCTGACGTATATGTGAGTATATTTACCCGTGTTCTGTATTTCAATGTACATATGTATATGTGTGTATGATATTTGTTTTTCTACGCCCTAGAGCCTGGACAATTGTTTAGATTACGGTATGCTAGTTATCATTTGAATCGAATCGAACATTTCGAAATGAAAAGAAGAAGTTAATAATGCAGTTGGGTTTCATACATATTTTTTTATTTTCCTTGTTTGTATATGAAATTAGTTAGAGGGCTCGCACTTCTCGGCAACAGCCAGTTCTAATTACAGATTTATTACCCGGACTTACTCCAGCTTATTTAATACACCTCTGCCTATCCTTGTATTAATGTATGAATGTCTGGGAATGCACGTTAAATGAAGCTGAAGGGGAAAATGAATAAAATTAAACGTTGTTATATCTTGCAGTGTGTCAGGTGAGAGATTGCTTTAAACTACGGTAGAAAATTTATGGGAATAAAATTCGTTATTTTCAAGCTAATAGTATTTTTAAAACTAATCCAAAATATTCTTTAAAGATATAATATATTATACTCAATACAATATATCATCTTCTTTTTCAAAGAGAAAGGGTATAAGGGATAAGGGTACAATAGGTGCAGTTCGTTGAGTGTTAATTTATTAGACATGTGTCACCATAAGACCCATATACAGCAAAAACACAAGCTTTTAATGACCCTGCATCGTACTATGAGAGTTTTTGCTCTCTTTAGTTAGATATATATTTTACAGATTAGATATTAACAAAAACCATTACATTTCAGACTGTTATCAGAAATAGTATACAAACTTCCATAAAAGTTTTGTACAAACGGTGAAAAATTAATATAAAGGCCACGGTAGACATTGGTACTTATTTCTTAATAGAACTAACTTTTTCTGATATTTATTAGTTTTTTTATTATACATATTCATATACCCCTAACCAAACCTAACCAATCAGGAGAACTTATTTAAAAAATGGCAACACTGTACTTGCAGTGCGTAATGCCTAACCGCTAACTTGTTTTCTCCTTAATTTAGTCCAAGGTAACTATTATATGATTTCGTTGACTCTTTTAATATCATACGTAAGATAACTGTATCCTCTCCTAATAGTTTTTGCTTATATCGAAGTTATTAACGCACACATTGAAAGGTTCTGTTAAATAATGGTATTTCTTTCTGGCGCACTGGTTTTCGTGTTGCAAAATTTCCTAAAGCTATTATAAGTAATATTAAATAAAAATCCTTCTTTATATATTTCAGCAGTTAGACGACTTGTTCTCTCCAGCAACAGCCAGTTTGAGTTCTAAGTATACGGGCCTGACCTGCTTGTGCTTTTGCTTATACTCCCCAATTCCATCTGTATAAGTAATATTCTTTTCCTATCCTTAGCCCATTGGCTATCCTTGTCTTTTCCCTTTCGTAAGTGTAATCAAATTCTAGTTCCCAAAACTTCTATCAGGCGTTAGCGTATTTAATATGTATGTAAGTGAAACTTAGATAAAAATTAAACAAATTTTTAATTTGCAACGAGTTTTCTTAATTGTCGAAAAATATAATAATAATAATAATATATTGGTGAAATTTTAGTAAAAACTTATATGTAGATATGTGCAAGAGATTTTGTACGTGAGTCACAGTGATTTTTTTAGAATAGGCCAGTAAGAAAAGAAGTTGATGAAAAAAATTATATCGAATTAAGAACTGTTTGGGAATACTACTACAGATCTACAGATGTGTATGGATTTATTCATTTCATTTGTTTTCACAAAATGACAGCAATTTAAAAAGTGTCTGGTTTTGACTACAGAACTTTTTCGTTTAATGATTTATTACGACTTACTCAAAAACAATATTGCGATATACTTCGATTGGCATGTCATTACGAAGCCCCATCTATAAACGTGGCCGAAGCAAACTAGCTGATGATTCACGAAAAGGAAGTCCTTCTACGGCGACTACTGAAGATAACGTGAGTGCTCGGCTTCTAATGATAGAAGCTGATAGAATAGTAAGGACATATTAACAGATTCGGTCAGCTTTAGGCGTTTGTATTAGTGAAGTATGACGGAGGTGACTCGAATGCTGTGTATGTCATCGTCACAGGTGATGAAAGCTGCATATATTTTTACAAACACGAAACCAAAAGACAATCTGCGCAATGGATGTTTCCATTCGAAGTCCTAAACAATCAAAGTAGATATTTTTTTTTGGCAAATACATATATCTGCTTGTAAACATGATTAATAAAACCGATTTAAATACAGATACTAATAGAGTTACGCCCATGAATGTAATCTTTCACTTGTATCAATAAGCGCGGGTCCCAATGAATGGTTATTCATTACGTATTTGTTACTTACGATTCGAGCTTCGTATGGCCATTTGAAACAATGGTACTGTTTCACCTTGACATTATACTACGTGTGTTATGTTGATGGTTATCCGTCTCGCCTTTAAGTGCTGTCTGTCTACGAGGGCTTTCATGTTAATGATTATTATAATAAAAACATTGTTAAAATCATATATAAGTTAATTACGAGCAGTGGTTGTAGCGCCTTTATTAGTTTTGTTTATTAGAGAAAATAGATGTTAAACGAAGTATTTTTCTATTAAATGCCATGAAAATGTAAATCTAAATCTAATGTTTAATATAAACTAAATCATGACGCCAAACAAAATCACGTTACAGTTGTTATGAAAACAATGAAATCGAAAAAAATAATTCGAACAAGAAAATAATTACAAGAAAAAATAGTTGTGTAGAAATTATATTTTTTATATATAAAACAACTAGCTAAGCGACTGATCAACACTTCTCGGGCCGGAAGGCTTGCCTTTTACTCGCAGAGCGAATAAGCATTGTCATTCAACGTGGTAATGCTGCCAGGGAGCCAGGAGGAGCCTTTTAGGAAACGCTACCTGTATGAGGGAGGAATTTTACGATGCATGTTTGTAAATAGTCCGTATTTTTTCTGTATTTTAGTTATAGCGTGAATATTTTTAATATTATGAGAACAAGAACATACAACCTACACTCACATACAATTTCACAAAGTTTAACATTTCACAATACTCACTATGATCTTTAGCGCTCAAGTTAGTTAACGATGACGAAAATATTATAGGTTGATAATATTATGTGCACTTTTATAGTTGATTGTCAATTGAATGATAGTTATTTATTTATTATTTTATAAAACCGTTTACAATGGTTAATTATAGATGTCCGACCTCGTAATATGGAGGTAATAATTAATATACATAATTCCATCTCATAAACTTTAATATTATAAACACTATTCTTCCTTGTACTTTTTATTTCCGTTTGTTCTTAAAGAATTTTGTTTCAGCGTTTTGAACATTTTTATAAGGAAGAATTTTGACGAGATAAGGATTTCTGGATTTTTTTACAGTGGCGGGTATTGTGCATTAGCTTTACATCATGATTTACTTTTCTTTTTTGATTATTAGTTTTTCTCATTCCTCGGGCTTTGTCGGGCATGTCATACGCTTGACGCATAGTCGCGCGCACGTCGCCTGTGCGCTATGTGGCTATGTCTATCTATTCTAGATCAGAAGTTAATTTCTAAGTTCTATTTAATCTGGTTTTTCATAGACTTCAAGAAAGAGGAGGTGCTCATCTGTTTTAAAGTATTCTACCACTAAGATGGAAAATTAAGGCGTGGAAAAAATAACTTAATATAATTTATCATGCAAAGTCGTGCAAGTCAAATGGACTTTGCGTGAAAAATTTACATTTACTTACTAAAATTTATATTTATGGGTTAAAAAAGTAGTTTTTTTCAAAGCAAAGTTTATTATATTTATGGGTTAAAAAAATAGTGTTTTTGTAAAAGTATATAATATAGTATATATTTATGTTTACATTTATAATTACCAATATATACAAATATACAAATTATAGATAAAAAAACTCATTCGTGTTTCTGGACTACTCTGTGTGTTTGAGGAATTACTTGTGATAGTAAAAAGTGCTTAACTTACTTTGAACATTACAGATAGATAAATTGAAATGAACGAGGAAAATTCTGCTTACTTTACTAAGGCTCGTATGCTACTGTTTTGTCTAGTGTTTTTTAGTAGTGCGGTGGGTCAGAAGCCATCAGATATGAATATGAGATACGCTTACACAGTAGCGAGCCGAAAATTTGTTGTTTTGTATTAGCAAATGATGCGTGGCACGAGTCAATGCAGCTTGTATACTTTGTAATGTACCGAATATCTTTACGTATTGTACACACGTGTTAAATGGTGCAATTGAAGTTACTAAGCTTACATATTTAAAAGTTTACCCGTGCCTCTTTATTAAGTGTATGTGCATCCTTTTTTCTATATATAAATGAATTGGCTACTAGTGACGGAAGCGTATCTAGATACATCACCTAAGTGAGTGACTATTGTTCGGACAGCATTTTATTTTTGTACGGGGCTACCGAGCTTTGCTCGATTTTCTCGATTCCCGTTTTTGGATAGACCTCATAAACAGACACTAAATTTTATCAACATTGTTTAGCGATATGTGGGATACGCAAATTATACGACGAAATATATATGTAGTATGTAGTACTTAAGTAGCTTTTCTTCAAATTAGTATGCTATTGTTAGCATTCATCGAACACAGAAAGACATAGAGTATTTTATTGTAATCGATAAACCTAATATCTCACATACTATTCGGACACTAGAACTAAATATATGACTGACAGTTGAGATAAGTAAATTGATTCGGACTCCTTCAGTATTGGATAACGATCTTTTAAACTGGTTGTTTATTGCACTAAACAAACTGCCTACTCACATAGGTTAGGATATGAGAAATGGAGACCTTGATTTGACTGTAAATGACAGTATTTTATGGACTGCACGAATTGTGTTCATGGGTTTTTCAATGCGATAATGCTTCACTTTATCCCATACATACAATTAAAAAAAACTTTATACTCGAACTGACCACAATGGTATGTCAAAAATCATAACAAAAAAATATATTTTGTTTATATTATACGATTACCTTCTAAAACAAAAAAACATAACAATAATTACTCCACACGGCTGTCTGATCCCAAACATAGCAGAGCTTGTACTATGGGAACCAGACTGCTGATAAACATACTTATATATTTCTGAATACATACATATTATAGATAAATCACACCCAGACACAGAACAAGTTATCGTGCGCATCACGCAAATATTTGTCCTGGGTTGGAATCGAACCCACGACCTCGGCTTAGCAGTCAGGGTCGCTGACCGCTGGACCAACAGGCCAGTCAAAATCTTTAGAAATATAAACCTACGTTAGGAAAACATTTTCTCAAGAAAAGAACTATGTGTAAATAAATGCGATATGACATTTCACAGGAAATCTCAACTCTGTTGTGGCATATCATTAACACTATCAGTAATAGGAATACCTGCCAAGGTGCCTGTTTACAACTGACTGTAGAGCTGGTGTAATTGATTACCTCTGTAAATATTTGAAACAATAGCAAGTATTCAGATTGCTTGATTGTTAGCTTATTAAATACATACGTAACTTAAGTAATGTAACTAAAAGTATTCTATCTATATAAAGCTATCAATATATATCAGACGTTATGATAAATTGTTAAGTAGACAATTACTTTCTTTATCACGTACAAAAACGTGTTGCTTGTCAACCTCAGAACTACATATGTATATACATACTTATGTACATCTATTATGTTAATAAGTCTTAAATTCGTAACTAGTTTCCTTGTCTACCTATGTTCTAGTTCAGTACTCGGACTAGTTTCTTAGAAATATTGTCAAGGAAAGTGTTTGGTATATAAGATTTGGCTTGAATGTAAAGCAGGGTTGTGTCGCTTGACGCAAGTGGTACGGTGACGCATTCCTGAACAGCAATGAGGTCAATAATTTGAGTCAAGGCGTTTATACTTTTTAGGTAGTGTGTTGTTAGCAAGGTATGTGCAATTGTCTACATTTGAATTTCAGATTTAAATGAAAGTGTACTGAAGAGCTGAGTTTTTGTAGTCTGCTATAAAATGTTACGTTTTCGTTGAACACCTGCTACATTCTGCAATTTTGTTTTTGTTGTTTTGGATAATAGTATCATAACTTTGACCCATTTACAGTAGAGCTGTAATATGTATATTAGTAATGGATATCGAGTTTACATAAAAGCCTGTCCTCCACAATACTAACGCTCATTTCTTTGAGCTAAGCGCTGAATACCTAACTATACTTGAGTACACGTACACCTAAATGCCACTGCGCACATCGATCTATGTTGTTTCGCAATCTTACCTCTGTCAAGACCACACTGTGCTCAGAACATTGTTACATTTGTGCTCATATAGTCGTAGTAATTACAAGATTAAAACGTTTATATTGTATTGCTATTATTTCTTAGTTAATATTTATTGTACTGCTTATTTTCTAGTAATTTAACAAGGTCTAGATTGTGTGACTTGTTTTTTATATTTGTTTTTGATACAGGGGTTGTTCATATATACACATACATACATTAATTAGGAGTTTTATATCTGAAGCAGCTAAAAGTCTAGGTACCTAGGTAAATAGGTCCGGTATTCCTATATACCTATCTAGACATTTATAAAAAAGTATATGTACATACATACATAAGTTTACGCCCTCCTCCCATCGGGATAAGCAGAGACAGTCTAGCACTCTCTTCTATACTTACATACTTTATAACAGTTATCTTCACATATAAAACAAAGTCGTGTTTTATATGTGAAGGTCACTGTTTAGAAGCACGAGCAGCACCGAAGAGCAGAATAACATTAAGCTTTGAAAATAAATTCTAGATATAATAACATCTGAAGCTAGTTTTAAGCCCCGACGCAAAAACAGGGGTGTTATAAGTTTCTACGTATCTCTCTGTGTGTCTGTGTGTCTATCTGTGGCATCTTAGCTCTCAAACTAATGGAAAGACTTTGATACGTTTTATTATTTGTTCATCAGCACTGTAATCGTAAATTGTAAATTAAAGATTGTAAATTTATACTTAGAAAACCAACTCAAGTTATTGTTCATTTTTTTTTTAACTTTAAGAAATATAAATACCATGTACTTTAATACACATGGAAGTATTTATTTCCTGTCGATACTTAGTAGTAGGGTTAAAGAGGTCATTGTAACATTGACCTTCTGTTTTATTTAATTGACAAACGTTATCAAGGTCAAATTATCCACCATTTGAGATTCCCACAGTTCCACTCCATTATACGTACCTTTTCAATCAGCAGAATGAATAGTGTTGAGAACATTTCTCTTTTCAATGTGAACATAAAGCAATAATGATTCTTGTGTAATCTGTCTGGTGACGCAAATAATTTTAAAGCCCCGTGGAAGCTATTAGAATAACAATCAAAAACAATAAAAACATATTCGTCAGTACCTAAAATGACAGAGGAAAAAATCTTAAAGAATCAACACTTTTTTTCATTGTGACAACAATCCGCGTCCTTGGTAGATTGGTAGATTGGTAGATCCTTGGATGTATGAAAAATGTCCAAGAAATAGTACCATTAACTGCGTTCTTGCCAGATGTAAGAAAATATTTAAAAAACAGTACAGTACCATTTTTCAAAACAGATAGACAGACTAGTCAAATAAAGAAATTACTTAGAGGACTCGGAACTTGCGGTTATAGTCAGTTAAAGGTGTGCAACACCGGCCTGGGGGCGATGGACAGGGCTATCCGTCGTCCTAGCAGAAGCAGGCCCGAGATGGAGGTGCGACGTGTTCCACAGGCGCCTCTTTAAATCAGAGCATTAAACCATGGCGGGGTCGTTTCCAACAGGCGGCCAAGTCTGTCGGGGTTCACAGGAATTTCCTTTCTAGGGTACACCTGAGGCCCCGGCCAGAAGACTCGATGCCGGAACACTGTGTGGTTTTAGACGGTTCGAGTCTGATATACCATCTCACCGTTAGGTGAGGTCATGACCCGTGGGGGATTCCACACAAAAAAAAGGTGTGAAACACTGACTCGTCGAGCTCTTGCTTATACTCCCCAATCCTACCTAATCAATCTATCCTCCATTTCCTGTCAATATACTCCAAAATTTAACTATTAAGGCAATAGACTTGCCCCTTATTAGGTAAATGGGTTTGATTTATAAGAATGTGAAGAGGCAAGAAACGACAGCTTGTAGTATCTAGTAGCAACCTTAGAGCAGATTGCTTGCAAAAATTATATTCATTCAAAATGTATGGTTTTTTAGTATATTAGAGACAAAAGGATATATTTTCAACCAACAGTTATAACAAGGAAACTTTGAACCTATTTTTACTTCACTGACGAACTATTAAACATTTAGAATATAAAGCATATGTTAATTACCTCTAAAAACCTCATAGCGTCTGCTACCATGCATAGGGTCATAGCGATAGACGAATTAGGATGCAGTGACGAAATTAGGATGTCAGTCTTGTTAATACATCATATAAAGTAAAAAATTGCTTGATATTCGGATAGCGTTGTCAAGTACGCATTTTCATGAGTGTCGAATTCGTATTTAAAAAGAGAGAAATTTGTTTTCGTGATGCAAGTATTACATGTTCATACTTGGGCAGAATATTGTGAGCTCAAAACAATACGTCAAGTGTATGAAGCAAGAGTTGGTTGAAACCCTGCCTCGAAGTGATACTCAGATTTTATTATTGTTGTATGTTAGGAGCAGCGGCGGTGCTAGATACGACTGCAACAGGAAGTTAAAATTATACAACATTAATTTGAACTTAACATGCTTATTTCCTTAAATAAGCATGGCAGCGATCAAGTTCGATGGGTGCACTTTGATTTAGAGTAAGAGTATATCGTCAGACCTTATTATTTTATATGAATTTCTACAGAACACACCATTTTAAAGTTTATAAAGAAGAACTGATTTAATCCATCACAGCGTTCTGACTTTCTTAGCTATTACTTACACATCCCCTCTATCTATCATCTATCCGTATAGCCTAATATGATCAATATCCCTTGTTTTCCATTACTGTCCTTCCTTTTAATTCTCCAATCTTTAATTTCCAAACTGCCCTATCGACCGTTACAGAATTGTGTAAAGGTGAGTGTTTAATCTCCTTTGCCTTCACATATATGTATATGGTATGATGTACCTATGTAAACTCTTTGAACTCGAATATCATTTCATTACTTTTTTTTTATTTCTGTATCCATTGCTACTAAACTTGAAATCATAACACTTATCTCGTAACTTCATTAACATTTTAAATTGTATAATTTTGTGCTGATTAATTTGTGGCATGCATTAACGCCATAACGATAGTGTGGGTCTCTCAGGTCTCCATCATTGACATTTATTTTAATTGGATTTCTCAATATTGTCACATTGGAATAATAATAATCTGGATAACCTTTTAATTATCAGCTTGTCGTTTACTTGTTTAGTAATTACATAATTCGTTTTATTAACAAATTATTAACAACGTACCAATAAATTATAACGTAAAAGTATTATTAAATGAAGCTTCCGGATTCCACATTTCGGCCAAATAGAGTTATGGACATCATCTATGCTCTATGGGTTTAAAAGCGTTAAAAACAAACTCTAAATTACTAATATGGTTGTTACATTATTGATTAAGAAGTCCATAGATTTTGTAATATATACTTATTTCTAAAAAATGCATTGGTATATTACATACACGAGAGGCTAACATATTGATTTGTAATTTCAAAATGAAGAATGTATGAATGGTTTTAAAACCGAACATATTTATTGTTAATAAACATATACGCAAACACCTACATCTACGGAGGGGAACGTAGGTGATTAAACAATCACACTTTGTCAATTATAAACCCTCTCTCTTCTCTCTTAAGACTATTGCGGGCAACAGGACAGTTTAAGAATGAAAGGCAAGAGAATTGAAAAAGAGAGGGAAAAGAAAGGTGAGAGGATAGATTTGGGCGTGTAAACAATGAATAGCTCAAGCTCGTGAGGGTTGCTTACGTTTAACATAGAATAGCTATTGCAGGGAAGTTAATCTCTTTTACCTTATTTTTAATATGACAATTTAATGTAGAAATTAAATTCATAGTAATCCGTTTCGCAATATATGTATATAAATAAATTCGTTATGTTCTACTCTTGGCTGTCAACCTCAATAATGTCCACAGACTACAGATACTAACGTAATAATGTCCACACCCTTGAACTACCCTCGGCCCACTGACGGCGAACGAATGAAAATGCGTAGACATAATACTAACATTTTCCCGGCCTGCGCACGATCGTCCTTCACAAGGTTGCCAACTGTTTTGCAACTACTGTTAGGCGATAGTTTAGTAGCCTGGCAACGTAATACATTGACTATGACTATGGCGTATGTTTTTATGTTAATATTGTATGTATATACATATATATAATATCAATTCAATATATTCATTATTTTGTGTATATGCTGTATTATGCATATTATACTTTTGTTCTTGTTGTGTATATGTAGCTATATACCTTAATTGTACTGTATATTTGAACTTCTATTATCTTAACGTACACATGACTTTGCCTCTTAAGGTTTGCTGAAGGAGAACTCATTTATGGGTTGAGCTCGCCTTAGTAAATATTTCTTTTTAAATGTAATGTGTGATCTTTGTGTACAATAAAAATTAAATACAATATGACGTCGAATAATAGCAAATGATTGATTTATTGTTCACTAAATAAAAATATACTTTCTATAAATAGTTGTGTATACAAAGGGGATATCATATTTTACTAGTGTAATATAAGCATATTACACTAGTAAATAGACACACGGTAACAGCAATCGCGGGTCATTTACTGTTATTAATTAAGGAGTTCTTCGTAATATATTATATACGAAAAATTTAAAAAGCGATTTTCTCTTTTACTTCACTTTTTACGTGAGAATTAATATTTTACAAAATAAATAATCAGTTAACGCTAAATATAGTCATAAGCAAATTCCTCCTACACCATGACAACGCTCCAGCTCACTCCACCAGATGGACTATCGGATCGTATCGTAAACTTAGAGGACTTCTTGTTAAATTTTATGAACCCTGAAGATGTCGAGGCTGCGTAATAAAAAGGGTGTCAAAGAGATCCCTAAAGAAAAGTGGGCTCACTGCTTCAGTCAATGGTTCAGTCGCATGCCATTGTGTTTAGAAAGTAATTAAGGAATGGAGACAACTTCGAACAGCAAAATATTAACAGGCTTATATATTACACCATGTTTATTATCTAAAAACTTTCAGTGTGACCTGCGTAATCTCTAAAATTGTATTCGAGCAAAAATATCGTAATAAAATTATTGCACAGTACCCACAGCGTATTAATTATTCGTCTGATACATGTACATACTTGGTTTTTTTTTGTGTTATTTTCTGTGTTTGTAGTGTATTTTGGTGCTTTTTTTATTTTACTTTGTGCTAATTGTCATATAGTTTTAATGTTCCTGTAAAAATATTGCTCGTGTAAATGAATAATGGGGCATTTCATCTATCCAAATAAAATTTTGAAAATGTTATTTATAGAGTTTTTACGATACTAAAAACTAATTTAGTACTATTTTGTTATAAAACCACGAGATTTATTTCTATTTTCATCATTTTCTTCTCATGAGCGACGTCATTATAGTAGAAACTAGTTTTTGTTTGAAAACTGATATCTTTATATTGCGAATTTGTGGCTTTAAATTATAGTTATTCTTAATTTTATTTTTAAATTTTAAAAAACCAATAAGGGTTAGTCACTACCTTTGCAGCGACTATTTTTTTTATAGTATTTTTAGTTGCCTGTTCAAATACGTAGATCCTATGGAGAAGAATAGGCAAGAAACCCAAAGGACAATCTTTTTCAAATATGTTTTACAATTTTCTTGTTACAGTTTATAAATGTAAAATAAAATTTGAGGACAATGCAATACAACATTCTGAAATATAAATTGTAATAATTACTACCAGGTATATTTATTAGTATATATAATCACCTCTGAGTGAAGTTTTGAAAACACACGAGCTATTGACCAACAGATGGCGTTATGTGTTATATATTCGATAATAACGATGAAAACAAAAATGATTTTCGATGGGCAGAATGACTAAATCTCAATTAGACAGAGCCTTAAATACACGAGATTACATACAATATTCCTGAATAAAGAGTTTCTTCGCTTGGTTTGTGCACTTTAAGTGATGAGTGTACAATAAAAACGTTTTATCAGAGTTATTACACATACTTACAGTTTTCTACATTTCATTATGTTCTTTTATAAAACAACAACAATAATAGAAGTTATCTATGAGATAATACTATGCAGTAAGTATTCGACAGACAAATAACCTCTAAGACAAGTTTACAACAACACATAAGTTATTGCTTTTCCAGTTTTATACATAACATGTAAATGTTAATGGTGTACCATTACATGCCGTCAACGATATATCGGTATGTTGTATATACAATAGTGGCACTATGTCCTTGACCATACTTCCATCCGTGAAAATGAACGGCGTGGCTTTATTATGCAAATGAGTAATAGATGCTAATATATCAAACAGTAAAATTACTGTCATTATTTAAAAGAATAACAAAACGATTACATGGTCTGCAATCTTGTTTTCTCTAACTACGTTAAATAAATTTGAGGAATGGTAGTTTAAACAATATTCTGACCGTCAATTTATTAGCAGATGTTTTATTTAATATCTAAAACGAATTTTTAATGTAATGGACTTACCCGTTTTTCTAGTGGAAAGTGATCCTGACTGCTGAGCTGCTTCGAGTTTTATTTGTGTGTTATTTGTGACACAGGAATCATTCAGGTATTACCGCCTATCGCGATTTTATTCTGATAAAAATCTTAGGCCTTGAAGGCCTTAACTATCGGCGGGTCGTGATGATGTCCTTGCCTTTGTTGCTCCTTATTGCTTGGTAATGGAGAAATCACAATAAACTGGTTCTATAGTTCTATCTAGTTTTAAGTTGCAAAGGATGTTTTGTATTTATAGCATTTCGTAAGTGCAACAAGTTGAGGAGCCTGTTCCAAATGTCGGTATCTGTCTACAAATGCGCACGTTGAACTAAGCTGGACCACTATTGCAGTTTAGAGTGATTTGTAACTTGTAACGCAATAACGTGTATTTGTTAAATTGCCAATTTGTTCATAAGACGCATGCTCAATTCCCTAAATTATTTAAACCAATTGTCTGTTTGCTAGTTGTTAGGATAAAATGTGTTGTACACTGAACTTGGATATTGAAATAGACCAAAATTGAGTAGCTTTTTTTATATGTGCTGTGAAATATGTCTGAAAAATTATTTGTGAGAGAAGAAATGAGTTATTTTGGCAGTCATATAATTTAATTTTAATTTCGTTTTTCATAAATAAGGAACATATTGTGTCATGAAAAGACAATTAATTTGTGGCAAGTGACGAAACATTACACGACCTATGTTCAGATGAATGTATAATATTCGAGCGCTAATAGTCCAAGGCAGTGAGAGGATATAGGACACTACACATTGATAAGGCAGATTTTAAATGTCAAATGTTGCATATTATTTATGTTTGAAGCTCTGTGCAAATATTTATATCAATGAAACTTGCCATGAACGTTATATTGTCTTTTTCTTAAAATGTAGTTACATATTTATAAAAGAAAAAAATGACCTGTTATTCTATTCTGGGTATTCTATTACAAGCTACATATATTTTTTATGTAATTTTCTTCACTGGTCGTTTCCAATTTCATGAATATTGTTAAAATAATTCTATAGCCTATTGAGAGCACCTCGAGTGCTGATCAATTAATAATTATTATAACACATTGTTCACTAAGGTCAATAAAAAAATAGGGCACGCCACAATGGTGGCGATAAGACCCACTTGAGGATTGTCTGGAGAGGCAACATGGCAGCCTCTCCTACGGGCTGACATAGGTGCTCACCGGTCACGGCTGTTTCGCTGAGCACCTCCGTCGCATAGGCCGGGAGCCAACGTCTGCGTACCACCACTGCGGAGGCTGTCACGAGGATACTGCACTCCACACCCTAGTGGAATGCTCAACGTGGGCGCTACAGTGACACGACCTCGTGATGGCTATTGGTGTGGGAAGCCTCTCGCTAGAGGCCATGGTTCTGTCCATGTTCCAAAGAAATAGAAAATTCCCAATCCCATGCACTCTCAGTGCATGGGATTGGGAATTTTATTCTAATGTCATTGATAAAATTGGAATGGAAGCACTTATTTATTACTACTTTACTTTACTACTTTTGTACTGCTTTCAGCTCTGATTAAAAAATGAACAGGTTACTTAGTTGTTTTTAAAAAAAAATGTTTTCTATAGTTGAATCAAAATGCAAGTACGTATACTATGTATTTATTTACTTATTCTTTTTTATTCTTATTCTATTATCTCTGTTTTTTGTATTAATAATTTTTACGTACCACACAAATTCACTATGATAATCTCGATGAAAATGAACACTCGGATCCTCTTCGTTGAAGCCATGAAATGGCGTATGATGTGACTAATGACAGTACGATAAACGTACATACGTATTGACACATGATAAATAAACATAAGACACCTTTAGCCTTCCAGGATAATTTCATTCAAGCAAATATATTCAAATCAACCGTTGTTGTGCAATTCGTGTTTCTCGTTCTCAAATACACATTTTTTAACAGCTTTTGTAGCGTGGAGAGCTACAAATACATGTCCTGAAAACACGTTTTTTCGTGAATTGAGCGAGGAATTGGTGTGACCGCGATGCTTCATAGGCCAAGTGTGTTGCACAAGAAGCCGCATTGTTTACGTGGCATTGTCCAGTTGTCCCCTCGGTCCGCCTCGTACGTGCGTACTTGAATATATTTAAATTTGGAGATACCACCAGGATGAAGCAAGCGTTTTGACAACTACTATAAATGCTGTTAGTAATAAACTGAGGATACAGTTAACAGCTCATAGCACTCCTGAAAACATCTCAACAAACAACAAAAATGGCAATCAAGGTACGAAGCGCGGTTGGATCTTGTGAAGTGCATTCTAACAGTGTGTGTCAGTGATACCAATAGGCTAAAGTGAAAAATTAAAAATATGAAATAGTTTTAGAAAATTATTAAACACTGTTTCTGTTCTCCAGTTTTACTTTCAAATGAAATATTAATACATGATACGATTTCAACGATTAACAAAAATTAAAAATATCACTTTAAAAAGTCCAGTCTATTGAGCAATAACTACTTCTGTTTCAGTTGGTGATTCTTTCTTGCCTTTTGGCTTTAGTCCACGGTAGCGGAGTGCCAGCGGCATACGCAGCTGGACCTATTGCTTATACAGCACCCGCCGTCGCCGCCAGAATCGAAGAGTTCGACCCATTGCCGCAATACAGGTTCGGTTACGAAGTGGGTGATTCCCTCACTGGTGATTACAAGAGCCAATCTGAGCAGCGGGACGGTGATTTGGTACGGGGACAATACTCTCTCGTAGAGTCCGATGGCACCCGCCGTGTTGTTGACTACGTAGCTGACTCGATTAATGGTTTTAACGCTGTGGTCCGTAACGAACCTTTGGTAGCTGCCGCTCCCTCTGTTGTTGCCGAGCCAGCAGTGATACCGGCTCGCATCACATCTGCTCCTGTTGCTGGTGCCCCGGCGCCTGTTGCTGTCGCGCAACCAGTTGCTCCTGCGCCAGTTTACGCTCGTTACGCTGCCGCTCCTGTAGCTGTTGCCCCCCCTGCCACTGTGGCCGCTCCTGCAGCTGTATATGCGCGTTATGCTGCTGCCCCTATTTTTGCTCGATACGCCTCTGCTCCTGTTGTAGCTGCCAACTACGCGTCTTCTCGTGTCGTAGCTGCCAACTACGCCTCAGCTCCTGTCGTAGCTGCCAACTACGCTGCTGCATACAGAGCCCCTGTTGCCGCAGCATATACCGCGCCGGTTGCTGCAACATATTCTGCGTACCCAGCCGCGGCCTACACTGCCGCTTACACAGCCCCCGTGGCGTACAACTCTCAAGTCGCTGCTGCATACTCTTCACCTATTAGGGGAGCCTACACAGCACCAGTAGCACGTGCCGTTCCTACAGCGGTGGCACCAGCAGCCGTCACCACCGTTCGTGCTGCTCCTGCAAAACTTGTGGAACCGGTCGCCGCGGCTGGTTACAGATACCCTTAAATGCCATACTCTGATAATACGAAACTTGAATACCTTTAAAGACTTGACTTGTATATATGACTAGAATTAGTTCATTTTGTTATTTTTTATGAAATAAATAATGAGACTTTAAATTTGTATTGTTTTACAATTAAGTACAAGTATAACGTAATTTAATAATATAATGTAATTAAACATTGGTAGAGCCATGCTTAGGCACGATTGGGCCTGCTCGACCGGTGTGATAATACGGCCTCACAGAAAACCGGTTGTGAAGTAAAGCTTTTGTTGTATTTCCCCGAAATGAGTACGATTTGCGGAAGCCCAACATTCCCTCTCCGCTCATCCCCCTCTCCTCTATCGCAATCTCCTCATCGCCACTCTCTTCTTTCCCCTCCCCGCACCCCCCATTCTTCGTTACCCTGAAAGTAGAGAGTTGAGTTACAGATGTCCATGGATAGAGGTTGTCACTTACCATCAGGTGACCCGTCTGTTTGTCTGTCCCTCCTCTGCCCTGTGTTTACTATAAAAAAAAAGTTAAGCACCTATTTGGTATTTAGCCCTTAAAAATAGTCCTGTATATTACTTATTAGTATTCTGCCCACTTAATTCTATTACGGTGTTTTTATTAAGAGTCTACTCGTATTTAAATGGTCTTTAAGAGCCTTGGACTTTAAGTACTACCGTGGTATGTCCGCGAGGCGTCGGTCAAGGTTTTATAGTCTTAGGATGTTGTTAAAATTACATCTTTTGGTAACAGTTCAAAAGGAATGGGTAGGGATTAAAAGTAAGGTAATACTTATTAAGCTGTTTGATCAATGCTACAATCGCATATCTCTCACATTTCGTAAAGAGAAAATGGTGCTTCAAATGCCATGAATTATTATAAAATAATTAAAAATACTAACAAATGGTAAAAACACGATTACTATCATCAGATATAATGAATATATACATATATGTGTACATACATATATTATATATTATATTTTATACTATATATACATAAATATGTTTCATGAATTCCTCATAGTTTGTAATATGTTCTATCTATTTAAATATAAAGTAAAAATAGTGTTTTGAAATGACTCATTCAAACTCATCAAACTTTACTTTTCTCATTTAAAAAAAAGGCAGTTCTCACAGCTTACAATCTCCCAACTGAAATATGTATATCTGGATGTGAAATAATATTGACTATGAATAAATACGGATTAACCTTTAGCTAAATATCGCCTACGGCACTATTAAGTCGTATATAACGCCTGACGCTATTCCTTTAGATATCATTCGGTAATTAGAATCCAATCGATTCACGTCGAAAATGGCATTCAAGGTAATAATTAGACAACAAAATGTGATGTGAAATGTGAAATGGATTTCACGAACCTGCTCCGGTGTTTATATGTCATCATTATAAACATTTATTTGTATAAGATTTCCTACGGAAATTGTGGTCTGCTTTTCAATAGTAAATTTTGAGTGTGGAAGTATTAATTAGCTTTTTTTTCTCACAGTTACTTGTCTTCGCATGCTTGGTAGCGGCCATCAGTGCAGGTCTGCTTCCACAAGCACAATTTTCATATGCTGCACCAGCACAAATCGTGCACACCGCCCACGCAACGTACCCTGCTCAAGTAGCGTACTCTTCTCCCGTTGGATATTCTGCACCCGTAGCGTACTCCGCGCCCGTTGCGTACTCCGCACCCGTAGCTAAGGTGGTTGCCCCCGTCACCAAGGTACTTACCCCTGCTACCAAGGTTGAAGAGTACAACTCACACCCCCAGTACAGCTATTCATATGATGTTCAAGATGGTCTCACCGGAGACTCTAAGAGCCAACAAGAAACCCGTGACGGTGATGTCGTGCGTGGATCTTACTCTGTAGTCGACCCTGACGGTACCAAGCGCACCGTGGAGTACACCGCTGATGATCACAACGGTTTCAACGCAGTCGTACACAAGGAGCCCCTCGCTCACGTCGCTAAAGTGGCCGCTCCTGTCGCTTACCCTGCAGCTCCCGTCTCTTATGCCGATGCACCCGTCGCCTACTCAACGGGTCATGCGGCTTACTCTGCTCCTCTTTACCATCACTAAAAGCCTAGTCAACTTTTGAAAACAATATTTATTATCCTTGTTTTTCTGGTTATGATCTAATAAATTATTGATATTAATTTCTTTACTGTGTTTTTGATTAATCAATAGTAGAAACTTAAATATGGGCGTGTCTGAGTAATAGTAAAATCTTAGTCAATAGTTGTTTAGATAATAAAAGCTTTGATTTACACCGAGTATTTAAAGTAATAGGCTACAATAAGCTTAAAATATAAACCTACAGAAATTACATAGACAGATACTGGTTGGGTACGTTGTGTGATCCAAATTAATTATTATGGGGTCATGCTAGGGTCATGGGGTCATCCGGATGTTTTACCAAAGCTGTTCCCGGATTCCTCCTATGTCAGGCGCAGTATGGCACTTCGTGTGGTTTTAGTCGGTCCGATTCCGACACACCATTCCACCGAGAACCCTGGGGGGATGACGGCCCGAGGGACCCGTAAACAAGTTAAAAAAAAAATATGAACAAAGGGTTATGGGTTCGAGTGCTCGTCCTATTTATTGGTAAGCGAAAACAATTATCGTGATGAGCTGGCCTTTTTCTTGCACTGCTAATAATCATTGCTATTTAACCTGGGAACGCTACCAGTAGGCGACTATTTTCATTTCTTTTTTTTTTACTTTTTTATTATCAATTAACATTCTCATATTTAATTAGTCAAATGGAGTCTTTGACAATTAGAAGCGTAAATATTTACTAACAAATGGTTTTCAATTAGTAAGCATTTAAATCTGTTTGGCTTGGTGATTGTAATGGTGCTCGCGGAACATAGACCAATCATATAAATTCTGACTTTTGATTTCGGATTTCGGTTCCGTCGACAAATGCTCAACACGTAATTTAGGTGCTTTCATGAACTTTGTGTAATATAAGTAAACCCTCAAGAATCCGTTAAACGACCGCCTTGTAGGGACTTAGGACATTGTGTTCTATTTACAGCTTGTCTAGTTGCTGCACGGCTAAAAAGATATTTAAAAAATACAAATTGTAACTTTTTAAAGTATTAGGAGGTTGATGTTATGTAGCTCAACCTATTAAACTGTTCATAGATAAGCAAATATGGTAGTGGAGAATATTGACTGAAGTCTATCTAATGGATGAGAATTGGTAATAAAAAGCGAGGATGTTGTTGGCCACTTCCAGCTTATTGTATTATAAATTTAACTGTAGAGGAACGGTGTTTTATCCCTCCAGCACAAAGTGTAGATGAGAACAAGACGATGACACTTATCGGTGCGAGAATCTTCATTAATGATCTTACTACGTCAATAGAATAGTTGTCTTCGATAGGTGGCTTTAATGTTTGTTTCTGTTGCATGTTTGTGCATGTCACTACACAACACCATGTCTTATCTGTACTTTACAATGGGGTCGTGCTGCGGATATAAAATCTAGAGAGCTATCAAAGCCTTTTATAATCTATGCTGTTGCGAATCCCTTAGGGGACTATTTAAGGAAGTTATTAATCAGTTAGAGGGCTTCGGACTTCCCTGCACGAGCCAGTTCGAGTTATAGGTGGCTCAAGCAAGCCAGGCTCTTCTCTTTTTTTTATATATATTATAGGGAGATAAGCGAACAGATGGTCACCTGATGTTAAGTGACAACCCCGTCCATGAACACCTGCAACTCAACTTGTAAAAGGTCTAATTCTAATTAATGATTTTGATTTGAATGGGAACTCTTTTCTCACCTTACGAAAGTGCAAGAAGTAACCTCTCAATGTATATTGAAATAGGGACTAATATATATAAGGTATAAAACGTCTTCTTTTTGAGTCACATTTTACACTTATTTCCTTTTAAAGTAGTGTGTGTTAGGATTCCCTTTAGGATTTACGACATATTCCGTTTCTTACATTTGTAACAATCAGGCATAACACCACTTCGCAATGGGATCCAACCTATCGAAAGAAAAGTTATTCAATGTGCTTGAGTTAATTTTTTTGTTTTAAATATTCGTGTGCTATGTGCATCCATGTCCTATATTAAAGGTTTTTATAGCATAGTAAAAATACGTTCTTTAACTCTGAATGCATGTTGTGGACCGCTTTAAAATAAAAAAGCATTAACATTAGTTTCATGAATTTCATGAGGTATTGTTGAGTTCGCGACACAGCGGACACTTCGTACGTGTGTTCTTGAAAATATTAAAATTTTAGTATAACACACGGATGAGGTAATCGTTCTGAAAACAAATAAATTCTGTAAAAGTCAAATTACTGGCACAGTTGACATCTCTAAGCATCCCTGAAAACATCTCAAGAGACAGCTAAAATGGCATTTCAGGTATGAAGTGAACTTGGATTAAACAAAGTGTTTTAATTAGAGTGTATCTGTTTTAGTGACAATTATATTGATAAGAAGTTTTCAAATATAAAACTAAGCTTTACGCTAAGTTAACTAAGCTTTAAGCTCATAAAGGTACAAATAAATTGCTCCCCAGAGTCCGACCCCCTTTAGTTTTATTTCTTGTAGGTACTAGATGGGTAGTATCTGTTTGTGTGGTTTAACTATTTCAAAATGAGTGACTATAGATCAAAACAGGCAGGTGCTTAATTATTTAATATTTTAAATTAGGTATTATTCAATTATAGGAGGCCTTCGTGCTACATTCGATTATTCGCTTTATTATTATAATTAAAATTATTTTAATTATAAAACAAGACAATTTCGAAAACTTATTGATAATTTTTTTTAAATAAAAAATTGAATTTGTTCTCGCTAGTCAGGAAGATAAAGAGAGATGTATTGTCTCACTAGCAGCACAATTAACAATTTACGCATTTTGCTATATCCTTCCTATATATGAATTTAGTAAAAGCAAGATCCCCCACCCCCTAAGGAAGAATGGGAGACATGTATTAAGATTTTTGTACTCGATTTTTTTTTATTGCTACGTCTTGCAGCATTGAGAGGCTCAAAATGTAAAACAGCATTTTATATGTGAATGGATGGAATTATTGTCATATGTACACCTTTATGGTGCTAATTACCACTCTCTCTGGGAAAGTGAAGAAGTGAAGTGAAAATTGTCATCCTTAATTTATTTACTAACAAATTTTTACTAATTGATAACTTAAACTAATAACTATAGCTACACGACGCCTCTGAAACTGTTTAAAACTTCTGAAGCTTTTTATTATATATGATTTTTTGTTTTAGTTGGCGGTTTTCTCTTGCTTCCTGGCTTTCGTCCAGGGAAGTGTAGTACCGGGAGCCATCACTTCAGTGCCCACGGGCGCTTTTGCTGCAGTTTACGGAGTCCCTGTAGCCGCCCGACTAGAGGATTGCGACCCTTTGCCACAGTACAAATTCGGATACGACGTTACAGATACTCTCACAGGGGACTACAAAAGTCAAGTTGAACAGCGGGACGGTGACTTGGTACAGGGACAATACTCTTTTGTACAATCCGACGGCACTCTTCGCGTTGTTGAGTATACTGCTGACGCTACCAATGGTTTTAACGCTGTCGTCCACAATGAGCCTTTACCCGCGTCTTCCTTACGAGCTGATTCTACAGTGGTACCCACTCACATAGCTGCTGCAGCACCTATAAATGTACAACCTGCAACGACATCTGCAGCAATGTCTGCCCGTTACGCTATTGCTCCTAAATTGGTGGCTTCTCCAATATTGTCCGCCCAAACTCCTGCTGCAGCAACTTTACCAGTATTTTCGCGCTATGCCACTCCAGTAAGGACCGGTTACAGCGCTGCCTACACTGTGCCCGTTCCTAGCTCATATTCTGCAGCTGTGCCCCCCCCTTACACTGTATCAAATTCAGCCTCATACAGTGCTCCGTACCTGACTACAGCATACGCTGCTACTTACGCGGCTCCTTATGCAACGGTGTACAGCGCTCCAGTCGCACCTGCACCTGCCTATTCAAATCTTGTTGCAAATTCCTTATCGGTTCCACGTGCACGTCTCTTTAACGAGTTAGCAGCTCCTGCTGCAATCACAGCTGTCCGAACTGCCCCCGCTAAACTCGTAGATCCTGTTGTTGGTGCTGGTTGCTCTTGAATGCCAATTGTGGTCAATAGGTATTTATGAACTTCTAATAACGAATTGTATTTCTACGATTAAATTAGGTTAGTTTATTTTTATAAAACGGAAACAAATAAATTAATTATAATTAACCAGTGTGTATCATTGAATGTAAACCATTTATTTAAGTAAGACTATATCAGTAAATAATGAAAAAAAAGTATAGAGGCATTAGTCTTTTTTATTCAGTGGAATGAATTCTTAAAATAGTCAATAACTAAAAAAAATGTCAATATGTACCTACCCAGCCTGAATGAAAAACAATTTCGATTAATAAAATATATAACATTTTTATTAATTCGTAGTCACTACTATACACTACGGCATTCATATAAAAAATATAAAAATATTAAAGGTAAGGTCACGACACAGACTTATTGTGATGGTAAATTCACGAGAATATTCTTAAAAAACATGCTATTATATTAATAATATTAGTAATCCTCCAAATTTTCTCGAAGCTTGACATTGGCTTTTAGCCATTGCTATATGACGGCCTAGCTCATGAGTACAACGGCCGTCCTTCGTAATGGGTTCCCCCATTACGAAGGACGGCCGTTAAACGACACCCAGGTAAACGAATTGTTCTACTTTTTCGTAGTTTTGTAGGGTTAGTGAAGGATGAAGTTTGTGTTCCCAATCTACCAACATTATTCTAGTTTTTGAATTTGACTCAGCCTCAAATTCAAAAACTAGAATAATGTTGGTAGATTGGGACCAACATTATTCTAGTTTTTGAATTTGAGGCTGAGTTTAACGCTTTCTTCTTCTATCTTTGTAAGGAGGGCACCTAACTCCTCTTCACTAGATGCTATTACGGTCGTGTCATCTACATATCTCAAGTTGTTTATTTTACGCCCACCTACAACAAGGTGGCATTGTTGTAGGTGGGCGTAAAATAAACAACTTCTTCCAGCGTGCTCTTGTCATAATGTGTTCTCCATACAAGTTAAACATTCTTGATGATATAATGCTTTTAAAACATAATACCATAGCTGCTTCTTGATGAGCAAATGATGCCTTTGTGAAAAACCTTTATCTGAAATAAAGCCCGCTTGTTCACTCGGAGTTTTCTTGTCTATAAACGTAGCTAGCTTGTTATTGATTATCTGAAGCAGTAACTTACTGCCGTGAGATATTAGAAATATCCTTTGGTACTCGCATTTTTGTGTCGATCCCTTTTCTATGAAGAGGGCTTATTGCTGATTGCGTCTATTACTCAGCCCATTCTGCAGTCCAGTCAAACGAGCACCAGAGTATTTAAAGTCTGGTATATGCTGAACTGGCGTCCCATAGACAAAGGATGACGCAGTATTTTGATATTTAATATCTATTTAATTTATTATAAACTATCAAATTAATTATTTCGTTTTATGATTAATTGAGTAGGTTATAATTTAATTGGAATGTATTCTTTCCTCGTCAAAAGAAGATCGTTTCCTCGTTAGAGATAGAAATGCAATGTCTTTCGTACGTTTCGTTTTCAACAAATTAATTTTCTTTCTTTCTTTAAGTCTTCCATATTTTGCTGTAGATTTGAACCAATTGCAATGGCGGCTGATATCCCGTCATTACTAATAGCCTTGTTCTTCAACCTTTTTACAGAGTTCTCTATTTCCGAAAGAAAAACTCCAGGTTCATCTGCATAACCCTATCAAATTCTGTATATGGCGCACCGTAAATCATCTTTATATAAGTCTCGACACTAAGACTTTCCAGAACCAGTCTCTCTATTCAAGTAGTCTAGTCTATATTCTATTCAATCTGTTCACATATGCCATTATGGAAGTATTTTTGTCCCTTCTCATCACCCTCTGAATCGTTGAGTATAAAATGCTATGTTTTTTCCCCCTTCATCAGATGAAAAACCTTCTTCCTTTTAAGCATTATTAACTTTCTCACTGAATTATTAAAAATTAAGATTAAATTAGCTAATTACGTTAAATTTGCAAAAAGTCTAAAATAAATGATTACCTTGTGTAACCTTGGTATTTTGATTTTATAGATATTTTTTTTGTCCTTTTTTTAATGGGATACGGTACAAACGAGCAAACGGGTCACCTGAAAGTGACTACCGCCGCCCTTGGACACCCGCAACTCAAGAATCACAAGTCCGTTGCCGGCCTTTTAGGTAGGAATATGCTCTTTTCTTCAAGGTTTAAAGGTTGTATTTGTCCGGAAATACGGCAGTCGACAATTTGTTCCACAGGCTAGCTGTGCGAGGCAAAAAGCTTCTAGAGAAGCGCACACCACTGTGCGCTTCTCTAGAAGCTAGCAGCACCGCCTGCACCTTTAAATGGGGCAGGCTGGAGCGAAATACTGTCTCGATTTGTTTATATTACATTTCTATATAATAAAAATAACTGTTTTATACGTTGATAAATATTTTCAAGTTTTTAAAATAAATATCAACATATAATACAATTGTCAGATTGCTTGTTGCTTATTGCTTACTTAAATTCTGCCAAAAATATACGAGTATAATACACACTCATTTAGTGCGAGCGAGTAACTAATTATCGTATTGGCAACTAATGCTACGTCAAATATAGTCGTTTAGATCTATAAGAAGATTTTGTAAGAGTATTGTCAATTTTAGATCAATAGTTCCCCCCCATCTGAAAAACAACATGAGGAGAGCTGACGATCAAGCTCAGTGGAGTACATTGGAAAAGGCTCATGATGATAATGATGATTATCCATCTAAGCTTACCTTGTTTTTATTAATTATATTTGAAACATCCAAAGAATATATAAAAAATCAAAATCATAAAAAACCAGCATTAAATTTATTTTATTACCTAATACACTTAAACTTATAAATTAACTTGAATTTCTATTGTTGTACGATTACGGAATTCCAAAACGTGAGATGTTAAATAATCAGTCACTTACCCGTATTTCATTGAACTTGAAACGAAAGGCTTTGAATGGCCTTGAATATAATATTCATTAATATGCCCATAATTATGTATGATAAGGTCCCTTAACTTTTATTTATTATTATTCTTATACAAGCTAAGTTCCCATAATTTCACGAGGCAATGTTCAGCACGCAGCACAGTAGTGAGTTCGTACGTGCGTACTTGAATATATTCAAATTCGGATATGCTATCAGATGGGGCAACCGTTCTGCCAACCACTATAAATGCCGATAGTGTCAAACTAAGGGTACAGTTCACAGCTCATAGCATCCCTGAACACATCTCAACTAAACAATAGAAATGGCATTCAAGGTATGGGACGCGGTTGGATTTTGTGAAGTGTACTAAACCAGTGTATGAAAGTGAATTGTCTGAAGTTGATATTATAAGTTTGTGAAAATCTGTAATTGTTGGTAAACTATAATGATTAAATAACGTAATTTTTTTTAGTAACCTACTTAAAAAAAATGTCTGTAACATTAAAACTCAAAACTTAAACAAATCTTAAGAAATGAAATGTTTTTCTTTCAGTTGTTAGTTCTCTCGTGCCTGCTGGCTCTCGTTCACGGCGGTGCCGTTCCGGTAGCGCCCGTCGCTTACGCTGCACCTGCTGTTGCAGCCAGGATCGAGGAGTTTGATCCGTTGCCACAGTATAGGTTCGGCTACGACGTGGCAGACTCTCTCACTGGGGACTACAAGAGCCAGACCGAGCAGAGGAATGGTGATCTGGTACAGGGACAATACTCTCTAGTAGAATCTGATGGCACACGCCGCGTAGTCGACTACACCGCTGACTCCATCAATGGTTTTAATGCGATTGTCCGCAAGGAGCCCTTGGTAGCTGCCGCCCCCGCTGTTGTGGCTGAGCCGGCCGTGGTGCCGGCTCGCATTGCGGCGGCTCCAGTAGCTGCTGCACCCATCGTCGCTCAGCCCGGTGCACCAGTTGTAGCCCGATATGCCACTACACCCGTTGCCACTGCTCCGGTCGTTGCTGCTCCAGCCATACCTGCCCGATATGCACCTGTTGCCGCCCCGGTTGTACCTGCCCGCTACGCTGCTGCCCCTGTTGCTGCTCCTGTCGTAGCTGCCCGGTACGCAGCAGCACCTGTTGCTACTTATGCTCAATATGCCGCTGCTCCCTTCGTTGCCCGATATGCACCTGTAGCTGCTGCCTATAGAGCTGCGTACACTGCTCCGGTGGCTGCTGCTTACACGGCCGCATACCCCACGATAGGCGCTGCTGCATACACTGCTCCTGTAGTGGCAGCATAATATGTACACTTGAATGCCTATTTCTAAGAAGACTATGCTTGACTTGAGTTGTACATATGACTGTTTTTGTATTTATTTTGTGTTTTTTTTAACATAAAAGGAATTAAATTTTTGAATTCAATAAAAAGTATTATATTTTATACACCATTGGAGACACTAAGAAAAAGTAATGCTAAGCTAAAACAAGATTTACGTATTTTCGAATTGATACATCTGTTCAAAAATGTATTTTAGCGGATATAATACTAATTATGTGTATATGCACCAAATTTCAAGCTAATCCGTTCAGCATTTTGAGCTATTCATACATATATTAGAATAAAAACTGTCGTGAATTAGATTCATAGTTATTAAAATATACGGGTTTACTCACGTGTGTATTTCGTGGATGTCCGACTAGTTTTGGTCTCGACAGGAGGCCTTTTTAAGGAGTAAGTCGTCCAGCCGCGACGGTACCGGACGATGCACTCAATACATAGTATATAATATCGATATACATGCATTTGTCAATAGATCCATGTTTGATATTGATCAACGCATAGTAAGTCTGCGTATTTTAATCAGTTATTCAGCCGACCGCGATCGGTTCATTTCGACAAAAACACTGTCATTTTCATCCACTGAACTTATAGAAACTAACTATAGAAGTTTTATTATAACGACATTGAGAAATTTAAAAAAATGTCTTATATGTATTCGGACCCCGCGATGACAGAAATTTACACTACCAAATAATACAAAATTAACAGACGTGTTATTAGTATTAGACATTGCCTGGTTGTCGAATTTCGACCATTAGACATTTTATCAGCCAAATTTAGTTTTGTAACTTGAATCATGGTTTTATAAACATTTCTTATCATTACAGTTCAGCATTTTCTAAAGCCTTTTGAAGCATTTTCATATATACATTTATAACACGTATTGGTTAATTTAGTTAGCTCTTTCCACTTCTATATATATACTTCTACTATAATATAAATAATTACAATACCGAATGCGCAGAACCGGACCAAGAATTATCTTCACATATTAATTTATATTTGACACCTCCTATTTCATCCACCAATATTTCTTTTTTATTAACAATTAGTATCCTAATGATATACCTACCCATTTACAGGGTAATTTTCACTGTTGAGTGTAAAAATAATATCAGTCTATTACTAAGGATTATACATATAATATGCACAGATATCGATTCAGTATTGAACCTGAATTATAAAGGTAAACAAAATATTTGTAAAATATAATTTGTCATTACTAGCCTTTGTGTATACGTATAGTCAAAAATTTAGAGTAAGAGTCATGCAAATAGATATATTTAGGTAATATTAGTCAAATGCTAACTTAAGTGACAACTGTCGTCCATGTCGCCCATGGGGATGACAGTTGTCACTTATCATCAGGTAACGCGTCTGTTCGTCTGTCCCCCTATATTATAAAAAAAAAACTGAGGAAATTCTATAGATGTAGACTATGCATTTAGAGCCGTAAGTGTGTCAGAGTCATATATAACCTAAAAACAACTGAAAGTTCCTTTCTTTACTGAAATTAATATTCTTACTTTGTCATTTTGTAAACCGTGCTCTTTGTTAAAATAATATAAATGTGAGTTAGAGATTGAAAAGTGAAACACACAATTGTTTGTATTTGATGTAATATTAACAGCATTTTTAAACAATAATATAGTATATTTTACAACGTTTCTTAAATATATAACAAATTGCCAAAGTCAGTACTTGACGAGCATAGTATCTATATTGTTAAAATTACGCTGAAGCTCCTGTTGGAGAGGGGCTACTACTCTGTAAATGATTGTTTGAGTGATACACTGGAGTAGGAACTATGTAGATCATGCAATAAAATACGTATAAGTTTCTGTAAATATTTTTGTTATTTAAATCGTTATAATGATGTACGTATGTAGATGCCTCAGAGCCACAGTATATACAATATATAATTATTGTTATTTTAATGTCTTTCATGAATTTCACTAATAAATTAGGTCTTGTATGTGTATTTAATGTATTGAATAATGCCTGTTGCATTAATAATAATGATGTACCTATGCAAATTGTTATATATACTTTTTATATATCACTAAGAGCAATATTGCACATACAGTTTCATATAAATTTTGATACTCAATCAAATAACTACATTTTGTTTTATAGACAATTTAAGCAATAACGAGCTATTTAGTTCTATTCTACCTTGGATACAAGTATTATTCAAGGCATAACAACCTTGAGCACATGGAGTAACAGGTGTAGAGGGACACTGGATAGGATTGGGACTAGGACTTTTCCACCCTTTTGGCAGCACAGATCAAATTTCAGAAACATTGTGATGTAATTAAAATGTATATATGGTATTGTTTTGACAATATGACGGTCAGCTGACTGTGTTCTCTGAATGTCAGAATAAGGTATTTAAATCCATCTAAGGAGAGATAACATACAACAACGCAATGACGTTCAGCAGTGGACGTCAACAGGCTGATGATGATGATGATGATGAAGGAGAGAGTTCATTTAAAGAAGCTATTACCGTAGAACCTTTGTTTCCTTCACCAAAAATTTCTTTGTATACTTTTGTCAGAACACACAAAGGATTTCCTTTTAGTTGATGTGTTCTGTCTAATGTGTGTGAGTCTTCTTTTTATGTGTGTGAGTCAGATATTGCTCGACCAGTACCTACAGCTAGTAGAGACTGGACAGTTTAGCAATCAGGATATCGACAATTTGAATAATATTTAAAATTTGAAATCGATGGTTTTCGGTGGAGTAGAATGGGGCCATCTCTTCCCATGGGTGCCGTAACAGACGACTAAGAGTTCGGACTGTTATCTATCAGACAGTCTATAAACAATGCGGTGCTCTGATGACGGCAATATGCTTGCTCCCTATTACGTAAGAAGGACTGTGACGACGTCGGAAGAATTATATTATGATATTACATATGTTGAAATCACTTAATACACTGGGGTTAAATTTCTCTCCTGTGAATTCGAGGCAACCTGACATCCGGCATAGAAGGCTTGATGTACATCCTTCTGCTAATAGATTCCAATCACAAACGTTGATTCTGATGACAGCTATGGCAATTTCGAGCGATGAATCAGTGACACGGAAATGTTAGAGTTATTTTGTATCACGAATCAATGAAATGGATGGATTAATTTCGTGGAGCGTATGTATTGCAAGAGTCATTGTGTCGCGTAATTCGTAGCACTTTCTTCAATAAGTTAGTACGTATGGACCTCACGTCCTATGTTACGAATGTGGACGATATATAACGCGATACGACTGACGGGACAACACATTCCGCCTTGAGGACTGTGACCATCCTACCCTAAGCACAAAGAAATGGACTCCAAGGTAAGATATTTTTTATAGTACAATAATTATATAATCGAATTTGATAATTTTTATATATTTTATATATTCAAAAGTACTACTACCAAATATTGAATGTTTATAGAAATATTATGTTAAAAATATATTGTAACTGTTTTCCATAATGTAGCCCGTATTCAATTTTGAAGACAATTTAACTATTTCAATATTTTTTCAAAAAAAGAACAGAAGCTAACCCAAAACTAAACACCTTACTACAGAACATATTGGAGGCAGTTACTTTTAAAGAAACTTTTTTTGTTATTATTTCTATGTCTAAAGGGTTCTACAACTTCAATAACTAAACTCTATCAGATGTTATAAATATATCTTTATATATATAATTCTTCTGTGAGTGTGTATGTCACTGAACTACTCTCAAACGACTGGACGGATTTTGATGAAATTTTTTGTGTGTGTTCAAGGGGATCTGGGAATGGTTTAGATTCACAAATCAGCCCGGCAGATGGCGCTGCAGTCGGTATCTAGGTTATTTATCTATATTGATCCTAATCGCTTGAAATATCATGCAGGACAACGTCTGTCGGGTCCGCTAGTTTATCAATAAAATACAAACTAGTTTATTTCATTTTAGTACGCCATCTTTTTAAATCTATCTAACGTTCGATCATCTTACCATTGCCATATAGCTACAAACTTTATAAATTCTTACTTTAGAAAACTATGTAAATAAATAATCAAATAGTCACCGTTTTTGTGAGAGACATGTATGATATTTTCTAAAGGTGTGATTCGGAACTTAAATCCGTACACTTCGAGTGACTTACTTAAAAATAGGGTACGGGGAGTGATAGTCAAGTTGTTGGACAAGTATAGATGCATTACAAAGTGGCTCGTAGCGATTCCCGCTATGTCAGGATAACAAAACGCATTAAATAACCAATAACTTAATTTTGTGTTTTGGAACATTAGTGCGTTTATGCGCTTTGAACACTTAAAACTATTGTTTTTATACCAGAGACTATAGTGTATTTTTTTTGCCATCGTGTTTTTCCGTCCTAATATTATTTTAAATTTGGAGTAAAATGAACAGGAAATGGAGGATAGAACGGGAAGGAAAGGGATACTGCTTTGACAGATGGATTGACAGATCAAGCGAATCAGGGTCACGTAACTAAAACATGAACTGTCTGGAGCCGGGAAGACCGAGTCCTTTAATTTTAATGTTGTCTGTATATTGGTGCGTTGCATGGTCAATTAAATAACATTATTTTTTTCATTCTAGCATATTTACCGATTGTACCAGCAATCTGTATATTATTTTTTGTTTTTGTGTTGAATCTTTTCTGTAGTGTACGATTAAGAATTTTGTATTTTATTGTATTTATATAGTTATTTGCATATATGTATGTGTACATTTTGGGTGAACAAAAAGCGTGAAACTCGCGTCATCGTCACCGCACGCTTTCCATGAGCTATAAGTTAGTAGTTTTCACTTCTATCGGTAGTCCACAAAGACTGCACAGCAAGTTTTTTTTTGTGGGTGGGTATGTTACATAAATTTTAATTGTTATTATTAGTTATCAGTATTTAGGCCTTTATAAAGTGATTGCAAGAAGAGACTTGTAGACTACAGAAACAGTATAAAATGAGGTCTTATAGACTACGGCTTCTACTAAGCTTTACGTTATCGAATCGATAAAAAAAAAAACAATTCATGAACAGTTCATCTTATTTTCATGGTAACTTAATATCCCGTGAGTTGTTATATAAATATATGTAATAAAAAAGAAGTAACGTTAATTTAACGTAATTGTACTATTTCAGAATGTTATTATGTTATTACACTTATTACTGATACATAATAAATTGTTCTATTGCTATTTAAATTTATCTTGACTTATTACACAAATATGGCAACTATATAATTGCAAATGTTCATTATAGTATATTTGTAAATATCTTACTGCCGAGTGACTTTTAGAACCAAACCTTAAACCGATTTTTGATTATCGCTCATAGCACTCACGCGCCTTTTGATTGACCAACACAATCCATATGAGGACGTTTTGCGACATACCTTCTTTTTAAATTATACTTTCATTTCAACTAGCCAGCGTACATAACAATGACTCAGCTGCACTATTTAAATGTATATTAACTTATTTTTCTTTGCAAATGTTCGAATGTGTATCTAATGAATACGCTTTAATTTTTTTTAACATCTAATTTGTCTTAGGAGGTGACAGTCCGGCTCACCGTACAGGTAGCTATGGTCATCGAAGCTATACTCAGGAGTGTCAAACATGTTTCGTGCTATTTCCCTAATAGTATGTACAAATGTGAAAGATGTACATATTGTACATACATATATACTAAATCACTTCATCTATACAAAAGACTTCAACGCGTGATGTTATTAAATGTTAGGTATCTTATACCGATTATAAAAATATTTTTTGTTGAGTAAAGACTAATTAATTACGATATTTAAGACAAGACAAATGTGTTTAAAATCTTTGAATATCTCGTACTATGAGGAACGGGTATACGCCTCACAATAGCAATAAATAAATTGGAAATAGACATAGCGCTGTCTTAACACAGTACATATCGTAACCTTTTTAATATTTTGTTTGTGTGATGAATCGTACTTAACTACGACATACCTGAATGGTGTACTTTTCTGTTTAAAGCATATCTTTAACATTTGAATTCTAAATTAAAAAGCACGTTTTACAATATTTTTATTTATCAGGTGATCCGTCTGCTTGTTTGCCCCCTATGCCATAAAGTAATAATAAATATTTATATATTGCATTTGCCATGGTGGTCATCGGTGGAGTTGAATAGGGCTGCCCAACCTCTAGGACGGCAATAAGTTTCCTTGGCTAACAATAGTGTGTGATAGACGAACAGTTGTCTCGAGTCTGAGTGTTCTCTGTGTCTATTGTTGTTACGTTTATGAATTATTCTCGATGCGGGAGTTGTCTATAGAAATTCTGGACAACTATCGCTTTACATCTAATATCTAATAAACTAATATTTTTTTGTTTGTTAGTCGGGCTAATCTCTGAAAGTACTAGTCGGTTTAGAAGACTCTTTTTGTGTTAAATAGAGTAAGTATTTACACAGAAAGAATATAGTATCTAAAACATCACTCTACGATGCTCAGGAGCGAAGCAGTATTATAAACGAAGATGAAAGTGTGAAGAACGATAAGATACAGTTAACCCAAGTACATTGAGAAGAGTATAGTTATAACTAATGTTTATAGTCGTTTTTTTTTGCAATAGCATTTTTCATATGTTTCCAATCAATACGTTAAACTTGTACAATCAAATGTCAATTAGTATTCTATTAAACGCAAGTGGTACGTCCTGTACATATATAATGAATGTTGATATTCTAAACGCGTGTGGTTACGAAGAAAGGGTCCAAAGCGTGTCGCAAGGTATCGCTTGTATACAATACTTGATAATATGTCGTTGCACAGTTACTTATATTATTATGTAATATTTTTTGCTGTGAGTCAAATAGAAAATTAGTACATAGTTGCATATATGTTTATGTCAAATTTAAAACTTTTTTTTTGTCCTGCAGAAAAATATTTTTCTTTTAAAAGAACACTCCCGCACTAGGAATTATAACTGTGTCGCGGGTAACTTTACAAACTTAAACAACAGACACAAATAACACCCAGACTCAGGACAATTATCGGACCTATTTATGGATCACACGAATTTTCATCGCGTGTGGGAGTCGAACCCACGACCTGGTTTTGGCTCAGCAGACAGAGACTGAAGTAACTATTAAACATACCAGTCTAAAATACATGTAAATTACAATGGTATTTATTTTTGGTAGTTTAATGCCTGATTTTTTTTTTTTTTTTTTTTTTATACTATAGGGGGACAGACGAACAGACAGGTCACCTGATGGTAAGTGACACCGCCGTCCATGGACACTTGCAACTCAAGAGTCGCAAGTGCGCTGCCCGCCTTTGAGGGTGATGAGGGATGCAGGGAGCGGAAAGAAGAGAAGAGGGATGAGGAGACGGAAAAAAGGAGAAAGGAGATGAGGTAGAGAAAAGGGGGGAGCGGGAATTGGGCCTCCGGAAACCTCACTCAATTCGGGGAAATGCAACGCAAGCGTTACTTCACAACCGGTTTTCTGTGAGGCCGTGGTATCGCACCGGTCGAGCCGGCCCATTCGTGCCTAAGCATGGCTCTACCACTCTTGAAGCATGGCTCTACCACTCTTAGCATGGCTCTACCACTCTTTGATGATTTTTGATTAAACGAAATTGACAACAAGACAAGGGTCTTCATACATTATGTTCTTTTGTGGATTTATATAATTTCATTTATATTTTTCATTTTCTTAGAAGAAAAAAAAAACACCATAAAAGTAAAAAACCCGTGTGGTGTCGCGGGAAACCAAATAGGAACGAAGTTCCTTGTTATAAGGAAAGGTTCAAGTTTCCGTTGTTTATAATACTTTTACTAGTTGACAGTGTTACACCGTGTTTTGTTTTAAAACATAAATCCCTAAACTTTTTTGCAGTTCATGATAGAAACACTAGATGGCAGTATTATCAATAAATAAAAAATCTTACGTTACTGACGTTTTTTGCCAGCTAGGGTACCCCTCCGCAACACCCCATAAGGAACTTCGTTCGAATAACAAACAATGGAAATATTTTATTTTTTAGAAAAGCTTCAACGAAAATTTATGTTTTTTATTAACAGCTCAGGTGGTTACTAAAATAATAAAATGTCACTTTATATAACCAACAAAAATTAGTTACAGATTGTAGTATTCATCTGCTTGGCGTGCGCGGCGAGCGCCAGCGTCATCGCCCCAGCGCTTCCACTAGCACGCGTCGAACCTTTCCCTCAGTACTCATACGGGTATGATGTTCAAGACGCACTCACAGGCGACTACAAAGGCCACCAGGAACACAGGAACGGAGACATCGTCACCGGCTCCTACTCGGTTGTTGACCCCGACGGCACGCGCAGAATCGTTGACTACACAGCTGATCCTTTAAATGGCTTTAATGCCGTAGTACGCCGTGAGCCTCTAGTCATCCCAGCCCCTGCCAAAGTCCTGGCGCCAGCTCCAGTAGTAGCCCCCGCACCTATCCTCACAAGAGCGCCTGTTTTCGCCCCTGCACATTCACCTTTCTATGCTCCAAGAATACCCGGCCCCTACTACTTATAGATGAATTATTACAATTTTGTTGTTGATATCTAATTTAAGGATTTTATACATTTGTTATTTATGTGAATAAATGCTATGAACAATTTTGATATATTCACAAAATGCATTTTTTTAATATCTAAATATCGCTACGACAAGTGGGAGCTTTAGTTAAACCCCCATGGATAGATATCACGATTTCACGTACCTGTACGTACGTTGGAATCGTGAAAAAAACTCAATTATTAAGATGTGAAGAGAAGACTATTTTCGAGATTGCATCCTATATTTTTTTTTATTTTACTTTAAAAGTATAAAGTATTTAAAACTGATATATGTATATTTCGGAATAAAAGATGCATAAAGGATCTCAACTTGTCTTTAGGTTAAATTTATCATGGGCTAACCTGGTTTAATAATATATATATATAAGCTAAGACCGGTATCACGTTTTTATCGTCAATAAATAGATTGAAAGTATTTTTTGCCCCGCCAGTCTTTGTTCGATCATTTCACTTAATTCATTTCTGTAAAAGCTAAATGGAATTCTTCTATTGTTCAATTTAGATTTAAGGCCACTTTGTAGCTACAAAAATCCATGTAATTCGACAATGAAGGCTTTAGATTTTGACCAGGCGCGGAAATAATCTATGGGTACTGGAAGTATGCACCTATGTAATGAAAGATCAAATAATCCAATTACCTAGGTAAAAAAAGATACTTATTAGGTTACTTACTTTTTAATTTATATTATACATATAAATTGTAATACCCAGTTTATTGTGAAGCCAGTTTCAGCGGCCTTACCGCCGAGAAGATAATAAGCGATCAAGGCAGGAGTACCGGCACGCACCCAAAGCCACGGCGCTGGGCCGCGCTCGAATTCCACTGAAGATCGCGACCTTGCCTTCGTTAGGGTTTTGTATCACCGTCAGCGGAAAATAGAGAGGCGATTAAAGTGTTTTTAATAAATTATACAAACAGACAACAAATAAAATTGACTACACATAACTGCAAATCACGGAATGAAAACATTTTGGTAGATTACTATTATCCACTCAAGGACGGACACGACGGTTACTTACCTGACCTAACTGCCTTACCCGACACCCAATTGTCTCTTTATTTCCTAATATTGTATTTATAACAGAAAAACATATATTTAGAAGTTAAACATGATTTATATGAATAGTCCATTTAAGACAAGGTTACGCCTAAATAATATGGGATACTAAACTCTACATAATCAATTTTACCAAATCCAAACAATCTACCTTTTACAAGCTAGTGTAGTTAAAGTCTAACTTTGTACTATTTACTTTAATTGATGTCCGCTTTGTATAGTTATTGAGACAGTTGCTTTAACCACCTCAATTAAAAGCGAAAGTCCCAACGAACTTCTTATAATGGCGAGGTTCGATTACCGGATCGAGAATTGTGACGTCACAAAAATCCGTTGTCATGAGTGGACATGCGATGAATATAAAACGGGACCAAACTCTGAAAACAACAGTTCCAAGCCACTGTTGAACATAACTACTACTAAAAATGGCATTCAAGGTATATAACAATTTAAGTATTGCATATTAAATTGACTCTTGGTAAATGCAGTGTTATGAAGTGTATTTATCCATAATGTTCTATTTCTTACAGTTTGTCGTACTCAGCTGCTTAGTGGCGGTGGCGAGTGCCGGTCTCTACCCTACCGCACAGGTGGCTTATTCAGCCCCCATCACATACACAAGCCATGCCTTACAAGCAGCTCCGCTTACTTACTCTGCCCCTATTGCCAAGTACGCTACACCAGTGACATATGAAAAGTACGCTGCACCAGTGTCATACGCTGCCCCTATCGAAAAGGAAGTCCCCGTCACACCCGCTAAATACAGTTTTTCTTACGACGTACAAGATGGACACACTGGCGACTCTAAGTCCCACTACGAGACTCGCGAGGGTGATGTCGTCCATGGCTCATACTCCGTAGTCGACCCTGATGGCACCAAGCGTACTGTGGACTACACCGCTGACGCCCACAATGGTTTTAATGCTGTTGTACACAAGGAACCCTACGCAGTCAAAATCGCTGCTGTTGCCCCGTTAGCTAAAATTTCCTCTCCCATAGGATACGCCGCCTCTCCTGTGGTACATTCTGCGCCAGTATACCACTCCGCACCTATAGCCTATAGTGCTCCAACATACGCATACCACCACTAAGTCATTTTATATTTGTAGGTATCATAACTACCTTATGGCAATGCTTGTAAATAAACTGTATTTATTACTATTTTCTGTATTTATTACTAAGCACGTGTACGTCAAAGTTTTCTTTACTCTGTTGGAGCAACAGAGGCAACAGATGTATAATTATTGTATAATATATTTAATAATATTTGCATAATTTTAAATCAACATACATAATTCAAAAGACTAAAAATCCTCTAAAATAATCGAAGTTACATTTGTAAATATTATAAAAATCATATATCGAACAATTGCAATCCTAGAACACCAGATTGTGGTGGAGCTGGTATAACTTTCTCAGGCCCAGGGATGACCGTGAGCCCACGCTGTTTCCGCATGCGACGCTCTGCCTCGCCGCCGGGCTCCGGTTTTCTCGGGAGTACAGAGAAGCGTCGCCCGGGTGGCACCGTTGACATACGCTTAAACAGTACCTGAGTCTCGATGGCCTGCTCCTGGTTCATAACAGATACAACTTGTTTTTCACGCTGTATTATAGCCTTTCGTTCATCCGCCGTGACTGTCTCCGATACCATCTCTGCACACTTGAACAAAAATGCGTGCACCTGTTCAGGGTCCTGCATCTTCTTTGCATATTCGTAAGCTTCTTCCACCAATACGCGCACTTCATTAGCGTTGGCTTGTTGCATATCTCCGCTCATCAGAACAAAACAGCCGTTTAACCACCATGTAACATTACCTAGTTCCTGAGCTTCACGCTGACAGCGTTTTCCGTAAAACTTAGCAAGTGCATAGTTCTTCTGCGTACAAAGTAGTCGAGCCAACTCATACATAAGCCAACATTTCATAGTTGAATTTTCGCACATTTCCAGAGAAGCTTGCACTCTTTCAGTTGCTTCTTTTATGTCAATGAACTTGTAAGGATAGTTGGCCATAACGGAATCGAAGGAAGTAGGACGACCCACGGGTAGACCCATGAGAAAAGCGATACGACGCCGATTTCCACGTTCACTGAGCGTGTATGAAAGACGATGCTGAGATAAGTAACCTTCACCTACGGCCCTGTACAAGCGATCGGTGTAAAGCTCTTTGTCTGGTAACGTTCTTGGTGTTTTTGAGTCGAGGAATAACTGCATACGTTCGGCCTGTGCTATCAAATCCATAACGCGGTTTTGTCGCATACTCTTTTCAATCTGTTTCAACAAACGTTCCGATGTACGAGCTCCAATTTCACGTTCTCTTATAAGTACTAACTCCTTATATTTGTTTTGGTGTTTGGATTCTGCTTTCTCAGCAAATTTGATAGTATAATATGGTCTCTGTGACCGCAACATCTCTTGCCTTTCACTTAGAGATCGCAACGCTTCTTTTACTAGTGCTTTAAGTTCCTCACTACCACCAGAATTTGCAGATTTAATTCGAGGGTCTTCAGTAAGACTTTGAAGAAAAAACTTATCGTACGCCATCGGACCAAGATATTTCATGGCAAGAACACGAGCTAAGATAAGATGTTTTCGAGCCTCCATTTGTGTCAGTTTGCGTTTTCGTTCAGGTTTAGGAATACGTGATATATGTGTGACTTTCTGTGGTTCATTGTCACTGCCACGCGTCGCTTCCAGTTGTTTGATGAGAGGTAAAAAATCTAACATAACACTACCAGCGTTTACACCAATACAGTCTTGAATAGTTTCTATGCCTTGATTTATACCTTCGGTAAAGTATGGCGGCTGGCGTCGAACCCTGAGACCTCGGAAGTTCATAACAACGGAACGCTCGAAATCTGACATAGTATACAAAGCGCGTGCCTGCATATTCCGCGCGTTCATGTTGCCTGGTTCCAACTGAAGTGCCAGTTCCGCATCTGAGTAAGCTTGCATCGGCTTTACAGCATCCGCACATACCTGGCTGCGCCCCGTCAGCGTGCGCACATCCTCAGGGCTGTTTTGAAAAGCTTCGTCGTATGAAGCCTTCGCCTTTTCGAATTGTTCAAGGCGACGAAGGTAGGCTCCTCGTTCACGATACACAGTGAGTGCTCCATATAACTGTTTTTCCTCCATTTTATAAATTAAAATATTTTCGATGTTATTGCTTTCAAAATTTCAATATTTTTGAGTTGACTTTTTTGACATAATTTTTTTTTCTACCAAACAATGTTATGTTTTACAAGTCTAGTAACTTAATTATAACTTTTTTTGAGTTAAACTCTGAAGGGATTCATCTAATCAGTTACATAAATCTTTTTTCTAATAAACTTCATGTCGCGTGGACGGAAAGGACAAACATGCATCAAAAACATTTTTTACAGATATAGTAATAGATAACATATTCTTTGGATACGAATCTATCTTTCTGAATCTTCATCTTCAACATTGCTGGCTTTTTCACAAGATCGGATGTTTCTGTTTTAAAATATGTAATATTTTATTGAAAGATTTCTTTCATAATAGAGAGTGAGGAATGAAGAGTTATGAATATGTTTTCATTTAGGTTTTACCGTGAAAACGCGAAGGACTGAGTTTAAAATATATTACATTCACTTCAGAAAAACTTTAGGAAAACAAGCACTGAGAAAAGTAGTTAGAAAAGTAACCCGTCAGTCGTCCTCACACCAATCCCCTAGATAAACTAACAGATGGCGGTTGTGTTTCTTTCCAGTGAATTAATTATTATAAACGTCCGTAATAATAACCAACAATACAATAAATACAACATTTTTATGTTTGTAATTAATATTTACAAAATTGTAATGTCTACATATGGATATAGTTAAACCAGAATGTCAATAAGATATTTTTTTGTTATGAGATCGGGGGCAAACGAGCAGACGGGTTACCTGATTGTAAGTGACAGCGCCGCCCATGGACACCACTCAACACATGAGTAAAGTATCGGTATACCATGTTAACGATTTTCATATGGCAATGTTAATGTGTCATCTGTGAAGTCAAAGTACGAATTGTGACAGTATTACCATGAGTTTGTATATTTTAATAGGTATTTTCATTATAATTATTGACCAACCTGGCGATCATATTTTTATAGACTGTTTTTTTTCTCTCGAAATATTTGACTCTGGCGGAATCTTCGCGTTGAATATACACACGAGAGAGATCCCATAAATAACTAATAATAATAATATATTTTCATAAGGTTAACTATTATAAAAATTATCTAACTTATGCTGGCTCAATTGCCACAGCGAAATAAAGTAAAAGCAGAACATTATATAGGAACGCCATCATGGTCATATGCTTGTATTAAATGAAATAGGTTAGGAGAATATGACCTCAGCTACCCACTCTCTCCTGACACTAAATTCATCCTAAGGTTGTCTGGTAGAGATCGCTTTTAGCGATAAGACCGCCCATTGTACGTTAATGTTTAACTAAGGTCTATTGTAATTCCTATAGTGTACATTAAAGAAAATTCTAATCTAATATATTCTAGGATTTGAATATGTTAAGTGCCAGTCAAAAACGAACTATTTTGATGGAGCGGCATCATATGCGCACAAAGTAGAACCGTGAATCTCAAGAAAATAATAAACTAGGTGTGATTTATTTAGATGAAACATGTACATAGATGAAATATGTACATAGATTATGTTCGGTGAACAAATGTTTCCATTACAAACATATTGCCGGTCCATCTAAAAGTATTTTGACACGACCGAGCTACACATTTATAAAAGCTGGTTGAGAAAATAGCTTTTTGCCAAATTGTTGCTTAGTACATCTGCTGACTATCATCATGACATGAATAGATATATATAACTTTACAAAATGGGGCTCAGAAGAATTGATTTCAAAAGCTTACAAAACCTATGATTGTTATGGATAACGCAAGTTATCATTGTGTACAATAGATTTAAACCACATACACCTTTTATCAACGAATGGCTCCTTATAAATAATATTTATCATGATGACCACTCTCGAAATTATCGATTACTTGAGCTAGTGAAACAGAACAAGTCAGCACCCAAATATGAGATAGATAATAATTTCAAATCGCGTGGTCACGAAATGTCAAGCCTCCCTAAACCATTTTTTTTGAGATGGTGGCACGGTGTGCGACACTGTGCTTCAATAATATATATGTATATATATATATACGGGAATAACTTAAGTAAGTTATCCGGGAGCTCTCTAAACCCTGAATCCTATAGAAATGATTTGTCGTATAATAAACTAAAAAGTTGCCGTTAAAAATATTAATAGGCCTTCAGGTGATATTAAGATATTAACAGAAGAAGCTTTTTTACGAAGTTTCTAATGATTGGCGAAAATGTTGTCAACACATATGAGGATTGAGAACGATTTTGTCTAGCGTGATCGCTTGATTGAGAGCCTGTAGGAGCGATTTATTATTGATTTACTATTAAGACTACCAAAAAATATAAAATATATGTCAATCACTTAAGTTTTATTCCAACTTCCCGAGTATTGCTTACTAGAAATTTTATTTAATCTCCTATAAGACATTTGCGTGGTTGAGATCGTTCCTATCAAGTTTGCTACAGGTTTCGAAGACGGCTTTTGTGTCTTTATACTGGTATTAGCCTAATGTAGCTTATTTATGATAGTTACTTTCACACGACACGCGAACAATACATTTAACAGCAACTTTTTAAAATATACTTGAGTGTGATATGATTTGAGATTTATACCAAGTATTATTTTGTGAACTATGTAATATTTGATTTTATGGTGAAATAAACCATAAACTACTAAAATGATAATATTATACTTAGGAACTCTGTCTATCTATCATTTCCATCATGATTACCAAGAATTAAACAATATATTAAAATTGTTTAATTCTTGGTAATCACTTGGAAATTTGAGATAGCAAAAAAATTTGATCTAACAAAACTTAAATTAATTAAAATTAAGCATTATACATATTAAAAAATAGAACGCTTAATAACAACGACGTTTTGCGGTAAGGATACTTAGAAACATAAAAATAAGACACACGTTTTCGTAAACATTTTAATAAGCCATTTTTATTCAGTCATTTTGGGTAAACAGGGTCTTAGTAGGCGATTATTCGCGCAGCAGGAGCGTAGGCGAACGGCGACGAGTATCGGGTGTAAGGTGCTGTGTATGCTGCGAACTTAGCTACAGGGGCGGGAGCAACAGGCACTGCTGCCGTGTATCTCGGGGCGACAACAGGAGCAGGGGCTGTGGCCAATCGAGCTGGCACTACAGCGGGTTCGGCAACAACAGCGGGCGCGGCAGCCACCAATGGCTCTTTACGCACAACCGCGTTAAAACCGTTCACTGCATCGGCAGAATAGTCAACAACACGCAAAGTACCATCGGGATCGGCGACCGTGTATTGCCCCTGAACCAAATCACCACTCCGCTGCTCGGTTTGGCTTTTGTAATCACCGGTGAGAGCATCCGCCACGTTGTATCCAAAGCTGTATTGTGGAAGTGGGTCGAATTCCTCTAGTCTTGCTGCGATAGGAGCGGCCGCGACAACGGGCTGAGCCACGATTGGGGCTGCCACAGCTGCTGGCTGAACAACGCCCGCGCGTGCCAGAGCCAAAAGGCATGAAAGGATGACGAACTGCAACAAATCGATTAGTTAGAGATCGTTAACGTCACTAGTCTTGTCGAACTAAGCATGTGACACATAAGCTGTACTTGAAACAGTGACACGGTTTTGCGAGGGCGAGACTAGTACGTTGCGTAAACGCATGCGCGGAGAAATTACTAACAAGCTGAGGATAGCTCGTTCGTCAAGGACGCGTAAGGAAACGCCTTTTGCATGTTAATGACTTTTAAGTAGCTTGCTATTCTATAGCCCTGTAGTTTATGGTATATCATTAAGTTATGCTAAAATAAACACAACTAATAAATAATAGCATTATTTATTGTTTGTGTTTACTGGCTTTATGCTCAAACATTTTAATATTTTACTAAATACCATTAGACTTCTACTGATCTGTGCCTTGTAAATATTTTACTGTTAACAAACAGAATTTTAGAGTACGTAGTTTTATATGTTGTAAGAAACACACAACTGATGACCTTTATGTTGTATATACATTAATAGATATATTACTTGTGACGAAAGTTTTCTACATTTTAAGTTCTTTTTGTTAGTTTTTGTATCTTCAGGAAATGATAGTAATTATAATTTGGTAGATTTCACTAGCATAGGAACTTAAACGGGTCTAATGTTTAATACGCTCTTATTCCGTTTACCTGCATTCTCAGAAGTCTAATTTAAACAACTTCTAATTATTCTAAAATGAAGTGCAACTAATTATTGATTATGTATAATAAACGGGAGTATTCAGATTAAGGGCACTAATATTAAATCAAGATGAAAGATTACCTTAAAGGCCATTTTTGTTCCTGTTGAGCTGTTGAGAGGACTCAAGTGAGACTATGCTCCCGTTCTCTTGAACCAAGTATATATAGCAACAGTACATTGTGACATCGGCTCAAGTTCGCGTTTTGTATTATGTGTGCGCATCACTATGGATGTGCACGCAATTGGAAATGAGCTACAATTTGTCAATGGCGGAAAATTTGAACGCGTACTTGACTTTTGGCCAACTATTATGTAATTTAAAATGATATACTAAAAATTCCAGAACATATATAATATGATTGCAGAACAAATTAACATCTACTTAAACCATTGCGTCGTTGATGAACAAGTTTTCTTTTATACTACTTAAGTTTTAAAAGAAAGTATATTAACATCACAATCATGCCTATCGCAGTCCACTGCTGGACGTCACCACACCTCACCATAGACAACTCCCAACGTTCGCTAAATCACCCGATCCTCCGCTTTTCGCCAATCCAGTCTATCACAAAAGAAAGTATATAACCGATTACAGTGAGCTTGAACCTATTATACTATAGATAGTAATAAGCTGTAAGTATTCTTCAAAATTAAATTTTCTATCCTTAAAATTTAAAATACACCAAAACTAGCGTACAACCTCTTTAAATAAAACAAATGAGTCGATTTGCGCCTCTTTTTTTAAATTGGTAGGTAAGTGAAAACTGTATTCAGTAGGTAGGTCCAGAAGTAGGTTTCTGTTCAGTAGTTAAGATGTTTCGTTTTCACAATAAAATATTATATTCTATTTATAATTGAGTTGAACGGATGTCATCGATTGGCCTTAACACATACTTGCATACACTCACGGCTGTATCCCCTAAGAGGTAGGCGTAACTAACGCTCTCATTTACGTAGGGTACAAGCCTATTGCTGTCATAAGGCCACTTTTGGGAATGGGATGTTAAAAATTTGAGTATATTGACCGGGAAGGGAGGATAGGAAGGGAGGGAAGTAATATGGAGTATACCGATGCCCAATTCTTCGGTAGACGCATTATCCCTTTCCTTAGTAAGTTTAAGTATAAGAAATAGCTCAAGCAAGTCAGGGTCGCATACCTATTACTCGAACTGGCTGATGACAGGAATTTCGAACCCTCTAACTATTGTAATAACGTTACCATATCTTGTTAACTGTACAAGAGTGATGACTGTATTGTAAAAACACAGTTATAGTTAACAGTAACTAGAATTGTATTTGTAGATTACATCATTAGTTTTTCAGTACTGTATGAAACGTTGAAAATGGTTATAAGTTTAACGTGTGAACCTATGTTTGACTGTGGCGTCACAATTCATAGCCACACTTGGAACTTACATAGAAAAATCTCGGTATTTGTCTTCTTCATTGGCCACTAGTAAGGTTTTACTCGGAGTACAGCTACTATTTAATATAATGTTACAACAGAGTATTGGAATAATCATCATTACTTGTGGTGACCCAGAATTCAAAATTAGACTGTGGTGACCTCCACATACAGCAGAAACATACCACAACACCATCTTGCGAAGACAAGCCAATATACGTTGCAACTACTGTAATGACATGCTACGATCCTGAATCACGATAGTAAAGTTCTCGCGCCGATAAATATATATACGATTTCCCAAAATTACCAGTAGGCCCGCTGTCTAATTTAGGAAATAGCGTTACACACCGCCCCACACAGTTTTTTTTTTTTTTTTTTTTTATATTAGCCTACCATAGTGACTCCACTTTGCCTGATGGAAAGCAATAGGTGGAGTCAAAGAGTGGTGGTCACCATCCTCATTGCATGTCTAGTCAATGCAGCATGGTGACCCACACTATGGCGGCCTGGTGAGATGCTTTTTCACGCCCCGCTTAAAAGACCCGGGATCATAGTGGGAAGGAAACACGTGCGCTGGTAGAGAATTCCAGGCTTTTACCGATCGGCACAAGAAAGAAGAGCCAAACCGTTTAGTTCGGGTACGTATATTTTCGACGCACAAACGGTGACTCCTCAGGCCAGCACGTGTAGTCCTGTAGAGGAAGGGAGAAGGTGGGCCCAATTGGAAGAGCTCATCAGAACACTCCCCGTGATGTAGGCGATAGAGGACTGCCATAGAGGCGACATCTCTTCGCAACTGCAGAGGCTCAAGAGACTGGGTGATCTCAGGACAGTCGATAATGCGGACTGCGCGCCGCTGCAACCGATCGAGAGCGTCAAGCAAATACTGCGCATAGCCGTCCCAGAGATGAGAGCAGTACTCCACGCAGGAGCGAACCTGGGTCTTGTACAAAAGACACAGTTGCTCGGGCGAGAAGAACCGTCTCACCTTGTTCAAAACGCCGAGCTTACGCGAGGCCGCCTTAGTGACACTCTCGATGTAATCGCGCGGATTGAGATCCCGGCAAATATCCATACCCAGAATACTAAGCCTATCCTGCAGTGGCAGTTGAGTGCTCTGAAGAGTAGGAAGGGGAAGGAATGGAGACTTTTTGTTAGAGAACACACACGCTTGTGTTTTCTTGGCGCTGAACTCGACCAGATTCTCACAGCCCCATTGGGAAATGCGGCTCAAGACCCGGTCGAGCTCAGCGACAAGCTCCTGTAGTTTTTCCTCAACGTCTGCCAGCTTGGCAGTAGGATGCCCGAAATATCGCCCGTGCACTGTACTGTCGTCTGCATAACAATGTATATTGCCAAGGGTTAACATGTCATTGATATGCAGAAGAAACAGCGTAGGCGATAGGACGGAGCCCTGAGGTACACCAGCGCTTACCTCGTGGAAGTCTGAGGCCGCGCCGTCGCAGAGAACCCTAATGCGGCGCTTTTCGAGGAAGGCAGCAAACCAATTGCAGAGTTTAGGTGGCAGACCAAATGCAGGAAGTTTGGAGAGAAGCGAGCGGTGCCACAACCTATCGAAGGCCTTGGCAATGTCGAGGCTGATGGCCAAGGACTCCCCATGCCTATCCATAGCCTCACCCCAAAGGTGTGTGACGTACGCTAGAAGATCACCCGTGGATCGGTTCGGCCGAAAACCATATTGCCGATCATTTAACAAGGAGTGATCCTCTAGGTGGCGGATTAGTTGGGTGTTGATGATCCGCTCGAACACCTTACAGAGTATGGAAGTGACGGCTATAGGTCGGTAATTGGCTGGATCGGAGCGGTCGCCTTTTTTGGGAATGGGTTGAACATTCGCTTCTCTCCAGGCCTCCGGAACAATTCCTGAGGAATAGGACAGGCGATACAAGCGCGTTAGTACGGGAGACAACTCAGGTGCACAGTTCTTAAGAACCACCGCCGGAATACCATCGGGTCCACTGGCTTTCCGGACATCGAGTGACCGAAGCTCCGCACGGACATCCCTCTGCCGGATGCGAATATCCCGCATTGCGGAGTCGCAGGACGCAATGGTGGGCGTGTGCGCGCAACGGTCATCGATTCGGGAGTTAGCCGCAAAGAGGTCAGCTAGTAGATTCGCTTTCTCTTGCGGCTCGTGGGCCAGTGATCCGTCAGGGTAGTTCAACGGCGGCAGCGAAGGTTGGCAATAGTTGGACTGCACGGCTTTGGCCAATCGCCAAAACTTACGGCTACCCGTAGGGTACGCGACGAGTTCTTGACCAAACCGTGCAATGCGCTGGGCATCTGCTCTGATGTAAGCCCTCTTGCATTCCCTACTGGCTCTGTTTAGTGCTGCTTTTAGGCGATCAATGTCTGGGTCACAATGTGCGCGGGCCCTGATCCATGCGCGGTAGGCCAACTGCTTTTGAGCAACGGCCCGGATGCACTCGCGATTGAACCAGGGACGGGTCTTCGTGCTGGCGACTTCACTGTAGGGGATATAATACTCCATACCGACAGTGATTTCGTCAGTCACGGCAGACACACTTTGCGACAGATCCCTATCTTTAAAGCAGCGTTGAGCCCACGGGATGGATGCAAAATATTCCCGCATTCCATCCCAGTCTGCTCACGAGTAGTGCCATAACCGCCGCCTTGTTACCACAGGTCGTGGAGGAGTAACAAGAGGCACTGAGGTCGACACCAGGCAGTGGTCGGAGGATCCCAGAGGGGCGAGAACCGATACGCTGTACTGCGCTGGGTGATTCGTCAGCAGTAGGTCCAGCAAAGAGGGCGCTTGACCCGTTATGTCTGGTATCCTGGTGGGCTGGAGTACCAGTTGGGTAAGGTCATGCGTGAGAGCAAATGCGTGGGCAGTTCGACCAGCGTGGTCAGTTTTGGAAGATCCCAGCCAGGACTCATGGTGGGCGTTAAAATCTCCCAAAAACACCAGTTCGGCGGTCGGGAACTGCTCCTGCGCTTTATCCGCTGCTTGACTCAGGTGGTCAAAGAGTCGAGTTGTCTCGGAGTCTCCGGAATGGGAGCGATAGAGGCACACGTAAATCCGGCTCGTAGAGCCAAAATCCACGTGGAGCCAAAGGATGGAGAAGGATGTGTCTTCTAGGCAGTGCAGACGGCGACAACAAACATCCGCCCTGATGAAAAGGCACACTCCAGCCCTTGCGAGGAAGCACTCCTCGAGCACGTAGCCGGGATAGTGGAGATATGCCGTGTCGGCAGGGCGGCGTATTTGTGTCTCCGTAAGAAAGAGCATGGCCGGCCGAGCCGCCTCGAGGTGTTGGTGTACGGCGCTGAGGTTTGCATGGAGTCCACGTATGTTAGTGAACTCCACCTCAAAAAGCGGGTTAGTGGGAGAGGAGGATGCCGCTGTAGGACCACTTTTCTTTTTTTGTGCTGCCATGATAGAAGAGGAAGGGGGCGTAAAAGGCATGACAGTCATCGTGGCAATGTAAACTGAGACTAAAAATGCTGTGTCATCATGTATCGGTGAAGCATGACGGTGACCGAACCGCCGGACGGAAGGGCCCCCGTACCCTCCCGGAAGTGGTCGCCGGGTCCCACTCCTTCCATTTGCTACGACTCTGACATACCTTTCTTGCTTCTTCAACTTTCATTCCGTTCCGCATATAGGCTCGTCGGTTAAAGGTACTTTTGACCTGGCCTTTGCTTAGATTTTCGTGGACTTGGTCCAAGAACATTCGCCTAGGTCTTCCTCTTCCGACAACTCCATTTACTTCTGCCATATAAATACCTTTTGTCAACCTTCTTTCACTCATCCTTTCGATAGGCCCGAACCAGTACAGCATACTTTTTTCTATTTTAGTCACTACATCCTCTATCACACACACTCATCACACTATTCCTCACTCTGTCACTCAATTTCACATCAGCTATACTCCGCAATACTCTCATTTCATACACATATATAATATTTTGTAGATTCAGCTTACAAAGTTCATTTACATATAATTTTAATAGCATAGTCCTGCGCCCCTGCAGAATTCCATTGTCTAGGGTCAGTTCATGACTCAAATAAGTGTCAATTTGTACGCGTTGCGTACGACTTCTAAGGTAATCTTTAAATAAATCTAAAGTTACACCTCATACATGGACAAGGACTCATACTCGGACACCGTGTCGTTCTAATTTACCAATAAGTTTTGAAACAGAAACCGTGTTATTGGCATTTAAAAATCCAGGAAAATGCCCAAAGCAATAATCCCTTTGTCTAAATTGCCGGCCATAAACTCCGTGAGATCCATAGAACGGCAACCTCCATAGAAACGCCAGGTCGAGCACCATACTGGTTGTTGGCTACCTGATGCTTCTCTAGGCATGCCATCAACTGCTTATAAATTTATTATTTGCTTCAAGATCTTGGATAGAGAGGATAAAACCGACATTAAAATATATGAAGCTCTTTCAAAACGATTTCCATATGCCTTAATCCAGTCTTTTAGACGTTGAGGCCAGTTATCAATAGAAACACGCTCTCTCTCCATGGGAACAACTTTTACGGCGAATCGCGTTTAAAACATGCCATACTCTCTAAAGTTGACCATAAATCAAAATCCATCTGATTACAATCGGGATTAGGTGATGGCCAATCTTCAGCTCTGGTGAAGTCAAAAACGTTCGTTTCCACCCATGCTTGGGGGGATCGAACTTTATGACCCGGTGCTGAGTCTTGCTGAAAAGAACATTCTTGGAACATTCAAGAACATGGTGTAGTTACGAGTCTTAACCACTTTATACACTTGTATCGATGTTTTGACATCACACACAAAAATATGTCGCAAAGGGATTGCTTGAGCCTTGATAGCTAACACCCCTCCAAACCAATCACTGAAGTCAGATAATGTTTATGTTGTACTCTGCTGACTAATAGGGAAGCTTTTAAAGAGCTTTGAGCATAAACTCTGTCATTTGCTTTTTAAAATATTGCTCAATTGTAAAAATACTTTGTGTAAATCTATTAAAGCAATTCGGTTCTCTTGGTCACCCTCCTCCATTTCAATAACACAAAAATATTTAACATTGATTGCCGCGAAAATGAGAAAACACAATGAATGACAGATTCCAATGTCAAATGTAGTATTATGTTTTTTAATTGCAACAGTATTTATCGCCAGACTAAGCACATACATATATTATTGTATACACTATCACACATTACAGTAATAAATGTTTTATGCAATAGACAAAAAATATTTTTCCTTGTAGCAATATTTATGGCAAGACTAGGTACATACATATATAAAACTTCCCAACATCAACCGTAGGGCTGCGGTCCACCAGGAATGGTCACCTCGCCTGCCAGACTCGCCAGACTATTTGTCTTTTTTATTCACAATAAGTTAATTTTGTTAGTCTCGGAGTTATTATGTATTCAGTAAAATATGTATGTGTAATATACATACATATATAATATGTGAGATTTGACTTCGTGCCGTTAGTGTTGCTTCTGCTTATAAGCAGCCGTCTTGCCACAATTATTTTATCACTATCTGTTGAATGCGACTTCGTTTGATTGAAAATTTGAATCCTACATTTTTCCTGAATAAAAAGTCCCGTTTCCTAAATAAAAAATGACATTTATTTCGTGCAATTCTAAAGTAAGTAAATAAATCTTCACCTAATCAATACTAATTATTTATTTGCAGGTGAAGGCCTTCTCCAAAGAATATCAGCTTTTCTCGTCTTGTGCTGTAATATTATTATTAATATTATTGCTGTAATTATTATTATTAATATTATTAATGTAAAGAATCCCTGTCCAAACAAATGCTAACACTCTTCAATTATTTACAAGGAATGATAAGGTATTGGTTGTTGGTGATTGGTACATAAATATCCATTTTTTTTTTAACGTGTGGAATTCCCCCTCGGTCCGTCATCCCACCGGGGTTTTCAGTGGAACGGTGTGTCGAAATCGGACCGACTAAAACCACACGGTGTGTCATGCTGCGCTTAAAATAGGAGGAATCCGGGAACAGCTTTAGTAAGACATCCGGACCCATCCTAGCGCTTTTGTCCGCAAAAGCGCGGGCACCACCTTCTGGTAACTCTCAATTAGGCAACGTCCAGGCACACCAGGACGTCGCCTCCTCGCGGCTGGCCTTTATAGCGGGTGGAGGGGAAAACCCGTCCCGACCACCCACAGCCACACTCAGGGCGGCATGAGGCGCAAGTAAGCGCGCCTCCGCCGCCCGGTTCGCCGGCGGCGAATTAGGTCCGAGTGGAGTTCGTCCTCCCGGGCCCATTCCGCCGCCTCCTTCTGCGAGATGACCTCCTCGCAGAAGGTTGCGACCGTTGTAAAATTCCTGTCGCTACCAGACATGGAGCGTATGACGGCCGGTAGCGAGAGATCCTCTCCGATGACTGCAGTAAGGACCCGACGCTGCGCCGCCCAAGCCGGGCAATCCGCAAGCGTATGTTGGGCCGATTCCTCACTGCAGTCGCAGTGGTGGCAGACGGGACTCAATTCCCTCCAAGCGACTGAATGCTTTCTACTTGTACTTTCCGAAGCAGCCGTGCCCGAAAAGAACCTGCTTCAGTCTAAAGGAAAGGGTCCCGTGCTGCCGCCCTGCCCACTTGACGATGACCGGCTGGAGCGCCTCCACGGTGGCTAAGCCAGGTACATAACTACCCATATATTAAGATATTCAATTCAGATTCAGTTAATGGATATATCCTTATACCAACCGATCATTTCAAGATATTATATGTGACTATTAGATTAGATTAGAATATTCCTTATTGCACACTATATTTATATAAAATTACAATCGATCTTATAGTAAATGTATTATATTGTATATAAGGTTATTTTGAAAGGTGATAAATTAATGAAACCTTGATATAGAAATCGTACAAAACATTTAATATTTCCATGGCTTTTAATTCTAAAATAAATAAATACTCAGTTTAAAGTGCGACTAGTTTCAGTCGGTGTCAGTGATGGTAAAGAGGAGCAGCATGGACGTTCGGGGCGTGGTGGACAACAGGGGATGCAGCGTAAGCAACAGGAGCAGCAACCTTGGCGACAGGAGGGACAACTTTAGCAACGTGTCCTAGTTGTTCCTTGTGTACCACAGCATTGAAGCCGTTGTGGGGATCAGCGGTGTATTCTACGGTGCGCTTCGTGCCGTCAGGGTCGACCACGGAGTAGGAACCTTGTACGACGTCACCATCGCGGGTTTCGTGTTGGCTTTTAGAGTCGCCAGTGAGACCATCTTGTACATCATACGCGAAACTGTATTGAGGATGAGAGTCGTACTCTTCGGCTTTGGCGATGGGAGCAGCGTATGCTACAGGAGCAGCGTGGACGAGGTGTGCAGCAGGGGCAGCGTGCACGACAGGTGCGGCCGCGTAAGTGACAGGGCCTTGAGCTGTGTACACCGCAGGGGCAATGTTACCCGCAATAGCGGCAGCAAAAGCGCAGACGAGGATAACCAACTGAAAAAATTTACATTTATTTTCGTTATAATTACTTGTGTAAGGGCCCGTAATTAAAAATAATTAAAATAAACCTTAATAATTCAAATCAGTGATTGCACTTCCGGATACACTATTTATATTTATTATAAGTAGTAAAAACGTCACGATTAGACGTTTCTCAATGTTCTAATCAATTATTAAAAGTACAATCAGTCCTCCATTAACAATTCTAAAAACTAACAATCCAAAAATTGAAAATAACTAAATATTCTACTACCAAATAACTAGCCTGAGGACTTTTATAATAAATGTTACTAAATCGCACCTTGAAAGCCATTTCGAACTTCTTTCACTCAACTTTCCTATGCTGAATCCGAAAGCTGAATGTGCCTCAATAGTTAGCAATCGGACTTTTTATATACGTCCCAGCTATTTCAGCAATGCAATATCATGTACTGTATATGTGTGTGAGTGTGTAAGCTCGTATAAACCGGTTGATTTTGAATGTTTCACCATTCAATATCGTCTTCAACGGACTGGTACCGTACTGGTTTCGTCCTCATAATACATTTGTTAATAAAGTGGGATGATTGATCTGTTGTACTGTGCTCAAAGATCACTTGCTTTGTAATGCTGTCGACTTTTTTGGGCGGCTTGTCCTTGCGACAAGGCATGTTGTCTGATATAACTAATTTCTTTATTCTAAACTAGGTTAGTATACAAACGCATTCATGGATTCCTTTCTGAAATGTCAATCTGACTTAAAAGTAATACACAATATACAAAACGCAAGTATACATATGTAAAGAAAAATATTACATTATTACTAAGAAATATTTGTACCAAAATAAAAGCAATTGAGAAGTTAATTAATTGCCTTTTATTTTCTTATTCTCAAAATAAACTCAAATTGTTATTATTATAACACTACAAAACATCCTTGTGATTAATGAATATAAAAGTGTGTTGTGGCGTTTACACTAATAGGTTATTTGAGTAATAATATGAATGCTAGAATGTTGTGTTAGAATGTTAGAATGCTTTCACTCCCCAGCGTCAGACAGTTCAAGTTATATAGTATTGCTTATACTCACCAACTTTTTCCCTCTCAAATATACTCTATACTTTCGATTTTAGTTACAAAGTGGGGGTGCCTGGGTGACGGCAATAGGCTTGCCATGTTACCTAAGTGGGGCTAAATTATAGTCGGCATAATAAATACATACGCTCAGGCCTGTATCCCCTAAGGGGTAAGCAGATGTGTGTTAAGCACCACCTTTTTGCCAATTAGAATTTGGTTCCATTAAAGTAATAGAGGGCAAGCCTATTGTCTATGGTTACCCCTTTTGTTAACACAGGCGTAGGCACTCTGTTTATATTTATTCATTTATTTAATTATTTATTGTACACCTTTTATACATATATATATATATATATGTATATATACAGAAAACATGTCACAAATATTAAGGTGTAACAATAGGCGGTCTTATCACACACGACTATCACATTTCACAGACAACCTTGATACGGATCTTGTCATAAAGTATTAGGGTAGCCTGTGGTGTACTAATAAATAACTTAACAAATTAAGTAACTTAATTTGTTTTGTAATAAGTATAACAAATACACATAAACCTAATATATACATCCATACACACATATATATATATAAACACTATCATATAGATCAGTAATTATAAAGATAAGTAATAGTCCTTAACATGTGTTTTAATACGTGCGAGGTTTTGGCTTGTCGGATAGTCACAGGCAAGTTGTTCCATAATCTAACCGCTTGCACCGTAAAGGACTTGTCTGTAAACCGAGTGGAGTGCTGAGGGATTTTTTGTTGTAAATTCTCTGATGACCTCAGGTCCCTGCAATGTGAGTTGTTGAGGAACTCAAAGGAAAATTAAGATAAGTGGGAGTATGTGGATGAAACAAAATACTGTATAGTAGTGAAAGACTATGAATATTCCGACGAAGGCGTATAGGAAGCCACTTGAGCTTCGAACGATACTCAGAGACATGGTCATAGTTTCGTAATCCAATTATGAATCTAATGCAGACATTTTGGAACCGCTCAATTTTATTCCGTTGCTCTTCGGTGAGATCTAATGACATCTCCATATTCCAGAATAGGAAGAAGAAGAGATTGTGCGGGTGCAATTTTCGTGTTGGTGGGAAGGAAGTTTGAAGCCTTCGCAGAGATCCCGCTGCTGCAAATAGTTTGCGACTAACTTCTCCAATCCCGGTATATTTTTTGTTAAATCTTCTTCATGTCGTTGACTGCTTCCGATAAGTTACTCGGAACAGTTTATAATTTGTTAACCAAATATTTTTATGCAAATCAAGAGATTTCTTACGAAAATATAAGAAAATTCTTAATATTATAATTTGTTATTAGCCTATTATACGAATCATTATGAAGGACGATGGGCTGAACAATCCAACCAGGGCACAGAAGTCCACCAGGGTTTCGCTCTCACAGGATGTTGCGTGTATATTGCTACAAATAGAACACCATACGCAAATCGAGTCTTGAGTAATGAACTAAAATTACACTTTTTAAGTGACATGTCCGCTGTCGGGCAGTGATGGGTTTTTACGGCTATGCTTAGACACTAATGGAGCCGGCTCGACCGGTATTATGCCACGGCCTCACAGAAAACTGGTTCTGAAGCAACGCTTGCGTTGCATTTCCCCGAAATTAGTGAGGTTTTCGGAGGCCTAACTCTCCCTCTCCTTTTTCCTCTCCCCTGACCCAACGCCCCTTTTCCCATCTCCTCATCCACTTCTCTTTCCTCTACCCACATACCCTTATCCCTCATCACACTCAAAGGTGGGCAGCGCACTTACGACTCTCGAGTTGCAGGTGCAACTTTTTTTTTTTTTTTCTCCGTGCGGAAATCCCCTCGGATATCACCTTCTGGTGGCATGTCGGACTCGAACCGACTAAAACCGCACGCCATCTTGGGTACTAGATGCCGGGGAACCAGGTACACCCTAGAAAGGAAAACCCTGGAACCCCGACGTACCTCGGGCCACCTACGGTTTGTAGATGGCCCCCTCCTGTGTGGGAACCCCAATGTTTCCGTAACTATCCCCCAAGGGCGCGCACGCTCCGCAGCGTCCGCGCCACCACCCAAGCCTGCTTCTGCTAGGGTGACAGATGGCCTCATCTGTCACCCCCAGGCCTGCGCTTATGGAGGACGGAGATCATTCTCCGATCTCCGGCGCCTGAGTCGCCTGCGGTACCTGGCCCGTTCCCGGGCCTGGCGGGCCGGAAGAGTTCTAAACCTCTCCCGATCCCGCTCCGCCGTCTCCTTGGCAAGCATAACTTGCTCGCAGAAAGAGAAGGCGGAGTTCCACGCGTTCTCGCTCCGCAACATGGCCGCAATCATGTTACCGAGCGAGAGAACCACCACCCCGATGGCCGCCACGAGATCACGCCTCGGCTCCTCCCACGCCGGACATTCTGCCAGCGTGTGGAGCGCCGTGTCCACGGTCTGGCCATCGCAATGATGGCACTCAGGCGTTGGCTCCTTGCGGATCAGACACAGGTGATCTCCGAAACATCCCTTTCCAGTGATCACCTGCGTCAGTCGGTATGAGAGGGTCCCATGACGCCTCTCGAGCCAATCCTCCATAACGGGTCTTACCGCCGTAATCCGGCGTGCCCAGCGCTCGGTTGCCCAAGTCGTTCCCTCCATTCCTCCACGAGGAAGTTGCATATAATAAAAAAAACCTGTAGACAAACAATGCTTGCAGTGTATTGCCAAGCAAATGAGGGTATCGCATTTAATACCTCAAACGATTTAGGTATACAACCTCTCTCGTTTAAGTAAACTAACCTAACAATTTGCCCATAGAGCTCTAAATTAAATTGAAATTGTCAAATAAACCCATTTTGTTTCAATGTACTAATCAATCAATGTACATATATAGGTATAGCTCTGTATTACCTTATTATTAATAATTATGTTTAACCTCTGACATCAATTACATAATTAGTTACGTAATCACAAAATTAATTAGAGTGCAATATTTAGTAAATAGGCGTAAGTGAACTTTGTAAGAAATCTACAAGTAAGTAGGTACGTATCCTCTACACAACCACCTCTACAAATGTAACACACATTAATTAGAAGATGCAAGCGTGAGCTTATGCATATAAGTGTAATTCCACATTTTCAGGAAAATTTCAACAGATCTTCTAATAAGCTAATATAGGTTTATAGGTAGATAAGTCATCACCTCTCATCTTGTCTTTATCCCCACGGAGGTACTTGCCTTCGGCCAATGTATATAATTGAGTTAAAAATAAACAATAACAAACGAAAATCATGAGACCATCTGCATGTTATCGTTGATCATGTTGTTTAAAAAAGGTTTTAAAACGTATAATAGAACTCATAGAGGCTTAAAGGTATTAAATGTCCAGGCCTTTGCACGTTTTTATTGCTTGCATTTATTTGGACACTCTTTTTGGTGCACAAATATTGTGCCGTGTGGTTCACGGTGGAGTGGAATAGGAAAAACCCATATCTTCCAGGGGATGACTTAAAAGGCGACTAAGGGATCGGAACCTTTATCTAGCAGATAGTATGTGTACAGTATTATGTTAGTGGGACCAAATTCTAATTAACAAAATGTGGGTGTTTAATACACCTCTGCTTACTTTTTGGGGATACAGACGTGTGTGTATGTAAATAATATTTTGAGAAAGATTAATCCGTTCGGTTTCAATCTCACACTTAACGTTCAGTTCTGATTCTCCATTCGCGACATCCAATCGATACAATCCTATACAAACCAACACGTATCCATTTGAGTTGTTTATACATTCCACAATTGCTTGAATACCATAAAATAACATAGAAAGGGTGGTATAAAGAGTTGTAAATATACGTCACGTAAATATAAGTCTTGTCAAGTAAAGCCTTGGAACATTACAAGATGCAACTACAATATACGTGTTGCATTAGGTAAACCTTGTAATGGCAGTTGTATTGTATCAATAATTATAATATTTGTGTAGGTGAACAATGTCGTGGTTACGTCATGTCAGTTTCCGACGAGGGTTATCGCGTCTCTTCGCTATGTTTGATCCGATTGATTTAGCTACGGGCCTTGAAAAAAGGGAGCTATTCGCTCACTTGGGGGGTGACTGCGACCCCTTCTTTATAAGGTCAATCAAAAAAGGTACTTTTTATAATTGTTCTTCTTTTGCAAAGTACCTATTTAGCTAAACAGTTTCTTTCCAAGGAATCTTACTATCAAGGAAACATTTATATAAAAAATATTTGACACGCTACTGCATGTTTCCAAACCTCAGCCTCCTAAGTTCTATAAATCCTTTGCTAGTGAATACTAATTCAATCAAATAAAGGTATCAGTAGTCTGATATTTAGCAGAAATGCTGCACGGGGATAGTGGTACTCGGAAATAAGTTTTTGTTTCATTCATATTAAGGAGACTTGTAATTGCTATTTGCAGTCAGTACAAACTATATAATTAATACCAATTACCCAATAAATAGATACAGAAGAGAATGATTTCTACTGTAACAATTTCTACTTTCTATTACAATTATCCAAACAATAAATTCTGGTTTGCAATTTTACACCAAAAATCATAAGTACCGCCTACTTACGCCAATAGACAAAGCACAATATTATAATGTTTAACATTGCATCTCTAGGTCCAGGAACTTACCGTCGTCCAAACTTGATTCCTAGCGTCAACCCTTGTCGGATAGTGGCCTGTTCGTGCAGTCCGCTCGACCACCACGTGGAGTTCATGTGGTTATACAACGATCGGCCTAAACGGTGCGGATGCGGCTATTGGTTTAAACTCTGCCCCGTCACACCTATAACACCGTCACATCACCTTAAATAAGCAAGATGATTGCAGCCATGTGTGTATGAACTGTATGTCGTGTAAACATTATTTCGATGTGATATCATGAAAGCAATTATGGAACAAATTCAAATATAAATGCAAGAAAATTAAAGTTAAAATGAATTCAGATAAGTGAAATATTACCAGAATTATTTGAATTCGAATTTTAATTAAATTGACTACAAATTTGAATGAATTCAAACTATATAAAAATTATTAAATTATTAGTAAATTTCTCTTGGGCTTTTACTTTTAATACAACTAGCCTTCTAAACATACAAGTACGTGTAAGTACTAGATAGTGATATGACTAAAACATTTTTAACCATTTATTACATTTCGTAAGTAGTTATCTATCAAATAATTATTTTGAGCAAAATTATAGTATGTTTCAATATTTGTTCGTCTTAAGTTTGTTTAGCTACAGAATATTTACAATGCAATATTATTTTGATTAAGTTATCAACAAAGTACATATATAAGAACAATAGTCATGGCATTCACATCTTCATGTTCAGCTTTTTCATATAATTTCTATCTCCATTTTAAATGATAATATTCTCATTTTTCTTCAAGTATTATATTTAGGTTTTCCGGTTAGTTTTGAGGGATTTATTAAAAATGAAGTACTCTTGTAGTATAAAAAAAGATAATTTATATTTTAATCAAAATATGCTCCATTACTGGCTACAACCTTTTGCCATTTTTCAGGCAACAAATGAATTCCATCATAATAAAACTGATCATCTTTTGAAGCGATCCATTCATCGATCCATTTTTTGAAACATTCGTAATATTTGAAGTGCTGATCTGCAAAGCTCTCTTGCATAGATAAAAATAGGTGGTAATCAGAAGAAGTACAATCTGGTGAATATGCGGGATGCGGTAACACTTCCCACTGAAGATCTGAAAGTGTATCTCTTACAGCTTTTGCGATGTGTGGGCGAGCATTGTCATGCAGTAAAATGACCTTTTGTTTTCTCGCGCGAATAACGCTCAACTGTGATAGTTTCATTTGGTTTTAACAATTCATAATAAATAACACCTTTCATATCCCACCAAATACATAACAATACCTTATTTACGTGAATGTTATGCTTCGGAGTCGATGTGGACGGTTGACCAGGATCTACCCATGATTTCCTACGTTTTGCATTATCATAGTAAATCCATTTTTCATCGCCGGTAACAATTTGATACAAAAAAGATTTCTTTTTGTGACGAGACAGTAGTGAAGCACAAATGGGTACTCGATTTTGGTTTTTTGGTTTTCCACTTCGTTCTTTATCCTCTAAATCAAAATTACCACTTTTACATCGTCGAAACCAGTATTCACATGTTTTAACAGATGGTGCACATTCATGATACGTATCTACAATAAGTCTGTGAGCTTTTATTTCTGTTTTTCTTAAATCGAAAAAGTAAATGACGAAAATTATATCAATCGCGTTCCATATTTAATGACACTAAAAACTTGCGTGCGTTTACTGTAAGTGAGTTACTTCGAATAATTAAAGTGCAAGCTAAAACACGCCGCATCGAATATCTAAGTAACTGGTACCGACGTGTTGCGACAGCTACTTGACACGTTCCCTCAAAACTAACCGGAAGACCTAATATATTACTGAACATTGAACTTTGAACAGGGAACTTTAAACTTTGAACAATTACAGTGCGAAGAGTCTATAGCCCCTATAATTTCATGTAGCCGAAAAATCCTTGCCACTTTGACCATATCCTAAGTCCATGTAAACGAGGGACTTCCTAAGCTGCGTAGCTTGTAGATTCGAAAGCAAATTTAAACCAACGAAATTTTCGTTATAGCAGACTTAAACTCATAAACAGACAAACATTCACTTTTGATCAGTGACCCGTATGTCAAACGGTCAGTGACCTGTATGTTAAACACACTGCTCCCACTACCCTACCACCAATTTCGCTACTGGGCAACGGACTAGAGAAGCACACAAAGGTCGATAGTGTTAATTAACAATGATTTATATAATATTGTATTTTAATGGCAACACTGCGTTGGTTGTCAACACTGTGTCGGTTATGAAGGAAGGTTCAATATGATGTTATACGTTCTCCATGTTGTTGTTTTCTGATTAATAAAAAGCACGTTTCAATGTTCAAAGTTTGTATCTTTAATTATCCCCGTAATCCTTAACAGATAGACCAATACAGTCAAAAATTGCACTGACTTGTGTCTCACCACGTTTAACCCGTAGACTGCTCACCCTTAACTGACAAGACTTACGAATAGTAGTAGGAACAACTACGGGACATATTGCTTCGAATTGACACTTATTCACCACCGAGAGACAGCCCTATATACCGAGGTTGTCGGAAATGGCCGCCCACGTAATCATGGAGTGCGAGGGAGAGGGAAAACAAAACCTACCATTCAAGAGTCTAAATACGGAAGCAGACTAACACCAATACCCGTATGTCAAAATACTATCTTATTTATCATCGGCGTGTTCATATTAATTAGATTAAAATCCTAGAGAACTGAATGTAAATAATAGGTTATTACAGTATTGGGCCACACATTTTATTACCGTGAGTGCTAAATCGTAATGGAATTCTTTTCATATTGAGTACAAGCCGGCTGAGTAATGAGTTGATTCTGTTAATATTAAAGTTACTTTTTAAAAAAATACGTGAACTTGGGGTCTTTAAATATGCGAGTCACTACCGTTATTTATTTTCTGTTGACTTTTGAAGTTGTTTCAAAAAGTACATATGTCATATCGGATTCAGACGGATTCTTTCATCAGTGTTACACCGTAAAGTTACTGGGTTACATAGATGGTAACAGAAATATGTAAATTCCGTTTTATACCTATTAGCTGACTAAAATAACAATCCATATTCTTGGAAGGTATTGTTTTGTGTACAGCCTAATCCTTTTCCTGATAGATAACTCACAAGAAATCCTGTTACTCACTACCTCTGTGAGTGTTTGTAGTAGACTTATTATAAAAGCAAAGTCCGTAAACTTTGTAGTCAAACACCTGACTATGGAACCCATGTGTTTGTTCATGTTCGTTTCCTTTGTAAAAAATGCGTACAATCAAAAATAATAAAAATAATTTATTTCACTTAAACCATTATAAGTATTTTTGACACTTTCCAAAGTAAAGGTTAGCTATCCTATGGAGAAGAACCATCAAAAAACTTCAAGGACACTTCGGGGACTCTGGGAGAGCCCCTCCCTTCTCCATGGGATAGCTAACCTTTACTTTGGAAAGTGTGTGTTTGTGCATGCTATTTGCCGAAATTTGTAAGGTTTCCGGAGGCCCAACTCCCCCAAATCCTCTTTCCGCTCCCCTCATTCCCCATTTTGTAATTTTCTTGTAACATAGTTTAAAATTGAAGTTAATTATGAGGACAATGTAAGTGTTCTAAAATGTAAACTTTACGATAATTATTACTATGTTTTAAGTAATAGATGCAATCCCGATCAACGGCACTCGTTGACGAGTATGACGCACTTGACAGGCATCGTCAACGAGCCTATTGACCAGACACATACACCACCATTAGGACTAAATACAATATGCAGGTTTTTAATCAGTCTTATATATGTAGTTTGTTTTACATCATTGAAATATTGTCATTATAGTCATATGTTTATGTAATTGCTTCAAAACACGGAACGAAATGATACGCATTAGTATAGTTTTAACGGAACCGATAGTATCTAGATAGGTACGTAGGCACGCAGGTCTTTTTTTCTAGTGAATTAGTCAAGTAATATAAATTGTTCGTTTAGAAGATAAGATATTTCCTATATTTCATTACCACACAGCTTACAGACTATGTCTTCGAACTCATTCACTCACTCAAAAATAGGAAAACACTAAGAAAAAACGATGCATTCATTGATAAATGTTAATAAATATTGCTGGCTGAGAAAATAAAGTATTAAAAAGATGAAATGCTAAAATCTCAACATGCATTATTTTGTAACTAAAGAAGAAGAAACATTTTATGTATGTATATTCTAACCAATGTCTGGGATGTGGTACTGAGGCTTGACTCAGTTGATTTATGTCAACTCAGAAATATGAGATTCTGTTCTTGAGCCTTCGTGATTGTTTAATTTTGGTTTCTTAAAGAAACGGATTTCGTTAGATACATAACGTTAAGTCGGTAAACATAACTGAATTTACCGTCGTAAATGCGTACCTAGCCGGAAGTGGAGTTTTTTGTAAAATGTCGACTTCCAATATCAATATTACAAATCATAGTGTACTCTTAACAATTTATTAGAAATTTGGTTCATAAGACGCCTGGGGTGTTTATATCGCTTGCGATTAGACAATACATAAAGTTAAGTGCATATATCCATACTCACTCGGCAACGATGCCGCCGACGACCTAGCTAAGATATCTATCTACAACACCAGTGGCGGGTACCACCACACTGCTGCCACTACCTTACAATCTATATCGCTCCTGGGTAAGGCGAAAGACTCGAGAAGCACAATATTCGCTGGATTAACAGCTGCAGACAGGCCATCAGGCTCTAAATCGACATCTATTTCTTATCAACGTGACTGACAGCAATCTGTGCAGCAGATGTCTGAGAGTGGAGGAAACGGTCGCCCACGTTATCCTAGAATGCGAGGCATGGCTATTGTTTTACGTTAACGAGAAAACGTCTTAAAAATTGTTTGTTTACGAATCTACCCTAAAAAAACCGATTTCACTCGCGAAATTCTTTGTAGCAAGGAGTCTAAACTAGAGATTTATACCCAACAGTGGGTAAATAAAGGATACACAACGGGCAGAAGTCCTTGTAGGTACGAGGACACTCCTAGAAGCCTGTAAACGCCCATGGACACTTCTGTGCTTCTGGAAGGAGCTATTCTTGCTCAACTAGTCAACCACCTGAGTGAGTCATCATGAGTCTAAACGCGAAAACAGACCCCTTTAACATTATCAGTACATATATCCATAGCGTGACGGAGTCAGACACATAGAGTCGTCTTTAGATAATACATTCGTAACGGTAGTGTCACTTTCATAATAAACGCTGTTTTCGGTGCCCGAGCGTGTAAGGTCGCGCGCGCGCCGCTCGCTCGCCGATGACAGCGACCCACTTGCCGCTCCAAGACCTTGAACTAGCTAATCCGGTGCTCGACTTACACCGGAACCTTACTTAACTTATATTGTACCTTTAATGACTTATTTATGTATATTTTATATCGTTCCGGGTAGAAGAGATTAAAGGAAATAAATAACCAAAATGTGGTTGGAACTTAAACTCATTTAATAACCTAAATCACAAAGTTGTTGTGTACACTACCGCTAAAGCTACATAACTCCCCTTGCTCAATTTTAGACTTATTGTATCTATAACTACGTAGTATATCTCATTTGATTTAATAAGTCATCACATGTATTTAAATTAAATACCAAGCTCCATTAAGATGGAAGGATTATAATTACGACATAGGTTATTCACTGAACTGAACAACAGGTTAACTTTTGTAATTAACCTCCGGGCCACTGTTTTTGACCAGCTTTGTTTTTATAAAAATTCGGTCCAAAAGTATTAACCTCACACAAGCAAATAATTTCACAATGTTACAAGAACTCTTTGTCAGACTAACAAAACAATAAAAATAAATATCTGGGAACGCAATCGACCTCCATTTTTATTTCCATTTATTATTATTAGTATTTATTATGTATTCTTTTAGTTACATATCGTTTTATACATATAAAATTCCTTTACCGTTTACACAGGTTACATTCAGAATCCCTAATTGCATATTATTACTTTACGCGTACTTTGTAACTTATCTTAATATCACAACTTAATAATAATCACAAATTAGATATCAATATATGTAGTTTAGTAATTATTGGCCGGTATAAAATAGTTCCTACTTTCGAAATTCGCCTTAGGCTCTATTTGATTTTGTGGGGTGAAATAAATTGATGGTGTTTCTTCGTTGCAGTTAGTTGTAGGATGCCGCCGAACTACTGGAACATACATCGGTCTAGTTGTAGAAGCGTCATATTGAAGGGCGTTTAAATCATAACTTGTCACAGGCTGTTGCTGGACGACAGGTGGTTGTGAGACAACTACAGGTGGATCGACACTTTCCTGGGTAAGTACAGCCTTAAATCCATGCTTAGAATCGGCAGTATATTCAACAGTACGTTTGGTTCCATCAGGTCCTACGACAATATAAGCACCTGTGACGATATCACCCTGCCGGACTTCATGTTTGCTTTTGCTATCTCCTGTTATAGGATCTTGAACATCATATGAGTATTTATAGTCATTAGGCGATGGTGGTGGATCTCTCACTATGATACCAAAAGCGGGTGCGACACACAATAGCAGCGATATCTATAAATATTCAAAATTGTTTCATTAAATACATAAAAAAAATATGACAAGTTCTCATGACTTTTGCCGATAATATTAAAAATCAAATGATTATTTTAAAACTACTCTCAAAATTGTATAAGTCTGAACTTAAATGTTCGCCTAAAAACAAACAAAATCTTCAGAAATTTACGCTCTCTCCTACCGCAAGACACAGGTAATCACCAGACACGGCTGCTTTGGAAAGTACCTGTGTCGTATAGGTCTGGAGCCAACGTCTGTGTGCCACCACTGTGGGAGCTGCACCACTATGATGCATGCCAAGGAAGCGGCAGAAAGGGAACTTGAGAAAACTAGCACTCTTCCGTCCCGCAGTAGACACACCAGGAAAGCGCAAAATGATCTCCGGCCTCCATGAGCGCTAGTCTGGGGACGACGGACAGGGCTATCCGTCGTCCTAGCAGAAGCAGGCCCGAAATGGTGGCGCAACGTGTTCCACCACCAGAGCTTGAATCATTCCATAGCGGAGTCGCCTTCAACAAGCGACCGAATCTGTTGGGGTTCACAGGGATTTCTTATCTAGGGTACACCTGAGGCCCCGGGCCAGAAGACCCCATGCCGGAACACTGTGTGGTTTTAGTCGGTTCGAGTCCGACATATCTCACCGTAAGGCCCCAGTCAGTTGATGACCCGTGGGGGTTTCCACACAAACAAGTTATTAATTTATTTTTAATATACCGATCTGTCGTATCTACATACATACACATTAAATTCTATCACTGCTTTATTTGAACCATATTTACAAGGACTGAACTTGGATGAACTTGAGCAATAAAAGAAGTAACAACAATTATTATGACTCATATTCTGTTATTACAACTTAATTAAACCACAGGTAAGTAAGTTCATATTATGTGTGTCATAATTAAGTATAACCTACTTACCCTTAGCATGGTACTCGTACGTAGAACAATAGGGTACAGAGTAAATATAACACCCGCGCGCTGACTGCAGCTTGTATTTATAGAAGCAGTTTGCATTCACTAGAACGTTCCTTATTGGCAACAGGCGTCCGGGCTTGACTGTTAGCGTTGTTAGCGCATTAATAGTTTGGCGTAATGAGCTTTATTACCATATTATTACGATTTACTTTGTAATCGTTATAATTGGTTACTGAGTATAATTGATCACCACTTTTAGTACTGTGACGTAATGTACTCTAAACATTACCTTTCTTGTGAAATCTTTACGTTCATACGTTTCCGTAGTAAGTAGGTATTTCAAAGTTATGTTTAAGATGAGTAACCAATAAAACATAAGTCCATGAAACTCATTTTATTTATTTATTTATTTATTTATTTAATTTTAGAAAAGCTTCGTATCGAATCGTAGATATAAACGTAGACACATACATAGTTGCGAGAATAATATCTGCAACAAACTTCAATAGATACGATAGCTTGATTGTGTTGAATTTAAATAAATTTTATTTAAATTACCAATAAATCCGACATTTTAAGAAGATGTGTATGAAAAAGATATATCTATTATTGGTCTGAAAAGCATTTCCTAAGAGAATATTTTACAGTTCTCTTACAATCTTCGCTATCAAGTTATGGAGTATCTTAATACTCAGAACTCATATAATAGCTAGCTTTACTAACATTATAAGCTTGTTTTCCAATTAGATTGACTTACATTTAGTACGAGGACTTTTATATACCTACCTTTGAGGAAATGATGTACATATATCTTTTGTATAGACCCACATTCTGCTGCAGCCATATTTTAGAATATTGCCACGGATATTACAGTGAGAGATGCAGTTTTTGAAACGAATAAAGACCTACTTACTAAAAACATACCTAATTTTTTTGTATTCTATTGCCAAGATCAGCACACAGTTTTTTTATTTTTTTTTAAACGACCTCTAGTCTAGTCGGCACTAGGATAAATTCCAGTGTCGCGGTGGACTTTACAAACATTCAAATAACTGACACAAAGAACATCCTCAGGCTCAGAAAAACAATTGTATGAACTCGTTCTTCTAGTATACATGTACGTACACTTTATATTCTATATTATATCTATATGCTTCAGGTTTAGGTTTATACATATGTTCATTACGTGCTATGCACGTACTATGTACACACTTTGACTCTTCAATACTATCCTCTCTTCACTCCCAAGGTTTGCTAGAAGAATACTCAACTATGGGTTAATACTACTACTATTTTCCTTTTTACGTATAATTTGTTATTTCTGTATTCTATGTGTACAATCAAAAATATGAATATGAACAATTAAAGGATTACACAAAGTGTTGTCCCGTGTGGGGATCGAACCCACAACACTCGGTACGGCAGCGTAGTGGCATGGTGACCACTTAAACCACTGCGCCATCTGCAGCAAAACATTATAATTGTTGTGAATTATTGCATTCATATTAGGTATTTCTTATTTTCACGGGTCGTTAAACTCTTGCGTAGTTGCGTAATCTAAGAGATCCTAATTATCTTTGGAAAAGGTAGTAAATAAAAAACGTTTTAATCCACTTCTTTTTTTAAACCATTAGACGCACACGTTGTTTATAGAAATCGTGCCGTCCTTTTCTGCTGGTGAGGGTCTTGTCACACACAACTAGCCTTTCAATTATTGTAGTACTTAACGGTAAAACTAAATGTTTTACCGGTAACCTGTAAATAAAGTTAAATCACAAACCTGTTTCAATAATACGTGTAATAATGAAAAGTTAAAAAAATATTTAAAATACATGGTGGGACAATTAAGTTTCCGGTATTTATTTATAAATTAACTGTACCCGCGACTTTATTTGCATTTATGTCGAAATGACAATATGTTGTTTATAATTCTCTATCCCACGTCAACTTTCACATAAATACCTAGTTTCTCTACTACATAGTTGTGTCAAAATATTATAAATTATAATACAAAAACTACACGTGAGACCTTACTTTCACCTAACTATAAATTTGTCAACCGCGATCTCAATAAAGGTCGCCCCATGTACAGGTACTCGTTACTTAAGACTACAGATCAGATCACAGTTCAGAGACATAGCCAAGTAATAATTTTTCTATTTGATAGATTGCTACTGCAGAAAACGTAAATATGTACCAAAAGGTTGCATATTTATTATGAAAAAAGTTATCAAATTACGTAACTGGATCTTTTCCTTGCACTAGGGCTGATTACTATGGGGTGCGGGCTAGAAAACCTCCACGGTCAGAGCTATACGCGGTTACCGTACCGTGTCGACGGAGGCGGCGTGTGCGTTGGCCGGAACTCCCCCGTGGGACTTGGAGGCGGAAGTGCTCGCCGACGTCTATCGGCGGACAAATGATTTCCGGGCGTGTAGGGGCAATCGGCCCCCGCCCGAGAGGTACGCGAGTGGCGTGAGGCCGCTCGCAGAGCCACTATGGCTCGTTGGTCGTCCCGGCTGGAGGCTCCACGTGCTGGCTTAGCCACTGTGGACGCGCTCCAGCCGGTCATCGTCGAGTGGGCGGGGCGGCAACACGGGACCCTTTCCTTCCGACTGACGCATGTTCTTTCCGGGCACGGCTGCTTCGGAAGGTACCTGCATTCAGTCGCTAGGAGGGAATTGAGTCCCGTCTGCCACCACTGCGACTGCAGTGAGGACTCGGCCCAGCATACGCTTGCGGATTGCCCGGCTTGGGCGGCACAGCGTCGGGCCCTCATTGCAGTAATTGGACAAGATCTGTCGCTACCGGCCGTCATACGCTCCATGGCCGGTGGTGACAGGAATTTTACCGAGGTCGCAACCTTCTGCGAGGAGGTCATCTCGCAGAAGGAGGCGGCGGAACGGGCCCGGGAGGACGAACTCCACTCGGACCTAATTCGCCGCCGGCGAACCGGGCGGCGGAGGCGCGCTTACTTGCGCCTCATGCCGCCCTGAGTGTGGCCGCGGGTGGTCGGGACGGGTTTTCCCCTCCACCCGCTATAAAGGCCAGCCGCGAGGAGGCGACGTCCTGGTGTGCCTGGACGTTGCCTAATTGAGAGTTACCAGAAGGTGGTGCCCGCGCTTTTGCGGGCAAAGCGCTAGGAGGGGTCCGGATGTCTTACTAAAGCTGTTCCCGGATTCCTCCTATTTTAAGCGCAGCTTGGCACACCGAGTGGTTTTAGTCGGTCCGAAAAAAAAAAAAAAAGGGCTGATTACTATATCGCGGGGACTTGAAAAACATACAAAAAACGGACACAAACAACAGCCGGACAGGAGAAACAGTCCGGCTGTTGTTTGTGTCGATGACACAAATAGGTGTCTAGTGGGAAAATCGAACCTACGCCCTCAACAGTTACTATCAAAAACCAGTATATCTACAAAAAAGTTTTATAACAAATTGACTAACGACACACAAACATGTGTTGGTCGTCAGGCTTGTTGCATAGAGAAACGATTCACCGTCGACATAAAGAACTTGTCAATTTCAAGACTATCTTTTCTGACAATCAATCAGTCTCAAAGTATCTGATCCTGTCTATAATAATTTATTTAATATAATGTAAGTGTAATTCTTAAAATGTTTTTCATGTGTACATATCTTTATATTCCAAATTCAGTAGTTTGTAATTAATGTAATTGTAAAACGTATAATTGTCGACTAAAGTAAAAACCCGGAAACCAAGGTTCCAAGAACCAAGGTTCCAACCAATAAACAGTATAATTAACATAAAAAAAAAATATGCCGACTTCTCAGCGCTTATCATCATTAATTGTAATAAGCTGTATTTTTCACCTGCATCCATTATCCACCATCCACTTAGAGGTGATATATTTGTTTTTAATTTAAACATGATCAACCTCTATATTTTTTTTTTCTTATGCGATAGGGGGCAAACGAGCAGACGGGTCACCTGATGGCAAGTGACTACCCTCGCCCATGGACACCCGCAACTCATGGGTCACAAGTGCCTTGCCGGCCTTTTAGGTAGGAGTACGCTCTTTTCTTGAAAGTTTGAAGGTCGTATCGGTTCGGAAATACGGCAGGCGACAATTTGTTCCATAAGCTGGTTTCATTTACAAATAATACATGTAATCTTCATTCATAAACTGGACAAACATAGAGTACAACCAATTCGATAAATGGAAATTATTAAAATCAATTCAATTTAGAGACTTAAAGGTGGAATATTGTCTTTAAGTTTAAATGGTTGGTATACCAAACTTGATAATAACTTATTGCATTAAAAAAAGTTTTTTTTTAATTGGATCACAATTGCAGAGATCACGTAAAAATAACCAATCTTATTGAGAACAACCCTCTCTTTTAAATCGATTAATAATTATGTAAAACCCAACTACATATATTACAATAATAGTCTCTCTGTTAACTTTATACCCAATGACGCTACCACTATCAAGACATTTCAAAAGGGAGGTAGTGTAAGAATATGATATTAAAATTACTACGATATTGTGTTAAATTACTTTTTAAATGTAATGAAATTTCGAAATCATTTACCGTGATTTTATAACCGCCCCATAGTCTGCCATGTCTTGGTAATAATTATAATAATAATTTTTATTTTTGTTTGCATAGACCACAGTTTACCTTACCTTATTCTAGGTGTACGTATTATAACATCTGTGTTAGTATATAAAAGCTAGTAACACCTTACTTGCACTAAGTATAGTTCGTTTATCGCAGGAATCAATCCTCGATGGTTTTGGACGGTTTTTTCACGGACGTCGATATCAACCATGTTCGTTCGTTTTTAAGTTTGTAATAGCAAAAAGCAAGAAACTTTAGAAAATTTGCTTTATTTGTGCTGTGAAAACTAGCTTCTTGATAAATTTCATGATTCTAGCTCAATGTAAAGTACCCGATAGCTTTTGATTTACCCACGAAATGTTCACAACACGTTGTATTATATATCGTTCATTAGGTATCATTATATTTCTATATATATATATCACAGGCTAATAGTCGTCTTCTGTGGGACGGAAAAGTACTAGCTCTCTCCCGTTCCCTTTCCGCCGCTTTTTTTTTCTTTTTTTCTTTCTTTTTTCTTCTTTCCGCCGCAGAAGACGCACCAGGCGCCGGAGAGAGTAAAACGATCTCCGGCCTCCATAAGCGCTTGCCTGAGGGCGATGGATGGGGATATCCATCGCAATAGCAGAAGCAGGCCTGAGAGGGTGGCGCGACGTGTTCCTCGCGTGCCACTCTCTAAATCAGAGGTAGGATCACACCATAGCGGGTTCGTCTCGTTAAAAGGCGGCCAAGTCTGCTGGGGTCACAGGGTTTTCCTTTCTAGGGTATACCTGAGGTCCCGCCTACAAGACGCGATGATGGAACACTGTGTGGTTTTAGTCGGTTCGAGTCCGACATACCACCTTACCGGCCCCGGTAGGGTGATGACCCGTGGGGGGTTCCACACATAAAAAAAAAAGGCTAATAGTTGTAAGAAGAATAATTAATCGAAGTCCTTTTTGGACAGCACAAGTCAAAATAGAAAAGCAAACACAAAATCATAGAAAAATCCACCGCTCGAAAGAATGCGCGCAAAGCAAGGGACAGAATTAGTAAACTGTTACTAGAATATGTTTTTTAATTTACGGTTGTATTTACCCAAAACTATTTACTATTCTTAATATTATAATAACAATCTTTCATCTTTTTTAAACTTCTCAAATTAAAAACATTAAAGAAGTAAAGCAAGAATTGAAGTATTTGTGTGTAGTTTGTGTGCATGTTTTTTTTTTATTTATTCGGCAACACAACTTGTAGTTTGAGTTAACAATTAAATAACCATTATTATTACTTATCATTTTGATACTACAGGATAGAGAGCAATATTTACTGTATATTTTTTTTTCACGTTTGGCGGAATTTAGTTATCGTCAAAGCCGGTGCACTTTAAAGCCGGATTTTCTTCACAACTTCAAGGGGACAGTTGACCATAAGTATTTGATATCAATTTTAATAGATCGACAGAAAGACGGACCGAGTGATACGATAGAAGTTCTTTTTTTCCTATTGAGGAACGGAACCCTAAAAACGTACTATTTAGCATTGAATTACCTTAAAAAACGATTTAACCCAAAAACATTATAAACCATGAATTAAAAAGAATTCATGGTTTATAAAAATGTTTTTATATATTTTGTTTTGTTTTGTAAGAATGTGTTAATGTTATCTTTTCTGACAATCGGACAATGCAGCATTACTACAAGGTCTTTTACCTGTAAAGCTATATATAGCTTTGATATGGCAATTTTTGCAAAATAAAATATACATATGTAACAAACACACAAATAGAGCATCATTAGTATTTTTCGATAGCCCAAAATTTGAGAAATTAAAATTAAGAAAGTGATGTTTGCAGTTGTGTATTACAAGTGTCTTTTCTTTTTTATAATTATGTAAACAATCCTATTTTCAGGAAGCCTATACTTTGGTTAATATAATACACTTGTAAGATTGCAAGTATTTAAATATGGTATGTTGAATAACTGATTGATGTTAGAAATAAAAGGTAGTCTAGCTTTTTAGTTAGTTAAAATATTATTTCAACAAAATCAATTGATTGATTGATTGATTGACTCTTTATTGTACAGTCAGATACAATATTAGCTTATAAATACTTACTACTATACTAAAAATATGTACAATTGGCGGCCTTATCGCATTTAGCAAGGCAACCGTTGAATGGAGAGAGAGATGGGATTTAAAAGAGGGGCTGCATTGTACAATATAAGTCTCCTGTCTACATACACATTTAATGGATACACATAACATATATGTAAATACGCTTACACAGTATGTTTATGTACAGTCATACATAAATATATGCATAAAAATACAAATAAACAATATAAATTGATACGGATATATAATATATATATACATAATACTACCAAGTATGTCACATAGAAATATAGTGCTCTTTTACTAATTTATTAAAATGAATGACTGAATGACTTGTTCAAAAATTTTGTGGCATATATCGGCATTTTTAACATGAGATTCTTGAATGATCTCTGACACCTTGAATGGAAGTCGTGCAGAAATTCCAAACGTTTTTTTACATAGTGTGGAGTGCTTCGGTTGAACAGAATATTGCAGAGAAGTGATAGGATATCAGTATTCCGGCGAAGGCGTATAGGTAACCAGTTGAGCTTAATCCGATATTCAGAGACGTGGTCATATTTACGTAGTCCATAGATGAACCTGATACAGAAATTTTTAAGTGGCTCAAGCTTATTAAGTTGGTCCTCTGTAAGATCTGGGTAGCTGGCATCCGTCCGTCCTAACCAAGAATAGGACAAAGAAGGGATTCTGCTAGTGCAATTTTTGTGGCAACAGCCAGATAGTTACGCAGTCTTCTAAGAGACCCTGTGTACCCCAGGATAGGTCTTTGTCAATATATATTCCAAGGCTTTTAACCGTGTCTTGGAATGGAACGGTTATACCGTCACAGTAAATTTAGGGTTGATTTGACCAATCTATTTTGATGTACTTCTGGAACTGCCTATAACAATTGCTTGTGTTTTAACAGGATTCATTTTTAAGTCATTGCCATTGCTTGAGTATAAATCTGCAAGTTAACTGCATAAAGGTGGTAAGAAGTAGAAAGGTTATTGGAAAGAGAGTTTATAAAAACTGCGAAGAGCAAGGGAGATAGCACGCCACCCGGTGGAACGCCAGCAGATATAGAGTACCATGTAGAGAAGGTGTCTGCAATGCGGATGCGCTGTCGGCGACCGAACAGGTAGTTATGAAACCAGTCAATCACCGTTGGGAGATATGTTAAGAGAGCACATTGTCCCAAGCAAAATATCAGAATCAAAAGTGTTGAAGGCATTACTGAAATCAAGTAAAGCGAACACCGTCAGTTTGCCCATTTCCAACCTTATATCATCCATGACATGAGCCAAAGCAGTTGTGGTACTATGACCGGGATGAAAACCAGATTGAAATGGATTTAACAAGAAGTTCGTAGAAAGGAAAAGTCGAAGTTGGTTATAAACTAGGCGTTCAAGAGCTTTGGAGAGGAAAGGTAAGATGGAATGCTCAGAGATGCTGGTAGGGTTACATTTTTTGGGTAAAGGAATAACCTGTGCTTCTTTCCACGCTACGGTAAACTTCCCACTTGATATAGAAAAATTAAAGATATGAGTAAGGAACAGGAAGTATTTCATCTAGAACTGGCAGAATCGTGTCACGACTGATATTGTCATTACCAATTGCACGGGAATCAATAGACATTATACTCTTCTTAACATCACAATCGGAGAACTGACTAAAGAAGAAAACTTGATATTCGGGAGCTGGAAGAGAGGAAAGATATTGTTACGGAAGCGGGTACAGGGATTGGAAGGAAACTAATGTCTCTGACGAGAGTAGCAATTTATTAACGCGTAACAATATTCAGAAAGCGTAACACTGCACCGAACGAGTTGCACTGCACGAGCCGCGTAGCACTGTGCCACACTGTTCACACTAGTTCCAACGGCAGAACTGTACCACTTTTCACTTTTACCGTTCACTTCACTTTACTACTTTTTCACTTCTTCTTGTTCTTCACTTGAGATCACTTTCCACTGAACTGCCCTGTAGGCGCGTCTGGAGCTCTTTATATACCCCTAATTTCGATTGTAATTTGTTGAATTTCGACTGTCATTTCGTTATTCTTTTCGATAGTCTTCTACAACTTTATTTATTTATTCATTTAGCTTGATCTAGTACTTTCCATTTTATTCGATTTTTATAAAGAAACATCTCCACTTACTGGAATTTTCTATAAAACACCGAAATCACATTCTAGTGATCTAAGAAACTTCCATATTTTAGCTTGGTTATCATTTTCTACAGTGGGGTAATATTTCGGCGTTGTGTATTCCTACACACCTTATTGCAGTGATTTCTCAAGATAATATTTTTCTCCCGGTTGTCTGTAGTTGGGCGTCTTTTAAATTAAGCCTTGGCGGTTGATTCTTTACTGAGTAACATTGTAACGACGAGGGTATGTTTGTCATAGAGATTGGTAAACTTTCTGAGAATATTTTAATTTGTGTATCTACGCAAGCTGTGTTATGAAGAGGACCCCAATCTGTTGCCAGCTTCACTGCGAAGGCCAACCAAATTCCAAGTCCAAGTCAACTTTACAAAACGCCAATCTTTAACAGCAACTGTGTCTATGCTCTTATTTTTTTTGCATAACAATGTAATACGTGGCACCACACACTAAAACGCAGAATATTATTACCTATTGTTTAAATATGAAAATGGTATATTGATAGAATATTAGGAGGCTTTCCATTAATATAAAACTGGCAAATTTAGGAATCGACTTAAGTATTACTAAAATATATTGACTAATCTTTATTTATAAAATAAAGTCGGATTAGTTATACTATTTAATACATTCGTATATATATAAAGGGTATTCGTAGTATATAAAAAGTGATTATCACAATCAAAACAAATGTGGAGTCAATCAGTGAATCTACTTTTTCTTTCATCTTTTCAATATTAAGCATATTAAGATTCGAAGATTCTAAGATTCTGTTCAATATTAAGCTATTTAAGCAGCAGTAGTGTGGCAGAGGGTTATGCGGGTTCTAACCCCGCCCGGTACACTACCATTGTAATCCCACCCTTTACACAAGCATTTAGCTTAGCTCGGGTAAAAACAGAATACTAGTAATTTATGACCCACGTTGCTAGTATTCTTTAAAAAAAAAATCTTTAAGAGAAAAAAGTATTCTTTAAGAGTTTATAGATAGATCCCTTCAAATATTTATCATCAGTCAGAATCTTGAAATTATTTTCTAACTTAGTTTAACAAATTGCGGTAGCTCCTTAAAAACTGAGCATTACTTTAGAACAGTATTCACCTTACATACATTAAAATCTCGAATTAATTAATCTGTATAATTAATCTGTATTGGGAGCGGCGCCTACAATAATGGAGAAAAAGGTTATTGGCGCCGTAGACCTTGTTCGTACCTAGACAAGTACTAGTTTGTGAAATTTAATAAAACCGGTCTAATATACAGACAGGTCATAAGTAATTTTTATACAGCGGTCTAGATTAGGAAACAGCTCAGTGTCGTATGTTGCCCATGCGGATAACGGCCGGGCGCGGCTGACACACATTCAAATGTTCTTGTAAGTTTATGTACATATACATATGTATGAAGTTAACTGTTCCCAAGGTTTTATCCATATTGTCACTTAATTTTACCCCGTGTCTCGTATTTTAACTAAATTTTGCTTAAATTTAATTATATTACTGATTACTGGTTAATAACTGAAACTGAAAGCAGAGGTATATTAAACTTCTCCACACAGACAATTGGGAAGGTCTATAGAAAGGGAAATTTAAAAACATGGGAATTTAATTAAAGGTAAAATATATTGCTTATACGGATAGATTGGGAAGGGTAAGTTACAACTCAAAGACGTCAGGGTCCCTGACATACCACATAATAAGGTCTATGTAGAGACAGCGGGTGTCCCTTTGTCCACAATATTGCGGACAAAGGAATTTTAATAAAGTATTTAAATCATGAAACAACAACAACTTGTATGAAACAGTAGGCTTAGAAGAATAAAATCACACAAGTTTTGATTCCTCTTATTTATTACCTCAGCTTTAACACTCCAATTAACAATACACTACACAATAATCATAAATAAAACATTAACGTAATGCGGTTCAGGTCACTGCGGGCGTGTGCTCGCTTAGACAAATCTGGGTTAGTAATATAACCTTCTAGATCCTGTTGACAAAAAAGTAATAGTCATATGAAGTGAACATTATACAACTATAACATAACCATTATAATCTGAAGGATGGTATTTAGTACACCATTGGTTGTTTTCGACCGAGATCCGTCTAAGCAAGTTAGTGAGTTCTTGTAGACTAGTGGAGGTAGGCATGTGCAGCCACTGGAGCAGCGACTGCCTTTACCACGGCGGCACCGACAGCCTCCTTGTGCACGACTGCGTTGAAACCGTTGTGTGGGTCAGCGGTGTACTCCACGATACGACGAGAACCATCAGGCTCGACTAGGGAGTATGAGCCTTGGACTACGTCGCCGTTACGGGATTCTTGTTGGTTCTTCGAGTCACCTGGAATATGTTTTCAAATAGTATATAATTAAAGAAACTGAGTTTTTAAGAACGTACACAAGAAAATTTCCTCGCTTAAGTTATATAAATCACATAGAACGAACAGAACAGAGCACACCTAATAATGCTTCAACACAGAATTTATGGATTGTAATACATACAAGATTTGTAGTTGTACTATGAATAGGCTTATTCTATAAAATTAATATAAATGTTTCCAATTTATCGCTTAGTATATAACTAAGGAAGGATAATTTATCTTAAATTTGTGCTTAAACTTAATAAGTCCACCTCAATTAAATGTAAAATGTGAAATATCAACTCCAGAACAATAAAAAATTAAAGTATCTGAAAAGACAAAATCCATAATCAAAACGTCTTTTTTATATTGTTGCTATTCACGTTGCCGTGAAATTAACCTAAACTATTTACAAAATAAAAAGTATTTCTTCGCTAAATGTCACTAAAACAAATTTTCCAAATGATAATCATTTTATAATCACCATATTTTTAAGTCATTGCGTCCTCCATGAAGTTTAGTAACATGTTATGAATTTTATAAGAATATGTTATTCGCAGCTATCATTCATATATTACGTCACTAACTCCAGTATGTTACTTATTCGTTAAAAGTTAAGTTCAGCACTCTAACAGCCACCGCTGGCACCGCGCGTGTGTACGAGTGTGCGCAAGTGTTGTAAAATAATAATACGTAAACACCAACACTGATAAACAATATGTATACCTGTTGTAACCATTAGAAAAGTACTATATAGGTATAATGTATTTATCATTACCAGCTTTACTCCACTGCCCACTGGAAAATGTTATGTAAACTTACCATCAGGTGACCCGTCTGTTCGTTTGCCCCTTGACCGTTCCCATATCGCATAAAAAAAAAACTTAAATACGAATCTGCGAGAGCACTCACAAGTTCAATAACATTTTGTTTTAAGATATTTATCTGTAACAGGTTGTGTTACAGATAAATATGTTACTGTGTGTATTAATTGTGAAAATAAATTTATTATTATTATTACTTTCTTTTTTTCAATTTATTTACAATTTATATTTAATATACTATACAAATAATATTTTTATTTCTATAAATTGGCTTTTTTGAAGAAACATTTCCTTGAATTACGTACGTATTAACATGTACGTTAAAAAGGGGGAAGATGCTTAAATAGATTTTGTGAAGTAAATACAATAACAACCAGATCGTTGTGTTCTGCATAAAGCAATTTTGGGCATGCATATACTTACGCTCAAAGGTATTTATTTAATAAATATTTCTTTAAAAATAGGTTTAAAAATATATAACTTGTTCAAATACTCACCGGTAAGAGCATCCTGAATGTCATAAGCGAAGGAGTACTGCGGATTGGGATCGTATTCCTCGACAGGGGCTGCCACCTTTGCGACGGCACCAACAAAAGGCGCTGCCACATGGTGTGTAAAAGCTGGTTGAGCAACCGCGTAGGGTGCTGCATAAGCTGGAGGTCGGGCATAGTACGGTGCAGCTACTGGAAGGAAGCCACCGTACGCACCATTGCACACCGCCAGGATAGCTGCTACGATTATGATCTGGTGAAATAAGAAAAAGAGTATATGAATACAGTACTGCAACGTCTCAATCAGGAACAGATTCACTCTTCTTCCTTTAACTTATTACTATGTAAATATAACCGTAACATGAGAAACTTATCAAAACATAGCAGTATCAGAGGCATCAATCACAATGTATTATAGCTTAACTACGCAGTGTTAAGCTTTTGTATATTTGAAGTTTGAATTTTGAACTACGAGATTAATTTTATCTCCGTTCACACACAAGTCTAGGCATGTTGCTGCTTCTACAAATTTCATGCCTAAAGAGTGGCAAACATGAGATGCCAAGGAAATGTTTAGACTAATTTGAGTTATAAAATTTAATATTTTTGGACTAGATATGTTAAAGCCTGTTAAAAGACAGACAAGCTCCATACTTTAGGAATCTTTCTTAAGGACTTGGCGAATGTCTTTCTAAGAATGGTATGAATAATTTTAATTTTAGCTTCTTAAAATTAAAACGTTTAATAGGATACGTGTTTAGGAAGCATCTTAATATGACGTATTTCATGTATGTTTAATGTCTTCTAAGCTTCGTTTCTATGTTTTTAAGAACATATGTACTTAACCTAAATGTAGTTACTTAAAAATAATATTATTTGTGTAATAAGTATAATTGAAATCGAAAACTATCGTACCTTCATGTTGCGTGAGTACCTTCGGTGGCTCTGACTCGCTGTGGACGCTGAAGGGTGCGCACGCAACGCTTTTATACACATGCACATGACGGGCACACTTTAATACACCCGTCTAGAAAAACCTTAGAGCTGTCGCGGCTGGCCCTGTACCTTTTAGAATACCGGTTACCTACTTTAATAATACAATTACATATATTTCGAACTAATAAAATGTCCTAGATGACCGAACATTTTTAAGAATCCCTTTTTCTAGCTTGTTTTTATTAGACAATAACATTCTTTGATATCATGCGATGTCTAAGATCAAACTGATCCAACAACAGCTGACTTGATACAAAAGTATTTATGTAAATGTAAAAGTATGTATGATATTTTTTTTATGATATTACATACAATATCAGAAATAATAATTGTCCTATATAGCGGTATTATTAATGAACAGGTTTTTTTATGCAGAATAATTCCAGAATTGCCATTTTCGAATGGAGTTATATTTCAACACGGTGTCGTTATTTTTTAAAGTTTGTATAAATCAATATGTCTGTTACTCTTGCTTTTTAAATAACTATAACTACTCTTCTCAGATTTGCAGAAGCATCTAAAACACAACTTAGAAGCACAATTACAACATTAATGACAAAAGCCAATAAGCATTTAATTAATTTACCTTAAAAGATGATTCTTTGTAAAGACCACCCAGTATTTCTTTACAAGTTACACACAAAAATGACATATTTAAAATAACTTTATACCCAAAGATCCTGTAAGGCATTAATTAGGTAAATAGCACCGAAAAGAGCCTTTCATTCCAAAATCATCAACAATTTGTGTTTGATAAACAACGTGCCTCAGATGCCTTCTCCTTAAACCGTTGGATACATTTCCTAAGTCCATTGTACAATATGCAGGGAGGCTGTATAACAAGATGTTAACTTTTTGGGTCACAGCTGCACGTTATCAAAGTGCATGTGTGATAGTGGTCACACAAGCGCTGAGATAATTCATAATGGTCGTGCCTTATACGTACAATCGATCTATTTCTACGAGATTTGTAAGTTATTGCAATATGTGTGTAGGTGATTAACAAGAATTACACATCACATAAATCGTAAATGTTTGGAAAATAGAATGTTAATAATACTACACACATCTAAAGTGTCAAGTTCATTTTAAAATTATCCAATTAATATTTACCAAATGTAGGCTTCCAGGTAGGCTTTTTACTTTAATGCCTATGTTTAAGTTTATATATTGCATTTTTTGCAAATTGTACGAAATTAACCTAAGGTATGTATGTAGTATCGTCAATTAAATAGCTAACAAGGCAAAAATGAGCAATTTTTAAGTTCTATTATAAATAATTAAATAAAATATATTTGTGTGTTTCCACACGAATCACACAATCACAGTGATTTGGCATGCTTAAAATCAGTTCTTCATAATCTGTTTGAAAAATGGCCACCCACATTCTTTCTGAAAATTGCTGTGCAGTATGCACGGTATCCACACTTGGCAGGGTTCTTCTTTGGACCATATCCCATGCATGCTCAATTGTATTGAGGTCTGGCGATTGAGCAGGCCACGGTAGAACGTTAATGTACGCAGCACGTTGGCAGGAGTGTACGTTAGTCGAAACTAATCACCCAACCGGCTTCGCAAAGGGATGATCACGTGTGAAACAAACCTCTCCGCATAAATCTGAGCATTGAGGTTGCCCCCTGATCCAAATGAGGTCGTTTCTTCCACCGTTCCAAAATTTGCCTAAACTTAAAAATTAAATTATTGTTCCCCCTACATATGAATGAACTTCCTGACCACATTTTAAACATTCTTGATTTTTTTTATAATATTGCGGGACAGACAGGTTACCTGATGGTAAGTGACCACCACTGTGCATGGGCACTTGCAACTCAAAAGTCGTAAGTTCACTACCCGCATTTAATTGTGATGGGGGATGGGGGGATACGGGGAGGGGACAAAAGAGATAAGAAAGAGTAAAGGGAGAGTTGGACTTTCGGGAACCTCACTAATTTGGGAAAAAGCAATGCAATCGCTACTTCACACCCGGTTTTCTCTGAGTTCGTGGTGTCGTACCGGTCAAGCCGGCACTTTCGTGCCTAAGCATGGCTCTACTACTGATAGATCCATTCACACATTCGCGTTCGCGAAGTTCAAAAATCCCACACATGCATCACTAATACCTACATATGGTGGCCCGGGTGAAATTAAATTGTTTTTGGCATGCCTACTCCTTCGGGGATATGGGCTTGCGTGAGTGTACTCATGTATGTACCTACATATTATATAGTATGGTAAGGCTTCAGATAACAATTCAGCTAACAATAGATTCTTACTCTTGATGAACACATCAAACTCCCCGTAACTGAAACACACCCTACAGAACAAGTTTGCTTGGTAGAAGGAGCCCTATGAAGGCCAATCTAGATTCTATCGGCCAAATGCGATAAACAACTTCAATTCGTCATTTATCATCAGGCACGGCTACTGCCTCGACCACTGCTCTACGAAGGCCTTCCAAGTCAAGTATGCTAACCATAATGTTATATATTACTATCCATACTTGACGTTAGAGCAGGAAGCGGAAATAACATAGTGTCAAACTGTGAAATTAATTTTAAATTTGGAGTTTTAGTTTGTTAGACTTTCGAAAAGCTTAGACAAGGTGGACAGTATGGGAATGGGACGATAATTTTCGCTGTTAGTTTCATCATCACCTTTATGAATAGGAGTTATGAACGCTCGTTTCCAGACACTGGGAAAAGTGCCTTCTGTCATTGAATATAAAACACTTATTGAATATAACATGCTGTGGAAGGCAGATATATTTAGAAGTATTCTTCAGAAAAATAGGCGGTAAGGCATCAGGGCCGGGCCCTTTGCTTAGGTTTACAAGTGTTGTTTCAATATTATCTATGGTTAGATATATATCAGAATTGAGAGATGAGTTTGGGGTTCATAGGCATCAGGTGGTTGCCATTGTTCTGGGTCGAGCGAGGTAGGTTTATATACAGACTTGAAGAACCCAGAAAACTATATTACATATGAAATATGTAGCTCATTTGAGTTAGAGTTATTAAAATACACGTTTGAAGGTGTGTTTGCGTTGCCTTTACGTTTCGAGATATAAGTCTAAAAGTGCTTAATATTGAAAGAATCTTCAATTGAGTTGATATACATTTTAAAACATTTATCTGATACTGTTTTAAATCGCTTCAATGAATTGAGAACTTCTCTTAATCTCTAGTATTATTAAACTTTTTCCATTTAATCCATGCATGTTCTTTTTGATTAAAAATGCGAAATAAGGCAGGTTTAAACCAAACGAGGAAATTAGAATTTTTTGGTTGTCTGAGCGGATCATGTAACTTAACTATGGCGTACAAGATATCATAAAAAGTATTCACACACGTTCAGCAGGAAGATCACTAAGTAGATGGTGCCAGTCGAGATCAGAAAGTTTGCTGTTAATAGTCTCATAGTTCGCTTTAAAGAAGTTGTGTCTTTATGTGACGTTTCATTGGAGTAAATTTAGTATCTAAAGGCATAAGTGCAAGGAATGGGGGATAATAATTATCTATTATATACCCATATAAACAGCTTGCGGCGTGGTGGGACACCCTGTACTTGTTAGCAATAATAATAGAAAAAGATCACCAATAGCACTTATTTAAGTTATTTAAGTGCTATGTAACTCAAAATCAGTGCCATGCGATAATAGCATCATCATCTTCATCATCATCCAACCCTAGTAACTAGAATACTATTGTAGTGTTTGCTAGAGCCAATACAGAAATATTAACTGTTAAAAACCAATGTATGCATTATATTTGTTTTATTATTCTGTTATTAACAGCGCCATCTAGTAAAAAAAAAACTCACAATAAATATGAATAAGAAAATATTTCAAGTTCATTTCTAATTACCAACTATTTTTTAAATTGAATACAATAGCAATGAAAATATATTAAAATTGGATTATATTTTATTAAATTTTATCATTGCATTATCACCGCTTAATATTTTCACATAGAATATCGGGACAATTCGTTTAGAAATTACATGTTCGAATATTTTGTGTAGCAACACTATGTATTTCTGTTTATGAAACGAAACGTCACTTTTGACTTTCTGTATTTCTTTTTTCGTGAATGTCTAAAATACGACAAACACTGTGCTTTGTTATGTATTTATAATATACGGAATTGATTTTTTATCTAGTGATAAGTACAATGGCAGACTTTGATGCTATATATCCCGATGAGACGGAAATTGAAGAGAGTATAGAAGAAACACATGTGACTTTAGTACCTGATCCGATTGTTGTTCGAGGGGCTGGTAACATGACAGTGTAAGGCTCTCTTTGTGTACCCTGTATAATATTAGTAGCTCTTTTAACAACACATAAAGGCTGGACCAGCAACACATTAAGTGTTTTTAGTCTCTTGGTGAAAAGTTATTCTTAATTCTTTGTCATGGGACCTGTGGCATTGAGAGAGACTATTTCTTTTTGCATACTGTTGACCAGGCGCCAATTTTCATTTTGCAATTTGCTTACATTAGAATTCATTCACACATCATAATCAAAACTTTCTACAAACTGTGTTATTAATTGGATTTGGTATACCCATATAGAGATAATAACAAACATCCAAAAATATTTTAATTATAAAGAAACCAAACCATCATGTTTCTGAGTATGTATGCAGTAAAAGTATATAAGAAAATATATACTTTTATTGCCTACATAATCAGATCTTGTAAAATAAACATTCTAGAATAAATAAACTAAATTTATAGCATATTTGTAATTGAATTAATAAAAAATACCAGTATCATTTTATTAATGATAAAAAATCCATAACTAATTTTGAATATAATAAGAAAATGTTTAGCTACTTCAATATTATTATACTGTAAAAGAGGTCATAAATACTAAACTAAACTGAAAATAAAGTACAAATGTTCCACAGACCATTATTTAAAAAAATAATAATTTCAATGCATATGTGGAACAATACATTAAAGTTTGTTATTCTTGTAAGAGGCGCTGATGACTCAGAAAGTCACTAAAGACAACATGTATGTACATATTTATATGCATAGGAGATAAAGACAGCCATTACCTACACATTTATGTACTTAGTAAACATTATGTTTATGACTGTAAGATTTGAGCTCTTTACATTTATTAAAATGTAATCAAGTTTTTTATTTATTTTCATATTAAGATTACCTATGATATTCATTTGTGCTCTATACAATATCTTTTTGACTTTATCAATTTGACTTTAGTCAAATAAACACTAGCTATAGCACTATGGCTTGTTATGGCTACAAAATAAATGTTAATGAATTATTATTCTTGTTTATATGGTAAACTGTTGTATATTTCAACTCTTAATTCATTTATGTTATGGTATCCTGTCTTGTTATTGTAGCTTTAACTTTGTTAGAGATGGCAACAATAGTAGTTTATTTATAAAATAGATTTCACAACAATTTTCTTGCATGAATGTAATTTTTATTAAACTTTTCCTTTTTGATACAAATAGTTATTAAAATTAGTTATGCCATTATTGAGTTTTAGTGAAACTAATGAATGAAATTTTATTACATATAATATAATAATATACATATAAGGTTTAACTTAGCTAATTTTATAACTAATGTAAATTATATTTCTTGTAAAACTGGCTCAAGCAAATAGGATGCAATTAATTCATATATCAACCTTTATAATGTATCATAGATGTAGGACAAAGGAGATTATTGCTTGAAATAAGGGATGTACCACGCGACAATAAAAAGCTGTGAACTTGGATAGAATTGTTTGAGTGCAAGTGAGTGGTTGTCTGGTCTTCATAAGTATTGATAATAGTGATAGGGTTGTAATGAACAAGTAAGTTTGCCACTGCTGTAAGTGTCTTCAGGTAGTCATTATTGAAAACTGCTGAGTGGGACTTTCCAAATCAAAAAGTTAATTTTAAAAATAAAATTATTAGATTGAATTACACAGATGTACAAGTTAGTAAAACCTAAATATGTATGTATGTATATGAAGGATATTATTTCATACATTTATAAATAACCTTGTTCGGAATAAAAAAAAGAATGTACAGACTACTGACCTTAATCATAGAATGAATAAAAAACTCATATAAAAAAAGAAATCTATGTTATCTTCTCATCGTTAATTATGGAAGTATAATATTAATAGTTTTTATTTCTACAATTTATATCATATCAAGTTATTTTGGTTCTAAAATGGCTGAACTTGGGACTGGTTAACATGATAGGTATTTTTGTATGTGTTTTTGACACCAATTGTATTGGAGTGAAAGTATAGAGCTTAAGAATGGAATGTCTTATTAAAAGACCTACTGTTGCTCAGTTCAATGTTCCAGCAGGTATATGAAATAAATACAAACACATACCCATATCCTCAAAGGGGTTCCAAGAAGGGTATAAACGCCTACATTTAACTGACTATAATTTTTAGTCACACTTAAGTAATAGGGGACAAGCTTATTTTCAACCAGGGTACTTAGGAAATTTAATAGATTATGCTTAAATTAAATAAGTTCATTAAGTTTGGGCAATTACATGACTAAAAATAGTTTACAATTGTCTTCTGTATTACCATAACATTTTTAATTAATTTTTTATTCATCAAATTAACATTAAAAGGGAGTGATTTGACAATATTAGATGAGAAAATTGGGAGTGTATTGATGGAAAAGAATATTGCTTATACAGATAGATTGGATATTGTAAGCAATGACTTAAGCATGTTAGGCTTGCATACCATGTAACTCAAACTAGCTCTCTACCCAAACATTTATAGTACAGGTGGGCAAACAAGCATACGGGTCACCTGATGGTAAGTGGCTATCGTCGCCACTCGATACGTGCAACTCAAGTGTCGCAAGTGCGCTGTCCGCACCATAATTGTAAGGAGAAAGGGAAGAGGGAATGGGCATATGGGGAGGGGGAGGGAACCGGTAACCTCACTCACTCATTTGTTAACACACAATGCATGCATTGTTTAACTACCCGTTTTCTGTGTGTGTGTGTGTGTGTGTATAGTAGAACAGGGCCACCCAATCTCCTCGGCTTGCCCTATTACATAAGAGGGACTAAATTGTGGTAGACAAAATGTGGGCTTTATCTCCTAAGGGGTAGTCAGAAGTATATTTAATAAACTTCTGACTACCCCTTAGGAGATACAGGAGTGAGTGTATATAGGACAAAATATTTATTTAGCTCTGAGAAACAAATAGCAAATTGTATGTCCCAAATCTTTACTATATAGTTTTAATATAAACAATATTTAGATCCTTATCATGTGTTATCAATGCTTTAAATCTGTTATCAGTATTATTTATCACGAATAAACACTCAGTTAAGGCATAAAGTGTATTAGGACACTCTACCACCACACTAATGTTAACAGAGAGCACAGTTTATATCATCTTTAACCTATGACACAAGGTCAAAACTTAATTCACAAATACTATTTTATTTTTTAAATAACTTCAAAATGAACATTCTTGGTAGGACTTTAACAGGGATATTGAAAGGGATAATAATTATTTTAGGAAAGTAAAGAAATAATAGAAAGAAAGTAAGAAGAATTAAATTTCAATTTGTCCTTATATGTGTGTGTTTCTTAATAATGCTAATTAATAAATGATAATATGTGTCTATATATAATATGACTCATGTCTGTACTTCAATCAACTAAAAAAATATATATAATTAGACAGCTTCTCATACAGGTGTGTCATTTATAATATATTACTTGAATGTAATTCTATATTACAGAATTCTAAAAGATTTTTACCTAAAACTGGTATTTATATTTTAATACATATTTGGTTCATCAAGTGGCTGGCTCTTGTCCCTGCCTACCCCGAAAGGAGAAAGGCGTGAGCTTGTGTTACGTATGTTAGGAATGATTCCTGTGTTGCACACAGGGGGGACTTTACAAACATTCAATCAACGGGCACAAAGAACACCCAGATTCGGACGACTATTTGAGGATCACACAAATTTTTGACCCGTGTAGGAATCGAACCCACGACCTCCGGGTTCAGCATTCAGGGTATTAACCACTAGACCAACAGGCCCAGCAATTTAGCTGAATATAAATCTGTTAGTGTATTTCGATAAAACGAGATCAATACAGATAATCAGATAAACCGTGAGGCACAGAGTAACATAAATATTAAATAACATGTATTCTGTTCCAGCTTCGGTCTAAGCAACCGCTTCACCTGCGAATTTCCTTCAGGACTGCAGTCACGAGTAGCGCCAGAGGAGTATCAAGCGACGGTGGCGCGGATCAACAGTGTGTTGAAGAAGACGCTGCCTGTCAATGTCAAGTGGCTGTTCTGCGGCTGCGTATGCTGCTGCTGTACATTAGGATGCTCTCTCTGGCCGGTTATATGTCTTAGTAAAAGGGTATGTATTATAATGAAAATGATATACCTACTAGCCTACCTTTTGCCCGCAGCTTCGCTCGCGTGAACGTAGTTTTTATTGAATTGATATTCTTATACTCTTATGGGAGGATAAACCGCTTCGTTACGTACAGTCTGTCTGGCTTCCCTTTCTCTCACGCCTACGGCAGCTGTAGTTTAGTTTAGTTTATCACCTCTGGCGGGCGTCCCGAGACGCACACGTTATTTTTTTATTTTTTTGCTTTTAAACCAACCCTAAAGCGGATTCAAAAAAGAATTATTCTAATCGGTAAGAGAAGATATACTGGTTAGAGAAAGTTTATGTAACGTATACTAGGCACTTGTGTATTCATAAATTCAATATTACTTATGTTGTAAAATAATGAGATGAACTTTATTTTTTCCAAATTATTTTAGTTTAACATAATTCTAACTATAGTAAAAACTATAATTAACATATTAATTTACTATGATAAGTGTAAACATCTTTCGTAATAATTTCTGAAATTTATTATCGTCTTACTCTCGGTATTGGCTTATTGTGACTGTGTGGTCCTAGAATTTCGGATATGTAGAAAGAGAATGTGTGGTCCTAGAATTTCGGATATCAGAAGAGAGCCTTCAATAAAAAGATACAAAATCTTTTTATTGAAAGCTCTCTTCTACTAGTCCCGCCGAAACTAATGTTGAATGATAAGATAATATAATTTGATGCTCAAAAATGCCTAACCGTTGACAAGAAAGAATATACATAAATGCTGTTGCCATTATGATAATATTATAATTTTCATTAACATCAATGGGCTTCAACTCCACCCAATTCGGATTAGGCGTGTGTAACACCGGGCGGCGTTACATTGGCGTACTCTACGCTGAACGCGTGTAATAAAGTAGAGAATGACCTCTACTGGTCACTTAGCATGTGAAGGACGCCTGTATAAAACCGCACGATATGAAACTTTTGACTGATAGAAAGGTTATTCTCTAATAGCCCCTTCAATTCGTTGCCTATCAGAGAAACACACACTGCGGGCAGTGGTCTATGTATGTGCGAACAGTTCACGATCCCGGAAATTCATCTCTGGAAATAATAAATCTTCTAATGAAAGGAAGTACTGCGTTACTTTGAGTGACCTGTATGTCTAGTGGTGGGTGATCCTGTCTGCTGAGTTAGAGATGTCGTGGGTTCGATTACCATATTGGACAAAAATCTATGTGATCCACAAATAGTTGTCTTAAGTTTGTGTATTCTTCGTATGTTTGTCAAGTCCCTCGCGACATAGGAATCATTCCTAATGCGGATTGTCTTATTTAAGAACTAAGAACTTTGCATTTATTTGATGATTTATATATTTGATTTATTTTATGTCAATACCTGTAAAGCCTGCTCTGAAGTGTGAAGATATTGATACTCATAAATCAATGCAATTTCGATCAAAAAAACATTTATTGTTGTTGCGAATGAGATTTACACTACTAAAATCAAATCTAACTATTTTCTTGGGCACAGAATGGGTACAACAGGAAAACAACATGCAATACTTTAGTATTATTCCACTTGATGTAATATCCGCTTTTGAAACAAAAGTATGGTTGTATGAAACTTTATTAATTTCTTTAAACAATTATATTATTATTTGTGAACTATATTGTATAACAATGTTTTCCCAAAATTTTATTACAGTTTTCCAAAAGGAAACATATATTTAAAAAAAATTGCCGTCGCAAAATATAAATACATCAGGCCTCAGACGTAGTAATCAACTATCATCTATATTAAGAAAGCGGAAGTTTTTTGTTTGTTTTAACCGCTAATCTCATGAAATATCAGTCTGACTTAAATATATTTATTTTATTGGATACAGTATTCATTGCGTAATTATATAGGCTATAAAACTTTATGCTGCGACCTTTAGAAGCGGAGTAGTGTGGCTAGATCTACATATACATACATGCATTAGTTATATATACAACATTAAACTAATCATGCTAATGATACACTATCATAATAGTACTAATGTTAAAAGTAAATATTGGTAAAGATATTTGCATCTCATTTAATCGATCACGTCCTGCTTCAAACAAATCATTAATTGATAATTAAACTTAAATTAATCAAAGATTACAGAACATGTGGGTTGCTGTATATTTATAAACGGCAAAAAGAAATTGATTTTGCAAACGTAGTGCACAATAGCGATATATTCTACCTGAGATACAATTCATCGTAGACAATTCGGACAAGGCTGTGCACGTAATGATGTTTCTAGCGGGCCGCCGCGCCGTCAGAACAGCGAAGCGACGATGACGATGCGATATCGATCTTTCAAGCATATACATACACTACCGTCCAAAAGTTTGGAAGCAACAAGATAAAATCAAATAAAATAAAAGTAAGCCATCTTAAATTTTTTTTATTGATACAGAATTAAAAAAATAGACAAAACACACTTCTACAACAATGAAATTAAATAAGTAATATAAAAATTAAATTAAATTTTAGCTTCATCGAAGTGTCCACCCCTCTCTTTAATTACCTTCTCGCATATTCTAGGCATCCTACTAATTAATTTCATAAAATACTGTTCATCTAACTTCTTCCATTCGCTCTGTAATAGTTGCCACAAATGTTCTGAGCTCGTAGGAGATTGATTTTTCACCCTTCTATCTAGTTCATCCCAAACAAGTTCAATGGGAGAAAGGTCAGGTGATTGAGACGGCCACTGCATGATTTTCACATCTTTTTTCTTCCTTAAAAAGTTCTGGCACAGTTTGGACGAATGTTTCGGGTCGTTATCTTGCTGAAAAACGAACCCAGGACCAATAAGATTCAGTCCACTGGGTATGGCGAAATCCTTAAGAATTTTCAAATAGCGTTCCTTGTTTAGTTTTTCGGTTATCCTCACAAGACTTCCGAGTTTATTGTTGCCGAAACACCCCCAAACCATGACATTACCACCACCATGTTTGATAGTAGGCACTGTACAAGCTTCTGAAGCTCTCTCTCCTTTAGATCGGCGCACAAAAACACGTCTATTGGACCCGAAAATCTGAAACTTCGATTCGTCACTCCAAAGAACTTTTTTCCATTGGTTTATTGTCCAGTTTTTATGTTCCTTTGCCCATTCTAGTCTGTTTTTCTTATGCCGAATTGTTAGTTTTGGTTTTTTAACTGCAACACAACCTCTTAGCCCCGCAGACAGTAGTCGTCTTTTAACTGTTGTTATTGACACGGGTGTTCCTCGCGTTTCATTCAGAGATGCGGTAATTTGTGGTGCAGTTAAGCGACGATTCCGTTTAGAAAGAACTCTGATGAAGTTATCCTCTTGACTTGTAGTGGATTTGGGCCTACCAGACCTTTTTCTATCTTCATTTTTGCCAGTTTCTTTTTTTCTAGCGAGGGTGTAGTGGACACCTTTACAAGAAATTCCGAGTTTTTTTGCGATTTGGCGTTCACTGTAGCCTTCCTCACGCAGAGTACAAATAGCGCTTCGCTGTTCAAGTGTGATTTGCTTGCGTTTTGCCATTTTCAATAAAAAAAGACGGTCAAGTAAGTAGTCGAAATCTTTTGAATACAGACGATGTTAATATCACAACCTTCGCGTTCTAATGCTCAAGTGTGACTAAATAAGGTCCAAAAAAGATAAAACTACAAAATATTTTCAATAAAACCGCATCAATGCATGAAAGAAAGTCCCCGGCGGATGAAGTAATAAAACACGTGTTTCGTCAAAATCCAGGAATTTGTTAAAACTCAAGGAATATGCACTAGTAATCCTTTTGTTTTGTGTTAAAAAATCACAAAAGGTCATAAAACTTTATTTTATTGCTATTATTTACCGCAGGGAGTCGGCAATGTTTTGTTTTGTTTGAAATCAGGTGTGCTTCCAAACTTTTGGACGGTAGTGTATGTACCTATACGTATACTAACCCTACAGTGATGTGGCGACGGACGCCAGACTTATACAACGACTACAACAAAGTCGAGCCCATATTGTTTTACGAAAAAGTCGTTAGAATAAATGTAGCACGCCTAGCTTTTACCCGACTGCGCAAGAAAGATGGTTATGTAGTTCGGGTGTATGCATATAAATATGTATGTATGTATAGACTTGAAGGACTTCGACTTGTAAAGAATTAAATATAACATTTCTAGACAATGTCAGCAAAACGAAGAGGAAGACAATAATTCAGTATGTATATAATATATATTTTTTTAAATTTAATTAGTTTCTACGTGTCTGCACTTGATTTAATCCTTGTATACCTACATATATCCATGGTCACGCCTGCGTCAGGGGATAGGCAGAGGTATATTAACAACCCCATCTTTTCCATTCTACTCCAGCGTAAACCACATGCACGTGCCACAATAATCTCTGACAATACTATCGTGATGCCTGTTTTAGCTCTTTTCAATGTATATTATTCTTAGATTTTACAAAGGATATATTTTTTAATTTGCGTCTTTAATTGAAATTGCGCGCCCACACCACAACCATCATTTCAAATGTGAGGATGTCGAAAAGGCCATGCCATGTCGGGATATTCGCATCCGGCAGAGGGATGTCCGTGCGGAGCTTCGGTCACTCGATGTCCGGAAAGCCAGTGGACCCGATGGTATTCCGGCGGTGGTTCTTAAGAACTGCGCACCTGAGTTGTCTCCCGTACTGACGCGCTTGTATCGCCTGTCCTATTCTTCAGGAATTGTTCCGGAGGCCTGGAGAGAAGGAAATGTTCAACCCATTCCCAAAAAAGGCGACCGCTCTGATCCAGTCAATTACCGACCTATAGCCGTCACTTCCATACTCTGTAAGGTGCTCGAGCGGATCATCAAAATTAATCCGCCACCTAGAGGATCACTCCTTGTTAAATGATCGGCAATATGGTTTTAGGCCGAACCGATCCACGGGTGATCTTCTAGCGTACGTCACACACCTTTGGGGTGAGGCTATGGATAAGCATGGGGAGTCCTTGGCCATCAGCCTCGACATTGCCAAGGCCTTCGATAGGGTCTGGCACCGCTCGCTTCTCTCCAAACTTCCTTCATTTGGTCTGCCACCTAAACTCTGCAACTGGGTTGCTGCCTTCCTCCATAAGTGCCGAATAAGGGTTCTCTGCGACGGTGCGGCCTCAGACTTCCAGGAGGTAAGCGCTGGTGTACCTCAGGGCTCCGTCCTATCGCCTACGCTGTTTCTTCTGCATATTAATGACATGTTGGCTCTAGGCAATATACATTGTTATGCAGACGACAGCACAGTTCATGGGCGATATTTTGAACATCATGCAGCCAAGCTGGCAGACGTTGAGGGAAAACGACAGGAGCTTGTCGCTGAGCTCGACCGGGTCTTGAGCCGCATTTCCCAATGGGGCTGTGAGAATCTGGTCGAGTTCAGCGCCAAGAAAACACAAGCGTGTGCGGTCTCTACCAAAAAGTCTCCATTCCTTCCCCTTCCTACTCTTCAGAGCACTCAACTGCCACTGCAGGATAGGCTTAGTATCCTGGGTATGGATATTTGCCGGGATCTCAATCCGCGCGATTACATCGAGAGTGTCACCAAGGCGGCCTCGCGGAAGCTCGGCGTTTTGAACAAGGTGAGACGGTTCTTCTCGCCCGAGCAACTGTGTCTTTTATACAAGACCCAGGTTCGCTCCTGCGTGGAGTACTGCTCTCATCTCTAAGACGTCTATGTGCAGTATTTGCTTGACGCTCTCGATCGGTTGCAACGGCGCGCAGTCCGCATTATCGACTGTCCTGAGATCACCCAGTCTCTTGAGCTTCTGCAGTTGCGAAGAGATGTCGCCTCTATGGCAGTCCTCTATCTCCTACATCACGGGGAGTGTTCTGATAAGCTCTTCCAATTGGTCCCACCTTCTCCCTTCCTCTACAGGACTACACGTGCTGGCCTGAGGAGTCACCGCTTGAGCGTCGAAAATATACGTACCCGAACTAAACGGTTTGGCTCTTCTTTCCTATGCCGATAGGTAAAAGCCTGGAATTCTCTACCAGCGCACGTGTTTCCTTCCCACTTTGATCCCGGGTCTTTTACGCGGGTCGTGAAAAAGCATCTCACCAGGCCGCCATAGTGTGGGTCACCATGCTGCATTGACTGGACATGCAATGGGGATGGTGACCACCACTCTTTGACTCCACTTATTGCTTTCCATCAGGCAAAGTGGAGTCACTATGGTAGGATAATATAAAAAAAAAAACCACCAAAAATAAATCTTATAGAGAACTGACTTTAAAAGGGGGGGGTCCCTTTTTGAAGTCAGTTAAGTTATAGGAAACTCGCCTGTATTACAACCCAATTACATAATTAATTAATACAACAAATAATTGCATCTCTACTTTTATCTTTTATCTTCTGCCACTAACACTATTAAGAAGAATTAATGACACCACACGGGTTTAAAACCATCAAGCTGTTTAGGCTCCCAGGGTGTCTGAAAAAAGAAACATCATACATTGTATCATGGAATGTATTATATATTTATGTAATTTTGTGAAAAAGAAATAATAATACGAACATACCTACACACATACTTACATACACCATAAAACCTAACCCACCCTCTTTCGCAATCGGGTTAGTATTATAATTCGTCTACGACGGGAACCGACCTTCGTAGATATTTGACCGTTATCTTTTGATTGCGTTGACTTAAAAGTTTGATTTGTTCACTACTCTAAGGGGTAGCAGACCTGACTATGAAATATAACAACAATAATTTCAGCAGCAACTGATCCTAGAAGGGTTCCGTTTATGCCTAGTGATGTGCGGAACTCTAAAAAATAATTTATTAGTTGTCACAAAACACTATTTATTTTAGTTTATTATTTTCATTTTCAGACGCAACACTCTCTGAACAAACTACTGGAATGGGAGAACAGTCGACTATACAACAAGCTAGGCCTACGTTGGCGACTTACGAAGCAACATTGCGACTCCTCCTCAATGATGGAATATGTACTTCTTATAGAGTTTATCCCAAAGATACCCATCTACAGACCCGATTAAGAACCACAGTGGCGTAGACATTATTGTAAATATAACACTCAAATAATTGTTTGTGCTCTGTTTACAAGCTCTTCAATAAAATGTAACCAAAGTTTGCATATCTTTTTATAAAGGTGACTAAGGTAACTATTCATTTTACTCTTATTTGAGTTGTGTACATTTACAAATATTTACAAGTATACAATTCACTGGTTAACAATTTATATTTATATAAAAAGACATGAAACATTGTTTATATTTTATTAAATTTGTTTTGAAACATATTATGTCTGCACCTCAAGGATAACAATTAACTTGCATGGCCACGCCAATATTTCTGTAAGCCAGGGTCATGATACTGGGCAACGCAGATGCTGATTATATCAAAATACCTATCACCAAGTAAGGCGTTATCATCACGCATTACATATATATGTTTAAATTCTCATTATATCGAATATAATGAGAATTTAAACATCTTGCCGCCTTATTCTCAAAAACCAATTTCTACATAGTGTAACTTGTGTTTGTAACAAGCTCGATGTTAAAATATTTTATTTGTTAAAAGATGCTGCACTGCCACTTTCCACTACAATATGTAGAGTAAGAGAGATAAGACTTGGACAAAAAATAGGGTTATCACCATTTCGTATTGTCTAATTGAAATGTTCTTATAATTATTATCGAAAGTACTGTATTTACAAATCGTATGATAGTACTCTATAAAAGTGTACAATGTCAAGGCCATTCAGCATAAGATAGATTTACAAATAAGTATTAAACAAATATTTGAGTCAGGAGTCCGGAGCGATCACTTGCAAGTCCCTGATGTTGTATTGCAACAACATATCGTGATTAGAACTTGTGTTTGTTTTGTAGCACCGAGTATAGACTATCATAACTTCAATTATATTTTGTGTTTTTCACGTGGATCACACAATTTTTTATCCCGTGTGGTTATCGAACCTACGACCTCAGCAGTCAGGATCATTAACCACTGAACCAATGGGCCATTTAAAAGCTAGTTTAATTCATTTAATCCTAGTAAATCGTTCCCAATGCATTTTTGTCGCTAATGTTTTTCCCATGGTTATACATAAAAATATGAATTTAGATACAAGCAATGCATTTCAAACATCATATTCTTTAATATATCTTATATTTTAATAAAATGGAAGAAGTTTTTGTCTGTTAGTTTAAACAGGCTAATCTCTGGAACTTCCAGATCCTTCCAGATTCCAGAGAGAGAGAATCTTCGATCGAAATAATCTTTATGTATTTGATAGAGTATTCACCAAGAGTTAATATAGGCTATAAAACATCACGCTGCGACCCTTAGGAGTTCAGCAGTGACCATAAATGCAGGTAGTACAAGAGATATACTTTATAAATTATGTAAACAGCATCTTTTCATTATTAGAAACGAAATTAATTAATTTTATAATCTATGATTCGCATTATTATTTAGAACAGTTGCTATGTTCAAAATGTTCAATTAGTTTAGTTATTTCCTGGTTGCGGTAAATATACCAAGCAAAGTAGGTTTAACTATAAAGTGATTTATTGTGTAAGGTACTTAATCTTAGCTTGTTACAATCACATGAACACTATTATATAATATCGAAGTAAGGGTGCGTTGTTTCAAACAGTTGGTTAACGTAACATACATACGTTAAAAAGTAAGTATTGCAAAAGATTTATATTGTAAATTAAATTTTTTTTTTTCTTTCATTGCTTCATAAAAAAGCTGTTATAGTTATTGGGGCTGCCTATAGAAAGAAACACTTTTTCTAATCAAAATAGATAGAAAAATGTCATGTATATAAATAATAGGTAACATTTGACAGCTCTCTTTCTAACGAATACGTGTGCGTAAAGTAGACGTGAAACAACCCGCCCTGACTTGACTTTTAACTTCAGTTAGAATGTGAAATATGAATATATGAAGTGGTTTTTGAGTAATTAGCCGTTGAAAGGGCAAAGATGTCGTCCCTTGTGTATTGTAAATAATGAAATGGTACATGTTGAAATGATAAATAAGTGGTACTGCTAATGCTTTTTGTGTATAGATGTCGCGTTATCAATATCGCAAGCTTAGACTGCAAATGTTATCGCAATTTGTATATATTTTTTAAAGTGTAAAATTATCTAAAGCTTTGAGGGGCTGCAAAGTAATATAATAGAGAACGTCTCATATAAGTACTGTAAGCGATTGGTTATTGCTAGCAATTTGTATAGAAGCTGTTTTGCAAGCAATTGGTATGTGTCGTGTCAGAACTCGAATTTAATACAAATTATCGTCATAGAGCTCTTCGTTCAGAAACATTGCTTCAGATACTTAAATATCTGAATGTTTATGTTTATCGCTCTATTCATAATTAGAATTAGGTATCTGTTAGAAGAATAATTGTCTTTAAAATCTCGCGAATTCCATTAATATTAGATGTGTAACTCGGGACTTGATCAAAATATGTTTCGATCGAACTGCAAGTGGTCCAAATCGTATTTCGGTGGCAACGTCAGTATACAAAGGGAGTGTGCCTTGAAATATTATCGCGACCAATTCCGGAGTTACATATCTAACATGTAATAGAGTAATGTTAGATTGTCAGTTTGTGTATTGCATACACTACTCTCCGTACATTACTAATTAGTGAGTGTCACGTATAACTAGTTCGTTTCTAATATAATATATTTATTAATCTCACTATATCTCTTGAATCAATACTTGATAACTTTTGAACTAAATGATTAAACATTTAATGAAGATGGTAAAACGTATGCAAACATAGTAATTTGTTCTGTATAAGTAGTATTTTACTATAGAACAATGATAAATAAACCGTGTACGGCCACTGAGGTACGTTGTTTCTAGTGCTACAAAGGCTGACTGAAATAAGATGTCGTTATTAGTTTATATATTATTTGTAAAAAATATGATTGAGTTAGAATATTTCTTAGTTTTAAAATTTATCGTGGTGCAGGAAACAAATAAAAGGTAGTTTACGATGTACCCATAAAAAGCATTAAATAAAGGCTCAAAAAGTTGTCAAACATATCAAAATTTCTTCATTCCTACTGAATTCATTGCCCAAACGGTTGTTAGTTAAATTTAAAGTGTTTAGCCGCATCTTTAGTGCACATACGAAACCATCCATCAACTAAGGTATTCATATTATGCTTTAAAAATGATTAAGTCAAAGGTATTCCGATCTATAAAAAGAGACTTAGTGAGATCAAATTATATTGTTATGTAAAATTTATTTAAAGATTTAAGAACCTGACAAACAATTTATGCTCAACAATTGACTATACTTATTTTTATTATGTTTTACCAAATTCATCTCACTTCACACTTTCTTTGCGACATTCCTATTTTGATAAAGTTACAAGTCAAAAATTGTCAACACTTCCTTTTCTTTTTGCTTGTTATCTCGAAATGCCACTCCCCGTATTTTGTGGATTCAAATGATACCTGACCTGTCGATATATCAAGCGAAGTCCAGTTTCGCGGTCACTTAGAGAGTAAGGCCATATTAGCCTCGAAGAAGCTTGGTGTGCTAAACAGATCGAGACAGTATTTTACTCCGGCCCACCGCCTGCAACTTTATAAGGCGCAGGTTCGGCCGCACATGGACTACTGTTCTCATCTCTATGCAGGTGCACCCCAGTACCAGCTTCTCCCTCTTGACCGCATTCAACGGAAAGCGACTCGCATCATCTACTGCCAAGATATTTCTGATCGGCTTGACACGTTCGCGTTGCGTAGAGATGTAGCTTCACTCTGCATCCTCTATCGCTTGTATCATGGGGAGTGTTCAGAGGAATTGTTCGGACTTATACCGGCTGCAGGTTTCCGCCATCGTCGTACGCAACAAAATATCCATCCCCACCACCTGGACGATGGGCACTCCACCACTGTGCGCTCCTCCAGAAGCTTTTCGCCTCGCACAACCAGCCTATGGAACAAAATGAACCGATACGACCTTCAAACCTTCAAGAAAAGAGCGTACTCCTACCTAAAATTCCGGCAACGCACTTGTCGACTCTATCGCATAAAAGAAAAAAATAAAAAAGAATCATCAATCATACATCCAACCTAACCCTCCTGGTAAACATTTTTTTTTCAAGAGAAGGAGGGTTATAGTTTCTGTTAAGTTGCGCTACTACTATTCGTGTTAGTGTTATACTTAACTACATAAGTTTTTATGTCATATTTTTTCATAGTTGTAAAATTACATGTATATATTGAAATTTATATGCCTATTTTTATCATAGTTACTATGTTAAACGCAAAAGCTTTTGATAATTAGTTTTGGCTCATATTGAACCTCAAAATACCATTTTTGTAGTACCAATATTATTAAGATTTGATAATACCTGCAAACTGTTACGGATTTCAAAATAGCTTGAATAGTTGTTACGTATATTTTTCAGTGCCGGGCTTATAAGCTGCCCCTACTGGTCAGTCATATATGTAGTATAAATTTGCAAGTTACAGTTTTAAAAAGTATGAATAACATATATAAATATATATATAATAAAACATATATGTCCTGGATTATTTTGTTCTAGGGGACGACAGTTCATGCTAGAAACACCTATTAAAAGTTTATCAGTTAAAAACGGTTTTTTGCTATTTGATTTATTTACGACACGCAAAAAAAAGGAGTGCTATAATTTAGGCGTGTCTGTTTGTGTGTTGTCTGTCTAGCGCACCGTAGCACCCGAACGACTGAAAAGATAATCAGCTCTTTCCTAATCGTTGGAGAGATTTTCAAGTCTTGGATATAATACATTTATAGTTATATTAACTCAGTACTACTTTAAAGGAGCAAGAAGTTTTCTGTCCCGTTTATATCTCTTTTATTTATGGAAGTGCAACATTCATTACCAATGCACGCAAGTTCGCTTCAGTGCTATTTGTGTTCACGTTTATTTAACTAACTTTATTGATATAGGTCGGTAGTCATTATTCTCTCAATTCATTTTAATCATCGCAATTGTTCTGTCATCATGAGAAGCTATTTGTATCATTTCAAACAACATATACTTATATTGCTATATGTATGTAATGTACCTGAATGTCGATGTTAGTTTACGTAGGGATGTCTAAGACTATACGAGAGTAGTTTCTTGAGGTTAGTCTCTGCTGTCTCTATTGTTTTAATAAAAAAGAAAAATTGTTGTATTTCAAAATATGAAAATATTTTTTAATACCTACTGAGTAGGAAAGCTTTTAAAAATTGCCGTAATTTCCTTTGCCAATAGTTTAGAAATCTTTTTAAAACAGAGCAGTGGGAAAGGGCTTCAGCACACGTGTTATCGATGAAACCCTGTAGAATTTATATAGTAGAGACACATTAATGAATAATATGTTTGAGGCGATTCTAAAGTATATGCTAGGGCAATGTATGGGACTGTGTTATTAGACGATTAGCGTATATAATGTTAGGTAACGTTAGGTAAATCCCGCCCTCTCTTCTCTTTTCAACATGTTGTCAATGAGAATACCGCCAAGGGATTATTATCCTATAATCGCTGTAAACGTATTACTATTGTAAGGTTTCAAGGATCTGTAGTTTGCTCGGAGTGTTCTCTTGCCACACGTCTTAGTTATTATATAGTGTTTGAACGCAACGGTTGAAAAGCGAACAGGGTATGTTGACCGTAAGTTGTAATTTAAGGAATTGTAAATATTTTAAGAACTTATAGATTATTTTTGTTCAAATAATAAACTTCACTATATGTGATGAAAATATATATTCTTTATTGTAACCCATTGCACTGTTTACTTTATACTTGGGTATGAAATGAGAACTCAATAGGTAAGTTTGTTTCACCCAAGGAATTCATAATTTTTGATACTGGTGAGTGTGGATTGTATTCATCGCTTCCGTTCTGAAAAATACTGATCTCACTAATGAACCACGTGTACTGCTTGACTCGAATTTTTATCATAATAATAGAAATATATTTGTTATGAAATCAACAAACTCGTATTTGTTGAAAAAGAACATAAAGCGATCATTAAAATTAACATCACTTCCGGATAGCATTTAGTATAAATAGATATATACATTAAAGTGGGAGAATCATGCTTAGGCACGTATGGGCCAGCTCGACCGGAGTTTTTACCACAACCTCACAGAAAACCGGCTGTTATCCAATGCTTGCATTGTGGGACCGAGTGAGTGAGGCGGACAGCACTTATGACTGATGAGTTGCAAATGTTCATGGAATCAGCGGAAGTCACTTACCATCAGATGACCCGTCTGTTCGTTTGACCCCTATTCCATAAAAAAAATAATATCTACCAGCATTAAAACTTATATAAAAAGTATAGTAGGTACATATGTATAAATCTACTGACCTAATCTCTGATCTATGCCATCAGAATATTTCATATTCTACTTCACAGAAGACTGAGAATTAGGTATTTTTTTTTCCGAACTAAATAAAAATTTTATTCGAAGATAGTGTCTTGTAAAATATTTGAATACCTTTTGCAAGCATGGGCATTCTAAAATATATTCGAGTCACTGGAAATGTCTGCATAAATCGCTCAATTTAATAAATTACAGTTTCAAACAAACGTTCATTGAAACATCCTTTTTTTACTAATTACCTGAGTAATATACAACAATTATGAATAGGTCTGTCTAGCTATTCAGTCAAGGGCACGCCACGGCCGTAAGGCCTGTTATGGAAGGTGGGAAGGCGACATGGTCCTCTCGTACCGAATGACCAGGTCTCGAGTCCCTGGTAATACGACTTCGCGAAGGAACTCGGTAAAGTTACTGACAATTTGAACCCAACTAATTTCTTTTTAGACCTAGACATATGAGTTTGATCCGGTTGCATCAAATGGTTTGCCAGTGAGGTAAGAACTAAAAGAAAAAAATAATTTGGATTTACATTTATTTTGTTATAAATATCTTCATCATATACACACACGTAAATACTCAAGGCACTTAACATTATGGTCCCTCCAAATAATACACTTATAGTTATGACACAAACAGAACAATAAAAAATAATGTACAAAAGCGACACCTAATTATTTTACTCAAAATTATACAAAAATTTCATATTAACAGACTACGTAAAGAGTTAAATTACTGATTTAACATTGTAATTTACAATACATTAATTATATGTCGACAATCTAAAAAAATATTGCATCCATAAATCTGACGATATTACATTATGTAACCGACTAGTGTTAGTGAAATCTCTACCGAATACAAAACTTATAACATGCAGTAAACAACACTTTGTGTTACAAAGCATACATGTGTTAACTTTAAAACTAATACATAAAAAATGAGATATAACACAAAATATGCAATGTCGCCGAGAACAGCGATGTGAATCCGACTTGTAATGTTACATTTGCCTCATCGCGTCATCACTTCCTGCATTCGAACGTCATGCATCGCTTCGGTAATTTACACATTCTGTCTATATATCGCGCTTTTATGTATTAGCCTTGATTTACATTAATAAAAATAATTATTAAATTTTACACATACCAATATTCCTCAGATCTATTCAAAACTACACAACCGTCGCAAATAATATCTATATTATCTAATTTAGGGACGTTATTTTTATAAGCTCTTATTATTTACATTCAGTCATTAAAATGCTTTAAATTCAATATATTTATTTCATAGGCCCAAATTGGTAATTTAGATAGTTAATAACGGCCTTATGTTATTATGGCAACATTCGTGCAAAAACGCAAATAAATCTTTCAAAAATTGTACAAATCCATGGCTCAACGTGTTTTATTTTTAAACGGATATATTTTATAAGATTACTTCGGCCACCAAATATAGCTGATTTTATTTTCACTGAAATATTGCATTTAGGGATAACACTCGCCATGGAGGTTAAAAGGCAGCATCTACCATGTTGTAGTAGTTAGTAGCAAATCCTATACATGGTAGACGTCAGTCTTCACTTGGTAGCATTACGTATAATTTATCTAACCACCGGGAGATGCAGACCGATAAATCAAACTAGAACTCCTCGCTTAACTCATTTGCACATAGTTAATAGGGAATTGTCCTTTAGCACCGTTACACTCGCCGAAATACCACTCTTCGTTAATTTTGTATCTTACTTGTATGATGTCGCCTGTCCTGAAGGCTAAGTCGCCGGCTTGGTTAGGCTCGAAGTCGTACAAAGCAACAGCGGTGCAAATAAGTGGTGGCGGTGGTACGGGCTCGTTGGGCAGTGGTACTTTGATCTCCACATAGTTGGAAGGGAACAAGCCCTGACCACCGTTTGTTAAACTACCAAACAGCCAATCGTTGTCTACTCGCCTTATCAACTTAATCTTCGCGTTTACCTGCAAATAATAAGATTATATACTTTAGTATTATAGAGCAGAAGATAAAGAATAGTCAGTATTAGCTTTCGCCCGCTATTTCGTACGCCTGGACTTTAGAATCGGAGACGCAGTAAAAAGGAGCACATTTTAATTTAGACCTCACTTTCAATTGCCATGCAGTAGTTTAGTAGTAAAATTAGTAGTAGTAAAATTAAAATTATTATTATTAGTTAGTAGTAAAATTGTAATATAGAGAAACGTCGCCCAGGAGCGGATTCTTTGTTATGGTAGAAAAAAGTTACAAATGCTTTGAATGTTACATATTTAATATAAACATATTTTATAATTTATTTTCTATTATATTTCTTTGAAAAACTTTGATTCCGGATGGTGAACACAATTTTTAAACGGTCGTACCGTTTAAAGGTCATTTATAATAATGCAAGCGATAATATCTTTTTAATTATTGATTTTATTTATACATATGTATTTATTTGCATTATAAATTAGGTTTTAGGAATTATATATCAAACAGAATAATAACCCGCACGACCAAAGGACTGTTTACGTTAGCAAAATCTTTGTTTCCAAGCGATCAGAATAGTCTCATGTACTAACACTTCCCATGATCAAACATATTTTTACATGTAACCATTCTTCGCTTTTTACACAAAGCCATTTTGTGTTTGCCTGTACATATACCACATAAACAAACATATTAATAATACTCGTGATCGTTCATCATAACGATATGTTTGTTAAGAGATTAACAAAAGTGTAGGTATAATAAAAAGAGCGCGGCTAGCGATGAAACAATCATGTGGAAACAGAACAATAGAGCACCTGGAACCCACTGTATGACGGTTATTTCTACTAATTCTATGTTCACTAGAAATAACTCATAAAGGTCTTGTATTGTCTAATAAATCGTAATCATGTGCAATTAAAAGAAAAAACAAACACTCTAATATAAAATCATATTACATGTAATCAAATCAATCAATCAATCAAAAAATAAAATTATTTGAAGTCTGCTAAAAAGTAATCAGATTTAACAGAGTCAGTTCGGCTGCTTGTCAACAAACACCCGATAGTTATTAATTGCAGACAAAGATTAATTATCGCTTCTTTTCAATTTACAATACCTATTAACTTTTACAAGAAGCTGTTGAATTCCATGCATTCTGCATGGAATTCAACAGCTTCTTCTAATTTGATTGAAATCCATCTAGACCATTACGAAGAAGTAGTTAACACATGATACCGTGAACTAAATTGAGCGGCGCAAGCGCTCTAACAATAGTACATAATTGATATTATGAGGCCGTGACTTTTCCTTGGATCATTATTTTCTCATATTTCTACTCGACATACCGTGAACCTGAGATTAAAATTTATTCTGACCTTTATAACTTGACTCAGTGAACAATGTAAAACATTTTTTTAAGTATCCAAGTGAGAGTGATGCAAATGTTTGTTGACAACATAAAATATTTGCTGTTGACTCATGATGTGATTTATTTATGATAAATATGTCTTTATTGCGATAAAATTGAAGTTTGTATAACCCTTAAACCGCAAATATTACCTCTGATTATTTATCAAGTATGCAAGTACACTGCGCTTCTTGACAGATTCTACTAAGGGGTAGAAAAAAAAGTTTTTTCTTGTTCTCGGCATTTTTATATTCTATTAAACACCTATTAGAATCCCCCAAATTAGACATTGTTTTTTAATATTCTAATATTTACATATCCAGACGACAAGATATATACAGTGTACTTTAACAGTGGTAGAACCATGTTAAGGTACGAATAGGCCGGCTCGACCGGTGCAATACCACGGCCTCATATCGTTGTATTTCCCCGCAATTAGTGAGGTTTCCGGAGGCCCAACTCCCCCTCTTCTCTTTCCTCTCGATTTTGCTCTCCCCTCTTTCCCATCTCCTCATCCCTCCTCTCTTCTTTCCTCTTCCCTCATCACCCTCAAAGGCGAGCAGCGCACTTACGACTCTTGAGTTGCAGGTGTCCATGGACGGGGTTGTCAGTAACATTCAGATGAGCCGTCTGTTAGTGTGTACGCGCACGTATTTAATCGACCTTCTTGCAAACACAAGGTCATCTAATGTTTAGCAATAGAATGTTACATCCTTGAGCTCAATTGTCCAGAGTCTTGAAGAGACTGGTAATCTGTCATACAAGTCTCCTAGTACAGACACCAGTCTCTCACACAGATAATTATAATCTGTTATTCTTATAATTACTACACCTATTAGTTTAAATACTACCTATGTATCAGTCTGTGTGAGAAAAAATAAATAAAAATTATTATTATTTTATATATACATATATATGTATATATAAAATAGCCCATTAGCCGATTATGTAGATAAAAGGTTATCTTATTGTCGCCTTATCTCTTTGCTTACAAGCTAATGTAAAAAACGAGTAGATTTGTTGATATACATACATATGTTTAATTAACGTCGTGGATAATTTCCGTAGCAAAATATACGCAGTATTTTGTTTGTTTTGTAGTGTTTTGGTTACAAACAATTATCTATTTTGTAGTTCTAAACAAATACTTCTTGTCATTAATATTTATGCAATGGAACTTACTATATCAGAAATAAATAAAAAAAAAAGTATTAACTGAATTCATTGCTACAAAATTTTGATAAATTGTAATAAGCTGTATTCTTCACCACTTAGTTTTCCACTCTTAGAGGTGGAATAGTTTTTTTTAAATTAAAATGAAACCAACATTAAATAGAACCCTTTTAATTAAAATTATTGAGAAGTCGGCACACAAATGGCGAAGAGTTTTCGCTTAACATACATATAAAAAAACAGTCGAATTGAGAACCTCCTCCTTTTGAAGTCGGTAAAAAAAGTATAAGAACTGCAATATGATAGTGGTAATCTATCATGATAATAGTGTTTTTCAGCGTACTAAATTAGGTAGTTACTGAGGCTTCGCGACTGCCGACATTCTTATTTAATAATACAACCAATTCGTTCCGAACTGAGCTACATGAAAATGAAAATCCTTACCTTATGCTTATTTAATAGAGATGTTGGTATAACCTACTTTTTTTTTAATTTGGGCTGAGATGAATAAAGTAATGCTTTTGACCAATATTAATAAGCTACTGAAGACACAAAAAGGTGAATGACCTGTGATTATGTGTTACGTTTAAAAAAAATATACATTAAATTAACTACTATATAACATGGAAATGATAACAAGTTCCTGTTACATGGTGTTGATAATGCGACAGTCAATGCAAAATGTGTTATCGATAAAATTGCCAACACGCGTCACAGTAAAAAGAAATAACAATGTACGATTATTGAAAACAGACATAATACGCCCCAAACAAATATTTCTCAGAACGTGACACCACAGCCACATCAAGGTTTTCACGTAACGGATGATCGAGATCTGCTTACGTCAACACATGTATTCAATACTCATTTATTGTGCACATTATCAAAACAAGCGAAATATATTATAGTATTTAGATTTAGACTAATTTGTGTTGGTAATAATGCCTACTGTCATTTGTACAAATTAGTGCTGCCGCCGCACGACTCTTGAATGTAATGAATTAAATATATATTGTTACACAATGTTGAATTTATTACCTAGTTATGCATTTTTAATTTATCTATAACAAGCAAGTCTATTGGTGTCAGGAGCTGAAAGTAGGTCTTTGAATATAATGTATATTAATATCGTACAAAATAGACTTTTTTTTTATTATGAATCACTGATGTGATTTTTTTTTTAAATCTTGCGATGGAGACTTTTTCTCCAGGCTATAGTAAAAACTCGCCCCGCCGCCTTTTTTAAATAATTTATGTTCTTTCAGTTTTAACAACTTTTTTAAACGACTTTAAAAAAGGAAGAGGTTCTACTGTGTGTATATTTTCTTATGTACATTATGTTAATTCACAGGGATTTCCTTTCTTTCCAGAAGACTCCATGTCGGAACACTGTGTGGTTTTAGTCGGTTCGAGTCCGACATACCATCTCACCGTAATGCCCCGGTGAGGTGATTCCACACATAAAAAAATGTACATATGTTAAACGATTTCTCCGTCTATTGTCGACCGATTTTCAATTTATTTTTATTCGACAGAGTATACTGCGGTGGTCCCAATGTAACCAAATCACAATTTAATCATGGGATACAAGGGAAATTACGAATAAGTTTAAAATTGCATGTTTTTACGGTTACGAATCGATTATCTACTTTTTTAAAGTCAAATTTCTTTTTCTCTTATCAAACAACTATTCATATCTCACATTACTATTCCTTAATACCTATAAACAGAAACAAAAAGCTGACATATTAAATTATAAAAGTAATTACATATATAATACAATATTTATCTGCTCTGCATAAAAAACTGTAAAATGTCGCAAGAATACTCATAGGGTGGATTCTTGATAACAAAACAAAACGTTTGTTTTCAGCCTAGTTCCTTTTCTGTTTTTTTTTTTTTTTTTTTTTTTTTTTTTTTTTTTTTTTTTTTTTTTTTTTATACTATAGGGGGACAGACGAACAGACGGGTCACCTGATGGTAAGTGACACCGCCGTCCATGGACACTTGCAACTCAAGAGTCGCAAGTGCGCTGCTCGCCTTTTGAGGGTGATGAGGGATAGGGGATGCAGGGAGCGGAAAGAAGAGAGGAGGGATGAGGAGATGGAAAAAGGACAAAGGAGATGAGGAGAGAGAAAAGGGGGGCGGGGGAATTGGGCCTCCGGAAACCTCACTCAATTCGGGGAAATGCAACGCAAGCGTTACTTCACAACCGGTTTTCTGTGAGGCCGTGGTATCGCACCGGTCGAGCCGGCCCATTCGTGCCTAAGCATGGCTCTACCACTCTAAAACACTGAGATTTACCTACCATAAATTAGTCCCACTTACGTAATAGGGGAAAGCCTATTGTCGCTTTTATAAACAACAATAGCAATTGTTATTTAGCTTGACACAATATTACTACTTCATTGTAGAATTTTATTTGTTACACTCAAGATTAAGTTTTGCATTTCCGCAATCTTTGAATCAAAACTTTCCCAAGATGGCACATACGTACATAAATACAGATAAGGACCTAAATTTGTTCTCAAAATATCTTTTTCAGAACTAAAACTGTGTTCATTTTATTAGAACATTAACCTATTCTACATAATTGTATGTATGCACATGTGTGTTGTGCACATAGCAAAATACAGATAAACCTCTAGTCATTACGTGTCATAAAAATATAACGACTGAGTGTATCATGAAAAATAGTAAAGAAATTGGTTTTTAAAGTTTGTCCCTGGCTTGTTTAAAAACAGTTTTACCGTTGCATGTAGTAGGTATACGGAATAGACAAGAAATATAAAAGCGTCTTACTAAGTCCCGAAACATCAAATTAATCACTTCTATGTATAAATGCTGAAATACTAATAAAGATACAAAGATCTTTATGCATGGCACAGTTGTTTTGATATTTAGCACTTGCACAATCAAAGGAAAATAACTGCGAAAAAACAATGTCTAGGATTATATTTTAGTTTGAATTTTATATTACTACCTTCACGGTTGAGTACCATAGTGCCATGCCCATCACTTTCCGGTGGTGTCGTAAAAGGCTTCGGCTATGCTAAAAGAGCGTACGTATGTACTACTACCTAGAATAGAAACCCCTTGTATGTTATTTTAGTTGATTCTAAGCCCTTGACCAGTTTTAATTTGTTCTATAATCTGTAGACCGTATGATAATAATATGCTCTTGCATATTATACTGGACAACCTAGTCTCAAAGTACGACCGCTAGCTGTCGGGATAACAACTTGTGATTAAAGTGTTGCGCATTCTCTTCAAGTCTGTTTGGCTTAGCATTAAATTTAAAACATACAAACATACCTGTTATACATAACTGTAATATTGTTGTTGTCGTAACTGAATATTACGTAACCGTAATTAGTTGTAAAGAAAACTAAGTCGTAACACTAGTTTTGTAATGAAATAAGTGTTTTTTATTGGATATACATACATACTACAATATAACAGTCAACGTCATAATATGAAAAATGAAATCACTTTCTGAAAATGTAGCAGGTATTGCTATTGTTGTTTATAAAAGCGACAATAGGCTTTCCCCTATTACGTAAGTGGGACTAATTTATGGTAGGTAAATCTCAGTGTTTGATACACCTCTACCTACCCCCATCGGAGATATGGTCGTGAGTATGTATATATGTATAAAACATCATGCACTTGAACTTTCATGACATTAAATATTAAGTCTTAACAACGGGCTATAATTCAGAAGCTTCCACAAGTAAATGCTATAAATAAGCGATGTTTTGGCCAAAAGCCATGCGATGTAAACAAAACAAAATCAACTAATATTTTCTTTTTGAATAGATAATTGCCATCGAAAGATTTTCAAAATATACATCTTTATATATATAATTTTATTGTACGTGTGTTTGTCACTGAACTCCTAAGCGGCTGGACCGATTTGAATGATTTTTTTTGTATGCGTTTGGGTGGCGCCCTGGATGGTGTAGATTCAGAAATCAGCCCGGCAGATGGCGCTGCAGTCGGTGTCTAGGTTATTTATCTGTATAGCAACTTTAGGACAAAGTCTGTCGGGTACGCTAGTCTTTATATATTATATAATTCTTCTGTGAGTGTGTATGTCACTGAACTACTCTCAAACGACTGGACGGATTTTGATGAAATTTTTTGTGTGTGTTCAAGGGGATCTGGGAATGGTTTAGATTCACAAATCAGCCCGGCAGATGGCGCTGCAGTCGGTATCTAGGTTATTTATCTATATTGATCCTAATCGCTTGAAATATCATGCAGGACAACGTCTGTCGGGTCCGCTAGTATTTATATAAATATTTAGTACATCATTTCATAAAACGAAACCAACACCTAACGAAAATAATGTAACACGAGACACTGCACCAAAAGTAGCAACGTGTTTCCAAGGCTTTGATATGTATGTTAAGAAGGGTCAACTAATTTGACAATGACACGCGCAGTAGTCCCTTTTTGGTGTGGGTACAATCAGGAGTTAACACGCCTAGAGCTAAACAGATATAGTAACAAATATACATTGTGGTTTTAGAATATATGTAATACGCCTAGGACAGAACCACATCGCTATTGCCATGATTCATCATCAATGGGTCTAGCGCTTACACCTGAGGTGACAGGCAGAATTCGTTTTCTAACCGGGAGCTCTGCACATACCCACATAATCCAATGGCAGGAACACTGCACTGCGGTTAGAAAATTTAAAACGGTAGTTAACCTTTAGCGAACTGATGTGTATGCATAAAGTCATAACCGGGGTAAAACAACTGTTGCGACCAGATATATATATGTTATATGGTAAAGCCAGAGCCATGCTTAGGCACGAATGGGCTGGCTCGACCGTTGTGATACCACGTGATACCACGGCCTCAAAGAAAACCGGTTGTGAAGCAACGCTTGCTTTAACCCCCCTCCATTTTTCCCATCTTCTGATCTCCCTCACTTTCTCCTCCCCGCATACCCCTATCACTCATCACCCTCAAAGGCGGACAGCGCACTTACGACTCTAGAGTTGCAGGTGTCCATAGACGGCGGTTGCCACTTACCATCAGATGACCCGTCTATTCGTCTGTCCCCATATAATAAAAAAATAATTGAATAAGTAAAGTAAGGAGGTGGCCTCCGACTACTACGGGTAAGCACAACACAAACACTATGCCATGAATAATTTGAAAGACTTTCGATACTAAAATAATGTTGAATATCAACTTACCGAAAAGCTTAAGTCGTCGGGATGGTCTGTGAAATAGTCAAACAGAGCTACCGCGTGTGGCTCTTCATCACCATGATCGAAATTAATGGCTAAGTCATTAGTGTCTGTTGGCCAGACACTAATGACGTCTTCGTTGACATCCACAGGAGGCGGAGGTGGCGGAATGGTTGGCATAGGCGGAGATGGCTCTCTGTCCGGAGACAGTTCTCTATCTGGAGAACTCTCAGGACCATCCCAACTAAATGGTTTTGATTCCTGTGTCAAATGAAATACTCTCAATTATTCTGTTCTACAGTAACTGCACATTGGACACTTAAATTGCACATTGCACATTTAAATTTGAAAGCTATATTATAAATTTGAAAATACTACGTCGGCAAGAATTTATATATTTACAAATGTATATTTAGTTGACTAAAACAGCAATAATTGGGTGATAAACGATCTTCCTATTTGCTATTCAAGTTATTTCAGATTACGCTTCGTTGTCGCTCAGTTTATTCCGCGTGAGTCATAACTACACCTACTTTATACATAATTCAGTTTATACCAACTTCATAGGAAGATTTTATGTACCATTTTGGTATTTATCTATTTATTTTATTGCATGACAACTATTAATTTCTTAAAAATGTACAAATATCTAAAACCTAACCTAACATGTTATTAACCTTCTTGGATTTTCAATTATTACGCATTGGTCTGATAATCTGATGATGATAAGGTTATATGTATTTATTTTCGATTAAAATCAAACTTTTACAAGCTATACGAAACTAAAATACATTTTCTATTTTTCTATTATTTCGATTGACGGCTATAGGCTTGCTCCCTATTACGTTAGTGGGACCAAATTGTTATAGGCAAAATGTGGGTGTTTTATACACCTCTGCCTACCCTTTACCCATACAGGCGTGAGCGTATGTCGGTATGTATTATTTAACTTAAGTATTACATCTAATTCATATCCTCTGCAAGTTTTACGAAAACTGACAATTAAAACAAGGAGCTCACGGACATTTGTGATACCTAATTATCGCGATAATTTTAAAGCACCTTAATTAATGGTACGGTCTTGAACAGAAATAGCTTTGCATGTCTACGCGTATATGTATATTTATTTGTTCACTAATAGTCAGATACAATTTATAATATGTTCTAAATCGCTATTCTGAAGAGCACCATGTTGCAAAAGAACGGATGTACATAAACAGATGTAGCGGATGTATGGATTGGTGATAACTGGATCGCGTCAGTGTTGTAAATTATGAGCTACAGTACTTTTTACTCATATTAATATGATTTTATTAATTATTTTATATTTTAAGCCTTCCTGCCACTGTTCCTCTGGATAAAGGGAGACATTTGTAGGGGTAGTGAAACGACATACACGAAGCAACGAATTATGATATTATATCTACCTACCGGTGGTCTACCTAAGTGAGTGTAAAAATCCTAAATTTTAGAATAATTAGAAGAAGGAATTTAAAAAGCATAACCATACATTAGAGCATATCATTATTAATACAACCAAGCAAGTGGGCAAGAGACAGACATAATTATGTATTGTATATTTATGCCTATCTACCTTCAATCTTCAATCTTTAATTTTATCTAAAGAGCTGAAGGTAGGTAAAAAAAATAGGTTTCAAAGAAAGATCCATTAAAATACTTACAAAACTGTCACCGAAGCCATTTGCTACTTTTTGTATGGGTGTGGTAGTGTTCACTGTCATCATTGTCACTGGAAAATTACACTTGAAAGTATTGTTTAGTAACGCCGAATTATCTGGAGGCTTGGGTCGCGATGGTTTTGCTCTTATTATTGTGGGGCCCTTGAGTAAAGCAATAGATTGCTGGCTTGAAAAGTTACTTGATACTTCATACAAATCCCTGTTTAAAGTTGGCTTCTTCATTATAGCAGGTTTACTAACTAATGGTTGGGGCGAAAATGGATCTATTGCAGTAAAGTCCTCAAATGTATTCTCTTTGTTTATGCACTTTTTTGAATTTAGAAACAAATCAAAATCATCCTCAAAACCACTTTCTGCCTGAGAAGCATTGCCTCCATTGTGAGTATTGTGATGATTGGTTGAGGTAGTAGCATCTGAACCAAAACTATCCACACTAAGACCGTCACTACTTGAACGTGTTGTGAAGGTAGGTGAACTAGGGGGAGAGGAAAGATCTATCAGAGCACCTGTTTGCACATTCTTTGGTTCACATTTAGGAAACAACTTATGACTGTCCACATCACAATTATAATCTGATGTTATTTCTTGGCTATTCACACTTTGGTTGATCACTGGACTTTTTGCCTTTCGTGACAAGAGTGACGAGAGTACTGTTGGTTTTCTAATGAAGTGTGAAGGTTTATTTGGCACATCCAAAAGTTTGGTACCAACTTTTGGTGGTGGAGGACGTGGTGGTGGTTTCTTTTTTTGTGTATAATGTGGGGAAGGTTCAAAGACATCAGCACCAAAGGGATCATTATCCCAATTTGTAACTGGGGAGTACCTGTTCACACCTATGGAAGGAATTGATGGAGCTGGTCGTGTTGGACCTTTCATATCTGTGAACAAGTAAAATTATTGAATACATATAAAGAAAAAGATGTCAGTTACAATGGTGTTGAAGCATATATGGTCATCTACAATAATGTAACACAACAAAAACTTTAACATTTGATATTGAGTTAAAATGAAAAACTCTACTTTATCACATAACTTATCATCACACAAACATTAAACCTTGACTTTACAGAAACTCAAAAGAGATATTCAAAAGATATTGTGCTGTATGGATCTTTTATCACTGATTAAGTTAGTAATAGTTACTAATACTACTACTAAGAAGTTACTAATATTCAAGATTTAATTTATTAATATTTTTTTATAAATTAATTAGGTTCATAGAGAACAGACTTGTAATGTGCAGTATATTATTTGCCCACTCATGAAGTAAGATAGGTGTGTAGTATAATAGGCACCTATAACAGACTCATAACCTTGACAGGCTCAAACCAAACACTTTGTTATTCTATTTCATAATAATAATAATAATCATCTGTATCTTATTAATCATATATCTTTGTTAAGGTTGACTTTGCAAACAATATTACTTAAGAAAACAATTATATTTTGACACAAAAAAATATTTAACAATATACATTTATATCAAATCTCATAACAAATGCAGTATTAACATTATTAAATAAAATTTAAGTATAGGTTTCTTATGTACATGTTTGAGGACTATGCTCAATGTTCAGCCTCCTAATTAATATAAAATATATTCCTGTTGAATTCAAGAAGAAAAAAGTCGCAGGACATGTGTTTAATGATGTTTCTAATAAGAATCTGATAATATGAGTCATAGTATGAAGTCAATAACTCTTAGACAGATATACAATCACATGTATGTAAAGAACTTACTGGAATATCTTATTAGAATCCACTTGAATCACAATTTTATCATCATCACTATATTATCAATCAACTAAATGATTACCACATTACAGAGTTAAAGTATCAACGTAATTCGCGAGTGCGAAGCGACGAGATGAGGACAAAGATCATCGAGAACTACGCATTGACCGGATCACAAAACCGTGAAACAGAAATACCGCGTAACTGCTGTTATTCAAGTTTGCGATAAAAAATAATGATACTGAGATCCACCCACTAAACAATGATGCACACTCCTCCACCGTAGTAACAACTCTGAACTCTGTATCGTGTCGTGCCTGGTACGGGACAGTACGGCCTTGATAAAGTTCGACGTAATCGTGTTGAAGTATTAAGTACTCAGTTTACCCCTGTGCTAAAGTAAGTTATAATACTAAACATAAAACTAAATGAAATACACACCTTTAAATAAGTCCATAACGTCCAATACTGCAATGCAGTGTTAGTATAATAACAGTTTTGACGTCAAACAGTAGACAATAACAAATTACAAATCCATTTTTTGATATCACTGTTTAAGTACCTTTGGGTTATTTAACTATTACAGACCCTTCGAGACACATTATAATTTGTAAACGTTTTTATCCAATTATATTTTATAAACTGCACTACGAAAAGAAAATACAAGAACACTTAATCGTCCATCATTATTTTACGTTAACTTTTTGACATTAAGCTATTCTGCCTGCTGTGAGCTGCTATCGCTTTTCTATGCCAGCTGTCGTTTCTAACTGTCACTGGTACGTCAAAACTCCATAGAACCGTTAAAACTAAGATAGTAAAAATGTTTTAAAAATGACCATGATTCAAAGAAAATCAAATAAATAATAAAAAAAAAACAAAAAAAATAAATAAACTATTAATTTGCTTAGATTAAACTATTTATAACCAAGTTTATATAATTTATTCATTACTAAAAATCTAGCAAACGAGGCTCTGACTGATGTCGTTAAACATTTTTTACACGTAGTACATCTCTACAGTAGGCAAAAATCAAGAACAAATATCAAGTGAAGGTAAACAATATCCCTTGCCTTCATTGTTTTGTTCTTCTACTTCTTTCGTATATACTTATTTTTTTCAAGTCTTTAAAGTTTCCTTTAGGTTTGGCTCCTAATATGTAAGAGGTGCCAATATTTAGTGGGTGCCGGAGGCCCAATTCCGTTTCCTTTCCCCCCTTTCCCCTCCTCCCTTTCCCTATTCAAAAAGGCTGACAGCACTCTTGTGACTCTTGAGTCATCAGGTGACCTGTTTGCTCGTTCGTCCCCCTACACTATAAAAAAAACCTATAGAAAAGGGTATTAGCCTCTTCAGCATTAGTACTCTGTGGCCCAGACTTGAACCTTCCGTTCACAAATGTCATCATGACATTTGTGAAATTATGAAATAAAAATAATAAAATCAATTTCTTGTAAATGGTGGTTATTAACTGTTATGGACGTAAACCTGCCTTCTAGTTACGATATTTAGGATGTATATACAACGTAAAATTTACCCATTACGCCCAACTATGATGACTGATGATTTACTGTTACTGCCACTAGATATCTTAGTACATATTTTTAGAAAATTAAATACATCAGATCTTCGAAATGTAATGTTAACTTGTAAAACGTTAAGAGATATTATTAATAATGAAGATAGAATCTGGAGATCATTTTCTCGCAGTGAAATTATTTTGCAAGACCGTGAAGGCAACAGGTGCACAAAGATGACACTTTCTATGCAGTCAATATTTAAGTAATAAACATTTAATTATGGGCATATTTCAGGTGGTATAATGTAATATCATGGTATAATCGGTGTAGAATATCACGTAACTGGCACAATGGTTGCTACAAAAGTAAGGTAATAAATAAGTATTACTGAAGTAAGGTATTCACAATTTATTAGTTATTCAACCTCATCCAAATACATATTAGATATATATATATATATATATATATATATTAGATTTCGTAAAATGTTAATATAGTTTTGTTTTACAGGAACTCATTCGTCATTACACAAATTATATGCCATGGTTAAAGTTTTACAATTCAGAGGTCTTGTTACTTACCATTGGATCAGAACTACTGTGCTATCAAACAGACAATAAAGGAGTACCAATGTATAATAAGCGTCTATGGAAAATTAATGTGCCTAAAGTACTAAGACATGATGTGAGAACTAATGATATATCTAGATTTGTGTTCAAAAGCAATCTACTAGTCTGTGGAAATAGGTTGGTTAAGTCTTCCCTTATTACTACAACAATTTTATTTAGTAGCATGTAATAGGATTTTTAAATACATATTTATAAAAGTTTGAGTCTATAAATAAATTGAAACTATTGTTATTTTCAAAGTAATGAACTAAATTTAGAATAAATATTTTCACTATAAAATTATATATTATATATTAATTTTTTTAGAGATGGCTGTGTTGCTGTTTATAGACTGACTGATATTAAAAAAAGACCTAAGTTAGAATGCCATATAAAGGATTGCCATGAGGATGGACTAGCAGAAGTTTCAGCTGTTGAAGTAATTGACAGTAGAGATCAGTTATCAATTTTGAGCGGGTCAAGCAGTTCTTCTAATATACTGTTATGTACATTGCAGACTGGAAGTGAAGTTAATACTGTGCACAATGATAATCGGGGTAAGTATTAATTCTCAATATTTGTAAATTAGATAAATTACAATATGTATAATATGTATTAATAAAATATGTTTTCTACAAGCTTTTATTTAACTTGCAATGCAATGTTTATTTGGGTTCAAATTTGCACATAATTTGTTATTTTAAATTTGTCCTGCTTCCTGGTGTCCAATTGAGTTAAAACTTTGCATACACCTTCAGTTATGCAAATGCTGGTATGCAAATTTTGTAAGGCCATTTCAAGTTATTACCTGACATCTAATTAGCCAAAGAACTTGTCAGACTTAGTAAAAACTGGCAAATCTATTTTTACTGAGTCTGACCAGTTCTTTATCATTTTCAGTTCCGGTGTTTTAAGCATAATTATAATAGTTGTAAATACTAAGAATCTACAAACTAAAAACTATTTTTGATATTTATGTTTGATTTGCAATTTATTAGCAGATTAAGATACCCAACAGCTAACAGTAACTAATAAAACTTTGTATATTTGTATCTAATTATTTAGGAAATGTTCTCCTCTTTATTTGATTTTTGAAACTAAAATAATAAATGATCTAAACAAAATATTATTAACTAAAAAAAAAGCAATGAAAGAAACCTAGGGGCTATGTACATATTTGTATTGTAAGTGTTGATAATAATAGAATATAAGATAAGACACTGCTACAGTTATGAGGGGAGCAGTGAACATAAACACAGATATAACTTAGTTAGTCTGTAGTTGACAAGGTATAAAATATTGTGTTTATCAAAAACTTAGAATATAAAGTGGAGTGTATAAAAATTAACCATTGAATCACATAATTCATAAATGTAGAGTGTAAATAAGAGTTATCGTAACTGATTAAAAAACATATATTTTGCAGATGTCATTTATATTCCTTTGCAACACTGCACTGGAACCAAATGCCTATCTATAAATAAAATGGCAGATCGTCTTGCTATTGGCCTTAAAGGAAATAGCCAACCCATTTTATTTGATGTTAATAAGTAAGTAATACATTTATTTAAATATTAGTATTAAAATTTACATGTAAGCAATAAGCTACCCAAAGTAATTTCCAATTCTCATACCACAAATATAAAATTGATTTCAAATAGTTATATAATATTGTGCATGATGTCCACTGCAACAGGTTGTCCTACATTTATTTCCAGTTAATAAAAAGATTTAGAAAGTGAAATGTAGTTAGAATTTGAATGTAGTTAACATATGTGTAAAATAGAAAGAATTCGGATTTTCGATCAAATGGTTACAGGTTTGATCACCAACCAGTAGGTATACTCACAGACTCATACACACTTAACAATATCACCAACTTTTCCATGTTGCCATTTACCATTGTAAACCATTTCATTATACGATTTTTAAAACTAATTGCAGTTCTATGATGCTGCTGACAGCTCATGATACAATGAATCATAGACAGTCAGTTCGTGACATTCAATGGCATGATGAAAATACTGTAGTATATGTAACTCACTCCGGATTCCTTCAGTTGCTGGATACAAGAACGAATCAAGTGGTACAGTATTGTAAACTATTTTTTTGTAGAAGAAACAGAAGAGAGCCGAGAGAGATGCCTCTTTGACAGTAAATTCTTTTAGCCCATAAAATAGAAACAAACAAACAAAAACAATTAACACGTAATATATTTAACGAATGGTCCTTGCTCCATTTACCGACCACTTACTATTAATTATGGACCATATGGTCCAAAATTGTTGACGGCCATGTAAATTATTCTTAAACATAGTCAAGTAAGTTATCAAACAATTAATAAAAATAGGTATTCATTTCATAAAATATGAAAAATGAGCGTAAAAGTACTAAAATAGGCCAAATGTCAATTAACGAGCACTTTTTTCAATTGACTCAGTTCACTGGCACCTTAGATGGCAACCACTATTTAAAAAAAAGCGGGTAACAAAACAACTTTTTTACTTTTCTACTTTTCTACTAAAAATTTACATTTTAAGCACATCGAAATATCAAATGATGTATCAATACCATTTTTCGAATATCACGAACAGCTCTTTATTAATATCTTCGGAGTAGGTATACGTACAAATATTGGTATTTTTTCTCCTGTTTATGACTTTTATAAATTATATTAATTGAAATCTTAAAGAAAAAAAAAACAATCTAAACGATAAGATTATTAAAATACATTTTCCATTTGTTTTATTTCATTTAGTTAGATCATGCTTTAAACCAATATCCTTACTCGTTCTTCTTTAATAAAAACGATATCAAATGTACACAAAGTAATATTTGACTTATATTACCATAGGTGTATAAAACAAGAGATCCATTCCAATCAACATTATACTGCGTGAAAACGGACGGCGAGAATGCCATTATAGTTGGCTCTGCTGAATATTCACGATGCGTGTTATTCGATGCACGCAACTCCACTAGTCACGTGCAGGTATATTTTAATTTTTGTATTGTCTACCCTTACCAAGAGTTCCTATTTTACCGTAGTTGTGTCATAAACTCATTAGAGATATTTTTTAAATCATTCCATTGGCACAACTAATGAAATTTCTTTTAATATTATGTCCTAGGTACATACAATCGGACTCTCTACGCGTAGGATTCTGTTCGTTCGTTGTGTTCTAACCTAAATTAAACCTAGTTGGGGCTATAATTGTGCTACAAGGAATGGTTATAGTAAACCAGTTGTGCTTAGTTTTGCGTAGCTGTGTCATTAGGAACACTTTCTGAGGGTGGCACAATTAGTGTGCGTACATACTTGGTCCATGATGAAAACTCTATCTGTACAAATTGATGTTGCAGAATAGTTTCTTGAGTATACTCACCGCTTATATCGAAATGCCGACTTGGGAAAATAATATAAAGGAAAATTTATCCCTATTGAAGTAGTAAGGTTACAAATGTACAAAGATTTAGTTGTACGTGCTTTGGTAGCTTCCCTGCTAGAGTAAACGTAGGTTTCTTCCTGCAATAGATCCACTCGTAATGACAGTGGTTTAGTCGGCGCTGCATGGGGTTTTCACACGAAAGAAAAAGTTTTACTTATTGAGGTAATATCTTTTCCAGATGTACTTCACTCAACGAAACTCGTCACCTGTGTACAGCCTGGACTTTGATTCAACCAAACTGATTACTGCTGTAGATCGAGGCGTTACAGTTTTGAACTTCAACGTCGATTCTAAATCACAAGCCCACAGAGACTACTCAAGTCATGTGTTTCAATGACAGTGTATTAACACGGTGACAGATGCCATAATCGCTGCCACCGTCTTTCAAGTCGAACTGTTAAAAGCGTACCGTAGGGCTTGGTCGTAGGTCACATTTCGGGATCAAATATGCAAGGCCTACGTCCCTCCTACATAAATGCAAGTACAATAAAAAAAGTGTTAAACTGCAAAATACTACTCGACAAAAGGACTTTAAAGCATTCGAGAACTTTTTTAGGAACTTGTATGATGAGAAACTATGAAAGTGAACTCTAATTCATAATACTTTGAGTTTATTTTGTGTGGTGGGCATACCCTCGTCTATCAAATAATAATTATATATCTATTGAAGTGACCAGCCGAGTAGGGCAGCATGTAAGGTCTGCTGAGAAATAAGAGTGAATTAGTTATGTGTATAGAGTTCTAAATAAATGAGCTGCAATTGATATATTTGCGTTATGTATATATATTTGAGTATTTATTGAGGACTATGGGTTATAAAAACCTTTTGAAACTCAATAATTTTTCTAAATTCTATATCCCAAACTACTATTGAAATCGTTTTAGCCAGGGGTGATCAAACGGTCGATCGCGATCGACCAGTCGATCGCGAGTGCTTTTTGAGTAGATCTTGAGAAGAAAAAAATTTTTAATAAGTAGGTAACTAAACTACAAAAATTTATTACGTAATAACACTGCTTGCGGCAAAAGGCGGCTTTATCAAAGGAACGCGCGGTATGTTGCGCCTGCAGGAATTGGAGTCATTCTGAATTGTAACTTGAAGGCGATACTACGTCGATACAAAGTTTATTATTAAATAGTGCGAAATGAGTGCAGTGAAGAAATCTAAAACGTATTATTTTAATAACGATTGGGAGGAAGAATTTTTCTTTTGTATGGTGAAGGATAAGTGCATTTGTGTTATTTGTCGTGCGTAAGTTGCAATACCTAAGCGTGGTAACTTAGAGAGGCATCATAAAACGGTTCATAAAAACTATGAAAAGGATTTTCCGCCACAGAGTGAATTAAGAAAACGAAAAGTAAGTAATTTGATATCTTGTTTGAAAAAAGAACAAACCATGTTCACAAGACCAGCCAAACAATCAAAAGCTGCTACGATCGCGTCATTTAAAATATTTCATATATTGGCGAAACACAAGAAACCATTCGAAGATGGATCGGTTGTGAAGGAAGCATTTATTGAAGCGGGTGAGACTTTATTTGGAGATTTTAAAAATAAAACAGAAATCATGTCTGCTATTAGAGAACTTCAGTTATCTCGTCCGACTGTCACAAGGCGTATTGAAGTCATGAGTAAGGACATCGCAGATAAACTAAAATATGATATCATGGAATGTACATACTTTTCTTTACAGTTCGACGAATCCACCGATATGACAGACACTGCCCAGCTGTGTATTTTTATTCGGATGGTATTCAATGACATGTTGGCTAAGGAAGAATTTTTGACAATCATTCCTCTGAAGGGGAAGACCCGTGGGGAAGATATATATGACGTTTTCATCAATTTTGTAAAAAACTACAAGCTACCAATATATAAATTAGTGTGCATTACAACCGATGGAGCACTAGCAATGACTGGAAACAAGAACGGTTTTGTGGCATTGTGTCGAGCTAATGAAGAATTCCCTTCATTTTTTTCATTCCATTGCATTATACATCAACAAGTTTTGTGTTCAAAAGTTTTAAACACGGAGGAAATTATGGGCATTGCAACAAAAATTGTGAATTCCATCGGTGCACGTAGCTTGCAACGGCGGCTCTTTAAGTTGCAGTTGGAAGATAGGGAGTCAGCTGAACACACTGATTTAGTTCTTCACACGGACGTCAGGTGGTTGAGTCGCGGAAAATTCCTAGAAAGGTTTCAAGAATTATTGCCCGAAATAACAGCTTTTCTAGACGAAAGAGGTGATCACACTGAGATGTTGAAAAACGAAAAATGGCTGACTGATTTGGCATTTTTGACTGACATCACAATGCACTTAAACACCATTAAATTGGAGCTTCAAGGTAAAGGAAAAACTATTATTGAGATGATTAGCGCAGTAAACGCATTCAAAAGTAAATTGCAACTTATGATAGATCAACTGAAAAGAAAGGATCTGAAACATTTTCCGTCTTTGAAAGCAAGGATTCCTCAGTTGAATTATGATACGTATGAGGCTGAATTATCAAATATTTTGGGACAATTCGAAATGCGTTTTTATGATTGCAGTAAATTGGCAAATATAGCATCATTTATGAGTTATCCTTTTTCATGTAAAAACATTGAGGAATTAACCACTGAAGTAGCAAGTCAGTTTAATATGAACTCATGTTCTGTTGAAAATGAGTTGGTGCAGATTATATCAGATATACATCTCAAAGCTACAGCATCTGATACAAATTTCTGGTGTTTTATATCTGAAGATAAATATCCGAATCTAAGGCAAATCGCCCTTCAACTGACGGCAATGTTTGGGTCAACTTACTTGTGCGAGTCTGCATTTTCTGAAATGAAGATAATTAAGTCAAAATATCGCAATCGACTAACTGACGATCATATGTCATCATGCTTGCGATTGGCACTCAGTGGTTACGCACCATCTTATGAAAAGTATGCTGAGGACATGCAGTGCCACGCTTCAAGATCCAAAGTCACTCCTTAGTTGAGTTTAACACCATATGTAACTCTTTTGTTTTGTAACAACGAATAAACTCGCAATTTTGAATAACTAGGAGTTTTTTCATTGATATTGTAGAGAAGAACTTAAGTAAACCTAACCCAAACCTTGACTAAGATAATGTAAATTGTGCGGAAAGCTAATATCTATATATGCTACGGTACACCCTACCTAGGTAGGTAGGGTGTATCGTGTATAACGATAACGACAACCCTGCATCACACATACTTGCAGCCTCTCAAGTCGATCGTAAGTAGTCTAAAAATATTGAGGTAGATCGCCAGCAGTTCAAGTTTGAGCACCCCTGGTTTTAGCCAACTAAATCCACCAATAAGGTTGATATTGAAAAATCATACTTCAACTTAATGGATGGCGTAGGGGTTACCTTGGTGATGTTTAACACACAGGTGATCAGATCACATAATCTGGAAATACATAAATTGGGCTCCATTCAGCTAGCCTGTTGGTCTAGTGGCAAGGAGTCCTGACTGCTGAGCCATGTCATAGTAGACAAAATATGTAAAAAAAAACCTAGTTTTATAATTGAACTCTCCTCCATTATGAATTATTCCTGTGTCGCAGGGAGCATAACATAATTCAATCAACGAAGACTATGGACAACTATTTGTAGATCAGACAAATTTTTAATTCGGATGGGAATCGAACCCACGACCTTCGGTTCGGCAGTCGTGGTCACTAACCACTAGACCAAGGCTGTATAAGCCGTCGAACCGTAGCTAAGTAGATAATACAAGGAGCAAGGAAAGATGCCTATGTTAGCCGGCCAGACTGGTTAGTCCTTGAACCGTAGCTACTGAAGTGAAACACCAGGGAATAATTGGAATCGACTTACATTTGATTAAAAGTATGCCAGTTGAGAGCCCTCTCGCCGCTTGGTATGCAGTGCGAGGGGATGCGTACTCTCTTAATGCATGTTTAGCGCTTCACAGTACGTGGCATGTGACGCCACACAGTTATAGCCTAAGTAAGGATCGCATACCTATAACTTAAAGGTATGCGACCCTGACTTGCTTAAGCTATTTAGCTTATACTCCCGTATCCATCCGTATTATATATAGGCTTTCCTGGCTTGCGAAAATTTTACAAAGTATTTATCGTGATCGAGTAAAAAATATCCATTTAAACTATATTTTTTTCATGGCTTACAATAGCCACTAACAAAATAAACCTAAGGAAACGAAATTTTGAATTTTGGAAAGGATCTCGATCAAAAGGAGAATGAGGATACATAAATAAATATACATACTTAAATTTTCAAAGACTCGTGGGATGTTTTAAGAGTATATATATACATCAGGATTATTGGAAGACAAAAGTACAGGGATAGATGGAGGAAGGAAGTGGAATACAGCTGGCTATCAAGGAAGTAACTAAATCTAAATTATACAAATGGCAAAGGAAAAAAATATTTAAGTCATCCACATTACCACATCGCAGCGGATTTACATAAATCTCTGACAACGATTTGGAATCTAGCAAGGTGGGCTGGAGTACACACATGTCCAGTGTATTAGTAGTATACTTATTGTAAAGACTGCTAAACCAAGGCTTTGGAAGAATCCTTGTCTGGATCCTAGCATAATGTTTATCTTTATAGCGGCTATATTCAGCCCAAAGGCTCTCCCAACGCTCATTTAAATAAACTGATGCTAAAGAAGCCATGTCCTGGTTGTAATTTACACACGTAAATGACTCCGTCGTGTAGTCTTATTAACGAAGCCGTGTAAAATTATATTTCATACTTTTCCACAATCACTTGGTGTCCATGATAAACAAACAATTGAGTTTAAACTGAAACACTATTATAAAATTTCTACTATCAATGTTAACAGTACAACAATAATCTTTAATTACTTAGAAATTACGAACTCAATAGCTTTAAAAATTGCATAGCATTCTCCAGTCAATACTGAAGTTTCAGAAGGAAAATTGAATTTTAATGAATTATTATATTGTGAAACATTGCCACATCAACGTGACCCGTAGTAGAATATCCATTCAAAATGTAAAATTTATAACAATAGTAAAATTATGAAAAGTATTGGGGATAATTATATTATTATTAATTTCATATAAATATATTGTCATTGTATGTTGTGTATGTTTATGGAATCTCTCTCGCGTGTAGCTTTAACGCAGTTTCCGCCAATGTTAAGTATTTCGAAATAAAAAGACAGTCTATACAAGTATCATTGTAATTTTATTATTATTTATTTATTGAACGGCAAACTTTTTTTTTTTTTTTATATTAGCCTACCATAGTGACTCCACTTTGCCTGATGGAAAGCAATAGGTGGAGTCAAAGAGTGGTGGTCACCATCCTCATTGCATGTCTAGTCAATGCAGCATGGTGACCCACACTATGGCGGCCTGGTGAGATGCTTTTTCACGCCCCGCTTAAAAGACCCGGGATCAAAGTGGGAAGGAAACACGTGTGCTGGTAGAGAGTTCCAAGCTTTTACCGATCGGCACAGGAAAGAAGAGCCAAACCGTTTAGTTCGGGTACGTATATTTTCGACGCACAAACGGTGACTCCTCAGGCCAGCACGTGTAGTCCTGTAGAGGAAGGGAGAAGGTGGGACCAATTGGAAGAGCTCATCAGAACACTCCCCGTGATGTAGGCGATAGAGGACTGCCATAGAGGCGACATCTCTTCGCAACTGCAGAGGCTCAAGAGACTGGGTGATCTCAGGACAGTCGATAATGCGAACTGCGCGCCGCTGCAACCGATCGAGAGCGTCAAGCAAATACTGCGCATAGCCGTCCCAGAGATGAGAGCAGTACTCCACGCAGGAGCGAACCTGGGTCTTGTACAAAAGACACAGTTGCTCGGGCGAGAAGAACCGTCTCACCTTGTTCAAAACGCCGAGCTTACGCGAGGCCGCCTTAGTGACGATCTCGATGTAATCGCGCGGATTGAGATCCCGGCAAATATCCATACCCAGAATACTAAGCCTGCTCTGAAGTAGGAAGGGGAAGGAATGGAGACTTTTTGGTAGAGAACACACACGCTTGTGTTTTCTTGGCGCTGAACTCGACCAGATTCTCACAGCCCCATTGGGAAATGCGGCTCAAGACCCGGTCGAGCTCAGCGACAAGCTCCTGTCGTTTTTCCTCAACGTCTGCCAGCTTTGCAGTAGGATGCCCGAAATATCGCCCGTGCACTGTACTGTCGTCTGCATAACAATGTATATTGCCAAGGGCCAACATGTCATTGATATGCAGAAGAAACAGCGTAGGCGATAGGACGGAGCCCTGAGGTACACCAGCGCTTACCTCGTGGAAGTCTGAGGCCGCGCCGTCGCAGAGAACCCTAATGCGGCGCTTATGGAGGAAGGCAGCAACCCAGTTGCAGAGTTTAGGTGGCAGACCAAATGCAGGAATTTTGGAGAGAAGCGAGCGGTGCCAAACCCTATCGAAGGCCTTGGCAATGTCGAGGCTGATGGCCAAGGACTCCCCATGCCTATCCATAGCCTCACCCCAAAGGTGTGTGACGTACGCTAGAAGATCACCCGTGGATCGGTTCGGCCTAAAACCATATTGCCGATCATTTAACAAGGAGTGATCCTCTAGGTGGCGGACTAGTTGGGTGTTGATGATCCGCTCGAACACCTTACAGAGTATGGAAGTGACGGCTATAGGTCGGTAATTGGCTGGATCGGAGCGGTCGCCTTTTTTGGGAATGGGTTGAACATTCGCTTCTCTCCAGGCCTCCGGAACAATTCCTGAGGAATAGGACAGGCGATACAAGCGCGTCAGTACGGGAGACAACTCAGGTGCACAGTTCTTAAGAACCACCGCCGCAATACCATCGGGTCCACTGGCTTTCCGGACATCGAGTGACCGAAGCTCCGCACGGACATCCCTCTGCCGGATGCGAATATCCCGCATTGCGGAGTTGCAGGACGCAATGGTGGGCGTGTGCGCGCAACGGTCATCGATTCGGGAGTTAGCCGCAAATAGGTCAGCTAGTAGATTCGCTTTCTCTTGCGGCTCGTGGGCCTGTGAGCCGTCAGGGTAGTTCAACGGCGGCAGCGAAGGTTGGCAATAGTTGGACTGCACGGCTTTGGCCAATCGCCAAAACTTACGGCTACCCGTAGGGTACGCGACGAGTTCTTGACCAAACCGTGCAATGCGCTGGGCATCTGTTCTGATGTAAGCCCTCTTGCATTCCCTAGTGGCTCTGTTTAGTGCTGCTTTTAGGCGATCAATGTCTGGGTCACAATGTGCGCGGGCCCTTCGAGGGACGGGTCTTCGTGCTGGCGACTTCACTGTAGGGGATATAATACTCCATACCGACAGTGATTTCGTCAGTCACGGCAGACGCACTTTGCGACAGATCCCTGTCTTTAAAGCAGCGTTGAGCCCACGGGATGGATGCAAAATATTCCCGCATTCCATCCCAGTCTGCTGACGAGTAGTGCCATAACCGCCGCCTTGTTACCACAGGTCGTGGAGGCGTAACAAGAGGCACTGAGGTCGACACCAGGCAGTGGTCGGAGGATCCTAGAGGGGCGAGAACTGATACGCTGTACTGCGCTGGGTGATTCGTCAGCAGTAGGTCCAGCAAAGAGGGCGCTTGACCCGTTATGTCTGGTATCCTGGTGGGCTGGAGTACCAGTTGGGTAAGGTCATGCGTGAGAGCAAATGCGTGGGCAGTTCGACCAGCGTGGTCAGTTTTGGAAGATCCCAGCCAGAACTCATGGTGGGCGTTAAAATCTCCCAAAAACACCAGTTCGGCGGTTGGAAACTGCTCCTGCGCTTTATCCGCTGCTTGACTCAGGTGGTCAAAGAGTCGAGTTGTCTCGGAGTCTCCGGAATGGGAGCGATAGAGGCACACGTAAATCCGGCTCGTAGAGCCAAAATCCACGTGGAGCCAAAGGATGGAGAAGGATGTGTCTTCTAGGCAGTGCAGACGGCGACAACAAACATCCGCCCTGATGAAAAGGCACACTCCAGCCCTTGCGAGGAAGCACTCCTCGAGCACGTAGCCGGGATAGTGGAGATATGCCGTGTCGGCAGGGCGGCGTATTTGTGTCTCCGTAAGAAAGAGCATGGCCGGCCGAGCCGTCTCGAGGTGTTGGTGTACGGCGCTGAGGTTTGCATGGAGTCCACGTATGTTAGTGAACTCCACCTCAAAAAGCGGGTTGGTGGGAGAGGAGGATGCCGCTGTAAGACCACTTTTCTTTTTTTGTGCTGCCATGATAGAAGAGGATGGGGGCGTAAAAGGCATGACAGTCATCGTGGCAATGTAAACTGAGACTAAAAATGCTGTGTCATCATGTATCGGTGAAGCATGACGGTGACCGAACCGCCGGACGGAAGGGCCCCCGTACCCTCCCGGAAGTGGTCGCCGGGTCCCACCATCCGGTCACCAACCGGCACGACGAGCCACTCCGTGGATTATGCGCGACCTGACGGGGCAGCCTCCCAGGGTGGTTAGCCGTGGTTGGGCCCCTCTCTATGCAGGCCAGCGGCACCACCGTTTCTACGGGTCTCCCTGGCCGACGGTTCGATCCATGCCACCCTCACAATGACTCTACAGCACTCCACTGCTCACACACATACCACGATAACTGTCACCCCTGCATCGATGGGCCTCCGGTCTCTCACTCACCAGCGAAAGGCGACACCACGAATGTTGTCACTTTAGGCTGGTTTTCTGTGAGAGGGTAGTACTGCCCCGGTCGAGCCGGCCCATTCCTGCTGAATGAATCAGCGTGACTCTACTAACTATGCCGATGTCGACAATTCTGCCAATGACATATGTGCGGTGGGAATACGTGGCTTTTATATAAAAATGTAAACATCCAAAATTATTAACAGTAGACTGAATGTGGGGCTTATTGTTGTGGTTTTACACTAAAACAAACAGACAAGTACAAATAAATACAAAATATATTTTTATTATTATTATTTATTTATGGACTGTCTCTCGCGTGTATATTCAACGCAGAGATTCTGCCAATGACAAGTATTTCTAGAGAAAAAATCCAAATATATTTATAAAATATATAAATAATTGACAAACACATCATCACCAACATGACACTCATAGGTACAATCGTAATTTTGATCAATCTGTGAATATATTCTTTAGTTTATGGTCACCGAACAATCAATCACTGTTGACATAACTAAAGTCAAACAAGACTAATGACAATTTGGCAGACAATTTTTTTAATCATAACCTCAATTCATCAATTCAATCCATTGTTGGCAGTTGTCACCTAATTTGCAAAAAAAAAAACAATGAAATAACACTAATATTACACTTCCATTACCAGATTTATCTGCATCCACCATACCGATACTATGTTTAGATATAGTCTCTATAAATTTCTTAGATATGCTTACCCCCACGGCAAGCGATTAGTGACTAAACGTCGGCATTTTGCTCCTGTTACCATAGGACTGTTGACCACTGCAGCCTTTTGTGATGATAAACGCAAAGAGTTTGATGTGCTATGGGAAGAAGGCAGCCTTGAGCACGAGTTCTTAATTCGCCAAGCAACAACTATCAACGTAAATGCAGCTACACAGCTTTTAACTGTCACATTAGTTGCAATACAAGACACTAGTGAAAGGTATATTTTCGATTTAATGCTCATCAGAGTTCCTTATTAAGAAATATAAATTATAAGCATCGAGAGTGTCACTAAGGCGGCCTCGCGTAAGCTCGGCGTTTTAAACAAGGTGAGACGGTTCTTCTCGCCCGAGCAACTGTGTCTTTTGTACAAGACCCAGGTTCGCTCCTGCGTGGAGTACTGCTCTCATCTCTGGGACGGCTATGCGCAGTATTTGCTTGACGCTCTCGATCGGTTGCAGCGGCGCGCAGTCCGCATTATCGACTGTCCTGAGATCACCCAGTCTCTTGAGCCTCTGCAGTTGCGAAGAGATGTCGCCTCTATGGCAGTCCTCTATCGCCTACATCACGGGGAGTGTTCTGATGAGCTCTTCCAATTGGTCCCACCTTCTCCCTTCCTCTACAGGACTACACGTGCTGGCCTGAGGAGTCACCGTTTGTGCGTCGAAAATATACGTACCCGAACGAAACGGTTTGGCTCTTCTTTCCTGTGCCGATCGGTAAAAGCCTGGAATTCTCTACCAGCGCACGTGTTTCCTTCCCACTTTGATCCCGGGTCTTTTAAGCGGGGCGTGAAAAAGCATCTCACTAGGCCGCCATAGTGTGGGTCACCATGCTGCATTGACTAGACATGCAATGAGGATGGTGACCACCACTCTTTGACTCCACCTATTGCTTTCCATCAGGCAAAGTGGAGTCACTATGGTAGGCTAATATAAAAAAAAAAAAAAAAAGCGTAACTCATATATAGTTAATTGCTGTAAATACACTACCCATATTAACTTTGCTTGTAATGATTTTATTAAACACATTTTTTAAATATTTATCTCGGTAATAATATTGTTTCTGACATCAGTCATGCTGAGAATCATTCAATTACCTTTTTTACTTGATGAAACTTTTGTATTCATATGAATTTCACTTAGGTTACGGGAAGCATTAACCAGGGAAATATGTCTGGTAAAACAAGCTGTAGAATGGGGAGAAGAAGGAACTCCTCCACATCATTGGGATCAGTTGGTTGCTATTAGAGGATCATTGTGTGATTTAAAACATAACCTACACACTCTATTTAGTGAGTATGATTTCATATATAGTTTTTTTATTGGTTATTACAGGGTTTTTAAAATAGATTTTGACAATCATGTCTTATTGAAAATATCATCTTACTGTAATGACCACTTCCCATCATATGGGAAAAATATAAGGTGTAAGTAACAATAAATTATTTTAAATAGAAATGCATTTTTGTTTGACAAATTGGATTAAAATTCATTTCAATAGTAGATCAGTACATTTTACAAATATTTCGATGTATTTTCCAAGGTATATATTTTACATATATGACTGTAAGAAAAAGATCTGATATATATTTATACAACTGCCATTCTGAAGCATATATTACTGCAAAATTATGAACAAACTAACCAGTTATCATTTAAACACCTCTTTTAGCTTGATGATGGTATAAAGTGAATAACTTCCATAACCTTGAAACTTTCATGAGCCTACTTTTATTATAAGCATAATATTTTTGTGTTTTAAAGGTTATATGGATTATGCAGAAAAATTAGCAACAGTTGCTGCAGAAATATCATATTTATCAGGAAACATTGCTGCATCAGATGCCATTTGTGAAAGAATAGATCATGCATGCAGGTAAATAACCAACAATAAACATATAAAAAAAGTTTTATTAAAGCATATTATGTTTTTATGACAAATGTTTAAAAAACAGTTTTTCCTTTTTTCTTATATTCTTGTTAGGCGTGCTCAAAATTAACAAATTGCTCTTTTAGAAATTAAATTTAATACAAATTATTTAGGTATTTTATATGCATTAATATTGAAACCAACAATAGTCACTTCTTTTAACTTCTAACATTGTAATAATAGATACAGTAACAAAAGGTTATAAACAAAATATTTTATCCTTATTTCATATTGTGTGTGAGTATATACATAGTGGCAGTATGTGTGTTGGCAGGACATGCAATGTGCAGAAACAGCTTACACACGACCTGCAGCAAGAGAGTCTGGAGCTGCAACAGCAGGCCATCATAAATTCCCCTCAACTTCAGGACAAGCTGAAGGATGATATCAAATCTGACAAGAAGCTGAAATCAAAATAAAACAAATGACGATTAACGAGCATTATGATAAAAGATATTAACTTCCTGAAAGCTATAGCTGCATATGAAACATACTATGCTATGCAATGGATTCAAAGTATGATATGTAAACTTTATCACAATAATTAGCCAAATTGCCTGTAAATATTAAGGTTAATAGTTATATAATTACATAATAAGAAGCTTATAGACTGTGGTTTTGTTTTATTTCTCATAATGAATGATAATGAGAAAGACATTGCATACTTTGCATGGTGTGACAGTTGTTATTGCACAGATACACATATATATGTCATCTACAAAATTAAAACATGCAGAAGTAAACTAAATTAAATATAATAATACTTCAATGATCCGAGCTGATCCTACATTGTAGTAATTTGTTTTATTATTACCTACTACAATTACTTAGCTCTTCAACCATGCTGCCTTCTAGCACCATGCAATATAACTTCACTGGTATATTGTTACAGTTCTTTTAACTAACAAAGTCAAGTTTGGCTTAGTTTATCGCATTATGTAAATGTATATGCACATTGTAGTGATGTGTGTGTAACATTTCAGAGTTCTCAGTACTGCACAAGCTCCCATTTGCAACAGTTGTGCTTAATGTGAATGGCTAGTAAATGGAAGAGAAGTTGGTACCATTACAATGTTTTGAAGTTAATCAAGCAATTAGGAAACTCGATCAAAACAAAGCGATAGGATACGATATGATAACCGGTAAAATAATGGAGTGAATTGCCAGGAGAGGGTGTGCGCTTCTTAACATACGTCTATAAGGTTATAATGAGAACTTCAACAGTCCCCAGACAAAGGAAAGTGTCTCAAATCATTACGGTCCCTAAACCGGTCAAAAGCCCTGAAGATGTAAAATCTTACAGGCCTATCAGCCTAAACAAGTACATAGTCTTGTGAACAACATTAACAATGCTTTTGAAAGGAGTCAATACTGCACAGCTGCATTGTTGGACATCGCACAGGCCTTTGATTGCGTAAGGCATGATAGGCTACTGTTTAAGATTAAAAAATCGGTGCCAATCGAATACTACAACTTTATTAGATCGTATTTAGAAAACAGACATTTCTTTATAAAACATGGCGAAGAACACTATGTCCAATCCATGCACGTACCGCAGGGCAGAGTAATGGGCCCTACCTTATATCTTCTGTATACTGCAGATCTGCCGACTTCCGAGGCCACTGTAAAAGGCACTTTCGCTGACGTGCTGTGCCGTCGTTCTGGCATCTGACGAACTCCGAGAATAAGCCACCCGAAAACTCCAAAACAGCCTTGACAATATCGCGAAATGGCTTAAAGATTGGCGTATCAAAGCAAATGAATCCAAATCGGTCCAAGTGACATTCACCACTCGACGTGACATTTGTTCCCAGTCACATTAAACGCAGTTCAACACGATGAGGCAAAGTATTTAGGAATGTACCTATAAAAGAGACTCACATGGACAAAACAAATCTTCACCAAAAGACTATCAATGGGACAATGGGACAATAGGTCAGAAAAATTTACTAGATGTTGCACAAGAACTCTCAGTTGTCAATGACAAACAAGCCATAATTAAACCCATATGGTGCTACGGTCTGCAGATATGGGGTAAAGCGGCAAACTCGAACATAGAAATCCTGCAAAGATTTCAATCTAAAATGATACGCATGATAGCAAACGCACCTTGTTACATAACAAATGATAAACGAAGTACAAATGCCGGGAAGGCTCAAACGCAAAAACCCTCAAGATCTATTATTGTTAAGTTGTAGCACAATGATGAAGCGATATTGTTAATGAACAATCTTGCACAAGCCCAAGACCTGAAATACCAACCTAATGCTGAATATTGCCAGATAGATTGCTATGACAAACCGGAGAAAGAGATTGAATAAGGTAGATATCAATGAATTTACGACTGATGTTGTTCGAAGTATAAAATTTTCATATTCTGCATAAGAAAATTGGGACCCTGGAAATTGTGTTAATTGAAAAATTTGATTTTAATTACTGTCTAGGAACTTGGGCTAAAAATGGCATACGGATGTTAGTAATAGACAAGTTTTAGTTGAACGCCATGACATACAGATGTAGCGTTTAAATATTTAAAGACTGTTGTTGCATTAGACAATGCTTTAGACATGTGTCAGATGTATCAAACCACATCTAAAATCTGATGTCGTCCGAACATGACACATTGGATGTTACGAGACATCCGTTTTCCTCACATCTAAAAAAACTATCTCGTTAGATAGTTTTATCTAACGTAGTTTTGTCTAACGTAGATTATAGTTATAGGTTTGACTGTCGAAAAATCTAACTTACACGTACTGCTTACAGCTGTACATCGGATATCAGTTTGACATTCACTCCCTCTCTGTTAAACTTTACGTCGACCCGTCTATAAGAAAGAGATGAAGCGAGTGTCAAACCGATATCCAAAGTACAACTGTGTGCTGTCCATGTAAGTTACGAACGAACGTTTGGTTACCAGTTAACAATTTTAAACGATTTTATCCCTCAAAATGTTTTCTAAAATAGCTATTATGTGAATGAGATAAGATCGCATTTAGTATAAGAAAGTAAGGACTTTATTGTTTAAACTGATGTATTAATCCCATTGTTGATCTCATCTTATGTTTATATTGTTATTATGAATATATTTTTTCGTCATTTTTAGTATATAATAATTAATTCATTGCATTCGTATTATTTAATTACGCTTACAGAGTGACTAATATTAATATATAATATATAAATAACGACGTAATTCTTTTAGTCAACATCTTTGTAAATATTTAAAATGATTAGGAAGTGTTCAAAACTTTACATATAATAAATAATTGTTAATAGTTTGTACTTAATATCAGTATAAATATAGTGATTTTTAAATGCGCCCCAAATTTTTGAACTCAAAAATCACCACCTAATTTATTTAACTTAAATATGTAAATAGAGAATATTTATGATCAACATTTTTGGGCTAGTCCTAAGCCTATGGTAAACATGAAGAAAAATACCATAGTCTTATTACAATGTAATTTTAACGAATAGTATATTCAATATCCAAATCTAAAGAACACACACGTAATCGTAAATTTCTATTAGTGTCCTTAGCAGATTTTGGATGCCGTAGAAATCGGCATCTGAAATCAGATGTCAATATCGATGTGTAATCTAAATATAAGTTGGACAACAGATGTCACAAAAAACCGATACCGATATCGCCGTTTTAAAAATCTATGTTAGTTTCAGGAACATGGAACAAAATGATACCACACAGAAAAAGTTATCCATAAAAACATCAAAAATATAACCAGTGAAACCTGGCGTAAAAGATGTAATAGTATAATAATATTTTGATACTCTTTTTTGGTTAGTTATTAAACGCCAGCAACGCACTTGTGAATCTTGAGTTCCGGGTGTCCATGGGCAGCGCTAGTCACTTACTAACAGGTGACCCATCTGCTAGTTTGACTCATATCCCATAAAAAAAATTACAAGATTATAGTGATTCTTATGAAACTGACATCGATTCTCCTTAGTTTTTTATATTTTGATTTTATCGTTTTATTTTAAGTTATAAATAAGCATAATTTTATTATTTATATGAATCATATTTAGTTTTTATTTCACCTCCTAACAAAATACTAAAAAGGCTTTTATTATTTTGTGCAGTAAAAATTACATTGCAGACGCTACCTGATCCCTAAAGGCTTCTGACCACCAGTGACGCACACAGATGCGCAAAACTTTACACATCACAACCACGTCTATTAACCAGCTGCCTTCGTGAGATTAAGCAACTGTACCTATCTCGATATCCGAGTTGCCATGTTTAATTTTTTTTACTGAAGTAATAGCAAAAGCAAAATGTTCTCAGTAATTCTTCAGTGCTGAGATAATATGGCAAATAGTTTAGGTAACCTGCAGCTTTAGAAAGTAGCATCCTTGTTGAGATGAGTCTCGATGTCCACACGACATATTGGGCAGTGCTTGTTGGTGCTAAGCCACTGGTCCACACATTCCATGTGGAACAGATGCATGCAGGGTAACCGTCTGGAAAAAGTAAGAATTTTATAAAGACTGTTTCTTTTAGCATAAGACGTTGACGCCCCTACGTCTTTTGAACAATGCAGAGATTCTGTTTTCTATTTCGATTTTTAAATGGTGTGGATTAAAAGTATAAAGGGGTATTTAACTGTGGAAACTGTGAATTCTATAGTAAGTTAGTGGTTTTCTCAGAAGACCAGTACAGGTTATAGGTAACCCGTACTACTTGTCTGACACATATGTGGGAGTTATAATAAATATAGGGAACTTGCACCTAGCTTGTGTATTTCTCGCCCCGGTGCTGTGGCGGGGGACAGTAAGTGGTAAGTGCCTTCAACGATCACCACAATTAGGGAATGCAATCTCGCGAAATTGGGGGTTCAGGCGAGAACCCGAGAGCTTATAAATAACAATACCGCGATATTGGGAGTTTTGTGTGTTTATTCTTGCAAATAATCACAGTATTTTAATAAATTAGGAAAAAAAAGAATTATAGGTAAATATTATGAAACAAACATCATTTTTTTATTTTTTTTATTAACTTTTATGTTTTTAACATTGTTTGACGTATCTATATTTTTTTTTTACTTTTTGCTTGTTTTCTTAAACTCGGGAGATCTAGCCTATTTTGCGGCCGAGATTAATCTCGTTAGCCACTACATTGTAGTGAGGAAACGTACCTGCAGTCGGAGTCCAGTTCGAATATAGAGAGGCAGATGGTGCACTTCTCGTCTTGGTGCTGCGGCGCGGGTCGGTAGGCGTGGCGGTAGGTGTTGCGGTCGATGACGGCCAGCGAGGCGCCGCGCCCGCGCCACAGCCGCCCCTCCTCCTCCTCCGCCACGCGCAGCATGGCCGCCGCGAGCGAACCTGAGCCCTGCACGACAAACGGCATTTTCTAATCATACACGAAGGATGAAGGAAGTTATTTATATATATAAGAAGTGAATTGATTTTGTTTGACCGAAACAGGTTTGATTTTCCATTGAAGGCCAAGTGCGAGTCGGACTCTCGCACGAAGGGTTCCGTAGCATTATCTATAAAAACGGCAAAAAAACACGTTTGTTGTATGGGAGCCCTCCTTAAATATTTGTTTTATTTTAATTTAATTTTAAAAAATATTTTTAAAGTCAATATATAAAAAAATATTCTGTGAATATATCAAGCGTCTAGGGACCGTCCATTAATCACGTGATGTTTTTTTTTAATCATTTTTAACCCCCTGCCCCTTTGTAGATACGTGGTGAGTATAAGACTACCCTCCCCCAAAATCACGTGTATTTGTTAATACCTACCAATTATCTAAACATTTTAGAATATTAAATACATGTATAAAAATACAGGTATATCTAATTTTATTCTGAAATTAAGGACCATGATGAAAATGTCTAGACAGAAAGGTTTCAGGTTGTTTTTAACTGGCATAAAAATAATATTAAAGGAATGGTGTAATCATGCGAAAACCATATATTCTACTAGTACATGAACATATTTAATGTACATTGTCATTGGACCACGGATTAGCAAGATATTCACGGATATGTTTTGAACGCCGCCATACTAACATAAATGAGCATTTAAAATATCTGCCTGAATTTATATGTTTTAGCTCAGCTGAATGGTTCCCAAAAACCATCACTATTAACATCTAGATTTTGGTTTTATGTAGGTTTTTGTAAAAACCAAAAAACTTTCGAATTGCTTTTTTTCTTGAAAATTTCTTATAAAAAATATATTTATTTACTTGTCTCATCATGAATGCAGGTTGTATAGAGATGTGTAGATGTGGCGGTGACGGATGCATCTGTAGGTAATGGTGCATGTGGTGATGGTGGATGTGTTGCCGATCACTGAAACATAGAAGACACTCGGGTAACATGACTTTTGTACTTGGACAAATTCTTTGCAGTTTTATTTTGAAAGTTACCAAGTATGTTAATGTATAAAATAACAGGTATTTTAAACCTTATGAAAGTAATGGGTTAATCATATCTTATTTACCTCAACTTCAGTATTATCACAGAATTGAATATTACTAGCTTTTGCCCGCAGTCCCGCTCGCATAAATGTTAATCTGTCTATCTATCCGAATCGGTTCTTTCTTTTTAAATGAAAGGTAAGATACCTGTCGTAACTACTGGTTATTGGGGCAGCCAAATGACAAAACCGGTATCCTACCGGGTCCTATGAAAGTATCTATGGAGCGGATATTTGTACACATGCAATTGTATATTTATTGTCACGGAATAATCGGCACAAAGGCGAATGGAACCGTCTCATTTCAGTACTAGCCTGCGGGCTAGCGTACTCGGAATATTTGACGGATACGAGTATACGTCCATCGACACCTGCAACTTGAAAGTCGTAAGTGCACTGCCCGCCTTTGAAGGTGATGAGGAGTGAGGGGAGGGGAAAGAAGAGTGGGTAGGGGGACAAGGGTGAGGAAAAAGAAGAGGGGAAGTTGGGCCTCAGGAAACCTCACTAATTTCAGGGAAATGCAATGCAAGCGTTGCTTCACAGCCAGTTCTCTGTGAGGCCGTGGTATCGCACCGGTCGAGCCGGCCCATTCGTGCCTAAGTATGGCACTCTAACTACTTACAACAGTGTTAGGTTATGGTATGACAGAACCGGTTTGCTAGCTTGTACATAAAGCTTGTATATTGACTCACTGTTGCGGGAGTCTGTAGAAATCAGTATCGGACTACACAACTACCCTACATAGTTGCTTACTAAGAGTACCCTATCTCCGTTTCTATACCTCTTGCAATGAAAATGAATTATTTGTTTTTTTTTATATTATAAATATCCATGGACACCTGTAACCCAAGAATCGTAAGTGCGCTGCCCGTGTTTGACTGTGATTGAGGACTCTTATTAATTTCGGGATTAAGGAGAAAGTCCAAAATGTAACATTATAAGTTGAAAAATAGTTGAGATCGTTATAACTTACAGTATCATGGGTTGTTGAGTGCTTCCTCCGTAATCGCGGTCCAACTCATCAGGGAACTAACATAATAAAAAAAACAAAATACAATTATTTACTAAATTACCAGATTTCTCACACCTCGGGAACTGCCCTTGCGAGAATTGTGAGTCTGATTGTTCGTCCCAATTCTTATGGTTAGTCAAAATCATTCTGCCATACTATATCTAAGCCTCTTCATCCGATTACGCCAAATATTCAAATATTAGCAGGCATGACTCATTGAGATAAACTTATTTCAAACAGGTCCTGCCTTGGCACACGTGTATTATCAACACTTAACGGTATGTTTTCTAGTTTTCTACCCACTTCCTTATTCTTCCTCATAACGGTACTTAGCAGTCACCATTTTTATATATAAATTTACTTTTTATTGCTCTCCTTTTTATCAGTTATAAGCCGTTTATACCTTGTAACATTTGGTCACAAAACGCATATCAGAGAGAATATATGACAAAGCTAGTTTAGTTTACATCAGAAATAATTGAAAATAAAAAGTAAGCACCCATTTATTATTTATATTTTATATATACATATTAATCCACTATCTTACTGGTTATCTTTTATCAGTATTTAAGAATCTCACTTTTAATAGTAGCTTTTTAACGAAATTTAAAAAGGAGGAGCTCAATTTGATTGATTATTATGTGTGTATGTTACGCGATATCTTTGTCATTTGCGAAACGATGTCCATGATTCTTCTTCTTTTATTTATTTAATAGAGTTGTTGTTCCTACAATTAGATTTTTAAGTCAATTTAATATATACTTATTTCAAAAGATGGTAAATGGTATATTACCGCGAGGACGGCGGTGGGCGGCATCGGCGGCATTACCGGCCCAAACGCATCGCCCATCATCGTGCGACGCTGCATCTCCTGCAATATACGTTTAAAATTAATTTTATGGGATGCGTGCGTGCGTACGTACGAACTTGCGTGTATACCATGCGTAGTTTGCAAGTGCATATAAAAAAACAATTGTTTAAACTTACCAGCATGTGGTGTTGCCTTTGCCATAATCTTTCGTGAACGAGATATGGCGGAGCGACCTGTATACCATCTCGGCGGCGTTCACCCACTTTGGTATGAAACAAAAATGAACCCATCATATAGAAAGGAAATCTCACTTTACTCAAAGCGAATCATTCTATCATCAACCTATCGCAATCCACTGCTGGATATAGGCCTCTCGCACTGCAAGCCACTTCGATCGATGTTTGGCTTTTTGCATCCAACTCCTGCCAGCCAACTTGCGCAAATCGTTACTCCACCTGACCTGTCCGTCGTTCTACGCTATGTTTGCCGAGAAGCGCTCTATACTCAAGAATTCTGTATGTTTAAAATTGAAGAAAAATCTCTTTGGTTGCAGTTTATATCTGGCTGGTTTTAATATCAATAAATATAGGACTTAAAGAAAAACAAAAATTAAAAAGTAATAAACACTTTCCCGCCGTTTTTCTATCCAAAAAAATGAATGAATCTAATGAAGAAATTCTATTAATTCTGGGGTTTTATTACAAAAAAGGGAAAATGCGACTCAAGACGTAAAAACAATTTGTGTCGTTTATGGACCTAATGCAGTGTCAGTAAGAGTAGCACAGAGTTGGTTTCAGTCCCGGAATTTTGAAGTAAAGGATGCAACTCGCTTTGGTCACGCTCATATGGATAAATTCGATGGCACTTGTTGAAAAGTGGTGTGAGATCGGCATATTAGTAGTTACGACATAATCGAGGAACTGAGGATTGGCCACAATACAGTTTGACCCATTTGAAAAAGTCTGGCTATACAAAATAAAACTTGATATTTGGGTGCCACACGAGTTAACAGAAAGGCACCTCATGAATCGTGTACTCATTTGCGGTTCTCTATTGAAATGTAATAAAACCGAACCGTTTTTGTAAGTTGATGACTGGTGATGCAAACTGGATCACCTACGACAAGAACGTGCGAAAAAGGTTGGTCAAAGGGTAGTCACGCTCCACAGACTGTAGTGAAACCCGGATTAACACGCAATAAGGTGATACTGTGTGTATGGTGGGATTGGAAGGGCAGGCAAACCATCGATTCAGATTTCTACTGCCAACAACTAATTAGACTCAGCAAGAAATTGAGAAAAAACAACGGGAATTGATCAACAGAAAAGGAGATGTATTTCATTGTGGAAACAGCAGACCACACACATCTTTGGCCACTGTGCAAAATTTGAGAGCTGTTGGGAAGTGTTAATGCATCCACCATATAGTACTTCAGAATTCTTTGGGTAGGGTTAGGTTAACATTAAGAGAGGACTGTCAAAACTACATGTCACATTTTTTTATAAAAAATCCAAAGATTTTTACAGTGACGGGATTGTCACTACCTACAAGATGGCAACAATTTATCGAACAAATAGCACATATATATTATAATTAAACGTAATTAAACTTCCGTCAACCGGGTACTGTATAAACTGTATGCACTCTATCGGATAGATAACCGTTTACAGCTAAAGTGAGTTAAATCGATAGCTTGCAGGATAAAACAAGGCAACTCACTGTGAGCTGGTGGTGCACGGTGAACGTGATGTGCGTGGGTTTGGTGCGCGTGCGCGGGGTGGGGTGGGTGCGCGTGCGCGGCGTGACGCGCATGCGCGCCCGCACCGCACGCGCACGACGCGTGACCGCAGCAGCAGCGCTGACATGTACCGCACGACACCCGCATTCTATATATATATAACACATTTGCTACATATTATCGTGGTAGAGCTAATTTTTTTCGTGGTAAAGCCATGCTTAAACATGAATAGGTCGGCTCGACCAATGCGATACCACGGCCTCACAGAAAGACGGGTGTAAAGCAACTCTTGTGTTGCATTTCCCCGAAATTAGTGTTGTTTCCGTAGGCCCAACACACCCTCTCCTCTTTTCCCTTCCCCTCATCCTCCATATCTTCTTTCCCTCCCCGCATTGCAGCATATTTACGAATCTTCAGTTGCAGGTGTCCATGGACTTGTCACTTACCAGGTGCCCCGTCTGTTCGTCTGACCCTGAAAAAACATTTAAAACTAGCTAGCTAGTGTTGCTTAAGTTTATACAAGTATAACTCAAAGTGAGCTTCAAGTCTCAGTTTATATAAATAATAATATCTTAATTGAAACTGAATTTAATAACTTTTCGAAAACAGTGATAAAAATTTTCTCAGTCTCAGTAATCAGTCATTCAGTTGTCATAGCCACAACCACTAAACAATAATACTGTACAAACATACATACGCTCATGCCCGTATCCTCGATGGGCGGAGGTGCATTTAACTCCCACATTTTGCTAATTAGTATTTGGTCGAACTAACGCAATATTGTCGTCAACGGGGCTCTTCGATAAGTTTAATTAATTTAAATTCAGTGATATAATTACAAACGTTACCTATTTCCTCGCAGTAACGATGCGGGCACCTCCGGCATGTGGTTGATATGTGTTGACGGATGATCCATATAAGACGATACGCGTTGCGGGATGCCGCGTATTAGACGACGCACTCCAGTTGACCACGATGAGATTGATTCATCTCCTGTAGTCTCGTTTGTTTGCGTCTCCGTGCCTGACCGTAAAGGCGATCCTGTTAAGTCTATTACTTCCTGATGCTGAAATATATAAACATATATTTTTATTTTAAACTAATTCTCACCATTTCTATCAAAATCTAACATTTGCCTACAATTTCAATTGCGTTAATGGTTACTGTTGCGCTCCTGAGAGCAGTAGCATGATGTATAACAGTGTATAGATTATATACTTATAATTTTATAGTAAATAAATTGAATAATCCAATAACACCAGACTGAACTTAATATACTTTCAGTGCTCTCCCTATACCATGGCTGGTTGTAAGAGATTGCAACAATTCACCAATTGTGTAAGCCTACTAACTTTGTATTATACCTCTACTTATGAAATGTATATATGACTAAGTTATTTTTCAATAATACTTACAGCATTGTTATCCTCTCCTACTACCATGACACCATCATCAGAGCTTGAATCGGAAACCCAGTCTAGTTGTAAATCAGGTGCAGATGGGAACCCACCTGGAGGGTCATTGCTTTGTGTGTCCTGAAAATGCATAAAACATTTGATATAATTTTCTTCTTCATAAGCAAGCCTACATGAGAAACAGGAATATGGTCAGTTATGAGATTAAAACCTTTTGAAATTGATTATTTCTTAAAGCATACTGCAAATTGTTTATATTCCTTTTTATTAATTACATGAACAAACACCTGTGTCCAATACTAGGTAGAATTGAACTATTATACATTTTATTATACAGTTACCCTTTTTATATGTGTGGAAACATTCTCGGGCTGTCATCCCAGGGGGTTTTCGGTGGAACGGTTTGTCGGAATTGAACTGACTAAAACCACACGGTGTCCCAAACTGCGCCTGGAGTAAGAGGGATCCGGGAATGACTTTAGTAAATCATCCAGACTCCTCCTAGCCACCACCTTTGGGTGAGTCTCAATAGGGCAGGCGGCTTCCGAGACCTTACTGAAGTCGCAGTGGTGACAGGCGGGACTCCCTTCTAGCGATCGAGTGCAGGTACACAGGGCCGACGTCGCAAAGGATTACTCTACTCTTCATGAAGCTGGTCCACCTGAGGGGGAGACAGTGACGCCACCAGCAACGGTTGTAAGACCTCCGGGCACGAATACAAGCCGCGCGGAGGTCCACAACTCTTGGGACCACATGTAGATCTTCTTCCTAAGAGGCTGACGTCCTAGAACTCGGGGAATGGCCGCATCGCATCACGAAAGCCTGCGTCCATCCATCCATATATAGTGGTGGAGCCATGCTTAAGCACGAATGGGCCGGCTCGACCGGTGCGATACCACGGCCTCACAGAAAACCGGTTGTGAAGTAACGCTTGCGTTGCATTTCCCCGAAATGAGTGAGGTCTCCGGAGGCCCAAAATCCCCCATCCCCCCTAATGATGCAAACGAAAAGGATACCCCAGGGGGGTAACAGCGCTAGCGTTGGAGAATCCCCCCCTGGACGTCCACCCTCAGTACGGATTATGCCTGAGCGTGGACGCCCAGGCTGCCCCTCGTACACTGGGGGGGGCTCAACTGCGCTCTCAAAATCTGCTCGGGGCAAGAGAAGGCATACCATGGCACCCCCTGTCACGTTTACCGTGGATTTTTGTAACATCAGGGGCTTACATTCGAACCTCGACACTGTCCACCACCACCTTGAGACAGCAAAGCCGGCCTTGCTCTTTTTAACCGAGACGCAGATATCGTCTCCAGCGGACACATCCTACCTCTGCTACCCTGGGTACGGACTGGAACACTCCTTTGTTCCTAAGGCTGGTGTATGCATGTACGTTAGAGATGATATCACTTCTCGCCGCCTCGGCAATCTTGAAGGTAGGGACCTCTCCATCTTATGGCTACGTATAGACTGCGACGACCATCCCCGCATCTACCTATACCTCTACAGGTCCCATAGCGGTGATGCCGAAACGGACCGACTCATCGACCACGTCCAAATGGCTACAGACTCAGTGCTCCAGCAGGTCCCATCCGCAGAGATCGTGATTCTTGGCGACTTTAACGCCCATCACGCCGAATGGCTTGGTTCGCGCAAAACCGATCATGCGGGAAGATCTATTCACGATTTCGCTTTGGCATATGGCTTGACGCAGCTGGTAGCAACGCCTACGCGAATCCCAGATGCAGAAAGCCACGTGCCTTCACTGTTGGATCTTCTGCTGACCTCACATCCTGACGGCTACAAAGTATCCGTTGAGGCCCCTCTTGGCTCTTCGGACCATTGCCTGATTAGGAGTATGGTGCCACTCGTTCACTCGCTGCGGCCGCGAGTTACAGGCAGTCGCCGCGTATGGCACTATAGGTCAGCAGACTGGGATGGAATGAGAACATTCTTTGCATCCTACCCATGGAGGCAGGTTTGCTTCTCTAATAAGCAATTTAACTTTGCCTCCAGGTCCCTCAAAAGAGTAATTGCTGGGGCGAAGTCGGCTCACATCGGCAGAATTGGCGAGAGACTAGTGAGTCTCCCCTCCGGAACTCGTGCATTCTGGTCTCTTGCCAAAGCTGTCCAGGGGAACTTTTGTAAGCCATCGCTTCCACCTCTGCGCATAGGAGATAATTCGTTGGCCCACGACGTTAAAGAAAAAGCCGATCTTCTGGGCAAACTCTTTGCGTCCAACTCGACCCTGGACGACGAGGGAAACGCACCGCCGACCATACCGCAGTGCGAGACCCGCATGCCGGAAGTCCGGTTTACACAAAGGGCAGTGCGTAAAGCGCTTCTCTCCCTCGACGTTCATAAGTCAAGTGGGCCCGATAGAATCTCTCCTATCGTGCTGAAGACGTGTGCTCCAGAGTTAGCACCGGTTTTATCGCGCCTTTATCGGCTTTCCTACTCTCTTGGCGTAGTCCCGAACTCATGGAAGACAGCTCTAGTGCACCCAATCCCTAAAAAAGGAGATCGCTCGGATCCGTCCAACTACAGACCCATAGCCATCACCTCCTTGTTCTCCAAGATAATGGAATCCATTGTTAACTGCCAGCTCCTCCGGTACTTATAAGACCACCAGCTCCTCAATGATCGACAATACGGTTTCCGTCAGGGTCGTTCAGCTGGTGATCTTCTCGTATACTTGACTCACCGGTGGGCACAGGCGATCGAGACCAAGGGGGAAGCGTTGGCCGTTAGTTTGGACAAAATAAAACGAAAGCGCTCCTTGCGAAGCTTCCTTCCTATGGGCTTCCCGAGAAACTGTGCAATTGGCTCACCAGTTTTCTTACAGACAGAAGCATCAAGGTCGTTGTTGACGGTGCATGCTCCGACTCCAAGTCTGTTAATTCTGGTGTCCCACAAGGCTGTGTGCTATCACCCACGCTGTTTCTTCTGCATATCAACGACATGCTGCAGATTAGCAGCATCCATTGCTATGCGGACGATAGCACGAGTGATGCCCTTTACACCGGCCGCGCTACCATTTCTCGGGTAAACGTCATCGAAAGCCGATCCAAACTTGTGTCTGAAATCGAAACTTCTTTATCAAAAGTTTCAGATTGGGGTCGACTTAACCTAGTCCAGTTTAACCCCACGAAGACACAGGTTTGCGCGTTCACCGCTAAAAAGATGCCATTGGTCGTATCACCTCAATTTGAGAGCACTTCCCTAACTGCATCAGCCAGTATCGGAATCCTTGGCGTCGATATATCAAGCGAAGTCCAGTTTCGCGGTCACTTAGAGAGTAAGGCCATATTAGCCTCGAAGAAGCTTGGTGTGCTAAACAGATCGAGACTGTATTTTACTCTGGCCCACCGCCTGCAACTTTATAAGGCGCAGGTTCGGCCGCACATGGAATACTGTTCTCATCTCTATGCAGGTGCACCCCAGTACCAACTTCTGCCTCTTGACCGCATTCAACGGAGAGCGACTCGCATCATCGACTGCCAAGATATTTCTGATCGACTTGACACCTTGGCGTTGCGTAGAGATGTAGCTTCACTCTGCATCCTCTATCGCTTGTATCATGGGGAGTGTTCAGAGGAATTGTTCGGACTTATACCGGTTGCTGGTTTCCGCCATCGTCCTACGCGACAAAATATCCATCCCCATCACCTGGACATTGCCACTCCACCACTGTGCGCTTCTCCAGAAGCTTTTTGCCTCGCACAACCAGCTTATGGAACAAATTGTCGCCTGCCGTATTTCCGAACCGATACGACCTTCAAACCTTCAAGAAGAGAGCGTACCTCTACCTAAAAGGCCGGCAACGCACTTGTGACTCTTGAGTTGCGGGTGTCCATGGGCGGCGGTAGTCACTTACCATCAGGTGACCCGTCTGCTCGTTTGCCCCCTACCGCATAAAAAAAAAAAAAAAAACCATCAATCTGCGTCATCGCATCTCGAAAGCGGCCCGCCCTTGTGTCTACCTCCTCGATTGGAGGCTGCGGAGATAGCCAAGAATAAATTACGGTTGCTTCCTCTAGTAGGTCCCTGTTGCACCAGGTGACAGCCTACCGCGGAAAACGGGATGAACGCCGCGCCGTGTGACCCCTATTGGGGTCTTGGATCCGGAGAGCTCAAGTCAAATAAAGAGATGGTCCTAGAGCATTTCAAGCTCTTCCAGGACACGCTAGTTCCTTACTCGTGCGGCAAGAGCAGGGTTAGTGAACCAAAGGTACACTATCAACCCCTGCTACCGCAGGCACGTGTTGGTCGATATCCTGTATTTAGGAAACAGAGACCTACCGATGTTGCCCACTCCTCTGCCGCATTGCCCCGTGCGGTCCGCTTGAAACTTCTTCATCCGTTGACGACGCTTCAGCTGCCGACTTCTTGATCCGTTCCTGCCTGTTTCCTTTTTTTCTCTCGTCTTTTCGTCATTGTTTATTATCATGTGTAATTGATTGTCTTCCATACTTGGACCCACGAGCGGGGGAGAACCAGAGGTCAACCTGGGCAGAGATCCCCCAATACCCGGGCAAGTGTAGATTTGTACCCAACCCGCCGGCCGGCACCCGGCAGGGCAGGGAGTTCGTTTGCACCTGAACCACCCATCTGCCATGCATCCCCTGATCACACACGAGAACACGGGATTCAGGGTGTTTATATGCAGGTTTTCTTCCTCGAGTGCCCCAGACTACGAGGTGCCGACGGCGGCAGGGAGACCAAAGCGCCGTTGTCTGCTCGGTGGCAGCAAGAAGAAATAATTATGCTCAAACAAGGAATATATTAAAGATTTTTATTTGTCGGAGAGTAGGCACGATCCAGCGGCGGTCGATCCACAATCCCATCATTTGGGTTGTCAGAAATGCCATCCATTGTCACACTCCAAAAATGTACGCACAGGCAGATAGAATACAGTTGTTTCACTCCGAATCACAAATCACCTTTACAAAACACAACGCGATACAACGTGATTCGATTTACAGCGAAACGTGGTGATCCCCGCGGAAGGCACACGTCCGACCTTGGCGGCAGCTGTCTCTAGAATGTGGCCCGTCTCCATTACTAGTGGTGACACCTACCACTGTATTGGGGGTTACCTGCTCTTATTTAAGTAACATTTAATATTGCTTACAGAATCAACTAAAACTAAACCACTATTATTAATTCAAGCTATGATATAACTAAGACGTTATTTAACAATAATGTAATTTAGGATACAAATAATCAGTGCGCCGTCTTTTACATGCACTGTCAAGTGTTGTATGTTAACACAATTATAGTTAATTATTTACATACAACAATATTATTATTTTATTATACACAACAAGTTTAACGGCATTATCAATAAATGTAAAATCTTAAAGCTAGTTCATAAAAAGACATCATTACATACCTGATTATTAATTCTAGATTCTGGTCCTCGATTTCTTGAGCTAGTTCCAGGCTGAGGAGACAACTCCTGAGTTCTCTTTATATCACCACCTGCATTGACAAGTTCTGGTTTCACAGAAACATTGTCTCTAGAAGGGGGATTTGCAACTCCTGGCTCCATTTTCACTTGACATGGTGCAGTACTTTCTGTTTTAATAGAACTTACTGCTGCTACTGTATTCTCTTTCTTTGATATTTCTTGCTTGATAATAGGTTGTACACCAGGTTCTTTTTTGACTTGCACCAGTGAGGGTCCCTCACCAGTATTACTACTGGTATTGATTGATGTCTGATATATAGTTCTACAAGATTCAGATCTGTCATGGGAGTTGTTACATCTGTGACAATACATATAATAAGATGTAGGAGTCATTTGATTCCCTCCATAACTACAACTACCCCTAGTAGCATAACCCAAGTTCTCTTGTTTAACTTGTATCTTTATACTAGACCTGCTTAGCTCTACTTGCAAGTTTTGAGTGCTCTCTGTAGCTAATGATGGTGTTGATCTGGAGGCATGAACATCTCTCTCCATATGTCCTACAGGTTCTCCTTTGATCTCAACTCTTTGACTACTTTCTAAATTGCTACCAGTTTGGTTATCAGTTTTGTTACCATTTTCAGGTTGATTTCCTGCACCATTACCACACTGTTTCTTTCGAGGCACATTCATATAATCTTCATCATCTGAACTAACTTCTATTAAATTTGATGGTTCACTTTCTTTAGATTGTCTTCTTCGTGGAGATATATTGAGCTTTCGACTTGGCCTTTCTAAGCTGCTAGGCTGGCCGGAAGTACTTCCAGCGCCAACTTGATTAGCATTATATGTTCCTGAATCAACATTTTCAACACACTCAAACTCAGGATGATTTTCAGATATATGCGTCCTGTTGGGCATTGCATAGGATAGTGGATGAGATAAATAATTTCTATTATCATTTAGAACAATTAAATTATTATGATACAAATGTTCCCTTGAAGGATTTAAATAAGGATAGTTAGGATAATAGTAATTACTTTGATTATGTGGTTTGGGTTGGTATCTAATGTTGACATCAGGAATTCTTCTCTGTCCATTGGCATCTGTACTGTCAGTGTTATTTACACCAAAAGAATAGTCCAATAAACTGGAACTATCTGGCAGAGGTTGGTACTCTTCTGGAACAGGTGTGTGGGAGTCTGCTGGATGAGATAGTGATATGTTTACTTCATAAGAATGATTAGGAGAGGTTGAATTCACATAGTTTGATGACACCGGCTTAGGAGCTTGTTCATTGGATGTTGTTGTAGCTACATCACCAGTTGAAGGCATCACCTCTACATCATCATCACTTTCAGCAAATAGAGCATCACACTCCATTTGTTCTGTAAGGACAAATTGTATATTTTATTAACATTACTTATATTCTCCCACAACTTTATTATCCACTAGCCATTCCCCACAGTTACACCTGTGTACATGTTCACTGCTCTGCTCTTAAGGTTTGTTGGTGCAATCAAAACTTTGAGTAAACCTTAAATTGTTGTTCCTTGTGTCCATTTTTTTAAAAGTTTGTAAAGTCCTCAGCGATACAGGAATTAATCCTAGTGTGGGAGTTCTCTTTTTTTTTAAGTAAAATAAAGATATGGTAATACTATATCAGATGACTAGGAATTATATTTTTTTTATCTAACTGCTTATGCACTATTTCTCTTTCTCTGTCCTATAAAGAGTGTTATTTTTTCAAGTATATGAAATCATATATGATTATTCTTGGTAGATTTCTACATGTGAGGTATCATTTTGAGATAAGTTTAGTTTTATATTTTTTAAACAATTTTACTTCTTCATATTATTTTGTTTCACAACCATATTATGATGATATTTAGCTACATAGGATAAACTATTAAATGAACAAAAATAGGTGAAAAAGGTGATCATATGCCATGTATCTTGATCACATAATGTATTATGATGATTATTGATTAGTATATAATAAATTCATGTATTCACAATATTTAATTGTTTTATTTCAATGTTAATTGACAATAAACAAAATTATGGGTGGCATATAACTTAAGTATATTTTCTTTACGATCTTAAATTGTGAAAGAGTCAATGCATATGCAATTATATTCAATAACATTCCATTGTCTATTTACCGTTCCTCGGTTGACTGTCAGATTCTGTGGATGTAAACACTGTGTCCAGGATGGCTGCCAGAGACGATGGTCCAGCGAGATCCCACGAAGAAGACGACTGTTCGCCTCCGCAGCTCTTTTCGGTCATTTTATAACAACCATTCCATACCGTTCAAGCAAGTCTGAACGTACAAGGTATCTCCGTAACTTCGTTATTGTCAACACTTCAACCAACTAAAGGGATGTGTAATTTCACTTCATTTTAGACATGTTTTCTGCAAGTAAACTAACGGGAACACAAAACGTTGAATAGCTTCGACTGCATGAATAGCGATTAAAGTGAATATAAAAACAGAAATAAAACTTCTGTGTGCACCTCAGTTTTTTTTTAAGCTATGCTATATCTGGATTTGAAGCATAGCAAGATTAGCAAAATTGCATAGACATTATTACCAGGTCAAAAAAATAAACAATATTTTGTTTCTGTGTTAGATTGTTTCTTTAAACTTGATAATCTTTAAAATTATTAGTCAGATTTAAATAGTTATTTTTGTATTAAATAGAGTATTTAAGTTTTTTGTTTATTTAATGACCCATGCCACAAATGACACAAATGGGTACAATAAAAATTGCCATATAATAATTTTAGTATTTATTTATCAGTTCGCTACTATCGCCTGTTGTGGACACATCCAGTGATTTAGTGTGCTATTGGTGTTTTTTGTAGTAAGATACAAGTGATATCGTTGCAATATGCCAAAAAAAAAATGAACTTTCATTAGAACGATGTGTGCAGATACAGTTACTGCATAAGCAAGGGAAATGACAGGTAGAGATTTCCAGAACTGTGAAATGATATCGCCCAGCAGTACAATATGCTATTGAGCAATTCTCTGCTACCAGATCACATCAAAATAGGTCCCAAACCGGGTGCAAATGCATCATCACAGATCGTGTGGATCGTCACTTGCTGAGAGAATCATTAAAAATATAAAAAAAAAACTTCTTCTACTGAGTGAGTAGAAATATGTAACCACCGCCTGCAACTTTATAAGGCGCAGGTTCGGTTCGTTTCTGATCGACTTGACACCTTGGCGTTGCGTAGAGATGTAGCTTCAGTCTGCATCCTCTATTGCTTGCATTATGGGGAGTTTTCAGAGGAATTGTTCGGACTTATACCGGCTGCAGGTTTCCGCCATCGTTCTATGCGACAAAATATCCATCCCCACCACCTGGACGATTGGCACTCCACCACTGTGCACTTCTCCAGAAGCTTTTTGCCTCGCACAACCAGCCTATGGAACAAATTGTCGCCTGTCGTATATCCTTCAAGAAAAGAGCGTACTTCTACCTAAAAGGCCAGCAACGCACTTGTGACTCTTGAGTTACGGGTGTCCATGGGCGGCGGTAGTCACTTACCATCAGGTGACCCGTCTGCTCGTTTGCCCCCTATCGATTAAAAAAAAAAAGAAGAAATTAAGAAAACAATTTCTGCATGAACTACTCTCAGAAGACTTCAGGAAGATAGCCTCAAAGGCTGAAAAGATAGAAAGAGGTCATGGCTCTCAGTCGAAAGCAAAGCTCGGTATGAATGGTCATTAAAATACCGAAGTTTCACAGGAGATGATAGGATGAGACAAATCAAACTTTGAGGAGTTAGTCAATTTCAATATCTAATAATAGTTAATAAAGTCGTTTGAACAAGATGTCTTGATAATAAAGTTATTTTAGTTTCTGGGACTTAATATTTCTCTGTTTATTGCATATTTTTGGTACAAGTAGCGTGACCTTTGTGTGTCGTTGAATAGGCGAAGAATTAAAGGAGGAGTGTGTAATACCAATGTAAAACATCAGCATCATGGTCTGCGAGGACTGCATGAACTCTACTAAATACAAAAAACGTACTAGAATCTGCGCTGCTAACCTCATTTACTGCACTTTTTGGTGTTACGAACATAAAATCTCTTCACAGTATAGCATGGTTTCGGGAAAACAGTATTGAGCTACTAGACTAGCCTACCCAGTCGACAGACCTGAACCCCATAGAACATTTATAGGGTTCATTAAACCGTAGAGTCAGGCATCACACAATTAATAACAAGGAAAGGGATGAAACGCTGTCTTAGCCTGTAATGGATCAATGGAATGCGATTACTACCGAAGACTATAATAAGCTCGTAAATTCAATGCCAAAAAGAAGGTCTGTCATAATTAAGGCAAAGGGTGTATTAACTTCCGATATAAACCTACACAAAACGTTTTATTCCGTTTGATAATCCTCATGAAACTTAAAGATGTCATATATGGCTGCTCAATACTTTTGGACAAGTTTGGGTTAGGTTTTGGCCGAGGTACGCTCCATGGCCGGGTGTGAGAGAAGTTTTACCGCGGTCGCTGCTTTCTGCGAGGATGTCATCTCGCAGAAGGAGGCGGCGGAGAGGGCCCGGGAGGACGATCTCCATTCGGACCCAATCCGTCGCAGGCGAACCGGGCGGCGGAGGCACGCTTACCAGCGCCTCATGCCACCCTGAGTGTGGCCGCGGGTGGTCGGGACGGGTTTTCCCTTCCATCCGCCATATGGCCAGCCGCGAGGGGGTGAGGTCCGCGTATGTCTAGACGTCACCTTATTGATAGGTTACCCGCAGTTGGTGCCCGAATAGTGCGGGCAGGCGCTAAAAGGGGTCCGGATGACTTACTAAAGCCGTTCCCGGACCCCTTTTACTTCAAGCGCAGTATGGCACACCGTGTGGTTTTAGTCGGTTCGATTCCGACACACCGTTCCACCGAAACCCCGGTGGGATGACGGCCGAGGGGGTTTCCACACGTAAAAAAAAAAAAGAAAAGGTTTTGGCCGAGGTACCTAATTGGTAAAGTTTCACATACAGTGACATGACATCTACACTAGGATGCCAGTAGCTTAATAAGTAATAACATAACCTAACCTTTTCTTGATATTTTTATTTTATTTTTGTACCCCCAATAAACTGACATAATTGATTGTAACTATCTTTTAACGTGCCTTTATGTGTATTTTCGTTACCATTACTCGTGTGTATATTTATTTACCATTTTACAAAAGCATTAAAATTTTCAATTGTTAATTATAGTGCAAATTATTAAATAACGTTTGACATATTTTAATTCAATGATATTTTACTAAAATCGTTACCATATTTGCGAAATTATCTTGTTCGTACAAAAATAAAACAAATAAGCTTTCACCCGTTACCGACTTATAAAGCAAGTGAAGTTTTATGTAAGAAGGTCAGTCCTTTTGTTGATATAGACTTGTCATTATACCTACTAATAAAAATATTATTTCGTTTTCTTCGCATCTACACTTTCTTTATTTTAATTTAACTTGGTAGCAGAGCGTAGTTGACGTATTAATTAAGATAAATGATGGCGTCGACCTCACATATAAATATTGAGCCACGAAATAAAGAAAATTTCCACACATGGCGAATACAAGCAAAGGCCTTACTTATCAAAAATAAATTATGGACTTGCATCGAATAGCCACTGGATTACGAAAAAGACAACGAGCAGAAGAAAGAAAAAGATCATATCGCTCAAACAGATTTAGTATTTTTAATATCTCTTTCCGAACTTAAACAAATTAAAAATTGTCAAACCGCTTACGATATTTGGACAAAACTTGATGGAATTTATGCTAGTAAGGGACCTGCAAGAAAGGCCACCCTACTTAAGCAGTAAATTCAGTCTAATATGCGAGAAAGCAATGTACGGGATCACCTGAACAAATTTATGGACATAGTAAACAACTTACAAGACATGGACATCCATATTCATGATGAGCTACTATCAGTCATGTTGTTCTGAAGTTTTTTAAGTGAGTATGACAATTTCCGGGTTGCAATAGAGTCGAGACACATTACCAAAGCCCGAAGAACTAAAAATAAAAATAATGGAAGAATCTGATGCGAAAAAATTAGTAACAGTCCCAATATTAAAGAAGTGCAAGAAGAAGAGTTTTATTATGTTAAAATTTCTAAATTTTGCATGAAAAAAGGACACAATATTAAAGAATACAAAAAACTAAAGTACAAAAATAATAAAGATCAAACAAAAGAGGTAAAAAAAGAACCAAGAAGTTCGTATGCTATGTATATGCATTCTAAAAATAATAATAAACAAGATAAATAAAAAAAACGCATCGCACATGTCGTATAACAAAGATTGTTTTAACAAAATTGACCAATCGAATTCCCATTTGCTTAAATTAGCTTGCCAAGATGCTACAGCTGAAATTGAAGGTCTTTACGTACCAAGTCCAAGCTCAAACTTATTGTCCGTCGGAAAAGCCACTGAATCGGGATGTACTGTGCTATTTACAAACAAAAAGGCTACAGTTAGACATCCTGAGGCAGGCATCATAATTGATGTACCAAACAACATCTGGTATCATCTCACCCCTGTTGAGGGGGGTGGGGAGACTATTTGAAGCACTGGGCTCCTTATAGTGATTTTCCTCGCAGCTCACCACTGTGAGCCGGTCATTGGAGTTAGCTCACCGGCCTCGAGGTTTGCTCGCCGATCGCTCCTCTGAAGAGGGGTCCAGCGAGCCGCCTGCGAGAGGTCGGTGGTTGGCTATCTGCATCCGATGGCGAAGCCAATGCCCCGCTCGAAGGAACTGATATGTTTTGTAAATGTCTAGTTTGGCACTTACTGGTAGTCTGGAGGATAGCAGGGGACGCAGCTTCGTCCGCGCAGCTCTGGCCTTCGCTGTGATGGTCTCGACGTGGTGGTTCATCGACAGTGATCTGTAGACGGTGATTCCCAGGTACTTGACCTTTGGGGACCATGGGATGTCCTCTTCCATCAGACGTAGGTTTGGCGGGTAGTGTGCCATACCGGTTATCATCGCCTGGGTCTTCGACACGTTGCACTTGAGCCTCCATCGCTTCAGCCAGCCCGGAAGGGCTTCGAGTGTGGGGCGCAATTTCCGTGCAGCGTGTGCGGTGTTGCGTGAACTTGACAAGTACGCGGCATCGTCTGCAAACAGTGCCAGCTTGACGTCTCCGACTACAGGGATGTCATCCGTGTAGTGGGCGTACAAGGCCGGTGACAGACAGCTCCCTTGCGGGACTCCGGCACTGATGGTTTTGATTTCCGATGTGGTATCCTCTATAGCCACACGGAAGGTTCTCTGGGTCAGGAACGATGCGATGATCGCGACTACTTTTCGTGGTAGAGACGATGTCGACAGCTTGTGGATGAGACCTTCATGCCACACTCTGTCGAACGCCTTCTCCATGTCGAGCATCACGGTCACCGTGCTTCCGCCCTTGTTCAACCACGTAGCCATCTCGTCTAGGACACGAGTCAGCTGGAGCGTGGTGGAGTGCTCCTGACGAAATCCAAATTGCTCGGGCCTCAGCCGGATGTGGGGTTGAGCCCTTACTAGCAGTAAGCGCTCGAACACCTTGGACGACGTCGAGAGGAGTGTGATGGGCCGGTAGTTCTCTGGTTTTCTGAGGTCCTTGCCGGGCTTCGGAAGTACGATAACCCGACCCCGCTTCCAGATGTTAGGGAAGTGGCCGGTCCTCAGGATACCGTTGAACAGTTGTGTCAACGCTATGAGTGATTTCAGTGGAAGTCGCTGCAGTGCAGTGTTCGGTATTCCGTCTTCACCAGGTGCTTTCCGTGGGTTGGTTTTCCTGATCATCGCAGCAACCTCGCTCGGTGTTACGAGCAGTACACCCTCAGACTGGGCGAGGGGCCTCGAGAGGTAGAGATGGGTTGCCACCTCTATCTCCCGAGTGTGGTCCTCGTCTTGATTGTCGTGAGGTGTGAACTGTTTTTCGAGGCTGTTCGCGATGATCTCGGCACGGTCTTGCGCTTTGTAGCGTATTTGCCCGTCCTCAGCGAACAGGGGGCGCGTGGGGTTTGGTTCTGCAGTCAGTTGCCTGCAGAGTCGGTGTACCGAGGGCTGTTCGTCCTCGATATCTATAAGGAAGTTCTCCCATGCGTCACCTCTGTGCTCCCAAAGAGCAGCCTTGAACGAGTTGGTAAGGCGGTTGTATCGGGTCTTGTCTCGGGGGTGCCGAGTTCTCTGCCAGAGCTTCTTAGCCTCTCGCTTCTCCTAGAGCACTTTACGGAGTCGAGCGGGCAGAGGGTTCTGTCGCTCGATGCTCGGTCTAGTGCTCGAGGAGACTCGAAGTGCGGCTTGGATAGCTCCGGTGATTTCTTCGGCGGCTTCATCGACTTCCACTGGCGTTTTTACAAGCGTAGGGCGGCTGTAACCCGCTAGGGATTCTTGGTAAGCCCTCCAGTCTGTGTGGACTGTGGGCTTCGGTGGGCCGACCGTAGCCGCGGGCTCCCTGAACACGAGTAGCACCGGCCTGTGGTCCGATGGTAGGTCCTCGAGCACTTCCTGTACTGGAGGTGCTCTTAGTCCTTTGAACACTATGATGTCCAGTACGCTATCACTATAGCCCGCTGGGTCCAATCTAGTGGGTTCTCTGGGGCCAGCGATTTCATAGTTATGCATATCGGAGTCTTGCATAAGGAGATTTCCCATTGCGTTGTTGGTGGTGTTGTGCCATGCTTGGTGCTTTGCGTTCAGGTCACCTGCGATTATGGTCGGCGTTGTATGTTGGAGAAGGCTCCGAATTTCATCGACGCGGGCTCTCTGATTCGGAGCTCGATAGACCGCGTAGAGGCGCATCTCCCGCCTGCCGATTTGGACATCGATACCAAGCGCATACATGGTATCGAGTCTCTTCGGTTCGACGGGTTGATGCACTACTGTCCTCTTCACTAGGACAGCGAGTCCATGATATGTTTCGCCTCTTGGCGAGACCTCATCTTGGCGGTACACAATGTACCCTGGGATCTTGAGTGGCCTGTTGGCCTTCAGGTTGGTCTCGCTTATCAGCATGATATCGACCCGCTGTTCCTTGAGAAATAGGCGTAGTAGGCCTATCTTGGATTTCAGCGTCTCCGCGTTCCAATGAACCACCCTGAGCGGCTTATCCATTGGTAGTGAGGTTTTGCAGCAGTCCTGTCGTGTTAATCTCGCCTGCCTTAACACGCTGTGCGAACAGCATGAGCAAGGCAGCGAGTTGGTCCCTCTCCGGGTCCTTGGCTGCTGGGCTGCAGTTTTTGGGTGTAAACGCGATCCGCGCCACACCGCGTTTGTATACGATGCATTAATTTATACTCACGCACACATACAACGACAACAGGAACGTAAGCTGATTGGTTGCGTACACAGTAAATATTTTAAATATAGAATAAGAAATGTGATTGGTTAATCCATATAATGTGCGGTAAATTAACTCCATTACTTAATGGTCAAAAATGTAAATATAACTAGCATACTTTTAATCAAATACAAGTCGATTCCAACCATTCTCTGGTGTTTCACTTCAGCTACGGTTCAAGGACTAACCAGTCTGGCCGGATAACATAGACACCTTTCCTTGCTCCTAGTATTATCTACTTAGCTACGGTTCGACGGCTTATACAGCCTGGCCGGCTAAGTAGATACCCTCACCTCAATCAGCCAGCTGGCACAGACGACTTAGTAAAAGTACTACTTATCGGGGTCAGCTACCCCAACAGCTGATCCCGAAAAATGCTTAGGCCATAGGAATGAAGCTGATATGAAGCTAGCCTTAAAAAATCAGATCTTTATCGGTTTAGACTTCAAGTCAAACGAAAATCTTGGAGTCTGTGAAACACGCATACAAGCCTAGTAAAGTCAGTACTTCACCACGTACCACAAAACCATTAGAAAAAGTACATAGCGACGTCTGTGGTGGACGTACAAACAAATCCTTCATTAGTTTTATTGACGACTATACCAGATACAGCCGCGTATACCTACTGCATAAGAAACAAGAGTGAAGTATTTGACAGATTTAAAATATACAAGGCAGAAATGGAAAATTTTACAGGTACTAAAATAAAGTCTCTCCAATCCGATAATGGTCTGAAATATTGTAAAAAAGAGTTTAACAACTTCTTAAAAGAGAATGGTATTACTAGTGTGTGGACGTTACGTCTAGGACGTTTGACAGCACTTTACACACTACATCAAAATGGAATTGCAGAACGCAAAAATCTCACTATCCTGGAAAAGGCTAGAAGCATGATGTTTGAATCTATAGAACCAGTAAACCAATGGTGTGAAGCTATCCAAACAGCTACCTTTCCAATAGAGGCGTAAGTAAAACGTGTTTCTGAACAAACGGGTACAACTACTGTCACTAAAGCATATAAAAATGGATTAAAAGAAAACCCTGTCGTCTTTCATTTGCGTCAATTTGGAACAAGAACCTTTATTCTTCTCAAAGATCGGACACAAAATAAGTTTCAATCAAAAGCTTATACCAGGTATGTTTGTTGGTTACTCAGATACCTCCAAAGCTTGAATTTGGGTACCTAAGAAACAAAAGATCATGGTTGCCCAAGATGTTAAATGCACTAACAGAGTCTACAACACCGAAAAGCCGAAGTCAGACATTGAGAATGCAGAAACTTCAAAGGTAAATGACGATGAAAAACGTTACTCTGACATAATCTTCTTTGAAGAGGCTGATATAAATCATTATGAGTCAATCGATAATGATGATGAACAAATTTCCTCAAAATATGGACAATAATGATCTTACTTAACAAACAGGTACAAGAGAAGATGTCATAATGGAAGCTCCTCACGAACAACGTGTACTCCGTGATCGTAGCTGCATCAGAAAACCTCAAAAGTTTGATGATTTTGTAAACACAGCAGCTGAAGCTCTCAACGAACAATACATGGAACACGTAACCTATCATGAAGCTATAGAAAGTAAAGAGAAAGAGACAAATGGCTAGAAGCAATGTTGAGTGAGTCTCTAAATGAAAATCAAACATGGGAACTTGTACCTTTACCAAAGAACAGAAAACTTTTACAATGCAAATGGGTATATAAAGTAAAGACCAATGCAGATGGAACACGTAACCTATCATGAAGCTATAGAAAGTAAAGAGAAAGAGACAAATGGCTAGAAGCAATGTTGAGTGAGTCTCTAAATGAAAATCAAACATGGGAACTTGTACCTTTACCAAAGAACAGAAAACTTTTACAATGCAAATGGGTATATAAAGTAAAGACCAATGCAGATGGTACTGTTGAACGGTACAAAGCAAAAATGGTACCAGGACCAGGCATAGACTACGATAAAACTTTTAGCCCTGCAGTGCGCCCTACTACCGTCCGTACCCTATTAGCAGTAGCAGTAAACGAAAAAATATCTCTCTGTCAGTTTGATGTATCTACAGCCTTCCTAAAGTTATATGTTGAAGAATAAATTTACATGAAGCAGCCAGAGGGATATAACATGTAACAGAGTTTGCCGTCTAAAAAGAAGTCTCTACGGTATTAAACAAGCCTCGAGATGCTGGAAAAAAGTTACAAGAAATTCATGTATGCTCGATACATGAATTTCTTGTAACTTTGAACTTCACTCAAAAAAAAAGTACTAAAGATCCCTTATAAATCAGAAAGAAGGGAAACTCTAAAGTGCTAGTGGCATTCTATGTCGATGATGAGCTCGTGGCTTCTACCACAGAGAGTGAAGGTAAGAACTTCATTAGCTAACTTTAAAATCGGTTTAAAATAGTAACAAACCCCGATTTATATTTCCTAGGTTTGGAAATCAAAACTAATGATGGGAATATAACATTAACTCAAAAATTATAAGCTGTTAGTCAGCTTATAATTTTTGAGTTAATGTTGTAGATATGATATGATATGAGAGAATCTGATAGATAAATATAGCATGGCTGAATGCAAACCTGTAAAAACTCCTACTATCAAAGAATCTACCCAAAAAGAGGACTTAACTAGTGGAAATGAAAAGTTTCCGTATAGACAAGTCGTAGGTTCTTTAGCCTATCTAATGGTCGCAACAAGACCTAATATCAATTTTGCAGTTAGCTTAGCTTCAAGAAAGTTAGAAAACCCATCTAAAGCGGATATAATAGCAGTAAAAAGGATACTAAGATACCAAAAAGGTACTATGAGGGTTTGTTTTTAGTAGTATTAGCACAGAAAATAAATTAATTTGCTACAGCGACAGATGTTGGACATCCGGAATACTCTCTATTATGGGCCGATCAGCTGATGAAGATAAAAACAGGAAACCATAGCTTATCGTCTACAGAGGTAGAACTGGTAGCCGCTTCAGAAACTACACGTGAGATAGTATGGCTAGAGAAAATGCTAGAACAAATATCAACACTGTAAAGGCCTCCAATTCTTTACATCAACAATGAGTCGATTATAAATATAGCATATAATCCGCCATACGAGCAACATAGTCGCACCAAACACAAAGAAAACATTTATATATGTTGTGTGTCAGTTGGCTTATTTCAAGTTAAACAAGTAACTACTGATGCTCAACTGGCTGATATTTTTACAAAGCCATTATATGGACATAGGCTGGAAAAGCTCAGTAAAGCCCTTGGTCTAAGCTCCTAAAGAGGAGTGATTGTAAGAAGGTCAGTCCTTATATGTATTAGTTACATTACTAAGGCAACATGGATTATTGATATAGACTTGTCATTATACTAATAAAAATATTATTTCGTTTTCTTTGCATCCACATTTTCTTTTTTTTTTAATTTAACATTTCACCTTTACAGAGGTTTATCAGAGAAAACTAAACTGCCTCTATGTCATTCTGAGTTATAACGCTATGTTAGCTATTAATATAAAAAACCTTACCCACATGTTCCTACAATACTCGTAAATTATCAAAATACGAGATGTATTTTGATAATTTACGAGTATTGTAGGAACATGTGGGTAAGGTTTTTTAGTAAGTAAGGCAATTCATATGGATGAGTCTGTACTTTTACAATTCTTAAAATATTTGAGGTTCTACTAAAGTAAATTTTTGTTTTGTACAGGCCATTATTGCGGATCGATTCATTCACATATCTGGCAATACTGCTAGAATACGTCAACTGGACGTGTAAGATTGACGTTGCCTTGCCTTGCCAATTTGCTTGGCATTGAGTCAGTAGTGTTGCTGTTGGTTTAATGATCGAATGTGTCTAAATCTGAATTATATATCGAGAATTTGCAATATAAGTCACACGTGTACAGCGTAATTTTTTTAGGTCTATACGTGTAAAGAAACATTTAGTATGTACGTATTTAGTTTTTAATAAATTTGATCTTCTTGAAGAAAAATAAAGATTGTTATTGGTTATCACTAAGATAAGATTATATAGTACTTATAATTTTATTATTATTTTTATCATCTTTAGCGTAGAAACTATGTCAATGATATTGCCACTATTCCTTGAAGGTGAAGTTGTTAAAGGATTTGGAAGAGGATCCAAGGACCTTGGGTGCCCAACAGGTAGATAACATAAGATCATTTTGTTGAAGATTAACAACTTATTATTAGCTCTAACATATAGTTATAAGATCTTTTCAAATAAATGGACTATTATTTTGATCATGATGAGAATATACATCAGTTTTTATATTATTATTAACTTTTCTGTCAGTTTATCAATAGCATAAATTCATAACTTGTGTATTAAGTAGATCCAAAACAAGGCATATCAAAAATTTACTGAGGTTTATATACTTAGGTAAATGTAAGAATATTTTCAGCAAATTTCCCATTGGAGGTGGTCCAGTCTTTGCCTAAAGAACTAGAGCCAGGAGTCTACTATGGGTGGGCACAAGTAGATAATGGTTCAGTCCTGAAAATGGTTGCCAATGTTGGTTGGTGCCCATTTTACCAAAACAAACAAATGTCAGTGGTAAGTTATTTATTATTATTATGTTTAGTGTTAACATATCCCCTTAATAAATATTTTTTCTGGGGCTTCACTACTTGTTCATTACAAGTCCTACACCTTTTTAAATATTGCATATGCTGTGCTGCTGCTTAATAACACAAAATTAAAGGAGTGAGCTACCTAAAAATGTTATGATCCTATGCCTTTTATAGTCAAGGTGTGTCTGTTTTGGCAATATAATAAGTTTTATAATTTTTTATAAAAACCTGTTTGTCATACAGCTAGCCTGTTGGTGTAGTTGGTTAGTGATGCTGGCATGTTGATCCAGAGGTTGTAGGTTTGATTACCACATGGGAAAAATGAACTCACAAATAGTTGTACCAAGTCTTAGTTAAGTTTGTTTACACAGCAATTATCACTAAGGCAGCTTGTCTTTTAGAATAAGTAAAAATATATAGGACACATAATTATTATTTAATCATACAGCTACACATATCTCCTATTATATTAAATTAAAAAATGCAACTAATTTAATTCTCAACACTGTTTCAGGAAACTCATATCATCCATAAATTTAATGGCGACTTCTATGGGTCAAATCTCAAAATATGTTTAGTAGGTTATTTGAGAGGTGAGAAAAATTTTAGTTCTCTAGACCATTTAATAGAAGCTATCAAGCAAGACATATCTGATGCTGAAAGACTTCTGGATGAAGCACAAGATTTGAATACCAATAGCTTCTTTACACAAAGAAATATAGAATGACATTTTGTCATGAAGCATTTATACAATATTTTTATTGTTAGGTATTTTTATTACCTGTAGAATCAAATTTAAATGTATGTCGGTATGCAATTATTTCAATTCATCACAATTAGATGCCAGTACCAAGTTATATTCTAATATAAAATTTTAATAGGTATGTACTGAACAAACATTCTGTCAAGCTTATCTACTATTCAAATATTGTAAGTATGTTATACCAATGAAGTTGTGTAAACAAATATTTTATCATATAGACTTTTATATCAATTGTGATATTTTAAATATGAAATAGTTATAAGAAAATAAAAATATGTTACAGTAAAAATCTCTCATCATTCATACCAAATTAAACCACAATATTCCCTTTGAAAAAGCCTTTAATGGTACTGTTTGACTGGATTCATTTTCACAAAAATGTAAAATATCACTCCTTACAATGGAAATAAAAGAATCTTAAATTAATAGGGCTCTCTCTCCAGGCAACTTAATGTTGTTTTCTTCTAAATGAACATCCTGAAATGAGAACAAGAAGCATCATTAGCGCAGAAAATTTAATTTTTAAGAAAATTGATTCTTAAGTAATTTAGAGTTTTCAGCATCAGCTAGTAGTGATTAACATTTACATCGCCACATCAAGAAACAAAATTGTGATCTCAGCGCCAAGCTACGATTTCATCCTTTAATACCTACAAAACTGTAGTGATGCCAGAATAACAACATTTACATGGGTAACTGTTTATATCAATTAATATACAGTATGTCCTTTGAAATATAATTTAGAGCCTTCAATGCCATATTTATACACAAAAAACACAAATAAGATTGATAAAATCGAGCCAATTCTGTCACAGCACTATCATCCATAATGATAATCTTCTATCACCATGTGATGACAGTGACATGGCTAGCATGGACTTTAAATTGCTTGCTTATAATCTAAAGGTGTGAAACCACTTCTTATTAGTAATAACAAAATAATAATAGTTATTTCCTGCTTTTAGCTTGGTACTTTAAATAGTGTCAACACTGTTGTGTATGATAATCTTTTGACACCATGTGTTGACAGTGGTGTGGCTAGCTTGAACTTTAAATTGCTTGCTTATGCCTTAGATGTGAAACATCTACTTATTAATAATATCGAAATAATAATAGGTATTTCCTGCTTATAGTTTGTTACTTTAAATAATGTGTCAACACTTGTATTCTTTTTTTTCTTCTGACCTCTAAAGCTAACTACTGTTTATTTTATTGGCTCTCATATAATTGATGACATTGGGGGTAATCTTTCTATAATCATTGTTGACTATTGTACTCTTGGCTATATATCAAATTTCCAACCATAACCATTCACTGCTAAAGGCCTCCCCAGAGTTTTATCATCTTTAGTTTTACAGTAATCAATAGTTGAGAGTAGGTAATATGTTAGAATAATTTTATTTTTTCCACCAGACAATGAAAATTATGTAGACATGACCAAATATTTATATTTTTATGGTTTGCTAACAGTTGTAACATTGGAACATCATTTTATAAATCCTTTGTACCAAAAGAACCCATGCCTGTCTGACAGTATTAATTATCATTTTATAATTGATAGAGAGAATCCTCTAGCATCTCAATGGAATTGAAATATTTGGAATTCACATGAATTCAAAAGTTAGATAGACATTAGGTAATTTATTTTTTGAGTCTGTCAATTTCAGATGTTCATTACTACTTCCATTTTATATATATCTAAAAGAAAAAAAAGACTGAAAAGAAAACTGCCAATGTTATCATTACTCTTTAGTCAACAGTATAATTAAAAAAATGTTTAAAAAGTCAAATTACAAGTCAGTTAAATCTACATGTGACTTACATACATTTTAATATAAACATAATTATTTGAGATATTCTCTAATTGATTTGTTATATTTATAAATATTGTGCATTTCACTATTAATTTCAGATGTACTGGACTAGTATCCATAATCATATGAGATTTCAATGTGGGTGAGACATAGGGAAGCTTCTATGAATCAAAAATTACACCAGAAATTCTTTAACATATAGTATATAATACTATGAATATAATTGCTTGAAATGTACTATTGTAATATGTGTATATTTGTATCAACACAGCATTCTTAAGTAGCCACACCAAATATGACACAATGTTAAAATATATGTTGTAAAAATGTATGGTATCAAATTAAATAATTATTGGGTTACATTATACCCAAGGAGTATAAATATAATCATAAGTAAACAATGATGGTAGACAAGACCAGCTTATATCAACATTGAATGTTTATTAACATGGTGCAATACTAAGTTGCAGATTGGTGCAAACACAAATAAATCATTTGAGAGCAGTGATAATGTTAGGATTAATATAGAAAATATTCTTACCCTCCGTTAATCTAGCGCGACCACCGGTGGGTTGACAAAGGATCGTTGAACAACCTGCACATACGACCACCCTTTGCGCGTGACTGAATACGGTTGTGATTTTGTAGCAGCCAGGGCACTTGACATCCATGAAGTATGAGTTCGGATGAGGCACCAGCCTCTTCAACTTGTGTTTCCTTTTCTCCGATGCAGGAGAAGGGTGCAATAAATCAACTGCGAGCTGAAATCCCGAATACGCACATTTAGGTTATTTCATCACTTAGCTATTTCCCAAGTTCAAAGGCCAAAAGACTTTTAAACACATTTTTGGTAAGTTTTGAGAGCACATTTCGCCAACTCATTCATAAGAACTAGCTGTAGCTTTAACTTTTTTGTGAATAGTTTATCTGACATGTCAGATAGTGCCATGTGTATCCGCTTGTTTAGAAAAAACTGAATTGCTATGAAAAGTTGGTAAAGCACTATTTCTTATACTCATTAATTTCGGGAAACGATAAGAAACACAGAAAACTTAGAATATAATTCAACGCAGTTAAATAATTTTGTCTGATAAATAAAAGTACACACCGGCATGGTTACAGCTTTGATGCAGAACCGGAAAAGGAAAGGCCGCCAATAGTCCAATGACAAGGACTAAATTCCATAGAGAATTATGTCTCTGCGTTCATAAACAAAAACGTTTAATTTAATTTTTATCAAAAGTTTGTAGGTATTTTCTAGTTAATGGACCATATATTAGTCTAATAATTGTATCCCGGTATACATTAAGATTATCAATTTGTTAGTTATTTTTTTTTTATTGTTTTTGGATTAATCGCTTGACTTACGCATGTATGTAATTCATAAAATTAAATATGTAGTGTAAGTAATATGTTCCTGTACTTTTTTTATTAAATGTACAAGTAAAATAATACATAAAAAAGTAACTACTCAAACAGAAATTAAGCAAATGCATTTATAAATTAATATAATTGACTCTTGGACACTTGGGAAACTTTATTTCCCAATACATTGTCAAGCTCTACAGACATATACAAAATAATTATAATTGTAAACAAGACACAGACATAAACTGTCAAGTTGGACAGCTAAACTAGTCTGCGCTCTCTGAATAGTATATACTATATAGTTAGGTGACTGTCATAGATTATACACAAATACTGGAAAGTATTACTTTACTCTTTGCACAGAGTACTTTGGTATATATTAAATGAAATGATTGCAATTGACTAACCTCACTCATCTGAATTTGACATCAAACAATTTTGCATGTTATCCACGTAAAAGGAAAACTTAGAACGAATCTTGATTTAACGAGAATAGGTAAAGAATAACTGAGCATCCCTCTCTCTTCACAGTACGCGAACATAAAATTTTTCATTATGGCTGATGAAGAATATGAAGCCGAAGACCCTGGGGCAGATTATGATGATATTGCCGAGGAAGATGACAATATTGAAGAAACTGAGGAACAGGAAGAAGATGGTTATAACGCGCAGTGCCTTGCTCCCGGTCAGGCAGGTGGAGGTGTAGAAAAATCTAAGCGTATCACTACGAGGTATATGACTAAATACGAAAGAGCCAGAGTATTAGGTAAGGCTACAGTATCAATAAAATATAATTTATGTCTAATTATGCTTTTTTGGATGTAATATCCTACAAATGATCAGTGTTATAATAAGTTTTTAAGCCCTCTAATGTAACTTTACGTCTTATTTTTGTAGATGTAGTTAATTTTTAGTTTGATGGAATCTAAGAATATTAGTAATATTGGTGAATAATCTAGAAAATCAATTTTCTTGATCCTTTATCCATCCACTATACATAATCTTACACTGGATGTCACATCACATCTTTATGGATATGGCTTTTGAATGCCAAAGAACAACAGTTGTCCAGACCAAATATCAGAGTATAATGTCTGTATAATAATGAAATAATAATAGTATTCAATGGTTGTCACAACTTATTGCATTATATGTGATAGAGTGTGTGTATTGTCTTCTAGTACTATAAACCGGATGGCCTATGTGTAGATACCAATATCTATAACTGTTTTATAAAATCTGTGTCTATTATTTTACTATTTTTAAATATGTAATAAATTGTTTTAGGAACACGAGCACTTCAAATTGCTATGTGTGCACCTGTTATGGTAGAGTTGGAAGGTGAAACTGACCCGCTACAAATAGCCATGAAAGAACTGAAACACGGTAAGATACCCATCATCATCAGAAGATATCTGCCTGACCATTCATATGAAGACTGGAGTATAGATGAACTGATTGTTATTGATCATTAGTGTAAACTTAAAACTAAAGTATATCATCTTCAGTTACTACAGTACAGTTACACTATAAAATTTGTTGATAAGCTTGTATTTCTGTGAAGTGGCATCGGAGGTCTCCACTAGCTCTTTCTTAATTATTGATCCCTTAGTGTCTTTGTATAATTTACTTAAATAAAGTCATGACAAATTTGTAATGGTCTATTATTGATCCCTTGGTTTCACATTTCAAAAGCTGAATATTTTCTTCAAATATAAATGGGACCATCCTTGAAAACAAGTGTTTCAAATATAGTATAATTTAAATTAATTTTCAAATTGAAAAGGTATAAAGTAAGAAGTTGGTTACTAAAGAGCAGAAATAATATCAATCATGCTGTCATCTGAAAAATTAAACAGTTGCTTCATCAGTGACAGATAAAATATGAAGAATATAATGCTTTGTATGGCCTGTATTTCACATATTGCATAAACACACACACTTTGTCCCTGTGCACTGAAGGAGTGTTCTGTATAGAATTATACTTTTTATATGCAGCTAGTATAATAGTATTGTAGGAATCTTGTTTTAATGAAGTTTTGTTTCTAGGTGGCTCAAAACATAAAAAATATAGGAAACCTATGTTATATAAAAAACAATGTAAAATGTGGATCAAAAATCACATTTCACTTATATTTAAGAAGGACCTTTCTATGTTTATTCTTAGTACTTATCAGATTTTAATAATGCCATTACAAAATTATACTCAGGTCTAGTTTAAAACTTAAAACCACTCAGAATTCTAAGCCATAATTTATTTCATAATTCTAAAAAAACTATATTATTGCTATTTGAGCATAGAAACAATTTTTGTAGTATTGTTGTGTCCTATGGCATGAGAATAATCTACTAAAATATTCTCTCTCATGTTTTTTTTAAATGTTATGAGATATATTTTAATGTTTGAAATGATCAACTTAACACTAATGAATACACTTAGTCTGACCGTAAATACTGCTACAATAAAAAATAATAAATATTACATTTGAATTTGGAATCTTCCATTTTTATATGAATATTTATTGTTTTCTCATTATCGTGCCAATCGCTGTTAAATATTTTTGTATAATTTAAATGGATTGGGGTGATAAAGAGAACCAAATTGAATAAACAAAACAAAAATAGCATTACACAAAGAAGCCAAAAGCAATTTTTGAAACTGCATCTGGTTGGTATTAGTCGAATATTAATGTAGTATTGATAGGTACTATAAAACCTCTGTTTGTGACAGACAAAGATCTTGCCGTCAACATAGTATCGTACAAGAAAACGATCAAAGGCGTGAAGGAAAGAAATAGAAGAAATTCTGTCCGAAAGCAAAAGATTTAATCTCTTTAAATGAATATTATAGTACTGTACCCTATGTCGGTTGTCCACTATTTTTAATATAATAATATAATATTTAAAAATGTAATGTTTTGTAATGGTTTTAAAGTTTAATAAAGGAGCACCTAGAACCATGCCTCGTATTTGAAAAGATGACTTAACATTTATCATTATTTAACTGATAATTTAAAAATGAATACGGTTATAAAATCAAAAGAACTTGATAATCTCTTTCCAAAGAAAACTAAGGAAGTGTATCCCCAATTGTACTTAGAGATTGGGCAACCATCAGCATTAGGAACAGTAGAGATAAAATCTTTACGAACTTTATGGCCTGGGACCTCACGTAAAGACTGGGTCTTTCAATGAATATGTCGCCAATTATTCAAAGACTTTTCGAGAAGTATGAAAAATAGCTTAATCTAAATTTATTAGTAATAAAATAAAATTATCTCAACATAAAATAAAAATTTCCTTTTTTTTTATCGTGTGTAAACCCCCACGGGTCATCACCCTACTGGGACCAGTTGGGTGGTATGTCGGACTCGAACCGACTAAAACCACACGAGTGTTCCGTCACATAGTCCTATTGTTGGGGTCTCAGATGTACCCTTGAAAGGAAATCCCTGTGTACCCCGGCAGACTTGGTCGCCTATTGAACAGCAGACTACCCCGCTGTGGTGTAGCATCACTATTCAAAGAGGCGCGCGTGGAACACGGTGCAGCCATCTTCTGCTAGAGCGGCGGGTAGCCCTATCCTTTATATTTAGCAGCCTATAAGGCCGGCAACGCACTTGTGACTCTTGAGTTGCGGGTGTCCATGGGCGGCGGTAGTCATTTACCATCAGGTGACCCGTCTGCTCGTTTGCCCCCTATCGCGTAAAAAAAAAGCCAGCGCTTATGGAGGCCGAAAATCAGTTTGCGCTGTCCGGCGTCTGGTGCATCTTCTGCGGGATGGGAGAGCACTCCCCCCCGAACGTAACCCCACGTTGTCGTCGTGGGGGGCTTGTGTGTTTTGATGATCTCTGGAGCTTTGCCGGTAGAGTTACTCATGCCGGATAGGTTCAGAGGGAGAGACCAGACCAAGAGGGATACCCGACGAAGACCACCCTGGACTATCGTGCGGAGCGGGACATCCACTCTTTGGATGCGAGCTCGGTTTGCACTTACCCTGCCTCCGAGCAGGCAGTGCGGGAACTAGTCCCTTGCTGCCTTCGCGGTCAAATCGCAATCCCAGTAGGAATGTCGTGTTATGGTCATGGCTCATAGTTTCGACATTTACACTTGCTCTGGTACTTACGGCTCTGCCCGGGTCGACGTATATTATCGTTGTACTCTTGGGACTCAATATGGAAAATAACATTGAAAAACAAAACAAAGAAGATGGACCATAAGTCCATGAAGAAAGGAGTGGCTGTCAACCTCTCGTTTTCCGAGGGGAGCAGCGGTGCACGTCCCTCCGGGGATGTTATAAGACAAAAGCGCCAGAAGCCCGAGTCCTCGGGCATCGCTGACGTATTGGACTCTTCCTCAGATGAGGAGAGCAAAAGGATGGCTAGTCAAACGGTCACTAATGTACCAAGGGCACGGCGGGGACGTGGTGGAGCGATAGCGCTTTCATGTGATGCGAAGGGTCGCTTTTTGAAGGGATCTGCTCGCCCCAATACTCCAAAACCGAGTCAGGGTGAAGAAAGTGACTCCCCCCGCTCGATGTAGGTGGAAAATAGCAGTGAGCCAAATAGTGCCGCTAATTCCTCCAATTTTTTGAGGAATAGCGATGGTGCAAGGTCAGGTTCAACCTCGAGCGAGAATGAAGCCCCGGATGAGGCTGCTACCGCCAAGCGTGGCAGAGGTCAGCACCCTACGACGGGGAAGTATGTTGGCCTTTATAAGGCCAAGAAAGAGCTGGAGACCACTGGAGGGGAGGCTGCTCCCCCCGAATTCAATACCATGCCGCCCTCCATTGGCTGCAGACACTAAAAAGGCTGCGGCGATTAGAGAAAAGACTAATCCCCCTGAACTTTCCTCCTATTCTCAAGCTTCCAAAGGAATAGGGAAGGGAAAAAAGACGGCTCCTAAAGCCACAACTGGCACAACCGCAACTGTGAAGCCTACAGACGTTTCTACTATGGCTCCCACAACTACGGCATCAGCAGCTACTGCAACCCCTAGCCAGTCGTCTACGGCTAGAAAGCCAGGGTCCTGGACATTAGTCCAGAAGAAAAAAAAAAAGAAGAAGGGGAAGAAAAAGGGCTCCCAAATAGGAGGACAGGCCCAGGCCAAGGCCCGTAAACTTCGCCCCCCGAAGTCGACAGCTGTGGTAATCACAATGTCACCGGAGGCTGCAAAAAGAGGAGTGACATATGCCTCTATATTGAGAGAGGCAAAGGACAAGGTAGACATTGCCAGCGTGGGCATCCAGGGTTTCCAAGGATTAAAGTTCAAACGTGCGGAAACAGGTGCAATGATTTTAGAGATCCCTGGTGCCACCAGCGGGCCGACGGCGGACGCATTGGCTGCCAAAATTCGTGAGTCCATAACTGAGGAGGACATACGGGTCTCCAGACCTACCAAGAGCGCGGAGGTGCGCATAGGTGGGCTGGATGACTCAGTAACGAAAGACGAAATCACGGCGGCTATAGTTCGTGACTGTCACTGTCATGGCGACCAAGTTAGAGTGGGTGAGATCCGCCGAGACACAACTGGCCTGGGTACGGCTTGGGTAAGATGCCCTATTACCGCCGCAAAAAAATTGGCAGAAAGCGGCCGAATACTCGTGGGATGGGTAGCAGCGCATGTGAAGCTTCTGCAACCCAGAGCCATGAGGTGCTTTAGATGCCTACAAGAGGGTCACGTAAGGGCCCTCTGCACTTCCGACACAGACCGCAGTGATGAGTGCTACCACTGCGGTCGGCACGGTCACAAAGCCGGAGGATGCACCGCGGAGCCACACTGCAACCTGTGCCACGCCACAGAAAAGCCCGCAGGGCATAGAATTGGCGCGAAGGCCTGCTCCGCCTCTGCCACCAAAAAGGGCAAGAGTGGATCTGGGCCAAAAACGCTACGGCTGCAGGGCACCCTGGCAGTTCTCCGGCACAAATTGTTGCCAGGGATGAGGCGTCAGAGGAAATGGAATGCCACTAGGTATGGCTATCCATTTCCTTCAAGTACTATAAATCACACTAATCACGTACGTACGTAGTACGATCCTGAATCACGAAAATAAAGTTCTCCACAGGAGCAATATTTTAATAGGCAGAATGACCGAGTTTATGCTCAATGTCCTATACAAGCTTTCCAATTAGTGAGTAGCACGGGGATGAAAGTTCCATTCAAACTACGGGTACAAAAATATGCATAGAAACTAGCCACAATGTGTAAGGTCGTCAATTTATTTTTGAGTTACTCCATTTTGTCAATAGACAGCACTAGCTACAATGTGATAGTAACACAGATGACACAACTTATTTTTAAATCGTAGAGTTGCGTATCTATTCCAGTATTTGTGTATAATCTATGGTCAGAAGAGTACAACTTGGGCGTTATCCGACTTCAGTGATGGTTTGGAGGAGTGTTAACTATCAAGGAGTGACTGAGCCATATTTTTTGTGAAAAAGGTGTCAAATAATCGGCATAAGCGTATCAAGATAGGATTCTTGAGAACGAGGTTAAGCCTCTTAACAACACCATGTTCCTATCTCATGACCTAGGCTATTAGCTAAAACATCTGAACTTTTGCAGAGAGTGCAAAATGCATGTGCACGCTATTGCTATAATATCCCTCAAGGCGAGCTCAAGTCACACCATTTTTAAATGCCGGTAATATTTCAAAAATGATGTCACGGAGAAAATTACAGTTGGACTCACTTATGTTTGGAATTGCCAAGTTCAAAAAGCCAGAATATTTGTATAAAATGTAAGAGTGAATGAAAGAACATAAAAAATATAGTAACAGAGATATATATATCTGTACCGTTACAAATACCTAGGTATAGAAGCACAGCATTCAGGGGAAGCTTTCGATATAACGCTACGAAATGCTGGTACAACTTACCGCACCGATACGCAACGTTACAATTTCAAATTAAGATCTAGGCTTACTCTTCATTGAACAAAAAACCAGCAGCGTATAATTTTACGTATATTTGAACTACAACCAACTACCGTTACTACGTCCGTGAGGCATCTGTGGGTATCAGTTGTTCAATCAGCACAGCATAGTTGCATAATGGTACATAACCCAGGCTGAGCTGAGGCCTTTTGGACACACCTTTACTATTTGTCTGTAATTTATAATATATGTATGTATGTCTGTTGTACAAGGCTTCTGTTTTCCTTTTATTTTGTTTTATGTGTGTATTTCTTTCTTTCTTTTGGGTCATAAAGCTCGATCCACCCAAGCGTGGTTGGAACCGAAAGTTTCTGACTTCATCAGACCTGAAGAATGGCCGTCATCTAGCCCCGATCTTAATCCGCTGGATTATAATTTTTTTGGCATTTTTAGAGAGTTAACATGCTCTAAACGCAATGATAATTCAAAAGTCACTAAAACAATCCGTAAGATTTGCAGTGATAATTTGCCCATGGAGAGGGTGCGTGTTTCTATTGATAACTGGCCACTACGTTTAAATGACTGTATTAAAGCCAATGGAGATAATTTTGAACGATAATTTTATTTTTATGTGTCAGTTGTTTTGGGGTCGCTGACACGATGTTTGGTATGTAAGTAAATACTGGCCCTACTATTGTGTCAGCTGGCTGACGATCGTATTAGGATACCTTGTCTAGAACGCCGCTAGGCCATCAGCCGTCGAACCGTAGCTACAGTAGGCAGGTACTTGTAGGAGCAGGGAGAAGTACTATTTACTAGCCGGCCAGGTGGGGTAGCAATTGAACCGTTGCTAGTATGTAGTAAGTACAACTGAAGCCCATTAGAACCGAACTTGTTTATTGTAACAAAATACGCTACATTTATTCCATTTTAGTTGTAGAAAGTTATAAAAGTAAAGATAGCACTTTTTTCGTGGAGAACCCATAACTGCAAAGCTTGGTTTTGCCTTCTTCTGTCCTCCGTCTGTGTGAATGACTATAAAATATGCCAGGTATAAAATGTGGCGCGCCGCGAGTTAGCTTTTTTTATATATAGGAGGAATCCGGGATCAGCTTTGGTAAGACATCCGGACCCCTCCTAGCACCTGTTGCCCGCAACAGCGCGGACACACCAGGACGTCACCTCCTCGCGGCTGGCCATACGGCGGATGGAGGGGAAAACCCGTCCCGACCACCCGCGGCCACACTCAGGGCGGCATGAGGCGCTGGTAAGCGCGCCTACGCCGCCCGGTTCGCCGGCGGCGAGTTGGGTCCGAGTGGAGATCGTCCTCCCGGACCCGCTCCGCCGCTTCCTTCTGCGAGATAACCTCCTCACAGAAGGTTGTGAAATTCCTGTCACTACCGGCCATGGAGCTATGACGGCCGGTAGCGAGAGATCCTCTCCGATGACTGCAGTGAGGACCCGACGTTGCGCCACCCAAGCGGGGCAGTCCGCGAGTGTATGCTGAGCCGAGTCCTCACTGCAATCGCAGTGGTGGCAGGCGGGACTCAAATAAAATATGCCAGATATAAAATGTGGCGCGCCGCGAGTTAGCTAGCTCATCATAAGAATGTTGGCAGCGTCGAGCGTGGACGTGTCATGATTTGATGCAATTAATTATAAGCGATGTTGTACGAGTTGGCGTTCGCCACAATGGTAATGCTATATTTTGTAACAATCGAAAAGTATGTTATAGAAACCTAAAGAAACCACAAGGTGATGAAAAAAATGTAGAGAATAATACACATACCTGCACAAGAACACCTAGAAACCTTTTGGTCTAACATTAGGGAAGAACAATCAGTACACAATGACACAGCATCGTAGATAACAGAAGAAGCAACAAAATGGGGTTCTACTAACGATTTAGACAAATCACACAATTTCTGGTACAAAAAGTTAACACATCATTACACAAACTTTTAACAACAAAATATACCCCAATTTATTGCAACAGGAGTCACTTGCATGCTACCAAATCAACGTATTCCTTATGTGTAGTTCCTATAGTTATCTTAACAACTGGTGTTATTCCAAAACATCACCTCTACAGCCTAAATTTACTAGATGTAAAGACAGTATTTACACAACCCTACCGAAAGCTGCAGTATTAATCAAATTTAAAATAGTGTAATCCACTAGAGATCAGACAGAGAGACAACTCCATGTTTACTGTGTTCCCAGAAGTTAACGTCGTTAAAGCCAGCGAAAGAGCTGACAAAATTAAAAAAAAAAAAAATCTAATAAAAGCCACCATTAACACTTTCTGAGGCAACGTTGGGCAGCCGGGTGAAGGGCTCGATGCAGAAAGCAGTCCTTCTTGATACGGCACGTACTGTGAGGAGGTTCCAGACTCTGGATCCCTAATCACCGGTATCTTATTCCCTGTACTCTGTACCGGTGGGACACTTTTTTGCTATACACTATTAAATAAAAAAAAAAGAAACAGTACTGCTAGTACTATTTAGGTTGCATTTAAATAAAAAAGAGGACTGATATCTTTAAAAAAATACGGCAATAAATAGCTGGCTGTTTAGTCTACACAATAGTGTGCCACAATTCCAAATATGAACCTAAACTTTCAAATTTTCATCCAAGAAATGATTGTAGAGATTGTTTTCATTGTGTATTTCCTCTGAACTTCTACATTTAATCACATTTTTCTAGTCTTTAGGGCCCGGCACGGAAAACGAGATACTGATTAAGCTTTTTTAAACTTTTCTTTTTTGTTTTAGGTCCTTGTTAGAAACACACCTGGTAAAAACATACCCGTTGAACAGAACATCGTGTCCTGTTTAACAGGTAAATACATTTTATTTTATTTGAAACATTAATATTCGTTAAACAATATCTTATAATATCCGCAATTAACTGGCATTATTATTATTTTTTAGTTTAAGGTAACAAAATACATAAAACTCATACAAAACCAAACTTCAAAAATGTTTCAATTTTATTGATGACAAGTGTATTTTTAAATATATTTTTCTTTTGTTTTTTTTTTATAAATTGAAAAATGTAATGTACGTATTTTAAGTTAAATATAGAAATAAAAATAATAAAAAAAGAAATATACATATCCCCGTTTGTAGCGGGTTTTTTTATTAACAGAGTCCCCAAACTGGTTATGCCAATATAATATAACAAAAAATTACGTAAAAGGCAAATGTATTATTCAAAACATTAGACCACTATCAACTCATTAAAGTACTAATTGTAGTAGGTACGTTTATTTAATATCAAAAACTGATTTAAGTATCTAGTAACTACATTTTGTACCACACTTTATAGGCTTATAGGATCACTGTTGTCTAACTGTCTGTCTGTACGTAAGACCCTTTTTACATATCAAATTTTGTTGATTGAAAGTTAAAAAAATTGATATTTTTCAACATAGATATGAGAGTTGTACCAAAACAAAAACAGAATAATGAAAGGCTTATAATATTGACTGTCATGTCATACATCTAAGGTATAAACTTTTTACTAAATAGAAGAATTATTTCGTGTTTCTAACATTGTTTTTTTTTATGCTATAGGGGGCAAACGAGCAGACGGGTCACCTGATGGTAAGTGACTACCGCCGCCCATGGACACCCGCAACTCAAGAGTCACAAGTGCGTTGCCGGCTTTTTAGGTAGGTTTTTAGGAGTACGCTCTTTTCTTGAAGGTTTGAAGGTCGTATCGGTTCGGAAATACGGCAGGCGACAATTTGTTCCATAAGCTGGTTGTGCGAGGCAAAAAGCTTCTGGAGAAGCGCACAGTGGTGGAGTGCCAATCGTCCAGGTGCTGGGGATGGATATGTTGTCGCGTAGGACGATGGCGGAAACCAGCAGCCGGTATAAGTACGAACAATTCCTGTGAACGGGTAGTGTTCCCATAGTGTGAATGATACAAGCGATAGAGAATGCAGAGTGAAGCTACATCTCTACGCAACGCCAAGGTGTCAAGTCGATCAGAAATATCTTGGCAGTCGATGATGCGAGTAGCTCTCCGTTGAATGCGGTCAAGAGGGAGAAGTTGGTACTGGGGTGCACCTGCATAGAGATGAGAACAGTATTCCATATGCGGCCGAACCTGCGCCTTATAAAGTTGCAGGCGGTGGGCCGGGGTAAAATACTGTCTCGATCTGTTTAGCACACCAAGCTTCTTCGAGGCTAATATGGCCTTACTCTCGATATATCGACGCCAAGTATTCCGATACTTTCTGATGCAGTTAGGGAACTGCTCTCAAATTGAGGTGATACGACCAATGGCATCTTTTTAGCGGTGAACGCGCAAACCTGTGTCTTCGTGGGGTTAAACTGGACTAGGTTAAGTCGACCCCAATCTGAAACTTTTGATAAAGAAGTTTCGATTTCAGACACAAGTTTGGATCGGCTTTCGATGACGTTTACCCGAGAAATGTTAGAGCGGCCGGTGTAAAGGGCATCACTCGTGCTATCGTCCGCATAGCAATGGATGCTGCTAATCTGCAGCATGTCATTGATATGCGGAAGAAACAACGTGGGTGATAGCACACAGCCTTGTGGGACACCAGAATTAACAGACTTGGAGTCGGAGCATGCACCGTCAACAACGACCTTGATGCTTCTGTCTGTTAGAAAACTGGGGAGCCAACTGCACAGTTTCTCGGGAAGCCCATAGGAAGGAAGCTTCGCAAGGAGCGCTTTGTGCCAGACCCGATCGAAGGCCTTCGCCACGTCCAAACTAACGGCCAACGCTTCCCCCTTGGTCTCGATCGCCTGTGCCCACCGGTGAATCAAGTAAACGAGAAAATCACCAGTTAAACGACCCCGATGGAAGCCGTATTGTCGATCATTGAGGAGCTGGTGGTGTTCTAAGTACCGGAGGAGCTGGCAGTTAATAATGGATTCCATTATCTTGGAGAACAAGGAGGTGATGGCTATGGGTCTGTAGTTGGACGGATCCGAGCGATCTCCTTTTTTAGGGATTGGGTGCACTAGAGCTGTCTTCCATGAGTTCGGGACTTCGCCAAAAGAGTAGGAAAGCCGATAAAGGCGAGTTAAAACCGGTGCCAACTCTGGAGCTCACGTCTTCAGCACGATAGGGGAGATTCTATCGGGCCCACTCAACTTAAGAACGTCGAGGGAAAGGAGCGCTTTACGCAGTGCCTTTTGTGTAAACCGAACTTCCGGCATGCCGCTCTCGCACTGCAGTATTGGGCCAACGAATTATATCCTATGTGCAGAGGTGGAAGGGATGGCTTACAAAAGTTTCCCTGGACAGCTTTGGCAAGAGACCAGAAGCGAAACTCACTAATCTCTCGCCAATTCTGCCGATGTGAGCCGACTTCGCCCCAGCAATTACTCTTTTGAGGGACCTGGAGGCAAAGTTAAATTGCTTCTTTAATGTGCTGGTCTTTACATCCCGTGCTGTCGCTGCATTAGCCCATGCTTGGTAACATTCCAATCTTATATATTGCTTTTGGCGGGACGCCGCTTTGCAGTTTCGACCAAACCAGGCCTGGGACTTGCCACCTGTGGGAATCAGGGAGAATGGAATGAAAAGTTCCATACCCTGAAGCACAACATCCGCGACAGAGTCGGCAATGACATTGGGATCATCCGGCGAGAAGCAAACCTAGGATGCAAAGAATGTTCGCATTCCATCCCAGTCTGCTGACCTATGGTGCCATACGCGGCGACTGCCTGTAACTCGCGGCCGCAGCGAGTGAACGAGTGGCACTATACTCCTAATCAGGCAATGGTCCGAAGAGCCAAGAGGGGCCTCAACGGATACTTTGTAGCCGTCAGGACGTGAGGTCAGCAGAAGATCCAACAGTGAAGGCACGTGGCTTTCTGCATCTGAGATTCGCGTAGGCGTTGCTACCAGCTGCGTCAAGCCATATGCCAAGGCGAAATCGTGAACAGATCTTCCCGCATGATCGGTTTTGCGCGAACCAAGCCATTCGGCGTGATGGGCGTTAAAGTCGCCAAGAATCACGATCTCTGCGGATGGGAGCTGGTGGAGCACTGAGTCTGTAGCCATTTAGACGTGGTTGATGAGTTCGTCATCACGTTTCGGCATCACCGCTTTGGGACCTGTAGAGGCAAACGTAGATGCGGGGATGGTTGTCGCAGTCTACATGTAGCCATAAGATGGAGAGGTCCCTACCTTCAAGATTGCCGAGGCGGCGAGAAGTGATATCATCTCTAACATACACGCATACACCAGCCTTAGGAACAAAGGAGTGTTCCAGTCCGTACCCAGGGTAGCAGAGGTAGGATGTGTCTGCTGGAGATGATATCTGCGTCTCGGTTTAAGAGAGCAAGGCCCGGCTTTGCTGTGTCAAGGTGGTGGTGGACAGTGTCGAGGTTAGAATGTAAGCCTCTAATGTTACGAAAATCCACGGTAAACGTGACAGGGGGTTCCATGGTATGCCTTCTCTTGCCCCGAGCAGATTTTGAGAGCGCAGTTGAGCCCCCTCCAGAGTACGAGGGGCAGCCTGGGCGTCCACGCTCAGGTATATTCCGTACTGAGGGTGGACATCCAAGGGGGGATGCTCTAACGCTAGCGCTGGTACCCCCCTGGGGTATACTTTTTGTTAACAGTGCTATCATTAGGGGGGGTGGGGGATTTTGGGCCTCCGAAGACCTCCCTCATTTCGGGGAAATGCAACGCAAGCGTTACTTCACAACCGGTTTTCTGTGAGGCCGTGGTATCGCACCGGTCGAGCCGGCCCATTCGTGCCTAAGCATGGCTCTACCACGTAAAAAACAAACATTCGAAAGTACATAGGTTTTTTTTTAATAGTAATGTAAAATAAAAAAATACTATTTTATTTTATTGAATGTCGGCAAACTTCTATTTAGTTCATTAAAGATTATCTTTTAGTAAAGATTTCCATTCCTTTCTGTTCCTAGCTGTACGGGACAATGTTGGACCCGCTGCTCTTCTAATGCCATCTTCCCATCTCTTTATCTGTCTACCTCTGCATCTTTTATTGTCTAGTGGGCACCATGCCGTTAAGATCCTTGTCCATTTTTCTCTCTTCTCCCTAATCATATGCCCCGTCCATCTCCACTTCAGTAGTTTATAAGTTGTGTATACATTTTTAAATTTTGATTTACTTTTTATATGTGTACGTTTTTGTCCGTGTTTTCTTTTAACTTCTTTCTATTCCATTTTGACAAATCTGAATTTTGTTTGACAGTTCGTCTGTAAATGCCCAAGTTTGACATCCATATAAGTAACATGGTAGGATACACCTATTATAAACCTTCCTTTTATCTTTAATCGGAATTTATTCATTCTTCATTATTTAGCTGAGTGACCAATATCATTTCCATGTGTTGGTTATTCTCCTGGCTATTTATTTTTTGATGCAGTCCTTAGTAGATATTAATTGGACCAAATATATGTAATCCGGCACGTACTCTATTTACTCATTATTAACCTTAATGATATGTTATTCTGAAGAGTTCGACATAATTTTAGTTTTGGACAATTTCATGGAAAACCCTGCCTTGTCGCTTTCGTCTGCTAGTTGTTGAAGCATTCGTTTTAATGTTTTTGGACTTTCGGTGGCGTATCGGCGTTTCGGACTGTCAAATAAAACGTAAGTGGCTTAATATTTCACCGTTTATGTTTTACCCTTTTTCCAGCCAATCAAGGTTCCTGAAAATCATTTCTAAAACAGCTGAAAATAATTTAGGTGAGATTGGGTATCCTTGGCGCACGCTCCTCATAATAGGAATTTCTTCGCCTATGTTACTTGCGCGGTACTCTTAATGTATACATTTTGGAGTATTCGTATGAATTTTGTTTGAACACCCTGTATTTTCAGTGCATTCCAGATGAATCCATATTCTAGTGTGTCGAACGCTTTGTTAAAATCGACAAACCCTAGGTAGTGGGTCTTGTTATATTCATTGTATTTTTGTAGTAATTTTCTAAGTGTTGAAAATTTTTGGCTTATCCAGCTTGCTCTTTTGGGTGATTTTCATCAAGTGCATTAGTGTACATTAGATAGTGTAGTAGTATAGTATAAGTACTGTGATGAACGTAGTCAACAACAACGGATTCTTAAATTATTTAAGAGCTATAAAGCCATAATGCTATAAAGCTATAAAGAGTTGAAAAGTAAATTGTTATAAGATGCTATGAGTACATAGTATTTTTTAGGGTTTTGTAGGATGCAAGGGTGCATTTGGTGGGTCCATTTAATGTTGTAATTTTCTGAAATAGTTAAAGCAATTTTAATTGATTTACAATCAAATGCGAATTTAAGAACGGATTCATCACTTTATACCGCAGTACTATGATCCATCCCTGTAAACCGTATCCTATTGTAGCGAACATAATGTAGTGTAGTAAAGCAACACTCCAATCTTATCATCCTCTTGTAAGCCGAACCTAGGTCAAGTGACAACAGGAATGCAGCGAGTGATAACAACAGGAATGCGGCGAGAGATAACATCAGGAATGCAGCGAGCGATAACAACACTGGACTCTAGTATAAAAGAACGGTGCCAATCTATTTTAAGTCAGTTCAGTTGAGTTCACTTCTGTCTTCGGTCGCATAAGTTAATAACAATAAAATTACGATATACATTTGAAATTTTCTTCATACCGCCTTTACGTCAGATTAAGCTGTCAGCAGCCACCACGTCAATTCTTTGTAAGTGGTTTGGGAAAAACTCTTAACCCACTACACTATTACGGCGGTATTTTATTTTTCGTTTTTTATATAAAAAATCAATTACAAACAGGAAAGATAGATACGAAGTAAAATAATAGGAAAATGCTATGAATGTAAGTCACAAACTTTACAGTAGGTTATGACAAAAAAAAATTGTTGGGAGATATGAGAACACTTACTTAAGGCGCGCTTTGAAAGGTCTTATAGAAGTGCAAGCGTTGTACACACTGACTGATTATGATATGTTGCCCATGTGTTGCACATTTGCAATCGTCTGATATATGATGAAGTAAACGACATTCATTGAATAAGTGTAATTTTGGTATACTTAAACTTTCTTAAACGCGTATAAAACGCATAAATAAAAACACCACTCAGTTTAACTACCGCAGTAATAGGAGTTTTTACCCTAGTAGCCTCGGCAATAAAACTTTGTTCTGTATGTCTACCGTTTGTGTCTTCTTAAAAATGAAGATTTGTCTAATTTTCTTATATATAATAATCTTGTATATAATTTTCTCATATTCTGTACGGGTTGCAAAAGAAAAAATGCTTTTTTGAAAATCGATTTTTAATAATTAGGGAATACCTGGATATTTACATATATCATTCGAATGCCGCTTAAAAAGTTGCACGTGCTTATAGGTCACGAAAGTACCTACTATTTATCCTTAATAATATCTCCTTAAAGTCCGTAACGGTTACTGCTCGCGGTGCAGAGCGACTAAAAAGAAAATTAACATCATGAAATCTGTTGGAGGGGTCTGGAAATATGATTGTGTGAGTGATTTCGAGGGTGAAATTAGGTAAACTTTTAGGGTTCCAACATGGTTTTGTAAAAAACTAGACCTAATAAAGAAAAAGGTTGAATCTAAAGTAAAATACTATGTAACAAAGTTTTGTAAAAAGTTACCTTTTTATAGTAACAACGCTTAATTTCATTTTTAATTAAAATATTGAGTGTTACTACTGTTTTCATTGAGGTTAAAACAGGTTATATAAAAGAGGGTCCGGATGTCCTTATAAAGCTGTTCCCGGATTCCTCCTATTTTAAGCGCAGAAAGGCACACCGTGTGGTTTTAGTCGGTTCGATTCCGACTCACCGTTCCACCGAAAACCCCGGTGGGATGACGGCCCGAGGGGGTTCCCACACGAAAAAAAAAAGTTTACATAAAAGAAAACAAACATTGCGGCTTAAATTAAAATAAAAACGGAATTCTGATTGTCCCCCCTACACACAAACCAGCGTCACTTGATGCTAAGGGACTACCGCAGCCCATGGAAAGAGGAGAGGGGGCTTAGGCCTCCGGTAACCACCACTTACTTGGTGAAACACAACGCAAGCATTATTTAATTGGTTTTCGGACGAGCCGGCACATACGAGCCTAAGCTTGGCTCTCCTACGTCAAAATGATGATGAATGCACTCCCCAGAAGGATATTCTGGCGGCGCGCCTATGACTAAAGGTAAAGGCTTCACCTATTTAACGAACTCATCTCGTAATAAAATATTCGACGAGTTTTCATTCTGGAACACTTCGAATCGGAAGTAGAGAGGCTAGTATGATTTACATAGCTCCTTTATTTGAATTTATGAATGCGGTGACTCCTATTTCAAACAAACACTACGATGCGACGCTACAAGTACATAGGTACTTGTACTGTGTTTAAGGGGATTTATATTAGATACCTATATAAGTACAACTCTGCAGCTTACTAGCTACTATCTACTCTAAAGAAGTTTGCTTTCCTTAGGCCTCATAACTATATCACGATATGTAATAATAAAACAAGTAATTTGGATTCATAAACAAATTAACTTTATTGAGGAATCCAGGTTTTGAAATGAAGCAGACGTAACGTAGCGAACGCGTGTAGTGCCACCGCTTGTCGCGCTTCGTGGGCCGAGCTTGGCAGGCGCACCGTGCTGAATATCGCTGAAAGCTCCGGTACGGGGAGAACCTCGTTCGCACGCCAGTACCCCTCCGACCAGCGATGCTTTGCTGTCTCCGGAAATAGAGTACGTTCGCCGTCTCCCCGTGCACTGTTGCGAACCGTTCGCCACTGCAGCCAACATTTAAGCCATAGAATCGTGGTTAATAATAGTCGTCAGTAAAAAAAATAATAGTTGTCATTAAATAATTTATGTTTCTTTAAAATATTACTTTCGCTACACATCGTTTTGCTGTGTAGGTATATGATAACTGCGATTCAATGGTGACGGACTAAACCCGAATTGCATTTTGGATGGAATGCAAGTCGTGTTGAGCCGCGAAATAGTGTATTCGTTGGTGCAGTTTAGATGTTTACAACGTCTTTAGATTGGCCGACCAGGTGCGCGAGTGTGTGTGCAAATGACTGATAGTCCGTCATAAGGGGCTTAAGTTAAACAACATGTGGACCAAAGGATTAACGCTATGGAGGTTTACTTTGTGCATGTTGTTCGTGGTGTCAGCGTTTGACGCTGTAGCGAGAGGTGAGTCCTTGTCGCGCGAGTGGGAGCATATCTTTGGTCTCAGTATGCGTAGTGACGCATACTGAGACCAAAGATACATAGCTGCTATTTTCGGCGAAACTTGCGCTGAAATTATGTAAAAAGCTCACGTATGTGCGCTATTTTCAGAATAACCTTAGGTGAAATTTAGTATGACAAAATGATCGAGTGACCGAGATACGAAAAGTTTCTATTCCCTCATCTTCACATATTCTCGTACCCAATTATCAGGGTATCTTGAGTGAAGGTGTAGCGCAGTACGCCGACTAGCCACATCGCAAAGCTAGATACGTAAATAGAAATACAGGGATTTGTCGTTGTACGTCGCCATCTTGTGAAAACGATAGGATCGTGACGACATTATAGAAGTATGACATGGATCTAGGTCACGTCATAACTTCATACTAAGTTTATTTTATTATATAATTGAGGTTCTAATTATCTTATTATAAAATAGTCCAAGGTCACCTCTTTCATTTGTGCTATTAAAATAGGTATCTAAAGTAGTCGTCATCAAGCCGTTTGCCAGAAAGAAATGTAGATGTAAATTATGAAAAAAATTCTACACAATATTTTATTTTATGTGTCACTATTTCACTATCCATGACCAAGAGAAAATATATGTATTTTATTTTGTAAAATTTAAACTTAAAAATATATATATATTTGTCTGACAATAAAGCGTGAAACTCAACACTAAGACTGCAAAAAATACTCTTGTAAAATTTGATGTAAGTAGGTATATATAGTTTTGTAGCAGCTTCATGTAAGTCAATGTCAACTAACATGGCCCACAACATAAAACACAAACATGTTGCCGTGGACCGACGCAACAAGGCCGGCCGTATAAACTGAAACTCTTAAAATATCGTGGATGGGTAGACCGTACATAAGTTCAACTATTTTAATCTCTACGTAATGTACTTATTTTATGAAACTTAACACTTTGTGCATTGTGATGGATGGAATGACTTAAACAATCCAGTCTTAACATGACCTAAGTACTTATTTTATTATTTACACTTTTGTTTCTAAATCGTTTCTTGAAACGAATGGAGCTAAAGCCAGCAACAACTCTCCAATACTTTTTGCATTACTATTTAGATTAGGGATGTATGAATCACGTTCCTCACGGCTAGCGATTATTATTATTTTGCATTATTCCATATATTTAAAAGTAGATATACTAGTATCCATCACGAATGAAAATAATGAAGCAGTCAGAATTAGAAACACAATGCTAGCAACACATGAGGAGGTGCTATTATCACTTGTGTGTTATGACACCAGGGGCTACCGTGTCCTAAATTCGTAATTCCTCAAATGGCCCCTTACAGTAATTTAGTTTGGCCTACTAGTTCCAACCATAATTTAGTTACAAGTACGTAATAGGAGGCAAGTCTATAGTTGGCACAATGTGGGCGTTTCATACGCCACTGTTTACCCCTTTGAGGATATAATCGTGAGTGTATGTACGTATGCACTAGTTACCAAAATTTCTTTATTTAGGTTGTATGATTGCAGTGCTCATTAGAGATATCAGATTCCTTACTCCAAATATCAGATTTTTCAATTCACTTTTGTATCGCAATTATTACTTTATTACTAACCCTAAATGTAGGAATGTAAAGTTGTCTACGCAGTCGCAGATTTTAAACAAGGTAACTATAAAAATTCAATTTGTATAAAAGTTCAAGTCAGAGCACTAAACGACCATCAATCATGATGATGAAACATTTGTCTATGGTAGTCCACAACTTACACGCTTCATTCAAGGGAATATGATTCCATACAATTTTCAGTAATGATGCAACAGGACATCGTACCACGAGCTATCAATCAGATTTTATAGCCAAATATCGAACGACAAATTAGACGTAAAGTAGCTTTTATTATAATATCTACTTAATATATAAAGTAAATATGTTTTTTTTAATTCACTGGGGAATGAGAAATAGCCAATTGTTATAGTTAACCTTTCTCCTAAATGTGAGAGCTTACTAGCCTCTAAAGTAACGGAGATCGTCAAAATCTTTTTACTCTTGTGTATCCGATCTTATTTTAGCGCAATTTTAATCGCAAGACCAATTTCTCCTGAAACGGGATATTATCCCCGCAACGGTGCCCTAGACCTAAAGGCATATCATAGTTATTAGTACGTTCGAGCATCTTTGCTAAGATTTACACCTTTTTACTTCGATTAAGTTAAGTATTTGATTCTATCCTCCTCAAGTTGAATATTAGACAGAGTAGAAACGCATTCGTTACTGCATATTTTTTTTTTGTAAGAATATTTAAAGTTACAGAAAAATTGTTGATCCGTTAGGATAATACTAATGTTCAATGTTGCGTTGTTTTTTGCCAGAAAGAGAAAATAAAGTAAGTTATGAAACTTGGCTTTCAAAATACTAATGGATTTAAAAAAAAAATGTAGAAATTGAAAAAAGAGAACTATACTTATTTCTGTTATTGCTTAAAAACGTATGCCGAGTTCTATTAATTTAGTGCATATTTTTTATTTATTTTTTGGTGTGGAGATCCCCACGGGTCCATCACCTCAACGGAACTAACGGTAAGGTAGTAAGTATGTCGGAATTGAACCGACTAAAACCACACAGTGTTCCGTCAACGGGTTACATCCGGGAACCCCTTCAGACCTTGTCACATCTTACCACATTGGCCACATCATGGTGGACGGTGGGCCTGGCTTGGTCTAACCCCTTTACTTTTGAGAGGCGCTCGGGAACACGTCGCGCCACCGTGTCAGGGCCGCTTCTTCTAGGGTAAAGGTCAGCTCTCATTGCCCCCAGGCCAGCGCTCATGGAGACTGGAGATCGTTCTGATGTTATTTAGTACTCTTTAATTGCATCCGCATCCTATGGACTCCCATAGGATGCGGATGCGGATTCTGTCACTTACCATCTGTGTGTGAGAACATTTTTATAATCAAGTCAAGGATACGAAAACACTTATATTTTACCTTAATTTCAGCTGACGACGACATACCATCTGAATCGCAATGCCGGCCATATATCGAAAAAGCTCTTAAAGAGCTCGAGTCAGGAGATGTGGAACCAGGTAAAATCTTTTCGTAGATTTTCACTAATTTATTTTTTTCATTTAATGTCTATGTTTCCAACCGCCATATATGCCATAACACGCTTAAAACACACATAGTACGAAATTACAGATTATTTTACATTTTTAAATCCTGATCAATAAATAAAGTTAGTTTTTCCTGTTTTCGGGAATCTAAAATCAAAAACTAAGTTTATTATTTACTTGTTGTTTAACATTGATGGCTGAAATAAATATATCTTAGGTAATAGATATGTATCTTAGTCACGATTGTTGGTTAGGATTAGGATATAAATATATGTATTTATTACAGTGCAGAGTAGAAAATAACATTAGAGACAGAAGAAGTGAGTACAATGTATGTATGACAATATTATGTTCTTGTACATAATATTGTCATACATACAAATGGCGAACTTATCGCAATTTGAGGTCTTTTAGAGGGGAACCATTTCAATGAAAATACACAATTTCTTTTTTGAATTATACTCGACATATGAATGATGTGTTTTACTCTTTTATTTTACTCCATTACGAAACAGTTTCCGGTTAAGAGTACTATTATTACACAGTTGCTATTATATCTGACCTTAGCCCGAAACCAGGAATAATCCCGGATTGACACGAGTTTGCGCGCAGATCTATTTTAATTACGTGAACGCCGCGTCATCGACACTAACTCACGCTTAATAAAAGATGTCAGCATTACTGCTGGTTCACATAATATTTCGTCTATTCTAAAAACAAAGAGACATTAATGTCCTGACACGAAGATCGGAAGTTTTCATTATAACCATTGAAAATACATAATACACAATGAGTCGATGTAGAAGCCACATAATTTATGTCAGACCGCCTGCCGCATCATAGAACCTCGTTCGCACGTTACTATTTCACCCGTTTTATGTCATATAAATGTCTATAGGCATTTAAGTTGTAATATTCTGGATAGCATAATGAATTTTGCTTTATTGTCATTGTAGACTGTTTAGAGTGAGTAATCTAAAATTAGTATCTTATTTATAGCCCCGTGCGTAGATCAGATCGTCAAGCTGGAGATGAGACGGACAGTTTATAAAAAATAAGACTTGAGAAAGGATCATGGATCGCTCGAAGACGTAGCAAATATATATTATGTCAATAATAAATAATCACAAAAGTAATAATAAAAGTATAAAAAGGTAAATTCCGAAGGAACTAATACGTAATTTCACAAAGTAAGTAAACTAATGCCGTTGGGAATATAAGCGTAATAGAATTCGATTTCTGTAATTTTTGGACGTGGACCGGCACGAAAAAAAAAGAAGACATTTTTATAAAATAATTAATTATTATTTATAAATTAATTTGTTGTTAATGTAGTAGTGAAATAAAATTTAAAAAAAATGTAATTATTTTAAATATAAATAGGAGATGGCTAAAAATGTGAACATATATTAATACACACTGTCATATTTGGCGTAGATATATAGACGCGGTTACTGGCTAAACTTACACTAGTAGTAGGTGCAGATCTACTATCAAGTATTGTTGGCAGCATCGGATGACAAACAAACAAAATAAAATAGTATAAGTAATTCGCCAATATGTACCTTTCTTGCCTGCTATTAGCACCCTCCCTGCTCTGGCTAGAAGATGATATTTTAGGCAAACGAATGATTTATTTTAAATCTTAAAGCTAATTAAGCCTCGTTGTAATAAAGAACATACTTATGAATGAAACTATACCTAAGGATGCGAAGCACCCCATACATAGGACTTGCAACTAAATACACACAACTTTAAACAACAGTGGGAAGCCTTGTTTATAATTTTTTTTATGCAAGTTATTAAATTTTAATTATATATATTTTTTATGCAAGTTATTAAATTGATATATAAATAAAACATGTATGTATAGTATACACCGTCTTACTATTACATTAGCGGGACCAAAGTCCGATTGGTAAAATATGGGCGTTTAATATATACATTCGCTCACGCCTGTTCCCGCCATCCCGTATGTGTGTATTTATAAAAATAAAGTCAGTAAGTTTGTAGTTGCTTACTGATTACTCATATTTTATTGCAAATACATCATAATTTTTTCTGTAAACTTCAATGTAAAAAAAATAATAATTTGGAGTACTTGAGTTACAGTTACTTGAGTACTTGAGTCAAAATGGAATTGAATGAAGAGATGATGATAATTGAAGAGAGCTGTCAAAACATAGCGCAAAGAACTTGTCCTCCTAAATCCTAAGAAATAGTTTTTAACAGTTACACAGTTGTGTCTCTGGTAAGCAGTGGGTGGAGGAGGATTGCATAAAATCGACAACCAAAAAAGTGATTTAAAATTTAATTTTGTTTTTATATTTATTAGTAAAAAGCATTTTGTTTTTTTAATGGAAGATCAGAACGAGCTACATAAATATATGTCAATGAAAAAGGATGGTGCACTAGAACAGTAAGGGACAACTTTTTGTACTGTACCATACAGTAACGTATTAGACATGCCTCTCTCTTTTACTAAATTCGCTAGAGGTATACGCCTCCAGATAACTTAACTTGAACAGCGACTTAACATAGGTTAAATTTTGTAAGCGTTAAGTTAAATTATTGATTGATTCCACCATAGGTAACAGGTAACCATTATCAGTCAGTATTATAACTAGATTATCTTACTATTATAGGTATTAAATTAATGCATTTCTTCTCAAAAAGCCCGTGCTTTAATAGCAAGTCATATTAATCATCTTCATAGGTTGTTTGTACTGGTTACTTTTTCAGTATTTTAAATATTCTAAGTATTCTTTTCAACACCATAATATTATTTTAATTATAGACTCTGCCGAAAAGAATGACAGTAGTGAAGTAAGGGTCAACGATGGATATGATTCGATAGAAGCTCTTTCGACAGAAGATGGAGGTCACACAGCTGAAACCGGGGATAGTGTGGAAGAGGATGTGCTGTCAGTAGAAATAGCGGATGAGCCATACGTCCCCCAGGCCTCTATCGAAGATGTTGAAACTACATCTGACGACGGTGATTCTAAAGAAACGATTGAAGAAGTCGATGGGGACAGCAATGAACAACAAGATGACAACCACGAATCAGGAGACAGCACAGAGGGAACGGCATCTGCTGAGGATGAAACAGCTGAACAAGGTTGGGAATTATTTATCACCCATATCAGATTTTGCTGGTTGCTTTAGGCATTTAATATTTTTTTTATTGTCTATTAGCCTTTTTATCTATAAGTGAACAATTATATGTAATATATAATTATTTATCCTTTATTGTGGCCAAGTTTATTGCAAATTTGATTAGACACCAAAATAATTATATATTTTTTTCAGAGAGTGCAGAAGAAAAGGACGACTCCGAAGAAAAAAGTGACGACGCTTCCAAAGAAGGATCTGATGATGATAGTAAGGAAGTAAAGGAAGAATCTAGCCAAGAACGTGAACAGGAGTCGGTGGATCTTGACGATAAGAAGGTGGAAGCTGATGATGCATCCCAAGAAAGCAAAAGAGACGATAATGAAAACAAGACAAAGGAAGACTATGGATCTCAAGAAAAGGCTGATGAATCTAAAGAGGAGAAAGGTAGTATTCAAGATGACAACTCCCAAGAAACAAAAGATACAGAATCTAAGGAATCTGATGCAGACGCTGAATCTGAAGAGATAACCAAATCAGTAGAACATAAAGATCAGTCTGGTGAAGAGAAAGATCAATCTGAGGAACAGAAAGATGAATCAGGAGAAATAAAAGAAGAATCTAGGGACGAGACAGCTGAAGAAATTGACGAGACAACTGAAAACAAAGACAGCTCACTAGAACAAGAGCCGTCATCAGAAGAGAAGGATCAATCTGAGGAAAAAGAAGAAGCATCGATCGAAGGACAGGAAGGAGTTGAGGAAAAAGAGAGCCAACAGGGGGAAGACAGCAAGCAGCAAGTGAGTGACCAGTCCGATTTATCTGGCTCCGAGGTAGCTGAAGAAGAAGCTGCAGAAGACAGTAAAGATTCGGAAGAAGCTAGGACGGAAGAAGAAGAAGGAGTGCCTGAGGAAGAGTTGTTACTTGTAAGTGTCTTATATCAAACAATAGATAAGTTGACTGATACGGCTAAATTAAACATTCATAACCTTTTCCTTCACTTTTACAGACTAGTGAAATTCCAGAAAACCTAAGATCCCGTGACCACATAACTAAAATTTTAAGATTAGACGAGGAAGCTAGCGAAGCAGAGTTAACTATAGAAAAATCAGCTGATATCATACTCAGGGACCTCAAAAGGCTATATGAGAACTCAATCAAACCACTTGAAGGCCTTTACAAGTACAGGGATTTAAGTAACAGACATTTTGGTGATCCAGAAATATTTTCCAAGCCTTTGATATTATTCATGGGGCCATGGAGCGGTGGAAAATCAAGTATTTTGAACTACCTCACGGGGCTCGAATTCACAGAGTGGTCTCTGAGAACTGGCAAGTTATTTAGTGTTCATAATTATCAAAACGTCTAATATAAGATACACCAAGGCGTATAATGAACTACGTTTTCTATCCTACAGGAGCGGAACCATCGCCAGCCTATTTTAATATTCTTATGCATGGTAAAGATCCGCAAGTACTAGATGGCACTCAATTAGCAGCTGACTGGACTTTCTCGGGACTACAGAAATTCGGCCAAGGTCTAGAAGAGCGTCTAAGGGGCTTAAGATACCCGAGTAAAATTCTGGAAAAGGTAAGAATATTTAGTTCTTGGATCACAACTTACCCAAATATTTAATCTAGGGTGCTTAAAATGGGTGAAAGTTCTGATCCAATCCTACGTTTAGCCGTATAAAACTACAGTTGTAAGTCGTTGAGTAACATAAAACTCTTGTCAATGTCATAATATAAGACTAGCAGAACATGTTAATATTTAATATATCTTCATATTTGCTGTGTTGAGAAATTTCACATACATTCACATGTAAAATCTATATGATTACTCGTAATCTTCAATGTACATTAAACTTGAAAATATGACCCCTTATTTTATACATTAACATATGTATATACATACACTACTGTACGTACTGCCAGGGCAGAGGCGTCTCAAGTACCCACTTTTTGCCAACATTTAGTCGTAGTTACGTGATATGACTGTATGACTGATAATATCTGATAGATAACGGTAAATTCGGTAGTTTGTAAGAATTTCATATATTTCAACCGAATGTAAAGTTAAACTACCACTTACAAATCTTTCTAGGTAAACATTGTAGAAATTCCTGGAATATTAGAAGTAAGGAAGCAGGTATCACGTGTTTTCCCCTTCAACGACGCCTGCCAATGGTTCATCGACCGTGCCGACATCATCTTCTTAGTGTATGATCCTTCCAAGTTGGACGTAGGTCCTGAGACTGAAGCTATACTCGACCAACTCAAAGGCAGAGAGTCTCAGGTAAAGTTAATAATTTCAGATGACCTCAGTTACTCTTGACACAAGAACATCACAGTATTTACCTAAACGAACTATAGCTTCGAGTACTCTAACTGCTGTTAATATCTACTTATTATTCCTAGTTAAGGGTACAAGGGTATTGTGCTTGATTACGTCAATTATTACCAACAAAATCCATTAATAATTTATAGTTGAATTTTAAACTTCAACTGTAAATTATTAATCTCGTTGTACTTATCTGCGGGTACGTATTACATAACTACTCACCAGAAAAATATTACTGAAGTTAACAATCTTGTCTTTCTCTCAGACACGCATCGTGCTTAACAAGGCTGACACAGTAAAACCGGAAGAGCTGATGCGTGTGCAAAGCGCATTAATCTGGAACATCTCTCCACTGATGAGTTCAGCGCAGCCGCCAGTTATGTATACTGTGTCCCTGTGGTCAATGCCCTTTGAAGCGGGCGCCCCCGTGCGACTGCTGCAAGCCCAGGAGCGTGAGCTGCTGAGGGACTTGCGACAAGCCATAGACAAGCGCATTGAAAATAAAATAGCTAGCGCCAGGAGATTTGCTGTAAGTATAGACTTTCCATCTATTTAATTAAAAAGGGTCCATGTCTTTATCCGTCGAGGACGGTAGTGTGCAGAACATCTAATAGATATAGAGGCTTTATTATTTCTTTTAACAAATCAAGAATAAAGTAAGATTGTGTGAGTGTTTGTTATAGTCCTCAAAATATGTTTCTAAATAGGCAAAAAACTATTAAAGATTAGACATCGATGTTCTTCTCGAAGGACCTTCTTGCCTACGTACAATATGTACAATAGCTGGTATAGGTACTAAGATTTAAACCGGACTTTTCAAACAGGTTCGCGTAAGGAATCACGCTAAGATGGTCGACTGCTATCTTACTACTTACTACAATCACAAGACCATATTCGGCAACAGGAAGCTGATTGCCGATGCCATTATTCAAAATCCTCAAAACTACCACATCTATGAGGGTCTTAGTACGCTCACTAATATTTCTAGGTAAGTGTTGGAGACAAGTCAAGAAACATAAGTTTAGTATTAATGCTGTAAAAAAGATTGTGTGATGAACACTTCTCGATAACATTAAGCCCACTTAAGATAATTAAATTAAAAATAAATTCTTATTCATCGTTATTTTGTACTTACGTCTGTTTCTGCACGTGTCGAAATCCATTAACCCGTTTAGGCATTAGGCTGTGACAAGAAACGACGTACATACTCGAAAAAGATTCCTTCCTTCTCCGGAACCGGTTAAAAAATAATCATCTCGTCTATAGTGATTCAAATTAAAAAGACATTATTTTATGAAATTTGATACGCCAATGTTTGTGTTCAGGTACGACTTACCAGATCCCGAAACGTACCGGGATTTCTTCAGGTTGAATCCCCTATTCGAGTTCTCGCAGCTGTCGGCGACGTGCACCTACTTTAGGGGTTGCCCCATCACGCGGCTCGACGTCGCCATCGCTTACGACCTGCCAGAACTCGTGGGCAAGTACAAAAAGATGGTGGAGACCGCCACGCCCCAAGGCATGCCCAAGAGTTGATGGCTCCGCGAACGAACGAATTCTGCACCACACTATATATCTGCTTTTTAATTTAGCCGATTAGATTGGACATTATTTATGTCGGGCACATTTTGCATTTCTTTATCTAATCAGGCATCAAATCATTAGTAAATTTTTCGTTACATCGCATTTCTGTATTTATATATAATTTATTTGGCTTATAATAATCGCTTGTTCCTGTTTTTTGATATGAATGATTTCGTAACGGATGGATTTTTATAGTGATTTTTTCGTACGTTTCGTTGTGGTGATGATAGAAATTTAAACGCAAGACAACTTCCAATCTTATTTGTCTTTTTATACATTGTCTGAAAAAAGAAAACAATAAATTACTAGTCATTATTAATGAAGTTTTGTTAGTTACTGTTGTATATCTTATTTATTGAGGTATCTAAATGTAGATATTCCTACAATCGCACAATTACGAGATGTAATGAAACCAGAATCTAATTAAATTTCGTAATTGGGTGATCTCTACGGTAATTATTTCTTTGTTAGATATTAATGAGTCATAATCTGACTATGTATTTAAGTAAAAACGAAATAAAAATCATCAGTATTTTATTTAAAAAATGTGTCCTTCCCTCACTCTTTCGTTTAATACCGGAGAAGAGCGAGTCTAAGTGGCGCAACGAAGGTTTCAGTAAGCAAACGAACTTCTTCGTGTATTTCTTCTTTATTTAAAAAATATATCTACATATTTATATTCTTATGGTTTACCAACAGATGTTACAATAGTTATAGATATGCGACCCTGACTTGCTTGAGCTATTGCTTATACTCTCCAATCTCTCTGTATAAGCAATATAACTTTCTTAACCTTTCTATCCTCCATTTCGTGCACTCATAAATGTTCCCATCTAATTCCCAAGAGTGCCCGGATGACGGCAATAGGCTTGCCCCTATTACGTAAATGGGACTCAATTTTAACTGTCTAAATGTGGGCGTTAATTACGAGTCTGTCTACGCCTTCGGGAATGCAGGCGTGGGTGTCTGTATGTATGTATACAACACTATTAACAAAAGGTTTCTTTCTCAATGTGGGATTAGAAGAAATGGAGAAAATATTCAAACAAGATAAATTTTTACTTTTATGAATTAAATGAATTTATTCTTGAAAACATGGTTAGGCTGTCAGCATGAATGTCTTCCAAGTCACTTCGCTTGTTTACTAGCTTGCAAAGATGCAGAAACGAAGTTTCCGCCTTGTACAGTTCATCGGAGTGGTTGCACTAAGAGTATAATTATTGATTTTCTGGGAGGTTAACGGGGAATTCTGAAGGATATTTTATTCAAAAGCTGAGGGCAATCTATTTCATTTCTGATTAAATTAGATATCATATAATACGTCAATTGATAGCCGCACAGATAAGATTGAAACCAATTTAAAAGCGAACCAGAGACACCAGACATTCATAGCTTTTTAATATTCATGTGAGGCAATGTCAAAAGCTTTGCTGAAGTTCAGACAGTATTTCAATGTATGAGGCCAAGTTAGTACAGGTCGAACGAGCTTTGACAATTCCATGTTGCTGTTCATATAGGACCCTCGCGAAGTAACGCTTTACTACGGATAGAGTAAGGACTCGAAAATTGAAAGTATGGATATGGGTCGATAATTATTAACCATATTACTGTCACCATTTTTGAATATGAGTGCTACCGTAGCCAGATTCCATCGTGTAGAGAACTATCCTACTTTCAAAGATCTGTTAAATATTATTTTGAGAGGAACGACTAAACTTCTATGACGCTCCGTGATATAAATATTGGGGGGCCAAGGCCGGGTCTAGACTGGTTGGGGCCATCGGACCAGTATTCAGTAATTAGATTGAACGGAGGCACAGCTCCCTTTTATATAGGCTAACGCAGGTGCTTACCAGTCACGGATGTAGTAGTACCTGCAGGACATCCTCAGGGAGTCGGACGGTGCCACCACTGCGTCAATTGTGAGGAAGACACGGCGCCGGATACGGTACAAGAGTGTACTGCTTATAGGGCCTGTCCCTGTCATGGCATGCAGTGGTCACCTTCTGTGAAACCATTATGACATGAGGCTGCGGAAAGGAAGAGGGAAAACACGACTACCCTCTAAATCCGCAGACGACGCACCGGACGTCATAGGAGGGCCGACAATGCCCAATTCCAGCCCGAGGGTGGCGTGGGGAAATCCTCATGGACTATCCTCCGCCGGGGGCATCAGCGGAGGGGTGTGCCGGACTTGACCGGCTAAAACCACCACGGTGTTCCTTCCTCGCACCTGCTGCCGAGGGCCGCGGGAACACGACATTCTTCCGCAGCCAGCATGTAATCAAATGACCCCCGGCTCAACAGTCAAGGTGACTGACCAATAGACCAACAGGCCAGCCTGTTTTTGATGATTATATGATATAAACGGGTGCAAATATTTTTTTAAGGCAATAATGACAATATTATTAATAGCAACATGAAACCTGTTGGAAGCGGAATAAGATACTTATTGCAAAATAAACGGGATAACAAAGATTATTGTCTTTTTTTTTAAATCACCTTTTACCTAGATTCTAGAAAAAAATGTGACGCCGCGTTACTATGCTAGTCTGTCGAAACATAATAAAGGAGAAGGTTTTCTTAACCATCTCACTCTCTCATATCTCACATGCAAACAATAGCTTTCTGCCCGAATATTTTTCTTATAATACAGAAAGGAAAAGAAAGGTACTGCCGAAACTATTAATGTTTCGATTCTGACTAGAGTAGTAGAGGAGTATCTTTGGAGTATCTTTTGTTGTGGGCGTCGTAAAAGGCGAATAGTGGATTCAATCACTGAAAACACCTCTGCCTACTTACACACATATCAACCGTTAAGCCTAAGTCAACCTCGCCTGGTTGGAGAACTTAGGAATTCGGATTCCTAACTATAAAAAGGAAAAATGTAATGTGATTTTGTAAAATCATATATCGATACAATTATCTGTCTTTAGTTTGCTTTCAACATAATCCTGTTGCATCGGAGAAAGTGTACGGTTTTTCTAATGAATCAATGGAAAAATCAAATCAAAGTTAAACACTTCATTGGATTGAATCCACGCATCGAACAGTAAACATCGATGTTTTCGATGAATCGAATTATATCGGGCATCTCTATACTAACTGTCAATTAAAATTAAAGTGAAAATAAAAAAATAAAAAAAAATTGAAGTTACCTCTGACAACTCTAAACTCGACTCGACTCAGGTGAAATTTGAGTAGGGTTGGAATTTATTTTATTTGTTTGATAAGTTTACTTAGTACTTTGTGGCGTATATTGGATTCTTTTATACACTAGTGCATAAAAAGATTTAAGTTATGCACACAGATTTATCACCCCATTTACATACTCACGAATGCAATGTTTTCATCCAAAAATTGATGGACTGTCACACTGAGGTATGAAAACAAGTAATAAAATTGCATAATCAATTAATATAGCTTGTTTTTTTTTGCGATTGAACTATAACTTATCAATTAATTATATACAGATGTTGTTAGAAGAAAAAATATATTTATTATTATCACAACTTGTCTGGTATATAGGTATATATAGCATAACCTAACAACTATGGTTTTTGTGTATTTGCGTTTTATCGTTCTTTCTATCTGTACCCGCTGTCTACATGGAGTTACAAACTTGATGGAACGATGGGTTTCTAGAATTTTCATATTGCCATGTTTAACTGCATATTGCAGGTGATCTTGTTATCATGCTTGAAAATATTTGTTTATACTTTAAGTTTGTTGTCAATATTCAGGGGCTCTCTCTTAAAGACTTCAGTCACCACCTCTTTACACACTATTGGATGGACTACATAGAATACTCATTTTTTTAATGTAACATTATATATGTTTTCTTTTGCAGCATCCGTACAGAAAGTTTATGGGGTATTGCAATGATTATGACTGGGAAATGCGAAAGTGTTTAAAAGCTGAACGCATTGCACGCCAAAAAGCCAATTTCCAAGACTCCATTAGACGTAACGCTGAAATACGGGCTCGAATAGCAGCCCAAGAGAAGATTCATCAATAAAAGCATTTATATTTTTAGAGTATATTAAAAAAATAACATTGTTAAAATGGCTGAAGAAAAATATAACATTCTAGATTCAATTCCAGACTTAGACAACTTAAAATCTTTTACTGAAAGGTACTTCAGCAAGAGGTACATTTTAGACTTTAATCAAATAAAGAACAATGATATTATGATCATGTTCCATTCTAACAGGATAGCACTTCTGAGTTTAGCTCCAAGTCATTTCTTTTTTAAGAAAGATCAAGAGTACAAAATCAACTTCTCTGCTGGAAAAGTTGACAGGTTGAATAATGCCGTAAAAGGTAAAAGCAAGAAAGGTGGACAGTGCTTAGTACCTAATTCAGTTATTTGTAAAGTAGAATACACAGATGGGACAAGCTTTGATATACCTTGTGGTATGAAAGGTACTCTAATTGAAGTAAACGAAGAATTAATAGAACATCCAGAGCTTCTGAAGGAAATGCCTGATGCCGATGGTTTCATTGCTGTTATTTTATCAAGTATTGCTATCTCTGAAGCAACTAAGAATGAACTTTTAGCACATGAGGAGTATTTAGAAGCTTTAAAAGGTTGTGAATAAAGTCATGATGAATATAAATAGATTCATATTAAAATAATCATTTGTTTTCAATAAACAAGTATATAGCATGTTACATGTAGATTGTACATTGTGTGTAGTTAATATATGTATAATATAAGGTGTTGCATTTTGGAAGTCAATTATTTTCTAGCTCCTCTAGTCTGTGAGATCAGGTCAATTATTGGGTACATTTACTTTTTCATGTTCTTTCAAAAGATTTTTAAATAATTAAGTCAGTCATTAAAGTTCTTAAAAATTGATAAATATTTTCATACGTATTTATGTACAATTGAAAAAAAAAGCAAAAACATGTTCATGTGGCGATTAAGGCAAATGGTACATATCTCAACAAATCTCAAATTTCGTCCAGTCATTTACCTACTGTACACTACACGGGGTCCAACTAAACCTGGTGCACGTACAGGTGAAACATATATAAAAATCAGACGAATGTCTATCAAAGTATTTCAACCAAGGTACCGTCTGGAAACTAAAAGGAAAATAACAGTAGCATACGATTTTGGCGGTTGTAAGGTCACGGCAAACGCTTTTGAAATTTCATTTATTTTCTAATAGAAAAGCTATTTTAACAAACCTGCTATTCACATATCTTTAAAACTATAATAAGCTTACATTTATCACCTTTTCTTTTGTAGTAACAGGTCGGAAGGTGTAACAGGAGTCGTCATACACCGCCACCCAGCTCAGGTAGTCCCCGTCTATTAGTAGCTAAATCGACAAAATTTGAGATCTATAAATACTTATATCTGTCTATCAGTGGCTCTTTAGCTAATTCCTTGGTTTAGATTTAGGAAAAAATATTCTATCTTCTCTGTTTACAAATAATTTTATAAAAATCAAATTATAGGATGTTCAATTTAGGATCACACAATCACGGCAACACAAAAACGTATGCAAGAAATCAATTTTATGCGAATAGTAGTAATTCAGAAAAATGTTCCTTCTATTCCCGACAGTTACAGTTACGAATTTTGCGATGACTTCATCAACATCAGCATGCATACATAATATCACGCCTCTTTCCCATAGGGGTTGGCAGAGATCACTTCCTTCCATTTGCTACGATTCTGTCATACGTTTCTCTTCAACTTTCATTCCGTTCCGCATACAGGCTCGTCGGTTAAAGGTACTTTTGACCTGGCCTTTGCTTAGATTATCTTGAACTTAGTTCACACAATCGACAAACAAAAATAGTTACAAAAACCATAGTTTTCGTCTTGCTCACCTTAATTTTCATACCCTTTCTTTCTAATGCCCATGCAAGCTTGTTACCGTCTCCTGTAGCCCCTCAGCTGATGACGCAAGTATTACTTGGTCATCTGCATATAGGAGACATTTGACGAGTAACCCATTCATTCTCAAGCCACATTCTTCCCCTTTCATTTCGTTCAGACAATCATCAATGAATAAGTTAAACAGCCTTGGCGAAGCTACACATCCCTGTCTAAGATCTTTCTCAATCTTAAACCAATCAGTTTAGGCGCTGTTCACCCTGACACAAGCTCTGGAATTCTCATATAGAGATTTCAGTGCTCGTTCGCTGTTCACCCCATATACCGATAAAAGTCTCCATAATTCATCCCTTTTCACTCGATCGTAGGCTTTCTCCAAATCCACGAATACGCAGTTAACTTTTGACTTTTCGCCAAAAACTTTCCGGTTATGCTTCACAAGAAGAAAACCTGGTCCGTACATCCCATTCACTTTCTAAATCCTGCTTGCGCATCCCATATCCTTTTATCAGTTTCTTTCATTACCCTTTCAATGAATACCTTTGCATACAACTTTCCTACCACGCTTAGGAGGCTGATACTCCGGTAGTTTATACAGCTTTGAGCATCTCGGTTGTAATTCGGTCACACCGATTTCGCTTTCACTCACATCGTGCTCAACTTTTTTGCAATCGGCGTATAAGATATTAAGTGTCAGTTGATTCTCCTTTAGTTATGTTGGAACAGATCGATAATGATGTTTCTTTATGATTGGATAATTATATTAGCAAACAATTCACTTCTATTCTATACAATTAGTTTATCAAGACTGTTACTGGTCGACCGCTGACCTTTTGTAACGAGCAACAGATAACGAAGATAGTGTTTGGTCAGATGTTGTAATCATTTATTTGAAAGAGTTTGAACTGTGACAATGTCTTGTGTAATACTTAACAGAGCTTTCTGCCTTCCAAGATTTATAAATAAACAAATAGTGCTCGTGTCATCTTTGCGATTATACAGCGATCAGAGTAAGTCTAGGACGACACCGTTGTTTAATTTGCACTCAAAATATGGCGGTAAATTGGTTGATTTTTCTGGATTCCTGCTCCCAGTTCAATATTCAGATATGAGCGTATCTGCTTCACATATTTTTACCAGAGCAAGCGCATCAATTTTCGACGTATCTCATATGTTGCAAACTAACGTACGTGGCAAAGATTGCATCTCATGGTTCGAATCAATTTGTCCGGTTGACTTAAAAAGCTTGAAGGATGGTTCCGGATCTCTCACCGTTTTCCTGACTGATAAAGGCGGAATTATAGATGATTTGATAGTGACAAAAGTAAATGAGGAGACTTTGTATGTTGTTTCTAATGCCGGAAGGATGGAAGTCGATAAACAACACATGAAAGAAACGTCAGAGTTATTTGGAAAACGAGGCAAAGATGTGCATGTGGAATTCTTAGACGCTAGTGAAAGAGCACTCATTGCCTTACAAGGACCTAAAGCGGCGTCGATTTTGCAGAATCTTACAGACATATCACTACAGGATCTTATGTTTATGAACTCCAAAGTCGGTAGAGTAGCAGGTGTGAAGTGCCGAGTTACACGCTGTGGTTATACTGGTGAAGATGGCGTTGAAATATCAATTCCAGCAGCCAATGCTGAACTAGTCGTAGAAGCTTTTCTACAGAGTAATCAAGTTAAGCTCGCTGGTTTGGGTGCTCGAGATTCTCTACGTTTAGAGGCCGGTCTATGCCTGTACGGAAATGATATTGACGAAACTGTCACACCTGTGGAAGCAGCTTTAACTTGGTTGGTAGCCAAGCGGAGGAGAACCGAAGGTAACTTCCCAGGTTCGGATGTTATTTTACGACAAATAAAGGAAGGCGTTTCTAAAAGGCGGGTAGGAATTCGCATGGAGAGTGGTCCGCCGGCAAGAAAGGGTGCTGTTTTGAAAGACTCGAAAAACTCTGAAACGGTAGGAGTAATAACTAGTGGTTGTCCAGCTCCTACACTTGGTGGTAATGTTGCTATGGGGTATGTGGCCGAGTCTCTCAAAAGAGTTGGAACTGAATTGTTAGTAAATATTAGAGGAAAAGATGTCCCTTGCAGCGTGGCTAAAATACCTTTTGTTCCATCTAAGTACTACGTAAAAAAATAAAAGTTCATAAAGTAAAATTATGTTTTATTTACATTTATAACAGACATAACGATTCCGAACAAAATTCTTGCCGCTGCTGACCTGACCTGTTTCAGGAGCTTTAACGAAAATAAAAAAAAAATAATTACAATTTCTGCAATTCACAAAAGCACAATCTAAAAAAGTAAAAGATTATTGTATGCAAACATGCAGTTTGAAAATGCCTATTTAAAAAGTTTGAATTTTTGGGCCCCTTAGTATTCGTACTTCTTATGAATAGACACGTGAGCCAACTTAGTGTTTATTAACCACATTACTAGGAGGTAAGTTACGTAATAGCAATGCATCGGCCAATATATTTAGATTTAAAGATGATATAGTTTTGAAATGTACTGACAGGAACTAAATTTTATTTTAATTGTAAAGAAAGTAGTCAGAATTTTTAATTTTGTGGCACTTTTGTAGGTACTTATGCTGATAATAATAGGTGAAAGTATAATGTCTTCTTCTTCTGGTAGTGGGTGATCTTGTGGTGATAACAAAAAGTTGGCATCAATTAAATCTTGTGCCAATAGAAATTGAAAAATTAATAAATAATCACAAATAGGTATAAATGAAGGACATGGGTGCTTACAACAATTTTAACATTCACCTTTGTACATACTAATATCCTTCCAGTGTATGACTATGACTTGTTATTTTTGTTTTTATTGTGTACAATACAGAATATGAATATTTCAAGTCGGGCAGTTTTCAACTTCGACATAAAATGTAATAAAAGCTTTATTTCTATACTAGTCTAGGAAGTACATAAAGATAACACATATAACAAACTTTAACAGGGCTCGGACTTTCCGGCACGAGCCAGTTCCAGTTATGCGACCCTGAATTGCGTAAGCTATCGTTTTAACTCCCCAACCTACCTGTTTGAGCAAATGCCTTTCCTTCAATTTATATCTTCTGTTTCCTCTCAATACTACAAATTGTCCCATCCAAATAACAAAAGTGCCTGGATGACGGTAATAGCCTTGTCTCCTATTACTTAAATATGACTAAACTATAATCGTCAAAATGTGGGCGTTAATTACGCTTGTGCTTACCCCTTCGGGATAGACGTGAGTGTATGTACATACATAAACACAGCTTTTTAATCTGACCATAGACTATTTAAGAGTGAAGGTAAAGTCACTGAACACACTGTTCGCTGAATCTGAGTACCTAGAAGATTTATAGAAACTTATGTTGGGTGACATCAAACAAGTAATTTCTGTATTAAGATGCTTTAAAGTTTGGACATTACGTACATTCGTGAATTGCAAGAACAATACTAAAATTACTTAATATTCATTATAATACAATTATTTTATTAAACAATAAGAAGCCATATATTTAATATCTATTTCTACTTACCTGTGTTCATCCACAAAGATGCAATTAATTGGATATGTCACAAGGAATGTGATATACATACATTTCTACTGTGTAATACTGTTCAATATTTCACTATACTACAATGTACTTAATTATCACAGGAATTCACTATTTTTTAATGGAATGATCTGGTCATATAAAAATATTCGGCCGTTAATACATATATAAATTTACATTATAAACAATACATTTCCAAAAACTTTATTCTTACTTATAATATTTGATAACGACTTAGGTGGCAAACAAGACCAATCTGAAAGTGGTTGCTAAAAGCAATCTGTACCAGACAACCAAGTATGGATATATTATAACAAAAATTATTCAATAAAACCAGTAGCTGGCATACTATTATAGATGAACATTATAGAAAGATAGAAATATTCAACTTATCTACTAATATAAATAAAAAGATAGAAATGAACAATGGAGAAGTTTATGTGTACTATCTGGCAGGTTTGTTTGCCACATCGTTGCTTATTATCTAATACATGTCTCGTTTCAACTATAACAATATGTCATACATATTATAACATCCAAAACACTAACAATACCTTAATACACTATGTGAGGCTTGAGCGCTTGTTATAGTTTTAACACAGTCTTAATGTTACCTTCAGTTCACATTATGTGCCTTGCTTTAATATGCCTTATGGAACGTATATGTATATATATAAAAAAAAAACAATCTTTATCAGATTAATGTGATAATACCTGTATAAATGTTAGGTATATTAAGGTAATTTAGGTAAATTATTTGCCAACTTTATTTGGCCAATGCCTAAGTATGGCGCTCTCGAACGGTTATATTTATCAGTCGTTTATGTTGATATGATAACGAACAGTGGGGTTACCGCACAGTAAGTGACAACCGCCGCCCATGGACACCTGCAAGTCAAGAGTCCCAAGTGCCTAAGTATGGCTCTCGAACGGTTATATTTATCAGTCGTTTATGTTGATATGATGACGAACAGTGGGGTCACCGCACAGTAAGTGATAACCGCCGCCCATGGACACCTGCAAGTCAAGAGTCCCAAGTGCCTAAGTATGGCTCTCGAACGGTTATATTTATCACAGTCATTAATTGTTGATCTGATATTTTAGTAATGTTTCAGCCAAGGGAGTTCTGGTAGAGGTCTCGGACCTCCCGGCTACAGCCAATTCGTTTTAATTCCTAGGGTGCCCGATTGACGGCAATAGGCATCCCCCTATTACGTCAGTGGGACGTATAAATTTTTAGTGGCAAAAATATTGCCGTTTAAAATATCTCTGCCTATCCCTTCAGGAATATAGGAGAGAGTATATTTCTTTCAACCAACTTTCCTTGTAATTTTTTAGTTGGTATTATCTCATTTACATGATATAGATTGTAAAAAATTCTTTAAATCAGAGATGGATAAAGAGGGTTCATGTCGTTCATACGATAGACAAAAACCGGTACCGCTGTGCTGAATACTGTTTATACATAGGTGTAGCGAGTTTAGGAATGATAAAATTAGGTCCTACTTAATAATCACATCTCAGTGGAGAGGCGAGCTCTTCTCCTCCTGATTTTATAATGTTAAGTACAAATAATTTGTACAGTTGAGATAGTTTTACGGCATTTGGAGTACAGTGTGTTGTCACTTGAAATCTGGTCCACCTTTGAACGTTGACTGCGCCAATCGCGTGAAATCCTCGCTTATTTTGTTGATACGTTCTGAGTACTAAAAAAGAAATAAATTAAATGATTAGGTACAAGGAAATTAAAATAAGTCCAATGAAAAATTAAAAAGACTGTGATAATTGACAAAAACGTCAATTCATAGAAGAATTTTTTGCCAACAAATTTTCTATGTAAGTCCCTCACTAGAAATAATTGAATTTTGTCGCGTCTGAGAATCGAACCCACGACCGCTGTCTCAGCAGTCAGGGTCACTAACCACGAAGCCAACAGGTCTGTCAAAGATCAAAGTAAGGCCTAGCGTAAACGAAAAAGGCAGGTACACAAACAAACTTAACTGTTTTGGGGTCTCTTTTACTTTTTTTTTACATTACTGTCATTACTAACGTGCTACGATTATAAAATAATGACAATATAGGAAAATTAATCTAAATAATATGTATAGCCTGATCCAGCTGCGTCCCTTTGGACAATGATGTATTGTACGATGTTGGCGACGGCGACGACGACGACGACATCAAACCATATCCGTCCATACTTTCTGTATTATTAACGTGTAATAGTTCGTTTAATTGCTACAGAAAAGGTGAGCGTGGATTTATACTGTTTTATTTAGTAATGCTATTTACCAACTGTCTCTTTTTTAACACGTATTATACACCGGTTTAAACATGCGATTTAGAACTATATTAGCATATATAATTATAAATATATATAATTTATGTTTATGTCTGGGCAACGAAAATATGATCACGTTTCTGAGTTCCGTCAAAAGCTCAAGTGGCTTCCAATTCGTTTTCGCCGGAATACTCACATTCTAAGTTTTCTTTACAACATCTTATTCAATCCTAAAGCCCCCTTTTATCTCAAAGAACGGTTCAAGTTCCTACATGACACACATGACAAATATTTAAGGTCATCAGAAAATTTAAGGCTGGAGATACCATTGCATTATTTTATGACCAATCTTTTACTGTTGAAGCTGTATATGTGTATGTATGTATTTTTATCTGTACGTGTGTTAGTATGTATGTATTTTTATCTGTATTTGTATTAATATGTAGGTTATATGTTATACAAAAAAATGTTTAGTTTTTATATACGTTTTATATTTGTAAACAAGCTCCTATAGTTTTCAATATTAATTTTGAAATGATCCTCCAACTACCTCTGTCTCTCCGAATGAATATGATTCATCCTAAGTTTGCCTGTAAGAGATTGCATATAGCAGTAAGGTCGCCATTTGTACATTTTATATTTGACACGTGTATAACTTGTATTATATTTTACTGACTGAAGACTGGTGTACAAATAAAGAGTTTCCTATCTATCTGTTTATCTATAATGAAAATGCTTAAACTCCCAATCCACTGTAGTCAGAGGGCTCGGCTTTCCCGGGACCAGCACGTTGTGTGCGACCCGGTTATGCTGGAGCTATTGCTTATATATATATGTATATAATACATATGTATAGACAATATCCCTTTTCTTACCATTGTATCCTCCGTCTTACTTTCAATAAGCAAATTTACACAGTAGTATTATGGCGCTCAGCTTTCCGTGTCCAATTACTACTGCATATGCATAGCAAAACTTTTTCCTGAAGCACATTGCCTTTATTATTCGTTATCATTGCAACCTTGTATTATATATTAGTACAGACATATTGACCAGCTTATGGGGTCTAGTGGTTAGCGGCCATAACTGATGAAGTCAACCATATAGATATAGAATACATTTATGGGTAAATAAAATTCATGTAATGGCGTTGCTTTTTAATTAATTTTTATTTGATAACTGCATTGGAAAACTTTTTCTTTTTTTTTTTTGTAATTTTTAGAAGATTTCATAGTGCAACAACTTTTATTTAACAGAGATACTGGGACTTGGGCACCGAACGCTCTCTCGCGTGTAGCGAGTGAAACGTGAGAGGACACTTAGTGTTTAGTATTGGCGTTATTTCACGATAGCGTACTAGGATCCTGGACCTAACTAAAACGAGACATGTACTACTTACATCGGTTTCTTGGGGTTGGTGTGCTTGGGATTGTTTCTCTTTCTTCTCTTCCTGTATTCTGCAATTAACATGGTAGTTTATCTGGTTCTGTAGTTTCACAAATATTTTTCTGTATTCATCTTGTATTCTGTTCATTTCGTTGTTTACGTGATCATCTTTCTTCGTTACGTAATCCTAAAACATGAAATATAAAAAATCACAATACGGCATCTTCGTCAATTTACGAACATATTTTCAATGATAATATGATCTTATATTCGAGTGTTAGTGACTCTGACTGCTGAGCCAGAAGTCTTTATATAGGGGGATAGACCAGCAGACGGGTCAAATGATGGTATGTGACAACCGCCTTTCATGGATACCTGCAACTCAAGTCGTAAGTGCGCTAAACGCCTGTTTCTGAAGAGTGGAGAGATGCGGAGAGGAGGGATGAGGGAAGGGGATACTTCGTGGGTACGATCCCGAATCTGGGTGAGTCCGTTGTTTGTCAAAAACTCGTTTGCTCAAAAAAAAAATAGATAAATTAAATAAAAATAAATACGGAAAACCAAAAATGACTATTATATGTGTTTTGTTTAAAATTAAAATATTATATACCTTATAAGTGTAAATAGTTTTTTTAGCATTCTTATATTTCTCTTGAAGCACCTTCTGTTCCGATTGTATTTTCTCGTATTTCTGTTCTAATTGTGCTAATTTCGACTGCAACTCCGTTGCTTTTGCTTTCATCGCCATATATTCTTTAGCGGAAGAACTATTTCTTTGCTTCCAGTCTTCTCTTTCGTTCTTTAATACGTCTTCTAAGGACCCGAGCCTTGACGCTCTTTCTTTATACCTTTCAGCTTTCAGTTTCCAATCTAGGACGCTGTCCTTAGCTTTCTGGCATTCCACTTGTAATTCATTATGTTCTTTTATTAGTTCAGATATTTCGTTTTCCTTAGATTCTAATATTTGAGTGACTTTCGCTCTCTCTGCAAGTATGAACTCTTTTAACGCGTCTACTTCTTTAGCTTTCCTTTCCAACAGTTCTTTTAGTTTTGATACAGTCTCTATATGTTCTTTTTCAATTTCTTTAATCCGTCTAGCACAATTCATTTCAACTGTTTTCATTTCTAAAGTAAACTTTTCTGCTATTTGATCCCTAATAGCTTTTTCTTTCATCATGAGAGCAGTCTGCAATAAATAAAACGTATTGAACATTTCAAATTCTAAAATTAATAAGTGCAAAACAGTGAAACAGTGTGTATGTTATGTTATTTATCAGTACATTTTTTTTATTATTAAATGCTTTGAAATGTTTACACAATACTTATACAAAAAAATCTCTTTGTACCGGATTATCTCCAGAATGGGTGGACCAATTACTATGGAACTTCACTTTCTACCTTTACTAGCAGAAAGTTTATTTGGAGTAACTTAGGCCTCTTTTGTTTTTGACAAAACATTTGGGTTCAGAGCATAAATTATAAAAATGCATAGTTTATTTGTATACAGATTGGAAAAAGATAGAAGGGAGTGAGGTTTGAAAATGAGATTATGTAGAGGTCTACATGACAATGGTCATTTAGTTTTATAAATAAATAAAAAATAATAATTTTCAGAAGTGTCAGAGTGCATAACTGTAAATACCTTAGCGGCCATTGCATCGTCACAGTTTTCCACCAAGTTCTCAATACTTGGGTGTTCACTAGCTGGTGTAGCCGGTGTAGCTGATGAGTCCTCGGTGTTAGTAGCTACACTGCGTTGCTCGCTTAACTTATTAAAACGCTCTATTATGTATTGTTGGAAGAATTCGGCTTTGCCTTTTAGTTCCTTCATTAGAGCTTCATTGCTTTCTTGATTGGCTGTAAACGGTTTTTATTAATAATTGCTAACGATTTTCATAAGTTTGGCGAATCTTATTCCACTAAATCTGAAATCTTAATTATTTATTAATGTTATAAGTGGGAAAGTGAGTTTGTTCAACTCCTCACCAAACTATTAATGTTGTAAGGATTACAGTTGCCGACAAAGGTTTACAGTTGCTGACATAGGTCTGCTTTTATCCTGCAAAAGGTTCCAAAATTATTGATTTCAGCCATCCCCGCGGATAGTAAATGAAAACGGATTCATAAACGCTTTATACAAAATATAATATACACTCACAGGCACAATTAACCGCCCACCTATATTTTTCGTCACCCTGTTTGTTTATGTTAACTGTGGCTTATCTACTGTTTTGTTTTTAGTTAAGTGGGTACTTTAGCAATAAACTAAACACTTAAAAACCCTTATTTCGACCCTTAAACTTGTATCGCCGAAGCGTTTTTAGAATTTAGTGTCTGTTTGACATTGTTGCAGTAACGTTACATTGATTACATTTCTTGTTCTTGTCTGCTATCGTGTATGAACATTGTTTAATTTGAGTTTTTAGTGTACGATTATTGTTTGTGACTGAAAAAAATGCCACTGGATGCAACTGGTGCTGCTAGGGCAGTGACTTTAGCTGACGCTGGGTATAGCCAACGTCGCACCGCTCGTACGCTTGGTGTACCTCGAACTACAGTGCGGGATGCCATCAGACGCTTTCGGGAGACTGGTTCATACACGAGAAGGCCAGGTCAAGGCCGACATCGGTGCACCTCGGCTCTGGATGACCGCTTTGTTGTCAGTAACGTGCTAAGAAATCGCTTTTGCACCGCTACTGAAGCGCGCACACGTCTGTTTGAGGTGAGAAATGTCACTGTAAGTGAACGTACGATAAGAAGAAGACTGGCTGAAAGGAATCTGAGAGCTTTTCGTCCAGCTCGCGGTCCACAGCTGCTTGCACAGCATCGTAGAGCAAGACTTGCCTTTGCACGAGAATATGCTGACTGGACTACGAAACAATGGAAGAACGTACTGTTCTCAGATGAGAGCAGAATAGCCTTAAGGTGTCCAGCGTGTTTATAGGCGCCAAAATGAACGGTTTGCTCCATGTGCAATAATCGAAACCGTGGGTTATCAGGGAGGATCCATAATGGTTTGGGGAGGTATCTCTTACGAGGCTCGTACCGATCTAGTGGTGTTTGATAGAGGCAGTGTGACTGCTCAAAGATACGTGGAGGAAGTCTTACAAGACCACGTCATACTTTTCGCACCATTTATTGGTGAAAACTTTAAATTAATGCACGACAATGCTCGATGCCATACCGCAAGATCCGTCACTCAATACCACGATGAGGTCGGGATTCAAGTTTTGCCATGGCCGTCACGCAGTCCCGATCTTAACCCAATTGAGCACATTTGGGACAACCTAAAAAGACGTATTCGAGCAAGAATATCAGCCCCTGCGACCTTACAAGAGCTCAAGACGGCTGCGATAGAGGAGTGGCATAATATCCCTCAGTCGGATATTCAAGACCTCGTAGATGGATTGCCAAACCGACTACAAGAAGTCATCAGGGCCCGAGGTAGTAATACTCATTATTAAAATTTAAATAAAAAGAAAGCAGACGATTTTTTTCAAAATTAAAGTCATTACATTTTCAAGCAAATTTTTTGCAAAATCGATTTATGGCATATTTTTTTTTATTAAACGGTTTTGTTAAAAGACTTTTGTGATTTTATTTATCCTTAATGGCTGCTTTTAACATAACTTCCATCAAATGTGGTCAAAATTTTCCGACTACTGAAACTTGAAAGAAATACAAGGTGGGCGCTTAATTGTGCCTGTGAGTGTATTTATAGATAGACAACAACTCACCTAATTTAATAGTACACTTGCTGAGTTGATCGTCTAGATGTCGTATGTGCTTTACATTTTTTTCGCACTGTGCGCACGGCTTTCTCTCCTCACGCATTGCAGACTTTTCATCTGACAAAAGAACAATATTTTTCAGTAAGTTACATCATTGCAAATACAATGTGTTGAATATTTTAAAGCACTTCGTTATTTTGGGAAACTACCAATTCTATTGACATGTCTTCTATATACTGGTCTGTTGGTCTAGTGGTTAGCAAATCTAGTAAGATTTGGCTCGATGTCTCGATGTCTGGCTGAGCAGTAGCTAAGCCAGACATCGAGGGTTTAGTTCCCACATAGGACAAGCATTTATATATAATATAGTATGTATAATATAGTATATATAATAAACAGTATGGTCTGGTGTTCTTTGCGTATTATTTGTAAAATCCCTAGCTCATTTTTGACTTAATAAAATCGAGACATCCACACATTTTACACAGTATTATTAGGTTGGCAACTAATAAACCCGCCACATTTTTCGATCACTTTCTAAAACGTTATAGAACTATCTCGAATTTCTTGGAATAGTATATAAATAAAGCAAGAGTTGTATGTCAGATCAGTTGACAACTGGATCTCGAATAGTAAAACTACAGTAAATCATGGATATTTCTCGTAGAGAACTTCGGCTGCTTTTACTTCACGAATTTCGCTTAGGTCGAAAAGCGACTGAAGCAGTGCGCAATATGTGTGCAACGATGGGCGAAGGCGTGCTCTCTTACGATACTACCAAACATTGATTCAAAAGATTTAAGAATGGAAATTATGACCTATCTGATAAAACTCATCCAGGACGACCTCCTACAATAGATGTAGATGAGTTAAAAATACTCATAGAATATACTCATACTGCAGAAGAAAAACAACTCCACGCTTTAGAAAAGACCTGGAAATATTCAGTTTGGTTGCCACATGAGTTGACGCCGTTTCAACTTCAGAAGAGATCTAACGTGTGCATGAAACTACTTAGTTATCATCGTACCAATGAGTGGCTGAGGGATGTAATTACGGGGGATGAAAAGTGGGTTATGTACATATTTTTTTTGCTTAAGCGCCAGTGGCTTGGACCTGGAGAAGCAGGAGTACCGACGCCAAAATCTGACACGAGTAAAAAAGTTATTTTAAGTGTGTGGTGGGGAATAAACGTAATTATATACTGGGAGCTGTTGCCATCTAAAACTACAATCACGGCCAATATTTATTGTGACCAACTGGATAAAGTACTGCTACTTTACTTACTACGAGATTACCGAAAAATCAAAATAAAGTATACTTTTTGCACAATAATTGCTCGACAACATGTAGTAAAAGCGACTCGTGAAAAATTACTTTCGCTTGGCTGTCCTTCCTCACCCACCGTACTCTCCAGACATTATGCCCTCAGATTATCATCTATTTCGTTCTCTAGCGCACTACTTAGCAGATAAAAAATTAAAAATGAAGACCAGCTTAAAAGTGACCTTACCACCTCTTTTGATCAAAAGCCTAAAAACTTCCATGAGAAAGGCATTATGTCTCTACCAGCTAAATATTTAAATAATCACCTTCTAAATACTTATCAAGTTTGTCAGTGAACTCTCTTTGCTTATCAGTGAACTCTCTCTGCAATTCCGATATTCTCTTGTTAGCTCTTGCCAATTCTTCTTTTGTACTAATCAAGTCTGAGGTCAACTTCTCCATTTGTTGTTTCTGTTTCTCTAATCTCTCCACATAGTCAGTCTCTTGGGATTTATAAAGTTCTTTCTCCTTTTGTATTTTTGATTGGAGATCTTTTAGTTCTCTTGACACCGCATCTCGACCACTACATGCCTGTAATGTGTGATAGCTATATATTTCTTCAATAAATGTAGTTAAATACACATACACTAACACCTAAAACAATATTTTGAAACAAATATGCGTCCAGAATTTAGTCCCACTTATGTAAAACAATGAAGCATATTGCTTTCAACCGTATATATAGTCTGATAGATAGCAGACTAATCCCTTATTTGCCTTTTGGGTCACCCACGGGAAGAGATCGGGTGGCCTTATTCACTCACTCACTATATTATGTCACTCATGAGACTTTTGGAACTGAATCTTATCAAACCAACATCACTTACCTGCAGATACAGAGACTTTAGCTCCCCATTCTCCTTGAGCGTGTCTTTGAGCTGTCCGCTGTACCGCTCCAGTTCCCGCAACAAATCAGCGTTAGCTTCTTGCACGATTGATGCGCGATTTCCTTTCTCTGATTTGAGCTTTTCATAATCAAATTCTAGTTGAGTATATTTGAGATCAAGCTGTAATAAGCAAGACAGAATCATCAATAGAATGAACACACAAATCAATAGAACAAATAGTTCTGAGTGCTGCTCAAAAAAGGGAAATGAGTTTGAATGGATGTTTGTTACTCAATCAGAACCTGAAAATCTAAACTGATCTGGATAAAATTTAGCACGAAGATAGATTATAATTTTATACTTTGAGGACGACAGCTGGTTAAGTCTAATTGCTGTCATTATTATTTGAAATTAATATGCAGTGTGTAATACAAGGACTTAAAATATGGAAGAAGTTGTTATTGAAGATGTTACGTGACAGAATGCGCAATTTATCAAAAGAATAAAAGATGCAAGTATAATCATATAATAGGTTCTAGGGAAATCATTAAAAAAAATACGTGAAATCCATAGCAGAAACTTGAATGCTGTCCTATGTTAAGATACTGGTCTAACGAGACTGGTGGGATTCGAACCTGTAACCTCTCGATTGCATTTGATGATATCTCAGTCATTACGCTACCAGCACTTTAGACCAATCATATAACGAATCATTTAGCTCCATAAATAAAGGCAATAAATACTAACATTTTTAAATTCGCTTCTAACTTCGTCTATTTCGTTCTGTAGTCTTTCGTTTTGTTGTTTGTAACTCTCCAACAGTTCACTGTCAGAATTGCTGCCGAGAAGTTCCAGTTTATTTTGTAAGACGGCCAAACGTGAATTCAGTTGCATCTCTTTGCCTTTTTGTTCTTCTAATTTTGCTCGGAGATCAAGTTCTTGTTTACGATGTTGTTCTATTTTTTTATCTCTGTAAGAAAGCATAAACGTTAATTAATAAAAAGAGAGTACCTACTCTCTATTTCGGTTAATGGTTGGCAAAAGTGAGCGTTTGAGACGTCTCTTCGGGGATACAAGCGTCAGTGTAGGCGTACGAGTAAGATGTTAATGTATATTGGATGGGATACTAACAAAATAGATGGAAACTGAGAAACACAAACTGCTCGTATAGACAGATAACTCTTCATTTGTACACCATTGTCGCAGTAAAAGTATGATACATACAAGTGTCAGATATAATGTACAAATGGAGGCCTTATCGCTAAATGCAATTTCTTGCAGGCAACTTTAGGATGGATCATTAAAAGCTCACTTATTTATAGATATAAAACTTACATGAGCACTGTACTTATTGATGTATAACATATATACAATGACACATAAGGATAAACATACATACAACACAACGATAATTTTACGACCAATCTTTTACTGATGAAGCTATGGAATCAGAGCTTCAATAGTAAAATAATGGTCGTAAAACTTTGTGGAATGCAATAGTATCTCCAGTCTCAATCATCCTTTTCCGATCCTTAGACATTTTTCATTCAACGTTCTTTAAGATAAAAAGCTTAAGAATTGACTAAGAGGTTGTAAAGAAAAAGTTAAGATTTGAATGTTCAGGCTAAAACCAATCTTAAAAATACTGAATAATAAAAGTAACTATTATATTATGTTATAAATAGACTGTTAATTATATAATACCTATTAATTATTTCTTCTTGGAATGTAGATAATTTTTGCATTTGTTGTTTATATCGACTCAAAACTTCTTTCAATGTTGCTAACTTGCCTGGTGATGGAGGTTCACCTATAGAGAACGATAAATTAGTTAACCTTTTAATAACAATTTTTTACTTTTAAACTTTTTAACATATATGTCATGCCTGAATTAATTTCCAAGAAGACTATCTATACATATATATATGTATGTATTTCTATTTTTTTTTAATAATTTATATATTATTAGAATGTATAAGATGTATTAAAAACTGGCAAGTTTTTATGACCAGTTTCATGATAGTAGACGAAGCTCTTCAGGCATCTAAAGATAGAAGCAAGTGGCAAGCTGTTGCCACTGAGTAAACCTATAAAGAAAGGGAAGAAAGGGGGTGAACAGTATGCGTTGAAGTACAGTAGACACGCGGTAATTCGATAACGGTACTGAAGAACTGTGTCGGTTATCGAATATATTGGACTATAGAGTACTGCCACGAACACCTTATAGTCCACAACTTTTTATGAACGATTACTTTGTAATCTGACAAATTAAATACGTCCTTAATAAACTTTAAGTTTGTTAAGTTTTTCATAATAAATATCAAGTGAATAGAACAACAGAGTTGCCATACATAAATTAATTTCCGGGAAAATGTCCTTAATTAAATCAACTATATTCTATTCCAATCTTACGGATTTAAACAAGACAATTAATGCGTGGAGTTTATTATTAACTCAATACTAATTACAAATAATAAAAATAGTTTTACTTACTACACAAATATCGTCATTAATTGGTATTTACAAAGAGTGCATAACAGGGATTGAGGGGCTCAAACATATTATAACGTATTTAAAAAAGCATGACGTAAAATTGACTCTATGATAGGTATGTCAGATTACAAGGAGTGCGGGATTGTGTTAAGTGTTATTATTAGTGAACTTCTCTTTAGTTCTTACCAAGGTAAGTATTATCAGGTAAGGACTCCATAAGTATCTGATGGAGCGTAGTCTTCCAATGTTCGTACTCCTTTTGACTAGCAGCTAGTTTGCTTCTGTACAGGACCAGATCGTGTGCGGTAAGTTCCAACTTTGACTGAAAATAAATGCAAGCATGGGAATTTCAAAATTAATATAGATTTTTTTTTTTTTTTATCGGGTCGGGTCACCTGATATTAAATGACTACCGCCGCCCATGGACACCCACAACTCAAGAGTCACAAGTGCGTTGCCGGTCTTTTAGGTAGGAGTACGCTCTTTTCTTGAAGGTTTGAAGGTCGTATCGGTTCGGAAATACGGCAGGCGACAATTTGTTCCATAAGCTGGTTGTGCGAGGCAAAAAGCTTCTGGAGAAGCGCACAGTGGTGGAGTGCCAATCGTCCAGGTGATGGGGATGGATATTTTGTCGCGTAGAACGATGGCGGAAACCAGCAGCCGGTATAAGTCCGAACAATTCCTCTGAACACTCCCCATGATACAAGCGATAGAGGATGCAGAGTGAAGCTACATCTCTACGCAACGCCAAGGTGTCAAGTCGATCAGAAATATCTTGGCAGTCAATGATGCGAGTCGCTCTCCGTTGAATGCGGTCAAGAGGGAGAAGTTGGTACTGGGGTGCACCTGCATAGAGATGAGAACAGTATTCCATGTGCGGCCGAACCTGCGCCTTATAAAGTTGCAGGCGGTGGGCCGGAGTAAAATACTGTCTCGATCTGTTTAGCACACCAAGCTTCTTCGAGGCTAATATGATGGCCTTACTCTCTAAGTGACCGCGAAACTGGACTTCGCTTGATATATCGACGCCAAGGATTCCGATACTGGCTGATGCAGTTAGGGAAGTGCTGTCAAATTGAGGTGATACGACCAATGGCATCTTTTTAGCGGTGAACGCGCAAACCTGTGTCTTCGTGGGGTTAAACTGTACTAGGTTAAGTCGACCCCAATCTGAAACTTTTGATAAAGAAGTTTCGATTTCAGTTACAAGTTTGGATCGGCTTTCGATGACGTTTACCCGAGAAATGTTAGCGCGGCCGGGGTAAAGGGCATCACTCGTGCTATCGTCCGCATAGCAATGGATGCTGCTAATCTGCAGCATGTCGTTGATATGCAGAAGAAACAGCGTGGGTGATAGCACACAGCCTTGTGGGACACCAGAATTAACAGACTTGGAGTCGGAGCATGCACCGTCAACAACGACCTTGATGCTTCTGTCTGTAAGAAAACTGGTGAGCCAATTGCACAGTTTCTCGGGAAGCCCATAGGAAGGAAGCTTCGCAAGGAGCGCTTTGTGCCAGACCCGATCGAAGGCCTTCGCCACGTCCAAACTAACGGCCAACGCTTCCCCCTTGGTCTCGATCGCCTGTGCCCACCGGTGAGTCAAGTATACGAGAAGATCACCAGCTGAACGACCCTGGCGGAAGCCGTATTGTCGATCATTGAGGAGCTGGTGGTCTTCTAAGTACCGGAGGAGCTGGCAGTTAACAATGGATTCCATTATCTTGGAGAACAAGGAGGTGATGGCTATGGGTCTGTAGTTGGACGGATCCGAGCGATCTCCTTTTTTAGGGATTGGGTGCACTAGAGCTGTCTTCCATGAGTTCGGGACTACGCCAAGAGAGTAGGAAAGCCGATAAAGGCGCGTTAAAACCGGTGCTAACTCTGGAGCACACGTCTTCAGCACGATAGGAGAGATTCTATCGGGCCCACTCGACTTATGAACGTCGAGGGAAAGAAGCGCTTTACGCACTGCCCTTTGTGTAAACCGGACTTCCGGCATGTCTGGCACTGCGGTATGGTCGGCGGTGCGTTTCCCCCGTCGTCCAGGGTAGAGTTTGCCCAGAAGATCGGCTTTTTCTTTAGCGTCGTGGGCCAACGAATTATCTCCTATGAGCAGAGGTGGAAGGGATGGCTTACAAAAGTTCCCCTGGACAGCTTTGGCAAGAGACCAGAATGCACGAGTTCCGGAGGGGAGACTCACTAGTCTCTCGCCAATTCTGCCGATGTAAGCCGACTTCGCCCCAGCAATTACTCTTTTGAGGGACCTGGAGGCAAAGTTAAATTGCTTCTTTAATGTGCTGGTCTTTACATCCCGTGCTGTCGCTGCATTAGCCCATGCTTGGTAACATTCCTGCTTTCGGCGGGACGCCGCTTTGCAGGTTCGACCAAACCAAGGCTGGGACTTGCCACCTGTGGGAATCAGGTGAATGGAATGAAAAGTTCCATACCCTGAAGCACAACATCCGCGACAGAGTCAGCAACGACATTGGGATCATCCGGCGAGAAGCAAACCTGCCTCCATGGGTAGGATGCAAAGAATGTTCTCATTCCATCCCAGTCTGCTGACCTATAGTGCCATACGCGGCGACTGCCTGTAACTCGCGGCCGCAGCGAGTGAACGAGTGGCACCATACTCCTAATCAGGCAATGGTCCGAAGAGCCAAGAGGGGCCTCAACGGATACTTTGTAGCCGTCAGGATGTGAGGTCAGCAGAAGATCCAACAGTGAAGGCACGTGGCTTTCTGCATATGGGATTCGCGTAGGCGTTGCTACCAGCTGCGTCAAGCCATATGCCAAGGCGAAATGGTGAACAGATCTTCCCGCATGATCGGTTTTGCGCGAACCAAGCCATTCGGCGTGATGGGCGTTAAAGTCGCCAAGAATAACAATCTCTGCGGATGGGATCTGCTGGAGCACTGAGTCTGTAGCCATTTGGACGTGGTCGATGAGTCGGTCCGTTTCGGCATCAGCGCTATGGGACCTGTAGAGGCATAGGTAGATGCGGGGATGGTCGTCGCAGTCTACACGTAGCCATAAGATGGAGAGGTCCCGACCTTCAAGATTGCCGAGGCGGCGAGAAGTGATATCATCTCTAACATACACGCATACACCAGCCTTAGGAACAAAGGCGTGTTCCAGTCCGTACCCCCCTGCTCCGTACCATCCTACCTCTGCTACCCTTAGCAGAGGTAGGATGTGTCCGCTGGAGATGATATCTGCGTCTCGGTTAAAAAGAGCAAGGCCGGCTTTGCTGTCTCAAGGTGGTGGTGGACAGTGTCGAGGTTCGAATGTAAGCCCCTGATGTTACAAAAATCCACGGTAAACGTGACAGTGGGTGCCATGGTATGCCTTCTCTTGCTCCGAGCAGATTTTGAGAGCGCAGTTGAGCCCCCCCCAGAGTACGAGGGGCAGCCTGGGCGTCCACGCTCAGGCATAATCCGTACTGAGGGTGGACGTCCAGGGGGAGATTCTCCAACGCTAGCGCTGGTACCCCCCTGGGGTATCCTTTTCGTTAACAGCGCTATCATTAGGGGGGGGTGGGGGATTTTGGGCCTCCGGAGACCCCACTCATTTCGGGGAAATGCAACGCAAGCGTTACTTCACAACCGGTTTTCTGTGAGGCCGTGGTATCGCACCGGTCGAGCCGGCCCATTCGTGCTTAAGCATGGCTCTACCACTATAGATACTGATCAATCTTATCTAAAATCTATTCTTATTACTATATAGCAGTAGTGTAGTGTTAAACAGTTTTTTTTTTGTAAATAACGTTTGACTTATCATTTGAGACTTTCGTTTTCAAAAGACGCATATGACTTTTGTACAAATGTAAAAAATGAAACTTACCCCCAATTCCTTGACCTGTTCTTTGGCGGCATTGCGTTCCGTCGTCAACTGCGATACCTTTTCTTTCAAACGAGAGGTCTCTCCACTCATGAGTCGACTATGGGCGGCCTCTAGTTCGCTCGCTAGCCTGTTTATTGTCGCTCCCTTGTCTATTATTATATCTTCCTTTTCTCTATCTTTCTCCATACAGCGACGTTCTAGAGTTTTTATTTCGTTTTCCTGTAAGAGTGATCATAACTTTAATAGTAGCGTACACAGGAGTCAGATTTTTTTATATAATATTATACGCATGAGAAAACATATTAATATAACTATTGTGTTAGTAAGAGCTAAAGTGATAATTTTTTCACAATAAATGTCAGGGTACACAATACTAATAATAAGTGTTGACCTACATAAGTCGGTATTTAGTGATACAGTCTAGTATGATGATACAGTAGTCTCTAATATGGTTTTACTTGTCGTTTTTCTAATAAAAAATATAAAATTTTAACAACTACTCTTATTTGTGTAACAATGAGTGAGGTAACTCAGAATTTTCACATAATATAGTGTATATATCACAATTTTATTTATATATAGTATATATAAATAAAATTGTGATTGAGATTGAACACTAATTACTGGACACGGGACAAGAAATAAAATTCGAGGATATTCCCTGATTTCAAAGTCATCTGGAAAATGTAGTCAATATAAATGTTACTTTAAGTTTATATTCTTTCCACCTGCAAAATGTACGCGAAATTACGTATATTCGGATGAAGTGTACAGCAGCGCATAAAATCTAACAGTAGGTAAACATAGATACTTACTTTGTCATCAAGTCTTTTTTTAGCTTTTGTCAAATCGTTTTGGAGTCTGTCCATTTCTTCTCTGTGTCTGAAATGTTTTAAGAAATAAGTTTCTTCTTTTTTTATTATATTTGCGGACAGACGAACAGACGGGTCACCTCACTGGTGACTACCGCCCATGGACACCTGCAACTCAAAAGTCGTAAGTGTGTTGCCCGAAGGAAGTTGAGGGAGTGGAAAGGGGAGAGGGGGTATGGGTGGAGGGGAATGGGGAGACCGGGATCAGTGGAGGAGAAAGAGGAAAGGGGGAGTTGGACCTCAGGTACCCTTGGCAAAGACTTCAATTCCCTATCAATTAGTTATACTTCGCTATGTAATTTAAATTAAATTAATTGGAGAATGTACATATTATCAAACTTACCTATCCTGCTGTTCTCTAAATATTGCGTCCGTGTCATGTGTATGAGCAACCTGAAAATAAATAATTCATCTAATACTTAAAATGCCATTACAACTTGTAAACTTGTAACAGTTTTACTATCTTGAGAAAAAAAAGCACCAACTGACAGATTATTTTTATAAAGTTGTTCTATGGCGGCAGATTAAGCCGCCAAACAATACATATACTTATTTCATATCTATTAGGTATTAATTAAGTATATTGATATTGTTTTGCTTATTACCTCTTTATACACTTTTAAGAAAATTCACATCCATATGGCATTTCAAAATGTGTAAACAATTTGTACTAAGCAGTTATGTCTACCACAGATCAGTTCAGTGATCCACAGTTCTAGAAGTATTCATAACCAGAAATTTTTTTAGCCATATTTTGTTGCATTTGTTAAATACATAAATAAAAAATTGCATTTATAAAGTTTTTTTTAAAATCTATCAACATGTGTTAAGAGTAACAAATTAATTATTGCTTACCTGAAGCGTGTGAAGTCTCTGCTGCACATCCTGAAGGCTAATATTAGCTGAGCGTAGCTCTAACTTTAATTGTTCTTTTTCTTGGTCATTCTCCATCAACTTCTCAGTGAGATTTGTTATCTGTTGTTCTAACTCTATTAATTTGTGTTTACTTGACGCTAAAAAAGAATACTGGCTTTAATTGTTTACCTTATGTAAAATGTTGCATTATATTTCAAAACTCTGTTTAGAGATAATTAATCAATAATAATAATAACCTCACACATCTCACACAGGGTCATATGACTAGACTGTTGATAAACATTTTTATATATTTTAAAATACATACATATTATAGATAAATTACACCAAGACTCTGAAGGCCTGTCGGACCTGTCAGGGGCGCAAACCCATCTAGGTTTTACGCCCTTCAGGAGCAAGCAAAGAAAATTTTAATTTTTTTAAAAAAACATATATTTTTCTTTTATACAAGTGTAAAAAAAATTTGAACTCTTAATTTCTCAGAAAATTTTGCTGGCCTCGATTGAGCCAAAGTCTCTTGCCTTATACCTCATTTCACTAAATAATCTAAATTTCGAGTTCTGCTGTAGCTAAATAATTAAATTAATTGAGGTAAAATGGTTAAAAAAATATTGAACTATTTTATTTTAATAAAAGATCTATAGTGACATTTACGCAAGAGCGCATATACTTTTAACCATTCAAACGACCGGGTGACGTTTGCACTTTCCAGCAGCAAGATTTTTAAATTATAAATAACGAAATTGAGTATCTTAACTAATTACCTGTGTTTATATTATGATACATTACATTACACATACACATTTACATTTACGTAAACGCATTTTTACATGTGAGTTTTTTTTTTAGACGAAGGTCTGTATGAAAATTTTCCTCAGAGGGATGCTACAATATTTAGCTATGCGACTGTCAACACACAATCATGTGTCTCAATTAAAGCCCCAAACAAATTATAATAATAATAATCTTTATTTCCAAGAACATGGTCAAAATACATAAGTAGATGTTTTTACATGCCACTTGTGGCGCGCAAATATATTACGTTATACAATACTACTACATCACTAAAAATCAGCTACAGACAGCTCAGCAAACGCTAGCAGCACCAAATAACATATAAACCATTCACTGCCGAAAATAAGATAACTACTACTACTATACAATACGTTAATATACAATATGTTTTTTTTATCAATATTCAAATCTTCGTGTCAATATTTAGGGCTAGAAGTTAAATTATTAAGATAACCTGTCTTCCAAGTATTCATTAATTGTATAAAGGTTTAGCAGTCAGGATAACTAATTAATAATTTAAAGTCTTCTGAAAAAGCTCATTAGCAAATACATACCAAGAAGATGATGAGTCTCTTGTAAAGAGAGTTCAGCCTTATCTCTATCATTGATTGCAGCAGCTAGTCGCGCCCGTAAACTGTCTATTTCAGTGTCTAATTTCTGCATCTGACCAGCTAACTGTTGACATTCCTTTACACGGATCTATAAAGCATATTACTTATTTATTGATATAATGTCTTCAAGTACTGAGTTAAATCAATTTGAATTTCTTTTTTAATTTAGGTTCATCATGTCATAATATTAGCATAGGTTAGGAGCTGGGCTAGAGAGTGGTAAAGAAAAGGATAAGTGGACAGCTATGGAAGAGGCGTTTATTTAAAGGGGAAAAAGTCAAAATAATAATTGTATTTTGGCGTTTTTATTAATTTATTAAGAGATAACATCTTACTGCTACACGGACGGTGCAAGATTCATCTCTTCTTGTAATTTTAGTCACGATTGAGCGCTTTACGGGACAACAGCGTGCTTGTTGTGTAAAACGATTATAAAAAAACAAACGATTAATAAGTTATTGTACGACGCCTATTTAGAATTAACAACGGATCACGCCGTGTTAGTGAGTGTCTAACTGTTTCAACAACAACAAACGGACAACGGACAAACAGACAACGGGTCGACAGTAAGTATAAATAAACAGGGCGGAAACGTCCAAGAAGAAGCGATGAGGACATTAGGGAGGTTGAAATTTCCGTAAGGAACAATCCAGAATTATCTACGCGTAAGCGGCTCTGGCAATACCAATAACTAGTCTGCGGCGTAAACCCATAACCCATATAAACTAATGATAAACTGCACCCATATAAGCTTCAAATTGTGCAGGAGATGAAACCAAAGAATTACATTCAACATAAGTTATTGGCTGACACTTCTCTAGCCTTAAGAATGTTTTGTTTACGGACGTGGCGCATTTTCACATCAATGGGCACGTAAACGAGCACAATTATCGATATTGCAGCAGGGAAAACCCTCAACTTAAACACCTAAAGCCACTTCATTCACCTAAGACATATTGAAAATAATCAAGGAAATAACATAAATCTGAATTTAGTTATTAAAATTAAACTAACCTCATACATGACCTTCAGCTGCTCATTGTTCATAAATTCTTGTCTATCACAGTTGTTTATGCCATTCACATGACCTGAAAAAAAACAATATTTTTAACTGTGTTTATAAAAACTAAGCTGTTTGACTGACATAAATATATTTTACTGGCCCTATATCAGTAAGTCAGACAGTACTGATAATGGTTTAAGTTTTTTTTTTAATATATTTTATTCATACTCCACAACTCCATTTCATACCTTTTTCAGGGAAAAAATTATATATATATCACTGTTCCAAATTTCATCCAGAATAGTTCAGCCATTCTGGAGTGTTTGTGTAAAAAAACATAGATTCAAACTGTCAGTAGCAAGATTGGATTCCATTAAACTTCAAAACCTGGTAGATCTAGTAAGATCTACAAGAAGCACCAATCAAGAAATCAGGTGATAAAGAGTACATGGTAATGCAAATACTAAAAGTTAACCATAAGCTATTATATTATATCTCTAATAAACAATATTTAAAATGACTAGTGCAAGTTCAGTTTAGGCATTAGCATGTATATCATGTCAAGGACTACTAGAACTTTTCTTAACTGATAACTAAAATTTTCTTCTTTACAACTCTGCAAGGTAAAGTAAAATTATATGTATGTGTATATTATAGTAAATTGTATGGTTAGTACTGCCCTTTGAGCTGCATAAACATTAGTTCAAAATACATCCAAAAACAATCAAGAGGAAACTTTCAAAAAGTTTTTAATACTACTAGGGTCAGAGTTTAATAATAATAATAACTACACACTCTCACAAACGGCCATCTGATCCCAAAGAAGCAGAGCTTATACTATGGTAACCTGATGGCTAATAAACATACTACTTACTTATATATTTCTAAATAAATATATATTTTAGATAAATTACACCCAGAGAACAGATGATCATGCTCCTTACATAAGTTTGCCTAGGTGGGAATCAAACCAACAACCTATAAAATAATATGATAGGTACCTCTATATTCCTGTGGATAATATTGATTCTGTCCATCGCCTGCACCATATGGCCCAAACTGTGCTTTTATGACTTCTTCTTGATGTCTCATGTGACCAATATGGTTCTTTGATGTTTCGCAGTACAATTTAGGGGACTCGGAACCATGTTGCTCCTTCAAGTGGTTGAGAGACTCCACATAGGTTGGAGGTAAACCAGTTCTTGTTGGTTGAACTGCAAAGAAGTGTTATATCAGATGTGAATACAAGATACTTAAACCATTTTTCAAATTGAATACTTTTTAACTGCTTATTCAGGGCTTCACTAGATTATTTTCAAACCACTAGTAACATCAATATGACACATAATACCACTTCTAATGAAGTACTGTTTTTTTATTGGTTTATAGATTATAATATGTGAAAAACCTAAACTTACTGTAAGAGGCATCAAATCATCATCAATCAAAGAAGACAGTATCGGTGAAATTGGCAAAAATAAGAAAACATGTAAGCCTCTTTTAGTTTATAACTCAAATATATAAGCCTAACAGCACTTACCACTATTATTTTGTTGAGGATCCAGGGTGTAGTTTCCACTGCTATTAACAGAACTAGCTTCGTCATCGTCCAAAAGATCATCAAAAGCATTAGCTAGCTTGTGCTTTAACTACAATCAAACAATGACGCTCATTATTGTAAAAACATGTTGGTAAAGCACTATATTTGAAGACGATTACAAATATAAACAACGACAGTATTAATATAAAGTAGCAAAATAACATAGTTCTTAGGTATTCATAGTTTGTCAACCTCTTCGTTCCGTCGTTTCTGATCTTCCAGCTCCTCTTGCTCATCTAGCCTGTCTTGAGCACTGTTGTTTATGTGGATACTAGCGGCGCCTTGGAACAAACTCATTCCGGGAACATCCATGTCAGATATTTTTATATTTAACAGTACGAGGCAAAGCAAAGATATATACCACTTGAACTACATAAATTATAAAACCTTATTGACAAACAATATAAGCAATAAATTAGTTTACAAAGAGTGTATTACGTAGAAAAAAATATTGAAATTAACCAAAACAAGTTTTTGAAAATTGCTTGATTGTGTTACCAACAAATAAAATTAAAATTATTAAATTCTTCTACCTGTAATTAATGAATCTAATTAGTTGATATAGTAGTAAACACATATTTCTTTAGGTATTTTTTCATTGACTATCTAGCGATAATGACTGACACGGTTGCCGTGTCAGAAATTGATACTTATCTACACTATAACGGTTGATGAAACGAATAGATGATATAAGAATGTGTGACGTCCGGTACCGTCGCGGCTGGACAACTTACTCCTTGAGAAAGGTCTCCTCTCAAAACCGAAACTACTCGGGCATCCCCAAAATACAAACCGTATATTTAAATAAATATGAATAGGTAAGTAAGTAATTTTTTACTTAGTAAGACTAACAGAATAGAATAACAATTAAGTAAAAAAGTTATATACATTCGTATTATGTTTTTCTCAATAAACCTTTATTAGATATAAAATTTAAAAGATGTATATCAGTTAATATGTAATGAAGTAAGGTATATAATTCTAATCTAAGGTAGATTGAAATTATATACCTTACTTGAACCGATGTAGGAACTTAACTAGGACGGTAATGTATTAAGTAAAACAAAATTTAAATTCTTCCATTATAAGTAAAAGGTGACTAAGTAATCAGCCTGTTTTCTAATAGACAGTAGTTATGTATGTATGTAAAATAGTCCGATCCCTTAGTCGCCTTTTACGACACCGAAAGTGGCTCAATTTTACTCTACTGAGAACCACACGGCTAATTTTTACGAGGGGTATATTATACAACTTCTCGCTGCGATGCGAAACATACTACAAATTTTATAACGACGAAGATACCGATAAAAAAATCATTTATCTATCAGTCTTTCTATGCCACCATCCCGCACGTCTATACGTCTATACATAACGGATTGCAGACTGTGCGTATAATAGTAGTTTTTCAATTGCTAATCGATTATTAATGTTGAGAAACTACTAAATCGACAATCCAATGCGCAATTGCACAATTTTCAAATTGAGGTGATTGTTTTTTTGCAAGAATCATGGGATCATGGCCCTCTACCACTACTATTAATAAAAGACAGTGTTTTCAAAAATAACAATATTCTTTTACATTTCAGTGTGCTAATAAAAGTCAATAACTCAAATAAATCAAAATAACTATGGAAATTATGTTTTTTTATATATATAAATTTAATTTTTAAATATAAAATTAATAAAACGGAAAAAGTTAATATACATTTAATGCTTAAAATGGACACTATTTATTATATATGCAGTTAAAACTATTGTAAGATAAAAACAGATTATTACTCTAATCATTAATGTAATAAAAAAATGTTGAGTACAACAAGTAATAAGAAGTATTAACACTAGGTATTAAATACACCAGTGGTAGAGTCATGCTAAGGCACGAATGGGCGGGCTCGACCGGTGCGATACCACGGTCTCACAGAAAATCGGTTGTGAAGTAACGCGTGCGTTGCGTTTCCCCATCTCCTCATCTCCCCCTCTCGTCTTTCCCCTCCCTGGATCCTTCTATCCCTCATCACCCTCGTTTGTCACTTACCATAAGGTAACCCGTCCGTTCGTCTGTCCCCAATAGTATCAAAAAAAGATAAGAAAACTTTGACATGTCTTGTAGTCAACTAAAAAATAGTATTTAAATTACTTTCTTACTTTTAAACAGACATTATTATCAATTGGGGATGAAAACGCAAACATAATCATTAGTTTCAAGTAGAAACACTCTTTCTCGAACATCATTATAAATGACTAGAGCTCAACAGACCAAATGGTGACAGTTTGCTAGTCCTATCTATCAAAACTCGAAAGAACATAAACTCGATATATTGAATGCTCGAAGGACAAATATCTTAAAACATCGTTTCTCGAAAGATAAGGGGGTGAATTAAGTAAGATTTTTTCATGGTCTGAAACTTATCTTCACAGAGGTGAAGAAAATTACATCGTCGGTATCGAATTAATGTTGTAGGAATTAATATTTTTGTCAAGTTCATACATCCACGCACTGCAAAAATATATGTACATCCACAGCGGTGACAATTAAGCAAATTGTGTGTAGAATCAACTACTCCAAATACGTTACAATGGTTAGAAATGATTAGTATATATACAACTTCTCAATATTAACCGTATGGTTTGTTCATCAATATATATTTAACTATTTTTGAAAACGAAAATCGTTATTATCCAGTAAATGTTCTTTATAAACTCCTAATCGTTATCCATGTATTATAATTTTGACTAAAATTAAAATAATGTAAATTATAATAATTTATAAGATAATTAACAAAAATATTTGCGATTGAAACAAAATCTTTCTTCTATATAAATTATATAGTTTGAATAATTCACAGGATATTTATGTACAAATATTATGTATTCTCCGTCTACGGATTTTATCGTCACTGCAACTCTAGAAACTTCAGTGTCACACAACTCGCAGAACTCGTGCTGAAAATTTTAGACTTAGTTCACGTCATAATATCGTTTAATTGAAATACTTTTTTGAATATTCAGATTATCAAACAGAAATGGACTTCAAACCTGTTACTCACGTACTTTTTGACATGGATGGGTTATTGTTAAGTAAGTCTAAGTTCAAATTAAGCTACAATTAGCAAGTTTTCAATGCTGTTTCTTTATCTTACCTTTGTATTGCTTAACCTATTCATATCTCACCTACTTAAGCAGTTAAAACATTTTTTGATGATGTAGACCAATCATTATCATGTCTGTTATTATGATTATAGATACAGAAGATCTATACACAATAGCATACCAAAATATTTTGAAGCCCTATGATAAGGAATATACTTGGGATTTGAAAGTAAAACTTATGGGGTTGCAGGATCGAGAAGCAGCTAAACTGCTTTTGTCTGCTTTGGATGTACCTCTAACTGTAGAAGAATGGCAAAAAGCTGTTAAACTGCAGTATGAAAAAATATTTCCTGAGTCACAGCTTATGCCAGGTATGCACAGTAAAATTATGCTGTAATTATAATTACACATATAAAGTAAACTAAAAATAAATAAAACATTCTTTATAATTGTAGGTGCAAAACAACTAATAGAACATTTACATAAACATAATGTTCCTATTGCACTAGCTACTAGTTCAACTAAAGATGCCTATGAAATTAAGACCAACAAACATCAGGAATTTTTCTCTCACTTCCAAATAAAGACATTTGGTTCATCAGATCCAGAAGTCACGAAAGGAAAGCCTCATCCTGATATATTTTTGATTACTGCCAATAGATTTCCAGATAAACCAAAACCAGAACAGGTACTGAAATAACAAGTACCCTTAATTTATTTAACACACACATTGCTATAAAAATATTTACTTTTTACAAATCTAGTAATGTTTTATACATTTTATATAATTTGAACTTTATATTGAAGTAGTTTATTAACAAAATAAAAAAGCAATTAAAATTTTGTTTAGTGTTTGGTATTTGAAGATGCTGCAAATGGAGTAAAGGCCGCCAGGGCTGCAGGAATGCAAGTAGTGATGGTTCCGGATGCAAAACTTGATAGAAGTTTAACTACGGAAGCTACCCTTGTACTTGAGACCTTAGAAGACTTCAAACCAGAACTTTTTAGTCTCCCTCTATATGATGCATAAATCAATATCTTATTATTAACTATTAAGAATAAATGCTAATTCAATGCACATCTATGTATACACTTGCACAGTACAAGTATGCACTTGAACAAACACTTTCATAATAAAAAGATAGAAATGCATTTATTTAACTGCAATTAAGACATACATGAAATGATTTGTCTACCTCAAATTATGTATTTAACAGTTATTTATTTAAGCTGTATGAAATTTTGGTATAGTGCCAGTTGCCAATAGTTTTTGAAGACTAGCTAAGAAATATGTAATTTATTATTTATTCATAAAGTATTCAAATTTAATTTCAATGATAAGTTTATTCCTGGTTGAGTATTCTTCTTATTATGATAATATTATTGACTTGTCAAAACCTTGAAGGTTGGCATCAAAGTTTGTATGGAAGACCAATTATTGATCAAGTTAATTTGATGAATTTTAGTACAGAGATACACCTTTGAGAACCTACTATCTGACTGTTGATAAGTTAGTAGCTAGGCGGGTAGAGAATTAATTTATTCTTTTGAGAACATGACTGTTTTTTAAAAACATTTTATACAGTCTTTAGTTGCAAACATAAATCAACCTTTAGTTTAGTAAAATTGAAAGACCAGAGTTGCCAGATGTAAAGTATTTCAAGAATATTTTTTAATGTCCCGTCGCGCTAGGGCTGACTGTCCCGTGTTTGGAACCATGTTAATGGTGTATTATTAATTAATTCATTTATTATAATTCATGCTTTAAATCCTCACAGAAAACCGTAGTGTAGTCAAATAATACTTGCATTGTAATGCTAGTGAGTGAGGGTATCTTTTCGTATAATCACCTTCAAACGCGGGCAACGCACTTACGACTCTTGAGTTGCAGCTGTCCATGGGCGGCGGTTATCACTTATCATCAGGTGACCCGTCTGCTGCTAAAAAATACGCGACTTTCGGCAAACACCATTTGCCAAACCTCTTCCTCAGTTGAAACTGTTTGGTTGATAATACTACTGTTTCATTCAGGTAATCACGTGTAAATTATCTCCAAGCAGGTACCTAAAAGTATTTAAACGGATATCGTACTGGAAAAGATTAAAGTTAGAATCCAACGCATAATGGTTCCATCATAATTATACATGCATACGTTCTAAATCTTTTACAAGACAGCTACCGGCTTTTTCAGTTCTTTAAAACCATTTTTGCAAATGTCTGTAGCAAGTCGCAACATCATTCTGAGTCAACTATGAGTTTAGAGGTTAAAAATTGCAAATAAAATTGCTACTGATAAGATGATGGGCACACGTTGTCATAACATAATTTAAGGTTAAAAGTTTGCAAAACTATTTTTCAAGATTCTTCGTTTTTTTTCTAATCAATCAGGTTTTAATAAAAATGTTTTTCCCAGTGACACATGTTTTATTTGATATGTATGGTTTATTCTTAAGTAAGTGGCTAAATACATAGTCTTAGCTTAGATAATAATATGTACTTATGTACATACTGGGTTTTTAAATGGAAAATATTTTTAGATACGGAAGAATTGTATACACAAGGTTTCCAGCAATTAGCATCCCGTTTTGGCAAAGAGTTTACATTTGAAGTTAAAAGAAAAATAATGGGCATGCAAAGTCGAGAGTTTGCAGCATGCATTATAGATAACCTTGATCTACCGATGACTGTCGACGAGTTCTTGAAAGAAACTAGACAAATATTTCAAGAATCATTTCCCCATTGCAAGGTTATGCCTGGTAAGTGTTTAAAAATATATTATTTTCTTATCAGTATAAATATATTATTTCATTTATTTATGCAACTTAACACACACATAGCAAATATAACACACAGTTGAGTTAATAGTTATTACCCCATTCAGCAAAGTATGTATCCAATTTTTTTTAGTAGTCTGCACTGTCAATCATTTTAATATTTCATAACAATAAATAACTATTAGTTTAGGGTTGGTAAGTACGTTTATGTGTTCACAAATAATTTTCAATTTACTTTCATGAGTATATACGTCTTTTCATCCAAAGACTTGTGTGCTTTGGTTTCGGCTTACAAGTTGTCTTATTACCTGAATTTGACGACCTACCTACTCAGTACCTAGGTAAAGAATACATCCTTGCTTGGTACCTCATGCAAGAATGAATGTTTATATAGATAGACGGATCTTGCTTTGCCGACATTTCCGTATGTTGATAAAACTAACAAAAAGATTATTTACAGGAGTAGAGAAATTACTTCACCATCTTCATGACAACAACGTTGGTATGGGATTAGCAACAAGCAGCAGTAAAGAGACATATGATCTGAAAGTTGTAAACCATCAAGAATTGTTTAATCTTTTTCCGTATAAAACATTGGGGTCTTCAGATCCTGAGGTAAAACGGGGAAAACCGTACCCTGACATATTTATCGTTGCTGCAAACAAGTTTCCAGAGAAACCTTCCCCTGATAAGGTATATCGGAATCTTAATTATCTTTTATAATGCAGATAGCTGTATATATTACATAACCGTTAACTACTCTTATTAGATTCATATGGAAACACACCGAGTAAGGTAGCGATGTGAACAAAATATATATTTTTAGAAACCAGGAGTGAGGATTAAATAAAAACAAATTAATAAACCAAACAAAGTGTCTTTATAGGTTCGCACTGCATAGTGTATTCGTAAAGTAGTAAGGGTACATCTAATAATATCTAATAGGAGGAAATACCAGCAGGAACGTGGCGGCAATTTAGTGCAAGCACATTTTTTTTACCTTAAACAAAAATAGCCAAAATATGTAGAACAACCTCTTACTTTTGGATATAATTTTTTTAAGTTTTAACATTAACAATTTACAATAACTGCCATATAAACATACTCCGTTATTATTGCTATATTCAATATGTATTCTAGATTTGTTAGTTGTACGTTCGGAGAATATTTCAGAGCATCTTGTTAAACTAAAATCAAAATAAGTCTTTGTATACCTTCATACTATCAGTTATGTCAGTCGTTTCCTGTACTTAGGACTGTGATCTGCCTGGCCAGATCCCAAATTACATTCCATTTATTGCTAGACACTATTTCCTTCGATATCAATTATATCATAGTCATGTAAAATTTTCAGTGTTTAGTGTTTGAAGACTCGGTCAATGGCGTTAAGTCTGCAAGAGCAGCTGGTATGCAAGTTGTAATGGTGCCGGATCCTCGCTTGGACCGAGCGCAAGCAGCTGATGCGACACTTGTTCTCGATTCCATAGAAGATTTTAAACCGGAGCTCTTTGGATTACCGCCTTATGAAAAAATATAAATAATATGTATATATATTCCTATTACCATTCCTGAAACATCAGTGGGAGAGTACTAATGATAATGAAAAATATGCTAAAGTAGCTAGGCTGGTATATTAATTTTGTCCATTAAGTCACAGTATATGTCGGGCGCGCCTCTGTCACCCATTTTCCTACTTGTCCTAGTTGGTATTGAGGTCGCACTAGCTTGGATCCTCAAGTCATTCGGGTATAGCTGTCAATGTAACTGGGGACTCCAGTGCCAGAATTGCTGCAGGGTCAAGATGCACGACTTACAACTTCTGTTTCGCTCCAGATCTGCTTTTCTTGCCTAAAATTTCACTAAGTCTTGGAATGACACATGGCAAACCACTAGATTGACAAAAGGGTAAATTGATTGTATTTCAAGTAAGTGTAAGCATGTTAATAAGTTGACCACCTCTTCTGTAATTCCTCTACGTATACGATACTTGTTACTACCCTAGTATTCCTCGCCCAAATTCGAGTTCCGGATCACTCTCTATGTGAATGTTGTCTGCAGGAAGGAACTCTTGAACATATTTTTTCTCTTGCCCTAAACTTATCATCCCTATTTATGATCTTCTCCCTTACTTACTACTACTTACTACTTAAGAACAGATATCTTAACCCGTTTATTGGGCTCATCTCGTAACTCTACAAAATTCTTACAATACAAACAGTTATAATCACAATTTATTATTTTATTTTTTTTCCAAATTTCAACCTATACATATAAATAAATATATATAGACCTTGACTACTACTTTACTTTACACCTTGACGTTGACCGGCAGAATCATCGTAAATGAAGCCATAGTAAAACAAAAAATATTACTTGTCTGTGTCTGTTTATTGATTACTTTCTAATTAGGTAGATAAGTATGTATAGATAGTGTGTTTTTACATGTATTTATAGTATAGTATATATTTTTATTAAATCACATAATACATGTATAAATGTTGGAAATAAACACTTGCAAAAGATTAACTTTTATTAATTTTCGACTAGACAAATTCTTGCACAATTAATTCATTTACTTATTTCATCATTGAAAATACTGAAAAAAAAAAAAAAATTGCAGTGAATTGCTTTAAAACATGATCTTTGTTGGTAAGTCATAACACACTTGTGCTTACTGATAAAATAAACATATATAAGATAAAATGTTACTGGTAACTTTAAGTACTTGAGTTCCTAACAATTTACAGTACCTATAAGCACCACTTTAATAACAATAATAAATGTCTGTCAATAATAAATCAAACAATGAGCTGCATTTGCAGCTTTTATGCCATTTACAGCAGCTTCTCAAAACGAAGCACTGAAAAAATCCATATTAAGTTTAAAAATGTATCAGTTTGTTTTTGGATAAGCAAGCAGTAAATAAATAATAATTAGCTATATGTTAGGTCTGTAAGGCAACTAGTAGAACTAATAATGCATGCACATGCTCTGTCTGTCTAATATGTTTGCAGACCACATAGCAGTTGTAACTTTTGTTAGTTTCTGCAGCCAATTTAAATTGTCAAATGCATGCGTTGTCTTTTGAATACAACTTCTGCATACTAACAATTATTTTTGTGTTGCATTACACTTTACAAACGTACACCCAATGGACACAGAGAGGACCCAGACTTTGGACAGTTACTTGTAGATAACTGACGTTCAGCTTCATACTACTTGACTGATCATTATGAAATTTTCATGTATACTATCAGGGTCACACAAATGGACATAAATAGTGCTTTCAATAAAAAAGTACTTTTCTAAGGAATTAAACAATAAGCACAAGAGAAGCCATAGGCAATAGCTAGCAATATTGTTGCGCCATCGAGAAAAATAGTCTGGAACAATCTACAAGACGCGAGAACGAAGGGACAACGCCATCTAGTGTCGGATAGCGCGCAACTGTGGATATTATGAAGCTAGATGGCGCTACAAGTAGCTCTAGAATAATCTATTTAGTCTAGAGCCATCGATCGAATATTATCGTACATTCTAGTTATCTCGACAGCAATATAAAAGCGGATCGTGTTAGCCGTACGGGCAGCGTCCGGCTCGCGGAGAGAGTGAAAGCCGAGATGAGCGCCTACACCACCGAGAGCTGGATGAGACTCATCGAGGACTCTGAAGATAACTGGCCCTCGATCCACCGCCTATGCCGCCGCCTTACCAACACTCCAGCTCCGGTGCGACCACTACTACACGCAGATGGGGCACCCAGGTATCGAGCAGCAGACCGTGCTGATATATTCGCCGAACACTTGGAACGCCAGTTCAGACCGAACCGAACTACGGAACAAGAACACACCGCAGCAGTCGAGCAACACCTTCGAGAGTACTTCGCTACGCCGATAGCTCCCGAAGAAGACCCCATATTTTTCTCCCCGGCAATGGTCAAGGCTGTCATCCGCCGGACCAAGCCAAAGAAAGCCCCAGGCGCGGACGGGATCACGAATGCAGCGCTGCGCCGCCTGCCACACAAGACAGTGGCAGCGCTGGCGCGCCTGTACAGTGGCATCCTGCGCACAGGGCACTTCCCCGACAGCTGGAAGGAGGGACGCATTATTATGCTACTAAAGCCGGGGAAGAACGTACTGAAGCCGGAGAGCTACCGGCCGATCACCCTGCTACCCACAACCTCGAAGGTGTTCGAACAGCTCCTGCTGCGTCATCTGACGCCGCACATCACTCCGAGGCCGGAGCAGTTCGGTTTTCGGACTGAACACAGCACCACGCTGCAGCTATCGAGAGTACTGCATAAAATCGCCGCGGCGCGGAACAAGCGTGAACACGCTGTTGCAGTATTCCTCGATATGGAAAAAGCGTTCGACCGCGTCTGGCACGCCGGTCTGTTGTATAAGCTATCGACGTCACCGACGCCCCGACGTGTAGTAGAAGTGGTCTCCACGTTTCTGAAACACCGGACTTTCCGAGTGGTAGTGGAAGGGGAACTATCCTCTGTCCGCACCGTGACAGCCGGAGTTCCCCAAGGAAGCTGCCTATCGCCTGTACTATACTCACGATTCACTGATGACATCCCCGTCGCTGACGGCACCGAGTTTGCGCTGTACGCTGATGACGCGGCGTACATAACACCAAGCATAGGACTACACCACGCCGCGTCGAAGATGCAGCGCTCCCTAAACCTCCTGCCCCACTGGCTGTCAAAATGGCGGCTCACGGTGAATGTGGGTAAGACGCAGGCGATACCCATAACTTCCGCAAGGAAGTTACCACCACCACTCAAACTCCACGGACAGGACATTCCGTGGATGTCAACAGTAAAGTACCTGGGGATCACCATTGACCGCCGTCTCACGATGAAGCCGCACGTCCGCAACACCGTCGCGCGAGCCAGAGCGTCGCGCGCCCTACTGCGTCCAGTGCTAAACTCTCCACTACCACTCCATGCCAAGCTGGGTGTGTACAAACTTTAAGTGCGCACCCAGCTCACCTACGCCGCTCCCTCTTGGTACGCCCTCACCAGCGAGGTAAGCCGCCGACAACTGCGCGCGCAGCAATCCCTTGCGCTGCGCGAAGTCGTGCAGGCCCCGCGCTACGTGAGGAACGATGTTATCGAGAGGGACCTCAAGATGGAAAGCCTGGACGCACACATACGCCGCCTCACTGCTACACTGTTCGAGCGAGCCGACGCCTCGTCCTGGGAACACATCCGGGGCCTAGCGCCATGGCACGCTCGACCACCAGATCGAAACAGATTCCCGCGCGACCTGATTGCGGAAAGTGAGAATACCGTATAAGACGGTGGTCCCCTCCCCGGGTACAACCGCACCCCATAAGCAGCCTCCTTAGTCTTCCGCTCCGTCGTAAAGGAAACCTCCGGGCAACCCGAGCGACGCCGCGGAACAACTAGCACTAACCCCCACAACTTGTTGCAGTTTCTGCGACCACCCCCATACCCGCGAGCACCTACGCCTACACCTCAGTAGATGTATCGTGCGCGGACGCGGATGGCCGCCGAAGCTGAAACAAGCAAAGAAGACGTCCCACAGACCGCGCTGCGGTGTGGGCAAACCACCAAACAAGACGCCGAGGGGTCGCACGTAAGTCGCCGCCTGTGTCGCTGGTCGCCCGGAGCTGGACCTCCCCAGGTGTCGCCTGGGGTCTCATCTGGCTCGGGCAGACCGCCTAGGCGGCGTGAAGACTGAAGCGCCCCCCCCCCCCAAACAAGACAAGATTTTTTTTTTTTTTTTTTTTTTTAAAAATCACCCCACGACCCGCTCCTATTTAGGGGCGGCGGTAGACACCGCTGGCAGGGGGCCAACGCCCCGATCCAGCCTCCACACGTCCTCTGCAGGGCGTTGTGACGACTTTAGCGGGTACGGGCAGTATTGATTCGAGATACAGCGAATAAAACATCGAAGCGATCTTCTAGTGCGACTAACGAGTGATATAGTGATTTGTAATTGTAAAGAGTGTTATTAATAAATATTGTGTTTTTTTTTGGTAATCAATCGACTACTTTAATTTATTAAATACCCAGCTCGTAACAATATTATAATGTTTAGTATACTACTACTTACTATATTTAATAGTGGGAGAGCCATGCTTCGGCACATATGGGCTGGCGCAACCAGTGTTACTGTGGCCTCACAGAAAACCGCCTGTTAAACATGTTTGCATTGTGTCATTGAGTGAGTGAGGTTACCAGAGGCCCAACCTTTTGCCCTTCTTTTCACCTCTCCCTTTCCCCTATCCTACAAGGCGCACAGCACTCTTGTGAAGTCAAGTGACCTGCCTGATCGTTTGTCCTATAACACAGAAAAAATATCTGGTTTTAGTTTATCAGGAAAACTTGAAGCGCAAACAAGAAATATGGCTGGATCATGTTTCCCTTTTGTGACTTCAGAGTCCATGGTGAGGTGGTTAAATAGCTTTAATACATTTTGGTGGTTCTGCATCTTTCTGTCCACACTGTCACTGCTTGAACTGGTGGCCAAAGCTATTGGAACACCCTTTTTGTGTAAGTGTTCTACTAGCCGCTTTGCACCTGCCAAATTATATTAGATATAAATTATATTAGTGAAATATTAATATAGACATTTATTATTATTTATACATTTATTTATGTTGTACTGAACTGAACAGGGAAATGATATGTATCTATAGTGAATGATATTCTTGAGCTTGTGATGCCAACAAAGATCACACCAACCGTAGAAAAAGTTTTGCAAGGATATTTTCTTTTTAAAATAAAATAAATTTCGTAATAAAGTTCATTACCCGACTGCGGAAGAAAGATTATGTTGTTCGAGTGTATGTATGTATTAATGTACCCATGTAGGTATCATAATTCTTTGCACGGTTAAAATCGGCTTGATAAATTTTTACATGTGAGGTGTTTTTTGAGACCGTAATCGCTGGAGTGACATATGAGGAGCCATCCAAACGTGTCCAGTAATGTTTAAAAAACATCATGAACAAGCAAATCTTTTATTTATCTACATCCTTCAATCATAATTCAATAGGTACATTTGGAATATCGCTCCTAAGGACGCAATCTTTTAACTAAGGGAATGTGGGTATTCTATCAATTGAAACCCTGCATTCTTAATGGCAGCGAGGGGCAAATTTGATGTGTGCGCGGGAGCATTATCTTGATGAAACAGAACACCAGCACCTAACTTTTCTCGTCGTTTCATCTTAGTTTCCTCAAGTAATGTTGCCTAAAAAGGACCAGTAATTGAAGAAACAATTTAGTTTTTGTTTTATTACCGGTGAAGAGGGTAATTTCCATATTTGTTTTATTGGTCTCTGGATCAAAGTGGTGTACCCATGTCTCATCTACGGTCACGAATCGTTGCACAAATTTAGCTGTACCTGCTTGAAAAATTGTTAGATTTTTTATGTAAATTCTTGGAGCTCACCGCTTGAAGATCTTTCTGAAGTTTAAACTGTCTAAAGAATAAACAGAACACTCCTATAAGAAATCTTTAGACTCTCAGTTATGTAACGAATCGCGTGTGTGTGTCGTGTGTCTTTAAGTACTGACTCCTCGATTTATTTACATTTTATAGGAAAACAGGTGGTTCTTCCACGTTTTAATTTCGAACACCAAATTTAAACTATGGAATATGATGGAGCATTTTCTTCAAAATAACTTGAAAATTCATTAAAATTGTCTTTGGTAGACATTTTTTTCAGAATGAAGTATTTTATCATTCAAGATTTCGAGATAAAATCAGCTAATAAAATAGAAAGTTATAATGAAGGAACCAACGATAAAATGAACCCGGGCCAGGGCTTGAAATACCGGTAAAAATGTGATATCATCACTGCTGGTATCATTACAAAAATAGTAACATGAAATTTAACGGTATTTACATAGCATTTTACCGATAAATATATTTAACGTTAATACCTATAGTATCGGTAGTTTTACCGTAGATACCGTACCGGATACCGGAAGATTAAACAAAGAGCAACATATCACACCGGTGCGGTGTAAGTGTAACTATGGTCAGAGCGTAGGTTCTACTTAGCTCTGTAGTCACATTTTTTTTAAAAGTGATGCGTAGATTAGGTACAATAAATAGTTTTACCAACGTTTAGAGAACGAAACTTAACTTTTGTTACCATTGCTCTCGCCCATTTACAAATTAGTTTTAATTGCCGCCAATTGCTGTTAGTTTTAATATATACTTGGTCCTGTAGTGTGAATTTCACGCTGTTACGTGTTTGTTGTTGAAGTTTAAGTCGCAACGTTAATTTTGTGATGAAAATTAAATTTGCTAGTTAAAAAAAATTGCAACTTAAGTGTTCGTATTTATTAGGGACTGCGACTTCGTCTACGTAGAATAGAACATTGAAGGTGTATTAAAACCACTTCCTCATATCTCATTAGAGCAGCTGTAGCTGTGGCTAAGGTATCGGTTTTAATTCCCGGATCTATCAAAGTATTATTGTGTAATTGTATCTGTTAGGAAATTGTCACTAGCGGCTACCCGACTGCGCAATAAGGAGGGTTATGTTTTCCAGAGTATGTATGTTCATTTGTATGTACTGTTGTGTGGTTTTTTAGTCCCGTCCTATAACCTAAGCAGATGTTTTGACTTCGACATGTATGGTGTCGTTTGAATAAACTTAATCGTGGGAGTGGGCAACCGAACTGTTGAATCGGCAAATTACACGACTCTCGCGGTCGTCAGATCACCCCACAGCCATGAACCCTCCCCTCCCCCTCCTTTCCTCACCACCCCTTGCCCTATTCAATATCTTCTTTCCTCACCCCCTCTCCCTCTCTCTCGCCGTCGCGGCGAAGGCTATACTGTCTGAAGTGCACGAACATCGCTTGATTTAATAAGGTAGGGCGCAAGCCTATTGCCGTTAACCGGGCACCGTATGACTTTATACATACTGTCTGATAGATAACGTTTTGATCCTTTAATCGCCTTTTAAGACACCACCGGGAAGAGATGGGGTGGCCCTATTATATTCCACCGTGAACCACAAGGTATAACGTTACAATTTCCAATGATATTACTATAATTTGTACCTTAACCGGTACATTATATCATGTGACTTAAGTAACGCTACCAAACTATATCGATACGAATATATTAAAAAAAAACATTAAATACCGTTGCAACGTACAGCACGTTACCACTACTTCCAGCCATGACCTTGTCGTGCGCAGGACCCTAAGCAAAAAGCAGACTTTTAAACAGAGATTTGTCTCAATTCTATCCCAATTTAAAAAAAAATGGCTGAATAAGTTCTTTTAACATAGCCATCGAAAACAACTCCTTAATGTACGGAATACATTTACTTTTCAAGTTTTTTTTTGAAATAAGTACTTACGGAAATAAGAAAACACATCAGGCTTCCATTTATTACTATCTAACTTGTTACTTGGTTAGTTAGTTAATCTACGCTCAGTTCAACAGAGCGCTTAATTTTTTTACGAATCGCTACTTGTGTTTCATTTTGTGCATTTTGCTACATTGTATGAATGTAAAATTGTCCTTTATTGTTTTGTTTTTAAAGATAAATAACATAATTATCGTTTTGTTCTCTAAATGTTGGCAAAACTATTAATTGTACCTAATCTACGTATACACTTAAAAAAAGATGTGACTATAGTGTAGTAGAACCTACGTTCTAACCATAGTTACACGTACACCGCACCGGTGTGATATGTTGCTCTTTGTTTATAGCCTTAGACCGGCACGGCAAGCAATAAAAAAATAATAACGAGAATAATAGGGTCTCATTTATTTCTTATATGCATTATGTTTAACATAATTCTTAAGGTTAATTAATCCCATAATGTTAAAAGTAGTTAGGTAAATAGTAAAAGGTTACTTTTTTTGTAATAATTGCAATTGGCACACCGTATATTCTCCTTATATCAAACAAAAATTATCAAAATAACGAATTTCCAGCAAACGAGGTCCGGTTAATTTATGATTGGTCGTACCTGGTTGTCCTTCATTTGACGGGGATCTGGATACAAGGTGACCTTAAGCTTTAGTGGGGTCGAAATTTTGTAGTTTTAATATATTTAATCTCATTGTGGGTGTATTTTTGTCACTAACCTAGAACGTAAGGTTATTTATGTAATTTTTATATACTTAGTTCTTAGGATAGTACAAGTAAATTGTCTCATTAATAACCTTGCGAAGTTCATTAGTATGTACTTTTACAAAACAGGTCGAATCACCCACATTATAAGCTTTATTATACATAAACAAAAACTTAACCTTAGGAGCATAAATATGCATTACTTTATATTATGGTCTTATACGGCACATATTTACTACAAATGATACGGTTCGCGATCACCCACCATAAAGTAATGTAATAAGTAACTACCAAAGGCCTTGAACCAATTTTACTCTTTTTCACAATCGCGCCCTTTCCGATAGATAAATTTATTGGGTCAATATAATTAATACAGTGGCCGCCGGTAAAAAAATCGAACAAAATGATTCCAAATCACGTGCTATATCGTACTACTTGTACACTACAATGTATGTAATGCACAATTGCTGTTCGATATCCACAGTCCATAATTATTAATTCGTGGATATAGAGCGTGAAATAAAGCATTCAGGCAAAACAAGAAGTAAGTAGGTATATAGGGGCGCAACGTGTTGGCGGATTCTCCAGTCGTAAGCGATAAGGCTCGCGGGCTGCTCGGCGACACCCGTGAGCGACCTATCGTGTATGATCTACCTATCGACACAGATAAAGGAATTCCTATGTGATGTTAGTAAACAAAAAGTGTATAAATAAAAAGCGCGGCGTGTTCCCGTGTCAGTCTGGTTGAGAATTTTAGCAGGCAACGATGTCTCTTCCGGGAATTTTTCTTTTTTCTCACTACGTAGAAAGCTTTTGGGTAAGTTCATTAATACTATTAGCAAGTACTGAACTCTATTTTATATCTACTGTGTCTCAATACTTACTTTTACCCAATATACATAGTAACTTTAATTTATTTAACTTTTAAAAAGGCGTACCAGGCGGCACTGCACGCACGGTTTCGGTAATTATTTTCTTTTACAATTAAGTAATTTAGACTTCCTCTGAAAGTAGTCAAATAAATATATAACCCCGACAGTAGTACAATACGATACGAACTCAAGCAATACTAACGTGCTATCATGCGTTTCACTATAAATAATGGTATTTATTTTATTTTCTTTATGTGTCTAATTTGCTCTACGATATCCCGGACACAAAGATCGGGCTGAAGCATAAAGTGTAAGAAGTTACGGCTACAAGTAGAAAATATACATTATTCAGACATTTTTCTTGCAAATTATGAAGCGCTACGCCTAGCTTGCGTGTTTTGGCGAAGTTATGTTGGAAGTTAATTATAATAGCTTTTTTTCTTCAGAAAAATGACTTGAAGAAGGCTTAAATTGTTGCATGTAGATTTGACCTATACGACGTGAAAAGAATGGACAAACTGTACTGCTAATGAATATGAACGTACAATATTTATACCCTATTAATTGTCCTTCATTCATAACGTGTAAATGCTTCTTAATAAGTAAATAAACTCTTGTAATTCAACCATAACCGAAGTTTTGGTTCAATTATTTTCTTTAGTTCACTACTTCCTGCGTGTGCTTGCAATAAGTTTATTAAGAAGGTTTGACCTTTACGTAAATTATATTAATTATTAACATTTAAATAATGACCTACATTAAGTAACTATATTGAAACATTTAACAGAAAAAGAAATCCCGTCGCTGCTTGTTTTCTTTTAAACAGAAATGATTTGAAATATATTTTTTAGCGTTGGGCTATTTTTGAACGGACTTATTTTTTTTTAAACAAAGTAGTAGACAACTAAGGTTAATGTTGCATTTTCCTTCCATTTATTAATATCTTATTGATTTTATCCCAAGTCTGTGTAATTAAATTAATAGATGTTTTGGTTTTAAATTGAATAGTTATTATATTAATATTTTTTGTTCGAATGTTGGTATTTCAGTATTTAAAGACCAACATTCGAACGTGAGTTATATTCTACAATAGTTTAGTAGTGTCATGTAGCAAAATAGTCTGTCATTTCCTTTTGGCAAACAGTGGTTCTCGTTACAACGTTGCAAGAAACAGTGCGTGAGTCTACTTGACCGCGACGTTGAATATTCAGTATAAATGTTCACTCATCGTAATATACATATTAATATTCAATCGGTCGCTTACTCCAGGCTCTGATTCAAGGTTAATTTTTTACTTGAACTGATTAAAAATGATTGCGAACATTACAAGAAATATTTGTCGCATGAGATAAGTAACATACATTTTCTAACATTAAACAGCGATTTTACGTCTCTCTAATAAAATTATAAATGCGTAAATACAGTTACGTGAATTACTTAATTCCTCGTATGTAAAAGAGTAAATGTTGGAGTTATTTAGTGGTATGGCGTGGCTTTGCCTGATGTGCTCAGATCGTCTATGTCAGGGGTGCTCAAACGGTCGATCGCGATCGACCAGTCGATCGCGAGTGCTTTTTGAGTAGATCTTGAGAAGAAATTTTTTTTTAATAAGTAGGTAACTAAACTACAAAAATTTATTACGTAATAACACTGCTTGCGGCAAAAGGCGGCTTAATCAAAGGAACGCGCGGTACTTGTCAAAGAAAAGCCGCGTTGTTTCTAGACTAGACTGTACTAGACCATTTCGGGCGGCGCGTTTGACGGGAACATTCGAGACTTTCGTTCACGCCGATATAAATGTTGAGCCTGCAGGAATTGGAGTCATTCTGAATTGTAACTTGAAGGCGATACTACGTCGATACAAAGTTTATTATTAAATAGTGCGAAATGAGTGCAGTGAAGAAATCTAAAACGTATTATTTTAATAACGATTGGGAGGAAGAATTTTTCTTTTGTATGGTGAAGGATAAGTGCATTTGTGTTATTTGTCGTGCGTCAGTTGCAATACCTAAGCGTGGTAACTTAGAGAGGCATCATAAAACGGTTCATAAAAACTATGAAAAGGATTTTCCGCCACAGAGTGAATTAAGAAAACGAAAAGTAAGTAATTTGATATCTTGTTTGAAAAAAGAACAAACCATGTTCACAAGACCAGCCAAACAATCAAAAGCTGCTACGATCGCGTCATTTAAAATATCTCATATATTGGCGAAACACAAGAAACCATTCGAAGATGGATCGGTTGTGAAGGAAGCATTTATTGAAGCGGGTGAGACTTTATTTGGAGATTTTAAAAATAAAACAGAAATCATGTCTGCTATTAGAGAACTTCAGTTATCTCGTCCGACTGTCACAAGGCGTATTGAAGTCATGAGTCAGGACATCGCAGATAAACTAAAACATGATATCATGGAATGTACATACTTTTCTTTACAGTTCGACGAATCCACCGATATGACAGACACTGCCCAGCTGTGTATTTTTATTCGGATGGTATTCAATGACATGTTGGCTAAGGAAGAATTTTTGACAATCATTCCTCTGAAGGGAAGACCCGTGGCGAAGATATACATATATGACGTTTTCATCAATTTTGTAAAAAACTACAAGCTACCAATATATAAATTAGTGTGCATTACAACCGATGGAGCACTAGCAATGACTGGAAACAAGAACGGTTTTGTGGCCTTGTGTCGAGCTAATGAAGAATTCCCTTCATTTTTTTCATTCCATTGCATTATACATCAACATGTTTTGTGTTCAAAAGTTTTAAACACAGAGGAAATTATGGGCATTGCAACAAAAATTGTGAATTCCATCCGTGCACGTAGCTTGCAACGGCGGCTCTTTAAGTTGCAGTTGGAAGATAGGGAGTCAGCTGAACACACTGATTTAGTTCTTCACACGGACGTCAGGTGGTTGAGTCGCGGAAAATTCCTAGAAAGGTTTCAAGAATTATTGCCCGAAATAACAGCTTTTCTAGATGAAAGAGGTGATGACACTGAGATGTTGAAAAACGAAAAATGGCTGACTGATTTGGCATTTTTGACTGACATCACAATGCACTTAAACACCATTAACTTGGAGCTTCAAGGTAAAGGAAAAACTATTATTGAGATGATTAGCGCAGTAAACGCATTCAAAAGTAAATTGCAACTTATGATAGATCAACTGAAAAGAAAGGATCTGAAACATTTTCCGTCTTTGAAAGCAAGGATTCCTCAGTTGAATTATGATACGTATGAGGCTGAATTATCAAATATTTTGGGACAATTCGAAATGCGTTTTTATGATTGCAGTAAATTGGCAAATATAGCATCATTTATGAGTTATCCTTTTTCATGTAAAAACATTGAGGAATTAACCACTGAAGTAGCAAGTCAGTTTAATATGAACTCATGTTCTGTTGAAAATGAGTTGGTGCAGATTATATCAGATATACATCTCAAAGCTACAGCATCTCATAAATATCCGAATCTAAGGCAAATCGCCCTTCAACTGACGGCAATGTTTGGGTCAACTTACTTGTGCGAGTCTGCATTTTCTGAAATGAAGATAATTAAGTCAAAATATCGCAATCGACTAACTGACGATCATATGTCATCATGCTTGCGATTGGCACTCAGTGGTTACGCACCATCTTATGAAAAGTATGCTGAGGACATGCAGTGCCACGCTTCAAGATCCAAAGTCACTCCTTAGTTGAGTTTAACACCATATGTAACTCTTTTGTTTTGTAACAACGAATAAACTCGCAATTTTGAATAACTAGGAGTTTTTTCATTGATATTGTAGAGAAGAACTTAAGTAAACCTAACCCAAACCTTGACTAAGATAATGTAAATTGTGCGGAAAGCTAATATCTATATATGCTACGGTACACCCTACCTAGGTAGGTAGGGTGTATCGTGTATGTACGACAACCCTGCATCACACATAATTGCAGCCTCTCAAGTCGATCGTAAGTAGTCTAAAAATATTGAGGTAGATCGCCAGCAGTTCAAGTTTGAGCACCCCTGGTCTATGTTATTGAACGGATGTTAATCAGCAATATCGGTCCGTTTTCAATGTCTAAAAATAAATCTAAATACTACCACGAATTTCTTGAACTAATAAATTAATTGACAATCATCTAATATAAACATCAATTATAAGTTTCTTACTCACACGATATTGTAGATTAAATAAATTGTTAGATACCTTTGAAATCTTTTTGATATTTTTGTTCTGTGTCTTTAATATTTTACTCGTATCGTTGAAATTACATATTTCTTTAGCGTTTACTTAGTTTGTTTTATTAAAAGAGTTGTGATTAATTCACGAAAGTAGACTAAGAATGTACGAATGAACTGTTATGTTTATATTTTATACTTATAAGTTAAAGCTATATAAGAACTCATTGTATCCAAAAATAACTTTAAGGAACAATGCTGTTTCTTTTAATATGTTGAATTATACGATTAGTAATCAGTTTGAGATTAAAGTTAATTTCTTTAAAACCAAGTCATTAGACGAGATGACGACGATTTTCAATTTTCTTTCAGGATTAATTGTCTCTCATATGACCTTCTTTCTAATCATTTTAATAAAAGTTATTGAAAGTAAAAATCTCCATTTCTAAATAGAATACTTACTTAATTAAGAGCCTGTGATAGAAGTACCTACAGATATTTTCGATTACCTACCTATTGGTTCAACCCACCTACTGAGAACCACTCTTGGAGATTTTGTTTTTTGTCTGTTCTACATTTGTGATGTAGTTGGCCTTCCACAACAGGTTAGTTGGCTAAAACAACCCTATTAGTATGATAATGGATTGCCGAGGCGGGTCGTAAACCATCGGGCTGTACTAAATTTTGTATCGACCGTTTCCTATTGTCCTACAACCTTGAACTTCATCCAAGGCCGTCGTTTATTATACAATTATATGTTTTTCTTATCGATTAGAATAGAAACACTCTTTGTTCGTTGTAAAACAAATAATGTATAGCGTAATACTGTTGTACCTACGCAATTGGATAGTCTGTTCACGTTGCGGCATAAAAGAACAACGCTCTTTTATATGTACTTGTCCAAAAATAGTTATTGATATTTTTAATCAATCATGATCAAGGTGCAGCGATGACGCCCCTTTGACTACATTGGACTTCCAGGGCAAGAAGCGAAACAATCTAAAAAATGAACTGGGGTTTAGATGGTCTAAGATCCAGAAAGCATTTTACTTGTTAAAAGAGGTAGTGATGTTGAAAGTGAACCGACTTCTGCCTCACGGCAGCCTTCTAGGCTATGCAACACATGTACTAGCCAAAGCAATCGTGTTACCTGATAAGAAATGAAGCCATGCTCCACGACTGATCTTACAACTACGATTTTCGTATACCCTAAGATCAAAAACTTGGGCTGACATTAATAATTTTAGATTAGCTATAATATAAAGTTGAAATCACTTAAGAACGTCAAGCTATAATTTTATAAACAAAACACGAGGTAGTAAATTATATTACTGCTTGGAAAAAAAATCTTGTCTCTAAAATAAACTTCTATTAAATAGATACAAAATTTAAGTGTTTATTCAACTGTTTTCTGTACTCAACAGCAATTGCACATTTATTATGTAATTCCGATTCCGAAACCAAAAAATTCCGATTGTTTTTGGATGTGTTGACTCTGGTTATTTGTCAAGTCTCCCGCGACACAGGAAATATTCCTAATGCTTATATTGCCTTTAACAAAAAAAAAAAAAAAAATAAGCCTCAATTTAATTTTAAGCATTTTGGGGTCCATACAATGAATACAGACAAACAACAAAAATCAAATGAAACTATTTCTATTTAAGTACTTCCTTAATCAGCTTTGTGTTGCGATTAATAAATGTTTCATGCAAAAGTACTCGATTTTGCTTGATTCTGCAATAAGTTGCTAAGTTTCCTGGAATACATAATACTAATTACGCAATCATTTCATTACATCAAATAGCAATATTGTTACCACTAGCGTAATTTCACTTTTGTTGAGGAAAATAAATACAGATAGGTGTAAATTGAATATATCTAATTCTACATAATTTACTGTGCGAACTTGAAAAACCTTTATAGTGATTTCATAGGACGGTTTGAGGAACTTCTTGACCTGTTTCTTTGTTTTCGAATGAAACTTTGGTTTACGTATATGCTAAAAAAAAATATGTAATATAATTCAAGACTGCCTACTGCCAGACAACTATGGTTGCACTCAGGAATAGTTAAATTGTTACTGTAGACACTACTGCATTTGTAAAATGTATATTTTATTGTTATATCGTTCACAATAGAGAAACACAGGTCGTTAAAGACGTTTAGACAAAGTGAAGAAGATTATAGGGCAGATTATAGCAACAAAAGTAACAATAAGGCTTAGCTTTAATATCGAAATATATTTTTTCTTTTTAATAGTTAATAATGAAGGTAAAATAAAAATTATATTAACACAACTAAAAAACAAATTAAATCAAAGGCCAACTTATATTTTGGGAGCTCTGAAATTGTACAACTTTGAGTACCTGTGTTAAGAACATCTAAAATAATAAATTGTTTATTTAAGAAAAACACGATTATTACCTGTAATTGATTTCTGAGAAGATTACGAGTGTTAGTTACTGTTTTAATTTTGGGTTATTTCTCTTCTCAGCTGACAATCTCAATGAACGACGGCAGGTACATAATGATTCGTCTAAATAAAAAGAAAAACAAACATTTAGCTATATTAAAGCTTACACTAAAGTTAATCACTAGGTGTTGTCAGAATGGATACAAATGCAACTAAATATTTTTATTGATTTTGAGGTATTGTTTACAAAATTTACTTATTCAATAATTTAACATGTTGCACAGTTTTGGATTAGATTCCTAGGTCCAAACAATAAATGTTACCTATGTAAAATTAAACACATCTATGTACTTATTTAATATGTGGTAGTGTGATATGTACAAACAGATTACGTTAAAAGGCTGATGTATAGGAGATGATAAGGAGTTATATTATTGACACTTGGTTTACGAAACATGATCGGAGTGTTGATGCTACAGTCTTACAGCAGTGTCGTGTGTTAATGTCAAGTGTCAGTCTGGAAGGCATACGAAGGTAAGCATATGTATGTATAGTGTTATAGTGACACATATCCGATGCGGCAAAACGACCAGTCGGCCTTCGGGGAGCAAAACGAATCGCTCGCCGCCCTCAGCCGCCAGTCTGCAGGGAGCAGACTGTCTATACTATCTACAATCTCTAATTATATTTCAATTGAAAAGCTCTTAACCATCCAAGGACTCACCTCAAGGACTACAGTACTTACAGTACTTAGATTCACACTTGTCTACAAAATAAATATTTAGTTAGTCTCAATACAATGACTTTGCACTCAGTATTAGGGCTTAAACTCTTTCTAACACTGTTTATGATTATTCTTTATACAGTTGATAAACCGCTAAACTGGTATTATTATTTTAATATACATAGATATAATGTTTGAAAGTTGTTCAAAAATATTTATACCTCGGACAGACATTGCAGTTAGGTAGAAACAATTTCGAGGACGAGGTGAACGGAAGAATTTGGCTGGGTTGGGCACCGTTTGGGAATCCGGATGTCTTACCAAAGCTGTTCCCGGATTCCTCCTATTTTAGGCGCAGGATGGCACACCGTGTGGTTTTAGTCGGTCCGATTCCGACACACCGTTCCACCGAAAACCCCGGTGGGATGACGGCCCGAGGGGGTTTCCACACGTTAAAAAAAAAAAAGGGCACCGTTTGGGAAGCTACGTTGAGTCTTCTCATCGTCGATCCCACAATGGATGCGAGAAGCCGAAACTAGATCGAAGTGGCGTGCAATGGGAGTGGCCTATGTCCAGCAGTGGACTGCGGTAGGTTGATGATGGATAGATATAATGTTGGATCCAGAACAAAGGGAATAAATTACTATGACTACGCTGTCAAAAAAACATCCAACTCGGACGTTTTTTTTAAGAATTTCCACCTCAGAGAGTCGAAAGCGGAGGGCCGTCATCACTATACCTGTCAGCATTCAATCTCGGAGAGTTACCTGTTTAAAATATTTGACATAGCCAAAGATTATGTTAATACGTATCTGATATCCTAACAATCTCATTACTTATTTAATTCCTATTAAAGTACTTTTAGGGTATAATGATGTTTAAACCCCAACACACTGAAGTACTATGGCTTTAAAAGAACACGATAAAGACATTGTAGGTGTAGAGAACTTTGTAATCTATAAGTGTATTATAACGATGCAATGTTAAAAACTTGCAATAACAAGAGCTACGGAGGGATGGAGTGCAATCAATAAATAGCGACGATGAACTGTGTGAACCGACCTCAATAAACGCGGAAGAATCTTGAACCGATGCAGCAGTTGAGCGATACTTTCAGCTTGTTGTGCACATAATAGTCATTGTCAAGATACACATTACTACAATCTATTTAAACAGTATCTGTTATAACTAGAAACGAATGAGACAATACTGGTAGTTTTTATTGTGTATATAAATCAATACATCATGTAGGTATGTTTTGCATCATATTCTTACACTTTGCTGTCCTTGATGGTTTGTATTTTTTTGTAACACGTTATTACATCTTAACTACTGTTTTATTTTAAACGTACGTCTTTCCTACATCTCCTATTCTTAATTTATGAAATGTAATATAGGCTTTTTCCATACCTACATTATATTCTTCGAAAACTTCCTGAAGGGCTTCAATTTATGATATCTATATTTATAAGAGTCAACCCGGTTAGTTATTATAAAACATATATGTAATATATAAAACATTGAGGAATAGCTTTTACTAAATCTCAAACCAAGAAGAGGGTGAAATTAATTTGCAAGATTTGATTACGGACAGAAACCGGAAAATGTGAAACTAAATACGAGCTTGTTTAAATTTATTAAAATATACGGTTTTACTCACGTGTGTATTTTGGAGATGCCCGACTAGATTCTCGTAGTCTCCACAGGATACCTTTTCAAGGAGTAAGTCGTCCGTCGCGGACTTGATACCGGACGATACACTAATATTATTATTCTAATACTTATTACAATAGCTTGTTTAAGGCCCGTGTAGGTATTTTTTTTCCCGATTTCGACCAATCCTGGATAACTTCATTCACTCTACAGGAGACCACGCCACAGAAGCACCACGGTTAGCAAAGGAAGGTGTAGCAACATGACATCACTAAGTTTATATCGATATTATTATAAGGCCATGACTAGTAAGCTGATATGAACTTTAAAAAAAGTTTTTTTTTTAATTTTAAAGTTTTAAAGTAATTTAATCACGTGGTTCAAGCAAAGCTTTTTTCTACGCATAATATTATCTTCTGTTAGTGAGTGTAGGTACATATCATTCATAATTCATTGACCTTATAACAGCTACATATTACTTCATTGATGGCGATTATGAATTGCGTGTCGTGCAAAGATTTGATTTGCACACTAGTGGTTGACAACCGATCAAAATTTAAAAGTAAATTATTTAAATATTGATAACATTAAACCTATACTAACTGCTAGAGCTCAGAGGAGTTCTACGTAGGGAACTTCAATTTTATTTTTTCATTTTAATTTGTTTATTTTGGTATATATGGGTTGACAATATTGCATAAATCTTCCTTCTATGTTCTACCATCTTGGCGTCCAAATCTTAAAATTAACTCTTAGTTTCTACATTTTTTTTATGCGATAGGGGGCAAACGAGCAGACGGGTCACCTGATGGTAAGTCACTACCGCCGCTCATGGACACCCGCAACTCAAGGGTCACAAATGCGCTGCCGGCCTTTTAGGTAGGAGTACGCTCTTTTCTTGAAGGTTTGAAGGTCGTATCGGTTCGGAAATACGGCAGGTGACAGTTTGTTCCATAAGCTGGTTGTGCGAGACAAAAAGCTTCTGGAGAAGCGCACAGTGGTGGAGTGCCAATCGTCCAGGTGATGGGGATGGATATTTTGTCGCGTAGGGCGATGGCGGAAACCAGCAGCCGGTATAAGTTTGAACAATCCCTCTGAACACTCCCCATGATACAAGCGATAGAGGATGCAGAGTGAAGCTACATCTCTACGCAACGCCAAGGTGTCAAGTCGATCAGAAATATCTTGGCAGTCGATGATACGAGTCGCTCTTCGTGGAATGCGGTCAAGAGAGAGAAGTTGGTAGTGGGGTGCACCTGCATAGAGATAAGAACAGTATTCCATGTGCGGCCGAACCTGCGCCTTATAAAGTTGCAGGCGGTGGGCCGGGGTAATATACTGTCTCGATCTGTTTAGCACACCAAACTTCTTCGAGGCTAATATGGCCTTACTCTCTAAGTGACCGCGAAACTGGACTTCGCTTGATATATCGAAGGCTTCCGATACTGGCTGATGCAGTTAGCGAAGTGCTCTCAAATTGAGGTGATACGACTAATGGCATCTTTTTAGCGGTGAACGCGCAAACCTGTGTCTTCGTGGGGTTAAACTGGACTAGGTTAAGTCGACCCCAATCTGAAACTTTTGATACAGAAGTTTCGATTTCAGACACAAGTTTGAATCGGCTTTCGGTGATGTTTACCCGAGAAATGTTAGCTACATAGTTTTAAATAACTTTATTTTAATAATTTTACAAATCTTATTATTTTGTACTACATGCCTTACCTAACCATATTATCTTCTATTTCTTAGTTTACAAAAGTCTACCAAAAATAATTTTAATCTGACGCCTTTCATTATACAGTCCGTGATAACCTTTTGATTGTTTGTTATCGAAATCGTCCAAACTGAACAATAATCTATTAATAAAAATGATTTTGTGAATGTTATATGACCCTGAACAGCAGCACATGTACACGCTTAATTTCACTGGTTCATATGAAGAGTAGGCGCGGGATATGGGAGTCGATATAATGCAGAGGCCTAGAGTAAAAAAGGGAGGCTTTTCTTTTTTTTAAACACCAGTTATTTTATTCAGGTTATGCAGTAATTGCTGTAAAACTAAAAAACTCATCCCTGCTCTAAAACAAAGTAGGTACGGTGATGAATCATTCTAAATAGTTCGTCTAATTTGGGAAACGACCCTCGAAGATTTTTAACCGTGATTTGAAAATAAAAAAAAAACAATCTTAACGTACTTACGTCGCTCTTAAAGGGAAGATATACCAACAAATAAATGACCTCTGGATTTTTGCTATACTTGTCCTTGCTTCTTGCCAATTTTTTATTATTCTAGGTCAATGAGAAGTATTTATTTACCGTCGAAATGCTCAATTATTTAAAAACTTTAAGCTTAAATAGCCGTATCTATTGATTGCGTTAACTCAGAAATATTATGTTTACAGCTTCAAGCAATATAATAAAATATTTGATGTTTATTTTAACTTTATATCTTCATGCGTTCCGGAGATAAAGATGTTGACAGGCTGATCCGTCTAGAGTTTTTTACCGTTTCAGGAACCGTACCCTAAAAGTCCCCTTCAAGTACCCCCTCGTACCCTTCAAGTGAGTAATTTTATTTTGAAGTGTATGTCATAGTATGCTATCACACACAAACTGTAAAATAGTCAGTAACTAATTAAAATAATTGAAAAATAAATCATTAAAATAATTAATAAACCTCAAAAATTTGTAACCACGTGTAGTGTACTGGTTCCTCGTTAATACAAACCAAGAGTTTTACTAGTAAGAAGTTAAAAGTTCAGCTATCCAACTCCTGTTATGTCGTCATATCAGCTCCAAGATGCCAAATTATTAACTTATCATTGAAACTACATGTTTCAAAGTATCATTTCAATACGACCATAAGTAAGTAAATAGTACTTTGGTTAAATTGACGTCCAATATTGTTTTACATACCTAGTATTTAGTTAGTTACAAGACTAACGAGTGAAGATTACCTCGACTTTTTACTTAATTTTATTTGTTCAAGTTAAGTCAAGTAAGTCAAGTTAAGATTTGTTAAAAAAAGAAAAAAAATCTAGAGTATTCTATGTTTGTAAGCTGTATGCTCTCTAATATCTACGATAGTTTAAAATACGAGGGTAGATAGATACTGTGAAACATACGTACAGGTATATAAGCCAACAGGTTAGTAGTCCTGTGGTTCTCGGTAAAGGAAAACAGCCACCCCTGCCCCCTCCCCCCATTCCCATGGGTGTGTCAGTCAGTATACATACTCGCTGACAGGATGCAAGTGCAGTCATATAATAGCCCCCTTGGTGGAACAAAATTCTAATTGTCAAATTGTGGGTGTTTAATACATCTCTGACTACCTTTTTGACAGGCCAGATGGTCTAGTGTTTTGTGACCGTGACTGCTGAACCAGAGGTCGTGGGTGCACTTCCTACATAGGACAAACATTTGTGTGATCCACATTTATGTATGTGTTAATCTTAGCATTAAGGCCGCATTTCCAAATTTTGCTGATTTCATTATTATATATGTATGTATGTATGTACTTATTACTTACTTACTTACTGTAAATATGTACTTATCTATTTACTTTAAGTTGGTTAAAAATACCTTCGTTTCGGAGAGACCTTCGTCCAGCATGATGATGACGATGAAAAATTTGAAGGGGCAAAAAATTGCATATTTGAGACTTTATGAGGTCGAATTAAATCTCCTAAAATGTAAATGCGAAAAACTTAATGATGCTTATACAAAGCATTCAGCAAGCCGACTTTCTGTAAGGTGTCCTAACAAAAGTATTCAGCGTAGTTGAAGTCAACGAAATTGAAGCGATCCCAATACCAAGGGTTTTTTATAAATGTGTATGAAATACATATTATTTACATATGTATGTATTTAGTATACCTATATAATTGAATCTTATGTATGCTCTCTCTAGTAAAATGTCTTTTGTATAAAATATGTATATAAGTGAATTCTTTTGTTAGTCAACATATTGTTACGGAAGTGGGTACAGGGATTGGAAGGAAACTAATATATCACTGCCGAGAGTAACGATTTATTTGCGTTTCACAATATTCCGAACGCGTAACACTCACAGCACAGAACGAGTTGTACTGCACGAACCGCGTAGCACTGTTCCACACTGTCCCCGCGGACTACACTTAACTCAGTCCAACGGAAGCACTGCACCACTCACTAATACTAATCACTTTCACTTCACTTCACTGTACTTCACTGTACTACTTTTTCACTTCTTCTTCTTATTCTTCACTTGAGAGCACTTTCCACTGAACTGCCCTGTCGGCGCGTCTGGAGCTCTTTATATACCCCTAATTTCGATCGTAGTTTGTTGAATTTCGACCGTCATTTCGTTATTCTTTTCGATTGTCTTCTACAACTTAATTTATTTATTCATTTTGCTTGATCTAGTACTTTCCATTATATTCGAATTTTGTAAAGAATCATTTCCATTTACTAGAATTTTCTATAAAACACTGATATCACAAACAAAAACCCATAGAGTCCGCCGGGGCTTGAACTCACGGCATTCGACTCGCAGCCGTAGCCACTACCGCTCGGTCACCGTGACTTGTCAATCTTCATTTGAAAAACTTCTATGCATTGTTTGTCTGTGCGGTGACGTAGGCATGGCGTCACATTATCCCCTCCTTAGACGTGCTCGTCCCGAGCATCGTTAGAGCCGTGGTACCGTGCCAACCTATCCACATGAACGACTTTAGCTGTACTTCTTGGCGTTTTCCGAATTCTGTAAGTGACATCATTGATCTTCGTAATTACTTCATAAGGGCCTTCCCAACTTGGTTGTAGTTTTGGAGATTTCCCTTTTCGTCGAACAGGGTTGTGAAGCCAAACCGCAGAACCTTCTTCAAAGGACTTGGAGTTAATGCTTCTGTCGTATCGCGTTTTCATTCGCTCACTAGCTTGCAGATTCTCTTCCCTCATGTGCCCGTGAACCTCCTCCATCTTTCTTCTTAATTCTTCTGCGTATTCCGAAATACAGCTGGGCGTATCCGGAGGACAACCTGCGAGTAGATCGGCTGGAAGTCGAAGTTCTCTACCAAAGTTCGCTCGAGCCGGAGTGGTAGAGGTACTTTCGTGAACTGCCGTCCTATATGACAGAAGAAATATAGGAATGTACTCGTCCCAATTGTCCTGATGGCTATCCACAACTTTCGCCAAATGCCGTTCCAAAGTTTGATTAAATCTTTCCACCATTCCATCAGATTGCGGATGATACGGCGTAGTCCGAGTTTTGTGTATCCCCATAATTTTGCAGGTTTCCTGGAAGACTTGAGACTCGAAATTCCTGCCTTGGTCACTATGGATTTCAAGAGGTAATCCAAATCGGCAGAAAACTTCATTCACAAGTTTATTGGCGACAGTGATAGCTTCTTGATTTGGTAGTGCGAACGCTTCTGGCCACTTCGTAAAGTAGTCCATTACTACTAGAATGTAACGATTTCCACTATTTGTCATTGGAAACGGTCCGGCCACATCCAAAGCTATTCGTTCCCAAGGGGCACCCACATTGTATAGCTTCAATGCTCCACGACTTCTAGTTTGTGGTCCCTTGACAGAAGAACAGCTCGTACATTTCCTGCACCAGTCTTCAACATCTTCCTTGCAGTGCAACCAGTAATAACGTTGACGAATCTTCACTAAAGTCCGCTTTACACCAAGATGACCTCCTGATGTTCCGTCGTGATACGCTCGTAGTATATCAGAAATCTTTGACTTTGGTACAACTGTCTGGAGATGACTGTCTTGCCCAGATGCACTCTCCCATTTTCGACATAAAAGCCCATTATGTAAGAGCAGACTATTCCATTGCGCCCAATAGCTCTTAGTTGTTGCACTCATTCCGGCAACTTCACTCCATCCTGGCCGTGGAGATAAGTCTTTCATCCAACTAAGTATTGGTTTCAAGTCTTCATCTTCTTCTTGTAATTTACGCAAGGCATCATTGCTCCATTCTTCATCAATTGTACCAGTTCTGATAACACGGACCGTAGCTTTTTCTTTATCTTCTTGTTTCGAACAGTGCTTGCAGTCTTCAACACATGGGCGTCTTGACAAAGCATCGGCATTCCCATGAGACTTCCCACTGCGATGTTCAACCTCAAAGTCGTACTCTTGTAATTGTTCTATCCATCTTGCGACTTGTCCTTCAGGATTCTTGAACTGCAATAGCCACTTCAACGCTGCATGATCTGTTCTGACTAGAAATTTCCGGCCCAACAAGTACTTTTTAAAATGCTGAAGCGTTTTGACCACTGCCAGGAGCTCTCTTCGGGTGACACAATAATTACGTTCTGGTTTCGACAATGACTTACTGTAAAAGGCTATCACAACTTCTTGATCCTCTTTCTTTTGTGAGAGTGTTCCTCCAATCCCTGTGTTACTTGCATCTGTGTCTACTATAAATTTATTGCTCTGATCCGGATATCCGAGAACGGGCGTTTCACATAACCGACTCTTGAGATCTTCGAAAGCTGTCTTGCATTGTTGATCCCAAATGAAGGGTCGTTTTTCTTCTGTAAGTCGATGTAAAGGCTTCGCTATATCCGAAAAATTCCTGACAAAACGACGATAATAAGAGCAAAGTCCCATAAACGCTCGGACTTGTGTTTTGTCGGTGGGCACAGGCCAATCTTTAACAGCTGAAATCTTTGTTGGATCTGTTTCGACGCCTTTTTCCGAAATTACATGTCCCAAATAATTCACCTGTCGTTTGAAAAATGAACATTTCTTATGACTTAGTTTAAGATTTGCACTTCTCAACTTGTTAAATACGGATTCCAGCTTCTTTAAATGGTCATCAAAGTCTCGCCCCACTATTATAATGTCATCAAGATATACCAAGCAAGTTTCTCCCAGTAGCCCAGTCAGAACACGTTCCATTAATCTCTCAAAAGTAGCCGGGGCATTGCAAAGTCCAAACGGCATCACCTTGAACTGCCAAAGACCTTTTCCTGTGGAAAACGCGGTCTTCTCCTTATCTTTAGGGTCCAGCTCTACTTGCCAATAGCCAGTTTTCAGGTCAAGCGTAGAAAACCATTTCATGCCATTGAGAGTATTCAAAGTGTCATCTATCCTTGGTAATGGATAACTGTCCTTTTTGGTCACGTCGTTCAGTCGGCGATAATCAATACAAAATCTCGTTGAGCCATCCTTCTTCTTTACCAGGACCACTGGTGAACACCACGGACTAGACGATGGTTCAATTACTTCATTATTCCTCATGTCTTGAATCATGTCGTCCACCTCTTTTTCTCTGGCAAAAGGAATTCGACGAGGTCGTTGACGAATAGGTTGTTCATTACCAGTATTAATTTTGTGTTGTACCATACTTGTCCTGCCGATATCACCATCATTCTTTGAAAAGATATCGGAGAACCGACGTAGCAAATTCTTCGCCTTCAATAATTCAATAGTTGTCAAATCTTCCTTACATCCCTCTAGTATACTGTTAACGTCGATTGTACTTCTGTGCGTCTTTTTGACTTCTTGACAATTTCGCAACCAGACGATTTCTTCGCTCCGTCCTATTAGCGTACCTTTCCTCAATACCTGTTCTTCATTACTTAAATTTAATACAGGTACCACTGTTTCTGTAGATGTGTTGACAACTGTACGTGCTGGCAACCACGAAGTTTCGTTATTCACTTTTTCCAATAATGTCCACCGTCGTTGATGCAACTTACTTTGTTTGTTGAAATTTACTGGAACTAGCGTTTGTGATCTCGGCAGTAATTTTGTGTTCTTAATGCAATACACCTTGCCTTTACCACCGCCTCTTATTGGTATTTCATCATCTCCACACTTCAGGATACCGCAGTTAATGTCAAGTTTGCACCGATGGTCCTTCAAGAAGTCAAGGCCAATAATACAATCATCCACAATGTCAGCAATGATTGCTTGTTGCCAGTAAAGTTTATCACCAATCTTAATGGCCACTTTCTGGTTGCCTGATACTGGTATTCGCTGGCCGGTAGCCGTTGTCAGCTGGTAAGCTCCCTTCCGAACGTTTATCTTCCCGTTTCTTCTTATCAGCTGTGTCCCAATTACCGTACGTGACGCACCAGTATCCAAAGTCAATTGGCATGGAATTCCATTTACTGATCCATTAACGATTAAGCTGTTTCCATCCGTGCTCTGATGAATCTTAATTTTCGGGGCTTCATGTCTATCGGCCAGCGCCCACCCCTCAGCCCTGTCCTTAATTAGTTTTCCTGGTTCTTCCGACGCTTGTACACAAGCATCGGTCCCTCGTCTCTCTGCAATCCGATTCGGGCAGCCGCTTCTTAGATGTCCCCGTTCCCCGCAGTTGTAGCATCTAGGGAAGAAAGCTCTACGTTGGTTTCGTCGCTCCAGTTCCGTTGAATTAATCTCCCTCAGGCGTCCACTCCTCGGGTCTCGTCGGACAGCTTCTACCTCAAGAGCATGCGCGACGGCTTCCTTGATCTGACCGTGATGACCCAGGCGCACGGCAGCCCTCACTTCCGCGTCGAAAATACCATCGACAAACGACTGCAAAAGTATGCTGTCAATGACTGATGGTGGTGATGATTGGTACGCCTTCCGGACCAACTTTTCCACTTCTAGAGCCCACTGTTGTAAGGATTCATTGGCTCGTTGGCATCGATCACGGAGTTGAGCGCGGAAGACATGCTCCAGATGCGAGTCCCCATAGCGCGATTCCAAGGCTTCTAGCAACTGCTCATAGGTAGCTTCACTTCCTAAAGCCTCCAGTACAGTCAGAGCTTTGTCTCGTAGTCCCAAAGTAAGAGCGGTTTTGGCTTGGCTGTTGGTCCACCTATTTAAGTCTCTCACAGCTTCAAATTGTAATTTATAGGCCGCCCAGGAAGAGGTCCCATCAAAGGGTGGCACTTTAAAATTTCCGCCTGAAGAGGATGCACTTACTATGGTCGCTGAAGCCGGAACTCCATTTATTTTTATCCTCTTGACGTCTTCCTCAATTTTCTTGACGTCTTCTTCGATGAAGGAGAGGCGGTCTTCATGTTTTTGCACGGTTGTCTCCATAGCCTCAACCCTCCGCATGCTTTCGGTGATAGCCGTCAGAAGATTTTTCTGCATAGCGCACAGCAGTTCCTCCTGTCGGCGGGCTTGGTCCTCGTGCATGGCTGTTTGCTCATCTTGAACAGCGCGCAGCTGTTCCTCTTGTCGGCGAGCTTGTTCTTCCTGTCGACGGGCTTGCTCTTCCTGAACAGCGCGCAGCTGTTCCTCTTGTCGGCGAGCTTGTTCTTCCTGTCGACGGGCTTGCTCTTCCTGAACAGCGCGCAGCTGTTCCTCTTGTCGGCGAGCTTGCTCTTCCTGTCGGCGGGCTTGCTCTTCCTGCATAGCGCGCAGCTGTTCGAGTAAGGCGCCGAGATCCGGCCCCTGGGATTTCGACGACGACGCTACGTCGTAAGTTGCCACCCCGGAGTTGTCTTGACGTCCAGGAATCTCTTCCTCAGAAGCTTCGGCTCCAGAGCCACGTGGTTGCTGTGCGGCTGTTTTAGCGCGAGTACTCACGCCTTCCCTCGGCGTAATAGGCATTTTACCTTCCAATCCCACTTCTGACACCAAATGTTACGGAAGTGGGTACAGGGATTGGAAGGAAACTAATATATCACTGCCGAGAGTAACGATTTATTTGCGTTTCACAATATTCCGAACGCGTAACACTCACAGCACAGAACGAGTTGTACTGCACGAACCGCGTAGCACTGTTCCACACTGTCCCCGCGGACTACACTTAACTCAGTCCAACGGAAGCACTGCACCACTCACTAATACTAATCACTTTCACTTCACTTCACTGTACTTCACTGTACTACTTTTTCACTTCTTCTTCTTATTCTTCACTTGAGAGCACTTTCCACTGAACTGCCCTGTCGGCGCGTCTGGAGCTCTTTATATACCCCTAATTTCGATCGTAGTTTGTTGAATTTCGACCGTCATTTCGTTATTCTTTTCGATTGTCTTCTACAACTTAATTTATTTATTCATTTTGCTTGATCTAGTACTTTCCATTATATTCGAATTTTGTAAAGAATCATTTCCATTTACTAGAATTTTCTATAAAACACTGATATCACAAACAAAAACCCATAGAGTCCGCCGGGGCTTGAACTCACGGCATTCGACTCGCAGCCGTAGCCACTACCGCTCGGTCACCGTGACTTGTCAATCTTCATTTGAAAAACTTCTATGCATTGTTTGTCTGTGCGGTGACGTAGGCATGGCGTCACAATATGTATTTCATCCAGGAATAGTGTCCAATTCATTTAGGATAAAGTTTAATTTTATTAGTCATTAGTACATACACACATACATACATACGCTCACACCTGTATCGCCTAAGGGGTAGGCAGAGGTGTATTATTCTTGTTAGGAAAAAGAAAGCTATAATTTAATCTACTCACATTTATTATTGTGAGTCAAACTTAAGCACATTTTCTCATAATTATTTAAAAACTATCTTTAGGACGTTACGAAAATTGACATACAAAAGTTGATATATATTGAATACGGTGAAATTAATTTTATTATTTGTCATTGGAATAAGTACACAGCGAGGGCATCGGCTAGAAATAAGTTTCTTATCCAATGTCAAGTGTTTGTCTGTCAATATAAAGTATAAGGTTTCAGTAAACAATAAAAAATGCAAGCTGTAATGAAATTGTGATATCGTAAACAGTATTACAAATAATCCAAAGGTAAATATATACTTAATATTATGAAATGATGAAAACATAGAACATTTAGGTAGTAATAAGGGAACTGTTTCCTATGTTTTGTCTTATTGCCTTCCCTGTATAGTAAATGACGTCCGTGAAGGTCCTCCACAAACAATGAACTAAAAATCACAATTTATACGCACCATTGTTTTGTTTGAGTCGAAGCCTGGGGAAATACAGACACTCAGAAAACCGGCGCATTAGACGGCGCATACATACGCTTTACTTTTCTATTTCATTTTAGGAGTATTGGTTTGCATGAGTTTCAAAGCTAGGTTATAGCTACGGTTAGGACAAGTGTCTAGAGCGAATCCCGTGGTCTCAAAGTAAACCCTGCAAAGAATCAGGTCATTATCGTTGGGAGCGCTAGGAAGGCTGCAAAAATTGAGTGGTCCCATGTTCTTCCAATTATCTTCAATTGCTCTATTATTCCCTTTAGTAATAAAGTGTAACTATGTTTGGCTCCTCAAATGCAGGAGTTAAGACGTAAGGTATTTGCTTTTGCAGCAGGATCCTTATAAGGATAGCAAATTTTTCTAACCTTGCAAACTCACTTCTTCTTCCCATTCTTGACCATAGGAAAGCCAGCTCCCAGAACTCACCGAGAACCAATTAGATAAACTTGAGCGACTTCAAAACTTTTGTATTAGATTTATATTTGGACTACGTAAATATGATCACGCCTCCGGTTTTCGACGAAAGCTCAAATGGTTACCCATTCGTTGGCCAAGTGTAACGTCATATTTGCTTCTTACTATAATAGTATACTGTTGAACCCCTAAACACTTTTCTTACGATCATCATAAAATCTCATATTTAAAGAGCCCTTAAACTCAACAAAAACCGATTGAGTATATTTATCTATAGTAAAGTAATAATTATTATGTATAATAGTTAGTACGCGCTCAACTACTAAGTTTTCATGATCGATTTTACAATCATTTCCCTCCTAAGGTTGTTTGGTAGAAATCGCTTCTAGCGATAAACCCGCCCGTTTTACTCTAATTTGTAAGACATTTCTTTTCTCTGGTAGTAGTAGTAGTCTAGTAGTCCAATAAAGAATATTCTAGCTCTATCTATCTTATAGGATTAGAAAAGAAACATATCTATGTAAATGTTAGAGTTATATACGCACCTATTCCTAATAGTTTTCCTGCAAGGGACATGTCTTTATTTGTATAAATAAACACTAGACCCTTTAAATAAACACTAAAAGTGGCACATATTTTAAATAAAAAAAACTATGCTTCTATTTTGAAAACGTCTTGGTAAAAATATGTTGACAGATAGATTGTCCACAACACGTTGGCCTGAGAGTCGAATATAACAAGGTTTTTGACCCAAGCAAGGTTGAGTGAAACAACCGATTACATGTCTATCGAGACGGCAGTCAGAGATAACTTTGAATGTTTAGGAAAGATTTTTATAAATGTTTGGAGTGTTTTAGAAATAACGAATTAAACTAATAGCATTAAAGTTAAATTATGCTGCTTAACATAAAAGTAATAAATTAGTATATGACTAAATATGACAAAAAATGGGATCGGACATAAGTATGTTATAGTTAACTCTCATTAATACTATATATCGTTATATTTCTTTCAAACTTTTAAATAAGCAAACATACATATGTCAAGTTGAATGAAAGTAGACAGTTATAAGCAGGCAGCGTAACAAGGTTAGGCATCGCATTTGCGACTTAGTAATTGCGGATTGGAACCCCACCGGTTCTGAGGTTATGTTTGTTTTAAATATTTAGGCACTTACCGAAAATATTATTATTAATAATAATAATACTTTATTGGAAACCTTGTTACATTTCACAATAATTAAACGATAATGGCTACAGTAGTATAAACTGTGTCGTAGCCATTAAAGTCCACATCCACATCTTGGACTATATAAGTATAATAATTGTTGTTGAAATATTGTTAATTACTTAAACACGGCCAATACCATTGCATCGAGGAGTGAGACAAGGGGATGTTATCTCCCCGAAATTGTTCACAAATGCAATGGAGGACTTGTTCAAGACGCTGCACTGGAAAGGGCGTGGCATCAACATCAACGGCGAATACGTCATCATCATGGCAGAGACGCTGCAGGACCTACAGCAGATGCTGAATGACCTAGCTGACTCTTCTGTACGCATCGGCCTACGGATGAACTTGGATAAAACCAAGATCATGTTCAATAAGCATGTACTACCGGAACCGATTGGGAACACGGAGCCTTTCTGGAAGTTGTTCAAAAATATATATACCTCGGGCAGACATTGATTTTCTTTAAAGTATTTAATCAACTTTAATGAGTTTATTATGATAAGGTTGGGAGGGGCTAGAAAAACCTCCACGTGGTGCAACGTTCACGTTTCCCTGAGCAATGTTCACGTCTCCGTCCAAGCCGTTAGGCGCTGCATCTGTCCTTGGGCGGACCGCGGTGCACGGAACCATTTCTACCCGATTGACGCAGGTTCTATCCGGACACGGCTGCTTCAGAAAGTACCTGCACTTGGTTACTAGGTGAGAAATTAGTAACGCCTACTACCATTGCGACTGCGGCTCAACATACGCTTGCAAATTGCCATCACTGCAGTCATTGGAGAGGATCTCTCGCTACTGGCAGTCTTGCGCTCCATGGCTGGTAGTGACAGAAGTTTTAAAGCGGTCGTATTTTTGACCCAATTCGGCGTTCCGGTCGCCGAAGGCGCGCTTACTAGCGCCACATGTCGCCCTGAGTTTGGCCACTGGTGCTCGGAAAGGGTTTTCCCCTCCACCCGCTATAATGCCAACAGTGAGGAGGCGACACGTCCTGGTATGGCTGGACACTGTCTTTTGAGAGCTATCCGAAGTTGGTGTCCGGATCCGGTGTCCTCGCTAGGAGGGGTCCGGCTGTCTTACTAAAACTGTTCCTGGTTCCTTCCTATTTCAGGCGCAGTATACATTGTGATTTTGTGTTTTTAGTCGATCCGAGTCCGAAACACCATTGCACCGAAAACCCCGGTGGGATGACGACGAGCGAGTTTAAACACGTAACAAAAAGAGAAGAGGAATATTTTCTAAGACGAGGAATATTTTCTACCGACTAGAAAAAAAAGTTAGTGAACTGCAGTTCAAAAAGCGGGTTGGTGGGAGAGGAGGATGCCGCTGTAAAACCACTTTTCAATCTTTATGCTGCCATGATAGAAGGGGAAGGGGGCGTAAAAGAAAGTAAACTGAGCCTCAAAATGCTGTGTCATCATGTAACAGTGAAGCACGACGGTGACCGAACCGTCCGACGGAAGGGCCCCCGTACCCTCCCGGAAGTGGTCGCTGGGTCCCACCATCCGGTCACCAACCGGCACGATGAGCCACTCCGTGGAATATGCGCGACCTGACGGGGCAGCCTCCCAGGCTGGTTAGCCGTGGCCAGCGGCACCACCGTTTCTACGGGTCTCCCTGGCCGACGGTTCGATCCACGCCTCCCTCACAATGATTCTACAGCACTCACAATCGCGATAACTGTCACCCCTGCATCGTTGGGCCTCCGGTCTCGCACTCACCAGCGAAAGGCGACAACACGAATGTTGTCCCTTTAGGCTGATTTTCTGTGAGACGTACTACCCAGTACTGCCCCGGTCGAGCCAGCCCATTCCTGCTGAATAAATCAGCGTGGCTCTACTACCTTCCTACTTATTTCTCTTTTAGCTTTTTTATATTTTTCGTGTGGAAACCCCCATGGCTCATCACCTCACGGGAGCTAATGGTGAGGTGGTATTTTGGAATCGAACCGACTAAAACCACACGGATTTCCGTCACAATTGGGTCTATTGCAAGGGACATCCACAACACAAGTTTTACATTAAATAAGTAGTCAATTGAATATTCGCATATAAAAATGATGTATACGATTGACTATTATCTTATTCAGTAGATCTTCTTTTAGGAGTTATTCACTAACTGGGGATAAACGGAGCGAAAGAGATAGCAAGAGATGCCAGGCAGCGATAAAAGGTGCCAGGGGTTACAATGTATATTTATTTGATCACTTACTTATCTTATCTTGGTCTCAGTAGCTCGCTTAACTAATATACATATGTAAGTGTTAGTGTTGACGCCGCTTTGTTCAAACTGAACTGTCCTTCAACTTATATTAAGTTCATTCCACATCACTTTTGCACCTGAGTGGCCTGATAGGTATTATTCACTTAATACACTCATTTGTAATTCAAATGTTTTTCTAGTGTATGCTCCAGTAATTCCATTACAATGATTACCTAGTTAATGAGGTTAATAAATAGAGTCCGTGGCAAGTTATTTATAGCTCATATTATTTTTAGCAATGATGTGACAAACTTAGGTACACTCACACACTTATGTGTACCTAGCAGGTACAGAGTCCAAAAATGCAAGAAGCATTTGGTAGGTAGCAGGTAGAAATTTATCGAGTTATAGAATTTCATACCGGTTGAAGTCAAAATAATTTTAAATCACCTTTTTATCAGCCTGACTTCGGCTGATATTGTTTAAAAGCAGTTGATAATCTTAAGGCAACGAAGGGAGAAACCGTGTCAATGTTGAATCAATATAAATTTACCCATTTTCGTGCAGGTTTGTTTGCCAGTTTTGCGGACCCAATGCTTATATATATATATTTCCCCACCATTTAGAGACCATTACCAATTACCAAGCCTCATAACTATATAATAGACGTGCTAGACTATCCAGTATATTCCTGTTAGGTTAAGCCTTGCATTTGGCATCGTCATTTAAGATTATGTGCATATTTTTATTATTAAAAACCATTAGGTTTACTACTGAAACTCGTTCGAATTATGAACAGTCCTATCTCGTTTATACTCGTCGCTCAATTTGCATTGTTTTAATATATCTTTATTTATCTTAGCTAGCCATGAACTGGACAAACCTTACATTAATTATTGCATTAATACCTACAATGGATAAGAGTAATTTCAACAAGAACGTAAAACTGAACTGTACTTATATATATATCTATTCTATCTGCTTATTTATACAATTGTTATTGTATCTGTAGCAGTCATATAACTGTCGCATGCATTTTCAAGAACAACATCATCAATATTGATTTGCCGTTGACTACTGCGATTTAAGGAGGTATATTAAAATTTACTATTTGTTTACGAATTTCATCATCATCATCATGATATCATATGTAGATTCTGTCTACTTTAATATTGTATGTTATCATTATTTTACACGGAACACCGTTTCTGTCGATGACTAAAGTTTCGCAGCATAGCCAGTCCCGTTAAATTTACCCGTTCTTACTGCTCGTGAAACGCGGGATGTGTTAAAATGGTAATAAAAACTCGTACCAGCCGCTTGCTGATGCTAATACTCTGAGAGGTACATAATTTCTCACATATTGATGCCTGTTGTATGTCCGGTGGCAGCGGCTGCATCGTTACGTAACGAGAGACAGTTACGTAAAGGCAATGTCAAGCTCAAGAACTCTGCGTCAGTATTGTGGCATCAACGACGTCGAGCTCGCACCGGCGAGGTTAACGACCGCGATACCAAACAAAATTCATAAAGCCAAAACTTGAACTTCAACAAAGATTCATAAATAAAAGTATTAAAAAATACAAAAGTCAGGTCACTGTACTTATTAGTCGCTGAGCAAATAACTTTTATCGTTCATGTTTCGTTAATTATTGCTGCAAGCGTAGCTCTTCAGGTATCTTATTCTTTCCACAAAGATAGGTGCGATAGGGTAAATTAGATCTCTTAATAAATTAATAATCCACAAACGCGAAAATATTACTTTGTGTTACTAAGTTACCTATATCTTTGAAGGATTACAGCCTCGTTATTTTAACTCAAGTAGAAACGAAAAGTGCGAATGAAACAAAATGTTGAATGCGTGATGCTAAAATGATTACTTCAATAATTTATGTTACAGAGCACGCCGCCACCATTAGTGGATTGGTCATGTGTACCGACCCTGGTATTGTCCGTGATACTGGTGGTCGTAATTGCCACAGCGCTCGTGGCACGAACAGCTGATTACAAACAAACTACTCGATTACCAGGACCTCTACCTCTACCGTTTTTGGGAACCAGATGGCTGTTCTGGAGTAGATATAAGATTAATAAGCTTCATGAGGCTTATGAAGGTAAGATTTTAATTCACGTGTTTTCGAAATTTTTACCTCACTGCGAAAAAGATGAGTTATGTTTTTCTAGCGTATGTATGATATTTCTTTGGAACATAAAGCCTAAACGCCTACAACGACTTGATGGATTTCAATCCCCTTAATAGTGTTAGTGACCGGGTATAACATTTTCGGGTTAACGTTAATGAAAAAGAAAAATCAGTAGCAATTTATACATTTTTTAATCATTGCCACGATGTTGCCGAAATTCTAAAAACGATTCGAGTGTTTTTTGTTCGTCCAACTGGTACATACTGATGGTATTCACAATTCTACATTTAACAAAACATTATTGTATGGCTAAGGATTTATAAATTCTTGAAAGGAATATGAAGAATAATTCAAAGAAATATAATATCACATAATATATCACAAAGAAATCAATTAACAAGTGGAGGTAGATTTTTTATAAATATTGCGCAGTTTTCAAGTGGCATGACGTAATGAAACTCACTAAACCCACTTATATATGTGTCATAAGAAACTGATAATAAAATGAATTAGTGAATTAATTTAGACCATTTGAAGATTTATGATCAGGTCAACGTCTATGCAGGTTTCGAGAATGTGAGACAACAAAAGATAAACTATGTTGTTCTATATGTATGACCTATTTACGTTGATTAATGTTTAATTTTGTATTTAATCTAGTAGTTCAGCATATATAATTACTTAAAAATAATTAACTGAACTTAAATAGAAAAGTACATTTTATAAAAAAACAAGACAAGTACCAATCTGACTCTCATACCAAGGGTTCCATGTTCCATGAGCAAACAAACTTCAATGTATGTATAACATAATTCAGTTTTCGAAAAGCATATAACCGACTTCTCTGCGGTTATTATGACTTCAATTTTAAAAACTTCAAAAAGGAGGAGGTTCTCAATTCAACTGTATTTTTTTCATGTTTGTTACCTCAAAACTTTCGACTGCGTGAACCGATTTCGACGATTTTTATTTGAAAGCTGGTGCTTCCCGTGTGGTCCCATTTTAATTTGGTCCAGTTCTGACAGTGACAGGCGTCCATGGAAAATTTTATGATAGACGCACTGAAGTCAGTTGTCTACTTTTTAAAGTCCGATTATTTAAAAAAAAATACTAACTGCTAATTTCATCGTCGTGGTTTTTGACCTCAAAATATAAGTTGGTATTTGCATAAAGTATCTTTTTAAATGTGAATGATCAAACAAGAAATTTTAAAGTTTCGATACTTGTTCGAGACCGAATCAGATAGACAGACAGGCGGACAACCGAGTGATCCTATAAGGGTTCCTTTTTTCCTTTTGAGGAACGGAACCCTAAAAATAAACCTAAAAGTAATTTTAGAATACGTATTCATAATTAATCGCGTAGGTAGTAGGTAGGTGTACATTTTCCTTCCTTTTGGGTATTATTCATAGCCTTAGTTCTATACAAAGTTTTTTCCTTGTTCACTAACCACGAAATTACCACAAAAAATTGACCAGAGTGATTCCGTATTGCCTAATTTTCATGAATAATCGAAACTATGAATAGCTAATTGTAAATTGTGTTTATTACTGGTCGCATTTTGCATGCTTGAAATTCTAGTTTGTGGTCACAATGAGAGATATGCACACAGATATGTTCAGGCGTTACGGGCCCGTATTCGTGGAGACGACGCCGAGTGGTGCAGCAATTGTTTCGATCGCTGAAAGGGCAGCACTCGAAGCTGTACTTCGAACACCAGCCAAGAGGCCCTACCGACCTCCCACCGAGATTGTCCAAGTTTACAGAAGAAGCAAGCCTGAACGCTACGCCTCTACTGGGCTCGTAAACGAGTTAGTATCGTTCTAAGTATTGATATACCTAGGCAAATTCATCAGAAAAGTTGTTTTTACGACATCGATCACATTATATTACATTATAAAGTCAATTAAAGACAGGTATAAAGTATGATGTGGCGACAGTGCCCTTCATTGTTTTTTTTTTATTAACTTCGATTTCTTCGTACCTGTTATTTAATTACCAAATGTCTTGCCTTAACTAGTGCGTTACTTTGTAATACAATATGTACTTAAAACGATCTATAAATAAATGTATCAATGTATGTATTGATAATGTGATTAAATAAATATTTCATGAGTGGTTGATATAAATACCCAGTTAGAGTAGGTTATCTTTTAAGAGAGCATTCATTCATCATAACGGGTGGTGTGACCTCGGGGCCCGACTGTCTTAACTAAGACTATTATGACCACAGTTGTAAGCCTTTGCATTTGCTAGTCACGTATACTTCAAAATAGTTGCACAGTCACATTAGGACTAGTGATTTTATTACACTGTAGTGATATTTAGTATCTATTTGATGAACCGAACATAAAGCGCTCGATGTTTTACCCACACATGTTATTTGTTATACAAAATACGGTTTTTATTTTTATTTTATAATATAGGGGGACGACGAACAGGCAGTTCACCTGATGGTAAGTGACAACGTCGTTCATGGAGACATCCAAAGTAAGAGTCGTAAGTGCGGTGCCCGCCTTTAAGAGAGGGATGCGGGGAGGCGAATGAGGAGATGGGAACGAGCAGAGGGGGGATGAGGGAGAGGAAAGAGGAGAGGGGGATTAAGAGTATGTAGGTACATGTATACTATATTATGTACCTACCCATTGCGGAAGTCAAGTTACGCTAACCTAAATTTTATCTAAGTTAAGGTAAGTAGCGAGTTAAGCCTGTGAACAAGGACATTTCGTTAGCAAAAAGGAAATATACCGACCGTTGTTGCCTAAATAAGTGATGTACCATTTATAAAACGATCACGTTTATTTGGCCACAAGCTTTCAAGGTTTCTGTAACAAATGCAATACATCATACATTTTGTTAGGGTCTGACTACATTATTTTTGAATATATTCTGTTTACATTTACAGAAGACGTTACAAGAAAAGCTAAGTTCTGATATTTATAATATCATTCAATATCGGTCAAAAACTTGTGTTATTCTATTCTGACCGTAATATGGTTTATTTGCGATGGGGATGCCGAAATCATGTAATTTTATCAGTGATTGACCAAAAACGTAATCTTCATGTGATTTTCCAGACAAGGAGAAAAATGGTATCACCTTCGCAAGCATTTGACTGGAGAACTAACTAGTCCAAGTACTATGCAAGGATTTCTACCAGAACTCAATAACATCTGTGACGACTTTCTGGTCCTTCTGGACTTCTGCCGAAGACATGATGGAACTGTAGTTGGTTTTGATCAACTTACTAACAGAATGGGACTAGAGTGTAAGTAACACACAAGTTTACATCCATAAAATAATTTGTTTTGTGAGAAGGCTGCCCTTTAAAACTGACAATGAATAAACGTAATTTAGATAAACAATCATATGTATTGGTATTAGTAGAACATAGGTACTAGCTTGAATTTTTACTGGATAACATACAAAAATGACATAATCTTTTAAGTGTTAGTCAGGAAACTATTAAGATAAGTTTTGATAGTAACGTCTTTTAGCCTCTTAGTAGGTACATTATGTCGCTAGTAGTTACGAGGCTTATTGCCTTGAGATAAGCTATCAAAAGCCTGTTCTTGAGTATGGAATAGTATGGATATGTTCTAAACAAGTTTGAAATCTTGCTTTTGGCTTGTAACTATTATTACCTATTTATGTCGTTTGTAATTCTTAGGAGAGATATTCTTGACTATCGGTTAAGGCTTGAAATTTGAGTGTTTCCCTTCATCTAGATGGCCTGAAGATTTTTTGGAAGAAACTATTCTGAGAATAAGTTAAGATAAGAATAATCTTTATTGTACACCAAAGACATATTGCTTAAAATTAAATATTCAAGGTGATATGCACAAGAGCGATTCTTACAGGCACCCTTTGGATAGACAAAATTGATGGTGGATTAAAGAATAACGAGTAGCTTGGTGCAATATACAAGTAAAGAGGAGGAAAAAATGAAATTTAGTTGTAACGTCAACGTATAAAACAGGTATATCCTACCTACTTACTTAAATAAATAATAAAGAGCACCAAATAATAGTTACTGTTCTAACAACTACCCACGAATCTGAGATACTGATATTCAACAGGGAATGCCAGTAGTTTAGTCTTCACTACATACAGGGGTTATCAGGGGTTTCTTGAAATGGGTATTTCATAAGAAAGAAAGCGTTTTTAATGTAATAGTAATAGCACCGGTGGTTGACAAATGGTAAACCGTGAATTAAATGACAATTAAATTAATACATTTAATGCACTTAGACTGAAAAGCGTGACAGGGTGCCACCGTTGTCTGGCTTTAGTTTTCCAATCACCAAATTTCATATATTTGTTGTTTATTTGTATACTTGTAGATGTCAACGTTTTACATCTATGTTTAATAATTTGCAATCATGTATGCATTGTCGCGGAGTTCAAATGCTAAAGTCAGTGGGTCTTTAATAGATTCAGACTTCCGATAATGCTGACGAGAAAATGACGTTAGTCAAGATAAGAATGTGGGTCAGAAGTAGTTAAAAATAGCATTAGTTGCTAACGTTTCTACTCGTGTGCATGCTTGAATCGCAGGAAATGCAATAATAAATCTTAGAAATAAGTAGATTATAAGTCGTCATACGATTTAAAGTTATTAAAGCTTTAATAAACCAAAAATATGTCTAGGTTTATGGTTACACATTTTGGTGGTTTTGACATGTGAAGTGTCATTTCAATCGTCTTAATAGTGTGAGTGACAGGGTAACATTTCAAGATGCATGCTTGAATCGCAGGAAATGCAATAATAAATCTTAGAAATAAGTAGATTATAAGTCGTCATACGATTTAAAGTTATTAAAGCTTTAATAAACCAAAAATATGTCTAGGTTTATGGTTACACATTTTGGTGGTTTTGACATGTGAGGTGTCATTTCAATCGTCTTAATAGTGTGAGTGACAGGGTAACATTTCAAGATGACGTTTGCGAAAGGAAAAAATAGATCTGAAGTTAACAGTGCAGTCAGTAATCGATATATTTAAAATAGCCTTACTTGTTTAAAATCTATTCATAGCTTTACAAATTTTATTTAATTGTAGGTAATATGCATAATAATAAAATATTTCTGAAATTAAATATCATGCGAAAAAGCATTATATAAACAATTAAAATACAATATTGTTATTTACTTTTAAAGCAATCCTTGATATAACAAATTCATTATGATTTAAGGAATAAATAACAGAAATCAAGTAGGTAATTTAGGTAAACCGATTTGTCATAAAATTGATAGCTAGCGTTGCCTAGCCTACAATCTAATGTAGCCTAAAGAATTGTTTAAAACAAAATGAAAAACATCAAAACTAAAACTTTACAAGTATATCTTGCATAATCGTATTTTTATTTCGTACTGAAAGTTAAAAAGAACATAGTCGCAGTCATAACATACAATTAAAACAATGTAAACACAACAAGATCAGCTTACAAAATGTCTCACCGACCTAGTCATAACGGGTCCCTTTACCAAGAATCTTGTTATTCATTTCATAGCGGTGTGCGGTTTAATGCTGGGAACGAGGCTCGGGTTTCTAGAGCGTTGGATGTCTGGCCGTGCTGCCACTTTAGCCACCGCAGTCAAGACGCATTTCAGAGCGCAACGAGACTCTTACTACGGAGCACCATTATGGAAATTCGCACCAACCACTCTTTATAGAACGTTTGTTAGAAGTGAAGAAACAATTTACACGTGAGTATATTTTATTATATTATAGTATAGTGTACATTTACAGAACATACTCTGATGAATCGGTAATGTCATGGGCAGCACGACACACCTATATTGTGTATGTGTATGTATGCACATTTACTCCTTGTAATCTTTGGTATGAAAAGCACGATTATGTTATTAATAACTTCTAGAGTTATTATTGACTTTTGATAAATATGTTGTTTATTAAAGATATACGTAGTGTTCATACGAAGGACGATGTGTCTATATATATATTTTTATACATATGTTTAGCGCAAGATCCTCTACTTATAATTTGTGAAGTAAACTCAATATCTATTGGCAGTTTAATTTGAATACGACAAGCATAAAATTACATTATTGGCAGGATAGTATCAGAGCTGATGGAGGAAGCCAAGTTAAAGAAACAGGGGAATGCAAACGATGATGCTATGCGTGAAATTTTCCTGAAGATTCTGGAAAACCCAGCTCTTGACATGCGTGACAAAAAAGCAGCCGTAATCGACTTCATCACAGCAGGGATTGAGACGGTATAATTTTGTTTAGATTTTTCATTACTGGGAGATATCAGTCTTAGGTATAAATCTAATAAAGGCATCTGATTGATACTTGGATTATTGATAACACAACTCACAAGACGTCGTTGTTTGAGACATTATGGACCCATACTTAGTGAAACCACCATACCACCATATAGACCCATACGTAGTGCTTTACTTAATAAATGACAATTCAATACACATTCAGTACAGATTGTATTGAATGTGTATTGAAAATATAATCAGTAGTACATAATTATATCAAATATGTTTAGATACTCAACAATAACTGTTCTACTTCGTTGTTGACAGCTAGCCAATAGTCTCGTATTTTTGTTATACTTACTGAGCGGGCGCCCGGATTGGCAAAAAACCATTCGTTCCGAGCTACCTTCATGCAGTACGTTAAATGTAGAAGATATTGCTGCAGCACCATCAGTTCATGCAGCGATCTATGAAGCTTTTAGACTTCTACCCACGGCTCCGTTTCTAGCAAGGCTTTTGGATGCGCCAATGACTATATCTGGGCATAAGCTGCCTGCTGGAGTAAGTATATTCATTAAGCATACAAGGTTTCATTTGCATTTAAGATATTCATCATTTAAAAAAAAAACAAGATTACACAAGGTATTAAGGAATAAACAGAAAATAAGCTAAAACTTATTATTACAGATATTTGAAACAAATTGAACTATTTCTTGTATTCTCTTAAATTTTCGGCTGATATATTATATTGTTGTGTTGTAGACTTTTGTACTGGCTCATACCGGTGCAGCTTGCCGTCGCGAAGAGAACTTCTGTCGCGCTGAGGAGTTTCTACCAGAGCGTTGGGTTCAACCAATGATTCCGCACGCCGCGTCTTTAGTAGCGCCTTTCGGACGCGGGAGACGGATGTGTCCAGGAAAACGATTCGTTGACATGGAGCTGCATCTGCTGCTTGCTAAGGTTCCATGATTATTTCCGTATTTTGATTTTGGGGAGAGGGCTCTGAACTCCCTACAGCCAGTTCGAGTTACAGGTTTGCCACTCCGACGCCCTGACGCCGTTTAAGCAATATATATATATTAATTCCTTTCTCCTGTTCTTACCTTGTCCTTTTACTATACCTACTCCCTATTTTTCCACCTTTAATTCCTAAACTGCCAAGTTCATGGCAATAGGCTTGGCCTTAACTACGTGCCCAATTCTGAGTGCCAAAATTTTGGTGTTTAATATACTTCTGACTACCCCTCTAAGGATGTTGTTACGGAATTGTTCTGTTATTTAGTGTAGTTAGTTAATCATTATGTTATCTTGGCTGTTTGAAAGCTTTGTTAGTGAAACATAGAGCAGGTTACGATAGGTTAAATATTTAAAAAAATGACGCATGCAATACATGCACACATATGTAGGTTCCTGTCTTAAAGCGAGAAACTAAGTAAGATAATTTTACGTCTCCTTCACCATGACTATTTGCCAATTTGGACTTTATTATAATTAAGCTAGTTTTCAGTTTGGTTTGTACCTGTGGATTTTAAACCACATACGCCAAAAATATATTTATACATTTTATTATATCACTAATTAAATCATATTCGCTCATTATTATTTTGTAACTTTCCAGATAATGCAGAGATGGCGTGTTGAGTTCGACGGCGAGTTGGACATTCAGTTTGATTTTCTACTGGCACCAAAATCCCCAGTCTCATTGCGTTTAGTCGAGTGGTAAACAATCATAAGAGTCATTGTGATTCCCCGATTATACTAACTATCGTACACGAAGCGGAATGAGTTTGTTCTACCACCTAATCTGTTAATGTGCTTTTTGTAACTTGTATCTTGCAAAAGTTAAGACTGTTCTAAAGTTTCGAACTCTAAAGATTATTGTATAGTATTGTTGGATACACAAAGCTGTTTGATTAACACCTGGTAGGTATCTACAGTAGTACCATTGAATATATATTAGGTTGGCAACTAATAAACCCACCATCTTTGTACACAAATTTATTTAATTTTTTAAGTATACAAAATCTAATTATTTCTCAACTATATAAGCACCGCCGTATTCTATCACCTGTCACCAACGCGCTGGCAGAGACATAAGGCCTTCCTTGTAGAAGTTTTTAGGCTTTTGATCAAAAAAGGTGGTAATGTCAATTTTAAGCAGGTCTTCATTTTTAAATTTCTTATCTGCCTAGTAGTGGGCTAGAGAACGAAAAAGATGATAATCTGAGGGCATAATGTCTGGAGAGTACGGTGAGTGAGGAAGTACAGCCCAGCCAAGCGAAAGTAATTTTTCACGAGTCGCTTTCGCTATGGTCGAGCATTATCGTGCAGAAAGTATACTTTCTTTTGATTTTTTGGTAATCTCGCTGCTACTTTATCCAGTTGGTCACAATAAATATTGGCCGTGATTATAGTGTTACATGTCAACAGCTCCCAGTATGTTATTCCGTTTATTCCCCACCACACACTTAAAAGAACTTTTTTACTCGTGTCAGATTTTGGCGTCGGTACTCCTGCTTCTCCAGGTCTAAGCCCACTGGCGCTTACCCGAAAAATTTATGTACATAACCCACTTTTCATCCCCCGTAACGTTACGTCCTTCAGCCACTCATTGGTACAGTGATAACTAAGTTGTTCCATGCATACATTAGCTCTCTTCTGAAGTTGGAACGGCGTCAACTCATGTGACAACCAAACTGAATATTTCCAGGTCTTTTCTAAAACGAGGAGTTGTTTTTCTACTGCAGTATGAGAACACTGAAGCTGCTCTGCCAGTCTCTCTGCTGTCTGAAGTGAACCTGGGATCCATTTCTATGAGTCTTTTTAACTCATCTACATCTATTGTAGGAGGTCGCCCTGGATGAGGTTCATCAGATAGGTCATAATTTCAATCCTTAAATCTTCTGAACCAATGTTTGGTGGTATCGTAAGAGAGCACGCCTTCGCCCATCGTTGCACACATATTGCGCACTGCTTCAGTCGCTTTTCGACCTAAGCGAAATTCGTAAAGTAAAAGCAGCCGAAGTTCTCTACGAGAAATATCCATGATTTACTGTAGTTTTACTATTCGAGATCCAGTTGTCAACTGATCTGACATACAGCACATGCTGTATTTATATACTACTCCAAGAAATTCGAGATAGTTCTATAACGTTTTAGAAACTGATCGAAAAAAGTGGCGGGTTTATTAGTTGCCAACCTAATATTTTCGTGTTTGTATAAAAGCTTTATTAAGACTAAATATTGATATTTAATCTATCGTATGCTATGTAATTTTAGTGTTTTATAGACTATAACAATGTCTGTCGTTATCTTTGCTAATTAATTTTAGACAAGTGTTCCATGTCTTCCACTTCTGTTAAGATTGTTAAAATTTCATTTATTTAGATCGCAGCACAATTTTTAAATCTCGAATTGAAATGGAAATACGAAGTTAATTTATTTAAAAACTTTTTTAATCTTAGTGTATTTTAGTCACAATATGTTGTTTTATTGCTCCTACAATAACAGCTAATAATAAGTAGTTTTGCGCAACTAGCAATTTGCTACTAAATATTATTTTCGGCTATTTTAATTTTAGTAGGCGTATTTGGTAAAAAAAATATGGTTCTGTTGCGGAGCAATTTTTGCAGATTGCAAAGGTACGTATGTAACTTGGCTTATTAGTTAAATAAATTTCTATCTAAAAAGCGATGATAACGGTCCACATTTGAAACTCTACATTAAAATATAATGTTTGTAAATATCTTAATACTTTTTAAATTTAATCCTACTATACCTAAACGGAATATCCTTTTTTTTCGAGATTAAAAACCTATACAGAAGTAGTGATTATATTACCTACTGTTGCTGAAGGAAACTACTTGTTGCTGTTTCAAAAATGTGTATCCTACACAGTATCGACGGTATTTAGTTACATGTAAGCCGGGTTAGACTCTGCATCATTGTGTAAATTTAGAATTTTTAGAGCGGAAATAGTATCCCTTAAAACTGACTGACTGACGGCTTTATGTTTATCAAACTGTCCTCTGATATAGCTAACCGGAATATTTTCCTATATTAAAATGTATTGTTATTCAGTGGCCATGACAGGTCAAATTCAAAGTGCGTTACAGGGTATTGGAAAAATCTGCTCAAATTGCACAGTTCGTCCGATTTTGAAAGAACTGTTCACAAATTATTGTTTAAGACCCTAATGTACGTTTTTATGTTTACTTAGAATACTGAACTAGTTTATAGTAACACAATATTGTTAAAATATGGCTGTGTTAATATCAAAAACATATTTATATAAAATGTTATAACCGCAAATACCTCTTGTTATAAGACTGTGTACTGACAGCACATGCATTTGTGAGGATTTTTTATATTTTTTTAATCTGTGTAAACATTTTAGTTAAGCGTTTGTATATCAACTCTAACTTGGATCCAACACTAGTTAAAAGGGGTCATCGATTCATTTCTGTTTCTTCAAAATGTTGTCCCTGGATTACGTGTGTAGATATATAATCATTCCATTAAAAAACATATATGTAAGTTCAGCTTCAATATATGTCTTAATTCGATTTTAGAAGTGGCCTTTTATATGTCAACCTTAGTTTTGTAATTGACTTTGAGGGCTTGAGACCTTTGTTAGCTTTTAAACCTAATGGGTGAAATTATTGATTAGTTTATTTAAGTAAAGAGATTATAAATAATGTTCTTTTTTTATTTCTATGCTAAACCTGTATTCTTTTGGACTCTTTTTATATATTTAGGAGATAAAAACATCCACGTTCATCCATTACAGGGCCAGCACCAGTTTCAACATTGAAAATGGGTCCGCATAGTTGCTTACAGGATGTAGGTCTTAAAGACCACTGAAACTTCACAAATTTCCCTTTTCACAAATATAAGGCTTTTGATCTTGATTAAGTCTAGTATGTTGAGACTTTGAACGCTGGGGAAAGACAGGCTACTTTTTATCGAGATAACAGGTGAGTGAAGCGGCGTGTAAAATATAGTACTTATATCGTTGCTACTGGATGTAGAACATTGGTTTTGGACTGACTGCAGGAACGACGAAGCGCTTAATCGTCAAATGTATCAAGGATAAAGTTACGCTCAAAACCGAAAGTAAGGTTCTAAGATAGAGACGCATGGCTTATAAGTACTGCAAGACTCATTACACGACTCTACAAAAAAATTTTCGTTCTTTGTCCTAAAGTTTATACTATTATTTTCCAGTTAGTTATGCACAAAAACGAAAAGAAAATACCTTTTTTCGGTATAAAGTTTGCTTTTGTGATAGTTATAATAATAATACTCATTTTTCAATTTTTTCATAACTTTTAATTGATTTAATATTTTTAAAAAGACCGCGCGGTGAGAGTGGGGTATTAACGTTTACACTGTGCCGCTAGATGGCACCCGAGTGATAAACAACCCTCAGGTGTTATTTACAAGCCCAGAATAACTTAAAATGTCGTCACGAAAGTGCAAATACGATGCTGATGCATATTGTTTTAAATGTGGTCAATTTATTAAAGTTCGAGACGTGAAATATGAACTAAAGACATCTCACGTTCTCTGTGAAGCCTATGAAGCATATTTTGACTGTCCTGTACGGAATCAAGATAAGCCATGGGCTCCACATGTTGCTTGTAGTTATTGTAAAAGGTGTTTGGAAGGTAAGCAATTTTTATTTAATTAAGCGATGAATCCAAAATAATAGACATATTAATTTTTATTTTTATATTTTTAGGTTGGTATCGAGGTGAGAAAAGGTCTATGAAATTTGCAATACCAAGGATTTGGCGAGAACCAAAAGACCATATTACTGACTGCTACTTTTGTATGGTGAATCCGAGTAAAAGACGTAGAGGTAAAAATGCAAAACCTATTGAATATCCTGACCTCGAATCTTCTTCTGCTCCAATTGCTCACGACCTGACACGACCAGTACCTGAGCCACCAAAAAAATTATCGCAGAAAAGTAGCTCATCTTTTAGTTCTTATAAAAGTAATTCCGATAAGGAGTTTTTGCCTACACCTGAACAACCAAAACACTATCTCATTACTTCAGAAGATTTTAACGATCTAATTAGAGATTTAAATTTGCCAAAAAATAAAGCAGAGCTTCTAGGCTCTCGGTTAAAACAGTGGAATTTGCTTGATGATGTTAAGATCACGGATCAGCGGACTAGACATGAAATGTTTGCAACGTTTTTCACGAAGGAAGATGGACTTTGTTTTTGTAATGACATTAAAGGTATGTTTGAAGCAATTGGCATACCCTGTGTCCCTAGCGAATGGCGTTTATTCATTGACAGCTCTACAAAAAGTTTAAAAGCAGTTCTATTGCACAACGGTAATAAATTTCCGTCTCTTCCAATTGCTCACTCAGTACATCTTAAAGAAAATTATGAAAGTGTGTAAAAATTTTGCTTGAATCTGTAAAGTATCGAGAGTATAACTAGGAGCTGATTGGAGATTTTAAAATGGTGGGATTTTTAATGGGGCTACAGGGTGGATATACAAAGTATCCGTGTTATTTGTGCTTGTGGGATAGCAGAGCGGATTCTAAACACTATATTCAACGGTCATGGCCTGTAAGAACAGAATTGTGTGTCGGAAAACAGAACGTCAAATTTGAGGCGATTGTTGAAGCGGAATAAGTGTTAATGCCGTCTTTGCACATTAAGTTAGGGTTGATGAAACAATTTGTTAAAAAACTGGATGAAACTTCAGAAGCTTTTGGATATTAAAAAAAAAAAAATTCCGAAGTTATCGGAAGCAAAGGTTAAAGCTGGGGTTTTTGTTGGTCCGCAAATAAGACAGATTTTCGCCGATGAAAAATTTCCAACGTTGCTGAATCGTACTCAAAAAGCAAGTTGGAACAGTTTTAAAGCAGTACTTTCTGGATTTTTAGGAAATAATAAAGCTGAAAACTACGAAAAGTTGGTTGAGGATATGCTTACAAATTTTAAGGCCATGGGCTGCAGGATGTCATTAAAAGTACATATACTGCATGCTCATTTGAATAAATTTAAAAACAATATGGGAGCCTATTCCGAAGAGCAAGGAGAACGTTTCCATCAGGACATCATGAATTTTGAACAACGCTATCAAGGCCAATACAATGAAAACATGATGGGGGACTATATTTGGGGTTTATTGAGAGAAAGTAGCTATGAACATAAAAGAAAAAGTAAAAGTGTGCACTTTTAAGTTATTTTCCACTTTTCTGTAAGCTAATTTGATAGTAAAACTTAATAAAAATAATAAACATTTTTATTTCAATAGTTTTATTTTCAATCAAAAATTAAAATCCGAGATTTTTAAAAATTTCGTTCAATCAGTCTTGTAAGCACAAAAGCAAAGTTTTTCATGCCATATATTTTTTTTCCGTCTTATTACGACCTAAACTACCGAAATTTAATGCTTTGCAATCAAAGTCAAATTTCATGTTGACCCGTGTTATCAATGGTTCTCACTAGTCACGTCAAAATCTTCTGTTCTGTTCATCTGCGATCAGTCATATCAGCCTATAAGTATATAAATTGGCGTTTAGCGAGAGATAAATTTTGCCCTAGCTTGCCTTATTCAAAGAGAATGCTGTCTCTCTTGTTTCGTAACAGTATTTGGTTGCAGGTGTGAGACCGTTAGTTCGAATGAACCTCTTCCTAGAGTGTTGTTATTTCCAGGTATTCGTGTATTTCGGTTACGACTAAACCGGGGCGCTGATGAAAGGACTCTCAAGAAATGGTTTAGAGCTCTCTCGCTTTTATACGCTATTTGTTCAACTAGTTGTCGTCGTCATCGAGTTTGGCTTGCAACAGTTTCCTTGTCTCGACGGGATTAGTATTTCAGGTCAAAAAGGTCGCTAGACACATTAGATCAAGGCTGAAAGCCTTTGAAAATCGTAAAAAGTAAAAAAAAATGTAGTAGGATGGAAAAGGACGAGAATGTAATAAAAATGAAAGGAAAAATAATACGGGTGATCTGACGTCGGGAAGGGGAAGGGGGTGTGTTTTTAAGGGTAAAACACGGTTTATCTCGATTTCCGGCAAAACTACAAGACCACAGAAAAAAAGTTAAAATTTATAATATAATATAAATTATCGATCTTGGTATAAATTGGAGGGGAATGCGGTAGGTCACAAGTATATATATATTGTACAAGACCGTACTTACTACAGGATCCTGGGGAATCTTCTTCTCTAAGCTTAACTTGAAACTTTTTGTCACTGAGACAAGAAGCCATAAGTTGGTTACTACCAACTTATGGCTTCTTGTCTCAGTGCGCATGAGGCAGATATTTTTTAAATTTAGTACAAGAGGCCTGCGTGCCAGACCCGGTCGAACATTGTTGGAATTCTAAAAAAGCAGTTAAGTCTCTCAATTCTGGTGTCCCAAAGCGCTGTGTGCTATCACCCACGCTGTTTCTTCTGTATATCAAACACATACTGCCGATTAGCAGCATCCATTGCTATGCGAACGAGTGATGCCCCTTACACAGACCGCGCTAACATTTCTCGGATAAACGTCATCGAGAGCAGATCCAACCTTGTGCCTGAAATCGAAACTTCTTTAGTAAAAGTTTCAGATTGGGGTTAACCTAGTTTAGTTTAACAATACGAAGACACAGGTTTTGCGCGTTCACCGCTAAACCCGTGTCCTCATTGGTCGTATCACCTGGATTTGAAAGCACTTCCCTAATTGCATCAGCCAGCATCGAAATCCTTGGCGTCGATATATCGAGCGACGTCCAGTTTCGCGGTCACTTAGAGGGTAAGGCCAAATTAGATTCGAAAAAGCTTCGTGTGCTAAACAGATCTAGATAAGGCGCAGGTTGGGCCGCACATGGAATACTGTTCTCATCTCTATGCAGGTGCACCCCAGTACCAGCTTCTGCCTCTTGACCGCATTCAACGGAGAGCGACTCGCATCATCGACTGCCAAAATAATTCTGATCGGCTTGACACCTTGGCGTTGAGTAGAGATGTAGCTTCACTCTGCATTTTCTATCGCTTGTATCATGGGGAGTGTTAGGAGGAATTGTTCGGACTTACACCGGCAGCAGGTTTCCACCATCGTCTTCCGCGACAAAATATCCATCCCCATTACCTGGACGATTGGCACTCTACCACTGTGCGCTTCTCCAGGAGCTTTTGCCTCGCACAAACAGCCTATGGAAGAAATTGTCGCCTGCCGTATTTCCGGACCGATACAACCTTCAAGAAAAGAGCGTACTCCTACCTAAAAGGCCGGCAACGCACTTATGACTATTAAGTTGCGGGTGTCCATGGGCGGTGGTAGTCACTTACCGTCAGCTGATCCGTTTGTTCGTATGCATAAAATATCGCATAAAAAAAAAGAAAAGCAGCTGAGCAGCATTGACTTTTTTTCTAGGCATTGGCTAATTGTGTAGTACATTCTATGTACTTGTTCTATGGTTGAATGATGCCTGCGACATCCAATTAATGAGTACTGTCAGAAAGTCGATGCACTTTTTGGGGAGCTCCTTAAGCAGCCTGTGGGTGATTAAATATCGAACCCAGGAGCATTTTTTTTTAATTTATTTAGGCTGTAGGTCTTGCTTGAGGGTAAGTTTCATTTTTGGATCCAAGGCGGTATTTGAATAATTTGGCTTAAGGACATTGGCAAGATAAACTACTAAGGCCTCTATTTTTCTTTGATCCGTATTACTACATTTAATAGGGGAGGGGATCTGTTGGGGCTGTGGAACGTACTTGGAGGCCTTCTAAAGGTTACAGTCCCCATGCGCATAAGGAAACATCCCCTTAAGTGTCAGTTTGATGGCTTCATTAACAGCTCCAGCCAGAAGTTTTTTAGCTCCTTGATAGCCCGGTTAAGTTTGGTTTTATCCGTACTTCTATGGATATTTGCCAACTCTAGTAAGTCAACGTTTTTCAGATATTCAGGGACGAGGGGTGTAGCTCAGGAGTACTAGTCCAAGCTGCTACCTGGATCAGGTTTGTGATGTACTGGCAGGCATCGACAAGAAGTTTGTGTTGGGGTGACCTAACACTAACGAGGGGGGGTAACTGTTACGGTGGCTACGGGTTGTGAGGACCATTCCCTACCTTTAAGGGAAATAGAAACATATATTTGACAATGTAAAGTTAATATTAGATGTTACATACTTAAAATACGCCGATTTTAGCAATTAAATTTGCATGCCTATCGCTACATTGTACCCATAGGCATGCAAATTTAATTGCTAAAATCTTAAGAAATGCCTACTAATCGGGGTTGTTGATGTTTAACACCACACAAGGCGTGTGTTGTTATGGACACGTAACTGTGTATTTGAATATTAATAAAAAATAAATTAAAGATTTCAAAAACCCCTACCCCAAAAATACTAATAGTTTAAGGAACAACCCTTAAAAAGTAAAAATGCATCATTTTGGTAAAGAGCTGATACTCTTACACTGCTTGACTGATATTAACCAAACATACCTAAGAAACAACGCAAGGAGACTGGCTTTCAAATGAAAAAAAAAAAAACACAGACATACACACACAGACAGACAGACATCGATGTCAAACTTATAACAGCTCTCTTTTTGCGTGGGGAGTTAAAAATACAATGTTTTGTCATAAGGTGAGCAACAAGAACTTTTTATACAAATTATTAGGTACATTTTGGTTATTATTTTAAGTTTCATGTGATCATTCATTACATACTAAGGACCTATATTTTAATTCGCAAAAACTCCTGACAAACCAAATACCAGTAATTTGTAAAATAGCAAAATAAGCGTTCACTGTTTGATTAAATTTGTTTCAATTGCTAACTGAACAACTTTCAAGGTCTTTTTGTTTGTGGTTGAGTGTTGTGATAAAACCGATAACAAACCGAAGTTTTCCAAACAACTTGTGGTGAGATAGGTTATCAGTTTATTTTTTTTAAACTGATATTTATTTAAAATAAACAGTAACTAAACGCAGTTACGTTCCGACGACGGCTAAAACTTTCAAAGTTAACCTCTATCGTACTTCGCCTGACATTATCAAAGTAGGTACATAATGAAGTTTTGTGCTAACTTAGCGTTTATGTTTACCGAAGCGTCTTCTATTATAGAAAGATATGCTTTAGCCAAAGATGCAGGATTCAAAGCTGTTGAAAGTGGGTTCCCACTGGGATGCTCATTAGAAGAAGTGAGAGAGGCTAAGGAAAAGGCCGGTATCGAACAAGTTTTAATTAACTTGAAAACAGGTTTGTTTATAAATAGCATTATAATACAATTTTATTCTCTTTTCACATAACACTTGTGTTCAATCAAGATTTTTCATAATTTTCTATTTTAATATGAAATGTTTATGAGCTCATATTATTATTTATTTTAAGAAAGAAAATTCAATGCACATCTCATCATGTACGCATTAATTATTAATAATTTATATTATTAATTTATAAAATCAATAATTTATTCTACAAAGTCCTTATTTGTTTGACCACTAACATATTCATACCATTGTAAATTTATAGGAGTACAGCACATAAAAGTCATATAACTAAAATACTTTACTTTTTAGGAGATGTAACCAAGGGCGAGCTAGGAGTAACTGCAGTGCCAGGGAAGGAAAATGAATTCAAAGAGAACTTTGCAACCACTGTAAACTATGCCAAGGCTTTAAATGCTAAAAAAATCCACATCATGGCTGGAAAACTAGAAAACCCTACACCGCAAAATTGGGAAACATATGAAAATAATTTGAAATATGCAGCTGATGTGCTAAAAAATGAGAATATTCTTGGCGTAATTGAGCCGATAAATCAGTACTCAGTCCCTAATTATTTTTTAAGTGATTTCAACAAAGGTCTGTATAGTTTTATGTAATGATTTACATTATTTCAAAATAGAACAAATTTAATAAGACAGTCAATGTGACTTTTCAATTATGTGAAATTGTGTTTGTTTTTCCAGCTCTGAACATAATAAAACGCATCAACAGTCCCAACTTGAAGTTGATGTTAGATGTATTCCATTTACAACAAATAATGGGAGACATATCTCACAGCATCACTAAGTTCATGCCATATGTTGGACACATACAGGTATTGTGAACATTCTTTTATAGGGACTTCACTTACATTTGATGGCAAGTTTTATTTAAAGTCATGATCACTATTGTCATTAATGGTATAGTAACAAAAAAGTTAAGTTGTCAAATATTAGCAGTCATTTTATGACACTCCTTTCTAATGTTAAATATATTATTTTTCTTGTATTTAAACTTTTTTTTGTTAGGATCATATATACTGCCGACATAGTCACTACATCGAGTTTTACTCGATGAGGTGGTACCCGGGGGGGTTTCCACACGTTAAAAAAAAAAAAAAAAAAGGATCATATATACATATTTTTTAACTAAATAAATTTAATTTCTTTTCAATTAAAGCAAAAAATGTAATAGTAGACTTCCCATGCATATCATATTAACTTACAATAATGCTGAATTATGATATATAATACAATTTATAATTATATTTTTTATTTTTAGATAGCTCAAGTACCACACCGCAATGAACCAGATACTCCTGGAGAAATTAATTATCAATTTGTGCTTGAACTGCTGGAAAGCAATGGCTATCATGATTGGATTGGACTTGAATACAAGCCTTTGAAGAACTCTACAGAAGGCCTTGACTGGATTAAAAAATATGGTTATAGTCTGTGATAATTTAAAGTGGAAGATTTTTACTAAGCCTCTTAATTCACCTAAGATAAAAAGTAAGAGAAACAAATAAAAATGGACTTTGGAAAAACATTAATAAATATTGTTACATACTTTGTTCCTAATATTCTTTTTCTTTGGTCTGCTTCCATTGGATGGCATGGCTGCTATTTAAAAAAAACACAAAAAGAACTACTTACTATGTTTTACATTCTCATACGAATATCGGCATTTTGAATTAACTTGACAATATACTCTTATTAAAAATATGCATTTGAATATTAGCCCACATTTACGTCATGTAAAATGTTGACTAAGAAAATAACTAATTTCCAATTATCATTTTTCATTGTTTAATCCAGTATTTTTGTTTTATATTTCCTATTAATAATATGGATTTAGACCTAAAGTGTATATCTTATAAGAAATGTTAAATAAAATATTTTGTTGAAAATACATTTTTTTATTGCTACATAATAATGAATTAGTACTAACATAACATTATGCACTGTATAAGTTCTTACTTAACACCATTTTTCTGGAATTTCTGAACCCAATAGTGCTTCTTCACAGCATCTAGTGACAGCCTGTCTTTACTTGAATGCCGTAGAAGCTAAAACAGAAGTTAAAAGAAAATTACTATCAATTAAAAATACGCCGAGGCTGCATCTGCATAATCTGTTTATATAAAAAATCTGAAGAGATATTTACATTGCAAGAGCATGACTTAAACATGCATGAAAAATTAAGCTTAGAAACTTTTATGCAGGAATATTGCGTATTGTAATTTCGAATAACATTTAGGAGTACTTTAATCACGATTTATTCAGTCTATGCTGAGTATATTCTATTATTCTATCGTTACATACGTGTGTCACGCGTAACCCGCTGTGGGTTATTAGCTGATATTACTTCGAACTACACTAAGTTGTTGTAATATACTAATAGATGTCGTTTAACAGACAATTTTAGGTTTGACATAACATTTTATATTCATTAGAATCTATTTATTCAGTTAAATGAGCAATATTTAGCAGGAACAGTAAAACTATTTGCACAAATCTACACAAAAACGCTAAGATTGTACATCCCACGAACGAATAAATAAACACTGTAGGTAATCTGAAATAATGTTAAATAGATACTTTTGCTCGAATACAATTTTATTGGACCGTTATTAATCAGACAGTATATTTACATTCATACAGTGCTCAGGGTGACTACAAGAGGCTTGCCCCTATTACGTAAGGAGGACTTAATTATAGTGGCAAAAAAGGCGTTTGTATGTATTACGTATTTGTCTTACGTTATTCACATTACAAAGTAGTAATGTTTTCATCGACATATACAGAGATAAACACCGTTTTAGACGTCTTTTTCAACATGGATAAACTTTTTGAGCTAATCAAAGGCTAGTGTATAGCGCATTATCGATAACTATTCATTTATTTTGTAAAACATGAACTTTCAAGTAAAAAGTGCTAATGTCCAGGATTTTATCAAATAATAGTATCAAAAGCCACTAATCCAATTTGGATACAATTTTTTATAGAGTTGATGTTCGTATTTAATACATTAGGATGTGACGAATGAATATCTCCGTACATAGACAATGTAATTCCAACTCTCAACGAAACCGAATGCTTATGTAGGTATACAAAAACGCTTTGAAGGGGCAAGCACATACACATGGAGAGAATTTTAAATAAATGTTTACACAAAAACAATTACTATAGGCATTCATACTATATAACCATCAGAGTAGGTACGTCACAATAATGTACACACATGTTTAGCAAAAATAGTTTTAGGCACTTGAACATGGAAAATTATGAAGCCATTATGAATTACTAATATATAATAAGTCAACAACAGTTTTCGAAAATTAAATGAAAAACAATACAATTTCATTATAATATAATCAAATGATGACTGGGTGTTTTATCATTCATAGGCATAGATGTATGTACAATTATAAAACTGTAGCAATTTTCACTATTCTGACAAATGTATCAATTTCAATAAAAATGAAGATTGAATGTAAACATTAATTTTTGTATTTTTAATTATGTTATGAAGGTAGCCAGGGCGCGGTGGCGTGGAATGTTATTATTCAAGTTTCCTTTTTCACAAAATATGTGTCGAGAGTTACTAGCAAGTTTGAGCAGGGTAACTAGAGCAAGGTACCAGTTGTTACGAAAGATGTTTCATTTATAACTAAATAAATATATATTTACTCACTTTTCCGATAATACATATTTACTCGCGTTTCCCATAGTAATATAGTTGTTTTAGTTTACATAAATTACTCTTATCATAGTTTTTTGTACAATAATAAATAAAAAAAGTAAAATTGTATGGTTAGTAATTAGATGATTATATGGTAAGTATTAATATTTTTATTTATTGTTAATATTAATAAAAATGACAAAAAATATAATAATGACATATCATATTCTGTATTTAGAACTTATCGATTTAAACTGGTACATTTTGTTACATATACATATACAATCTTGATTAAACATAGTAAATGACATTCTAAACTAAAAAATATTACATAGTCATCAATCTCTCAGAAATGGTATACTTTGTATTAATTAATAATCAGAAATAATGTGTAAAGGACGTTGTTCTCAAAGTACCTTGTATAAATGTTAAAGAAATTTCCCATATATGTATGTATATATGACTATAACTTTGGAAGTATGTAGTATTCACTAATAAAGCTTTGTTTACTTTGCCATGAAGAAAAAGTATACCTAATTTTGACCCAGTTTGAAGATTTTATATTTTTGCCGAGTATAAGTAGCGTATAAGTGGTTAATTTATCTTCAACTGGGGTCGCAAATGGTGAAACTTTACACAGAAATAGGTATATATACGTATATATCAAAGTAAAAAATAGCCTATATCACTCGGAAAGAGTCAAGCTTCCTATGAGTGAAAGGATTTTTAGAATAGGATCGGTGGATCCTCAGATTACCCCTACAAACGAACAAACAAGCAATTGTACCTCTTTAGAATATTAGTGTAGATTTACATAGGTACACATATTTGCAAATATAACAACGGTTAAATATCAATGAACGGGAAAGAAGTGGGGATCGTTTGGCATAACTAATGCAGTTGGATTTTATATTTGTGCTTAGGTACCTATTTATATTTAAAACACGTTTTAGTACATTGTCAAAAACATTTTTGATGCATTCGTATTACATTCTGATCGTGCCCAATTCAAGTATCCTCAATGTCAATTGCCATAAGACAAAACAATACTTTTTTTTTTCCTTACAATGAAAACAACAGTTATTTCTACTATTAGATAGATTTGACATTATTCAACATGAGGATGACGTTAATAAACAAAAGAGACGCAAAACAAAAACACAGTCTTCCTAATAATGTCGATTGTCATTGATAATAGCATTTTTTTTTTACTAAATAAAAGGCTTATTCATTCTGTTTTTATTTTATAGTTTTTTTTTTTTAATATGAGTAGGGTTCATGTTTGAATTTAAACAATAAATATTATATAATCGTTACGTAGTATTTATTGTTTGTAATCGCTTGTGATGAGTACTTACAAGTTTAGTGCGGCAAACAGGTCGAGGGCATAAGTAGGTAAAAATGAAAAACTGTACTTTCTAATGTAAAAATAAAATGAAATCGATTAAGTTCTATTATTATGATAACTTTAATGTTTTGTAGTGTAGTGATGACACTGTAACTAACGATAGTTTTCTTAAAGTCAGTTCTTTTGTTCTTTTGTCAGTCGTTTTGTTTTCTGAATGCGTAGCTTCCGTATCTGTCCTCTTCACGGCGTACAGCCAGTACGTACTAGCACGTCTATGTTCTCGTGAGTAATAACAAACAAACGCAATACATTAAAGTTTCTGGTTCTGATTGCTTATAGGATTTACCATTACATCAAAACGCGTAAGCAAAATAAAATAATATTTTTGTAGTTTTCTTACTAAAACAATATAAAAAACCTAACGCCTGGAGGTAATCCTTTTTCTATCTACCTTGTGCTACGCCTATTATAAGCGAAATATGGTTGTTTTTGACGAACACGCGAACGGCACAGCTAGTATACACATATTTTTATGAACACAACAGTATAGAATGTGATGTATGTGTGTGTATATATATCTTTATATATATAATTCTTCTGTGAGTGTGTATGTCACTGAACTACTCTCAAACGACTGGACGGATTTTGATGAAATTTTTTGTGTGTGTTCAAGGGGATCTGGGAATGGTTTAGATTCACAAATCAGCCCGGCAGATGGCGCTGCAGTCGGTATCTAGGTTATTTATCTATATTGATCCTAATCGCTTGAAATATCATGCAGGACAACGTCTGTCGGGTCCGCTAGTATACATATATATAGTTTAATGTGCAATGAAGTGTATTATATTCTAAATAAAGGAGCTTGAAACTAGGAAAATAAAAAAAATAATGATAGGTTACTGCAGCCATAACTGTGGGAAAGGAAGGTGTTTTGTTCTTGTTTTGCAAGTTAAGTTTCTTGACTAAATAAGAAAATAAACCTATATTTTGTTATATAACAAAAAAACTATTGTTAAGAGGTCTCGTACCTCCCGGCGCCAGCAACTTGGAGTTAAAGGTATGCGACTCTTTGACTTGAGCTATTGCTTATACTTTCCATCCATCTATATAACCAATTTCCCTTCTCCTTCTATCCTCCCATTGCCCGTTAATAGACTCCTATCTAATTTCCAATTATGTAAATAGGACTAAATTAGTTGGCAAAATGTGGGCGTTAATTACGAATCTGCCTACCACATCGGGGATACAGGTGTATGTATGTATGAATGTAAAAATATATTTTTATTATCATCATTATTAGTAAAAAATATATTGAATGAGTAAAACATTACTGGAAGTTTACAAAAGCTATATGTTCACAAACCTTAGAAACAAGATCCTTGGCTCCTTCAGGCACATAGCTGGGGTACACCATGTCTAATGCAAGGATCCTTGCATAAGTTTTGTCTTGACCTTCACTTTCAAATGGAGGTTTCCCAACAAGGAATTCATATAAAAGTACTCCAATGCACCAATGGTCTACCGATACATCGTATACTTCACGCTTTATCATCTCTGGGGGTAGGTAGTCTAATGTACCACACATTGTCTTCCGCCTAGAAGTTAACAAGGATTATTGTATTGAAAATAATGATGCAGTATATATACACATTATATTGTGTTAATGTTCTTTTTAAACAAAATAATTGATCTATAGTATCAATCAATCAATAAGCCTATTGCAAGCCATAGACCTGTTCCAGTGTGCACCATAGCACTCAGTCCTCTACTTTAATAAAATACCAAGATATAGATATAAAAGACCACATTTACTCAAGTCTAGCAAGGGACTGCAACATTGTTTTAAAAACTATGGAATGTATCATGTGGGTAGCTGCAAAGGTATAACCTAAGCTTAATTTGGTAAACATGATAAATAGCTTGACTCCCTAGTCAAGCTATTTATCATGTACTACATAAGTATATTGAAGTTACCTTTCTGAAGGAGCATGCACAGACCAGCCAAAGTCAGCAAGTTTGAGGTCACCATTATAAGCAACTAAAATATTCTCTGGCTTTATGTCTCTGTGTATCACATGATGTTGATGGCAGTACTCTACAGCATCTGCTACCTGGATTATATACATACGTAAGTGTAATCAAAGTTTTTATTACAAAACAAAACAGATGTACAACAGATGATTGTGTATATATAACAATATTCTGAGATATAGACAGTGCTATCTAGATTCATTCATCGTTCAATGATTCATTTATAGCTCATGCTATAACACAAAATGAATAATATTAGGAAACAAATCTTAATTATGAAAACTTTGGTTTATAATACACTGCTGCTCGCCCCAACAGGGATGCTGGTGTAACTGTATTCATTTACCATTTTCTTTTTTTATCACTTACATATTATACATACAAACATTCTCACTAAAGTTTTAGTGGTGGTAAATGCCTCACCGAAAACCAGTTGTGTAGCAAAGCTTGCATTGCATTTCCCCAAAATTAGTGAGGTTCTGGGTTCTGGAGTCTAAATTCTCCCTCTCCTTTGTTATTCTATTTCCTTTACCCTCAATCCCCTCTCTTTTCTCCCCTCCCTGCATCCCTATCCCTCATCACTCGAAAGGCGGGCAGCGCACTTACAACAATTGAGTTGCAGGTTTCTATGGACAATGTTTGTTACTAATGGGGCGTAAACATTGCTAGGTTGCTTGATCATATTAAAGTTATATCTCATTTTCTATACATATATGATTTCATACTATTTGCCCAAAGTAAGGTTGACAAGTGTTCAGTCATGCATGTAATAAATGGCATTAAAGGAGTTGAATTTTGAGATTCACCTAAACCTAGATCTATTTCTTCTACTGAAACCTACAAGTATCTAGGTATATCAGTCATTAGGAATACCCGAATCTATGGACTCAGACTGAATTAGAAGCCGTAGATTAGATTTGGAGGCTGAAACCCTTCACAATCGGGAGATTTACAACCTGGGCCTGATGTAGACTCCAATGCTTCTACATCCTGGAGAAAGTGAAGATTTGGCATTTGCAATTATGAACAAAGTTGGATTATAGGAAATTTATACAATATTTTATTTTTTATTTTGTTATAACAGTTGGAAACATTTAATGTTATAAACCTAATTTGATACCTGATAGATATATTTAGCAGCTCTTTCTTCTGGAAACCGTCCATTGGGTGAATTAGTGAGGTGCTTGTACAATTCACCTCCGGCTGCAAACTCTACTACAAGATAGATGCGTCTCTCATCATGAAACCATGTGAGCAACCTCAATATATGTGGATGCCTGAAAATTAAGATTTAGGTTTAAATTAAGTCAGTGTATAGAATAACTTCTTATTTTCTTTTCTTTTAGTGTTACAGTGGTTTGTTAAATGAATTTCATTGCCTATTAGACCAATCAACACTACTTTCGGAATTAAGCAATTTCCTTGTGTAAAATAAAGTTTACAATGTTAGAAAAGAATATTCTTTCATATTATAACACTTCCTTGTATATAAATTAAACAATACTCAAGCTTTCATAAGTTTACTTTTCTGATCTGGTTATAAATATTAGGTTATCGAAAACATCCTTTGATTTGAGCACAAAAACCGACACTAATGCTGATTATTGGCAAACACAAATAAAAACAGGCAAACACCCACCTACATGTCCGTGTTTACTTGTCATTGTTTGGCAAGCATGTGGATGCCCCATTACCTATAATAAACGTGAAATAATGCAATAATTTGTAGCGCTGTGTGGGTTACACTTACTTTATATGGGACTGTATTTCAATCTCTCTCAACACTTGCCTTTCACATTTCGATCTAGTGATCTGTGATTTAAACAATGTTTTGATCGCTACTAAATACCCAGTTTTCTTTTCTCTAGCGACATGAACATGGCCAAACTTGCCTTGACCAAGAGCTGAACCTAGTTCAAAGTCTCTTGGAGACCATTTATACCTGAAAATGTTACAATATGGTTATCAATAAATTTGTAGCTATTTTTTCGAATAGTTTATGTTATGCATAGCTTACGAAGTTCCATATGCTTCATGATTGACTATTTTTGTTTCCAAATCTAATACTTCACTCTTCATTGTCATAATAGACCTTAAATAGTAAACGTTTAAAATATAGTTTGTGTATTATATTCCAAATAAATCAGGTTTCCGTTACTCCACAAACTTTAAAATAATTTGACATTTCAATAAACATAGAGTGTGACCAGCATAGAATATTAATAACAGGGCTGTCAAAGCTTGCATGAAATTTAGGGGCAAAAATCTGCATATTTTCCACGAATTCCCCTCAATATTATTTTAAACAATATATGTAACGAGTTTCAGCTATTTAAGGAGGATCCGAAGCAAGCGAGGGAAACTTAAAAAATAAAGAGGTTTTTTCTTGTTTTGAAGAACTTAAAATGGAAAATATTTCATTTTTCTTTAAACCGTACTAATGGCAAACAGAAACGCTACTATTTACCTTGTCGATTTTCTCAAAAAGGTACGAATTTTGCATGTTCATAAGTCGAACATAAAATATGAAAGGACTTTGTTATCATTTTGATTTATATGTAAAAATTTGCATCAATGCGAGATTAATTAATGGTATAAAAAGTAAGGTCTTGGTAAGATAAATAAAAAAAAAAAACTAATATTATCCATTTCAAGCTGTGGTTCAATTACAAAAATCTGCCTAATTTCCTAATTACTTTTTGTATTTACCATTACACTTTTTTCTATTTATTGATTGAAGCATTTTCTTGAAGGTGTAAGGGTTTAACTTGACACTGCCGCTCAATTTTTTAATCCCCTCGCTCACTGTCATTAAAGGTACTTTAAATAAAATATTGGTACGACCGATGCGTTTGAAAACGGCAGTATGAACAACATTCCGCCTATTTAATTAAATATACGGTTTTACTCACGCGTGTATTTCGGGGATGCCCGACTAGTTTCGGTCTTGACAGGAGACCTTTTTTTTGTAGTAAGTCGACCAGCCACGACAGTACCGGCCGTCACACTTTTTTATTCTAACATCACCTGTAACATTCAGTATCAATGTTATCTCCTCTATATATTTAAAGCCCATGTTGGTTGAAATCCAATATAGCGTAAGTTCACCACTCGTCATCTAATTTTTGCGATGTCATAAATTTATAAAGCAGTTTGAATCGATTCAGCACAGGCAGTAATGATTTAATTTGAATATAAAGGTGATGATGTCTGACGTCAATTCAATATAAAATTCTTGGCATGTTCAATAAAAATATATAATAGCAGCACGAGTGCACGAGCACATATTTTTTTTTATCATTTTTTAAATATTCCATACTATATTATATTATTTCCTTTAATATAATATATATTTAGTTTAAATCTAGTGCATGTGATTATTCAAGTCAGCATTCAAAACATTAGCACGGGCCTTGACATAGCCATTTTTAGAATATAAAGCAGTTAAGTTCCAGGAAACTGGCGTTTAGTGAAAGAGGACCATTGCCTTATCTCACCCTATTCAAAGAAAATGTTGCCTCTCTTGTGTTTCGCAACAGTATTTTGTTGGGACAGTGGGTTCAAATGACTGCCAACAGGTCTGTGAAGTTAGTTATATAACGTTTCGCCTCTTTCAGTATGGTTGGTATTTCCAGGTGTATTTCGGAGTTACAAATAAATCAGGGTTCTCACGAAATGAGCGTCAAGATTTTGTTTAGAACTCTCTAGGGACTCATCATGTTGGACTTGCTGGAGGAAGCCCGACATACCACCTCTCCGTTAGCTCCGTTGAGGTGATGACCCGTGGGGAATCCACACGAAAAAAAAAAGGCTACAGAATTGCACACACAATAATATTACAGCTCCGACCATTTTATTTGTGTTTATGTATGCAGTACTTGCGGCAGCAGGTATAGACTAGCCTTCCAACATGCGACCCTCATGTCGTAGTTATCCAACACAATCGTCCCTGCCTCCGCCTCCAGTCACAGTCACCCTTAATACTATGCGTGATATGTCAGCTTCACTGGAGGATACTTACACTTAATGGAGGATATCCTCCATTATTTAGTGCTCTATTTGAGGACATCAGGCTAGGAGAGTCCTTTCGTGGAATGAGGATATGACATGTTCATAATATACTGGCTAGGTGAGCAAGAGAGTTGTGTTCCAAATAGTCCAGGAATGTCACTCCCAACCACCTTTGATGTAAACTCCTTCAATGTCAGAGACTGGGGCATAACCTTGCAAGAGTACACCTGTAGCTCACACTATATTTTCTGGGAATCTTATAGCTCTTCTGGCACATGCGATTGATAAAGACTGCCCAGTTACAGATGGATCAGCAAGGATGCCCAGAAGGGTTTCGTCGGTACACGGAGGGTGATGACCCACCAAGTCTGTGCAAGTTGATGTGGCCTCAAAAGACGACCACTGGACAGCCCAAGAGGGTATTATGTGGCTGCGATGAAAATCACCTGTCAGAAATACACCTGTCAAATAGACAAGGGACCTCACTTCATACACACCACAGCGCTAGACAGCATCGCTCTCAACAATTCAAGTTTAAAGTTGATCATGGGATCTTTCCATATGCAAATAAGTTTATCAGTAGTGTAATTATGTAATTATCACAGTAGGATGGTTAAGGGTTTAGTTGACCAGGCAGGATTGTTGACCTATTGAGTGTAAATATTAAGATTTCCAGCCACTATGCGTTTCGTTTTATATTGGTTTGAACCAATAACATTACGGCTAGACGGAACACTATAATTTCACTTTATTGCAGAAAGGACCTAGTTTTGTCTGATAAGAATATAATATGAATATTTTTTGTATTATTTTGAATGAACTTAGCTGTTGATTATTGTTGTGTTTTGAGTGTGTGTAAAATTAGACCTCCGATTTAACGTAAATGGGTCGGTGGATAAAGACTATGACTAAAAAGGGGAAGCCCGATTAAAAAGCAGCAGCAGTTAATAGAGAGCAACTAAAATAGTCAAAGACGACAGTCGACTGACTCCATTTAGGAAATAAACTCTTGGACGGAAATGGTTCGATAACTTTATGAAAGAAATCCAGATATTGCTAAGCCAATATTATATGGATCTGATTGATTTTTTTGGCAGTTTTTTTGTTTGCTTTTCCGTGATATTGGTAGAAACTTTATGTATGTTTGATATCAATTATGATTGTACCATAAACGTAAGTTGCTTTAGAAAATAAAAGTTTTTTTTTATGTGATTTGAAATTTTTTAACTTGGATTTAAGAATTTTTATTGTGATTGTTAAAACTGAAAATAGTACTTAATTGTATTAAAAAAAATGTATTTGCCAACAATATATAAATATATTTTTTTGTTTAGCGGTTAGGCATATTTTATAGAATTATTCTGTTTAGAGTCATGTTATTGTTAAAAAATACAAAACCGGTAACATTTCATCGAAAACAAAAAATATATTTCTCCGTTCATTTATTTGAGTTTCTATGATGTTTGTTTGTGCCATTTTTTTCTAAATAAACGTTTAATAGTCATTTATTTTAAATCTAACCTCACATATTTAAAAAAAAATATATAAAACAACTTTGCAATTATGCTGCTCAAGCGAAGTTGAAGAATGTACATAGTTGTAAAGAGAGCATAGTGCAGCGTGTACCTACGTTGTTGTGAAAATACTAAAACACTCATTTTCCCTCTTGTACCGGTACTGCGCTCCCTAACCCACCCTAACGTTGCAACCTCACCCCTCACTGATTCGTTTGTATACATACATACTACTTTATAGATGCAAGACGAGAAAAGTATCATCTCTAATTTTAAATTCGTGCATCGATACCGTTTTTTAAGTATTTCTGTGTGTAGTTTAACTCGTACATACTTTTGTACATTTTTAAATGTATGATAATGTACACATAATATAAATCTTTAAATGACTTTAAAGAGGTCCTCAATTCGACCAAATACTTTTTTAGCCAACTGGAGGGTTAGGTTTTAATTGTTTTAATGTATACATGGAATGATGTATATTTTTCATACCTTTGAGCTTCGTTTCTCAACCTAATTTATCTCACCACCCACTTTCAGCATGTTTTATTCCATCTTAATCTTTTTATTTGTCACGAATTTCAAACAGCTATTGCCATGATTGTATATATATATTTAAACGTGTAATGCAGTCTAATACAGTCGTAAGACAGGACATGACCCCTTATCCTATTTCTGAGTTTAATAATAAGAACAATTAAAACGTACCTATACTTACTTATTGCGGAATATTTTTATTAATATTAAAAAGACATGAAATTATGACATAACTAATAAGAAAGTTAAATTTGATGTATTTTAAGGAGTATGTTATTATCAGGCTCGATTTTACTTAAAAAAAAAAAAAACTAAGTCACCGCGTTCAGTAACCTGAAGCTGATTCCTCTTTTTAGCTACAGCACTAAATCCACGTTCTGTTGAATAGGAATAAAGGAATGATATCGAAAATCGTTGAATAATCAATCATTATCCTGGGTACAGTTGTAAAATCAACTACGGAACCCAAAATTCTTGGTAACCATTCTTGAATTTAATTAAAAATTCCTAATTTGTAGTCAGTTCTATTTGTTCTTCTTTTAACTGGGATGATCCTGCTGTGTTAGAATTTGAAAAATATTCCAAAAACCAGTCTGCTGTGCCCATGTTTAAAATCTCCTGGACTCGTTCCTTGAAGTCTCTGTTAAGGTTTTCATAGTGTTGACAGTAAACAAGCAAGTTTACAGAAAATAAGTAGTTCTTTGTATAATAGTAGTTTGGATACGAAAGCAGCAATGTTATTTTTGTCTTAGTCAAGTCTAATTCTTGAATTTGGAGGTTGACATCATTAAAAAAATTATACAGGTCTGTGAAGTACTTAATATCGTTCTTTGACGATGAGGTTGTCGCGAAATTCTGGTTCTTTGTTTTGTAGGAACTCTATCACAGATCCAAACAGATTGTAAAATCGAGTCAAGCAAGCACCTTTTGACAGCAAGCGCACTTCTGTGTGAAGCAGCAATCGGTTGAAATCTTCATCATTGGCAATGCAAAGCATTCACTCAGATTTTTCGCAACCAAAAGCTGGCGATGAATGATCGCGACTTAGGATGTTTGTGCTAATCCTTTTAAGCCTTTTGTATCTATTTCCAAATTTATAGCAAACAATAGTACTTGACATATTTTCTTACACTTAATTAACCTCTCGTATGATAACAATGCTTCATTGTGGGTAGAGTAGACTCATCCAGCTGCATTGAAAATTGACAGCAGATGCACAACGATTCCTTAATGTTTTTAGCCATCTCATCAATTAGTTTTTGCACAGAAGTATTGCTAAAAGGAATCGTTCATATGATATCTGCAGCTGGTTTATGGAGCACAGCTGTTATTACTTCTTTTACTGCTGGTAAAATTAAATCTTCCGCAATAGTGTGTGATTTCCCAGTTTTAGAAATCAACAATGAGAAATTGTACGAAGCGTATACTCATTATATTGTAAAGTCCGTTATTGTATTACTTTTAAGCTTTATATTTAGATTTTTTACATAATTTAAAGAAAATATTGATTATTTTAACACACTTTCCTCTTGAAACATTTGTCTTTGGCGAAATCTCAGCCTTGAATCTACACGCGAGAGAGAGTCCGTAAACAACTAATAATTATAGTGTTCAGTAATGATTATTTATTATTAGTTAGTGACTTCGTATTCGTATTTACTAATAGATGTGAATACATTGTGTTGAAACAATACACTACATTTCATTCAATAATGAAATGTAATGTATTGTTTCAACACAATGTATTATGTTATAAAATAAATGACTTATGTATGTTATGACTTCTGCTTAGAGGTTGATGAAAAAAGTTTTGATACAGTTGATTTCAGTTCACGTCTTCAAAATAGGTTACATCTTTGTCTTTCTTACCTATATTCTATATTTTATTAAAATGAACTTGAAGCCAGAAGCCCTCATCGCTTAATTTTACAAAAAAGACACAATGGCCCTGATGGATTTGTGGGATTTTCGATAAATCCGTTATTAATATAATCCGCACAATATTGCCGCCTCTTCTTTTTTGGTGCTAACATGGTTTGCACTTTACAGATACGTAAGTGACAGAAACCCTGTTCTAAGGGCGACGCGGGAGCAGACTGCGGGCTCGATACACGAATGTCACTTTCTGACTACCGAACGCCCCGAAGACACAGACGATCAAAAAATTCATTTTGAAATAATAAATACCATTTTAGTGAAATAAATGTGTAATTTTATGGCCAGGTTTGATCGCGGTCTCCAAACCGGTTCCCAAAATTTAAGTAAGTATATAATCTAAATCTATGTACTTTAACCTCAATTACTTTTTTTAATAGTTTTTCTAGTAATTATGATTTCAATCCACTGTGCGTCCTATCGAAATACGGGCATTTTCCACACGTGATAAAAATGATTAAAATACCTACAATATAATATTTATTTTTACTTTTATTTACTGAAAGTGAATAGAGAATACTACGTAAGTAGGACTAAATTATGATTGCCAAAAGTTTGCATTTGAGACTTCCTACCCCTTAGAAAATGTCGTCGTTAGTTTTTGTTTGTATGTAAAATTAATAAATGGTTTTGGCACCAGGAGTTCTTCTATATAAAAAGATAGAAGTACAGAACAGCAGTAAATTGTTCTAAAATTAGATGTGCTTAAAATTATTGGTCTGAAAAGGCAAATTACTGTAGTCATGTGTAATCTGGACTCTATAAGTAATAATGAAGTCACTGCCAGGCATATGTCATACCTATCGTGTATCGAAAGCAGATGATGGTATATTAATAATATTTTTATAATAAGGAACTTCGTTCCTATATGGTGTCCCACGACACATCACGTTTTTTATTTATTTATTCGTTATCGCTCCTTGGAGGAGGCCTTCATCTTGTAGGAAATCTGAGACGTCGTGCGGTATACAGCTACGGGATACATTTTGTCTCAAAAACAAATCTTTAGGGGGGGGGGGGGACAAAACAGGGGATAAGAATTTTTATGTGAGACCTATCATTTGACAAGGTTAGAGGGCTTATATTTTTTTTATGATATAGGGGGACAGACAAACAAACGCCTCGCCTGATACCTACAACACGAAAAAGATTGTGATCTTCTCGAAGTGATTTTCTCACTCGTGATGTGATCAAGTCATAATAAAAGTTTTAATTATAATATAATATATATACAACGATTATAGCGGTCATACAATTTTTCGATACCATTTTTATAATACGATTTGTCTTTAGTCTCAAAATACCCTTCAGTTTCGGCGATTACCTCTTCATCGGAGCAAAATTTCCGTCTAGCGAACAAAGTCGCAGGGGGCCAGATCTGGTAAGAACGGTGGATGCGGAAGCAATTCGAAGCCCAATCCTTGCAATTTCACCATCGATTTCATTGATTTGTGACACGGAGCATTGTCTTGATGAGAGTTAAGAGAAGAGAAAAGTTCTTACACTAAACTATATGCTATATAACTCAGATACTAATAGTGCAACAACTGTCAAATATATACACGCGTCTTTTGAAGGTAAGGGCTAACTAAAAATCATATAGATTTGATACTAGTAGAGCCATATACGAGTATGTGTCAGTCTACGAACTTTTCAGTCCACTTGTTATGTTAATATCTATATGTTATTATTATTTATTTATTTATAGCAACATAATAGCACGCGATAAAATAGTGTTTTATTGAATAGTATATGTTTTATTTGCCCCATTTCTTCTAGTAAGGCTCAGCCATTTGAAAGCGGGAAATTTAATTATTTTATCTTTTTAATATTAATTTCACATTTAACAACGCAAAGTATTTCAAATAATTGTTGAGAGAATTAATTTTATGATAAAAAGATATTTAATTTGATTTTGAATCTGTCAACATATCAAGTAATTTTTTAATTCAGAATGAAACATAGAAACGTTCTGAACTTGAAAGAGAAAACGCATTTGAGCAACGTTTTAAGGAACCAAAAGTACATAAACAACACAAATTAATAATACATATATCAAGTAAATGACTATTGAAAAAACTATTGATGATTTATGGATACATCCATAAATCATCAATAGTCTTTATGCGTTATGATAATGTTATAAGCTGTTCTTTACTTGCTCTACAGTCTACAGTACCAAAAGGCCTTTTCTTGTTAAATATTATATTATCACAGGTTCGTTAATTGAGAGAAAGCTTATCAACACACGTATGTTGCGTAATAGGCTTAGGCTAGACATAAATATAATAATAAAAGCAGGTTATGTTATAGGTTAATATAAAACAAACAAAATGCGCAGTAGATAGCGACTCAGCGAGAGAGTGTTCAAAATCACCCTCGCCGGGAAGGTGCCGGTGGCAGGAAAACGTGGAAAACGCGCGCATGGGGTGGCGGTCGCCGCTCATTCCGTGTTAGAGCGCCGCTCAATCAATACACCGCTTTTGTACGACAAAATCAACAATTTTACTTACAAAATACTGTGAATTGTTTCATAATTTCCATATGATAGTCGTTAATATAAATTTCGTTCTGTGTGCCAGTGTTTTTTTCATGTATGTAGGATGTTTTACAAACCATAAACAAGTGCGACACAAAACAGCTTCAGACTAGGTAAGTGTAATAATTATTGGCACGTCGTGATGACCTAGTTATCGCCTTTGAGTGAGACAGGTCCTGCATAGTATTTTCGAGTACGTCAATTAAATAGAATATTTTGTAGTAGTATTTAATACTTTAAGTAAAAATACACAAGTCTATTTTATGTTCTAAACTACGGACAACACTAAAATTCTTAAATTTAATGAGGAGAGCCTGGACAAGTGTGGTTCGACTTCTATTCAGAGAATAAGCAAATTATTGTTTTTACCGTTTACTGATTATTATTTTCAATAAATATAGCGTAACAAAATAATACCCATAATACTGAATAATCACGCTATGAATTGGTTAATACCTATTGGATAAGCTCTTCATAGTATTTCTATATTTTGAGGACAACATAGGTACGTACGCGCTGAAGGGTAGGCAGATATGTAAACACAATAAATATTTTGCTGACTTCCATCGGTGAATAAAATAGAAGTCAACAAATGGTGTATTATTGATGTATGTATTGCAGTGTGTAAATTCTGTTGGTGAATCCAATAGAAGCCAGCAATGTTATAGGCGGGAAACCAACTACTGCCACAATTAAGAACTGCGCTGAGAAATATGGAAGTATTAATATAAATAATACCCTGGCATAAAAGCAAGTGCCATTAGACTCGCGACTTGACCAGTACATACTGGTCTACCAATGCATCTAAGTCAGTCAAATACGTTTGCGCATGTTTGTTTATTTGATTAACCAAATACGGTCCCACCATTTTGATATTTTAAATACACTTTCTCAGGGATACAAAAAGTAAATAAGGTATGTCTTGCAGAAAAAATATAAGGAGGTGGAAGCCAAAAGATCAAGAGTTATAAACCGGTCACTTTATGGAACAATCTTTGCAGTCTGCGGCATAGAAAACTTACATAACTTATAAAATCGCGAATGTCATTGACCGTGAGTGTGTGGCTGTATGGCACAATGCCACCACGGCCACCCTTGTCGTCTAGCCGATTGCCAAATCTGCCACCTCCGGTCTTAAGAGCGCGTTGCCAATACATTATGAAACTTCCCTCTACGGACTTCAAATTATATAATAATTTTATTGTAGACTTTGCGGATGTAGATGTTGCTTGGTTTATTTTGTATTGATTAAAATTTCTGTCAATTATCGTTATTAGAAATTTGAAAGCGGGTTCTTAAATAACCTCGTATTTTACAAACATTGCTAAGCTCTCATCACTGCGTAATACTAAAGATGCACAGAGGCAATATCAACGACGTTTACAGATACATATAGCAATATTGCATTGACTGTACGAACTGAAAATCAGTATGGAAAAATGTTCGATCTCAGCAATGAGCCCGTGGTCGGTTGTAGATGAAAGTAGATAATAATAAACTTAAAGCCTGAAGAGAAACAGATTTATATTAGATGAAATTCAAGATTCAAGATTTCCTCAAATGTCGAGCGCTGCAATGATAATGTTCTTCTTTCTTCTTAATCAAGTTTTCATAAATATTAGTAACCTAAGAGACGAACTGGTCAGTTTTTACTTTCAAATAAAATGATGGACCACCTTTGAATCCGTTGTTGATCCCAATCCCTCTCCCATATTGGTGACATTATAAGCTGTATAATTGTATAATATGAAAGGAAACGAGTTAATTTATTTAAATTGACACAATTATTTCTGATTTAATTGCTTACTTTTTGCTTTCACTTAAGTTAATAATTATTATACCTAAATGGATAGGAGACTGGTCGTATCACACTTGAAAGTCATGGTACGGCCCTTCGCATGGAAAGCTGTTTATTAACAACACCGCGAGCCCACAGAAAGCAGTCGAATGTTGATAGAATCGACTGTGACGTTTATGGGAGGAAAGCTTGAGTAGGGTGTCCATTAATATATTGTGGCGGTGTGGGTTGGTGAGGGGTCGAAACGTAAACTTATTGACTTTATGTATCTACGTTATGGTCCATGATTAAAGAAATCGGAGCAGGATTTGAATAAATAATGGCTATGTTGCTTTTCTATGGGGTCATATTTCAAGTAATACAACGATGACAATGATATTTACACTTGCCAACCTACTTATTTTTTGTTTTGCAGTTGTTCTATCCGCTATCGAAAATCCATAAAAACTAACTTTAAAAAGTTTTTATAGTTGCCGCTGTTGCTAAGAAGACATCCGATTGCTAAAGATGCTAATCGGATGACGGCTGTTGGACATGTGAGGTGCTTAATATAACCTCCTTCTTGAATAAACTTGCTCCTGCCTTGAAATGCTTAATAACCAGGGGCTAATGCTTTGCTGTGACTGGAAGATGTAAAATATATTTTTTTTTTGGTCAGTATTTTAAAGCTTGTTATAAATGTTAAAATAATATAGTTAATGTTAAAATAATATAGTTTTTTAATAAAATGATCGAACATGTATTCGCAGCTAAATGAACTTCTCGTCGTAAAAATAAAAAGTATGGTATTCTTAGTTTAAAGGTACTTGTGTGAAGTACCGCTAACTGTTCGGAAGGGACACTTTCACTACGTCTGGCCACGAAACACGCCCCGGTCGACTGATTACTATCAATTTTGACACAAATATTACCTTCCTTTCTTGTGTAATTTTTACTAATTACGATTACAGTTGACAATATAAAATATTTTCGATTTAATCTATATATTAATACTGGGAAGGGCGATTTTAAGAAAAATCGTCAACAGGGGAACGTTAAATTTTGAATACCTCTTTATAAATAGAAGAAGTGCAGAAAGCAAATATTTAATTCAATAGTTGTTATAAATAAAAAAAAATAAAAAACTAGAAAAGCTTTTCGTTAAACTACACGGGTTCAGATTATATGTCGTACCTGCCATGGGACGGACGGAAAATTATACATTGACAGTTCAAGTTTTACTGGACACTAAAATCTTACGACATTGAATAAAACCGATATTTGAGGAGAAGCCCTAGTTATAATAATATTGTAGGCCAAGAGCGTTATCCAGACTTAAACTAGCTGGGCCTTTACAAAGGGATCTCGACGATGGATGATCATATTTAGACACATTTATTTATCTTATCTATATAGTTTATTTATACAAATTCATGTTATACATAGATACACCCTAACCTGATTTATGATTACAAATATATACACTGAGTGGAAATACATTGCTATACAAAATTTTACGATTTATACCAATGAAATGTAGTGCTAAACTCCACTTAAGTAAATGATTACCACAAGTTTTCCATCCATGTGTCTTTTGTTCCTATGTAAATAATTATCTTTAGTGTAAAATTAGAATTAATTAGCAGAACCTTATACTATCATGAAAAGCTATTTCATTGTATATGTATAGATATGTGTGTACAATTACCAAATTGAAGACACTTAGGGTCTTCCCCTTCGATTCGATTCGATAGGGGTGCATTTTATTACTATCAGTTTATTTGCTGGGGGAAATTTTTATTTTCGAGGTATATTTCATCCCTTACTTTTCTCACTTACTTTTGTCTTTTAACAAGCTTTTGTATACTTTACTTCTAACTAGCTAAGTTACTAGGTAACTAACTAACTTCCTGACTATGACATCAAATCTTGGAGGACTATTTTTCCTAATTCTTACTTACTTCCTACGTCTTCAATAGATAATACCATAATGACTCACTTTGAAGCTAACTTGATGATGGAGGCTAGTGACTCCTACTAAATGTCCCGAGCTGGTGCTCGTATGATTCTCTTTGAGTCATCTGACAGACTGGACTTGGTAACGGTAGTGTGGGGTTGCACCCAGGATATGGATAGTAGAGCTCTCTGATGGTTACTAGTAAACCCCTTGGTTCTTTTACTTGGTTTTAACAGGTCGATTGGTTACAACATTTTGACGACTTTGGTGACGCAGTCGGGTAAGGGCACCCCCGAAACTATTTGCAATATTTTACTAGGAAAACACTTCAGTTATTATACTGATCATAACTTAGTCAATTCGATAAAACAACAACGGTGTAAATACAAAGTTGCTCCGTGAAAGCAACCATATAACAGTAATATAAACTAAAAAACGGAAACTTTGTATAATGAACTTGAACGCAAGCGATTTACATCGAATTCATGCTAATGTATTGACAATGGCAAAGCAGGCCTTGATGATTGTCGAAATAGAGCAAAACGTGTTGGCAGTCCAAGGAAACCGCTACACCGGCCATTGTGAATTATTAAGTGTCCCACTATCTATGTTCTTGTTCATACTCCGTGGTATGCAGACATATGTACATATATCTAAGCATATATGCATACGAAACAAGTGAATGTTTGGCATGTACTAGTACAATTACATGCAAAACTCGTAGTTAATTAGATAAAATACGATTCCAGGTACCCTTACCTTTGTATGCTATCAATAGTAGAGTAGAGTAATAAAAAATAGTTGATGGTACAAGTTGGTTGATCTATTTGGAAAATTTTGTTTAGCAGCACGAATAGAAAACGGCGATATATGTTTATGCTTTTAGAGAATAAAATAACACTCATAAAAACATAAACTCACGCCTGTATCTCCCTCTCTATCCCTAACGGGTAGTAAGGCATATATAATGATCATATTTTGCGTTCTAAAATTTAATCCCACTTACGTAACAGAGTGCAAGCCGATTGTCGACAACCGGGCGCTTTGGGAAATTAATGTAAAAATGGTAGTATATTGTAAAAGAAAGCAATGGAAGTAAAAGCAATTTGCTTATACACATGGATTGGGAAATAAGCAACAGCTCGACCAGGTCATGATCGCGTACCGAGTAATTCAAACTATTGATGCCGGTAAAACGGAACCCTTTAACGATCATGTAAATTATATTAATTAATATGATGTGAATACCACTATGAGTTCTAGAAGTCGAACGAAATAAGATAAGGGCACTAACAGATTAATACGTTACCTTATAGTCTGTGATACTAATGAAGATAGTAAGTGATATACTGAGTACGAGTCATTGTGTAAACTGTATATATTTATTGTGTATATTATTACAAACCCGAAACCAAAAGACAATCTTTGATGTTTCCATTGGAAGCCGACAAAAGCAAAGAAGGGCACAATTCAAGGGAAAAAGTTGATTGCCTTATAAATTGAATGGACGGGTCATTTTGTAACAATAATTCTAGAAAATAAAAAGACTGTTACTGCAGATTGATATGTCAGTTAATGTTTACCAGTTGTCTTGGAAATTGTTAGACAGCACCGGCCGATAAGAAGGATCCTCCTATACCACCACAACGCTCCAGCTTACTCCGCCAGACGGACTATCGAATACTTGTCTATCGAAGGTGGGGTGGGTGAAGGAGAAGGTGGACCTAGTGAGTCATCTTCTTTACATACTCCAGCTGGCACCTTGTGACTCTTATTCATTTCTAAAAAAATAAAAATAAGCTTAGACGAATTCGTTTTATGAACACTAAGAAGGCGTGGAAGAGATCTCTGAAGAAGAGATGGCTCACTGCTTCAGTCAATGGTTCCATTGCATGAGACGGTGCTTAAAAAGGAAGGGAGAATACTTTGAAAAGCAATAAAATATTGACAGGCTTCTATATCATTAAATTTGTTAATTTCTAAAAACATTCATTGTGATATGTGTTACAATAATTTAGGTAGAAATTTATTGTTAAAGTATTGTTTTTCTTCGTTGTGTTAAGTTTTGCCTCCTTTATGGTGTTTTTTACATCACTTTTAATTTCCAGTATCCATAAAATTTCATCTGTGTTTCGTTATTTAATTCTTTATTTACGCGTGAATTATATTAGATACATAAGATTCTACATGTATCAGCCCACATCTACGTACAGTTGAGTTATTGCATTAATTTCTGATTTTAGACGACTCTGATATAATGGGTCCTTCATTGTTTACACACATTTCAAATGTATGTGAATGCTTTGATGATTATGGTATTGTGTCATAGGAACTGAAGAAACAATTTCCTGACGACTCCACTTCATCTATTGTTGTAGTTATTGCGGTCAGCTCTCTATATTTTCTTCTCTTTTAATTCATAACGATAATCTAACAAACAAGTTACGAAAGAAACACTATCTAGCACAGTTATTATCTTTTTTTTTAATTTATAGTAACTCGAAACGATGTAAGGATTAAACTAACTAACGTAACCCTGCCTATATATGTATATCCAAATCTGTTTAGTCAGAATAAAGAAAATCACAGATATACGTGAACCCTGAAACCATTACATTACTTTTTGGGTCAATAAACCCTCTTCATGTATCGTATCGTAAGTTGGAGGCAAAATCCCGTTTATACAAACCATACACAATAGGTTTCAGCCTTGCAAAATATATTTATTAAAAATAACTTCCCATCCAATCAATTATATTTACAAGTATTCGTCAGTTGCGATTGAATGTCAAAGTAGACCCGTATTTGCAAACATTAAGCAATATACAGGTAACGTTCATTGTTAGTAATGTTAGTAGTGATAAATTTTAAGAAGCTGTAAGTATTCTTTATATAACCCCCATAACTTTATACTTTATACCTTGTGCTGTATATCTATAAATTAAAATGGAACTAAACGGGAAGCATTCTTACAAATAAAAGATGATAGAGAGAGAGTTATGTAATGACGCAGTTACGTGGTATATAAAAAACAACCGAATTGAAACCTCTTTCTTTTTTGAAGTCGGTTGAAAATCTACTTTCTTTCTATTATCATAGGTTTAAACTTGTAGAACTAATATATATGGTAAAAATGTAAAAAAAATACTTATTTAAATAACATCTAAATAAACCAAAAGTAAATAATTTTAAAATGTACATAACTTACTGTACTGTTACCGCAAACGTAGCTTTATGACATTTCTGTGGTCGTTAAACTTATTGCGCTATTCTCTGGAATACTGATGAATTTAAAGATAACAGTAGATAGAAATATAACAGTAGATTGAACTTAGCCATTTTTTTTTACAAAGTCGAAGGGGTTTATCCAGAAACAGTTATTTTATTCATATACATATTTAACGGGTATCAAATAACTTTGAAGATTTAGGATAGACATACATAGTATAATAATCATTTGGCCCGGATGTAACGGGGGAGCTGTCCGTTACCTTAGCAGAAGCGGGCCTAAGACGGTTCCTTGTTGGGGGTTTCCCGGGTCATTTCCAATAGACCCTTTGTGACGAAACACCTTGGTTTTAGTCGGTTGGAGTTCGACGTACCACCTCTCCGTTAGTTTTGGTGAGGTGATGACCAGGGGGGTTTTCCACGCGAAAAAAAGTATAATAATTATTAAATAATTTTAGGGGTTTGAGTGAAATACCATAGCCCGTTGTCTTACAAAAGTAAAGGTTTACGCCTGTATCCCTTAGTAGTAGGGGTAGGCTGAGATTTCCTTTGAAGCGGCGAGTCTCCTAGCCGGTACTCCGCCATGGGACCTGGAGGCGAAATTCCTTGCGTCCTTGTATCAGTGGTGCAAGGAGGCTGAAGAGCTGGGGCTGGGACCTTTCGATTATGAGATCGAGACACATCGGTCCCAGCTCCGACAGGTGCTCATGAACGAGTGGAGAGAACGACTTGGGCGACCAAGCGCAGGGCAAGCCATAATCGTGGCGGTAAGACCCGTTATGGAGGATTGGCTGGAGAGGCGACATGGTAGCCACTCCTACCGAATGACGCAGGTACTTACCGGACATGGCTGCTTCGGGAAGACACTGCACTGCACACTCTAGTGGAGTGCCCTGCGTGGATACAGTAGCGTGTGCTGTACTTCACGGCGGCCATAGGTGTGGGTAGCCTCTCGTTGGAGACCATGATTATGTCCATGGTCTCGAGCGAGAGTGCATGGGATTCTGCTGCCTCGTTTTGCGAGGAGGTGATGCTCGCCAAGGAGGTTGCGGAAAGGGAACGGGAGAGGTCTAGTACTCTCCCATCCCGCAGAAGACGCACCAGACGCAGGACAGCGCAAACTGATTTCCGGCCTCCGTAAGCGCTGACCTGAGGGCGACGGATATCTATCCTATCTATCTGTCCTGTCCTATCTATCCTGAGGGCTATCCGCCGCTCTAGCAGAAGCAGGCCCAAGACGGCGGCGCCGTGTTCCACGCGCGCCTCTTTTTATAGTGATGCTACACCACAGCAGAGTCGTCTGTTGTTCAATAGGCGACCAAGTCTGCTGGGGTGCACAGGGATTTCCCTTCAAGGGTACACCTGAGACCCCGGCAATAGGACTATGTGACGGAGCACCGTGTGGTCTTAGTCGGTTCGAGTCCGACATACCACCCTACTGGCCCCAGTAGGGTGATGACCCGTGGGGGTTTCCACACGATAAAAAAAATAGGGGTAGGCTGAGATGTATTAAACACCCACATGATGCATATTAGAGTTTGGTCCTACCAACGTAACAGTAACGCACTGCGTGACTGTTTATTTACTGTCTGATAGAGAATAGTCCGATGTAAATAAACAGTACTGCTTACTAAAGTATCGACTTCAGTAAACAGTTCGGAAATACTTGCAATTATGCGAGTCACTTGACTAGACGAGGGCGTGTATAAAACACTACATTTATAATGCTACTATTAAACTAACCGTATTTTATTCAATGAATTTTGTGATCAAGTAGCTTGGCAATATCCTTACCAATTATATTTGTTTCCCAATTTCTCTATATTTGACTCCCCCACACCCTGACAATAAACATTGAGGCATATAATTTCCCTTTCATCTCACTTCATCACAACGTTCACGACCTTGTCAATCTGATTCGCACTTTTCTCTTTTCAGAAATTTCCTTCACAAAATAACTAGGTGTCGTGGTAGCGACATATTCTGCTGGTCTAGAATGGACACGTTTATATGCAAGTAAAATTATATCGAATGAGGGGGTAGAAGGTTCGTGGAAACCAAATATGGCGGCTGCAGCTCCAGCGGCGTCGTGCATGAGCACGGAGCACGGGTGCGTCATGTTCGACTGCCTCGTGCATCTTTGGGAATGGTAAGTCTAATTCTAATAACCTTATTATTATATTTTTTTTATATACTTTAGGGGACAGATGAACAGACGTCACCTCATATAGTAAATGACAACCGCCGTCCATTGACACCTGCAAATCAAGAGTCATAAGTGCGCTGCCTGCCTTTGAGAGTCATGAGTGCCTTTGAGAGTCATGAGGGAAGGGGGATGCGGGGAGGGGAAGAAAAGAGGTGGGATGAGGATAGGGGATGAGGACAGAAGAAAGAGGAGAGGAGGAGTTGGGCCTCCGGAAAGCTCACGGTCTAACTATACATTGAAACCAAAGTAGTGCAACTCTCTCTCCGAAGCTACAAATAGAAATTAAAGAAAATTAAATATGTGAAAATCATTATTTGATTTCACGATGAAGAGAAATATCTTAAGGAAAGTTGCTAACCTAGAGTTTATAATGTGTCTAAAAAGTTTGATAACCATTACCTTCTACTAAAAGTCATTCAGGTTGAAAATACTCAAACGTAAATATCGACCGCAGGCTCCGTAAATTCTCCTGACAAGGCTAAGTTGGCAGTGACCGGTCGCAATGCCGTACTTTCCTTATAAAATATTAAACGTCTACCAACTTTTCTAGACGTGTGGTTCTCAACCGAGTAGAATAGGGCCTCACCGCTTCTTCCCGTGAGAGTCGTAACAGCGACTAAAAGATTGGACAGACAGACACTATCAGACAGACAGACAGATAGTTATGGTTGGCAAAATGTGGGCCTTTAATACGTCTCCTTATGTCTCCGTCTCCAGGCATGAATATACGTACATGTATACATGTGTATATGTACCTTCTTTTCACCTTTGCAGCAAGGCTTCCTTCTTTCTTTCGATTTAATCAATGCATTTTGCCAACCAAACAAAACTAGTATAAAGGCTTGTCCTTTTCTCGTCAACCGAGCATTTTTTGAATTAAAGACGGAAAAGTTGACAGTATATTAAAAGTTAAAGATCATATCTTGCAAGCAAGTAAAGGCAATGGAAGGAAATTGAAGGATTGGGAAGGGTTACCAATAGGTCTATCCTGTGAGAGAGTCATGCTTAGGAACGCATCGGCCGCCTCTACCGGTGCGAAACCACGGCCTCACAAAAAACCGGTTGTGAAGCAAAGTTGCAGTTTGCCGATACTAGTGAGTTTTCCGGAGGCTAAACTCCTCCTCTCCTCTTTTCCCTCCCCGCATCCCCCCACCACTCGTCACAATCAAAGGTTGTCCGCGCACTAAGTACTCTTCAATTGCAGGTGTCCATGGACGGCAGTTGTAACTTTTCATCAGGTGACCCGTATGTTCGGCTGCCCACTTATATTAAAAAAAAAGGTTAAGGACGTTTCAATGTTACTTGATAATTAATTCAATTCGTTTAAATACACTGTACTGTTCCTCTCTGTAGGTGTTGTGGCTTGAAGCTACAACCTTATGATAGCTGTCTAGTCTCTCGACGTATGGCAGAAACATTGCACCTCTTCTACTCTGAATGCATCGTAAACCATACTGCGCAAACGCTGACATAAATCGGTGTAATAAACAAACAAACAATATTTTATTTTGGTAATAGAATGGTTCGTAATTGAACTTGGAAGCTTTTTTTATTAGTGTGCTTACATCTTCCTTATTTTAAAAGTAAAAAACTGCCTGCGTGTTTTGAAATATCTTTATGTAGTATGTATCTTTAACTTACAAGAAATAGTTGTTGTTGTTCATTAAAAAGTATAATAAATAATATTAGTCAAATTTAATAAAAATAAACAGTCATTATGAATTTCGAGGACTAAGTGTCAAATTGAAAATATCTGAATATGTTCTCAATAATCTTTATGGATAATAATATTAAATATATGAAATCTACATTATGAAATGAAATTTGAAGAGACAACCTATCAAAAAAAAATATTAATAATAATATGAATATAAATATAATCATTATACAGTGTTGCCTATGTGTTGCCAGTGTAGATGGGCCAGGAATCAGATAATACAAATAATAAAAAAAAAGTTTGGTTCTATTTTCAAAGTTTGCCTAAAACTTACTATTTTGCTTCCATGGTCGCTTCGTCTAACTTTAGCTTATGCCTTCCCACGGACGTTTAATGAAAAGTCTAGACGTATTGTTAGAGAACAGGAGATTGCGTAGGATGTGTGTAGTTAGCATCTACTGACACGAGTCTTACTATGGCTGAGTTGGGTGAATCTCTGTAGGGGAAATCGTGTAAACAATAGTAAGTGTTTTACACACACTAATGTATATACTTGTAAGTATATTTTTTATTGGCAGTGTTTCAATGCTTGTGGTTTCAGCGTGAAATGGATAATATCATAAACATACCGAATTGGCAAAGAGAACGTCAATACTAACGTTTTAGGTACAAAGGACATAATAAAAACGATATTATTTGCCTAAAATTGTATAGTGTAAATTACTGTATAGATAATAGTTTCATTTAATATTTACCATGCCATGACAAGCGCTATATAAATTGGTGCCTATGGAGTAATACACAGTAATAATTTATAAGTTGATTATTTAATAATTGACAATCAATAATTACACAGCGTTTAACTAAAAATTACTTAAATGACGTTATAATTTAACTTACTTTATTTGTTAAATCTTGTAAATTGAATGTACAGTATTTAATGTGATGCACAAAACAGATTATAAACAAAATGTGGGTGACTGCAATCAATATTTATTCTATGTTTCATATATGAATACCTGATATCATACAATAAAATAAAAAAATGTAGTTTTCGGATTTAAGACACACCACCACCTACGTGTGTAGACTAGACCGGTTATAACCAAATAAAGACCAAGAATTAACGTGTGTAGGCTAGACCGGTAAAAAACGGCATATTGAGGCAGTTCACAAACGCGGAAGGCGAGAGGAATCGGTAACCAGCAGGTAAACCAGCAGGTATCGCACTTAGTACGACCATGAGCATGATTGAAAAGATCACCACAGGTCAGCACCAAACAGGAGGTCTATGTAGCCGGGATCTTGATAACGAACTTCGTAGGCTTTTTTATTAGGTGGGCAACTAATAAACCCGCCACTTTTTTTAATCAGTTTCTAAAACGTTATAGAACTATCTCGAATTTCTTGGAGTAGTATATAAATAAAGGAAGAGTTGTATGTCAGATCAGTTGACAACTGGATCTCGAATAGTAAAGCTACAGTCAATTATGGATATTTTTCGTAGAGAACTTCGGCTGCTTTTACTTTACGAATTTCGCTTAGGTCAAAAAGCGACTGAAGCAGTGCGCAAATATCGTTGTACAATATATGTGCGAACGATGGGCGAAGGCGTGCTCTCTTACGATACTTGGTGGTATCGGTGGTTCAGAAGATTTAAGGATGGAAATTATGACCTATCGAATATAACGGTATTGTCCCAGAAAATATTTAGCCTGTTTTGTTTATTTAAAACGTTAATTGTGCGAAACAGTTCACTGTTTTAATACCTCGGCCCTAGTTGTAGCAATCTACGTCGTTAATCTAATCTTAGATGTAAGAAAAGTAAATTTTGGTTTCACATCAATTCTGTCTCGCTACATTGCTCGCCGATCTTGCAGGCGAATATGTTTACTAAATCGAATTTCACGAAATTGATACTTCGTGTTCAATTCGAATTTCCATCTCGTGTGTATGATGCTATCCTACAGGGCTGGATTCGTAGATCGATTTAACTGCAATCTACGATCACACGTGAGTACCTACAAAAATAAATGTGGTGTTGTGGGAAATGTCCAGTACTTACAAAAACGTTTAAATTTATATAATTGTTTATTCCATTATCCTTACTTGCTATACTTAACCAAAAATCACCCGAAACTATATTTATTTCACTGATGAAGGAATGGCAAATTGTATCTGTTGGTACCACACTTGGAAAGTTATGTACCATTGTTTGGACAATTTCTTGCAAGGAAACAATCAATTCCGATGAGATTCCGCCTTCAAAGATTTTATCGATTCTCGACTCTCTCTTTCAGCTATGGAATCAATAAACTAGCTTTAAAATGGCAATATTACTTTTATAGATACTTTTATTAACTAAATATATGTTTTTATAATATTTCTTTCGTTTTACTTTTTCTAAATATCAAATATCTCTATTGGTCACAGGGTTCTGATGCTTGATATAGTTTTATTGTTGTAATGTTTAACTCCACGATTGATATCCTTTTTCGATAAACGTAGATACGTAGATTAAAAATAATCGTTTGACTTCATAGAAAATAACTTTAATTGCTTTGAAATCATTTCCATTGTACAAACTATCGTTTATAACAGATAAGATCAGTTCATGTTTCCTAAAAGTATTATCTCTGTTTATTTAATAAAGGTACGTATGTTTATACTGGTGGATTATATATGAGTGTATTCCATGCATTGTGTTTATTTAGCTCATTATTTCAGTAACCAAGCCCAAATGAGAGTTTTTGAATTAATATACACAAAATATATTTCTCTTTATCTCTGCAACACCCCAAGGTTGATTGGCAGGGACCTTAGGCATTACGACAAAATGTGCATGAAAATTTAAATAAATAAATAAATGCAGAACGACGGTTGTTTTCATGTAAATATAAATAACATCGACTTACGTTTGAAGCAGTGCCTCGAGCTGTTGAAAGAACCTTTACTGAAGTTTATAATGTACTGCATTATAGACGTTTCCATGTTAATGTACCGAGAAGTTAAAGAATTCCGGTTTTTAGGTCGAAGACTGTATAAAAGGAAAACGAATTAAGAGATCTCCAGCTCACATCTAAGTGCTAACATCTTTTATAAATATAATGAACGCGTTTAATTAGGTTTGTTATGTTCATTTATAGAAGTACTGAAGTTTGTTAAATCTTACTTGAATTGTTTTATTTTTCTTTTTTTATATATTAAGCCTACCTTAGTGACTCTACTGTGCGTGATGGAAAGCAGTAAGTGGAGTCCAAGAGTAGTGGTCACCATCCTCATTGCATGTCTAGACAATGCAGCATGGTGACCCACACTATCGCGGTTTGGTGAGATGTTTCTTCACGCCCCGCTTAAAAGAGCCGCTATCAAAGTGAATTCAAGGCTTTCACCGATCGGAACGGGAAAGAAGAACCAAACCGTTTAGTTCGGGATCGTATATGTTAGAGTCTCAAACGATGACTCCTCAGGCCAACACGTGTAGTTGTGTAGAAGGAGGGAGAAGGTGGGACCAATTGGAAGAGCTCTTCGGAACACGCTCAGAGATGTAGGCGATAGAAGAATGCCATAGCGGCGGCATCCCTTCTCATCTCTCTCATCTCAGAGGCTCAAGAGACTGGATGACCTGAGGACAGTCGATAATGCGGACTGCGTGCCGCTGCAACCGATCGAGAGCGTCAAGCAGATACTGCGCATATCTCTCCCAAAGATGAGAGCAGTACTCCACGCAGGAGCGAACCTGGGTCTTGTATAAAAGACACAGTAGCTCGCGGGCGAAGACCCGTCTCACCTTGTTCTATACACCGAGCTTCTGCAGAATAATACTATCTTTACTACAATTAAAATATTTGAGTGTAAACCGGCTACAGTATGTATCTGATATTTGTTTAAAAAATACAAGTATCTTTTGAAAATAATAACATGCTTTTTCAATACACGTATCGTATCCGTAGATGGCTAAAAAAATTGGCCAGTAAAATGTCTCAGTAGGTACATTATTTGAAAGCATACATTATAACGTACATGAGCTACTTGTACTCTGTGAAATGACAGTCCAAACATATTACGATATCAATCACAATTTCATGAATAGGTATTATTTTATCGACAATGAGGAATATGGGACACACGGTATATTATTTGCAGTCATCAATATTAATCTTGGACACATCAATGACGAATCTTGCTGCACGCCGTAACCTACTAAAAGTCGGTTTAAAGCATATATAATCGATATGTTGGTATGAGGTGTACCGTGAACTATCCAAGTAGGGTCATTACTATTCATAGTGTAAAGAGGACAGTTGTGAGTACGATTTCCATTGGTGTATATACTTAATATATAAATCATCCGGCTCACGATATATGTGCCTCATATCACTTCTAAATCAAACTTATATATTCTGTTACAGCAATAAAAATAAGTTTTGTCTATTTATAGGTACCAAATAGTTAAAAGGGTAACATCAGCAAGTTTTTAAATTAATAAAAACGAACAAAAAGCTATTTTGAATATCTTTAACATACTTTCGGTTTCATTTAAAAATTGAAAGGTTTTAATCAGTTCGCTATTTAAAGTTTCGTTTAAATTAGGCTGTAATCAGAATTTTACGTCGTGGGCGTTTTACATTTTTTTTTGCCCTAAAGTTGTCTATTATTTTCATTAAATGAGCCGGACCAATACGAAAGTGTATTTGCTTTCTCTATTCTCAATTTAAATGATTTTTATTCTAAAAAACAATTTAGTTTCACGGTCATGCTTTAACATGTAAAATTGAAATAATTATATTTTTCTTTTCTTCATTAGGGCAAATATCAAGAACATCCCATTTTAATATAGTTTTGAATTAGTAGTGTAAAACAAAATGAAGCCAATGTGAGCACTAAATAAATCAAACGTAAACATTCCAACACTTGCATTAATTGAGAATATTGCAATCATGTGACATCTTTCTAATTATAAACTTTAAAAACAATGTATGAAGTTACATGCTGGGTTATAAAAAAATTTTTGGTTGTAGAGGAACATGAGGTTCTTTTAGGTCCGAATTTTTTTAACGCTCGACGACCGAAAAAAATTTTATTCATTTCAGACAATTTAAGTATGTAGCTATAGAAAAATTACTGTTCCCGAAAAGTTTTTACATATAAATTTTTGCGCTCCATTAATTCTTGGCTACATAGGAATACTTTATTGTTATTTATAATTATTTCCTCTATAGAATAATAATAGACAATTTAAAAGTAACGCTATACAACGGAAATACACCGCAGGTGTAATGAAAGTGTGTCGATATCGAGTAGATTTTCACTTGTTTTGGGAAACAAAGCAACGTCTATCGGTAGGCCGCTCAAGCGCCACGAAGCTAATTGGTAAAAGTGAAGCTTTTCTTTGTCTGCGAGTAAGAAAGGCAAACAGAAGAGTAACCGCTTAGTATATAGAATCATTGTTTTCAAATCTAATCATTGGTTGTTCTTAGTTTGCATAATCAATAATTCATACTTATTATACTTATTAACCAACATAACATTAACAGGTTTAGCGTTTATTTGGTTGTATTTAGGTTACCTCCTTTAGAAATTATTGTGTAGGCGGTATCATGGGATTTACTTTTCATCTAGTTTATCTATTAAATTATGATTATGAATCGCCAGTAAATAAACTGAAACCGGTTTATCAATAGTAGATGGAGATATTTAGATATCTCGTTAAACTGGGAACTTCGTTGTGACCGTTAACGAACCCAGTATTCAAATTTAATAAATTAACATTTTCTTTCCGAATTGTACCATTAGCAACTTCGCTCACCTATAGAACCTCCGTCGAAATCTCGTGTCTTTTTCACTCCATAGGAATTCAAATTACCTTATCGGCACGCAGTCGGACACAGGTAAAACCGGTATTATACGGTAAAAATGTAGAACCTTAACCTGGTGAGATATTTAATTTGTTTTGAGAACAGTTTTCATTAGTTGCTTTATAGATGTACTGGTGATGACGTCTGTAGTTGTCTCACTCTCGCTTGTGCAGAACCTATAGCGCTATTTCGATTTTCTCCTCCCACTCAACATCGTGGTAGAAGCGAGGCTAGTATGTAACTACTCCAACAGTCGACGGCTGATGGCCGCTTGCGTTCTTGGTATTATAATCATTAATCGTAATTTAATTGATTTAAAAAACGGAAACACAAAGAGGGATAGTGAAAATTGTAAATGATATATTTGATAAAGTTGAAATTGCAGTATTAAAAACAACATTAAATGTGTCTATCAATTGGAATAAATTAAGTCAATTTATATAAATTATTTGTATAAAAGTTTTTTGTGTATGGTGTTAAGTGTACGTTGTGTTTCGGGTACTTATGTGTAAAAACAAGATTTCAGTAAATGAAGCAATACAACCTCCGAGGCAGATGTCTATTTGATGCTAACGAATAAGGTACGTCAAACCGGATACTGTACAAGTTACTAGACAGCCGTACGACTAGTTTAGTATAATCATAGTTACATAGTATATACGTACTATAAGGTTTAAAAAAAAGGATTTTGACCTTTTTACATTCGTTAAAACGATAAAGAATTTCCCCGGGGCGTCGAATGCATCTTAAGCTCACTCACGCAAGGTTTAAATATTTGTAGTTGAGATAAACATTTTTTGGTGAATGGATACACCCACCCCTATGTATACCAGCACCAGGTGTGGTGTCAACAGGTGGACTTGTTGTCTTTCGGTTTGTTTTAATAATTATAGCTTTTGTTAAGAAACATTTAAATTTTAAAATGGACGGCATGACGCATTCAAAATATGTAAATATGTACATATATAAGTCAACAGTAAATGTACATAAGTCAAGTTATGAGTAAGTGTTTAGTCATCTCTTCGTTTTTTACTGTTATATATATATAATGCGCTATTTGTGACCTCATATCAGCCTGAACGTTAAAAGGAACGATGATAGTTTATGCTTATGGGAAATCAACATTTAATAACAGTTTAGTAAAATTTGAAGTGACAAAATCTAGAAAACCGCTACAAATATTTTACTAAATAGACATACGAACGCTTTTGTGAATGTATTATAAGAACTGCTATATTATCTAAACCCATATGTGCAAATAATTGTAATAAATAAAAACAGTATAAAATACACCGAATATAATAGCGCGAACAAATTTTGTGGTTGTCGTATCGTACATACCTACTTGCCTATTATCTAAAGTTTATTGGGTCCAAACAACTGCATCTCATTCCTTTGATAAACCTGTTATAACAAAACTGAATAGTATACGTTTACACACAATATTCAATCACGTTTGGGTCTTTTCTGGCAAATTCATATTTATGCAGGTAGTTAGACCTTTTGCAAGCCAAGATTTTTTTTGTCTGCAGACCTTTTCTCCAATACTGATGTGAGAATTTGAATGGCAAGTTTTGTTTATGGAATATTTATTATTATTAACAAAATACTATTTATGTTTGAAACCAATAGGTAATATAAGTTAGGACTTGTTTTCAAGGAAAATAATCGATCACATCTGAATTTTACTTGAATATTGTTTTTTACTTTACTTTTACAGTAAAATATTATATACAATATATAAAAATATTGTTGTTAGTGATATATGCCTTACTAGAGATCTAGCTAATATGTAGTGCAGAATGCTGCCATGATAATTAAACTACGTATAATTGTATCGAACTTTTACAATGCATATATAAGTGCCTAGAAATATCAACAAATGTAAAATAAAAATAACTAAGAGTAACAAATACATTACACAACTGCATCAGTACAGCACCATAGTGATAAATAAACGACCCTAGAGTTCAATTGCTTGTCAATAATACCACCTAATCAGTACGCCAGGTTAGGGTTTTGGACACACAATAATAGTGAAATTTGAAAACAAAAAATAAAAAACGAATATCTATTTCGGTCTTTGTCTTGATTCGCTTGAAGTTCCTTTAACGATCAATCTTGATGTAGGAGGTAACACTAGTAACTTCCGTAGTTCACAGCTGAGGTATGTTGTGGGTTGTAGTGCCATCTCCCCTCGCCTTCCGCGCACCACCCCGCAGGGTGAGTGCCCGGCGCGGGCGCCCGCACACCGTCATCCACAACGATTAACGTTCAACAAAAAACTCTTCTTTTTCCAGTTTTGGTTTTGTTTTATTTAAAAGTTTCAAAGTCTCGACTTCAAAATTAAAGTTTTCATTTCCGTCTATTACTATAACTAACTTCATTATATATTAATTCATTTTTTTATATTGATTCATTAGTGTACAGTCAGTCTGTTATATTTGCTGATGGCAGCACTAGCTTACTATACATGATTGATTGCAAAGCTTGGAGACGTATTAAATGCTAGCCTATTATTGTTCATAAAATATATCAACAATTTTACTATAAGGTAATTGTAAAAGCAATCTGTTCTTCCAATTTTAGTCTATAGCTTTTGCATTGAGCAGATTATTGCGAAGCGTGAAATGAATATCGGAATGCTATGGCCGTCTCGTTCTACAGAACACCTACAAATGGAATCTAAGGCAATATTTAAAATATACCAGACTAGCCCAAAGCTTGAAATTACTACAAGATGTATTTACTAGAATCAATGGACTACACAATATGTTTTATCGGAGGTCTCAACAGGAACTATTTATTATTAAGTATTATTCTCACATAGTGTTTTTGCGTTAGTCCAAGATATCGTCACAGTTAAGTAATTTCCTAATAAAAGCAAAAGGAACCGTCAGAGGTCAACCAGCAAGGAACACTTCCTCTTATAGCGATATATCGTAGAAAAGAGTTTCTTGCATTTACATCAAGTTAAATTAGTTTTCTCGGAATGAAATTCGATCTCGTGTCTCTAAAAGCATTTACTCGGTGAAGATGTGATAAATGTAAGTAATGTCAGTATCGTTACTTCGGTACTAGGCTTTATTATCATGTACGGTGCCGTTCTTATGTATGGGTTTGTATCTGTAAATTATAGATTCTTTCGTCAAGGATTTCATGCTAATGTCTCTATAAACATGTGTTTCATACATACATAATCATGCTTATAACCCGATGGGGTAGTCAGGGCGTATCAAACACCCACATTTTGCCAACCATAATTAGTACCAAAACCTGGCGCTGACTGTGCATTTACTTTCTGATAGATATCAGTCTTTACCATATCATTGGTAATATAATGTCCATGTAGATATATATATATATATATATTTAATTTCTTTTCTTATAACGTTTCCCGGCTACATAAGGATTGCTAGGATACCGCTGCGCAATTGCAGTGGTCGATAGATTTTACAGGCTGCGGGGGCACATTACGCAACACCTGCTTGCATCTTAGAAACTCAGTCGTCTATCTTGAAAGTACAGTTACTATGTGTGCTGGCTGTAACACCCACAAGGCAAGGCTGTTTACATTACAAACTAGGGCCCTTATATAGAATGTGTTAAACTTAAAACACACTTGTGACGGATATTGCGTGATAAGGTTATATGTTGGTACCTTATGTTTAAGGCAGTTTAAAACATCTTAAAGTTTTTCGAATTACGGATTAAAAAATGTTAAAGTGTCCTCACCAAATCGGCTTAGCACTGTAAATAATCTTGGTGTCTGTTTTGTATTTTAGCTTTAAAATCGCTAAACGATTCAAATGTGTTATTTTTTGGTATTATGTTACATGTCCAAAAAGGTTTTAACGTTACCTTATAAATAGACAATAATTGCGAAACGAGGACTGAATAGTTAACTTTTTACATTGTTTATCGATCTATATAGATTTCATTTTGTACTTGTACATGTATGTAATTACAAAAAAATATAGTAAGTGTAATACGATTAAACACAACTGCATTTCAATGTTTGTACAGACTTTGTACACCGCTATAAACTGAAGCTTAACGTTAAACAGGCTTAATGCCAAAGGTCGCTCCTCTGCCTTGAACACTTCACAAATACCTTACATTTGAGCAACGTCGAAAGGTTACTAGTCCTTAACTATTATTTACAAAGGACATTAGGTCCTGACCTAAAAGTTCCGATTATAATCGGGACCGTTTAAGTAAAGCTCATGAACTTAGCGGTGTAATATTTCGTGGTAAGTCGGTCGCTTAAGGGTAGCGTTACTTAAAGTAATAAAGAGCACATTTTGTACCTGTCTGTTACTCTGCGCTGAGGTATGTTTATACAATGTCGGGGTATCGTATGGTATATATTGCAGCGTAATCTTTAAAATTGACTAACACTTGTAGAGTTCTTTAAATCTTTTTTATATACTTAATAACTTATGACAGGGATGTTGGTCTGTGGGTAGTGATCTTGACTGAATAAAAAACTGAACCAGAGATTGTAATTTCTATTCCCACCCAGGGCAAATTATTTTGCAATGAGCATAACAATTATTTGTTCCATGACTTTAATCTATAATTTATTTATTTATTTATAATTTATCTATAATTTATTTATTAATAACTTTATGCAAGTTATTTACAAAGGAGGACTTAACGCCCAGGGCATTCTGTATCAGTCGACCTTGGGGTGGTGTATAAAACTTGTAATATAGATGCACATTTGTTAAATTTTCCATTTTTAATAATAATTTGTTTAATAAAGTCCAAATATAGTGCATATAATGCATATGGAAATACATACTAATACTTACACAATACTTATATACATATATATTTAGGCGTCATTAATAAATAATATACCTAAAATACAATTATTTATAAAGGCATACTATAATATGTATGGATTTAGAAATATGTAAGTATGTTTATCAGCAGTCAGGTTACCACAGTACAAGCTGTGCTTAATTTGGGATCAGAGGGCCGTGTGTGATGTGTGAAGTTATTATTATTACTTACTAGTTATTTACTTAAAAAAACTTAAACCATTATTATATGATATAGTGGTTTGGTATGTATACATATTATAGCTCTAAAAGCTTTGTGTTGTAATTTGCTAAAGGATATGTCCAAAGAGTCTATACTGTATAGGCTATGGTTTCGTCAATCAGGTGGGCTTTTGGCTACCTCCGTCCGGCTAGTAACACTAAACTATACACAGAAGTATACTTTTTGTTATACGTTCTGATGAAATAATTTTACTATAATTTTTATTGCTATTAAACATTCAAAATATGCTCAAATTTTAGTTACGCTCCCACTTTTCTTTCTCCCACTTTTATCCCTGGTCTTTTAAGCGGGCCGTGTTAAATCTCACTAGGCTGCCATAGTATGGGTCACCATGTTGCAGGGGTGTCCACCACTCTGGGACTTCACTTATTGCTTTCCATCAGGCAGAGTGGAGTCATTTTAGTAGGCACCTAAAAAAAAGTAGGTACTTAGTTGTATTTGATTATGACAAATTAATTTAATTAAAAAAAAAAAATTGTTGTTCTGAGTCTAGGTGTTCTTTGTGTTGTTATTTCAATGTTTGTAAAGTCCTCCGCGACACAGGAATTAATCCTAGTGTGGGAGTTGTCTTTAAAGAAAATATATGTACATACAAAAAATACATGTGTTTTATATTAAGTAATTGAAATAATTAATATGTTTTATCTATATATCAAATAGTATTAAAATCTAAATTATATATGTATTAAAATATTAGGTAATTATTTTTAAACAAGAGACAAAAAGCTGACCGTTAAGAAAGCGAATAAAGTTAATAATCGTAAAATAATATTTTTGTATGCAGTTTTGGTTTCTACTATTTAGGAATGTAGACCAAGTATTTATCTCTGTATCAGATATGCTATTACTCGAAGTGATTACTGTGACAATGACTTTCGTCTCTCACGATTCTGTGTCATTTCGCTTCGCTGAATGACGTGTCGATGCTATCTACAGTGTCATGTAGGCTACTTGTCTATGAAATTAAAATCGAATAATCAAGTTTCACTAGAGTACAGTCCAAGTAGTTTACAAAATAAATAATAATTTAATAATACGAGTAGGATATTGAATATTACATTATTTAAAGGGTTGCTTTACGAATCTAATGAAATTTTTACTGATTATTTTTTTCTGCGGAAAAAGACATAAGATACCTTTCCTACAGAAAAAAACCTTTGTATAAGAAAATATAATATAATATAAGTGTAATATAGTAGACTAATATTTGAACTCATTACTTAAGCTAAAATTGTACAAGTGATGACCTTCCTGCAATTTGATCTTTCCCAGGTAATCATTGGAAACACAGTCATTAAAGACACATTTTCTTAATATTTCCAATTACAATTTATAAAGCTAAATGAATTGCACCTTGTCATATGTTTACAAATACCCACCATACCTATTAATGATACAAAGAAAATATTATATAGGTTAAATATTATTTATATAGTTAAATAGATATTCAACTGACCATGAACCGGTGCTGTTAGTTTTGCAAACCAACAGAAAATATACTGACATGCCTTGCACACGATCCAAAATTGATTATGATAAAGTTACGGAATCTATAAATAACTTAGATTGGTCACCAATTTTAAGTATGTCTGACTCGAATAGAGAAGCGAGATCTTTATTTGAAAATATCTCCGGAATCTTAAAAAAATATACTCAATTACACATAATCTCTAGAAGCCAACAATGTCTTAAGCCGTGGATAACACCGTGACTATTACGTTGTGCTAATGTGCATGCTAAGCTAAAAAAGTCTTAAGATAGGGTAATACTTAGGGTATCATATACTAGATATCGTAATTTTTGAAATTCCTTATTAAACAAAGTTAAGTAGGCGTATGAAAAAGAAGAATTCTCCAAAGCTAAAAATAGTCCAAAGGCTACATGGGATGTGATGAAGAAGGTGTCGGTCTGCATTCTATTAGTGCTCCTCCAACTGAACTATTAAATCTCTGCAGTACTTCCCAAACTTCGTTCAATTTAGTAAATGATTTCTTTGCCACGTTGGTAAACGGCTTGCAACTACTATACCATCTACTACCTCGATAACAGTACCACCAATCTCTCATTCGAACTCGAGTGGATCAATGGGTCTACTCGAGACGAATGAAAAGGATGTTGAAGCTATAATTTTAAGCCTAAGATCTGACTGTGCCACAGGCTAGGATGGTATCACTGCACGTGTACTCAAAAGTAGCAAAAAATAAAAATATATTGGTACCCATAATTACACACGCCTGTAATATTAGCGGGTATTTTTCCAATTTATTTTAAAAAAACATTGGCCCAGCCAGTCTATAAGGCAGGGTGCAGAAATGATGTCAACAATTATAGGCCCATATTCACATATGCCGATGATACAGCACTTGGGGTGGATGGAAAGGATTGGGCCCAGTGCTACGAGGGTGCGGAAGCTGCACTATCTTGTATAATGAGATGGCTGAATAAAAATTTTACTTACCCTAAATATTAATAAAACTAATTATATACCATTTGCAATTAGATCAAATTTATGCCCTCCAAACTATTATTCACTATTATACAATTTATGCGTAAGAAACGTTAATATTTGTTTTTGCTCAGAAGCTTAGGCTTATGTTACAAAATTAAATGTTACTCTCAAAATAATTTTACCCCAACCATAATTTAGTCAAATTTACGTATAACTGTAATATACATACATATATACTATTGGATGGATACCAATCCGATTCCTTAGTGACTTTTACGACGCCCACGGGAAGAGATGGGGTGGCCCCATACTGCTTCACCGTGAACTACACAGCTTAATAATACATACAATTATAAGCAACCTCCTTGAAAACCCCGTAATGCGATATTAAGTACATTGGTAGTAATACGTTCTGGTAATAATAAAAATACGTAATTAAGATATGTTACTCAGCACGTGTTGACAGTGAGTAAATAATGAGTGATTAGAGAGTTCATAACGATGTTAATCTTCGCCTATTCTAACATATACAAAATTGAGTCATTGTATGTTCTACACAGTAATGTAGCTTCTTCGAAGTAACGTGCTCGGAATACAAATAGCTATTTTTATCAGAATATTTTTATACGTCAGCAGTCTTTGTTAATACTTAGTTTAAGATAAGAATACTTATGTATTTAAAATTTGTGTATAAGTCATAGATCTCTTACTATAAAATAAAATATATTATTTTATAATTAATTATTTTTATGATAACTCCAATTGTTTTAACTAACTAGTCAATCAGGCCATGATTGATAGGAAGCGATTTCTCGTCCCCATAATATTGTTAATTATGCGTTGCGTACCATTAACTGATTCCGATAAATGCGGTAATTTATAGTGTGAAAAGATCATGCATGTAAATTGTTTAACTCCTTTTTTCTCTAGTCTACTAACATAAAGCAATACTTTAAAATAAACCCTGTTTGCTGTCAGGAAAATTATTTTCCTAATTCCTTTTATTCAAACCATAACCGCAATTTGAAACGATATAATCTTGTCATCCATCGTTCATCATCATTTTTTATAATTACAAGCTAAAAAATAAACATGGATTTCATTTTTTACAGCTTAAAAAGTGTAATAATCAATTCAGGATGTTTTATTATAGGCAAAAAATAGGTACACTTTTTCCCTTACCTGCTGACACTTTCGGCCTTCTTTTGGGAAAGTGTAAAAGGTAAGAGCGGCTGTTATTTTGACAGGAATCAAATAAAACCCCGTTAAAGGCGAGAAATTCTTTTTTATTCCCCTATTTCTTATCTGAGCGCTTTGAGAAGATTTTTCGTAGATGTCATTTAGTGTTAAATTTAAATAGAAATTTAGAGAAGAAAGAAAAGAAAACCCTTATAGTATCTATGCAGTGGACACTAAACTTAAAATGAGGACCAGGTCAAATCAGCAAATTATAATAAACCTTTTTTTTGAAAACTTTTTAACTGTTTAAAATAACAGTTTTCATTACGACTTACGACTTCTGACTAACAACTAAAAATGCTAAAAATAACATTCACGTCAACTATTCCGGATGACTGTACATGTCAATCAGTTAAAAAAGAAACAATTTTACTTCATATTTTTTAAAACATTTATCCAATCTTGTTCGTAAGTAAAAAGATGACCACATTTCCAATACTTAGAGATACCTACACAAACACTCACATATATTTAGACACACCCCTATATTCCCTTTTGGGAATAATAATCCCTAGTGTCTGATAGTACAATCCCGTAGTCGCCTTATACGACATCCACGGACAAGATAAGGAGGGTCTAATCTACTCCACCGAGAACCACACGATTTAGAGGTATCTTTTGGAAATATTACAATCAGGTACTTATAGTACCTACGCTGATGTTTGTTATCATGACTTAACTTAACAGTATTTAGTTCTTGTTTTTACTGTTCAAGTAACTTGTTGTTGCGAATAGTCCTTTTGTAAACACTGGAAATGCGTTGTGTATAAATTTATCATTTATTAAAAGTAAAGAGTGCGTGTGCTATGAATAATGCAAGTATAAAATAAGTAGTTTGCTCGTAGGTCGCAGTCTTAGTAAATACTTATGTAAAGTATGTTACAATAAAAAAATCTCGAATGGTCTCACGTGTATTTCGGGATTCCCGACTAGTTTAGGTCCCGGGGGACATTTATCAAGATCTTTACACCTTGGTATAAGACCCCCGGGACCTAAACTAGTCCGTCCTGCCGCGACGGTGTCGGGCATCCCCGAAATACATCCGTGAGTAAAATTGTATACTTAAAAATATATTTAAAAAAATCGTTTTAGTTATTAAGTAATTGGTAAGCCACTTTGTCGTTATGTGTTTATAGAATATATGCTTGTCTACAAACTACATGGCATATAACCACACGACTCGCCCATAGAGTGGCTTTTCCCGATGTCTTCCAGATAGACCCGCAATAATATGAAACCCTGACAACCCACCCTATTAACAGACACAAACAGCTCATACATATATAGGTTAAACTTCTATATGACGTTCCTGTTTACGCAATACAAACATTAATAACTATGTTTATTGAAAATTATTAGAAACTTGATACTAAAGGATGTTTACTGTATGAATAGATTCCTTATTTAGCGGAACATTGAAAAATTAAGACTCGATAACTGGAGTTTTATAGCTTAGAAATAAAACTCTTTTTTTATAGAACACGAGTACTAGCAGCATAGACAGGCTTTAAGTATGTCTAGTCGAAGATTTTTTTCATTTTATAAATAGGCAGTTTGGCTCGTAGCTCTCTTTCTCAAATCAAAATATCCGCAAAAGTAGCAGGCGTTGTGCCAATTGGGTCGGTAACTAAACTCACATTGCTACAATGCGGCGCGATAATTACATATATAGGATTAGGAACAAACTTGTTTTATTTAGTCTAGTATCCATTTATATTATTTCTAGAATGTTATTGTAACTGATATAGTACAAATCCAGTCTTCTGGTCCCATGATTCTTCAATCCCTCGCTCAGCCAGTTCCCTATACGCACAGTATCAAGGAGAAAAATATGATCTTTCGACTGTATTATAAGTATGTGTTCGCGCGGTCTCAAGATAAATTCATACGATGCAATTGTGAGTGAAGTGCTATCTTTAGGGTTCTTTACTAACAAACGTTGACCAATCATGGTATTGAATTCTACAATCAGAGAAACTACTTACTCACTAGCTCATGCATTATTATGTTTTTTATTATGTTTTTCGAGTGAGTGTTTAAATGCATTTCTATTTAATTTTTGTTTTGTTTGTTGCGTCTTTACTCTAAACCTCTGCGAACTAGATACTCATTTCTACTTTATCAGTAGTCAAAAACAGTTCATTAAAATACATATTAAAAATACATTGTTTTAATTCCTTATGATCATTTCAAAATTTTCTATTTCACTATAATTTGATAATATATTGATTGACTGATTAGATTGTGATCAGTTACTTATGCAATGTTTTGTTGAACTTCGTGGTCTAATCAATCATTTTTGTTGTAACAAAGTACACAGCGACAGGCGTGTATCTAATCGTTTTCTAATGAATTATGTATTAAATAGCAGTGGCAAATATGTCCTTGCATTCTTGTTGATTTTATTTGCTTGACTAGGCTAGTAATTACAAAATTACAACGTTCGAATTAAGAGCAATCATTGTACACAACTGTATATCGGTCCAGAATTGACGGAGAAAACGTTTAACATACATAAAAAAATACAAACAGTCGAACATAGAACCCCCCCCATTTTTGAAGTCGATTAAACAGGTATGTTCTACTTAAGAATAAACCTTAAGTATAAACAACACTTTGCTTGTGAGCTCTCTAGATTCGCTTGGGCATAATAAATGAAACCTAGATTTAATGCCACTTTAGATAAAAAGTATGTGTATTTGTGTTGAGTATTATCCTATACTGTTGATCTATTTGTCGTCTATTGTGCGACCAGGGCACGGTCGTCAAGCCCTACGGTAATCGTGACTGGCTCATTGCCATCTCATTTAACGGATCCTGACTTTAGTATTGGTTACGTTGTATAAATAGATTTTCATTTTACCAATTAGTTATTTTTAAATATCATTCATAGTGGCTGTGTTTACTTTAACTTAAATTTAACGCTGATGTTGTTTTTTGATTATAGAGTCGTTATTTCTAAACATTGGTAATTATATGTATACTAGCCTTGTTTTGTATTTTCAAGGAATATCAACATGCTTTAAAGAATAATGCTTAACAGATTCTTTGTTAGTGACGCCAACCACCAAAACCAGTTGTTGGTTTTTACCCAACTTCGCTATAAGGAATGTTATGTTTTCCAGATTAACTCGAAATATTACTAACCTATGCCATTGAAATGTTTCATTTTCAAATTTATTTGTTTCATATCCATGTGTTTATAAACACCCCAAAAACAGCAGTGTTAACCCTATGCCCCAAGAGATTTGATGACCTTACTCATCTTCTCTATATAGTAGAGTTGGAACTTTTCCAGACGAATGGCAGAAATAGTAGTCAATTTTTGATCCTCCTCAGGAATGTTATTTATTTTTGGAAAAACGTTCGAAAAGTTGTCATTCTTCCAAACAAGGGTATTGCAAAAGAGTGCTATCCTTACAAAGATATTGTTTTCTGTTGTAAAAATAAAAATGTATATTAAAGACCGGCCATTGAATTCTGCATTGAATAATAGCGACTAAGCCAGTATAGTGGTAACAGGTGTGTTCTGGAAATGACGTAATGTTTGTGTCCTTTATAACAGTGCACCCTCGGCAGTTACGAATTTAGTGATAAATTCGTAAACCTATAGAAACATATCCGTAGACCTGACATAGATATAATTTTATACATACATATACTCTTTGGTCTGAAATAAAGATTTAACAATATTTGAAATGTTTCGATTACAATTAATATTGAACTGTAATAGTGGTAGTTAATTTCTAGGAATCGTAAATAATGAACGTGAGTATAAAAATGCACATCCCACGCACCTTTATTCAAATAGAGCTTAGCAAATTATGTATATCAATGTATCACCAATATTATCATACGGTACCTACGAGTCGTATGCGAGCGGACATTCTTTTTATAATCAGGCATTTTTAATTTAACCTTGATATAATAGACATTCAATGAACTTTAGTTGTTTTGGTAATGATAAAATTATACTTTGGGTAAAATAATAAAAAAAAACAATGATTTTTTATTACCTTATTAAAAGAAAATAATAGAAGAAACAAAAGGAAGATGTATTTGTTTCACAGCATGCTTAATAATACCTTCGCAAATAAGAATATACTGCTTTTCGTAGTAAACTTCCATTAATATGCTTTGGCATTCTTGTATGTTGTAGAAAAATATAAAATAATACTGAGATGTATAATATGAATTTTACATTATATTTGCAATATTTTCGTTCTGAAACTAGGCACTGTGTTAAAAATCTATGTTTCAGAATATTTATCCTTTTCTGGAGGCATAGGCATTTCATATTGATAAAGGTATTTCCACATTTAGACTCTGGAATGAAAGAGATACCTCAACATATGTCCCGTAATTGTTCCTACCACTTTTCGAATGTCTTTTTGTTAAACAGTTGTTTTGTTAAACATCAGAGACAGAGGCATCCGTAATTTTTGAGCCAGGTGTATTGGTCCATCGACCATTGTGTGCTTCTCTTGTCTGTTGCCTTACCCAGAGATGTATATCCTTTCTCGCTAGTTCATCGGCAGCATCGTTCCCGAGTGATTTGTGGTGCCCTCTGACCCACTGTAGGATGGCAGCGTATGGAGTCGTTCGCAGAGTCTTTGTATGACAAAGTGTAAAACTGTTAAAATAGAAAAATACGTAAAATGCTCCTATTTTGCACTAAGCCTCATTAAGAATTCTAAAACTTTTGATAAACTTCCCAACTCTTGTATTATCAGACCGTATGTATACAGCCATACAGAGCCCGGGTGACACGGCAATAGGCTTGCCCCCTATAACGTTAGAGGTACCAAATACTTATAGGCTAAATTTGGGTGTTGAATATACCTCTCCTACCATTTAGGGAATACAGGCGTGAGGGTATCTATGTATTATGCTAATAAAACAATGCTAGTTGAAGGTGGCTGGGATAGACTGTATGGGAAAAGCAGTAGACAGGTGGCAAGACGCATGTTCTGATAGGTCTATGACCAGCTGTAGACTGCGATAAGATACAACTTAGTAATTAGGTATGAATTACATATTATTGTGTATGATTTAGTCAATTGTCAATTGTCTGCACGAATGGCGTAGTGGTTATAGTGGTCGATACTACACTACCGCGGCGAGTGTTGTGGGTTCGATCGTCGCACGGGTAACACTTTGTGTAAATCCTGAAATTGTTCCTGAGTTCTGCGGGTGGTGGTTCGGTGGGTGTTCATTGTGTCCGTTATTTGAATGTTTGTAAAGTCCCCAGCCATACTGGAAATAATCCTAGTGCGGGAGTTGTCTTTTAAAAAAAACTGTAAAGTTAAAATTCAATCGATCTCATACAAAAAAGTAAGTCATATTTTATATAATAATAATTAAGAAATTACATTTGTTTGTATATAATTTTGGTTTTTGACAAAACCCATACCAGCGTTTCGTCTCGGTGCTCACACGACGTATTCATAAAGATGAAAGTTTTTAAGAATGTTTATGATCTAAGGCACATAATTTAATGTTTTATTGCTGTTAAATTTTTTATTACATTCATTAACAGGTGTTATGTTATTATAGACTTTGTAAAACGCTGAGCGTTAATTATTCATTAGTACGCGTGCATTCAGTTTAGTGTATTGTGTAAAATATTAGGTTTTCACTTGACTGATTTTTTATCGACGGTCAGTAACAAATCTTTATATGTAGGTAGTTGTTCGAGCTATTAATATGGAGCAAAAAATAATAATTGTGACAGCAGCAACTTATGTTTAAGCGTGCAAATTATTTTTGGCTTGTTACGTGGCCTGATTCTGTTTGTTGGAAGTGTGTTATACTTGTGTGTGTGTGTTATACTATCTTAATGATGATTATTATATTTCTCTTCAATAGATAGTGTGCGGAAGACTAGTACTTATTGAACTAGACTGACTAGTCTTTAATTAAGTAAGAATCTTTTGAATACCCAATTCGCAGTTAATCATTAATGTAACACTATAAGTGCGTCAATCGTGTGCTTTATATATAATCCTGATTAGTAGAGTTGCCAAAGTCCATTACAGAGTTTGGTGGTACCCATTGAAGGCCTTGCAAAGTATACTATTATAAGCTACTGCACTAATTTTCTTTTGGATTTAAGAATAAATATTTCATTTTATTTATTTAGTACTTAAGTTTCTATTTATTGACATTTCTCGTGCAAAGGTCCAAAATACGGTTTAGAGGAAGAAATTATTCGGTTCATGGTATTGCTAATACGATTTTGAGGGTGAACAAGGAGAGGGGAGGGGGGTTTCCTTCGCTCATTCGGTAAACACTACGCAAGCATTGTTTGACACGCCGGCCATTTCATATATGTATGGCTTTCATATGGTATTCCACGGTACTATTCCAGAATATAATCCAAAAGAGGGGTAGAAATATATATATATGTATATACAGGTATATAATATATTATTATGCAAAAAGTTTCTTAGTTTGTTACACATTTTAACTACTTAATCCAGGATCATGAAATTGAGTCTTTCTTCGTACCTTATATTTTATGAGTCAACGCTTCACTCATGTTAGCGGCCTATAAATCATATATACATTTAATTTTGTGATCGTTTGCCTATAACTATATGTATATACGACAATAAAATTCTGTTGTTTTGTTTCTATGTGCAACGTAAATATTGTAGTAGGTATAAAATAATTTAGTTATTAAAATACGTTCAGTTAAAATAAACAATACCTGTCTATATTTACTATTATGTTAAAGTGGGTAGAATGTATTTTAAGATATATACCATTACCATGCTATATGTATGTATATTCAGTATAAATCTCTGAATTTTGAAAGTTTATTCAGATAAAAAAAAAACAAAATGTTATTACTTTACGATCATAGAAGAAAGAATATTTTTTAATAGACAGAACGAAAACTTAGTGACCGTCAGCAACTGGTCTATCAGAAGTTTTGCAAACTTTATTCAATTCGAAAAATAATTAAGTCAAGGCGGACTAGAGATTAATAAAACTGATTTAAATAAGGTATGGAAAAATTAAACTAAAAAAATTGTGTAGGTTAAAGATAGTGACAGGATTTTATACCTGCTGATTCTGAATAGCCTGTGCATAAATAGTCTTTTTTAATAATTACATATTTTTTATAACTTAATAATAGGTAGTAGTAGTAGATGAGATTTAAAAGCAATTTATGAAACCGAGATAACTTATACATATACACATCTTAATAGATGACTAAGGACTTTCATTTTAATATTTTAAATGGTCACAATAGTTCGGTAATAATCTTCTTTATTGAAAAAATAAATCCGCTAACGCATTAGGTCCGATACCAAAAAGGGAACTATTATATATATTAAAGCACTATTATTGACAGAAAAATAGAAAAAAAGAATTCTCGCAACTTTGTTTTTTACTTAAAACAAAAATGTACCGTTAATTTCTGGTTTATCCTATTGTTTTTGGTTTAGTGAACTCGGCCGAGGCATGATCTTTTTTCTGTGAAGTGCCGACCTGTACCGCTGTAATACTATACTGGCGGCACGCGGTCGTCAGTCGGACACAGTCGTCGCGACAACAAAAAACACAACTTATTGTAAGCATTACTTACTATGTGCGGAGTTTTCATGGTCTGTTGGTCGTTACAATGTTCAAAAATGTTGTTATGTTCAACAACGCTAAAACACCACTTAGCATGCGAAAGATGAGTAATTACTACTTCATTAATGTGCCATCTAATTTACTCGAGCGACACTAATGTCTTAACTAGATGTTCTAAAGGGGCGAGTATGATGGCACCTACTTTTTTTAACACATTATGCATGTGACTAGATTATATTGCGACATAAAACAACCAGCTCGTTTCAAATGTTGTCATTGACTATGATGATGACTTTTTTTTAAATAATATCAAGTTACATATAAAGTGATTAAATTCATAGTCGAAATTCATAGCCACAGGTGTTCCATATAATGATGTATACAATAAGCATAATTAAGATAGTCAAGTCACAACATTCAGTATTCAGCTTTTATAACCGCTCCAAAGTTTTTTAAATTAATGTTATAATTTCAGCTAAATATAATTAATTCTTCAAATCATTTCAGGGTACAGCACTCTTCAAAGAAAGCCTTTTAATCGGTTTCCAAAAAACAGAGTGGCATATTCCTATTTTTGAATGTCATAATTGCAGCTTTATTTTATTTATGTTTGTACTAGTTTATCGCTAATCAACAGTTTTTTTTTTCATTTTCATAGATGTTTTGAATAAGGTTTCAGGCAAACAAACCACGATCATTCAAAATGTTCTCCGTTTTATATTCCACTACTAAAGTTCGTTTGGTTGTGGTGAATACGCTTGGAGTACGTCAACGTACGTTGGGTTGCACTTCAGCTGCTTTATCAGGGTGATCAAACGAATTTATTTTGTCACTATAAACCTCCGTGCATCCTTTCTGCTGAGAAGAGTTTCTTGAAGATTTTTGTTGCATTAATATCAACACGATTTTATCAAAGATTACTTGAATCATATATACATATGTATATATTGTACAGTTTATGGGTCTACGATACCTGTTATTCTAGCGGGCGGCAACTATGGCAACTAAACATCTTTAAATTACCTTAGTTATTTCGAGCTCAGATAAGCTTCTTATAGCATCCAGTCGAAGCGGTTCTGACGGAAATGTGGTAAACCTCGCATGGTTTGTAGAGGCTGTGTAGAAAGGAGCACGCGGCTCCAAGGACGACGACGTGCACGGCGGTTGTTCACCTCGGCAGCAAGAATGCGCGGGAACGCCACCACGGGAACCGATCGCTTGCGGTGCCGGACCGGCCTGACGGCCAATCGACAGTGTCTTTGCATTCCACTGCGGTGAATCGTATATCTTGATATCCAACACGCTTAAAGTGTCAAGGGAATTTTGCTGCTTAGTGTCACAACATTTCTTATTTTGTAAGGATGTGCAGGCGCTACTGCGGCGACAACTTTATCTCCCTTCCACTAGGCTGTTTCTTGTTAATCTTTATTGTCTATATAGCACCTCATTAGTTTCAGTCTCTATTCATTCGATGAAGCCATTCATAACTGTTTGAGTTGTTTTTTTATTAGTCTTTGAGGCGACGCAGCTACACCTTTGTTAATGGATATTTACATACTAGTGTGTACATTGGTTATCGCTTTATATTTTCTAAGAGCAACAGCTGGAATTAATGCATACAAATACACGTTTACGAGTTTGTTTTTACAAAGAATGGTGGAAATACATATTTTAAAATATGTACATATATTGTGAATATAATAGTACGGTACATACAGCATCTGTAATAAAAAATATACTACAGTAACATAATATTAGTGTCGAAGAGAATGGCTATATAAATAACCTTCGATGTGAATATGAATTTTTATCACATGGACATAATACCTACATACGTCTATATATATGTATCTAATATGTATTAAGTTATGTAGTCCAAGTATAGGAAGTTTTATAGATACATATATGCCATATATCGTGTTTCACTAGGCAAGATACATTACACTGATATTCTGTGTATTGATTCCATTTATATAAAATATATATTCATATAATCTATCATTATGAATATCTTATAAAAGGTTAGGAATCTCAGCTTCTCACTTATTTCTAAACGTAAATAATTTCAAAAATATAAAATTGATGGACGAATATGGAAATATCAGGTATCAGTATATCTTTTATACGAAAAACAAAATGACGTCAATTATCAACAATACGTTGAGTGAAACTTTCTTTTAACTGGAAGGGAATCATCGCATTCGTTTATCACTCATAAAAATATTAGTTGAGATAAATGTTGCCATCAGTGGACTTCTCGATTATTATTTATGATAACGCAAAGTGCGGCTTTTTAATACTATATAATGAATAAATGTCCAAAAGCTCGACTATGATTACGTAACGGCTGGTTACTCTTATGCAGTTTTAGATTTATCGATTGGCGTACCGAGAGCTCACGTTTAATGTTTTCAACTTGAACGTATATTTATGTATATGATTAACAGACCGCCTAAATAAATGAATTAAGAGCTATATATTTTACTCACTTTCTTTGAAAGCCTTTTCCTCCTCAGTTATTATTACTACAAACGCGATCCTCCAAGAAGTACTAAGTTTATTCTCGTGGTAACTCTTTTGATGTCACTATATGAAATATACTTAGATAACTTATGTAATATTATAGTTCAAGAGCTACTTATAGAAGCTTAGTTGACAAATGCTTATAAATACGGCTTCATGATGATGTCATTCAATACTGTTTTAGATTCAGTATATCTTTGCTTTGTAAACATTTAAATAAGTAGGTCATGAAAGATAAACTTTTTATCTTTGTTATTTAATATGCAGAGGGCATATTGTCCAGAAGCAAAATGTGTTTAAGATCCGGTTGTGTAAGAAAGAAAAAAGAGTGATTCAGTCAGAGATTTCTAAACTTTCAATTGAAGATGAGTCGTGAATGGAAATTGCGGTGGTGTTAAACAAATGTAGGATGTGTAATTTGAAAATCGAGTTCAGAATGTGTTAGTAGTATTACGGTATTTTGTGTATTTTCTTTTCTTGTTCTTTTATTTATGTTATGTATTCACAAAGTGTAGCGAACAGTTGAGGCTCTGTGAGGTATTTACTATTGGAAGTATTCTTTACAAGACAAGCATTTAACATGGAGTTGACAGAGAATTTTGACTTTTAAAAGACGCTTAGAGTGAAAAAAGACTTCCTAAGGCCTTTTCAATAAGTTGCTTTTTATATTGATTTCTTATTTTTCAATAGAGAATCTTATAGAAGGTCTTTGGATTTCTATCCTAAAGACGTATTTCAAATTTCACCATAATGGTTAGTGACTTCGTTGTATTATAAAACACAGCCAAGAGGCACTTCTTCTGTTAGAACTATGACCTATACCTTCAGTACACAATCGATTTAGAAATTAAATCAGAATGCCTATTTTGAGCTTACTCATATACCTAACACTTTTGGGCCATGTTACAAAAGAGGTTAATGGTGTTTATTATAGAAGTCAGTTAAAATGAACATAACTGTTGTTTTATTTAAAAACTGTGATAACTAACATTACATTAGGCATCCGATATAATGTCCATAACAGGTCAGTGTAAATCAACCAATCAGCAGGTACATGCTAACTATTTAAGATTGACTATTCTCGTTAAAAGCCAATTATAAGCAAAATACCTACTTAAATATTCATAAGAGAGAAAAAGAAGTCATTAGTTGATGGAGTAGGTTATAAATGACTTTTAAGTTGTGGTTTTGATAAACACGAGTACACCGTTACAAGGTTAGTTAAAGTAAACCACGGATTCCGTTGGAGCTGTTTTTGAAAAATATTTTCCATTACAGAACAGTTAGGTAATTAAAAGTGTATCAAGGGGTAATTTTCTTTTATTATTAAATACAAAACCTTGAGATCTAGCTAGCAAGAATTGTACAAACGATTTGACACAATCTATATCTGTAAATTATGTTACTTCAATCTAATACTTTATGATGGTTTTCTCATATCATAGGTTGTTATCCATGTCACAATATATGAAACTGGTTTTATAGGCAATGTATGGTTTATCGTTTATTCCTCCATTTATGCTTATTTTTTTTATGCGATAGGGGGCAAACGAGCAGACGGGTCACTTGATGGTAAGTGACTACCGCCCCCCATGGACACCCGCAACTCAAGAGTCACAAGTGCGTTGCCGGCCTTTTAGGTAGGAGTACTCTCTTTTCTTGAAGGTTAGAAGGTCGTATTGTTCCGGAAATACGGTAGGCGACAATTTGTTCTATAGGCTGGTTGTGCGAGGCAAAAAGCTTTGGAGAAGCGCACAGTGCCAATCTTCCAAAATAATATAAGATAATTACATTTTAATTTTGTCTATAGATTACTAAAGTCAACAATTACATTCGTATGTTATGCAAACATATTATTAATGTGTTCCTATTCTCAGGTTTTACTTTTAATACATGCAAAACAATAATGTTAATTGTATAGGTGGATAACTTTGGCCATTATGTGAATAATATTACGTCAACCTTTTATTAACGTTGCAATGCTGTAATTAAGTAAGAAGTAGAGAAGGTGACTTACAATATCTGGTTTCAGTTTGTCTGTCTTGTCTTTGAAGTGTTGGGCTAAGCATAGAACTCCTAATTACACTTCGAATTCCGATACAACTGTAATGTTTAGCACTAATTCCAGTATCTAAAATTAAATATACGAAATATAATGTTATTCGATGATTTCTTAACAGTATCACTTCCAAATAAAATATAAAAAAAACAGCACAGATATAGTCGTATATCTATATATATATATTTAAACAAATTTATAGCCAGTGACACTTGGGATAATAATGACAGGATTCTAAACATACCTCATATACACACACCCATGCTCAGAAGGAAGGAAGGATGGAACACACGCTATATGTAAATAATTTTAATATATCACTGTTATGTACTTATGTAACAGGTTTATTCCTAGTGTGAGTAGTAGGGCTCATTATTATGATAGTTAACCTAGCATTTTTTTTACAAAGTAAATTTCAATTCAACTATAGTTAAGGGTAGTCGTGTTATTTATTCTGAAATAATAGGTTCGCTTAAATTAAGGCATAGAACTTTCAATCCCTACTAATATATAAATGCGAAAGTAACTCAGTCTGTCTGTCTGTCTGTTACGCTTTCACGCCTTAACCACTAAACCGATTTTGATGAAATTTGGTATGACGATAGAACTGAACTTGGGAAAGGACATAGGATACTTTTTATTGCGAAAATAAGGGTAGAAGGGGTTGAAATAGGGGACGAAAGTTTGTATGGAAGTTCCTTATTGTCAAACATAAAAACATGTAAGATTGTTCTATTTTTTAAGACAAAGACAAAAAAAGCGTGCACGGGGAAAGGGGGGGGCGTATCGGGTGGTAGGCGGGGCGCGGAGGGGCGGCAGCGCGGCGCGGCGTAGTGGGGAGTCACATCGCTAAGTATGCCTACCCGAACGGGCAGTCACGTGAAGGCAGACGACTGTGTCGGACGTATGCAATTGTTAAGATTTTGCGCGGTAAAATTTATTAATTTGTTTAAGTGGTTATCATTTCTTTCGTTATTAGGTAAACCTTAGAACATTTACTACATTTTTAAATTAGAATTGTTTTCTTCTTTTTTTTTTGGTGCAAGTTAGATTAGGTTATTTTCTTGATTTTCATTATTGTTTTGGGTAATTAACGGTAACTTTCTTTGCTAATTTTATAATTATTACGTAGTTGATTGAATATTCAAGTTCAATTTTATAGTAGGTACCTACGTATAATTATGTTTTTGATTTCTTTACGTTATAAATAAAAAAGTGGAAATTAGAATAAGTAGGTACTTCGGTACTTAAAACGGTTTCTACACTTTTTATTTCTTTGAAAAAAGTAGGAACCTTACTATTTTAATTTTGTTGGTGTATATTCGTAATAGGTTCGTGTATTTTTTATATTTTAGCTTTGTGTAAATAGAAGTTAGTTATTTGGCTTCAGTTCGTTTAAAAAACATAAGTAATTTAGGGAGTTATTTAGGAGGGCCGAGTATTTTTTTGAATATGCCTAGAAAACGCAAGTCTGATCTAGCACGTAGTTCCAGTAGGGCTCGGGCTGCGAAAGTATCTAGAATTCAGGAGTCCCAAGAGCAGACTCAAACCAGACTCAGATGTCGAGCGTCACGCTTCTCATAGAGCTGCTGAGACAGAAGAGATGAGTCAAGCGCGTCGACTTTTGGATGCCCAACGTCATGCAACTCAAAGAGCTGCTGAAACTCAGATCCAAAATGAGGAGCGACGGCGTTTGTATGCTGAGCATCACGCATCCCAAAGAGCTGCTGAAAACGAAGAAGAACGTGAAGCACGGCGGCTTTTAGATTTGCAGAGGCACAGAACTCAAAGAGCTGCTGAGACTGAAGAGCAAAGACAAGCGCGGCGGCTTTTAAAAGCAGGGCGTCATACAGGTCAAAGATCTGCTGAAACTGAAGATCAGACTCTTACGAGTGACGACTTATTTTAAATGCTGAACGGCAATCACAAATGCTAAATGCTTTTGCACGGACTACATGGGAGGCATTTAAAGATGCAGCTTTTGATTATGACCCTTTGATCGATTATATTAATCACCGATTGGTACTGATTGAACGTATGGACAAGAAATGTACACACATGAACATGAAAGAAGAAACTCCAGGTATGTGCTGTTCCGGTGGTAAAGTTTCACTTCCTGACCCACCGGAGCCCCTAAAATCTTTACTGTTGTACGATAGCAGTGAATCGCGGCGTTTTTTGAACAGAATTAGAAAATATAATAGCTGTTTCAAAGGATTGGTTCTTTACTTTCTACAAATCATCAACCAAAATTTTTACAGATTTATTTCATGGGAGACGAAAATAACGAAGTTGATCGTAGGTGTCAATATATAGAGGGAGTTGAAAGGGACATTGTTTTAAAAATTCAAAGAATGTTGCACCATCATAACGGTCTCATTAACACTTTTAAAACAGCATTAGAAAGAATACCGGGAGAAGATTATAAGTTGGTGATGCACCCTGACCGTACGCCAAATAGGGAACATGAAAGACTGTACAATGCACCATTAATTAATGAAGTCGCAACCGTGGTCACTGGGGAACAGTTTGCCTCCCGTGATATTGTTTTATACGCCCGTAATGACACATTAATCAGGGTACCAGACACATACAAATTTTACGACGCGTTGCAATATCCATTGATATTTTGCAAGGGCGAAGAGGGTTATCACTTTCCAATACCCCAAGTCAATCCTGTTACAGGCTTGCCCTTAGCCAATAAAAAAGTGTCGAGCATGGATTTTTATGTCTACCGTATCATAATCCTTGAAAATGATTTTAACATAATATCACGGTGCAGACAACTAGCCAATCAGTATTATGTTGATATGTATGTAAAAGTTGAAAGCGAACGATTACGCTATATATTATTAAATCAAAAAAAAAAATAAGAGCGGAGAACTACATTCGGAAAGATGGGAAATGCACCAAAAACTATCCTCGCAAACTTATTAAAGAGACCGTCCATAATGACAATGGATATCCACTGTATCACAGGAGAGCACCAGTAGACGGAGGTTGAACGGTATCTGTAAAACTCCGAAATGGTAGTAATGTTACTATAGATAATGGTTGGGTGGTCCCTTATGCGCCTATTTTATCAAAAATGTTTAATTTCTACATAAATGTTGAGGCTTGCAGTTCAGTACGCGCAATTAAATATATCTGCATAATTAATAAGGGTAGCGACCAAGCCATTTTTAATTTTAGAAATACAGAGGTCGCTAATCCTGTAGATGAAGTCCAAACATATCAGTCTGGTCGTTATGTTAGCAGCAATGAAGCTGTGTGGAGGCTCTTAGGGTTCCCGTTACACGAACGGCATCCAACTGTCACTCACCTTAGTGTGCACCTAGAAAACGGTGAACGTGTCTATTTTAGTCAAAATAATTTTCAAGAGAGACTATCTTCCCCTCCCAAAACAACACTCACTGCTTTTTTCGATATCTGTACTAGAGATGACTTTGCAAGAACTCTACTTTATGTTGAGTAGCCGAGATATTACACCTGGAATACTACAAGAAGGGAATGGAAACGCCGAATTCAAGGAACGCCAGTTCAGAACTGGTTTGGTGTAAAATCTGGAGATACATTCATGTCAGCAATATGGAATGTTTTTGTTTGAGAATGCTTTTACATCATGTGCGTGGCCCCAAGTCTTTCAACGATCTCAAAATGTTCAACAATCAGGTGTTTTCGACATTTTGAGAGGCATGTGAGGCAAGAGGATTGTTAGAAAATGACAATCACTGGGATATAACTCTGGAAGAGGCTGCACAATGCAGATTTGCGGCCAAAGTGAGAGAACTTTTTGCTATTTTATTAGCAACATGTGGACTTTCAAACCCACAACAACTGTAGAAAAAGTTTAAAAATGATATGGCGGATGATATTTTACACAGGCTACAAGAACAGAATGTGAATGCTTCATACAATGATTTCATTTACAACGACGCGTGGTCGAAGATTGAAGACCAAGTGATATCTATTACAGGAAAAGATTTATCTCATTTTGGGATGAGCAGACCAGAAAGAATTGGGGAAGTTAGTAGTGATTTAATGCGAGAAATGGATTATAATGTGGTTTCTTTGAGGCAACAAATAACGGAGACCCTTCCTCTGCTGAATTCAGAACAAAAAATTGTCTTTGATACAGTTATACAAAAAATAAAAAGTGGTGATGGTGGTTTGTTATTTTTAGATGCTCCAGCTAAAAAATATGGTCTATTGTAATATAGAAACCAATATGGAAAATAGAGAATGGTTATATAAAATGAAACAGTGCGGAAGATCAACGATTTGGTCGACAAATGAAACAGTGGGGAAGATCAACGACCAAATAATGGAACACGTCGAAGGTGATGTGATTGAGTATCTTTAGGTAGATAATGTCATGGATACTGAACAAGTTACTTCATACCCAATAGAGTTTCTGAACTCTTTAGAATTATCTGGGGTGCCTTCACACAAGTTAAGGCTGAAAATTAGGGTTACTGTCCTGTTAGTGCGAAATTTTGATGCACCAAAACTGTGCATAATGACGTAATATCATCAAAGCAATTATTATGACAGGAATGGCAAAAGGAGAAAACGTATTAATACCCACCGATTTGCCGTTCCAATCCAAGAGACTCCAGTTTAACTTGAAACCAGCGTTTGCCATGATGATCAACAAAGCTCAGGGGCAAACGCTGAAAGTAGCAGGTGTGCACTTAGAAAAACATTGTTTCTCCCATGGGCAACTCTATGTGGCATGCTCACGGGTATCAAGCCCACAAAATCTCCATGTTCTTGCAAAAGACGGAAAAACAAAAAACGTAGTATATCAAAATGTATTGAAATAAGGTAGTTTTATTCTCGCAGTAACATTTTTAATACCTACTTTCATTATTTTCAGTTTATTGCTATTCCTGTCTAAACAGCTAATAATCATGAAAGTTACTAATGGAATCTAACTCGAAATAATTTTCTGCGTTAACACTTTTAACATATTTCTGAAATCCACGCAGATGAAGTCGCAGGCACCAGCCAGAGATATTGTAAACGCGAAAGTAACTCGGTCTGTTTACACTTTCACACCTAAACCACTTAACCAATTTTGACAAATAGTCTAGACATTGGGAAAGACTATAGGCTACTCCTTACCATGTCACGCGATATAACCGAATTCCACGCGGGCGAAGCCGGGGACAGAAAGTATTGTACATATAACTATCTATACAATTTATCTATAATTTTTATCTGTCTGTCTGTCTGTTTGTTCCTAATCTCGGAAATGGCTGGACCGATTGCTAATCTCTGAAATGGCTGGACCGATTTTGGCGGGACTTTCACTGGCAGATAGCTGATGTAACAAGGAGTGACTTAGGCTACTTTTAATTTAGATAAAAAAATAGGACCTCACGAAAAAAAATTAAAACCAATTAAAATTTTATAATATTCGTTTAAAAGAAGAATTTCATTTAAATTAGTATAGGTATTTCTTAAATACAGAATAAATAAGTTATCGTAAACTCTGCGAACTGAACAATATCTTTTTTGTTAAATACCACGCGGACGAAGTCGCGGGAAACAGCTAGTTAAATATAATGAACAATAAAATTCACTAAACTCAACAATGTCTGTTACGGCTAAAGAATACACAGATCGTATAACTTTAACAAAGATCTAATAAAGTCAATCAACACTTCATCTATCATCAAAACAAGTAGAAGCCGCTATAAAGTCAAGTCTAAGAACTTCACGTATTGCTCTTAGACTTGACTCAATAGCGGCTTCTACTTGTCTTGATGGTAGACCTTCAATCTATTAATTGGAAGATCTGAGGATTAAATGTAGGTCAATCTTAGCTAAATTGACATTGAAAGGGAATTAATAGCGATCTCTCGCGGTGTAACGTCCACATTGTTGGCTGTTGGCCAAGTAGATCAGCACCTAGGTCTCACAACACACAAACATAAATATAGCTATATCATATACGGCCTCGTAGACTATACATCTATAAACATAAACACCACAAATACTCAGACATATCCGTCAAAATTTAGAAAAACGTCTGGGCTATTTTAAGATGAGCATGAATTCTGAGCGTTTGCCAAAATTTTAAAGATAATTTCAGTATTTAGTTCTTTTCTCACTTTGCAGTGGTAGCACTGAGTTGATATAGTAGACATAACAGTTAATAAACAGAAATCCGTAATGTAAATAGCTATTTATAGGAATCTATAAATTCAATAAATTATTAAATTCAGGCATCTAGCATTTATAAATTCATAGTCATATATGTACATATTTTGACACCTGCAAACTCACTCATCCAAACCTATCGTCACTTTTGAATAACGATAGTTAAATTTAATAAATACTTTGATGTAACGGCAAAGTAACGATATAGCCAGAACTTCCTAAAACTGAATGTCCAGTACAAATAAGCGGTTAGTTAATGCAGTTTTTATTTCATTCAATCATTGATTTATCCGTTTGCTACAAGTAAGGTGTGTGTTATTGTATCAAAAACATGACTTTAACTGATCAATTAGTTCATTTTGTTGTTCTATTTGTTGTTTTCAATTTGTCATATTTATTAGGTTGGCAACTAATAAACTCGCCATCTTTGTACACAAATTTATTTATTTTTTTAAGTATTCAAAATCAAAAGTTTTCTCAATAAGCACCGTCGTTTTCTATCACCTGTCGCCAACGCGCTGGCAGAGACATAATGCCTTCCTCGTAGAAGTTTTTAGGCTTTTGATCAAAGAAGGTGGTAAGGTAACTTTTGCAACAACACTTGGTAACAATGAAGACTAGCTTAGCAATTATTGTGCAAAAAGTTTACTTTATTTTGATATTTCGGTAATCTTACTGCTACTTTATTCAGTTGGTCACAATAAATATTGGCCGTGATTGTAGTGTTAGATGGCAACAGCTCCCAGTATGTTATTCCGTTTATTCCCTACCACACACTTAAAATAACTTTTTTAGTAGTGTCAGATTTTGGCGTCGGTACTCTTGCTTCTCCAGGTCCAAGCTACATAACCCACTTTTCATCCCCCGTAATTACATCCCCACTCATTGGTACGATGATAACTAAGTAGTCTCAGCCACTCATTGGTACGATGTACTAAGTAGTTTCATACATTAGCTATCTTCTGAAGTTGAAACGGCGTCAACTAAATAGGCAACCAAACTGAATATTTCCAGGTCTTTTCTAAAGTGTGGAGTTGTTTTTCTACTGCAGTATGTGAAAACTGAAGCTGCTCTGCCAGACAACGTGTGCCAGTGAACCTGGGATCCATTTCTATGAGTCTTTTTAACTCATCTACATCTATTGTATGAGGTCGTTCTGGATGAGGTTCATCAGATAGGTCATAATTTCCATCCTTAAATCTTCTGAACCAATGTTTGGTGGTATCGTAAGAGAGCACGCCTTCGCCCATAGTTGCACATATATTGCGCACTGCTTCGGTCGCTTTTCGACCTAAGCGAAATTCATGAAGTAAAAGCAGCCGAAGTTCTCTACGAAAAATATCCATAATTTACTGTAGTTTTTTTGTTTCGAAATGCAGTTGTCAACTGATCTGACATACAACTCTTGCTTTATTTATATACTACTCCTAGAAATTCGAGATAGTTTTATAACGTTTTAGAAACTGATCGAAAAAAGTGGCGGGTTTATTAGTTGCCAACCTAATATTAATATCATATTTTAAACGTGTGTCGTTTTGAATTAAATTACTGAGCCAAATTCTCGCCGGAAATATATGCATATTTGTCTCCGCTCGTCTGTCTTGTAAGTGGCCCTAAAATAAAAAAAAAAACACAAAATATCATCGTCGATTCAACATGCATCAAATAATCATTCGCTGTGTGCAATATGTTGAGAGGCTAACGATTGACGTAACTCATTAGATTTCTTGAGAGGAAGTGTTCGGACGTTGGATGAATAAAGACAGCGCAACTTGTTCGTTTGCGCATCTTCCGGTCATTAGACACGACTATTGGTTGCATTTGCTACCGGAAGTGTCGCATGTGCTGAATGATGGATTCATCATTATTGACTGCTTGTATACAAATAGTATCTTGCTGTCTATTTTCATTTGTCGCTGGAATTTCTCATCTACTTATTTATGTTCTATCTTCCTTCTCGAATCCCATTATATTAATCCTCTGCAACTTTTAAGCTGTACACCGGAAAAGATTGTATTTTATGACGGATAAAATCAGCAGTCTGTTGGAGTCTTACATATTTAAGTAAATGTCTGATAATGAGATGAGATGTCAGAATTTCTAAATATGTTAACGTAGATATATAGTTTGTCTAAAATATGTTAACGTAGATATTTAGTTTTGATCATACAGTGCATCGGACTAATAAAAAATATAATCTCTATCCACATAAAAGGTCAATAGCGTCATTGTCAACGACGAATAGAGAGCACTTATTTCCCCTAATTTTATTGACTGCTAAATTATCATGTAAATGCCAGTAAATCATAATATTTATGTTTACAGGTATGTTTATGCGTGGTAGCGTGTGAATAGGTGTACTAATTGAAAGTTAATAGTAAAACGCGGCTTGATATTATTCCATGGATTAGTTAATACATTACTACAACGACTTAAATATAACATGTTATTAGTTTCTGGTTACAAACGTCACGCCTAGTGCCATTTTTAATTATTTCTTAACCGACATAAAAGTAAGGAGGTTCTATGTTCCACGGTATGTAGTTGGTTGCTTTTTTTAAGGTGTGTTAAGTGATTTTTCCGCCAATTGTCCGACCGATTTTCAAATTGTTTTTTTTTGAAAGAATATACTCCTGCGATGATCCCAAACTCCACATGTACCCAAGTCAAGATTAGACGATAGGATCCAAGGGAAATTGAAGAAATCACTCAAATTTTATAGGCACTAACAATGTTATTTTCATATAACTTCTAAAGCTATTAAGATATAAGCGTCTCATGTTGCTGAGTTGATGGTGGAAGTTACAAATTGTCGGGTGATCTTTCAACTACCTGACTTTACAAATGAGTCTATAAAATGAACGTTTTAACGATTTTAAAGTGGTTATCTACTTTTTTTTTAAATAGATATAATCATTAAAAATATACACAAAGGCGAAGTACATGCAAACTTGTGAGTTTTAGTGTGTGCAAAGCCACTCCCAACGTAATTTATAGTTATTCACTATATCAGTCGTATAATCTGAGTCGTCGATAATTTATTTAGGTTAATGACATCCTTTGACTGTTTGTTTACAGTTAATTTACAGCACTCTAAGCACATTGTGTAAACTGAGCGCACGATAACGCATAAAGATACTTAAAACACAGCCTCTTGTAGATTATTGTTTAGGGAAGGGAGGCGGGTGGTTGACACCATCATAAGAAAATAGACAGATTTTCATTCTATCACACAAAAGAAAATTATACAGTTTCTCAGTATCTGTTCGCACAGTGGACTTCATAAGTACGTAGGGTGTTCAATAAATTTTGTCGTGCGATCATATACATTTATATTTTCTCAAAATAAGAGTTCTTCTAACTGACGATACGTGATTCGGCGATTTTTTCTAATGGCTTTTTCTTCCCGGTCGCGGGTCGTCGTCAAATCCCCACGTATGAACTGTAAATACCATCGTTCCACAGTCCTTATAGAAGGAACTTCCCGACCCAGAACAGAATACATCTCGTCAAAACATTCTTGTTTAGATAAACCACGTTTAAAGTTAGAGTAGATAATAACACGATAGTTTTGTTTGTTCAACGAAGTCATCTCGTTTTAAATTTTTCCCTTAAACTAAAATATTAATTGCAGGAAGCTAAAACAAACGTGTTAACTCTTGTCATTGACGACACTTAATAATGAACACAAAAACTGTCGCTGTACGCTTAGCGTTTGCAGACACGTCAAGACTTGTTGAACACCCTACATAAATAATATACGTAAACTGAATGACAAAAACTAAATAACTATTTGTAATATTGTTTTTATTATCTTTCAATCAGTCTCTCTGACTCGGAAATAAATGTTATGCGACCGGACCCGCTTGAGCTATTGCTCACACGCCCTAATCCATGCGTATAAGCAATATATTCTTCCTTCCCTTTCTATTCTCCTCGTCCCTTTAAATATACACGTAATTTTACCATTTGATTCCCAAACTCCCAAACTGCCCGGGTGACGGCAAAAGACTTGCTCCTCTTTTTGTTTAATAAACCTCTACCTATCTTGTCGGAGATAGGCACATGCGTATGAGTACATTCATAATCACTTTAGACATGGTATGCAATTCAAGGTATGGTATGTTCATGGTATTGTACGTACAATCCTATATAATGAATCTGGGTACTGCATCTGGCAATAATGTTGATCTCTGACAACTGTTTGGTAACAGTTTTGAATTAGTTTAAATTACGCGTGATACTAGTACACAAGTACGCTGTATGTGTTTGGAGAGTGCAGGTTGCATCGAATTCGAACTTTAACCCTTAACTTAAAACTTTTCAATAAGCCTCGTAATCGGACTTTGAGGATTCCTGTTAGCTTCGCAAATGTTATAGGTTATATGCTGCACTGTGATTAAAAGACATTTCCGCAGAGAATTAATTTGTTCTTGGTAATGGTTTTCATTATTTATATGGGCGAATGGAACGGCTAAGGGTCGATAATATCATCCACCCTTAGCCGTTCCGTAGAAACTGGCTGAGAACTAGGAAACATATATAATATAATATTGTGACTAGTTCAAGAATGTGTTGAAACTATAACTTTTTATAATAGATTAAGTTATTAAATTAAAACAGGTCTATGACGATAACCATCTCAAATTGAATCGTTTCAGTTTATGCCATCATACACATCCACACGCATATACTTATAATTTTCTTACTTCTAAGTCACAGCGATCAATCATTCTTAAAACAATAGCTTCAATTACTTTTATGTTTTTTACAGGCTTGATCCACCTGCAACACAAACCCAATACCAAATGGAGAACAAAAAAGTAGCACCGGCCACGCAGCAGCCTCTTACACAACAACATCTTATGGCACATCATGTTCATCCTGATCAAATCTATGCACAGCAACATCAACAAATATCCCACCTTAATTCTACACAAACAGGTCAAATTCAACCGAATGGTGTCATGCACCAATTGTTACAAAGTCAACAAACAAACATGAATGCTCGATCTCCGCTCCTTGAAAATAGACACGAATTATATGGCACAGGACACAATCATGATTATGCCCGACATTATGGGACAAACGATAATTATAGCTATCCGCAGTCACCGCCAAGACACGAAAGGATGGATGTTCACACTGACCATAATGTTAACCATGAACTACTTCAAAATATGCCTAAGGGATATAACGCGGAAGTGTATCAAGATTATTTAAGACGGAACCCACCGAAAGATACCAACCAAATATACCAAAATCACCAACCTACGTATAGATCTAATGTAAATCCTAATCAGTATGGATCCAAGCCATATCTGCCCTATTCAAGTAGAATAGGGCCGCAGAGTAATACAGAATTGTTACGAAGACAATACAATGAAATTCAGCAAATGAAAACGCAACAACAGATAAATTATCAAAATCAAGCTCAAATGCATCAACAGCAAAAATTTGCTGAACGACAATTATTACTACAACAAATTCATGGTGTTCAACCTCCACCGAACTTACAAAACAGTATATACTCTGATGGCTCTTATAGAGATTTGGATAGATACAGTAGTAAAAATGATTTCAAGGAGTTTAGTAGTCCTGATATACAAAAGGATATCGACAGTTTCGCAAGAAATAACGAGTATAAAGAATACGAGCAAAGAAAATATCAGGAATCACAATGGCAAAGTCAGCAAGCTGAATATAGGGAACAAGAAAAATACAAAAGGCCTCAAGATGTCGACAAATCAAAAAGTCAGTCACCGCCCTCAGATTATAATAATCTTAAAAACAACGTTAGCATCGTTTCTCCTATGAAGTCTAGTGAATCAAGCACTCCTAGCGTGAAGTCTCCATCTTCTGAAAGTAGAAGAAGTAGTGGTGGTAATCAAGCTCTGAGATCACCGATAGCACAACGAATACCTTCCGCTCCAGTGACAATGTCTGGTATACTGTACAAGCAAGGCTCAGATGGTCTGAAAGTTTGGCGAAAGCGATGGTTCGTGCTCTCAGAGTATTGCTTATTCTACTACAAAAGTAAGTGATTTGACGATGTCTCTACTAGTTACAGAGCCACTGAAAGATAAATGTAAAAAAAAAAGCAGCTTGGTTGTTGGTCCTCTTCTAGTGAGAGTGAGACTCGACAATATTTAAAATTTGTTAAAATATGTATTATCTGCTGTTCACTGGCTCATCAATCATACATAATTATTATAAATTAATATATATAATCAAATTGCACGCAATCCTTTACTGTGTTGTTGAGCAGCCTTCCATAGTCTAATGAATATAAAATTAAGTCTTAGTTGTTAAGTTTTTTCGAGAGATTATTGTGTTTATATATTATGTTTTTTTTTATTGTATTTAATGTATTTATGTTAATATTTAAGGTCAAGATGAGGAGAAACTTCTCGGTTCAGTACTTTTACCGTCATACAAAGTATCTTGTTGTACAGCTGAAGATAAAGTTCTACGCAAGTTTGCTTTTAAATTGGAGCATGCAAATATGAGGACTTATATTCTAGCTGCACCTGATCAGGAAGCGATGATGAAGTGGGTTAAAGCGTTAACTATGGCCACGCTCATGCAAAATATCAAGTAAGTGACTAGTAAAAAAGCGATTTTTTTACGGCTGCAACGGCTTCTTTAAGATGACTCTACAGCTTTTTTAACGACTTTTATAGCGTTCAATTATTCAATTAACAGAATTTTGAAATCATACCGCTTAGCAACAAACCTAATCTTTAGCTTAAGAGTAATGATTATATCAACGCACTATTAATATATCACATTATTTTCAGTGATCTATCACAAAAGCAGAGGACAGCTGCAAAACCAGAGGTAGGTATTACTGTAAGCACGTATAATGTACAGGTGCAGGTGATCGGCAATTAGTTTGTCAGAGCGGAACCAAGGACAGGCATTACGGCGTTGCTATAACTGCTGATAATTGTATATAGATGACACCGCAAATTGCTAGTGAGCTTAGGCAACCTGTTATGACGAACTCAATTAATATAATAAAATTACAGTTTGATCATAGTTTAAAACGATTAAAATAAAATAACCTTTTAACAGGATGGTGATGAAATACCTACTTACGCTAATGCTCCGCCTAAACCGAGACGCTCTAATGAAGGCTACAATTCCCCTAGTCCTGACATGTAAGTTATTATTCATTGGCATGAAATGTTTAAATATATCACAAGTATTTAGAAACATACGTACTATGTCAATTTCAAACGTTACAGGTATGACCCAAACTACGATTTACTCAAAAAGCCTGCATCACACTACAGTCAGGGCACTAACCATGTCCGACACCAAGAACATCTAAACTATCCAATTAGTCCTAATCAAGAGTCAATCTACACTTGCAGTCCGCAATCTCCACCGCCTGTTCAGCATCAAACTCAATATCAAACAAAACGACATTATGATACGCAACATCTTTCTTTGCCGTTGACCAATACTACTGATACGTTGGATAACAGTCAACCTAGTACGTCTAGTTTATATCAGACTAATCAACAGTCACCTTATATTGATAGGAATCGAGGTCAGCATCAATTTGCACAGGAGAATATGGAACAAACTTACGACAGGCAATCTCAGCGAAATCCTTTCTTACAAGATATTACGCCCCAGGGAGAGGTTGCGTCTAAAAACAGTGACATTAATTTTAAAAATTCTCGAACGAATATTCACGAAGAAACAAATCATTCACTTAATACCGACCCTGCAGCTGAAACTCGAAATAATTCTAAAGGTATTTCTAATCAAATCGGTTATAATAGAGATGTTTATGGAGAATTGAGTTCAAGGCCAAACAGATCAGGTAGTGCTGTTAACGAGCGACTGTTAGTAGAGAGACAAACACCTGATGCTTACGGAAGATCTACAGCTATGGCTGCTTACAATAAAGGCAAGATTGGTGATTACGAAGATGTGTACGGGCAGTATACGATAGAAAATGAATACGGAAAAACAAATACAAAATCACCTAATCTAGTTCAAGATCGTGATAGTGTTAGCATTTCGAGTCATCAACAAAAACAAAAGCAAACTGGAAATTATGTAAGTAGCGTTGGAACATTTTTAAACGACTTAAGCCGTACCTTCCTTAAATCAATTAATTGCTTTCTTTCAGGCTCAGGAAAAAAATTTTAGTGGACCATCAGTTTTAAGGAGAAAGAAGATGCAATCAAGTGGCATTCAACCACCCATGCCAAGACCTCATAGTGCTGATTTTCTAGAGTATGAATCTAAAGTTGAAATAATGAACAAAACTGCTCCTGCTCGTACCTCTTACGATACCCATAAAGAACCACAACGACCGAAATCTAGTTTAGATATAAACTCCTATTATGACCCTAGTTCTGACAGGTATTACTCAGAAGAAAGTTACGCAGAAAAAATGCGACAATCTGCTCAATATTTACCGCAGGGACTGGTGGCAGGACCGAAGAATATGGAGATTCCTCTAGCGAATTACGCTAGTGGTCTAGCAAAAAAACAGTTAAGTACTGCATACTCGCAAATGACAAATAACAATTATGAAGCTGAATTTAGTGTGAACAGGGATAATGTTAGTTTCAATTCAAAATATAGCGATGCACAAGGAATAAATTCAAACTGGACCTTAAAAGAAAAGGTGGAGAGTCAAAAAGATTATATGAATAGAAGCGGAAGTGTAATGAGTGATGGGTCTAATGTTAGTGGTTATGTCAAAGATACTTCTAAATACGATGTCACATCTGAAGGTTTTATGAGATCTGCAAGTGCAAGGTTACCGTCTAGTGCTCCCGAAAAAGAAGTTGAAAAGAAAGTTCAGCAGGTAAACTGTAATATTAAACTTTTTACTAATGTTAAGCAGATAATTATGTATATATATATATGTATATATTAGTAAAATCTCTTAATGCTTCCCAAGTATTTTTAACTGAAAAAAACAAGCATTAGTAGTTTGGACTAAACTGGTTGATAAATAATCGTTTTATCCGAAATTCATTGGTTAATAGTAATTTAGACTGTACATTACTGGTTAAAAGTGTCTTTGACTGGTGCTGTTAATCAAAAATACCTTTAACCACTGGAGGATCAGTAAAATTTTTAAATTGGTTAGGTTGGGTTTTGTAACTTTTTAACAGTTTTGTCTCATATAACCGTTAAAAAAGCTTTTGACTCAATCAGTTGTTCGAATGCACTTTAAGTTTAGTTAAGTTTAGTTTTTAAGTATATCGATTGTTCGAAACCACTTTTGACTGTATTTCCAGTTACTATTGTCGAGTGTTAGCGGGCACAAGTACTTTTGCAGGGTTTAGAGTTTTGACATAACAATAATGTTGCTAAATCAACATATTTTGGATTGTCTTTATAGCGTGAGGAGTCAATGAAACGTCTGCTTGAATGGAAGCAAAGGATGTTACAGTCACCTTTAACAAGAAAAAGTACTCCGGCTACTATCTCTTTAGCAAGATCCCTAAATCAGAGTCGTCAGTCTCTTAGATCTGACCAATATAAACCTAAGACCTATACAAATGCTTCCTACAACAGCTACTCTTCTGATGATGAAGGTATGTCAATATATTTACCAGTTCATACATTATTATAAAATTTTGCCCGTGTATGTGGTGTGTTTGTAGGTAGTTACGTTGTAGCATGATTTGAATAAAAAATATATATTGGTCATATGTAATTATTCTCAGTAAAGCATGAATACTTTTGTTTAATTACTGTTGTTAGATTGCATGAATATATGTCTTTAAGTTGTAATTATAATATGACGTCGAGTATATATTCTATTACAACAAACACCACAATCGATTTCACAATGAAAGACGAAATTGTTCCAATAACATATTTTTTTATAGAATGATACATGTCCAGCATACATACAAACCATATTCAAACCATTAATTTGTTCGCGTGTAATTCAGATTTAATTGTAAATATATGAAAATGCCATTAACTTGAGACTAAATTTCATTATAATTACTTTTATTGTGCATTATCCTAATCATATACGTGAACCCAGCAGTAGTATTATGATGACTTCGCTTTGCGGAGAGGTACCTTCCTGCCTGCGGGGACATCGTGCCACTAACATACTTTTACTGGCCTACTATTCGGTGGAGGGTTGTAAAATCTTGTTCTTGTTGGTTTTATATTGAGTAGTTTGCGTCACTCTAACACTCGAAGCGATATCTACTAACATTGTGGTGTCCGTTAGGCAACTATAAATCATATAATATGTTTAATAATTACTATTCATATAGTAATTAGCGGTTTCACTTTTGCACCTCAGAGGAAACAACGGGCACTGATCTGCAAAAACCCAGAAATATGCAGGCAGGAAGGTCTCACAAAGTGAACCTAACTAGTCCTACCATTATGCAACCTATATCCCCGCACAAGCCTTCTACTTCTCAAATTGATTTAACAACAGCGCAAAATGAAGAAAAAGAGCCAGTTAATGAACTCGTAAACACTTACCAAAATACTCTATGCATACCTATGTCAAAATTAAAAGGAAGGGAGTGCAATAATTATGAGAATAGTGAACAAATGGAAACAGAAAATTTAAATCTTCCTGATACATCAAAAGATGGATATGAGACAAATGATAGTGAAGCAGAATCCGAAATGCAAGAAGAATATACTGACAATGACTTAGATGAGGTATTGCTTCAGTCTGATGAAGAATCTCGAATTAATCTTCAATTAAATGTGTTCGAAGTCCCTAAAGACGAAAACCAACAAATGGAAGAAGACGACTTTGATGATAAGCCGGATTCTCCTCCTGTAGGCCCCATAATGCATGGTGAAAATCACTATTTACCAATGAGCCCTCGAAAAATATCTTTGAGTGAAATGCCTCACAAGGCTACATTTGAAAATTTCAGTAATTTTGATCAGTCTATGCCTCAAGGTTATGAAGATAATCCGTATGTTGAAATGAATATAGGCAATGAAGAAGAGGATACTCAAACTTATGAAATAGTTTGTGTAAATAACGGCCATGTTGAACCAGTTTATATGGAGCTAACTAACGTTGCATCTAGTGAACAAAAATCTAAAAGTGAATTATCAGTGAAATTACTAGATACTGCATCGAATTTTGCAGATACCAATAATCAGACCTTAAAAAGAGCTTCAAAAACTGATAAGACTGTTAAAGACAAAGCAGAATGCTCGGATGCCGATGACGAAGCCAATAAAGAGGGTTCCTTAGAGACTCCTTTCAGTAGATTCAGTATTTCTGATACATTTCGGCCAGCATCTTATTATTTAAGTGGAACTAAAAACACCCTTGATCAACAGGATAGTTCTGACAGTGAAATATTATCTCCTCCACCAGTTCCAAGTTCATCCCCTCCCTACGATGACTTATCTGATGATGCTCTTTCTAAATATATACTAGATAAATTAGACAAATCAGATATGTCACAAGATAATTCTATTTTGAAAATGTTAACGTGTGAAAGTCAAAAAATGAATACCATAAAAAGAAAAACAACATCACTTATGATTTATGGCAGTAGAACTTCGATTCACGACACACTTACAAGAGGCGAGAAAATCCGTAATAGTAGAGCAAGTCTTACTAGTGATAGGAATAAAATTACTGAAAGTTCTAGTAAGTTAATAAGCAACACGTTATTTGATTATAATCATTCTAGTAGTATAGATACAGACTCATTAAGAAGTTACAGTGCTGATAGAGATTCTTCTCGATTATCATTAGAATCAGACGTAAGTAGCAAATTTGATATCACACCATCCAACATGTCATCTGAGCTGACAAGTTTGAACGATAGTGACTTTGCCGTCGATTTGAGACACCCTACGGCATATCGAGATCTGGAAATGATAATAAAGAGAAGACCACTCTCTGACGATTCGCTATTTGAGTTAGTCAAAGCTGAAATACCGATGCATAGTAACGACATACCAAGTTATGTAGATTTAGATAAATATTTAGACAATTTGCAACCTAGTACAAGTGACGCACATCATCATAGTTTAAATAGTTCGGTCCCAGAGCCTTCCAATTATAAGGACAATATAATTCAATCTGTTCTGCAAACCGCTACACATACTCGATGTTCTAGTACACCGGTAAGTCATAATAGTGGGCTAAACAATTACGGGAGTAGGAGTTCCATTGGATCTCATTTTAGACACATTAATGGACAGACTTCCAATTATATCGGTTCCCAAAGTTCATGTAGCTCATCTGGGATAACAAAGTCTCCAATGTCATATTATTGTAAGAATCATGATGAGGAAAAATTCGTAAGTAAAAATTTAAACAATGATGCATTCTCTGATAAAGTAAAAGAATTTGAAACAGAAAAAATATCTCTCAGAACTGGTAACGAAACAAATGTTTCTTCAACTTCAACGGGTTTTCATAGTAGAGAAAGTTCAACAGAACACAGTGCACCTTATTATTATTCTGATCTGTCTTCACAAGAGCACATAAATGTTTTGCCTACTTCTCACTACTTAAAAAATACTAATCTTCATCGCAAACTAAATAATCAGAGGCGTAGGGGTCCATTACAAAAGAAAAATGACATTTCACACATACATAATCCTATTCGTAATAATGAAGCGATATCGTCTGAACCGTCCTTTGAATTAGTTGCTTCAACTAGGAGTGTTTCCGTTGAGTTTTTGAGTGCAACTGACAAAGACCCTGAAATTGATATGAAAAATATATATGAATCCACGGGTGGCAGAAAATCAAAAATTCCAGAATCTATGAATTTATCAGGCCTCGGCTGTAAAAGAAATACAAGTGGTAACAGTCAACATGAACATTCTTCGGTAGATTCTTCTAACACTATAAATGCAAATGCCTTAATAAAGTTATCCAGTACAAGCATGTCATCGCATTGCAGCGGAAATTCATCAAATACTGTTTATTATGATGCCGAAGCAGAAGCAAGTACCTATGAAAACGTTATTTGTCAAGGAGATCAACATTGGGACGAAGATTCGCTTTGGAGAGATAATTTGAGACGAGTATCTCACAGACACGCTCGTTCTATGGATGACTTAGACTCGGTGCCTTCTCAAGCATTAGTGCAAGCTAAACATAATATAGAAGCTTGTGGTTTGAATAGCATAAAAAGAGTTAAAAAGGATATGGGTACCAAAATTAGTAGAAACGTAACCTATGTAAATTGTGATATACAAGGTCGAGTTCTCAGGCAAAGAGAAAATAATGGAATTTTTCATTGTCGTCTACTTGAAGAGGAACAGAAGTTAGACGAAAATGATGTATATGTAAGCCTTGCGGAAGGTGCTGAAAATTCTACAGATCATACAAATGAAGTTATCTATGAACAATTAGCTGTAGATTCACCAAAGAAATTTGATATTCTTACCGGGAAAACTAACAATATTAAAGTTAATGAAAGGAGTAAGAAAAAATTTGAAATTGATAGAGAAAAACTAAGACAGTGGGATTTAATGTCAAGTGGTTTGATGAAGGGTAGAGCAGGTAGCGTGCGGGGTGCGGGTGCTAGCGTGGGTATGGGAGATGCTGCCTGTAGTACGGACACTGGAACTGACAGTGCAAGCAATGAAGGTATCCTCTAACATTATATGGTCCCGTAAGGTACACTATGTAAGTTATATTTCTGTTACAATATTAAAAGCAAAGCAAAGTCATTATTCGCCTACTTGGAACTGTAAATACTTTGGCATATTTCTTGTTATAGTTACCATTATAATAAACATAATTGTTTTGGTTTAAAGGAAAGATTTAAACACGATAAGGTGTAAAACAAAACGAGCATGCAAGTTTAACATGGATTGTGATTTTTTGTAAATAGTAATAAATGTACTAATATGCGAACTGAAGCACACTTTATCCTGTTTTGTCATGTATCTCTGATATAAATAAATTACAGACGTTGGCAAAATCATCGGTAAACGATGGACCATTGTATTGTAATTAAAAAAAATCAAAATTAAATTAGAAATAAATGACAACTAACGCTGATTTATGTGATTTAATAGCAGTTTATAAAATTATTTCAGCTTCTATGACAATGTCAGGCACAAATACGGAAATTGGTAGTAATAATAATTCAACGAATCAACAAACATTGTCCAAGAAAGCTTTTCTCGGAAGTAATACATCAATTGGTAGGAACAATCGGGATTCTAATATACCGGTACGGGCGGTAAGCCCGAGAGTGAGATGGGTGGAAGATAAATCATCTAATGATCATTATGGCTCGCACCAAATGTCTACATCTCAACAAAATGTAAGTTTTTTAATTGTGTTTATCTGAGAAGTTTATTATACTGATTATGTCACTGTATCTGATTTTGGTGATTAATTATTTCCAGTTAAATTCAACAACCGAAGAGTCTTGGGCTTCAGTTAGATCGCCTTCTAGGGCGTCTCAGCAGCCTATAAGAGCAGTTAGTCCAAGAATAAGAAGGAGTACAGAAACTGATGATATGGTATAATATCTCACTATTTAGTATTCGTCTTTGTTGTATGTAATGGGTTATTATTGTTTTTTAGTTAGTTTACGTTGCTTATACCTTTTGTGTTGCGTTTTTTTATTACCACATTAGCAAAGAGCGGTTCAGCAACTAAGTCTAACTGAAAAGTTGGGTGAAATTCCAACGGCTGGAGAGCTTCTGGGTCGAACTCATGAAGAATTGGTGTTACTCTTGATACAACTGCGGAGGCGTCATGCAGCTACTCATCGTGCCATTGAACAGTGCTGTGCTCAAATCAGTAGTATTGAGGTGTTTGTTCTTTGCTTTCTATTTCATTTATTTGCAGAATTTTAATAACGTTGTGGAAATTATTATTTTAGAAATCTTTGCCCTTGTTTTACCTATCTTGAATTAATTATCAGATAATAAAAATGTGATATAGTAGATAACTCTGAAATGAAATAACTGCATACATACAATATATGACATATAAAATTATGTTATAATAAATTCTGTTTATTTTTAGGACTGTCTCAGTTCTTTGAAAGCGATGGAACGAGAAGAGAGTCTTCAACGCTTAGAACAGCTCAAGATGCAACTAATGGAACTAGAGCACCAGTACGAAAAAAGCAAACCTCTAGTGCAACTAGTAGATAATATGGTGAAGTTAGGTTCTCTCTACAATAGACCAGGATCTACTATTGAACGCCTTGAGAGGAATCAGAGATTAAGACAAAAGGTCTTAGCTGAGCATGCACTTGAACAACAAAGGTAAAGTACGGTCTAACTTAATATATAACAACAATAACAATAAAAATAGTTTAACTATTAACATATGTTATGTGTACCTTGCAGATGGTTAGAAAGTGTTGCCGCTGGTAAACCTTTGGAAACCGAAGCCGCAAGAGCTAGAGTTGCCGAACTATGGGCATTGGAACAAGAACTTGCTGATGAAGCTGCTATACTGCAAGGCATGAAAACTGATAAAGATGCTATCGAGAATTTACTGACGGGTCAGTTAAATTATATATAATTAAATTATATATTAATTAGTTCTTTTTAGTCAAGTGTAAAACAAATATTAATACACACAAAAAATGAACATATTTATAAGTGTTGTGTTGCTTTGTCTCTTAACAAATAAATGGTTTTCATGTTTATTTCTTGGTCTAAAATTGTCTTGGGTTAGGATTAAAGTTTGTTGATACTAATGTTGCCTGCAGAAATTACTTTTTAGCGATAAGACTGCCCTTTGTACCTATAATTAATATATGTATATGCTATGTTTTAATGGTGTAGATACAGTTAGGTGTATTATATTCTGTTCAATTCTATGTTATTAAACTCCTACAATGCCTGGCGTTCGTGCTGTCTAATATCATTTTAAACTAGACAAGATACAGTAAGATTGTTGACCTAGTCTAATCAAGTTCATCTTAAAATAAGTTGTTAGCAGAAAGTGTTGTAATTTTCAGGTGTTCGTGGCAAATTCTCGCGACATGACAATGTCCAAAACGGCGATCTAACAGCTGAAATTAATTCTGCAATTGGTCGAAGGGCTCAACCAAATAACAATGGTAACGGAGGTGGTCTTGAAGCAGAGCTTTCCCGAGTACAAGAAATGTTGGCGCACAATTCTAAGGTTTATAAGGTTTTCGTCTATATCATGCACTATTATTTTTATTTCTTAAAGTATAGTTTATGCAATTTTTTTTTGTGCACGCCTTTTGATTATATTTACTTTGATGGTATCAAACAGTTTAATGATACGTCTTCCTGTTATAGCCTTATAATGCATGTATGTACAAGGGCATCGAGGCGGTGCATGTAAAATTGTAATAGTTTTTCCATTTTTGTATAAATGGTTAAAACCGTAATTTTATTGCAACAGAAACTTGAACAGACGGTGGCAGATAATGCTCGTTTGGAGCGTGAATTACAGCAATTGCGGAGAGCTTTACAAGCGCGAAGAGCTGCCGGACCCCATGCACATCACACGCAAGTCTCTAATCCCACCGCTATGCTTGAGGATGGTTCGTATTTATACAAACATTTACAAGTTAAGATATAACCCCTTACCAAATAATACAATGGCCAATTTTCAACTCCTCAAAGTTTAACAAACTGGCTTATAACCATTATTAATTTATTTTTCTGTTTTTAAAAGAATATTTATTTGGCTGTTTTTCAGTCTGTCTATCTGTTAAGTTTTCTAGGAACTAAAATAATATAAATAAATACAAAAACTGACCCCTTTTTCCGGTTATTATACTGTGAATATTGATATATTCATAAGTTTATTAAATACTTTATACCTTGAAATTACAAAAAATAAGCATGAGGTATTTAGCCTAAGACTTCAAGAATCTAACTTATTAACTAAATGTATTATACAGAAGTGTCACGTGTCCAACAATTAGTGTCTGCACTCCAACGCCAGCGTCAAGAGCTTAGCCGCGCTGTCCGGCATCTGACACAACAATCTCACGCGTTACAGACTACTCACGATGCTATGCCAGGTTAGTACACCCAATTTTAATCAAAACTCCATAGATTAGCTTATAACACCTTCCTTTTTGCGTCTTGGATTAAAAAGGGAATAGATTAGAGATATATATTTATTGTAAAAAAACTTTCTGCTCCGTTCCATAGGTAAACGCCGACCATTTTCCTCCTGGCAAGAAACCAACCTAGATACTGGCCACACCATTGATCACGGCCAATCAAACTATGACTATCACGTTGGGCACTTACTACCACCTGGACATTACGAGCCTCTGAATGTTGAAACGCCTTTATATGTTGATACAAGAGTACCGGGAACCGACGTTACATCAAATAATGACGATCTGCTACATACTGGATTTAGTAAGTTTCTTCCTTATTTGTAAAGACAGTATTAATAATTCGTTAGAGGACTCCCGACGTCCCGGCACCAGCTCACTTGAGTTATAGGTACGGACCCTGACTTGGTTGAGCAGCAATTGCTTATACTGCACAATCCATCTGCATTAGCAATATTTCTTTCCTTCCCCTTCTATCCTCCCTTTCCTTCCTTTTCTATCTTCTCTTACCTGCTACTAATTTTCCCATGTCATTCTTAAAAGTGTCCGGATGGCAATAGGCTTGCCCCCTATTACGTAAATAGGACGAACTGATAGTCGGCAAAATATGGGCATTAATTTCGCCTCTGCCTTCAGGGAGACAGGCACTAGTACTAGGCTACTATATACATACATATGTAGTTTTAATAATATAGGGTTTCATAAATTCATAGTCATCAAGAAAACCCGATGTCCGTCTTTGTATTCTTCTTATTATTACTGATCTTTCAAATTAAACCAAAGTCTACCTACATTTATTTTCAGATAACCTCACTAACGTTGAGAAACAAGAAATTAAAACCGTTCGCATTGTCAAACGTGAAAGCGAAAGGCGCCAAAGAGACAGGGAGCGCTCCCTACAACCAATGTCAGACTGGCCTTCAAATAATATCACAGCTAACCTCGATCAGTTCTTAGAGGAAGAGCTTGTACAGTCTGTAAACTATTCAAGGTCATCATCCCTACCTAGAGGCGACCAATATGAACATAACTACCCACAACAAGAACAAAATTACTTGCAGCTTAACATGGATTTAAGCCCAAAATATGTTTCGAGTCCATCCCTATCCAATTATGATTACTCACAAAACAATTCTTCCCTCAGCAGTAGCTACCACAAAAGCTATGACCGATCTGGTTATGATAGAACAATTTCGATATCTACTCAATACTTGAACAGTCCTACGGATAGTTCAAGAACATTGACTAACGATCCTTTATCAAAGACCAGTAGTGTTGTAAGTTTAACTAGGTCAAATATGGAATTATCTCCAATATTCAAAAGTGAAGCTGCTAAACAGATTATAACAGAGATGTCAGGAGATGCCCCAAAGAATGGCTCATTGCACAGAAGGACGGTTCCTAAGGAGAAAAGGAGGCATTATACAGCACCGCATCATCTTAGTGCAAAGACTTTAAATGAGATGCCGAAAGATTCGTATAATCAAGATGTTAGTATTAAAATATTTATTTTTGTGTTACACTATCATAGTAGTGTTATAAGTTTTAATATCGGTAAGAGATGGTGAATATTGAAGTTGAAGTGGTGATCGGTCGCTTAGCCTTACAAATGTCTTGTAAATCAGGGGCAAAAAGTCCTAGTTGTATAAAAAAAACAGGATCTATTATAACCCGACCTTACTATAGGTGAAAGTATACCATTTGCCGTAGTAAGTAGCATGAGTATAAATAACTCATATTTTATACTACTTAGCGCTGTTTTAACTTTTATTCATACCAACAATTTATTATCCTAAATTACTTATAAAACACTTTGAATTTACCTACTGAGTTAATTCATAATTACAGAAGGTAGGACGTGCAGTAGACGATGCGGATATGGAGCGAGTACTTCGTGGTGCTGCCCCAGATGTAGTTCGATCAGCTCTTCCACCACAGGCGCTACGTCTAGCTGACAACACCATAGATCAGCTGCTCGCTGCTCCGCAAAAGATTCTTATCCCGGAGCGGTATATACCTGAAAAGGTAATAAAAAACTATATACAGAAAATCATGCACAAAACAACAGAAACCCCAAATTTTTTAAAATATTATTGTCTTGAGTGTTCCATATGAGCAATAGATTTATTAACACACTTAAACCCTCTTTGTTTGTATTTATCTGTTTATCTGGACAAGGGTGTAGCAAACTACGTAAAAAAAATAGAACAAGTCTGGTATTTTCTGTCAATTAATAAAAAGAAATTCTCCATTGAGTTCTGGCCTGTTGACTTCGGTTCGACGATGGAGGTCATGGATTCGAATCCCCCAAAAGACAAAAAAATTGTGTGACCCACAAATAGCTCAGTTTGTAAGGTTCTCCGTGACACAGGAACAGAATTCCTAGGTCAGGTGTAGTCTTTTATATAAATAATGAAAGAAGAAGTGCTGCAGAAGTCGATACCGCAATAAGAGAACCCGTCTTAAATTATCAATTTATTCTTCTGAATTTTGTGATTTATTTTTTTACTTTGGACTAATGAGAACAATAATAATAATTCTTAACAGCCACCAGAACTGTCTCCTGAAGAACAACAAAAGAGACAAGAGAAAGTCGAATCAATCAAGAAAATGTTGACGGGCACATCAGCTGATCCCAGCAAGGTATAATTTATTACTTTTTTTTTATACACTCGATTATAGACAGTTCTGTAACACGAGTACCAATAAATTTTGAATGCATTTAACCATCGAGTTAGGACTTTTTACATTTCATGCATCAACTTAGCATTAATATTCTTAATTTAGTCATATTCAGTGCATTATATGAGTATTAATATTATTACTTTAAATTATCTTCTAACTTTAAATCAGTAGCTTTTTCTTCACGGATAACAGAATTACATCCTAAAAATTATTTGTTCATTGATAGAATGTATTAAATCGTAGACATTGTACATCATATGTTCTTCTATTACATCATTCATTTAACAAGTATTGCACACCATTCATTCGCTCTGCTTTCGATGTTGTTCTGAATGTGGTTTTTTCTCTTTTTGCATGATAATTATTTAATCTTTACAACTTTAAGAAATTTGAATATAAAGTCCGAAAATAGTTCAGTGTTAACAGATAGAATAAATACGAATAGCTCTTTTTAGTTACTCATTAAAAGTATTTTATTTTAGTAAATTCTTGAAATGCCTTGCAATCTATCCATGCTTGGGTTGCTTGTAAAAACTAATTTTCAAAGTTTAAATTAAGTAAGGTTCTATCTGTAAGCACTAAAAGCTTCGAATGTTGGCTGTAAATATGTAAAACAGCACAGTCCTACATGTGTGTGCTTGTATGATGATCGTTAGAGTCCGGACGCTGGAGAAAAACGACAACGGGAGCACTTGCTACAAATGAACCAGATACTCGCCAAGCAAGTCACTGAGATGAGCAAAATCATCGCTGGTAAGGAAAATCGACCCTATAGTAGATAGTTTATTTAATATAAATCAAAGCTCCATAAGTCCTTAATTAATTCATTAATTATTATTTCAGTATTTTAGTATATCGTATGCCTTCTTTAGTTTTAATTACACGTGTAATTTGAATTTAATTTTCATATCTATTCTTGAAATATTTTATTTTTTGGGAATGATGGAATACGTTCAAAGTACATTAAACAATTAAGTTCTCATAGTACAGGTTTTAAAGGATCAGATACATTTATTGTGTGTTGCTTAATCTTTTTATACCTTATTTTAGTGTTTCGTACTTGCCAAATTTATTTTCAGTAATTAAATTTATGGGACCGTCAAAGCCAAGCAGTTTAATAATAAACCTCATAATAGGGGCACCGAACATAAGTCCTTGTTATTTGAAATGAAAATTAAATTCTTGCATTTCTATATTCTTATCATTTTATGTATCTGCGTTTAATGTACCTGTTGAACCACTGGAATGAATGTTTATTAAACCTTTTTATCTTGTTGTGGTTTAAACTTATTTCTCTTTGTTTTTACAGAATTGTCATAGTTGTCATTGAAATTTCTGTCTATGATAATTCTGAATGTTTGATGTGACTAACAATCACGTGTGTTCACGCCAGTAACAGTTTGCTTGATGTTGTTTGTCCCATTTTGTGCAGGAACCAACACTGAGCAAGGGCCGTCTGCATCCAACCACTGATAAGCCACACACGAACATTTGACACCACAAGCACATTATACCACATTTATTTTATTTATTCACCTAACATTGTTTGGCATTTTATTAAATAAAGTTTAAGTAGTATTTCCTTATTAACATATATCAATTTACACACCTTTATCTTATATATCTATCACTATATTATAAATTTTCACATTCATATCGCTCGGAGTCCTTCAAAACAGTTAACGTGTGAGTACTTTGGCTATTCAGACGGTCCTTAGAAGATGCCTACTGTCCAGTGCGTTGCGGCATGGTTTCGTTTTGTGCATTTTGTTGTGAGTAGTTCACCTATTTAAGCTTTAGTTAAATAGTAAACATTTTAGACGCATTTATTTATTTGCATTTTGATGTTTGAGTGATGATTTTTATTAACTGGCAATATTTTATTTCAACCGATCTGATATGATTTGTTTTATTAACAGTGAAAGCGTTGGAAGATTTACCCCAAAATGGAAATATTGAAAACTTGGACGATCTATCTCCGGACGTGGAACTACCAATATATCAACAAAGAGACAACTTCTTTACTTAAACTAAAACTTTGAATTGTGTAGTTTCATAATTTGAGCTCTAAACTACAAAACCCTGAGAGATTGTGGAATATATCGTCCACATATTATTTATGGATTTTTACGAAGTCGAATGACTTATTGAGATTCTGACACTTGTGTTGTTAGCTTACTAATATCAGAATGTCTTTGTACAACGTATAACCAAGCTGGGCTTTAAATATATTATAATTGGTCAATGTAGATGGTTCAATTACCTATAGATTAAAAGTAAATAATCGTTTTTTTTTCAGAACTAGTATAATATATACATAGTATACCTGCTACTTTTATATTATGAGAACTACAATGAAATGTAAGGAAACCATAGAAAAATATGGGAAGATATTTTTCAAATACACAGATACAGTAAGATATTGCACTAATATGACCTTACTAGACTATTTTCTAATGAGAAATGATTGACTTTGTATTTGATCGTAATTCAAATTGTACCTTACAATTGTAATAAAATTGTGTAATCTATGTTTTAAGCAACTGACACTAACATCACGCCATAAAATAGGTATTTCTAAAATCTTCTCTTCGAAAATCTATCATATCCATTCAAGTAAGTTGTTTAATAATATGTTGCATTATTTTTATAGCGTTTGCTCAATTTAGTTGACATTCCTTAATGTTTTAGGAATATTGAAGTTTTGATCTATTCATGTCGCACCTCCTCTTTGTTTATTAAAAAGAAAACAAACTATATTACGGCGACATTAGTTTAGAAATCCTTTAAACTTATAATCATATCAAACTGTCATTATGATCGTTTAGTTTGTTTAACCAAAATCGCTTTTAAAAAATATATAAATTGATAAATTCGTAATTTATATTTGTTCGTTATTACACTAGTGATGCAGATGTGAGGTGTTTACGTATCTGTGCACAAACTGTGTTTTTGATTTCATTACTGCACAGGATTGTCCTGATTTAGATAAGATATAAATATATATTTCTTATGACTCAATAATGGTCGTGTAGCCATTTTAGCCTTGTGCTTATAAAAGATTATGGGTATCTAATACATGTCTTCTATGTAAAGGGCCTTGAATTGTTATAGATATAAGATGAATAGTGAAATGTACCTAGATGTTATTATTGTAAACAGTTGCCATGTTTATTATTAGAAAGTGCACATTGACAAGTTAGTTAAGGAAAACGAATAACAATGCGTTTTAGTATTTTTTCGTTCATTTTTCTGTATTTTAGTGTAAATAATACGCTATGATGTTGTTTATTACGTATGTATCTTCGGGGTTTTTATGTTTTTTAAACTAAACATATGTAGCTCGACAATTACTTTTGTACTTAGTATTAGATGGCATGATGCTTAGTACTTAATACTTATGATCATCAAAAGGAACCATTGGTTTGTGATAAAGATCAAATAAAATTAATTTTAACTTATTTTTTTACATTAATTTTTAATGATACACAATTCTCCTCAAATTATGTAATAATAATCCATAAATAATTAGAAAAGTACATATATAAAATAATTTGCTTCGTTATATGTAAGTTTTTTGAACGAATATGTTTTAATTTTATAAATAAAAATTTGTAATCGGAATTAAATATCAGTCTTTAATATTATGACTTAGAATCACACCAGTATTTAATGAGTAATCTTAGGTAATTTTCATTGCATCAATGTTCATTGTAGATATATGTAGAAGCTTTAAATACCAATAATTTTATTTTAAAAAGATTTTATAGTTAATGGTTTTCACTTTATTTTACTCTTTTAAGCAATAATGTTTTGCAAAGTCTTAAAAATATTATCAAAATAATAATAAATTTAGTGCCATTTACGCATTTCAGTATTTGAATATTTAATTTCAGGGCATAAGGCACTTAACGCCATTAAATATATGAATAAAATGTTAGATGTACATTCAGATGTAGAAGTTCCTTAATCGTAGCCATAATTACCTGCTTGACGAAATTAAATTAAAAAAGAAAACTTTCAAACAGTTAAAAAGACTGAGTTTCTTTATATTTTTTCTTTAAAATCAAAAAATAATTTTTACTGTCAATTATACATTTGTATACTTTGTAGATATATTCTTTATACAACGTATATATCGTAAATAAACAAATATCTAAATTGTATTGAAAATTATTGTAATAATAGTAAATAACTAAAAGCAAAACGCCCCTTTCCTCATATATGATATATAACTACTGTCATTTCCCGAATTATTGTATAGTAGAAGTTTAGATAATCTCAGTCAGTCGGTTGTCACTGTCAATTAGACGTTACACAAACAAGTAAACAGCCTAATTCAAATAAAAGTTTCATTTACATACATACACTTACACCTGTATCTCCTAAAGGGTAGGCAGATGAGTATAAAACACCCACAATTTGCCAATAATAACTTGGTCCAATAATAAGTAACACACGTAATAAGGCTCATATCGCCGTCAATCGGGCACTTTACATACCTACTGTCTGATAGATAACTTTCCGATCCCTCAGTACAATTTAGCAATGAATTGTAAAAATACTGCTTCTACTAATCATGACATTATACGCATTATATAATATAAAAATAAATAAAATAAATATATTAAAAAAAAAACATAAAATCCGACTGCATTGTTAACTAACTTTTGTGTCACCACACATGTCGAAATCGAAATACATGTTACTGTTCAGGCTCTAGTTCATACATAAATACTTACATATGTACACAGTCAAAAATATAGTACTCCTTCTTGCGCCGTCAGGTAAAAATTGAACATTCACTTCAACTTAGAGCCACCGTATTGGTGATTTTTAATGAGACGATTGTTTAGTCACTGCCTTCGGGCCGGTCAGCTCCTTTATCCCATACATCAAAAAAGACAAACGACAGTTTGAGCGGTCGATTTTGAATCGTTATGAAATGCGCGCACTCTATCTTCACACTGAATTTTCTTGCATGGCTTGGCAAGTGCGCCACCGAGTACTTACCTTGTCGTTATGCGTTTTTAATTATATTTTATATGTTTGAACATATACATCAATTTGATATTCAAAGTAATCACTAGGTATTATGTAGCATTAGAATTATAGCTACCTGTATCTAACGAGTGACTGTAAATTAAATGTATCTTTATTATTTAATACTTTTGTTTGTAAAAAATAAAGCCTGCAATAATATTGATCGAAGCAAGAAACCTGCATTTAAAACTGTATCTACTTTTTATACTTAAATATCAGAAGGTATTCAAAATTAAAGTATTACTTATTTAGGCATCTAAAAGTTAAAACAAATCGGTTTGATGAAATGTAAAGACCTTACTCTATGTCTCTCTTACTGTTCAGTAGATATAGACAAAGACAAAAGAGTTCTTAACGTTAAGTGCTATTTTAATAAATAAAGTTAAATGGATACAAAAGTTGATCCCAATAAGAAAGTTTCTCTCTCACATTTACCGGTAACAAGGGACTGGTAGCTTGTTTCAGAACTATGGTCAACAGAATCACCGGTACGGGAAGTAATAATTTGACTGTCTTAAATGAGTTGTTGTATAAATACCTACAGGGAATTGTGCATATTGGTTTGTAACTGTATTATATTTTACATCAATCCTTGTAATTATAGAGCGTATGTTGTTCACATTTGAAAATAAATACAATGCTATACTATACAGTGGTTTAATTACTTTTCTATTACTATTGGAAAAGACAACTCCCCACACTAGCATTAATTCCTGTGTCGCGGGGGACTTTACGAACATTTAAACAACGGCACCAAGAACACCTAGACTCAGAACAACAATTTGAAGATTACACAAAGTATTGTCCCGTGCGGGGATCGAACCGACATCACGCGCGGCAGCATGGTAGCGAGGTGACCACTTAAACCGCTACGCCATAATTTTTAATATAGGAAGACATACCGTACTCCGGGAAAAGGGCACACCTGACAGGTCATGTTGTGCTGGTGCGCACACATTTATGTATCACTGCGAAGTACATGTGAGCTAAGACTGGTTGACAGAAAGAGGAATGTAGATATTCGGTTGAAGTGTGTCTTACAAGAAGACGTAGTAACGAAAATGTATAGGGGTATTCTGAGATGGTATGGGCATGTAGAAAGAATGAATGCGGAACGAATGAACAAGAATGCGAATGCCGGTAAGGTCGATCATTCAAAACATACACCGATCAAATTGGTGATGTTCTTCAAACATATGTATATAAGAAGTGACGGACATATAAGAAGAATGTAAGTAGAGGAACCTCGTGATGTACCTATGTAAGGATACAAGTACAAGTAGCGGTCTGTTGTCTCTGCATAGCCCAATAGGAGAAAGGCATGAGTTTATGTATATATATATATATATAAGTTTCCTACAATTTACAACTTGCTTTGCTTATGTGATAGTACCTACTAGTAAAAATTAAACTTTAAATTAACTACTATTTTTTTTTTTTTTTTTTTTTATTTTATACTATAGGGGGACAGACGAACAGACGGGTCACCTGATGGTAAGTGACACCGCCGTCCATGGACACTTGCAACTCAAGAGTCGCAAGTGCGCTGCCCGCCTTTGAGGGTGATGAGGGATGGGGGATGCAGGGAGCGGAAAGAAGAGAAGAGGGATGAGGAGATGGAAAAAAGGAGAAAGGAGATGAGGTAGAGAAAGGGGGGGAGCGGGAATTGGGCCTCCGGAAACCTCACTCAATTCGGGGAAATGCAACGCAAGCGTTACTTCACAACCGGTTTTCTGTGAGGCCGTGGTATCGCACCGGTCGAGCCGGCCCATTCGTGCCTAAGCATGGCTCTACCACTGAAAAATATTTCATTTTTTTTGTACATGAATAAATAAATAAACTTGTATATACTATTGGCGTGCCTCTTGTCCGCTTACCAGTTAATTACGATGAAGTTAAAAATGGTGTGGTTACAAATTACTTATAAGATTCGTTACTCTGTCAGTTCTATCATCTATAATTCAAACTTCATGCAATTGGAATCTTGATAAACGGCATGTATGAATAGTGTATATAGATGCACTGAAGCTAGAAGACGGAATTTTGCTCATCTATGCTGAACAACGTGTACAATGTACACTTACTCGTAAACGTATATCATGCTTGAATAACCAAGATGTGCAGAGCTAATTGCAAATAGCAAAGGGAAGGGAGCACTTAACCGATAATATGGCCAAACAGAATCAGGGACCAATCAACAACCTAGAATGACTCGGGACTGTATTGATTGTTGGGTTGTACTCATACGTACCATTCTAAAGTATATTTCGGTAGCAGAGTTGTTAGCGATAGTAATAAAAATGAAAAACTTGACAATATTCTAAATATCACCTTTATTAAACATGACATTGTTAAGAATAATGCATTAAACTTTGTTGTAGTTTAGTGTATAAGTAGTGTGTGTATTGTTTTATAGAATCAAATTACTAATGAGATTTACAGTTCAGTCTCTAACAAAGTGCAGTGCATTTCCTTTGCTTAAAAATTTTTGAACAGTTTCTTAGATTTAAGTTTTTGTATAGAATACGGCCCTTCAAAATACCAGTTGTGTTTGTTGTTGCAATGGTTGCAGTGTTTCACCGAGTGTACATGAGGACCATTCCACCTTCTAGTCTTTACCCCTCCCACTTTGGGAACAACCTCCAAGCTAGGCAGCGGACTTGCGACTCTTGAGTTGCCAATGTCCATGAGCGGTGGAATTCACTTACCGTCAGGAAGCCCTTTGCGCCTCCTATATTATAAAAAAACTAAATCTATAGAGTTGTATAAGATTGTCGAAAATAGTTTACAATTCACCTGTTTACCCGAGGGTCGGTAAAGATTGGAAAGATCAACAAAACTTACTATGGTTTTTTTAAATTTAATTCATCAATACACAATTTCCATGATCCTTATATCTATTTATAACCTACATAAAGAACACAAACTTCATCCGCAATAAGTTTACACAGGTCTTAAATATCGTTAACTTATCGCAAATAGGGATCAGAAGATTGAGCCTTTTGCGGATTACAGTGCTAATGATCGTTAAGCCGTCCCGATAACAGCTCTTATTGAATGCTTCACCTTTGATTGATTGCATTTAACTGAAAAAATCGCTTCTCGACATGTTCTAAGTTTTTCTTAAGATTACTACTTATCAGTTTTGATTTTTTACAAATGTAATGCCTAATTGTGAAGTAAGCAGCAATAATTATACATTACGATGATAAAATAACTTCAAAAACTAAAATTTAACTAGATATGCACTTACGTATATTGTAGTGGTAGAGCCATGCTTGCTTAAGCACGAATGGGCCGGCTCGACCGGTGCGATACCACGGCCTCACAGAAAACCGGTTGTGAAGTAACGCTTGCGTTGCATTTCCCCGAAATGAGTGAGGTCTCCGGAGGCCCAAAATCCCCCACACCATCCCCGCATCTACCTATGCCTCTACAGGTCCCATAGCGTGACTCATCGACCACGTCCAAATGGCTACAGACTCAGTGCTCCAGCAGGTCCCATCCGCAGAGATCGTGATTCTTGGCGACTTTAACGCCCATCACGCCGAATGGCTTGGTTCGCGCAAAACCGATCATGCGGGAAGATCTGTTCACGATTTCGCCTTGGCATATGGCTTGACGCAGCTGGTAGCAACGCCTACGCGAATCCCAGATGCAGAAAGCCACGTGCCTTCACTGTTGGATCTTCTGCTGACCTCACATCCTGACGGCTACAAAGTATCCGTTGAGGCCCCTCTTGGCTCTTCGGACCATTGCCTGATTAGGAGTATGGTGCCACTCGTTCACTCGCTGCGGCCGCGTGTTACAGGCAGTCGCCGCGTATGGCACTATAGGTCAGCAGACTGGGATGGAATGAGAACATTCTTTGCATCCTACCCATGGAGGCAGGTTTGCTTCTCGCCGGATGATCCCAATGTCGTTGCTGACTCTGTCGCGGATGTTGTGCTTCAGGGTATGGAACTTTTCATTCCATTCTCCCTGATTCCCACAGGTGGCAAGTCCCAGCCTTGGTTTGGTCGAACCTGCAAAGCGGCGTCCCGCCGAAAGCAGGAATGTTACCAAGCATGGGCTAATGCAGCGACAGCACGGGATGTAAAGACCAGCACATTAAAGAAGCAATTTAACTTTGCCTCCAGGTACCTCAAAAGAGTAATTGCTGGGGCGAAGTCGGCTCACATCGGCAGAATTGGCGAGAGAAAAGTTAGTCTCCCCTCCGGAACTCGTGCATTCTGGTCTCTTGCCAAAGCTGTCCAGGGGAACTTTTGTAAGCCATCCCTTCCACCTCTGCGCATAGGAGATAATTCGTTGGCCCACGACGCTAAAGAAAAAGCCGATCTTCTGGGCAAACTCTTTGCGTCCAACTCGACCCTGGACGACGGGGGAAACGCACCGCCGACCATACCGCAGTGCGAGACCCGCATGCCGGAAGTCCGGTTTACACAAAGGGCAGGTTTACTCGACGTTCATAAGTCGAGTGGGCCCGATAGAATCTCTCCTATCGTGCTGACGACGTGTGCTCCAGAGTTAGCACCGGTTTTAACGCGCCTTTATCGGCTTTCCTACTCTCTTGGCGTAGTCCCGAACTCATGGAAGACAGCTCTAGTGCACCCAATCCCTAAAAAAGGAGATCGCTCGGATCCGTCCAACTACAGACCCATAGCCATCACCTCCTTGTTCTCCAAGATAATGGAATCCATTGTTAACTGCCAGCTCCTCCGGTACTTAGAAGACCACCAGCTCCTCAATGATCGACAATACGGCTTCCGTCAGGGTCGTTCAGCTGGTGATATTCTCGTATACTTGACTCACCGGTGGGCACAGGCGATCGAGACCAAGGGGGAAGCGTTGGCCGTTAGTTTGGACGTGGCGAAGGCCTTCGATCGGGTCTGGCACAAAGCGCTCCTTGCGAAACTACCTTCCTATGGGCTTCCCGAGAAACTGTGCAATTGGCTCACCAGTTTTCTTACAGACAGAAGCATCAAGGTCGTTGTTGACGGTGCATGCTCCGACTCGAAGTCTGTTAATTCTGGTGTCCCACAAGGCTGTGTGCTATCACCCACGCTGTTTCTTCTGCATATCAACGACATGCTGCAGATTAGCAGCATCCATTGCTATGCAGACGATAGCACGAGTGATGCCCTTTACACCGGCCGCGCTAACATTTCTCGGGTAAACGTCATTGAAAGCCGATCCAAATTTGTGTCTGAAATCGAAACTTCTTTATCAAAAGTTTCAGATTGGGGTCGACTTAACCTAGTCCAGTTTAACCCCACGAAGACACAGGTTTGCGCGTTCACCGCTAAAAAGATGCCATTGGTCGTATCACCTCAATTTGAGAGCACTTCCCTAACTGCATCAGCCAGTATCGGAATCCTTGGCGTCGATATATCAAGCGAAGTCCAGTTTCGCGGTCACTTAGAGAGTAAGGCCATATTAGCCTCGAAGAAGCTTGGTGTGTTAAACAGATCGAGACAGTATTTTACTCCGGCCCACCGCCTGCAACTTTATAAGGCGCAGGTTCGGCCGCACATGGAATACTGTTCTCATCTCTATGCAGGTGCACCCCAGTACCAACTTCTGCCTCTTGACCGCATTCAACGGAGAGCGACTCGCATCATCGACTGCCAAGATATTTCTGATCGACTTGACACCTTGGCGTTGCGTAGAGATGTAGCTTCACTCTGCATCCTCTATCGCTTGTATCATGGGGAGTGTTCAGAGGAATTGTTCTTACTTATACCGGCTGCTGGTTTCCGCCATCGTCCTACGCGACAAAATATCCATCCCCATCACCTGGACGATTGGCACTCCACCACTGTGCGCTTCTCCAGAAGCTTTTTGCCTCGCACAACCAGCTTATGGAACAAATTGTCGCCTGCCGTATTTCCGAACCGATACGACCTTCAAACCTTCAAGAAGAGAGCGTACCTCTACCTAAAAGGCCGGCAACGCACTTGTGACTCTTGAGTTGCGGGTGTCCATGGGCGGCGGTAGTCACTTACCATCAGGTGACCCGTCTGCTCGTTTGCCCCCTATCGCATAAAAAAAAAAAAAAGTACTTCTTTACTGCTGAGTAGGTACGGTACGAAGATGTGTCCGTAGAGTACACTCCTCTTATGTAAACTTTGTATAGTTTAAAGTGTGTTCATTTGGATCATGTATGGTAATAAAAATAGACTAAAAGATTTACTAACATCAACGATATCACAAAGAAGTTTTAGGCAATCATTCAAAATACTCTTTTGGTTTAGAATATTGATGGTTTAGATGTTGCATAATGCCGAAGACACTGTTTGTAAGCTTTTATTCTGTGTAATTCCAAAATAAATCTGAGTCCTGCCAAAGTGGGAATACCCAAATAGTATAAAAAAGAAAAAGATTATAGAGTTAGGTACAATGACTACCCTACTAAAGGAAAATCACAATCGATTTACATAGTTGATATATTTAATACGAAGCAGGAAAGCATAAAATTGAGAGGAAATGCCACATAAAATGCGAAGACAGCAACATTTTCTTATGATGTTGTGAAGCCGCTATATCCTGAGGAGGCAAGATTGGCTTTATTTAAATAAATAGGAATGGGGTAACACCTTTTAAAATTATATATTATATAAATTATAGAGATGTTATTAGTTTGTGTATAGTAGTTAGTTTGTATGTGTGACATTATGGACGTAGAACGGATGAGTTTATATTGCTTATGTTTTTTTCCTTTGAAAGGTCTTTAATTAAGTGAGCTAGTGAGAGCTATGATTCAACAAAATCTGCTTAGCCCTTTCAAGACCGTTATGTCTTTTCTAATCTTTGCAGGATTTCTAAGAATTTTAATTATTATTTATAATAATATTAATATTCTTTATTGTACACTAAACAAATACACAGAAACAGAATAATATAAAAGAACAAGAAATGCACAATGGGCGGCCTTATCGCTAAGAAGCAATATCTTCCAGGAAACCTTAGGATGGACAGGAACGTGATGAAAGACGTGGGTTTTGGTGTTAAAATATAAAGTGGAGCTTCATGGATTGCATAAATATTTATTTATACATAGACAGATTACACTTTATTTGCACATTATTGTTACATTAAAAGTGTAATACATACATGTTTCAGATAAATAATATAGTTACAAAGAGTAGCCTTATCGCTAAATGCAATTTCTTCTAGACGTACATGTACAAATATGTAGGTACGTATACGGCAATTATGTTGCATGTTTTAAACACTTTCGTGCTAGTCAATTACGTAATGAATCATTTATATTAGTATTCTTCTATAAAGAAATCGTAACAGGCAACGTTATTCCGTGATTTTATTGTTTCCGTTTTTCACCCTTCCCTGTATCTTGAAATATATCACTGAGCACGCGCAGTTGCGTAGATTATTTCGTATTGACTGTTACTGTTAGAAGTTCAATCAATATTGTGTCTGCTGAATCTATATTTTTTAATAGTTTTAGGTTGTAAGTTTTTTTAACTTTATTTTACATTTTGTGTTAAGTACAGTTATTTTTTTAACACTTAAACAGAATTCTGTTTTCCTGGCCATTGTCACTTCACGAAACAAAGGTAGGTATACCAGACCGTTGGGAATAAACTTCTTTGTTGAATGTGGTTACGATTCGAGTCGCGTGCGCATCACTACGTGGACACAGTTCAATGTCAATAGTCTTCCTTCCGTTATCTTGCGTTGACAAGTCAAGAATCGATCGAATGTGCGACTACTCATCTTAAATGCCAGTACAACAATATGAATTAAATTAATATAATGTGTGCCTATTTAGCGTACAGTATTAAGGGATTGTCTTGTATGTGTCAGATTGAGCTTGGAAATACGAGTATGTAGATAAATACTTAAAATTGCAAGGTAATATTAGGCATATTATTACAGATATACAGCTTTTTATCGAGTGTATTTCAGGGATTATAGACAGGACGACAAACAGGGGTTTAAGCCGCATCAGGCGGTTTTTTATTTAATACTTATGTTTATAATTTTTATTCTTTAAAATTAATAGTACAATAACACAAAAAAAAATTACACCCTTCATCTTCATTTCCAACTCTTGAAGAAACATTAGTATCTAAATGTGAGTTGAAATGGCCAGATACCGTACCGTATGAATATGGTCTTAAACTATGGATCTAGGTGACTAAGATCCGTGGGTCGCGTACACCGACGTATAAGGCAATTCAAAAAACTGCGGATAATCCCTAACTATTTAACCGGGAAAGGGGAAGGGATTGGGAGATGGGAAAGAGGAGAGGGGGATGAGGGGAGAGGTAAGGAGGAGTTGGGCCTCCGGAAACCTCACTCATTTCAGAGAAATGCAACGTAAGCGTTACTTCACAACCGGTTTTCTGTGAGGCCGTGGTATCGCAGCGGTCGAGCCCATTCGTGCCTAAGCTTGGCTCTACTTGGCCACTGTACTACTACTTATGAATCTTTATATCGACCTCTATGTATGTTTGTATGCTAAGTTTAAGAGAAAAATTGGTTAGAGAAAGGACCTGGTAATATTAAATTATAAATAATTGTTAAATTTCAGTAATTTTCTATTTAATTTTGTGTAATCGATATCTACTTAATAGGAATTCACTAAGTTGAAAAGCCTACAAAAGTAATTATAATAATTCATATCCTAATGTGACGGTCGGCGAAAGGCCTGGTTATAAGCCGAGAGATTGCAAATTCATAATAAATGGGGCATTAGAATATCTCTAGCGACTGGGTCATCGTAAGACTTGTTTTTCGTATAAATATTTTCACTTTGAGGCGATCTTAGTATATGCAAGTAGGTAACGTTCGGCGATATTAAGCTAAAAGGGAAAGCTTAATACATGTTTTAGTGCTTATGTATAAGATTATGTTTTTCTTATCATTTGAGAGGTTGTTTTGAGCAAAACGTTCAACGTTCAAGCGAAATCCAGTCATAGTTTCTACTTAGAACTGATGCCATTTTGCTATTTGCGAAAGGAAATATTTTTGTAAATAAATAAGTTGACTTAAATTGAATACTTACATGTATTTCCATTCATATAAGCAAGTTGACAAGTAAACACATGACACTTTTATAACCAGTTACCTGTTTATAACGCTAAAAACACTACCACAGTGTAGTGATAAGATTTATGAGACAAAAGCCCCCTCCCTGGTAACTGAGGCTGTCGGGTAAATCACCTGAAAGAAATAGAAGTGCTCATTAACCGTAGTCCCCTTTGGCATGTGGCTCCTTACTTGCGTCCTATCAGCAGAAGAAACAAGCTAATAAAAGCAGTGATAGTAGAGTCTTATAACTAAGTTTTCCTTGCGTGTTTTATTTGATCCCTAGTCCCATGAATGGGACATGTAAACAATATTCTCTTGTTTTTTGAAAAGAATAAAAAACTTTATGAAGAAATATACATGTGATGAGATGAGGGAATACACATCCGTATGGTTGGTTGATAACCTATTAAGTTTTAGAAACAAGATTTCATTTGTTTAATCCCGTGAGGTTTTAATTAGAGCAAGTGAGAAAGTCCTAGAAAGAATACAACGTTATAGCGAAAGTAGCCTTGTTTTCTTCGTAACAATCACACTTATTTGTTTATTATTATTACTAAGCCTTCACTAATCTTATAATTTTGTTCTTATCCTTACATTTCGTACAAGATTTGGATTTTATGTTATTGAATCGCATCAAGAACACACAGACATTAATCAAATTCTACGAGAACATTCGCTCATCAGAAACGTGTATTTTATTCAAGTCATGTGTTGTGTTTACCATGTTGTCGGTTCTAAATATTGACAGCAGTATTTTTTAACAATCTTTGTTTAAAAATTTATTTAGTTTTAATGTTTGTACAATATATTATATTTATTTAATTATAATTATGTGTATGTACATTTCATAGACTGCGATATAACGGTAACCGCTTACTACGAGGCGGTCTGTATGATATAAAGACTTGTGTCGGTTTTATTACTTTCTTAACTGACTGTTCAAAACTCAAGTTAATATTGGTTCATATTCGCCTTCAAAAAGGAGGAGGTTCTCATTCGACTGTATTTTTTTTATGTTTGTTATCTCGTAACTTTCGACTGGGTGAACCGATTCTGATGATTTTTTTAGTAAGATAGCTATTATACACATAGATTGGTTCATCATTATCATGATCATCATCAGTCTATCGCCATTCACTGCTGGACGGCCTTGGGCAGTGCACATCTATCCGTTACCACATGGATTGGTATGGGAGTAAACTACACTAATAAAAACTAGACTTAGACTCAAGCAAGTCACGGTCGCATTCCATTTAATTCGATGACTAGTGCTGTCTGAAGCTAGGAAATCCAAGCGGACGGTCCTCCTGAAGGCAATAACAGATCTCTATAACCACTTGCAATTTTAGGAAGTCTCAGTTGATCTACCAAATTCTCTCAGGGAGTGAAAGAATACTGTTAATCTCTATCATCTTTACCTTTCATTTCACCCCACACATCACTAATCGTTCGATTGCAACTTAGACGAATTATGTACGTACGACTAGTTAATTATCTAAGGATTTAAAGAGAGATATAGATAGAGATAGAGAGAGATAGAGATAGTATTCGATAATATGCTCATTGTTCTTAATATAAAATCACGCAGCTCTTCAAATATTATTAACTTGTATCTAATTTATGGTTTCAAGTGTGTACTTGTGCAGAACCTGCCGTGTTATTAATTTTGCTTCATTAAGTAGAATCTCAGTGCCAAGACGATAAAATTCGGGAGCTGGAGAGTTCTAACGGAACATTTTTATCATTGGCATAAATTAAATGCAATAAGGTATTAAGAGCCTTTCCCTTGGTACTGGTTTTCGTACCGTTGGTCGACCCGAGCACCCACTGTTGATCTCATTGTTTGAGATGTTGCACTTTTGGGGAGTGTCGTTTGGTCTCCATCATCGATCACTTTATATACAGGCTGAAGTTTTGTTGTCTAATTCTTTGTCTAATAGAATATAGAGGGTGTAAGCATTACAATGTCTCTACACATACCATAATGAAATTGTTTAACATAATATGACTTTTACTCGTACTTACGATGCTTAAATTTAAGCTAAGTTAAATCGAAAATAAAATGACAGCTCTAGTGAGTTAAGGAAAAAATTCAGATTCAAATTCAAATATCTGCGCCTAGTTTTGATAAAGCAAAAGAATAATAACCAAATTTCAAATTTGGAACTTAAATGTCAAATTAAAAAATATAAATTACATCGTTAAATGTCAAATTACATCTTCTATATAGTAACAGAATCTATACACAATCTCTGAAGCGCAGTTTATACTTCCGAACGACTACACCAAATTAGATAATATATTTTTTAGTTAGTTATTGTCATGACAAGTTTTCTGTTTTGTTTAAAAGTAAAGTAAAGTGTGTATAAGTTTTTAAAATGTCTTACTATGAAAAGTAGTATACCAACCGTACTGAGTCGGGACAGGCAGCTAGTTATTTATATTTCTAACCTTTAGAGTTTATGACATTTTATTGTGCAACAACTGTTAGATAACATTAATATGTCTATTTACTTTTTATTTAGATATTCATTTCTGTATTATATTAAAAAAAAGGATACTTCGAATGCATTTTTGCGTATCAGTCTTTAAAGTATAAACAAAGAAGAAATTAGTATTTATGACGCACCCTGTGAAGCTTGTAGATCGGTGCGCCGGAGCATATAACCGCGGTGCAACTACGAACGCGACACAATCGCACGACGGCCGTGGCAGCCACACCGCAACTGTGAGTATACGACAAACATAATAAATAAATAAAATAAAATACAAATATATTAAAGATATAAGGACGTTAAAAAATATATAAAATCACATAATATGAAATTACGGGTATTTTATTAAAAAACGAATGGTTAGAATTAAATAAAAAATAAAAATGATTAAAAAAGTGTATATAAAATGAAATGCTCACTTTTCCTAATCAATTGATAATGTAATAAACGTGATGAATGTTGACAATCAGAGTCACGAATTATTTTAAATGCTTGAGCTGTTTCTGTCACACATGTTCTTCATATACAAGACCAATTAGCTTTATTAACTTACTGTGTTATATATATATATATATATATATATATATATATATATAACTCAAGACTTCCTATACTTACTATACTAAATTTAATTAGGTATATAAAATTAGTATAATTTAAATTAAAAACGGTTTAGTGAAAGTGTTTAAACAAATTAAGGTAATTTTATTGACTATCGTTTAAATTGGTGATTGGGGGATCTAAACCTACTTGTTAATAACAGTGTTATTTTATCTCAATATTTTAAACCGGTCAAAAGTGTGAATTTAATACACTTAAGCCAATAGAGTAACCGAGACGTTTCTGTACATAAGCTTCAAAACGCATGTTCTCGTAGTGTGGAAAAGTTTTGTCGAGATGCTTTCACAGTATTAAATTATTCCAGTACACAAGACTACTAGAAGAAGCAAATAACTCTTTTATTTCAACGGAATATTCTATATGATATAAATTAAATTAAACGATTAACGTGAAGTATGTATGCCGCGACGGCTATTACTCATTTCTGTTTTTCAGAGTTTGGTAAAAATTAAAAGTCAAACTGATATTTAATAAAAATTGAGTTATTTAGTTGTTGCACTTTCCTTCAAATAAGTACGTAAATGGTATGTATTATTTAGTACTTTGCAGTAACGGTCAATGACCGGTTTACTGGAGTGCAGATACCACTATGTTTACAAACAGTTGGAAGCTTATTATCATGTAAATATCGGCACAAAACTAAAGCTGTTCTCACAAAATTTAAAATCTCCCAATAGTAAAAGTTTCGAAAGTTATTTGAATGAATGGAATTAAAGTTAATAATTTGAATATATTAGCGAAGAATAATCCACTTTTTCAGAATATAGTCAAGAAATCTATTTGGATATACCTATTTTCATAATTCATCTTTAATACATACATACATTTCATGCATTTCATTTATCAAAAACAGTGTCACTCATATTTTATTTCAATGATTAAACTGCTTGGTGCTCAAATTAATATAAAACTGATTCGGTAAGGTCTGTTTGTATAGCTACCAATAATTATGTTCTATTTTATTTAAATAGTGACAAATAAAATTTGGAATACCTATTAAAAAATTGGTTTAAAAATTGAAATTTATCGACCAGCTTGTTTTATTCCTTATTCATATATGTATACTTTGGCGTAACATTTGAATTCGTGTCTTTGTATTAAAAAAAGTTATTGTCAACCTTTTTCAGGCGCTTCAAATAAGACCAATTTCATTTTAGATTTGTCAAACATGTTAAAATTTTAAATACTATAAATCTTATAGGTACCTAATTTAGAAAACTGTTTTGTTTGCGAATTAAAACTAATAATATAATTTATTTTATTATATTAATGATTATATATGCACTCAGTATCTAGGTGTTATGAATCATACTATATTAGGGTGAAAATAATCAGATAGCATTTAATGTAAATGGGATCTCTTACCATTTCTGAACAAAGGGGTTTCACTTTCGGCCGCTGACCTTAGAGGCAGGATAACGACTCCTGGAGTGAACTCATCAGCTGTTTAGTATGCAGAAGGTTTGCCCGTGCGCACAGTCATCGGTAAAGCAGTGCATGCGGAATTGCGTACGATATTATTTCATGCAATTGACATGACCGCCGAATTGTTTGTTTCGGTGGACAATGACAGGGATTTTTTTTTTTATATTAACTTACCAGTTTTAAGTGGTGGTACGTGGTTCTAATAAACATTTGGTTTTTGAGGAAAAGCATGAGCATAAAAATCGCTGGTTGTCAATACGTGAAAGAATACTCTTTATAAGTTAAGTTAAGTTGCTAGAGCAACAAGGTATCATAAGTAAAACTTTTAAGATAATATCACAGATTAATGTGTATATATACTTTTATAAAGTCCAGTGTTAGCACCTTCTTGGAAGAATACTTCTGAGATATACTTGACATTTAGTATTGATGCATCGGCTCTTTATTATTTCTGAATAATGGGGGCTGTTACTCGCATCGAATTCAAAAAAGCTACAAAAGTTATTATAGGAAACCTTAATGGCTCTGCTAATGATAATTTTATCTACGATAAGAAATAGTAACTTTTACAATTAAGCTATTAATAAGCCTGTTGATACATTTGTTTGTGTTTACAGTTGACGTTTACCTGTCGGAGAAATTTTCTTGCTTTCATTCAGTGACTATTGAGTAAAAACTGACATTCAGATTCTAGAGCTATCTAGCTATGCTAATATATATGAAAAAAAGCGTTTCTGCAAGTTCGAAATTAAAAGAAAATTATGTAAATAATAAGAAAATAACAGGTTAACAGATGTAAATGTAATGTTATTGAAGTGAAACATTTTTGAGGCACAGAAGAAAAAACTTTGTGATTAATCTAGTCACGAATTAAAATTGGTGAATAATAAATAATACACCCTTATGTTAGGGGTGTCAATTGATAAACTTTATACTAATATTAATTTGAGCTACGCCACTTTGGCCTGATTTGCATTTCTGATGGTCTTAATGTTAGAGTTTAAGCAGATGTTCAACCGGTTTATTATTGTTCACGTCATAAATATTGACAAGGATGTAAGAAAACATAATTTTATTAACATGGTTTGTCTAAAATATTTGGAGAAACCGCAACATTAGCCATTTTTAAGTTTAAAAGGCTCGAAAAATTTAAAGATGATAACTTACAAGAACAAAACAGCGATGAACATTTAACTCGCGACTTGCTATTTACTTTCGAAATAGATATACATTAACATCTGTGTCCCCGAAAGGATATGCAGAGTCGTAATTAAGAAAAAATTTTTAAATACTACGTATAATTATATAAAAACTTACGGAATCAGGGTCAAGCCTATTGCCAACATCTGGGAACTTTAGGGAATTAGATGGGATAGTTGTTAGTACATTGAAAGCAAAAAAATGTAGGAAGAGAAGGATGCTACTTATACGGACGGATCGGGGAGTGTAAGCAATAGCTCAAACAAGTCAGGATTGTATACCATATCATTCGAGATGGCTTCCAGAAAATCCAAGCACTCTAACCGATTTAATTAAAAAAGTAAATTATTGTATTGTTAAGTTAAACGTTTCAGTATTAAAGAAACTGACTAACCAATAAAGAAATTGACTCAGGATGGCGTAGCGGTTTAAGTGGTCACCTCGCCACTACACTGACGCACCGAGTGTTGTGGGTTCGATCCCCGCACGGGACGACACTTTGTGTAATCCTCAAATTGTTGTTCTGAGCCTGGGTGTTCTTTATGTTGTTTGTTTCAATGTTTGTAAAGTCCCCCGCGACACAGGAATTAATCCTAGTGCGGGCATTGTCTTTAAAAACAAAAAAACTTAGCTTCTAGTCTGTGCACAAAACTAATTTTACAACACAGTAATATGTAAACTAGATACACACGTTATGCATACGATCTAATAATGAATTGAAGTAGTCCTGTTGTCAGTGACATAGCATCTGTATTGAATACTAATAGCTAAATTATTGCTACATAATATATACAATATAACAAAGCTAAGTGCAGTTCGTAATGTCAAAGTTAGTTTGAAACCAAAACGCAAAGTTCATGTAACATTGTTTACATTTAATGCTAAGTATGGGGAAGGTGTGACACAAATAATATCAAGGCTGTAAAGCTTTTAAACCATTGCAACATATTATTGCTTATTCATACAATCCAACTACATCTACCTTTTGTACTTAACCGATTTAATAAAGGATTAAAGCATGTACGATTGTATGTAAGAGTTTTACGCTAAGCTAAGAGTTTTCCGACTAAAAATTTTTTTTTTTGTAAACTTTCTGATGCTATTATGGTGTAGGAGTCTTATAATGGTGAGCTGATGGTGGAAGCTACAAATCTTTAACGGTTAGGAGTTAAGATATGTTACTTTATAATTATTTAAATTATGTTACGTCACGTCATTTATTATAATAGGAGAGGGTGGTTATCTACCTTTTCAAAAGTCAATTATGTTTAAAGCGAATTGGTAAAAATTACAAAGTTATGTACATACATGCATTAGGTCATGTTACGGGTATAAATTGAATTGAATATAAAAAATCGTTTGACAATTGACATTCAATTTGCTGAAAACACAGTATGTACGATCTAATCAACTTTCCGAATTATCGCCATAGGTAGACACACAATTAAATAAGTTTTTTTAATGATTTTTGGTGAAACAAGAGATTTCTGAAGGTAATGAATAAGTACATAAACCCATGTTCTTATGTAAGTGGAACTTAACTGGTACAAATAAAAAAAACATGCAACTAAATGGTTTTACGATTAAGCCTTAATAAATCACCAATGTATACTCATACATACAAGGGATATTAATCATCTCAAAGTATATACATATTTCGTCGTATACAGTAACTATTAATAAGGATCCGCTAAGTTTAGGGTTCTGTGCTTGAAGCTAACAGTAAGACAAATGAACACTTGAGATATATTATAGACGTCGTTCTATTAAGGAAGGTTAAAATTAAAGGCTTTAGGGTCAAGCAAAATAATGTTTCTTTCCTTATCTATTATATGTTTCCGGTGGTAATTGTATTTATTTTAAACTTTTTTAAGAATTTGGTAATTTGCGATCTCCTCACAAGAATTTAGTTTTTTCAAATATACAGGACCATTACTTTTAATAAATAAAAGTATTCATGTACTAAATATTATTATGGGAAAGTTTAAAATACAAGAAGTACATTAAATATAAACAACAAATTGTTGTATACTTCATATTGTTAATTTTTATTTTACTGTTATTATTATTATTTTATTATACAAATATTATGTTATAGCTGAAATATTAGTTTGAATCCTACGCAATTGGTTGAGAAATGGTTTTAAAGAACCAAGTTTAGTAAGAAGGATAAAAATCAATATTAATATTGAGATACTCATTTTTTGTTGAAAACCTAACAAAGTTTTTAAATAACTCATTTCATAAGAGAGCGTCTCAAACTCTATTCATGATTTAAGAGTACTTCGATGGTATGAAATACAACTAGCGATTTTATAAAAAAATAAATATATATGTTTGGATTTATTTCTTGTTTATAAGTATCTGTCTATTATAAGTTTGATAGTCGGGAATAATCAGCAAGAGCATGTACGAAAAAAGAAAAGACTCATCATAGACAAACAAGCTTGTACGTAGAAGAAGAATGTTGGGTATTTTTATAGTTACATTTTTACACGTAATGAGTTTTTTTATGACTTTTTCAATAAGAAGCCGCAAGCCTAAACCATCTTTAATTTGAACCTAATTTTAAAAACTGGAACAAGAATACAAGTGACTGGACTCATATAGCCTCTTACAACGGTAATGAAGCAACGGGTTCATTCCGGTAAATAACAAAATATATATATATAATAGATAAGTGGGTATCTGTTAAACCTAGTTACCGACAATGAGAGTGCTTGTTAGGTCAGTGGGCGAGTACTGTAAGCGTGCGACACATCTAGAGCACGAGTACCGTTATAACGCATTCGTACTCGCCTTGTCACTTTGTAGTACATCATTCGCTTTATTTATTACTTATTGGTAATATTTATAATAAATATCTCCTCACACATCTTACAAACGGCCGTCTAGTCATAAACTAGGCAGAGCTTGTACTGTGGGAACCAGACAGCTGATTAACATACTTATACATTTCTAAATATATACATACCTATTATAAATAAATTACACTCAGAACAAATCACACACATGCTCACCACACAATCATTTTTCCTCCCTCCCACCTTCACCTCCCCCCATGACCTGAGGCTTAGCAATCAGGTTCAGGTCAGGCCAGTCTTTAAACTATAGTAGTCTATTACATGCATTAAAACTTATTTTTTTTTAATTTAAAACCAGGAGAAATAAAAAGCTCTCTGTTGTTAAAGAAAGCCGAATATTACAAGCAAAAAGAATATATGTTGTTATTATTCTTGATAATGACCACATACATTCAACCTCAAATCAAGTCTAATCAAACTGCCATGTCAACCGGCATGACTGGCTCGTTGGTCTAGTGGTTATTGATCCTGACTGCTGAGTCAGAGGCTTAAATCCCACAAGGGACAAAAATTTGTATTATCCGCAAATAGTTGTCCCCGTGGATGTAGAAGATAAAGGTGATATTAGATTTACCGATAGCTTTTTGTTAGTCGCTTTTCCAATCAACAAAAGTTAGCAAGATATCAAAATATTACACTCCTATTTTTGGTCGGGCGGTAAAAATAAACGTTAGATATTTCTACTTAAAATCAGTTATTAACTAAATATTAGTTACTATAAAATATAAATTACTATAAAACGAAAATTAGAAATTTAAAAAAATCAGTACATTACAGATACAAGAGATACGCAGGCAGACACGTCAAAGCTATGACACCCCTTATTTGCGTCGGGTGCTAAATATATATATTTTTAATTTTAAAGTACACAAGACAGGCAATTATTTTTTCATGGTTCACGACGCCTAGGTTTCCTCTTGTCGTATCAAAAAGTACACAAAGTGCATTACAGCGATTACTTCTTGCATTACCTGTATTGAGTGGATAGATATGGAATGTGGATACGAGCATAAGATGGCCTATTGGAATACGTTAGTCACCTACCGTTCATACCGATACCCTAGAGTACCATGGGAAATGTATAACTGTGCAATAGCGCGTGGCTCATTAATAATATTTAAAAAAAATATACAATTTTAAAGGCTTCAAAGAAGTAACTGATTACTGATTTCATTTCCACATTCTACCACATAAAAGGTTTTAGATGATACATAGCCGATTCGTATCCGTAACGCAATGTCCGTCACGTTTATTTTTTTTTTTTTTTTTTTATACTATAGGGGGACAGACGAACAGACGGGTCACCTGATGGTAAGTGACACCGCCGTCCATGGACACTTGCAACTCAAGAGTCGCAAGTGCGCTGCCCGCCTTTGAGGGTGATGAGAGATGGGGGATACAGGGAGCGGAAAGAAGAGAGGAGGGATGAGCAGATGGAAAAAAGGAGAAAGGAGACGAGGGGAGAGAAAAGGGGGGAGGGGGAATTGGGCCTACGGAAACCTCACTCAATTCGGGGAAATGCAACGCAAGCGTTACTTCACAACCGGTTTTATGTGAGGCCGTGGTATCGCACCGGTCGAGCCGGCCCATTCGTGCCTAAGCATGGCTCTACCACTTAAGGACTTCAATCTGTCTTTGTTTAACATTTTATTTAAAACATACATACCTTGTTCAAAATATTTGAGCGCTTGTGATGCTTGTACTAGTAGTACATAAATAGACTCACGCAAATGTTTTTCCAATCATAACCACCCACTTACCTAATAGGCCTGTTGCTGTCATCTGGGCACTTTATATATACTATGTTATAAATAAGTCTAATCTTTTAGTCGCTTTTTAAGCACGCGAAAAGATAAGTAAGTGGTGCTGTTCTACTGTCCTCAGAACCTCACGACTCAATTAATAGTGGACTAAATTTACATACTCTTATTTGATTATGATTGGTTGCAGGTTCAAAATGCGAGCCTTACTAGCGTCGTTGGTCGTCCTAGCGGTTTTCACGGCTGCAATTGAAGGTGAGTTTTATATTGATACTTAATTATGATACTTTATATGGTCTAAGTAAGAAGAAAAATCTTAAAACTCCATAGCTTTAAGAGGAAATATAGAAATACTTTATTTACAATTTATTCTTTTGATCCTGTGGCTTTCTCAGCATTTTTCTGTTTAAGTAATACCCAAAAATAAGTATAGTGAGAGAATGAATTTACTATCCGTCCTTTGTTTTTCTAACCTAACTTCACCAAATTACTTAACTTTGCTCTCTCACTCTGTTTAGCATTGCAACTATCACATAAACTTGATAATGTTGGCAGTTGTTACTAATTTATAGAAATTAATGTGTTTGTACAACGCCTTATTTGAATTGCCAATTTATTGGTTCTGAATAATAATTAAATATTTTACATTCGTTTGTTAAATTTAGGGTTTGTTCTTATTAGAATAAGAACAAACATCTGAAAATTATAAAGGTATAAATTATTGTGGGTGGCTGATTGTTTTAAGTACCTCCATTTATTTAATATCACGCCTATGACAATTGTATGTGTATTACTTTGGCAGAAATGTTAGTACATATTCAAGAGAAAACCTAATGTTGAAAAAATAAACTGTAATTATTTTCTTAGCCACTTCATCCAGTTTTTGTTATATCACTCACCCATAGCCGCGTTTATTTTGGAGACCAAATTCTTATTTCCCTATCGTGGACTGTCATGATCCTCAGGTTCTGTTCAGGATGACCGTGATTTGATTGCTATATACTATTTTGGATGTGCTAAAATAATTGGGTATTCCAGATATGCACGTTCACAAAGCATTTTACCTAGTCTCGTCTTTCTTCCAGCGGACAGCAAAGCGCGCATAGTATGCTACTTCAGCAACTGGGCGGTGTATCGGCCCGGTGTAGGTCGGTACGGTATCGAAGACGTTCCCATTGACCTCTGCACTCATCTCATTTACTCTTTCATCGGAGTGACGGAGAAGAGCAACGAAGTCCTCATTATTGATCCTGAGGTGAGATTACTTAAGATGGGAGGATAAAAATTAGGCTTGAATTATTCGTATGATCACCGATAAAAGACAGTCAAAGCTAATAATTTCAAAAAGACTTACAGTTTATATACAAACATAAAGGAGTAAACGCCTGTTCTTCTTGGGGTAGGCAGAGACAACAGCCCTCCAGTTGTTTCTATCCTTACATACATCACGAACTTTCCTGTCTTAAAACCTTTCATACAAGCCCGCCGTTGTTCCCCTTTTGTTCCGTACAAACAAAGATGGTTGAAGGCATGGTTAAAACCTTAGTATGAGGAAAGGGATACGAAAAAAGTGTTTTCTATACTATCAAAACCTTTTATCGTGTGAAATAAAATAAATATTTATCATAACAGTTGGACGTTGAGAAGAACGGGTTCAGCAACTTCACGTCTCTTCGCAAGTCTCATCCCGACGTAAAGTTCATGGTGGCAGTAGGAGGCTGGGCAGAGGGCGGCTCGAAGTACTCGCATATGGTGGCCCAGAAACAGACTAGAATGACTTTTGTCAAGAGTGTCGTTGGTATGTATCGCTTTCATGACGTCAGTAGCCCATTAGAAAATTTTACATTTTTTACTTATTGCAAATTTTGTTCCAATTTTCAATGTTTAATATTGATTTTGAAAACACTTGTGTTAAAAGCGCTTAATCTCAACATTTATAGAAATATTCAAAATTCAAACAGTCGAAGCTTCTTGACGTTATTTAGATTAAGAAAATAAAATTAATTTTAAAACACATTCGTCACTGTTGAAAATTAAGAAATTTACATCAATCAAATAAGAGATACGCTGCGTTATCATACATATGAAGTAAATGTACATCAAATAATTGGTTGTTAGTATTTTTGTAGATTTGGTAAGTTTATAATAAAAAATTGCTTAGGGTAAAAATACGTTAGAAATAGAAAGTAAATATGATTATGTAGGATCGTGCTAATACAGAGCTAATATACTCATGCTGTGTTGCAATGAAGAAGTTTGAACATAGTTTTGAGCTAAAATTATAATATGGCGGCAAATAGTTTAGTTCTAGTTTACAGTACGTCAGTGGGCGAAGATAACGTGAGGAATATCCTGCAGGTTATCAAAAACCTACAATTTAGGAGGAATTGTTTTGTTAAGGTTTTTGATAAAAGCCTCGTTGCTATGCCAATAATTAGTTATAACACTCCTAAATATCTCTACTGACTACGATGAAGCTTACTAAGCATTAATTAACAAAACATATGAAAGTAGTATTTCAAGAACATAGCTATACAATAGAATATCCCATCAAAGTGTAGCCTAACAATGCGGGAAAATAATATGTTAAATGAAATGTATGATGTCACAACAAACCAAAAAGCTATAAATTATGAGTCGCTGCGTTGTCTGGAATATAAGTTCCTCATATGACATTCCTACACATAGTTCAGGCGAAGGCTTCCAAGGAAAACAAAGGAATAAACGGTATTTATTTGACGATATTATGACTCTGACATCACTTCTAGATAAGTTCTTCGGTTCTTAAATTTTATTAAAGACTTACTGTACAATAATGTCTCTATAGACGGTATTTATTTGACGTAATTATGACTCTGACATCACTTCTAGATAACTTTTTCGGTTCTTAAATTTTATTAAAAAACTTAATATACAATAATGTCTCTAGATTGACTTATTTGCAAGCAACGAAACAGCGTGCTAACTACATACATATATTGTATAAACTAAATTGCCACTAAGCTTACTGTTTGTGTTACGTTTCATATAAAATAATTATCTACTACTACTATAGCAGGGCTAAGTTGAATTGAGGCATCATTTCAGACAATTTGTTCATAAAATTAGCATTTTAGGCTATTGCACATTTATTACGAGAAGTAGTCTCTAGTTATTTATTTATATTTCATCTGTTGTGAATAATATTATTTCTAATTAATAACTTGTAGGGTTAAAAAAAAAATTCATGAGATTTAAAGAACAAGTCAACTCTACCAAAAACACGGTATTTTATAAGGGACTCGGTCTAGATTGTTTATGAATTTCAGCCGCTATTAAAGCGGGGAAGAGAATTGTATCAAGAGACTTGATATTCGATCTATTTTTCAATTTTCGCGTTACATCTCCCGAAGTAGGTAAACAAATAAACATTTTGATATATTCTCTGAAGGAGCATGAGTAAATAAAATTTGACAAAATATCAATATCTCGCCGCGAGAGGTTTCGTATAATTTTTACATCAATCATATTTTGGTATTACTTGTACTTCAAACGTCATGCGCCTGTGTCGTCGTCTTTTACTATAAAGTAGGTCGGGAATTTGCCTTATTTTTGAAGAATTTAGATTTAATTATTTGCGGTAAAAAAAAGTGTGTTGTAATCTCCGTAAAGTAAAAGAGAATATCAGATTTATAAAACATCCCTTACGAGGGAGGAAAAATTAATTAATAAAATGAAAAATAGCATGACATTAATTAATGACCTGAAAGTGTGTGTATCTCGCGTATTTTGTCCGACCTCGCTTTGTTTTACGTACATGTACCCGTAGATACTCATGTAGGTATTGTTCGTGTTTTTGTTTTGTGGTATACATTATCGATATTTTAGATTTGTGAAAACATGTTGTAGGTACGTTTAATTTTTGATTACTAAGGGACATACTTGAGTAGTTTAGGTTCTAAAAGTGCTTTAGGAATTTAACAGGTTCAATAATAATCTATAGAAAAAAAATCTCGAATCTCAGATTTATTGTATGTGTACTGTGCTTCTCGATGGAGTAGAATACAAAACCCACGGGAAGTGATGACCCCATCACTTCCCTTGGTGTCCCGTAAAGTGCCAGTATGTCTGTTATCAGCAATAGGCTGGATTCTTGGCTATAGGCTGGCTCGCTGTTACTTAAGTAAGACTAAATTGTGATTGGCAAAATTATAGCGTTTGTTACGCCCCTGCCTTCCCCTTCGATCATAAAGGCGTGAGTATGGATTTTAAATTTAATAGTAAGTTTACTTATCTAATAGCGTAGTTAGGAACTGACTTAATTTATATTAAGCAATCAAGCCGTCAGTATCGTAGCGGAGATAGACTTTAAACTTAATATAATAATTGGAAGAAAAATAGTAGCTTCAAACATTTTAAGTGGTTTGTTCAATTTACTGCAGCGAAAAATGGTATATTAAGGTGATCCGTTCTGGAAGAAAGAATGACAAAGGCAATTAACGATCAAAATTTATTGGTTCAGAGTAGAAACAAGTAAGAAAAGCAAAACTACGATCGTAACTCGACTAACTCTTATTATAAAAAAGAAAAGCAGTGAAATCCGGAAGTAATGATCAATTAACAATATAATATGTTTTATGCAATAAGACTCCAACAGTTTCTGCAGCAGCAACACTGCATACATTTGTGTAAACGATATGTTTTTTATTGTATTTTGGTAGTTTTTATGTAATACATAGTACGATACCGTCTATTTTCGCATTATGTAATTTCTCTTAACAACTCTTAATACCAGTACCTATAAAATTATTTTCCATTCCATTGTAGACTTCATGAAGAAATATGACTTCGATGGTTTAGACCTCGACTGGGAGTATCCTGGTGCCGCTGACCGTGGTGGCTCTTTTTCCGACAAGGATAGATTCCTCTTCCTTGTCCAAGAACTCAAGAGAGCCTTTATCAGGGTTGGTAAAGGCTGGGAATTGACTGCTGCTGTCCCTCTCGCTAACTTTAGATTGATGGAGGGATACCATGTGCCTGATCTTTGCCAGTGAGTATCGTAGTAACTTAAATGTCTTTAAAAAACAAAATGCTTTCATATTTAATTGGATTAGGTTCTTGTCGAAATAAACTAAAATAATCTAACACTTATCTTTTATCATAAAAATCTGCTGTACTTTGACAGACAGACGAACAGATAGTTTTCACGAAGTGTTGAATCGTATAAAGAATAAAATCTCAAGTGGCAGCTTCAACGGTTTCTCGATTTAAACTATGTTTAAAGTATATTTAAACAAAATATAATATAGTTTCAAAGTGTTTTGAAGCGATTAAGGTTTTATTTACGAAAGGACACAGAACATAACATAAACACTTACAGACATTAATAGTGCGGCGGGGATAACCAAGCGTTCTGATCGATCCACACTTAGGAAAATACACTTCTTACATATTATGTATTTATCGATTATAAATGTAAAATTTGTGTCCATCCAATTCGACCATGTCATCCGTACTATTATTTGTCTGCATCTGCTTGCATATATTGTAACAAGAAGAATATTTATTGCAGGGAACTCGATGCTATTCACGTGATGTCTTATGATCTGCGGGGCAACTGGGCTGGCTTTGCCGATGTGCACTCTCCACTGTATAAACGTCCTCACGACCAGTGGGCCTACGAAAAACTCAATGTGGTTAGTAAAGTAGCTCGTCCATTTATTTTTCTTTTATAAATTTATATGTTACGTTAGAGGGCTTAACTTTACGGTACCAGTTTTGTAGTTCTAAAAGCGATTTAACATATTTTCATTAAAATACCTAATACAAATGTATACTTGTACTTACCATTTCTAAATGTTTTGAACCTTTGATTTCAGAATGATGGTCTAGCTCTTTGGGAAGAGAAGGGTTGTCCTTCGAACAAGTTGGTGGTCGGTATTCCGTTTTACGGTCGTTCATTCACGCTAGCTGCTGGTAACAATAACTATGGACTTGGAACTTTCATCAACAAAGAAGCCGGTGGTGGCCATCCTGCACCTTACACCAATGCTACCGGATTTTGGGCTTATTACGAGGTAAATGTCGAGATTTTTAAGTTTAACAAAAACAGTTTTCATCGGGATCGTTATTAGAACTTCAGTTGATCGTCTTTTGTCAATCAGTTTATGTACATATAAACATGTGTGTCTGTGCATCTGTCATTCTTATTAGTGTTATACTTATTTTACAGTCCGTTATACAAGTTATAATTGTATTTTATAATTTTTATAGATTTGTACTGAAGTTGACAAAGAGGGTTCAGAATGGACGAAGAAGTGGGATGATCACGGTAAATGTCCTTACGCTTACAAGGGCACCCAATGGGTTGGTTACGAAGACCCCCGCAGCGTGGATATCAAGATGAATTGGATCAAGGAGAAGGGCTACCTTGGGGCCATGACTTGGGCTATCGACATGGATGACTTCAGAGGCTTGTGTGGCGAGGAAAACCCATTGATCAAGCTATTGCATAAGCACATGAGCACGTATGCTGTTCCTCCTCCTAGAACCGGAAATACTACTCCTACGGTAAAATTATTTCAAAATAATTGTAGGCGTCGGTTAGGTTAGCTTTTTTTATTATTATTATTATTTATAAGCCTACCATAATGACTCCACTTTGCCTGATGGTAAGCAATAAATGGAGTCCAAGAGTGGTGATCACCATCCTCATTGCATGTCTAGTCAATGTAGTATGGTAACCCACACTATGGCGGCCTGGTAAGATGCTTTTATTTATTAACAAGTTCCGTTTAATAGTATCAAGTTATCACTAATGCGTTTAAAAAATGATTTTTGTAACCTTGGTAAGGTGTAGGTTAGCAGGATCTTACTAACTGTGGCAGAAGCTTTTTTTAAATATCATTTTAACATCTTTATTTTCATTTTTTTAATCAGTCACCTTTATCATAAGCCCTGTAAATTTCGCTACAAAGATGTTAACATTAAGTGTAACGTTGCCGATCCGATCTACGCGGAATAACCATTCATTTTTTTTTTAAATCACAAATACAGTTCACTAATAAACTTTCTGATGTTTCAAATGAAATAGAGAGGAGTAATAAAACCTAACAGAAACAAATGGATCGACCATTACTCATATTGATATAAATCTACAGCCTGAATGGGCGCGTCCGCCGTCGACGCCATCTGACCCGGCCGAGGGTGACCCTATCCCGACTACTACTACCACAAATCGTCCCACAACTGTGAAGACAACAACGACGAGTAAAGCTCCGCAAGTCCAACCTATAGATGATGAGAACGATATTGACGTTAGACCTCAACCTCCAAAGGAACCTGAACCCGTTGAGGTTCCAGCCGAAGTTCCTGAACACCCAACTGTAAGTAATTAGATGTTATTTCTGATAGTGTATTGTTTTAGAAAGTATAATCAGATCTCATTATTAGAAACCAACATTTGTTAGTAATTTTTAGCTGGAAGTACTTTTTAAAAGATTTTTTTCAAATTAATTCGTAAATAAAAACTTAGTTTTAACACAAATAGGAAAATAAAAGTTATTAAATTAATTATTTTACAGGAGAACGAAATAGATAATCCAGACATTTGTAACTCCGAGGAGGATTATGTGCCTGACAAGAAAAACTGCGATAAGGTAAACTTGAGAGTTGACTACATCACTATTCAAAACTTAAAAAAAGAGTTAAGAAATTGGATAACTTTTATAAATCTTGTACAAACCATTATAGTTTATTGGTACAGTCCTAAAGATAAATAGTCAAGTGTAGGTTTAAGATTTAAAAGTTCTTTTTTACATTTTTAAATGATTGCTTTGCAGTACTGGAGATGTGTCAACGGTGAAGGCGTACAATTCACCTGTCAACCAGGCACGGTTTTCAATACCAAATTGAACGTTTGCGATTGGCCTAATAACGCTGATCGCGACGATTGCAAGAAATAGACTTATCGGAATGTGAATAGGACGCCTAAGAGGTCATTTCAGAGATGTTCTTTGATCAAAATCGCATTCTGCTTGCAAGACAGCTGATAAATTATGTCTTACCCTCTTGGTTGACGTGGCCAATATAGCAGTAGGTTGATATCTATAGCGACGTGTCCGGAAATAAACCGAAATAAATATAATAAAGGTCATATTTTGGGAAATAAGGTTGTTGGCAGATTTAAACATGTTTTTCGTGTCTTGTTAGTTACTTGCATAATACATAAATGACTATATTTTTTATATATGTGTAATACATTGCCAAACTCATGCATATACTCATATAGTTCTGAAACAAAGAGTCCGGACCGCCTCACGAATTGTTATTGTAAGTTCAAATTAATCTTTCAACAATATTGTCGTATTTTGTTTCGACAAAACATAATGCGCCAATGTTCATTAATATTTAATATTTGTCTTATTTCATTGGGCTCGTGTGATTTTTAGTTAAGATATGTTCAAGTGAAAATGAAGAAAGAAAATTAGAATCAGGGTGACAGAAATAAAAATAAATAAATAAAAACACTGTTATTAAGAGTGTCATGTAGTGTACAAGACTGCATTGATTAGAAATAAGAAAAAAATATATCTTTATGGTCAGTTTTTGATATTGATTAGTTTCTATTATTATATATAGAATAGAAATTATATTGATTGAATCATGATAAATAAACAAATCAAATCGTACCTTACGATTTGATTTGTTTATTTTATTTTATAATGAACTGAAGTTTTCATCGCTGTCTGTAGCTAGCAACTGTTATAAAGTTATGCCGGCAGAATTGTATTTATTTTATAAATTTGTTTGGATTCGTAAGCTAATTAGGCTCTGGGAGATTTAAATGAATTTTCTCCCGCTTGTCGCAAGTGGTCGCTTGCTAAATACTCTTAGGTTAATTTATTTATTATATTATTGTTAAGAACAATAAATTATGCAAAATATTTTGGAGTTTTTCTATTTTTACTCATGCTTATGTTACCTATCTTTATCTTTTATCATATTTCAGCCTATCGCAGTCCACTGCTGGACAAATGTATGTATGCAGGTCTCGTGTATCCTTATTTATTAAGAAGTGAATATGTTTTCTTCAGAGAGTAGGTACCATTAACAGTAAAGAAGAATAAATTGATGTGAACGCAAAAAAAAGCTATCTAGGTTTAGGATGTAAAATTATGACAAAAATATCTACTTAAAAAATAACTTGCTGAAATTACAGCAAAGATGAGAGAAGAAGAAGAAGACAGAAAGAAAACCTATGTGACATGATTTGAGAAATAAAACTAATAATAATATCAGCGCACTTTAGCTTGAGTAACTTTAGTGGTATGAATAGAGTTTTTCTTTTTGGTATGATAGTGTAAGCTTGGGAAAGATTTAGAAATAGAGATTGTGAGAAAGCTTATTAGTCAAGTAAGTTACAGTGATTGTAAGGTAACTGCGAGAGAAAGTAACAACAAAAATATGTAGGTGTGATTGGTCAAAATAATGATGAGACAAATTTTTGCTTTTATCTTTTCATGCTTTATTGTATAACCAAGTGAATATAATATCACAAGTAACTAAGAAAATGAAAAAGCTCAATAATGAGCATCAAACGATTTTGGACGGATAAACGGATACTTATTTTTATACTCTTTTTTTATATTCATTCAGTATATGGATACTGCTGTACCCATATACTGAATTAATTCAATGGGTGAGAAATAAATGTATCCTATTTTTACAAAAAAAGAAGTAAATACAGCACTAAGATGTATTTTATAGACAGTATTTCTATCATTAGAATAAATTCGGTTTTCATTTTCATGTATAAAATCATATGTATTTTGGAGATAGGATGCTTGACTAGTTTCGGACCCGACCTGCAACTACAAGGCCCTTTATCAAGCAGTAAGGAGTCCTGCGTGAGTTAAAACCGTATACCTTTAATTAGTATTTGTACCACCTACACCACAATGAGGAGCCCTGCTGAGGCACGAATGGGCCGTTTCAAGCGAAAAACCGGTTGTCAAATAATGCTTGCGGTTGTATTTATCGAATAAGTGAGTGAAAAAATACTTACTCTAACACTTGTTTATACTTAACACGGTGTTCAAAACCTTTACTTTTAAAGTAATTTAAACTATTTTGAATTTTAAACGTTATATAATCACAGGTTCTAATACTCCGGTTAAATTTTTAAGCTGGAGCTGTACCATTTTTTTTGTGATTATTGCTAAATAAAGAAAACTGTAGTAATTACATTGTTAAGAAATCATAGGAGAATTCGGTAAAGTTGATAATTACAAGTACTAAATTGCTAATGTTTCTAGTCATGGCTTATTGCTTCACTTTAGCTAAGTGCCTAAGTTATTGCCTTCTGCCTTCTCACTAATATCCTTAGTAATGAATATAATTTACTAGCTTGCGGCTTTACTCGTGTTAATGAGGGTTAATCATTCAAGTATCCCTTGGGAACAGTGCTTTTGCTCTTTATGAAAGGTGTGTCTGTTCTTTTCTGTATACTTAAAAACGTTAAGGCAAAATTCATGATGGTACAAACAAACTCACATTTGTATCTATAATAAGGAATATAATACAATTTCGCTAAAATTTAATATAGATAACTAAACCATGCGGTTCTCTTTCCGCGAGTGTAATACGACTAAGGGATCGTATATATATTAGAATACATCTCACTTCACTTCAACAATAACCCTATATGAAAAAACTAAACTAATGAATATTAGACAGCTATATATTTACTATACTTTCATTCTTGTCCCAAAAATTGCTACTTACTCAATCCAAATTAACATAAAGAAAAAACTATGTAACATAATTTGGGAAATAATAATAATAATAATATATTAATAAGAATGTCATCGCAAGCATTAATTACGGTAATAAAACCATATATCGTTTGACATAAAATAATGCGATAACATAAACACATTTAAAAGTAAGCTCAAGAAATATGTACATATGTACACTGTAATTTCTAACACTCTAGAGGTAATTGTCTTGTATTATTAACTTTGTATCTTATAAGTCGACTGTAAGTTCTCATGAGAAATAAATTTCCTTAAACCGATTGGCTTAATATAAAATAGCTTTGTCTTGTATTAGATTGCTTGTTTAAAAGTATCAGGCGTATTATTTTCCGGGTAAAATCGTGCTTGGAATAACGTGGTTATTTTATGTTAGTGGTTAAATCCGGAGCACAAGTTTAATTCTTTTTTTGTTTAAAGATATAACATTCTATCATTTTATCATTGTTTTCTTAGAAGTGTGTCTTTTTTGTTGTTTGTAAGGGGTTGACGAATGGCATGCTAGTTTAAATATATGTCGTTATTTTTTTTTTATTAGGATCACCAACAAATGATAAAAATATTGCAATAAAGTTGAAACTATTTCAAACATTTGATTCTGCAATGATGACCTTTGGCTTAGTGTAATTGAAACCTGGTAATGCATGAATACGAAAATAAGTATATTTTTTTTTTTTTTTTTTATATGCGATAGGGGGCAAACGAGCAGACGGGTCATCAAAATAAGTATATTTTTTTTTTTTTTTATGCGATAGGGGCAAACGAGCAGACGGACAGACTATATACGAAAATAAGTATTTTTTTTTTTTTTTTTTATGCGATAGGGGGCAAACGAGCAGACGGGTCACCTGATGGTAAATGACTACCGCCGCCCATGGACACCCGCAACTCAAGGGTCACAAGTGCGTTGCCGGCCTTTTAGGTAGGTGTACGCTCTTTTCTTGAAGGTTTGAAGGTCGTATCGGTTCGGAAATACGGCAGGCGACAATTTGTTCCATAAGCTGGTTGTGCGAGGCAAAAAGCTTCTGGAGAAGCGCACAGTGGTGGAGTGCCAATCGTCCAGGTGATGGGGATGGATATTTTGTCGCGTAGAACGATGGCGGAAACCAGCAGCCGGTATAAGTCCGAACAATTCCTCTGAACACTCCCCATGATACAAGCGATAGAGGATGCAGAGTGAAGCTACATCTCTACGCAACGCCAAGGTGTCAAGTCGATCAGAGATATCTTGGCAGTCGATGATGCGAGTCGCTCTCCGTTGAATGCGGTCAAGAGGGAGAAGTTGGTACTGGGGTGCACCTGCATAGAGATGAGAACAGTATTCCATGTGCGGCCGAACCTGCGCCTTATAAAGTTGCAGGCGGTGGGCCGGAGCAAAATACTGTCTCGATCTGTTTAGCACACCAAGCTTCTTCGAGGCTAATATGGCCTTACTCTCTAAGTGACCGCGAAACTGGACTTCGCTTGATATATCGACGCCAAGGATTCCGATACTGGCTGATGCAGTTAGGGAAGTGCTCTCAAATTGAGGTGATACGACCAATGGCATCTTTTTAGCGGTGAACGCGCAAACCTGTGTCTTCGTGGGGTTAAATTGGACTAGGTTAAGTCGACCCCAATCTGAAACTTTTGATAAAGAAGTTTCGATTTCAGACACAAGTTTGGATCGGCTTTCGATGACGTTTACCCGAGAAATGTTAGCGCGGCCGGTGTAAAGGGCATCACTCGTGCTATCGTCTGCATAGCAATGGATGCTGCTAATCTGCAGCATGTCGTTGATATGCAGAAGAAACAGCGTGGGTGATAGCACACAGCCTTGTGGGACACCAGAATTAACAGACTTCGAGTCGGAGCATGCACCGTCAACAACGACCTTGATGCTTCTGTCTGTAAGAAAACTGGTAAGCCAATTGCACAGTTTCTCGGGAAGCCCATAGGAAGGAAGCTTCGCAAGGAGCGCTTTGTGCCAGACCCGATCGAAGGCCTTCGCCACGTCCAAACTAACGGCCAACTTGGCCCTTGGTCTCGATCGCCTGTGCCCACCGGTGAGTAAGCAAGTATACGAGAAGATCCCCAGCTGAACGACCCTGACGGAAGCCGTATTGTCGATCATTGAGGAGCTGGTGGTCTTCTAAGTACCGGAGGAGCTGGCAGTTAACAATGGATTCCATTATCTTGGAGAACAAGGAGGTGATGGCTATGGGTCTGTAGTTGGACGGATCCGAGCGATCTCCTTTTTTAGGGATTGGGTGCACTAGAGCTGTCTTCCATGAGTTCGGGACTACGCCAAGAGAGTAAGAAAGCCGATAAAGGTGCGATAAAACCGGTGCCAACTCTGGAGCACACGTCTTCAGCACGATAGGAGAGATTCTATCGGGCCCACTCGACTTATGAACGTCGAGGGAAAGAAGCGCTTTACGCACTGCCCTTTGTGTAAACCGGACTTGAGACATGCGGGTCTCGCACTGCGATATGGTCGGCGGTGCGTTTCCCCCGTCGTCCAGGGTCGAGTTGGACGCAAAGAGTTTGCCCAGAAGATCGGCTTTTTCTTTAGCGTCGTGGGCCAACGAATTATCTCCTATGCGCAGAGGTGGAAGGGATGGCTTACAAAAGTTCCCCTGGACAGCTTTGGCAAGAGACCAGAATGCACGAGTTCCGGAGGGGAGACTAACTAGTCTCTCGCCAATTCTGCCGATGTGAGCCGACTTCGCCCCAGCAATTACTCTTTTGAGGGACCTGGAGGCAAAGTTAAATTGCTTCTTTAATGTGCTGGTCTTTACATCCCGTGCTGTCGCTGCATTAGCCCATGCTTGGTAACATTCCTGCTTTCGGCGGGACGCCGCTTTGCAGGTTCGACCAAACCAAGGCTGGGACTTGCCACCTGTGGGAATCAGGGAGAATGGAATGAAAAGTTCCATACCCTGAAGCACAACATCCGCGACAGAGTCAGCAACGACATTGGGATCATCCGGCGAGAAGCAAACCTGCCTCCATGGGTAGGATGCAAAGAATGTTCTCATTCTATCCCAGTCTGCTGACCTATAGTGCCATACGCGGCGACTGCCTGTAACACGCGGCCGCAGCGAGTGAACGAGTGGCACCATACTCCTAATCAGGCAATGGTCCGAAGAGCCAAGAGGGGCCTCAACGGATACTTTGTAGCCGTCAGGATGTGAGGTCAGCAGAAGATCCAACAGTGAAGGCACGTGGCTTTCTGCATCTGGGATTCGCGTAGGCGTTGCTACCAGCTGCGTCAAGCCATATGCCAAGGCGAAATCGTGAACAGATCTTCCCGCATGATCGGTTTTGCGCGAACCAAGCCTTCCACAATCAGTTTTCTGTGAGGCCGTGGTATCGCACCGGGCGAGTCGGCCTATTCGTGCCTAAGCATGGCTCTACCGAAATACAATTTTTCCCTTTTCGACTCTGATTTACGTATTCGTGATCTAACCTTTATTGCGTATTTGAAAGTACTGTACTGTAGTAATATTGTAGAGCTTTGATATTAAATAAGTTCACAGTGAAACTCAATAATTTACAGTTTTATCTGAAAGGAACCACCATATTAACGTACTGTTCAGCAAAAAAATATATAGATACATATACCTTTTATTGTACATCAATTGTAATTACATTTTTATCGTTATAAATATACTTACAAACTGGAGTTTAAGTATAAAAACAAAAAATAAATAAAATAAATCAAAACCTAGTAAAACAAATGTTGTAGTTGTAATTATAAAGTTTCAATACAATAAATAAATTTAAATCTTAAGCCGTAGATATTTCTAAACTTATAAACATTTCTAAACATTTTTCCTTTCCTGTGCTTCGGAACACTCTACTGCCATCACAGGATAGGCTCAGTATCCTGGGTATGGATTCGATCCGCGTCATTACATCACAAGCGTCACTAAGACGGTTCTTCCTGCCCGAGCATCTGTATCTACTTTACGCGCTAGCCGTGTTGTTTTTGGTGGAGTGGAGGGAATAGGGCCAACTCATTCCTCGCTGTGGGTGTCGTAAAAGATGACTAATGGATCGTACTCTAATCAATCAGACAGTATAATATGTAAGTATATATACATATACTGCATATTTACACAGTACCCAGCTGAAGTGTCACTAAGGCGGCCTCTTTATATATAACAAGGTGAGACGGTTCTTCTCGCCCGAGCATCTGTGTCGTTTATACAAGACCCGGGTTCGCTCCTGCGTGGAGTACTGTTCTCATCTTTGGGACGGCTATGCGCAGGATTTTGCTTGAGATCGGTTGCAACGGCCCGCAGTCCGTCCTACCGACAGTAATGCGGTCAGTCCTCTGTCGCCAATATCACGGAGAGTGTTCTGACGAGTTCAACCAATTGGTCCCACCTTCTCCCTGTCTCTACACGACAACACGTCCGTGCAAATCCCGAACTATACAGTTCGGCTCTTAATTTCTGTGCCGATCGATAAAAGCCTGGAGTTCACTACCAGCGCACGTGTTTACCTCCCACTTTGATCCCGGGTCTCTTAAGGCGAAGGGGGCGAAGCATCTCATCAGGCCATAGTATTGCTTACCATGGTGCATTGACTATACTTGCAATAAGGATGGTGACCTACACTTTTAGACTCCACTTATTGCTTTCCATCAGGCAGAGTGGAGTCGTTATGGTAGGCTGTATATATAAAAAACATGTTCTTTTTTTGCTTTTGTAATAAGTTATTAGTGCCTTTTTTACAGGTCTAAAATTAAATTTAAGTTTTTCGAAATACAGAATTCGCTGCACACTGCAGAAACGATAGGAGCAAAAAGTGTAACTTTTTACTTAGCAGTAACTTAGAAATATTAACTCGAGCATTATCAAAATGAGAATAAAATAGTTCATCTTAATTTTTAACCTAACTTGCTTAGTGTGTATCTTTTTACTCCTAGGGGCCACAGTACATCTCTGACCACTTCTCTTGCCACTCGTGGAGTATGAGTGTACCTGTTTAAACAGAATATAACCAAGGGTCAGGTGTGTTTGCATTAAAAGAATTATTATAAGAAGTGTCTACGCCCTACGGGATTATATTGTGGAAAGCTCCTCTTTCACAACTTCAAAGTTTTCGCAGCTCGTTACAAAGTTTAACACTTCGTTCAGCATTAATTAATTCATTACAAAGCGTTTACTTTTAGATTTCTTCATAGAGAAAATACTCGACTTGAACTGTATCGTCTTTATTACGTGAACTCGGAGTTACGTTGGAATTAATAACAAATATTATAATTTGCGGGTATTTAAAATTTTATTAGGAATATAACTGTCAAGCCGCCACATTGCTTCGTAATTAACGTGCAACGTATGGCCGTATGGCCATGAGTATCTATTATTCATACTAATACATAAAATACCGTTAAAAAATAGTAATGGATAAAGTACAATAAATTATATAATTAAATTTAAATCTTAAACATATAACTTTTTCTCAATTAAGTATAAGATTTGTTGTTTATAATGATATAAAATATGTAATTGATCTTTTTTTTACAATTTCAAATTAAGTTGGCGATTACCTTCTCACTTGAAACACATGTTGTGTTTCAAGTGAGAAGGTAATCGCCAACTTAATTTTAACCGAACACACGCATAGTCCTAGTGACAATAAATCTGCAATAAAAACTTTCATAAAAACACGAACACACGACACATTTTCTTCCTTTTTTGGGGAGTTAACAACTACAGTATAAATAGATTAGTAATTTAGTTAATAAATGCAAATAACAAGCTTCCACAGATTAAATAATGACATAAACACATACACTCTAAAAATATAATTCTTCTTCTTGCGCAGTCATGTAAAAATATTAAATTACTTTCGCAATTTTCGTTCATTCACACTCGCGACACATGACATGACAAATTTATTCACGTACAATTTTACGTTACAAAGTTAAGCTTCCTAGAATAATTACTTTGTTTGCATGTTATTATAAACTTTCATACAGTTAAAATCACATGCTTAAGTAGCATTATCGTAGTAAACAAAGACATTTGTGCTTGTATTCTGTCTGCAGAACAAAAAAAATGGTTTTTATTTTCAACAATAAAAACTTCTCTTTAATTCCTGGGACGTTCTAGAGACAGTAACTCATATCACAAGACATAAGGAACTGTCTCTAGGACGTAACCAGACAGAGATTTGGTATTTAAGAAAGCTATATCAATAAGAACAAAAATAAGAATACAATATAATAATAAAATAAGATAAGAAACAAAAATATAGATAGATAGACAACTTGCTTCATAACTCACTTAGTTTGATTCACTCCTTATTTTGACAATAAAATCAAAATTGATTTTTTTACTCTTGTTTGTTTTAGGCTTTAACCTTTCAAATGTACAACAGCCTCATCGTACTAACGTATGTATTTAATTAGCAACTCAATTTATTATTAAACTTTACGTTTATATCAGAATTGGTAGTAGAAGAAGATAGTGACGCAGCAACCATATCATAAAGCATTACAGCGTTATCTGTGATAGGCGAAGATAACATTTGTGTATAGGCTCCCGCATTATAATTAGTTACTTTTAAGTTGTGTAGCACTATACGAGTATCTTTCTTTCTACGATTGTTATCACATTCCCTCTTAATATGTTGCATATCTTAGGACCTTTTTGCACCTTCGCACCGTACTTGACAATTAGGTGAATTAAACTTTTTCTCCAGGTATCCAAACTTTTTGATGGAAAGTGGTCAGAACGCAGTCTATGTGCCATCAGCATAAACCAACGGACTTAAGAAGGTTGTCGTTGTTGTTAGTTTGACTATAGTCGTATATTGAGCACGTTTTTAAGCTAATCTAATAACAGTGTCGTCGTCTAATGTCGGGCAAAGCGACAGAGTAGCCGAAGAGGCTTAATGAACGCACATAAATACTTAGATGTGAAAACTTACATATAGGAACAATACGGATTATTTCTTAAATTTAAAAGTTTAATTTAACGTTCTGTAAATTACATTATTTACATTGACTTATTTAAAAATGTTTTACACTGATCAAAAATAACAAAAAACTTGGGCTCGTCCGGGATTTGAACCCGGGACCTCTCGCACCCTAAGCGAAAATCATACCCCTAGACCAACGAGCCAACTGATTAGTATGTCCAAATTACGTATGTTAACATTCAACACACTCTAAAAAGAGAAAGTCTCTCATTCATTTATTGTGACGTCTTCAAACAGAACCAAATTCTTATTTGAAACTGAGTGGCTCGTGAACATATTGTGTTATGTACCTACATATATACTATAATCTTAGAAATAATTCCAGCATATTACTTGAGTGACCGAGAGGTCCGCGACAATCTAATTAATTAAAAGGGATACCTTAATGAAGATCAGAAACCATTGGGGCTCTACATAGCTTTGCCTAGATCAACAGCTGATTTACAATTTAGTTATCCATTATTGATTAAGTAGTACATTTACCTTTCACTTAACTGAACTATTGGTTCGAACGATTCGGATAATGTTTGAATTGAATTAGAATATTCGGATAGGCACAGATGATGTCATATGTACATATATGTGTTTATAGACTAATGTAAAATGAAGTTTGTGTATATGTTGTAATTTTCTTTTTGTACTATAGGGGAACAGACGAACAGACGGGTCACCTGATGGTAAGTGACAACCACCGTCCATGGATATTTGCAACTTAAGAGTTGCAATTGCGCGGCTCGCCTTTAAAGGTGATGAGGGATGGGGGTTGCGGGGAGGGGCAAAAAGAGAGAAGGGATGAGGAGATGGGAAAGAGGAGAGGGGGATGAGGGGAGAGGAGAGAAGGAGTGTAGCCTCCGGAAACCACACTCATTTCGGAGAAATGCAACGCAAGCGTTACTTCACAACCGGTTTTCTGTGAGGCCGTAGTATCGCACCGGTCTAGTCGGCCCATTCATGCTTAAGCATGGCTCTACCACTGTTACACTACATACATTACACGCATTTGAAACGCATATTGTTCGTAAGACAGTAATGCTATAAAAACATAATAATTATTATGTACAAAAACATTAATGTCATGAGACGTGAAATAGGATTGCAAGTTCTATGCAAACTTGTAACATTAGCAGTCTCAGTAACCCTATATAATCTGTGAAGAGTAAATACATATAATATAATATTATATTAAAGTAGATAACAACACCTTATCAGTCCGTTCTAATCTTAAGTAAAACACGTTCATTTTCATTTTTGTTATCTGAAACTTAGATGTTATTGATAGCAGCTGTCTGTAATGAACGCTTCATTAATGATAGTTAAATATAATGTAAAAAAGTACTCTGCAGAAGTAGAGCCTCTAGGTCTTACATGAACACGATTAACATTGGTAGTCATACTTAGGCACAAATGTGCGATACCACGGCCTCACAGAAAACTGGTTCTGAAGTAACGCTTGCGTTGGATTTCCCGAAATTCGTGAGGTTTCCAGAGGCCCAACTCTTCCTCTAATTTTTCCTCACCTTTGTCCCCCCTCCCCTTTTCCCATATCTCTTTTTTCCCCTCCCAACATACTTATCACCCTCAAAGGCGGGCAGCGCAGTTACGACTCTCGAGTTGCAGGTGTCTATGGACGGCGGTGGTCAGTTACCATCAAATCGCCCGTCTGTTCGTCTGTCACCCTGTAATATAAAAAAGAGCAGTAGGGACAATACCCATAACATTGTTAAAGTAAAAAAAAAATATAAAAGTAACATTTTATAGTATTTCAAATAAAAGTCTGTAAAGTATTGTGACATCTAAATAAATACATACAATTGAACGGTACATAACAAATCATATATATTATATTATTATTAAACACATACAGGTATTGCTCATAAATGTTGTTCGAGGCCGTTTTCAAACTCTATGATAAATATTTTACATAATTTTAACCAATATATTATTGTACGAGTATAATTTCTAATAAAATCTAAATTTTGTAAAAAATCTCCTATTATTACTTAATTTAGTAGCGGGACTTTATAAAGTTCAATGCGACACAGGACATGGCATCGCAACGCACTTGTGACTCTTGAGTTGCGGGTGTCCATGGTCGGCGGTAGTCGGTCGGAGGGCGTAATCTTTCAAAAAAAAAAAAAAAAAGGTTTAGAAAGGTTTAAGCCGATTCATGCATTGAGTTTGTAAAAGAATAGGTGTAGTTGTTAAGGCGTTATAAGGTTACAATTTATATTCCGTTTGATAAGTATTAGGGATTAGAATATTATCTATCAGACTACTCTTCAGTTTTAGGGGAAATAAATAGGCCTAATACGTAAGTGGAATTAAATAATGTTGGCAAAATGTGAGCGTCTCATAGTTAATGATATGTTTTTTTTCTATAAGTAGGTAGGTATACTAAAAGTACATATGTAGTATCATTGTAGGACTATCCGTAATATGAAGTAGTGATAGTAATAGTTAGGCACCTGTTAGGTCGACGTAAATAGTTTTTTATATTTTGTATCCTACTTGGATAACGTAAGTAGCCTACAAACAATCTTAAAGTTGTCTACAAAATAGGTAATACATACTATCTATACTACAAACTCACAAAGCAATCTCGTATAGGGAGCTTGTTAGTTGATTTTTATTTAAATTATTGACTTTTTATTTTTCATTCATCTACTACTGGACTGAGAGCAGCGTTAGAAGGACAGAAATCTTTATTTTAGTACATAGTAGGGTACAGACGTAGTGAAGTAACAACATTTCATTTTTTTTTAATTCCTTTTTAAATTTATTGTAGATACTTCTCACCCGCTAAACTGTAATATAAGAGGTAGTGGGTTTGTTTATGGAACCGGAAAATCAAAAGTAACACGATAGAGATGAACAACGGCATTGTCAATATCAAGATGAAATTAACAATGCCATTGTGCTCTTCTAAAACAATTATTCATACAGTATATAATTAAATTATAAATAAGTTATAAAAAATTGCAGAACTATATGAGAAATGCAATAATTCAGTCTATCCGCGCATCGTAACGCGCACAAGCATAGCGAGTGTACCCTAGCTCGACGCGCTAGTACCTTCATGGAAAGCGAGCGCGTCGTCCTTGCGTCGCCGATTGCCGCTATTACCGAGCTTTCCCGCGAAAAACTTATCACAGACAATAAAAATAATACGTGTTCAAAAACGAACTTGTTCACTAAAAACTGCTTTTTTTTTTTGTTTCGAGACAGTGAATGTCATGTTAATCAAAATAGTTTGTAACAATGGGTTAAAATGTGTACAGTTTTGATGCAATACTTGCAGTAATAGAAAATAAAAGCATAAAGAAGTGGTCGTAAAGATGTTTAGTGTTTTAAAAGTTTTAGTGTTACGGACTACTGTAGGGACACCTTCTAAAGGAAAATTGCATAAGTCAGTGAAGTTGAAGTAAGGTAAGTCTATTAATAACACTATAAAATATAAAATCTGAGTTCAAATACAGTAATAGCACAGAAAAAATGTGTTACTTCTTTCTTAATGATAACATTAAAGGTATACAAGTAAAAGTCTATAACTGTAAAGAGGTTTTAAAATTTAAGCAGTTCAATAATTAACTAGAAAGTATCTCTGACGTCATATTTCTTATTTTTATACATGCCTATCATTTATAATAACCAAAGGTCACGTAAATATATATTCAAGCCAGTCCTGAAGCTAAGTACCTGCAGAATGCAAAATCTTGACATCAAAACTTGACATTAGGTATTTGCCTATAAAAAGTTTTCACTCTTCAATACTTTACAAAAAAGTTCAGTAATCAGTAGCTGAATTTTTTTTTTTTTATGTCTAAAAAACATTAAAGTTAGCATTTACAAAACTATGTAAAGTTAGGACAGAGCTGACGCACATATTTGCCAGCAAAAGATTATGAAGTATTGAAGTTTAAAAGGAATATCTCAATTTTACCCACATATTGTATAACGTTCTTTTAGGGCTACAATTGGAGAAGCATTAATAAGATATTTTAAAGTGAAAAAAAAAACATACTAATTTTTAAATAAAACACAACTTAGCTACTAAAACAAGTAATTACGCACCATCCAGCCGCCATAACGATAAAACGTAAGATTCATTGTCACTCAGGATAACGTCAGGATTTTAACGCTACCCCAAATATATATGAACCTCAAATTGCACTCCTTTTTTAATTCTTGTAAAAATGGTAACACGAAATGCTTAACACCTACAATTATCTTAATAAGCGCTTAGCATTACTTCTCGTACACAAAATATATGTAGTAAGGACTCCTAGACAGGATTTATCACTGTATAGATGTTTCGTAGCATGGTAGGTTAATATTACAGATATCATAGCTTTGATGAAATAAACTAAACTAAAACCCTACTCATAACTTCGATTGTTTTAAAAAAAAGGTATTAAGTTCAAACTTCTATTATACTAGTAGAGCAGTTTAGTGGCAGATTTGTTTTAAAAGAGCACTGTGTATGTTTTCAACGTTTAGGACGGAATAACAAGCCATTTCTAAAGACGCTGGTTATTTGGTACAGTAATTATTGTATAATAACTCCACACTGATACTACATATTTGTTTGAAAGAAAATATATAGATTTTGTACGTTTGTAAACACCCCACTGAGGCACCGACTAGAAAATAGCATTTTCACTCGAATGTCGTTGTTTAGTTTATCCGGAAATATTAAAACATATTAAGATATTTAGTACAATTGAACGTAATATAGTCAAACTTCAAAAAAAATAAATGCTATTCCAAAACTTTTACTTTACATACACACACCTATTTTTTCTTTTTTTTGATCATATTCTTAAGTAAAAGGTGACAAAATATCTTAAATTAATTAAAATTAGTAAAGTACTACATTCAGTGTGATAAGATGTATCAGCTGTACAATGATTAGGTTAATTTAATGCCATCTAAATTCATATTTCTAATTATCATTGGGTGTTGAAATGAAAGATAAAGCAACGAAAACAGTTCTGAGTTATGGCGTTCTAATGGTTAAAGTTAGAGAGTTTAGAGGTAGTTAAGGGGGCTATTGTATTGCAGTTAGCTAACAATAATTTAGAGCCAGTCCGTCGGCTCTGTCTTAACTCAAAATTATTTCAAAGCACCATTGCTCGCTAAATTAGTCTTAGACAACTAATTGAACGTAAACACTGCCGTTACGTGTTTGTGTTAATCCATGCCAAAACAATGTTTTAATTATATTCGGTTCCTTGTTTAAATCCTGTTAAATGTAAAGTCCCCGCAACAGAATTTCTCAATTTAAAGTGGTCCTGAGTGTGGTTTAGGCGAGTCTCAAAGTATTTTAAATGGTCAGTGTTTTTGAAGGTTTGTTTTATCCGTCTTTTTGCGTAGTACTAACATAAATATGTATATAATTAAAAACTTTTCACGACAGTTCATAATTACAAATATAAATAAGATTTTATTATTTTTAACAAATATCAAAAAGAGGGAGCTTCTATGTTCGACTGTACGTATTTTTTACGTTATGTACGTTAAGTGATTTCTCCGCCACCGATTTTCAATTTGTTTTTCATTCGAAGGAGTATACTACTGCGGTGGTTCCACTGTAATAAAATCAAGATTTTATCATAGGATACTAGGTAAATTATAAATCAGTTACAAAATTGACTTGACGATTTAACTTATTGCGCTAAGAAGTATAAAAGACGCATTGAATTATCTGTTTTTAAAAGTCAATTATTACTTATAATGTTATGGTTCGTTTATTCCTAACACATTTGCACTCCCATGTATTTCTGAATCGTTTAAAATCCCATTTAACTTGAGTGTTTGAAGAAGATAAAGTACTTCAGGTGCTTTTATTCAATTTTCACACCCAATGATCTCAGAAATACACGTACACAAATCACTTGTGTTTGAAGTAAGAATAATGCTCAGTCCGGCCATAAATAATGTTACAAATAAATAAAACATAAAATTACATTTGAATTTGGAATATGTCATTCTAATAAGAATATACATTGTTTTCTCATTTTCGACCCCAACAATGTTATTTTTTTTTTATATTAAAGTAAAGTTGGATCATAAAGAGAACAGAATTGCTATGATAGCAATACAAAATGTAGTTATAGAGAATATTTGTGCACCGAGCTATTGATACGTACAATGAAACCTCCTTTGTTTGCGATAGAAAACATCTGGCTGTCCACGTAGTTTTCGTACGATAAAGGCGATCAAAGCAGTGAAGGAAAGAAGTTTCAGATAGAAAGCAAAAGATAATATCTCGGGAAATGAATATATCACCTAGGATGACTTCGAACTTGCAGCTTATAAGAGACGCACTGGTCATTATTTAACTGATAATTAAAAAATGCATAGGGTTGTAAAATTGTAACAACTTCTTAAGGGGAACGCAAAGGAAGGTCACAGAAAAAAAACTGCTGACGAGTTTATTTTTTACTATTGAGCAATATTTTAACTATCAAATTGAAAGAATTTATGTTTCAAGCTTTCCAATTAGTTAGCAGACTACAATGAGGGCATTATCGACCTTAAGTGATGGTTTGGTGGGATGTAAGTTGTCATGGAGTGACTACCACATTATTGTGAAAAAGGTGTCAAAACATCTGCACAAGTGTATTAAGATATAATACTTGAGAAGCCTGTCCGCCTTTGAGGGTGATGAGGGATAGGGGGATGCGGGTAGGGAAGGGAAGAGAGGGATGAGGAGATAAGAAAGAGGATAGGGGGTTGAGGGGAGAGGAGAGGGGGAGTTGGGCCTCCGGAAACTTCACTCATTTCGGTGAATGCAGCGTAAACGTTATTTCACATACGGTTTTCTGTGAGGCCGTGATATCGCACCGGCCGAGCAGGCCCACTCGTGCCTAAGCATAGCTCTACCACTGTCAAGTAATACGCATATTGGCATCAACCGGTCAATTAAATGGGAAAATTGGAAGCAAATGGATGAATTGGGAAGTGTCTCTTGCACTTACACTTCGTCCATTTGCTTCCGATTTTCCCATTTAATTTCCTGGTTAATCGAGAAGGTCAGGATCACATAACAACTACCAAACTGTCTGATGACTTGAAATCCCAATTCTCGAATCTTTAAATATTGATAATGAAGTAAACTAAATTTGATTCAGGAAAAAATGCACCACAAACGTTTGCAATTAGAGCTTAATTTTGTCAAACAATAGAAATATCCCTAGATGTAGGAGAAAGGCCATTAAGACCACAGTTTATATACAAAGCATTACATTATGTAGTTGGGACCAGTGAATTACAAGGAGTACATACACATTATGTGGATGGTAACGACCTCAATAAATTACTACTATGGTCTTCTATAATGACTTCAATCTTTTTAATGTTTGTATTGGGTCTATATTTCTGAGTTTTATGTGTAGTAAATGTTCTACGGGGAGTTGTTATTTAAGAGATCCGAAGTATAATAATCGCTATTACTGTGACTAAAAACAGTTTTTATTTTTATATTCGTACCTTTCCTGGACTAACACTTTTTTTGATACCTTTTTAGTATTAAGTATAATATGTTTTGTCAGTTTTATCCATATAGAATATAATAATTTAGTATTCTCTAGACCCCAGGCTCTGTGTAAGCGTCACGAATCTGTATAATATCTCAATTAGATTTAGACTACCTATGGGCTAATTGTGTTTCAGTCTGCTGTTTTAATAATAATAATATAAGTATAGGTAAGTGTTAGTAAGAGGGCTCGGAGATCCCAACTGGCCAAACTGGCTGGAGTTTGAGTTATAGGTATGCGACCCTCAATTGCTTGAGTTATTACTTATACTCCTCAATTTTTCTTTTCCTTCTCTTTCTATCCTTCTCTCTATCCCTCTCCTGTCATTATACTCCAAATTTTCCAATCTAATTCTTCTATTAATAGGCTTGCCCCCTATTACTAAAATGATAGGACTCAATTATAGTCGACAAAATTTCGGCGTTAATAACGCCTCTGCCAATCCCTTAGGGGTGCACGCGTGAGTGAGTGTATGTGATATATAACTTAAATACGTTAGTTATTAACTATGTTGTTTTGAGCCATTTTTTATGCTAGTTCTTTTAAATCCTTTTTAAATCCCGTTGCATACCTTTTATATATAAAGCTTCGTATCGCTTGGAATTGAAGTATAATCGTATAATATGCAAAAAATACCGACTTTGCATTAATTTGATTATTGTACTGTAATGTACTGGCCTTACGGACGTAGCCGACGCCGCAATGTACAGGACATTATAGAACTTGAAGAAAAACTAATATCTATTGTCTTATCAGAGCAATAGAAATCAAAACTACAGATTTAGGAATTATTATCTGTTTGTTTGTATGTTTGTCTTTATGTCTGTCAGTCTCTATATTTGTACACGCATAATACAAAAACTATTGCATGGAATTGAATTCACAGATGTTTTTCTCGATGTTTAAAGGTTAAATAAGGTTAAATAAGAAAAAAAAAACTAAATTTTACTTATTTTTATATAATTATACGACGAATGCGACGTTTAAATTTTGCACTGTTTATTGCATTTATCACAATTTCTGAAAGTAATTTCTAGGGTTGAACTCAATGTTTATGTAATCAGGTTGAAATTATGAGCGTGAAAAGGGTTTTAGAAGGTCAGTACCGCATGGGTGACTCCGATGCTGCTCTTAAACGTTAAGCATGTACCTTCGTACTGGGAGGGAGATTATTTTTGACAATTTAAAGGTTCAGTTTATTTTTATTCTTTCTAAATTTAGATTATAGCTTGTAATTGTTTTAATCGTGATCTCAGCATTGAAGCGGATGAAAAGAAAATGTATTTTACTTTAAACTTCTAATATCATTTACATTTATTTTTAAAATGTCAGAGTTATATCTGTAAAAGGTTAAATCACTTGGTTTCAAAGGTATCTCAATGGACATACGACCAGGCCGTAAATAGATTGAGTTAGTTAGACTGAACTATAAAAACCTTGTATTAAAAAATATTATCCAAATAATATTTTAATAATTTAAATGTATAAAATATCCGATATTATTTCTCGTCTATTTTTAAAAAGTTTTTTATATGTCATTAGATAAATATGTAAAAAAAAATATATACATTTATACCTGATATTACAAACCACAAATCGAAAAAAAATAATATCTATGACTTATTATACGGTTAGCTAATCAAGTACACTTGTAAGTTTGATATTTTTTGCCGCTTTGATATTTGTATACATATAAAGTTCTGTTATTCTATATTCGTCTTGTGGTTTTAGGGATAAAAGACTTGATAGGACTGACCTAAATATTTATACGATCGGTCCCACAAAGAAATCCGATAGTCTAGGTGGCTAAGACTATCAAAATGATGATTTAGATGTAGGTACTACAAGTAGCAAAATACGTAAGTAGTAATATTTAATATAATAATTTTAATTTAATACCAAGTTTAAAGTGGAAATTACGATTAGTAGAAATATAGAACAAAAACTTGTAATCTCTGGACTTCTTTAGTGACGAACAGTTGCTATCAAGAGTTGTAAGTAAACGTTGCAGTTGCAGCAGTTGTTCAGCATTAACAACCCTATGTATCATTTACGATCTGCTACTACTGCTGAGTTGTAAAATACTTTACTATATTACTTTATTTTAAATACAAATGAAGAACATAAAAATAGTTATAAATATATATAATATATATAAATATATAATAATATAAAACATTACTAACGTCATAACATCGTCGACTACTGTTAGCATTTCCAGAAGGCTGACGTTGAATCGCAGTGATAATTCTTTACAAACATACATATACCTACAACCCCGACGGGGTAGACGTATAAAGCGAGCTCGTTTGGCTGATATCCTACCCTACCTATTTTTACTATAGTTATCATTACAGTTAGCCGATCACTGCATTATGTGTATATACCTAGACTTGCCATCAATACTGTTAAAAGGAAAAATCTTCTTTTTTTATTTTGCTTAAAGTATGTATTCCTGTCATATGTGTGAGTTTATGTATTAATATAATAGTATCAAAATATATTTTCATTAGCTATCCTATTCATTTTTAAATTATCCATTACATAATGACCAGTGTATTATAAGCTGCAAGTCCTAAGTCATCTTTTGAAATACGCCACATGGTTCTAGATGGTTTTATATTCTATATTAATTTCCCAATATATTATCTTTTGCTTTCAGACAGGATTTCTTTGATTTTTTTCCTTCACTGCTTTAATCGCCTGTTTCGTATATAATATTACGTGGACAGCTAGATCTTTTTCTGTCACAAATAAAGGAGGTTTCATTGTACCTATCAATAGCCCGGTACACAAATAATCGACTACCAAGCGGATGGAATGTTTCAAAAATTGCATTTGACTACATACGTTTGTGTATCACAGCAACTCTGTTCTCTTTATTACCCCCCTCCATTTTAATATCACAAAAATATTTAACACTCATTGCCGCCAAAATGAGACAACACAATGAATATTGATAAATTGTCGAATAGACTCAGCTCTACAGCATACGCAGTTACAAAAATTTGTGAACTTACTGATATTGAAACAGCCAGATTAGTCGACGTCTTATTTTCGTAGTATAATGACGTATGATATTTTAGTGTGAGGGCAATGACTGATATTCAGTCTTTCTTTGTGCTGCAGAACAGGGCTATCCGAGCACTTTATATGTTAGATAATCGGTATACCCTGAGGCATAGTATGTATGTTTATTTCTTTGAATTTCTCAAAGAAATAAACATAATGACTGGGTCATGTCTTTATGTTTATGAGAACTTAATTTACTTTCATGAAAATAAAAGTCACTTTATTTAAAAAGTGTCTCTCTTATAACACACGTAATAAACATAAATTTGTTGTACCAGCTTCCAGGATCCAAAAAAACTAACAAGCCGTTTCTAGGTCAAGCGTGCGATTTTATAAGAATATCCCTGATAATATACAAACTTTAAGTCTACATAAATTTAAATCCACCGTAAAACAAAAGTTCTGCTTTAAAGGTGGATTATATGGAAGATAGAAGCGCTTGGGATTAAACTGTTAGAGATCACATGCTATTTCTAATAATCAACACAGTATAGTGTGTCTTCTCTTTGTTCTTCCTGTTTAACTTCTTTCTTCTCTACCTTACTATATTACTTTAATAGCCCAATTTTAGTTTATTTAGTTTTAGCAGCATAAATAGCACACGATAAATTAGTCTTTTATTGATGATGATTGATTGTACAACATGTACACGAAATATTGTAATATCTAATTGGTAATTTAAAAGAGTGGGCATGAGTTTGTTGGCCCGATTTCTTCTCATAAGCTCTACCATTTGAAAACTGGCGGTTATAGATCAACACCGACAGGTATTTAAATATTTAATATTTTTTATATTAATTTCACATTTGACAAGGCAACATATAGTTGACGTGACGCGGTGACGCTGTGTGTATTGATCTATATAACTTTTGTTGTCTATAACAGTTGTTTGACATGTTTTTTTTTAATTGTAATAATATTTTTGATGGGCCTGCTCGATCGGTGAATACCACGGCCTTACAGAAAACCGGTTGTGAACAACACTTGCGTTGCATTTCTGCGAAATTAGTGAAGTTTCCGGAAGCCAACTCCCCTCTCCTTATTCCTCTCCTCTGAGCTCTCGCCCCTTTTCCCATCTCCTCATCCCCGTCTCATACCCCTCTCAGTGCACTTACGACTCTCCAGGTGCAGGTGTCTATGGACGGCGGTTGTCACTTACCATTAGGTGACCGGTCTGTTCGTCTGCCCCCATATAATATATATGTATTAAATTATATCCAGACTGAGTACAGTCTTATAGCACTAAAATCCTTTAACTACATCAACGGAAAGAGATGAGGTGTTCTTTTTCACTGAGAATTATATGGTAATAATAATAATTTACACGGTGATGATTATACTTTGCGCGAAACTGGGGTGGTGTTGATCAATCGCTAAGTTCAGTCTTTGTAAACGGAACGAGAACTCGTACCCCGTGACCTTACCCAAAATAAAATATAATACTATTTAATATTAAAATATGTTGGCTGACGATGAATAGCTTCAAAACAGCGGAATGTTATACATATTTTAGTAGGGAATCTTATCGGTACAATAGATAGTGGAGAAGGCCGCGTACGTAACGTCACAGAGATTTACTATCCTCGATATAAGCATGTGTGGTACTTACTGGCTTCAAGCCAAATTATCTTTTTGCCGAATCTGCGAATGTGACGAATAAATTCGAAAGCCGAATTACGCATTGTAATTTTACGCTGTACAATTTTGCTCCCTATTGGTATTCTTATATTTTTATTCAATCGCAGGTACATACGTTTTTCATTATAACAATAGTTATTTAGTGATAACAGAACAGGTTCTATTGGGAAAACACGTCTCTAAAATATTAATAAAAATTTAGTTGGCAGACGCGAAATCGGATTTTATCAGGAGATACTATATTTAAATGGCGTCAGTAAAAAAAAATGACTTATAACAAGCTCCCTACAACATGGTACAAAATACAATATTAGCGTTTCGGCTTTTACCCTAAGGGTCTATGTATACTGCACTGTTTAAGCGATCTAACATATTTTCTTGGACGGTTATTGTTACGACCTTGTATACGGTTGTCAGGGACACAAAAAGGACCAAAGGTCATCCTTTTATCGAGAAAACATGCTGTTCCTGATGGTTTTACTCTAAAATAAGAAAAGCAAAAAATAAAAAAAAAATGACTGAGTGAAAACAATCTACAACTGCCGGAGTAATCGCTTAATTTACATACAAAAAAAATAATAAGTAGACAAAAACAGTTTGACATAGATACCAAATGTTATTAATATGCGGGAGAAACCTTGTGATATAGGTAAATGTGTGTAACCTTAAAAAAGTTACAAGTACGATTGCCAGTTTTTTTATATCAACTACTTTAGCGTTCCTTTGTTTCTAAAACTCATTATCTGCGTCCATCTTTGTCCCTTTGGCAGTCTGGAATACACACTGCTCAACCTGTCAACTTTAAATGGGTGCGTATTCACACAGGATGTATGTATGTTCTGAGTAGATAACAAAACTGACGGGCGACGTGCACTTACAGATATTGCGAACTGTATGTTTATTTTGATGACCTAAATAGATTTTGCAAAGTTTTTTTTTTATTATATAGGGGACTGACGAAGAGGCGGGTCACCTCATCGTAATTATCAAGCGCCATCCATGGACACCTGCAACTCAAGAGTTGTAAGTGCACTGCCCGACTGTAAAGGGGGGGGGGGAGAGGAGAGGGGGAGTTGGGCCTGCGAGTGAATGAAGGGTGGGACACTCATAAGTTTATGGAATACTAGTTTTGCTAACTCTTTGTATTTTTTATAGAGAACAGATGAGTTAAGTTTTTAAACGACTTAACTACCGTTATGTGTGACAACAGCTATAGAGCTAGTGAAAGGCATGTTTGCTACCACACTGATTTATTGTTTGGCGCAGCTACACACATGTACACACATACATACGTATACATATTATACAACACTACTTATGTGATCGGCATGAAATTTAGCGAAAGCGAAACAAACAAAATTACTTCACTTACATTTATAATATTATAGCTCGGATGAATAAAAGTATATCGGAACTCCTATGTTGCAGATGAGGTGACCCGTCCGCTCGTTTGCCCAATATTATATAAAAAAAGGTTATTATATGGGTATCAATTTTTTGTTAAGGTCTGATAATAAAGGATCTGCTCTTTATCAATTAGAAAAGAAAATTGATCCGTTCTCCGAGAAGAGTCTTATATGTCAAATTTTTGTATATGTGTATGTATGTACATATGTACATACATAGTGGTATAATTTTAAAAGTTAAGATTATCAAAAATTTGATTATTTCAATATTTGCACCAGAACCACCCACGATCATTACATTTTTTTCCACCCAAAGGTTGCCTGAAGTAATAGCTAATTTGTGATAACTTGATAAGTCCGCCCATTGTTTTGATGGTGCACAATAAAGATTACTTATTAGTATTATTATAAATTCAATGTGCTGTAAAAATCCGTGTATCCGTGTACCCTCTGGCGCTCGTTGCGTGGCGTCTCGGCTTCCTGCTTCTGCTAGAGCGATAGATAGCCCAGTCTGTCGCCCTCAGACCAGCGCCCATGGCCCGAGTTCATTTTGCACTCTCCGGCCTCTTGTGCGGGATGGAAGAGTACTAACTCTCTCCAGTACGAAGCGGCGGAAACTTATACTAATAATACTTATACTAATAATAATTAAAACAAACAAATTTAATAAAAAAAAGTTCTAATTGATAAAGAGCAGACCATTTAATCTGCTCAGACCATAACAAAATATACAATATATTCTAAAATACGTTATGTAAAGTGAAACCGTATGCACAAATGGAGTGAAACAAGGTAAGGGAATAAAATTAGAACCCCTTTCTTATGGAAATGTTTATTTATTCTTAAATTGCTCTAGTATATCAGTAAAATGACTTAAAAGTTAAAGATCAAATTGTGAATACAGAGCGAAAGGAGAATCAGTCTTGGCTGTCTCCAATCAAAATAAAGTTAAATATTTTAAAAGTTAAATTAATTATCCTTTTTCTTTTGTTTTGTTTTAAGTCAGATATAATCGTTACTCATCATTTTTATGAACAACAGTAAATACATACCTTTTCGGAGGTTGAAAAACATTTAATGGCTTGTCCGCATGTAACAAAAGTAGAAATCCTAATGTTTGACTATTTTTTTCGTATAGTGTCGTGTCGTTATCCGTAGTCTGTTCAAAACCCCGTGTAAGCTTTTTATCCGTCCATTAATAATCATTTATTGGCCTACGCTGACCAAATCCCCCAGATATATAGTTACGTTTGTTTTCTTACAAATAACGATAGTAGCATTATATAGATGTATATGTATATATTTCAATATAAATAGATAAGGAAGAGGAATATTGCTTGTATAGTGAATTGTAGCAATAAGGAGGGTAAGCAATAGCTTGAATAAGACAAGGTCGTATAAAAAGCAAATCAATCAAAAAATGATTCATTAAAGCCAGTGTCATTTCAACAAATTTTAACATTTCGTGGGTATATCATCTGAACCTATAGGGTACTTTCCACTGACAAGACTAGACTACAATCATATTTTATTACAAACCAATTATTTATGATTACAATTTTTTATTGCGTGGTCAAAAACAACTAGTAATGTACGGGTAAGAACTGCAAAGTTAAGTTTGCCTGTAAAAAAATCTTCGTTGATCATATCTATAGATATATAGGATAGATGTATTTTATTTTCGGGTGTGTGGATGTGTGGATATATGTTTATATGTATTATATAAGTCTGATGTTTTTGCCCTAGAGATTTTGATCATCTTTATAATGTGAGTCACATAATGTACACATGAAATGTTATACCCTATGTTACTCATAACAGCAATAAGAAAAGGGAGAACATTAATAATGAACGCGGGTTCTAGATGTTTTAAATTATAAACCCACAGAAGTGACTTATTTACTTTAAAAAAAAAAACACTTGGAATGTGGGTTACACTGAAGGTTCCAAGAGCGAATGAATTTTTATGTTAGATAAGTGTGCGAGTCATACTCGTACTTATCAGTTTTTTTTTTAAATTCAGAAAGCAGCTCTGCCACAAGATAAGTGGGTCACATCGAAAGATTTTAGTATAGGCCAGTAAGAAAGCTGGTAGAAACTGCCCGTATGTGTTGATATGTCACCATATCAACAGATTCGGGCAGTTTTAGGCATTGCTAAGAAAATTACAAAAACTCTTACATGAACATTTAGTACAAAAAAGTCGTCGCTTAGATTGGTGCCGCTCAATGCTTGAAAAGTTTGATAGAGATGACTCGAATGCTGTATATGATATCGTCACAGATGATGAAAGCTGGGTATATTATTGAGAACCCGAAACTAAAAGACAATCAATTCCTTAGATTTTAATTAACTTTTTGCATAATTTTTGATACTTTGGGATTTAAATATTGCTGACGATGTTCAAATTAATTGTAGTAATGTTATGTTTATTTTATAATAGGTTTTTAATTTACTAATTGCTTGTATTTTAGTTTTAAGTTTAGTTTTTTTCTACATTCAACAAAATTTAATAATTGTATGTGATAAAAATGATAAATAAATATAATGTTTGAGGATTTTATACACAATAAAATAACCAAAAACGTTTTTGAAAAGGAATTTACTGCATCATATTTGTTTGCCAAACTTATAGTTTCTTCTTGTTATTTGTACTAAAACTAGTAGAGGTGATTACAGAGACCGTCAAAGTGTACATCAAACTTTAGAAACTAGATAAAACTTTTATAACCAAGAAACACTAAACACGCCATTCCGCATTGCGAGTAAAAGTGTCTGAATGGCTTTTGTCCGACTGGTTTGATGCACCGGTTGTACCGATATCGGAGCGCTAAAGTCTGTTTCAGCAAATTTATTTGTGAAAAGGTTTGAAGCGCCCAAAACCGATAGTTTGGAACGCATTGAGCTGTGAGGTTTAGTATGAACATATGGCAAATTAATTCAAATCCAATCTTGTGTTTAGGTGTGATCTACATGACTATTGTACAATCTTTCATATGAATAGTATAGTATACGACCGTTGCACTAAGCATTATCATTCCTTAGCGTTACGTTTATATCGATGGTTATCCATCGTACCTTTGACGTATATCACCCATTCGCTCTTGTATTGTATATAGTACCATGATCTCAAGCTGGAGGCTTACCATATCAATAAGCGTTTCAAGTTCATAGCTGTTACATCGACGCGCGGTAAATGTGAGCATTAAGAGCGTGTGTTGACATGTCAGCTACCATAGTGATGACATGCTTGCAGTGTCTTCAGTCCTATGTGAAAGCAATACTTTCTGAAGCAGGCGTGAGGGTGTGAGGTCCTGCAAAATCATGAAACATCAGTGCATAGATTTTAATTTAAAAAAAAAATCATTTTTACCCTTACTTTTACACTGTTTTATTTTAATTTTCTGTTGTATAACATCTAAATAGTGTACAGCATTTAGTGACAGAGAGGTTTTCTTTTTCTTTTCAACAATAGAATCAGTAGCATTTGAATCTAAGAGTTAATTCATAAAGTAACTATCACCCCTATCTACAATAGTAACATAACCATCGTTATAAATTTTCACTGCTTGATATGTTTGCTATAAAAGTATAGAAGTGCATGCCAGAACACTATTAAATGCGTAATACAAAGCTGAAATTACATCCAGACTGGAGGGCGTCCCTCCACGTTTGATTAAAAATCATTCGATCGAAATCTATATCGAGCCTCACAAAAGTTATTATTATTAACTTGTGTAGATGAGCCGTTTCTGAGTGCTGATGTTTAATTTCATCATATTATTTTTATTGACACTACATTGGACACACATCTGTAACTCAAACTGGACTGGAATGGCATCTTTTTACTGTTACTCAGTGACGACCTTTTAAATATTTAAATTTGTGTTTCTATAGTTCAGTTCTCGACTTTATGGTCAAAATAGGATAAAAAATGTTGTGTTATCTTTTACCAACATGTTTTAAATCTCTATTAAATATATATTTGAACTTACTTACTACTTTAAATGGCCCCAGTATCTAATAATATTATACTGGACACAAAAATACGAATTTATAAGTGCTAGCTATTCATACCAAAAATATGCTGGAGAAATGCGAGACGAGAGTCGAGAGAACTGCATTAATCTAGATATTTTTCTGTTACATTCGAGACACAAAAATACGAATTTGTAAATGCTAGCTGTTCATACCAAAAAATATGCTGAAGAAATGCGAGACGAGAGTGGAGAGAACTGTATTAATCTAGATATATTTCTGTTACATTCGACCAACACACGCTCTGTTACTCATGCTTCATTTAGTTCCTTTGGTAATCCGACTTTTGAACTGTGTATTAGTATCTACATACTTTTCTTTCTTTAAACTCATAGGTAACTATTTTTCTCATTATAACTTATGAAAAATCAATATAATTGCTTGGTGTTATTAAATGTTGTGTCAAAACAAATAGTATGTCTTTGGTGTCTTTCACTTACTGTATCGCCACTTTCGCACTTAACTTATTTTTAGTAAATAGGTATATATAATACAAATATACCGGTATATCACTATCTTATATTAACTTCTTAATCTTAATTTTATACCTTGACGCTAAACGCCATCGTGACTGCGTTTTGGAACGTAATGTTTCGATTAGGGTCAGCTAGTTTGTAATGAGAAATACTTGGCTACGCTGACTAAAAGCAAGAAATTAGTCTATGAAATTATGTTATGCCTACTATATTTCAAATAAATGAATACATTTTATTCCTCTACACATGTATGTAGATTATTGTCTACTTCATCATCATGTTCAAATTTAGTCGGGGTCGGTGTAGCGTTTTCTTCTTAAAATTTACTTTTTTACTCATACTTTCTATTTTACCTTCTTTTTACCCGTAGTCCACGCTCTCTGCTTCCCGCTGTTTATGCATCTCTTTTTTTGGTATCCTCTACTCTGTCTTAAACATATTTAAGATATCCCTCTCAAAACTTGTCAACTTTATTTAAATATTATCAGTCATGAGCCTATCACCACCCACTGTTGGATCTGTCTTGGACAGGCCGCATCCATCTGCCGCCACATTCTACTATTCCAGATTCTTCAAGTCCTCAGTTTATCATGGATTTAATAAAATGTACGCACAAAGAAGAATATTGTAAATAAGTTTGTCCAAATATTTCAAAAGTATGTCGTCTCAGTATATTTTATTTAAATCGTCCTGACTTCTCGTTATTCGGTTTGAACATTTTAACAAAACGGTGACGTTTGTTCTCGTGCAAAATGTTATAAAGATCAGAGGATCTAAAGGTTCCCGAGGGATCTATTTGCGGGACTTACACAGAGCCCTTACGAAAATATTTGCCCGCTTTTTATATAGGTAAATGTGTGCTGAAGTACTTAGCGTTAAAGGCCAGTTCTTACGTTTGAATCATTTCGTTGATTGTTTTATTCAAAGAAAATGTACCTGTTGTGAGAAAACTTATGTAGATACCATAAATTACAAGGTTATTAGTTTGGTTCAGTTTAGGTCTGTTTATTTAATTACTGTCGCTTTTTAAATAACATTTCTATATAGATAGAAACTAAATAAATGGTTCTTTTGTGACATATTATGTGGTTGTTGATACGGAGTTTGTAAATATGAAAAATAAAATGTTATATTGACTATTTTGAGACTAATATTAATAATTGCCTACTCCTTGGAGGATACAGGCCTGAGCGTATATATGTATGTATTAATGCTATTCTGTATATCTTTAATAAAATAAAAGGGTTAAAACTAAGCAGATACTTGTGAAAGTTCACAATTTCAATAGAATAGCTTAAAGTTATATAGTTATGGTATATACATATATTATTTGTTTGCTACTAATTGTAGCTTGAGTAGCACTCATACTAATAATAAAGTATTAGAAGTAATTTTAAACTGAAAGTAGTACTAGGTACTTAGTGATAAATATTTCAGTAGAAAAGTATTATTCAACAAGATTAAGCGAGTTGTGGGAAATGATAAAATCGATAGGAGTCGGCGGCGCCTGCAAGACTAATAGCAATTCCGAGAAACATTCGCCTTTAGCTACTTTTGCTATCGGTGGCAGTACTGTGGCCTTTTCATTGACGTTAAATTCAAATTCCCCTACCGATTTTATATTGTCAAAAGACCTTTCAAAACCAATCCAGTTGTAGCAATTTGAATTTACCATAACTTTCTAACTTACCTGATGTTCTAAATTTGAAATTTAATAAGGCCACCCTCATATTTTACTTTGTTTGTTTTTTATTTATTTTGGTTTGAGAAGACCACAGAATTTATTATTTTGAAATCTAGACTTGGATCATAGAGCAATCTAAAAAGAGAACTAATAAGACTGGTTTACACAGGAAAGCTTTTTTATGATATATATGAGGGGAGGGAAAAGAGGAGGGGGCTGGTGAGGGATGGGAAAGAAGAAAAAGCACAACACGAAGAGAAGGGAGTTGGCCCTCCGGTGTCCTCACTCTCTCGGCAAAACAATGCAAGCATTGTTTGATAGCCGGTTTTTGGTAAGGCCGTGGTGTTTTGCTACAGTCAAGTATCCTTGCCTAAGCATGGCTTTCCGCTTTACCCCATGCGCACGTTGAAGTGGGAATCGTTAAACATTTTTTAATAGTTCTAACCAGGAATTGCTCCGCATTCGGTGTTTACCTTGTTTTAGGCTTGAAAAATATTTAAGCTTGTTTTATTTATTATATAGTCATCGAAACATGCAAGGATAGTATTTTGTATTATACAAATTAAAAATAACATTAAAAAATAAAATGTTTTAAGTGCTCGACCGCCGACAAACATGCTTAAAAGTTTCCCGGGACACAAAAAAAGACTAACTGTTGCCGAGGCATGGACAGAGCAACTATTACGCGACTGAGGCCGCGGCTAATTGTTAGTAAATATAGCAGGAATTTCCAATAAGCGGGTACAGCTGTAATTATTATACTATTAGGTACACCTATTATGTGTGCCTTGAATATGAATAATGAAATTGTGTAACTAATTTTGGATTATATTTATTATGACGATGACTAATGACTTACCGAATTAATATAAATATTATTTTTTGTTCATTTATATTAAACAAATAAGTATTTCACTACCTAAAGATAGTCAATATATACTATTAGTATAGAATACTAAAATTATGTTTTGCACAATAGTCAGCTCTAATATTATTAAATATATTCGTGCCCTTCTACATACTTACAATTATCAATTCTATTTTCTTACTGTTATTCTCTCGTAGTGAACGAGGAAATATGGCAGGTAAATAAAACTAACTCGCATATATTCTCTTTGATTTGAAGTACATACACACGCTCTAGCCTATACCCAAGAAGGGGTAGATAGTAGCGTCTCAATAGCCCACACCATATACCATACACTTTCATATTCTTTATTGTAAACCACAAAAAGATACAACATAAAAACAATACAATACAATACAATCGGTGATATTATCGCTAGTTGAGATTACTTCCAGACAACCTTTTTTTCATTAGATTAGATCCATAGGGCGATCCTGTTGACGTCATCCAGGTATTGTATGTCTGTATATATAAACTGTCTGATAGACACAATGTGCCACAGTCAGAGATGGGGTGACCCAATTTTACTCTCTAGAGAACCACACGGCTGAAATGAAAATTGATTGTTTTATGAACATTTGAACGCTTAGTTGAGAATTTATTACCACCATAAACAACATTGCATTGCCGTGAATGTTTGCCTAAATTTTATAAAATAATTGAGACCACCGCTTTTTCCTGTTTATGTAAATTGGTACGTATTGTTTTTTGAACACAATATTTTATGCACTTAGTTTAATTTAATATAAACCACCAATCACCTTTGTTATGAGCATAACATATCTGCTTGAAAAACAAACTTACACTAAAAAATTTACTTACACAGACATATGCTATATTATACATACAAATGGTTACTGATATAATACTTATACCACTGATTTTATTATACACATAATTTGGGCATCACAGGAACATTTTATTAGTGAGCAATACATGTTAGCAATTATCTTTTAAAAATAAACCTGTCTTAAACTGATTGCTGTTATACGAGAATAAGGTTAATATAATTACCGCTACGACAGCATATAGAGGTCGGTATTGTTCGAGAAGAAGCCCGGTTTAACATATCCAATCATGCTGAAAGATTATGCAAAGGTCTCCCGTCGGTATGGAAGCGACGAGCGACGTTCGCTATTTTATATTTCAGGGTGACCAGGAATGACAGAAGGGACTTCTTGGGTTTATCAGATAAGTTCACAGATAGGTATGTAGGTATTTCTTATATTTCGTCCTGCATAGTAATTGGAAATAAAGTGAGACATGTTTAACAGCAGAGTTTAAGGTTACTTTTCATATGTTTGACGTAACTTTATTTCGGTGCCCTATATGACCGTAAAACAAATATTTATTTTTAATCTTCCATTTTAAATTCTGGAGTTCTATGCGTCATAAGTTCAGTGTTTTAAAATAGGAATAAGGCTTACAACCCAATCTTATTACTTTCCATCTGTTTCGGAATCTCATTCCTGTTAGTACACTTCATTATTCTTCATAAGAATTTACTTTGTAAAAGCAATTTACTGAGCAGCTCAAATATTATAGTGCTTATAAAATTGTTTACCAGTGGGGCAGTAATTTGAGAAGACTTTACTAGTTAATCTTATTAATGCCTCCAACTGTAACGAAATTTTTGGATTGAACACAACTCCCATTTATAAGTTTTCTATGTTTTTATATATAATTTTAACTTTTAGTTTTTTCAACCTGTAGGTAAGGTGTTTCATTCCTAAACTGAAGGTACCCCTGAAAACCTGTCCAGGAAACTACTTTAAAATTTTAAGAGACTGTTTAGTATCGCTACTATTATTCATTGTGCTAATTTACTTTTCTAACAAGAAATTTGTATATAATTAACTGGTAAGTTCACTTAATATGTTATGAAGTATTATTTACATTCACTTAAAGTGATATGGTGCAAGATATAAAAAATAGAAAACTATAATTAACGGTACAATCTGCAGTCTTATCGCACGTACTTTTCCCAGACAACCTTTTTTTTTACGTGAGGAAATCCTCATGGACTATCCTCCGCCGGGGGCATCAGCGGAGGGGTGTGCCGGACTTGACCGGACTGAACCACCACGGTGTTCCTGCCTCGTACCTCCTGCCGAGGGCCGCGGGAACACGACATTCTTCCGCGGCCAGCAGGTGACCGTCCGGAGCGGACCCCATCTCGTTTTGAACGGGGGAAAGGTGCCTCTCCTCCTTCTATCACTCCCTGAAGGAGGCGCGCGGAACACTACACGCCTGCAACCTCGGACCTGCTAAAAGACAACCTAGCTAGGTAGACAGATGCGGCAGATTGCTCCATAGGGCAATTATCGGGTGCAGGAATTGAGCTAAGTAATCATAATTATAAAAGACAATATTATATACTAAGATGACAGATGTGATCAGAGACCATTTTTTTTTAAGTGGTCAGTGATTGAGCTCGCCTAATACATTCAGTATATAGTTATATAGTCAGATGACTCGGACTTCCCGACACCAGCCAGTTCGAGTTATAGGTATGCCCTGACTTGCTTGAGCTATTGCTTTTACTCCCCAATCCATCTGTATAAGCAATATCTCTAATCTTCCCTTTCTGTTCTCCCTTTCCTGTCAATATACTCCAAATTTTCTCACCTAATTCCAAAAAGTGCCCTGATGAGGGCAATAGCCTTGCCCTCCATTACTTAAATGGTATTAAATTATAATCGGCAGAATGAGTGCGTTAATTACAAATCTGCCTACTTCTTCTTCTATATGTATGTACATTATTATGTATAATACATTCAGGTAATGCATTCCACAAACGAGCAGCATGGCAGGTAAAAGATTTATAAAGTAAATTAGTACAGTGCAATGATATTTTCAAGAACTAACTTTCCGACCGCAAGAACTTCTCATGGGAGACATTTAGAAACTCAAAACGCTTTCTAAGCTATACGAAAGTAATATTGTAAAGTATAGCAAGTATACGAGTATTTCGGTGAAGCCGAATGGGGATCCACTTCAGAAATATGGTGATGTGTCCATAAGCCAAATATATAAACCTGATGCAGATGTTTTGAGGACGTTTTTAAAGTAGCTATATATATATATTAAATAAGATAATTTCGTACTATATATCGTATTGGTACAAGGTCTAACGTGTTTTTTTGATTCTTTTATTACATACTTTGTTTTTTCAAAATTAGCAGAGGGAATTTCTAAATATTAAAAACGGACACAAAAAACACCTACACTCGAGCAAATTATTTGTGGTTTACAGAATAAAATAAAATAGAATAGAATAGAATAAACTTTAATGTACACCTGTAAATAAATTTTGCAGTGAGTATCATACAACATTTTTCCCGTGTGTGAATCGAACCTATGCCCTTGTCCTTGTTTTATGACTTAATGACACTCTACACAAAAAACAAACACTTTTTTTTTATGCGATTGGGGGCAAACGAGCAGACGGGTCACCTGATGGTAAGTGACAACCGCCGCCCATGGACACCCGCAACTCAAGAGTAATAAGTGCGTTGCCGGCCTTACACTCATTACAAACCAACTAAAAGTATGATACATAGCTAAATATTCCTTTAATCTTACCTATAAAATTCCGTTAAGTTCGACCTGTACCAAGAACATTGTAAATCGAATAGTTACGTGTTAATCATCCTTAATTAATTTTATCCCTAACTATTCAATAACCTAAAATGATATGGAGTTACGTACAAGGTTCATGATTGTTGTAAACGTTACTGTAACATCTGAACCTTGATGACTCCAGCTAATATGAATTAGAAATGAGTGAATCAATAGGATAGTTTAAAAAGTTTCTGTTAGCTATTCCCCATAGGCAGAGGCGTTGTACACACCCGTTTTTTGACAACCATTCCCTCCTACGTAATGGGGAGCAAGCCCAATGCTGTCAACCGGGCACTGTATGACTGTGTATATATACTGTCTAATATATTACAATTCCATTCCTTAGTCGTGTGTACGGATGTTATGTAAACACAATGGGAATATCTTCCAAGGCCTTTTGATCATGCCTGGTGTACCGCGGCCCAACGGTTGTTGTTGAGAAGTCGTATATATAATAATCGCCGATAACTTTATCATCGTGATTTAGGATCGTACTCTACTACCTCGTCACTGGAGTAGTTGCTACATCATTCAGTTAGTCTTCGCTAGTGGCTGTTGATATAACGTATGGGTTTGGTTTTGTGCTAAAGGTTTCTATAAAAGTAGGATGATGACGTTTATATAACAAAATATTAACAAAAACGATGCTTAAATTTGTTCACATTATCTTTGTCTATATCTTTAATTACATCTTGTATATTTTAATTGGTCATACGATATAAATATATATTAATGTTGGAGTTACAATGACACACGGCAGTAGAGATATTTATGTGACTTAGATTTTTTAAATACGCATGGCTGAAAAGAAAAAAGTTCTTTCTGTATGTTTTATGGTCCCATTGCATAAAAAATACAGAAAGAATTTGCAAAGTACGTGTCATCTGTTGGTAAATGAGAACCGCCGCCCTGGGACATCTGCAACTTAAAGTCTTAACTACGCTGCTCGTCTTTGAGGGAAGGGAGTGGTGATTGAAAATAGGGCAGGTGGAGTTCGGCCTCCGGTACTTTCACTCACTGTGTAAAACACAATGGAAGCATTATTTGAAAACCGAATTTAAAAACAAATTTGATAGATTTGTAAAAAAAAACGCCTTCTAAAATTAGTAGTATGTAGTATTGTAGATAACATTTACAAAACTCCTTAATTTACCCTTCAAATATCATAATATTTGAACATTATTTATAACTTGTCTCATGCATTTTCATAAGTCATATAAAATACGTACGTTCATAAGAATGCCTACAGCATATCAAATTGTGAAGCTAGACATCTTCATAATGCATCATATTTCAGAAGTAATGAACCATAAAAAATAAAAACTAATTTGACATTTCCAGACACATAATCAGCATTATGTGTGCTTAATAGTCTTTTAGAATATTGCAACATATTTGTTATACAAAAAAACGATTAAGAAGAGTGCTCCTTTAAATTTTGCTTGGACTCTTTAGAATTTGCAATTTTTCTCGTTAAATTATTATCAACGAAAGTGTACGAAAAGTTATTATTATGAGGACGATGGCTTAACTAGATTGAATGCGAGTTTTCAAAGCATTTATTAATTACCCCCTCTTAAGTGTAGCCTTTTGTATCATTAATCTACAAGCAAATATTAACTTGCCTCCTTTTTATCATTAAATAATTGCTTTTTTTAATGGAACATGATAGTAGATGTTCCATTAAAAAAATATTACTTTTAACTAAAAAGAAAATTAATTTCTTCAATTGTTATACCTTATAATTAAAATGATTTTACCTGTACTATTGTTTAATAAACGTTTCTGAATATAACGTAGAATTTGTTTTAGTAAAATTTCAATAGATAAATTTTATTATTATTTGCATAAATAATTTAATGCTTTTTTACGGTATGTTCCGTTTTGTTAGTATGTATAATGTCTGATAGGAACTTGGGTGCAGTACGCAAATATTGCGGTTTGATATATAAAGAGCTATAGGTCTAAAATTACCTACCTAATTATCTAGGTTTGCAAAATTATTACGAGTAAGTATAATTAAGAAAGTAAGATAGAAATAAATAATGTTTATATTGCTTTTATACAAAGGCTTAACATTTAGTAGAAACTAATTTTAACAGGTATACAAAAAAAAAATAAAAAGTATCATCTGCATGAGCTAAAAATGGTCGATATCTCGGAATTGTGTTCCTTCCTTGAAAGAAGCGCGGACAGTGAGCCACTGTCAAGTTCTTTTACCGAGAGAGAAATAAGTAAATATCTAACAGTGTAATAATAAAAATTCATTTAGTATACTTCATTCCAACGTTGTCTGCGAGGTCTTAAAATGCTGATAGTAACCTATATAAATAAGACATCTTATTTATTTTGAAAAGATAAACACGCAACAAAAGGGTCAAATTTAAACACAAAGAGTGTATCTACTTAGTCATGTGTTTTCATTATTAGATTCAAAGTAACTGTAGTGAGACAATTTCAATATTACGTTTACAATTACAGCTAAATGTTTTGAACATAAATGTCGGCGGCAACCCAAAAGATGGTAAATAGTAACTTTGTGAGGTAAATGTGTGAAAACTCTCGTTGAGAAATGTTAGCGTGGAATTCATTCGCAAATCGGATTGGCATATATCATGAGCGGCAATTAGCAGTTCGAGTTAGTACATATGAAAGTTAAGAAACAATGTCTTTGTTTCAATACATGAGTATGTGGCCATTTTATAGAATAACTTATGAAAGCATTTATATGACGGAATTTTCTGTTTAAATTTGGGATTGGCGTTTGTTTTCAGATTGTAAATGTGTATACTGATTCAAAAAGTCTTGGTACACATTTTAGTGTAACCTCTATTCGTGTATCGTAATGTATTTCTTAACAAAAAATCTAATTTCATTGATAATTGTAGGGCAAGATAAGAGTTGCTGCCATTATGTTACTCCTCTAATAATATCTCCCTAAGGAAATCGTTAGGGATTTCCCATAGAGACACATAAGTGTGTCAAACGTAATTTTTAATTGCTAATTATAACTCCCTACGGTTTCCGAAACGAACATTTATTAACACATAGATAACAAAGTTGATATCTATCCGTTAATATCAAAGAATTCTAGCATGGTATACATATAAAGATTAGAGATGACCATGATGATGATAATGATGATGCCTCACAGATAGCGTTTTGAGAAATGTCACTTGATGGTTTCGACTAAGGACACCTGCAACTCAAGAGTCGTAAGTGAGTTGCCTGCTTTTGAGGGTGATGAAAGATGTAGGGATGCGGGTAGGGGAAAGAGGAGAGGGGGGATGTGGGGTGGAGAAAAGCAAATATTATAGGGCTCATGAAATATGACGTACGCAATTAATGTAAACGAATGAAATGCTTTTGATCGTTGAAGAATCATCATCAATCATCAAGATCACTGTTAAATTAATGTCTCACGATAGTTTTCTATATTGACAACCTATTATAGCAATCTCTACGGTATTTTTCTTTTTTATGTTTTACGTTTTCAAAGACCATTCTTTAGTTCATTTAAATGATCAGTGTTTTTTGTCATTAAAATTACAGTTAGTTGCCAAAATTGTTAAAGATGCGAACGCCTTGAAGAGCTTCAAATTATTTTTTCAAGATCGTATTATTCACGTACACAAAACCTGAAAACATAAAATACATTATTAAGAATGCTGTTATTGTTTACAGCAGCTGAACTTACTTTACAATAAAATAAATAAACATAAAACTACATATGATGTAATTTGCAAAGATGTTATCCCAAATGAAGTATATTCATGAACACCTTGAGTTTTATGCCTTGTTAATGACATACATATATTTCTGTAGAACAATTATTTCATGACAATGGTCTTTCTAACAAGTACTGCGCGATTTACAAAATTAAGTATGTGTGTTTCAATACATTTTTATTCATTTTTGTTAAATTTTGTCTGAGGCATACCTCAGACAAAACAGAATCTACCAGCACCCTCTTCTTTTTAAATTCCAGAATTCCTCCTGGTTTCTCTTCTATTTGTCACCGCTATTTAAAATTTGAATTCCATCTCCGTTTATATTTTAAGAAATGTTTTTTTTTTTAATCTGGTGTAACGCAGTCACATTTATAAATATTTCGAAATCTAATAAGTTATTCTAAATAAAAAAAATATTAGGGTTGAACAGTATAAAAACGACATCTACCAGACCAAGTTTCATAATAAAATCCTCAAGAATTAGTTCTATTTAATAACAAAACAGTACAGAATTTATAGAACGAGCCTTTGTTGCGTCGGCCCCTAAGATTGAACGCATTTTCGCCTAAGTTGTAACCCTGAAAAAAGGATACAAGTTGTAACATCTGTACGTAGGACGTCGCCCAAAATGTTACCACCGTGTTATTCAACTGTAATAGTTTCTGTGTTGCACTCCGTGGTTTTGTATGAAAACAAAAAAATTATAACAGCAAATATGCTGCTTTTTTCTGTAAGAAAAATATATGTAAAACGGTTTTAACAAATGTTGTTGTACACACCCACACATTAATGGTATTTTAAAGTTTTTAAGTGGATTCCGTAGTGGATCAAAGTAAAACTTAAAATAAATTGAATATTCATAAAATTTTAGGCACTGGTATTGGCATTTCTTTAAATTTGAATTTCAAGAAATGCCAAAAAATTATAAATAAAATTATCAGATTTATAATATACTTATTTTAGGCACAAGTAAACGTAAATACAGCATTCGATTTCTGAAGTAAGCCGGCAGAAATAATGCCCTCTTCTACAAAGAATAAATAATATAAAAACGTTTCGTTATGATGTACTTCAATTTAATCTCCTTAACATAATTAAGGTGTATACCTGTATTTTTTTTAACATATTATCTTAATTAAATTCCTACCGGGACTTACGAAGAGCTGCTGCTGTTTGACAACATAAATGTCAATACTATTATATTTCTATAAGAGACAGACAAAGCTCATTGAAAACGTTTTTTAATAATGAGCGAGAAACCACTGAAATAATTCAATATTATTTTGTATCTGTCTTTGACTATTGACAAGCAAAACAAATAATATTAATAAAGGCGGTTGTAGGCAACGAACATATGTATATGCAACAAGATTTCGCTCTGGAAGTAATATTTTTGTTCGTAAACTGGTTACAATGGCATATATAAAAGTTTGTAGACTTAATGACCGTTTCATTGACTGTAATATACCTGCGGAGTAAGTTACCACAAGAATAGGTGGGAGGTTTTGTAAAATTAAACTTTATTTTTTATTTAATTACCAGCGATATAATTTTTAACATTTTAAATTAGTTAAGTTAAGAAAAACCAATTTATAAGTCACACAAATTATATAATAAGAGCAAAAAGGAACAACAGTCATAGAAAATGTACATGTGATCTCGTTAAAAGCCAGAATCGTGTTTTGTTACAATGTAATGCCTAAGTTTTGGTTAACGTTCGTAGCCAAATCTACATCAGCATATTTTATGTATAGGAAACGTTTAAAACTTGTATATAAAACTTACCGTACCGCATCGAATCCGATCAGGCGCCAAGGGTATTAACAATGATTTTAAACTTTGTTAAAACTTTTCAGTATAGGAAGACAACTTGCAACAACTGACATAAATCTGTCCATTTAAATTTTAAACGTTTGCTTAATATATACAAAAATATTATTTTAATCCAATATGTATTGCAATTAATCTCATCCAATACAAGAAACAAATATCAAGTATTTAAACAAATATGAGTTCTATAACTGTAGTAATTCTGTACATACATATAGTTCATTCCTTTTTCTTTATTCAATAAGTCCCGTTAGCCGTCGTTCCGGGGGTCAGTAAACTCATTTCAAAAACTCGTCAAAGATTACTCCCTAAGTCTAGAACTATATACCTACGGGTGTCACACTGAAAATAAAAAACGAAATGAAATACAAACCTCTTAATATTTTTATCGCTTTTCGAAGTAGTCTCCGTTCCTTTCTGAGCACCATTGCATGCGTACTACTCTTCTTTAGGGATATTTTCTATGCCTTTTTCGGACGTAGCCACTTCACTTTCAGGGTTCATAAAACGAATTCCTCTCAGTTTATTTTTTATTTGTGGGAAAATAAGTCACGATTTGCCAGATCGGTAATGCAAATAGGACGACTTACTAACTCTACATCATATAAAATTCTGTAGTCCATCTGGCGAAGTGAGCTGGAATTGAGCTGGAGGGAGTGGAGGAGGATTCTGGTTCTTAGACGCTGCTCTAACATTATACAAGACAACTGTTAAACTATGATTGACATACCAATCTGCAGTAACAGTCTTTTATATTCTAAAAAGATTGTTGCGAAATGACCCCTTCGTCCAAAGAATGAGGCAATCATCCATTTCCCTTGACTTCTGCCCTTCTTTACTTTATTTGCAAATTTTCGAATGGAAACATCCATTGTATTTATAATATATGTCTATAAGGCATCAGGGTATATACCTATAATATTACTGTGTCAGGTTTAGGTTTCATCAATGTTTTTTCCACATGGTTTATCTATTTTAAAGATTAACACTGAAATACGCAATATGTATATTGAGATGAGTGAGTGATGTTGAACGAGAGTATTGAATGTCCGCAAAATACCGCAGTCCCTACTGACATAATTACAGCAATCTCTTTATTTTGCTAATACAAGTAACACTTAAATGTCAATAATTTCGAAACAAAAAATGTCGAATGTGTGGTAATTACACGATATAGCACTTAACACCCGAAGCTTAACAGACATGAGCACTTCGCCGTGGATATTGTATAAGCTAATCAATAACTATGCAGATATATGTATATACTATTACTGCCTGATAAACACACGTAATGGAAAAGTTCCAGATGAAATAGTTTTGACCCGGTAATAACCTTGTAAGTTTTATACTCATAAATGAATAGTATATACATATATCTTGCGTTGTAACAGGTCAGGTGTTTCTTTACTGTTACTACTCAAGGCCTCTAACTGTATATTTATATGTACATATATACAAACACAATTCTAGTTACTAGAGATCGGCTGTTGGGCAAATTTAATTGTTTTAATTATTTTATGTCCATCATAAATCGAACTGCTAATAAATGACTTTCTGTCCTATAAAAAGTACATAATATATCTACTGGACGGTTCAAAATAGCATTTTCTATACATATAAACCATAAATATATAAACCATAATTCACAGAGTATCGAATCAAAATTTTGGAACAAAGTTCTTATCGCGCGTTACACTCTCTGAGGGGATGGGAGCGAGACCGAAAAAAGGTGTAATAATACTCTTTTCCGACAGTTCTTGCTATAGTTACACCCGTGTATGAACTTCGTTCAGACCGGGGGTCCATAGGCTCCTTATGCCTTTTATTGATTATTTTATTATCGGGGCATAACATACATTTTATTACATTTATCTTTGCCTTTTAGATGATTTCACAGCTTAGCAGCATTTAGGTATGTCTTCATTCCAAACGTGTCCACTAACACCAAACGCTTTTATAAAGTGGTCGTTGGCTGGCGCGTGCGTCATGCTCGGAAACCAGGTGGCTTCCCGAGCAGTTGTCTCCGGACTGCTATTACTTAAAATATACTCGGTACTAATTATTAGAATTTATATTTCAGAATCATATATTGCTTTGTCCTCACATTTTATTACACATTTATAAACTGTAACAAGAAAACTGTATTAGGTCTTCCGGTTAGTTTAGAGGGAACGTGTCAAGTAGGTGTTGCGACACGTCGATACAAGTTACTTAGATACTCGATGCGGCGTGTTTTAGCTTGCACTTTAATTATTCGAAGTAACTCACTTACAGTAAACACATGCAAGTTTTGAGTGTGATTAAATATGGAACGCGATTAATATCATTTTCGTTATTTACTACTATACTTTTACGATTAAAAAAAAAACAGCATGCATGCAAACATGTGAATACTGGTTTCGACGATTTTAAAGTGGTAATTTTGATATAGAGGATAAATGACACAGTGGAAATCCAAAAAAGTTTGAAGACGATGAATCGCATTCGTTATTGGACAAAAACCCTACCCGCACATTACAAGAGTTGGCTAAAGAATTAAATGTAGGTAAATCAACTCAACAAATCAAATTTCTGATCGTTTACACGCAATGGGTCAACTTCAAAAACAAGGAAAATGGGTTCCACATGTTTTATTAGAATAAGCGATGCAAAATCGAGTAACCATTTGTGCTTCACTACGGTCTCGTCACAAAAAGAAATCTTTTTTGTATCAAATTGTTACCGGCGATGAAAAATGGATCTACTATGATAATACAAAACGTAGGAATTCATGGGTAGATCCTGGTCAACCGTCCACATCGACTCCGAAGCATAACATTCACGTAAATAAGGTATTGTTATGTATTTGGTGTGATATGAAAGGTGTTATTTATTATGAATTGTTAAAACCAAATGAAACTATCACAGCTGAGCGTTATCAACATCAATGAATCGAATTGAGTCATGCATTGAACCAAAAACGTCCAAGAATTGCACATAGAAAACAAAAGGTTATTTTAATGCATGACAATGCTCGCTCACACATTGCAAAAGCCGTAAAAGATACACTTTCAGATCTTCAGTGGGAAGTGTTACCGCAACTCGCATATTCACCAGATTGTGTTTCTTCTGATTACCACATATTTCGATCTATGCAACACAGCCTTGTAGATCAGCACTTCAAATCTTACAAATGTATCAAAAAATGGATCAATTAATGCTAATGATAGCTTCAAAGATGACCAGTTTTTTTATGATGGAATCCATTTGTTGCCAGAAAAATGGCAAAAGTTTGTAGCTAGTAATGGAGCATATTTTGATTAAAATATAAATTATCTTTTTTTATAATACGAGAGTACCTATTTCATTTTTAATAAATCCCTTAAAACTAACCGGAAGACCTAATATTAAATATAATATTTTTGAAAAAAGAGTGTCCTTGGAGTTTCTTGTCTGTTCTTCTCCATAGGATCTACATATTGGGACAGGCAACTAGCTTAGTCTGATTGACTTCTTCTCCTGACAATTCAAAAATACCTATGATTGGTTTAATTAAAATAAATGGTTTTGATTTTGATGATGAAAGATTTGAAAAAAAAAGAAAAAGAAAAAAAAAATACTTACTTAAAAAATATCATGATATCAGTGTGACATAATGTGACTTTTCTATGTATAAAATTATCATGGTGACACGTAACTGTTAAGGTCAGAAGTTACTCAACTTTTTTTTTCCCTGGAGTGTCGCGCACAGGAAATGCAGCTTCAAATTTTTTTTATCAAATTTCGTAAACGTTGACTTCACGATTTAGTATGCAACGTCAACTGTTGTGGGAATACTCTTCAGCGAATTCCTCGAGTTCTGGTCTTGTTGATATTATATATTTCAGTGATACCCAAAGCCATCGACCGAAACTATTACTTGTATACATTTGTATATAACTATACTCACAAATATGTCCCGAAGGTATAGGCAGAGGTGTATTAAACGCCCACATTTAGCTAACGATAAATAACGTCCATTTACATAATAGGGGGCAAACCTATTGCTGTCAAAAGGCATAGACTGTAACATATTGTGTGTCTCATTTTGATGATCTTTTTTAATAAAAACAAATTTTTAGAAAAATATTAAACACGACGCCATTATTAACTTTACCTTTTGTTGCTTACGTAATCTCGAAATGTTATCGCATATATAACTCCCATTCAAATGATAACTCACATGTCGTGGCGTGTGTAGGGCGTGAGAAAGAAAAATTATGCAATTATAAACATAATAAATAAAGTAACGTTCTATAAATGATAAGTTAAGTACTTTAATAGTGTGCTTGTAGTAAGTAAGCTTTTATTGAAAATCCAGAATGTTTTATTACATATACATATGTATGTGTTAATGACATACAAATTTTTGGATTACATTAATGATGGAATGACTCAATTGGTAACGAGTGGCCACTGTTCGGATTCGCCATTAATTTGAAAGAAGATGAAGATACAGTTAGCTTTCCTACCTATATTCTGTAGTCAGCGATAGTCACTCAGAGATTATTACTAGCTTTAAGATCTCAGCAAAATCTTAATGTTACCTGCTAATTGCTTCATGAATTACCGAAGATTGCCTTCTGGGCTAACAAAATAGCAACATAAAATTTTATTTCTCAGCTACCGTAACCTCAATTTAGTTAAATAATTGATTCTCCATATAAAGTAGGTTTCCTTCTAACTTATTTGGAAACAGCACTTGATCGGATAGGTACGTGTATAATATTGCTACGGAGAGACAGTTTACTCAACTCCTATGGAAAAAAAAACATTTGCTTTATTTATTCCAAAATAATCTATATTCAAAAACGATAAATAAATAAAGATAATGAGTTAACTTCGAACATAGCGTAGAGTTTAGAAGTTATCGCAACTCTATTTCAAGTAAGAAGTTTTAGATAAAACCACAAAGACTAGTAGATAAGGAAAAGTCTATTCAATTTTCTTTATTATATAGCTTTATTTTTAACTGAACATCGCAATTGTTAGAAGAAAAGGTCTGTAACTCCACACCCACACATTAAGCATAATGAAATACTGGCGGCGGCAGTGGCTTTTTATAGCCAGAAAGTAACCAAGCCAACCCTAAAATAACTTGAACAACGACATAACTAGTCTAGCATTATAATTTATTTTTAACAGACTTCAAAGAAAGCCAATCTTAATTAAAAGACTTTGTGTTAAGGTTGAACATTATTGGCTTCGTAAAATGTGCCTCTAGTGAAAAGACCCGTGTTTTATGAAATGGTTGATATCGTCGAAAATTTGAATATTGATATAGATTTTTATGTTTAAGGTTGATCAATTAAGACTATTTTACTTGATCAGTGCTCCACTCCTAAGGCCCACAGCGTAAATTTTGTAGCCTATAGCCTCCCTACTACAGACTACTCGTACTATAGAATAATTTAGATAATTATTTTTTTTAGATGAAATAAGATGAACTTTTTCTGTATTTCGAACAAATTTGCCATAGCACTTTAGTAAACCGTCTTCTCCATATCAATATTGTAAGCCTAACTTTAACTTTAACTTTAACTTGATAACTGATCAAGTGCTGTTTCTATAAAAGCTAGAACGAAAGCATGTGCGATTTTCAAATTCAATATTGAATTTCACTCGAGAGTCGTAAGTGCGCTGCCCGCCTTTGAGGGTGATGAGGAATGGGGGATCCGGGGAGTTTTAGGAAGCGAGGGGGTGAGGAGATGGGAAGAGGAGAGGGGGATGAGGGGAGAGGAAAGAGAAGAGAGGAAGTTTGGCCTCCGGGAAATCTCACCTATTTCAGGGAAATGCAACGCAAGCGTTGATTGATAGATAACTGCTTGTCTTTTATTGCACCGGTCGAGTACTACTACAAGTACATGAATATAGCTCAATTCATGATAGATAATCAATTATTAAACCAAAATAAAGCTACGGTAGGTGATTTTTTTTGTGTAGCTATTTTTTAAGCACATTAGGTTATCTTCGTTAAGGATTTAGCAGGTAAAATTATGGTTTGCTGAGATCTGCTTCTTTTACATACAGAAAATAATATCAGAACAGATGATAGGTAAAAAGCAACACTCCTATCCTCTTTTTCCATCCTCTTCCCATTCCCTTATCCCCCTTCCCCTCTTTCCCATCCATTCAACCCCGTCTTCTATATCATATATTGACAATGCAAATTTATACTAGTCAGACAATAATTAACACAATAAAATTCGCCTACGAGCTGTCTCTAGTAACTATAATTGTTTTGTACATAAAAACAAAAAAGTGTATATGCAGAGGAAGTGTTATTTTTTTACGACCCTGTATATACTCGTATGACGTACATGTTATAGGGCAGAAAGTCATATATTGACAGTTCAATTTATACTGGTCATGAAATCATGAACACCATTAAAGTCCACACTAGCCGATCTCTAGCAACTATAATAATGTTTGTATATACTATACATGCATATAAATATACATACATATATGACATTTAAGTGCTGCTGGTATTAGCTGAATAAAGAGAATGCTGTAATTGTATTGGGGCGGATCTGTGGAAGTATTTTGATTGCATAACGATACTCTCTTTTGGTCAACATCGCTCACTCACATCAATATATTTTAATGTTTATCATTAAAATAGCCAATAATACCCACGCCAAAAAATCATTGATTGAATTTAAATTTGACAATGTAATATTATACATACACATACATCCACTTATGGCTGTATGCATGTACGAAGGGGTAGGCAAAGGTCAAATAATACATACATATTTCCGCCTATAATCTAGTCCCATTTACGTAATAAGGGACAAGCTTATTGCCATGATCCGAAAACTTTACTTTAGGGAATTAGGCAGAAAAATTGGCAGTATATTGAAAGGTAAATATAGGACATGAAGGGAAAGGATATTGCTTATAAGGCTAGATTGAGGAGTATAAGAAGCGGCAAGTCAGGGTCACATACCTATAATTTGAACAGGCTGGCGCCGGAGGGTTCGAGCCCTCTAACTACACCAGTAGTTAGCATTATTATGAGGAGTACCATTTCTTAATAGATAATTAGAAGTAGACAAACAGTAATTTTGTAATGCAAAAGCTCTTTTTTGAACCCCTCGATATTTGAACACTGTTACAAACAAACTAGCAAATAAACTCACGCTCGTATTTTAGGATGTATATTAAAAGTTAAGGTTAGGATGTTAGTGAAGAAGAAAAAAAAAAAAAAAAAACTGGAGCCAATGGCGGACTAAGCCCGTCAGAAGCCCGGAGCGTCAAAGCTGAATAAGAAGTTAGCTGAACTGTAAGAAGTTAGTATCTCTTTACATGTTTTTTTTTTAATTCCCATTTGAATGTTCCAGGTCAGTGTTTATGTACATATATGTATTTAGTTGAAATCTTGCAAGGGATATTTAAATTCGACTTAAATAATCCGACTACAAATATTCATTCGCTTCGAAAATGTTAATTCCCCCAGTGATGTGGACGAATTCAGCATAAAAGAATATTAATGTCGCGTTAAAAGTCTAGATGTCGTAGTGTATCGATCTTGATGAAACTGTATTGGTATAAAGGAATAAAGTATAGTATATTTTTACTAAGTTAATCTTTTTAATTACTTACGTAATTTATAAAGAATAATGTATTAACAATTTTATAGACTTTGGAAAGATTAGCAGTATTTGCTTTTTTTAATTTGAATTATATTTTGTATGCTGTGTGTATATTTATTCGTATTTGTATGGAACCTGCGATTATTATCCGCCACTGTCTGGCTATCCGGCATAGTCGGGGACTGACCTTAGCGGGATCGATACATAGATAGATAGGGTACGTACTTCTTATTGCACACCATTAATAGGATACAATTGGAATAAGAAAAATTAAATGCAGTGGAGCAATAGGCGGTTTGCAATATCTTACAGGCAATCTTTGGATGGTGTATACTGTAAAGTAATAAGTATTTGTGGTGCAAATACTAAAATACCAGTCATACAAACATATAAACATTCATATTAACATAATACATTTATAGTTGTGGAGATATAGAGTATCTTAGTGATCTTTGACGAGTTTTTTAAATAAGTTTACTGACCCCCGGGACGACGGCTGGCGGGAGTTATTGAATAAAGAAAAATTAATGGACTGTATGTACAAAATTACTATAGTTATAGAATTTTTATTTGCTTACATACTTTGTATTTATTTATTGTATTGCATGAGGTGGATTACAATACATGTATGATTAAAATAATACTTTTGTATTACATTAAGCACACGTTTGAAGCGGATTTCGTGGAAAGGATCAGTGAACTTTAGAAGGAACTTTATAGGGGACTTCTGGAAACTCGTGCTCCTGTTCGCTATCGATGCGGTTCCACTATGACGTCGGTCGTTTATAAATACGTTTTAAAAGTCTTCTATACTTAAAATATGCTTATGTGGATTTGTCTACGAACGTTTACCAAATATAGGCGTTACATTATAATAAAACACGATTCAGGTTTTGTGCCGCGAACGTATATTTTCTTTTTCTAATGTTGCTTGTTGCTCTTCTTCTACGATTCTTTGTGATTTATTCATTTGTTTTTGTTAACATTTATAAATTATATAACAACAATTCTTAAGATAACTTACTCCGTAGATATATTACATTCAATGAAACGGTCATAAAGTCTACAAGCTTTGATATATATACCGTGTCAATCGGTTTACGATCAGAAAGATTACTTCTAGAGCAAAATATTGTTGCATAGGATTTATTAAGGTACGTATATTTCAGCTTCGAGGTTTGAACTAAGTCCGCATAATATAAATATATATTCTTAAATGCAGTCAATCGTTTTTCAATGAAAAGTTTTATAAGTATACAGCTATAATTTGACTTGTAAATTGGTTATTAAGAAAGTAAAATTAATACTTAAATAAGTTTCTTGGATATTATTCATGGGCTTTAAAATGAAATAGCCTCTAACGAGCAACAAAGGGGGAACATGAGGTATAGCGTCAGTGTTAGGCGCTGCACTTACAACAAAATATGCACGTGAGTGCAATCATAATTATCTCATCACTATTATCTTTAATTATTTTAATGATTTAACATTTAACTTTTCTGATGAAACATAATCGTCTGTTTTATACACATATGTACATAAATAAGGCCACGCCTTTCTTCCTTCGGTGTAGGCAGAGATAACAGCCCACCACTTGCTTCTATCCTCACACATCCCACGGCTTCCTCAATTGTCATCAAACATTTAATACAAACCCGCCGGTGTTTTGTACTTATAACCTGCCCTTTCTGCAGAACATTACCAATTTATGTAAGCATTATTTTTATTTGTTTATGAATATAATTTGGTTGCCCACAAACGCCTTTAATAAAATTCCTTGTTTTCCTTGTCAATATTCAACGACGATAAAAAATAATTTTGAATTATTTTCTTAGTGTTTTGCTCATTATAAAAAAAAAAACGTTTTGAATGAGCTTTGTTCATCTTTTATAGAAATATAATGCTATTAACATTTATGTTGTCAAAACAGCAGCAGCTCTTCATAAGTTCCGGTACAAATTTAATTAAAAGGAATATGAGAAAGAAATAGAGGTATACACCTTAATGATGTTAAGGAGATTAAATTGAAGTACATCGTTACGAGATTTTTTAGGTTATATTGTTTGTAGAAGAGGGCATTATGTCTACTTCCCAAATCGCATGCTGTATATAAAGTAGTCAAGATTTAGTATCTAGAGATGTCACAACATGAAAATACAACTATGTTATTTTTTGCCTAAAATAAGTAAAATAAAATAATGTTTTAATAAATTATGTTTTATTCTCACAAAAATGGAGTATAATCTGAGTAACTTATTCTGTGACTTGTGTGTTAGCTCAATACTACTAATACTGATTTCCCATACCAGGCTATAGCCTCTATTTTGGGAGACAGTGCTCAGCCAAAACAATGCAACACCAGATACTAAAGTGAATTGTTGCAATACTTAATTATAAAGGTGAGTTAAGTACATGTACATGTTTTTCATTATATGATATTAATTATTAGAAGTAATTTGATATATTTATTATTGAAATATGTAAGATTTGTAAGTGAGTAATTGTACATGTGTATGTGTGTGTTGTGGGTATGTCGATGTGTGAGGATGTGGATGAGTATGTGGATAAATAAAAATGTGTATTTAATTTGAGATCTTTATTATAGAAATATAATATTTGAGATATGAGTGTGTAATATGTGAGTGAGTGATGGTAGATGTGTGTGTATCTGTGTAATTAGGTGGATGAGTATGTGAAAAATTGTAATTTATTGGGGTAGGTAGTTGACTACTTTTATTCTAAATATTTTATCAGTTCTTCTGTACTATCGTAATTTAGATAAAGTAACCAACTAGTAGCCCTATTTTTGATTTCATAGTTGTTACGACTTGTGATATTTTCTCTTTTTTTAAGGAAGTTATATAGTTTAGTGTAGTTAGTATATTTTGAATGCAAATAGTAGTCAAGATTTAAAGAAACAAAAATTACACTTTAGCATTTGTATATAATTGAAATATACAGTTAAATATAATGCAGTAAATTTAAAATTTAATCAATATTAATATGAAGTTTTACTTTGGATGTTTTGGTGGATTACTATTATTTCTGGAGGGCTTGCATTTGATTTGATATCGGAATGGACAAATTTTCTTCAAAGTTTTAAAGAAAATTGGTCGTGTTCAATAATGTCCGTTTACATCAACATTTTTTTAAACCATGACACACATGTATATTTTTCTTTACGAAAAAAAAAACTGCAACCTTTCGTTTATTATTGTTTTTTGTTTGCAGATGAAACTACGGTATGCAACACGAAAATTCTATTAGAGTAGAATGACACAGCAGTAAAATTTTAGGCTACGACCGCAGATGCTACAACTTTTGTCCTTTTTGTCAAGGTTAACAGCTTCAGCGAAAATGCGTTCAATCTTAGGGGCCGAAGCAACAAAGGTTCAGTCTATAAATTCTGTACTGTTTTGTTATTAAATATAACTAATACTTGAGGAATTCGGTAGGAAACTTGGTTTATGGAACTAGGAAAATTTTAACCGATATGAAAACGACAACTATGTCTACCAAATGTAGTTGTCGTTTTCATATAATTTAAAATTAATATTTGTTTATTTCTTATCACTTATTACATCTTCAATTTATAGAAACGACTGCTTTATTAAACATTTTGTTTTCTTTTCTCTTTCTCTTTCTCTTTATTTCTCTTTAAATGACGCACTAGGATTAATTCCTGTGTCGCAGGGGACTTTACAAACACAAAGAACACCTAGACTCAGAACAACTATTTGACGATTACTTAAAGTGTTGTCCCGTGCGGAGATTGAACCCATAACACTCGGCGCAGTAGTGTAGTGGCGAGGTGACAACTTAAACTGCTACGCCATCCGTGCAGTGTAATGAAACATTTCTTGAAATAGTAGCAAATATGAAATTTGAATTTTATATGACTTTAATAACAATTAGAAGAGCCATCTGGAGAAGAACATGGCGGGCTGGTAGACCCTATTTTGCCTGAAGCATATTGACAGAAACATGAAAAAAAAGCATCTTTTCGGTTATAGTGGAGTACAATAGGGCCACCCTATCTCTTCCCCGTGATAATGCCGTAAAAAGCAACTAAGGGATCGGACTGTTATCTCTCAGACAGTATATATAGAGTCATACAATGCCCAGTTGACGGCAATTGGTTGGCTCCTATTACGTAGTTGGGACCGGATTCTGACTGGCAAAATGTAAGTGTTTGAGAGATTGCCTACCCCTTAGAGGATACAGGCGTGACCGTACAGGCCGTATGTATGTATGTATGTTGTATAAAGCATACTTTATTTGTATAAGGGGTTACCTGTCACTTTCGTAAACGGGTATTTTGAAATAATTAAGTTTATAGGAAATAAAATAAACACTTTACCAAATTTATTATAATACTTTAACAATATATTCGGTTAGTAACGAGAAACTAAATACAGTTCAGGATGTGGTTCTGCTGATGGTCTCGATAAAGTTTTCGTCACCCATGGACATCTTCAACAAAGGAGTCGTAAGTAAGATGAAGGAAGTATAGGATAAGAAAAGAAAGAGGAGAGTGGGTATAAAGGAAGGGAAAGATAGGGATAAGGATAGAGGGATAAGGAGGGGAAAGAGAGAGGTTGAGGGGAAGAGAAGTTGCGCCTCGGATGCCCTCACTCACTCGGAAACAGAATGCTAGCATTGTTAGTCTACCAGTACTCTTTGAGGCCATGGCAATACTCCAGTCGAGCAAGCCCATTCGTGCCTAAACATGGCTCTCCCTGTTACATTATTAAATTATTCTTCAACGAACAAAAGCGTTACATTCATTGCCAATGTTTGTTATAGGTAATATTTAATTAGGCCTGTAATGTTTGGTATCTCCATCAAAAACCAATAATATCGCCGTTTACAAACAGCTTGACAACTAATAAACTAACTCGCAAAATCTTATAAGGACTTGCCCAGGTTTTTATTGCAAATAAATATATTTTTATTGAGAATATATTTCACAATATCTGATAATAATGACAACCCGATCCGTTTTCTTAAAAGAAAAAAACAGGCCGATATTTTTTTTATTCTATAATGGGGCACACGAGCAGACGGCCTGGCGGTGAGTGACTACCAACGCCTATGGACACCCGCAACTCAAAGAGTCACAAGTGCGTTGTCGACCTTTTAGGTAGGAGTACACTCTTTCATTAAAGGTTTGAAGGTCGTATCGGTCCGTAAATACGGCAGGCAACAATTTCTTCCCCAGGCTGGTTGTGCGAGGCAAAAAGCATCGGGAGAAGCGCACAGTGGTGGAGTGCCAAATATCCAGGTGATGGGGATGGATACGAGGCATGCCTTTTAAGTTCTGTCGTTTCCATATTTCCCGGACATTTTGAATTTGGAACTGTTCTATATTGGAATGTGTTTAAATTTTGAATCTCAAAACAGTTGAAAGTATTAAGATTAATGCTATTGTTTAGTCACAGCGTCGATTGGAATCTGTCAGGTTACGTACGAAAATGAATCTTTCTAAGGAAAATGTTCGTGCAATAATTTTCTACAACTTTAGAAGAGGCCTGACACGGCTTCAGTGTTTTGAAGAGCTAACATCTGTGTTCAGTGATGAAGCCCCATGTCTGCGGACTGTCGAACGCTGGTATTTAGATTTTCAGCGTAGACATACTAGTGTTAGTGACAAATCTCGCGAAGGACGCTCAAAATCCGTCTTCACTAAAGATGTTAATCATTGCTGTGAGACAACTAATTCTCGAAGATCGTCATGTAACGTATCGAGAGATAGAGGCTCTATTAGGCATCTCAGGGACAACCATTCTGAAGATCTTGCATGAAGCGCTTGGTGTGAGAAAACTAGTTTTCTCACACCAAGCGCTTCGCGTTGGATACCGCATCTGCTTTCTGACGATCACAAGGCAGCCCGCGTCAGATGGTGTAAGAAAACTCTGCAAAGGTTCAAACGAGGAGAGTCAAATCACGTCTACGTCATCATCAATGGTGACGAATCTTGGATCTATGCCTAGGATCCTGATTCCAAACAACAATCTACAATCTGGGTCTTTCAAGACGAACCAAAGCCGGGTAAAGTTGTTCGTTCTCAAAGCACTTCAAAGAAGGTGGTGGCATGCCTCGTATTTTGCAGCTTAGGATGATGGCGAAACCTGCCGCCGGTATAAGTTGGAATAGAGGATGCAGAGTGAAGCTACATTTTTTTACAAATTAACGACATAAAACAATTTCTAATAATTTCCAAATACTTTAGTCCTGATTCTCTAAAATGTTAGTAAGTGTGCACTTGCCAAAACTTTTCTTGTTCGACGAGTTTTCAATTGTAATAAATTGGAGAAGTTGGCGTCTATCGCTATAAGTAACATGACAGATAGGGGACAAAAATCTAGATTATTAATTGTTAAACTTTGGCTGGCGGCCTCTCGAGGCTGTTATTAAGCTTTCAGTTATAAAATAACACGCTTTTACAAAAACATTAAGCGACTTGCATTATTTATTTTAGTCTCATTGTTTCGCGATTTTTGATTCGGCTATCCCAGTGAGACAAAACACTAAAATACACATTATAAACATATTTAATGGTCTTTATTTTACAAGTTTTTAATACAATAAATAAAGGGAATATTTTAAAAGGAGATTTCTTTGCGCCTACAGGAAGGCAAAATATTCACGCCTTTTTTTATATGTTTATTTAGTGCGAAATCGAAATTGAGGTAACTTTTCCAACTATTTTTTATAGATATTTAGATTTAAACGTCGTTTGTTGGTAGTAATGTCAAGGATAGAAAAAAGAGACTATTTATATTAGATTCGTATTCTTTTGACAACGCTCACAATTAAAACTTCAAGTTGGTTGAATATTGAATACATTACAATAAAAGAATATATATAATTAGAATAAAATATCTATAAAGGTATTATATTTATATAATAAAATGTATATAAAGGTTAGGGTTAAGATAGGCACTCGATAATCACACATTTAGAATTGTCCTGAATAGATATTTGGCTCACAACATTATACCAATTGGCAACCTTCAACCTATTAAATGAGGTACATTATACTCCGTATTCTGTGTGGTGTAAAGTTTTTCGTTCAGATGATAACTAGGTAATTCTCTATTCTTATTCCTTTTGGAACAAAACTTTTGTAACGAAACTTACTTATTTTTTAAATATGTAAATCTTTGTTATTTGGTTTCGTATTAGATAATAATATTAAAAAGAATTAAAAAGAAATAATGTCTTATAATCCAATTACAATAGAATATAACTATTACACGACGCTACATTATCAAGTCAAAAACAAGAACATACTTTGTCCTGAAGTTACAAAGCTAATTTTGTTAGACAAATGAAATTTATCTTCTAGTGCGCCTAATAAATATGTCATAACGAATGTCTGAAACTTATAATTTCTTAAGTCTTTAAAAAGAAATTTAAGAACTTCATTAATTTATTAAGTAACAATTGTTGAATCCACTGCTAGTAACTACTGTTATTGTACTTAGAGGATTTCTTCCTTTAGTTGAAGTAATAAAGTAGACTTGCGTAATCCACACAATTTCTTTTCTCCTTGCTGCTAGCACTTTCACATTTTGCAGACAAATTATGTTATAAATCATGGATAATTTTGTCTTGTTATATTTTAAATTCCATTCTTACAAGATATACCTGTTACATAAATCTTATGATTTATAGGTTTTAATTATAATCTTATGATTAATATGTTTTAACACGTGATATCGCCTATAAATAGTTTCTTAAACCTATCTAATAGAAAATGGTTTTAATCCTAGTTTGCTGTAGAATGGAATATACCTCGCAACATAACAGAGGTTGGTCAAGCCTACTGAAACAAAAGTGTTAAACGATCAGTGAACTCATATGACTTGGTTCATAAATTGTTCTAGAATGTCTAGGTTAAAGGGTTGGTTTATATACGTTTTTTATTTTATAAAATTGTTAATTAGGACTAAAGTACGGTCTTTGATCAAACCATATAGTGTCTACTAGAAGTCTTAGTATGAATAAAATATATAGAAACTAATAGTTTATTACAAAAAAGTATAAATTGTTAGGTTTCTATGCATAGAATATTCTATGAAGTGTTATCTACACAGTTGCACAGATATTAACTTAAGCACATTCTCTAACATTTTTAATAATGAATTACACAAATATATCTAAAATAATCCCAATAGATCTGTGTTTACAATAGATTGCGTAAACAATAATGGTTCTATTTTTCTTGTGTTTTCTATTAAATAATGTCGTTTACAGCTTATCTCAGGTATCACACAGGTATCTCTAGTAAAAGTAGCACACGATTACTTTAAAACAAAACAATGACTTTATTTAAATCAGAAACATTTTGAGTCCAAGGGAGTTATTATTTAGCACGAACAGATAATATGATTGTCAAACAAGGCTGCCAAGTAGTGGTTGGCTAGTTTTTTCTTTGACATTTTAACATTAGTAAAATCGATTGGATTGATATGTTGTCAGTTCGCGATTTTAGAATAGACACTGAGAATATACCTTAACCGAAAATTATTTCGTGTCAGATCTATTACAGATAGCCAGACGATTTAGCAAGAAAGCCAGACGATTTATAAACAAATTAATTAAATAAGTCGCCATCTTCTTTAATATCACTCTCCTATTAGACTATGGCAGATATTAGCGGTAATGCTCTTAAAGCAGCTGCTTGTAACTTACCTAAAACGAAACTGAAAATGTATGCAACTATTTGTTTGAGAATCTGTCGCCTGTACAAACCATTGCTAGCAAGATATTTCTTGCATCGAGTTGCAGTGGATATTTATATAGAATGTTTAAATTTTTAGTTAGGGTATGTATTACCGTTATACTAGGTAAATAAAACATCCAATATTATATTATAAAAAAAGAGAAAACGTATACATGTATAAAAAGGTATTCTCATGTAAGTGAGTGTGTAGTTCTTTATGAGATCTTAACCCAGAATTCAGTATTTAGAACAACTAAATTTTTTAATAAAGCAAGTACCCGACTGCGTTAATTGGACAATTCAACAAAAACAATTTTTGTTTGCTATCGGTCCAAGTCATAATACAATCATAAAAATAATACCCCTCTTAACATTCCGATAACTTAACATCCCTCTTACTCATAGCAAATGAACCTATAAAATAATGTGAGTCCTAGTGTAATGGCAATTTACCTTGTGACAAATATTCCTAGGATATGTAACGCACACTCTTGTCAGCTCCACGTCAGCAAGTATATTTCTTTATATACATTTATATACTATCATTTGCCTGCGGCATTACTCGAGTAAAAATGTAATCAATAAATTTGTGTATCTCTCGGGATTCCTTCAGCATGAAAGTTAGCCTATTTTCTTCTCGGCACACCTAACAATGTGTATGCCAAATAATCAATTGATAATCGGTTAAGGTGAACAAAAAGCAAATACACAAACTAACTCAATTTCGGCCAGCATTATTTAGAAGGATTCGGTCTACACAATATAGTAAGGAATAGTACTTCGACTTCCTTCTAGTCTGAATACGACGCTTGTTTGTGTGCGTGCATCGATTATCAGACGACGATATGAATTTAAAGTACTGTTCTTTACATAATTTTAAAGTGTTGTAGGTCTAATCAGACAAGAGTTAAAAAAGTGGAGTATGATTGCCAGGTCACAAATTATCTTTGTTAATAATATGTATGTTAAATAAAGTCAGTCCTTTAATATATAATAATATCTCATAGTTTCCAGAAGGACTGGTTTTCTTCTTTTATCTCTTGTGGTAGTGCCACTGATACATATAGCAGCAGTAGTTAACATTTTGCAAAAACATCTATACATATCTAAATAGGTAAATAGTGGTCGACATTTAACCGTCATTCATATTTTATTTAGAATACACTTACACTTTTTCGGTTATAGAAATAATACTTACGATAAATTGCTGATATCATATTATATCGTAGTATCTCACTTTAGATTAAACAATACTAATAATTAATACAATTTATAAAATAATTTTTAGTATAGTATGGTACCAAAAAATATTTCAAAAATAAACATCTGAAATCGTTAAATTTAAAGCTCAAAATTCAATTCAATACTTCACTTTAACAATGGTTTTGGTAAACAGTGCGATAGTATAAACGTAAATAATAGTTATATTGTAATAATAAACAATATTTTGATTTCTCTACAAAGGAAATATGGCAATATCATTTACAATTGAATAATGAATGTTTTATTGTAAATTTTTTACTCATATCTGTGTAGATTATACCTTTGGGCAATTTTTTTTTGTATGAAATGTATAAACTTCTTATGTTTGAATCTAGCGCTTCTGTTATGGGAATCAAAAGAGCACAAAGCTGTTTTTTACATATTTAAATATTAGCCTCTGCCCGCGGTTTCATCCACGTGGTATGTCCGGTGGAACTAAAACCATACGGTGTGCCATGCAGCGCTTAAAATAGAAGGAATCCGGGAACAACTTTAGTAAGACATCCGGACTCTTCCTAGCGCCTGTTGCTGCCACCACTATAGCGGGTGGAGGGGGAAACTGCCTCGATCACCTGCTGCCACACTCAGGGCGGCATGGGGTTCGCCTGCGGCGAATTGGGTCCGAGTGGAGATAGTCCTAACTCTCCGCCGGCTCCTTCTGCGTGATGATCTCCTCATAGTTAAGTTTGGGTCATGCCAACCTTGAGATTATGTAAAATTCTGGCATGGTGTCTATCAACGTTTTAGGTAGCAACTAAGTTGGTTCATTTATGATTAATCTTCTTTTATGGTAAAGAGGGAAGTGACTGCCACCACCCATGGTCACCTGCAAGGGCCGAAAGTACGTTACCGGAATTGTTGCTAAATCATGTTGTGGATAAATTGTTGTGTAATCTCACTCACTCGGCATAACACAACTCATGCCTTGCTTCAAAATCGTTTTTTTGGGAGGCTCTGGTTGTGTTACTGCGGTCTCATATGTGTCAAGTATGGTATTATGGTATTTATTTTGAATATAATCTTATTATCAAATTAAATAAACGTACATAATTCAAAATTATAATTTAATTCAAATAAATAAATAAACATTATAAAACTTACAAACTTACACATGTTAAATGATAAACAATCATGACTTTGGGCCCTCGATAGCCGATGGGATTTTGGTCCACACTTTTGGCAGTTGGTTCCCCGGCTATTGGGAATAACAGCGGCACTCTCGCGGCTCTTGCCCACTTTAGGGGGGCCCAGTACATCATGCCGAAAGTTGTATACGGGGATGCGCTCTATAGGGCGCCAATATGGGGAGGCACTCTGACGGCCCGAAATATCGCGATTCTGCTAAGGCCGCAACGCGCGATGGAAATCAGAGTGATAAGAGGGTACCGTACAATCTCCTTTGAGGCGGCCAGCCTACTTGCCGGATGCGCTCCCTGGGATGTAGATGCAGTACTCCTTGCGCTACAGTACCGGTGGCGCAGAGATGCACTAGATCGGGGAGAGCTGTCTGTGCCTCCCGAAGTAGAGGCACATCGGGCTGAGCTCCATCAAATTTTGGTGGCGGAGTGGGAGCAACGATCACGACCCGACCGTGGTTCTGTCCATGGTCCGGAGCGAGAGTGCATGGAACGCCGTCGCTTCCTTCTGTTAGGAAGTGATGTCCTCAAAGGAAGCGGCGGAACGGGAGAGGGAGCGCAATCCAACTCTCTCTTCCCGCAGAAGACGCACCGGGCGCCGGAGGGTATTCACTGATCTCCGGCCACCCTAGGAAGCGGCCTGCGGGCGACGAAACTTTGGGGAGTTCGTCGCCCGAACAGATACAGGCCCGAGAGGCAGCGCGTAGTGTTCCGTGCGTCTCTCAGAGTACTGTGACCAAAGGGTGATGGTCACAGCGGGTGATGGGACGCGTCTTGGGTGAGACGGGTCAGTGCCGGTCGGAGGCAGCGAAAGAATGCCACGGCGATTCTCGCTCCCTTTCTTCTTTACAATCGGAGTTAAATAAATATCTAAAATACTACCAATTATTTTACTTTCACTTCAAGAAAGTTTGAGATATTAAAATAATGGAGATTGTGGTTATAACCTTTCCATTTAATTTGTACAAAGTAAAATGTTTCAAACAAATTACATTATTTTGCATAATAAATAATATTGAGGGAAGATGTTGGTACAAAAATGAATTGTTTTCATAGCCTCCAGCGATATTTACGTATGGGTACGTTATATAAACAATCTCTTTTCTCGACAGTAGAAAAATGTCAGTAATTTCCACCGGGAGTCCTATTATCATTCTTCTCATGAACGGTTATCTTTTTTGTACTAAAAACGACGTTAAAATTAATTTAGCGAAACATTAAAGGAAAGAAGAACAAGATCAAATTTGACATTTTAACCGAATTGTATTGCAAGTATTTATGTGACTACACTTTTTACCACATAAAGTGTCACAAATATCTTGGTGTAACTGATCTAAATAATAATTAGGAGAGAGAGATAAGTATGCTTAAATTAAATTATTGCACTAAGTCGGTGAATAATATTACTAAAAATAGTTTACAATTGCCGTTGTGCTTTATTGTAACGTTATTAATGAAATTTTTATTCTTTATATTTTCAAAATAATTCAAAATATTTTTTTTTTATTTCTCCACAATTATTTGAAATCGTCTTATATTTTTAAATTATATATGTATATCAATACTCACAGCGTAACCGCAGCTATAGGTTGCCTTGTCAAATTAATATTTAAAAGATAAAATATTTAATTACCTGCCTTAGTTGAATAGAGAAACCGCCCGTTTCCAAATGGTTGAGTCTTTTGAGAAGAAATCAGGCAAACAAACTCATGGCCACTCTTTTAAATTACCAGATAGGTATTACAAAATTTAGTGTAAAAGGTATTCTACACAATGTACAACTATTTTATCGTGTGCTCGATCTAAAACTAGGCTATTCAAATAAGGTAATTGATAGGTAGGAAAAAGGAAGTTAAAAAGGAAAACTTTGAAGAATCCACTAGTTTCAATTCATCTGTCTTACTAGTTATTGTACTTTATTCCTGTTTAACGTTTTAACGTTAACGATTAACCAGTGAACTACTTGCAAAGCAGCACAGGTTACACCGTCAAAGTTTGTAGACATACATTTCAGCTTAAATAAAAGTAAACTATCGTCTGCAAACAACACTATCTTGTTGCGGTTCCTAACAAGATGATGTAGATCGTTAATATAAATTAAGAATAACAAACATACGGGGACTGTTTGGACACTGTCGATAGAAGTCAAAACTAAGTAACTTATAGCTTATGGGAAGCGTGCGGTGACGATGACGCGCGTTTCACGCTTTTTGTTTACCCAAAAAGAACACATATATACATAGTATATACATATAGCTAATGGAAAGCATTCGGCAACGTTTAAGCGAGTTTCAAGCTTTTTGTTCACCATAAAAGTACACATAGATACACAGTTTACATATAGCTCATGGAAAGCATTCGGTGGCGATGACGCGAGTACCAGATTTATTCAATGGAATGATGTCACTACATTTCGTAAGACAAGGAAATACATAACTATCCATACACTGATTAAATATGAGTGATAAGCGATTAGCAACAACAGTTATCACATTTTTAGTAATGATAGAATTTTCCCAAAAGGTCAATTGTTTTTTTTAATTAAGTGTATTAGGGGTTTAATGATTTTCAGTTAATTGAGATATTGAAAGTTAAGTTTACTTTCAGCCCTATCTACATTTTCCTTTAAAATTGATTCTGCATGAGCAGGAGTTTAAATATTTAGTAGTCGATATAGGAATATTCGTGAAAAAGATCTCAAAATTAATTCTCAAAATTTTTATCATTAATTTAAAATATTTATTTTAAATTAATGATAAAAATTTTGCGGTTTTCCAGTTTAAATATTAATAATGTTCAATGTAGTCTTAACCTTGTCGCTAATTTTAATCAGAAAACAGAATTTTGCTAATTTACAAAGCTTCCTAAACAATTTTAGATATTTTTTGACATATATGTGAAATTGTTCAGTATTATTATAGTTCTTTTCATCCTTATGCCAGCTTAAATGAGCCCATTTCTAGCCCAGCCTACAAAATTTGGCATTACCGTTAACCACTATCGTTTTAAGAATAAAAAAATATTAAATTCTAAACAAAAAGTTACAAAGAAATTAAAGGAGTTATTAGGGTTACAATCTATTTCTAAATAAACTTGTGATTGCTTCTAACATACTGGATGTTATTAGCAATGACAAGTTCATTTATTAAATTTTAAAAGCGCTTAGTGGTTTTAGCTATTGTCAAAATATTTTAATTTTCGGGTTGCTTATTAAAATATTGTGAGTCTTCCTAATGAGGAAAAAAATATCTTACTGAAAGAAGAGAAGAGAATAATGTAACAGTTTTTTTTTGTAAATACACGATAATAAATATAAAACAATAAACGCTTGAGTTCTATCCAGGCTAACTCTGCAGTCCACTAAACAGATAAACACACAATGCATGACATTGTGAGTTTAAAGTTATGTTGTTTATTTATAAGTATCGTATCTTTGTTGAACGAGCTGCCTACCTCGTGGTGGATAAAATTGGACATGAATCGATCACTTTTCAACATATATTCTGTGATATAAAGAATGTCAACTATATATTACTTTTTGAACAGTTTAATTTCTAAGTCTTTGCCAATTATATTTCTCATATTTTGATAAACAAGTTGGATATGGTTTCTACGAATATAATTAAACACAAATTTATTTTACTTGTTGTAATAATTTTGTGTGTGTAATAATAATATTATTATTATTTTCGTTTCTAAAATAATTGCAAAAGGTACTCTATTGTACGTCTCTATTGTCTTGTCACTTAATTAAAATTATAAGACGTTATATATTACATTATTTGAAATATCAGTTGTAAAATTGTTTTCCCAAATATTCAGATTCATTATTATAATTAGTGTCAATTTGCTCAATGAAAGAAATATTTTTAGCCAAAGTTCTTGGCTATTGTTGTAAAATAACATGATAACGACAAAACTATCTGAATCTTACCATAAAAGAAATATAACGGATACTTTTTGCCAGAACAGCATTACAACTTAGAAGTTTTTTAAAAGCAAAAAGTATTTAGATGAGCACGTACCAGGTTATGGGGATGGAAATTACAATTTTATTTTATTGTGTTCATATCCATTTTCTTTACATTTAATTTGGCAAAAATTTCAAAACCTCTTTAGAAAGAGTTTCAGATTGGGGTCGACATCACCTACTCCACTTTAACCTCACGAAGACAGATTTGCGCGTTCACCGCTAAAAAGATGACATTGGTCGTATCACCTCGCTTTGCCTAACTGTATCAGCCAGCGTTGCAATCCTTGGCGTCATTATATTAAGCGAAATCCAGTTTAGCAGTCACTTTGAGGGTAAGGCCTAATTAGACTCGAAGAAGCTTGGTGTGCTAAACAGATCGAGACAGTATTTCACTCCAGCCCACCGCCTGCACTTTTATTAGGCGCAGTTTCGGCCGAACTTGGAATACTGTTCTCATCTCTATGCAGGTGCACCCCAGCGTCAACTTCACTCTCTTACTTTCAGTTCCCCCTTTTGAATTCCCTTAAAACAATCTCAATTTTTTCATCAAATTTTCAGAATGCTTGATTGATGGCAGTAGGTTCCCTCTTACATCAGTGGGACTAAATCATGTTTAAAACAATATAGTAGTTTAATATACGTCTGCCCTCCGTAAGTATGTATTTGTAAAAATAATATTAATTTTACATACATAGAAATATTTGTTATTTAAGTAGCTATAAAAATGAATTAGCCAACAAAAAGTTTTTACATTCAATTCATTTAATTACTAAAAATATGTGAGGAAGTCTTTGTGCTATATGAATGGCAGAAAGATCTCCAAGATAAACCTAACAAACTAGTATAAAGACATTTCACGGTTAAAAATAATCACCATTTTATACAATTGCAACCCCGATTTAGCCTTTTCCAGATCCTATATTCCAGAATAATAATTAAATAAATAAGTAGCACTCATCAATAATACTGATGACCAACTTAACCTTAACCTAAGCCTTTAAACAAAATAAGTTGCGTTGGATTTCATAAGAAGCGAAAAGCGGAATATTCAATAGGCAATTCAATTTTGATGAGGTACCCTTACTAGAGAGCTATAAACTGTTATTGGAGTAGATACTCAGAGTATGTTAAGTAAAGGTTGATCTATTCTAGGTGCAATTTACATAACCTTTGCAAGTTTATTTTGTGTTGTTTGTTGTTGAGATTTATACACGGAAAGGTCCGCAAATATAAAGACTTATAGTGAGGTGAAGTTTTTACTGCATTGTAAGATGATGGAGCTCATTGATGATATCGGTTTTATTTTATGAGATTGGGGGCAAGAAAATCAAAGGGACAGATCAGCAGTTATCTAATAGTGAGCGATTAACGACGCCTATAGAGACCTGCAACTTAAGAGACGCAGGTGCGTAGCTACTAAAAAAAAAGTAATAACGAACTCTGTAATGTAAGAAAATGCCCTATTATATCTTAGGCTTAAAAATATATATCAAATCACTGCTTAAATAATCTTAACTAGGCAAGGCTCTTTTACAAACAAATATAGTGACAAACAATACATGTCATATGAAGTAAACGATGTCTTTAAAAGAGCAGTTCAATGGCAATGGCAAGATTAGCAAACAACTTTTCAACTATTTCTAATATTGGTTCTGTTTTATTGAGATAGATTCAATAAGTTAAATCGGTCTTCTATTTTAAAGATTATTAATAAAACTTAGATTATATATCTTAGTTTTAAGGAAGAATCTTTGTTTTTCAGTTTCTTATTAGAAAAACTAGAACCATCGTTATCATAAAAACTTTGCAAAATTTTCATAATATAGATAGCAATTTAATATTGCAATGTTTGCTACAAAAACACTGGATAACGGAATATAAATTAACTAATCCCTTACGGAATTCTGTATCCATGCAAGTGACATGATTTATGTATGTCCCCTTCCAAAGTTAATTTTATTTATATTGTTTTCTAGTATGAGCAAATATTTTCAGTGGATTTACATTTGTAATAGTATATGTATTTATCAAGTAAACCAAAACCCGGTTGGTTTTGGTAAAGGAAATTAGGTTTAGCGTATTCATACTACTTTCTTAGCTTATCTACAATTACGTGCATTTTATAGGACAGAATTTAGATTATCACTCTATTTGATGGGCATTACTTGCTACGATATTGCGTAATGGAAACATGGGGCAGCAGACACATATTGTACAATATGTGTCTGCTGCCCCATTACGTTACCCCATTATACGTTATTTACATTGCGTTGAAGCCAAATTATAGGAATAAATAAAAACTATTTAACAAAAATATTAAACCGCCGATAAAACTCAAAAGTAAAAAATAATAAACATTTTTATTTACTTTAATAACTAAGTTCTTACACTAAAGTAAGTATACCTTCGTAATTTTTGGTCGGCGCCAAACAAGCAAATTAATTAATATTTGCCGGAAAATGCAGAGCGTTCACGAAGTTAATGACATCGAGATAGCAATCGGTCACACACGTTGTGATTGGTCACATCGTTGTGATTGGTCGTGCGCAAAGGGCATTTTTTGAAACATAAATCATTATCGTTGAACATTTTATCAATTTCTTTAAATTCAAGGTGGTTATTTAGTGATCTTTGTTCTTTGATTGTTTGGCGCCGACTCAAAATTACGTAGGTATACTTACATTAGTTTAAGAACTGAGTTATTAAAGTTAAATAAAAAATGTTTATAATTTTTGGCTTTTCATTTTTTTCGGTGGTTTAATTATTTTGTTAAAAAGTTTTTATATTATATTTTTTTGTGGCCATAAACTACATGCTTAATTTTTATTACTTTTAAAATAGCTAGACTGAGAGGTCTACACACAATATCAACCAGGACTTGTGAATCTTGAGTTGCGGGTGTCCATGGGCGGCGGTAGTCACTTACCATCAGGTGACCCGACTGCTCGTTTGCCCCATATCACATAAAAAAAAGAAAAATAAAAAAAACTCATTCATCTTAAGGTTTTTTTTGTTATGTAATGTAACTATTATAATGTAATATTTTATATTTATTATTAATACACAACTCAGCATTAAATCTGTGAGTACACAATAAATCACCAACTTTTTCCCACCCTTAGGGTAGTTTTCTCCAGATTTACATGGGACAAATTTCGAACTCACGCCTTATTCAATTCGGGGTGGGCAGAGACAGCAATCGACCAGTCGCTTCTATCAATAAATACCTCACGAGCATCATTGTGTTCACTGTGTCTCACATGCACAAGTTATTTTAATTGTATGTTATTTTGTCTTTTCTTATTGTTCGAGAATTACCCCCCCCCTTTTTAAAACAGAATAAGGTCTAATATAATTATGTATTTAAAGTATATTTTTATAATATTGTAGTTGTACATGAAATTCTACATATGTAATACCTAAGAATTTATATTCCTATTAAATGGAATTCCGTGTAAATATAAACGGATATACGGAGAAAATGAATATTTTTAAAGGAAGTTAGCTGAAAATAAAGTGGATAAACCTTACTCATGAAAATATTTAGAACTTGGTATGTAGCCGTTTGTTTTTCCGTGAAAAGAACGTCATCATTATACAGATAATAAATATTTACATAGTCTTTCTAAAAATTACGTTGAAAGAAGGTCGTTGAAGGAAATAATAATAACATTTAATGTTTTTGATTCGAATTGAGATCGAAACCTACAATTATAGATACAATAAACCTATCACATGAAATGTCAAACTGTCTCTCACATATACTCGGGAGGAGGATCAAGGAGTGAAAACGACAGACTAAACGGGTTATATCGTAAATCGTGTAGTTGGGAATATTGGCGATTTCATAAACGAATTCTCCAGTTTAAGCGGGCTTTGGACCGCTGGAACTATTTTGTGGTTAAGGTTAAACTTTTATAAATTTGTTAGGTTTTCATGGAAAACTGACCTACATTTTCTAATGTTTTTATAATTTTACTAGCTGTGCCTGAGATTTTATTCACTATTATGTTGGAAAAATACAATTATTATCACGCTTATAAAGCAATAAATATCTTAAAATATAAATGAGTCTAATATTGGGTAGTGATCAATTTTTCATGGAAATTTAAATCATAATTTTTTGGATTAGAGAGTAAATTTATTAGGATGAAAAATATCCTAAATGAGTCAAGGAATTCCTATAAAATAATATACTAAATATACAGATTATATGCCGTGTGGTTCTTGGTGGATTCCAATAATGCCACTCCATTTCACCCCATGGGTGTTCGAAAAGGCGGCTTGGGGATCGGACTGTCGTTTATCAGACAGTATATATACAGTGCTCGAATGACGACTTGCACTCCATTACGTTTACAAAAAGTGAGCGTTTGAAACACCTCGGCCTGTTTGTACGTACGTGTCACTACAGACACATACAATTGAGTGATGTTCTTTTATAACTCTAAATAAAATAATAATTTCTTCTAAAATTTTAAGAGAAAATATAATTACTCCTAAATCCAGCATTATATTTAAGCAATATCCCTATCCTTCCCCTTTTCTTCATACTTAACCTTCCCGTTCAATATACTCCCAATTTTACGGCAATAGGCTATTGCGTGAGCGGAACCTAAATACATTTGGAAAAAAATGGGGTGTTTATACACTGCCTTTTGTATGTGAGTGTACTTAAAAGGGTATTTATCACAAGTCTTTATAGATTATAAATTGTTGATACTTACGGTAGTGTTATACTGGTATAACTTGTGCCGAATATTGAACGAATATAGTGCTATCAAACCGTAGTCCAATTTTTAGGGTGGAGGAAAAATAAAATACAATGTATTCTCGGTGTTATGAATCTATATTCTACAACAATCTAAGAACAAGAAAATTAATACCGAAGTTTAATACTAGTTTATAAGTAGTCAGCCCCGCATTTTAATAGAATGTATTGTCAAGAAACTTAAAATTAAAACTTGAATTGTCTCTGAATAGTTTTACAATGGCGTCCATAATTTAACGCTACGAACAACGCTATAAACACGCCACGCACAATTGTGTAAAAGATGTTAAGTTGCTCTTTTCTCATTTACTTTACACAATCACTTGAGAAACATTTGATGCAGTCATTTGAGAAAAATAGATACATTTGTGAGGTAAACGTATCATTAACATTATCAAATATCGACATCAAATATAGACAGTGATATGATCTCAATATATGTACTTATTAATATACTCCGGTGAGGTGAGGACCACACAAAACGTATAAAAGTCTTCAGAAGCTCGAGACCGGAGATCGTTCAGTGGTTCTCTGTGCAGTGGAATAGAACCACCACCTCTTCCCATGGGTGTCGTAAAAGGTGACTAAGAAAACAGACTGTCATCTATCAGACAGTTTAATTACAGTCGTGTAGTGCCCGGTTGACATCAATAGGCTTCGGGGAAACAGGCGTGAGCGTATAAATGTATGACATGTTTTTTTTTAAAGACAGCTTATGAATTATTCCTGTATCGCGGGGGTCTTTACGAACATAGAAACAATGCCTATATTTTAGCAAAATTTACACTGATTTTAATACTATAGGCGAATGCTTGGGCAGAGAATCATGGAGTGACTTGTATTCTACAACGGATGTTAATCATGCTGCACTATTGCTAACAACTAAACTAGAAAACGTAATTAACGCCAACACCACCGTAAAGACATTTGCTAAGCGCAACAGACCCTTGAAACCATGGATTAGTATCGGGGTAATTAAATCTATAAGAAAACGGGATAGAATGCATAGGAAAGTAAAATTAAGTTGTAATAATCCAGATATTAGAAAGCAATATGTAACTTATAGAAATACCTTGAAGAAAATCATAAAGAGCTTAAAACAAAATTACTATACAGATAAACTGTACAAAAATAAGGGGAATATAAAGGAAACCTGGAAGATTATTAAAGATTTGTGTAATATGGGTAATTCTAATGCAACATCACCAGAATTGCTTAACTTAAAACCAACCGTTATTGAATCCCTTCTATTGGCCCAGATTTTGCTAACCAGACCTTACTTAAGCTAAATACAGACGAATCAACCCTGGCACAGAAAGCTAAAGCAACTAATGCACCGCAAAAGTCGATGGCACTATTTCTATCTAACCCTGTTGAGGTCAGTAATGTGATTGGTGGCCTTAAAAGACATAGCGCACCAGGCATTGATAATATAACAGCGTCCGTTTTACAAACGTTTTATTATTGCCTTGCGGAACCCATATGTTACCTAATAAATTTAAGTTTTGAGAATGGCATCTTTCCGAACATATTTAAATCCGCTATTGTTTGTCCCATTTTTAAATCGGGAGATAAGACCCTAGTCACAAATTATCGACCAATTTCTCTTTTAAGTACCATTTCTAAAGTCATTGAAAAAATTATGAACAAAAGACTATCTAATTATCTGGAAAGCAATAAGATTCTTGCTGACAATCAACATGGTTTTCGTTCCAGTCTCTCCACTGACGATGCTGTTCTGCGACTTACCTCTAAAATTACAGCACACCTTGATCGAAATAACAAATGCGTAGGAGTATTCCTAGACCTTCAAAAGGCATTCGACACCGTATCAATTCCAATCCTACTAACTCGTCTGGAGAACATTGGAATCAGAGGCAATGTACTTTTGTGGTTTAAGGACTACCTTACTGAAAGAAAACAATGTGTCAAGGTTGAAAAACACGTCAGTAACTATTATATGGTGTCTTATGGGGTGCCGCAAGGCAGTGTCCTCGGCTCGACACTATTTCTGGCATATATTAATCATTTATGTAAATACCTATTAGCTGAGAAAGGCATGTCTGCTATTACCGCGTGGCTAGAGGATAGCTTATTATCACTAAACGCCACTAAACTGAAATTCCTCTGCTTTAACAAGAATAAAGCAGCTTCACCAAGTAATTTCCAGTTGCGGGTTCATTGTCATCCATGTAACCGATTTAACGTTGGAGTAAAGCATTGTTGTTGCCCGTCTTTATCAAAAACAACAGAAATCAAATATTTAGGGGTAAACATAGATGACAAATTAAATTGGAAGAAACACATAACTATGGTTAGAAATAGATTAAGAAAACTTATATATATTTTTAGAGACTTGAGATTGATACCAGACACCAAACTTATGATACAAACATACAGAGCTCTGGCAGAATGTATAATCACCTATTGTATATGTTCATGGGGTTCAGCCGCCAAAACTCACTAGCTTGAACTCGAAAGGGCACAGCGGGCTGTACTCAAAGTTCTTCTTCACCTACCGTTTCGATACCCTACTCATTTAGTTTATGAAAGAGCTGATGTTCTAACTGTGCGTAAACTATTTGTTTACCAAAGTATACGAAAATATCATAAAACTTTTGTACCCTTGTTGAAACCTTCAGGTAAAAGAATAGATAGATGTCCAGTGCCAAGAGTTAAAAGTAAATTTGCCCAACAGCACTTTACTAATATTGCACCAAGACTTTATAACAAACTTAATTTAATTTATAAAACGAAAAACCTATCCAACTATAATAATAAAAATATTATTAAATTATGAATGAATACGATGAGGTGGAAAACCTACTACAAATTGTAATCTGATAACAGGATGCTTTGGACACTCCACTTGTTTTTGGGAAGGAACTGACGCCCAACATACAGCTCACGCTAGTTTGGGAATCAGGGCTGTACAGTTAGTGATAACTTCTTGTTGCAATAAAGAATTATTATTATTAATGAAAACTGGTGGATCTTACAATTTTTTGTCCAGTGTGGGAATCGAACCCACGATCAGCCAGCAGTCAGGGTCACTAATCACTAGACCAAAAAGGGCAGTCGAGCCGCTCATAGTCCGATCTCTTAGTTACATTTTACGATACATACGGGAAAAGGAGGAAACAGTTTCTGCTCCACCGGCAACCACATGGCATATTCATATTTAAAGCAAATGGAGAATATTACTTTGATACGTAATATGCTTTCAAACATACTATATTTTCAACAGATTTCAAAAAGGAATAGGTTCTCAATTCCACTATATTTTTTTATGTTTGTTACCTCATAACTTTTGACTGGGTGAACCGATTCATATGATTTTTTTTTATTTGAAAGCTGCTGCTTCCTGTGTGACCCAATTTTAATTTGGTCCAGTTATGACAATGGCATCCATGAGAAAACCATATTAGTCTTAAATTTTATGATAGACGCCTTGAAGTCGGTTGTCTACTTTCTTAAAGTCCGATTATTTAGTAAGGCGCACGATGCCCGTTGCTATGACGTCATTTTCCAACGGTCTCTAAGACAGTGTACCCGCACCTGGCTTGCGTGTATAAACTTATAAATGTGTTCAAATATTGTTGCCATAAACTGGAAACGATACTGTGATTAAACATAGGAAATATTCAAAGCAATGAGCAATGACAGAGAGAGCAGCAAATGTTGTAAAGTTACGTCACACGTGGATTTTAAAAAGTGAAAATTGAGAATATCATCATATCCAAACTACTTTCCTGATTTTACCGAAACAAAAACAAATATATTTCTAGACAATTAGACTACACGGTTCACATTCTTCATTCTCAAATTTGCGTTCGCAAAATTCGGAAGTGGTAGTTTTAGGTTCTATTTTCAACTGTCAATAATGTGATAATTTACATTATAAGAATGCCCAAATGACAATTTACCATTAGTAATCTGACTTTAAAGTTCGGTATTTATTTTGTAGTCCTTAGATTGTTGGAGGAGGACGATTTTATTAATTTATTTAAAGTTACCAAAGCCACCCTATATCAAAAAGTACCATTACTTTTCTGGGTTGTAACACAACTCTATTCATCAGTTCCAGATTGCTCCAACTGAATACAGCTAACAGTTAGACCCTCGTTACACGAACACAAGTCTATCAATGCGTGATACCGTAGGGAGACGCTTATTTATTGGTTGTTGGTTTGCGTAGATCGAAGATAAAAATGATCGACGGTGCTGTGTTATGGAAGCTGTCATTGTTGTTTGGAGGTCATTAGATTTTTACCCAAATTCTCTTTATGAAAAAAAATGTTTTCATGTTTATTTTGCAGAAAATATTTAAATATTAAATATAACTTACAACTTACTACTTATAACTTAACTTATAGCTCGTGGCTTCGTTCTCGTTAAAGTTATTTTAGAGTCGCTCGGGAAATAACAGTTTTTTTTTAGATGCTTTATATTCTTCTTTCATTCATTGTCCTTTTTAGACAAACTATAAATAATTCTTCGTTTATTTTTTTGACATGTTTTAATGAATATAAGTACTCTTTGTAAAACACCTCTATATCTTCGCAATTAAATACAAGAGACTGAGTAAATTTTGATTAAGGAAAATTACAATTTACATTATACAGTCTTGATACTCATAATATATCTAAGAGGCGGCAATAAGTTGATCCAGCATCTCAAACGTAATTAGACCATTTACTCATGTGTTTCGTGGAATTGCTACAATCATCTTTAGAGGCTTTAATGCCCTTTGATTACGTCTTGGCATGTAACTTTACATTAGGAGTTAACCGAAAATAAGATTTGTTTATTAATTTCTTTGCTTGATTTCTTTTATTTTTAGTAGTAATATAACAGTGAGGATTATGAAGTTCTATAGCAGGCTTGTTTTATTATCTAAACGAACCCTGCTGTTACCAGTTTAATAATGTATGAACACAGTATTTAGGAGTAAAATCTTTTTATTACATATAATTACATGTTATGTCAAGATTAATTTAAAGTACATTTTGTTTTTAATAAATATTCAATCTTTCTTTGTAGTATACAAATTCTGCCGCGCTAGCAGTTAGGACGCGGTGTGAAAGACTTTACACTTTGTAACTAATGCGAATATCGCGAGCCGAGGATTCTTTTGGATAGATTATTTGGTACTAAAGTAACATAAAATGTAGAATTGAAAGCAGTTAGTAGTGGTTTGGCCGTAGAAACAAGATGAACCGGGTGCCACGGTGTAAATTGCGAGAGGCATTTATCAACATCAGGCTCTTGCTATTAAACGACTTTTCTTGTGACGTGGGAATTTGATTTGCCTTCGGGGATGTAAGTGTGAGGGTGAGTATGTATGTGTATTTTAACTACGATTTAAGACTAATGGGTAACTAAACGACGCATGTGGATGGTACGTATCTTTAAATATTTTTAATCTTATAAAAAAATTAAGTTGTCTCACACAAAAAAAATTAAAGAAAAATAGTTATTTTTATTTATTTTCTCTATAGTAACTTTTCATTGAATGCCGACTACACTATATATAATTCACACCACGCAACCTCATATTCTAGAAATTCTTTTACAAAGCTCATCGTTCAATTTTCAGCGTCCCACGTCAGTGAGTTTATACAGTCAGGAATTTCAGTGGCTTTTTAATTAAAGAACAAACTTCAATGGCGTGTGTATTATTTGAGACAGACAGAAAAAATATATTAAATGGTATTTCTACTATTTACATAAATACAATAACTTCATAGCTAATAACGAACTGAGAAGTTACACAGAACCCTTATAATATTTCTACGTTGTAGCGTTTGTGTTGTGTACTAGACAAAAAAATTTGTTCTCTGTGTAAAAAGGCTCGATATCTGGGATTTTTATATTCTCGTATAGTAGTTTCAAGGCATGGTAACAGTCCTGCCGTTCTAAATAGTTAGTTATTACTAAGTAATGTTAAATAACTCAAATAGAATCAAATTCAACTCTTTTATTATATTATCAAACTTTCAATATGCTTAAGCTATTTTAATTATATATAAAATCAGACTTGCCGTTATGTAATAAAATTAATATTACGCCGCACATATTTTCATTAGTAAGCATTACATTTTTTGAGTCGACGGTTTTATATAGTTATTGCGACTATATAATAATATTAGCATTTCTGTTACTTCTAATATTATGTACATCTTAATTCTATTTCTTTAATATAACATTACAGAAAAAAACATCAATATTGTTTACACGCTAAGATTACAAACTAGGCCTAACAGTGAGAATCGTTTCAATAAAATTTTTGAATGAAATAATAATACTTAATGGTAACTTAAAAAAGTTTCGAAACCATTATGACTAACTGGTTATTTGTATAAGCTGATATTTATTTCAATTAATAACAGTAAAGTACAGTCATGTATTTTACTGTTATTTTAAATTCGGAGAAATATTTTACAAAATAAATTATGTCCATAAATAGTACTTTAATATCCACATATTGCACATTATAATTTGGTCAAGAAATTTTAAGCCTAAAATAATTTGGTCAAGATATATCAAAATGTACCCTTTTTCGTAATAATTTCATTTTCATTCAGCATAAAACGAGGGTATTGCATGTCAAGTAAACTGGTGTTCTAGCGGTTAGTGACCTTGACTACTGTGCCGGAGGTCGGAGTGTGATTCTTAAACATTTATCACGAGACAGGGTGTTCTTTGTGGCCGTTTTATATGTTTGTAAAGTCCTCCACGACGCGGGAATTATTTCAAGTGTAACAGTTGTTGAAAAAAAATAAAAAAAACAGTAATTTTTCGTGATATCTTGTTTTGTGTGTACATAGTGTATAAGCAAATAGACTGGCTTAGTACCATTGGTTGACAAATCGTTACATAATATTTTAAGTCTACTGCAGCAGTATGTCATCACAATAGAATGACCGATGTAGTACCGAGAAAATATATCAATATGAAGCTGCGTCATTAGCTTTGGTTTCTAAGTATATTAAATATCTAACTCATACTTAAATCTCGGAAGATTGCTCGTTAGCAGCCATGCAGATGTGACTATGCGAACAGCTTGTTGACAGGTAAAATTATGCTTTTCATTAATAAGCATCTTTCCATGCTAAGACGTTAATGAGCTATTATGGTACATAATGCGGTTATAAATTGACGAGACACGTGTAGTACGAGAGACTGTGAGACGGCTTACTTATAAAATCTCCATTATTCATGTGCCGAGAACGCCAAGTCATTTGGCTGCTATTAAAATTTTCTACGTGATGTTCGCCATTGCTTAGCTCTAGTGAGGTGTTATGTGAAAAACTTCAACAACGTTCTCTTTTGTAAGCCGTTTATTTAAAGCGGACGATAAAGTTAGTGCTGTACGTATTTCATGTTTTTAGCTCGGTAGCAAGTAATAAGCATGATGTAAATTTCCGGTACTGTTTGAATTGAAATTCTTTTTAACGATGTTTATTTATTAGAGAGAGCTGTTTTGGTAAAGTATTTTCAAAATTAAATGAAAGGTTTACCTCTCGACCGACTTTTTACTAACAATTTATTCAAGGAACTATAAAACTTACAAAATATTTTATTCTTACAACATTTTTGGGATAGTTTTAATAAGAAACGAAAGAAACGAAGGAGAGACTTCGGAAATATATATTTTCTTTATTGTTTATTGGAATTAACGTTGGATGAATTATATAATGCTAGTCCACATTTTTCTTTAACTTTAAGCTTTACTAAGACACCTTCCGCTCTAGGAATAGTTACTGTTTCGCAGTGGACTTTACAAGCATATAAACACAGAAAACACGAACTCGAAACAACTACCAGCAAGGCATTAATATATCACATAGTGGTTAGTAAGCTTTGTCTGTTCATTATACTAAATAAATGTTTTTTGTGAACTCGTTGAATCAAATTAAACATAATGGCGTTATGAGCTCAGTTATAAGATACAGTTTTTTTGTAACATTATCTTACATACTGTTGTTATGTGTGTTATATAATGTGTACATTTAAATTATATAGAAGAAATATATTAGGCGTTTATTACAATGTCCTGTCAATGTCATAAAGTGCCCGGTGACGGCAAAAGGCTTGCCGCTACTAAGTTAGTGGGACCAAATTCCAATTGGCAAAATATGGGTTAGCACCCACATATACCCCTGCCTATCCCTTAGAGGAGACATGCGTGAGCGTATGTATGTATGTAGATTACAATTATTGGCCATTTTGTTTTAGTTGGAGTAGAATAGGACTCTTCGCCTGGGTGTCTTAATAGGCTACTAAGGGATCGGACTGTTATCAGTCAGTATATGTATATACAGTTATACAGTGCCCGATGACTGTAATAGGCTTTCTCTCTATAACCTAAGTGGGGCTTAACTATAGTTAGCAAATAGTGTCGTTTGATTTTTTTTTCTTTTTTACGATTGACACAGAAATAATGCTTAGTGCGAGAGTTGTCTATACAAAAACACTACAGGTTTGGTTATATAATCTGGGGAAATGTTGGTTTTATAAAATTGTATAAAAGTAATAATTTAATAAATAATTATTAGTGATGGAATTATTAAACAACAGGATAGTAGAGTAATAAAGACGAAGGTCCATTCGTATCTATGTCGTAAACAAACTTCAACATAAAACTTCTAAAACTTTTGTTTTACTAGTACTTTTGTACACAAGAAAAAAAAATCCGGACGGCCAAAGGGCATGATGGCAGAGGCTTTTTTTGGAGATTTTAGTTGCCGGTCGGGCGGGCAGAATAGCTCACATTCCACTTATCAGATTTTACTTGAAGCTCCAGTGTTTTTCATCGGCCTCTGTCCCCCTATGAATTGGCAATAAAGTGACATGGGACGACACGCCATTACGCAGCCTAGTACGCCAAATGGCATCTTCGTCCTGAAATTGACCTTTGTAACGAGAGTATAAACTATAACTGCAGTTGTGATTGGTGTATGTGTTATTGTTAGCAGAGGATTGTCAACACCTAATAAACGATTCGATTATGGCTCCGTTATAGAGGTTGCGGTTGAACAGTGTTATTATAAACTAGTTCAATTTCCATTTCTCGATATTGAATGCGTCGATGAGCTTCTAGTGAGGTTAATCAGATTTTTTTCAGAGCGTTTAGTACTTTTTGAGAGTCTTAAGTCTGAGTCTTTTTTAAGAGATATAAACAAAATTTTCTAAATTCAATGTCATTATATCACCTCTCTTACCTCTAAATGAAAGTTTATTTTGTGTTTGGAAACTACTATAGCGCTTTCTTTTAAAACATATAGAGATATGTTCCGGAATTTGAAATAAGATAGATATCTGAATTTCAAATCAGGAAACGTATTTATTATGAATATCGTAATGAAGGTTGTATAAAAGGTGATGTAATTGTAAGTAACATTGTGTCATTGGATGTAATTAGATTGGAATGTAGATATTTTTTTGTAAATTAATGCACAATCATTAATTAATTAAACTCGATGAGTACAAATAGGTAAAACAAATAGAGAAAATGTAACGAAAAATAAAGGGCAGTACCCGAAACCCGCGGATTTGTATGTAAAATTAAATGATAGTAGATTAAGTTCTTGAAATATGTAAGGATAAAAGCAAGTTATAGGCTATTGTCTCGTCCTGCCCCTAAGGGAAAAACGGAGATTATGTTTATATATACGTAATTAATATTGATAATACAAACAACTCTTTGGTAGTTGTATTATTCTCACAAACTTTTATGTTTAAACTCTAATTACTGGTATTTTTTTCTAGTACAAAGCTTTGTTTGATGTTAAGCCACATAAAGGATTACTTTCAAATTAATATGTAGAATAGCTCATTCCACATTATATTATAATCATGCAATACTCAAGGCGTGGGAGTTGTAACAATGTACACCTTTTTGCATATACATACATACATATACTCGCGCTTGTATACCCGAAGGAGTGGTAAAAGACATAATTATAACGCCCGCATTTTGCCGATAATAACTTAGTCCTATACACGTAATAGGGGGAAAAGTTCTAGCTATTGCCATTATCTGGGCACTTTTAGGAATTAGTTGGGACAATTTGGAGTATACTCGACTCCAAATTTAGTTTTTAGTTATATTTTTATATTTTACACGTGATAGAGCTATACTTAGGCACGAATGGGTTGGCTCGACCGGTGCGATACCACGACTTACACATACAGAAAACCGGTTGTGAAGCAACGCTTATGTTGCTTTGCCCCAACTCCCAAGAAAAGAGTTCGTCCCTCCTCTCCTCTCTCCCCCCCCTTTATCATCCCATCCTTCATCATCCTCAAAGGCGGGCAGCGCACTTCCGTCCTGGGTTGCAGTTGGTAGTTTATTATACAATTATGTTAGCAAAGGGAGGAGAGACAGGAAAGGAAAAAGAATATTGCTTATACAGATAGAAAGATTGGGGGTGTATTAGCAAATAACTCAAGTAAGTCAGGGTCGCATATCTATAACTCGAACTGTCTGGTGACTCCGATCCTTCTAATCAAAACTTTTTTATTTAATATATTTTTATTCGTTAGCCAATATTACATACCTACATACACATGTATTTATTATCTACATACATTACATACATACATAAATTCACGACGCCCGTTACCCTTTCCCAGAAGCTTATCAAATACTTATATTTTTATTAATTTAGCTTAATGCACATATTGTACAAGGCGGACTTAGTGCCTAGATGATATTTTGTGAATTATATTTTTCTCCCATTTACGTTAAAAGTAGAAGCAAGGACAAAGGTCAAGGTAATATAAAGAATAGTAATATGTTTACAATGAAATAGCCTATTCTGTTTAATAGACTTGTCCACATGGTACTTGTCTACACAAATATCGCAATAATACTCTTTTTTTTAAAGTGGACACAAATTAAACTGTTGTTAAATCTGTATCCAATATTTTCTTTGACTGGACGTTTCAGATTCTATCATGGCTTGGAGCAGAGTTGATCGGAGCTTTTTTTTTTTTTTTTTTTTTTATTCGTAAGCCTACCATAATGACTCCACTTTGCCTGATGGTAAGCAATAAATGGAGTCCAAGAGTGGTGGTCACCATCCTCATTGCATGTCTAGTCAATGCAGCATGGTGACCCACACTATGGCGGCCTGGTGAGATGCTTTTTCACGCCCCGCTTAAAAGACCCGGGATCAAATTGGGAAGGAAACACGTGCGCTGGTAGGGAATTCCAGGCTTTCACTGATCGGCACAGGAAAGAAGAGCCAAACCGTTTCGTTCGGGATCGCATATCTTCGACTCGCAAACGGTGACTCCTCAGGCCAGCACGTGTAGTCCTGTAGAGGAAGGGAGAAGGTGGGACCAATTGGTAGAGCTCGTCAGAACACTCCCCGTGATGTAGGCGATAGAGAACTGCCATAGAGGCGATATCTCTTCGCAACTGCAGGGGCTCAAGAGACTGGGTGACCTCAGGACAGTCTATAATACGGACTGCGCGTCGCTGCAACCGATCGAGAGCGTCAAGCAGATACTGCGCATAGCTATCCCAAAGATGAGAGCAGTACTCCACGCAGGAGCGAACCTGGGTCTTATATAAAAGACACAGATGCTCGGGCGAGAAGAACCGTCTCACCTTGTTCAACACACCGAGCTTCCGCGAGGCCGCCTTAGTGACGCTCTCGATGTAATCACGCGGATTGAGAACTTCATGAAAGGAACACATTCAGCCTTAAAGTCGATATTCAGAGAGCCTCGGACAAGTCGGTGGTCGCTACCGGTATTAAACCTATTGATCATTGAGACGTCTCTGAATATGTGCTGCCTGTCCGTCACGATGAAGTCGATCTCATTTTTAGTCATAGCGTCGGGGCCTTACCACGTCCACTTTCTTTGGGGCTGTTTCTTGAAAAAATAATTCATCAAGAAGAGAATTTCGTTCAACGAAGTTAACGAGCGAGTTACTTCCACAATAGCGTTGAAGTAACTCATAACAACGTTTTAATGGGTCTTAGTGGTAAAGTGGATGTGTGTTCTCTTCCTCTCTTCGGACTTCACATAGCCGTAGCATATGCCAGCTAATCTTCCCAGTTTCCACCTCAATTTGCGCCAGATGCGAGTCTAGCCGTAATGTGCGCCCGTTATACGTAGCCAGGGTCAGTGGGTTTTTGTGGTCTCTCGTAACCCGGAGGGCTGGGGGCCCTCGCTTATGTTATTGGGAACGATATACCGCCATCGGTCGGTCGCCATAGCCTCGTTCGTCGTTCAGCAGGATGCACCACGCGCAGATAAGTTTCGCTTGGGGCAAAAGATGGTGGTTCGCCCCTCACACCCAAATAGTACTTGTTTAGACAAGTCTAAATTTTTGTCAACATAGACTGGGCTGACTTAGCCCCCATCGAGTGTACAGTAGGTACATATGAGAGACATGATAAAGTTCGAGATATGCTATCTAACTCTAATTCGCTTTTTAGCCAATAGCTTTCTTTGATCATAAGAATATTCGAATATTCGTCAAGCCAATCAAAGTAATTGTAAAAATTAATAATTGAAACACAGCTTCTTGAATGAACTGTCGTTTTTTGGTAATTTTTCATTTCAACCAGAATGTTAGGAGTTTTACTAGCGTACCGTCTCGTTTTAATATAATTTTTGAAGTTTTAGTTATTTTTATCATCTGATGGTAAGTGACAACAGCCGTCCATGGATACCTGCAACCTTCTAGGGTGATGAGGGATGGTGGGTGCGGGGAGGGGAAGAAGAGAGGAGGGCTGAGGAGAGAGGGATGAGAGGAGAGGAAAGAGGAGGGGAAGAGTTGGGCCTCCGGAAACCTCACTCATTTCGGGGAAATGCAACGCAAGCGTTGCTTCAAAACCGGTTTTCTGTGAGGCCGTGGTACCGCACCGGTAGCTCCGGCCCATTGGTGCCTAAGCATGGCTCTACCGCGATAAATAGGTAGTATGGGATATTCTATGCAAGTAAATATATTTGTTTCTATAAAATCATACCCCAACATCTACAAAACAGGCACATTAAGGGAATACTTAAAGCTGTCTAAAATTGGCCGGCCGTAAATTCTAGTTAATGTTTGTCGAAACGATCCAACACAATAGAAGTAAGATGTTTCGGGAAGGCAGCTTTTTCCTTCGTTTAATGTTGAGAATACCGAAAACTTTATGACTAAATGAATGTTAACACCCCTTAAACCGGTAGCGCTAAGTGCCTACCACAGCTAAAAAGCTTCCTTAATATATTTTTTACGAGTCAACATGTTGACAACATGTCTCCGTGCACCGCGTCACGGTGATGAGTTTACGGAGAAACGAGTGCCATGTCCTTCCTACACAAAGGGAGGATCCTCGACCAGGCAAGGTGATCATGCCTGTCGGACCTCGGTGTATGAAGTCCACAAGTTAATCTATTTAAATCGAAGTATTTTCCTATTAACATCTGTTAATGCTATAAGCTTTTTGTAACATAAAGAGATGGAATTTTTAAAACAAACATACGAATTATACACCCACGAGAGAGATGGGGTATTCTAGTCTAACGAACCACACAGTAATTGTTTGTTACATACAAACAATTTTAATTTGTATTTAACAAACAATTTCTGTGTGGCCATCCCATCTCTTTCCATGGGTGTATAATTTGTGTTTGTAAGTGAATTTTAGTTCATTTCATTCCTTTGTATTGTCTTTTTTTATTTTTAGTCTGACTGTTCTATTACATTTCTGTGTTATTTTTATTTAATTTATTATTTCTCGAATTCCTATTTGTGTGTGTATATGTGGTTGTGTCTAAAAAATAATAAATTCTTTGTTTCTTTCTACCTTTCTTGATCACATTTATAAGCGGCTTGTGAAGCACAAACTGAAAATTTGTCTGATTTGTATTATTTTTATTTTTAAATCTAAAGGTGCAACACTGATGAACAAATCTGTGGTTTATTAAAATTTGTAGTTGTTATATATATACACATGTTTATTGACAAAAAACAAATCTTACGGATAAACGAATGAATTATGGTAATATTAATGTGATTGTCATTTGCAATTGGTTTTATTTAAAGGAAGATTGAAAACTGAGTTACGTAGATAATTATTGTAATTTCATCGTTGCTGTACTTTAGATATTCAATTATGAATAAGCACAAATAATGGCTTATTTGTGCTTATTCAAGTCGCCTTTTCTTTGCATATTAATACCACAGCAAACCTACAACAAATATGGCTAATTACAAATAGTTAACGAAATAAGAACATTAGTAATTTGAACTTTTTTTATGGGTAACTCTTTTTGCAAGGATGGTTTTACGGTCCCTTGGGAAGCTTAAGTGGAGGTACGGATTCAACAAACGAACGCATAGCCTTTTATATCTTTGTCTTATCTCCTTTATAATTGTTCAACGCTTTGTTTCCAAGGCTTCAATGTGACTCATATTTCAGTACTGTGTTTAACAGCCTCAAATAAAATGTGTACTTAACTTATTGTCTAACAAGTATTAAACAAATCAAAGCTGGCCAAATGGCAGCAATGGTAAGTGTGCTTTGATAGACTGAATTTGATGGAAACTAATTTTTACTATCAGTTTTGCCATAGGACGTCCAGTGCTGAACGTAAACCTCTTTCTAAGAATTTAAAAAAGCCCGGTTGAGCTTGCAGTAAATGTAAAGTTTATTCTATGTATATTGTGAAGCAGGTCATAAATTGTGTAAGTGACAACTACGGGTCAAAGACACATGCAACTTACTCCAGTCAAGTCTGCCAGTTTTTTTATAAGCATGGCTCTCGGTAAAGGTACAAACATCCATGCATTCAATATCAGGTCGCGGTGTCGATTGTGCTATGTTAGTTAGAGAAAATAATAGGATTTGATTCAATTTGTCATAATTATTTAAAAACTCTATTTCTTGTATAAATATTGCTCATGTAAGTGAATTATTCTTATGAAGAAATACGTATTTCACGTCTACAGATATATGTATATAGTACATGTATACATTTAGTTGTTATAAAATGCAGGAATTAATATCTTACAATAAAAATTTCCCAAACTAAAAAATGTTAACTTGTTTCCTATGGTTAGCTATTAAACTAACTAAGATAAAAAATACATGTATTTAAATGTGACTTAGAGGCAATCTGAGATCATATTATCAAAATCTCTCACTTAAGGTAAAGTGAAATCAATTTTATTTCTGCGTAAGTAAACCGCAAAAGAGTCTGATTACGGTTTTCATTGTATTAATATAAAAACATTTCTACAAAATTGCCTAATATAATTCAGTATATACATGAGGTAATGTGAAATGACTTTTCAAACAAAACTGAGCCGTATCAGACCTTTTAACAATCTCTTAAGTCTTTTACGTCGGGTTTATTCATGTTTATCTTGAATTTAAATCGTCGTTCTTTATTGAAAGCGAACATCTGTAAGAGGCCACTTTTCAATTTTGACAATTATGTTTAAGACAAAAAGTATCAAAACAATTTATTTAAACCACTGGGTAGGTTATGCAATTAAGCATTTTTTTTATAACATAAGTATCAACTCTCTATTTAGGAACAAGATCACACAGCAATTTTGTTCCTAACTAAATTTGGGAGTTCGTAGCTAAACGTAGGAGTGTGTTACTCGGTATTAGTAGTAGCACTACTACACTAAAGCCGATTAAGTATAAGAAATGATTTTTTTTACCCCATTTCCATCAAACTCGACTACGGTATTGAAACATTTTTTGTTCACATCCTAAATTATTTTGGGTCGGTATAACATGTTTTTTCTACGACACAGAAGCGACCGTTTTATACAGATGAGAAAAATGTGTGCTCTGTGTAGTTTCTGCTTTCTTTTTATGAAACTTACACTTAAATCAGGAATGACCTATATTTTGACGTACAGTGCTAATTCAGTTTTGATGTTATTTGTTTTGCGGTTAATAGATCAAATCTAGCGTTACGAATTTAATTAAACAAATATATAACATAAAGCTTTTAAAAGTCATTGACAAAGAATTAGTAACTTTAATTCATTACGTATTACATCTTCCTTTTTGTAGGTAAAAACCTGTTCTTTTTGTACCACGAACAAGCTGAATGTCATTGCCATTGAAAGGAAGGCTCGCCTAACGCCCAGTCGTAACCATTTATATTATGTTTTCAAACAGTTTTTATTTTTTATCCTGAATTTTTGCGCTAAGGTTTGAGACTTGAAAACGGGTACTAACAAAAGGGCTGAAGGTTTTAGTAGCTTATTATGGATATGAGAATTTTTAAATATCTATTTAATAATATATAATTATATTATAATTTATGACCATTACAAAAAGGAAGATTTTTTTATACAATTAAATTAGGAAAGAAGAAGTGTGTAGCCTATTTGTAAGCAATGAGTAGTACCTATCACGCAAACATTTGTGACTGAACTTTATTTATGTAACCTGAGAATAAAAGACCTTGGAGTTTTTTCTTGATCGAATATCTGGAAACCCTTCCTACTGGAAGGAAAAATCAGAAATACTGTCTAATCGTGAGATCCTCCTTGTAAAATACTTATACTAATAGTAAGCATTAATAATACATTTTGATTTTATATTTACAATTAATTAAAGTCTAGCCGATATAGAAAACCTTGCTTGACTGACAATGATCGACTTCTCTACAGGCTTTGTTACCTCTGGAGTTTTCTTACATAGAATTTAAATAATAAATACATACGTTTGTATGTAAAAACTTATTTTGCATCGAATGCCCGAATGTTTAAAAGCTACTCAATTATAAGATGTTATTAAGTCATATCCTGTCGCTATACATTTTCAAGTGACAGTTACAGGACGATCCTTATGATTTATTAGCTTTTGAGTATTATGCCACAACAATAAAACATAATAACAGTCTTAAACGCGAGAAGAATAATAAGTAGATGAACTTTAATATATTCTTGAATTTCTACGAGCCGAGAGCAATGTATCTAAATTATTCAAAATAGCATTATGTGTTTATTTTCACATATATTTTAAGCTTTTTCATTGTACTATCATCAAAAGATCATATGAATTGCTAGAATAGTCTAAAAAGTGTTGATTTTCGTTTTCAAAATGATACAAAGAGAAAATCAGCGTCAGAAAACGCTTTGATGAAAGTTTTTGAATAAAATACGATTATTTAGGCTCTTGTTTAAGCACTAACTAGGTATTTTTTACTGTGAGTTGCTGTTGCTATTCTTTAAAGTAATTTTATTTGTTGACATTAAAAATCAAACTCCGTTGGCAATTAATTATTTTGGGAGGGTGAAAATAGAATCTCTTTTACTTTGGTATTTAGATATGTTATTTACTGTTATTTAAATTAAAGATAGTCCTCTCTATTTCGTATCTCAGGTAGTATCTAATCATTGTATTTATAAGTTATTAAGTTACATAAAACAATTGTTCATATAGTTGGTTAATTAAATCAAAAAAATAGTTAATCAAAAATAACTCACTCCTGGGTTAATCCCAGTTATCAACCATTTTCGGGACAGACGAACAGACGGGTCACCTGATGGAAAGTGACAACCGCCGTCCATAGACACCTGCAACTCAAGAGTCGTAAGTGCGCTGCCTACCTTCGAGGGTGATGAGGAATAGGGGGATGCGGGTAGAGGAAAGAAGAGAGGGAGGATTAGGATATGGGAAAGAGGAGAGGGGGATTAACCTCATTAATTTCGGGGAAATGCAACGCAAATGTTACTTCACAACCGGGTTTCTGTGAGGTAGTAGTATCGCACCGCCGGCCCATTCGTGCCTAAGCATGACTCTCTCACTGTTAAATGTAAGTGTACTTGTGATATTTTAAATGGAATTCCCATAAATTTAATAATTCTTTATTTCATATCAATACCTACCATCTTTTTCAGTTTTATTTTTTATTACCAACCATAATATACAATTGAGATCCTTTTAAGAACTCTTAAACTCATTTACTGTGTTTTACATATCTCTGCAATACCCCACTTGTCACGGAACTAGGTGTAGTTTAATATATTTTTTACGAGTCAACATGTTGACAACATGTCTCCGTGCACCGCGTCACGGTGATGAGTTTACGGAGAAACGAGTGCCATGTCCTTCCTACACAAAGGGAGGATCCTCGACCAGGCAAGGTGATCATGCCTGTCGGACCTCGGTGTATGAAGTCCACAAGTTAATCTATTTAAATCGAAGTATTTTCCTATTAACATCTGTTAATGCTATAAGCTTTTTGTAACATAAAGAGATGGAATTTTTAAAACAAACATACGAATTATACACCCACGAGAGAGATGGGGTATTCTAGTCTAACGAACCACACAGTAATTGTTTGTTACATACAAACAATTTTAATTTGTATTTAACAAACAATTTCTGTGTGGCCATCCCATCTCTTTCCATGGGTGTATAATTTGTGTTTGTAAGTGAATTTTAGTTCATTTCATTCCTTTGTATTGTCTTTTTTTATTTTTAGTCTGACTGTTCTATTACATTTCTGTGTTATTTTTATTTAATTTATTATTTCTCGAATTCCTATTTGTGTGTGTATATGTGGTTGTGTCTAAAAAATAATAAATTCTTTGTTTCTTTCTACCTTTCTTGATCACATTTATAAGCGGCTTGTGAAGCACAAACTGAAAATTTGTCTGATTTGTATTATTTTTATTTTTAAATCTAAAGGTGCAACACTGATGAACAAATCTGTGGTTTATTAAAATTTGTAGTTGTTATATATATACACATGTTTATTGACAAAAAACAAATCTTACGGATAAACGAATGAATTATGGTAATATTAATGTGATTGTCATTTGCAATTGGTTTTATTTAAAGGAAGATTGAAAACTGAGTTACGTAGATAATTATTGTAATTTCATCGTTGCTGTACTTTAGATATTCAATTATGAATAAGCACAAATAATGGCTTATTTGTGCTTATTCAAGTCGCCTTTTCTTTGCATATTAATACCACAGCAAACCTACAACAAATATGGCTAATTACAAATAGTTAACGAAATAAGAACATTAGTAATTTGAACTTTTTTTATGGGTAACTCTTTTTGCAAGGATGGTTTTACGGTCCCTTGGGAAGCTTAAGTGGAGGTACGGATTCAACAAACGAACGCATAGCCTTTTATATCTTTGTCTTATCTCCTTTATAATTGTTCAACGCTTTGTTTCCAAGGCTTCAATGTGACTCATATTTCAGTACTGTGTTTAACAGCCTCAAATAAAATGTGTACTTAACTTATTGTCTAACAAGTATTAAACAAATCAAAGCTGGCCAAATGGCAGCAATGGTAAGTGTGCTTTGATAGACTGAATTTGATGGAAACTAATTTTTACTATCAGTTTTGCCATAGGACGTCCAGTGCTGAACGTAAACCTCTTTCTAAGAATTTAAAAAAGCCCGGTTGAGCTTGCAGTAAATGTAAAGTTTATTCTATGTATATTGTGAAGCAGGTCATAAATTGTGTAAGTGACAACTACGGGTCAAAGACACATGCAACTTACTCCAGTCAAGTCTGCCAGTTTTTTTATAAGCATGGCTCTCGGTAAAGGTACAAACATCCATGCATTCAATATCAGGTCGCGGTGTCGATTGTGCTATGTTAGTTAGAGAAAATAATAGGATTTGATTCAATTTGTCATAATTATTTAAAAACTCTATTTCTTGTATAAATATTGCTCATGTAAGTGAATTATTCTTATGAAGAAATACGTATTTCACGTCTACAGATATATGTATATAGTACATGTATACATTTAGTTGTTATAAAATGCAGGAATTAATATCTTACAATAAAAATTTCCCAAACTAAAAAATGTTAACTTGTTTCCTATGGTTAGCTATTAAACTAACTAAGATAAAAAATACATGTATTTAAATGTGACTTAGAGGCAATCTGAGATCATATTATCAAAATCTCTCACTTAAGGTAAAGTGAAATCAATTTTATTTCTGCGTAAGTAAACCGCAAAAGAGTCTGATTACGGTTTTCATTGTATTAATATAAAAACATTTCTACAAAATTGCCTAATATAATTCAGTATATACATGAGGTAATGTGAAATGACTTTTCAAACAAAACTGAGCCGTATCAGACCTTTTAACAATCTCTTAAGTCTTTTACGTCGGGTTTATTCATGTTTATCTTGAATTTAAATCGTCGTTCTTTATTGAAAGCGAACATCTGTAAGAGGCCACTTTTCAATTTTGACAATTATGTTTAAGACAAAAAGTATCAAAACAATTTATTTAAACCACTGGGTAGGTTATGCAATTAAGCATTTTTTTTATAACATAAGTATCAACTCTCTATTTAGGAACAAGATCACACAGCAATTTTGTTCCTAACTAAATTTGGGAGTTCGTAGCTAAACGTAGGAGTGTGTTACTCGGTATTAGTAGTAGCACTACTACACTAAAGCCGATTAAGTATAAGAAATGATTTTTTTTACCCCATTTCCATCAAACTCGACTACGGTATTGAAACATTTTTTGTTCACATCCTAAATTATTTTGGGTCGGTATAACATGTTTTTTCTACGACACAGAAGCGACCGTTTTATACAGATGAGAAAAATGTGTGCTCTGTGTAGTTTCTGCTTTCTTTTTATGAAACTTACACTTAAATCAGGAATGACCTATATTTTGACGTACAGTGCTAATTCAGTTTTGATGTTATTTGTTTTGCGGTTAATAGATCAAATCTAGCGTTACGAATTTAATTAAACAAATATATAACATAAAGCTTTTAAAAGTCATTGACAAAGAATTAGTAACTTTAATTCATTACGTATTACATCTTCCTTTTTGTAGGTAAAAACCTGTTCTTTTTGTACCACGAACAAGCTGAATGTCATTGCCATTGAAAGGAAGGCTCGCCTAACGCCCAGTCGTAACCATTTATATTATGTTTTCAAACAGTTTTTATTTTTTATCCTGAATTTTTGCGCTAAGGTTTGAGACTTGAAAACGGGTACTAACAAAAGGGCTGAAGGTTTTAGTAGCTTATTATGGATATGAGAATTTTTAAATATCTATTTAATAATATATAATTATATTATAATTTATGACCATTACAAAAAGGAAGATTTTTTTATACAATTAAATTAGGAAAGAAGAAGTGTGTAGCCTATTTGTAAGCAATGAGTAGTACCTATCACGCAAACATTTGTGACTGAACTTTATTTATGTAACCTGAGAATAAAAGACCTTGGAGTTTTTTCTTGATCGAATATCTGGAAACCCTTCCTACTGGAAGGAAAAATCAGAAATACTGTCTAATCGTGAGATCCTCCTTGTAAAATACTTATACTAATAGTAAGCATTAATAATACATTTTGATTTTATATTTACAATTAATTAAAGTCTAGCCGATATAGAAAACCTTGCTTGACTGACAATGATCGACTTCTCTACAGGCTTTGTTACCTCTGGAGTTTTCTTACATAGAATTTAAATAATAAATACATACGTTTGTATGTAAAAACTTATTTTGCATCGAATGCCCGAATGTTTAAAAGCTACTCAATTATAAGATGTTATTAAGTCATATCCTGTCGCTATACATTTTCAAGTGACAGTTACAGGACGATCCTTATGATTTATTAGCTTTTGAGTATTATGCCACAACAATAAAACATAATAACAGTCTTAAACGCGAGAAGAATAATAAGTAGATGAACTTTAATATATTCTTGAATTTCTACGAGCCGAGAGCAATGTATCTAAATTATTCAAAATAGCATTATGTGTTTATTTTCACATATATTTTAAGCTTTTTCATTGTACTATCATCAAAAGATCATATGAATTGCTAGAATAGTCTAAAAAGTGTTGATTTTCGTTTTCAAAATGATACAAAGAGAAAATCAGCGTCAGAAAACGCTTTGATGAAAGTTTTTGAATAAAATACGATTATTTAGGCTCTTGTTTAAGCACTAACTAGGTATTTTTTACTGTGAGTTGCTGTTGCTATTCTTTAAAGTAATTTTATTTGTTGACATTAAAAATCAAACTCCGTTGGCAATTAATTATTTTGGGAGGGTGAAAATAGAATCTCTTTTACTTTGGTATTTAGATATGTTATTTACTGTTATTTAAATTAAAGATAGTCCTCTCTATTTCGTATCTCAGGTAGTATCTAATCATTGTATTTATAAGTTATTAAGTTACATAAAACAATTGTTCATATAGTTGGTTAATTAAATCAAAAAAATAGTTAATCAAAAATAACTCACTCCTGGGTTAATCCCAGTTATCAACCATTTTCGGGACAGACGAACAGACGGGTCACCTGATGGAAAGTGACAACCGCCGTCCATAGACACCTGCAACTCAAGAGTCGTAAGTGCGCTGCCTACCTTCGAGGGTGATGAGGAATAGGGGGATGCGGGTAGAGGAAAGAAGAGAGGGAGGATTAGGATATGGGAAAGAGGAGAGGGGGATTAACCTCATTAATTTCGGGGAAATGCAACGCAAATGTTACTTCACAACCGGGTTTCTGTGAGGTAGTAGTATCGCACCGCCGGCCCATTCGTGCCTAAGCATGACTCTCTCACTGTTAAATGTAAGTGTACTTGTGATATTTTAAATGGAATTCCCATAAATTTAATAATTCTTTATTTCATATCAATACCTACCATCTTTTTCAGTTTTATTTTTTATTACCAACCATAATATACAATTGAGATCCTTTTAAGAACTCTTAAACTCATTTACTGTGTTTTACATATCTCTGCAATACCCCACTTGTCACGGAACTAGGTGTAGTTTTAGTCGGTTCCAGTCCAACATACCATTTCATCATCAGCTTCGGTGAGGTGAAGACCCGTGGGAGTTTCCACTCAAAAAAAGTCTCTCTCATTCATGTTACAGCATGCTCAATTTCATTCGAGTTTAATACTAGAAATGCATACAGTTTTGTTTCTGGGGTACAAGTATACTATTACTTTGTTGCAAATTTCAATACAGGAGGTATTGAATTATACAAAACCTGCCTGCCTGTGCCTTATAGTTTTTACGTATTTCATTTTAGTATTTTTTTTTATAGTTATGTGGTTGATTTTATCGTGTTTTCGCATATTAAGCATGCTTCTTTGAGCTAAGATGCTTTCAGTTTCATGATTTGCGTTTTAGTCAGGGCCAGAATTGGCAGCCGTAGTTTAGGACTGTTAACACGCAGCCTTGACTTTACGAATGTCTTTTTCTGGGTTCTTTATTATTTTCTCTATCTTTTTCTAGTATCTTGTTAGGCCTGTTTTCGGTTTTCTTTACCCAGGTTTACAAGCATGGTTCTTAGATATTCTAAATACATATCGAGCTATATATTCTATACAGATATATGTATATACATGATATGTACTGTTTGATCCTTTAATATAAACTGTTAAGAAGTAACTCATTGAATTGAAAAATAAAAATTGCCGGATATCGTATTGGACAATAAGCTTGTAAATGTGAGTAACTTAGCTGAGATTGTTTGGTTATCGGAGGACAGGGTGCCAATCATCATGCACACAGATAGAAGATTAAGGATGCGAAAGCTCCACGCAAATGTAGCGCCGATTATATTTTATTCATTGGTAATCTAACAACATAAGCTTACAGTTGTAACCAAATCGCTTATTTGTCGATTGAAGCTCTATAATGGTAAAACAATAATATTAATTAAATATTAATTAATTACATTCGTGTGAATTCCATAAAGCAATACTATGCTCGGAAATACAACGACGTTCAACAGCGTTTACACCTATTGCGACAGATTTTGGAAAACGATTATGACTTTGTTTGAGACATGAAACTGGTGGCTCATGTCGTGTACGTGTGTGTACGAAACAAAAACAAAACAGCAATCGAAGCAGCAGCAGACGGAAGCAAGAGCTTTAACGCTAAAGAAAGTTAAGTCTGACAAATCTGATAGAAAAGTTGTCAGTGTGTTTTGGGGTGTTAAAGGTATCCTTAAATATAGTAATGAAGTTAATTGATTCTTGGCCTAGATCGGAAAAACAACCGGATGTCTTACTAAAGCTGTTCCCGGATTCCTCCTATTTTAAGCGCAGCATGGCACACTGTGTGATTTAAGTCTGTTTGATTCCGAAACACCGTTCCACCAAAAATCTCAGTGGAATGACGGCCCGAAGGGGTTTCCACACGAGAAAAAAAAAAAAAAAAAAAAAAAAAAAAAAAAGATCGGAAAAATAGAGCCTGGTTTGAAAAACACAAAAGCGCATTGGTTATTAATAATCGGACTTTAAATAAGTAGACAACCAACTTCAATGCGTCTATCATAACATTTAAGAGTGTGACAATGACATCCATAAAACTTATGGATGCCATTGTCACAACTGCACTAAACTCTCATCTAACTACCCTTGAAGTACATTCTTTCGAATAAAAAAGAAACATCGAAAATGGTTGGCGTGATGTTGAGTTATTCGTCCATTTGTCGCGCACATGCTTTAATCATCTTAATCATCTGATTGTGCACCTTGAGACGGGTAGTCTCAAGGTGCACAATCAGATGAAAATAGGGTACAGCCGAGCAAATAATTTTCAACCTGTTCGACACTTGTTTGTAAAAATCAATCGTAAAAATCATCAGTGGCAGAGCCATGCTTAGGCACGAATGGACCGGCTCGACCGGTACGATACCACGGCCTCACAGAAAACCGGTTGTGAAGTAACGCTTGCATTGCATTTCCCCGAATTAAGTGAGGTTTCCGGAGGCCCAATTCCCCCTCACCCTTTTCTCTCCCCTCATCTCCTTTCTCCTTTTTTCTATCTCCTCATCCCTCCTCTCTACTTACCGCTCCCTGCATCCCACATCCCTCATCATCCTCAAGGGCGGGCAGCGCACTTGCGACTTTTGAGTTGCAAGTGTCCATAGGTCGTGTCGGCGTTAGTGCAAGCAGGCTGTTCCCGGATGCTTTTTTTGTTTCAATGAGCGGCTGTGGACTCCAAAGAGGCCTTATATACCAAAAAAAATATGTCATACGGAAACTACATCAACACGTACTACCTGCCCTGATCCATATATCTACGTCTGACCGCTACAATTTTGTTATTTCTGTTTTGTTTTATAAACTTGTACTGCTATACAAAAATGAAAATATATTTACTCAACAACACAAAATGGGTGATAATGGGTAATATCTGGGTTAAACCCCAAATCATCCCGTTTTCACCCGATTGGAATGAATAGGTTCCTAATCGTTCATAATAAAACATTCTACTGTTATTCATATCAATGATTTTGTTAGCCAAAATTTATCAATTATAAAATTAATAATGATTTATTAATTATTTATTCTATGATCGAAGGATAGATTCCTATATATAATGATGTAAAGATATTCTATGATTGCAAGTAAAGAATTTAATCTCATTAGATAGTTGTGTATATATTTATTTGTAGATACATAATAATGCGCTATTGGTACTTATACTTTAAAAGTTTTTAGGAATGTTACCAAGCATGGGCTAATGCAGCGACAGCACGGTATGTAAAGACCAGCACATTAAAGAAGCAATTTAACTTTGCCTCCAGGTCCCTCAAAAGAGTAATTGCTGGGGCGAAGTCGGCTCACATCGGCAGAATTGGCGAGAGACTAGTGAGTCTCCCTTCCGGAACTCGTGCATTCTGGTCTCTTGCCAAAACTGTCCAGGGGAACTTTTGTAAGCCATCCCTTCCACCTCTGCGCATAGGAGATAATTCGTTGGCCCACGACGCTAAAGAAAAAGCCGATCTTCTGGGCAAACTCTTTGCGTCCAACTCGACCTTGGACGACGGGGGAAACGCACCGTCGTGATCCAGAGTTAGCACCGGTTTTAAAGCGCCTTTATCGACTTTCCTACTCTCTTGGCGTAGTCCCGAACTCATGGAAGACAGCTCTAGTGCACCCAATCCCTAAAAAAGGAGATCGCTCGAATCCGTCCAACTACAGACCCATAGCCATCACCTCCTTGTTCTCCAAGATAATGGAATCCATTATTAACTGCCAGCTCCTCCGGTACTTAGAAGACCACCAGCTCCTCAATGATCGACAATACGGCTTCCGTCAGGGTCGTTCAGCTGGTGATCTTCTCATATACTTGACTCACCGGTGGGCACAGGCGATCGAGACCAAGGGGAAGCGTTTGCCGTTAGTTTGGACGTGGCGAAGGCCTTCGATCGGGTCTGGCACAAAGCGCTCCTTGCGAAGCTTCCTTCCTTTGGGCTTCCCGAGAAACTGTGCAATTGGCTCACCAGTTTTCTTACAGACAGAAGCATCAAGGTGGTTGTTGATGGTGCATGCTCCGACTCCAAGTCTGTTAATTCTGGTGTCCCACAAGGCTGTGTGCTATCACCCACGCCGTTTCTTCTGCATATCAACGACATGCTGCAGATTAGCGGCATCCATTGCTATGCGGACGATAGCACGAGTGATTATCTTTACACCGGCCGCGCTAACATTTCTCGGGTAAACGTCATCGAAAGCCGATCCAAACTTGTGTCTGAAATCGAAACTTCTTTATCAAAAGTTTCAGATTGGGTCGACTTAACCTAGTCCAGTTTAACTCCAAGAAGACACAGGTTTGCGCGTTCACCGCTAAAAAGTTGCCATTGGTCGTATCACCTCAATTTGAGAGCACTTCTCTAACTGCATCAGCCAGTATCGGAATCCTTGGCGTCGATATATCAAGCGAAGTCCAGTTTCGCGGTCACTTAGAGAGTAAGGCCATATTAGCCTCGAAGAAGCTTGGTGTGCTAAACAGATCGAGACAGTATTTTACTCCGGCCCACCGCCTGCAACTTTATAAGGCGCAGGTTCGGCCGCACATGGAATACTGTTCTCATCTCTATGCAGGTGCACCCCAGTACCAACTTCTCCCTCTTAACCGCATTCAACGGAGAGCTACTCGCATCATCGACTGCCAAGATATTTCTGATCGACTTGACACCTTAGCGTTGCGTAGAGATGTAGCTTCACTCTGCATCCTCTATCGCTTGTATCATGGGGAGTGTTCAGAGGAATTGTTCGGGCTTATACCGGCTGCTGGTTTCCGCCATCGTCCTACGCGACAAAATATCCATCCCCATCACCTGGACGATTGGCACTCCACCACTATGCGCTTCTCCAGAAGCTTTTTGCCTCGCACAACCAGCTTATGGAACAAATTGTCGCCTGCCGTATTTCCGAACCGATACGACCTTCAAACCTTCAAGAAGAGAGCGTACCTCTACCTAAAAGGCCGGCAACGCACTTGTGACTCTTGAGTTGCGGGTGTCCATGAGCGGCGGTAGTCACTTACCATCAGGTGACCCGTCTGCTCGTTTGCCCCCTATCGCATAAAAAAAAAAATCTTTCCTATTATCTTTTTAATTAAACAAAGTTGTTTTCTTTTAAACAAAAATAACGTTTTAAATAAAACGGTCATCTTCATTATATTTTACAATTTATAATGAAATATTTTGCTATTCGTAGTCCTAGCAATCTTCAAACTCTTTCAAATGCATTAAGTATTTTATCGTATCGGTTATCCTTCACACTTAACTAGATGGTATCATTTAGTTCCTGTAAAAACTACTATTGGTATCAAAATCTTTTGAACACTTGGCGTCTGGTATCAATGTTGCTACATTTTTCACGCAATGTGGTGAAAAACTTTGACATTCTATTACAGGCTTTGATAAAGATTTATTATCGTTCTTTGTAAGGGATTGGCTAGTTATCCGTCAGTAAGTTTCACCGAGTAAAAAAAAATGGTAGATTTAGATGACAAGCATTGCTTTCCGTTTTTCTGTGAGGCCTTGGTATCTGTAAGGTCATAAGTGGCTAGAGTATTTGATTGGATACACAATCACCACTATTAATAATAATAACTAATAATGATAATAATTATATAAGAAACAAGCCAATTGCTGTGCACGGAGAACAATCGCAACACAAGTGGTGTAACTTAGGTTCACCCTGTCCTATAACCCAAAAAAATGTATTCTACTAGTATAGATGTAAGCCAGTTTATTTGCTGATATAATTTTTCCTTTTTGTTTCTTACTATTCTAATTATTTCTTACCCATTTAACTGCTAAACTATCTTAAATAAACGATCAATACGAACTTATTTAGAAGCTTATATATGTATGAACGTGTTTTGCGAACTGGAACATCTTATGGCCTAAATTGTAAAATCTGCGGTGTAACTTACGAGAATCTTTACATATACTACGTTTAAGAGTAATGCTATCAGTCATACACAAAATGGAGTAGGTCAAGAGCCTTACTTATTGGATCATGACGCTCCCTAACGTAACGTGCCGTGACGTGCAAAATTATAAAACCGCCCTTTGTTAATACACCAAAATTTATATACTATATTAATTATAATTAGATTAATTCTACTAGCATTATAAAAGTTTTTGTTGAATATTATAACAAGTAAGTTTATTGTTTGACTCCAAAACATTGAATATTTTTTATATAACAAATATGTAATATGTAAGTAATCAAATTGACCCTTAAATTGGTTTGATGGTCAGTACTTATTTATTTATTTTGTTTATTAATGACAAGCTACAAAACATACACACATTTTTTTTCAATTGTGTATTATTTTACTTACAGTTTGCATCGGCATGACAAGGGACGGTTTCATCTTAGAAATATTTATTTTCATCGAACTGTAAACTAAAACCCGGTGAAGTTTCCAAATTAAAAAAAGTAATATGTGTAATTTATTTAAGACATCTGTGAGAAATACCTACAAACCTATATATATTTTTAAAAGATACATAAATTTATAGAAAACAAATAAAATACGGTCGAGGTTATAGGACATAATGACGTTTTTTTTTCAAGATACAGGAGAATTCAAATAATGAAATATTGTTTGAGAAGATGTCTACGTCAATTTCAGAGGCATCAGTTTTACTTTGTTACAGTAGTACAAAAGGTGCCAGAGAAAATACTTTTGGATCCTTTCGAGACGTTTAATATATACCTCGTAGTGCGGTGATCAGACCTGAGCATAATATTCCAGACCAGAACGAACTCAGCCCGCGAATGGTTTAACTCTAGTCTGTGGCGTTTTAAAATCGTTCGAATTCCTCATAACAAAGCCCAGCATTTGAAATGCTTTAGTTGGTTTTTTGTCACTGTGAACTGTGAAATTAACTTCTGAGTCTGTACAGTAGTATTAGCCACTTCTTCCAATGTCTTATTATTGGTAGCATATATCTGCGAGTTCAAGTGTACGCGAGAATGGCATATACATATTTACATTTGTCTATGTATATATGTTCAGTGCCAAGCCATTTCTCAAACATCGGTCAACTAAGCGGTCCTATTTGCTTTTTATTTGTTTTGCGAGTTTGAGATCATCGGCGTAAAGGTAGCATTTACTGTGTATGAATAGTGTTACAGTATTGTTTATGAATATATTAAACAGAATCGCAAGAACCGATCCCTGGGGAACACCTTATTGGGTTAATTATTGAGACGAGTATCCACTAACAACTACTCTAGAAATAAGATTGTTTAGGTACAAGGAAAACTACTTATTTAAGCAAAGTACCTAAAACAAAGGTGGGAAGTTTATAAATAAGTGTACTATGGTTCACGGTATTCATGTATATCGGAATAAATGGTTTCAACTGGGATATTAGAATCAACGGAAGCAGTCAAAAAGGTTACAAATGAAATAAGGTTGGTTGTTGTGGATCGAGCTTTGTGGAAACCAAACTGTTGTAGCTATATCAATTGCTTTACTTGCCAGGTAATTGTTGATTTTATTAATACTTCAAATAATTTCCTGGAGACAGGTAATGTAGAAATTGGCCTACGGCTCTTTATAGATGCAGTATGCCGAGATTTGGGAATAGATAAAACAATAGAGTCTTTCCGCTCAGTAGAAAAGAATCCGAACTTGGTTTAAATATAAATTTTCTATAACTTTCATAATTTTAACTCAAAATTATTAAAGGAAATCTTGGATAAAATAAAAAAAAAAGTAATAATGACATCTGTTCAAATTTATCCTGTACAAATTTTATCGCAAACTGGAAATGCGATTACGCTTTTTGTCTTATTATCTAACAATCATAAAGTAAAATTTTCTTTGTCAGAAGTTTGCCTTTAAGTATTTGATTTGTTTTAAATATTGAATGAACAAATATTTTCCGTGTGACATCTGACATTACGGAATCTGAATTATTTTTGTTAAAATTGTAAGGCTCGGAATTTTTGACATAAGTCACAATATTCAACTTTTCATTATTATCATTACCTTTACGTCAAGTAATCGTAAGTAGCACGAACCATTAATTTTTTATGTAAACACTGCTCTGTGGGAAGTCTATGCCAAGAACACACTGCTAATAGAACGAATGAAAATGAACAAAACGTTCAGGAACCCTCCATTCTTGTAATTGTTGAAGCTAAAGAATAGTAAGTGCTTATAATCTCTAATATATCTACTTTTTGTAATAAGTCATTTAAATTATTCAATAATATTAAATATATTTTTGAATAAATCATAAAAAAAAATATTATGTAAGTTCTATAATTTCTAGACGCAGCCATATTACTTTTGATAATCTGTGGCGTTGCTTTGGTAACCATAACAGTTTCTTGTTGTAATTCATACCCTTACAAAATAAAAATTGTATAGTTTTAATACGATACTCTATACAATATTAATTGGTTGCAAAAGTTTATGGAAAAGTAAGTATGCCATAGCACACATTAGTTCCATTTATTAATCACATACATTTGTTCGGATTACTTTATTTAATTCTTTTGTATCTTTTGTATCTATATTTTAGGAATGGAAATCGTGTATTGAAGAAAAGTGGTTGCGGTGATGATACGAGGCTGTATTTACGGACTGCATGAACTTAGTTGTAGTGACTTGCAGTTTGTAAATTATGTTAAGGATATAATCGAAATAGATAGAAACCCTTAAAAAATATTTGATTAAAAAAAGTAGCAGTACTTATTATTTTCACTTCTTTCTTCTGTGCACACCCCCATGGGTCGACACCTTACCGGGGCTGGTAAGGTATTATATCGGACTCGAATCGACTAACGTCACACCGAGTTCAGTAATCGCTACTAAGGAAAACCCTGTGACCCTGGCACACTTGGTAAACCCCACCATGGTATGGCGCACATTTCTAAAAAAAGTTAAAATCCTTATTAGCATAAATTAAATCGAAATTGAAATCATTAAAAAACACTTACGATATATTAAACTAACAAATTACTAAAATAATAAAAATACGAAAACATAAACTGAACTTACTAAGTAACTTATAAGTGGAATAAAAATAAAAATAGTAAACAATGAAGGTCATACAAAATATTTATAATATAATATTATCATATTTATAACAGCTTAACTTCAAAATGTATCCTAAAAATAAGATAACTAAAGATTTAACATTAACACTCGAAAGACCAAATGTTGGGAGTTCATTACCTATGACGTATGCTAATGCTAAGTTAAATGAGTAGACATGTCCTTATTGCTACAGTTTTAATGCTGCTAAATATTATTACAATGTTATATATTGAAAACATGATTAACTTAACAATAATACTGACAATAAGTAGAATGTATGCCCTTACAACTGACAAAGGTCTTTGTACAGTACAGTTCGTACACTTACCGTTCAATGCATCTGCAGCATCACCACTGTATTGCGATGAGGTTGTGTGTATACCGGTCCGATAATAACTTCGTATATGTAACTCGTATCACTTGGCGACCAAAGTATTAGAATGTGCAATATTTCGTTTTATTTAATCATAGAATAATAAGTGTATCCTATACATAAATATATATTAGTGCTAACAAACCAATTTAATATTAGTTGAATAATATTCCTAAGTTAAGTTTACGTTAGTAGAACTATAATATACCTTCATATTTTATTGCGTTGTCTAAAGTTTAATTTAGAATCTTGAAAAGTATCTATTTATTTATTTATTTATTTATCTTTTTATTGTACACCATACAAGAAATGGAAAAAAATATATATATAGACATGCATGTATTACGGTATAACAATTGGCGGTCTTATCACTCACGGTGATTTCTTCCAGACAACCTTTATACGGATATTATGACATCAAATTAGGGGTATTCTAAGGTGTACTATTCTAATAACATGAATATATGTACTTAATATCATATATAATACTAACATATAAGTAAATAAATATATACATATCCATATATATATATATATATATATATATATAAATAGGAACATACATATTTATAATGACAGAAGTAGTTTACCACTTGCTTTTTAAATATAAGTATGGATTTGGCTTGTCGAATATCCAGTGGTAAATTATTCCACAGCCTGACTGCTTGCACCGAGAACGATTTGTCAGTGAATTGTGTGGTATGTCTGGGCATTTTCAGCTTCAAATTCTCTGACGATCTCAGGTTCCTGCCATGTGTGTTATGTAAGAACTCAAAACGTTCTTTAAGATAAGAGGGAGTATGTGGATGGAACAGAGTACTGTAAAGAAGAGAAAGAATATGAACATTCCGGCGAAGGCGTATAGGTAGCCACTTGAGCTTTGAACGATACTGTGAGATATGATCATATTTCCGTAACCCGAATATGAATCTTATGCAGACGTTTTGGAGTCGCTCAAGTTTGTTCAGTTGGTCTTCGGTGAGATCTAGATAGCTGACGTCACCATAGTCAAGAATAGGAAGGAGAAGAGATTGTGCTAAAGAAATTTTGGTATTGACAGGAAGAAAGTTGCGAAGTCTGCGCAGCGACCCCGCAGTGGCAAATATTTTCCGACTGACTTCACTTATGTGGGGGCTACATGACAAGAACCGATCCATATAGAACCCCAAGTTTTTGACTTTGTCACTATATGGAATAATGGAACCATCGCAAGAGATAGCGGGTAGATGTTGCCTGTTTATTAATGAGTTCATCCTTTGACTACCGATGATAATTATTTGAGTTTTTGAGGGATTTACTCTTAACCCGTAATTTCTACTCCAGGTACATATTTGTTTCAAATCCTGGTTGATGTCATGGATAGCTTCAGTCAGGTTATCCGGGTCAGCTTTAGAGTAAATTTGGAGATCATCTGCATATAGGTGGTAGGAACAAAGGAGTCGATCAGTGATTGAGTTGATAAAAACTGAGTAAAGTAGTGGGGATAATACGCCGCCCTGAGGCACGCCCGCAGATGTAGTGCACCAAGAGGAATACATGTTTTCAATAGAAGCACGCTGCTGGCGACCATACAGGTAACTATGAAACAAGTCAATTGCTGATGGAGATATGTTAAGAGATCGTAATATAGCAAGCAAGACATCAAAGTCGACGGTGTTAAAAGCATTACTGAAGTCCAGCAAGGCAAGGACCGTCAACTTTCCGTCTTCCATGTTAGATCTGATGTCCTCCGTAATATGAATAAAGGTTGAGGTTGTACTGTGGCCGGGACGGAAACCTGATTGAAAAGGATTAAGGAGACAATTTCTAGTAAGGAAGGAGCTCAATTGAGCGTGGATAAGCCGCTCAAAGACTTTGGAAAGGAAAGGAACGATAGATATGGGTCGGTAATCTGAAAAAGAGGAAGGATTACCTTTTTTAGGGAGAGGAGTGATTTGAGCCAATTTCCACGCAGTTGGAAAAACACCTTTGGAGACGCAATAATTAAAAATATGGCAAATCACGGGTAGGATTTCACCAAGGATAGGAAGTATCATATTACGGCTTATATTGTCAGTTCCTACTGCATTTGAGGTTATTGATAAAATGCTCTTCTTGACATCACAAGCAGAAAATTGACTGAAAACTAACGGTGAACAGTCGGGAGTCGGCAGAGAAGAAAGATAATTTATCGTTGCAATTTTAGTAGTTCCTCCAAAGTTGGAGGAAGCAGAGAAATATGAATTGAGGGAATTTATATCAATATTCATTGAAACAGAATTAGGGCGCGATTTTCCGACTCCTAATGACTTCAGAAATTTCCAGACATGACTCGGATCTCCATTTTCATCAGATTTATGGATATGTCGGCGTTGAGCATTCCTACACATCCTATTGCAGTGATTTCGAATATGTACAAATTTTTCTCAGTTCGATGTACTAGGGTGGCTCTTATACCTTGAATGTGCCCTCGCTTTCCTTGTCTGTAGAATCTGGATTTCATCCGTTAACCAAGGTGCGGGTAGATGTTTAACTTTTATTTGTCGAATAGGAGCATGTTTGTCATATAAGCCAATTATATTACTAGAAATAATTATACAATACTACTATCTAATTATACAATAAATACTTATCATGGTAAATTCCATTTATTCATTAATTTATTTAAACAATATAAGCTTACAGTTCATGCACCAAGACGCTTATATGTTATGTCAAAGAAATGATTTCGAATATTCATATACTCATTTCAACATTCAATTACAATAACTTCAAAATAGAGATGCCAACAAAATAAGATCATAAACTATAAAACATTCAAGTATTTATCAATAAAATATCATGATCTTGATACATCAATGTCATAATCAAAAAAAAAAAAATCATTAAAAATAATTTAAGTATGTTATTGTCTTATTACTAAATACACTAGTCTTTTCAAAAAATATATCTGCGCATTGTTCAATAGTTTTTAAAACATCATTTATTAAAGTGATTGCTGTAACGGTGGGACTATTACTAATTTTTGTAATATGCCAGGATGATGGATACGCAAGCAGTTGATGTTATCTTGGACCAAAACCACGCACGTAGAGATGAATAGACTCACGTACCGACGGATGGTCTACTTTATTATTTAATAACATGTAGTAATGTATTGTATATGCATATGCTTCCGACTGAGCTCTGGCATGACCAAACCTACCATTCCAGAAACAAATATTGATGGATGTAGATAAATAAATACCTAGTAAAACGCTGGACCTTTCATCTAGCAGTATGTATAATCATGCTTGAGAAGCCTAAATAACCGCATTATATTCTAATTTACTAAGTACGTATGCATTATATAGTAGTTTCATAACGTGCACATTATTAAAATGTGAGGCAGTTTTGATTATTAACCTTAAACTATTGTTGATTCCTTTAATTTGTTCATGGTATGGGATGTTAGTTTGCTTTCAAGTGTTAGCCCAAGATAGTCGTTGAGCGCCCGTTACTTCCTAAGTGTTTGTAATCGTGGACCGAGATTGGGTATAGGTTATTACTCTGAATTTTATTGTGTTAAATAGTTAATGTGTCTTCTTTGCTCTATTCAACCACTGTATTGATGTCATGCTGTAGTGCAACACAATTGTTACTTTTGGTGACTTCTAGCAACAATTGGAGATCATCAGCGAACAAGAGACTTTGTGTTCTAGACTTCTCTAGGACACAAAGTAGGACACTTGCTAAATCATTAATCATGAGCAGAAATAGCTGGGTCCTAAGATAGTGCTCTGGCTTACCCTCGATCGTGTATAACATTCACGCGACTTATAGTTGTCCACCTTAACAAATATTTTATGGTGGAAAACTATAAGTAATATAATAAAAAAAATGCAAGTAGTAACTATAACGTATAGAGATCGTTATATAGAGGGGCGCGTGCGGAGCACGTCTCTTCACCGTCTCAGGCCTGCTTCTGCGAGGGCGACAGATAGCTCCGTCCATCGCCTTTAGGCCAGCGCTCATGGAGGCCGGAGATCAGTTTGCCCTCTCCGGACTCTACTGACGGAAAAGTACTAGGTATATTACTTTAATTGTATTTTTTTTTATAAATTGCCAAAAAATTCTGATATTTAATTACCAAGGACGTCTCATGATGTACGACATAGCTTGAATTTTTTTGAATTTTATGGTTACTCAAACTTGTTCAACACGAAAAAAATTAACCTGAATACATATTTTCAAGGCATTTTTCACGGCTTCTGGCCCAGCAATCCGTGGAACTAATTATCTTGTAAGTGTGCAGTGACTGCTGTTTCACTTTTCTAACATTACAGCTAGGAATTCTAAGGTCTTAAAAACACCCCATTTTATAATTTTGATTCCAATTTTTGTAACTGTCATAAATGGGCTTTATTTAACAGTTCTCCTTTCAACAAAATTACTTCAATAACTTTCTTCAGATCTGACATAAATATTTTTGGTATACCTGTTTGGTCTATATATTATGTATTACGTATTAACGTTAGAAGTCCTCAGATAATTGTGGTGGCAGAATAAACATACCTCCTGTTTAAATCAAATAAAAGCATGGTAGAATAAACATACCTCCTGTTTAAATCAAATAAAAGCATGGTAGAATAATTTATAATTATTTTTTTTTTTTTTATTTCTCTTCCACAAAGGTAACTTAAGTCTATGGTTGTCAATACTATTCATATACACGTTCAATATAGTCCTTTGTGAGAGACTGGCATCTGCACTAGGAAACCCTGTCACACAGATTACCAGGCCCCCTATATAACAATGTAAGTATTATAAAAGTCACAAAGGCAAGCGGCTAATAGAAGATAAAATAATTATTTAGAGGTATTTTGTGTAGTGCTCGTGTGCGTGCTGTGTGTGTGTGTGTGTGTGTGTGTGTGTGTGTGTGTGTTTGTGTGTGTGTGTGTATGTGTATATGTTAGTGTGTGTGTGTGTGCGTGTGAGAGGTGTGTGTATTACATGCGTAAGGCCAGTCTTTATTTTGGGACGGTTATTAAATTTTCAGTGGACTCATAGTTATGTTCTAAAAGATATGAAGTTATAACTTTCTTACACTTGAATTTCGTTAAGGAATAGAAAGAATAAACATACCTCCTGTTTAAATCAAATAAAAGCATGGTAGAATAAACATACCTCCTGTTTAAATCAAATAAATGCATGGTAGAATAAACATAACTCCTGTTTAAATTAAATAAAAGCATGGTAGAATAAACATACCTGCTGTTTAAATCAAATCATAAAATAAAAGTAACAAATTAAAATATTTGCATAAAAAATAGAGATTAATAAAAACAAAAATTAACACTGTACTAGTGGCACGTGTCCCTCATTACAAATGTGTAGGATTTTGAGACTTTGGTATTCTTTAATGAAAATACTGATGTTTGAGATTGGGTTTACCTTGTGTAAATATACGTAACGTTTTTGACAACCCTTTAATGATGGAGTTTTGATTTTGAAGGATAGTCTTAAGTACTATTCATGATATTTTATCAGCTCCGAGAAACAGAAGTTTTTTTTTTAATTTCTTTATAATAGTTTGAAGGGATACGAGCACTTCATATTTTAAAAGTTAAATTAAAATACCTTCTATACAAAATTGAGTAGTACACTCATAAGTTTTGAACAAACCTTGAACAACCAAATGAAATTCCCTTTGAATATAAATTTAATACGGTGTGAATTCGAAGTAAATAAATTTATGGATGGTCCCAATACAACACACCTGTTTAAAATAGAAAAGTCACATTTAAATTATGTATATAGGAAAATGGAAACCCTAGACTACGTGTACATTACATTAATGTTAAGGATAGTAAAATATTTATAATGCTATAAAACACAAACAACACACAAAGACCCAGAACCGGATAACTTTTTATGAATCACACAAACCCTCGGTTCAGCAGTCAGGGTCAACAACCACAAGACTAGCAGGCTAAAAAATCATCTTATTACAGTCACTTCAACAGGCGGGGTTTGCCGGGAATCACGTCTACTCTTTTTTCATCATTTATCATTTAGTTTTCATCGATATAATACAGAGTTTGATTCCAACATACCACATCACCATGATGAGTAATGACCAGGGTCAGACGGCGACCTGTGTCACAAAATAAACACACGCAAAATAAAAAAACATTACAAAAATCTAGATCATATTTTCAATGCCTAGTTTGCATAAGTAATTAAATCAAAGCGATCTCAGAGCCCGATAATATAATAGCTTGCATCGTGAACCGATTGATTGTTACGACAATCGAGAGATTTATTATAATTGATTTAGTTATTTTAGACGTTGAAGGTTGACTGGGTATACCCAGTCAACATACATATATTGTGTGAATGTATAGTGTTGTTTTAGGACGACAATGGTTTTTACTGTAAGAAGACATTCACATTTGTTTCTATATCATACTTGGTATATGCAGGTAGTTCCTATAAAACTGGTAATTTTTACATGAACACTGTATATAGGACACAAAGAGACTTATTTTCTGTATCAGTATTTACTTATGCCCAAAGTTGCAGTCGATCAGGCGTTTTAAATTAGTCTTATTTACGAAATAGGGAGCAAGCCTATTGCTGTCACCCAGGCACAGGGTTTGGTGTTCAGGTTTTGGGTATCAGACAGCAAAGGAATTTGGAGTATGTTATTTTTTATTTAATTTAATTTGGGAAGCTTACGGCTTAAACAGTATTACATTTAAATACGTTACTAGTAGCAGATGCCAATTACAACATTTAAAGTCAAAATGCTTAAACGACATCATCATCTCTCTGACGTATAACGTATAGAGAATATAGATAGCGGTTTTCCAAATTAAAGTTATTAAATCTATAATAACAGAGTAAGACGAAGCAGGCGCGAGAAGTTTATATATTGGGTGTGGCTGTGTGGGTGGTGAAGAAGCGGTGTTTTTCTTAGTCTTCGTGTGGGAGTTGTAAGAGTAATCTTGCCAAGGAGATCCGGACTGTCAACAATACCCAGCGAGATCCTCATTATAAAGCTAACATCAGAAATATCCCGTCTAAGATGTAGTGGCAATAAATGTTTTTTTTTTACAACGCTCTGTGTAGTCTAGAAATGGTAATTTAATTTTTTTTTTCTATCTTTAATTCTTTAATTCTTCGATGCTCTAATCACAAACCCCCGTGCCTTATAAGCTTTATCGACAACAGCAAAAACGTGTTGATCAAACAAAAGCTTGACATCATAACTCCTGGATCACTGCTAGATCTAACATATTTTAGGGGTTGGTTTTTAATGTGATAAGTATAATTGAAATATTAAGATCAAATTTATTACGCAGGCAGTACTCCCTCAATCGATTCAAATCATTCTGCAGCATCAAGGCGTCTAGCTCATTATTATCAACTGTGGTGAAGGAAATCTTTATTTTTATTTTATTTTGAATAACAACTCCCGCATTAGCAACGATTTCTGTGTCCCAGGGGACTTTACAACATAGAAACAAGGGATACAAAGAACACTCAGTTTCAGTACAACTATTCATGGTTCACTTAAATTTTTGTAATGCATGGTAATCGAACCCACGACCTTTGGCTTAGCACTCAGTATCGCAATAACTTAGACCAACAGGCCGGTCAAAATGGGTCGAAATATGAACTAAATTAAAGCCCCGAAATAATTTAAAAATTTAGTTATTCTATGGTATTATGTCTATATATTGTATGTGGTATTATGTGTATATATGTCTGTATATTACTTATAGTTTAGTTATACTTAAGTAATATACGATGAGGCTTCATTCCGAGAGGCAGAGACTGTAAAACGCCACGATCCTGACATACAGTTCGAGCCTCTTCTATATTCATCAGTCCTTTCAAACACGCTCGCGGATGTTTTATTTGGCACCAAATCAGCAGTAGAAGTACTGCTGATTTGGTGCTATATAATTTACTTATTATTATTATATGTATATTACTCAATATTATTTATCTTAGGCTTAGAAACCGATTTTCGGACCGATACGACCTTCAAACCTGCAAGAAAACAGCGTACTCCTACCTAAATGGGCGGCACATACACTTGTTACTCTTGAGTGGTGGGTGCCTATAGGCGGCGGTAGTCACTTCCATCACCATAAATCTTACCATCGCGGGAGATTTCACATTATTGCTACCTATTCTGTTAATTATTATTCGGAAATATGTTCCATTAAATTATTTCTAACTGTTTTAACTTTAGTCAGTTTATTAGTATTCAACTTTAGTCACAAATAGGTCAGTTTTTGTTAAATTAAATAACTATAATGTAGGTATGTGCCTATTCCTTAATAATTATATATCTTATATGAATGATTTATGTGATTGACACAACTTAAAGCCCTTTCATTCTCTCATCTGTATAATCTTTATTTCATGAAGCACGAAATTTCAATGTCATGAATCTTTTTTCAGCCAAGAAAATTAATGGAAATCGGTTGTGGTCGATTGGAATGAACTTAGATATTTGAATAATTGACTCGAATTTAGTAATTATAAATTCAGTAAGTTTAGCAAGAAATAGAAGATCTTACGTTTCTACAGAACCTACTAATTTTTTATTGCTAAACTTGTTATTTGTTGCTGAACTTACTGAACACAACCAATCCTAAGTCTTTTTTTCAGTAACATAGACAACCTTCATAAAACGTTTTATGATTATGGATTCATTTCTTAGGTCTTGAAAGTGTAACAATGAAACACAATTTCACATTTATAAAATGAGTAAGGATTAAAAGTTTATACAGTACTAACTATCGTTTCAACTCCCGTGGCTTCGGCAGCTTGATGTCGATATAAAGTAGCATATGTAGGAGTACTTATATAACATATTTATGTCAAATTTTAATTCAGTCAGAACAGACAGACAGAGATGCTTTTAACTTCACAATACTAGTATAGGTATGTGAATTTTTTTTTTTACAGTATAGGGAGACAAGTGAGCAGACGGGTTAGTAATATCAGCTGATGGTAAGTAACATCAGCCGCCCATGATCACTTGAAAGGGAAAAGAGAAAGAGAGAAAGGGAAAGAGGGGAAGGGCAAGGAGGTATGGCTACCGGTAAATAAACACCACCTCTCTCTCTCTCTCACTCACTCGGTCACACTATGACCGCAACGGTTTTTTGTGAGGCCGTGGTAATAATCCGGTCGAGCCAGCCGAACCATGGCTCTTCTACTTTAAAAATCCCACAAAGCGTTACGTTCCCCACTTTGTAAACTTGTTCCATTACCAGATTTCAATGTTCAGATACGAATAAAATGCAAAAATGTACTATATATGTAGTTTTAAAGTCAACCGAGTAGTCTTCCTTTCCACGCCAATTAAAGTTGAAATCGCTTTTTAAATTAGGTAGAGCGTGTAACTCATTTAAAATTTATCATATTCATGTGCCTGGAATAGGCTTCCACTTTTGCTAACATTTAATGCCACTTAACTACCCATTTTATAACTATGTTGCTATGAAAATTTTAACGGACATTAACAGAGAATTTTAGTTAATGTGTAGCAGCAGCAGGCGCTTCAGGAGTTTCATTAAATTTTAATGCATTGCAAATACAAATATATGTGAGCGCATGGCGTGTTTAAAGTTTAGAAACACCTATTAAAAGCATACCACCGGGATATGGACAAAAGTTAGACATGCAATTTATATAGTATAAGTTGCAATAAATTGCATTACAGCGCAGCTCTAAGGAGTAATTTTGACTTTTAGTGTTTCTGAAATCTTAAACTTAAGCAGAGTTTACACTGCTCTATAGTATGACAACGTATTGTTTAAATGTGTCTCTGTAGTCAAGTGACAGTTAATATCTGACAACATTTTGAATTCAAATAAAAACACTGGTTAGTTCAAATTCATTGAAATATGGAAACGATTTTGTGTGACGCCTGACTCCATGTCGACTCACTCCATAATAAGGGCCCCGTCGGGGCCAAAACTATTCGGACATCCCAGAAATACACATGTGAGTAAAACATGTTCTTTTAATAAACATTATGAATGATTTAGAAAGCGAGAGACTGACAAGTCAATGGTATAGGTAATTATTCCAGTGGCCTCACCAACCCTGTGTAAACACATAAGTACATTTTCATTCAGTTTAAAACAACAAAATATATTTACTCATCAGGTTTATGACAAAACAGCCGCTCAACAATTATTAATGTTTTTTTTAGGTTAACCACTGGTTTGGCTATGATATTTTCAATCCTTATACATGCCGTATTAGCTTATCTACATTCAGCTATATTTGCAAAGAACATTATTTTAAATAGGAATTCTTTAGATTAAACATATCTTGATTATTGTATTTTTGATTTGATTGTCGACGCCTAATGAGGAGCGTATTTTGTCCTCTAATTTGGATTGTTTATAGCAAATTTTAGACTATTTTCTACACACACACTGTATCCACTTTTGCTACGGCGGAGCAGAAACCTATTTTTAGAGATTACCTATTTTACAGAACGGAGTATTGTCCTCTATGACCCCGATGATGTCAAGAATTGGGGCAATGAACTGTTAAACATGTTGAGCCAGCACGAGCCAAGAATTTCTGATGTTGCTTCGTCTTATGCTGAACTGGGAGAACTATTGACAATTATTCGTTTAAATGGATCCGATGTCTATAGCGATGATAACAGCTTTAATATTTTTTTTTATGGAATATATTCGATCTGACTCGTTTGGTGTACCGTCACATTCATTTGGTGTATCGTCCGAAAATATGAATATGCTGAATTCCAGAAACAACGAAATGAAGGCCACGTTCGACTTCCTGGTTAAAAGTTTATCATCGGCGAATAACTACGTGTCTATGCTAACGCAGGAGCAACTATCTGTGTTGCTTTTAATCCGCCCAGTTTATTGTACGAATTGCTGTACGAATGAATGTACGTTTTGTAAGAATAATGGAGAGAACGAGGAATGTTATTCATCCCATGCATTGAAAGACTGGCGTGCCTGGTGTTGGGCGCAATCCGGTGCCCGCAGTGCAGCGCGAAAGGCAACCACGCGCACACCATGATGTATTGACCGTAGGGAGCCGATACTGGTTCTGGTAGTTGCTGGGAACAAACGGCACCGCTCGTCAAGTAGGAACTCTAAAAGTCAACCTGTCACATCTCCTGCTAACCCGGGACGTTCTTACTCCTCTCTTTGGCATAACTTCGGCATAACTAATCTACATGTCTTCATCAGATTGACAAAAATTATAAAAGTTATATCCAATTTATGTGTTTTTATTAACAGGAAGCATTGACCCATCAAAATTTTTCGAACGAAGTTCCTTATGGGGCGTTGCGGAGGGGCTAAATAAAAAAAGCGTAAGATTTTTGTGTATAGTCTATGTGTGATGGCTATACAGTGGCTAATGTATAGTCTACGTGATGAATATTTTTATTATTGTAGTTTGCTATTATTATTCACTTAAATAGCTGTTTCTTTGTATATTATTATTATATATTTTTATAAATCATTGTAAATAAAATAAAGGTGTTAAGATAATTTTGTAAAGTAGTTTTTTTATTTTAATCGATAAAAAAATCATATTTTTTTTATGTATAAGCATGCAACAACTATGATAATAGCGATTCAACTTTGCCTGACGGAAAGCAATAAGTGGAGTCCAAGAGTGGTGCTCACCATCCTTATTGCATGTCTAGTCAATGTAGCATGGTGGCCCACACTATGGCTATGGTACACTATGGTGAGATGCTTTTTCACGCCCCGCTTTAAAGACCGATCGACGATAATGAAAATGTTTATGTTTGTAATTATTAACTTTCTACCTCGAATAGAACTTGAAATTAATATTTTGATAATAATGAACTTCGTTCCTATCTGGTGTCCCACGACACCACACGGTTTTTTTTAAATCTTACTGCTATAATGGAATTCTATATCTATAAAATGGAATGGAATAACTTAAGCCATGTCAAGAATATGGTTTTCTGATAGTATTTTCTAACTCAAGTCAAGTCAAAGCATTTAAAGTCACTTTTGAACGTCAACTGGAAGACTGTATAATAAAAAATTAGGTGTGTTAATTTCTCTAAGTCTTCAATTAGAAAATTAAACATTGAACTCTAAATACTAGTAATTAGTTTTTCATTGGTTTTAAAAAATTTGTATAATATTTGTATATATATTTGTAACTGATATTAAAAAGTCTAAAGTTTATCATTATTTTCACATATAACAACTACTATTTAATTTCTAAAAATCATAATGAAAGGAATGTAAATATTTATTCACTTAATAATCAATTAAGCTATCATATAAGCTATCTTCATATAATGAGATCGTTACTAGACAAGTTCGTCGGAGTCCATGAAGCTGGCGGTTATGCCACGTTTTTTTTTTCATATTTAAATCTCCCACAATTAGATTGTTCTTCGGGATATGTGGCCAACTCATTGTCACTTTAATTTATTAATTATTGGAGGATGGAGGATTGAAATGGATATATTGAAACCAGGGATGTTGTAGATGCATATATATTCACATACGCTGATGCGGATGCGGAGGCGGATATTTGAAGGCTAACATCCGCAGATGCGGATGCGGATCTTAGGATATTTTATAAGAACTAGCATCTGCCCACTACTCCACCTGGGCTAGGCTGGGCTGAAACCTGGACCCTAAATCTGCTATTTCAATTGTCAGTTTTTATCTTCTGTAATTGCTTTTCATTACTCGAACTTTCATAAAAGCTATACTCTTCTTTGTGCATAGATGATTTTTCAAAGACGGGGTAGTACGGCCCTTGCGTGAGTAAGTTTTATTGCATATTTTATAATCATCCTTATCCTGGTTTTGTTCATTTGGTTTGAAATATTTCCAAATTTCACTTTGTGGTGTTGGTGACATTACAATGTTTTTCGATTCACAATTTACACACTCGAAATGACAGCAAATATAGCTTAACTAGCTAAAAAGGTTATGACTTATTTACGAAAACAAATGATAACAAACGCGTCAAATCTTGTCACCGAACGAAATCTTCGTTAATACGAGTATTGATAATATACACGCTCCTTTATCGGCTTTCCTACTCTCTTGGCGTAGTCCCGAACTCATGGAAGACAGCTCTAGTGCACCCAATCCCTAAAAAAGGAGATCACTCGGATCCGTCCAACTACAGACCCATAGCCATCACCTCCTTGTTCTCCAAGATAATGGAATCCATTGTTAACTGCCAGCTCCTCCGGTACTTAGAAGACCACCAGCTTCTCAATGATCGACAATACGGCTTCCGTCGGGGTCGTTCAGCTGGTGATCTTCTTGTTTACTTGACTCACCGGTGGGCACAGGCGATCGAGACCAAGGGGAAGCGTTGGCCGTGAGTTTGGACTTGGCAAAGGCCTTCGATCGGGTCTGGCACAAAGCGCTCCTTGCGAAGCTTCCTTCCTATGGGCTTCCCGAGAAACTGTGCAATTGGCTCACCAGTTTTCTTACAGACAGAAGCATCAAGGTCGTTGTTGACGGTGCATGCTCCGACTCCAAGTCAGTTAATTCTGGTGTCCCACAAGGCTGTGTGCTATCACCCACGCTGTTTCTTCTGCATATCAATTACATGCTGCAGATTAGCAGCATCCATTGCTATGCAGACGATAGCACTAGTGATGCCCTTTACACCGGCCGCGCTAACATTTCTCGGGTAAACGTCATCGAAAGCGGATCCAAACTTGTGTCTGAAATCGAAACTTCTTTATCTTCAGATTGGGGTCGACTTAACTTAATCCAGTTTAACCCCAGAAGACACTTACACTGTACCTGTGCAGTACCGTACAGCTAATTACTTTAGTTTTTGGTGATACTCATCATCTTTATTATGTCAGTGTCTTCGTCTTTGTCGTCGTTCAAATCAAATTACTGTTTCATTCCCTTTGATTTTTAGATAACAAATGTTTTTTGTTACAGAGGTGTAAGTTAGGGATTTAGGATCACTTTCAGTGTTCGAGATTTCGTTTAGGCTAAAAGTCAGTGTGATTTCATGGCATGTATACATTATTATTTTAGGTCAAACGCTTAAAGATAATTATTTCTGGTCATTCGCCTTGAAAGACAATCATTAACATTACCAAAACCTAAAGACATCATTGTGATACTATTTAAATTGTGAATATTATTACTTTTGTCAGATGATTAATGATTATCGAGAATAAAAGTTAATAAATTAGACTGCTATTCATCAAAACCTATCAACTAATCAATCAATAATATTTTAAATGAAGGACAAACTCCAAACAATCTATAAAGACATGTCCCATATAATACATGCCTAATTTATTGATAGAAATGTTCTTAATCGAAGAAGACACGCACTGTTATCTGAACACAGAATGGAACTATGAAAAGTTCCCGAATTACATTCCCAAAATCCTTTTTCGTTCCGTTCCAAACTCCATTCCGTTCCTAAAAGAGTTCCAAAACGTTTAAGGCGTACCGTTACTTGTTACTTAGCTCTCTATATCAGCCTGGGAATAATTATTTAGAGTTTTGAATATTAAAAAATATAACATAAATCATAAATCATTGACTACCCAAATTAAAGAGAATTGTGATAATATTGCAATTCATTTCGACCCAAAATTTTCATTTTTCTCCTCATAAAAATGGCAATTTTAATTTCATGGAAAAAAATCTAAGGGAAGGTGACATAAGGGGAGTACCTAGATTGCTTTTTAGCAGCGACGTGGCAGCGCCTTACTCGTCCGATACCATCACGGGTCTTAAAAATTAATTATTGCAACCAAGGACGTTTCAACAGCCGTAGGTTCCTTTCCTTTTTTCAGTGGTAGAGCCATGCTTAGGCACGAATGGGCCGGCTCGACCGGTGCGATATATGGTATCGCGACCGGCCTCACAGAAAACCGGTTGTGAAGTAACGCTTGCGTTGCATTTCCCCGAATTGAGTGAGGTTTCCGGAGGCCCAATTCCTCCTTTTTTTCATCTCCTCATCCCTCCTCTCTTCTTTCCGCTCCCTGCATCCCCCATCCCTCATCACCCTCAAAGGCGGGCAGCGCACTTGCGACTCTTGAGTTGCAAGTGTCCATGGACGGCGGTGTCACTTACCATCAGGTGACCCGTCTGTTCGTCTGTCCCCCTATAGTATAAAAAAAAAAAAAAGAAAAAAAAAAGCACCGACCTTGCAGCATAATCCAAGCCTTTGCAATTGGGATTTGACTCAAAAGGTGGTTGCGAGGCTGTCATACACGACCTCTCCACGTACCTGAGCAGTGAGGAAGGGGAGGTCCAGTAACCAATACACTGGTTAATACTAAAGTTGCTGACCGATGCTTTTAATGCTTGGAAGACGGCTTGTCCTAATTAATCTCTATTACCTGTTAATCCGTCCTCTTAGAGGCGATGGGGCGAGCCACTATGCACTTTAAAAAGGGAGGCATGAAATTAGGCCTGTGGATTCAGGCACTCCCATCGCCTAACATAGGCACTTTGTTCAACGATACCACTTTCCGCCTTGCTACTTGCCTTCGTCTAGGAACTCCTTGTGTTTATCTGCATCGTTGCCACTGTGGAGAAGCTGACGGTCTCGGGCATCATGACCTTTCTTGTAGCAGATACGCTGGCCGTGTATCTAAACATGCCAACATAAATGACATAATCCGTCGTGCTCTTATCATCGCCGGCATTCCGGTCGTGCGTGAGCCAAATGATATGTCATTCATTATATAAGGAACTAGTTAAATGACTGATCGACACTTCTAGTGACCAGAAGGCTGACCTTTTACTTGTACAGCAGATAAGCATTGCCATTCAACGTGGTAATGCTGTAAGCCTTCTGGGGATACTACCAGTAGGCAACGACGTCGAGGAATTTTACAATGCATGTTAGTGAATAGTTTATATTTTTATTTTATTTTGTTTTTCTTTTTAGTTTTAGTGAAATGTAAATATTCCTTTATTATTTTTACTTGTATTAGATGAGTATATAAAATGATGTTCAAATTATAATGTTCGGTACTATGAAATGTGAGCACTACGTATACACACATTCATTAAATAAAGTTGCTGTATATTTATGTGCCTGTGGTTGCAAATAAATAGTCTGCCTACCTGCTTTGCCAGAAATGCAAGATGTAACAAGAACAAGAGAACAAGTTCCTGTATTATACTGTGAATGTGATCAATGGACTGTTTCGTCATTTTCTAAAATATTACATCCATTAATCACTCAAATACTGTTCGTTGTATGATAAATATGTAGTTGCTGGGGACAAAGTGGATATTTGCAAGTTGCATAAGATGTATGGCATACATACATACAGGCGGACGAACAAGGGAAGTCTATATTTTTCCCTAGTTCTTAACTATCCCTATCCAAAGAGTCTTCGTATTAGCGACTATAGGCAATACTTCGAGCCGATATGACTCACATACCTGTTATTAGAATTGGGTTCGTACTAGTTGGTACTCTTATAAAATAACATATGTAAACTCTTATTGATTAAGTTTGTATATGAATACCGTATTTCAATACTGTATTTTAGGGAAAGCGTTAAGTTAGTATGATTATGATTATTGATTACTTATAGGATTTACACCCAATATGTTAAAAACGGGAGATAATTTTTTTTATGCTGGCACTAAAAAGTTGATTATTTAGAGCAGAAGACTCACTTTTTGTGATGAAGTCAGTATGAAGTTTCAAAGTAAGAAGCCACATGATATTTTCTTCATGGAGTTTTGAAATAAATTGATGGTTACAATATATTGTTTTCTTTATTTCACAAAAGTTTTAAATATACCTTCGCCCATCGAAATAATTAATACAGCAAAGTTATTATGTAAATACTATTTCATCACATCACATGATTTATTCAGTCATCGGTTTACTGAGCCATTGAGTTGGACCTTAGACTTGATTCATTAATATAACTAAAAGTGCACAACATTTTTGAATACTTGAGAAGTTTTTTGGTCTAAAATAAGCCAATGTACTGGTCTATTCAGTTTCAACATTCTAAAATGCATCAGCTAACGAAGCGATCTGACTAAATATTCTTAGTTTAAGACAGTTTAAGTGATTAAAATGTAAAAATAAAACAAAATACGTTTTAACAAAAATGTTTTTGTTAGAAATGCGAGTGTTCTTTTGTTAATGAGAGCCTGAGGAGAGCTAGAATGATATTTCGAGACAGTAATGAACGGGGATTATCGATAATCGGTATTGAACGATTGATTATAAGTGGCGGTGAAATGGAATGAAATTAAAAGGGTCGCATGATATCGTCGGAATACGATTCTGTTCATTAAAACTCTAATACTCAATTTTATTAGACGTTCTATGGCTGAATGTTAAATGAGACGATGAAAACGTTATGTGATTCTCATACGTAAAATATTAGATTTTTTACATTAAACTTTAATTTATATTTAGGTTCTAACGTGTAATTATATTCATGTCATAAAAATGCTTTTAGACACCTTAATGTATCCTTAATAATACTTTAACTTTAAACTATGAAAAAAAAATGTATTATTACTTTTGCAGTTTTTTTTTTTTTTTTTATGCGATAGGGTAGGGAAACGAGCAGACGGGTCACCTGATGATAAGTGACTACCGCCGCCCATGGACACCCGCAACTCAAGAGTCACAAGTGCGTTGCCGGCCTTTTAGGTAGAGGTACGCTCTCTTCTTGAAGGTTTGACGGTCGTATCGGTTCGGAAATACGGCAGGCGACAATTTGTTCCATAAGCTGGTTGTGCGAGGCAAAAAGCTTCTGGAGAAGCGCACAGTGGTGGAGTGCCAATCGTCCAGGTGATGGGGATGGATATTTTGTCGCGTAGGACGATGGCGGAAACCAGCAGCCGGTATAAGTCCGAACAATTCCTCTGAACACTCCCCATGATACAAGCGATAGAGGATGCAGAGTGAAGCTACATCTCTACGCAACGCCAAGGTGTCAAGTCGATCAGAAATATCTTGGCAGTCGATGATGCGAGTCGCTCTCCGTTGAATGCGGTCAAGAGGCAGAAGTTGGTACTGGGGTGCACCTGCATAGAGATGAGAACAGTATTCCATGTGCGGCCGAACCTGCGCCTTATAAAGTTGCAGGCGGTGGGCCGGAGTAAAATACTGTCTCGATCTGTTTAGCACACCAAGCTTCTTCGAGGCTAATATGGCCTTACTCTCTAAGTGACCGCGAAACTGGACTTCGCTTGATATATCGACGCCAAGGATTCCGATACTGGCTGATGCAGTTAGGGAAGTGCTCTCAAATTGAGGTGATACGACCAATGGCATCTTTTTAGCGGTGAACGCGCAAACCTGTGTCTTCGTGGGGTTAAATTGGACTAGGTTAAGTCGACCCCAATCTGAAACTTTTGATAAAGAAGTTTCGATTTCAGACACAAGTTTGGATCGGCTTTCGATGACGTTTACCCGAGAAATGTTAGCGCGGCCGGTGTAAAGGGCATCACTAGTGCTATCGTCTGCATAGCAATGGATGCTGCTAATCTGCAGCATGTCGTTGATATGCAGAAGAAACAGCGTGGGAGATAGCACACAGCCTTGTGGGACACCAGAATTAACAGACTTCGAGTCGGAGCATGCACCGTCAACAACGACCTTGATGCTTCTGTCTGTAAAACTGGTGAGCCAATTGCACAGTTTCTCGGGAAGCCCATAGGAAGGAAGCTTCGCAAGGAGCGCTTTGTGCCAGACCCGATCGAAGGCCTTCGCCACGTCCAAACTAACGGCCAACGCTCCCCCCTTGGTCTCGATCGCCTGTGCCCACCGGTGAGTCAAGTATACGAGTCAAGTATATTATGTATAGCAGTCAGATTATGAAAATGGACAGCCAAGAAAAACTGGCCTATTAATTTGGCCACTTTCCAATCATAACTTTCTAAAATAAAACTCTAAATTAATTTGTTCAAATCCCTGTTCCTCTTTCATCCAGATTTGCGCTTTCGAATCATTTCTGATTGCAATTTGTTATGAAACTTCGTTTTTTAAAATTACCTAACAACGCCTTAAAGTGCTTGTTGAAACACAACTTTTTTTTTTAATAGTACCTACATATAAACATAATTTTTAATAATTCTTATTAAAATTTATGTTTATAGAAGTCTCATTGTCGTGGGATCGTTTGTTTGTTTGTTTATTTAAAACTTAATTGAATTTAAAAATATAACACTCATGATCTCTACAATCCTGAGGGCTAAATGAATTCAATAGTTGGACTAGTTGTCAGGATATTTGTGGGCACTGACTTCCCAATATCGACTGTTGTTCTGATGACTGTTTAAACACCTTCGTGTTCATGACAGCTGGGACTGACGGCTTAACGTGCTCTCTGCGGCACGGGGATATAACACCCCAAACTTTGAAACTCCGGGCTGTTACTGAGAATCAACAACAACGTCATCAGGCAAAAACTCACCCTTTTTGGCCCAACCCAGAAATCGAACCCGAGGCCTCTTGATCGGGATTCGCATGCACTAAACGCTACACCAACTGTGTATTAAGTACTACTGCCTGTCCTTAATACAAAATTATGAAGTTGTCAATGATTTTTTTGTTATAAAGGGAAAAAAAAAATATGTAAATAAAATATCTTAAATTATATGACCTTATTAACAAATAAGCTGAATAGTATGCAAATATTGATAGATTACAAGGTCATTTGACTTAGTTATAAAATGCATTTTTCAGAAAGCATGCATAGTTTGCGGTTGACGTATATGTACAAACATGGTAGTCACAGTGACGTCAACATATACAAATAACAAATATAAACATACTGAACCATTGCAATCTACCATAAAAGAATATAAGGGCTTTACGACATGATGTATGTCGACTATTTTACTTTTTATTTTAATGAACGAAGTAAAATGCACTGAACAATTTTATTGCAAGGAGACATTTTGCGATTTAGCAACTTTGCAATTTAGTAAACGACAGGCTTTATATATAATAAATAAAGTATGCAGCATATAATAAATATTTGTATACGTACAAATTATCTCAGTAATAAAATGTAAAGAATCTGGTGATGTTTATTTTAAGTTAGTGTAGTTGCGGGTTGGACCACTTGTTCATTCTATATTTTTGGTTCTAAATACACAACACGGACACATTATTGTTATATACAATCGTATAATTTATAATACCTCTAATTATTACTTTATTCACAAAAAAGCACTGTAAGAAAACAGCTCACTAAAAATGTCGATAGAAGGATCATAATTAGAGAAGGTAAAAATCCCAATACTACAGCGTATAGAGGGTATTTTATACAGTATGGAGCAAGCTGATGTTATTTCCATTTTTTAAATTTTCTATAAGAAAACGTATTGAAACAAATTGTTTTTTTTTTTCAGGAGCTGAGATAACTAAAGTTTAATGATTATTACCCGAAACACCTTATATGTCTCATACTTCATAGGGTATAATAATAGAAATATCTGTGACGCCAAGTTCACTATTATATGTACATACATAATATGTATTTGACATAAAAGTAAAAATAATAAATTCTGTCTTTTACTGTTTTAGAGATTTGTATTACTTTAATTTACAAGAGTAAAGTAAGAAGGTTGGATTGTTGAACCCTTGGATGTCCAAGGGTTCAACAATCCAACCTTCTGCTTAACCTGCTGCGAGTGCTTTTAAAAGTAAATACACACAAATGACTAAAACTTATAAAACAATAAAATAAAGTAATCAGTTGTAATAAAGTAGAGTGCTGTTTGGCATTTCAAACAATGAGGTAATAAAATGTTCAAAATAATTGAATTTAAAGTACATTGACTAATTAATAATTGATATAAAAACTCTTATATAATGCTTACTAATAAATACATTCGGGGTCTTAAAAAAATATACATACAAACCGACATCAATACCATCTTTTATTTTTCCGTGTAACACTTCAGCAGGTCCTCGCCTCACTGCAGCCGAGGGTGAAGTGGTATGTCAGACTCGAATCGATATCTGGTATACTTTAAGAAGGAAGCCTCCTGGTATTGCTACAGACCTTCGGCACTTGATTAACATGCGACCGGACCATTGCATATTTAGGGTAAAACCAATAACTCCACATCAGAGCAGACAATGGTGAATACATGGCACCATTGTCTCAGATACCTTATCCTCTCGCTGGAGAACTATGGTCGTTCTGTCCAGGGTCCGAAACGAGTGTGATGTTTCTAAAGAGGTTGCAGTCAGGGTATGGGATAGGACGCATAATCTCCCATCCCGCAGAAGATGCCCCAGGTGCCAGAAAGCGCTAAATGATCTCACGGGTAACGGGGGAGTTGTACGTTACCCTAGCACAAGCGAGCTTGGGACGGCTGGCGACGTGCTTCGATGACGTTGTAACTGGTGTCTGTTTATGCAAGTTATGACAAATGTCTGATAAAGACTTTACCTTCTAGTGGCTTATCGCTTTAGTGACCTGCAGAGAGTAAAACTTTCGAACAACTTTCTACAACTGTATACAGTGTAGGTATATAGTACGTTATTATATTAAATTTCTTTCTCGAGAATTTTCAAAGTACGAAAATTATAACCATTTTTAGTTCTTGTTTTAAATATAAATAATATTTTCTGTGTGGTACTGCTCTTTATATATATATGTATACTTCACAAAGTGTTGTGCAACGCTGACGTGACTTATTTGAAGTTGTGTGAATAAGGATCTTGCTTCAACAAATAGTATACGAGTATGTTCTTTATACGAGCAAAAGGATTTCTCAACGACATTTTCACGTTGGCAAGAGCACTTAAGTTAAAATATTGTGTAGTATGTAAAATACGTCTGCGACGGTTTTATGTACTTCAATATGTTATTTAAATTGAGATTTATTTAACTACATTGGAATAAATAACTTATGATTTTGATAATACACTAACGGAGCTATCTCTCACTATATATGTATAAACCAATTGCTCTACAAAGCCTAAAGAATGTCGGTAGCTTGAATAAAAACAGTATGCACTGTAAAGAAATGCTTATTTAACGTTACATATGGAATGGTCATGTTAAGAGAAAATTTGCACGTACTCCTAAAACGTTAGCAACTTTATAGATCATAATTAGTTTCAAAAGCTAGCATCTATTATGCGTAAGCAAGTGGTCTAGTTATGAGACGTGACGCAGTTTCATGATCTGCATAAGCAGGCTTTTCGAACCAACTCGTACATGTATTGGGAATAAAAAAAACTAAAATTATATGCAAACAACTTTATATTTTTTTTTTGTTTTATTGTTATGTTTATTGTGATAGGTACGATACGTATAAATATATGTATTTTTGTATTCATGAGGCTATTGATTTTCGTAGATTGCGCGGTAATAGTTGTAGTTCTATACTTACAATGATTATATTAACAGTTTATAAATAAAAATGGGTGATTACAAACACATATAGCAAGATAAAGTGTTGTATAGATACTAGAAGCGTAAATAATGTAGGCGTAATTTAGTAATTTAACTGCTCCTATTTCATACCTTTCACATTATTTTGTCAAACTTGGGTATAATTTTTTTAGACATTCTACACAGCCAGTCAGACAGTCTGATTAGATCAGAGTAACCAGACTACTAATAAGCATATAAATATACAGGTAAATTATATCCAGACATAAAACAAATACTCGTGCCTATTACACAGTTGTTTATCCTTGGCAACAGTCGAACCCCTAAGTTCTGGTTTAGCAATCATGGATGTTATTAAAAACTTGAAATATAATTACAAGTATTTTTAACGTAACTGAAATTGGTGCAAAACATGCGGCCTCCCTAATTGAAGTTTTCTTATGGTTTGGTTTATTAAAGCATTAAAAAAGGAAAAAACGATACAAAATATATATAACGAAGTCCGGTAATAACTCTACAACTCTTATAAATATAATCGAAACAGATAAACTTTTAAATATTAAAGAATTATACCAAATTTAATCATACTCTTAATCCACTTAAAATCAAAATCTTTATGATGCAATAAAGAACATTTTATCAACATAATTTATACTATCTATATGCACTAGTTTATTATCTGGAAGCTTAAGCCATTCTGAAGAGCATCGCCGAGAGCGTTTTATTTATTAAAAAAACAGTTTTTAATTTCAGAACTTTTTATAAAACTTCTAATTTTTTTAATTTCACGTTAAGATAACAAAATAACCATTCATAAATGTTTAGTTTAGAATTGACAAGCTTTGCACATATGATCATTTGGACTGACAAGTGGATGCAGCGTATTATCCTGTCTATTGTTGTTGTAGGTGTGTATTCAAAGAAAGTAGTACACAATTAGTGGTGACAGTTTTGAGTTATGAGGAACTCAAAAAATTTAAACAGTATTGGGTAAAAATGTCACTAATTTCATTTATTAGGGACCATAGTACATAAAAAGTTATTAGAGTGCCGTACTTTGATAAATAATATAAAGCATAGCATTTCAAGTTTTGAGTTGAGTCGAAACTCGACTGCTTTATAAACTCCCTCTTTTTCTGCTAGCATGGCCTCGAAATCTTACACTTCCACCACGTAAAAATCAATAAAGCCGTTTAGGTTTACATTTGATAGTGCGCCTACTATGATGAATAGCACTTGTCACAATTTAGCAAAAAGTAAACTTCAACCATTTATTACAATGTTTTTATTATGTTCGCCCAAAGTTAAAATGTCAAAAGTTACTTAACGGGCGTGGGTCTAATTAATATGCCAGTATCGGACTTATGTTATGATAATCAACAAAAGTTTAAAGGAAATTTTGAAATATTCCATTCAATGTTCATATTTTATTGTGATTTACCATTTACTGTGATAATACCATATAATAATTAATATTCACGTAACTGAAAGATTTGTTGGCGTTTGGTTTTGAATTTCAATTATTCATTTATACAGTTCTCCTTTGTTCTTATTTGTATATAAATATATGCATATATAAACATTTGAATGTTGTAAATGAGTTAAAATATCAAATCCTATAAAACACACAACAAAACATTACAATATCCTTTATTGTACACCATAAAACAGTTTACAATCTTAAGAGCAAAAGCAAATAACGTTATGATCGGCGGTCTTATCCCAAGTTGCGATACCTTACAGACGACTAAGATGGACAAACGCGACGGATTAGGATTTAGAATAGTTGGTGCCGGTTTAATGAAAAAGATGACAATAAAAAAAAATATCTAGGTAAAAAACATCAGCATGTTTGGATTCGCGGTATGTTTTTTATTATGCTTATTACATGTTTTATGTGATCGAAAATTCCAATAATTCGAATAATGCAAAATTATTCGTAGTCATTACAATAATTTATGATAACTAATAATCTGCAAACCATGAATGTTACCTGGTTACCTAATGTTACCCTTTATAATCTTAACACAAGATTACCCCAAATAATAAGTTAATCGTTTTTAAAATTCACACATTAACAATAACCTATATGTTTAGCTTCTTTAATGTCCGTTTAGACACCTGCGCAATTATTGTAATTTGGTGTCACCAATAACAACATTAGTTTAGGATTCGTTACCCTTAATGCTTTCCTTGAAAAATATTATTGTAACACCTTCAAATAAGGTCAACCCACGATGAGGCGAAGGGACCGTTTAACAAAATTTACAAGATAAAATCTAAACGGATCTTAAAAAAATCACAAACGGGTCATTGACAAAATAAATCTATAGAAGTTACAGACGCACTTTTCAAAGCTAGAACAGGTGTAACCTCAACAACTACTTTTATTTAAATGGATTTGTATTAGACCTGACCTAGCCGGACTTATAAATCTAAAAAGGGATAGTATGTAGTTGCCCACCAAGTACTTTTCTAATTTTAATTGTAGAATTGTGAAACAGCATATACACATTAGAATTAAATTCATGTGATAGTTATGCCACGAAACATGGGTGATGGAATGTTTTGGGGCGTTTTTCACGTATGAGTCACGCGTCAAAAGAACCACAATAGACACCTTATAATTTCGAGACTTTTTTTATTTCATTACTTTAAGTATCATATCTCATTTTTGCACCGATTAACATTCACTTTGTTGAATTTTTAATAACTTTTTGTCTCTAAGATACATACGGCTCTTGAAATATGCTGCTCTCTTCTAATCTATATATCTCTTTTTCGCAGAATCTTAACTAATTGAGAAAATATTTAAAATAAGAGCAATATTTCATTTTAAAATATTTAGCAATTTATATATATGTATATATATATATACATATATATATATACATACATATGTATTTGTAAATCTGATTTTTTCAGATTGTTTTGTATACTTTAAAGTACACGAACTTTAAGAATAATATGATACTGAAACAAAGCTATTAACTAAGTTATTGCCGAAAGCAAAAGAGGTTTAAATAACTTAAAATAATTCAATAATTCAACATCGATATAATAAACAGACGGACTTTGACTTTAATATTCTTTGTTATCATTAGTGTGACTTGGCTCGTTTAACTTAATACAAATGTCATTATGATTTAACTAAATAAAATTTAGACAAATACTAATTAATTAAATGATGGACTTTACTTATTGAACCGATATATATATATATTTTAAAAGACTGTTTGGAGACACAAGTTTGGAAATCTAAACCAAACAAAGACATTGAATGTGGTTGTCCATACGAGTACAATGGAATTGTTGGAATACGCTTTTACGTAAAGTAAATTCGAGGGTAGAGGCCCTTTGGAGTAGCTATTTTTCAAATACAATCTTCCTTGGTAAACGGTGACTTCACAAATATAAAATAAAAGGTAAACTAAAAAGTATTACTTTTTGTCTGTCACTCAATTATTTGCCGTGTGTGTGTGTGTGTGTGTGTGTGTGTGTGTGTGTGTTGGTATCGAAACTACGAGATCCAAAGTAGAAGCGGTTGTCTATATGACCACTTAAGTCGCTAATTGTGTTTTACCGGAACACACTACATTTGACCGGAACTTTACCTTTTACCTTTTCCTTCCCAATTTATATGCTAAATACAATATGATTTAAAAATAATATATTATTAGTCAAGATTAGAGACATAAAAAAAAATTGTGACTTCAATCATGGTGATTGTCTGATTGGAGATTGAAGGTTCTACAAGCGTCACAAGGCACAAACTTTAAAAACTTAGGTTGTTATTTAAATGAATAGAGATCTGACTTAAAACTTTTACATGAAAAACAAACGTAATTTTAATAACTATACCTTTATTAGGTACGTTATATTTAATTTAATACCAGGAATAATTGAATACGGAAAATTCTTGTTGTACTGTAGCGCAGGCATTCTGTCACAAGCAAAGATGTATTTTAAGAGCATACATTTTATATGACCTATTTGGATGGCTATTTATTGTAGTAGCATGGTTATGCACACTACTGTTTTACAGATTTTTACAAATTTCATTCTTTGTCGACACTAGTTCTCTCACGTCACATTTAAAGTAAAAAACGTAGAAGCACAACAAACATGCAAAACAATAACTATTACCATTTTTTTTTTGTTTATGAACATGTGCAACTCAAGAGTCGTAAGTGCGCTTTCCGCCTTTGAGGGTGATGAGGGTTAGGGGGATGCGGAGAGACCATCTTTAATAATCATTCACTGAGGAACAAAACGTAAATAAATTTAAAAAAAACATTACTCCCTTGTTATTCCCATTTAAATTGCAAATAAGTGGATTGCAGAACACTGAACAAATTTATTCACGATAATGTGCAAGCTATTTGCCCTTTAAATCACAAATCATGAGCTTGAATGATAATTGAACATAATGCATTGTTGTAAAAACAAACAATCAACGTGAGTGGCAATTTTGTACTAGCTTTTAAAATATTATGACCAAACATATTTTAAGTATAGTAATTTATAGAAATTGCGAAGGCTCTCTGGATTAGTATGTGAAACTAATACGCTTCGAATTACTTATATGTTTAAACAGATAATAAAGTTTTGCACTACCTTTTTATTTCAGAACATGCCAGTGTTATTGTAACTATATTCTCGATATTACTTTTGGCTCTTTGTCATGATTTAGAATTGGTATAATATACTCGATGGCTGTCAAATATTACTAAACACAATAGAATCTCTCGATAAAGCGATATCGATTATTCAGATGCGAATGTTTAATTTACTTGACTGACCTTTACATATTATGATCAATTGTTTGCTTCTTTAACAACTTAGAATATTTAATAAAAAATAAATGCCTGTATTAATTTTTAAATCATGAATCGGGTTAAAAATAAATATTAAATGTGGAATGTTATCTGGTTGCCGTAGGCTATTCTAACACGACATAAAAGATTGAAATAAGACAGGTTTTTGGGTTGGGATTGATAACAGTAAAATATTCTTGAAGCATATATACAACAATTTTTCAACTCAAATATAATAATCTCATCAACAAGATAACTGTAACGGTGTAAACGTGTTATATAAAGAACTAAAAATATAGTTACTTATCAAATTTGCTAAAGACATGTTTTCTTTGCAAATAATGCCATCATTCAAGAATTACACTCAAATACACGTGGTGGTATGCATATAGCTGGAGGAATGTGTACTAGTTTACACGCCACCTGAAATAAAGACTAAAATATTTTTTAAACTAAATGGTAAATTGGTTACAGTACCACTACGCTTTGTCAAGAATATAAAATGCCAACTACAAATTTCAAAAATCGTGTCTAGGGTGTTACAATGAATGTAATAACACTATACTCGTAGAATAAGTGGTCACATTCATTCTTATATAAGAAAATAGAACAAACCCTATTGTTACAAGTCAATAGTCATATGTATATCCACATAGGTTTGTTTGTATATGTTTATGGTTTACAAAAATGCATGTTTATTTAAAAACTAGAATGTTAATAAAAGTAACCAGTGCGAGCTACATACAAAATTTACTCCAAATCTGTTCAGCCGTTAAACCGTGAACAGATAGATGGATTACCGTTACCTTTGCATGTACAATATTAGTTTATATATAACAAAATTAAATCTACCGACAGAATCCGATATGTAACTTTTGTTTGTAGAATAAGTGTCATAAATGGATATTCTCAAATTACTCGTGTTTTGTGTGCGTTCGATTTTATTTTGTCACTTGTTCCTTATATAGTTAGAGGACTCTGACTTCCCGGCAATAGCCAGTTTCAGTTATAGGTATGTGACCCTGACTTGCTTAAGCAGCTATTGCTTGTACTCCCCAATCCACCTGTATAACAGTATAGCAGTCGCCGCGTATGGCACTATAGGTCAGCAGACTGGGATGGAATGCGAACATTCTTTGCATCCTACCCATGGAGGCAGGTTTGCTTCTCGCCGGATGATCCCAATGTCGTTGCTGACTCTGTCGCGGATGTTGTGCTTCAGGGTATGGAACTTTTCATTCCATTCTCCCTGATTCCCACAGGTGGCAAGTCCCAGCCTTGGTTTGGTCGAACCTGCAAAGCGGCGTCCCGCCGAAAGCAGGAATGTTACCAAGCATGGGCTAATGCAGCGACAGCACGGGATGTAAAGACCAGCATATTAAAGAAGCAATTTAACTTTGCCTCCAGGTCCCTCAAAAGAGTAATTGCTGGGGCGAAGTCGGCTCACGTCAGCAGAATTGGCGAGAGACTAGTTAGTCTCCCCTCCGGAACTCGTGCATTCTGGTCTCTTGCCAAAGCTGTCCAGGGGAACTTTTGTAAGCCATCCCTTCCACCTCTGCGCATAGGAGATAATTCGTTGGCCCACGACGCTAAAGAAAAAGCCGATCTTCTGGGCAAACTCTTTGCGTCCAACTCGACCCTGGACGACGGGGGAAACGCACCGCCGACCATACCGCAGTGCGAGACCCGCATGCCGGAAGTCCGGTTTACACAAAGGGCAGTGCGTAAAGCGCTTCTTTCCCTCGACGTTCATAAGTCGAGTGGGCCCGATAGAATCTCTCCTATCGTGCTGAAGACGTGTGCTCCAGAGTTAGCACCGGTTTTAACGCGCCTTTATCGGCTTTCCTACTCTCTTGGCGTAGTCCCGAACTCATGGAAGACAGCTCTAGTGCACCCAATCCCTAAAAAAGGAGATCGCTCGGATCCGTCCAACTACAGACCCATAGCCATCACCTCCTTGTTCTCCAAGATAATGGAATCCATTGTTAACTGCCAGCTCCTCCGGTACTTAGAAGACCACCAGCTCCTCAATGATCGACAATACGGCTTCCGTCAGGGTCGTTCAGCTGGTGATCTTCTCGTATATTTGACTCACCGGTGGGCACAGGCGATCGAGACCAAGGGGGAAGCGTTGGCTGTTAGTTTGGACGTGGCGAAGGCCTTCGATCGGGTCTGGCAGAAAGCGCTCCTTGCGAAGCTTCCTTCCAATGGGCTTCCCGAGAAACTGTGCAATTGGCTCACCAGTTTTCTTACAGACAGAAGCATCAAGGTCGTTGTTGACGGTGCATGCTCCGACTCGAAGTCTGTTAATTCTGGTGTCCCACAAGGCTGTGTGCTATCACCCACGCTGTTTCTTCTGCATATCAACGACATGCTGCAGATTAGCAGCATCCATTGCTATGCAGACGATAGCACGAGTGATGCCCTTTACACCGGCCGCGCTAACATTTCTCGGGTAAACGTCATCGAAAGCCGATCCAAACTTGTGTCTGAAATCGAAACTTCTTTATCAAAAGTTTCAGATTGGGGTCGACTTAACCTAGTTCAGTTTAACCCCACGAAGACACAGGTTTGCGCGTTCACCGCTAAAAAGATGCCATTGGTCGTATCACCTCAATTTGAGAGCACTTCCCTAACTGCATCAGCCAGTATCGGAATCCTTGGCGTCGATATATCAAGCGAAGTCCAGTTTCGCGGTCACTTAGAGAGTAAGGCCATATTAGCCTCGAAGAAGCTTGGTGTGCTAAACAGATCGAGACAGTATTTTACTCCGGCCCACCGCCTGCAACTTTATAAGGCGCAGGTTCGGCCGCACATGGAATACTGTTCTCATCTCTATGCAGGTGCACCCCAGTACCAACTTCTGCCTCTTGACCGCATTCAACGGAGAGCGACTCGCATCATCGACTGCCAAGATATTTCTGATCGACTTGACACCTTGGCGTTGCGTAGAGATGTAGCTTCACTCTGCATCCTCTATCGCTTGTATCATGGGGAGTGTTCAGAGGAATTGTTCGGACTTATACCGGCTGCTGGTTTCCGCCATCGTCCTACGCGACAAAATATCCATCCCCATCACCTGGACGATTGGCACTCCACCACTGTGCGCTTCTCCAGAAGCTTTTTGCCTCGCACAACCAGCTTATGGAACAAATTGTCGCCTGCCGTATTTCCGAACCGATACGACCTTCAAACCTTCAAGAAGAGAGCGTACCTCTACCTAAAAGGCCGGCAACGCACTTGTGACTCTTGAGTTGCGGGTGTCCATGGGCGGCGGTAGTCACTTACCATCAGGTGACCCGTCTGCTCGTTTGCCCCCTATCGCATAAAAAAAAAAAAAAAAAAAAAAAAACCAATATCCCTTTCCTGCCCTTTCTATCCCCCTTTTCCTGTCTATATACCCAAATATTTTCCATCTTATTCCAAAAAGTGCCTGGATGACGGCAATAGGCTTGCTCTCTACTACGTAAATGGGATTAAATTACGATTCTGCCCTTCGCAACACTAGCGTGACTATGTTTTTCACATCCTCTACTAATGAAATGCGATGTGTAACATATTTTTCATTTACTTGTTTTATTGCCAGGTTTAAAAAAAAAATCGCAGGTTTGTGTAGGGTGCCAATTCATTTTTAATGTATTTTTAACTTGGAGGAGGCCTTGTCTAGAAGGACGCTTTCCTTAAATAGTACATGCATAGGTATCTTCAAATTTGTGCCATAAAAGTAAAGTGGCTTTTCAAGAACTATGTTTATATGAGATCCTTTCTCAAATAATATGTTTAGGTTTTTAATGGCTACTATTATTTATAACATTCTAGGTTTTATCATAAAATTTATAGTTTACTTTTTGTACACGCATGAGCGAGTCGCACATGGTTCTCTATTTCGGTAACAATAGGGAGCTCTAAGTGCAATGCTGGTTTATGTCACCATTCAGCAGCTTAACTGCTAGGGTATAAAATAAACATCACAAACAAAAACGCATATTATATACCTAGGAGGAGTGGTGTGATTTGTGTGAGGTGAGATTTGTTGTGTCCTAATATTTTGATCAAGCTTTTGTTAGTAAGAAATGAAGAAAAATGAAAAACTGTAGAATTATTTTCTGATTTTTTTTTGTGGCCAGAAGTAAGAATGAAGTTCTATCACCAAATGCTTTAATTTAAACCTTAAAATATGGGCCAAACCACGCTTTGCAGATAAGTAGATTTTGACGGTGGTAGAGCCATGCTTAGGCACGAATGGGCCGGCACGACCGGTGCGATACCACGGCCTCACAGAAAACCGGTTGTGAAGTAACGCTTGCGTTGCATTTCCCCGAATTGAGTGAGGTTTCCGGAGGCCCAATTCCCCCTCCCCCTTTTCTCTCCCCTCTTCTCCTTTCTCCTTTTTACCATCTCCTCATCCCCCCTCTCTTCTTTCCACTCCCTGAATTCCCCATCCCTCATCACCCTCAAAGGCGGGCAGCGCACTTGAGTTGCAAGTGTCCATGGACGGCGGTGTCACTTACCATCAGGTGACCCGTCTGTTCGTCTGTCCCCCTATAGTATAAAAAAAAAAAAAAAAAAAAAAGTAAAACTAGAGCAGCTAAATCTTTCCCAACTCTTGAGATTGTAGTTATACTTTCATCAAAAAGTGTATGTGTGTGTGTCTGTCTGTCTGTGGCATCGTAGCTTTTAAACGGGTAAACTGATTTTGATGTTTTTTTTAATTTGAAAGCAGCTTTTTTAGCGATGGTTCTTAGACATGTTTTATCAAGTTGCTGCGATAGTGATCTTAGACGCATAACGGGTATTTACGTTATCTCTTGTATCTATGTCTGTGTGTCTATGGTATCGTAGCTCCTAAACAAATGGACCGTTACTGATGCAATTTTTTTGTTTGAAAATTAATATGATCGAAATAGTTTCTATAATTTATAAATAACTGTTTAAGCCTTTGATGTCAACAGCTTTTTTCTTATTGTAAAGAGTTTTTAAGTCGAGGGTGTGTTAAATTTTAAATTTTTAGTTACTGTTTTTGTTTTATTATTTGATATTACATCGAATTTGAATCGAAACGAAGACATATTGAATTATGACATAGGTCAACGACACTTTATTTGCAGTTTTAATTTAATGGCGTATTCCATGTTCTGGTATTCTAAATAATTACATTCGTTTTTCTATTTACAGGCGTACGGTAGAACTCTTTCTGTAAAATGATATTAGTTGTCATAAAAGTAAATTTTTATGACAACTAATAAAGTTTTTGTCCTAGTTTCTAAACCAGGGCAAAGTTAAAGCTAATTAAATGCGACAAACCAATATTATAAACCTGCGTCGTTAACGCTTTCATTTACATTTTGCGTTCATTTACATTCGACAAAAACTAATAAATTGTTTGTAACATAAACCTTCTTTCTTTGTCTTTGCTGCTGAACTGTGACAACAATGTTTGAAAGAATATACATAATTCAAAATATAATTTATATATATGTAATTTTGCAACATATACATATGTATGTATATTTTGATGTTTTGAAAACACCTTCCTGTTGGGAATAGTGCCTGTGCGAACAAGCGTAACAAATAACTCCAGACTCAGGACAATTAAGACTCGGGAAAACTATAAGTGGATCTTACAAATTTTGTCACGGTTGGGGAATCAAACCCACGACCTCTAGCTTAGCAGTCAGGGTCACTAACCATTAGATAATACAGGCCAAGCATTTTCTTTTAATATAATTGAAGAAGCATATTTACATTTAATTTATTCATAAAGTAAGCTAGTAAGTACTTTCATTTTGAAAATGGGAAATTAAAGTTCAGACTATTAAAATGTCTATGAAATTATTATATTTTTCATCTTTTCAAATATCAAGATATATATATATATATATATATATTTATTTGTATTATGCGTTATAAAAATCATTATATTTGTTAAATGTATCGCAGTCGGTATGGTTTAATTTGGTTTGTTTATTATATCGCCTATAAATTGCTTTTGTGATGCAAATTTTAATGTATTTCAATAAAATGCAATTTTTTTACGCTCTTATCCAGACTACACGATTGGCTGATTTTGTGAAGAGGCCCTTCGTGTTTGTTATAGCTACAGATTTTTTCAAAGGCATTGATTTGAATGTCCAACGTATTGTTATTATAGGTTTATTTTTTATATTTATTAAATTAAGTATATATTAACAATGTTTTTTAGTTAAACCACTACCTAAAACCGCTGAGGTTTTCATGGTACTTTTGATTGTTAGCACTTGGTGGAACTTGCTACACATAAATAATATTTGAAATTTCATATAAAATTTATTTTGACATTATAAATATTTGTATAATAATAGTACATTATGGTACAAATGTGTAATGTTGATGGTGATTACCGCTGAGGCGCCATTGGTCTTAAGATAGCCGAGGACCGTAATCATCACTACACACGTGTATCATATGATGTTTTTCAACACACACACAAAAATATTTTATTTAGTAGACAAAAAGTTTCGCAATGGCGGTAAAAATTAATCAGTTTTACTATGCACGCGCATCTTACAATGGCGATCAGCTATAGACTATAACATTTTGAGATTCATGACATTTACATTTTATATTTATCTTAAAACTTCAAATCATTATTTTCACATTTTTATCTTCAGGAAATTATAAAGAATTTTATAATTTATAATTTTCCCCTTTTTGGGGTTTTTAAAATTGTAAACTAGTATCCTATTTATATATATATATGTATATATATACATATTTTGTGTACACACTTTGTAATCTATATTATTACTGACATGTTACTTAATATATTCGTTTTGCAATAACTCCAAAACAGTTTAAAAATTTGGAAAATGCCGTAAGGTGAAACCGGTCAAGTTTTGTTAAATAAATGTTGTGGTAGTACAAGTGTTTTTACTCAAGATGTCCTATATCCTCCTTTGTACATATTACATCATACAGGCAATCAAAATTTCAATAAAATCCTCTCAGTGAAAAGGATAAATGTTACAGATAGAGGTAATTGAAGTAATGTAATTTTTAATAATGTACACATTTGTATATGTACATAGTCAATAATAAGAAAGCATAAACAATTCAGAAACCAACTATAATACACTGTTTCCAGATTGCACACTACGGATTAAAGCGTATCTACATATATGTCATGAGATTCTGGAGACCTATAGTTCCATTTTTTATTAGCTCTGTTTTGAACGATTAGTTTATAAAATTGACTATACTGACAAAAATATAGGGTACAAAAGTAATTTATGCTCTTTTGTTATTATTTTATATAAATCACTTAAAATGTAACCAAAGAAAATATAAATAGATTCGTTTCGCTCGGATTTCATTAATTAATAATATGTCATTAGCACTCTAGGGCTTTGGTAATTGTAATGTAAATGTAGTCCAAGTAAATTTCATTCACGCTCATTAAATATATTTTTATTAATTATGATTGAGGATACATTTCATTAATATACTTTTTTGTTTGCACGCTTGTTCTCCTTTTTAGAATAATTATGAGTAACAAGAGTTATGACAAGTTCATATTAAATTTCATTGTTCATGAAAATCATTGTTCAAATCTTCAAGAAAGAGCGCACTCCTACTTAAAAGGCCGGCAACGCACTTGTGACTCTTTGAGTTGCGGAATCATCCTTTTTTATTTATTAATTATAACATCTATCAATAAAGGTTTAAATACAGTTTACTCTGAGTTCGGTCGCACCCAGCTATTCATATATAAGAACTGTTCAAAGTTAATCAAATTCAAATAATTAATTGTTTAAAAACAGTTCGATATAAGATCGCGTTGACGTTAGACTTTTGGACGTCGTCACTCCACATTTCTTGCTTGAATCAAAATTAATTGGAATAATTTTAGAATTTAACTTAATGCCGTATCCACATAAATATTCTAAAGAAACTAATGGAAATATTGGTAAATTATAGCATCGAGAACAGAACCACGTCAATTACAAGTGACTCGTTGTCATTATATCGTTGTGATTATATTTACTAATATTAAATTATTGTTACAGTTATTGACATTACTTTACAGTAATTACGAAAATGTTTTATTTCTATATTATGTAATATATAATATGTAGTATTAGGTCTCTTTCACTTGTATTAAACTTAGTTGCAAAGAAAGGATTAAAGAAGATTGAAAAATCTTTTACAGTTGTTGCGAAATTAGTAAATGTAAAAAAGAAGCAAGAGCTGTTCCCCAGTGTTGTTTACTATAAATTTTAACTTCCCCGTTGGCTATGAGATACTAGTTTACCTTTATTAAATAAACATATACAACAAGTTTTAATTTACCTAAATACTATAAGAGTCGCTTGTCATCAGCGACAATGACTACCACTTCATTGTCAACTTCACATTCAACTAGAAGAACACTTACTTACGGGTACACGCTATCACGGTTATATACAGTGTACCAAGCATGTTGCCTTTTTAGAAAAGTATAAAGTTGAGTTAATATTTTCACTACGGTTTCCTTTTCGCAACCAAAGGTTAAAATCTAATGGAATTTAGGATAAACAGCAACGCACTTTAAAACTTTATTGCTCCTAACTGATGACAAAACGAGTCAGAACTCGCTAATGGACAAAACGTGTTTTCAGAAAAATATACATTTGGATTTGAAAACTACATCCATTGAGGATTATTGGCGGCTGAATGCGTTCACGTCAGCTCACAAAATGCCAATAAAATTGTTTACTGACGATGACGGTCGTAGTAAATGGTAAAAGAAGGAAAATTCCACCATTGCTCGCGGTGTTTCCACCTTTTTCTTGTGAGAATAAAACAGTCATAAAAGTAAATTTATTACTGACAGTAAATAAACCGTAACATATTGCGCTTTCGAGTTGTAAAAAGATATCGCAGCTCTGATACGAAGCCGTAAAATGTTGTCAATTCGATCTTTCATAGTACATACTCCGAACGCGCGCGAGTTATTTTGTCAATTAATCATGAGTACAAAAAAATACAAAGCAATGCCTGAAAGGACAGTAATATGGATTGAAGTTTCAAAGTGTAAGTAATGCCTTAGGCGAGAAACTTGCAAACTTTCAAATTTAAAACTTCTTCAGTACACATATATCAACTCACATTTATGATTGAGTTGGAGAAGAATTGGCCATCCATGATTGTGCCCGTTGAAAATATCTAATGTCAATGTTATGTGCATGTTTTCTGTTAAGTTATTTAAATAAAATATTTACACAAAGTATCTCATAAGAGCCGTTGAAATTGTTTACCGACTTTTTTGTATTTAATCAATTTGTCTTTCAGAAAAGCCCATCAGCCATTTTCAAATGATCAAGTACTGTTTTCCTTTAAAAGGGTTTTATATCCCAAAATGCCTTTAGTGTAAATTGTGTCTCTAGAATGGCAAATCACGGACCATAAGAGGATTGTGGAAATTGCCTTTTACGGAAAATAGGAGATCCCGTATTTATACAGATTTATTTAATATGTACCAAACTGTTTAAGTTTAAACTCTTGTATATCTGTTTAAAGTCCATAATTAAACTTCCCGTGAAGAATTTTGATGTATACCTTTTATTTTAAATTACTAAAAACTTATTTTTTTTTTAACAATTTTATATTGTTTCAGCAGTCTATATTATCTCTTTGAAAATTTTGTGAGGTTTTAAAATCAAACCGAATCAAATATTTTTATTTCAATTACACGTATTAATAATAAACTTGGATAATTCCAATGAATTAATGGAACCTATTATTAAAATGAAGAGTAATATTGGAATGTAAGTGATTTCCTATAAAAGGAATCTGATTGACGTAAATTTCTAGTGACTGTATTTACTCTCAAAATAAATTGCATAAAGCATCGCACAGTAAAAATAATGATATTGTATTTATCAATAAACTAACTTCTAATATTAAAAATGTGAGAGATTTAAATTCAAATCTTTAAATAAATCATGTAAAATCAAAACCTAAAAATAAAATGAAACTGTTAAACGATACCTATTAAATATATCGACGATTAGTGGATCTTCTTTTTTTTGTATAGGGACTGACGAACAGACGGGTTACCTCAACTCACCCACCCGCAACTCAAGAGTCGTAAGTGCGCTGTCCACCTTTAATGATGATGAGCGATGGAGGATGCGGGGAGGACAAAGAGGAGATTGAGAATGAGGAGAGGGGTCATAAGGGGAGGAAGAAGAGGAGAGGGGGAAGAGTAGAGGGGAAGTTGGGCCTCTGGAAACCACTAATTTCGGAACTGCAAGTGCAACTTACTTCACAACCGGTTTTTTGTGTGGCCGTGATACCGCACCGATCGAGGCCCATTCGTGCCTAAGCTGGCATGGCTCTACCGCAATACCTAACTTAATTATTTAACAATATAGATAACATTGTTAAATAATTAAGTTCTCATGTAAGTTGAATATGTTTTGTCTTTTATTTGAATAAATTCTTCTTCTAAACCTAAACCTAAACCTAAATTTAAGTTGCATATTACTAGACTGAGATTTAAAGTAAGTAAATTAATTAAATATAGTTAGATTTTGTAATATAACATTAAAATTATTTAATTTATAAATGTACACACAAAGTTTTTAGAAAATAAAAATACAATGCTATGGAAGCTTGTAATGTCCTTTCAATTCTTAGCACCGACGTATGCGATGGAACCATTAAGTGAAGAAGTGGGCAGTCTTCTTTAGTCGTAGTGTAGTTTTATCTCTTTCAGGCCTTTTTTAGTTTATCTTATATATTTGGAAAAAAAAAATTAAAGTCACAAGGTGCCAGGTCTAGACTGTAAGAAGGATGACTCACTAACTCTACACATTCTATAGACAAATATTCGGCAGTCCATTTGGCGGAGTGAGCTGGAGCGTTGTCGTGGTGGAGGAGTATCCTGCTTCTGGGCACTGCTGACTTATATTTTTAATGACAACTGGTAAACATTGACTGACATATAAATCTGCAGTAACATTCCTTTTATCTTCTAGATTTTTGTTTCGGTTAATCCCAAAAAAGAGGCAATCATCCTTTTCCCTTGACTTTCCCTTTCTTTACTTTTGTCATCAAATCTACGAATGTAAACATCCATTGCGCTAATTGTCTTTCGGTTTCGGGTTCTTAGAAATATATCCAGCTTTCATCACCTGTCACGATATCATATACAGCATTCGATTCCGACGACCTCAGTCATAATTTTAAAGTTTAACAAACGGCGACGTTTTTGATCTCCCTTCAAGTTATGTGGTATCCAACTAGAACATAGCTTTCTTGTACAACATTTAGGCGACACGTGTTCATGTAGGACTTTATATGCTTGACTCATACCAATGCTTAAAGCATGAATGAATCTCTTGATATGTCACCCTTCTATCAGATTCTATCATTAGTCGCATAGCTAACACGAGAATCATCAGTGAGTAGTAAATCATAGACTGAAAATTTCTATAGTCAAATCCATTTCGATGCACGACAGACACTTAATTTAGAATACTGCTTAGATTTAAAATACTGCCAATCCGTAAACACAAATAGCATATGAATTCATTACACAAAAAAAGTCATTACACAAATTTGAATAAGTTTTACATAGGCTGCTTTTCTTACTGGTCTATTCTAAAAACTGTTGTGACGCGCGTATGGTCACAAACACATAAAATCTGTTTGTTTCTGATTAGTTTGCATTGTTAACAATAATAATAAATTCAACATTTTATAGGTGTGCTTCCACTTAAAAGGCCAGCAACACTCTTGCGATTCTTCTGATAGAGGGTTCCAGGGGCGGTGGCCGTCCCTTCCAATCAGGTGCTTTTTTGCTCCTATACCAGAAAAAAAGTCTGTCCAGTTATAAACTAAATCCTGTGGATTACACAAATTACGCTATTAAGTAGGTCTATTAATTAAGTTTGAACTGATGAAGTTATTTCTCACCATTTTTTTTTTATGTACAGAAAAACATAATGACAACTTCACAAATACAAGAAATCAAACCCACAACTTCACAAATACAAGTCAACCACACCGGTAGAAATTTACTGACGAAACCTACGAGGTAGAAAACATAGATAGTATATATAATACATCCCTTTTTAACAAGACTTCATAGTAACCCCTCATTGAAATTCAGTTTACAAAACTTGAGCCTTAATTACCAGCTTCGACCCTGTTACACTAAGCCCTATATAATGTATATACATAGATGGACTGCTTTCACTATTTAATCAATCACGTTTCTACTGACGTTTGCCAGAAACAGGTTCCCTTAAATTAAAAAAATAATTAATAATAATATGTCTTTAGTTCCAATAATTTGTGCAATAAGCCACTCACAGCTCAATAAGAACTCATAAGTTTTTTTTTTTTTTTATGCGATAGGGGCAAACGAGCAGACGGGTCACCTGATGGTAAGTGACTACCGCCGCTCATGGACACCCGCAACTCAAGAGTCACAAGTGCGTTGCCGGCCTTTTAGGTAGAGGTACGCTCTCTTCTTGAAGGTTTGATGGTCGTATCGGTTCGGAAATACGGCAGGCGACAATTTGTTCCATAAGCTGGTTGTGCGAGGCAAAAAGCTTCTGGAGAAGCGCACAGTGGTGGAGTGCCAATCGTTCAGGTGATGGGGATGGATATTTTGTCGCGTAGGACGATGGCGGAAACCAGCAGCCGGTATGAGTCCGAACAATTCCTCTGAACACTCCCCATGATACAAGCGATAGAGGATGCAGAGTGAAGCTACATCTCTACGCAACGCCAAGGTGTCAAGTCGATCAGAAATATCTTGGCAGTCGATGATGCGAGTCGCTCTCCGTTGAATGCGGTCAAGAGGGAAAAGTTGGTACTGGGGTGCACCTGCATAGAGATGAGAACAGTATTCCATGTGCGGCCGAACCTGCGCCTTATAAAGTTGCAGGCGGTGGGCCGGAGTAAAATACTGTCTCGATCTGTTTAGCACACCAAGCTTCTTTGAGGCTAATATGGCCTTACTCTCTAAGTGACCGCGAAACTGGACTTCGCTTGATATATCGACGCCAAGGATTCCGATACTGGCTGATGCAGTTAGGGAAGTGCTCTCAAATTGAGGTGATACGACCAATGGCAACTTTTTAGCGGTGAACGCGCAAACCTGTGTCTTCTTGGGGTTAAACTGGACTAGGTTAAGTCGACCCCAAACTGAAATTTTTGATAAAGAAGTTTCGATTTCAGACACAAGTTTGGATCGGCTTTCGATGACGTTTACCCGAGAAATGTTAGCGCGGCCGGTGTAAAGGGCATCACTCGTGCTATCGTCCGCATAGCAATGGATGCTGCTAATCTGCAGCATGTCGTTGATATGCAGAAGAAACAGCGTGGGTGATAGCACACAGCCTTGTGGGACACCAGAATTAACAGACTTGGAGTCGGAGCATACACCGTCAACAACGACCTTGATGCTTCTGTCTGTAAGAAAACTGGTGAGCCAATTGCACAGTTTCTCGGGAAGCCCATTGGAAGGAAGCTTCGCAAGGAGCGCTTTCTGCCAGACCCGATCGAAGGCCTTCGCCACGTCCAAACTAACAGCCAACGCTTCCCCCTTGGTCTCGATCGCCTGTGCCCACCGGTGAGTCAAATATACGAGAAGATCACCAGCTGAACGACCCTGACGGAAGCCGTATTGTCGCTCATTGAGGAGCTGGTGGTCTTCTCATTACCGGAGGAGCTGGCAGTTAACAATGGATTCCATTATCTTGGAGAACAAGGAGGTGATGGCTATGGGTCTGTAGTTGGACGGATCCGAGCGATCTCCTTTTTTAGGGATTGGGTAATAATAATAATAATAATAATTTATTTTTTCACACACAGAATACAACTATCTTTACAGGTTTTATATATAAGTACTTAAGAATAGATAATATATTACATTGCATTGCTATACAATCTTATGTCTAAATCCATTACTGACAGAAAAAGTAATTTGATATAAGTTAACTTACAATATAGAACATATTTATTTATTAAAATTGCTTAACTTAAAGTTCTATTAGTAAATGTTTTAGTAAATGTTTTTATCGTTTCGAATTAAAATAAACCAAGGGACATTAGATATGAGGTTGCCGTTGACGACCGTACTAATATAAATTGTGTTACAGTCGTCAGCGCCTTCCACCCAGAGAAAATATACAAAATTTTATTTGTTTTATAATGCAAAACATATATCTAAAGAATATCTAAACAATAAATTGCTAAGAAGAACATTATAGGAATATCATGCAATACAATTGATTTATAGCAAAATTATAAATTATAATATAATTAGGATGCAACATGATGATGAATTATAATATATATATATATATATATATATTTGTAATAATAATAAAACATAAAAATTAAATACAAATTAAACTTGAGTTTACGATTACAATGTTATGTTCATATTACATATAAAATGGGTATGTCTAATAAAGTCAATAAATAAGAGCAAATGTTTTTTTTTTTTTTAAATATTAATTACTACCAGTAAGAATGAAAAGATTTGATTGCATGTGTTTGAGTTTGTGGGAGGTGTGTGTGGGTGTATATGTGTGCGTATGTGAGTGTGTGTGTGTGTGTGTTTTTATTTATATTACAAATTACTTAAAATCTTTGATTACATACAAGTTCTTCCGTTTTATCGTAGTTAAGCGTTTTCAGCCAGAGTATGATAACTGTTTTGAATTTGTTTATCGATAGTGGATATATGTTATTCTCAGCATTTGCAGCATTGTATAGGAAATTGCCAAGGACATAATATTGCCGCCGTGCGAGGGCTGTTCTATGTGGCGATACAGAATAAATTTTGGTTTTATTGCGTTTTAAAATCGGCTTCAAATTAGTGCTTTTATGTTTACGGATTAGCACACACTTGATAAAAAGCTGCCTCACTGTGAGTACGGGGCACTCGCTGTAGAGGAGATCAGTACCATATCTCCTTGTTTTGCCAAGTATAACTTTCAGTATACCTCTTTGAGCCCGTTCTAAGGGCAGTAGTGTCGTCGTACTGGCACCACCCCATGTGATAATACAATATTGTAGTATACTCTGGACCAGAGCATAATACACACATAACAGGGTATCAAAGTCTGCAGAACGCCTAAGTATTCTGAAAATCGGTATAAGCTTTCTTATTCGGGCTGTTAATTTATTTATGTACGTCGACCAGTTCAAGTGTCTGTCTATGATGAGACCAAGATATTTTGGGTGCGCTAGAGCTGTCTTCCATGAGTTCGGGACTACGCCAAGAGAGTAGGAAAGCCGATAAAGGCGCGTTAAAACCGGTGCTAACTCTGGAGCACACGTCTTCAGCACGATAGGAGAGATTCTATCGGGCCCACTCGACTTATGAACGTCGATGGAAAGAAGCGCTCTACGCACTGCCCTTTGTGTAAACCGGACTTCCGGCATGCGGGTCTCGCACTGCGGGAAGGGATGGCTTACAAAAGTTCCCCTGGACAGCTTTGGCAAGAGACCAGAATGCATGAGTTCCGGAGGGGAGACTCACTAGTCTCTCGCCAATTCTGCCGATGTGAGCCGACTTCGCCCCAGCAATTACTCTTTTGAGGGACCTGGAGGCAAAGTTAAATTGCTTCTTTAATGTGCTGGTCTTTACATCCTGTGCTGTCACTGCATTAGCCCATGCTTGGTAACATTCCTGTTTTCGGCGGGACGCCGCTTTGCAGGTTCGACCAAACCAAGGCTGGGACTTGCCACCTGTGGGAATCAGGGAGAATGGAATGAAAAGTTCCATACCCTGAAGCACAACATCCGCGACAGAGTCAGCAACGACATTGGGATCATCCGGCGAGAAGCAAACCTGCCTCCATGGGTAGGATGCAAAGAATGTTCTCATTCCATCCCAGTCTGCTGACCTATAGTGCCATACGCGGCGACTGCCTGTAACTCGCGGCCGCAGTGGCACCATTCTCCTAATCAGGCAATGGTCCGAAAAGCAAAGAGGGGCCTCAACGGATACTTTGTAGCCGTCAGGATGTGAGGTCAGCAGAAGATCCAACAGTGAAGGCACGTGGCTTTCTGCATCTGGGATTCGTGTAGGCGTTGCTACCAGCTGCGTCAAGCCATATGCCAAGGCGAAATCGTGAACAGATCTTCCCGCATGATCGGTTTTGCGCGAACCAAGCCATTCGGCGTGATGGGCGTTAAAGTCGCCAAGAATGACAATCTCTGCGGATGGGACCTGCTGGAGCACTGAGTCTGTAGCCATTTGGACGTGGTCGATGAGTCGGTCCGTTTCAGCATCACCGCTATGGTACCTGTAGAGGCATAGGTAGATGCGGGGATGGTCGTCGCAGTCTACACGTAGCCATAAGATGGAGAGGTCCCTACCTTCAAGATTGCCGAGGCGGTGAGAACTGATATCATCTCTAACGTACACGCATACACCAGCCTTAGGAACAAAGGAGTGTTCCAGTCCGTATCCAGGGTAGCAGAGGTAGGATGTGTCCGCTGGAGACGATATCTGCGTCTCGGTTAAAAAGAGCAAGGCCGGCTTTGCTGTCTCAAGGTGGTGGTTGACAGTGTCGAGGTTCGAATGTAAGCCCCTGATGTTACAAAAATCCACGGTAAACGTGTCAGGGGGTGCCATGGTAAGCCTTCTCTTGCCCCGAGCAGATTTTGAGAGCGCGGTTGAGCCCCCCCCAGAGTACGAGGGGCAGCCTGGGCGTCGCGTGGGGGTGGACGTCCAGGGGGGGATTCTCCAACGCTAGCGCTGGTACCCCCCTGGGGTATCCTTTTTGTTAACAGCGCTATCATTAGGGGGGGTGGGGGATTTTGGGCCTCCGGAGACCTCACTCATTTCGGGGAAATGCAACGCAAGCGGTACTTCACAAACGGTTTTCTGTGAGGCCGTGGTATCGCACCGGTCGAGCCGGCCCATTCGTGCTTAAGCATGGCTCTACCACTATAAAAAGTCAATATACCTACTATGTATTTTTAAAAATAAAAATCCTATCTAGGCTGACTAACCTTACCTGATTTCGTATACGAGAGTAAAACAAGCTTGAGTTATAAATTTCGAAAAAGAGATCATCTTTGCAGATAATCGAGATATTATTAAATAAAATGGAGAGTCCATTCATGTGTCACGTAGAACGAAGGTATAATAGAAGTGCTATGAAATTTCCTGTATAATTTTATTACAATGTTGTCTGTAAAATGTTTCGGAACCAAATAAAAGTTGAGATAACACCAGCGGGTCCGGACAACTATTTTGTTATTTTGAATATTAAAATACCGGCCATTTTCGTTTGGTATTTCGAGCTCCTTTTTTGCTACTCAATTATTGAAATGACAATGAAATTTGCTAGTAAATATCTTACCTACATTTATTTTAATGACAGCAATAACATAAATAGAATTTGTGAAGATAATTATTGTTCAACCGTAGCTTATGTAGCAGAAAGGATTAGAATGACATACCAAGGTATAAAAATAGTAGTATACCTATATGTGAAAGTGTCTAAAAAAGTCAAGGGCTCATCTATCTCACCGGAACTAACCTTGAAATAATATGGTGAAATCAAACCGATAATGTTATTGACACGTTGGACGAAATCTATGTCTAGAATAATGATGATGACAGCTCTGGTAAATAGACATGAATAATATTTGTCACAATATCTCAGTCACAGAACTGTACGTTTAGCGTTCTGACACTAAATGTATAGTTTTCTGTATTTACACATAAGCACATATGACTAGGGTCAAAGATCTACGGAAGGTTTAAACTAATTTTGACATATTGCACACTTAATCTTGCCATAAATATTGTTACAAGGAAAACCGTATTTTTCTTTTGCATAAAACATTTACTATTGTAATGTGTGTTACTGTACACATTAATATAACAGCATTAAAATATATGAGGTTAATTCAGAATGTACTCCGTTGCTTTAAATACAATCCTTTCAACGTTGAAGCCAGTTTTTAATAGAAACAACAACAACAACAACAACAAACTAAAACTGACCATAAATCACAATCCAGTGGAATAAGATCGGGATTAGATCTTCTGCTCTTATGAAGCCAGACACGTTCTTTTCCAACCACCCTTGGGTGGATCGAGCTTCATAACCCGGTGGTCAGTTTCACTGAAAGGACCATTTTTGGTTATGGAAATCGTGTTGTTAATAGGCTTAACAACCTTCTCAAGAATCGTATCTTGATATACTTGTGCCGATATTTTAACCTTTTGCTCAAAAATGTGGCTGTCACTCCTTAAAAGCTAACAACCCATATTGCCCACGTTATACTCCACTGACTAATTGGAAAGCTTTAAAAGAGCTTTTAGCACAGACTCCGTCATTCTGTTTGTCAAAATATTGCTCACCAGTAAAAATTGTCTGGTAAGTATTTTTTTATTTTCGATGACCTCCCTTTGCGTACCGCTGAAGAAGTTGTCTTTATTTTACAACCCTATTTATTTACAAATTATAAGTTAAATAATGAAAGACTGCAAGTCCTAAATCATATTTTAAAATACGCGACATGGTTTTAGGTACTATATTCATTTCCTGAGATAAAATCTTTTGCTTTCGGACAGGATTTCTTTGAATTCTTTCCTTTACTGCTTTGATCTCCTTTTTCTTACGAATACTACGTAGACGGCCATATATTTTCTGTTCGTCTCTAAGAAAAACATAATAATTTCGTTCGTAAAGTCGTTAACTCAACTAAAAATAAGATGTTCTGTAAATATGTAGTAGCAAATTACGGTAAATATTCTCTCGATTTACTACTAAAAGTATAATCCTACTTAGGTTTTTTGTCTTTGGTGAGACAACTAGTGCATTTAATAGTCAGCGATGCACTTTTATAATGTCCTTTTATTTTCAGAGTCTATATTTTTTTCCTAACTTGCTCTGATTTGAGACAAAAATATTAAAAGCTTATTTTAACATAAAAAATATAAGAGAAACACCAGTAAATATCAACATAGAATGCTTAACTAACCGTTTCGTACCGGATAAGAATATACCGGTATCCTAAAATACTAATAACGCCGACGCCTATATTTCCCGAGGGTATATCGAAGACTAACGAATCAACATTTACCGATCGACTGGCTATTAGGAAGTTTCGTCTTGAGGGAACAAAAATGTAAGATCTTATGCATGAAAAAATCGTTACCTTCTACATCTCTAAGATACGTTTTCTTGTGAGAAAGAATAGGATACAAACGTTGAAATTGGCACTTTAATAGACGGACAATATGAATTTCGTTTTATTGACCGTTATTATTAGTGTTTTCTTAGAATATTCCCACAGTTATCAAATGTTAAATACCTGAATTAGATTAAATACTGATATAGTCAATATAGCGCACTACTTCACTATAGATGAATGTGTAGATAGTCATCATGTAGCCATTCGCATGCCTATATTACTTCGATAAAGTATTCAGAAAAGTACAGATATCCACATTTCGCCACAATTTTTTGGTACCAAGAAGTATGTGTATGAACCTATTACTGTCTCTTATCATCCGTGACAATGGCTAATAGCCTAATATCAATCTATTTACCTACCCCAAAAAATCTTCTGCTTAATTTTGTAAGTTACTAGTGTGCGTTTATAGTCACTACTTCGCTCTTAAGGTTCGTATGTTTTGTAAATCTTTATTATTTCATTAAGTACTCTGCCAAACACAATAAAAATCTGTATAATTTCATTAAGTACTCTATCCAACACAATAAAAACCTATATTATTTCACTAAGTAATCTATCTAACACAATAAAAATGTCATATTTAAAATTAGACAAAATTAAATTAGAAATAGAATATTATGTCCTATGCCAAGGCATTCCTATGAATATTTTTAAAGTGTATTGTTATACTCTTACTCTTTATAAAAAAAGGTTGTTTGGATGGTTAAAGTTCATGCATGAGTCAAAAGTTACATTAAATACATGGATATCAAGAAATTTATGCCATATATATAGCTTCGAATAACTGTGAACAAACTACACCGAACAATGTCTACTGTCTTGAAAGTTTCTAAAAGGCTTTTCTTCTATAGTTTGACATATGAATAGCTCCGAACAAATCCATAGGAAGTTTTTCTTTGTGTTATTGTCAGCTACACCGGTTAGTGGGTCACAGCTGATTGGACTTTGATCGATGCTCTCAGATTTCGAACATTTCATAGAATCCGAAACAAATACTTTAGCTGCTCGCGTGATAGATTACTTCCCTAGTTTTGTGGTCAGTCTATTTGAAAGTTCCAATGTGGCGATGAGAATATGTAAAATAAATTACTGTGAACCAGTTGAACTTAGGGTTGAATTGTCGTGCACATTCGTATCATATCGTAAATTACGGTTGTCCGCGTCCCTATCGCGTTAATAGGTTCCTTTACTAAAAGCTAGTACGATGAAGACATCATACATACATATTATTTTGCTCATACCGTTTCGCCCAAAGGTGTAGACAGAGGTGTATTAAGCAGATGAATAAGTTGGGAATATATTCCAGAAACAGTTATAACGAATCTATTTATACCTTATTAATCAAAATCGGATCATCAGTTTAGGCGCTACGATTGCACAATACTATATACTGTGTGTAATAAATTAATAATATGTAGATATGCTGTTTTACTTATAACCACTTCTTTTCGCCTTGCCGTTAGGTAATTAGTCAACAAAAGGTAGCTCGACATTTTATTAAGAAACTGAAAGCGATAGATAGATAGATAGACCGGTAGAAAGAGATGTAGAAGAACACTTTATTTGTACTTCACTTACAGGAGAAGTTTCATATGAATACATTAATGCTTTATGCAATCTCTTTCAGGCAACCTTATAATGGATCAAAATGATTACTCGAGAGTTAAATAATTCTTATTAACTATAATAATATAGACACATTCTATTCACTGAATCTGTAACATTTAACCCGTAATTCAAAATCTCCTACATGTACCTGCTAAAGGCAATACTTTAATTTAATTCTATTATTCTATCGTTGGTTTGGGCGATGAACATGGTGATGTGTTATTTATAATAAGTTTCTTGGCCAATAAATTTATTATCATGATTAAAAAAGAAAATCTACTTATACTATACCAAAAGTACTAAACGTAACATGTATATATATATATATATCATTTACACATATAACTAACAAATACATACATAAATATACCTATAGCATGAGCTAATATGAAAATTATGAAACTATATTGATAGATAATATTTAATTATGAACCATTTTATTTAAACATTTATTTATTGCGCTTTCCTAACATTACGTGGAAACGCATTCTACAAACGCACAACTTGGACAGTAAAAAATATTTTGCAATGTCTTGGCATATCCAGTATCAGATCTTCAGATGACCTTAGACATTTTTCATGTGTATAATGAAGCAACTTGAACGATTCTTTGAGATAGAAATAAGTACTAAGGTTGAATAAAATGTTGTAAAGTAAAAAGAGAATACGAGAATTCGCATGAAAACGTATTGGATGCCACTTGAGCTCTTGACTGAATTAAGAAACATGGTCATATTTACGTAGCCCAAATATAAATCTTATGCAAAAATTTAGATGCTATAGATACATAAACAACGTAATGAAATATAGGTATTAAACAGTGGTAGAGCCATGCTTAGGCACGAATGGGCTGGCTCGACCGGTGTGATACCACGGCCTCACAGACAGACACAGCCGGTTGTGAAGTAACGCTTGCGTTGCATTTCCCCAAAATGAGTGAGGTTTCCGGAGGCCCAAATCCCCCTCCCCTTTCCTCTCCCCTCATCTCCTTTCTCCTCATCCCCCCTCTCTTATTTCCGCTCCCTGCATCCCCCTTCCCTCATCACCCTTGCGACTCTTGAGATGCGGGTGTCTATGGACGCAGGTTGTCACTAACCATCAGGTGACCCGTCTGTTCGTCTGTCCCCCTATAGAATAATAAAAAAATATATATATATATATATATATATATATATATATATAGACATATATATATATATATAGGTATGTATGGAATACATGTAATAGTAGTACAGTAGATACATTTACATCTTTAAGTGTTATCCAGAATAAGAAAGGGTGGTCAAGTTTGAAAATTAGAGGGTACTACTAGAATATTACTACCAAAAGAAAAGGCTAAAATACTTGAATAACACCAACAGAGCAACAAAAGGTAACAAAACAGCTGCTTTTTATTTGGTAAAAGACTTTAAAAATGAAGAAGCCTCTCGGTAGTAGCTTAAGTATTTAATCCAATTTAAAGGAAAGTTCCCTTTTCTACTGCTATTTATTTATTCTAGGTCCGGCATTTCAGTTAACAGGTAATGTTTTATGAGCAGAAATATCTTTTAGGCATAGTTTTAAATTGTTAAGGGCTACGTAAGCTATTTTTAGAGTTACCTAATTGTTATTTGATTACCTTATTTTGTTTTGATCTGAAGGAATTATAAATTTTACTGTTAAAACCGTTTATTGTATCCAATTTTTTACAATTGGAATATTAATATTTGAGTATAATTTATTTAAAAAACGTAGACAACCGACTTCAATGCGTCTACCATAAAATTTAAGACTTAAATGGTTATCTCATGGATGCCATTGTCAGAACTGGATCAAATTGAAATGGGACCACACGGGAAGCACGAGCTTTGAAATAAAAAAAACATCAAACTCGGTTCATCCAGTCGAAAGTTCTGAAGTAACAAACATAAAAAAAATACAGTCGAATTGAGAACTTCCTCCTTTTTTAAGTCGGTTGAAAAACTTGCATTTTGCAACGTCATTCTTAAACATACACACATACACTCAAGCTTATGTCCCCGAAGTAGTAGACAGAGGCGTCTCGAAATTGAAGTTTGAAGAACGTAACGAAGGAGTCGGACCCTTATATAGATAAGTACAAACACACATCACGGTAATAGCCCTCCGTAATAGGGGATTACGTAGTTGGAACTAAATTATGATTGGCAAAAAGTGGGCGGTCACAATAATTAATATTTTGACTAATAGTTATAATATTTTAACAGTGGTAGAGCCATGCTTAGGCACAACAAGTGGGCCAGCTCGACCGATACCACGGCCTCTAAAAAAACCGGTTGTGAAGCACTGCTTGCGTTGTAGTTTCCCGAAATGAGTGAGGTTTCAGGAGGCCCAATTTCCCTCTCCTTTTTCCTCTCCCCTCATACCTCTCTTCTCTTTCCCATCTCCTCATCCCCCTTTCTTCTTCACCCCCTGCATCCGCCATCCCTCATAACCCTAAAAGCGGACAGCGCACTAACGACTCTTGAGTTGCAGGTGTCCATCGACGGAGGTTGTCACTTACCATCAGGTGACCCGTCTATTCGTCTGTCCCCCTATAGAAAAAAAAGTATTATAATTCTGTAAGTACTTAATCATCAGGTTCTACTAATTACAGTGGTTAAAGCGTCATATTGAATTAAAAGCCTATTTGTTACATGTTATGAGCAACTCAGTGTACTGAATAAGCTTATAATAAAACCTCTATACCATATTTTATCTAGACGAAGTCAAATTTTAAGTAGTTTCAAGTACCTATTTGTGAATCGGTTACCACGATTCGTGTGTTCGTAGAAATTATTGAGGGTACTTTATATTTATATATTATTTATTACTTTCACTAAGCCATACAATAGAGTAGTGTAGTTCTTGGTGGAGTAGAATAGGGCCGCCCCATCAGTTTTCGTAGGTGTTGTCAAAGATGACTAAAGGCCTATCCTTTAGTCATCTTTGACAACACCTACGAAAAGTGATCTTTTCAATCATAGTTATTCAATCATAGGCATTTTTGAATTGTCAAGAGAAGAAGTCAGTCAGACTAAGTCAGTCGTGAAGCTAGTTGCCAGTTACAATACGTAGATTCTATGGAGAAGAACAAGCAAGAAACTTCAAGGACACTCTTTTTCAAATATTTTATAGAATTTTCTTGTTAACAAGTGTAAAATAAAATATAGGGACAATTCGATACATTATTTTGAAATATTAATTCTAATACGGCTACAAGGTATATAGCCATAGCAACCGAAGATGGCTAGCTTAGATCAGCTACGAGTGCTATGAGTACCGACAGCAAAAGATCCAGAGCAAATAATATATCTTGGGTTTTATGAATTCAACTTAGAACAGGTTGTGCGGGTATTAGTATTTGACCGATTTTATTAAGAACTATTTTTTTAGTTTATATAACACACTTACAGTTTAAATGCTTCATTAAAAAAAAAAAAAATGTGATAAACTTTGGAAGCTAACGTTAGATTCCATTTGTCAATATCTCATATCAGGTTTAAGGTGCACTAAATTATTAAAGAAACATAATTACATTTTACTTAAGTGTTGTTTAATTTAAATGAAACAGATACAAAAAAAGGTGAACGCAATATCGTATCTCTTTTGAGTTTTTGTGCGTGTGTGTGCAGTGTTTAAGTTCAAGTATTGAGTCGGCTTTTTAAATATGGTATTACTCTATACTACAAAAAGACAACTCCCTCAGAGACAAGACAAGTATTAGGTTTTCAACTAATAAACCCGCCATCTTTGTACGCAATTTTTTATTTAGTACACAAAATCATATTATTTCTCAACTATATAAGCACCGTCGTTTTCTATCACCTATCGCCAAAGCACTGGCAGAGACATAATGCCTTCCTAGTAGAAGTTTTTAGGCCTTTGATCAAAAAAGGTGGTAAGGTCACTTTTAAGCTAGTCTTCGTTTTTAATTTTTTTATCTGCTAAGTAGTGGGCTAGAGAACGAAATAGATGATAATCTGAGGGCATAATGCCTGGAGAGTATGGTGGGTGAGGAAGGACAGCCCAGCCAAGCGAAAGTAATTTTTCACGAGTCGCTTTTGCTACATTTTTTTTTTTATTTGTAAGCCTACCATAATGCCTCCACTTTGCCTGATGGTAAGCAATAAATGGATTCCAAGAGTGGTGGTCACCATCCTCATTGCATGTCTAGTCAATGCAGCATGGTGACCCACACTATGGCGGCCTGGTGAGATGCTTTTTCACGCCCCGCTTAAAAGACCCGGGATCAAATTGGGAAGGAAACACGTGGGCTGGTAGGGAATTCCAGGCTTTCACTGATCGACACAGGAAAGAAGAGCCAAACCGTTTGGTTCGGGATCGCATATCTTCGACTCGCAAACGGTGACTCCTCAGGCCAGCACGTGTAGTCCTGTAGAGGAAGGGAGAAGGTGGGACCAATTGGAAGAGCTCGTCAGAACACTCACCGTGATGTAGGCGATAGAGAACTGCCATAGAGGCGACATCTCTTCGCAACTGCAGGGGCTCAAGAGACTCTGTGACCTCAGGACAGTCGGACGGACTGCGCGTCGCTGCAACCGTTCGAGAGCGTCAAGCAGATACTGCGCATAGCCATCCCAAAGATGAGAGCAGTACTCCACGCAGGAGCGAACCTGGGTCTTATATAAAAGACACAGATGCTCGGGCGAGAAGAACCGTCTCACCTTGTTCAATACACCGAGCTTCCGCGAGGCTGCCTTAGTGACGCTCTCGATGTAATCACGCGGATCACGCGGATCGTCGAGCAATTATTGTGCAAAAATCATACTTTATTTTGAGTTTTCGGTAATATCGCTGCTACCTTATCCAGTTGGTCACAATAAATATTCAGTCTCTCAGTATATAATTCCGTTTATTCCCCACCACACACTTAAAAGATATTTTTTACTCGTGTCAGATTTTGGCGTCGGTACTCTTGCTTCTCCAGCCGCTTACGCGAAAAATTTATGAACATAACCGACTTTTCATCCCCCGTAATTACATCCTTCAGCCACTCATTGTTAAGATGATAACTAAGTAGTTTTATGCACACGTAAGCTCTCTTCTGAAGTTAAAACGGCGTCAAGTCATGTGGCAACCAAACTCTTTCAGTGGTAGAGCCATGGTTATACACGAATGGGCTGGCTCGACCGGTGCTATACCACGGCCTTACAGAAAACCGGTTGTGACAACTGAAAATACTTAATAGAAAAGACCTGGAAATATTTCCATTGGTGGTATCGTAAGAGAGCACGCCTTTGCCCATTGTTGCACATATTTACGCACTGCTTCAGTCGCTTTTCGACCTAAGCGACATTCGTAAAGTAAAAGCAGCCGAAGTTCTCTACGAAAAATATCCATCATTTACTGTAGTTTTACTATTCGAGATCCAGTTGTCAACTGATCTGACATACAACTCTTGCTTTATTTATATACTACTCCAAGAAATTCGAGATAGTTCTATAACGTTTTAGAAACTGATCGAAAAAGTGGCGGGTTTATTAGTTGCCAACCTAATACATCATGTGTTATAAAATCTATAAAACTTTGGTGTACACATATTCTACTTAATTAAAATTTTTTAGTTCATGAAATTTCTCAAAAATTGTTTAAAATTGTTCAGCTTAAAAAGATAATAAAAATTAAAGATCATTACACAGAATGTCATCGCACCTATAAGGTTGCTTTGTCAAATTTAAAAATATTATTAAAAATGTAGGATAATTACTTACCTGCCTGTGTTTATTCCTAATGGTTGAACAGTATGAAAATATCGGGCAAACTTATGGCGACTCTCGTAAGTCACCAGATATGAACTTATATATATATATATTATAGTATTATTTCGTTAACAACTATTACGTTATTAAAAAGTAAGTAAACTCAAATAAATCTTACTTAAATAAAATTACAAATAAAGTACTATTTATCAGTCCCAATGCAGGAGATTTATTTTTCTAAAAGTAAAAAAAACATCAAATATTAAATACAAGGTGATAATTTGTAATAAGGTTTAGCACCCACTATCATCACATTATACGAACGCAAGAAATTAATAAATATGTAAAGAGTAGTTTAATTATCAATATCAAAACGAAATAATTACAACTTATATCAGCATCAGCAATTTAAATTTGTATATATGTGCATAGGTGCTAGCTAATTAATTGCACACTGGCTTCATATTTGAATTCATGAATCACTAAGCAAATGCATACGCCCCATTGTTCTAGAGTGTTGTCAATACAAACCATTCAAATAATAGAACGCCAATATTAGTACAAACCTAGAGCGCATACAGTTAAATGAATAATGGATGGCCGCACATACAGTAGCAATCTTCGCCTTACGACATATCTTAATGTATACCAGACTTTACAATTTGATTGCATAGTTCGATGATATAACGGTTACATTAGATTAACACATATTTAATACAAGTATTAAGCAACAGAAAGCGTTTTCTTAATTTTTTTAAACATTTTTATATTGGAAGAGCCAATGTTGGAAACGAATTCATGCGACTAGAATTATATCACGACATCACAGAAAACCGGTTGTTAAGCAAAGCTTGCTCTCTATTTCTCCCACTCTCCTTTTTCCCATTTTTCCGCCAATGTTTTCAAGGTTAAGAAATTCCTAAAGAAAGTCAAAAGGAGAGGGCTAGCATTTCTCCGTCTTACAGGCCATGTATGCTGAAGAGAACACTGACGTGACGACGATAGTCTTGAAACTATTTCGAATTATTACGCCTATTCATATAGGCCTACAGCACTTACGAACGTCAAATAAATTAAACAATAAATAAAAATGAAATAATAGATTATATCTAAATATACTCATTAGAATGATGATGGAGCCCCTATCAGTAAAGGAACTAAAATACTTATTTGTTAAAAGTTTGAGCCCTTCAGATCCACTTAGACAAGACATACCGTTTTTCATGCAGAAGGAGGCCTGAGACAATATCTCTACTTGTTCGTATAAAGTACCTAATGAAGAGTGAGAGATATGTACGTCTCTTAAGTAAATATAAATCTACTATTATATTTTTCAGCAAGCTTTGAATAAAACTTTTTAAAAACGAACAAAAGAGAAAAGTTAGTCTTCTTTTGCGATGCAAAAAAATCTCTCGAAGCTTTTTCTCATTGTGCGAGTTCTATTAAAGTAGGACGTTACAAGTATAAGACGGCGCGGCGTGGTAAAAATCTTCCGTTGTAAATAGATAAGAATGATGTTTTCAGACTGCTGAATGATGACTTTCTTGTAACACCTGTTTGTGACCTTAATTATTTAATTAAGACGGGTAATTAAGTATTACTGTATACATTTCATTTCGTTTTTTTCTTTTTCTTTTTTTAAGACAACTCCCTTACTAGGTTTAATTCCTGTGTCGTGGGGGACTTTACAAACATTCAAGCAACTGACACAGAGAACAGCCAGACTCAGAACAAAAATTTGAGAATTACACAAAGTGTTGTACCGTGCGGGGATCGAACCCACAACATTCGGCGCGGCAGCATAGTAGCGAGGTGACCACTTAAATCGCTACGCCATCCGTGCACTCAACATGTAATGCCATTCACCAGAAAACACTCTTCCACTACTTTCACAGAAAACGGATTTTCAAACATTGCTTGTGTTATATTTACCGAGGATGAGTAAAGATACTCTAGGCCCAAATCCCTATCTCCCCATCCCCTTCCGCTTCAATCACCCTCAAAGGCCGGCAGCATACTTACAAATCTTAAGTTTAAGGTGCCCATGGGCGGCGGTTGTCTCTTGCCATCAGTAACTCGTCTGCTCGTTTACCTCCGTATGCCATAAAAAAACCAACAAGTATGTAATCATTTCTCATTCTAATCTAAAGCGGTATTACAGTGGTCAAAAAGTAAATTGCGGTTTCAATAAATCCAATATAAATTACGTTATCATAAATGTTACCAAAAGTTTATATATGTATATTTCTCCTACTATGACTGTCAAGATGAATTTTTATTATCAGCCTGAAATTGTCTCGGAGATTGACCGTAGTCGAGATGCGCATAGTGCACTCCAGATGTTGTTGGTACTTAGCATAGTATTACGTTAAATTTGCTCAAACACTAGTCTTCATTTGCGAACAAAGTACATCAACCCATTTATTATGATAAATTCAGGTATCTTAGATATTTTGGATCATATATAATCATAGGAGTGTCATCATAATAACTATTACTGATATTTATATATATGTACAAATATTTAAAGATAAATCCCGCAGTAGGAATCATACATTATTCCAGTGTGGCTGGGGCCTATACAAAACATTCAATCAACGGACACTAAGAATACCTAGACTCGGGATAATAATTTGTAAACAAATCACACAAATCAAACCCACAACCTCCGGTTCAACAGGGTCACTAATCACTAGACCAACAGGCCCGTATTTATCAGGTAATTGTAGATTTCCATTGAAATTTACTTCTAACTAAAAATGTCTCTACGAATCAGTTTGATCCATCCCAAGGTTGCCTGGAAGATTGCATTTAGCAATAAGGCCGATCTTTGTTTTTTTTTTTTTTTTTTTATACTATAGGGGGACAGACGAACAGACGGGTCACCTGATGGTAAGTGACAACCGCCGTCCATGGACACCCGCTTCTCAAAAGTCGCAAGTGCGCTGCCCGCCTTTGAGGGTGATGAGGGATGGGGATGCAGGGAGCGGAAAGAAGAGAGGGGGGATGAGGAGAAAGGAGATAAGGGGAGAGGGGGATTTGGGCCTCCGGAAACCTCACTCATTTCGGGGAAATGCAACGCAAGCGTTACTTCGCAACCGATTTTCTGTGAGGCCGTGGTATCGCACCGGTCGAGCCGGCCCATTCGTGCCTAAGCATGGCTCTACCACTTGTACATTATGTGTCTAACGCTTTTGTGCATAATACTTCTTCTTACTACTAATGATGTACAAATAAAGTTATTATCTGTACACATATATTTACGTACAAACGACGAACTTAAATATTTAGCTGTCAAAAATATATTATGAGAGTTGAGATTGATAGATTGTTAAAATTGATTTACAATCTATGACAATCTCAAACGTTTTCCAATATTTTTATAATTTACAAAATCTTGACGTTTATGGCTACCCTGTAACTTAAATGCGCTTTGTTTAAACTATTCATAGTAATGGATGTACCAGGTTGCGACAAAACTTGAGAAGTTCTCAGTGGTTTCCAGAGCAACAGTTGAGAGACCTAGTTTCGTAGTTATGAACTAGGAACATTATTAACGTAGCCTGATGTTTGTCAGTAAAGTAGCTTCTTCTTTAAGTAAACTTTTTGCTTTTAAGCTTGGTATTTTATTTTTATAACACTTTTGACAAAATCTTACGTAGGTGACATAAAGTGACCACACGGTCAAATCAAGATCACTAACCTTTGTTTGTATATCTCACCGTGGAGGGTGTTCAGTTTGATATCTTATTTGTGGTGTGCAAACCGAGGATAAGTGGCGCGTTTGTAATCCTCTATTACTATTTCATTATATTGTATGTCGGAAAGTCAAAGCAAGAAGAAAATCCCAAAAATATTGATCTCGATGCTTTAAACAGGCACTTCACTTTCTCATTTTGATGATGCCACAAAAATTAACACATTAAATTATCTTTCATAGCTTCAAGCTCCCCACTATCCACCTTTCATGTTTAATCAAGTCACTGATAGTGATGTTAAAAAGAGTATATTGACCATCTCTTCTAATGCTGTTGGTAATGACTGTATAAGTCGGAAAATGATCCCTCCCATTCTCGACCTAATTCTACCAGTCATACGTGACATCCTAAACCATTCCTTGTCTAGCGACAAATTTCCATTTATATGGAAATGAAGCTCAAACTATACCTTTACCTCAGAAACCAAGGTATAATTCACTCTTTCACCCAATACCGTCCCATTTCTATTTTACCGTTTCTGTCTGTTTGTAATAACAAAATAACCTTTGAAATTCCTTTCAATCTGGTTTCCGACATGGGCATAGTGTGACAGCTCTAATCAAGATCACTGATGACATTAGAATGGCCATGGAAAATGGTAATCTGACCCTACTTACACTTCTGGATTTTAGCAATGCTTTCAATACAGTTGTTTCCCATATCCTACTTGGTATACTACACTCAATTAACGTATCTCCAACACTGACTGATTGGCGGTCTGGCAAAGATTTCGCTTGCACAGTCACTCTTACGCCCAATACCTACCTATGCTGATGTCAGTTATGTCGATCTCACTGAGGAGCAACTCAATAGGCTTGAAGGGCTTCGAAACTTTAACATAAAGTTCATATTTGACTTACGCAAATATAATCATATTTCAGGATATCGCAATTCGCTCAAGTGGCTCCCGATTCACTTTGAATTCATTTTCATGATACTTTATAATATACTATTCAATCCCCTCACTCCATTTTACCTCAAAGAACGTTTAAGATTCCTCTGTGACACACATTCAAGGTCCTTGAGATCATCTGAAAACTTGCTGCTGCAAATTCCCGTGCATTTTACAAAGTTTGCTGGCAAATCCTTTACTGTTGAAGCAGCACGCCTTTGGGATGCACTACCAATATCTATTAGACAAGCGCAAACTTTAGCATCATTCAAAAAATGGTAAAGCATTACTATATGTTAAAATAACCTAACACATCAATCATATGTACATTTTTAATTTATTATGCATATAATTAAGTAATGTATGTAAATGTTTAAGTATGTATGTATGTATAAGCACTTAATACTTGTAATACGCATAAATAAACAAACATATTATGCAATCTATTCACAGATTGCACAAAAGCTAAAAATTAAACTCCACTTTATATTGTAACACCAAAACCCACGTATATCATCACGCTCCTGTCCATCCTAAGGTTGCCTGGAAGATATTGCTTCTTAGCGATAAGGCCGCCCATTGTGCATTTCTTTTTCTGTTAAAATATCTGTTTCTGTGTATTTATTTGGTGTACAATAAAGAATATATTATTATTATTATTATGTTGGATCTTACACAAATGAATTCCATTTCTAGTCGCGGCATATCTCTATTAAAATTATTTTAAATTTCTGCCGAGTGTTACTCTTTTTGCATCAAATATATTCTATAGCTTTTCAATACCGTTGACAATGACTATAGGAAATTTTATGGTTGTCGGTTAAGTAGTTAATACGTACAAACAAACAAACAAACTTACATTAGCATTTTTAATATTAGTTTGGATGCACTTATGTACTTTTATAATAAACTCTCTACATATTATACCAATGTCTGCCTGAATGAATGAATGACTGTTTAATATCATTCCCTAACGTAATTAAATCCACTCTTTTTTACACTGAACAAATAAACGTATAAAAAATTTACGTTTACGCAATTTGACGATATCCATCAGGGTACTCTGAAATACAAAATCACCCATAAAATAGCCTTAAAATTCCTTAAATCATTTGTTAAAGCGACCCTGAAAAACATTTCTTCTTTATTTGTTCTTGGTTTTTGTCAGGATTTATGACGCCATAAAGATAGAAAATAAACAAGCAGATTAAAATGTAGGCTGTTTTATCTCCAATATCACTGACCATATACTTTAGTTGTAAATATTTAAAGATATGCATTAAAAGGATTAATTTGAGTATAATCTTCATGAAACTATTAAGAAGAAGAACTCTGCGAACAATTTATGCACGCTTGTACCAAAGAACTGTGTATTTTATTAACACCCCTAATTCGTATTGCGATGTTATTCCAACTGAATTTGCATTTTAATTACTCTCATTCCCTGAACAGTTTTTATTTCTAAAGAGAATTTGGCATTGCCCCGAAATTTCGATTTACTTATATCCAAAAACATTATTCAAATGACTCTTTCATATAATTTTAAATATTGAAGTTAAACTTGATTAACATGCAAATACAGGTGGGATGTAATTTTAAGAACATAAATGAACGACAAACGTTGGGTGTAGAATAGTCTAAATAATAGAATATAATATATACGATTCCTTCTTGTATCTCGAATGTATCTTGAATTCATACTTTTAACACGACTTTCCTAAAGAAGGTTTATGCTTTTCGACCGTGTATGTTGTTTTTTTTTTGTCATGGCCTATAGGTCCCTTTGATCCTTTAATGGATTTTGGCAAGTAAGGTATAATTTGAACTGTCTTAATAGTAGGAGTGGCATAGGGTATAAGATATTGAGATAATGTCAGCACTAAAAAGGAGAAAGTTACACGTACAAGTAATGCAGTTTCATATATTGTAACCATTTTTCTTGTTACAAAATTATTAAACGATAACTCAAATTTCACACTTTTAGGCATCTACTGTCCAGATTTCTGTGCATAAATTTGACACTTTTACCATAAATAGTCTACATTTACTAGTTTGTTCGCCAAGCCACATATTTTGACTAACATGTTAAGTTTGTGAAGTTAAGCTTTGTAGAGTTAGAAGCTCAGCTCTACATGAGATCTCATAACGTTTTGTCAGTGCGAGTCACAATGTCTTTTTAACTATTTTTTTATTTTATCCCACGAATCATCACCTCACCGGAGCTGAGGGTGCGATGGTATGTCAGAATTGAACCGACTAAAACCACACGGTGTTCCGTCACAGTGGCTATATCGCATCGGACCCGGGCTACCATAACAAGTTTGGGAACCCCTGCAAGCCTGGCCAATAAATTATATTAATATAATTTTACTTGAGGCAATAATGGCAATTAAAAGTAGTAATTTATTCCCTGGCGATGCTCCTGACACTTTACTGACAGTTTCCGAGAAAAAAAAAATCTTGTTCGAACTTGTTTAACTTATGGATTTATTTATCGAACTAAGGCGGCATGGTTAGCGTCTGTGCTTCGCCATTGATTTGCAAATAAATTGTCTTCTCATAATTTGTGATTAGGAAAGATTATGTGGTTAAATTTTACACATAGCATTAACGAATAAGTAAGTACTATTCAAAGCTATATCAGACAAATAATGTACCTGTTGCCTTGTGCCTAAATACAATGCAATGTTTTAGGCAATATTACTATGGATAAACATGATTCAAACACATAATATTTGTGTATTTACAAATGATCTTTATCCAAGTCCCTATACGTAAATTTCAAGAATATGATATAGAAACTGTTTATCAAATCTAAATATATTAAATTACAATTTACAAGTTCGGCTTCAACTCAATAATAACTTGAACACTTTTCTTTTCTCGCCTGTTGGATGAGGAGGCCAGTTTTAGATAACTTGATCTAATATTTGAACTAGTAAAGTATAACCAAGACTCGTAAATTTTGGGCACACGACATCATAAATCACAAAACTTCGATTCAAAGACGAATTGTGAAAGTTCTCTTTATGATGTATAGGTTTCATTCATCGTGTGGGGTCATGTGTAGATGTGATATATTTAATCTTAATACAGGGCAATCACATTATTGTCAAAAAGTTTTTTTTTCATTGTTAAAGTTGACAAGAATACTAATAATATTGCCTAAGATGTCCGTATCATCTAGATATATTCGTTCGTTTTTTATGTAAAGACCAATTTTATGCGCGAGCTTTATCAAGTTTAATAAAATTATTAATAACAGATTATGACATACAATTTTATATTTATAATTTATAAATATTTACATAGTATAATAGCAAGATGTATACAAGAAAAACAATGAACTTTAACGTCTAAAGTAGGCCGAGCCTGTATCTTAGACATTACTTTCTTTGTGTTGTTAATAACTATAACGTATATATAAGAAATCTAACAGCCATAACATGGTATTTTACATTTAATAAAAATGTAAATTCTCTTTTGTTAAGTCTAATAAAATTAACGTTCAATGTATAATAAGGAGATAACTCCATGTTATCATTAAAGTGACTTGAAAATGAATTAGGAGCGCCAGAGATTAAAAAAATCATCAAAATTTTTTTTCCATTTGATAAGATGAGAAGTAAAGAATAAACATAATTATAATCTCTTTATCCGGGGGCGTTGCAGGAAGAAATTATTCAAATTGTTCGACGCTCTGTTTTAACTTCTTAATAATACAAAACGTATTTCTTTCCACATAAAGTTTCAGTAACGAATTCAAAATATATGTACATGGCAAACAAAAGTGAAATTTCGTAGAGATTATTCCAGAAATGTGTGTTGTAAAAAGTAATTGTTTTATCGAAGGGAAGAATTCACTTTATGTCAATAAACAACTCTATTACTTTGTTCCAGACCTTTGGCGGCAGGCGACACGGTGAACGCGTGGTAAATAGGATTTTCTACTTTGCATAATGATTTACCCTCTCGTAACTGGGTAGACGGTGGTTGCTATGTGCTGTTTATTGTGCTTTTATTTCTCTCATGAAAAGCCATTTATTAAATTTTCTATAATAATAATGACTGCAATCAATCACCTGTATGAGGACTATATATAAATTAATATCCAATTTATGAATTTGATATTATTTACCCATTGTTAGGTATATGCCTCTTCATGAGCAGGCCAAGTAGTGTGGTTCCGTGCTATTCGCATCCATTCACTACTGCTCACATGATCTTATAAATAAGAAGTTTAAGGCCATACAAATCATTTGATTTTATCGTTCAGCGCTGTTGTTCTAACAAATGAAGATGTTCCACAAAGAAAGAAGGAAAATTGTGTAAAAATAATCGAGTACTAGTAGCAACTGAAAATGTTTCAATAACATCGCCTTGGATCGGTGGATAATTTTAACTGAATAAAGAATGACACTTAAAGTGTTCACAATAACAATGTATATTAAATAATAAATCATTTTTCTTGAACAATTTATTAAACTTTAAACTTATCACATAAAATATTTCGCAGAGTACGCTCTTAAAATTCTTTTTCATTCATTAACAATGTAGGCCATTAATAACAGCGAGCTCACCCACAAATTAGTGCCAGACTTTTTTAATCTTGCACTATTTTACTTATGCTAATATATTTTATTTCGTGTCAAGAAAAGCTTTGTATTCTAAGAATTAATATTTCATTACATTTTTGTGAAACAAAATGTATACATTTAACATGTGAATATATAATGAATCTGTTGAAATGTGGTGGCTAGTTATGATCAACATTTAGGTGATGTAGAACGTTTTAATTTTAAATTAAATAAAAAACGGATTATAAAACAGATTAGAATTGAAAGATTCCTGTGTAGTTTCTGATGGAGTGAAATAGGGCCACCACGTGAAAGGCTACTTAGGGATTGGACTATAGAACCTTATATGTACGAGTATACGTAGTACTCCTATTACGTAAGCAGGACTAATAATGGTTAGCTAAACGTTTGATACGCCACTGTCTGTGTTTGAAAAGTAGCCTTTAAGGGATCTAATCGTGACTAAATTTATTTGTGAATAAAATATAGAAGGCATAGACTGCATGTTGTTAACTAGGGGCTTAATTTTCACTTACCTGCTGCGCTGTATCAGTATACTACATTCCTAATAAAATATTCAAGTCATAATTGCATGTCATTTATATGTGCGAGTATCGCGTTGTCTCTTATTTTTTTCTAATTGCATTATGGAAAGTTGACCCGAAGTTTGTTTTCTTGGTAGAGTAGATTTGGCGATTTGGCGATTGGCGAATTGCACGTGCAGAAAATTAATTCGAGATGACCATAAAGGTGATCAGAATATGAGATGGTGATTATCTCTATTAACCAGCTATTATTAGTTTCAAATGTAACTAATTTACTATGTAAATAATATTGGAATCAAATGTTTATCTCAAATTTAAACTAATTACCTTTATATATATACTATTTAATAGATAACAGTCCAATCCGTTAGTCACTTGATACGACACCCGCGGTAAGAGGTAGTTTGGCCCTATACTGCTCTACCAAAAACCATACGTGTTTTTTAAAGTGTTAATTAATTGTGAGCAAGGGTTGGAATATATTTTTAGCTACTAATAGCCACATTTGGCAACAATATCTTGTAATTTTGTTTTTCTTGATATTGTGTACTTGATTTCCATTAGTGTTGTTAATACGCACAACTTCACGAATAAATCGCAAAATTGAGTAGTTATGAGTTCGATTAGCTATTTAATGTGTAAAAATAAGTGGTCAATAGATATATCTAGGACATTCAAATATGATAGATAACAGTCCGATCTTATACGACATCACCGGGAAGAAAGGGTGAAATAACAAACATTAAGTTCAAACTAGTTTGTGACTAGTTTCTTTATTATATTTACAAACCGCATATAGTTTTCATGAATAGCACACTCATTTATTTTTCCGTGATTTTTAAACATAACCAGAAAAAAAAAAAACATAATTGCGTAAGTATTCGGTATTTAATTCACGTGTAAAGCACGGGAATTTACAGGAAAAAAGATGAATGGGGTAGCCTTTAATTTGGGCTTCAATAAATCAGCGAAGCGAAGCGTCTATATTAATTTGTGAAAAACTCACTGTACAGCTTTATTACTCCTTTTACTAGCTATTGAGCTTGCGGAGTATTAATTGATGGTCGGTAATAACTCGGCAATTCTGTAGTAATCCGTATAAATTCAATGAATAAAATGATGAACGATTGATAATAATTTGATGAATTTAAATTCATTCGTTCATCATTTTAGCGTCTGTTACCTGCGAGCACCACCTAATGTTAGGTCACCTTCCTATCGTTAGGAAACTCTAATTACTAAGAAAATTATATAACTTATTTATTTATGTATGGTAATAATTTCCCCTCTGATTTGTGTCTGTTAACTGCCACTAGTAGTGATTTCAGTAGCAAGCATTTGAACCCCGGCATCAAATCATATACGTATGTTAAGAATGTTTGGTGCGCATACATATGTAGGTAAGGATTTAATACAATGGCATGGGAAATTATAATTTCTAGGTACAACGGTTCTCAGATGGATGCAATATTGATGATGTAAGTGCTCTTCCAACAGTTTGGGTAGGGTTCGAACCCGCATCCAATAGAAGTCCCTTCCGTGCGGGTTAGTACTAAATGTCCGCCCGATTTATTGACATTTATTATTACTGATCCGCTCTATTATACAGTAACATGATGTTTAAAACCTTCCTTAATAAACGAGCTACCTAATTATAAAAATATTCTTATAATTATTAGTAGTTCCTGAGATAAGTGCATTTAAACAAAATAATAAACTCTGCTTCCTTATAACATTATATAGTATAGATTCTATATAAATCACTCAACTTATTTAGTTATCATATCTAATTATCAAATGATACGGCTTGCTTATCAGATTAACGAGCATTCAAAGTCACTGTTTTTGATGAGACTCAGACCACTTAAATGATAGCCTGAAAACCAACTTTCCTATAAAGCGTTTACTAAATAACTTATAATATTAATGGAATATTCAACGCCAATTTTTTTTATTTAATAAAATATTTTGTCATAACTGTATCACTTCAATACGCCAAGCAAATTAAAGGCGAATACATGAAAGCTTTTGAAAAATGAAAATAGAACATCTGATCCCAACATATAAAGAGCATAAGTAATAAGTTACTACGTAATTATCGGCAAAAGACCATTGTACTTTCTAGAAGATAGTAGCAACGATAGATCAGTCTAATAATAGTTATCAGCTGATGGTAATATCGTCTAATAATGGAGTTGACGTTATACACGTCTATTGTGATGCCACTAAGCGTATAAGCTATGATATTTATCACTTAGGCAATAACTAAATGTCTATAATTATTTTGGTGTGACGTTGACCGGACTTCAAGGATTCTTAAAAGTCACCCTGGAGATATAGCTTCTTTATTCACAATAGAAGGGATGACAATGAAGTTACAGGTAACTGAATAGCTACTTCTTAGTTAAGTCAAATGAGCATCTTTTTACAGTCGTCCTTAGGGTAGATTTTTTTTATATTTTTGTATTTAGATAAAATTTAATATAATCTAAGACGTGAAAAGAAGAAACAAGTGACGTCACATATTATCCATCCGTCAAGGTGCAGCTAGGTCCTTTTTCCAGCAGCCGTCGCGAAGTACAGAAAGAACGAAAGGGCCCTTAATCTCTTTTTGTTTTGTTATCATTGTGTGTAGAATGTTGTTCTTTTACTTAAAATTTCTAGTTAACCTATGGTTTTCTTATAATAATATTATGTGATAACACATAATGTAATATGAAAATGATCTTATTTGTAGTAATAATAACCTACATATATCAATGCTTATCTATATGGGAATTCAATGAAACGTTTAATAAAGTCAATTCGTTTTATGTAAATATAAAATTGAAAAAAAAGCTGTACTGTTTATTTCTGGCTGGTTTTAATTTCAATAAATATACGATATTAAGAAAAAGAAAATAAAAAGGAAAAAATACTGTCCCTGTGGGGGCTAATGCTGACAAGTCATTCTGTTAGTGTATATATTCAAACTCCCACAGAGTTAGTCATTGTCGAATTCTCGTTACCGATACTTGTGCCTTTGTAATTCTCAGTAAGAATGAAGGACAATATTGGTGACCTCTAAAATATTATTTCTCTTCTGTCCTCAATACCTGTACATGCAGAATACTGACCCATACCAAAAGTTCTATATACACAACAAATCTAACGAAGAAGTTCGCTATACTCTGAATTTTTATGACAAAGAAGGGAACAATGTGACTCAATCCGCAATAAAAGTTTGTTACTTTATGGACCTAATGCAGTGTCTGCAAGAGTAGTACAGAGTTTTCAGTCCGGGAATTTTGATGTCCAAAATGCAGCTCTCATATAGATAAATCCGATGTCATTTTTGAAAAAGTGGAGTAGATCAACATATTAGTAGTGACGTCATAGCTTGAGGATTGGCCACGAAACAGGTTTGAACCATTTGAAAAGTCTGGATATACAAAAAATGCATGTATATTTGGGTACCATACGAGTTTACTAAATGAAACCTAATAAATTATGTACTTTTTTGCGAGTAATTTCCAACAAGTTTTTCTAAAACTATTAAAGGTTTACAAAGTTGCGATAATCGAAGTGCACATGTAAATTTGGGCAGAAAAAGACAAAACTGAATTGGTTAATTAATTATCAGTAAACTATCTAAAAAGCACCAACATTTTTGATTTTGTCTTCTATAAATTATCACAAATAAAATTTTCTTATTGAGGTTCAAGCCACACGTTTTTTTTTTTTTTCAAAAAAGAAATTCTTGTAAAATGTCTCTACATCTCCTTCCAGAGTTCCATCATTCAGGTACCAAATGTTCAAGTTTCAGTTTTTCTACTCAATAATGGATTGTATTGCTAAACTGCAAATGACTGGTCTCAGAGGGTCACCCTACTGTCCTCCAACGGTCGGCTCCAAAAGATTATCTTTACAAATTTTAGGTATTTCTTGTTTTGTTTGGATCAATAAACCGTCCCTATTTATAGAACTAAAGGCATTTTACACCCTACGCACTCGCAGGGTACAACCTTACGGCAATAGGACAAATGCCACCATCGCTCTTACGAAATGCAAATAAATTGGCAATGCCACTGATGTCATCATCTACATTACAGAGTATAAGATTTACTAAAACCATCAGATCCTTCAAGTCAATATGAAAAAATTAAAAAGGCTTCACGTCACGTCACGTCGTCACGTTACTTTGAAAAGAAACAAGTGTATTCCATAGCAGAATATATACTTATATATACTATAGAATACAGCTTCTCCATAACCCTCTTCCTCCCTCTCTTTAAAGTTAAGGGAATTCTATTTTTAAATTTCATAGATTCAGTAAAAATTAGACAAAGAAAGTCATTACTTTATTATTTGTTATAAATTACTTTACTGTATATTGGGGTATATGCACATTTTAACAGAAAACACGATTAAGAGCTATTTCAAGTAATGCAAAATTCAACAGACTTGAAATTATTAATGTTGTTCAGATATTCTTTGTTCTCTAAGGCTTTATTGTGGTTATCCGGAAGCATTACAAGGAAAGCAATTTAATATTCCTTTTCTGTCAAAATTATTTAAAGATGGTTTTACACAAAGAAATGGTATTTAATAATTATGAAAGGCAACTCCAGCACTTGTGAAGTAATAATTTAAAAGAACAATTTTTTACAAGCATCACATTCATTGAACATAAAATCGTATGATATGCCACTCAAAACACGTAAACTTAGTAACCTGTGAAACTGATAACCAACTGCCAAGCTAGCTAGACGAATCCTATTTCTGAATAGTTATAAATAAACAACACCGCGAAGCCTTCTACCCTGTCCGATTCAGATAGCTCTATAATGATTGTATAAATATACGTTATACAAATAAGTTTTAGAGTTTATAAATGTTGTATTTTAAAAAATACATTAACAATTGGTATATTTCACTTTTTTTTTTCATGCGAACGTTATTTAAATGAAAATATACCAAATAACACTGTATGATATGAGACGCCCCCGATTCATGTATCACTCAAAGGATGTTTGGTTATGGAAAGCAATAAGTATCAAACAAAGTCATACAATCGAAGAAAGGGGAAATAAGGAGATGGGAAAGAGGAGAGGGGGATGAAGGGAGAGGAAAGAGGCGAGGGGAGTTAGGCCGCTAGAAACCTCACTAATTTCGGGGCAATGCAACGTTGCGTTGCTTCACAGCCGGTTTTCTGTGAGGCTGTGGCATCGCACCGGTCATGCCTAAGATGGCTCTACCACTGTCAAATGTTATCCGAAGGATCTAAAACAAAATAAATTAGTCTCCTGCCAGCTAATAATAAAATAATAGGCTTTATTATACACCAGCTAATAAATACACTAGCAAAACTTTTAAACCCAATTTCAAATTTAATTTAAAAACGATTGGTGGCCTTATCTCACGGTGTAATCTTTTACAGGCAACCATAGCTACATTCTCAAGCTATTTATTGCACACTGCCCGCGTAAGCAATATCCCTTTCTTTTTGGCTTGCCTTGGCTCAATAGTACGATAAAGGGACCAAATGATAATAAGCAAAATGGAGGTGTTTAAACCACCTTTGCTACATAAAGGTGTGGGCATAGGTACGTATGTAAATAAAATTATTTTTATTTTATATTTGATATATATGTACGTAACCTATTTGGCCGAACCTTTGTAATCAAATATCATATAGCACATTTTTGAGAAAAATTGTAAAACTATCGAGAAATGCAAATCAGCAAATTTCGTATATTATGGCATAACATAAAAAAAACAAAACAAAATTGTCGTTGTTAAGGTGTTCGTTACCAATATGTGATGACCACAGTCATTCAGCGTCCAGTAAGAATATTGAATTTTCTTAAAGCTCCATTATCACGTAGCACACGGTTCGTTAATTTAATTACGGTGGATATAGATATCGAATATTTTAGTTTGTCGACATTGAAGGAATCTGCCAAAAAATACACTGTAACTAAGTTTTAGTTTAAGTAAGTTAGTTTGTAATATACGTAATATATGTATGTGTAATATACGTAATATATGTGTAATATACCTATAAGAAAAAACTCTTAAGTCATTTTAGCTTACATATTTAGGTCGTTCTTTATTTAAAAATTCGATTTCATGTACCTTGAAGCAATACGAAAAGGTTGACATTGCTATTTACCAAATTTTGTGTGGCAATGAAACAAATCTTAATGAAGACTTTTTTTTTTTGTGAATATGACAAATTATGTCAACCCAGAAAAAAAAATATTCATAAATCTAAACGTTATCATCGCAAAAGCGTTTCAGAGGTAACGTTTAGTTTGGGATAATTTGATGTTGTCATTCTGAGAAATAGGTTAATAGTTACAGGTGAGGCTTTTCGATAGCACGACACCTTCATCAATCATAATATTCAAAGTTCCGTAGAAGCGCTGTATTGTATCAGGCAAATAATCTGCTGCTCATTATTACCCTTTTTTATTTCATTTTACTGATTATTACCTTGATTTATTTATTTAGCTTTATTTATTCATACAAGTTATATGTATATGCTAAATAGTTAAACATTAATAATTTTATGGTATATATATAGGGTAAAAGTCTCCTCCAGCGCTGCACATTTAGTTTTTCCCAGCTATTTTTATCATATCGTCGACCTATCTTTTCCTTTGCCTTCCTCTTCTTCGTTTCCTAGTGGGCCAGGTCACTCAGTTGTTTGCGATGTCTATGTTTTATCCTGCAGTCTTTCCCTTGCTCAGCTAATAAGCATTGCCATTCAACGTGGTAATGCTGGCAGCCTCCTGGGAACGAAGCCATTAGGCGACGATTGGAATGAAGAATTATTTTACCCTTTTATTTCTTTATTTCACTATTTAATAGAATAAGCAGTACAACAGTAGTGTCAAAGTTTATTTTTTAAGAATCAAATGAGCTAAAGATTTGGTGTAACTACATAAAAATACATGAAAAGAGCATAATAATATATTTATATGGATTTACTACGTACAATTTCCTAAATTTGCAGTGAAATTAAAGTTTCTAGATCTGTTCAATAATAAATATAAACCATATTTACAATGGAAAAACAATTATTTTTTTTATGGATTAAGAGAATATTTTTAAGATTTAATGATTTCAAGAAATAGCAAACTTATAAGATAAATTGAATATTCTATCAATACTTGAGTAATCCATCAGTATTGTGTCAGTCAGTGATCTGTCATGTCAGCATCTGTCTATATTTTCATCGATATTTATTAGTAACTTAAAAAGATTTCGATTGTGAATCATGTTTGGTTTTTTGAACCCTGTGCTCTTTCCAATTATAAATCTTAAATATCTTTGGATATTTTACCATCTATACAAGATGATTGGATGCAAGTAGTAGGTATTTTCCGTTTCATATTACATATATAGGTATTTAAATAATATATAAATGCATTGTTATACAATACGGGGACAGACGAACAGACGGATCATCTGCTAAGTGACAACTTTCGTTCATGGACAAATGTGGGAGGGGGGAGGGAATAATGAGGTGGTAAAGAAGAGATTTGGGATGAGGAGAGACGAAGGAGGAGAGGGGGAGTTGATCCTTCGGAAATCTTTCGGAGAAATGTAACAAAGACTTGCTTCACTAGCGGTTTTCTGTGAGGCCGTGGTATCGCGCCGGTTGAGCCGGCCCATTTCATGCCTAGGAATGGCTCTACCACTGTTACAATATACATGTATACTGCATATACTGATTATTATATCGTATATTACACAATAATACTGTTATTACAGAAATAAAAAAACCTATTTATGCCTCAGTGGAACCCCCAAATCCTAAACAAAGTTGTCATTTTTTTTTATGCCCTTTGATATACAAAGATGCTATAGCAGAAGGAGGTTGTTTCGAGTCCAGTTTAATAATATTACACATTAAAGTGTAATGAATATGTAATATGTAACTTAAAGAGAATAACAATAAATGTTACTGTGCCTAATTCGATAGGTAGTCTAAGATAAGTCTTGGATTCTATAGCAGAGCTGCCGTAGACGTGCTTTTTAGAGGTCTACAACAATATTTTTTAAGAAGAAGACTATATCTTTTTCACATAGCACCAGTCAAATCAACTTCAATACCTATTTTATTGAAATCAATAAAACAAATCAATAAACTGAAAATTTTACTTAACGACCTGTTTTGAAGTAGTCCTACCCTTGTTAGTCAGTCTTGCGAATGCCTATATAAATCATTCAACTGGCACTCGCACCCATCCCTCGGCAAACAGACAGATTTGTTACTGTCACCAACTAAATGAAAGAGATAAAATGTAAGAATCATTCTTTCCAAACTACATTGTTGTTGTGTTTTGTTAGAGTAAATATTGTACAAAACTGATAATACTTTAGTGCAACTTATATTAAAACGCCATTAATGAACACATTAGTATAGTTACGTAAGATTTTGATTAAAAAATGATTTTATTTAGCATTTTAGCAAGACAATACAGTTCATTTAAAAGCAATTTTCGAGAGATTTGTTTATATATTATATATAAGTAGTATCTTGTGTTTATAAGACATGAATGCATGCATGAATACGGCTTTGCATGATTTTTTATTACGATTTGGGGTCAAAATCCAAATGTTCTATCTATTAATATGAACAAGTTTCGGAAAGTTCTCCTCTTCTCTTCCACCTCTCTGAGCGCCCATAAGAAAGAAAGAAAAAAAAAACATTTACTTTGTACTCACACAAATGCAAGGATTATATTATACAGTAACATCAACATTTTTTTTTATTAGTTATATACTTTTTTTTTGGTGGTAAACATATCAACTTTCTTGAAAACTACATATTAAATCCCAAACTGCATTACTCGTCTTTAGTAAAAATGAAAAACAAATTATATTCACTTTACTAAATTGCGAAGCCTTTCAGTTCAACTGAAATGCTCACAGCTTAAGAAGGCAAGTGCACATGAATTAGCAGAAAACGCTGCGCGCTTCAGATAACTACCTAATTACGTGACGTTAAATGAGTAAAATACCACTTGCCTTTCTAGCCTTCTACTTTTAACATTTTTAACTTGCTATTCAACAGACGAGCCACGGTTTAAGTAGTGACTGTACAAGATATTTACAGAGGTTAACAAAAGAATGCATGTACGCAAGCTAAAAGTTAGGTAGGTAGCCCTAACTATACATTTTAGGCTATAAAAAGCACTGTAGTAAAGAGTAAGCTATAATGTTTTGATTTTATGCTTAGGCATGAATAGGCCGACTAAACTAATACCACGGCCTTGTAGAAAACTTATAGTCAAACAATGCTTGCGTTGTATTTACCGAGTGAGTGTGGGGAGACGCGTAAAATCCATCCTGTTCTCTTTCCGCTCCTCTGAGCACACATGAGAAAGAAAGACAGAAAGAAAATATATTTATTTTGTACTTACACAAAGGCAAGGATAACAAATTTATCAAACGTTAGTGCTAACAAGTAAAATGGCCGTTAGCTCAGCTTTGTGCTACTTCGTAAGAAGCAGCGCTGATAATATGCTAACACCTACATAATATCATGAGGAGGACATCATCACTATGAAAAGCGGGCAGCGTATTTACAAGTCTTGAGATGAAGGTACCCACGGGCGGTGGTTGTCACTTACCATCAGGTGACCAGTCTGCCCGTTTGCCAATCTATTTCATAAAAAAACAAACAAAATGTTGCTTTTGGGCCTCGTTTATATACGTACTTACAATTTCTAGTTTACAGATATGATTCCTCAATTGTTACTTAATTTTTTAAATATTTTTTATGTAAAAATAAAAAAGTTAACAATATTTTGGCCCTTCATTTCATACAAAGTTACTTTGAGAGATAATGTTAAAAAAAAATGTAACCAGATGGAAAGAATTTGTTAACGATAACGCCGCCTTTGCTTAACGCATTTTTGTATAAATCTGCTGATAGGAGCTTTGCTTTATTTAACATATTTTACTATATTACATGAAATTCTAAAACGTGTTTCTTTAGTTTAGTATGAACTTAACATGGTTACATGCAAGTAAATAATATTGATTTTTTAAATTTTCTTTTCTGTAGGGAAGCAGTTTATTCACAAAAACATCAGAAGGTTTTTTTTCATTATTTATCACATAAGCAACTTGAGTATGTTTACACAAAGCGACGGCATCTGAAGAAAAAAAACATTGGTTTATGTTTGAGCTGTCTAGAGTTTACACTTTTATAAATAAAAAGAGTTCATTTTGTCGGTTTTGTCGGTTACACTATTAAGTAATTCATATGGCAAGTTATCAATAAGTCGAGATACAAGGCAGCCGGTGGTTCGCTCACCGTAAACATTGTTAGCGCGTTGGTTCCTAGAAATGGCACGAGTGAATACAGAATGTTATATTGGAGATTTGAGTGATTCATTTCATATAACCTTGTTTATGTATCGGTAATAATTTGTTTACTTGTAAATTTAAAGAAACTGGTCCAGATAAGTTTTGAAAGTTCGGCCATAGCTGCTGAGTTCATATTGGATGTTAGACTGTGCAAGATCGGATCTGGCACAAAGCGCTCCTTGCGAAGCTTCCTTCCTATGGGCTTCCCGAGAAACTGTGCAATTGGCTCACCAGTTTTCTTACAGACAGAAGCATCAAGGTGGTTGTTGACGGTGCATGCTCCGTCTCCAAGTCTGTTAATTCTGGTGTCCCACAAGGCTGTGTGCTATCACCCACGCTGTTTCTTCTGCATATCAACGACATGCTGCAGATTAGCAGCATCCATTGCTATGCGGACGATAGCACGAGTGATGCCCTTTACACCGGCCGCGCTAACATTTCTCGGGTAAACGTCATCGAAAGCCGATCCAAACTTGTGTCTGAAATCGAAACTTCTTTATCAAAAGTTTCAGATTGGGGTCGACTTAACCTAGTCCAGTTTAACTCCAAGAAGACACAGGTTTGCGCGTTCACCGCTAAAAAGTTGCCATTAGTCGTATCACCTCAATTTGAGAGCACTTCTCTAACTGCATCAGCCAGTATCGGAATCCTTGGCGTCGATATATCAAGCGAAGTCCAGTTTCGCAGTCACTTAGAGAGTAAATATTAGCCTCAAAGAAGCTTGGTGTGCTAAACAGATCGAGACAGTATTTTACTCCGGCCCACCGCCTGCAACTTTATAAGGCGCAGGTTCGGCCGCACATGGAATACTGTTCTCATCTCTATGCAGGTGCACCCCAGTACCAACTTCTCCCTCTTGACCGCATTCAACGGAGAGCGACTCGCATCATCGACTGCCAAGATATTTCTGATCGACTTGACACCTTAGCGTTGCGTAGAGATGTAGCTTCACTCTGCATCCTCTATCGCTTGTATCATGGGGAGTGTTCAGAGGAATTGTTCGGGCTTATACCGGCTGCTGGTTTCCGCCATCGACCTACGCGACAAAATATCCATCCCCATCACCTGGACGATTGGCACTTCACCACTGTGCGCTTCTCCAGAAGCTTTTTGCCTCGCACAACCAGCTTATGGAACAAATTGTCGCCTGCCGTATTTCCGAACCGATACGACCTTCAAACCTTCAAGAAGAGAGCGTACCTCTACCTAAAAGGCCGGCAACGCACTTGTGACTCTTGAGTTGCGGGTGTCCATGGGCGGCGGTAGTCACTTACCATCAGGTGACCCATCTGCTCGTTTGCCCCCTATCGCATAAAAAAAAAAAACAACACCAACTTTACTTTAAATGGGATGCGACTGTTAATAATTCTAATATTTGCTATGAATTTATTTAATAGTGTACATATATATTCAATATGATGACTCCAATGAAATTTATTGTCTATAACAAATTCATGGTATGTACATATATTTGTCAACTATTTCAATCGTTGTACAACTACAGGTAGTACAGGGGTAGGTACTATTGTTAGTATGTAAGTAACTATGATCGTGCGCGATTAGTTTGACGTGCGGAGATTTGATTACTATTAATTTTGTTTTGCTAGCGTTTAGCACAAGTCCTGCATCATGACACTATTTTATTTAGACATTTAAGTCAGACTGTAGAAGAGCACAGGCTGTTTTTGGATATTTCTTTCCAATAACCAGGCAAGTGCCATCGGCGAACTGATAGCATATACTATTGACAATACAATCACCTTTATCGTTGACGTAGGACAAAAAAGCAGCGGTCCAAGTACCAATCCCTGCGCCATTCCCTCTATAACCGACACTGTCTTGCGATGTTCGTTATTCAATTTCACTGAAAATGTTCGACCTATCATGTAACTCTGATACCAACTTAGCAAAGGACCGCCAATTTCACAATTTTTTTAACCTGTCTATCACGAAAAGTACTAGAAAAATCGATAAAAAGGGTTTACTTTATCATGTAATTGTTTGTTGATATCGTCTGTGAACTAAGATAATAGACTGAATTCCTCTTAACTGATTGAAATGCGTTGTAGTAGGTGGTTATTACCGAATGTTTCCCTAAAAACCGTGTATTTGGTACATAGGTATTTTTATACAATTTTGTCTATTGAAGAAATCATTGCAATGTTTATGTAACAATTTTTTCTTTCTTTTTATGCAGTGTCCCAGAAACAGCTTTCTTAGTTTATTAGGGTAGAAGCCTGTTATAACGCATTGATTTATTGTATCTGAAATGTTTATAACAACATAGTCTCCTTTAAGTTTCATATCTGCAATCGTAATACTGCCTGTACCTAATTTAATATTTTGATAATTTTGCAGACATTATTAGGGATTGTTTTCATCAATAAAATTTTAATAATTAACTATTATCATTATTTTTATTAATTAACTTTTTTTTGTAAATAAGAAGTATGCTTTTACTGTAATATTTAAGTTAATCCGCTAAGTTATCAGTGATAATTTTGGGGGTCCGTAAGCATCAAATGCCTTTATTATAACCTCATTACTAAATAAAGTTATCCTGCCAAATATTTGATTGATAATATTGTACACCTTGTTAATATTATTAAAATAGCGATTTATTTGCTTTAAAAAATATGTATTTTATTTTACTTTGAGGGCTTAATGCCCTTTATTACGTATTTTATTATATTGTAATTCATTTGATCTCCTGGGCATTTTTCCAGTCACGATATATTTTATTCCTTTTATTACATAATCGTCTAATATTGGCGTTTATCCAAGGGTACATGAAATTGTTTCACAATAGTTCTGGATGATTAACAAGTTTTACAATGTGTCGCAACCGTTTTAATTGACCGTTTAATTGAGAATTTCATCAGAGGAAGCCATTACCTTTATTTATAGATTTAGACCAATTTATATTTTTAATCGTTTTATACACCTGAATACGTTTGAGCGCAGTTGGAGAATCGTTTACGCAGGTGAATATATCTAGCACCGCCGAGTAGGCATGTAATAACATTTTGTTTGTATTTAACTATATTTTTTATTATATAGGGGGGTATTAAGTGATCTAATGTTGAAATGTTGACAAACTCCTAAAACTTTTACGCCAAACATGTTAAATGGCTGACTTAGTATGGTGTAAGAGAGTTATCTGATATTTTGTTAGTGCTTCTTTAATATAAATACGTGTATCAATTATACCTTCTGGCAGAACCGTTCTTAAGGAAAGACATTTTCTTGCTGTCCTTAATACACTGTGATTGTAAAATTTTAGACTTTATTTCTAAAACAATAGATCATGGTTTCACCTGTGATCCTTGCATCCGTTGCATTGACTGTATTTGCTTTTTATCTAAATGCAGTTTTATAACAAGAGTTCCTATTATTTTATCTATCTCTTAAGGTGAAAAAGACTGTTCGAAATCATTAACTCTTTATTCATACACAGATACCCTCAGCTCTTAGTTTTTATTTTTGTTTAGTAGATCGTTGTTCTAATTATTTTGGAGCTCTTTGAGCGTATTGTCTTGTCTTTTTATCGATTGCTCCATATTGGTAAATTATTCCCTTAGATAAACGAGTAAATTCTCTAGATTTCTCATCTCTTCACTATTTTTTTTTTTTTCATTTCTCTACTAATAGCTTCTACTAGTTTTTTTTTTTGCATCGATAATTTGAGTTTTTCGGTGTGATCGCAACCGAAAAACTCAAATTATTTGGTTTGCTGTCTTCTTCGTTCCTGTTATTCCGTTCATCGTCTTCGCAAATAACCAATAATGAACTACGAAAAATCTTGCTTAGACATTCTTTACAACACACAACTTTGAATAAGCGAGATTAGTATACACACTCACTTAACACCTGTTTCACTCCAGGTAGACCACTCCTATGAGTAATGTTTTTGTTACATTTAAAACACTTAACCACCACTTTAGATTAGTTGCTACTAAACTGTTATACCATTGTGCCTGATTGAAGTAAACTGCATTGATTAATGACGAATGTTACTATAAGCTATAGTTTAATGGTGTACAATAAAGTTTTTTCTCTTTTATTCTCTTTTATTTCTTAAGATAATTGTTTAATCTTCTTTTCTTTCCGTGAGTGTCTTAAAAGGCGACTAAGGAATCGGACTGTTATTTATCAGATAACATATACCTGTCCTAGAAGGCCCGAATGACGGCAGTAGGTTTGCCCTCTATTACGTTAGTGGGGCTAAGTTTCTAAGGACTTCAAGATGGTAGCGTGGCGATGGTGGTAGCGGATGGATGTGGAGTGCCGAAAACCTCGATATCAAATGGGTTTGTTTATAAGGGACAGTTTATTTCTTTATTTTATATTGCGCTGTTATATAACTTTCAAAGGTGTGTGGCGTTACACGATGTTTATGTATGCTTCTGCCAAAAGTAAAGAATGCTACAGCTGTCTGTTTTAGATTAAGAACTTTTGAAATCCAATTTGATATATCAAATAGACTGATGGGCTCTTAATAAATAATGTTTCCCTGTCTACCAGCGCACCACATTGTCATGAATTAATTACGCGGCATATCACCCGGGTCCTGTCCAAATGAGAATTTCCGCAGCGCGGTTATCATGCCCGCACTGCACACTTCCTTACGTCACAAGAATGAACTACCATTAATCACGGGGACTACTACTAATGAACGATAACTCGAACCTGTTTATTAGTTTTCTTTTGTTCGGAACTTGATTCGACTGGTCAACTGAATAATGAAGAGCATGTAGATGTTTTCTTTTTGCCAATGAGTTGCCAGTCAAAAATATTCAGACTCGGCCAGCACTTCTAAAACAAGAGCGTATCTCTTTTAAAACTTTAGTTAACCTCAAGCAACAAAAGCGGTTTGGAATCTTACCCCTAATACACAAATTCAGCAACCACTTACACACTGTAAATGTAAATGTACACCGCACAATGTACAAAAATATAGTACATTTCCTTGTTAATAATAATAATTAATGTTTTAAAACTCAGTAGTTTCAAAGTTCCGAATTCTCCATAATTTATTATTTAAGCTATTTTTCTTGCTGCTCTTACTGCCCCTCTATGGGGTTTCTGACAATTTCTAGTTAAGTTTTTGTGATTAAAATTTAAATATTTATATTTTTTAATACTGAAGTACTCCGGATGCAAATATTGGCATTACATACTGACAATGACAATTTCGTATTAAACGCACACAATTAAATGTGTTGTATGAGGTTTCCCTTAATATACTCCCAATGTGTTCTTATGAATTCGTAAAGTGCGTAGTTGACGTCAATCTGTTTTGACTTGAAATGGAAACAATTAAAATTTAAACTTTGCTGAGTGGTTTGTTGGTCGGTTGTGGGTGTAGAAGGTGACTAAGGAATTGGACTGTTCTATATCAGCCAGTATATTTACAGTACCCGATTAATAGAACGAGGCCTGTCCGCCATTACGTTAGTGAGACTAAACCTACCTATATATAAAAACATATTAGTATATAACTGTATATAACTATAATTAGTATATAATATATTAAACATACAATGTATTAGTATAAAAATCCAAAGTGAAAGTTAAACATATTAGATTTGGGGACGAGTTTGGCTATGAGCTAAACGGTACTATTACTTTCGGACAAATACACACCCAATGTGCAATTGACCTTATCCCTTATATAAGGTTTGTGGTTGTTGCCTTGATCCAGTAATTAATATCTATCAGTTAAATGGCGTAGCAAAAGATCTGTTAAAGACTATTTCGCCAATTTAGTGTGCAAAGTAATCACCAACTTTAACAAGACCCCAATCGTTTCAAGGAAGATGAGGTCTTTATTTTCAGTACAGATTAAAAATGAACTTACACATAATTATATGTATTTTTATAAGTAAGGAAAATTCTTTGTAAGTCTTTTTATCGTGAATGAGTAGGGAGACCGTGAATTGTAAAATTCGACGGGCCTGTTGGTCCAGTGGTTAGTAACCCTGACTACTGAACCGGAGGTCGTTAGTTCGATTCCCACACGGGACGAAAATGTGTGTTATTCACATTTTTGTCCAAATGTGTGTTTCTATATGTAAAGATACGTTTTAACGACTACGTCTAGCTACGTCTCTTCAGCTAAAATGAGTACATTGATTTGTCACGGTACGGTCATTAAACGCCTTTTTTCACTATGTATTGTTTATTTAAGTTTTACATAAATTATTTTTTTAGTCTATCTCAAAGTAAGTTAAAATATGTAAAAATAAATTATAAAAAAAACATACATTTCAAAGGTCTAGAGTAAACGCAGTTTACTTGAAGTGACATCAGTCCATAAGAATAAGAAAACATCAAACTGTTCATGGCACGTGAATATTATTTATTTGTCGTTATGTGTATGTTCACTTTGTTGAACTAGCCAAAAAATTGTTGCACTTCTAACAACTGTCATTTTCGAATTATTAACATAATCTCTCTATATTATTTTAAATGCAAGTTTTCCATTGTTGTCAAAATACTAATACCCCCGACAAGTTATTTACAATGAAAACTATAGACTAATTCCATTTAAGTGATTATTTTTTAGCAAAGATACATTTTAAAGGCAAATACCACCTATGTATTTATCAAATTACCACCCCGCAGATTTATATACAGTAAATAAAACAAAAGTAGTGGCATTAAAGTTCTTAATTTTTTATTTATGCATCCAATGCTGAACATGAACTTGAAATTAAAAAATGTACTACTCATAAATCTATGAAGGCTGAATACTTAAATATTAATTTTGTTTTTGATGGTTACCTCTTCATTTCTATTTAAATATCTTATATTTACTTTGTTATCCATCATAACAAATATTTTTTAAAAATGATCATCTACTATTTCTTGTACATTCCATTGTTCTGTTTAAGGAAAACAAACGAAAATATGCAATGATAATTGATGGAATCAAATCCCATTGTAGCGTAAATTCCCAAATCACATTAACTGTCCAAAATAAGAAATGAATCAACGAGGGGGGGGACATTCTGAGATTGATAGTTTGTTCGCGTGTCGCCTCAAATTGCTTCACTAGAGTCGGAAGGCCCTCAAACCCTATATGTCTGTTCGACTCACCTTATATGTCTAAATCCCATTCAGTGTATAAGACAACTTTGTATATGGAATTAATGGTCCTTTAGACGTTCGCTGAATGGTTCAAATTTCATTTTGATTTCCAAAGATTTATATACTTGTATCGATTTTGTTTCTCATTGCGGTTAATGGGGGTTTGGCTCTTGCTTCTGTGGGGCAGCCACTTACATACTTGCCAAAAGTGCGGAAGAACGTGTCGCTCGCGCATTGGGCTATTCAGCCACGCACGGCGAACTACAGACGCTGCTTAAAAACATTTGCTGATATGTCATCAATGTTCTGTAAACATTGATATTATGTCGACCTGTGTCGACTTATACAACCTGATGTCCAATTTAAATCGTATTGATATTGAACAGATGTGTTATATATAGTTGATTAATATGAAGCATGATATTATAAACGTAACGAATTTAAATTTCATAAAAATCAGCAACGTAAGATTATAAGCAAAAATTCTGCAAGGACGGGCCGGGCTGACCGTTGGCCCAGCAGAAGCAGGCCCGAGATGGTGGCGTGACGTATGTGTTCCACGAGCACCTATTTGATCTGGGGGCGTAAAGCCTCCATACTCAAAGTCAAAGTATATATAATTAAAACTATGTGTGAAAACGATGCACCCAGAAAAATATCAGTATACCGATACAGTTAAAAAGAATTAAATCGAAGCAACGACATACATATACGACATACATAACGAGATACAAGCACGACACGAGATAAGCAACCATAAAATAATTTTATGATAGATATGGTGCTCACACATTAACAAACATAGTAAAAGTAGTATACAATTTACATAGATATATAGAATATTAACAAGTCATAAGTCAGTGTGTGGGTTAAAAGAATCGTGTAAAACAATGTTACAAAATATAATTCCTTATAAAATACAATTAGAAACTAGTTTGATTTTGTCTAGACTCAAAATTGTCCTATGGAGCAGGACCAGCATGTTTCCAAACGTTCTTATCTTGGATATAATCCTCTAATTTGTAATAAGCTTGTTTACAAAGTGTGTTTTTGATAGCAGTTTTAAATTTTCTTTCATTTAATTGCAATATATCATAAGGAGTTTTGTTATAACATTTAACACAGTACCCCATAAAAGATGTATGTACTTTAGCTAATCTGATAAATGGTTGATCTAATTTGTCTTTCTTTCTAGTATTGAAGTTATGTCTATCACTTATTTTATTAAAAAGATGTAAATTTTTTCTTACATACATGATATTTTCATAAATGCATTGGCAAGGTACCATCATAATATTAATCCTTTTAAATAGTTCCTTGAGGGATTCACGGCGACGTAGATTATAAATGGCTCTGACAGCTCTCTGTTTTGCAAGATAAAAATGGATTCGAAGTCAGCAGCCGGGCCCCACAGTAAAACGCCATAAGACATAATGCTGTGGAAGTAGCTAAAATAGACCAAACGCGCGGTTTTTACACCTGTTAACTGTCTGATCTTTCTGACAGCATAAGCGGCCAAGCTTAGCTGCCCCGCAAGAGATGTTATATGAGGTCCCCATTGTAATCTCTCTTCTAGCGCAATTCCTAGGAACACCGTTTGATTAACAAATTCCAGTTTTTCCCCATTCAATATAATGTCACTTCACTACTTCTAACATTACTCCAAAGTATGGTTACCTGCTAGTCAGGTGGTCAAGGTCTGCTTGGGTTACCGGATGCTTCCTTCTGAGGTATCCCGGGTCCATAGCAATAGATGCTCTCGCGACGAAACACCGTGAGGTTTTAGTCTGTTCGAGTCCGACATACCACCACCGGGGTTAAACATGAAAAGAAAAAAGCCTAGATGTAGCAGTTGAGTAAAAATAAACAAATAATTTGTAGCGACAGTAAAAATATATAGTATTATTAATACAATTATATGCTAGAGAAACTACACATGACGTGACAGAAAAATAATTTGCTTACTTTCCGTAAAAATCGTCTCAGAAAATAACAAATTTGTTATTTTCTGAGACGATTTTTGTCTATTAATCTTCTGACTAGCGTATAGGAATTTAGACTTACTTTTTATGTGACATTATTTCGACGTTTCACCATTAATTTATTTCACGTTGTCTTTTGCTTTATCAGATATTTTAACTTAAATTTGTACTTCCTTATATGTTTTTATGAGTCTTTAAGTTAGTGTTAAAATTTGGGTAATAACATATGTTTAGCTAATATTCTGTTTTAGTAATAACGTTAATTTAAAGACAACGTTATGTTAAATACTCTCACATTGATTTTTATATGGTTTTTAGAACATCCCGAGGCTTAAGATAGACTTTTACGAACAGAGACTCTACAGTTAGTCATAATGTGAAAAATGTTTTTTTTTTTTTATAAGACTAGTGTATTTAGTGATAAGATGATGTATTACCTAAATTGGAATGTGAATAATAATGTTAAAATATATGTGTGTATAAATATTCAAAATCATTTCATTCACATAACACGTAAGCGTCTTGGTGGATAAACTGCAAGCTTATATTATTTAAATCAGTAATTGCTTTTTTTTTTTAAAACATTATTATATCCCTCTTATACAAAGAGAGCCTTTGATCTTTTGATTTTTGAAATAACACTCTTTAGCTTAAAAAATATCTTTTGAGGAAAATATATCTTTATAGTCGGTATAATATTTCTTTTATTAAATATGCTGCTACTTCCAATATGGCTAGTGGTACAAAAATCTATAAACTACTTATATCAATCTCGTGTAGTGTATTTTATATAAATGTAAGAATCGTACTATAATCTTAGAAAATGCGTAAAGGTATGCAGTACAATAGCAAAGAGCAAAAACTAAAGTGAATTGGAGTAAGTTATAAAAATACTAGTATTGCCTACCCTAAAATACTAGAATTCTTCTTACTTTTATATAAATAGAAATATATTATATTACTTGTAAGATAAAGATCAAACGACTACAAAAATCTTTCTTCATAATTATACGTAAAATCCCAAAGGTTTTGTGTACAAAGTAAACGAGATTATTCATTAGTGTAAAAGGCCTTTCATTACATTTATTGGGTTAAATAATATATCATTATGTTTAATAATACATAAAACCCCTTCTCCTGTTACTGTTTCTAGGGTGCCAATCTGTGATAATTTAAATGTACTTTTATTGTTTATAGGCAGGTGAGATGACTCATAATTAATCAGCGTATAACTGGAATGTAATGGTTCATAAATGTAAAGTCTTTATGAAACATTGGAAATCTTGTGCCGGAGCATTGGCAATACAGTACAGACTTTACAGTACCCACAACTACTACTACTCTTATTTTTCTTAACTATACTATGTACAATAACATAATAAAATTGTCATTTTTAATATATTCATAAATTATCCTGCAATTAATATATTTAAGCCTTTTATTTTGAAATTTTCTTCAAAAATTAATTTGGATTTTGGAAGTAGTTTTGCTCGCTCTACGGAAGGAGGCAAATACATCACATCAAGTATCATAAAGACCGGTTAAACCACACTTGGGTAGTAAATAGTAATCCGATAGTCAATCCTAAAACTAACCCGACATTGTTTTATATATATATATATATATAAATATCTACACTTGTATGTTTTTGAAACAGAGACTTTTGTATAAACATCTACATGTCTTGATAAATCATTACCTGCTACAACCAGTATTTGCTTTTTATTATGTCCTGTATAATAAAAATATGCATACTTACTTTTTTGTAACTGCTGTGTAGAAGCTATTGAAGTATATAAGTAATATTTCTCATTTACATTTAGTTGTAATTTATAGACTTAATTAAGACAGAAGCATAACTAAAACAAACATCCTGAACCTTCATACCGAGGCCAACTTAAATAGTCCTGAAAAATTGTCCTCAGTTGTCACGACAACTAATATTAAAGTCATCTGTCTGGTATGTGTAAACTTAGTTAATTTTCTCTCAAAAATGATTACATCAATTGAATTAGGCCATCTGGAAATGAAACCGCAAATAAAATTAATGTGATATATGAATGTGGTATTGAATATTCCGTAATATTTACACATGAATAAAAACGTGCATACAACAAGAACTAATGTACCTTTTTTATTAAGTAGGGGGTCAGACAAACTGATGGTAAGTGACAACAATGGACTCCTGCAACTCAAGAGTCGTAAGTGCGCTGCCCGCTTGTGAATGTGATCATTGATGAGGGGATACGGGGAGGGGATAGAGTAGAGTGAGGATGAGGAGATGGAAACAAGAGAGAGGGATAAGGGGAGAAGAAAGAGGAGAGGGCGAATTGGCCCTCCGGAAACCTCACTAATTTCAGGGAAATGCCACGCAACTGGTTGCTTCACAACTGGTTTTCTGTGAGGCCGTAGTATCGCATCGGTCGAGCTGGCCCATTCGTGCTTAATAATGGACGTCTACCAAATAGGAACGTCTGTTTCCATATTTATTTTATTTATATTTTCAGTTTTATTTTTTACTATCGAATCTTATTAATTCTGCAAAATGTCTATGACTCTTTGAAAATTTGCTTCCGCCTATGGCTGAATCGTATAGTGTCACAAAATATATGCATACTAGTTTTTAGGTGTGGTGACGTTCGCATGAAGGTTATTTTATCTATCTATATTTTTCAACAGTACTTTTATTTTTGCATGTTAGATGCATTATGTCCTGTCGTATATAATTTACAATATTAGTTGCAATAGACACAGATAAATTAGATTTCGTTTTTCGTCCTTAAAATGTATCAGTTTAGTAATAGAAACATTCATTGAACTGTTAAAAAGTCAGTTCGTGAACATTAAACTATATTAAAAGTTAGTTGGTCAGGCGCTTTTCAGAAAAAGAGTATTTTAATTTTAAGACTAATATGTATTTTTAACCCCCGAAGCGAAAAGAGGGGTTTTATGGGTTGACCTGTCTGTCTGTGTATCTGTGTGTATGTCTGTGGTATCGTAAATATGTCTCATCAACAAATAAACGATTTTGGTGACCCTTTTTGTTTAAAAACTGATGAAATCAAGATTGTTATTAGCTATGTTTCTATAAAATATGCTTAGCCGTTTGATGCACATCAGTTTTTTTCTAATCACAGCCAGGGGTTTTCAGGTTTTAAATTCTCATATTTTATTCTATTACGATAAGACAGAATAATTTAACTCATTTTGAGTGATATAATAATTTGGTATCAAGAAACTTTACTTCATTAAATGAAACCTCATAAAATGGCGCAACAGACCGACGCCGTCCCTGTCCTGAATATTGAGTTTTGGGTTTAATATTATTTTGAGAAAGCTTTTTAACTCGTAGATTGTCAATTAGAACTTTGGATGATATTTGCTATTTGCTACATCTTTCACTAAAATTGAACAGCCTATGTCTAAAAGATTTGGCTCATTATATCACTTGTTAAAAGTGCTTTATTACTTTTCTATCAGTAACATTTTAATTGTTAGTTAGTACTTTGCTTTTAGTAACATAAGTTATTAATCAATAACCCTTTATAAACAGCAATATATATATTACTCGTACTTTCAATGTTATCTCAACTCAGTGTTATAAAAAAATACTTAAAATCTAAATACGCCGAATGAAAATATTGGTAAAATATAAATGAATATTTATTTTACTGCAATAATTGTACGTATTGAATACCTACTGAAAAAATAAATCGTTAATAATCCAATTCATATGAGTATATACTCATGTGTATAAAGCAGTGTAGTACCTTTTATCTTTACATGATATCCCAAACATCCTAAACAAAGACCTAATGTTTTAGGGCTCATGTACCGTATGTATGTATGTGAGTTTCTTTATTCCTGAATGCCTTTTTGGTTTTGGTTGTTTACAACTTGGTTACAACTCTAAAATTATCTCGAGTAACACTGACTAAATATTCCTTATAATCGATATGGCGCCGTGTGACGCTTCATTCGTTTTTTGAGCAGGGATGTATTTTTTTATCGAGTAACTTGTCAAAAATCAAGTATGTGGTTTACTGTTTATTATCATATTAATAAAGTATCTGTCATTCTTTTTTCCTTACCATCGACGGAGTTTTATTGTTATTAATAATTATTTTAAAGAGTTACTGTTTAATATCAGGTTTCAAAACCATTTGACTTCGGACCTCGAGCTGATGACAACTTTGTTTTGACGCTAGCCTATTATTTACGTTGCTTGTCGTCTGCCTCAATCTATCAGCTAACGTAAAGTTTGAAAGGGGTGGGGGGTTGTGAAGGTTAGATCGCTCTAACCTAGCGCGGCTCGGTTCAGACGCCCTCATGTGGATAGACCGCTCACGGCCCACGGCACACAATTCGTTTGATCTCATCGCCGGCTGCTCTAAGCGCTATTTATGTCCTCGCAAGGCCATCTCTCGATGATGACGCTACACGAATAACGATACCCTCCTGATAATGATACATCTAGTAAAAATCTTTCTGTGAAAGTCCTCTGAAGTTTTAAGTCTCACAGTCTAAAATATTAAAACCAATAAATAATTGTTGAATATAATTTCCAAATGTCACATATGTTAGACAAACGACATTTTATAGGTAATTATATACCTGTCATATAAGAAAATATATATACATACACTCACGCCTTTATCCCAGCAGGGATAGGCAGAGGCGAAATTAACCTTTCTTAATAATGTATTTACAGTATAATTACTAATCGATTTAAATATCACCTATTTGATAAATGACAACTTAGTTCAATTAACGTAACAGTATTTTGACAGAAAAGGGAGGATAGAAATGAGAGCATGGGATATTGCTTATACAGATGGATTAGGTTAGGTGGTAGAGCAATAGTTCAAGCTCAAGCAAGCGGAGTCTCATATCTATAACTCGATCTGACTGGTGTCGAGAAGTTCGAGCCCTCTAACTGGCTTCTAACATTAAAATTGAATTACTTTTTCTTTTATTATTTATTTTCTTTATTGTAATAAGTAAAGAAGTTATGTATTTAATTATGACAAATGGTTCAAAACCTACTTCTGAGATTGAAACGTCGCAATGCCGTCGCGTGGCCTATATTAGGAGAAACTGACCTGGTTTTAGTGTCCTACTTTTAGATAGCTATCATATTTATTTAATTCTACTACTACATCTTCATATTTCACCACATTTAAGTACTAAGAGGAGGCTTAAAAACTTTTATTATTATACAAATTGTTACGAGTACAATCGGTAAGCTTATTCAATATTTTTATAAAGATGCTTTTGTTACAGATCGGAGCTGAATATCTGGAAGCTACAAAAATATGTCAACCAAATATGTGCCAGAAACTGGAATACTGGAATACAATGCCTGCCAAGAACGTAATTTCAAAATGGCTGCGGGTAAAACAAGGGAAACATAAACACTCACCATGGCGCTAACGAGCAAGTAACTATCGGAAAAATATGAACGCTACGGATCCGGATGTACTAGTGGCAAGAGGCCAACTGGACATACTGTACCGGGGGCCAGAATATATTCTGGAGTCCGCCCACGCCTCGTATAACAATGCCATCGAGTTCAACGTCACCTTCGAAAATAACAGCAGTTATAATGTCTCCCAAGGTCCAGAAGAACAATGGAACAAGTACATAAAATTACTTCAAGATAGAGTGATACTCGTTTCATTTCTTCTATTGTTCTCATTGACTACAGTCTTCGGCAATATGCTCGTAATCTTGGCCGTGGTGCGGGAACGCTACCTTCATACTTCAACTAACTATTTTGTAACGTCATTGGCAGTGGCGGACTGTTTAGTCGGTCTGGTAGTGATGCCCTTCTCTGCGCTGTATGAAGTGTTAGAACATACTTGGTTCTTCGGTTTAGACTGGTGTGATGTGTGGCGATCTCTAGATGTGTTATTCAGTACGGCCTCGATACTAAATTTGTGTGTGATCTCGTTGGACAGATATTGGGCTATTACGGATCCAATAACATACCCCATGCGTATGAGTGGGCGTAAAGCGGCGTTTTTGATCGCGGCGGTGTGGGTTTGCTCCGGGGCAATATCCTTTCCCGCAATTGTATGGTGGCGTGCCGTACGTGTAGAGGAAGTTCCGGATTATAAATGTCCATTTACGGATAACTTGGAGTATTTAATATTTTCATCGACTATATCGTTTTATTTACCACTGTTTGTCATGGTGTTTACTTACTATCGTATATATCGTGCAGCGACTATACAAACGCGGTCGTTGAAAATTGGTACTAAACAAGTGATGAGACCCAGTGGAGAATTGGAACTAACTTTGAGGATCCACAGAGGTGGAACAGTGCGTCAGCGTAATGATGCGTGTCACGGTGTCTGTACACCCGAGGAAGCCGATCAAGAGCCTCTGACGGCTTTACAAAACAACGGCTTATCACGTTCCTCGACACGATTAACAAACGTAACTCACGGCAAACATTTGCCTAAAAACTTTTCGCTCTCGAGAAAGTTGGCGAAGTTCGCCAAAGAAAAGAAGGCGGCCAAAACTTTAGGTATAGTGATGGGTGTGTTTATAGTGTGTTGGTTGCCATTTTTTGTTGTAAACTTACTCTCGGGCATCTGCTCGGCGTGCATCATGCACGAGGAGATTGTGAATGTGGTAGTCACGTGGCTCGGCTGGGTCAACTCTTCGATGAATCCTGTCATCTATGCCTGCTGGAGCAGAGACTTTAGAAGGTAAGTAAACTTATATGAAAACATTGATTAGCCGTTTAGAATAAATTTCTTAGTAGGACTTCCGCCAGGGATATAGTACTAGATTAGTTCCAGAATATATACATTTTTACATGATCATACTCTATTATAACCATGAGATTCTTAGTATTAGCTGTAAACTATTATTAGACCCTACAAATTATGAAAAAAAAAAAAAAAACAAAAAGGATTATAACTGTTACACCGCAAAACAAATAAAACACAAAACATGAATTGCATTTAGAATGGGACTTCCATAAACAAAATAAGCACTAAATCTGTCTTTTAAACAAATAAGAACATAAAATGGCGTCGTTCAAAATTAAAAAATTCAAAGTGTACACGGATTGCAAGAGGAATTCTCACTTGACTGGTTTAATTTAAGCTGTAGTAACGTTTCAGAGGGGTGACAAGGGGTCATTAGGTGCACACAGAGAACAACACTGTAGTTTGCAAAGCTGTGTGCTTAATTAAATCTTTTTGGGCCTTTAAGAATGGAATTAAGATTACACTACTTTAGATTTTGCGATTTTGCTGTACAGCAAGATTACACTACTTTAGATTTGTGGTTTACTGCTGTAAATATATAGTTAAGTGGTTTGTACAAAAAGTGAGATTTACGATTTTATTTATAAAAAAAAGAACCACGTCCACTATGAGACCAATTTTTTTATTACAATATTCAAATGTCTTGCTAATTAATTATTCTTCATTCACTTACAATTCATTGGCAAACAAAGGTATGGACTACTCAGCAGTAATGGTTACATGCCATTAAACGCTCACAATACTGACCCTCAACTGCCGACCTTATCCTGATTTACAACATAAAGAAAAATGTTCCCAAAATAATGCCCTTGTGAGCAAAAATTAGTTTGAGAAGGCAGACAGATTTAAAACCTTGAACCCTTTACAATAACGATATCGTTTAATACACGGTTCAACTCTAAATCAAAACTCCCCATAACTGATTTATACCAGTAACTCGCACACGATGTCAATTATGGGATATTTCCAGCCACACGTCGCATGTGTCCAATCGTGTCTGGACTTACAACGAACCTATAAATCTGACAATATTATGATATGGATGAGTCACCATTAAATCATTTTCACGAACGACTTTTTTGTTTGTGAACAAAGTTGATAGGTGTAGGATGAATTGTTTTATTGGATAATGAGAAATTGGATGATATTTTTGATAATATTTTTAGCTTGGTCTGTGAAGAGGATGATTGTTTTCTTTACAAAGCCTACTTTGTACGTGTTTTTTTAACTAGGTGTGTAGTTATAAAAAAAAATTGGATACCTCAGTAGCCTTGAGCTTTACTTATGGACGTAGAGCAGAAATGCCCAGGAAATCGGCTTCATATATTCCAATTAATGTCAATGATTTCAATCTGTTAAGTCGGATAGAAGTTATTGCGGGAGTATTGATATAAAAACGTGACAGATCGATATCAATATTAGTAAACTACTAGCGACTCAACTTGGATAATACAATATTTATTTTGAAGTTGTTTGGCTAACTCAAAATATGAAAATACAGATTAGTAGATAATAAAATTTTGTTCAATGGTTCCGAAGATTAATCTTCGGCACCATTGAACAAAATTTCAAACTACTCATTAACTGAATGTGCATCTTATTCTTTGTAGCATAGGGATATGTTTTATATACTTTTCATTTCTTTAGTAAAACGCCGGTCATTATAGTTTTTAAAAGCGAATCATAATTATATATACGATGCTTGGTGCAGATAGAACGAACACCACTTTAAAAATGCTTCAGTGGTTGAATTTAAATTAATCAGTCATGAGTGAACAGTGATCATGGTGTCACTGGTTGACGTCATAAATGATTTGCCTTAGTGAATAAAGATGTGTAACGAACATAAATATTTAATAGGCACTGAAATAGCATTTTAGTTACTAAATTATTAATTTTGCCTTTTTGTTCTCTAGCATCAAAACAGTAAAGGTTTATTATTCTATTCTGTAGTATAGAAAAGTTTTAGTTAAGTTAAAAGTTTCTGTTATTTTTAAAGAATCATCATTTAGTTACATATAACAATATTACTTTTTGATTTTTTCAAATCACCTAAAATAATTTAGAATATGACTTGGCAATGGTAAAAGAAATCGGAAAGATATCGAAAACTAGATGTCAAGTAAAGTTCACGATGAATGTTTTCTAATAGCTCTGGTGACCGAGGACCACACAAAAAAATACGATAAAAAGCTGAGAAGAACATGCGTGTCTAGAGAAAAAAATCGTGAGTAAAAAGATAAGCCAAAATATATCGGGATTGGTTAATAGTCCCTCAAGCCAAGCAATTGACCTTTATAGCTTTAATAGCAGTAAGCAATACTAAATAGCAATCTGAATAGCAATATAACTAGTATCTTATAAATAGGAGATCAATGTTGAATATTTCAAGGGTCTATTAACTGAACGAAGTCTTAATGGTCAGAGAAAATTAATGAAGCGGAGTGAATCTACCAACTTCTTAATCTAAGAGAAAGTAAGGTTTGCAAATCTTTAGTCATTCTCCTAGTTGGTGTTAGGGCCCGCTAATACAAATGTGCATAGTTTAAATGACCAAAGTACTAAAGTGTTACATTGCTTAAATTGGCCTTCTGTACTTTAAACACTTGTTGCTTTTAACTGCCTGCTTAAATATATATAACATGTTTCTGCGGCCACTAATTTCCTTATAGGTTATCGCCTGCAGTATTTCAAGATTAATACGATCTTTAGACACTCGAGAAAAGAGCGTACTGCCACCTAAGAGCCGGCAAAATATTAGCGTCTCTTGAATTGCAGATGTCCATGGGCGGCGGTAGTCGCTTACTATCAAGTGGCGCATCTGCTCGTTTGCGCCTCATTTCTTAAAAAACGAACATGACTCAGTAACAGATCAGTTTTAGATTTCATTTTACACAATGACTTTATCATGCTCCGTGATGTAAATGTGTATAACATTCAAGTAACAATGTATGCTCATCAACACCTACTTTCCCATGTACCTATGAAGTATATAAAGTACACACATTCTGTAAACTGTAAGTATGCAGATGGTATGAACAAACCTTTGTAACTAAACATATACTCAAGCATTTTAAATTCTCCACTCCCTCAATCTCGACATTTAACTGCTTGAGTTATCTAAATTAACTTTCAGCGTAACTTAAATATATTTGTTTACTGAGCAATTACAAAGACAGTGTCATTTCTCTTTGTGTTAGCGTTTTATAAAGTTGTTGAGATATGGCACTCAACTGGGTTTATTAGGCTACTCACTGACCGCCAAACTATTTTATGTTAGTACTTGTTACAGGAATATTTGGCATCAAGCCAAAATTTATTAAATAAACAACGCTACTGTTTTATTTACATAGGGTTGTGTGGAAATCTGTGATCTGTTTAGTTAATAGGATCTTGTGCTGTTAAGTGTATTAGTAAACTTTGTTAATTTCGATAGTAGCCCTTGATAATAAACGTTTGTTGTATATTAATTTAAAAGAGTTTCTTTTAGGGTACGCGTAAGTTCTTTGTTTTTGCTATTGTTTCCTTCACAGAATGTAGTGTTCTTTAAAAGGGTCCCGAAAAGTGTGACCTTTGTTGGGTGAAAAATACTTTTCATCTGACTGCGCAAAAACGAAGGTGGTGTTTTTTAAATGAATATAGGCACGTTATATACGATGTTTCTTTGTCACGACCTAGAACCATAAAGGATTCATGGAATTCAATATGTGAGGTGTCATTCAAATCGTATTAACAATAGGAGTGACATAGAATAAAAACTAAAAAATAAAGTTAGCAAGAAAAGAGAGGAATTTAATAATGCAGTCAGGTTTTATATTTTGTTGACAACTGTTATATTATTTATAATTCAATAATTGTAAATACGATACAATTGTCAACAAAATATTGAACACTACCGATTCCTCAGTCAATTGAGGAATCGGTAGTGTGCAATCGTGTCTGTGTGTCTGTCGTTCAATGTCTTGACAGTAAATATACTTTACAGTCCGTCCGTAATAAACAGTTACTTCTCTCAGGCAACTTTATCAATTGTCTTTATGTAATGTATAGAATAATTCATAGAATTCATTGAAAGGAATAGATTGTGGAATGAATTTTAGGGTGTGACAAAAGCACTTGAAAGGGGTTTTACATCAAATCCTTCTAACATTCAGGATTATTTTGTAATAGACTACAAAAGTTATGACAAGTTAAGGTGGCTCTCAATTCGAGGTTTGAATTGAGAATACGTCCCTCAGCTCAGTTTAAATTCAATAAGTTTCATGAAAGTTGCGGTTGTAAACCCCGTAAGATATACATATTCTGTATATTATGAACGTAATTTCTCACTATCACAGAGTTTTCCTTTTTGTAATCTTAATCAATTTATTGTTTTTCTTTAAGCGGTGGACAAGACGTCTTAGCCAGTACGCTAGTAGTACGCTAGTACTGGCTAAGACGTCTTGTGATCGACTTACGATCAAGTGGTCGCTGGTTCGAACTCATTCCTAAAACAAACGTTTAAAAAGGTTAATCCATAAAAATCTATTGTGTATTTAATGTTTTGTATGGTGCCGAATAACTTATTGGAAATTTATCACTTTCTAAAAGTGAGTTCTCTATTATGTTCATTTGGGTTTCTTGAGTCTGCTATTTAGACATTTATAGGCTTGAGTCTGCTATTTACTAACCTGTCTGCCACAATTTGAGTGTAGACGTATAGATTACTGTTACACTAGAATGTTGTGTAACGTAACATTATAGACGGCAGCATGATGCGGCACATTGCATAAAAAAAAAACCATTATAACAATAAGAACCGAGTATTCCTCTTAGAAATAATAACAGTGATTGTCTATTAGGCCTGTAAAGTTTCAAATATCCTAACAAAGGAGTGTACAATTTTGCCAAAAAATACTCTTATGATGATGATTAAAATAATTTAATGTGTTGAAAATGTTTAGTATTGTAAGATATTTATTTTTTGTTTTTAAGAGCGCTCGATAGATGGCGTTGTTTAGTCCGTCTGAATCGCGCTATGGTTTGTTTGACGGCCACACTATATAAGCTGGCCTATGTCTTGTTAAAGGACGAGACCTATTTATAGTGAAATATACTCGAATTAGTTTCCTGAGCAGTTCGAAGTTTCATTTCTCACGTCCAAGGACCCTTGAAATTTGTTCATGGTCCTTCGAGTCGGATAAGTATATGGCCGGACGTGTTTTTGTATAAACTGTCTATCGCGCGCGGGAGGTATCGTGTTGTACTTCGTCTTCGTGTACACTGGAACGTTGCCGTGTACTATCATCCCTACATCAAAGTGGGCCGAGTGGTGGCGCCATAGCAGTAGTGGAACCGGAGGAGATTTCTCTGGAGGAACGAGGCGGGACACAAGTGGAAGACGCGATAGCGGCTGAACAAGAGATACATGCGGTAGCGGAGCGCTAGTGGGCAACTAGCCGCAGGTGACTACGTCAAGGTGATGTGTCAGTGAGTGCCGTAAAACTGTGAGTACATTTACGTTTATTTAACTTAGAAGAAGCAAAGTAAATATCAAGAGTAAAGAACACTTAGAAATTTGTATTGGACTTTAAGGTTAAAATAGTTTAAGTTGTAAAAATTGTGTTAATTCTAAAGTAAATAGTAGAGATTTAGGACTTGTAATAGTTTTAAGACAAAAGTGGTTGGGACGGGGAACCTATGCCCGATTTTCCCTAGACGTAAATGTGTAAAGTTTAAAAACACTTGTAATTTTTTGTGAAATACTACTTAGGAGATAGAAAAATTACAATATAAATTTATGTTAGCATCTTATAACGTCTGTTTGTGTACTTTGTAATTCTTTGGTAAACTTTTTTACTTGATTGTATTTATTACTTAAAATGGAATCCTTTAGCAATTTGCAAGAGGATATTAAAAGTAAGTTGCAGAAAATAATAAGTAACTTTAAAAGGTCGCCAAAGGAACGTTTGACGATTCCATATGTAGAGACTAGACTGGAAAGCTTGGAACAGCAATGGACTTTATTCAATAACACTCATACGCAGATGGTAAGTCAAGTAAAACGAACTGAATTGCAAAGTTCAGATTATTATAAAAAAGGGCTGTATGAGGAAGTAGAAGAGTTGTATATTGAATTTAAGACTAGTTTAAAAGCGTTGTTAATTAAGGTAAATCCAGCGGAATCAGTAACTAAACAAGAGTATAGTACTACAGAAGACTCTTCAAGGAGTCGTGTCAAGTTGCCTGAAATTAAAATCCCAATGTTTTCGGGTAAATATATAGAGTGGCAGACGTTCAGAGATTTATTTGTAGGACTTGTACATGAAAATAAATCTCTGGATGATGCGCAAAAATTTTACTATCTCAGAGGTCACTTGACCGGCGAGGCTGAACAGTTGTTACGTAATTTTCAGGTAACGTCAGACAGTTATAAAGTTGCTTGGGATAAGTTAAATAAAACTTACAATAACAAACGGTTTTTAGCAAACGGAATACTTAAACGGCTTTTAAATCAAAAATGTTTAGTATCTGAATCAGCTGTGGAAATAAAAAGATTAATTAGCACCACTTCAGATTGTTTGGAGTCGATAAAAAATTTAGGGATAGACGTGTCAACTTGGGATATACTGATTATCCATATTATTAGCGCTAAATTAGATAAAGACACGCGTAAAGCGTGGGAATTTAAGGTGTCCTCTGAGACAACGGAGGAATTGCCAACCTTTAGCCAGTTCGCGGAATTTTTAGGGAGTCGTTTTCGTGGCTTAGAAAATTTAGAGCCTAGAGAAAGGCCCGATTCGGATAAAAGGCCTAAGGCTTTCCACGTGGTAAAAGAAAAAAAATATTTGCAATCTTGTTCCTATTGTGCTGGAGATCACAAGATAACTGCATGTAAACAATTTGGTAGGGAAACCAATGAAAACCGCCGTAACATTGCGATGGAAAAAAGGTTATGTTTCATTTGTTTAAACGGCAACCACTCTGCAAAGTACTGCAAAAACACAATCCGATGCCAAGTGTGTAAGCGTCGCCATCATTCTTTATTACACCCTAGTGATAATTCAGGGTTTCTTGAGGACGTAGAAAGGACGGCTCAGGATAAAGCTTCTATAGTGGCACAGGTATCTTCAATGGAAAAGAAAATGACCACGGAAGCGAAGGGGTCATCTAGACCCGTGGTGTCTTGTTTATCGACAGGGAATCATAAAACTGTCTTGCTAGCCACAGCGGTAGTGCAAGCCAGATCGAGAGACGGAACATTTAAATCAATACGGGCTCTTTTAGACCAAGGATCACAAGGATCATTCATTAATGAATCCATTGTTAATTATTTAGGTCTGAAGAAGGTAAGTGCTCTAAACACCCTTACAGGTGTAGGTGGGGATAGTAATGTGATGTCGCGGTCAACTGTTACAATTAAGATTAGGTCGAGAATAGATCCTCAACTTGAATTTCAGACCAACGCCTATGTGTTAAAATCGGTCACATCTCTTCTCCCAGTGACAAAGGTCACTAGAACGGAATGGGTTAACGTGATGGTGGACAATTTGGCAGATCCTGAATATGACAGACCTAACAAAGTCGATATATTGTTAGGTGCTGAAATTTACAGTCAAATTGTCCAAGAAGGCATTAAACGGAATTCAAGTGGATCTCTCTTGGCGCAAAAAACTGCGCTTGGATGGATATTGTCAGGTGTTTGTGAAGTAGATAATGCTTTAAGTAAGGTACACTCGCATATCACGGTAACGCACTGTTGTCTTGAAGCCGATGAGATGTTAAAACGGTTCTGGGAATTGGAAGCTGAGCCGCCTAGAACTAAAAGAATACTTACGGATGAAGAACTCGAATGCGAGCGATTGTTTTCGGACACAACTAAGCGTGATGGGAATGGTCGATACGTCGTGCGGTTACCATTTCGTGATGCTGATCCAGCATGCCAATATGGCGATTCTAGAAATGTTGCAATAAAGCGTTTTCATGCTTTGGAGAGTAAGCTAAATCGAAACAATGATTTAAAGGAAAAATATTCGGCAGTTATTAATGAATATTTAGAATTAGGACACATGAGGCCGATATCAGAAGCTGATAAAGCAAATAGATCAACCGTGTACTTACCTCACCACGCAGTTGTAAGAAATGATAAGGAGACTACAAAGGTGCGTGTGGTATTTGACGCATCATGCAAGGGAAGTAATGGGAGATCGCTAAACGATGACTTATTAATCGGACCTCAGTTGCAGCCTGATCTTCGGCATTTGCTTATTCGTTGGCGAGCACATCCAATTTGCCTAATCTCTGATGTCATTAAAATGTACCGCCAGATACGTGTAGCAGACGAACATACCGATTTCCAGCGAGTGGTTTGGCGAAACGACAAAAATGCTGAACTAAAAGATTATAAACTGCTTACGGTAACTTTCGGGACAGCAGCTGCTCCGTTCTTGGCTGTTAGATCCATGCAACAGTTAGCTTACGACGAGGGTGAGAGTTATCCATTGGCTGCGGAAAGATTACTCAGTGATTATTACATGGATGATCTTTTGACAGGTTGTGAGACATTAAAAGAAGGAATAGAAATCTATCGTCAAATGAACGCATTACTATCCAAAGCAGGGTTTGAATTGCAAAAGTGGTCCAGTAATAGCAATGTGTTACTAGATAACATATTATATAGTGAAAATAAATCAAAGGATAGCATAGGTAAAGAGTTTAGGATAAAACAGGATGAAGTGCTGAAAACCTTAGGACTTACTTGGAATCGAAATAGTGATACTTTCCAGTATTCAGTTCAGCTCTCATCTCAGACAGGATCTGTAACGAAAAGGAAAATTTTATCAGATATTGCTAAGTTGTACGATCCTTTAGGCTGGGTTGCTCCAGTAGTGTTTTGTTGTGTTTGTTGTGACGCATCAAAAACAGCATATGCAGCAGTCGTATATGTACGCATAGTCGACACGGAAGATAATGTTCATGTCACACTGCTTACTGCCAAAACAAAAGTAGCTCCCATCAAAACAGTATCCATTCCTCGGTTGGAACTATGTGGTGCGGTTTTACTGGCAAAACTCTTAGGGGAACTAGCTGAGGTGATGAAAATAAAAAAATCGAATATACACGCGTGGACTGATTCGGAAATAGTGTTGGCATGGCTAAACAGTCATCCCAGTCGGTGGAAAACCTTTGTAGCTAACCGCGTGTCTGAGATTTTATGCTTAAGTGAACCTAGGCAATGGAATCACGTGTCATCCAAGCAGAATCCTGCCGATTGTGCCTCACGAGGTCTTTATCCTTCCGAGTTGTTTAATTGTCGATTGTGGTTGGAAGGTCCTGAGTTCCTAAAGGAAAAGGTAATACCGGTAGGTAGGCGTGAGCATGGTTCCACTAATGTGGAGGAAATTAATGTGCATGTGACTACCAAGCCAGTAGATATTGATAATTGGATTTGGGATAAATATTCAACACTTACCAAACTGATTAGAATAGTAGCGTATTGTAGACGTGTCCTGGAATGGAGGCACCCTACAGATAAAAGAAACAAATCTTACCTAAAAGCGGCTGAGATGAAATTAGCTTTAGATGTTTGTATAAGGCAGTGTCAGCAACAGAACTTTGGTGATGAAATTCTAGACCTGCAAAGAAAACCCTGTAAGAAGAGTAATATTTTGCATTCTCTCAGTCCTTACCTGGATTCTTCTAATATTTTTAGGGTGGGCGGTAGACTGGAGTTGTCTAACATTAGTTTAAATCGGAAGCATCCGGTGTTGATACCTCATAAGTCGCCGTTTACCAATCTTTTAATAGCTGATGCACATCGTTCAACACTGCATGGTGGACCGCGTTTAATGCTTAATTATTTGTGTACTAAATATTATATTCTAGGTGCTAAAAAGTTAGTTAGAGCCTATGTGAGAAAATGTGTAACTTGCCTACGTTATACGGGTTCCATTAAGACTCAATTAATGGGACAATTACCCTCACCTCGAGTAACACCAAGCAGGCCGTTTAGTAATAGTGGAGTCGATTATGCCGGTCCCATCAACTTACGAACGTCCAAGGGTAAGGGTCATCGTGCATACAAGGGCTATATTTGTTTATTTGTATGCATGGCCACTAAAGCCATTCATCTAGAAGTCGTAAGTGACCTAACGACAGAAGGTTTTTTAGCAGCCTTTAAAAGGTTTGTGGCCCGTCGTGGACATTGTAGTAATATATGGAGCGATAATGGGACTAATTTTCAAGGTGCTTCTAAAGAACTGCATGCACTAGTACAGTCAGAAAGGTCAGGCATAGCTCAAGAAATTGCGGAAGCAGTAGCCAATCAAGGAACCACATGGCACTTTATCCCACCTCATGCACCAAACTTCGGTGGACTATGGGAGGCTGGGGTCAAATCTTGCAAACAACATTTACGCAAGGTAATAGGTAGCGCTACTCTGACTTATGAAGAGATGGCAACTCTCTTAAGTCAGATAGAAGCATGTTTAAATTCACGTCCCCTGTGCCGGGGTACAGATTTGGTCGACGCCTTAACACCAGGACATTTTCTTGTGGGCGAATCTCTTTTAAACGTAGCAGATCATAATTTTGAATCTACCAATATATCCAGTCTAAAGAGATGGCATTTGGTACAAAGAATGATGCAGGATTTTTGGCGTCGATGGTCAAATGAATACTTGACCACTCTCCTCCAAAGATATAAGTGGTGTAAGCAAACGCCGGAGCCTAATGTCGGAGATATTGTTTTGGTCAAGGAGAATAATTTACCTCCTTGTAGGTGGTTACTTGGTAGAGTGGTTGAGAAACATCCCGGTCCAGACAAATTAACGCGAGTAGTCACACTTCAAACTAGCGGGTCGGTGATAAAAAGACCAACTTCAAGGTTGTGTCTCCTGCCTATTGGTTGACGCTTGGCAATTATTATATGTCGTTTTTATTTTCTCGTACTAAGCGTGTTAGTTATAGGATATATGTTTAAGCCCGCGCTGAGATTGTATATGTATTTTAAATGTAATTTACCTTGTAAAGGACATGTAGTTCCTACATGTACCTTGGTGGGCGGAATGTTTAGTATTGTAAGATATTTATTTTTTGTTTTTAAGAGCGCTCGATAGATGGCGTTGTTTAGTCCGTCTGAATCGCGCTATGGTTTGTTTGACGGCCACACTATATAAGCTGGCCTATGTCTTGTTAAAGGACGAGACCTATTTATAGTGAAATATACTCGAATTAGTTTCCTGAGCAGTTCGAAGTTTCATTTCTCACGTCCAAGGACCCTTGAAATTTGTTCAGAAAAAAAGAAAACAAAAAAAGGCTCGGAAAACCAGGAATTTCTCTAAATGCTTGTTATACATCGCAAGTTGTCTCATTAACAATAAAATTTTCTCAATACGTGTATATATATAATTTTCTCATACATTCTCAATATTTTGTATATAAATTGAGATACTAAGATACCAATTTAAATGAACTCATTAAATAGAATCTGGTTCAAGATTAATGTATCAATCAATCATATTCAATTTCATCGCATCTCAAGCACCTAATAGTCTTCTGTGGCGAAAGCGACAGTCTTTTCTTGATTAATTTAACCGGGGAATTCTATTAATCATAATCTCGTCAGAAAGCGGAGGAGCCTTCGGGCGATTTTCAACGCCTTCGTAATCCACTTAAAGTTGTAGAAGAGGCTTCGCGATCAGTATTGAGCGAATGCCCTCTATTTAAATCGCATTTTCAGTACACGTACATGCTAATTGTTTTAGACTAATATTATTTTAGCCGCGAGAAGCACGTCAATTGATTCATGTTTATGTGCACTAAGTGACGTTGATTGAAAAAGTGAAGTTAGTCCTGTAATTTAAGCTTAAATTAGGTAAGAATCTCGGAATTCGAGATACCCAGCTATAAGTCTGTAAATACTTGTATATTGACACCCTAAAAGTTGTCTCAAAACCTACATATGGTAGGGTGTACGCAACTATTAAATTTCAAGGTCAAAGGTCACAAAAATCGGTGCCTTGAAGTGCTACATCGGCAACGGCTGTCTATATACCTAGTAGCTGAATACGTTCCTATTGTTATTACAGAAAGGTATTTTAAGGTAAAAGTTTATTAGCCAGATATTATTTTACTATTACGAGTAAATTTTAATATTTTATTTATTACACAACTAAATTAACAAACAATCCATCACGGTAAGATCAATGTATCGATTTTCTGAGGCTACAAATTTTTTTTTTTTTAACGTGTGGAAACCCCCTCGGGCCGTCACTCCACCGGGGGTTTCGGTGGAATGGTGTGTCGGAATCGGACCGACTAAAACCACACGGTGTGCCATCCTGCGCCTAAAATAGGAGGAATCCGGGAACAGCTTTGGTAAGACATCCGGACCCCTCCTAGCGCCTGTTGTCCACAACAGCGCGGGCACCACCTTCACACACAGGCACAGGCACACCAGGACGTTGCCTCCTCGCGGCTGGCCATATGGCGGATGGAGGGGAAAACCCGTCCCGACCACCCGCGGCCACACTCAGGGCGGCATGAGGCGCTGGTAAGCGCGCCTACGCCGCCCGATTCGCCGGCGGCGAGTTGGGTCCGAGTGGAGATCATCCTCCCGGGCCCGCTCCGCCGCCTCCTTCTGCGAGATAACAGAAGGCTGCGACCGCGGTGAAATTCCTGTCCCTACCGGCCATGGAGCGTATGACGGCCGGTAGCGAGAGATCCTCTCCGATGACTGCAGTGAGGACCCGACCCCGTTGAGCCGAGTACTCACTGCAGTCGCAGTGGTGGCAGGCGGGACTCTATTCCCTCCTAGCGACCGAAGCAGCCGTGCCCGGAAAGAACCTGCGTCAGTCGGTAAGAAAGAGTCCCGTGCTGCCGCTCTGCCCATTCGACGATGACCGGCTGGAGCGCCTCCACAGCGATGTAGAGGGGAGGGAACTCTGTTATTGCCCCTGTCCTGGCCTTAGCCGGCCGCTTGGTCCTCGGTGTGGTCATAGGTGCCGGTGCAGACGCCGCTGCAGCGTAAGGAACAACGCGGCCACCCGAGACCTGGCGCCGCATCGGAGTCATCGCGCCCCTTAACTTATCCGCAGCGAGCGGCGGCCGAACGATGGGCGCTGGAGGCAGCCTAGCCTCCAGTCCCGCGAGGCGCCCGTCCATCATCCTCCACACTACGGCAATGACTTCGCGCAGGTGGGAATTCGTGACATCAGGCACCCCGGGGGTTGGCGGGATGGGAGCTGCCCGCGCAACTGGGATTTGGCGCTCAGGACCGTCCGACCTCACCAGAAATTGGGCAAACTGTGTGTTGAGGTCTGCCACCTGCTGGGTCAGACGGTCGTTTGCCGCTTGAAGACGCGCGACGTCTGTAATTAAGGTCCCAACGACCCAGAGACGGCGGAGGAGGAGTCCTTAAGGGCCTTTACAAAAGTACCCTTAAGATTTTTAGATTTGGTGGCCACTTTATGGATGATGGCCACCGCCGCGTCGGCTCTCTCCTGCATAGCTCCAACTCCATTTCTTCACCTGAGTCAGCTGTAATACTAGCCGTAATGCTCGCGGCCCTGGAGCGCACTCGCTCCGAAATTCTTCTGCTCCCAGAAGACAAATTGACTTCTGGGAGCAGGCTAGGGATAGGCGTTCCAATTGAAGTTCCTGCGTTGTTTGTTGTGGCGACGTCTACTTTCTTCGACTCCTCCTTCCTCTTCTCCTTCTTTTCTTCTTCTTGTATTTTAAAATCCATAATTGAACCAACGAGTGGGGGAGAACTAAAGGTCCACCCGGGCAGAGGTCCCCCAATACCCGGGCAAGCGTAAATTTATGCCCAACCGAGGGGTCCGCAGTTGCCCCGGCTGGGAGTGCGCTTGCGACTGAACCTCTCATCAGCCATGCATCCCATGGTCACGCACTAGAACACGAGATTCGGGGTAATTTTTTATAGAGGTATTCTTCCTCGCAGTCCGGGCGGTTAAGCCAAGACCCTCGTTCCCGATCAGGGCCGTGAGACTTAACCACGACACTCCTTTGATGATTTTTTATGGAGGTTTTCTTCCTCACAGCTCCGAGAAGCGAAGAGCCAACAGACGGATCGGCATACAAGCCCGCTCTGTTGGGCCGAGCCTCTACCTAGTGGCTGATGACAATGGCCACCTCCTCTTGCCAGAATATTAGCCGTTTGCGATGACGCTCTCCTCAAAAATAGAGGAGGAGAAGGCTGCGTCATCGCCAACGTTGCCCAGGGTACACCACGTGTAGGTTTTCTAGCCTAGCAACCCTTCAGGGCTAGCTCATATACATAATATATAAAATAGTAATAGTCTTACTAAAGCTGTTTATTTGTACTTGGGTTATTGGTTTATATTGTATTTTACATCTCAAATTCGGATTTTGTATTCACTACAGTAAATATGCATAATACCCACCTGACACTGTCATATGGATTAAAGGGTAAAATAAGGTCAGATCAAACTTGTTGCAGTGCAGTATATAACCTCTATCAGCCTCTATATTTGTACACAAATTCTAGCCAAAGCGATCACGTGTCTAAATATGAACTCCTTAGACACGTGAAAGCAGTGAATTCTACTCATATACCATTTCCGGACCGCTCACGTACCTAACGGCAGGGTGGTACCTAAAGTGGACATGTGAGCTAGTGACGTTAAAACACTCGCGTGCATTCGCTAGTACGATTTATTCTAATAAAAACCTTTGCCTTCCTGGAACGTGGTAGTTAATTACTAAACTATACTATAAAAAAAGTCTCGACTAATATCACTTGCGTGTCGGCTTTGAATTTTTTTAATCACTTACCTGTCCCTGTATATTTGTGTGTGTGATGCCTTGCCTTTATGAGTTATTTTATTCTGTGGATTGTTATTGGAAGTAACATTTGATGGACAATATGGATTGAAACTATACGATTTTGTTTTGGATAAATAAAGATGAAAAAAAGGAACCTCGGTTTTTAAATCTGGTTTTATTAGTGAATGAAATTAAATTCTTAAATTTACTATCGATTTTCAACTTATTTACATTAAATTTTCATTTTCCTAAGACTCATCTAGTATTACGAGTATAATCGATTTTATTTATAGAACTAGTCTCATTCTGCAAAACACATTTCCAAATCATACACTAAGTCTATCGACTAAATGCCAGTACTGTCATTGTTACAGGGTGAATTACCGAGGCATAAGCCATGTCTAGTTTGCACTAATCTGTTGTATCGACCTGTTTTGTGCATATTCCTGGTCCAATGCCAGATTACATATAGGTATGGTATCGGTCAAAGAGCAATTAGTATACAAATCACAGATTGAAATTTACAAAAACCGTCCAAGTGCGAGTCGGACTCGCGCACGAAGGGTCTGTTGTATGGGAGCCCCCCTTAAATTTAGTGTTTTTTGTTATAGCGGCAACAGAAATACATCAACCGTTCAGAGGTTCAGAGGTTCAAAGGCGTTCTCAAAATCATTAATAACTCGCAGTTTACTCGCAGTTTTGCTAGAGTAATCTATTTTTTTTTTTGACATTTAATTGTAATGTAAATGACAACCGCCGCCCATAGACACCTGCAATTCAAGAGTAGTAATTGCGCCAGCCTTTAAGGATGATGAGGGATGCTTGGAGGGGAGGAGGACAGGGGGAGTTGAGCCTCTAGAAACCTCACTAAATTCGGGGAAACTTGCTTGCTTCACAACTGGTTTTTTAACGCAACGATCATCCCTGTTAATTGTAATTTTGACTATCATTATCCTATCCATCCATTTACTTTATATATTACATATCCATTATCTATTAACTTGGGGACGGCTTTCAGTCTAATTTCCCTGCCATTCCATGATCAAATCCTAACTTAGACCTCTGTAGGAGTATACTCTTTCGAATAAAAATAAAATAATATAGGTCGTCGCTTGGTGCAGAAATTGCTTAACATTCATAACAAAATAAGATATAATACATGCAGTCGAACATAGAGCCTCCCTATTTTTTTCAAGTTGGTTAAAATGGTAGATTTTATTTCAAAGCACCTGTAATGATTTTGTGATGAATTTAAAGTTTCATTCGAAACATAATGTAAAGTAAAGAATTATTCTATAAAATTATAGGGCTACTTTCGATTTCCCTGGGATCTGCTACCCTGGGATCAGTGAAGGAGTATACTGTTTCAAATAAAACAGATATTGCAAGTCGGTTGACAATTGGCTAAGAAATCGCTTAAGATATGTATATAGAAAAAATAAAAATACAATCGAACATAGGACCTCCTCCTTTTTTGAAGCCTGTTAAAATAGACGAAACGATAGGTGAGGATGTTAAGGCTGTTTTAAATTTAGAATTTTTTGTGACGCTGATGAAATCAAAACAAATATGATCTACTCATTCATCGACCCTAAACAAAACAATATTTACATTCGTTTGTTTTTAAATATTTGCACACAATATCAATCATATTATTTCAAGTGTACGGCCATATCGAAAATCGAATTAAAGATAGTCATTCAAACAGCTTTATGAATTAATTGTTTTTATTCATTTACGTAGGAGGAGGTTCTATGTATGTTTGACTCTATGTATTATTTTTATTTACGTTAATCGATTTCTCCATAAGTTGTTAACCGATTGAATTTCCTTGTTTTGTGTTCTTATGACTATAGTCCTGCGGTGTGGTCCCAATGTAATAATTTGATACTGTTTTTTCATATACTTTCTAAACCTATCAAGATATTTGCGTTTCATTTTGCTGAGCTAATGGTGGAAGGTACGACCCCTTAACGGTTAGATGTCAAAGATTAATAATATAAATTAAAAATGCTATGAATGAGTCTTTAAACTGTGCAATTTTAAGCTTTATTAAGATTAACGATTATTAACTTGTTTTAAGTCAAATATATAACATTTCGATAAAAATAGTGTTTAGGTAATATACTTATATATTACAGAAATACTACATTATAGCCGCAAGTTAAATCGTTGAACGACGAATTGATGATTGCAAAGTGATAAAGATTTCGCTTAAATTTCCACCTACCAAAATCACAATACTTGTCCAATTTGGTTGGAAAAATGTTATTTTTATTACTAACTTTGAATGGACTAATATTCGAAATTTAAGTTAATTCGCACAATTTAAATGTAAATATCATGCCGACATATCTGCGTAATGAAGCACTAGGTTTTACAATATACCTATGTCCATGTTACTTCGCTTTCTAAGCACGAGCCAATATAAAAAGGCGGCATTCTTAAAGATTAAGGAAATGTTTCTTTTTTTGTAACTGGTGTACTGTAGTAATTTTATATCAAACATTAATATACTACATTTATATATACATATATTATAGTGTGCGATAATACATATCACAGTGAGAAAATATACATCACTGACGCATATTTACTCGCGATTATACGATTGAATAGTAACAAAAATCAACATGCATTTCCCTTCATGTTGACTGACTGCGGTAGAAACAGATGTCGTATTTATATGGTACACTCATCTGGCAAATACCGAATATATTGTAGGACGGGGATCAGTAACATTTAAGCCCAAATCCTTGGGCGGTATTATCAGTAAACCTGCGGCTGTACGTGGTTTGACCCTAATATATTTTCAGCCTCCTAAACAAACACCGATGGGATCACAGCCCTTATTAGAACTAATGTCTTGTGAAATGACTGGATGTATAAGACGAACCCAGTTCAGCATTCGGCCTTACAATCAAAGTTGACTTTTAGCCTAAAATAACTTTTTGAGGCCTCTTTTGGCCTCGATTATACATATGTATATACGATGGGAGAAAGATGAGAATGTAATATTTTTTTTTAAGACGAACAGGTCACCTGATGATAAGTGACAACCCCCTGTCCATGGTTGAGGAGCTGGTAAAGAGGAGAGGTTGGATGAGGAGATGGAAAATAAGAGGGGGGAGTTGGGCCTCCGGAAACGGAACGGAAAAGTCTGTTCACCTGTTTCCTTAATGGTAATGGTGAAGGGCTCAGTTTCCGCATTTAGACTCATGTTCGGTCCATTATCCGTTCAGGAGGCTGACTAGTTAAGCCAGCCTAGCTCCTTCCAGAAACGCAGAAGCCACCTGTTTCCTTATATTACATACAAAATACAAACATACATATACACATATACACTCAAAAGACACAACTCTCCTGGCAAAGTTGGTTAAAAAGAGCTAATCGTTCTAAAACGGACACTATATGTAAGTACATATTTAAGTATAATTCGCTTTGTCTCTCTTAACTATTTTGTGAATTATTATTAATATATAATTACAAAACCAAAATTAATTTGCCATCAAGAGTTCATAGAACATCAAGATTATGTATTTGTACAGTCTATTAGGTATATATCTGTGCTAGGTTTCGTGTTTGTACACCCATATATTCTTTCATCTTAAACCTATTTAAATACTTATTGACACTAAAAGGAAAAAAAATTAAACAGAATATTAAAAGTTCCTAAATGTATGTGTATTTTTACTCTTTCTTTTTCGAACTTTAAGTCTAAAAGATGACAGTTTCAGACAGTGACGATAGTCAAGAGTTCCATGAATTTAAAGTATAAGTAAAAAAATTATAAGTTTTTATTTAATTATCAACGTAAATTTTGACCATCACCAGTATTCTATTGTGTATAATACGTTTCAGTTTCTGACAATATAGAAGAAAAACAACCAGTAAAATTAAAGTAATTTTTCTTTTTATTAAGTCGCCTGTAAAAACACCCTTTGAAAAAACAATATTTCAATGCCTGTATTTAATTCTAAGTAAAAGCTCCCTAAAAAATTGGAAGAGATATAGAGATGAAATAAGAATAACGCCAACAAATATAGACCACTTCAACTACTTCATTTACATGTTACCTGACTTTCAGTCTATTTACAATTACAAAGAAACAGTACACAATAACAACACAATCTAATTATTGGTTTTAACGTCCCAGCTTTAAATTTGATAAAAAGGCGATGAACCATAAAGTCACATAAAATAAAATGGAAAATTTAAGACAATGGCCTGCGGGGCACGTTACCGTAATTGAAGATTTTGCCATAGTCACAAATTGGCAATCACATTAACATTTCAATACAGAGTTTTATTCACCACGAAAACAAGAACTGTGAAGTGGCTTAATATGCTAAAAAGTTTTTGGAAGTAGCAAGTTCTGGGAAGTACATGGAAGCTATCGTTGACATACTTTGAAACTCTCTGCGTATAATTATAGAATTCGTTCCTTTGTACCTAATCTAATCAGTTCTGTATCACACTTTATCTTGTTATGGTAAACTATTATTTCCACTAGTTTGATGTGGCCTTTACACGTTGCTTGTCCGGGATCGAAGGTCTAATTGTACATCGACTTCAAATAGTTTATGTATACTTAAAAAACTGTATCAAATTTACTTAGTAACTCGCACTAAGCTTGACCGAGATGGTTTCAAATTATATGATTTTTAACAATATGTGTTTCTTAATGATGTAAATGCAGACAGGCCCATCGAACATTGCGCTCTACGTGCGCTGTCAGCTGCACGGAGCAGCTTTTAATGTACTGGTCCACAACAGCATAAAGTTAGTGGTTTTTCATCAAAACTATAAGAAGAAGAAAGCTACAAGTAAAAAGGCAGCGATCGAGAGAACCATAATTAATAATTTCAAGGTTAAGGATTATTGTATACAAGGTACATTGAATATATATTATTATTCACTACTATTTAGTCTTTAAAAACGTATTTGTTATTTGTATGATATAAAAGCTGATTAATTGTTTAAAGTTTATAGACGGGGTTCTATGGCCTAAAGTACTAAGAAATAAAATAAATACTCACAGCGATCTTCCAGATAATAAACAAGAATTTATTATTTTTATACAAAATAAATCAGTCTACAAGTGCACTACCTCTTAGATGCAGCGGGAACAAGAAGGCTAAGTTGCCTTTTGTTTCACAAGTGTTTGCCACGGATTTATAAGCACACTTGCACTATTGTGTACTCCAGGTAGCGGCTAACACTTTTACTTTGAGACTTACAATCTTTGTAAGAATTTTGAACAAAAGAAAAACATTACTCGTTGACTTGCTACTGAAAAGCCGTAGAAACTTGTTTAAAGTACCTTTCATTAGATACAACTGTCTGAAGACGCCTGCTTACTTTCCTTCCTTTCTTTTCTAAGAGCCTAAGGGTTAAGCTAATCTAGATGAAAGCCTTATCAGAAAACTTTTGAGAAAATATTATAGCATATATTTTGTTATTAAATAAGAAACCATTTCTGTCAGAGCTTCCCTGTTACGGACAAGCCAGCAAAGCCACCATGTGTTTCTTATCCTCTTAGTGAAATGATCAAGACTGGAACTGACTGAAGTAAGCCTGGTTCGAATTTGAGGATAGCAAAATTAGTATGTATTACATATTCGTCATGTCAAGAATTGAAATTTCCCAACTGGGTCTATACTACCACTCTACCCTCAATTGATTGCAGTTAAATATAATATTGCTGGTATAGTCATATGATATTTATATATCACTATGTGGTACATTCTAGAGTATAGAGTATAGAATATTAAATATATACATAAACAGAAGTCTAATGGTTACAACAATTCATAACATTGCTATAACATACAAATACAGAAGGACATCGTGTTCAGAAAAACGGAATCACTTTACATTTTACTGACATCGTAATCTCAGGAATAAAAAAGTGTTACGACCTCTTTGGGTCGTACAAACGGAGACCCGCCAAATGGATGCTTGGAGGGTAAACGACGGAGCTTTGTCATTTGACAATACCACGAATTGCACAGTTCCACACATATCTTTTTAAAGCTAGATGTATGTATATTAATAAATCAAACTTCTGATTTACTCTTTGAAGAACCGGACTTAGCCGACGTGGTAGGGTATCAAGCGAATATCAAAAAACTAAGTGTTTAGATGTGTAGTTGTACTAAATTGAGGTTCAACGTAATGCAATGTCGAATAAGTTGTAAACTTCCGAATAGCATCTAATATGATTTCAAGCTCCAGCAATGACCTTTCAAGTATGTTACATTTACACTGAATACAGTATCACCCTACTTTTAAAATAGGAAAAACGAGCAGAGCGTATCTATTGATTTATATATACTGAATGTTTTAGTAAATATATGAACGTTGGTGTATATATTATGTGTATATGTGTAGAGAGAGCCGCACTAGGACTAATTTCTGAGTCACGGGGGACTTTACATTCAAACAACGGACACAAAGAACACAGAGACTCAGAACAACAATTTGAGGATTACACAAAGTGTTGTCCCGTGCGGAGATCGAACCCACAACACTTGGCGCGGTAGCTTATTGGCGAGGTGACCACTTAAACCGCTACGCCATCCGTGTAGTCAATTACGCAAAACCACAAATCGGACACAAAAGTTGTATATATCATATAAAGCACATCATTTACCGATTTTCTAAATAAATCATAGCTGATAAATACCATATTTCATTAAATTAAGAATATTACATAGGTACTTACATTAATTCATTCATAGTCAATTCTTTATATTTATTACATATATAAAGTAGCAGAAAAACTTATATTTAAAATTAAATTATAATAAGGCGTCTCCTCGACCAAACGTACCCATGACGCAGGCGGCGTTTCCCCGTTGTACGCATATAGCGATGTTTTGGGTCAGGTATTGAGCATAGCGTGGGTCCCGTCCCCTACTCCGCAGTCGGCGCCCCAAATCAGCCACGAACCTTTTGGCCTCAGAGCCCCACGGACCTGCCGTCTCCACGGCGAACGGGACGAAGTCGAACCAGCCGCCCTCCGAGTAGCAGCGAGGTGACAGAACGCATAGGTACAGACGCAAGTAGCGTCCCATATCAGAGAGCGACCTCTCCGCCATGGGACGAGGGTGAGTCCGTCAGGCCGTTTCCCGTCAGATCGCGACAGGCCAAGGGGCTCCAAGAGCTGAGTGCTCAATTTGCAAACTTTCGGGCTGGGGCGAGCGCTGCTAGCCCACAGCAGTCAAATCCCGTTGCAGAGCACCCTGCCACCTCACCCTACCCCGTCTCTGATGCCCACTTGCGTCAAATTACAGACGCGGTGTGGCGGATGATGGACGGGCGCCTGGCAGGACTGGAAGCAAGGCTGACTACAGCTCCCATTGTTCGGCCGCCACTCGCTGCAATTGCTGCCGTAAAAACAAAGGGCACATCTGCTTCGACGCCACTTCCAGTTTCGGGTGGCCGCGTCGCGGTTTCTTACGCGGCGGCTGCGTCTGCGTTAGCACCTGCCAAAGCACCGAGGACTAGACAAGCGGCTAGGGCTGTTATAGGGGCAACGGTGAAGTTTCCTCCGCTCTCCTCTCCAACACCTAAAGGTAAGAGCGCACCTAGCGCTCCCTCTGGTGCCCAAGCTGTCCTTGCTCCCTCCACGTCTGCCCCCTCTAATGATGGGTGGCAAAAAGTTCAGGGAGGGAAGAAGAAGCGATCCCGAAAAGGACGGATCCCTAAGGAGAAGGCCGCAAAAAGTTTCGCCTCTGCGCCTCAGAATTCGTCAGAGGCAGATACCGCCTCAAAGAAGCCAAGAAAACTGCAGGCGCCCAAAACCGCGGCTGTGGTTGTTACCGTGTTGCCAGAGGCGGCTAGCAATGGGTTATCCTACGCGGCTGTCTTTAAGAAAGTGCGGGATAGCCTAGGTGGCGAATTCGGGGCTTCAGGTGAGAGGCTGCGCCTGGCCCAGACGGGGGCTCGAGTTCTGGAATTCCCCGGTGCTGCAGGTGCAAAGACGGCGGACGTCGTTGCGGAGAAGGTCGTTAGGCCCACCAAGTGCGCAGAGCTGCGCATTTCGGCTAAAATACTGGGTGATGCCGGCAAGATCCTCATCGGTTTCGTGAACGCAAGCAATCAAAGTCACAATCTTGGCGGCGAGACCGATGAGGGGCTTTAAATGCCTCGGGTCGGGACACACCCGCGTCAAGTGCGGAAGCTGCTTTGACTGCAGTGGTCTCTGCTTCCGCTGCGGTCAACCGGGCATAGAGCGGTGGAATGTTCCGCCGCCCCTCACTGCCCGGCCTGTGCAGCGGGTAATCAGCCCGCCAATCACCAGACGGGGCAGGGGGGCTGCAAACCTCCCCGCACATCTCCGCAATCATCGGCGGCTAGCCAATCGGCCCAGGCCGCCTCCGATGCTAATAATGCGTCATCGCCGTTGCCCATGGAGGAGGCTGTAGAGACGATCCAATAATGGACTAAGTTTTCAGCCTCCTTGTCCAGACGAACCTGAATCACTGTGCCGGGGCGCAGGACCTTTTCCTGCAAACCATGGCAGAGTGGTCAATCGGTGTGGCCGTAGTCGCGGAGCCTTTCAACGTTCCTCCCAGTCCAAACTGGCTGGGTGACCGGGAAGGCTCCGTGGCAGTCGTCGGCTCCACGGCTGCTCATTCCCCACCCTTGTCGCTAAGAGACAAGGGTCCTGGGCTATATGTTGCTGCCGATTGGGGGGGATCACCATATATGGTGTATACTTCTCCCCTAACCGGAGTCTGAGCGACTTCGAGGTTTTCCTCAATAACCTGGAGACCTCGATACGGCGACTAGCGTCTGGGCACGTCCTAGTGCTGGGGGATTTTAATGCTAAGTCCGTCGCGTGGGGATCCCCCAGAACATACGCACGGGGTGACGCTGTAGAAGAGTGGGCGACGTCGGTGGGCTTCTGTATCCTAAACAGAGGCACCACCAACACGTGCGTGCGACAGCAGGGGGGTCGATAGTGGACCTTTCGTTCGCTACCCCTGCTCTTGCCGCACGAGTAAGGGACTGGCGTGTCCTGGAAGAGGTTGAGACGCTCTCGGATCACCTTTATATCCGATTTGAGCTCTCCCGTACCCAGGACCCCAGAAGGGGTCACATGGCGCGGCGTTCTTCCCGCTTTCCGCGGTGGGCTATTTCGAAGGTAGACCGAGATCTACTGGAGGAGGCAGCCATCATTCACTCTTGGCTGTCTCCGCAGCCTCCAACCGAGGAGGTAGACATAGGGGCAGGCCGCTTTCGTGATGTGATCACGCAGATCTGCGATGCGGCCATGCCCCGCGTTCAAGGTCGTCGGCCTTCAAGGAAGGAGGTCTACTGGTGGTCCCAGGAGTTGGCGGATCTCCGCGCGGCTTGTATTCGTGCCCGGAGATCCTACACCCGTAGCCGTCGGCGTCACCGCGAAGAAGGAGAAGAGGACCAGCTGCAAGAGGAGTACCGAGAGGCCCGGAAAACTCTAAAGCTGGCCATTTGCCGCGCCAAAGAAGAGAAAAGAAAGGAGATGCTGGAGGGTCAATCGTGACCCCTGGGGTCGCCCATATCGTGCGGCGCAACAAAAGCTCCACGCTGCTGCTCTCGCGCGCTGCCCCCCCCCCCTTACGGAGACTCTCCAGCCCAGCTTCCTGCAGGAAGTGGTTGAGGGTCTTTTTCCGCGACGAGTGGAGCACTCACCCCCATCGATGGGCTCTTTGGCTGGAGACGACGGGGAGTACGGGGTGGAGGATGCTGTACCCGTCACGGAGGCGGAGATAGGGGTGGCTGTTCTACGTATCCGCTCCAAGAACACCGCCCCCGGGCCATACGGGATTCCTGCCCGAGTGTTGGCCCTGGCCCTTGATCACATGGCAGACCGCCTCAGGGAGGTGTTCGACTCTAGCTTAGTGTCCGGGCACTTCCCTGATTGCTGGAAAAGCGAGAAGCTGGTGCTTTTAAGGAAGCCGGGACGGCCTACCTACTCGGTCGCGGCCTACAGACCCATTGTGCTGCTGGACGAGGCGGGTAAACTGTTTGAGAGGGTACTCTCTGCCCGCATCGTCCGGCACCTGAATGAGGTCGGCCCCGATTTGTCGGACGCCCAATTCGGTTTCCGAGCGGGTCGTTCGACGATCGGAGCTGTAATGCGTCTGAGAGCCGTGACCGAGGAGGCTGTGAGCTGTGGCGGCGTACTGTTGGCGGTGTCGTTGGACATCGCCAACGCATTCAATAGTCTGTCATTCAGTTGCATTGGGGAAGCTCTCCGCTATCACGGAGTGCCACAGTAGCTGATGCGACAAGTGGCAGACTATTTAGAGGAGCGTACCGTCATGTACGAGGACCGAGATGGAATCCTATGTCATTGGCCAGTGTCGTGCGGTGTTCCGCAGGGGTCTGTCCTTGGACCACTCCTGTGGAACATGGGGTACGACTGGGCTCTTCGTGGTGACTTCCCCCCCGGGCTGGGCGTAATCTGTTACGCCGATGACACTCTGGTCACAGCCCGGGGATCGAACTTTCAGGAGGCGGCGCGCCTGGCCACCAGGGGAGCCTCACTGGTGGTCCAGCGCATCGAGGCGCTAGGCTTGCGGGTGGCCCTGGACAAGACGGAGGCCCTTTTATTTCATGGTCCCCGTCGTGGTCCACCCGCTGGCGCTGCCATCATGGTCAACTCGGTCCTCGTACCGGTTCGTGCCCACATTAAATATCTGGTCCTGATCCTTGACGGGAGGTGGCTCTTCGACGAGCACTTCCAGCAGCTTGCTCCAAAGCTGGTCGCCGCTGCGTCCGCCCTTGGGCGACTTTTGCCCAACTTGGGTGGACCCTGCGTTGCAACAAGACGGCTGTAGACGGGGGTTGTCCGGTCAATGGCACTATACGGTGCACCGGTGTGGGCGGAAGCTCTGACCGCCCAGAATAGGGCACGCCTCTGGCGCCCTCAGAGGGTCATGGCGGTTAAAGCTATACGCGGTTACCGCACCGTGTCGACGAAGGCGGCGTGCGCGTTGGCCGGAACTCCCCCGTGGGACTTAGAGGCGGAAGTGCTCGCCGAAGTATATCGGCGGACGACTGATTTCCGGGCGGGTAGTGGCAATCGACCCCCACCCGAAGAGGTACGCGAGTGGCGTGAGGCCGCTCGCCGAGTCACCATGGCTCGTTGGTCGTCCCGGCTGGAGGCTCCAAGTGCTGGCTTAGCCACCGTGGAGGCGCTCCAGCCGGTCATCGTCGAGTGGGCTAGGCGGAAGCACGGGACCCTTTCTTTCCGACTAACGCAGGTTCTTTCCGGGCACGGTTGCTTCGGAAAGTACCTGCACTCGGTCGCTAGGAGGGAATTAAGTCCCGCCTGCCACCACTGCGACTGCAGCGAGGACTCGGCTCAGCATACGCTCGCGGATTGCCCCGCCTGGGTGACGCAGCGTCGGGTCCTCACTGCAGTCATCGGAGTGGATCTCTCGCTACCGGCCGTCATACGTTCCATGGCTGGTGCGACAGGAATTTTACCGCGGTCGCAACCTTCTGTGAGGAGGTCAATTCGCCTATTTTAGGCACACCGTGTGGTTTTAGTCGGTCCGATTCCGACACACCGTCGCACCGAAAACCCCGGTGGGATGAAGACCCGAGGGGGTTTCCACACTTAAAAAAAAAAAAAAAGGGAATGGCGATATTGTCGCCCACGCGCGAAAACAAGCGGCTAACTAACCCTGAAACGCCAAACGAGGAAGCGAGAAAGGCGATCGGGCCGCACTCCTTCAAACGGCGCACTCCCAAACCTCCAAATCGGACCGGCAGGGCAGCCTGGCACCACTGCCGCTCACTTAAGCTGATGTTGAGCATCTCCTCAACAATACGCTGGAGTGCTTCGTCGAAGCAGAGGACACCATCCGGGAACTCCCATGTCGGCGTTGTCCGTATGACGTATGTCAACTTGGGCATCCCGGAACAAGACCTCAAAATAGACATAGATACGTGAGCCGGGAGATGGCGAAAGTGAACAGCCAGAGATGCCAGGGACTCCGTTTTTGCGGACAGGCAATCCAGCATAGCCTCAGGGAAAATTGGCGAGCCCAGGATGTAAGCAGTGTTCTATTTGATTCTAAGACCAGGAATAAGGGACATAAACTTAGCAGTCATTTCCGCCGACATCGGGCCACAGGGGTGAAGCTCACATTTGGCAGTGTTTACCTCCAGCCCTAACTCCTGCAAGGCGGGGAAGAGCGCCCCTACGTCCCTTAGAACCACTTCGGGGCTGCCCCCAATGGTTCCGTCGTCTAAGTATACACGTTCAGGGGGCTCTGTAATGATTTAAGAATATTTATCTTACTTCCAACACTTTTTTACCTAAAGTTACAGTCGATAGGCACTGTAAAAGTTAATTCTACAAACGTTGATTTCATTAGACTTAGACGTACATTTTGTTTACATAAATTTAAATTCCTAAAATATTAACCAAAAAGAAACAAATGCAAGGAAATTAGTGTCCTATTTAACACGCCATATAAAGCCTTTCATTAAAACGTATAAAATATTTACAAATCCGAGTAATATATTCATATTTAATTTCGGTTCTCACTTAAAACAGAACTCGGGCAAGTAATAACAATTGTTCTTACCTGGCTCAATATAAGTCTATTTATACTTCGTGCTGCGGCACGAAAGCTCTGTAAATATGCGCTGAATAATTTATTTCTAACCTAACCTAAAACATGATCTTATTTCGCTTCCCCCACTTCGCAGTCATATATTATGAGTTCAGTCAGTAGTGGAAAAACGTGTATCTACTTTACGCGCTAGCCGTGTTGTTCTTGGTGGAGTGGAGAGAATAGGGCCAACTCATCTCTCGCTGTGGGTGTAGTAAGAAGCGACTGAGGGATCGTACTCTAATCAATCAGACAGTGTAATATGTAAGTATATGTATATACATATACTGCATAATAGCACAGTACCCAGAGCTAAAGTGTCACTAAGCGGCCTCGCGGGAGCTCTTTGTATTGAAGAAGGTGAGACGGTTCTTCTGCCCGAGCGTGTGTCCTTATACAAGACCCAGGTTCGCTCCTAAGTGGAGTACTGCTCTCATCTTTGGGACGGTTATGCGCCGTATTTGCTTTATTGACAGTCCGGAGATCACTGATTCCCTCGAGCTTCTGAAGTTGCGAAGAGATGTCGCCTCTATAGCGATTCTCTATCGCCTACACCACAGATAGTGTTCTGATGAGCTCTTCCAGTTGGTCCCACTTTTTCCCTTTAAATATATAAAATAAGCTTGCTTGTAAATTAATGAAGACAAAAAGAATTGAATTTGAAAATGCCTCTGCCTACCTACTTCTTGGAAGTTATGTACATATATATGTATGCTAACGTTTTGCAAAAGTAACTTATTTCATACACGTATTCATATTTTCTACAGGATCAAAATGTTACTCCGTTTTAGTTTATGTACTAAAGTAATAACTTAAAGAATTTCAAGGTTCTTTAGACAAATATAAAACCGGTCATATTACCAATGTTACTCAAAATAATCAAATGTATACACATTTTAGTACCAAATATATAACCAAAACCGGATGTCAGACTACTAGCGTCCTAATCAACAACGACACACTACGCAAACGTGTCGTGTTGTCCTGATGCATAAACGTAAATTAAAAAAAATATATCATTTTCTAAAAATAGTTTATTTCAAGGATTTAGAATTCTTGGTTACCATTGAATATTTAGACGGCTGTTTTGCTATCGAAACGCAAATATCCATGTCCCGAACTGCATACATATAATCTCAGTAGCTTGGATGATTTTGCCTTTATATAGCATATTGGAAATGCCAGGCGTTGTTGTCGTGCTGTGTGAGGGTATTACAAATTGCTACTCAGATTTTAAACCTTGTGTGTTGTTGAATGAAAATCTCGGCTTTGGATGGCCTTATATTATATAGTATTTTGTATAGAGTTTACAGGAATTAGTCCGTGCACATTTGTAAAAGTTGTATAGTAATTGTCACCCATATAAAGAAGGTCGGGGTTGCTTGTTAGGTACACCTTACAGTAATCGCATACAGTGTTTTTGTTGACTTTATATTATATTTAAAGGAAATTAAGTAATTTGCCTTAATCTATTTGGTATCACGCTTGTATGCATTAATAGATCTTTACCACTTCTTCAACTTCGATTAGTGTACGAACGCTCGTACAAGTGTATGTATGTATGTCGATACATAGATGAGCTATTGCCGAAAACATTTCTTGTATTTCTTTTTGTAATTATCTTCAACCCTATACTGTTCGGTCCGTAAGGAGCGACGACGGATACACACACACGAATGTCGTGTGGTGGGCAAAGTATTCTCATGCGTATTGAAAATTAGGCACCAGACATATTTCTGGGTGCAGTTAACGCCAGGTATTATCTTAAAAATGTTGTAGTCCAATATAATAGAAAGAGAAGAAGATAAGGGCCAGATCTATTTTACTCTATTGAAAACCTCACTGGGTGTAAAAGGTTACTAAGAGATCGAACTGTTATCTGTCAGAGAGTAGTTGGGACTAAATTATGTTTGGCAAAATATGTGAGTATTTGACACGCATCTGCGTTTCTCTTTAGAAATATAATCGTAAGTATATGTATGTGTATATATAATTTGTATGGGAAGAATTACTATTGTGAAGTATCTGTTATCTTATATATATAGAGCAGGTATATTTAAGTATCTTAAATTTCAGTTCACACTATCTAACTGTCAGGAATGCACTTATCCAGTACCCAATAACTGTTAATTTGTTTCGTTTATTTATTTTTTATTTATTTATTCATGTTTTAATTGAATATAACTTAGAAATATTTACGCAAGCAATTATACTATTTACGCAAAAAAAGGCTGAAATACTGAGACACTCCTTTTGAAACAAGCTGAGAAACTCATTTTTAATCGATCAAAAGTAACTGCCAGACAAATGTTAAGCCAGTAAATCAATGGACCTTTGGACGTCTTCAATTATCTTTTAGATAAGGCAGAACATTAGACTTCTGGTAAACTTTGTGGACTGAAATACTTTTGATATTTGTACTAAGGTATGTTTTTTTTATTTGGTTTGAGCCGGCGGATGCCTGTCTGCAATGTGATGCTATAATTTAGTAAGGTACAGAAGATAAACTTTATAGGAGATACGATACAGAACTTGCACCATGCGGCTAATATTCTAATTTTGTTTAATACAAAATATTATATTTAATTAAAATTGTGTTAGTATATTACAAATAACTGAAAGAAAATTTACCTTATTACAAAATCTGGCCACTAACATTATATACATAAATTGAATTGACACACAGTATCACTTTATACATAAAGTCTTGGCCAAAAGTATTGAGCGCCCTATACATTTCGCACGTACACTTAAAGAATGGCAAAAAACATATATTTTATTTACACATTAGTAGAGTAGTGATAGATAATAATCTAGGATTTCATGAACACATAGACGCACTCAATAGTAGGTTACGTAAATTAATATATATATTTAAAACGATTAGACGTGTCTTAGACACTCAACGGTTAAAAGCAGTTTACTTTGCCCTAGTTCAGTCAGTTATTACCTATTGTATCACCATCTGGGGTGGAGCGCCGAAAACTACATTAATTGACCTCGAGAGAGCACAAAGGGCTATCCTGAAGGTGTCTTTTTTTAAACCATATCGCTTTCCCACGGTATTACTTTACAGGGAGGCTGAAGTTTTAACGGTGCGCCAGCTGTTTATACTGTACACCTTGTTGAAGCAACATTCTTTGATGACCTATAGCCGAACGCAGTTCAGTGGCAAAAGACGATTTAATCCTGTGCAACGCGTTAAGCTTTTAACAAAATATTCAAATCGATTCTTTTGTCACTTGGGCTGCTTCCTGTACAATAAGTTCAACAGAATTATACCAATATTTCACCTCACAAAGGCTAAGTGTAAAGGAATGCTGACTGACTATTTGAAGGGGGTAAGCTACGACGAAACCGAAGCGATGCTTTCAATACTAGTTTAGAGTGAAGCTAAATTAGAAGAACACATACATTCACATACATCCACATACTCACGCTCACGCACACACATACACAAAATCGTGCACACAATAACATTATATGTAACTAAATATGCTATGCAACTAGATATAAGTTTTTAATATAGTAAGATATTCAATTTTGTAGTATCCATTTTTGTATAGTGAATATTGAAATGTAAATATACACGGGGTGGAGACCTGGTGTCCTGAAACACAGGCCTCGAGCCTAGCTTAGGCACCAGTCTCCCACAATACTATATTCAGGATTCTATGTATCTGTAAAAAATGTCTTGTTTTACTATATTGTGGTGAGAGAAAAAAAAATAAATTTATTGTGGTGAGAGAAAACATTCTTTGGTCAACATCTAAAAACAATTTTAGTTTTCATTTATCTGTTCGCTACTACACGCTTGTTTAGAACACATCCAGTGATTTAGTCCAAGTATAATACTACTACTATTATTAAATAAACAGAATACACTTCACGAATAGCCGTAAAAACACATGCTCAACAGTTTAATGAATGTATTCGTAAATGCTTACTATCCATTAGGCAACTCTATTTATTCTAAGACGGATAATCACCTATTTCCTGAACGCTTTGATTACGAAGGCGCGAATCCACGCGACGTCCCCCTTTCTTTGTTCCAGCTGTTTGTTTGTACACCCCCGTCATTACAATCTACCATGGCACTATATACTGGGCTATTGTTTTCAAACAGTTTAATAATGAACGGTTGCAATTGTTATATACATAACTCGCAACTGGCTATTGTGCTATAAGCTGAAGCCTATTAGTCATATTAGTTGCAGAAACAATAAAGTTGCTTTAAATGTTGAGCCTTATTAGATCTGGTAGGTATTAAGACCGCTTTGTGCAATATATTTATAGGAAAAGTACGTAAATAAATAAATCAATATTACAAATTATAAATAAAGTAGCTTTTTTCTCACCAGTTACGAAGTATATAGTTAACAGTTTATGTAGTTATGCCGTGTGGTTCGCGGTGAAGTAGAGTAGTTGTCGTAAAAGCGAAGCGAAATCGATTTGACTGTTATATATCAGATAGTATATGCACACTCATATAGTGCCCGGTTGACGACAATAGGCTTGCCCCTATTATTAGTGTTACCAAATTTCAAATTAGGAACTCCTTTGAAATCTATAGATGTGTAATGAACTCATATGTCATTTAGTTTTATGAATTGGCGGCAATTTAAATAGTGACTGTCGTGCATCGAAATGGATTTGACTAGACAAAATTTTCGATCAATAGTTTATTATAACTTACGTTGCGGTCTTACTTAACAACAATGTTAGGATGCACTTCAACTAAATCAACATTTACAACTAAATCTAAAAAAATATCTACTTACGTACAATAATCATGTTATTTAAATCATGGACTTTTCTGCTTTAGTCAAATTTCGCGACTAAAGCAGAAATCAACAGTTAAGCCATAGGGGTTGCATTCAAATTACCGATCAGTGTCACGAATATGAATGACAGAATTGCAGCTGCAGCTGCATATACATATCTGATATTTTTCGGATAATGATTATAGACCGCTCATTGAATCAATTATTTACGAATTATTGAAACAAAGTTTCATGATGTCAGCTTTATTGAAACATAGTTTCATGACGTCGTATACACACATCTTACCAAATTCCTTTTTCAAAGTTTCGTTTTAAATATGAAAACAAAAAAAAAACAACATTAAAGTTATTACTCACCTCCAAGTTAAAACTTACATAAGTATTTAAATTTTTAAACATATTCATTTCTTCAATAACTCTGTATTTCTAGTGATAGTCTGAAAGCACTGGGTTAACACTTAATCTATTAATTAATCACTTTACATGAGACAGTGGTAGAGCCATGCTTAGGCACGAATAGGCCGGCTCAACTGGTGCGATACCACGGCCTCACAGAAAACCGATTGTGAAGTAATGCTTGAGTTGCATTTTCCCGAAATGAGTGAGGTTTCCGGAGGCCCAACATTCCCTCTTCTCTCATTCCCCTCTCCTCTTTCCCATCTCCTCATCCCACTCTCTTCTTCTCCCTCATTACTCTTAATGGCAGACAGCGCACTTACGACTCTTGAGTTGCAGGTGTCCATAGACGACGGTTGTCACTTACCATTAGGTAACCCGTCTGTTTGTCTGTCTCAAAATAGCATCGAAAAAAGAAAAACACATCACACGGTGCAAAAAATCCTGTCCATAGACGTTATAAAGGTTTCAATACAGTTCACAGACAATATGAAGGTGTCACATAAGACAAATAAGACTAACATACGGTTGTAAAGAAACCCATACAAATATTTATAATAGTTATTTGCGAAAGCTGAATAAAATTTATATATCCAGTGTTAAGTATTTAAAATTACAAAGGTTAGAATTTTCATATGCAATCTAAGTAGGCCCTAAATAATTTACAGAGCTTTTATCCTAAGTATGCGAAACTTTCACTCAATAAACGTTTACTTCTCATCCTGTATTGTACGACGTAGTTAGGTAGCTTGCATTTGCGTAGCGCGACAGGCTTCCGGTTCCGTTTGGACTCGTGTGTGTTTGCGGAGTCGACAAGTCTGCCAGTGTTGCCAACATTAACTACCATTATCATCTTAGTCGCGAAGTTGAGTGTTTTGTCGTTAGAAACAAAGTTTTAACAATAAATTATTCATAAAAAGGGAATGCATTTGTCTAAATTTAAAGTGTGTTCTTTGCTAATTACAATTTGGCATTTAGCAGTTTTAATCAGCTCCTCTAGGCCACACTTTGTATTAAATTATTCCATTCTATAACAATAAATTAATTTTATTGTGCAAATTTAATTTGTTTTAAAACTATTTAGTTGCTTAGCTACCTTAGTATGCACTACGTTTGAAACAATACACATACAATATTGTTAATTTATGTTATTTTGATGATTGCCCCTTTGGCAATTGAAAAAAAAAAATGATTCTTAGTTTTACATCAATAAAATTATTATTTAAATAATAAAATACAATCATTTTTATGTCAACAATCATTCTACAATTGAAGTCAAAAAGGAATGTACCGAATGTCCAAATACACTAATATTTACCTCGTGTTTTCTTTCCGTGACCAAAGAATAACGTCACGACCGTTGTTCTTTGGTCTGAGTTCTAACGGCAACATAGAACAGAACATCATCTTACACACGTACATATATATATATATTCATTCATCAGTCATTTATCTCCATTCATTGTTTTTACAATCCTCGCTTTGTTTAGCGGGTAACACAATATTTAACCGGTTGTCTGTCATGGCTTTGTTTAACCCTCGTCGCATCCACATTCAGCCGTAACAAAAACTGGTACACGCTACTATTAATAAATTGTTTTTCATACCCTGAACCCTTCAATGGTTTTATGATAAACAGTTTTTTGCATTGTTGACTTTTTCTTTGACTTATATCGAATACTTTACTGAAACTAAAACCAACGTTAGAATGTGGGTCACACATTACTAGTATTCTTGTAAACCCCCCCCCTAAGCTAAGCTAAATGTATACGACAATGGTACTATATGGTGCGACGGTGTGGGTGGAGGCTCAGACTGCCCACAATAAGGCGCCCTCAGATGGTAATGGTGGTTAGAGCCATACGTGGTTAACGCACCGTGTCGACGGAGGCGGCGTGTACGTTGGCCGGAACTTCCCTGTGGGATTATGAGGCGGAAGTCCTCGCCGAAGTTTATCGGCGGACGACTGATTTCCGGGCGGGTAGCGGCAATCGGCCCCCGCCCGAAGAGGTACGCGAGTGGCGTGAGGCCGCTCGCCGAGCCACGATGGCTCATTGGTCGTCCCGGCTGGAGGCTCTACGTGCTGGCTTATCCGGCCATAGGCGGCGCTCCAGCCGGTCATCGAAGAGTGGGCAGCGTGGCAGCACGGGACCCTTTCCTTCCGACTGACGCAGGTTCTCTCTGAACACGGCTTCTTCGGAAAGTACCTGCACTCGGTCGCAAGGAGGGAATTGACTGCGACTGCAGTGAGGACTCGGCCCAGCATACGCTCGCGGATTGCCCGTCTTGGGCGGCGCAGCGTCGGGCCAGTAGAAGGAGGCGGCGGAGCGGGCCTGGGAGGACGATCTCCACTCGGACCAGCGCCAGCGCCTCATGCCGCCGTGAGTGTCGTCGCGGGTGGTGGGACGGGTTTTCCCCGCCACCTGATATAGTGACCAGCCGCGAGGAGGCGACGTCCTGGTGTGCCTGGACGCCGCCTAATTGAGAGTTGAAAGAAGGTGGTGCCCGTGATTGCAGGCAGGCGCTAGGAGGGATCCAGATGTCTTAATGAAGCTGTTCCCCGATTTCTCCTATTTTAAACGTAGTATGGCACACCGTGTGGTTTTAGTCGATCCTAATATCCTAATATTTGTTATTTATAAAACAGCATAATAGGAACCATGGAAAGCTAAAATTGTACAAACTTTTTCGACTGTAAACTCTCGTTAGTGTTCGACATATTTATTAAGGAACAGTATTATAATATTTATTTCGGGGATGCCAAACTTATTTCGGTCTAAGTGTGGCAACTGTCACCGTTTTGGAATGCTGCCTTAAACCTTTATAAAGATTCCCCGTCGGGTCCAAAACCTAAAAAGGTTGCTTTTTGATACATTTTACATTACAATCCTAATCATCAGTAATGTTATAAACTCCTAAATAAGCTTCTTTACTTTTTTGTTTGTTAGTTACTACTTTCCCCCTTAACTTACTTTCCAATCTTCAAAAAAAATTAAATATTTAAAGCCATGCTTAGACACGAATGGGAAGGTCCGACCTAAGCAATACCACGGCCTCACAGAAAACCGATAGAAAAACAATTCTTGTATACAAACATTGTATTGCCGAGTGAGTGGGGGTCCCGGAGGCCCAAAACCCCATCACCTCTTATTTTCCCCTTCATCATCCATAAAGGCGGTTAGTGCACTCACGACTGTTGAGTTTTAAGTATCCATGGGCGGCGGTTGTCACTTATCATTGGGTGACCTGTCTGTTCGTCTGTCTCCCCATATCATAAAAAAATAACATACTATCAGGGGTCAGATCAGTATAGAGGGTATTATTACCTTTCGTCTAAAAATAGTTTACTTTAAAAAAGACTTCAATGCAAAAATAAATCGTATTAATAAAAGGATAGAGGATAAAGCTGTATTCTTCACCCTAAGTTTTTAACTTTAGGGGTGGAATCTTCAAATTTAAGTTGGACCTAACGTACTCATCCAAATAAGACTAGACGTAGATCTAATTAACGACAAGTTTTAACATGAGTGGGCATATATGGGGTTCAGGAACATTTACCTGATATTGATCCTAATTTGGAGGTCAGATATGATATAAAATTGACGTTGTAATGTGCAGAAATCGTTAAAAACAGACATAAATACTGATTTGCTCTGTAATGTAAGGTAGGAAAAATTCGGTAAATTTTAAGTATTAGACTTTGATTTGGTAAATTATTTATTGTCATTTATTTTATGATATTTGACCCTTTTGCCGTTGATAAAGAAGGCTCATTCAAGCATTTTTATTTTCATAAAGACTTATTTAATAATACTGCAATGGGCATATAAATTTTTCGATATTAAGAGAGCGAGAATATTGACATGCGATTTTGATATCTTATGGCTGATGGTATTTCTATACAAATTATAAATTATATGTTGCTTTAGTTAGCTGCTGCTCTAATTAAGCCGAAGCCGTAATATTTTTTTTTTTAATAATTGCATCATTTACTTATTTATAAACATTAAAACTTCAAATTTAAACTGTGTCTAGTGTTACGTAAAACGTGTTAAATAAATAGTGTTTTTAGTTTCAGGGCAAATCAATTATATGTCCATTTTTGACCATTTTTGCACATTACAACGTCAATTTGACATCGTTTCTGACTTCTAAATAGGAATCTATTTCATGACAATGTTCCTGCACCCCAAACGAGCACACAACCGTGTTCTAATTAGACTGGTTTATAATCGATATGGTAATAAGCATTAAAAAAATACAACCGAATTGAGAACCTCAATTCTTTTTTTAAATTGGTTAGCAAGAATTATAGAAATATAACTTTTACGTTAACAAAGCCGAGGGCAAAAGTTAATTGGTAATAATATATCTTAATATTACCCGAATTCAAAATCATGGTAAGTAGTAGACCAAATACCAGCATGTATGTACTTGTATATCCACGTATAACTTACTAGATAATTGTGTAGAGAAGTCTTCACGATCAAATACGATCTACAAAGTTGCAGCTTCCAATAATGTTCGAATTCTTGTATTTCCGAAACTGCTAGTCTTGTTTACACATTATTTAACCAACTAAATATATTAGAATATAGATTGCTTAACTCAACACTCGACTTCCTCGAAATCGACTCTGACATTACTCTATATATCGTCTGTAGAATACCTGCCGGAGGATGACGATCATGATGAATTCGAATAAAGATTCATTACTAAATACCTGTTTTCAAAATCTTCATTAATTTAACTATTACAATTAAATAATATTACTAATAGATTATCGCTCTGGCTTCTTTCATCCGAATGGATATGTCCACACCTTCAGCCTCCAAGATAAAAACATACCCCACACATATATCCCTGATCGTGGATGTAGAGGCTTGCAAATGCCCACTTTTTTTCAACAATAATCTAGTCCTACTTAAGTGAAAGAGGGAAAGCCTCTATCTGATAGTCCGACCGAGTCCGGGTCATACTGAACAGCCCGACCCCTTTGTTGCCTTTTACGACAATCCGAGATGAGTTGTCCGTACTCTACTCCACTGAGAACTACATTTTTTTTTTTAATATTATAGGGGTTAGACGCACAGACGGGTCACCTGATGGTAAGTGACACCGCCTTTGAGGGTGATGAGGGATGAGGGGATGCGCAGAGGGGAAAGAATAGAGGGGGATGACGAGATGAAAAGAGGGGGGACAAGGGTGAGATAATGGTGAGATTTCCGGAGGCCCAACTCCCGGGCCTATGGAAACCTCTCTCATTTCTGGGAGCCGGCCTATTCGTGCCTAAGCATGGCTCTACCACTGTTAAATGTTTATGTTTTAAAAATATGCAAGATAATAATCCTTTAGCAAATCCTTTTTTAACTATTAAGATGGCAACAAGTATAAAAACCGCTTGATTGTGCATTTATACTATGTGGTGTTGGATAGTGCTTGCTGTTAAGTTATGTTAAATAAATGCAATTTAATAATTTCCATAAAAACGCTATTCCGTGGTTTTAGTGTTTAATCCGAAAGCTATCAAAATAATAGGTAGTTCTACTAATATGTGCTTTTGTGCTCCTATTAATTAATAATTAAAATGTTGACACACACAAAATCTTTTATTATAAGATACACTTACAACGCCTGATGTCACCGTTGCACGTACGAGTTGCCCATACATAACTCTAATAAATTACTACACCGGGAATTGATGCAACGTACAGTTCTAACATACTTTTTAATTTGCCTGACGTTTCGACCGTGGTTACAAGCTGACTGGGTCAGCGGTGCAACCTGGTTGAAACGTCGCATGAAATATCTGTTAATTTCCGGTGTAGTAACTTACGAATATGATTAGTTATCATTTAAAGGTTAGTAAAGTCCTTATCGTTTGCACTGTTATGCAGTAATGATAAAAAAAAAATCAGTTTAGGGTCAATTATGCCTATACAGATTTAGTTAGATTTATATGCAGATGTCGATATTTTAATAATTTCAGATTATATTACGCCAGGTCTTGTATTGTATTTAATAAATGTATTATATTTTCTTTCTTTCATCTTTCAGGTAAAGACTTGTGATTTTAGGATACTAAACTACAACTCTGAAACTATAAACAACGCTTTAAAAAATCCGAAATTGTAACACAAAAAAACAGTCAATTAATCACGAGAACAGATTGTGTTCAGCCATTCGTGCTGGCATCAATGAAACGCCTCGATTAAATTAATGTCGCCACAGATTGATACTGTATGTACTTAAACAACCCGCATCGCGTATTAATCACGCTCTATGGGGTTTGCAAAAGCTTACTGATAATCTAAAATGGGGTGCAGCTTAAAGTAGTTTATGTTTTTTTGAAGTGAAAACTTCTTTTTGGGTGAACAAAAGTCATGGAACTCGCGTCATCGTCACAGAACGCTTTCCATGAGCTATATGTATACTGTGAATATATGTGTACTTTTTGGATGTACAAAAAGCGTGAAACTCGTGTAATCGTCACCGCACGCTTCCCATGAGCTATATGTATACTGTGTATAATCTAATAGCTCAACGACACAATCCACAAGTTACTTAGTTTTCACTTCTATTGGCAGTACCCAAAGACTGTTCGTATATTTTTTTCTTAATAAAGGAAGAAGAAGAATTGACTGGCCTATTGGTCTAGTCGTTCGATTCCTATAGTGGACAAAAAATTGTGGAATATACAAACAGTGGTTCTGATTCGTGACATTCTTTGTGTCAGTTGTTTGTATGTTTGTAAAGTCTCTCGAGACACTGGAATACTTACTAGTTGGAAGTTGGCATTCTGAAAATAGAGAAGAACAAAAAGAAGAGTTTTCTGGTTTCTTCTTGATTGTTTATTAAAAACTTAAACTAATGTCTGTTAGTAAATTGGATTTAGAAACTTGACGTCGGCTTTTAAAATTTACCAAAAAAAAATTATTATTCCTTTTATATTAAGGATTCATATTTTCTCTTTATTGTAGAACAGCTTCCCATACATGATATTGGCTTAGCTTGAGTGAGCTTCTATGAGGTTTGCAATTAATTTTTTTATTAATCAAAATGCTCTATATATATTAAACATATAAATTAAGAAAAAAAACTCCTTTTATTTATTGTTATTTTACAGAGACTAAATATATTTAAAGTTATTTTTTTGGAAAAGATAACCAAAATTTACATATGAAATTCAATTCATAACTAGTTGCAATACAGTAAGTTGTTATGTTACAAAATCTTTGTGTGATACAGTTCAATACAATTTTGAATTTTCTATAAAATTTATACTAAGAATTTTAGTCTTATTTCGACGAAAAGCTTTCTTCTCAAAACAGATGGTGGCTTCAATTTACCGCAATTCTATGCAAAACATTCGAAGAATTCCTGTTGTCATTCCCGCCAGATGGCGATGTATTGTTTTTTGAAATATACATTTTATTTAAATAGGTATATAATAAATTATGAAATGAAATAATTCCCTGTAAGTTTAATAGTCTGTTTTTTTTTTTCTGGCGGCCATGTTAATTGATTAAAAAACGGTCCCAAAATTCAAAATCAGCTTTAGAAATTTAACTGTAAATGAAAATTCACAGTTATATCGTAAAAATTCATAACATGTATCTAAGTTAAAAATATCAAAAATGTTTAATAATCGTAACTAAATAAAATCTTTCGCCAGTAGTTGAAACTGGCTCGCTTTGCATAGTGGTGTATCTGATAAAAAAATAAATTAGACAAAATCTTCCTTTTGCAGTACGACCATTAAATGATATAAAATAATCTATTTTGTCAAAATATTGAAGATCTCCTCCACTTTCTTTTGTCTAACTGCCTCAATCAATCAGTGAGTGAGTGAGTGAGTGAGAGTTCTGTTATACAAACTTTGACCAAATCCTAACCAAATCCTGACACTAACGTACACAACATAAAAATAATTATTCAATTTGGTGCAGTCTCTCCGAAACACACTCGTGAGTAAAACCGTATATCTATATATTTAATAAATGTAATTCGTAACGGTCTACAATTAGCAAAGTTCAGGTCAAAAGTTTGTAGTATTACACATATAATTTTATGATTTAACGAAATGATAGCCATCAAACAAAAGAAATTAAATACGTGCATTTTACATTAAATATAAAAAAAAACTTGTTTTACTCGTTGCATTAATTTTTTACATTTAAGGAAATAGCAAACAATCACTTAGGTTTTACTCAAAGTAGTAGCTATTTTGAAGCACTCCATCTCTTTTAATTTCATAAGATAATGTAAAAGTAAAATGTATATGTACTATATTAACGTCTTGTCTGTCTGAACATACTAAAATTAACAGAATTAGAATGGCATCACAAATTCAAACACAATTTGTTAATTACTCTAGCAAAATTGAGTTAAACGAAATGAAATCAACTTCATGGCCCCAAATTATCTGCATTTATTCTGTCAAATCAATTATCGAAGACCTTTAATCCAGTTAATTCCACAACCGTTTTAAAACAATTACCGATCAAAAGGAGATTTGATTTATAATTGTATCGAAAATTAATCGTATAGGCGGACGAGATAAAAATTACTTTTGTTTAGAAAATTCCTGACAATCCGTGTGATGAAAATTAAAGTTGTTTCAGTTTTTATTAAACAATAAAAATATTTTGAGAAATTGGGAACATTACGTTGTAATATAGTTTAATGATAAACCTTGTATAAGATATATACATCAAATTTGCTTTTATTTGAAATAAATAAAGTATAAGTATTGTTCAGGAACCGGTGTGATGACGTACCTCCATCACAAATGGAAGACGGCGGCCTAACAGATAACGTTTGACAATTGCATATATACTAAAAGGCCTGAGAAATTTTATATTGCGATGCTTACTATATAGGTACTACTAGTAGCGTTTTATGTAAAAAACAAAATGATTATTTTATTAATGTTTTTTTTGTTTATTTCTGACATGACATAAAAATTAATAAAAGTATTTTCTCAACAAATGCTCGTCAAAATAACATTACTGCTATTGAAGTTCACTGTATGTACAAAATTAAGTAATTAAAAGCTGCCAAGTGATACAAGGCTCTTATCGCCCTCGTCAAAGCACTAAAGGCTATTACTATAATAAAGTTGGTAAGTTAACTTTCTGAGCCGGTGGGATCATACTTAGTTTTATTTATAAATTACTTGAAGACGTCGTAGTTCATATATGTATAATATCTTTCAAATTTCGTGTTAATATTTGCCATAGGCTTAACTCGACAGTTTATATTATATTAGTAGCATTCGATATTTATTCAACTCTTCGTAAAACATACTGATTTATATAGCTATGCAGACACACATGTGATTTTAAAATTGAATAAGTATTACCCGCGGCTATATTCGTGTTAATGAGGACATTGTCGATCGGTTTTTCTTAGGTACACCAGCCATATCTGGGTGCAATTTAGAGTTGAAATTTGGTCGTCATTAACGGGAGAGCCATGCTTAGGCACGAGTGGGACGACTAGACCGGAGTAATACATTCCATGGCCTCACAGAAAAACGGTAGTAAAACAATGCCTGCACTGTATTGTCAGTGGTTATCACTTACCAACAGGTGACCCGTACTCGTTTGCTTCCTTTGCCATAAAAAATAGATTTAAGTAGGACAAAAGATGTCTCCAACCTTAACATAGCTGAACATGGATTGAATATTTCTACACTGTGTCATATGAACATACGAACATATTTTTTGTATCTAGTTAAAGACAAGCTCGATATGTTTTTCTATTTGAAAACTACTTGCCAAACAAACTAGATTCTCTTAGTAAGAAGTCTTCATAGGTGGGTATGGCAGGTGGCAACTGACTAATAATATTATAAAATCCCCGTTTCTGAAATATAACATTGATTTGACTGACCTGTTTATCTAGTGGTTAGTGATCCTGACTGCTAAGCTGAGGTCGAGGGTTCAATTCCCACCCAGGACAAATATTTGTGTGATGAGCATGATCAATTGTTCTGTGTCTGGGTGTAATTTATCTATAATATGTATATACTTAGAAAATATATAAGTATGTTCATCAGGAGTCTGGTTACCATAGTATAACCTCTGCTTAGTATGGGATCATCTTTAGTTAATTTTGTATGTATTATTATTATTATTTTAGAAGTTTCACCTCAAATGTTCTTCCTTAACTCTTGACCTTATTATATAAAGCAATAATTTTCTTTATTCACACATAACCACTATACCTTCATTGCTATTTTGACACCACATTTTTTACTGTTTTTTGCTTTGAGAACTAACTTTCTTATTATCTAAGTAAAGAAAAGCCGGAACTTACGTAGAAGTGCTTTACGATCGTTGATTTTATCTTGGACGCAACTTTGAAACACGCAAATAAAAAATAAGCTTTATTCTCCGAAGATTAGCAGTTCGAACTTGTAATGTACTGCAAGAAAGGCTAAATCTGCCCTGCTTAAGCTATTACTTATACGCCATCCTTCAGTTTAAGCTAATATACCTTTTCCTACGTTGGTATCCCACGTTTCCTCTTTAAAATATACATATGTACCTAGTCTTGCCATAAATATTGTTACAAGCAATATTTTTTTCTATTGTATAAAACATTTATAACTGTTGTTGTTGAAGTTGTTTCGATTTTACCACCCTATTCATTTTTAAATTATCAGTTAAATAATGACCAGTGCGTCTCTTATAGGCTGCAAGTCATAAGTCATCTTTTTAAATACGGGACATGGTTCTATGTGCTATATTTATTTCCCGAGAATGAATCTTTTGCTTTTGGACAGGATTTCTTTGAATACTTTCCTACACTGAGCTGAAATGAGGAGGTTTCATTGTACATATCAATAGCCCGATACACAAACATTCAACTAATACCAAGCGGATGAAGACTTTCAAAAGTTGCATATGGCTCATACATTGCATACCTGCTTTTTGTAATACTATCACAGCATTTCGCTATTCTTTATCACCCAACTCAATTTTAATATCATAATAGTATTCAATATTCATTCGTTTGGTAATTGGTTATTTTTTGACAAATCAAGAATGAAGTTGGCCAATATTTACAATACAATACAATACACTATTCTTTATTGCACACCACAGAAAAGATACAACATAAAAATAAAGATTGGAGGTTGTAGGAGCTCAAATTAAATAAACGATATTATTAATTATATATATAAATGAAGAGAATTATATATTGTTAATTTATTTTAATTTAAAACTTATAATATACTGTATATACCGTAGCAGAGCCATGCTAAAGCACGAATGGGCTCGACCGAAATAATACCACGGCCTTACAGAAAACCGGTAGACTAACAATGCTTGCATTGTACTTCCGAGGCAGTGAGGGTACCTGTGGTCCAATTCCCCCTCTCCTTTTTCCCTTCAGTCTTGCCATCCACCTTACTTGCCATCAGGGGACCTATCTGTTCGTCTGTCAGTCAACGTTATAAAATAAAATAAGAATAAAAGCGTATAAATAAAAATACGAGTCTGTAGGTCACCTCTATTAAAAATATAAAAGTTGTAACATAGATTGAGATCCTAATAATCTTATTTATCTGTTTAGGAGAGCTTGTGCACATATATTCACTACTAGGACTATTTTAGCATAATCATATTAACAACAAGGATTTTATTACATTGATAGTATAATAAAACAAACTTTTACTACTGTACAGCTATATTGTCTTTGTTTTTGTCTAAAACAGATTTTATATTCCTACTCAAGAACTAGATTATACAAACAAAAGACGAAAGACATTAGTATCTCCAAGTTTAAGATGTGATCAATAAGAAACTAATCTGTTGGTTATTTAATCATCACAATAGTAGTACAACAGTTACATGACTAAAAAGGCAATTCATTAAATGTATATTTTTTTATTTTTTTATATAATACTTTATGCACGCAATGTACATAGGTGGACTTGATGCCAAAGGCATTTTCTGCCAGTCTACCTTAGGGTGGTGTGAAATAAGTGAGGTAGGTGCACTAAAAAGCATGAAAATAGGTATGCTAAGAAAAAATATCTAAATATCTTTTGTACAACTTTTTTTCTTAGCATACCTATTTTCATGCTTTTATTATTCTAGTTGATATTCTGTTTTACTCATCTTTTATTGATGAATAACGAAATGTTCGAGGGTGATGAGGGATAGGGGGATGCGGGGAGGGGGAAAGAAGAGAGATAGATGAGGAGCTGGAAAAGAGGAGGGAAGATCGGAAGGGGTGTTGGGCCTCTGGAAACCACAACTGGTTTTCTGTGAGACCGAGATAAATAACATTTCTTTTTACTATATCTATGTAAAGAAATGAGATAGCATCTTTCTATTCTCCCAAGAACCACACGGCAAGCGGCAACTGTGACATATGACCTAATTTTTAAACCTCTTTTTTATTATATAAGGAGAAAGACGAACAGACGTGTCACTCGATGGTGACAACAACTGACAACCGCCTCCCATGGGCACCTCCAACTCAAGAGTCGTGCGCTGCCCGCCCGAGGGTGATGAGATAAAACCTAAACCTAGCTAGCTAGAGCATATCTTTACCTGTCTATATTATAATGCTTTCTGCAAAGCTGTCTATCTTAAAAAGGCTGATTCGCTCTATGGAGCTTTCACCGAATCGTCGTATCTACTAATAGTGTTTTTTGTTATATTTAAATTTAAGACATTCTATAAGATGCTTGATGTCTGCCTCGTAGTATGTGTGTAATTCATCGTACTTTATGATGTTTTTCGTTTTGTATTAGTGTTTACATATGGCAAGATACATTAATACGAAGACGGCTCATCTAAAAGTAGGTATTAAACAAACAGCCACAGGCAATACGAGCCAATATCTTGAGTATTATTGCTAGTATAGAACTTTCAACCTCAGTAATTCCCTGAATTTTACCTCTATGTAATATCATAAATGTTATTAATTAAAAATAATACAAGTACAATTATAAACACACATTCTCATCAACTGATGTTATTATCTTGATAACTTGTAAGTTCAGCATACAATTTTCAATTTAGATATTCGTAGCATCACGTAATACATTCTGGCTTCGGTACATTGCTGTTTATAAATTACTTAAGAGTGTGAATACCTCTTCAGAAATATCTTAAGAGTGTATTATTAACATAGCGTTACCTAATCCTAATTTGAATTTATAACCTCTTATTATTAATGTAGACTTTTTTGCTAATAAATAAACCAACCCTGTATACGACAAAAAAAATAATGATTCAAATCAGTAATGCCGTTAATGAGTTTTAGTGAGACTATCAAACTTAATTTCACTTTTATATATAAGAGTTATTTGACGTATCTCTTAGTACAAAAATTACGGCTGACACACAAGCATCTAAGAACATGAACCCTTCATTTTACTATAAACTATAAGTTTGAAAGTTTATAAATAGCATATTTTTAAATATATTTTGTATTTATATAGATTATTTAAAAATGCATATAAAGGAAACAATAATCATAACTTCACACATCTCACGCACGGCCGTCTGATCCCAACAAAAGGCAGAGCATGTAGTATGTTAACCAGAGAACTGATAAATATACGAATGTATTATTCAATATATAACATATAGTAGATAAACTATACTCAGACACCGAACAAATAATCATGCTCATAAATATTTGTCCTAGGTGGGAATGGAAACCACGACAAATTTATAACCCGTAATTTTTTTTTGAGATAAAATGTAGACTTTGTGCTTTTTCAGACTAGAATCTGAGAACAACCGCTAGAACAACAGGCCGGTCAAAAGTCATTTGGATGTTTATTACTCAATCAAGACTGAACCACTGAACGGTTCTTGATAATATTTTATAAAGAGATTAGATTAAAGTCTGAATAATCTGTCTATATAACAAAAAACATCGTTTATAAATTTACACCCAAACGAAGTCCCGCAGCAACAGCTAGTAACTATATGCATATATAAAGACGAGTTGTTTCTCGTCTACTATAGGTTGCCTTTTATTTATAAATTTGCAAAAAAAGAAAATGATTAATAATATTTTTAAAAGTAATATATTTTATTAGCTCCAATACTATGACAGCCATTTTATGATGAATTGAAACAACACTTTATATTTAATGTATATTATACATCTGTCGTAATAGTTCCTTTGACATAATATCCTGCGTAAATACATATGTTAAATTAGCCAACTGCTTGAAATAACCCGCCCTAATTGTAATATGATAATCGAAATTAGTGGCCCTATCGTTATTATCCATTCTAAAACTATCTTTTTGTAAATACTAACGAGTTGTGCAATATTAAACTATTTTGATTACACTGTTAATTAAACCTAATTCTGTCCACGCGAATAGCACCCGGGAAGCTTGAATGTCCGAGCTCGCTTTGCGCGCCCGCAAGCAAAACTGCGAATCCCTATAAGACTTTTTTAATAACTGTACAGATGTTAAAGGACATTTAGCTTCTGCACACATAAATTTTGAACAAAAAAAGCTTTTCAGCTGAACACTGCACTTTCAAGTGAAAAGCGAATGTAATCCCAGTGTAGTTTATTTTTATAAGTATTCGTTGCGTCACCTGTTTATTTAAAAAATCTTAACTGCAAATACGTACCACATATAATATTTAAACCTTGATAAACTCCGACGTGGAACGGAGCTGCTATTACACGGTATACAGACAGTGTAGATATTTACATGAGAACAGGGCTTGATTAAAGAGCGCCCGGATGCGGAGCTGTAGTGTACCGTGTTGTTTTAGACGAACGGCTGGTGGTACACGTTTGTGCTAAATTCAATATTACCCTCCATTGTCGAGGTATAAGCGTAGATATCAGGTATGTTAGGCGTATGTGAAAGTTGTTTTTCTCACGAACCCACGCTATAAGAGTAAGTTAGTCCGCGTGCTGCTACTGCGACGTCATAAATTACAGACAGATTATAGCGTTAGTAATGATTACAGTCATAAGATGGATAAGCTATCAATGAAGTTCTAGAAACAAACTTTAATAATAAATCTTTAATATTAATACATGGTTTATATTACTTTAAGTAGTTTCCAGTTTAATTAAAATCTATGAAAATAACTAAAAATAGTAAAGACACTTTTGAAAATTTTGCGATATTTTTTATTCATTTTTTATACTATTCAATAATTGAAAGGAACTAGTAAACATGTAACGGTAATATAATAGCAGTTTATACAAAATAGCTTTTTAGTTCTAAGGCAATCCCTTAAAGGCACCCATGGTTGCCTGTAAGAGATTGCCTTAGAACTGTTTTTTTTTTTATGTAAAGGACTTTTTTGCTGCCGACTATTTCGTCCCATATACATATACAAATAATACAGCGAAACATGAGTAAATAAGTTTAAATCTAAATCATCAAGTACAGGTACTTAAGCCTAAATTAGCTATTTTATTCAACCGCCTAACTTCTTTGATGCCATCTGATGCACATTTAATACATTACTTTATTGACAATACTTACTACTTTGTTAAACAAGTCATCTTTTAGGATATTTAATTTAACGTATACAAGTACATAACTATCATAAATATCTGTGTATAGAATATATGTATAAATGTAATATGTACAATATTACGGATACGGTTGCATACTGACATATGGAAGGGCACAGCGAAAATGATTATACATTGACATATCCTAGTGACATGTAGTGCCCCTCGGGTAGTTATTTTAAACAGGATGTGATTGTGTCTCTTTTTTAATTTTCGTATTCCAGAGCCAAACTGTTTGAACTGAATTGGAATTATCCATGAACTTGGTGGAATGGCCATGCATTATTAGTCTCAGGTTTTCGGACGATCTAAAAGATCTAGAATGCGTACCGTCTAAAAAATTAAACCGTTTTTCAAGGTAAAAATATATTATAAGTCTCCATTCCTTTTTAAGCACCGTAGCATGGGAGCGAACCATTGACTGAAGCAGTGAACCCACTCTTCTTTAGGGATCTCTCCCTTTTTTTTTCTTGTGTCAGGGAATCCTCAAGGACTCTCATCTGCCGGGGTCATTAGCGGAGGGGTGTGACTTCCTCGCAAGGGAGGGAGGAAAGGATGTTGCCTCTCCCCCCACCATTACTCCTTGAGGGAGGCGCTAGGAACACTACTCGCTACGCTCGCTATACGATTGGTTCGGTGGACGGACCGTCCAACGGATCTCTCCCTGTCTTTTTCAAATGCAGGCACGGTATTTTTATTTTTAGAAATACATTAAATTCACAAGATGCCGGGTCGGCACTGTAAGCAGAATGAGTCACTAACTCCTCACCTTTGGTAAACAAATATTCGATAGTGAGCTGGAGCGTTGTCGGGGATGTTGATAGGGGGACAGACGAACAGACGGGTCACCTGATGGTTAGTGACACCGCCGTCCATGGACACTTGCAACTCAAGAGTCGCAAGTGCGCTGCCCGCCTTTGAGGGTGATGAGGGATGGGGGATGCAGGGAGCGGAAAGAAGAGAGGAGGGATGAGGAGATGGAAAAAAGGAGAAAGGAGATGAATGGGAGAGAAAAGGGGGGAGGAGGAATTGGGCCTCCGGAAACCTCACTCAATTCGGGGAAATGCAACGCAAGCGTTACTTCACAACCGGTTTTCTGTGAGGCCGTGGTATCGCACCGGTCGAGCCGGCCCATTCGTGCAAAAGCATGGCTCTACCACTGAAAAGACTTCCTGCTCATTGGGCTCTGCTTTCTAACATATTCAAAGACAACTGGTAGACAATGACTGTCAAATCAATCTAATACTTTTATTTATTATTATCTCATATTTGCATCTTCTAGAATGATTGTTGCGAAATGACACGTCCACCCAAAGAGTGATGCAATTATGTTTTTCCCTTGACTTCTGCTTTTCTTACTTTTATAACCTTCGAATGGAAGCATCTATTGCGCAGATTGTCTTTTTATTTCGGGTTCGTAATAATATATCCAGCTTTCATCAACTGCGACGATGGCATATACAGAATTCGAGTCACCCCAGTCATACCTTTAAACATTGAGCTGCACCAATCCAAACGACGACATTTTTGATCTTCCGTCAAATTATGAGGTATCCATCTAGTACAAAGCTTTCTGACGCCTTAATATTCATTTAAGAACTTCAAGATTCGAGCACTTTTAAGCATTGGTAACGTCACAATGCCTAAAACTGTCCGAGTCTATTGATATATCACCATTTTATCAGCTTTTATCATTAGCCGCACAGCACTAACGTTATCTTCAGTAGTAACAGTAGAAGGACGTCCTTATCAATAGTCATCAATTATCAGCGAATTAGCTGCAACCACGTTTAAAATCATTAAACCAGTTATAAACAGTGGCACGAGATGGAGCTTCGTAATGAAATGCCTTAATCGAAGTCTATCTTAACATTTTTGCTGACCAAGACCGCAACGAAAATTGTAATAAATCATTGAGCAAGCGAGTGAAAATACGACCCCCGCATAGGTTTTCAAAATCATATTGGCGTAGTGCTAATATGAATCGTATATAAAGATTTTGGAGTCTAGCAACACTAACAGGCTTTTTGTAATCTATCAGGATTGCATTTTGTTTACCTATGAATAATGTATCTACCAACACTGTATATTACTGATAACAGTAAGGCTTTTGCTTTGAAGCAATTTGCAAAAGAATATTCCTGAACAAAATAATTTATAAGGTTACCACGTAGAAATTCCACCTCATGAAACTCATCAGAAAATATACGTCGAAAGGGAATCAGAAGGAGCCTGGCATCAATGAGTGAATTAATTTTAAATGAATTTCATATCTTCTTGTCGGGTTTCACGTTAGAGAGAAAATGTGATTTGAATATATGTGAATTATGTTTTATTGAGCTACATTCAGATTTACGATTGTTATCTGTGTTTTTTATGTCTTATACTAATACTATAATTATGTATTCAAACGTACTTCTGGTCTATTGAAGTGTTACAAAAATATACTTTTATTCATAACGCAGATGATGTAAATATAATACATATAAAATTAAAAAAAAACTGTATCTTTTTATCCTCCGCTTTTCCACAGCTTTCCTTTTTGAGTTAAGAGTAACAAATAAATTACTAAACGTCAACAGCGGAAAATACAAATAACTTGAAGAGAAGCCAAAAGTAGTTCTTGGATATATTTATTTCCCATTGCCAATGTGGGGCGCATGATCCATTCATTTATGAACTCGGTCAGGGACGAACCCTTTAAGAATCGTTAAGCTGTCACATATTGCCACCGATTGAATAGAACTTATTAGGTAAACGATAACATGGCTGACATGATAAAAATATTTCATTATTTTTTTATCTGCCTTAGTTTGGATGTGCATCAAGATCGCGACACATCCTTGTATCATGGATTAAAATAGAGTAATATCATTTTATTAAGGTACTTTTAAAGTTTTACTTTCGTGTCATATAGTTTTTGTCTGATGACGACTACTTGCATTTGTATTCGTTTATTTTTATGGCAAGAATAAAATACTACGTTGAGTTTTTTAAATTTGCTACAAAAATAAGCCTTTAACTCAGGACAACTCGCAGATTCTCAATTTTTAAACAGTTACAAAAAAAACACGCTTTGGCACCAAATATATGTATTTGACTCGTTAACATAATGCAAGTGACCCCAAAATTGAGAGATTTCCTGGTAACCATTGTGGAGTTCAATTACCTCCTGCCTTTATCCTCAGATGAACTCCAAGATGGATATTATAATTATAATATGCTCATTCAAACTTACATACAAATTTTCATTTCAATATGAAAATTAGAAGTGGTTTAAAATGGAGTAACAAGATTTCTTTACACATGTATTTAGTTACAAATGAAGTTAATACAAACGTGTTAAAAATATCGAGCGATGGCAAGGAAGTGGTAAGCGGTCTCTAGTGCATTAATTAATATCAGTAAGCGTACTGTTACCATTTTTTAAATATACCAGGGCTATAATAAGTTTGTTGAAATAAATAATGATTATAATTAAATCTCATCAAATCTTCATTATGAACAGCTATAACCGCAATTTTAATCGCGTTCCCTCCAGCCTATTGGAACGGAAAAGTGAATTAGAATGTTAATGAACTCTTCAAGCGCGAGAACCCTGTCTAGAATTTCTTCCGCAATGATTATCGCAAATGAACTCGATGAAATTGACTTATAAAGCTCGTTCTCAAGAGTCTTCTGCTATCAACACTATCCCGTAGACACCTAATTGAATTTGAAACACCTGTTTACTATTATACACAGTGTTAAAAAAAGGTGCGGTCAAATGAGGAACGTTATGTATGTATAGTCGATAACAAGGAGTCGATATAGGTTGAAAATAAATAGATTTCATATGTTTTTTTTATGTTAATTGCGGTATGTTTTTCTATTAAAAGTTTTTTTTTTTATTGCATAGACTTTCGAAAAATTCCAGATATGTGGCCAACATCCTTGGTATTAAATACATTAAGTTTAATTCATGTTCCACCCTCTCTCACAAAATGTTAGGTTATAGATCCATTTTAAGGCCGGATTGTTTCACGATAGAATTTCTGTATTAAAAATCAATTTTCCTAAAACAGTTAGTGGTTTACGTTAGCCTACTGAACCCAAAATATTACTAAACTTTTTTGAAACATTCTATATATTCGAGGCAAGGCGACGTAGTTGAACCAGTACTATTTATTGAACAATAACGCAGATGTTACTGTAAAATAAACGTACATACATATGTTTAAGTTTACATAACAGTACACGTTGTGTATTCATATAGTAACTTGCATACATTAAGTGTAAATATGTTCACCTGTTGTTTCTATGTTTTATTTAATGCTCTAGTCCGTGCTCGTCTTAGGAATACGGGCTCAGTCATTCCTTCCCTATCAACGTTTTGGGAATGGTTAGAAACCCGGTTAAAAGTTTTTGTTCGATTCCTACAATTCATTATTTTACCCACGAAAATTATGAAGTCAATTTAGAAGACCTATAAGTCATTTTCAATGGAGTGAACTGATGTAAAATGTAATTAGGTATTTTAAAGTTATAATACAAATTTAAACACCTACTTAATTTGATCAAATTACACTTAAATGAACTTTGTTATAATTAATTTAAAGATAATGGAATCCATTATTAACTGCCAGCTCCTCCGGTACTTAGAAGACCACCAGCTGCTCAATGATCGACAGTACGGCTTCCGTCGGGGTCGTTCAGCTGGTCACAGGGGCACAGGCGATCGAGACCAAGGGGGAAGTGTTGGCCGTTAGTTTGAACGTGGCGAAGCCCTTCGATCGGGTCTGGCACAAAGCGCTCCTTGCGAAGCTTCCTTCCTATGGGCTTCCCGAGAAACTGTGCAATTGGCTCACCAGTTTTCTTACAGACAGAAGCATCAAGGTCGTTGTTGACGGTGCATGCTCCGACTCCAAGTCTGTTAATTCTGGTGTCCCACAAGGCTGTGTGCTATCACCCACGCTGTTTCTTCTGCATGTCAATGACATGCTGCAGATTAGCAGCATCCATTGCTATGCAGACGATAGCATGAGTGATGCCCTTTACACCGGCCGCGCTAACATTTCTCGGGTAAACGTCACCGAAAGTCGATCCAAACTTGTGTCTGAAATCGAAACTTCTTGATCAAAAGTTTCAGATTGGGGTCGACTTAACCTAGTCCAGTTTAATTCCACGAAGACACAGGTTTGCGCGTTCACCGCTAAAAAGATGCCATTGGTCGTATCACCTCAATTTGAGAGCACTTCCCTAACTGCATCAGCCAGTATCGGAATCCTTGGCGTCGATATATCAAGCGAAGTCCAGTTTCGCGGTCACTTAGAGAGTAAGGCCATATTAGCCTCGAAGAAGCTTGGTGTGCTAAACAGATCGAGACAGTATTTTACTCCGGCCCACCGCCTGCAACTTTATAAGGCGCAGGTTCGGCCGCACATGGAATACTGTTCTCATCTCTATGCAGGTGCACCCCAGTACCAACTTCTGCCTCTTGACCGCATTCAACGGAGAGCGACTCGCATCATCGACTGCCAAGATATTTCTGATCGACTTGACACCTTGGCGTTGCGTAGAGATGTAGCTTCACTCTGCATCCTCTATCGCTTGTATCATGGGGAGTGTTCAGAGGAATTGTTCTGACTTATACCGGCTGCTGGTTTCCGCTATCGTCCTACGCGACAAAATATCCATCCCCATCAACTGGACGATTGGCACTCCACCATTGTGCGCTTCTCCAGAAGCTTTTTGCCTCGCACAACCAGCTTATGAAGAGCGTACCTCTACCTAAAAGGCCGGCACCGCACTTGTGACTCCTGAGTTGCGGGTGTCCATGGGCGGCGGTAGTCATTTACCATCAGGTCTGCTCGTTTGCCCCAAAAAAAAAACAAAAAAAAAATTAGCTTGTTGATTCCGTAATTGGCATTAGCAGATTTTTTCTCATTGTACTTCAGCTTGATTTTTTGTATTTTGTTTAATTTTTTTCTTTTCTTTTTGAAGTCTGGTTTCCTATAAGCGTATATATGTATAATAAGCGCATATATATATTTCTATATAATATTAAATATTAGTGATTACATAAATGTCCTCCTTGCAAGAAATGAGAATGTTAAAACTAATTAAGAGTTTATCTAATAAACGTCGTACACCAAAGTTCGTCTTTGTTTGTTTCAGGGCGTTCCTTAGAATTCTGTGCGCGTGCTGCCCAAGAAAGTTACGAAGGAAGTATCAACCACAACTTCGCTTCAAACAGTCCCAAGTGAGTTATTCTTAATGTTTACCTAACAAAAGTATACAGAAATTAATCTTTTTTTTACCGAAAAATGTCCTTCCGAAAACTGGACTTTCTAATTTCAGTTGCGCATTACAATGCTTTTTTTTGGATACTCATGAATATGTTCTTTTACTTTACTTTCAGTTGCGCACCACTCGACGATATTACTCATCGAGCGAACTGATGGGCATACAACAAATCAGACAAAACTCCTGCGAACAAACATACATATAGCGAATCAGTTTAATTTTGTGTCGTATCCGGAATATCCTCCATATTTCCAAGTGCCTTGACGATAAATTTCAACTCATATCTTCCATATGTCTAGTACTGTATACAGATTATAGACGCAGGAACAATAAAATCTTAACGGATATTATCTAGATCTAAAATAAATGTTAGACGTGGTTGTCTTCTTCGGTTGCTTAACAGATAATATGATGAGTTTTGAGGTACGTGCAGACCTGTTTTCAACTCATATGTTGCACTCTGTATCAGTACCCCTCCCTCATAACTTGTTACTGTCCTCTTGTCTGCTCTTACCAATTTGTCTGCACTTGTGTTATTGTCGACTGGGAAATATAACAACCCGTCTGTCTCCACTTTGTTACGCTTGCCATCCTTTGTGTCATCTTCTATTCTAACAATAATTTACCTTGAACTAAAAACTTTGCATGGTAACACAACATTAATTAGATATTGTACTTTCTTCAATAATCGCTGGTTAGCATGACTGGAAATCTTATTTTTTCCAAAGTAATTTAAGAGTAATTATGACTCTTAAATTACTTTGGAAAAAATTAAAAAATATTTTACCAATTCGCTGCCATATTCAGAAAACATTATCTGGAAGTCCCTCTTCTAAGTATTTCGATCATATATGTACATGTCTTAATATTTACTCTCGTTGCATTCCCAAATCAGTGTGTTACATATACCATACTACCACTGTTGTTATAGGTGTTGTCAGTTGCATGATTCCAATAAAGTTCTCCTCTTCCACTTGAACGGCTCCAATAAAAGTTTATGTCACGAATCCGATAAAATTACACGCACTTACTTTGCTCAACTTTTACTATTGTCGAGTTAGTGTAATGTTATACTTATAGCTTATGCATTGTTGTTTTCTAGTATCCCGTATCGACGATGATGTATTCGTCAGTATCGCAACACGAAATGTGTCGTTTGTGACATCAAGCGCGCGCTGGAACCTTCCGTGCGCCCAGGGCTAGGTGCTCCTGATGCAGGGATCGCCGATCGCTGCGAGCCAGCCGACGCAGTGACCGGCATACCTGTGACACCTACCGCATGAGGACTTTAGAACACACTTTTGACGAACCAATTCAATGTGTCGAAAGGCACCTCGGATCTGATGTTCCTTATTGCCTGGACTCAGAATCTGTGAGTGAAGTGAGTTTAGAAAGCGAGAGCCGTAAGCCATCGATAAAGAAAAATTCTAAAAAGAAAGTGACGTATCAAATACAAGCTGAAGTGATCTCAAACTAAGTGTAGAATATTATGAATTTATTGAGTGTAAATAAATATAGATATTTCTGTTTGTCTAGTGAGTGATTGATTGATACTACCGTTGAGTCTTGACTGTAGATTGAGATAAACCTATACTATAATGTTAGACTATTACTAATATAAATGAAATATTTCAAACAAATTTCTATACGTCATTATATTATTTAAATATACGGTTTTACTGACGTGTTTATTTAGGACCTTTCTCAAGGAGTAAGTTGTCCAGCCGCGACGGTACCGTACACGTGACTAAAACCGCATATTTAAATAAATATGAATGTAACTCACGAAAGTTTTATTCTGACATTATATTACCCTAGGAGTGGTGCTTGTGGCAATAATCAAGCACAACCCAATAGAACGCTCCGCTCATTCACCGCAACTATTTAAAGGCCCGTTAAAAATACAAACAATAAAGTTTCATGTATATCAGGTATAAACTAAAAATATTATAATACAAAAATAAACCGATGAATATAAACTAACAATAATAAAATTGCGGCACAAATTGTTACACTTATACCCCTTTCAGCCGGATAACTTCCGTGAGATGTATCTATACCGTCTGTCTCTTTATAAGTTTATAAATTTAATAAAGAATGTATCTACGAGTATTTTCCTTTAAACATACTTAATCAGTGTGAAATAGCACCTAATCTTAGCGACAGTAAGCCGTTTCGGTGGACGATTGTACCTTAAAATAAAGCTTTCAATTCAAAAAATAAAACTTACTGAACTTAATTTGCTTAGTTAATAGTTGCACAAATATTAATACAAATACTGTCTCAGTGTAAATTTATCTACATTTAAATTAAAATTTTACCTGTCAAATTTCCATAATTCAACTGATCCTTGCTCAACATCCGAATGGCAGAGTCGTATAGTAAATATAATGTAAATACTACAGTGTATATAAATTTCCAAAGTAAAATGAAATTTATGCCTGGTAATCTCAATTAGAGAGGTAATTTTATTTCAAGTGTAATAAATCAATCAGGAGCTGTGATTTACTAAATAGATGTGTATAAACATTATCTACAATGTATATATGTACGTATGTATGTAGTTCTGCCATGTTATCGAATGTAACTCCTTGTACCATATATTATATCATTACGAGGGAAGTTATGCGCTTTATAACCGTAACCATTAACCGTACATTGTAAAACTATTCGGTTTTATTATTGCGGATTGTTCAACGTTATCTGTTTTAAATCGATCTTTTATATAGTATAACTAAGTAATCAAGTTTTTATAGTGGAGTGATAACAGTCTTTACCCGTTACAGCAATGACTAAAAAAACATACTTTGCTGTTAGAACAAATAGTATAATTTATGTTGTATTTATATTTAATTTAAAATAGCATACTATTTTAACAAAGAATTTGAGAGCTACACTACCAGTGTTGGATACATATACCAAGTATTTTTAGACGCTTACTAGAATTTACTATTTACTTTATAAAAACAATATTATTATTTCGATTATTTTAAATATCTCAACCTCTATACATAGATATTAATCGAAATCTAAGTGCTGTAATATTTCTATCTATTCTGACTTTTCGATCGAAAAGTGATCGATCGTGGTCACATGAAAATGTCGCGATGCGACGCCTCCGCAAATTGATAATTTCCGCAGTTTCCTCCGCGAAATTGTATTTTATTAAAAGGCTAAGTAGCAAATATAACAAAAACAACATAACTTAAGAAGAAATAATATTAAATACCTAAGTAAAAGCCAATGTATACAAGCCACGACTAAAAACCTTTTAGATTGTACTAATGGAAAAACATAAAAAAAAATTGAAGATTCTTGGTAAATGACTTCCACAGCCCATGAAGACTTGCAACTCAAGAGTCACAAGAGTGCTATCGGCCTTATAGGGTAGAGGAAGTGGAGGAGGGGAAATAGGCAAAGGGAACTCATTCGGTCACACAGCGCAAGCATTGTTTGACAGTCGGTTTTCTGTGAGACAGTGGTAATAATCCGGTCGAACCGGCCCATAACTGCCGAAGCATGGCTCTCCCACGTTAGAATAAATACTGATAAATCCTTATATCACCGATAAGCTTTTTTGAAATCTATTTTTGCCGTCCGCACTAAATGCGGAAAATGGCCATGCCAATAATAATTTATTATATTATTATTATATTGAAATATTGACAATTGCAACATGCCAATAATAATTTATTATATTATTATTATATTCAGAAAGAGCATCTCAAAATCTAATCAAGTATCAAAACTTGCCAATAAACTTGCCAACCTATTATTTTGAGCAGCAAATGTCCGGACTATAACTAAACATTGTACAAATCAATCATTCATTGTTAGTATTATTCTTATGCATAATGTAAATACCTAGATAAGTTTCCCAATATTTTTTCTTCCAATAAATGTGAGTGTTGGATTTTAAACAGTTCATCCTAAACATTGTAAAACTAAACTAAACTAAAATAAATATATTAACCGCAACCGCCTAGTGTAATTGTTTGAGAGATGAGAATTGTTTAAAAAATGTATGTTGTATAAAATGTAAAAATCATTGGTATCTAGTCAAACTTGTATTCGGTGTATATAAAGTTCCTTCTAATAATAGTCCCTGCAAATTAATCTGTATAAAAAAAAATATGTATGTAATAATATGTACAGCTACATAATAAAAGTATTTCCAAATCCTCGGCCACGAACACCCTGATTTTAGGAATGAAAAATCATAATGATATGTGCATCATAACTTGAGTTATTATTTTATATTTTATTATTTATTTTACTATTCATCACTAAACGAACCGACTAAAACCACACGGTTTTCCCAAAAATAAAGAAAGCACCGTGCGTTATTTATTAAATTACGATATTTATGTTCTTTAGTGGATGACTATTTAACTTGTTGCACTGAACCACAATCGTCATGGTTCTAGAAGTGCAATTATTATTGAACATCAAAAGTATATCATTAGATACTCAATTCCCTTTATTTTATTACTACTAAAAAAAATGCCCTTTATCTTACAATCCCTTAAAACTACATTGTCGCGCACTTATGACTTTTGTATCCGTGTGAAAAAAACGTTCTTAAGCGATCTCTTAAATAATACTTTTATTTATTATTATCAATTTTACTATCAATGTAGTAATGATTTGTTATGAAATAATATTCTTATAACATATGTACTTACTTATGATTTAATTATTATAAAAATGTTTAATTTCGGTCTCAATTCGTGCATTTTCATTTATAAAGACACACGGTAAAACTAACTCCCACTTGCTCTTAATTGAGAATACGTTTACATTAAAAAGCCCCTCTGAGTTACATGTTCTTGTCACGACACCTTAAAACCCTGAGATAAAATGTATCGACAGCTCAGCCGTATTTGCTTGTTCATAGGGATTTTACAAGAATTAACATTTTTTTTATTTCGAACATCTAATAATGGGTGAACTGGATGTTATTAAGCACATTGGAAGAGACTTATGACCAACAGCGGACTTTTGGGGGGGTTTATTGATTGATGTAAACACGCTCATATATTTATTTATTTTAATTTATATGTGATGCTGCACTGAAGGTGTCAAATGTGTGTGTCATTAACAACATGTGATAAAATTCTAATAGGTGTTAATGATTTACGCCAACAAGGTCGGTTACAAGTTTCATTCGTCTCAAAAACCTTATTTATAATACCAGTGTGCCTGTCTTACACTAAAGCCGTAGAACCTGAATGCTCTAACTGTATAATCTGTACATACTTGTGTGTATGACACACTTACACCCTTTTGTGACAAAATATTTGTGAGGAATGGTTACCAAATTACTCGTCTCTACACGGAGACTGTAAAGGGGTTCGTTTTGTCAATCTACGTTGTCGTTTTGCAAAACTTGTTTCATAACTTTGCCGCATAAAGTTTGTGTTGTAGTAAAACTGTAAGATATTAAGACAGACGGCATTTTGTTGTGGCCATGGGATTTATGTAACTCTTATTTGACTTTTATAAGCTCACCATTTAAGATGGTAAATTTGTTTTTTGTGAAAGTGAAATTCTATAATTGTATCAAAATTCTGTAAACATGTAATGTAATAGTATAATAATTTGTGAACTATATTTGTAGAAAAATTCACAAACTCCATAAATGTATTTTTCAGGGTGACGACGCTGTAAAACACATTTATTCTACTTAACATTTGTGTTGTTACATTTAAGGAAAATTTTGCAGTTATATGCTTAAATATTAATTGTAAACGTATACTTGTCACTATTGCTAAGTAAATTTTCAATATTGTGAATAAATAATATGTTGTATGCAAAGTAAAAAACCGGTTGTCGTATAAATTTATATAAAGTATATTTTCTATAAAAGCATTTCTTTTATTTCAAAACATATTTAAACTAAATTATATAGAAAACAGTTTTATGAAACCACCACCTCTTCATACAGTTCCAGCAGAAAAACTCTAATTTTGTGTTATCCACAAATAGTTTTACCAGTTCTGGACTTTCTTTGTATTCGATTTTGGCATGTTTGATGGCTACCATTACAAAAATTCTGACTTCTGACTGAAATATCGACGTAAAGTTCTACTTATTTGGGTAGAGGGCTTGGACTCTCGGCAACTGCCAGTAGGTACGTGATGGGGATAGGGTGTATGCGAACCTTGTGAGCTATTGCTCATATTTTCTAATTCATTCATTTAAGCTATTCCTTTTTCTTCCATAGTCTTCTCTTGTACTTCACTTTTATTTTCAATGTACTCCCAATTTTCACATCGTTTTTATCTAACGTGCCTTGTTGACGGCAACAGACTTGCTCCCTTAAAGTTAGTGGACTTAATTCTAATTGTTCAAATTGGTCTAGAAAGAGGTCCATTGAACACCACGATTCTGACCAGTTATAATCTACCTACATCTTCAGGGATATAGGCCTGAGCTATTCGACGGTAAAATAGTTAACGTAAAATGTTATAACGATTACCATTTGCAAGTAATAGATGAGATGGAGAGGATCAATATGAGAACACAAAGTAATTTCTCTCAACTTTCTGTACCATAATCTTTCTTACGATATTCTCGCTATATTTTGCAAACACAAAGAAGTATTTATATATGTTCACTGTATGTATATGCCGACTCAAGGGTCTAAGGGCTTGAAATGACGGATTAACACCACAACTAAAATTCATTGAAAATTTATTTTGTTTAAGCTGTATTAAATTAATATGACTGTTTACAACATATTACAGTTTGGAAGTAATTTTGGAATAATAAAAATAACTCCACACATCTCACACGCGGCCGTCTGATCCTAAACTAAGCAGAGCTTGTACTATGGTAACCTGACAGCTGATAAACATACTTATATATTTCTAAATACCTACATATTTTATATAAATTACAGCCAGACACAAAACAAATGAATAATTAATAGGTCTCATTATCAAATTCACCTTGCTATAAAGAAGAATACGTAAAGATACAGAATTTAGGTTTTTTGTGATGATCAACTTTAATATAAATTCTTGCCAAGCTAGACTCTCTTACTCCGCCAAAAAGGTACATATTGAGGGTTATTGACTGACAGATATATTGAAACTCTTTGCATAAGGAGACATTTTGTGTTTCTGTAAGTATTTTACCCGTTGTATGATTCGTGGTTCGAGCTAGTAACCTACCTTATATCACACTAGATTATGACCGTATGATTTTTGTTTCTGTCCTATAAATGAATTATCCGCATACCAAATCGAATCTCGATCACGTCAGATTTCAAACAGAAACACTCATCGAAATCGGTACATTAGTTAAGAAGCAACGGTGCCACAGATGACAGACAGACAGACACACACTAACTTATAGCACCGCTCTTTTTGCGTCGGGGGTTAAAATATAATTTTATCATAAACTTTGTATTTGTGCAACTATAAAAAAAAGAACTATCACAATACTAAGAAAAAAAGTTCAGATCTCTATCTAATACTTAAAGTTGTTTTGAATGCAAAAATGTCTAAAACCTGTTTTAGGTCTAAAGATTTCAGATATTAAATATTCTTAAGATAGGCAGTGCTATATACCTATTCTTGAAAGCCTCTAATTAGGTAAACAATTTATTCTGTTGTAATCAATTTGTATTTGTTACTCAAACAAAACAAACAATAGCACACATTATAAGCCGCTTCACATTGTGTAGGCGGTCAAAGATAAACATAAAATAAAAGCATTAACAGATTACTTATAGCCAATCTTAATTGGTAGGTTTTAACTTGAAGTTAATTGAAACAGTTTTGATAGCTTACTGCGGCTAACACAATTAAGAGTGAGAGAGATTTTCCGATTCTAATAAAATTCTAATCTATTCTGATTTGTCGGAAATTTTCTGTGTATCTTTTACGTCCCTTTGGGTAAAATGGCAGTATCATGTTAAAGTTGACATATAAGGTTTATTAAGACTTAAGTAAGTACGGTCCTTATGACCTACCAAAAAACTGGTCTACACAATAAATCAACTAAAATTATAAAATAAAAATGAAATCGACTGCACACTTCACTTCCTGCCTATTTTTTAACGCTGTCATTATTTATATTATACAACTTGCACTATTTTATTTATTTATTTTTATTTTATTTTAGCACACCTGATATTTCTCTATACTCTACTCTATACTCTCTGCAGAATGAATACTCTATTGTCTTTATGTATTTGATACTTGCAATTAGGTAATTAAGAAATTGCATTGGTATTTGGAAAAAAATATACATAAATATGGTTGCTATAATATGTCTTCTTTTTCTGTTGATACGTTTCGTTAGTAAGTAATATACAACTTAAGTTCCAATGCAACACTGCAACTTTATAACAAAATCACACACGGCCGTCTGAATCTAAACTAAACAGATCTTGTTCAGTCGTAAACTGCTAATACATAATTATATATTTCTAAACACCTACATACACGTTTTGGATAAATAATACGATCACACAAAACAAATTATGGTATGTGGTTAGTACAGTCCCACACGAATTGATTGATAAAATCTGTATAAAGCCACGGGTTTAAGCTATTATATACAAAATATAATAATAATAACATTTATATATAGGTTACAAAGATCCATAGCTAAATACCTTAACATAAGTATAACTATACATATTAAAACAGTATATAAAAACTTAAAACTACGAGTATGTTAGTAAAACTTCACTTGTGCGATCTTATGTGCGATCACTTGTCTGTGACTCTCTTCTCTCTTCCAACACCAAGTGAAGGTAACACGTTGGCACTCGCACCACGAACGCCTTGAAGTATAAGCGAGGGGGCATTCGCAGTTTGATCATGGTTTAAGAACATATTATGTATGAATATCAAAATATAATATAATATGTAATTCTTATGTCTAATCTTTAAACTATAAACCCGATGCTCTGGGCCGTAACAAGCAAAAAAACATATTTATTTGGTAGGCTAATATAAAAATAAAATAAACGTATATACATACTTAAAGCACAACCTGTCAGATATTAATGTTATATTTTATATTGCCCTGATATAAATGCTCACGTAGCTACATTTTCTCCTCCTCCTCCTCCTTATATTTTCTTTGTAAACTTATTTTTTTGTATTACCTAAGGAAATCATTATCATAAGGCTATCTTAAAAGTATTTGGTTTTAAATCTCTACTTCGATTTGACTATCCTTTGATTTAACAGAATATCATCAATGCTAAGAGTACTCACGAAAGCGTAACCAAATGTTTCTACAGCTCAGTTAGTATACCTAAAGGAATCCGAATTCTTTCACACGAACCTCATAGTGAGCGCTTTCTCAACAATTTTGCACCTAGCTACATAACATATTCAGCTGACATAGTTTCGCGCGCCCCACAACCGTCTCGGCTTGAATTTTATTTGTCACAAAGAGGAGCATTTATAACCCAGCTTGCACCTGAGGGAAAGTAATTTTCCCGCCACATTAACCTGTAAAAAAAATTACATGACATTGCATTGCTTGCGTTTTTCCCTTGTATATATTTATTGTAAATGCAATCTTTGCTATGCGGTTTGATCAACAGAAATAAGCTTATATTTGGTACGTACATACGTTGGTTTTTAAGTTTAAAAAGATTTTTCCTAAACATTTATAGAGAAGTGTGATTTCTTAATAAAATATATTTTTCTAAGTTTATTTAGGCTAAAAATAAAGCTGAAATTACTCAATAATAAGACTAGTATTAAACACTTTTGGCCATCTCCTCATAACCCCTCGCTTCTTTCACTTCCCCGCTTCCCCCATCCCTCATGACTCTCAAAGGTAGGCATCGCACTTACGACTCTTGAGTTGCAAGTGTCCACGGACGGAGGTTGTCGCTTACCGTCAGGTGACCCGTCTGTTCAACTGTCCTCCTGTAGTATAATGATGAAAAAAAAATAATAGATCATCAACTATTAAGATTCTAATAAAATAATCGCGATCTGTCCACAAAAAAGTTTAAAAAGGGAGTTGAAAGGTATAAAATATACGAAATTCCGATAGTTATATATATATATATATATATATATATATATATATAAAAATAAAATAAAAAAATCTTTGGTGCTGAGTAGGTAGCAGACGACCCTACCTAATATCCAATTTCGTATGTTCAACGTTCCGTTCGTTCGTTCAACGTTCGTTCACCTTGCTTTGTCAATACTCGTAGAACAATATTAATAAATCTTATTGATAGTCTCTTAAGTGGGACTAAATTATGGTTGACAAAAAGCGGGCGTCTATATAGACGTGAGTGTATGTGTTGCTATATTTATATGTATTTAAGAATACATATATATATATATATTGGCTAGCGGTTAGTGATCCCGGCTGCTGTATTTAAAAATATATATGAATAATATATGTTTATCAGTAGTCTGGTTACTATTATACAAGCTCTGCTTAGTTTGGGATCAGACGGCGGTGTGTAAGGTTTGTGGAGTATTTATTTATTTATTATTGTTATTATTATATGTATTTATATAGGATGAATAAATGCTGATTGGAACTGTATGCTGTAATTGAATGAAAGGGACTGAATATTGAGCTTATGAAGTAAGAATTTAACCGTTCATATATAACGAAAACATCCAACATCTGTTATATCTCTTCAATAATATTCATACATTTATAAAAGATTTAATGCCTAATTAAACAACAAGAGACCCTTTTCGTCGTTTTTCAATATAAAGCCGTACTGAATGAAATAACGATGATGGATGTAAAATAAACTGAATAGATTGTAAATACATAATTTATTTTATTACAATACTTTTTATACTATAATAAATAAATAAAGGTATGTCGTATTCATCGTTGAATGACATATGATGTCTTTGACTAAATGCCTCTCTTAAGAAATGTTTTCATTGCATAGTTCTTAGCCTACAGCCTTACAGGAGTAACAGGTTTTTAATAAGACACTTAAGAGGTAGAGATAAGGGAGCGGAGAATAGAATGTCTCTAATTTGCCAGCAACGGCCAGTTTGAGTTACAGATATGAGACCCAGACGTCCTTGTGTATAGCAAAGCAATATCTTGTTCCTTCCATTGCCTCTTCTGTTCCTGCCTCCCGCAATCCCTTCTAGTTTTATTTCTGTAGTTCCTGATTGGCGGCAATATTCTTGTAGACAAGCCTATTACGTTCGTGGGACCAAATTTCAATCAGTTAAATGTGGGTATTTAATACTCATCTGCCTACTCCTTCAGAGAACTAGCCGTGACCGCATGTATGTATGTCAATTATAAGGTTTTACAGTTTTGAAAAGTTTTTTATTTCGTGTAAGATTAAACGCTATCATAGAAGTCTTGTTTTTATTGCTAAAATATAAACTAATATGATGGTTTCCTCTTTATTAAAATTTGAATTAAGATTCTTAACTTAAACATAAGAGTTCAAATGTAAGAAGATTATATTAAGGATCATTGATATGCAGAAGAAACAGTGTGGGAACAGACACAGATGGGAACAGGGACAGAAACAGATGTATGTCAGTTTTCATAAATATCAATCAAATTGTATTACTTTCAATGATCTATGTTATTGTCAGGCTAATAAAACACATTACAAATGCAGTAGCCAAAGCTATTGATAAGTTTCTTATTCAAATATAGATAAAATATTATTTCGATAATGAAGAAGTGATAGCATTTCAACACAAAACGTATAGTCTAAAAAACCTAAGTCGCATTTCAAAAAGGGTCGATAGACAAACGAGCCTTATTGCTGACGGCCGCATAATTTATCGTAGACGCTGAAGGCGTTTTTTTTAAATCAAATCTAGCAAGCTGATAGTCTTATTTTTAAAGCCTTTTTTATAGTTTACACAAAGTGCTTTAGTAGCGACGGGTATTGTACACTGTCGCCTAGCTTTGATAACAAGCCCAAGTAGGAGGGAAATCCATTGCTTTAACAAACATTAATTTCTTTTTATTTGACGTGGCTAGTACCTCTGCGGTACACTTTGGTATTCGGAAACCACATTTTGTCGTCCCAAACTGCGGGATAATGCAATTATATTAGAGGCAAACTACCCTATTGGGGTCTAGGTAATACTGTAAACGAAGATCGAGAGATCCAAGTTGTTGAATACAAATTGTTTGAGAGAAAGGCATTTGTCGTCTGCGTTTCTGTTATTGAAGAATCAGAAATTTCCAAGATTGTTAAATCAATGAATTTTTACTACTTTAACGGTTAATCTCTGCTTTGAAAATTATAAATAATGTAATTGTGTAAATAAACATCCAAAAGTTGGTGATGTAAATCTAGATGCTCTAAAGTAAATAGTTTTAAAGTGTCTTTAATACCTTTTGCTTTGTAAAACCTTTTGGAGTTGCCTCCTATATTTTCTATATTCTATACGATGACCGTGGACAGATAATAATTTCGTCCACCAACATTTTCTGTATAAAAGTAAGAAAATCTATGTCTGTCCACGGTCATCGTATCAATTTAGAAAGCATTTCTTTTTAAAAAAATCTATAACTTATTTTCCGTTAAAAAGTATTAGGTTTCAAAGAAAATAAAACTGAATTAACCCTAGATTACGAACCCTCGTCGGTTTTAAAAAAGTCTTTGTATCGGTGTTTTGTGCGTAGATGGGCCGTGAGCGCTATACCAGCAACCATGGCTCGTCGCATCGACGAAGGTTGGTAATAACGAGACATTTTGTACTATTTAAATTGTGCATTTTTGTGTTATTTTTTCTTCTGTGGTTTTATTTTATTGATATTGATTGTTGTTATTGTAGATACAATACGTCAGTTATTATTACAAGACGAAAGCGATGGGAAAATTTCATCAGGGAGTGAGAGAGTAGACCATCTTGAAGTTGATCCAGCTTATGAAACAAATTTTAAATATGCCAGGAAGTAGTACTTCATATCTTTCAATGGAGACTGAACAAAATAATACGAATGATGTACCTCCTTTACGAAAAAGAAGGAAAATATGTGCCTTATATCTATATGACTAAAAGTACTTGCACCAAGTGCAATAAATCGTTGTGCGGGGAGCACAAACTTGACGTACGTCACAAATGTATTAGTATCTAGATTTCCACACAAATGTTTATTTTATTTGTTAATTAGATTCATTGTTTTTAATAATTTAAGTTTGTTTCTTACAATTTTGTTATAAATTATACTAAATTAGAGCTTTAAAAATGTTACAATTGTTGATTTTGCATAGAGATTATGATCTCATTCATAAGGCTTTTGATTTATAAATATGCCATATTTGTTATTTTATTTATAAGAAATAATATAAATAAATATTATTCTTTGATATTAAAAAGAAAACGTTACTATCCTTTGATATTTCATTTGAAAAACACCCTTTAATCCCCTTAATAAAATACCGTAGTCGAAACGACGAAGCTTCGTAATAAGCGTCGAAACTTAAGCTTAGTGATCTAGGGTTAAGTAAATATAGAACAAATATTTAAAAAAATATACAAAATCGTTACTTCTCGATAGTAGTTAGAGGGCTCGGACTTCCCGGTACTAGCCAGTTCGAGTTATAGGTATTCGACCCTGACTTGCTTCCGCTTGTCCGTTGTCATTGTCCATATAGGCACTATCCGTTTCTATCCTCTCTTTTTTTTTCATTATATTCCCAATTTTCCCATTTAATTATGTAGGTGCCCGGATGACAGCAATAGCCTATTACGTAAATGGGACTTGATTATTGTTGTAGTTGCCAAAATGTGGGCATTTGAGATATTTCTACCTACCCGTTATACAGGTATACAGGATACAGGTGTGCATTTCTATAAATAATCAAAACTCGATGTGACGCAAAACTGTAAAAGCGACAATTATAAATCCGGCGTCGGAATAATAATTAATACTTAAATATAATATAAATATATAATATTATATTTATGTGTGTAATAATTATGAGTACACCACAGGTTACCCCAATACTTTATAACAATATCCGTATCAAGGTTGTCTGTAAGAGATCGCCGTGTGTGATAAGACCGCCTATTGTTATACCCAACTGTTTGTGACATGTTTTCTGTATATATGTATGTATAAAAGGTGTACAACAAAGAATTAAATAAATAAATAAATAAATAATAATAATAATTTTCACACATCTCACACACGGCCGTCTGATACCAAACTAAGCAGAGCTTGTACTATGGTAAACAGACAGTTGATAAACATACTTATATACTTCTAAATACATAAATATTGTATTTTTTTTTATTTGTAAGCCTACCATAATGACTCCATTTTGCCTGATGGTAAGCAATAAATGGAGTCCAAGAGTGGTGTTCACCATCCTCATTGCATGTCTAGTCAATGTAGTATGGTGACCCACACTATGGCGGCCTGGTGAGATGTTTTTTCACGCCCCGCTTAAAAGACCCAGGATCAAAGTGGGAAGGAAAAACGTGCGCTGGTAGTGAATTCCAATCTTTCACCGATCGGCACAGAAGAGAAGAGCCAAACCGTTTCATTCGGGATCGCATACCTTCGACTCGCAAACGGTGACTCCTCAGGCCAGCACGTGTAGTCCTGTAGAGGAAGGGAGAATGTGGGACCATTTAGAAGAGCTCGTCAGAACACTCCCCGTGATGTAGGGGATAGAGAACTGCCATAGAGGCGACATCTCTTCGCAACTACAGGGGCTCAAGAGACTGGGTGACCTCAGGACAGTCTATAATACGGACTGCGCGTCGCTGCAATCGATCGAGAGCGTCAAGCAGATACTGCGCATAGCCATCCCAAAGATGAGAGCAGTACTCCACGCAGGAGCGAACCTGGGTCTTGTATAAAAGACACAGATGCTCGGGCGAGAAGAACCGTCTCACCTTGTTTAATATACCGAGCTTCCGCGAGGCCGCCTTAGTGACGCTCTCGATGTAATCACGCGGATTGAGATACCGACATATGTCCATACCCAGTATACTAAGCCTATCCTGTAGTGGCAGTTGAGTGTTCTGAAGAGTAGGAAGGGGAAGGAATGGAGACTTTTTGTTTGAAAACGCGCACGCCTGTGTTTTCTTGGCGCTGAACTCGACCAGATTCTCACAACCCCATTGAGAGATGCGGCTCAAGACCCGGTTGAGCTCAGCAACAAGCTCCTGTCGTTTTCCCTCAACGTCTGCCAGCTTGGCAGCAGGATGTCCAAAATATCGCCCGTGTACTTTGCTGTCGTCTGCATAACAATGTATGTTGCCAAGAACCAACATATCATTGATATGCAGAAGGAACAGCGTGGGCGATAGGACGGAGCCCTGAGGTACACCAGCGCTAACCTCCTGGAATTCAGAGGCCGTGCCGTCACAGAGAACCCTAATGCGGTGCTTGTGGAGGAAGGCAGCAACCCAGTTGCATAGCTTAGATGGCAGACCAAATGCAGGAAGTTTGGAGAGAAGCGAGCGATGCCAGACCCTATCGAAGGCCTTGGCAATGTCGAGGCTTGGCAAGATCACCCGTGGATCGGTTTTGGCCTAAAACCATATTGCCGATCATTTAACAAGGAGTAATCCTCTAGGTGGCGGATTAATTGGGTGTTGATTATCCGCTCGAGCACCTTACAAAGTATGGAGGTAACGGCTATAGGATGGTAATTAGCTGGATCGAAGCGGTCGCCTTTTTTGGGAATGGGTTGGACGTTCGCCTCTCTCCAGGCCTCCGGAACAATTCCCGAGGAATAGGACAGGCGATACAAGCGCATCAGTACAGGAGATAACTCTGGTGCCTAGTTTTTAAGAACCACCGCCGGAATACCGCGTACGCCGGAAGGCTGGCAGTAGTTGGACTGCACGGCTTTGGCCAATCGCCAAAACTTACGGCTACCCGTAGAGTATGCGACGAGTTCTTGACCAAACCGTGCAATGCGCTGGGCATCAGCTCTGATGTAAGCCCTCTTGCATTCCTTAGTGGCTTTCAACTCAACGTCTGGGTCACAATGAGCGTGGGCCCTGATCCATGCGCGGTAGGCTGACTGCTTTTGAGTGACAGCACGGGTGCACTCGCGATTGAACCAGGGACGGGTCTTTATGCTGGCGACTTCACTGTAGGGGATATAGTACTCCATACCGACAGTGATTTCGTCAGCCACGGCAGACGCACTTTGAGACAGATCCCTGTCTTTAAAGCAGCGTTAGGGATGGATGCAAAATAATCCCGCATTCCATCCCAGTCTGTTGACGAGTAGTGCCATAACCGTCGCCTTGTTACCACAGGCCGTGTTGGGGCAACAAGAGGCACGGAGGTGGACACCAGGCAGTGGTCGGAGGATCCTAGAGGGGCGTGAACCGTTACACTGTACTGCGCTGGGTTACTCGTCAGCAGAAGGTCTAGCAAAGAGGGCGCTTGACCCGATATGTCTGGTATCCTGGTGGGCTGGAGTACCAGTTGTAATAAATTATAGATAAATACTCCGCTAGTAATTGATATTATACACTAGTAAATAAAAGTAAAATCTAAATATAACAGCTATGAAAGAGAGGTCATGCGTGAGAGCGAATGCGTGGGCAGTTTGACCAGCGTGGTCCGTTCTGAAAGATTCCAGCCAGAAGTCATGGTGGGCGTTAAAGTCTCCCAAAAACACCAGTTTGGCGGTCGGGAACTGCTCTTGCGCTTTGTCCGTTACGTGACTCATGTAGTCAAAGAGTCGAGTTGTCTCGGAGTCTCCGGAATGGGACCGATAAAGGCAAACGTAGATCTGGCTTATAGAGCCAAACCCACGTGAAGCCAAAGGAGATAAATTACACCCAGATACAGAACAAATGATCATGCTAATCACACAAATGTTTGTCCTGGGTGGGAATCGAAATCCACGACCTCTGGTTTAGCAGTCAGGGTCACTAACCACTAGACCTACAGGGCAGTCAGACACGTTCTATTGAAATATAAAAAAGATGTTATTTTTTTGATAATCCCTACTACGCGACTACGCGGGTTAGGCTCAATTGACACAATTCACTTTCAATAAAAACTCAGCTGTTTTGTTTTCTGACAAAGAAAGTATCTAACTGCAAAGAATTCGCTTAAACAAAAGTTTTCCGACGAAACAACGAAACTCGACAGTTCGGCGGTGTTGGTGCTGTCTCTAACAATGGCCAAAAACAAAGTTGATATCTCGCGAGTTTTCATTAAAATTGACAATGGCCCTTTTAGCGCTGATTGTGAGCCTCCCCCTTTCCCGGCCTTCCGAATATTGTAAACGAAAATCATTAAATAAAGACGACATAACTTGTTTAGCTTCAGCCGTAATGATAATAAGGAATTTACGTTTATTACAAAGGGTAAATTAACTGAATTAACAAACGTTGTCAACGAACAGTACATTGCTACATTTGTAACAATGGATTTTGTTTTAATTATAACAGTCCGAAGCTACCATTCAACGATAAAGGCGAAAGTGGTGCTGCTGTCGAATAGTGACGCAAAACTGTGAAAGTTAAACGCCACGCTCCATTAGAAGCCTGCGTGTGTTATCAAATTTGTTATAGTATCGAATAATTTGTTCATATTCACAGTAATGGCGGTACTACTGATATCCGTACTTCATGAAAAAGTCAGTGATGATTGAGATAATGTACACACATTATTTCGATATTCACATCGCTTGCTACATTACTGTGTTCTAAAAACGATTTGGTTTAGAAAATGGAGTATATTCATATGTACACGTTGCTGACATTCGACAAAATTTTAATAGCATATTGAAGCGTATCTTATTGAATAAAAAAATGTGTTTAGTTTGTAAATTTTTTATTAACATTGTAATTTGTATATAAATTATTTGTTAAATAAGGGGCACATACTGAGTATGTTACCCTAAACAGCTGTTACTGTACATATATGTACATACTTGTGTAAATATGAATACGAATATCCTCGGATTTTGAACTTTCAATCGCCCTTTTCTATGTGTATGTCCCCTTAATATAATTTACCTTAACTTATGTAACAAAAATAAAATATTATAATTCACATAAATTTGCTTTGTTATTCATCAACTGAAAAAGTACACTCGCACAACACACAAGTCAACTATATTTTTTCTATTTGTCGGAGAAAATCCGGAGCATACATATATAGATTTTATGCTTATAATTTATTACTATTACCAATAGTAACATTAACTTGGTGTTATAGATTCTGCAGTATTCGAAGACAGGGTTGCCATTTATACAGTTGCATGTTATTAGTGTCATTTTGTTTTAATTGAACGTTTATCTGATATAATGGTAAGTTTTGCAGTAGAGAACCTTCGCAGATGATACCGCATTTATCTTCTTTAGCTAAGTCTTAACCTTGGCACCTCTTGGCTTAGAACTAACGCGTAGGCACTTATTGTTGAACAAACTAATTCATACCATTCGCCATAAAGAACACCCATTATTCTATTCATGAATTCTCCCTAGTAGCTCACTCCTGTGAATCAGTGATCATTCCAATGAATGGTGAAACTGTACTAAAACTTCCATTGCTTTCAACATTAAATATCTAAATGTTGTTTTCGACAACACAATTAGAGTGACAAAAAAGTAAAGTTGTTGGAACAACCAAGGCCAAATGTCCTATTATGTTACTTTTAATCGTTGAGATGCCCATGTCTACTGAAAAAGGGCATCGATCGGTTGTTTCGCATTGAGTTTTTTCACCTTACTCTCGTCTTCATCTCATTTGAATTGTTTATAATTTATTTGATTAAATTTAAAAGGAGAAGTATTCTCAAAGTCTTGGGACCGCCTGAAGAACAGTAGTTTAAAGTATTTGGCTAAGGTAAAAGTAGAAAGCCTATAACTATGTTTTTTGTTACATACATACATATATACAGACGAATAAAAAGGTTGTGGAGTAAAATAGACAAAGAAAGAGCAATGTACTTACATTTCATACGTACATAGAAGGAAGCAATGCGGATTGAATGAGGAAGCAGTGATGAAAATTAAAGAATGTACGTTCAGGTGTTTTGGGCACGTGAAAAGAATGAGTGACGAATGAATGCCAATAATAAATATAACAATGGAATGTTAGTCGGATGACCGGCAGGGGTCGACCGCAAAGAACATACTCTGTTCAAAGCGGTGAGGTTCTCCAGAAAAGAGCAGGTCAGAATTACCCGAACCGTAATGCTTGTATTTAATGATAGTAGAGGGAACTCGTGAGGTATGTAAACGGGTTGTTGTCCCAGCCTACATTGAAGAAAAAAAGTTGAGGATTTAAAAAAAAAAAATTGTGTTACTCTGTGGTTTTTGTGATCTTATTGACCCAATTACTTAATTGATTTTGTTAAACGGTTTTATTTAGCTCACCCCGTTTGTTTTATTTATTATTCTTGGGTCAAATTTAGTAATTCAAATTTCACCCTCTTCCTGTCAACCGATTAATCTGAAATTTTGTATACACTTTGGATTTTGGTGACAATACAATTATGTTTATTCATTATCATTATAAATTCAAGATGGCCGCCGCTACAAAATGGCGGATAATTTATGTTTTATTAATCCCATCAATATGGGTATCAAATGAAAGGGCTCAACAAGCAGAATACAATATACTATAAAAAATTGAAATCCAAGATGGCGGCCGCTACAAAATGGCGGATAACGTAGGTTTTATCGATCCCATCAATATGAGTATCAAATGAAAGTGCTCAACCAGTATAATACAATGTACTATATAAAATTAAAATCCAAGATGGCGGCCTCTACAAAATGGCGGATAACTTAGGTTTTATCAATCCCATCAACATGGGTATCAAATGAAAGGTCTCAACAAGTAGAATACAATTTACTATGCAAAATTGAAATCTAAGATGGCCGCCGCTACCAAATGGCTGATAACAATTTTTTATCAATCCCACCAATATGGGTATCAAATAAAAGGGCTTGACAAGAAGAATACAGTGCACTATACAACCTCAATATTTAAGATGGGGGCAGCCACCAAGATTTAAATTTAGAAATTGAATCTGTAATTTAGGTATCTGATTAATCCAGCCTGAATCCACCACCCAAGTCAAGATTTTGTATCGTGTTGAGGACTGTGTGGCGTTAGGGTGGCTAAAAATGATACGTCGTTAGCGGTACACCACCCAAGTTAAGGTGAAAGATTAAAACGCGCCGAGAACTGTATGGCATTAGGGTGGATAAAAATGATATGTCGTTAGCGTTTTCCCCTCAAGACTCAGGCGCATCTTGTTGTACATAGCCTTGCCCCTTTATTGGACCTCTGGGGGGGTCGACCGTTTAAATGTCCATTACTCGTGGGAACAAAATGGTAAAAAAATATATAAAAAAAACTAAAAACTAGAAAATAAAAATAGGTAAAAAAACTTTTCAAGTTAAACGGTTTTATGTTAAACATACATTGCAATGTTTAAGATAAATGTACTAAAAACCAAAAAATAATAAAATAGATACAGTCGTGGGAATTATAAACATATGCATAGACTAGACTAAAATAAAACCGTGGGGCACGTCAATTGAGCACTTCCGCCTCCAAGTCCCACGGGGGAGTTCCGGCCAACGCGCACGCCACCTCCGTCGACACGGTGCGGTAACCGCGTATGGCTCTAACCGCCATAACCCTCTGAGGGCGCCAGAGGCGAGCCCTATTCTGGGCGATGAGAGCCCCCGCCCACACCGGTGCACCATATAGTGCCATTGACCGAACAACCCCCGTGTACAGCCGTCTAGTAGCGACGCTGGGACCACCCAAGTTAGGCAAAAGGCGCCCAAAAGTGGACGCAGCGCCGACCAGCTTTGGGGCAAGCTGCCGAAAGTGCTCGTCGAAGAGCCACCTCCCGTCAAGGGTCAGGCCCAGATATTTAATATGGGCCCGAACCGGTACGAGGACCGAGTTAACCATGATGGTGGCACCGGCAGGTGGACCACGACGGGGCCCAGTTGTCCAGGGCCACCCGCAAACCCAGTGCCTCGATGCGCCGGACCACCAGAGAGGCTGTCATCGGCGTAACAGATTACTCCCAGCCCAGGGGGGAAGTCACCACGAAGGGCCCAGTCGTACCCCATGTTCCACAGGAGTGGTCCAAGGACAGAACCCTGCGGAACACCGCACGACATGGGCCGACGACTCAGGTTTCCATCTCGGTCCTCGTACACGACGGTACGCTCATCTAAATAGTCTGCCACTAGCCGCATCAGGTACTGTGGCACTCCGTGATAGCGGAGCGCTTCCCTTATGCAACTGAATGGCAGACTATTGAATGCGTTGGGGATGTTCAATGACTCTTCGGTCACGCTCTCAGACGCAATACAGCTCCGATCGTCGAACGACCCGCTCGGAAACCGAATATGGCGTTCGACAAATCGGGGCCGACCTCATTCAGGTGCCGGACGATGCGGGCACAGAGTACCCTCTCAAACAGTTTACCCGCCTCGTCCAGCAGCACAATGGGTCTGTAGGCCGCGACCGAGTCGGTAGGCGGTCCCGGCTTCCTTAAAAGCACCAGCTTCCCGCTTTTCCAGCAATCAGGGTAGCGCCCGGACACTAGACTAGCGTCGAACACCTCCCTGAGGCGGTCTGCCATGTGGTCAAGGGCCAGGGCCAACACTCGGGCAGGAATCCCGTCTGGCCCGGGGGCGGTGTTCTTGGAGCGGATCCATAGAACAGCCGCCCATATCTCCACCTCCGCGACGGGTGGAACTTCCTCTCCTCAGTACTCCCCGTCGTTTCTAGCCATGGGGGCCATCGACGGGGGTGAGTGCTCCTCTCGTCGCGGAAAAAGACCATCAACCACTCCCTGCAGGAAGCTGGGCTGGAGAGTCTCAGTAAGGGGGGGGGGGCATCGCACGGAGCTTTTGTTGCGCCGCACGATAAGGGCGACCCCAGGGGTCACGATTGAGACCCTCCAGCATCTCCTTTCTTTTCTCCTCCTTGGCGCGGCAAATGGCCAGCTTCAGAGTTTTCCGGGCCTCTCGGTACTCCTCTTGAAGCCGGTCCTCTTCCCCTTCTTCGCGGTGACGCCGCTGGCTGAGGCTGTAAGATCTCCGGGCACGAATACACGCTGAGCGAAGATCCGCCAACTCCTGGGACCACCAGTAGACCACCTTCCTTGGAGGCTGACGACCTAGAACGCGGGGCATGGCCGCATTACAGATCTGCGTAATCGCATCACGAAAGCGGCCCGCCCCCATGTCTACCTCCTCAGTTGGAGGCTGCGGAGACAGCCAAGAGTAAATGATGGCTGCCTCCTCCAGTAGGTCCCGGTCAAGCTTTGAGACAGCCCACCGCGGAAAGCGGGAAGGGCGCCGCGCCATGTGACCCCTTCTGGGATCCTGGGTCCGGGAGAGCGGATCGGATATAAAGGTGATCCGAGAGCGTCTCAACCTCTTCCAGGACACGCCAGTTCCTTACTCGTGCGGTAAGAGCAGGAGTAGCGAACGAAAGGTCCACTATCGACCCCCCTGCTGTCGCACGCACGTGTTGGTGGTACCTCTGTTTAGAAGACAGAAGCCCACTGATGTTGCCCACTCCTCAACAGCGTTGCCCCGTGCGTCCGTCCTGGGGGAACCCCATGCAACGGACTTGGCCTTGAAGTCCCCCAGCACTAGAACGTGCCCAGACGCTAGTCGCCGTATCGAGGTCTCCAGGTTATTTAGGAACACCTCGAAATCGCTCAGACTCCGGTTGGGGGAGAAGTAGACACCATAAATGGTAATCCCCCCCATTCAGCGGCAACATATCCAGTACCGCTGTGGAGCCGATGACTGCCACGGAGCCGTCCCAGTCACCCAACCAGTTTGGACGGGGAGGAACGTAATAGGGCTCCGCAGCTACGGCGACACCAATCGACCATTCCGCCATGGTTTGCAGGAAGAGATCCTGCGCACCGGCGCAGTGGTTTAGATTCGTCTGGACAAGGAGGCTGGAAACTTGATCCATTACTGGATCGTTTCTACAGCCTCCTCCATGGGCGACGACGACAACGCACGATTGGAATCTGTGGCAGCCTGGGCCGATTGGCTAGCCACCGATGTTTTCGGAGATGTGCGAGGAGGCTTACAGCCAACCTGCCCCATCTGGTGATTGGTGGGTAAATTACCCGCCGCGCACGCTGGGCAGTGAGGGGCGGCGGAGCATTCCACCGCTCTATGCCCCGGTCGACCGTAGCGGAAGCAGAGCCCGCTGCAGTCAAAACAGCTTCCACACTTGACGCGGGTGTGTCCCGACGCTAGGCATTTAAAGCACCTCATCGGTCTCGCCGCCAGGACTGTGACTCTGGCGTTCACGAAACCGATAAGGATCTTGCCAGCATCACCCAAAATTTTGGCTGATGCCACGGGACAACTGGCCCACACCGCGCCAAGACCACCTGGACCGGGGCGGATGGTGCCTACCATGATGATGTCCGCGTTGCACACCGTCTTTTCACGAATGGCAACACGCACATCTTCCACCGTCACTGAGTCGTCCAGGCCCGAAATGCGCAGCTCCGCGTACTTGGTGGACCTAACCACCTCAACACCATCCGACGCTGTAAATACTCCCCGCAGCTTCTCCGCAACGACGTCCGCTGTCTTGGCACCTTCAGCACCGAGGAACTCCAGAACTCGAGCCCCCGTCTGAGCAAGGCGCAGCCTCACACCTGAGGCCCCGAATTCGCCACCTAGGCTATCCCGGACTTTCTTGAAAACAGTCGCGAAGGATAACCCATTGCTGGCCGCCTCCGGCAACACGGTAACAACTACAGCCGCCGTTTTGGGCCTTCTTTGTGGCGGTATCTGTCACAGAAGCGGCACTTTTTGGGGCCTTGTTTTACCTCTTCGGGACCTCTTTTTTTTACCTCCCTCGACTTTCCGCCACCCATCATTGGAGGGAGCAGACGTGGAGGGTGCAAATACAGCTTCAACACCAGAGGGAGCACTAGGGGCGCTCTTACGTTTTCGTACATGAGAGGTGAGTGGAGGGAACACCGACGCTGCCCCCGCCCCCAACGTTGCCCAGGGAACACCACGTGGAGGTTTTCTAGCCCGCACCCCTCGTAAACCCACCCCTAACACAAGCATTTGGCTTAGCTGGGGGGGTTAACAAAAGAATACTAGTAATGTGTGACCCACGTTGCTAGTATTCTTTAAATAAAATAAACCTGTGAAATATAAAAACGGTTATAATTCTAAATTTATCATGTAACTAGCAGCCATGTTTACTACCATTTGTTTTATTTACCGCTTATTTGATTATCCTTAGAATTGACAGTTTCTTCAAGTTCAACCTGTAGTGTAGGGTATACAAGTATTAATCATATCGTAACGTCTAACATATCTAACATGGAATACATGTGCCACTTTATTAAAACAAATACGACAAATATATTTGTATTTGTCAGTATTAAAAAAGTATTTACAGTTCTACCTTAAAACTTAAACGCTACCTTATTCCTTGGGACATAAGACCGTCTGACAAGTTTCCTTGCTACAAAAAAAAAATGATTTTGTTTTTGGTTTTGGAACGTAACTAGAAACTTTCAAAGACGTCCTCCGTCTATCCTGAATCTCTATTGTGGAAGGGACCATCATACAAACTTTATTAAAAATAATTTACTTTAAAACTTCGCCGCTTAGTTCGAGCATTATCTTAGGAGCTTTGTTTTAAAGTGCTTTCACGACGAGGGTCAAGGTGAATCGATCAACGTGGGTGCACTTTGCGTTGTAATCCTACCTCAGTTTCGAAGGACTTTTGTTTCATTTAAAAATTAAATGTTATTTTAGTTTTTCTAGTACTTGAATTTCATAATTGAAGTGAAGGAATAACGTTTGTGTTTAGGTAAGTTTCCAACAATTTACTAGTACACTGTTTACAGGAAAGACGAAATAAAGTAAATTAATTTAAAAAAAGGAAGAGCTAAGAGGGTAGGGAAAAAAAAAGAAAGTTTAAGTCACCGGCCGTCCACTCGGTAAAACACAACGCAAGCATTGCTTAACAACGAAGACATGGTATTATTCTGGCCTATACTACCCCAATCATAACTCTTCCACGTACTAATATAAATTTACTCTTATTTTTCCAAAAACTACTGCCACGTTAAGAATCATTCCCGTATCTGTATGTCTTTACAAAAATACATGACTATGGACATAAAAAATACCCAGGCTCGGAGCAACTATGTACATATACATACATAGGCTCACGCCTGTGTCCCCTAGACAGAGATGTGTAAAACACACATTTTGCCAATAAAAGTTTGGTCCTATGGAAGGCAAGCCTATTGCCGTTAATCGGGCAAACATGCTGTCTAATAGATAACAGTTCAATCAATTATTTGCCTTTTACAACAGCCAGGGGAAGCCATGAGTGACTCTATTTTACTCTACCACGAACCACACGGCATCTATTTGTGGGTTAAACAAATTTATTTTTAGCTTGTTAGTTTAGCTAGTCATGGAAATGAGATCGTCGTCCATCGTGCTGTTTCAGTAGTCATTTCAGTTTCAGTTAGATGGTAATTTCAACATTACAAGAGTACCGTATTCATAGGAGCATAGAACGTCTGAGTAAGCTAAGGAGCTGTCTGCATGAGCGCCTCACTGCGACCAAGCCATGCGTGAAATGAAAAGCGTTCATGTAACTTTTGCATAATCCTACTTATCCACGATTACGTAACTTGAACTTTCTTTTATTCAGTACTGTGGTATAATAGGGCCTTTAGTATACTTTGGTGTATAAGTGTCTAGACCCTGTGATACTTTGAAACAACAAAGATCAAGAACACGGCTCGGCTTAAGATAGTGGTAGTCGGTGACTGAAAACATTTATAACATCAGTGATTTCAGTTGGGTGCGGATGTTGTCAAAATTGTAAATGTAACTATAATATATATAAGGTAAGGAATTTATTCATCTCAAACGAGTTAGAATACGACGCATTTATAGAAGAGATTACAATACTATGCAATACTGTTGCCATCGGTAGCGTTCAATGGATCTGTTATACCTTTCAGTCCATCTGTCAAGAATCTAGGCCTTATAATTGATTCCAACCTCAGCTGGCAAACCCAGATCACTAGTGTCAGCCAAAAAGTCACAGGAATACTACGAGCATTAAACCGTCTAAAGAACTTTTTCCCTCTTAAAACCAAAGCTCTATTAGTTCAGGCTTTAACTATCCTCATTATCTATGATGGTGATGTATACATGCGATAAGGCCGCCAATTGTACAAATTGTATATTTTATTTTATTTATTAAACTTTTCTAAGTTTAGATCATACAAACTGTACTATTATTATGTTTTTTTTTTATGTACAATGAAGAGTTATCTATCTATCTACCTATTTGTGTAACTCGGGACTTAACTGTGATAATTTAAAAGGTACAAACACCTTTGTTTACAGGAGTAACGTCTCGATCGAATTACACCGACCGATAGCGTCGTCACTATTAGGCTATCGGCCAATGTCGGGTAAACAAAGACACCTTATAAATATTATCGTGATTAAGATCAATCCTGAGTTACACAGCTAATATGAACGATTGGTCTCTAATATTACACAACTTGGCTGTCTTAAAATAGTCTCCTGAGTTATACCTCGAAAAGTATCAGTAAAGTAGGGAATCAAAAGTAATATACCTATAGAGTCGTATCAATACAAAACGTGATCGCAACGACGTTGGCTGAATATTTTAACAAGCAAAGTATGAGACAGCTACTAGAGTACTGTTCAAAGCTAGCACGGCCAATATACTGGTTTTATTTCACAAATCCTTTTACAAGAAACAGATTAGGTAGACTAAAAGTATATTTCTGTAGTTCCAGTAGTTTCAGTTTGTAATTTAAGGACTAATTCTACAGCGTCTGGTATCTACGCCAAAAATCCAAAGTTTTTTTTTATATATTATAGGGGGGACAGACGAACAGACAGGTCACAAATTATGCATGCATATACATACAAAAATTATGTTACTGAATGTTCCATACATATTTTAGAGCTCTACTTCATTAGATTAGAGAGCTCGGACTTCTCCGCCTCATCCAGTTCTAGTTACAGGTGTAATAAGCAGCTGCGCTGATTGAATCATTGCTTACACTTCAATCCCTATCCTATCTGTGCCTTCCATTCTTACCTACTGCCCCTTTACAAATAATAAACTTCCTATTTCATGTTCTTAAAGGCCAGATAACGGCAATAGACTCTAACCTAGACTTCTTACTCTTACCCTAACTCTCTCCATCTTTAGGAAAAAGAGGGAAGCCTTTACATGGTCAGTCAAGCGAAATTGTATACAAAGTGTAAAATCATGAAGATAAAGACGTATGTAACTATTTTAAGAAGGTACAAAAGCGAGTTGCAATGGCAGTGGAATTTCAAGAAGAACTTTGAACAATATGTTAAAGGAAGTTAGTACTGAAACAGATAGACCAAATAAGAAATTTCGTTTGGATATGGACGATTTTGATTATGGTGTTGTGCGAAGAATGGTGTTTGATTTTCACTTACGATTAAATGAACTACCCACAGTAAAATCATTAAAAGATAATCTATCGGAGGCTATTAATTACAATGGATCGGAAAAGACGTTGAGAAAAATACTTCATGAGATGGGATTTCGGTTCACTAAAATGGAAGATAATAGAAAAGTTCTAATGGAAAAGCACAATGTAAGTCTCAAACAAATGTAATACCTGGTTAAAAAATTCGGGAATTTCGCGAAAAAGGAAAAAATATACTCTATATGGATGAGTCTTACATACATACATCACACACCGAAAGAAAAACTTGAAGTTATGAGTTGATGATAAAAGGTGTACAAAAGCCAATTTCAAATGGCCAACGTTTGATAATATTTCATTCGGGAAATAAAAAGGGCTTTGTTCCTGGAGCCTTTTTAATGTATAAATCCATGGACACTATAGGTGATTATCACAATTAAATGAATAACCATAACTACGATAATTGGCCGGTTAATCAATACACTGATAGACTGGTAATAAATACGGCTGATAGCAACAATGATATTGACTTCATTGAGAGCACTGATAGTGAATCGGATGGAATTTAAAATTGTTTTGTCAGAATGTATCACTTTTCAAAATAAATAAATCAATACGTAAACATTCCTTTTTTTTTTATTTTACTATAATAAGTACAACACTTATAGAAAAAAAATGTTTATGAGAAAATAAATAAAAAGAATAATCAAAACAAACAACTCTCAATTATTGTTTTAACAGCTCTTAATAGATACCGGACTGTAAGTATTTCGTGCGAAAGGAACAACGCTCTACAAAGCCGAAATTTTCCGATTGTCTCTTTCTAGAGGTTGATGTGCATCATTTCTTGCCCAATGCTGTAATTCTAGGTATATTCAATACATGTACATATTTTTATACATATCTATGTTTTTTAACATAAGCCATGCTTAAGTACGAATGGGCCGGCTCGATTGGGGCGATACCACGGCCCCACAGAAAACCGGTTGTGAAGTAACGCTTGCGATGCATTTCCCCGAAATATGTGTGGTTTCCGGAGGCCCAACTCCCCCTCTCCTCTTTCCTATCCTCTAACCCGCTCTTTCCCATCTCTTCATCCCAACCGTCTTCTATCCCCTCCCCGCATTCCTCTATTATGATGGATGATATGGACGATTTTGATTATGGTGTTGTGCGAAGAATGGTGTTTGATTTTCACTTACGATTAAATGAACTACCCACAGTAAAATCATTAAAAGATAATCTATCGGAGGCTATTAATTACAATGGATCGGAAAAGACGTTGAGAAAAATACTTCATGAGATGGGATTTCGGTTCACTAAAATGGAAGATAATAGAAAAGTTCTAATGGAAAAGCACAATGTAAGTCTCAAACAAATGTAATACCTGGTTAAAAAATTCGGGAATTTCGCGAAAAAGGAAAAAATATACTCTATATGGATGAGTCTTACATACATACATCACACACCGAAAGAAAAACTTGAAGTTATGAGTTGATGATAAAAGGTGTACAAAAGCCAATTTCAAATGGCCAACGTTTGATAATATTTCATTCGGGAAATAAAAAGGGCTTTGTTCCTGGAGCCTTTTTAATGTATAAATCCATGGACACTATAGGTGATTATCACAATTAAATGAATAACCATAACTACGATAATTGGCCGGTTAATCAATACACTGATAGACTGGTAATAAATACGGCTGATAGCAACAATGATATTGACTTCATTGAGAGCACTGATAGTGAATCGGATGGAATTTAAAATTGTTTTGTCAGAATGTATCACTTTTCAAAATAAATAAATCAATACGTAAACATTCCTTTTTTTTTTATTTTACTATAATAAGTACAACACTTATAGAAAAAAAATGTTTATGAGAAAATAAATAAAAAGAATAATCAAAACAAACAACTCTCAATTATTGTTTTAACAGCTCTTAATAGATACCGGACTGTAAGTATTTCGTGCGAAAGGAACAACGCTCTACAAAGCCGAAATTTTCCGATTGTCTCTTTCTAGAGGTTGATGTGCATCATTTCTTGCCCAATGCTGTAATTCTAGGTATATTCAATACATGTACATATTTTTATACATATCTATGTTTTTTAACATAAGCCATGCTTAAGTACGAATGGGCCGGCTCGATTGGGGCGATACCACGGCCCCACAGAAAACCGGTTGTGAAGTAACGCTTGCGATGCATTTCCCCGAAATATGTGTGGTTTCCGGAGGCCCAACTCCCCCTCTCCTCTTTCCTATCCTCTAACCCGCTCTTTCCCATCTCTTCATCCCAACCGTCTTCTATCCCCTCCCCGCATTCCTCTATCCCTCATCACCCTCAAAGGCGGCAGCGCACTTATGACTCTGGAGTTATAGGTGTTCATGGAAGGAGGTTGTCACTTACCATCAGGTGATCCGTCTGTTCGTCTATCACCCTATAGAATAAAATAAAAATGTAAGTATGTTCTCTTACTTCATGGTTTTTCGTTTAGCGAATTTGTAAATACTCGACATAGGCAGATAGATGTCTATATGAACACAGGTAGCCAATCAACAAAGTAACCCTGACAGATGTCACATGCGAGGCACGTCCTCACACGTTTGTCGGGCGCTGTGCGTGACTCGTCCTTGCAGTCATCCATGATAAAATAATCTCTACTACAAATAGAAGCTCACTAGACCGCCTATTGATAAACCTTGACCGCCTGGTCATCGTATCGAGACTTGAATTATAAATTAGTCTATGTATAATTTGTGCAATATCCTACAAGACTGCTTAATTTCATCGGAATTGAAGCAATGAAATCAAACTAACCTTACTTAGAATTTTACTAGTATTCCTTGCGAATACTAGTAAAATTCTAAGTAAGGTTAGTTTGATTTTGAACAGATGGAATGACTGCACTTGGAGTGTACAACATTCACTGACGTTGAAAGCGTTTGTAGGTAACAGGCTGGTATGGCGACTTAGTTGTATAAAATTTTATTTATTACTGAACTGTACTGTATACTATACTCAATTTTATGCAAGGATTACTTACGAGCTAGTGAACTTAAGATTTATTTTTGGAAACGCCGAAGTTGCATTGACCTATTAATTTGCTAATGACAAATTCCTCTCACCTAAAAAAAAGTTAAGAATATAAATGACCTTTGCGTTTACGAGAACGTCATTTAAGACAAGAATAACGTAATATACATTACATGATTGTTATTCGTTAAAAAAGCAGATGTGATTCATTATTGGGATTTCAAAAAGAATGATAAAAAACCAGCCAATTGTGTTATAAATAATTGCGTAAGTGCGAATTAATTATGGTTTGTGCCTGTTCCTTCAAGTATACAGACGTGAGTATATATCTAGTCTTGTCATAAATTTTGTTCCAAAAACAAAAAAGAAAACTATTTTCTATTGCATAAATCATTTATTACTGTAATGTGTGTTAGATTTTACATTAATATAATATCATTAATAATATTTTTTTTTATGCGATAGGGGGCAAACGAGCAGACGGGTCACCTGATGGTAAGTGACTACCTCCGCCCATGGACACCCGCAACTCACAAGTGCGTTGCCGGCCTTTTAGGTAGGAGTACGCTCTTTTCTTGAAGGTCGTATCGGGTTGGAAATATGGCAGGCGGCAATTTGTTTCATAAGCTGGTTGTGCGAGGCAAAAAGCTTCTGGATAAGCGCACAGTGGTGGAGTGCCAATCGTCCAGGTGATGGGGATGGATATTTTGTCACGTAGGACGATGGCGGAAACCAGCAGCCGGTATAAGTCCGAACAATTCCTCTGAACACTCCCCATGATACAAGCGATAGAGGATGCAGAGTGAAGCTACATCTCTATGCAACGCCAAGGTGTAAAGTCGATCAGAAATATCTTAGCAGTCAATGATGCGAGTCGCTCTCCGTTGAATGTGGTCAAGAGGGAGAAGCTGGTACTGGGGTGCACCTGCATAGAGATGAGAACAGTATTCCATGTGCGGCCGAACCTGTGCCTTATAAAGTTGCAGGCGGTGGGCCGGAGTAAAATACTGTCTCGATCTGTTTAGCACACCAAGCTTCTTCGAGGCTAATATGGCCTTACTCTCCAAGTGACCGCGAAACTGGACTTCGCTTGATATATCGACGTTAAGGATTCCGATATTGGCTGATGCGGTTAGGGAAGTGCTCTCAAATTGAGGTGATATGACCAATGGCATCTTCGTCATCGTGGGGTTAAACTGGACTAGGTTAAGTCGCCCCAATCTGAAACTTTTGATAAAGAAGTTTCGATTTTAGATACAAGTTTGGATCGGCTTTCGATGACGTTTATCCGAGAAATGTTAGCGCGGCCGACGTAAAGGGCATCACTCGTGCGTGCATAGCAATGGATGCTGCTAATCTGCAGCATGTCATTGATATGCAGAATAAACAGCGTGGGTGATAGCACACATCCTTGTGGGACACCAGAATTAACAGACTTGTAGTCGGAGCATGCACCGTCAACAACGACCTTGATGCTTCTTCTCTTTTCAAGGAGCGCTTTGTGCCAAACCCGATCGAAGGCCTTCGCCACGTCCTAACTAATGGCCAACGCTTCCCCCTTCGTCTCGATCGCCTGTGCCCACCGGTGAGTCAAGTAAACGAGAAGATCACCAGCTGAACGACCCCGACGGAAGCCTTATTGTCGATCATTGAGGAGCTGATGGTCTTCTAAGTACCGGAGGAGTTGGCAGTTAATAATGGATTCCATTATCTTGGAGAACAAGGAGGTGATGGCTATGGGTTTGTAGTTGGACGGATCCGAGTGATCTCCTTTTTTAGGGATGGGGTGCACTAGAGCTGTCTTCCATGAGTTCGGGACTACGCCATGAGAATAGGAAAGCCGATAAAGGCGCGTTTAAACCGGTGCCAACTCTGGAGCACACGTCTTCAGCACGATAGAAGAGATTCTATCGGGCCCACTCGACTTAAGAACGTCGAGGGAAAGAAGCGCTTTACGCACTGCCCTTTGTGTAAACCGGACTTCCGGCATGCGGGTCTCGCACTGCGGTATGGTCGGCGGTGCGTTTCCCCCGTCGTCCAGGGTCGAGTTGGACGCAAAGAGTTTGCCCAGAAGATCGGCTTTTTCTTTAGCGTCGTGGGCCAACGAATTATCTCCTATGTGCAGAGGTGGAAGGGATGGCTTACAAAAGTAGCGATCATATCTGAAACTTATTCAAAATGGTCTCCATTGGCTTTGACACAGTCTTGTTAACGTCGAGGCCAGTTAACAACAGAAACTTCTTCACTTCCTATCTCATGGATTGTCCTAGGGACTCCAAATTATCATGGCGTTTACAGCATGCCATACTCTATAAAATGATCATATATCATTATCCATCGGATTAAGATCGAGACTAGGTGACGGCCAGTCTTCAGCTCAGATGAAGTCAGAAATCGATCTTTTGATCGAGCTTTATGACCCTGTAAAGAGTCTTGCTGAAAGGGCTATACTTGGTTATGGAACATGGTAATGTTAAGAGGCTTAACCACATTATTTTCTATCTTGAATGTTCTATCTTAATACACTTGTGTCGATGTCTTGACACCACTTTCACAAAAATATGGCTCAGCCACTCTTTGATAGCTAACACTCGACCAAACCATCATGGAGTCGGATTATGCCAACGTTGCCCTTGCCCTCTGCTGACTAATTGGGAAACTTCTATAGAGCTTTGAGCTCAAACTCCGTCTTTCTGATTGTTAAATTATTGCTCAAAAGTAAAAATTAAATAATGAAAAATTAAATGATGATCAGTGCCTCTCTTATAGTCCGTTAGTCCTAAGACATCTTTTGAAATAGGCGGTATGGTCCTAGGTGATAAATTCATTTTCTGAGATATATACATACATACATACATACTTTGCGTAGTAATATCACAGCAATTCGGTTCTCTTTATCACCCAACTCCATTTTAATATCACAAAAATATTTCACAAAGAATATTCATATAAGAGTGACAAGCCGCAAGAGAAAGCGAATCTACTAGCTGACCTCTTTGCGGCTAACTCCCGAATCGATGACCGTTGCGCGCACACGCCCACCATTGCGTCCTGCGACTCCGCAATGCGGGATATTCGCATCCGGCAGAGGGATGTCCGTGCGGAGCTTCGGTCACTCGATGTCCGGAAAGCCAGTGGACCCGATGGTGTTCCGGCGGTGGTTCTTAAGAACTGTGCACCTGAGTTGTCTCCAGTACTAACGTGCTTGTATCGCCTGTCCTATTCTTCAGGAATTGTTCCGGAGGCCTGGAGAGAAGCGAATGTTCAACCCATTCCCAAAAAAGGCGACCGCTCCGATCCAGCCAATTACCGACCTATAGCCGTCACTTCCATACTCTGTAAGGTGTTCGAGCGGATCATCAACACCCAACTAATCCGCCACCTAGAGGATCACTCCTTGTTAAATGATCGGCAATATGGTTTTAGGCCGAACCAATCCACGGGTGATCTTCTAGCGTACGTCACACACCTTTGGGGTGAGGCTATGGATAGGCATGGGGAGTCCTTGGCCATCAGCCTCGACATTGCCAAGGCCTTCGATAGGGTCTGGCACCGCTCGCTTCTCTCCAAACTTCCTGCATTTGGTCTGCCACCTAAACTCTGCAACTGGGTTGCTGCCTTCCTCCATAAGCGCCGCATTAGGGTTCTCTGGCGGCGCGGCCTCAGATTTCCACGAGGTAAGCGCTGGTGTACCTCAGGGCTCCGTCCTATCGCATACGCTGTTTCTTCTGCATATCAATGACATGTTGCCCCCTGGCAATATACATTGTTATGCAGACGACAGCACAGTGCACGGGCGATATTTCGGACATCCTACTGCCAAGCTGGCAGACGTTGAGGAAAAACGGCCCAATCCAGAAGTTATTAGTGAAGTAATGTTTTTAGTGTTAATCTATGTAGTATACTTTATTCCACCATAAAGTATTTACCTGAACATGTTTGGACTTTCTCCTGAATCCTTAACATAATGGCTAAAACAATCACTACATATTTTTTTTTACGTAAAACAGTGTTCAAAAACTCTAGGTTCTTCTTAAGGTTTGGCAATACGAAGTACGAAGGTTATGTAGTAAGGAAAGAAGAAGATAGAAAGAACGTCCAGAACTGGGAAATTTGGTTGCAAAATTTGTTGTTAGATAGAATTGACATCTCTTAAAAACACATTTATTGTATTTTCAAGCATTGTTTGACATCCTATTTTCTGTAAGGCTCATAAGGAATTACTCATTACGAGCCGGCCTATTCGTGCCTTAGCATGGCTCTCCCATGGTGGGTTTATTTTATGGAATGGAAACTTTTTTGAGCACTTTTTGGGTGAAAAAAAATCATTGAACTCACATCATCGTCAACAAACACTTTCCATAAGCTATATCTATACTGTGTATATATGTGTACTTCTTGGGTAACTTGAGTCATAAAATAAAAATACCTTATAAGTCATTTTAGATATGTAGATCAAAAAAAATAAAATAATAGTACAGTTTGTACACATTGGTATAAGTCTTATGATCTAAAGTGGAAAAAATAAAATATAATATAAAATTTCTACAATTGGCGGCCTTATCACGATTAGCGATCACTTCCAGGCAATTACTGGATGGAAAATTAGATTATTGGTAAGATGGGAAGTATCAATTTACACATCTTTTTTTTTTTTTTTTATTAGCCTACCATAGTGACTCCACTTTGCCTGATGGAAAGCAATAGGTGAAGTCAAAGAGTGGTAGTTACCATCCTCATTGCATGTCTAGTCAATGCAGCATGGTGACCCACACTATGGCGGCCTGGTGAGATGCTTTTTCACGCCCCGCTTAAAAGACCCGGGATCAAAGTGGGAAGGAAACACGTGCGCTGGTAGAGACTTCCAGTCTTTTACCGATCGGCACAGGAAAGAAGAGCCAAACCGTTTAGTTCGGGTACGTATATTTTCGACGCACAAACGGTGACTCCTCAGGCCAGCACGTGTAGTCCTGTAGAGGAAGGGAGAAGGTGGGACCAATTGGAAGAGCTCATCAGAACACTCCCCGTGATGTAGGCAATAGAGGACTGCCATAGAGGCGACATCTCTTCGCAACTGCAGAGGCTCAAGAGACTGGGTGATCTCAGGAAAGTCGATAATGCGGACTGCGCGCCGCTGCAACCGATCGAGAGCGTCAAGCAAATACTGCGCATAGCCGTCCCAGAGATGAGAGCAGTACTCCACGCAGGAGCGAACCTGGGTCTTGTACAAAAGACACAGTTGCTCGGGCGAGAAGAACCGTCTCACCTTAAAAGACCCGGGATCAAAGTGGGAAGGAAACACGTGCGCTGGTAGAGAGAGTTTGACACCATACTAATATTTAATTTTGATCATGTACTACTTGTTTACTTAAAATCTTAGCCTCTTATATTTATAAGATGAAAGTATATGGTGAGAAAAGCGGTTGTTATGTCTAATCAAGTGGTCGCTCGTCATTCACTTTCACAATAATTGGGAAGTTTGAAAAAAGAATGCTTACGAGTATTAAATTGTTTTAAAAATTATATACGTTAAGAGGACATCATATAGCAGTCTATACATAATAAAGTCCATCCGATATCAGTACACACATTAAACATTTTGGAGGAAAACGTGACAAACAAGGTAATATCAAAGACATTGACCGTGAAAGCTTATTTTTGGACTCTTGCCAAGGTCGGGAAACGGGAACAGTTTCAAGTGCGCACGTTTTTCCTTTGATCCCTTTTCTGGCATTTCTGTTCATGTTGAACTTTACTGTACTGACATTTTTAATTCATCTTGATGTCAAATTTAGATATTTTTCTAGCGAGTGTACGGTTTTGAATTTCATCAATTGTATGTTATACCAAGTGTTGATTACAATCTAAAATGTATATAAATTGGACTATTACAGATATAAATTTTTGACCCATTTCGTTTTGCGAAATAAAGTAAATAGTCCTTTAATAAATTAAGAAGGGACTGACACTGAAAAGCAGAATTCTTTTCTGTGTATTATATTTCAACATAAGCATGTCTTATGTAAGCCTTATTAGTGATAGTAATGAAAATATAAAGTCAAAGTGTGTGTACATCGGGGATTACAATCAATATATCTCATATAAACCTAAATTGTAACAATATAGCATCACAAGGCGGCCATCGTCATCATCCCCATAATCGAGAGAAGTCAATGATATCAACGTACCGTACGCGTACGTACAACGTAACGCTCAGGCGTGTGCCGAACATTGTTACTACTGTACAGACCGCTTTAATGTATATATTGGTGATACAGTGAGCGTTACGCAGTTATCAGTGGTAGAGCCATGCTTAGGCACGAATGGGCCGGCTCGACCGGTGCGATACCACGGCCTCACAGAAAACCGGTTGTGAAGTAACGCTTGCGCTTGCGTTGCATTTCCCCGAAATGAGTGAGGTTTCCGGAGACCCAACTCCCCCTCTCCCCTGTCCTCTCCACTCATCTCCTTTCTCCTCTTCCCCCCTCTCTTCTTTCCGCTCCCTGCATCCCCCATCCCTCATCAACCTCAAAGGCGGGCAGCGCACTTGCGACTCTTGAGACGCGGGTGTCCATGGAAGGCGGTTGTCCCTTGCCATCAGGTGACCCGTCTGTTCGTCTGGCCCCCTATAGTATAAAAAAAAATATATATATATACATATAAAACTTCAATAAGCTAGACATATTTACTGCACTCGTGAATAGAGGCGTTCTGAGCTTTAGATATATTTCCCTGTTTTTTGTTAAGGGTTTACTGCAACGTTTAAGTTTAAGTTAAAGGTTATGAGAAAACAGGTGGACTAATGTTTTGTATATTTGCCATATTAATCTGCAATTCTGTCAAGTTTTTGTCTTCTATTTAACCTCCTAAAGGGATGAAACTAAAAAATCACTCTTAGCGGTCCATTGTATTTCATAAATATATAAGATTAACAAAATTGTCTACTTAATTAACTATTATAATGATTATTCTGGCCATTGTGACAATAAAACAATTTATACAGAGTGTTGAATAAAACCAGAAGAGCCAAATACTTTGGTAGAACAAACCAGTCTATTTGTATTCAGCGCCCCCGCCGGCTGTAATTGACGTACGGAATATTATCTTCGGGCTTTCTCCGTAGTTTGCATTCACATAATGTGAAGCTTCAGAAAACAATATTTATTTAAGGAAATTGTTGTTGTGTAATATTGTTATATTATATTATAAACGCAATAATTTCTAAAGAGTCCGGTGGACGGCAATAGGTAGGATGGGCGACTAATACACTTCTGTCCACCCCTTAAGAGATAGAAGCGTGAGAGTGCGTGTGTATTTGATTAGCGGGTTCGACCTCGACCTCAACCCACCGAATGCTTGGGTTGTATTTACCGTGAGAGGGAGGGTAACGGAGGCCCAACCCCCCCCTCTTTCTTTCCCTTCGAATCGCCCCATCCTTATTACCCTCAAAAGCGGGCAACACACCTACAACTTTTGAATTGTTGTCACTTACCGTCAGCTGACTCGTCTGCTCAATGCTATAAAAAATGCTAACAAACTTGCACGTGGCTAAATGGCAAAGTTTATGGCCTGCTGCCCTTTCAACCAAAACGTTTGCGATCACCAAACTATTACATAGTCATATGACCAAACATTCTACCCACATAAGTTGCGTGCGGTGTGTGGGTTGAACCTACATACGAATATTACACACGAGTACTCGTATATTTATACTTGCACGCCCACGGTATCGTGGGTGTGCAAGTACAGGCACAGCATAATTACCTTATGAATAAAACAAGTATTTATGACATCTTGGCTATTTAAAAACATTAATAATGAAACATGATAATTCATGTTCCAAATAACTTATAATATTAAAAGAAATAGAGTAAGTGGGGAAGTAAACAAATGTCGTAAATGCCAAGTAAAAATAGGAATAGAGGATAATATTTTCTGAATCTTGTTAGCTAATTATTTTATGGAGTGTAGTTTGTTTTGTTGTTTATCGTTTCATGAAGAGAGAAATGTGGAATTTTAACTTGAAAGTTATTATTTTTATTATAGTTACACTACTTATATACCTGTAATACAAATATTACAAGATTTAAATTATTTTGTTTGTGATAGTTAACAAAAAAATATAGATGCACATTAATGCCGAAAAATATGTAAAATATAAGTAATATTTCTACAGAACCAGCGCAGTTTCATAGCCACTTTGACATTTGTCGTACAACCCGCGTGAGATTTTAATAACGGAGGCTGCTTGAATTATATTTTGTTTTGAAGCTAAATTACCATAACGAAGTTACTTTGTAATTAAGTTTTTGTTTCATGAAAGTATGCTTATTTTTTATAACATATTATATTTATTTTAATGCATCAGTGTTAATTCCTTAATCATTTGTTGTGAACAAGTGGTTACGCAAATTATTTTAACGTTTTGTGTGATATAAGTTTTGTGCAAGTGTCTCTAATGTCTTTTTTTTTACAACTTATACATACATATGTGTAATGAGTGCATTTCTGCAAGAACAAGTGGACATTAGAGGGGCCTCTTTCATGCTGCCTTGAGTATTTGATATTGATGGCTGCTTGCCATGGTAGACAGGATGGAGTTTCCTCTTTACCATCTATTATGCCCAGCCATGAAGGGGCAACAACTGCATATACCTGGAGGTAAAGAGAGAAAAAGCACAGGTCCGTTGTCCCAATAAATATATATATATTTTTATGGTACAGGGGCCAACGAGGAGACCTGCAAATCAAAATTCGCAATTGCGTTGCCGGCCGGGTTCACAATCGAGTTGCTCATTCGGTTACATATCGCAAGCATTGGTTCAGAACTGGATTTCAGTAACACCGTCGCCACCGGTCGAGCGAGCCCATCTGTACTTAAGCATGGCTCTCCCCCCTCAAATGTTAAATGTTATTAACACTGGTGGGACTCGATTATTATATATTATTATTATTGTATTAAATATCGTATATTAAATATTACATTCCTACAATTTCAGAATGCAATGATTAGGTGCAGATAAAAGAATCTATAAAATAAAAATATTGTATTAATAATATAAATGTACTTTGATCAGCTACTTAAGCAAAAAAAAATGATTTTTCGAGTTGGTTATATGGAAATTATAACTTAACCGACGTAACGGTACTAAACGCAATGCTATAGTTATTAGATGTACGTCAATGGTTCAAGTAGGCACATAAGAAGGATCAATATGCTAGTAGCCAAGTCTGTGAACACTTCGCATACGAACGGTTCGAAGTACCGGCATTCATATGAGTTAAGGAACAACAAGCTGTGGTTTTAGATACCTCAAGTCCCACATAGCTAACATCACGTGTTTTACAACTGAGGTGAGGTGACATCAAAACTAGTTACTAATGGTAAAAATAAAAAAAAAAAACACAACTACACAGTTATCTACTTTTTTAAAAGTCAATTATTACAGTAAGAACGTTTAGTCACGTATTCGTGACTGGCTACAAAAGTTTCTTCTCGCGTCAGAACTCAGCCATCTGTGTGATTTAGGAGTCAATCTTTTGCAATTTCTCTCAACGAAATTGATTTTACATTCAATTGTTGCGAATTTCTTCAATATTGTGACTCTAACGCATTTAAACACAGAAATTAGGACTGGAATGTTTGTGTAGTGTCAGAGCTCCTGTGTTCAATTGTTGTCTAGGATCAATAGTTGTGTGATGAGCATGAAATGATCATGCTTATCACACAACTATTGATCGGTATCTGAGTTTAATTTATCTAAAATATGTAGGTTTGTATTTGGAGATATATAAATATGTCTATCAGCAGTCTGGTTATCTTAGTACAAGCTCTACTGAGTTTGGGATCAAACTATGTGTGTGGTATCTGAAGCATTATAGTAGTTATAGGTTAGTGTTAAGACGCGAGTCAAATGAGCAGCTGATGCATGGATGGGCTGTCCTGTAGTATCTTTAGGTGACAGCGAGAGCTATCCCATTTGAAGGCAATGATTAACAACTGTGTAGTTTTCTATGGAATAGCATAGGGCCACCCCATCTCTTCCCAGGGGTGTTGCAGAAAGCGATTAAGGGAAGATTTCTGTGAGGCTATGGTGAGAAGCCGGTTGTACCGGCGTGTCTAAGCATGTACTCGTATATCCCATGTTAAATACCTACATATTTTAAACTAGTATTTTTTTAATTTGAAATTCCATATATAAGCAAAACACTACTTAAATTCTTATAATTCAATCACGTACCTGTAACCTCTCATTAAAAGAAGCTGTAAAACAAATATAGACAATAGACATCAAACGAAAACCACAGAATTTTCAGGGACCAACTCTATAATGCTCTTTTGGCAGTAATGACAAATGAGGCGAAAACTTTGCAGTTGGGTGTTACTATTAAATTCACTTAATACTTTAAAAGTGTTTTAATAAAGAGATACTGTGATTTAGAGGTGACATACAATATGTAATACTGGTATTTTTGTTAAACCGGTCTAATCTTATGAACTGTTACTCAGTTTTTTTTTTTTTTGGCATTAGATGGAGTGCTTGCTGACGAAAGAAATAGGCTACAAAACTTTAACGTGACCATTGGGAGTGGAGCAATGACCATAAACGCAGTTGAAACTGAGTGGAAACGCTATGATTTCAAAATATGCATATATTTGTAACTTTCTTCGTTTTTAAATATTGTACAAACTCTCTTTATCGATGACACTAATTATGGAATTTACATAAGAAACATATGACATACAACACTTATTAGGACTTACAGGGTAGTTTTTTATGGAATGAGGGCAAACGACCAGACTGGTCATATGATGATAAGTGAATAGCCCAGGTAAAGTCAAGAGTCTTAAACGAGTTACCAGCCTTTGAGTGTGTAACACAACCCAAGCATTACTTCACAACCGGTAATCTGCAAAACCGTTCTTACTACGGTCAAGTCGGCACGTATCTAAGCAACGCTCTCCCGCGTATAAGACACACAACATAAGCATATTATTGCTTTATTTAGTGTGTAAAATTAAGTAATTACGTAATACAGATAAATATTTGTATCGCAAAGTCACAGTCAATTAAACTTATAAAAGTTTTAGATTAAACCTATTTAGCAATCCTATCGTTAACCCCTTGAGACATGCATAACTGCTGATATTCTCACAGTCACATTGAAAATGTGGTACATAAATTATTAGATCAGATATTTTCTGCGTTGAGTTCCCGAAACTTTTACGTATATTTGCATAAAACTGGCAAAAAAATATTTCTGAGGGGTATAGCGATTCCCTCGAGCTTTTTCTCATTTTTTAAATCAATTTGCGGGGGTTATCCGTGCAATAACTGAGTATATATAAGGATTTTCTTTATGGTTTCCTTTATATAACATGAGTATTTGTGTTTATTGGGTTTGTTCAGTCATAGTGAAAGGTGTTTTGTAAACCAAGGATGTGACATGTGTATTGACCTTCTATATCAACCTGGGCTGGCTGTTTTCCTTTGTTAAAAGTGCGTCCATTGTATGTTGCTATTTTTAAGTCTTTTTTCATAATGTAAGAAGACAGACGGGTTACATAGTACGCAGACGGCGGAATGCCAGTCTTTCCATACATGCTCGTCGGTTACGGGTGTTTTGCTTATTTTGCCAATTATAATTTAGTCCAACTTACGAAATTGCCGTCAAGGAGGCTCTTTGGGAATTAAGTGGGAAATGGGTAGTATTTTTAAATGGTTTTATTTAGCTTGCCCTGTTCGTTTGTTTATTTATTTATGTCAACTCTGATAATTGAAATTTGACGATTTTATTTTTTTGTCTGATTAATGCCCTAGATTGACAAGGAGAGTGGTGTGATGACTGGTACCTAGGGCCCACCGAATTATTTTTAGGCTTTTAGTAAATAGTCTACGTCATTTTATTCTTTTTTTTCAAAAAAAACCGTTCAACTTTATTTTTTTTTACTTATTTTTATTTTTTTATTGACAGATACGATAAGTATATTGATAAAATAAATAAGGATACAAGGGAAGTAAAGGGATATTGCCTATTCAGCTGATTGGAAATAAAAAACAAACGCTCAAGCAGGTCATACATATAACTCAAAGTGGCTGATGAGTAACCCGAACATTAATACAGCCAAATTTAAAAGGGACTGCGGCTAGACGACTTACTTCTTGAAAAAGGCCCCCTGTCGAGACCGAAACCAGTCGGGCATCCCCGATATACACATGTGAGTAAAACCGTATATATAAATATAAATATATATATAAATCTGATTCACGATAGTTTTTATTCTAGTATTAAAAACCTACCGGAATGGTTAGAAAAAGTCAAGGAGTTTACATAGCTATTTTAATGCTTTCCTTCGGATGTTATATTTTTAAACCTCTTAATTTACAGTTAAAAACCGACATAAATAAATTGCCATCTTTTATTGTTTTTAACAAATGAAGCAACGAACGACTTTTAAAGCAAATCACATCATAATAATAGAAAATAAGCACACATTGCACATATAATTACTAAGGTTTGTTAAATAATATCTACATATTCAGAAAATTGCTTTTTTCAATATTTCAGAACGTTATAGTAGCTAGGTAAAATTATATAGAAATATATATATGTGTGTGTAAAAGTTGAGCCGGGTTTGACAGCAGGAACAATTATACATTAAATTCAAAACACAGATGAAGAAACAACAAATGTGCTACGTAGAATTAAACATAATATCGCCACACTTACACACACACACACTCGCACATGCATACACACACATTATAAAAACACAAACAAAAAATTTTAAATCAAAGGGGTCCCAGTTGAAAATCAGCGTCAGGCACCCACTAGTGCCCGGTTAACTGGGCTCTCATTTTGGTGAGAAAGCACGATAAATAACTTGTTTTGTAAATTTAAGATATATCTCCTAAAACCCAGCTGCATGTTTAGAATTACTTAATTAAGTGTATCATTATGTTAGCGTGTCGTTTAGTTGCGCCAGAATAAATATTTTTTCTTTCTTCTTTCTTGCTATGGTTGTGAATGAAATGTCTATAAGACAGCAAAAGATTTGGAATGGTAAAAAATATGAAGGGCTGGTTGATTTGAGTATAGAGGCCACAAAAAAATAAATCTAAACTACAGCTCAATAATAAATTAAATTTATTCCAGAGATATTAACAAATTGTAATGATTTACACTTGTAATAAAAAAATGTAATGTTTAAACTTCTTTATGAATTACCAAGTTCCTTTGTTTATATAATTTGATTTGTAAATTTAGATTTTATACACATATACATACATATATGTATATCGTAACACTATACTAACATTATATCTGACGCTGAACATATTATGTTATTACTAATGAATACTCGATCTTAATAAATCCATACCAAAATAACTTAGATTATATTGAAAGTGTTATAATTTCTTTAAAAAAACTATTACTAAGATTAAACTACTTTAATTTTTATAAAACAAAGTTGTTTGCATCAGAGTCCTTCACATAAAGTTAAGATATACCTGGATTAGTTAGGTAATAAGTTTTCGGTCGGAAGTCGGAACTATTGGCAACTTCCCAATTTACATTGTTTAACTACATGAGATACATCAACGAGCACTTACCCCTATAGAGACATAATATAAGGCGACCCGTCGACTCTTCAGTGACTAATCACTGATAAATTTCGCTACACCTATGTTTTCCGTCAGTAACGTCCAAAAACTGGAACCGAGGAAGCGGCTAATATTTTAAACATAAATCACCTTTTTACGGCATCATGTCCTGTTGTGCCATTTAATAGTGTGGAAACAACAGTAAAACCTGTAGTGTAACCACAAACAATATTACTTTTCATCGGTAAGTCTATTTCTTTATTTTACCAAAATATTTAGAAAAAAATAATTATGCAACGATTATGGACATGTTGGTCAGGTGTCCACTCTCCATCCTTTCCGCTCTTACTGCAAAACATGTCTGACTATCTGTCATTATCGTGACGCCAATGACTAGCGCGGTGCAGTGCATTTATTTTGTATTGTCGATAATTATCACCTAAATGATTATTTTATGTATAGATATCGGATTTATTTTGTGGTTGTTATTTACTACTATTATTAATAATGTATTATATTAATCATAATTATTTCTTTCCCGTATGATTATTGGATAGGTTTAACATAACATTACTTACAGTGTTTTATTTAAACTGTATGATTTTTGTTCCTATGGATTTCCAAAAGACGGATATGAAAAACAAATGGCTAAATGTTACACAAAGAGAAAACTGGTTTCCATCAAAATATAGCATCATGTACTCGAAAGATTTTACTTTGGATTGTTTTTTGAAGACAAGCAACAGGCGACGATTAATGAGGAGTGCAGTACCTACGCTATTCTTGTCTAGAGCAACAATATATTATGTAATAAAAAACAAATGATAACCCGAGTGCCCGTTTGTTCGAAGGGATATAAAAAACGTTGGCCACACAGAATTAATATAAACATCCACGGGTAATTGTATACTACAAAAAAAAATATCCATTATAAACTGCTCATTTGGCGTAGTCATATTTATTTTAGCTATCGCAAGCTTAAATAAATATGACAACGCTAAATCAGGCAAAAAACAATGCCGATGGTTTTGGAGTCACCGAACGTCAAGAAGATATTGGGAAAGCCTTTGAGGAAGTCTGTGGAACTCTCACATACATGTATACTACATGCGACTGCGTTCGCGGCGTCTTCTCGCTGCGCCACAGATATGAACGTGTACAGTACAATATGCACCTACTAATCAGGCAATTACACTGCTCAACTCCTTGATTGATTTCTATCCAGAAGTTGACATATTTTTTCTAAGATAGGTATATTTATTAAATTGTGCATGTTATTCTTAAGTTTTAAGTGACAATGTTATTGTAATGTTATGCTGGCTCGTTGTACGTATTGGGCAACTATAAGTGCAATAACTACTTGAATAAATAAATAAATAAATAAAATATTACTTTACTAGCTACGTTACTAGTGCATTAATTTAAAAAATCAGATGCAATATATATACATAATACCTGTATAAAGGCTAAAGCCTTTAAAGAGTCTCATATCATACAAAGATAATGGATGATTCATTTATCACTCACAAATGGTCATTAAAATATGTCGGCGTTGCGAGTCTGTAATCAGACAAGATTTTATTAATAGTAACTCTAAAGGAAAAATCACCGCTGAACGGTTGACCCATAAAGCTCTTAGTAGCTTTGCTGTAGAAAAAATATTTCCCAAAGAAACCAATCATGTTAATGAATTAACGAATAGCGTAATAAAGAAACATATTGACACTAGGATGACATTTATATTTAAAAATCAGCAATTGGAAGGAAAGCGCTCAGTTAGGGGAATATATACAAGATTTATTCATTTCAAAAATCAATAATAGCACCTTGTAAAATAAAGATCATACTAAATTTAACAAACAAATGTGAAAATCTTTTTTATTCCGACCTTGAACCGAACTATATTGCGTATCTTCTACAGGCCTTGTTTTATGAAATTAGATCCTCATAACTTTAACTTTTAAATTCGCATGCATTGGGTCTCTATAGGGCTAAGTGCTCGAAGAGATACATATACAATAGTATAAAAATATAATATATCTTAATCTAAAAGTGCATATAAACTACGCGCGCCATCCTCGCGACGCAATATTCGACCGGAGTAGACGTTAATTTGCCGCGAGAGCCAATTTGTAGAATTATATGTATAATTTAGTAGAACGCAGCAGCCGCGTGCGGCAAGCGATCCAGCTCGAACAGCATGCGGCGGATATCCAGACCAGTTCATTGGTATAAGCCTGCGAGTATGGACGCGAGTGGTCAGACGACTTCCGTATTCATTGTGATCCATTATCTTATTCGTAAGAACAATAAACAAACGGCTATATCGGATGAAAAAAAAACACCAAATTGAATTATGGCGTGAATCTTCTGGAAGACAAAAAATATGAAGCCGTTGAAGACACAATAGACAGAGTTCGAGTTCCTAAAATCATAAATAGAACCAAATGAACACACAATTTCGAGAGGCAATTTCAGTTACTGAAAGATTAGTAAAAGCTTTGAAGTTTCTTTCAATTGTAGACTCCTATCCTAGCCTGCTATTCCTTTTTCGAGTCTCAAAATAGTCAATTTACGATGCACTACACGATTCCGTAAAAGATTATGTAAAGGTAACTAAATAAAATACCTACAGTTTTATTTTAATTATATTTTAATCTTATGTGCAATCATTTAGTATGTGACTAAAGGTTTATAGGTATATTATTTAAGGCATCGGTTCACGTTCAGTTCGAGCGTGTGGAACGGTGTGACGGAATCGTACCAACGAAAACCAGACGGTGTTCCATACTGCGTCTGCCATAGTAGAAATCTGAGAACACATCCGGGTACCTAAGTCAACTTATATAATACGGAGATACATGTTTAGTAATATGAATGAACTATAACTGTCTGATTTTAAAATATATGTCGTTGTCACTGCGCTTAATTTTGTGTGTTAAAATCTGTCAACCTAGTTAGCTTTTAATAGACGTAGTACTAAACTAAAAAACTGTTAGTAGTTGAAAACTTCTGCCACTTTTTAAGAGTGCTTGCAACACTGCATGTTTGCCATCCGAAGCACCTATTGCATGAGGAAAAGTCTATTTGGATTTAAAACCGCTATCTGCAAACACTCGTCTAGGCTATGCAATAATTAATTAAACATTATTTAAACATTATGTTCCTTATTACACTCATTTTATTTTTTCCTTTTTATAATCACTAACAGCACAAACTGTGACAGCAAAAGAAAATAATGATAAAGAACCAATGACAACTACACCTACGAAGCAAGAAAAAGAACTACCAAATGACATTATAAAAGCTCCGGATAATCTGAGAGTAAAGAAAAATATAAAAATTAAATACTGAAGAATCCCCCTTTGCTGAAAAAATATTTCAGGTTATAACGGAATCCGCTGCACTATATTTTGCTTACGGCCAGCACATTGCTAATGAACTCCGTAAATATGATCCACGCACTTTTTTAATGTCAAACAAGCCATTAACAATGTAATATTTGAAGCTGATATAAGAAAATATTCAAGCTATAAATATTGCACCCAAAATTATGCACAGTCATAGTCAGCTCCGTCTCCTCAGCTTCTAACTCCGTCTTCTCAGTTTCCAGACGCTACTCTCACTGCTGAACGTGAACCGATGCCTCATATAATATACCTATAAACCTTTAGTCACATACTAAATGATTGCACATAAGATTAAAATATAATTAAAATAAAACTGTAGGTATTTTATTTAGTTACCTTTACATAATCTTTTACGGAATCGTGTAGTGCATCGTAAATTGACTATTTTGAGACTCGAAAAAGGAATAGCAGGCTAGGATAGGAGTCTACAATTGAAAGAAACCTCAAAGCTTTTACTAATCTTTCAGTAACTGAAATTGCCTCTCGAAATTGTGTGTTCATTTGGTTCTATTTATGATTTTAGGAACTCGAACTCTGTCTATTGTGTCTTCAACGGCTTCATATTTTTTGTCTTCCAGAAGATTCACGCCATAATTCAATTTGGTGTTTTTTTTTCATCCGATATAGCCGTTTGTTTATTGTTCTTACGAATAAGATAATGGATCACAATGAATACGGAAGTCGTCTGACCACTCGCGTCCATACTCGCAGGCTTATACCAATGAACTGGTCTGGATATCCGCCGCATGCTGTTCGAGCTGGATCGCTTGCCGCATGCGGCTGCTGCGTTCTACTAAATTATACATATAATTTTACAAATTGGCTCGCGCGGCAAATTAACGTCTACTCCGGTCGAATATTGCGTCGCGAGGATGGCGCGCGTAGTTTATATGCACTTTTAGATTAAGATATATTATATTTTTATACTACTGTATATGTATCTCTTCGAGCACTTAGCCCTATAGAGACCCAATACATGCGAATTTAAAAGTTAAAGTTATGAGGATCTAATTTCATAAAACAAGCCCCGTAGAAGATACGCAATATAGTTCGGTTCAAGGTCGGAATAAAAAAGATTTTCACATTTGTTTGTTAAATTTAGTATGATCTTTATTTTACAAGGTGCTATTATTGATTTTTGAAATGAATAAATTTTGTATATATTCCCCTAACTGAGCGCTTTCCTTCCAATTGCTGATTTTTAAATATAAATGTCATCCTAGTGTCAATATGTTTATTTATTATGCTATTCGTTAATTCAATAACATGATTGGTTTCTTTGGGAATATCTTCATGCACCAACAGCTGCTTTATTTTTCGCTCTTGAGAAGCTGAGAGTCGACGTATGAGCTCGGCCTTAAGCGTCTGGTATTTGTCGCTTGTAGGTGGAGACACGACCAGGTCTCGAACCTCCGCTGAATGTTGCAGTTCCAGCTGTGCTAGTAAGTAATAAAATTTCGTGGCGTCTGCACTTATGTTTGATAAGATGAACTGCCCCTCCAATTGAGCGAACCACAGTTCCGGGTCGCTGGAATTGAACGGAGGTGTCACCAGTGAAGTGGTAGTGTATAGCGATCATAATGTTGTGTTGTAAAGCAACGCCCCAAACCTTATCATCCTCTTGTAAGCCGAACTTAGGTCAAGTGACAACAGGAATGCGGCGAGCGATAACAGCAGGAATGCGGCGAAGCGATAACATAGGAATGCAGCGAGCAATTGACGATCGGCGAACAACACTTGAATCTAGTATAAAAGAATGGCGCCAATCTATTTTAAGTTAGTTAAATTGAGATCACCTCTGTCTTCGGTCACATAAGTTAGCAACAATAAAATTACTATCCACATTTGTAATTTTCTTTCATCACGACAAACTTTTGTAAGTGGGTTGGGAGCTTACTCCCAACCCACTTCTCTGGTGACCCCGACGTGATTCAAGACCGGCACCCGACGTGATGGAAGCAGCCTTCGCGAAAACAGCAGACCAGCAGCATCATCATCGCCCCTATCAAGAATACTCCCAACCCACTTCAATATTTTAAGATAACAGCAGAATTTAATGGATCAAAGTCAAAACAGTGTATTATCTCTGTATTCTGCAATGAGTGAAAACTAACATTATGACGTCACAGGCGCTGTTCCGGATTTAAAAAATATTTTTATTGAATATAACTTTTTAATTAATGCAAACATAAGAAAATCTAAAATAGTTTTACACTTATCAATGAACTTTCCATTTATCACAAAAGAAGCAAAAACCCAATTATTAAATACGGGTTGTTTGTGATAAAAAAAATATCTTAGTGTAAAATGCGTAAGCGTTTTTGTATTAAATTAATAATTATTAAGATAAATATACATACATATAAATAAGGTAAGGCTAAGTATTAAAAGAATATGTAAAAGAACGAGTGATCAGACACTGAACCAACTGCTTTTAGTTACAATTTATCTTTTAATAAGTGACTTCCAGTCTGTCTAATCAGGAAAATTTTGAGGCAACTATGAGATAATGAATCCCAAAATAGAAATCTTAGTTTATTAACAGGAACTCTAATGAATGTTTTTTCTTCTATTATTTATTGAATTTTATATAAGCTATTTTCAGTGCAATCTAACCTTCCAAATTTGATAACGATATTAGAATAAAGAATAGAAGAGTAGTACGTCGGTAGTTCTTTACTAAATATTAGTATATATACTTGATTCAATAGCATTGAATTTATGTTACTTGCTGAAAGACATTAAAAAAAATGTTTGTAGGCAAGTTCTCTATTCTCTATATGATCTTTATGGAATTTTTGAAGACTTGGTTTCTATCAAAAACATTAACCAAGCTATCTACAAAAGCTCACACAGGAAAACTTGTTTAATAACAGAGTTGAAGCATAAACGATTAGATTTTATAGTGCATAGAATAAAGAAGGTCATGTTCTCTTCGAGGATAAGCGGGAACCGTTGACCTCAAAACGGCAATTTGATCCTTCGATCGTCTTTTATTACAATGCTTATATGTGTTTATAATGGTGTATAAATAGACTGACATTGAGAGTTTGCCTAGGGATGCTGGCGCCACATCAAGGCCTTGTAATGTAACAAAAGTAAAACGAATTGTTTGTGTATTCTGTGTATTATGGAGATTATTACCACTAAGATACCGTGTACCATTCAAGATGATTACTGTGCAATATTAAATATTCATAAATAATAATGTTTTTAATTTCTCTAATACTTTGAAATGATTCAGAGCTCTCTGCTCCTGACTTGTGTGAATTTTTAGTAATAAATGGTTAAAAATATTTATTCTACCACCTAGAAACGTTGTTCTGAACACATAACGGTTAGAATGACGTGTTGTGAAGTAATGTAACAGGATGTTTTAAAACTACTTACTCGATTTGAATAAAACAAAAAGGACCTATGCACTTTTTTCTTGCATTACATTCAAGCTTTTGGAGTTTTTGTATTTTTTTATAATATTTGGACAGTTTTTACAGTATTTGCGCTTATGGTAAAAGTATAATACTGAAATACTTGTAATAGATCCTCTAGGGAATTGAACTCTACTCTTAAAAATACACTAACCACAAAGGAACTCGTCACACGATTATTTTGACTTATGTACTTATATTCCTCGATAATATACGATAATATACTCGTATGCCTTATGTACTCGTATCACTTTGTATTTTTTTCACCCCAATAGGATGATTAGGTACATCAGAAGTAAAAGAAATTGGAGTTTTTCATTGTCTACGCACACAAACGCACAAAGCTCTGTTCAATTTCACTTAACTTCTTTTATCTCTTAGTTTGAGAATTCTTCAAGTTTCAAACTACCAGAAACGAAGTTCAAAAGTGTAAGTAAGTGTAGTTCATGACACCTGGTACCGAGGACCTGCGTGCTTCTTAGGGTGTTGACTACAGATTGTTCAATATATAAATTTAGTTCAATTATGTTCAGGTTATTTTATATTGGAGTGTGTATAGAAGACTTTGGCAATTAAAATCACTCGGAGGGCGACAGTAAGGTTACTCTGTCAATATATAGCATCCGTCTTTCTGTCTCTTTCTCTTGGTCTATGTAACCAGTCACGATAAGACATGGTTAATTATTGTGATTCCTTTTTCATACTACGACTTGGCTATGAATTTATAGAGATAAGAATACAAAGTCAGTATTATGTATATTATACGTTATCTCACACAAGAACTACTATTGTAGTCTACTAAAAGTTTTTAAAGACTTCGTACCAACTGATATTGAATAATGTCGTTTCGAGAGTCTAGTAAGAGTCTAGTAAAAGTTTGCTCAAACTCTTAACTTAAACCAAGAACTAAACCTTAGAATCGCTATCAGTGATCAGTTGATTGTACAAATTTACTTTAATATATATATGTATAAGTTTGAATTTGATGCTAACTAATAATTATAATTCAAAATAAAATAATAATTGATTAAAGTAAATCTTAAATCCTATGACATCGTTTCTTAAAATTAAAACATATGTAGATGTTTCGTTTTGTTATCATGTTATCATGGGGTGAAATAACAAAACGAAACTCCTGAATATTTTCGAGCGCCAACTTGGTATCATATTGATGAGTGCATTGACTTTGAAATTTTAGACATTAAAATACGTATTTCTGATATTGAATGAAAATAGAGATAAGTTCAATAAGAGAATATAAAACAAACGTAAATAAAGATACGGTTTGAGTACGTCTTATATGTTTCTTTTGTTTTACCTTACCACCCATGCATTATTTTCAAACTTTATTTTGCATTTTTAGTCCGGTTTTAAAGCAGTTCTTTGCAGGTTGTTTAAACAATAATTTATCTGTCCCAAGTGACTTCTCCTTGGAAACATTACTTTCTTTGTAAGTGAAATCCCTCCTATATCCTGTCATCGTGAATGCATTTTTTTTATTTCAATCAGTGGCATAGTGTAGATGTGAAAGAGTAACAAATAAATACACTTTAACAGCTTTTTTAATATTAAGTTAGGATTAGGAGTAATCAAGGTTTCAAAAGATAGAGTAAGATCTAATTATATATCTCGAATCTCTAACAAAAGACATTTATGCTACAATTCAGCCAATTAATATAATATCCCCTAAATCAAACGAGATCAGAGCATGCAATTATATTGATAATACTCTAAAATAATACAAAATATGCCGTTATAGCAGCGTATTTTGTAGATTAGATTACAGGATTAGAAGCATCCAACTAACTTTATTGATCTGTTTGTATGTTAGCTCTTGAACAAAACTTCTATACTGATGCCAATTTATTGTGAAATTGAGACGTAGCATTCATTCGTCTTAGAACAATATATTCCGTATCCGTCTGACTTAGCAGATTGAAGCCAGTTTAGTAAGTCTCGGATATACCTCACTTGATTTTCAACTATAGGGAGTTGTAAGTACTGTTTGAATCCGGGCTTAACTGACGGATTTATGCACTATGAGCAAACAATTCTACGTGCCAAGACATTTGAAGTTGCGACGAAGATGTGAGTGCCTGTCTCTGACAATTGCGCTCTGATCTATCGAACTAGATGTAAACTACTTTAGACTTTAAATTGAACAAATAAAGGATAAAATAGTTTGAGAATATTATGTATTTACTTGAAGTGCCACCGTTATCAGTATATTAGATAAGTTCTCTGACATTTTTATGTGAAAGAAGAAATTGTAGAGTAAAGATTAGTTGTATTTGTGGGTTTAAAAATATTGATCGAAGGGTTGGATACTTATACAACTTTTAATATTGCTAAGGCTACGTGTAAATACTACAACAACAGTTGTTCCTGTAAATTATGTTTGATTTGGTAATTAAAGTGTAAAAAGAACATTCATTAAGAGCGATTGACAAAAAATATAATTGTTGTGGTGCTTGCGCGCAGGTGTGTTGTCTTCTTAGAGTATTTTATATATTATGTGTAAACTGAACTACACCTTGGTCAAACTTTGATCTTTTTATACTTACAACATAGTAACCTTATATGAAAAGTGCTATTAGTATGGGAATTCAAACTTTTAAGTTTATATAAATTATTGTTCAGCAAAAAAACTAAGACTCAAGAAGTTCGTTCGTGAGGCGAAATATATCATATTACCCGAAACAGAAATGGATAAATAAACTTACAGATATACAGACAAGCAACGTTTTAACTAAGTATGAAATACTGTAAATTTCTGTATCCAACCCTAAAGAGTTCCATTTCAGCTTCGTTTAACTACAATTGGCCAACAAACAGAGTAAATTGAGCACAAAATTTAACGAATGTTGGGTTTAACATTTCGATGTTTAAAACTTTTTGCAAAATAACTTTTCAGAGCTACACCACTGGGAGTTAATGAAAGGACACTTAATGGGGATTTAAATTAATTTTATGAAAAATGTAATTATAAAATTACAATTCTATTTACGAGACAACGAATGACATGTTCAGATAATTAGTTACGAAAATTCGAACATCTCAAAGCACATAAAAATCTATTCAGTAATTACATACTTTTTTTTTATTTTATTCTTCAGTAATTAAACAACATATTTACAGGTTTTGATTATGAATAGCATTTTCAAAAACCACGAAGGCTTATAATGAATGCGACGTAAGTCACGATCTATCGATCGACTCAGCAATAAACTTAACTAATAAACAAAGCAACTAATAACATAATATTTAAAAATTTTGGATGAAAAACAAACAAGACAAATAAAATAATATTGTTAAAAATATTATTTATAAAGTAAGGTATTAATTTTGATTTTAAATTCATCGGAGTAACAATATGTCTCAATTCGGTGGGGAGATTGTTAATAAGTCTAGGAACCAAATAATCAGTTATTAGTTCACCGTATATTTTGTGTTTAACATAGTGGGTTCTGAGAAGCAACCCGCGTATATGCAGCGTGTACTAACTTTTTTTGAAATAAACTGTTGAATTTTTTTTCAATAAGAAATGTATATTTGATTTGTGTTTAGACTCGTAAGATTTAACAGTGTTTAAAAATACTATTGTCGTCATAATAAAATTCTTTAGGTTCCCAAAATCTTACATTGCAGGTCATATGTTTTAGTATGAGTGGAGTGGAGTACGTGGGTAAAACAGAGTACAGTATAAAAGAGAAACAATATGAACATTCCGGGGAAGTCGTACAAGACACCACTTGAGCTTAGAACGATACTCAGAGATATAGTCATATTTTTGTAAATCAAATATGAATCTAATGCAGACATTTTGGAGCCACTCAAGTTTACTCAGTTGCTCTTAGGTCAGATCTAAATAGCTGACATCTCCATAGTCCAGAATAGGAAGAAAAAGAGATTGTGCGAGTGTAATTTTCGTGTTGGCGGGAGAGAAGTTCCGAAGCCTTCACAGAGAGAGAGAACTTGTCCAAATAGATCCCTAGGTTTCTTACCTTCTCGCTACATGTAAATAATTGATCCTTTGCAATAAATGGCATGTAATTGCTGTGGATTTATTCTGTACTTCAGCCTCGGATTACCTATTACAATGACTTGTGTTTTTTGTTGTTTGATATATATTTATCCCATAATCCCTACTCCACTGAAAGAAAAGAGAGAATGGATATCAGAAAATAGTCTGAAAAAGAGGAAGTAAACAAGTGTTAAGATCACCCAAGACTATGGAGTGACTATACGAGGGTTAAGATTTCTAAAATAATATAATTAAGAAAAATAGTCTACTCTTAAGGAGATACTACAATATACACCGATAAGTACTTTTGTATGTTAGAGTGAGACTTCTATGGAAATATGCTCGCCGGCCATACACGATCATTCCATATCAGCTGAAAGCCTGGTAATGAGTAAGAAGTGGTAGAAAGGCATGGCTTGAGCCAAGATTCTGATACAAGAATTGCATGGATACAGTACAACTAAAGCTTGACAGCATGTCAGGGCAATGTGGCGGAATGCTTTGGGCATTTATGTAAACAAAGTTCCTGAGAACATCTGAAAACTGAATCGAAATTGTGTTTGGCAGTGATGGAACAAACACTACTGAAACTAGGGCCATCACTGGATATTCATCAGTGTCACTGTTTGTGGCGATTGACGTCATATGATAAAGTTAAGCACTAACTATAATATAATATTATATAATATACTGTATACGTAATATATAAATATGAGTTTTTGCAGGCTTTATAAAAAGTTATTTTATAACAATTACAATCTTTCATGCACCTACCGGTTGTATGTAACCAAAAAGAAATATAATAATACGAACAAACAAAAAAAAAAGGTTATACAAAAAGGGTTACATTAATGTAATAAGTATTGAAAATTATATTAAAATATGTACAAGTGTTACATTTAAGCGCAACACTACTATTCCAATTACGTTAAATGGAACGCATCCAGTAATGGGATGAAACCAAACGTAATCATCACGAGATTGCGTTTTGTGACAAGTGTGACAACTAGCAGCATACTAATAAAATTGACATTGCCGTTACCAGTCAATTCTTAACAATAATATTATATAGATACAATGTTTTTCGACCAACATGGCAATCATATTTTTATAGATTGTTTTTTTTTTTTCTCTAGAAATACTTGACATTGGCAGAATCTCTGCGTTGAATATACACGCGAGAGAGGGTCCATAAATAAATAATAATAATAATACAAAAAAAAATAGATAATAGAGGATAATTTACTGATAAGTTATGTAGGTACCACAAGCATAGAATGTTAAGTTGAAGGTGAAATGTAAGTGACTGTCTGTATTATATTATATTTTATTAGGTGTTATAAGTACGAACATAATATGAATGTGGGATGCAGCATATGAATTTTATAACATCTTTTTTACTTTGTAAGGGAATTCGATCTTGGATAGCCAGCAGGAACTGTCTCGGTTTATCACATACATGTTGTATATGGTTACCCCAATTCAACTTGCTATCGATAATTAACCCAAGGTATGCTAGTACAATTACACTGGTGTTTGAATGGTGGTGGAATTAAATGGAGATTGCTCAAGGTAGGGAGATTTTAATGCAACGGTTTCTTTTTGTCAGTATTCAACACCAGGCTCGCGTCATGGCACCACTTCAAGATTGTATCGTAGTCGGATTGTACTCGTAAGCGTTCTGAGGTCTTTTGCGCATTCTGCCGCCACAAGACAGGTGTTGACTACGAACTGGTAACATGAGCACAGTTTTATAAAAATGAAGAAGCCCTAAGATAAGATAAGATAAGAATAATCTTTATTATACACCAAAGACATATTGCTTAAAATTAAGTATAGAATCGCCTTATAGCTAAGATCTCTTACAGGCAACCTTTGGATGGGCAAAATTGATAGTCGATTTAAGAGTGATGTGTAGCTTGGTGCAATATGAAAATCTGAATATACACTCTGTTTTATTATAACTATCAATAAAGAAATATACTAAAACTAAATACTTAGGTAATATTAATTTGAATTGCTGCTTTGTACCGCAACTTTTTAATCCAATGCTCTTAGACCTACAAAGCACTTTAATGTACTTTTAATCCTACATAGCCACTTGTGTTGTTTACTAATGATGTTTTATTTTAAATAACATTATTGTTTTAGCCGCGTTCGCGAGAAGGAATGTCGCTTATGATATTAATAAACTTATTAATCGAAATTATACTAGCCACTGTGCATTGACATTTACGAGCGGAAATCTCAGTCTGCTATCCAGCCATCTGTCTATAGAGTACTTGGATTAGCTTCTATTTCTACATATATTTGGATTTCGCGCCCTTTTCTAGCTATACGAGAAAGTTAATTGGTCAATTTAAACACCCACCCATGGACACCCGCAACTCAAGAGTTACAAGTGCGTTGCCGGCCTTTTAGGTAGGAGTACGCTCTTTTCTTGAAGGTTTGAAGGTCGTATCGGTTCGGAAATACAGCAGGCGACAATTTGTTCCATAGGCTGGTTGTGCGAGGCAAAAAGCTTCTGGAGAAGCGCACAGTGGTGGAGTGCCAATCGTCCAGGTGGTAGGGATGGATATTTTGTCGCGTAGGACGATGGCGGAAACCTGCAGCCGGTATAAGTCCGAACAATTCCTCTGAACACTCCCCATGATACAAGCGATAGAGGATGTAGCTTCACTCTGCATCCTCTATCGCTTGTATAATGGGGAGTCAACGCCAAGGTGTCAAGCCAATCAGAAATATCTTGGCAGTCGATGATGCGAGGCGATCAGTATTTCACCCCGGCTGGCGGGCCGCCTGCCGGGGTGAAATACTGTCTCGATCTGTTTAGCAAACCAAGCTTATTCGAGGCTAATATGGTCTTACCCTCTAAGTGACCGCGAAACTGGACTTCGCTTGATATATCGACGCCAAGGATTCTGATACTGGCTGATGCAGTTAGGGAAGTGCTCTCAAATTGAGGTGATACGACCAATGGCATCTTGTTGCGGTGAACGCACAAACCTGTGTCTTCGTGGGGTTAAACTGGACTAGGTTAAGTTGACCCCAATCTGAAACTTGATACAGACGTTTCGATTTCAGTCACAAGTTGGGATCGGCTTTCGATGACGTTTACCCGAGAAATGTTAGCGCGGCCGGTGTAAAGGGCATCACTCGTGCTATCGTCCGCATAGCAGTGGATGCTGCTAATCTGCAGCATGTCATTGATATGCAGAAGAAACAGCGTGGGTGATAGCACACAGCCTTGTGGGACACCAGAATTAACAGGCTTGGAGTCAGAGCATGCGCCGTCAACAACGATCTTGATGCTTCTGTTTGTAAGAAAATTGGTGAGCCAATTGCATAGTTTGTTAGTTATGTAAAACAATTGCGAAAATACACTAGAATTTTACTATCTTTCAATAGCAAAACATAAGAATTATACGATTTGTGTGATAAGCAAATGTTTATTCAACCACGGTCCGTGCAGCCTGGTCAAAACCATCGAAGTCAGGCAATTAAAATTTATAGTACGTGTTCGTATAAATCCCGATAGCATAATATTATGCTTATAAAAGTAATTTTGTATCAATTATATATTTTGTATGCAAGAAATCATTTCAATCATCCGAGCGTTCTGATTACAATAAAATGCTGTGTAAGTATAACTCGAGTAAAACACAATAAAAAAACAATAACAAATAAAAAATCACAACTGTCTAAAAAACTTATTATAAGGTTACAAATTTTGCCAAAAAGAATATCAGCACACCTTACCACCCTCAAAGGCAGGCAGTGCACTTACGACTCTTGAATGCAGATGTTCATGGCCGGCAGTTGTAGCTTACCATCAGGTGACCCGTTAGTTCATCTGTCCCCTATATTAGAAAATAAAATATATACTTTAGGCAAGAAATTTATGGCTGTTGTGGATTTGTTTACATCAAAAGATTTACTAAAACACTGAACCCACTTTATTGGTTTGATTTATAAGTTGGTGAGTCATTGTTTTAAATTAAACTATAATTGGTTCATTTGCTAATCAACAGTATTTCACATTAGAACATAACTATGTAAAGAATTGACAAACAGGATTTTAAATCTTATATACATTATGTATTCATTTAAGAACTAATTTCATGGGCGTTCTCTGAAAGCGTACGTTACGGAAATGTAGAGATAAATATAGGTATGTATTTATATATTTAAGAGTGGTAGAGCCATTCTTATGCACGAATGGGCCGGCTCGACTAGTGCGATACCACGGCCTGACATGAAACCGGTAGAGAAGCAACGCTTGTATTGCATCTTTTCGAAATTAGTGATATTTCCGGAGGCCCCACTCCCTCTCTGTTCTTTTCCCTTCCCATCATTCTCCATCTCCTCTCTAAAAAAATATATGATAGTTTTGATGAAAAACATATATATATGTAGTTCTTTAAATAATTAGAAGTAGTATTGGTACTTGTATCATACACACACATATATGTATATGTATTCCAAAAAACATATATTTAATTTGGGTGGTTTTTAACCCATTTTAAGAATGGAAAAATGCAGGCCATAAATAAATAAGTGAGTGGTTTTCAGTGTGTCTCTCCGCAGCTCATCTGTTCGTTATTGTATAGGGTTAGGTTTAGGTTTAAGTGTGGTCTCAGGACTGTTATGTGTTGTCGAAAAATACTTTTTTTTTTTGTTATATATAAACAGGGGCAATATTATATCTGGCTTGTATTGCTATTGACCCTTTGCTATCGATCATTTAAATCCCTCTTATTCAAAAACTTTGAAAATAAAAAATGTGTGACTCTTGACACGTTTGTTTGTCAGTGTTCGTCACTCAGACATTGCACGTGAAGGTATTTTAGGCTTCTAAAGTTAAACATTAACCAAGACTACAAGTGTATATATAATATAAAAAGGCATTTTTTATAAACGCTGTACTCCATCTTGTGGTCAGATATGCAAAACCGATATAATAATAATAACTTTAGACTCATATATACGTCATTATAATAAATGGTAGTAGTAATATCTACTATATACCTGTAGCTACCTATTCATGTAAATACGGTGTATATTGTTATTTTGCTGGTTTCAATTTGAGAGTTTGATGCTTTGCTGTAAAATGTATGTTAGCGTTGTAACGTGTGTAAACTTTGTATCTTATTAAAATAATAAAATTCAATTAACATAATTATAAAATCGTCAGATATTCTTTCAATGAGGGTGAGACCAAGAGTTAACATAACCGATATTGTCTCACAGTCAGGTTGCTCGTTTCTATTACTGGCTGCTTCTAGACTATCGACTACATATACAATTTTGTTACCTGAAATCAGAGGCCGAAATCATCTTTACCTTGCGTACTATGAACAATATACAAGGACTGGCTTACCTAATCGAACCAGACGTTACTTCATACATCTTTATTGCAATTCCTTTTGAATACATGTACATATGTAATTATTTATCTTTTAGCATAGCAGGTGTGCTTAAAAGAATAAACAATCTTTTTTACATCATTCTGTAAAAAATATTCATTATCTTGGTGGTGATACCAGCAGATAATTTCAATGCGCTTTATAATCGCAAGAACATTGCTCTTATTTTTTTTTTTGTATGATCCCATCATATTTTAGATTTTAGTTGGACATACAAAAGGTTAAGAAGATACAAGTTTAACGGACACTTACAACTAGTAACAACTACATGATATTAATTTTAAAAAGCTTATTTTACGCATTTTAATTACATTTTTTTTTAAATGAAATACGACCTTACAGACTTTCTTTTTTTGACTTGAGGAGTAGATTAGACAAATATACAACCTGCGGCTGTCTTTTTCGTTTTACCAAAATTTTATCAACTTATCAATATATCCTGCCATTACACGTCCTGTCCCTTTCTTCAATAAAAGATGTTGATCCAAGGACGTGACTGAGTGACGTGACTTGACTGAGAGTATGTAGTATAGTAGTAAATATATACATATTTGTAAACACCATTTACTCTATAGTTAAATCGATTTCGTAACTTACGTATTTATATTGTAATGTTTAGATATACATGTAAAAAGTTGTCAACGCTCGAGCTCCGCCATCCTTTGCATAAAAAGTATCAAAAAGTACAATTGAAACCGCGAAACATACAATAAATAACACGCGAGTGTCCCTTATATTCCTCATTCTATCAAAAAAACGTCTTGTTTGTGATACGAGTGAACCGGCCACAAAAGAGGTGGTTTGAAGCCACGTGTGCCCAGCCTACATCGCTGCTGCGAGGACTTTCCTGCCCCTTTAAACAGTCAAATAATTCACCTCCAAGCCCTGAATTACTTATTTTTCTTTACAATTAACACGAGACCGTATCTCATTTCTATCATACTGTGGCATCATGGTATCTCCAGACGTCTTGCACTTGATTCCTTCATCAAGATTACCAATAGAATCAGCGTCCGTACTGTACGATATTAATCCCTTCACATGACTTGATCTTGCTAGTGATAAATAGGATTGGTTTACTGAGCACGTGGAATATAAGCCGATAAATGTAACAAATTAAATCGATTATATCACAAGCGCAAATAATATCGCAGTGGATTTTACAGATATCTCGCAAAAGCTTATTTATTTTGTATAGTGAACATTTACAGCAGTTTTGATACATCGAGTACATCAGGATCAGTAAAATGGGTAGTAATAGAGTAGCTAGAAGAGTGACCAGCAGTGTCAGATAATTCTTTGTTTGCGAACCCGCACGTATTATAAACGGATGCTTCATCTTATATATAAAATTCTCGTGTCACAATACTCCTCCGTTTCGGAGGAGTATTGTGCTAGTGACTAGACCGATTTTTATGTAATTTTGTGTGCATATTCAGTAGGTCTGATAATAGGCCAACATCTATTTTTTATATCAATAAATGATAAGGGTGACCCTATATAGATTTTTTATGGCAGAACAACGTTTGCCGGGTCAGCTAGTATAACTATAGTACAGTGCATATTGTATTACAGAATTATGGAGCACAGTACATCGTTTAATTTGGTTGCTAAAGCCTGCCAACGCTTCCAAAATGCGTTCGGAATATACGTCGTATCTCATAACATTGTATCGATGCAGATCTAATTATAATGCTACAGATATACTTGATGGCGTTATTGTCATTGAGTTAAGGTTTATTTTTGATTACGACTAGAACGCGGATCTTAATGAGCCAGTTTGTGTGTCTGTGTATCAGTCTGTTCGCCCAACCTAAACAAATTGACCGATTTTGATGCGATTTTTTATGTTAGAAAGCTGACGTGATCAGGAATCTAATTCTGAAAAAGTGTTTTTTCTAACCGTTAGAAGTGTCAAGTTGGGGGGGAATTTTAAATTTATAGTTTTAACAAAAACAAAAACTATTTTCAACAAACAGTAATACAGAGGGTGTCTCATAAGTAATGTTGGGTTTCATAACTAAAAATTTACTACGCCTCATTTTATACATGTCGCAACTTGTTAAGATATTCTCTAGTCCTGTGGAGAGTGCAATTGATTCACTTTAATTTAATCGTACTGTCTTTGTTTATTGACGTCGTATGTCGTTTTGATACTAAAAAGTATGGAGTGTGATAAATATGAAATTCGTGTACTGTTAAGACATTATTGGAAACAAAAGTTCAAAGCAGCCGCGGCAGCAAGGAAAATATGTGAAATTGAAGGGGAAGATATGGTTAATGAGAGAACGGCACAGCCTTGGTTTAATCGTTTTAACAGTGGAGATTTGACACTTGAAGATCGATCGCGTTAAGGTCGTCCACCTGTGTGGGATGTTGAGGCTACAATGGAAGCAGTAGAAAACCAACCCAGTACCAGCACTCGTCGATTATCGGACTCGTTGGGACCTTCTAAAGACACTATACATCGCCACTTAAAATCATTAGGTTAGACTTATAGAAGTTGTCGTATAGTGCCCCATGAATTAGACGAGATTCAGGTGAAACGTCGAGTAGAGGTGTGTAAACAGCTCCTTGCTCTGCCGAAAGGTGATCGTTTTATTAAACGCATTGTTACTTGCTACAAAAAATGGATTTATCTAAACAACCCAGACATGTCAAAACAGTGGTTAGACATTAGACAATTACCTGAACCCGTCGTGAAAAGAGGTCGTTTCGAGTCGAATGTCTTGTAATGTGTCTGGTGGAATTATGAAGGTTTAGTGTACTTTGAGATAGTTCCGGATGGTTGAACTATTAATGCTGAGTTATATTGTGGACAGCTGACCCAAATGTATGAGGTTTTATCACAAAAATATCCAGCCTTAGTCAATCGAAAACGAGTGCTCTTACAACAGCAAAGCACAAGCAGCGAAAGTTACACGGGATAAGATTAAAGAACTTGATGGAATTGAACTCCTACTACATCCAGCATTTACTCCAGACCTTGCACCATCTGATTACTATTTATTCAGATCCATGGCGAAGTTCCTGCGTGGAAAAAAATTCGAGTCAAGAGAAGATGTTGAAAATGCAGTGCGGCAATTCTTTGCATCTAAGAACAAGGAATGGTTTTACCAAGGACTCAAAGAGCTGGCTGAACGTGGGGTTAGGACTATAGAATACGATGAGCTATACTTGGAATACTAAGGTTTTCTTTTTGTATGATTAATTATTAATCAAAGTGAATATTAAAAACCGACATTATTTATGAGACACCCTCTGTACTAATGAACATAACTTTGAGTTTTATTTAGTATGGTGTCTCTTTGGGTTTTATAAATGTTATGATATACCGCAATTACATTAAACATAAATACACACATCCATACATACGCTCACGCCTGTATCCCCTAAGGGGTTAGGCAAAGGTGTATTAAACACCTACATTTTGCACATTAGTATTTGGCCTCACTAACGTAATAAGAGGCAAGCCTAATTCAAGTATCACACTGCTACCGAGCAGAGCTTGGTGGTGACGTAGACTTACTGCTTGATTATAAAAACGCCTTGCAATGTAGAGATTCCTGTTATTTTTTTTAAATAACAGGACAATTGTTTGACTAGTAGTGTGTAAACTTACTATACTTTATTGTTTAACATGATTTAACTCATATATTTATGTTTAATAGTTTGACAAAATATCATTTCTCTAAAACATGAAATAAATTTTCATTATTCGGACTTTACCTTCGAGGGTTTATTAATGAATTAGGCACGTAGCAGTTATCTTATAACATGTGTATATTTGTTTTACCATAATAAAATTCAATTTTAGGGTTTTCTTTATACTGAAGGTTTGTTTAATTTAATAAAGTGGAAAATTAAGGCTATGCGCCTTTCTAATATCTCTGAACACTTCCATTTAAGTTTAAAAACGTGCCTTTATCCTCTAAATCTTAAAAGTTAAGCTAGCTAGCAACATGAGACGAAAATATCCTAACAGCTTTAAAAAGGGTAGGTAAAACTGATTTGGTTGGTCCTGATTGAGAATTGGCAGAGAATCCGTTTAACATACATACAAAATATATACAGTCGAACATAGCACCTCCTCCGATTATAAAGTCGATTAGAAATACAGTTTCTTACACTTATATACTTATTTTAAATGTTAATCATTTATTTACACAATTAACCTTTGCAAAATTTTGACTGCTTGTTTCAACATAAGTAAATATTTGTATTTTACAATTCATAATAATCAAGCCTTAACTCAAAGCCCATTCAATAAGTTTAGAATTTGGCTCAATGCCATAGGGCATTGCTTTTTCATGTCCATCATATATTATATACATATTTTCACTGTTGTATTCTCTTTTTAATTTTCAGACCGACTTTCGAATATTAATTGGTCTTACTTGAGGCGTCTTAAATAATTTAAGTATTAATGAAACATCTTGTTCACGACTGCCCAATCCAGAAGTTATTAGTGAAGTAATGTTTTTAGTGTTAATCTATGTAGTATACTTTATTCCACCATAAAGTATTTACCTGAACATGTTTAGACTTTCTCCTGAATCCTTAACATAATGGCTAAAACAATCACTACATAATTTTTTAACGTAAAACAGTGTTCAAAAACTCTAGGTTCTTCTTAAGGTTTGGCAATACGAAGTACGAAGGTTATGTAGTAAGGAAAGAAGAAGATAGAAAGGACGTCCAGAACTGGGAAATTTGGATTTTTATTTTATGGAATGGAAACTTTTTTGAGCACTTTTTGGGTGAAAAAAAATCATTGAACTTGCATCATCGTCACCAAACACTTTCCATAAGCTATATCTATACTGTGTATATATATGTATGTGTACTTCTTGGGTGAACAAAAAGCGTGAAACTTGAGTCATAAAATAAAAATACCTTATAAGTCATTTTAGATATGTAGATAAATAACTCTTTATTATACAAACAAAAAAAAATAAAATAATAGTACAGTTTGTAAACATTGGTATAAGTCTTGTGATCTAAAGTGAAAAAAATAAAATATAATATAAAATTTCTACAATTGGCGGCCTTATCGCGATTAGCGATCTCTTCCAGGCAATTACTGGATGGAAAATGAGATTAATGGTAAGATGGGAAGTTGCAATTTACACATCGAAGTTCCCTGACTATAAAGTAATTAGGACTATTGTTATAAACAAACACAAATAAACACACTAAACAGATATGTACATAAATTATTGCACGTATACACATTATATAAAATATAATAATGAGAGACAGGTAAACACAAGATTCCAGATATCAAAGTCCTCATCGGTCAGCAATTTAAGAAATGCTCCTTAAGTTTTTTTTTTTTAAACAAGCAAGCGTTTGTGCTATTCTGATGGACAGTAGCAATGCATTCCACAAACATATAGCACTGTTAATGACTTGTCCATAAAAGTCGTAGAATGTTTCGGAATTTTTAAAGTCAAGTTCTCCAACGATCTTAAGGACCTTGAATGCGTGTCGTGTAAGAATTTGAAGCGTTCTTTAAAACAATGAGGAGTGTTAGGATTAAAGAGTATATTGTATAATAGAGAAAGGATATACCGACAAAGACGATTTGAGTTTATTCCGATATTCAGAAATATGGTCAAATTTGCGCAATACAAAAATAAACCTTATGTAAATTTTTGAAGCTGCTCAACCCTATTAAATTGGTCCTCGGTGAGATCAGGATAGCTGGCATCTGAGAAATCGAGGATTGGAAGAAGAAGGGATTCTCCAAGTGCAATTTTGGTCCTAATCGGTAGAAAGTTAAGCAACCTTCTCAGAGATCCTGCAGAGGCAAACTATTATTTACCAATTTTTTGAAGTTGCGGACCCCAGGACAAGTTTTTGTCGAAATGAATTCCAAGATTTTTCACCGTGTTTGAAATGAGTATTTTAAAGCATGTTTAAAAATATCGATACAATCATAGAATTTCACAAGTAAATAATATTTAAAGTTAAAAAAACAAACAAACAAATTTATCATCTACGAGTCTATAAAAATCTAATATAAGTTTCATAAATCCCATAGCTACAAGAAAATGACTTCTGTCTGTTTACTACAAAACTAACTTAAGGTTGCAAAGTTATGGAACAAGTTGTGAACAAAACGACAAAGTAAATTAAACGAAGAAACCCCTCTACAGTCTCCGTGCAAACTAGTATTTGACAGCCTCACAAATATTTTGTCACACAAAGGTAACCCTGCTATACATACCCAGTAGGTACAGATTATATAGTTAGTGTTATGGTTCTTTAGCTTTAGTGATAGACAGGCACTCTATTATGATAAATAAGGTTTTAAGACTACTGAAACTTTTTATATTTAGTTATAAGTGTAAAATAAGCTAACGAGTTACGTGATGGTAAGTGACTATCGACGCCCATTTAAACTTGCAACTGAGCAGCGGTAAGTGCGACAGTTACAAAAAATAACAATAAGAATTGATAGAGTTTATATTACAATTATCACCACATGATATTCTTAATGTAAACACATTTGATACTGGTAGTGCACCATCACATATAAATTAAATAAAATTAATATTTGAATATGCTTATTTCAATTATTTGGAGACTGAAGTTCACAGTTTGATACAGAACTCTCCCAATTTGAGCGCTTTAGCAGACAATCCTGTATGCAGACGATATAGTGCTTATATGTTGTGCATTATTCTTATTAGATGTTCACAATAAATATACTGTTCATTCATTTAAAATACCTACAAACAAGCAACTTAGTATGAACTATCGATAAATCCAGCAATATTTGTACCTAGTTGTTCAACCGATTTAGAATCGAGATTGTGTCGAACGCAATTCTAGGAAAGTGTTGTATTTTGGGTTTTTGGAATGTCGAAACACGAGAGAGTAACTCAGAGGGGCTTTTTATTGAGAAAAGTCCTTCTAAGCCCCTCTCTTAATAAAACACTTGCTGAATTCGTGCACCTGACTACCCTATGCACTAATCCGTCTGTCTGTCCATTTAGGTTGTCTGTAAAAATACGCAACTATAATCGATTGTAATTGTTTTTACTTTTAATATTGTAAAATGTTTAAATGTCTATACAATGAATGATATTGTTTTGTATTGTATTGTTACTAAGATCATATAGAGTTACTTCATTTCTTTTTATGTACTCATTGTTAAGAATAGGTGATCAGATGTCTTCCTTTGCAGTAACACAATGTAGCTTAGGTTATGTGTGTCGATGGATGGATTGCAGCGGTGACTCGATGAATGGAGAAAAACTACAATGCTCAGGAAACGCTTGGTATATTCTTGATTTTAAGAAAGGGCACAGTACATCAATTTAGATTTTAATATGGATGGATTAGTTGAGATTAAATAAAATAATTACAAGAAACGAACCGACGGCCATGACCACCAAAAACAAAGAGAAAAAGGCCGGTGTTGTCATATTATAAAATGTGAAGATTAGCGCACACTTAACACTATTTTGAATAAGGGCTAGCACACATATGCGTTAACACTCATTACTTTTGTCGGTAAATTAAATTAACTTTAATATGCACTAAAAATCAATTTAGTAGTACAGTTTAGTTAGCTTGCAGACATAAAATGTTGATTTGGTTGGTACTTAATGTCTAAATATACGTAAGTACATATCCCAATAATGATCTATACTAAGTTAAAGGATCATTCCACAAATATTACATTATACACTTCATCTTCGCAGCCCCTGGGAAACGGAAGCAATATGTAACGCTCTTTATGTCTCGGCACAAAAAAAAATCTACCAAATTTTCGTAAGTTATATATGCGCATAAAATCTGTAGGCTCTAATCTAAATTTTTACTAAATGTTTCTTGTAAGAGTCTAAATTTTTTTTTTGATATCTCTGAGAGAATAGTAGTTCACCAAGTTCAGAATTTTTAACATGAACCTCTGGTTTTTCCGAATCTTGATGAAAAATTAATATACAGGTAGTTACATAAATATATTATGTTGACAAATCTATATGTAGCGAAAAAGGATTTAGGTACCTGTCTGTGGAATTTCAAACTTAATGCCATATTGTTACTACTAACAGACGAGCCGATCGTAACCTTTTTTAAAATGTTGTGTCTGCCCACATTGTAATTAAGATATTTTAATAGAAGACATATTACTTCGTTCAAACAAACCCATTGTTTTTCAGATATTAATTACCAACATGAAAAAAAACGTACAAGCTCGTCATAACTGCCGTAATAGATTCATGCTGTCATAATAATTATGAAAGTTGTCATTTTTTGTTTTCATATATTATAGGATTTGGAAAATCGTTATACGCTGAGGCAGAAATTCAAAGAAATAAACATAATGACAGGGTCATGTCGGTATATCTATGAAAACTTAATTTACTTTCATAAAAATAAAAGTCAGTTTATTTAAAAAAGTGTATCTCTTATAACACAAGTAATAAACATAAATTTGTTGTACCTGCTTCCAGGATCCAAAAAATTAACAAGCCATTTCTAGGTCAAGGCGTGCGATTTTATAAGAATATCCCTGATAATATACAAACTTTAAGTCTACATCAATTTAAGTCCACTGTAAAACGAAAGTTGTGCTTTAAATGTGGATTACATGGAAGATAGAAGCGCTTGGGATTAAACTGTTAGAGATCACAGGCAGTTCAAATAACCAGCACAGAGTAGTGTGAGCTAATATGTTTCTTCTCTTTCCTTTGTTCTTCCTTTTTAACTTCTTTATTCTCTACCTAACTACATTACAATAATAGCCTTATTTTAGTATAGTAATTTAAAAGAGTGGACATGAGTTTGTTTGGCCGATTTCTTCTCATAAGCTCTACCATTTGGAAACTGGCGGTTATAGATCAACACAGATAGGTATTTAAGTATTTTATATTTTTTATATTAATTTCACATTTAACAAGGCAACATATTGTTGCGGTGACGCTGTGTGTATTGATCTATATAACTTTTGTTGTCTATAACAGTTGTTTGACATTTTTTTTTTTTTTCATTGTTATAATATCTATAGCCAGACTGAGTACAGTCTCAAAGTAGTCCAATCCGTTAGTTAGGCTTTTACTACATCCACGGGAAGAGATGAGGTGTTCTTCTTCACTGAGAATTATACGGCAATAATAATAATTTACACGGCGATGATTATTCTCTGCGCGAAGCTCTGGAGGTGTTGATCAATCGCTAAGTTAAGTCTTTGTAAACGGAACAAGAACTCGGACCTCGTGACCTTGCGTCGCAACCCAAACTAAAATATAACATTATTTAATATTAAAATATGTTGGCTGACAATGCATAGCTTTAAAACAGCGGAATGTTATACATATTTTAATAGGGAATCTTATCGGTACAATAGATAGTGGAGAAGGCCGCGTACGTAACGTCACAGACGAACAGACTGGTCACCTGATGGACACCTGCAACTTGAGAGTCATAAGTGCACTGCCCGCCTTTGAGGATAATGAAGGAAGAGCGGAAAGAAGAGAGGGTGAGGAGATGGGAAAAGGGGAGAGGGGACAGGAGAGGGAGAGTCGGGCCTCCAGAAACCTCACAAATTTCGGGGAAATGCATCGCAAGTGTGCAATTGCTTCACCACCGGTTTTCTGTAAGGTCGTGGTACACTTTTGTAATCGACTGATGTGAGTAGACAAATATCAACAAACGGGACGAGACAAATATACATACCTATTATGTACAACATTACTCTAATGTTTTATATGTACATAGGCAAAATATTACAGTTACGACGTTATCACGATGGGTAATAAAAATGGGAACAAGCATATCTGTTGTGTATGTTTTCCTTTTGAGATAAATATATTTATAAACTATTAAATAGCATTATCTTAGAAGATTATTGCTTTAATATTCCGATATTGAATAGTCCTAGTAATAAAACGGACAATGACGCCTACAAAGGTATAATATTTTTTTTTATTTATGCTCCATATATTACATATATAGATAGATAGATAAACTCTTTATTGTCCAAATAAAATACATTACAATATTGTAATTACAACATATTCTTAAATCATAATTTGTAGAATACTACTTTATTATAACAAGCTTGTTAGATATTTACTCACACTGTCCGTAAATACTACTTTGGGTGTTAGCATAATACCACCGTTTCTTCTAACGAAGCAGCGCACCTCAGGGTGCCGACCATTTTTGACTCATGCAGAAGGTATTTGTGTATCTGTTAAGATTAGTTACTATAACATGTCAAGACTTTGTATGATTGCAAAATAAACACAATTTCTTTCCTCTACTTTCTTTCTTTCTATAGTTTTTATTACCTATCTACAATTAGAAATATATTAGTATTGTGCCCACTTATTATTTTTCTGTTACTAATTACTAGCCGCTTCCCAGTAACTCCAAGGTCACTGCCCAGCTCATGAGGTTCCCAGCATAATGTTTTATAGATTTCATTATTTATCAGTAAATAGTCTACCTGATATAAAATGAAGCATTACATCTGGCTGACAGAGAGAGAGAGAGATTTTTTAATGTAAATGAACAAATGTACAAAGACAACGGGCATCGGTAGCCTATTGCTGATGGGGAAAGCATACGATAAGTTTACACGATTTCAAATGGAAACAACTTACATAGTTATTAATATTTTATTTTCATACGTACATGCATACTCATTTTCATACGTACGTACATACTCACGCTTGTGTCCCCGAAGGGAGACATATGCGTAATAAGTAGTAGTAAACACCAACAACTTGCCGAATCAAATTGAGTAAACGTAATAGCGTGTAAACGTAATAGAAGCAAGAGAAGGGAAAGAGAAGAGAAGGTATATGGCTTACATAGATGGATTAGGGATTATAAGGGGTAGGGGGTCGCATAAATTGATTGAACACAAGTTGATAGGTTATTAACTACATAGGAGTTTTAATATAATCTCGACTTGTAAAATGTCTAAAATTAACAGTAGAATTTATGAATCTTGATGTTTGATTATTGAGACGTATATTTAATAACCTAACTACATTTTAAATATACATTGCAAAGATTATTATTTTCATTTCAACATAACTTTTGTTATGTTGAAATGAAAATAATATCTCCATCCAACGTTAATATTAACAGTTTAAACATCAATTCAATAAAAGGCCTTCTTAGTGAATCTTATAAAACCTCATTCTTGTAAGAAGTAAATTTTCTTTTATCCAGTTAGAAGTGGACTGGAGTAGATTACAATACGGTAACACAACACAGTCAGGTCTCTTAGGTGGGTTCCCTCGGTCGTTATCTTTGTGAGGCACGTGGCCACATGTGCTTAACTCCGGTAGTAAGCGTGCCCTGGGAAGGTAATGACGTGTTAATGTTATCTAAGAGTAAGTAAATATAAGGTTTTTCATTGTAATGGTCGCAAAATGGTTCATAGGATCTCCAATTTTGAGACGATTGTAAAGGAAATACTAATGAGATTCCAAAATGGTATTGTATGTACAAACATATGCATATGTATGACAAAGTTAGTGCAGAATGATTAAGGTAGATGTATTATACACACGTATTAATTATTACAACAATTATTACGGTCAGTGATATATACTCGCACATATATATATATATACATATACTCGTACATACATACGCTCATACTTAAATCCTCGGATCTCGAAGGATTAGGCGGAGGCTTTTCAAACACCCACATTTTTACTACCATGTCAGTCCTCTTTCTGTAATTTGGTTAGTGAACCTTACAATTATATTGTTTAATTTATTTTGAATTCTAGTTAAATTATTGTACTTACATGTCTTTCGGATAAGCTTGATTAGTTAGAAACCAAATTAGGAATCCTCATCAAATACTGTTGTTGATTCCAATCGGGATTCCCGATTGGAATCTTAATTTCGGTTAGAAGTAGGTTTGTAAATGATATTATAACATGCAAATCTTTAATAAAAGAGGTAATATTAATAAATTATGTACTAAAGTATTTACTGTAACTAAACTCATAAAGCAGAAAAGTAAATTAAGTGAAACTACAAAAAAAAATTACCACCGATGCCAAAATACTCGTTTATTTCTAAGAGGTTTCTGTTGGGATGCTGATAATTGCCCTTTCTAACGGTAACTAGTGCTATATCATTTTAGCTAACCATACTCTTAGACATGTGATCTAAAATATTGTTTCTTATTTTGATTAACTTAATGATATTAGTAGCTAACTTAAAGATAGAGTAAAACTTAAACTCTGTCTTGTGTTATTGGATAAGATACAAGTGAAAACAGAAAAAGCGCTCACCTTAACTAAAAGCCAGTCAACTTTAATATAAAAAAAGGCCCTTTAGAGTTCTCGTTGACAGGTAGGGTCTCAAACGGCCGCACGTAGCGTTATTTTTCCAATAACTACTTCTAAACCAATCAGCCCCAAGGGCTTAATTTATTTCAGAAGTTTTCTGCAAAAAACATTCACTTTGCAGAGGATGGCATCTAGCAATGAAAAAATATATCATAAGTTGTTGTGGTTTAAGATGAAATACATGAGTTACCTTAATAAATTTATGTAGAAGTCCTTCTAGGATGAAAGATTTTATACAGGCATGACAATCCACAGTTTATAAAATGAAATTGAAGGTATCGAGTTCGCTCAAGCTCTCTAAACCGTTGTTTATTTATTATCCTATAACTCTTCTAATAACCCGAAGTGGGGCAAAAAAGTATTTGCTTGGCACAATGTTGAGTGTTAAGTTGACCATATAATTTCAGAAACAAGGAAGACGTCCGTCTACAAAGTTTTTTAGAGTCACTAAGGCCTATTTAATGTCTATAGTTGGGATGTCTAGAGAAATAAATTAAGGTATTCAAAAATGGAAATCAACATTCCAAATTTTGAAGAAAAAAAGGTGGAAATGCTGTAGTTAAATATATCAAAATCTGGGTAATTAGTTGTAGTTAATGTCCAAGGAATTTTTTTGTCGAAGTTTCAACCTACATTTTGATCAAAATTTACCCTCATATTATAGAAAATGAATTCACATTTCATATAAAATACAAAAGCATATAGCGTCTATAATAATATGTATACATCCAGTACACATGATTATATTTATGTGTATGTGTTATTATCTCAGCAACTCAGAATTCTACTGAAGAAGGTTACAGATAATAACACAGGGGTTCCCTTAAGACGGGTCTAAGAAATATTAATCCTCGCATCGGGACGGGATAACTATACAAATGGTAGTATATGATCTGTCCCGTGCGACAAATCGAGGGAATAACGTATTTAATCGGCAATTCAGTAAAATAAGAAATCAAATCAAAGATAACTTCATTTATCATAGTTTAGGAATTAATGGGAATAAATGAAATGTGGCCACATTAAATGAAAAAAAAAATAAAATATGAAAATATTGATCACTGTATTTGACAAAATTAGGAATTTTTCTGTTCTAATGATAACTGTCTAACATGTTGTTACCAATGTTTTTATATATCATATTATCATAATTTAGTAAGTTGTAGGAATACTAATATATTTGTATTAAAAATGGAGAAGGAAGGTTAATCGCATTTTAAATTGTTAAATTATAATGTAGGTACGTTCAAATTTTCAGCTTTTCAAGAAACAATTCTCTGAATAGTAGCAAGATACTACAGTGTTTGAAAATGTTGTGTAACACAAATTATCACAGTTTGACTGAAAGTTAATGAAGGTTTGTTTTGTAGGAAAACACGAATTGATGAATATTTATAATGGTCAGTATTCCCGCTACTAATTTAGTAATTAATCATCTTGAAAGTTATTATATAACTTTGCTTACATTTTAGAACGCCTTTTGTATGCCTGGTTCTAAAAATTATGTAAGGGTAAAAGATTAAGGGATGAAGAATACAGATTATTACAATTCATCATGATTTAGACTACTCACAAATGATCACAATGCACATTTCATATGTAAAGTAAACTACGACTTAATACACGCTGCCACCGCTCTGCACCTTCGTTTTCCAATGGAATTTTATTCTTGTGTCGTGTGCGTGTGTTTAACAATTAAAAATAAGTTTTGAGCGTAAAAGGTCATCGAAAATAGTTTACTGGTTGGAGCAAGATGGGGAGGGGGGATACAATGATCCCAATCCCTTAAAAACTTGCAGTCTATATTATTAGAACGATTTATAACTGCCCTTAGCCATTTATCAATACTCGTTTTAAATTTAGTTTGCATGAGCTAAATATTAAAGTACGATATAACAAAAGGAAACGTCTTTAGCTGGACGTTCTTGGTGCGGAACTAACAATATCGTTTCAGCGTTCATTTTAGTCTGATTATAAAATATAATAAAAATTATAAAGTTGACTATTTCACTATTTCAAAAACAATCATTTTGCAGTAATGGCAATGATTTGGAAATAAAAATAGGTGGCTGTTTTAAAACAACGTATTGTAATTGTCACGATATTCATAGACACCCGTTATCATAATTACAGTTGCATACTATTTCCATTTACACTTCAGACGTGAAATACTTCATTTTACTTTAAGGTGGACCAATCTTCTCAAGAACTATCTCAAGAACGCAATGACACCACACAGGTCGAAAATCATCATCAAGCAGTTTAGGCTCCCAGGATATGTGACAGATAAAAATCATACCTACATACATATATAAATAGAATGCACTCCGGGATGCAGATCCGCCTCCAAGGACCATATGACGCTCGTAATAATGAAAGCGGTGGACTGTATACATAAAACTTTAATGAGAATATTTAAGTCGCGTCTGCGAACGTTACAATTTGAAATTACAGAACAATTTTAACTATGTAACGCGTTACGTGTGGGCGTCTAGGCTTGTGACAGCTGACTACCTGTCGATGCCGGCGCTTGCGGCGGCGAACCGATGTCATGCTCCACACCCCTTCCTCCTCCCCGACGATGTTGAACCGGTTGAGTGAATGGAACTCAACATATTCCCCCCGTTAAAAGTTTCTTCAACAGTTGATATAGGTAGGGGGCAAATAGTATTATATGCTCGCCGAATGATACCCTTACGAGTGCGGATGTCGGCGACTCTTGAGATGCTGGGCAAAACACGAATGACACGGCCTAGTGGCCATAGTAGAGGAGATGAACCCTTGTCTTTGATCATGACTAAGGCTCCTACCTTAAGTTCACGAAGTTCAAGAAGCATTATCAAAGAACGTCCAATGAGGAAATGGGCAGGGTTTAATGGAGTAAGATCTGATGGATCGTTGGATAAAGGAGTCAAAGGTCTCGAGTTTAAAATGGCTTCAACTTGTATCAAGCATGTGGCCATCTCTTCAAAGGTTAGGTTTGTTAACCCTAAAATACGCCTCAAATGATGCTTTGTTAATTTCACGGCTGACTCCCATAACCCACCAAAGTGCGGGGTGTATGCCGGTATGAAAGAAAAGTTGATACCTGGGTCGGTGTCGCTAAGATTTAAACCTTGTAAAAGAAGGACTGCCAATTCATTAAAGGCGCCTACAAAAGTAGTGCCATTGTCAGAGAAGACGTTACGCGGCTTTCCCCGGCGAGCAATGTATCGATTTATACTGGCAATAAACGCTTCTTTCGTGAGGTCTGAGACAAGTTCGAGGTGGACGGCTCCTGCCGCTAAGCACACAAATACACAAATAAAACACTTAATCAGCCTGCAACCTCTGCCTTTACGGTCAGCTATCATGATAAGGCCAGCGTAATCTACCCCTGTATCTAGAAACTCAATTTCACCTGTGGAGACAGCCAAGAATAAATTATGGCTGCCTCCTCCAGTAGATCCCGGTCTAGCTTAGAGATAGCCCACCGCGGGAAGCGGGAAGGATGCCGCGCCAAGTGACCCCTTCTGGGGTCCTGGGTCCGGGAGAGCTCAAATCGGATATAGTGGTGATCCGAGAGCATCTTAACCTCTTCCAGGACACCTTTATACACACCCAACTTTTCGGGTGCCCGGTGTCACCTTCACTTGCGTTGCTCCTGCCGGTGCTTGTGGTGAGGCGACCTTCTTATTGCCCTTCTTCCTATTTCGGCGGGACTTTTTGCCTCCTTTAACTGTCTGCCCTCCGTCATTTGAGGGAGCAGACGTGGAAGAACCGGATACAGATTCAGCACCAGATGACACCTGAGACGTGCCAGCTCCTTTAGGCACTCGAGAAGAGTTGACGAAATTGTTGAGCCACTTTCGTCGGTGCCTTAGAAGGTGGCCCAGACTTCCGTGCCGGCACCGACGCCGCTGCCGCATAAGTTGTACGTCTGCCACCCGAGGCGGTTGGCAACGTCGATACTGATACGGCCGTTGCCTTGTTTGTGGCAAGCGGCAGCCGAAGTATGGGTGCAGGAGGTAGTCTTGCGTCCAGGCGCCCGTCCAGCATTCGCTATACTGCGTCCATAATTGGACGCAGGTGGGCGTCAGGAACTGGGCAGGGAGAGGATGAGGAAACAGGTCGCTGAGCAGCTGGGTTTGGCCGCTTAGGGCTATGAGAGCGCGCTCCCGCCCAGAACTGGGCGAACTGGGCACTCAATTCAGCAACCTGCTCCGTCAGACGTTTGTTTGCCCCCGTAAGGCGGTCATACGCCTCTTGGAGCCGCGAAACATCTTCAGTAAGGCCCTTCATTGCCTCCGATACTGCCGAAGAGGAGTCCTTCAGGGCTCTAACAAAAGAGCCCTTCAGGTTGGTGGACTTGGTGGCCACTTTCTGTATGATGGCCACGGCCGCGCTTGTCCTCTCCCCCTGAAAAGCTACCGGTGTAAGAGGGACAGAACCTCCCTCCACCGGCAGACGGATTTTAAGAAGGAGATCCGCAATCTCCTCCTCGGCAACTGTTCCGCCCTCTGCTCATCCTCGAGCGTAACTTTCCGCCCTGGAGAACACGGAACTCGACGAGGCCGACTCGGCGTGACTGGAGCGCACTCGCTGCGACATTCTTCTGCTCCCAGAAGTCAGATTGACTTCTGAAAGCACCTGCGAGATAGGCATCCCGGTCAAAAGCTCCTCATCGTTAGACGAGGTGTCTTCCACTTTCTTCTTCTTCTCCTTCCTCTTCTCCTTCTTTTCATCTTTGTTTATGGTTTTTAAATTTAAAGCATCCATGATTAATCCTACGAGGGGGGGAGAACTAGAGGTCAACCCGGGCAGAGATCCCCCAATACCCGGTCAAGCGTAAGTTTATGCCCAACCGAGGGGACCCCTCGCTAGCAGGTGCCCCGGCTAGGAGTGCGCTTGCGACTGAACCACCCATCAGCCATGCATCCCATGGTCACGCACCAGAACGGTTAATTTTTTATAGAGGTTTTCTTCCTCACAGTCCGGGCGACTAAGCCAAAACCCTCGCCCCCGATTGGAGCCTCGAGACCACGAGACTCTTTTCGGGATTACGATATACCAACGGTGGCATCAAGATAAAACCTCTTAATGCCTGCTCGGTGGCAGTGTGAGTACACGCCGAGCCCGTCTTTGTTCCTCCGCTGTGGACAGCGGAGCAACACTGAGTGACCCTTGGAAGGGTCCCACACTGTATCCTGTTTTGTCTGGAGTTTCCCCTAGGTCCCCTAGGTCCGAATGGAGATCGTCCTCCCGAGCCCGCTCCGCCAGCTCCTTCCGCGAGATAACGTCCTCGCAGAAGGTTGCAATCGCGTTAAAATTACTGTCGCTACTGGCCATGGAGCGTATAACAGCCAGTAGCGACGATCCTCTCCGATGACTGCAGTGAGGGCCCGACGCTGCGACGCCCAAGAAGGGCAAACCGCAAGCGTGTGCTGAGCCGAGTCCTCACTACAGTCGCAGTGGTGACAGACGGGGCTCATTTCCCTCTTAGCGACCGAGTGCAGGTACTTCCCGAAGCAGCCGTGACCGGAAAGAACCTGTCCCGTGCTGCCGCCCTGCCCATTCGACAATGACCGGCTGGAGCGCCTCCACGGTGGCAAAGCCAGTACGTGGAGCCTCCAGCCGGGACGACCAACGAACCATTGTGGCTCGGCGTGCGGCCTCACGCCACTCGCGTACCTCTTCGGGCGGGGGCCGACTGCCACCAACCGCCCGGAAATCAGCCGTTCGCCGATAGACCTCGGCGAGCACTTCCGCCTCCAAATCCCACGGGGGCGTTCCGGCCAACGCGCATGCCGCCTCCGTGAATACGGTGCGGTAACCGCGTATGGCTCTAACCGCCATAACTCCCTGAGGACGCCAGAGGCGTGCTCTATTCTGGGCGAGAGAGCCTCCGCCCACACCGGTGCACCGTATAGTGCCATTGACCGGACAACCCCCGTGTACAGCCGTCTTGTTGCGATGCTGGGTCCTCCCAAGTTGGGCAAAAGTCGCCCAAGGGCGGACGCAGCGACGGCCAGCTTTGGAGCAAGCTGCAGAAAGTGCTGAAAGTTCGGCCCCCGAGCCGTGACCAAAGTGTCATCGGCGTAACAGATTACGCCCAGCCCAGGGGGGAAGTCACCTCGAAGGGCCCAGTCGTACCCTATGTTCCACAGGAGCGGTCCAAGGACAGATCCTTGTGGAACACCGCACGACATGGGCCGACGACTCAGATGTCCCTCTCGGTCCTCGTACATGACGGTACGCTCCTCTAAATAGTCTGCCACTAGTCGCCTCAGGTACTGTGGCACCCCGTGATAGCGGAGTGCTTCCCTGATGCAACTGAATGGCAGACTATTGAATGCATTGGCGATGTCCAATGACACCGCCAACAGCACGCCGCCACAGCTCACTGCCTCTTCAGTTACTGCCCTCAGACGCAATACAACACCGATCGTCGATCGACCCGCTCGGAAACCGAAATGAGCATCCGACAAATCGGGGCCGTCCTCGTCCAGGTGCCGGACAATGCGGGCAGAGAGTACCCTCCTAAACAGTTTACCCGCCTCATCCAGCAGCACGATGGGTCTGTAGGCCGCAACTGAGTCGGCAGGCCGTCCCGGTTTCTTTAAAAGCACCAGCTTCCCGCTTTTCCAGCAATCAGGAAAGCGTCCGGACGACAGGCTAGCGTCGAACACCTCCCTGAGGCGGTCCGCCATGTGGTCAAGGGCCAGGGCCAGGACTCGGGCAGGGATTCCGTCTGGCCCGGGGGCGGTTTTCTTGGAGCGAATCCGTAAAACAGCCGCCCCTATCTCCGCCTCCGTGACGGGTGAAACATCCTCCTCTTCTAACTCCCCGTCGTCACCGGCCAAGGGGGCCATCGACGGGGGTGAGTGCTCCACCCGTTGCGGGAAAAGGCCCTCAACCACTTCTAGGAGGAAGCTGGGCTGGAGAGTCTCCGTAAGGGGGGAGCCCAACGCTCGGAGCTTTTGTTGCGCCGCACGATAAGAGCGACCCCAGGGGTCACGATCGAGACCCTCCAGCATCTCCTTTCTTTTCTCCTCTTTGGCGCGGCAAATGGCCAGCTTTGGCGGCTTTTTTGTTCCGCTTTCGGGAGCTCTTTTTGCCCCCCTCAACCTTCTGCCACCCATCCCTGGAAAGGGCAGCAGCAGAGGTGGAAGAAGTGGAGGGGGCAGACACATCTGCAGTATCTGACACACGTTAGGTTGTTGGAGGGCAACTGAGATAAGCCAGCCTAACTTTGATTCAAATAGAGACGGTTTTTACCTAAGACGATACGGTTCGCGCCTATGATGTCCCAGAAAATATCCGCACAGACTAAGATGTCGATAGGAGATGGAATGTAGTACCGAGGATCAGCAAGACGAAAATTCGCTGGTATTCTTATATTACTAGTATCAACAAGGGCATAAGGCATGTGTGACGATAGCTTTGGTAATATAAAACATTCAATATTGATGTTATAATCACTACTACATACTTAACACACTTAAATGATTTTAGTGAAACCGAACAACCAGCAGCAATTCGATGATATTTGATTAATACCCATTACCTTTGAATTGGTATTGTAGGTAGAAATATGAATCTTACGAACAAAGTCCTCCGACATAAAGTTGGCTGTGCTCCCATTATCCAGTAGAATTCGAGCAGAATGATGGTTGCCCTCGCAGTCCACCACCCACACGATTGCTGTGGAAAGTAAGATTATTCGAGACGTAGTAGAGTGATCAACTGACATTGCAATGTTTGGTGTAGTCAAATCACCAGAGTCATGATCAATATGCAGTAAGGTGTTATGCTTTTCACTACAATATTTACAGTGCCCCAACTTGCATTTGCTCCCAAACGTACCTACATACTTAATTACATACACCCGAAAAATATAAAACATCTTCTAGCACAGTCGGGTAATACATATATCGGTTCGTATAATTCGGGAATCGATCTTTGAACTGCCTTTACTTGGCATTGCAACGCATGCTTTATTATTTGACTATCTATTACAGCATGTTGAATATAATATTTGTTTTACGTAATATTTAAACAGCAACCAAAAAAAAAAATGTACAAACCTTCAAGAAAACTAAAAGGCCGGCAACGCACTTGTGACTCTTGAGTTGCGGGTGTCCATGGGCGGCGGTAGTCACTTACCATCAGGTGACCCGTCTGCTCGTTTGCCCCCTATCGCATAAAAAAAAATAAAAAAAAACATATAGTCTAGTTTTAAGGGTTGTTAAAATAACAAAAGCTATCCAAGTTTTACTCAGTACAAGATAAACTTTGATAGCTTTTATTACTTTAGAGCTATAGTTATAGCTAATGCAATGAAGACTAGGTATGTTTTTTATTTAGGTAGACTACATTGTACGTACTCCTACCTAAAAGGCCGGCAACGTACTTGTGACTCTTGAGTTGCAAGTGTCCATGGACGGCGGTGTCACTTACCATCAGGTGACCCGTCTGTTCGTCTGTACCCCTATAGTATAAAAAAAAATGATCCCTTACTACTTTATTTAAAAAATTTTTTTTATATACATACATATATAACACGTATTAAACATATTTATACATATAATAATAGCCGTTTGGTTCCTCAGTGGGAACCCTATGTAATTTCAATGAGTAAAATAGGGTTACCCCACGTGGGTGGACTGTTATCTATCAGACAGTATACATATGTAGAGTCACGAGCTCGTCATCATTTCCTGTGACTACGTCCATTGCCAAACCATTGACACATTTATTTTTAAAGCAAAGATTTGTTGTTCTTATCATGCTATGCAGCATCCACAAACAAGTATTTTCATCCCACCAAAAGAATCAAATAACAATAAATACATATAATACATACTCGTACATACGTCCCTCGCTTCAAACCAATTTTCTACAAGAAGCCTTCAACAAGACAAACAGCCAACCTTGGCAGTTACATCCTCCAGGGGACGTTGTTAAGGAATCCTAAGATAAACTCTTTGTCAAATTTAATATTAAGTATCTATTTTGTACTAAGAACAGAGCGTACTCCTACATAAAAGACCGGCAACGCACTTGTGACTTTTGAGTTGAGGTCTCTATGGGCGGTGGTAGTACTTTATCACTAGGTGACATATCTGCTCGTTTGCCCCCTATCATATGAAGAAAAGAAGTGTTTTATGCTTTTATAAACCTTTATTTTTATCTTAAAATAAGTCATGAATAGCGAACATGGTAGTCTGGTTTCAGTAAGGAAATACTTTCGACGTTGATATAATAAGAAAATAATAATTTCAATATAGCATTTTAAAACAAACCATATGTACATTTTCATTGTAGCTAAATATCAGCCCAAGTGTCGCTGGCTCCAACAATCGTGATACTTTTTTGTATAAGAAAAATACTCTGTAAATTTCATTTGCGGAGTCGAGAACTTATAAATATTCATAAGTGAATCCGACGGTTGCACTCCTGGGGGCGGTGCATTAGCTCACTCACTGCCTTCCTCAATTTTTTCTCCTAAACTGATTTATATTCACTTTAGCTTTATTCTAGAGGTATTCTGTAATTCGCCTACATAAATTGGTCATAAGGGGTTGGAACGGATTTTATTTTGCCGATGTTGTTAATGTCGTTATAAGTGTTGTGTAGTCAAAGTTTTTCAAAGACAGACCATATACATACTTATATTGGTTTCACATTAGCCTATCGCCGTTAACGGCTGGACGAAGGCCTCCCTCAAGGACTGCCAACTATCCGGGTCTTGGGTAGCTCGCATAGCATAGCATATACAGATTGAGAAATAATCTTATGAAGATACGAAAGAGCTATCGAATTATATTATTTCTTTGGGTAGGTGTATTCGGTGTTCTTGTGTATTTCGTGTTTTACAAAAATGTTCTCTTATATTTCCTGAAACAACTCGGCGCCCTTAAACATTTCGAAGAATTTGGTCAGGTATTCTGTCTGAATAAGCAGTAAGAAAGAAAAATTATGATACAAGTTTCGGCATAAAAGCCAAGGTAATTAATGGGCGATTATAACCGCTTTATAAGCCAGATAAATACACAAAGAATTTAAATAGATAAACTTAAAAAATACAAAACAGAGTTTGTAAAAATAAATAAAGTTACATAAACCGGCTGACAGTTGCAACGGATATTAAATTTGAAGTTTGTATAAGATTTTTATATAATGTACATCACGCACGCATCTTTCTTTTTTTGTTATTTAGAGATTTTAAAGCGCTTTTTTTTGAGTTGACAGATTAAGCTAATAATATGTCAATCCGAAAAATAACACAAACAACTTCAAATTTCATACTTCTGTTATAATTATATCATTGTTGTAGTACTGTTATGTGATAACATACTGGACTGCTTCAGACCTTGCAGTGCAAAACACTTCTTCACACACTTTGAATGGAGCCTTCATCGAACTTTGACAACTGGTACATAGGAATTATTCTATTATGGACTTTACAAATATATGTTTAAATAACGGTCACAAAGAACACCCAGATTCTGGGCACCTACCTATATGAATGAGGATGACAAACGTTTTTGTTCCGTTTGGGAATCGAACACACAAGACCGACAGTCAATCAATTTAAGTAAAATTGGTAAAAAAACTTTCAATAAACTTATTTCTTTCAGATTTTTCATCGCCCTTAGATTTCGTATTTTAATTTCTTCATCACAGCGTTTTGTAACTGCTCCAGTGTACCCGAACCTTACCCAATGGAGTGGTAGTTAATATTCACAGTCAGTTTAAGCACTCGATCTCACGAGTTATACGACCTTCATCATCTATCCTGTCGACGTGACGCTATTCACGTTATATTCCGGTACACTTCTTGCGTAGGTTTTGCTATTTGAAATTGCGGGTTTAGGAATAACATAAATAATATAATAGGAGAAGAAGAACTCAGCGAGGAAATAATATTTCCTGAGGTATTTCTTGTCTTATGAACTATCAAACGATAGCTAAAGATGGCACGAGACACATGAAGCCGAGACTTTTTGTAACGATTATTAGAAAAAGGTGATTTAAGTTTTTTGGTTGAGTGCAGTGTAATGCTTGATATCCACGTAAATAACAAGCAAACTTTAAATGGTCATATTCGTACACAGTCAAGTTTTTGTAATGATATCTTATTATACACTTCACTGCTACTTCAAAATACATAATGCATATTCGATATCACTAGTTACAGACACGGACTCTGTGATTTTATTGTCTTTTTATTAAAAAAAATAATTTTAATGTTGAAAAATCGTTATTTTTGTTTTATTTTTAAAGTTCAACATATATATCTACATAATATTTAAAAGTTTAAAATATAATATAACTTGATAATGTTTAATTTTCCATGTCTTTATTTTGCTTTTACCGGCTTGAAATATTATAATTTCTGAAACCTACAAGAACATTTATAGTATGCTGTTTTGAAATGACGAACCACACATGAAACAGTATTTATTATATTTACAGAATTTACAGAGTATTTACAGAAGAAAAAAAAGAGTTTTCAAAATGCATTTGTTCTTTAAGTTTGATCATATATTCATCGACTACACATAAAGCTCTTAAACTTTGAAAACACTTTTCTGAAACATCCTTTATATTTATATACCTAAGAAAGGATAACATTTGGATTAAAAATCAAGACTAAAAGCAAATTCAATACTTAAGACGTAATTCTGTTATGTTCTGGCCTCTAGAGATTTGCAAGGCTTACATAAGAGAAAATTGGAAAAGAGAAACAATTAATCATTTGGACTCCATCTGCAATTTCAAAATATTTAAATATTAACAGTACACGCCAATACTATTATTGTTATAGTATTGACCTACTACGAGAAAGTCATAATATGTTTTCTCTATTTTCCCTTATTGGAAAAGTATTATTTATGTCGTATTATTCAAGTATTTAGAGAAGTGATCTTTCATTTAAAACAAATATGTCAATTTCGCGATATTTTACAAACATTTACTACACTGAAGTTTTTTTACAGTCTGAATATAGAAACTCCAAAAGTGGCGTATACAAAATATTTATGTTGCTTTCCAATCGACTAAAACACGTATAATGCTCGATCATAAGGATATCCTTGTTTTCACACACACGAATTTATTTTTCGAATTATTTTTCGTTTGCTCGGACCTCTGAGTTTTAGTTAATACTGTATGAGTTATTATTATGTAGCATAAATAACTTTTAAAATAGCTTTAATAATTGACAGTCATCAGATTCTCCGGCCCAATATAAGCCGGAGGTATGCATAGCAGATCTAGGCTCATAATTATGTTTACAGGCTAAGTAACAAATATGATTTCATACATGCATACATAGATATTATCTGTTTATTCACAGCTTGTAAACATTGTTTGAATTAATTTTACCTTTGTAATTTACACAATCACTACTACTGATATCCGAAAAATATTAAGTATTCGGTGTTGCTCGCGATTTCGTTAGTGGGGAACTTTTTATTTATAGTAAATACTATCCAGTTTATAATAATAATTGTATCCAGGCATATTGTAAAAGTAGCTTATCTGATATTCCAGAGAATAATTATATATAACTCTGTGCCTAAATTCGTAGGAGGAGTAACAAACATTCATCCAAAAATTCGCATTTATGACATAAAAACAATGTAATTTAGGGGAACAGATGAACAGACAGGTCACCTGAGCTTAAGTGACAACCAGCGTCCATGAACAACTGCAATTCCAGAGTCGTAAGTGAGCTGCCCGCCTTGTAGGTGATGAGGGGTGGGGGATGGGGGAGGGGAAGGAGGAGGGGGGACGAAGAGATGGGAAAGAGTATGGGAAGGTGAAGGAGGGGAAAGATGGAGTTGGGCCTCCGGAAACCTCAATAATTTCTGCAAAATGTCTATGATTCCGTAGTATCGCACCAGTCGAGCAGGCCCATGCGTCCTTAAAACTGGCTCTCCCATGATAATAATTTATCTATAATGAGTCGCCACAAGTGTCAACTCTTAGAAATTGTTGTATAGGGACATTGTCGTCCCAAATCCTATTAGTTGGCTTAATCCACTGAATATAATGACTTTAATCACCACGTTCGCAGGTGAACTGTGAGCAAAATGTTTTTGTATAGGTAAGCTCCAGTTGAGTAATTAGTTTGATAGGCCGTTTTTTTTCGCCCTTCCATAGTAGGTAGGTAGGTCCTTACTTGGTTTATTTGTTGTTTGAAAGCGTTAGCACTTTTAATATAAAAACATAATAAGATTTGATAGTAAAGTAAAAAAATTCTATTCAAAATTGAGAAGGTGTTTTCATAATTGTTCAAATAAAATACTATATATTTCTAAAGTATAAAAAATATACTTGACTTTAAAAAAAATGTAGGTAAACACATCCAATCCGCCTTTCCCATGCCTGTTGCAGTACTTACTTTTAATAGTAAAAACGTGCAATTTAAAACTTATTCATAATTTTCCTGGTACCCCGGAGTGAATCCCGATTTGGTTATGGTATCACCGCAGGAGTATACTTCCAAACCAAAAAAAAAAAAAACTGACAATTGACTTCGCTTAACATACATAAGAACAGATACACACAGTCGAACATAGTTCTTCCTCCTTTTTGGAAGTCGGTTAAAAATCATATATCTAATACAACTAATCCAATTCAAACTGTTCCAAATAATTTAAGTGCTCAGAAGGTAATTATTATTCATTTTGAAAATACTTAATAGTAGAGGAAGCCGTAGAGTAATTGTTAGACATCATTTCGTCATCATATTTTAATTAGATTCTTAATTTAGGAAATAGTATGAATGACCTTTGTCTCACATTCCATACGTATGTGTAGTACCATAATCATCGCCTATAGGTCTATAGTCTATATAAATTTATTTCATCATAATATGAAATAAATTTTCTTAAGTAACGTCGTCTCCGCTAGGTGGTAATAATGTGGATCACTTAGACAAGTAATACATACATGGGTACATAACCTGACGCGTACGTCCCCGAAACTGTAGGCAGTAGGTTGCAATCAAACGCCCACATTTTGCCAACCATAATATAATTTACACCCACCTACGGAATAAATATAGCTTTTGTGCTTTGTGGCAATAAATAAGTTCGGTTCTAGTCGTTCTCGGTTGTTCCACTACACACTAGCTATCTTGTCAGCCATCTGGTACAGGGATAAGTCATCGATACCAATAGAATGAATCGTGTTGGTTTGGAAGAAGTTGAAATAAATAATGGGTGCTGATGGCACTCGTTAAATTTTATAACAAAGTTTGTTAACGAACTTTGAGGAAATTTAAATTTATCGCGTGATCGACAGCAGGAGCTTTTTGATCGGTTCAACATCGATTCCAAACTTTAATTAGTAGCCTAGTTTGCTAGCATTTCCAATTTGATTGGTTGCTCAACCTAAAACCCCCTGAACCCTTAGATAATTTACATGTCCGGATAGAGTAATCTAGAACAAATGAAACGCATAAAACGTCTTCAGTTAAGCGTTATGTTTGTGTACACTGTGTTTAGTGATGCTTGCTGTAAATTATTTACTTACCTTTTTTTATTATATATTGACCTACCTACCTACCTATCTACCTGACCAATGAGGAGGTTGAACGAAATAATTATTAAAAAAAAAAAGTATTAATCAGTAAAATCATGTTTTATAAAATTACTGTTTTAAATATTTTTGTATATTATTATTTAATTAAAAGGTCTTGACCTTTATTAATAGACTTCAAAAAAGTATGAGGTACTGAATTTTTAATAATCTATATACACGAATATTATTCGTCGAAATGTATGTATAACATAACATATAACACATGACTCAAGAAAGACTGCACCGAATTAGATAAAAAAGTGCGTTTGTTATTGTCACGGTAAGGTTTGTTTAAAACATAATTTTCAAAAATTCGTGCGGTGTTTTTTTTTTCTGTTAATAATTAGCTGTGTAAAGAGAGTGAATGATACAAGTGCGTGGGGTAGATCTTCCAAAATTTTTTATTAGGTACGTCGGTACCGTTCGAAGCCGGGACGGGCAGCTACTACTTAATAAAGGACATCAAGTATAATGTATTCGACTCTATGCCTGATATTTAACTTCATTTTAATGGCAATCGTTATATTTATAAGAGCATCATTACCAAGTCCAATCTATTTGACTTGTCAAAACTAATCAGATGAGCCCAAACTTGAGTATATAGGCCTCTGTGGAGTTCCATTATTCACTAGGCTATCTTGGCTCCATCGTCAGATTAACACCACAATTTTAAACTATAGTCTTGTCATCGAAACTACACATTTAAAGCTGTTAGTAGTTTAAAACTCACTTCCAAGAGTTGTTATCATATTCGTTCGTCGCAGGTATCATATTCGTTGTAATTATGTTAAGAATTGATTGGAGATGTTTTTCATGACGAAAAATATCTGCTCACATAAATAGGTACTACCAAAGATGCACAGAATGCATGCTGCATGCTTTTTTAATTCCGGGTAGTTTTCCAAACTCTAGAAATATAGTCTATTAAATGTAATAGCTTTAACCTCTTTAAATTTTCCTTATGATTGACAGTTCCAGAGATTAATTTAAAACAAACAAAAAACTCTTCTGCTTTATTAATATGAATTTAATTATACCTACGGTGTTTTTGGTGAAGTCAGTATGTTTTAAGATCTAGGTATGAAAAAATGGTTATAGGAAAAACATAAATATGATAAGAGAAGAGGTAACTTAAGTATACTTACTTACTTACAGAAGAACAATTTGAAGATTACACAAAATGTTGTCCCGTGCGGGGATCCAACCCACAACACTCGGCGCGGCAGCGTGGTGAGGTGACCACTTAAACCGATACGCCATTTCAGTCCAAACTCGGATCAAAATCATTGTTCTGCACTAATGACGGACCTTTGTGGGTATGAGGAATTAAAGCACCACTGATCTGATAGAATGGAGCTTGCAAGGAGAACTTCATCACCCTAAGTTGAAGTACGGCGGGAAAACGTCGCTTACCTAAACTAGATGAACTTGACTACACTTTAAACAATTTAAATTATGAAACCCGAGTTCAGGGGCCCGCTTAAAAAAAAAAAAATCTAATCTAATAATCTAATCGCATAAAAAAAAAACATGCTATTTTTATTTTTGAATGTAATTTTTTATATATAAGTTATTCTATTCCTGCTGTTTTTGTTTGTCATTATTTTTTAAATATAGCTTTGCATATGCTGCTTCAGCAACGATGCAGCGAACTGCAATTTTTTAAACTGCTAGTGAAAACTTTCTATGGCAACTTTATCAGCTTTAATTTTGAACGTCTATGATATAGGTATCAATTTAATTTGAAAGATAAAATATATTTTCTACCAATATCAAACTACCCTTAACGTCGTGAAAATAGAAAAAGATTCACACGTAAGCTAGATATTTTCAATCACCTCAAGGGTGTGCGTGCTCCTCGAAGGAACCCACGGATTACTACGTCTCAACATGCCAAATCGCTTTACTGCGATACCCGAAAAGATGTACCGGAATCGGTTTTTTTTAATCTAATAAGTCGACTTTTTCTACATTTTATTGTGGAAACTATACAGATGAAGGTCACACGTAACCACATATAAATTGTTCTTTCATTGTCTGTAAAATATAGGCTGCAGGGACAACGCCTGTTTTACTTTGCCAGAGAATTAAAGTTAAAAGATTAAAGTTGGAATGTAGAATATTATTGTTTTGACCTTTCAAGTTTTTTTTACAAAATAAACACTTCGCAAACTTAAACAATGAAAACTTGGAATGTTTTTTCTTTACTGAAACTCTCCAAATGTTATTCTAGTCACATCGTTGTATTCAAACTCCTCATTACCTTAGTTAAAATACATACACGACATTTAGTCTTAATTTAAATTCTGAGTTTGTACCAAATGGACGTAAGAGAGCGCATAGTAGTGTACATATAAGTCTGCTAGCTTAAGAGATTTCAGCAATAAGTATCACTCAGACATTCGCTGCAAACCGTTATCTTACACTGCAGAGCTCTCCCGCAATTTACTATTCTATTTCTTATTCTGTCTTCTTGTGGTTCGTGCTATTGTACTAAACTATACTGGGGAGAATATGATTTAACAATCTGAGGAAACTGTAAAGTAGACTTCGCTTTGCCAGATACTTTATTAAAACGTGGGTACTAGTTATAATACGTACTTTAATCAAATATTTTTTTGTGATTTAAATAATAATTTAAATAAACTAACCTCAGAATATATTTTTTTACCTAAAGTTGTAATTGGCTTGATATAGTAAACTCACCTTAGGTGTTTTAGATATAAAATAACATTGAACTGAGACAAACAGCGCACAGCGTTCGTATTTAGCAGAAGTGGCTTTGTCGCGAACTGATGGAGAAACTACATGAGTATTTGTATGAAATCATCGCCTTCCCCCAATTTAAATGATGGATTAAACTGTTGGACCCACTTCTCTACTCACACGTTTTTTAGCGATCTGGTGTAATATACATATTAATGTTACCACAGTATATTATACATTGCATGCATTAGAGATCTAGGTTAGAGTTTTTTTTATTTTCAACATGACTTACTTGCCAAAATGTAGTCCAAAATCTAAAACTTTAGCTTCATGTTAGCTTAACGACAGGTAAAAGAAAATAATAATATAGAGTCTAGCAGATACGTTTAACTTTTATTCATTTTCTGCATTTGCTTTCATTTAAAATAAATGGAAACGGACAAACTATTTATTTCTTAAGCTCTCCGCCAGAGCCCGAAGCACAACAACCGACTTAAAATTCGCACACAGTTAGTATAGGTATTGTTATATTAACTAACATTAGACTTCGTTGTCATATTGCGGTACGATTTGACGATGCTGCATGCTCTTTTTTTCATTTTAAGGGTTATTTTCAGATGAACAGACGGGTCACCCAATGGTAAGTGACAACCGCCGCCCATGGATACCTGCAACTCAAGAGTCATAAGTGCGCTGCGGAGGGGGAAGTGGACAGGTCTTTTCCCGCCTTGAAATAAATGTATTTTGTATCATCTTTTGATTTTAGAACGAAACCACTTCTCAATTCCCTTTTTAAAATAAGGAAAACTGACTTTTTTATTCTAAATTAAGATAGCGATGGACGTCGGTATTCTTTAGTAGGTCAACTCATTTTGATTATTTCTATAATTATTACAAATATTTAAGTTATTTCAAGTATTTCATTTATTGAACTTTAACACTTATTGACTTTAATGATAAATGTGGAATTCAGCTTTTTACTATTTATCATGACAGTCGCTATCTACGTATTTTTTTGTTTAAAGAAATTTTACTTCGTCCGTGTGTTAAGTAATGAGGACAATGACTTATGTCTCAAACTGGACTGTTGGTGCAGTGACCCCGGCTACAGAGCCAAAGTCATGGGTTGGATTCCTAAGTCTAGTCCTTCAGTGTCTGGGTGTTCTTTGTGTCCGTTGATTTTGTTTCTCATAAACAACATACGAGTCACTGCTGTTTCAAGGTTTATATAACCTTGAAACAACAGTTAACACACAATGAAATACCTTTGTACATACATATATCATATAGATACGTATTTATATATTATTTCAGAACTCATATCAGATTCTAGGGATTCAAATATTCTGAAAGCGACCTAGAGTTACCTTTTCTTATTTTATGATAACCCAATAATATTTTTTCAAAACTCTAAGTACGAACTTTTTGTTGGTTTGCTTACAAAAACTTTGTTATACGAAATGGGGCACTTATTCGCAACACGTTTTCTACTTTAATGTTGCATAAACATACCCTAAGAGGTTTTTTTGTGAAACATAAATGAAATGGGTTCACAAATAGAATTGAATACAAAATAGTTTGGAATCTAAGATTTTTCACATGAATAACTTTATTCATTCAGGATTTTGTTGCTAAATAAGTATTAACCCACCTAGAGAAAGTTTTTAGAAAGTCTAAGGTGTGGTATCTAAAGATAAGTACAATTATTTTCACAAATTTACGCACATTAACCGAAAATACATTTAAGTTTTTATGGTCAATAGTGTACTAATATGTTATTGTTAACGTTTTTACTGTCAGTCTTAACAGCAGACTGTTGATATTAGCAGTGTGAAAGTGCTGTATTCATATTTTATATATACTATACATATTTTACATTTCTTTAACATATTATACCTATGTATAAACTGTAGCATTTGTGCTCCTTTTTCTTATACTTAACTATCAGATATCACATCTCTCACTGTTCAGATAAGGTAAAATATATGTAATATGCTTTTGTTACTTATATTTAGGATCAATAGTAACAAAAAAAATTACCTACTGCTTTTGTACGCAAATGCAAGTCGGCCTCTCAGTGCGCTAGAACGAATCAGATACACAGAAAACTTAGTATTTAAAGTAATGTCAATCTGTAATATTTAAATTATGTAATTATTAATATAAGAGCGCAAACAAAACCATTACGTCCTACACGTATTTACAATGTGCAATTTCCTAAACAGGCTACTAATTATTTTTAGCTGCGAGTAGCACTATTCTAAAAATATTTTTAACAGTATGATCTGACTGATTCCAAGACTAAATGTTACAACACTACAAAGACAATATTATTAAATTAGCTGGAGCTAAAGGCCTGGATGCTGAAGGCACAAGACAAATACGGTTAGAAGATATGGAACTTTAATATTTTAGCTTATAATATCTATTTACTCATACCATTTGTAATATTATTCAGTATTAAATTAATTTAGTATAAAATGTAAATTTATGAATGTATTTAAAAAGTCATCTGAAAAATAATTTAAATAATATTATAGAATTCTTTTAGACTTTATATTTATTTTTATTACAGTAACTTTTTATTACAGTAATTTTACTACAGTAACTTTTGTAGACAGGTATAAATTACTTAAAACAAATAAACATAGAAGATTCTCCTTCTTTGAAGTCAGTTTTATAATTATAAAACTAGATAACCGCCTTCAATGCGTCTTTCCAATTCCTTGGCGTAATACTTTAAATCATAAAATGCAATTTATAAAACTTATTCGTAAGTTTCACTGGTATCCCATGATCTAATCCTGATGTAGCTACAATTGGACACCCGCACTAGTATACTCTTTAGAATAAATTCGAAAATCATACATTATACATAAAAAAAGAAACATAATCTAACAAAGAACTTTCTACTTTTTTAAAATGTGTTAAAAGGTATACAATTTATATTAATACTGAAATTTGATTCATTGGTGTAGTGTTTCCGATATAGTACACCAATTAATTGATTAAGTGCATGTTATTGTAATTAGCATTTGCAAGAAATAAAGAGCTTTCATTTTTTATTTTATTATATTTTCCGTGAAAATAACTTGCTGTTAAATATCAGGCTATTACATTTTATGAATTATTGAAATGCAAAAAGAATGCCTCCTTCTGGTGTTCAGAATGTACTTTTCTACAGAGACGAGACGAGTCGAGACGAGTCTCAGACTTTCGTTTGTTTAACTAACAAATTTAAGTCCCACTTACGTGTCCTCATTGCCCTCATCCGGGCACGCCTTTTACCACCTTTTACTCACGGGAAAAGATGAGATGGCCTTATTCTACTCCACCGAGATCCACACGATAACCAAATAACTTAATGAAGCACTTATGTTCGTTCTGCCAAGACTCTGAACTCCTTACCATGTCGCTATAAGATTGTATTTATAACCGATATACACATTTCCGTTGCCATAGCGGCAGATATGATATTATATCTTGGAGAAAAAACTAATAACGTCGCTTCCATCTGTCGCCGTAGAAAGTAGCACTTAATAAAACTAAATAGACTCCTCTTGCTATGCAAAGAGTCATTCAGAGTGCTAGAGAAAATTTATTTCAATCTGAGAAGTCTCCGCTAGTCTAATATTGACTGCACTATTAAGACGGAGACTTTGGTACACAATGGTCTACCGCAAAAACAAAAAGGAATATATTGCTCCTATGTCGACTTTCTTTAAACACCTAATGACATACATATGTACATTATGTATATGTTGAAAATTCTACACACCGTAGGTATAATTTTTTTAAACTTATGATTTTTTGTTTTATAATAAAAAATGGCAATGAATAAGTAAGTGCGGACGATAGCACGAGTGATGCCCTTTACAGCGGCCGCGCTAACATTTTCGGGTAAACGTCATCGAAAACCGATCCAAACTTGTGTCTGAAATCTAAACTTATTTACTAAAAGTTTCAGATTGGGGTCGACTTAACCTAGTCCAGTTTAACCCCACGAAGACACAGGTTTGCGCGTTCACTGCAACAAGATGCCATTGGTCGTATTACCTCAATTTGAGAGCACTTCCCTAACTGCATCAGCCAGTATCGGAATCCTTGGCGTCGATATATCAAGCGAAGTCCAGTTTCGCGGTCACTTAGAGGGTAAGGCCATATTAGCCTTGAAGAAGCTTGGTTTGCTAAACAGATCGAGACAGTATTTCACCCCGGCCGGCGGGCCGCCTGCAACTTTATAAGGCGCAGGTTCGGCGTTAAACGGAGAGCGACTCGCATCATCGACTGCCAAGATGTTTCTGATTGGCTTGACACCTTGGCGTTGACTCCCCATTATACAAGCGATAGAGGATACAGAGTGAAGCTACATCCTCTATCGCTTGTAACATGGGGAGTGTTCAGAGGAATTGTTGTTCAGAGGACTTATACCGGTTGCAGGTTTACGCAATCGTCCTACGCGACAAAATATCCATCCCCATCACCTGGACGATTGGCACTCCACCACTGTGCGCTTCTCCAGAAGCTTTTGGCCTAGCATAACCAGCGTATGGAACAAATTGTCGCCTGCCGTATTTCCGGACCGATACGACCTTCAAACCTTACAGTACAGTACCTTACAGCAGTAGTCACTTACAATCAGATGACCCGTCTGGTAGTTTGCCTAACCCGAGGGGGCAAACGAGCAGACGGGTCACCTGATGGTAAGTGACTACCGCCGCCCATGGACACCCGCAACTCAAGAGTCACAAGTGAGTTGCCGGCCTTTTAGGTAGAGGTACGCTCTCTTCTTGAAGGTTTGAAGGTCGTATCGGTTCGGAAATACGGCAGGCGACAATTTGTTCCATAAGCTGGTTGTGCGAGGCAAAAAGCTTCTGGAGAAGCGCACAGTGGTGGAGTGCCAATCGTCCAGGTGATGGGGATGGATATTTTGTCTCGTAGGGCGATGGCGGAAACCAGCAGCCCGTATAAGTCCGAACAATTCCTCTGAACACTCCCCATGATACAAGCGATAGAGGATGCAGAGTGAAGCTACATCTCTACGCAACGCCAAGGTGTCAAGTCGATCAGAAATATCTTGGCAGTCGATGATGCGAGTCGCTCTCCGTTGAATGCGGTCAAGAGGCAGAAGTTGGTACTGGGGTGCACCTGCATAGAGATGAGAACAGTATTCCATGTGCGGCCCAACCTGCGCCTTATAAAGTTGCAGGCGGTGGGCCGGAGTAAAATACTGTCTCGATCTGTTTAGCACACCAAGCTTCGTCGAGGCTAATATGGCCTTACTCTCTAAGTGACCGCGAAACTGGACTTCGCTTGATATATCGACGCCAAGGATTCCGATACTGGCTGATGCAGTTAGGGAAGTGCTCTCAAATTGAGGTGATACGACCAATGGCATCTTTTTAGCGGTGAACGCGCAAACCTGTGTCTTCGTGGGGTTAAATTGGACTAGGTTAAGTCGACCCCAATCTGAAACTTTTGATAAAGAAGTTTCGATTTCAGACACAAGTTTGGATCGGCTTTCGATGACGTTTACCCGAGAAATGTTAGCGCGGCCGGTGTAAAGGGCATCGCTCGTGCTATCGTCTGCATAGCAATGGATGCTGCTAATCTGCAGCATGTCGTAGATATGCAGAAGAAACAGCGTGGGTGATAGCACACAGCCTTGTGGGACACCAGAATTAACAGACTTGGAGTCGGAGCATGCACCGTCAACAACGACCTTGATGCTTCTGTCTGTAAGAAAACTGGTGAGCCAATTGCACAGTTTCTCGGGAAGCCCATAGGAAAGAAGCTTCGCAAGGAGCGCTTTGTGCCAGACCCGATCGAAGGCCTTCGCCACGTCCAAACTAACGGCCAACGCTTCCCCCTTGGTCTCGATCGCCTGTGCCCACCGGTGAGTCAAGTATACGAGAAGATCATCACTAGAGCTGTCTTCCATGAGTTCGGGACTACGCCAAGAGAGTAGGAAAGCCGACAAAGGCGCGTTAAAACCGGTGCTAACTCTGGAGCACACGTCTTCAGCACGATAGGAGAGATTCTATCGGGCCCACTCGACTTATGAACTTTTGTGTAAACCGGACTTCCGGCATGCGGGTCTCGCACTGCGGTATGGTCGGCGGTGCGTTTCCCCCGTCGTCCAGGGTCGAGTTGGACGCAAAGAGTTTGCCCAGAAGATCGGCTTTTTCTTTAGCGTCGTGGGCCAACGAATTATCTCCTATGCGCAAAGGTGGAAAAGATGGCTTACAAAAGTTCCCCTGGACAGCTTTGGCAAGAGACCAGAATGCACGAGTTCCGGAGGGGAGACTCACTAGTCTCTCGCCAATTCTGCCGATGTGAGCCGACTTCGCCCCAGCAATTACTCTTTTGAGAGACCTGGAGGCAAAGTTAAATTGCTTCTTTAATGTGCTGGTCTTTACATCCCGTGCTGTCGCTGCATTAGCCCATGCTTGGTAACATTCCTGCTTTCGGCGGGACGCCGCTTTGCAGGTTCGACCAAACCAAGGCTGGGACTTGCCACCTGTGGGAATCAGGGAGAATGGAATGAAAAGTTCCATACCCTGAAGCACAACATCCGCGACAGAGTCAGCAACGACATTGGGATCATCCGGCGAGAAGCAAACCTGCCTCCATGGGTAGGATGCAAAGAATGTTCTCATTCCATCCCAGTCTGCTGACCTATAGTGCCATACGCGGCGACTGCCTGTAACTCGAGGCCGCAGCGAGTGAACGAGTGGCACCATACTCCTAATCAGGCAATGGTCCGAAGAGCCAATAGGGGCCTCAACGGATACTTTGTAGCCGTCAGGATGTGAGGTCAGCAGAAGATCCAACAGTGAAGGCACTTGACTTTCTGCATCTGGGATTCGCGTAGGCGTTGCTACCAGCTGCGTCAAGCCATATGACAAGGCGAAATCGTGAACAGATCTTCCCGCATGATCGGTTTTGCTCGAACCAAGCCATTCGGCGTGATGGGCGTTAAAGTCACCAAGAATCACGATCTCTGCGGATGGGACCTGCTGGAGCACTGAGTCTGTAGCCATTTGGACGTGGTCGATGAGTCGGTCCGTTTCGGCATCACTGCTATGGGACCTGTAGAGGCATAGGTAGATGCGGGGATTGTCGTCGCAGTCTACACGTAGCCATAAGATGGAGAGGTCCCTATCTTTAAGATTGCCGAGGCGGCGAGAAGTGATATCATCTCTAACGTACACGCATACACCAGCCTTAGGAATAAAGGAGTGTTCCAGTCCGTACCCAGGGTAGCAGAGGTAGGATGTGTCCGCTGGAGATGATATCTGCGTCTCGGTTAAAAAGAGCAAGGCCGGCTTTGCTGTCTCAAGGTGGTGGTGGACAGTGTCGAGGTTCGAATGTAAGCCCCTGATGTTACAAAAATCCACGGTAAACGTGACAGGGGGTGCCATGGTATGCCTTCTCTTGCCCCGAGCAGATTTTGAGAGCGCAGTTGAGCCCCCCCCCAGAGTACGAGGGGCAGCCTGGGCGTCCACGCTCAGGCATAATCCGTACTGAGGGTGGACGTCCAGGGGGGGATTCTCCAACGCTAGCGCTGGTACCCCCCTGGGGTATCCTTTTCGTTAACAGCGCTATCATTAGGGGGGTGGGGGATTTTGGGCCTCCGGAGACCTCACTCATTTCGGGGAAATGCAACGCAAGCGTTACTTCACAACCGGTTTTCTGTGAGGCCGTGGTATCGCACCGGTCGAGCCGGCCCATTCGTGCTTAAGCATGGCTCTACCACTACAAAATGTTGCAAACACACGCACACACGAATCAAAATCAAAATCATAGGTATTTTTAAATTATCAAGATTGAAAGTCAGACCTAAAGTTAGTTGCCTGTTTAAATAATTATATAGATTCTTTGGCGAAGAACGGAAAGAAGGTCCAAGGATATTTTCAAATATTTACACAGTTCCTTGTTACTAGTTTATGTGCAAATAAAATAAAATGTGAGGACAATGCAATACATCATTCTGAAATAATATTTATGACAGTTATTATATTATTATTATCAGTATATTTTAAGTAAAAATTGTCCGAAGAATACTCTACACTAATTATACGCGCTACCCATTATCCATCTCAGCCATATCTAACTGAGCCGAACGACCCAACACATTGACACCATTGGCCAAGTTTTCTAGGCGAGCATGACATGTGATATGTAATAAGTTCTTGGATTTCAATTACTGGTTAAACATTGTTATTGTTAATTACACAGCAGATATTAAAAATTAAAAGTCACTAAAACTATTACGATTTGAACTACGGAAAATGATTATTTCCTTTCGGTTGACCGTTTCTTTAGAGGCTAAAAATATTTTTTGAGCAGTTAATTAAGGCAGCTTTTTATTTGTATTCGAGATGCTTAAATTACTACCAGTCTCAAAATACACATCTATAGTCATCTTTCATAGTAAAAGATTTTTAAGGTTTTAAAAACTCCTCCGTACTACTAAAAAAATATTTTTAATGACAATAACGTAAATAATAAAAAAGAATTATCCAATTTGGTGTAGTCTTCTCTTCGAGGAATTCTCATATAATCTGTGTAATCGCAGCAAGAAGGCAACAAAAACATCGTGCTTAGATGGAGTAGTGAAAGTGAAAGTTATATGATCTTGTTTTGATGTGTGAACTATGTTTTTTTTTTAACAATAATTTGATTTGATTTTTATTTTAGTACTTATAAAGCCCAAACCGAAGTCATGATTATGACCATGATAATAATGATTTCCTTAGCCTCTTAGATATTAGATGATTGTATAGATTTTTTTTATTTTCTAAGACAACTCCCGTACTAGGATTAATTCCTGTATCGCGGTGTCGCGGGGGATTTTACAAACATTAAAACAAAGGACACAAAGAACACCCAGACTCAGAACAACAACTTAAGGATTACACAAAGTGTTATCCCGTGCGGGAATCGAACCTACAACACTCGGCGCGGCTAAATGGCGAGATGACCACTTAAACCGCTACACCATCCGTGCAGTCAAGTAAATACTTTACTAAGCTTCTTCTTTTTCTATAGTATATTGAGGATTCATTGTATATCCAGTGCAAAGTCAATCATAGCTTAGTATTACACATATATTACAAAACACTATTCATAAATATTACAGTGATGAAATTCCCAGATATCATTTCATTGAACTGAGGATAGAAATACTTAGTATTCCTTCCCATAACTATCATATCACTTGACAAGAGACGTGCATGAGAACGTTTATATCCGACCTATGCGACACGCATATTTATGAGCGATCTACCTAAGTAACATTATTGGGACCTGTTTGCTGTAGTCTGCCAATAGTAAGGAGATAAGGGATTGCTTCTTATTTATGGCGCACAATTAGGTGGTACACATTTAAATACTAAACCACTCAACTAAAAATGCGATATGTTTTTATGAGTAAAATCTCATAAGAAGAGAAGATTTTCTAACTGAATACATAAATAACATATAAACACTGAATATTATAGAACAGTTAAGTACTTGTCAAGCTTAGTTATACCTCGTCAAGAATCATTCCATAATATATGTATAAACAATTAATAAATAAATAAATAACAAATTAGTGAAGTATACTCATATTGGTGTAACCAACCCATTACAAAGTAGGTTTTTGCTCTAATCGTTTAAATCTAATGATCTAAACAAATTGACTAATATAAAACTTAAAGCAGTTTTTTTTTCCCTATACATATAATTATTATATAAAATAGTACTAAATAATAAGACCACAAATCTCTAGTTCATTAACGTTACTGGTGCCGGGTCAAACCACTATGAAACTAAAATGAAGTTGGCCGGTACTTTGTCTTTTGAAATGCATAGTAGAGTTATCATCACACCCCTTCAAGGGTTATGGTCTTCAGGCTTAAATTTGAAATTACAAAAGGTACATCCACCAACAGAAAAACGATATTCTGTAATCCAGAAGCACTAGACTATCATCGTTGCAGTCATACGATTTTATAAGCTTATGAAAACTTTCTATAAGTTTATATAAGTTTGGGATAAACTATATGAAACGGTAGTTAAATTTGAATGTTCAGGGTCAATTAGTAGTCATTTTAAAGAACTGGGTGAGATTTTTACTTTTTGATATCACATCATTGCGTAACGGGTGATTCCATTAGTGATCTGCTAGGTAAAACGTTTATGAGTAAAAGGTTTACAATAAGATTACGCCGAAATGACGGAAGTATAAGGAGATTTACGGCATAAAAGGTGTCAAGGATGCCGGTATATATTATATTTTATCACTTATCAATTTTATGAGTGACACATGAGGCCATGATTTGCGTTTTGGCAAATAAACTTCTCATCTAAAAATAGTGTTTCCGTTACTTTGTCCTTGATCCAAAATAGTGAAATAAGTTTCGTATCAAAAATTAATACATTTTAAATAATAATAATAACTTTACACATCTCATTGTCTGTCCGTCCGTCGATGCAAACTAAGCATAGCTTGTACTATGGTAACCAGACAACAGACAACTATACCTATAATTCTAAATATATACATATTATAGATAAATTACATTCAGACAGAGAACAAATGATCATCGAACCCACGACCTCTAGCTTAGTAGTCAGGTTCACTAACCCATAACAACTTAGTCGAGATGTCGAGGTGTAATTAGAATGTATTTAATGCATTGTCGTTAATGTGATAACGACACTCCCAGTGCTGCAAGCATGTAATCAAGTACAGAAAAAAGGTGCAAATAATAATTACGCAGCTCAACTCTGCATTGTTTTAAGGTGCTCTAACTAAAAAAAAACTTAGTAATAAAAAATTTTGAAAGAGGCTAATTTCCTAAACATTAATATGATATTAAAAGATTTTGCTTACTTCTCAAAAAGTACATTGAAAGTATCTCCAGTTAGTTGAGACCCTGAAATACTTGGCTAACCGCCCACCATTCAGAAGGAGAAATGGTACAATTTATTCCTCATAAGTCATAACACATTCATTTTAGCCAAGATTGAGGAAACGACGAACTTGCGGGTAATTTTTATGAACTTTGTCAACTTTGATAGTGAACCGTTTTCTTTTATATTACTTTGCTGGATGTTGTGACTAAAGTTATTAGTACAGTCTCCTTATGAAGAATGTATATGATGCTTTTACTAAAAATTGCTTTGCAAGACAATGCCAATGCATGCAATAAAATCTGTCTGATCTCCTTCTAAACTTCTGAAGTTTTAATCTCGAAGTGTGTTACTTTTTTGTGATTTGTTTCACACATTTATTTAAAACTTTTGTTTGTATAAACATGATACAGTGATAGTAATAAAAAGCCACCCAAAGAAACGCCAGATATTTCCGTACACTTCTAGAAGTTCTCAAGTTTATACAGACAGCATGACATGAATGACAAATGATTTTTAATGTTCATATAAGTAGTAATTAATGGTGTTGGTCACAAAACTTGAATAAGTGATTGGAAATAACGAGAGTCGACCTAAATATATTAGGATAATTCTCTTTTACATATTTGTGAAACACTGAGAATTCCAATATCCTCCTATCCTATTCCAAGTCCTGGTATGTATCATTATATTCACCAAAAAAACCTAGGAAAAACAAGTTTATTAAACACATAAACTATTGCACACACTTATATCTTTACTAATTTAATAAAGCGAACGACTTATTGGTATCTCTAGAATAAACAGATCTGATTGAATAGTAATAAGTATTTTTGACTGATATACGCTATAAAAAGTCACTCCACAACTCTTTAGCGCAGAGCAGTGACTAATAAGGCAGATGCACATGCGGAGAACGGCTAGTGTACCTTTGATATACGAGTACGATCGAAAAAGCTAAATTCTTATCTGATTGTTATACAGAAGAATATATACTACATTATTGTTCTTCCATTTTAAGTAACGGGTCAGATCGCAATGTACGTGGGTGCTGCGTAGGTTGTGTATCTGTTTTTACTGTAGACGTATAATCTCATGGATCAATAGGTTACTCGTCTCTGATTTGTGTAAATATTACAAATCTAACGAGATTGGATGAATATCGACAGCAGATCGGACAGCTTAAAATAGATATCATAATATTTCATTTAAGAACGTCGCCTATTAGAATGTAAATCCGTTTGCTTGAATCTAACCTTCAGAAGAGTCAATAAGCTGAAATTCTAATAAAGAATAAATGTACTAATAATATAACAACTCAAGGTACCCTCAATAAGCTGAATTATAATGTTGGATGTTCAAGAATAAGACAAGTAGACTTTGTTAAGTGACGACGTAAGCAATAACATTAATAAATGTGTCTTGTAATCAGAATCATGAATTCTATTTCGATTCACGTTCAATTTCGATTTTATACTGCGTGTGTATACATACCGTGTACGATTGACAGCAATAGGCTTGCCTCCTATTACGTTAGCGGGATCAAATTGTAATTGGCAAAATGTGGGTGTTTTATACACCTCTGCCTACCCTTTAGGGGCTACAGACATGAGCCTATGTACGTATGCATGTATGTACACTAGGTTCAGTACGCAGCGTCGCCCGCATAGTACATATGTTTCTTTTTAATGCGATATGGGCCTAACGAGCAGACGGGTCAGCTGATGGTAAGTGACTACCGCCGCCCATGGACACCCGACACTCAAAAGTCACAAGTGCGTTGTTAAAAGTAACCTCTAACCTTAATCAGGGATCGATCAACAACAAAAGTAACAAACATACAGATAGACAGTGCCCCTTATGTTTAATATAGATGTATATTTAAGATTCGCAACGGTACAATTACATAACATGAAATTGTTGTCATAGTTATTCTATTCTGCCCATCAAGGATAACTTTTTATTAACATTTGGAAAACATTTTTAAAAAGGTGATGTTTTTGACCAAATACAATTTTCCCTAAATGATGTGTAATAAAAAGATGAGTTATTCACACTCAGAATACACTGGGTTTATTAAATCATTCCAGAACTGACAGACAGTCTTTTCAGTGCTACCCAAAAGTTTCATCGACGCCAGCAGGCAATATAATTTCAAAACAAATATACTCTAACAATAATTTACTCTCATAACTAATAACAATAAACGACTTTATAGTCACAAAATATTAACAGCATATGTTACACGCTCACACTTATATCCTCTGAGAGATAGGTAGAGCTGTATCAAGCACCCACTTTGCCAATTAGTATTTGGTCCCACTAATGTAACAGTTCAATGTTGTTGTTAATATATAGTGCCCGGTGACTGCTACAGACGGCTATAATGACAACAATAAGTGAATAAATAAGCAGAACCAAATTAAATAAACAGGTAAGCTTATTTTCAGTGAATTATAAAATTCGTAACTGGAGCATTTTTTTTTTTGTTTTTTATTTATACTACAAGGGTACAGACGAACAGACGGGTCACCTGATGGTGAGTGACAACCGCCGTCCATGGAAACCTGCAAATCAAGAGTCGTAAGTGCGCTGCCCGCCTTTGAGGGTGATGAGGGATGGGGGATGCCTCGAGGGGAAATAAGAGAAGGGGGATTAGGACAGCGGGGTGAGGAGATGGGAAAGAAGAGAACGGGATGAAGAGATGGGAAAGAAGAGAGGGCTAGGAGGGGGGAGGAAAAGGTATAGGGGGAGTTGGGCCTCCGGAAATATCACTCATTTCGGGGAAATGCAACGCAAGCGTTACTTCACAACCGTTTTCTGTGAGGCCGTGGTATCGCACCGGTCGAGCCTTCCCATTCATACCTAACCATGGTTCTACCACTGTGAAATGCAATACGCAAAGTTAACTATTTTTACATCTAAAACTGTATTCCTAACACAATACAATTAGTTTAGAGAATTAAAGAAGTACCAATCGTAGTGAACCTAGGCACTCAAGTAACTGACATGCAACTGGGATGCTAAGCAGCAGAGGGAGCAGAAACTGAAAATATAATTCTATTTGTGAAAACTATTATGTTAAAATATTGACTCAGTAGAGTATTTAGCAGTAGTCCCCGTGAAACTCATAATAACAACTTTGTCCACGAACTACAATAGTAACTCTCAAATAGTGAATCATATCCTCAAACAGTCAGCCAAAAATACAAGTATTAAATTGCTGTCTTTAAAATATGTTTTCGGTGTAATCATATAAATATTAGAAGCTTTATCTTAAAGGTATATTTTGATTTTATTTTATTATTTAGGTTTTAAGCTTAGGGCATTTCAACTAGTATTACTTTAGTCCAGTAGATTTTAATATGATGATATTATAAGCCCTAATTAATATTAAAGATTATACTTGATTGCATTTTTTTCTTGTAACAACAATGTTAAATTTTCCTTTATTTTGTAAAAATATTTGAATTCAGAAATAAATATTTTTCCCAAAAATCAAAAATGCAGTCATGAATCATATTGTTTGTTTCATCATGATTGTCTGTTTGTGTGTCTGCCTATTGCAACGTAGCTCTTAAACAGCAGAACCGATTTTGATAAAGGGTAATTCGATCGAAAGTGTGCGTTCATATATACATATATATTAGATTAAAATTGTTTCACCCGTTTACAAGATTGGGCGGTAAAGGAGGAAACGAACAATCGAATATTTTCAAATATACTCAAGTGGGATATCAAACGAAAGGGCATAATGTGTCCATTACAAAGGTGTAAGTGATATGAAAATCGGGTACACTTCCTGGAAGTTATGGGAAGAGAGTGAAAGTGATAATGATGTACCTACGACCGACTGTCAGTGTCCGACGTCCTCTTCCATACTTTCTGAGAGTGCACATACCCATTTTCTATGAATAAATTTTATAATATTTTTCTTTGTCAAGTAAAAAAGTAATAGGTAAAGGAAAGTCAGATAGGGCACCTCCCGTCAGATGGACTGATGACCTGAGAACGGTAGCTGGAATATGACTGGATGCGAAAGGCGGTGGACCAGGTTCTATGGTGCGCGTTGGAAAATGCCTATGTCTAGCAGTGTCAAAATGATTTCTAGCTATAGAGCTACAATGTACTAGGTTACTTCTGTTTTGACAGATTTTCAATCGTTATATAGCATATGATATCGAATATAATTTTTATTTTCTGACTGCGAGCGTCACATACGTACGTACACGTAACGTGACATGAATTTCCTGAAATGAAGTCCTAAATGTAAAATATCACGTATTATATATACTTCGGACTTCATTTCAAAGAGTTTGTTTTTTAAGAGATAGACGGCAAATGAGCGGTTGTGTCCCCTGATGATAAGCAACTACCGCCGCCCATGGTCACCTGCAAATTCAAGAGGGTATTGAAGAAGTACGCTGCCGGTAATTAAAGGGGAGTTCGCTCGAGTTTTAGAAATTGTTATGTAAGGAATTATTATTATTTGTGTACCCCTGGAAACGTGGGTGCAAAATTGCATTATGATCTGTTCAGTAGTTAGGACTTGTAAATGTAAAAAAAAAAACAAAAAAAAATATTTCACATTTATTATACTACATACAGGTCCTACAAATGTAATAGGGGCAAGCCTATTGCCGTCAACCAGGCACTTTAAAATGTGATGGATGTCATTAGAACTCATGTCAATAAAGACTATGAAGAATGAGTGCGATAACATTATTAATATTCATGCCGAAGCTGAATGCTTGTGCCTATCAATAATTAAAAACACTTTTGATAAATGAGTTATCTGTAAAATATTTCTAGTTAGTGTATGAATGATCAGATCTCTTAAACTAAATTTTCAAAATTAAAAACAGTAATGAAAATACGTATGTGTTACGTATACGTAAATGATATCATTAAAAAGATGGTGCTTTAAATGAAAAAAAATAGTAGATATATTTCCTTCATAAAGATCGTCTTCATGTAGATTCTCTTCATGAAGTCAGTAAGGAAATCACGACCCGAGCATGACACAAGTCTTTTAAGAGGGTTACCGTTTCAACACAGCCGTTGTATAGTGTAGTCGGTTCGGAAATACGGCAGGCGACAATTTGTTCCATAAGCTGGTTGTGCGAGGCAAAAAGCTTCTGGAGAAGCGCACAGTGGTGGAGTGCCAATCGTCCAGTTGATGGGTATGGATATTTTGTCGCGTAGGACGATGGCGGAAACCAGTAGCCGGTATAAGTCCGAACGATTCCTCTGAACACTCCCCATGATACAAGCGATAGAGGATGCGGAGGGAAGCTATATCTCTACGCAACGCCAAGGTGTCAAGTCGATCAGAAATATCTTGGCAGTCGATGATGCGAGTCGCTCTCCGTTGAATGCGGTCAAGAGGGAGAAGTTGGTACTGGGGTGCACCTGCATAGAGATGAGAACAGTATTCCATGTGCGGCCGAACCTGCGCCTTATAAAGTTGCAGGCGGTGGGCCGGAGTAAAATACTGTCTCGATCTGTTTAGCACACCAAGCTTCTTCGAGGCTAATATGGCCTTACCCTCTAAGTGAGCGCGAAACTAGACTTTGCCCAGAAGATCGGCTTTTTCTTTAGCATCGTGGGCCAACGAAGACAGCTTTTGCAAGACCAGAATACACGAGTTTCAGAAGGGACACTCACTGGTCTCTCGCCAATTCTGCCGATGTGAGCCGACTTCGCCCCAGCAATTACTCTTTTGAAGGACCTGTAGGCAAAGTTAATTTTCTTCTTTACTGTGCTGGTCTTTACATCCTGTGCTGTCGCTGTCGCGGCAGCGGGACGCCACTTTGCAGGTTCGATCAAACCAGGGCTGGGACTTGCCACCTGTGGGAATCAGGGAGAATGGAATGAAAAGTTCCATACCCTGAAGCACAACATCCGCGACAGAGTCAGCAACTACATTGGGATCATCCGGCGAGAAGCAAACCTGCCTCCATGGGTAGGACGCAAAGAAAGTTCTCATTCCATCCCAGTCTGCTGACCTATAGTGCCATACGCGGCGACTGCCTGTAACTCGCGGCCGCAGCGAGTGAACGAGTGGCACCATACTCCTAATCAAGCAATGGTCCGAAGAGCCAAGAGGGGCCTCAACGGATACTTTGTAGCCGTCAGGATGTGAGGTCAGCAGAAGATCCAACAGTGAAGGCTCGTGGCTTTCTGCATCTGGGATTCGCGTAGGCGTTGCTACCAGCTGCGTCAAGCCATATGCCAAGGCGAAATCGTGAACAGATCTTCCCGAATGATCGGTTTTGCGCGAACCAAGCCATTCGGCGTTTTGGGCGTTAAAGTCGCCAAGAATCACGATCTCTGCGGATGGGACCTGCTGGAGCACTGAGTCTGTAGCCATTTGGACGCGATCGATGAGTCGGTCCGTTTCGGCATCACCGCTATGGGACCTGTAGAGGCATACATAGATGCGGGGATGGTCGTCGCAGTCTACACGTAGCCATAAGATGGAGAGGTCCCTACCTTCAAGATTGCCGAGGCGGCGAGAAATTATATCATCTCTAACGTACACGCATACACCAGCCTTAGGAATAAAGGAGTGTTCCAGTCCGTACCCAGGGTAGCAGAGGTAGGATGTGTCCGCTGGAGATGATATCAGCGTCTCGGTTAAAAAGAGCAAAGCCGGCTTTGCTGTCTCAAGGTGGTGGTGGACAGTGTGGAGGTTAGAATGTAAGCATCTGATGTTACAAAAATCCACGGTAAACGGGACAGGCCCCGAACAGATTTTGAGAGCGCAGTTGAGCCCCCCCCCCCCCCAGAGTACGAGGGGCAGCCTGGGCGTCCACGCTCAGGTATAGTCCGTACTGAGGGTGGACGTCCAAAGGGGGATTTTCCAACGCTAGCGCTATTACCCCCCTGGGGTATCCTTTTAGTTAACAGCGCTATCATTAGGGGGGGTGCGGGATTTTGGGCCTCCGGAGACCTCACTCATTTCGGGGATATGCAACGCAAGCGTTACTTCACAACCGGTTTTCTGTGAGGCCGTGGTATCGCACCGGTCGAGCCGGCCCATTCGTGCCTAAGCATGGCTCTACCACGTTAAAATATATATTAAATTGTAACATTGACTCGTTCTAAATATTAACTAGATACTGAAAAAAGTGTCTGAGTTTTTAACGATATTCTACTTAGATAAAGCTCTCCTAGAATATCATCATAAAACGCGAACCATACGTTCACAATTTAGTATGTGCATGAATACATTTATCTCAAAAGGAAATCACAAACAACAGATATGCTCTTCCCCAATTTTACAACCCATCTTGATGACATCGCAACTGTGAATCATCGTTTTATTTTCTATACATATAAAGTAATGGGGAAAGTTATATACATAATACATACATATAATAGACGTATGTGTGTTTGCCTCGTCCCCTTTATTTCTCTTGTCGTGGAGCAACGAACTTTAAGTCATACATATATGAGTCTAGCCACATCAGTCTGTTACTAAAGAGTACAACACACTCATAATTATTAAGACAACATGTTTCTGTTACGGCATGAATGATGAGCTTGTACGTCTGGAAATTATATTTAATGTACGTACTTAAAATGTATGTATGATACACCTAAATATACAAACGTCATTATATTTATGCAATCCATGAAGCTCCACTTTATATTTTTACACCAAAACCCACGTCTTTCATCACGTTCCTGTCCATCCTAAGGTTGCCTGGAAGATATTGCTTCTTAGCGATAAGGCCGCCCATTGTGCATTTCTTGTTCTTTTATATTATTCTGTTTCTGTGTATTTATTTGGTGTACAATAAAGAATATATTATTATTATTATTATTATTAAAATATGAAAAGCAATGGGTTTCTTTAACGGTGGAGATTCATGCTTCGGCATGTATGGGCCAGCTGGACTGAAGTATTACTATGGCCTTACAGAAAACCGGCTGTTTAACAATGCTTGCACTCGGTGACAAAATGTCACCGAGTGAGTGCGGTTACTGGAGGTCAATCCCCCGTTCCCTTCCCCTTTCTCCGTCCTCCCTTTCCCTTCCTCCCTTTTCTTTTTCCTGATCCTTTCCCCTACCCTAAAATACGGACAGCGCTCTTGTGACTCTTAAGTGGCAAGTGTTCAAGGACGGCGGAAGTCACTTATAATCACGTGACCTATCTGCTCTTTTGTCCTGTTAAATTATAAAAAAACCGTGTCGGAGATCAGATAGGAACGGATGAAGGACGGAGTTCCTTATTATAAGGAAAGGTTCAAGTTTCCTTTGTTTGTGATACTTTTACTAGATGGCAGTGTTACACATATTTTTTGTTTGAAAACAAAAATCCCTAAACTAAAGTTACAGACGTTTTTTGCCGACTAGGGAACTCCTCCGCAATGCCCCGTAAGGAACTTTGTTCCAAAAGAAGTCCAGCTCATATATATGTATATTATTTATTTGGGCACAAACAGACATTTTGTAGACATTTGTGATGAAGTTTAGTAAAGCATAATGTTTTCCATACTAAAGTTTTTACGTCAACGTTATGTTACGAATAATGAATAAATGGATTTGATTCAAGCTAAAATGATTATAGTAGAGCTCAAAATTATTTATTCTATGTTGAAGCAGTTAAAATATGAGTATCGTATAATTAAAACTTGATAAAGTATATGAGCGACTTCAATGTACTTCAGATGTATTATCACCTTTACTCTTTGCACCTTAGATGTGGAATAATTTCTACAAAAACCGAAATAGAACTAACTTCTATTTCAAATAAAAAGAGAATAAAAAATCGGTTCCTTAAAAATAGCCTAATGAGAAACCTCCTCCTTTTTAAAGTCGATGAAAAATATATAGTTTTACTTACATTTTAAAAAATAACCGCAACATGCCTAATTTATAAATATATTTTGAAAATAATTAATAAATTTCAGTTCCATTTAATTTTCCGTTTGAATGACACACATGTACTGACGTCCTGAGGGAATTCTCATTCATAAGTAAAAGATAATTATTTTCTTTAATTTTACAAGACATTTTTGGATGTCAGGGGTAAAATTCGTCACATCTTAATAAGAAATGTCTATTTCAAGTTTCACAAGTGTCACAAACTCTTGTCGAAAAAATAAAATATGAGGTGAACCATTTAAAAAAATAAGTTAATGATTGACTTAGTAGTAGATAACCGACTGTAATAATAATAATGATATGAACAATGATAATGATATGAATAATGATAACGATATGAATAACGATAATGATATGGATACTGAATTAATACTGAAGGCCGGCAACGCACTTGTGACTCTTGAGTTGCGGGTGTCCATGGGCTGCGGTAGTCACTTACCATCAGGTGACGCGTCTGCTCCTTTGCCCCCTATCGCATAAAAATGTTTTGTTAAAAAGCTGTTTTCTTTATCTCTTAATTTTCCACTTTTCCATTTTAATGGGACTTGAGGTTTTATAATTTTTTTATTTGGCCCAACCTTATAACCAAGTATATATATATATTTACTTAAAAAAGAATTATTAAAATCAAGACAAGAGATCGCTTAACATGTATCATACCTTAGTTTTCCACCTTAGGGGTGGAATGATTTCTTCAAATTTAAACGGTACCAAACGGAAAGCATCATTGTTTAATAAATACTTGAATTGTGTGTAAGTGTGTGTAAGTGTAAGTGTGCTAATAGGGCACAGTTAGTATACAGAAATCCAAATTCGGTTTAAAGACATTTATTTTCTCAAAAAATAACTATACAGTTCACTTACATAATGAGAAAATGTAATAACATATAATAAAATAAGTAACTCTGTGATCGAAATACACTATACGGTAATATAAAAGTGAAGATATGGAGACAATGTCATCGGTGTTAATATTTTTTTTTCTAATGTAATCTTCTAAACTCTTTTTATATTTAAACAAGCTATCACTTTTGATAATATCATTATAAAGTTTTACACCTTCATATAATATATTTTTCTTACCATGGTCGGTTCTAGGCTTTCTTACTTCAATTTTTCATCGTTTCCTTGGGTTGTATGTTATAGGTTTGTAGGTTTTTTCTTTAAAGCCTAGTTGTGAATATGTACCTTGTGTTTTAATTTTATGTATCAGTATACAAGTTTTAAGTATATATAGTTGTTTAATTGTTAGGATTTGCTAGGTGCTTAGGTAACACAAATTCTCGTGCTCCGTATGCGTCTCGGCTTAAATTTTACTTGTCAGAAAGTTTAACATGTACTGTCCAGCTTTATTTTTTTCTTAATAATTGGTTTGTCTTCCACCCAAGCGGCGCCTGAGGGTATGTAATTTTCCCGACATATTAACTTACAACAAAAATTACATTGCATTGCATTTTTCCTTGTATATTTTTTCTTGTACATGCAATATTTACTACGTGTTGTGATAACTAAAAAATGCTTTTATTTAGAATAGAATAGAATAGAATATACTTTATTGTACACCTTAAAACAAAAATTAACAGTACTTATGCAGAATAGTAATGTACAATGGGCGGCCTTATCGCTAAATGCAATTTCTGCCAGTTTATTTAGTCAGTCAGTCAGTTATTTAGTCATCAGTTTATTTAGTTGCTTTACACGAGTGCACCGCTTTTTAAGTAGAAAAATTGAATTTTAAGAATATTAAGTAGCCATGAGATTATATAAGTAATTATTATTATATAAGTAATTATTTATATATGTATATTATGTATAAAAATAATTACTTATATATTATATATATATAAGTAATTATTTTTATAAGTTAACATAGTCTGAAATATTTATGAAAAATAAGAACTGAAATTGCTCAATATTGAGACTAGTATGTATGTATGTGCTATCAAAGACTAAGACTAAATAATACAAATTTATTTTACGATCTTTTTGGACACCTTCCTACAAAGTCGTTTGCCCTATTCTATGTGTTTTTCACAGTGCATTCCAACACAGAGGTAGTTTGAACGACTTCGTATAATCGGTTCAGAAATGAAACCTTTTTGACTTTCGCTTTGGGAATTCTAAAAGAGCTGCAGCTTGAACAAACATTTTAAACAGAGTAGACGAATTTTTCTTTGCATTCCATTTGTGATTTGTAATACCTTTAGGAATCGTTTTGTGTTTTATTTGTTTTGCTTAGAGAAGTTTAATACTTTAGGTTCTAATGCTATGTAATATGACTATATTACTCAATCATAGTTTGATCATAAAAATGAAGACTTTTACTTGCGTAACAACATCCAAAGCTATGCGGTAAAAGAAACTGTGAGTATTTTTTCTAGGTACATATGCACTAAAGGAATGAGTGTAATATTCTATATATTTTTCTTGGTTACTATTTTCAATTGGCAAACATAAACTACCTCTGTTTCCTCTTAAAAATAGCCTCAAAGAAATTTCATTATAAAATGTAACAATTATGATGCTTTTTTCATGTTAAAACAAACTAGAACTATGTTATTCATGAAAGCTTTTATGCCTTAACATATGAAAAACTAACCTTCATAGATTTAATAAATGTTGATAATGTTATCAATATCTTCGTAAGCTCATACGTAAAATAATTTGCATGCTTTTAATATATTTTTTGTTACAACATGGAAGACTTACATATGTGTTTAATGCAAAAGAAATTTTAACAGCTATCTAAAAGCTAATTACATGTGTATAAAACTTTATTAACAATGTGTTGTGTAATCTAACAAAATCTATTATAACTAAGTATAAAGCTTATCAGTAAAAACGTAACAAAGCAAAGCAACAAAAAGAACTAAAAGTAAATATTATGTGATGCATATTATAACAGTAGTTATATTATCAATTACGACGTTCACGACAGCTCAGTAGTCATATGATTTTAAATATAATCTCAAGTAGGAACGGCTTAAGCACGTTCTACCTGAAGAGAGACTGATAATAGTGGTAGAGCCATGGTGCCATACCACGGCCTCACAGAAAACCAGTTCTGAAGTAACGATTGCATTGTGTTTCCCTAAACTTAGTGAGGTTCCTGGAGGCCCAAACACCCCTCTTCTGTTTCTTCTACGCCTATACCCCCTCTCGTCTTCTCCCTCCCCCATCCCCATCCTTCATCACCCTCAAAGGCGGGCAGTGCACTTATGACTCTTGAGTTTCGGACGGTGGTTGTCACTTCCCATCAGGTGATTCGTCTGTTCGTCTCTCTACCTATATTATATTAAAAAAAATAATAATAAAGGAATGATGAAAACGTGTTTATTTACATGAGATATTAAGTTTATTTTGCCTAAAAGCTCGGGGCAATCTAGATATACAAACATACTATTACTTAGTAATTTTAAAAGGAATAAATAAATGTCTATTGCACGTCTTGTTACAGAGCGGTGCAAATGAAACTTATTGCAAAGTTTAGATAAGTATTGGAAATGTATGGACACTTTTGAATTTGATAAAACCTTTTTGTATATTTTAGTGTACATGTGATACCGTGTGGTCCATATTATCGGATGGATCATCATATCATCATCTTAATATCATTATTAGATTATTCTATCATGTTTTTTTTAAATTACTTATTACCTTAGAGCAATGTTAATAACGCCATGAAGTATATCAAAATGGCATTACAATTAAGTCTGCACCAAAACAATGTCGTGAACAACAACGCATATTCCGAATGCATTTTGGAAGCGTAGGCAGGCTTTAGCAACCAATTGAAGCGATACACTATGCTCTAAAATTCTGTAACACAATATTCATGGCACTATGGGTGTATAAGACGTATTAGACATGTTTGAACGTTTGAAGTGGGTATATATTCTTACTATAATATAATTTTAGAAAGGGACAGGACATATGGTGGCAGGAAATATTGATAACTTGATAAATTTAACACAAAAAATACATTTGGTATATTTAGCTATCTTATGTACGCCAGAAATATCTACAAGGTCGTTTAAGTTCAAAAATGTAATCAAAACTTGTAAAATAAATTTGAATAGTTGTGTATTTAATGACCAGCTGCATTTATGAGCGGTAATACACGAATCTAGGGCATGGAAACGAAAATAACGTTTTTGACTGCATATAATCTAGATAGTAGCACATCGTTGTTGCAGTTTTATCTTTTCAAAACAATTTAGAATTTTACACAATATCATTTGTTAAAGCGAAACAAACAAAGTCACTGTCTTTTTCATAGGACTTATTACATACATACACATACGACTATGAATATAGCTGTCAACATATCCCTCAAACATGCTTTAATATTAGCTATCATGGTAACACCAGTGTATTATTTAGTTAAGTCAATTACCAAATAATGGCCCAGTTGTTGTGACAGTGACAAAATGCAGAGTATGTGCTCTTATTTAAAACTCATAAATATTTTTGGTATACAATGTAACGCCATCTGGGATAGAGTATTTGTGTATCGAATCAAATTAATCAAAAAATAGTAATTAAATTTTGTAAAGTCTTGTAACTTAAAATAACATTATTATGTGTCAACACAGTTTTAGTAGGAATTATTGATAATTTAAATAAGGATTGAGTCTTGCTGAAGGACAATTTTTGCTTGAAACATGGTGTCAAGAGGCTCGACATCTGTTTAACATTGGCACAGGTGTATCAAGATGCGATTCTAACCAATAAAAATACCATCGTAAGAAGGTCGCTCTACCTTCTTAAGAATCGCATCTTGATACGCTTGTGCCGATATTTTGCACCGTATTTTGCAACTAATGCCCGATCAAACCATCACTGAATTCGGATAATGACGACAGTTTACTCTGCTGACTAATTAGGCTATAGAGCTTATAGCATATACTCGGTCATTCTGTTTGATAAAATATTGCTCAGTAGTAAAAATTTTCTCAGTCGGTCAGTCAGTTGTCAATAAATATATTTTTTCCCTGGCCTCTTGTTTTAATTCTGCAACCCTATAAATTATTAAACTATCATTTTGACTCAATAATGCCAGCGTATTTCTTATAGCCTGCAAGTCCTCAGTCATAAGATACGCGAATCAATGCTACGTGCTATGTCTAGCATAGGATTTCTTCATTTCTTTTCGTCACTGCCTTGATGGCCTTTGTCGTATGAATACTACGTAGAAGGTCAGATCTTTTTCTGTCACAAACAGAGGAGGTTTCATCGTCCCTTTCTCTAGCACTGCACTGTACTGTGTATTCGATTTAAATCAAGCGGTTGGAAGGTTTCCAATATTGTATTTATCACCATACCTACTTTGCGTAATGCTATCATAGCAATTAGGTCCTCTTTATCATGCCACTTCATTTTAATATCACAAAAATATTTAATACCGATTGGCGTGAAAATGACAAAATCCAATGAATGTTCATATAAAAATGAGAGATTACAAATTCAAATGTAATATTAAGTTTTTTTTTAATTGTAGCAGTATTTATGGCCAGACTAAGCATGAATTAAATGCCATTCGTTAGTATCACTAAAACTCAATAACGGCATGACTGATTTGAATATTTCTTTTTTTGACATATCACAAAAATATACATTAATGTGAGCAAGGGTTTGGGCAAATACATAGACATAAATAAATAGGCAGTTAACACGATGTAATTATTGTTATGTGAACATGGTAACGAGTGACCTAAATATAACAAATGCAGTGTCCGCTTTCTGTATTCACATTCAGAACTGTCAAAATGAAACCATTATAAACATCACCTATGTATTCTAAAGCGTGAGTGGTGCAGTTTACTTAGCCACTAATTATGACTGGCTCAGTATGGTTTTGAAGTATCTACGTACCTACATATACGTATATTCACTAATGATGAACTTAACCGTACGTACGTAACGTACATAGGTAGTGCACGGTAATGTAATGGTTGAACCGTTTGAATAATAACCAAACGGAGGTTCAAAGTGTCAGTATACTGCAAGTTGTCAATTTATCTGACACTAAACTTAAATTGTTATTTCTATCATTGAACTTCAGCGTGGATATTAAGGATGTCATACTTATAGGTACATATGCTTCAACTTGATTTCAGGTCGCAGTATTTTATATGAAGTCGATAGTCCAGAGGCAGCTAGTAATGAAAACGAGCGACCTGGATGTAAGATGATATCAGTTATATAAACTCACAGCTGACGGTCTTACTCTTATTGAAAGAATAGCTGATAATTGCTTTTATTATTTTAACAACATAGAAAGTTCACTCTATAAGTTCATTGAACTTGAAATAATTTTTCATTGGTAGCTATCTGAACTAAATGATTGAATCTATTGTTATCTGACATTAATTCATTTTTATGTTTCGCATAAAAAAAATAACGTCTGTTATACTATTAGGAGTAATCCGCAGAGAAGAAACGCAAACATTCATTTTTCAATAAGTATAAAATTCTCAAAATAGAACGAGCAAAACTATAAACCAAATTTACAACAAATAGGTAGCTACAGCTATACTATACTAATATTACTACTATAATGTCCAAGATTGCGGAAAAAGTTACTTGGAATTTTATATACAAATTCAAGACTTTTTTTTTTAAACTTCTCTTCTGCGGACAAAAAAACAGTTAAAAAATGGCGTGAAAGTGTTTTTACTTTTTATTTTTCTTTATGTCCTATATGATATTGAAGCCAGACAGAAAAATATTTTACTTAAATTTTAAAGAAACAAAATATGAAAATACTTTCGCAAACCTATTGCCTGGCCACTATGTGCATGTATTGTGTTTTCAATAAAATGCAGAGCTTCCAGAGGCTTTATATTCTATGTATTGTCTGTGATCAATTTATACCTTTTTACGTGATTTTTCCCGTGCAATGTCATTTTCACTTTCTGCAATAAATTACTGACGAACAAACGTGTCAGGAGGCACACACTTTTTATTTTTAAAGTTTTTGACTAACAGGAATGTAAATCATACACATCCACAAAATATCTATAAAACTTTTGATGTAAATAAACCGCCAATAGCCATCAATTTCTACCTTCAAAAGGAAAACGTTTGAAAATAAATGTACTTTATTCAATCGAATATTCAAGTCAGGCACACGCGGAATTCGTGAATTCAATAAAATGGCAGAGAGTGTAAACAGAGAAATGTGAATTGAATTAAATCGGGAGTAAAACTTCAAGTAATTTAAATTATTTCCAATAAAGTTCCAGCAGATTTAATGTGCAAGATTGCAAGTTTTTTGAAGTGCTAAACGAATATCTAAAATACTTGCATATACTGCATTGAGAGAAGAGATATCTGTAAAAATATATCATGTTTTTTCACGACTGCCAAAACACGATGTAAAGTTTTAGGGTTCACGTATGTACAAGTACCTATGTAACACATGCAAAGGCGTCTCAAACCTTCTTTTTGCCAACTACAATTTACCCCGCTAGGGGTCAAATCTATTGTCGTCATCTGGATACTGTACGACGGTGGATCTACATAGTGTCTGATATATAACAGTCCGATCTTTTATTCGCCTTTTTACGATGAGAAATGAGACGTGGTGGCCCTATTTCCAGTCCTCCGAAAAACTACACGGCATTATGTAAGTATGTAAAATCTTTATTCTATAACTTCTTTAAGCATATATTGCAATGTCACTGTAGTTGTTTTTACCGACTACAAAAAAGACAGAAGTTCTACTACTACAACTTTCTACTACGGCAACTATTCGCTTATTATCGATCGATTTTTAACTTTTTTTTTATTACAATCCTGCAACCGTCGATCTCATCGTGACCAAATCAGGATTTAATGGTATGGGATATTAGGGAAATCTTCAAATTTTATGGGAACTAATAAGGCTTTTCCTTATACCTATTTAAATATTTGTGTACCATGTTGTTGAGCAATTGTATTGTGAATGATAATGTTTTAAATTACGTTACGAAGAAATCTATAAATTGCATGCTTTTACGATTGGGCATCACAGAAAACCTGCTTTCAAACCATGCTTGATTTATTTTACCGGGTGAGTGAGGGTACTCCGTATCAATCCCGGTCAATTATTTTAATTTAAGTACATATTATATGAATAAATAATTTCGTTATTACTTGTCTTCCTCGTCTAATGTTTATTCAAGAAATCCATGAACACTTATATATAACATATCATATTATATACAGATATGTATTTAATTTTATTTTATTTACCCGAAGTTTCCACCGGGTGCACTAACCGAGGTCACAGGCTAATACAATCGATACTCAGAAGAACTATATTTCTATCCCACAAATTATATAAGTAAAATGAGTTGAATGATAATATAGTTCTCGTGTACTTTCACACAGCGCTGGCTGTACAGTTCAGACCATTTGAATGGGCACAACAAATTGCCTCGAGTGCTTCCACTGACGGGAATGAATGGTTTGCATCCTTATGTATGTTTTTTTCATTTCGTTCGCTATTTTAATTGCCAATTATTTTTCTCACAAAAGTAGATAAGTTACGAAATAGAAAATACATATGTGTATTAATAGAAAGTAATCCAAGCATAGATAGACATATTTATAGACAATTGATGAATTAGGGATAACAAAATGATTTGTTCCTAAAATATCACTTCACAGGGTCATGTATAACTTTTTTTTTTTTGTAATCAAACATTAATTATTGTAATAATCTCTTACTTAGAGGCTTCCTTCTGAGGGGGTAACCCAGGTCCCTTGCATTATTTGTGAATGAACACTGTGTAATTTTGGACGGTTCGAGTCCGATATATACCTTCACCGTCGGCTCCGATAAATTGACGAGCCGTGTAGGTTTTCCACACGAAAAAAATAAAAAAAAAATGATAAAAAATGCTTATAATAAGTTTTTTGTAAGTCTAAGACCATTGGATTAAAAAGTTGCATTTGAAAGCATCAATTCAAATGGGTTATAATAAAATGAAGCCAAATTATTAGATTATACTATACTAGCTTGTTGTTATCTATCAGACAGTAAGTATACAGTCATACAGTAACCGGTTGATGACGATAGGCTTGCCCCCTATTACGTTAATTGCACCTAATTGTATTTTTTATTTATTTATTTATAAATTTCATGCACACGTGTACATAGGCGGACTTAATGTCCACTTAGAACTTACTAACTAGCCTAGGGCATTCTCTACCACTCAACCTACCTACCTACCAATTGGTAAAATGTGTATATTTTAGACACCTCTGCCTATCCTTTAGGGGATATAGGCGTAAATGTATGTATGGATGTTTAATATTAGCATGAATATTGTATCTTTAAATAAAAAAAAAAAGAAAAAGAAAAATGAGGTTCTGTATTTGATCCGTGTTTATGTATGTACGTACATGTATCTCTGTATTCACTACCAGCGACGTTTTTCCTTCCCACTTTGATCCTCGGTCTTTTAAACGGGGCGTGAAAAAGCATTTCACCAGGCCGCCATAGTGTGTATGCCAAATAACTAACCATAACTATCGGAATCCTGACTAATCCTACACTTAATTTTATGTTATAAACACAAAACTCAAAGTGATTTCTCTAGTTATAAATGTTAGTGTATTTGTTTGATACCCATTTACGTTGACAGTGTCTATGAAAAGTACATAAAATAGCTTTCAGTGACTAGCGAAAACAACTAAATTATAGTCTCAACAACGTACTAAGAACCACTTAAATAGCAAATCGAACAAAATAAAAAGAGTTATGGATGTGGGCTAAAATAAATAAAAACCATCAGTCAATCGAACACGAATTCCTTTTCTTATAAGACATGCTCAAAATATCTCTTCATTTACGTTTGTTCAATTCTCTTATTGAACTTAGCTCTATTTTTCTTGAAGATCAAAAATACGTATTCGAATGTCTGTAATTTCTGAAGTCAATGCACTCATCACTATGATACCAAGTTTCACGCTTGGAAATATTCAAGAGCATTCATGTTTTTATTTCGTGTTCTCATTAAATGGTAGCGATTCTGTATGCTTTATAATATAATATTCTCACAATGCTTTATATACAATATTATTTTAAATCCCTGTACTTATCTTAAGGGATATATATATATATACGAATATGCGTAAAAGTATTCCAAAAACTCAATTAAAGGTAACCCTAGTTACCTAAACTAAAAAGCAATCCCAAATTCTTTAACGGCTATGGTTAGCTTTAATGTTAAATATCAAATAAGTAAAAGGTAAATAAGTAAACTTTAATCCAAAGTAAAGTATTTCTAATGTTTTGAAATTTCGGTAATTATGACAATAATGTGCACTATTTTTTTGTACAGTATAAGTGCCCTTCACGAATTTTCTTAAGAACATAGTGAATAGGGAAAAATAGTCACTAGGGAATATGAATTTGTGTACACAGCGGCGGATACATAATACTTACTTCCCATGTACATAAGTCCGAACGTTAGTCATAACAAGTTATCTGACTATTATGAGGATTGACTTACAACAGAGAGTATAACTTTTGCTGTTAAAATAGCAAAAATTAGTTTAATTCATATATTAACTACATTTAGTACCCAGGATTTACAATGAAAACTACAACTACTTTCGTGTCTTCAAAGTCAAATCCCGGATTTCGTGTTCGCTACTTACAGATTGGTAATTGAAATTGGGATATTACTACAAAGAAATAGCTGGTAGCTATTGTAAAAAGGTATATCATACTTCTTTGTGCATAAAACCATTCAAAATCGTATTGATCATGTTCTACATTAATACAACTTTATTGTCTAAGTATTGGTAACATATAGGTAATAATTTTGATTAAATTCTTTATTTATACTTTCAAGTTAACATAGTAGACTATTTAAAGACAGACAAGTTGAGTGATATAAGCAAAAATTGTTTATACATACTATGTATGTATTATATTCCCTACGTATTGGATAGCACTGTAATCTTTACTATAACCGGATAAAACGGCCATTCCATTGCAGTTACGCATTACTCGTTTTAGATTCCAATATGTACATAAAGTCCTAATATAATATATCTTATAGTTTCATTTCATTTATTATCTGCTTTCCTATTGTAAGTCGTTGTTTCAAGTTCGTAGTGATCCAAGACAAACAAAAACATCAGTGTCTAGACACTTATACTCGTACACTGAATTTATTATTAAATAAGATGTTTATAGCCACAGTTTCACTACAGTTACTGAAAAAACAAAATTACCTAACCAAGTTTAAGGGATGAAACCGTGGTGTAGGGACACACATACATACATGCAAGGGTGTGCGTATATGTAACCGTCAATGTTTGTGTAAGGTGTCATTTACACGATTCTTTCCCATGTTTTCTAAAACGAGTCAGTCGCTTGTAAGCAGTCAGGATTGGTAACACTACTTAAAACATAGACTTGTGAATGAACATTAGTACCTTCAATATATATTCGGTAAATATTATATGACCTTGTGGTATAGAAATGTGTGTACGAACTGAATTATATAGTAGCATATTGAAACTCAATATACTTATGACTAAATTGGTGTTCACTGCCTTTTATTTAGTTCTCCTAGTAGGTATAAACCTAAACGTAGAAACATAGGAATATGCAAAAGTTACATGAATACTTTTAATTTTACGCATGGCTTGGTTCCAGTGAGGCACTCATGCAAACGGAACCTTAGAGCTTACTCAGACGTTCTATGCTACAATGAATATGGTACTCTTTTGTAATGTTGACATTAACATGTGACTGTTTCAGTCGTAGAAATACTACTTAAACAGCACGTTGTACGACGATCCAAATCGGACTCATTTACACGACTGGTCCCTGTAAGTGACCCTGACTGCTGAGCCAGAAGTCATGGGTTCGATTCTCGAACCTGACATAAAAAAATATATATAAATAATAATAAATAAATACTCCACACAACTCACACACGGCCGTCTGATCCCAAACTAAGCAGAGCTTATACCATCGTAACCAGGCTGCTCGTTAATGAAATAAATGATCATACTGATCACACAAATATTTGTCCTGGGTGGGAATCGAACCCAAGACCTCTGGCTTAGCAGTCTGAGTCACTAATCACCCATAGACCAGTCAAGGATGAGTCTTTGAAGTTTTTTATTAAAAGTTTTTAAAGTAGAATGACAATATTTGTTATTTTTTTGAGAAAAGAAACCTAGCACTTACTTGACCATTTTATGTTCTCTCCGTATAACGCAGTGTTTAAGTTTGTGTACGATCTTCTCATAAAATGTTAAAAAATGAAATTAAAACGGGCCAATTATTTTCTAACAAGGTGTCGCTAAATAGATATAGCATATTAACTATTACGAATTTTAGTTTGTAATTTTCTAAGAAAACACTAGGAGAGGGATTATAATCGGAAATCATTCTTTTAGATTATACTTTGAATATTATTAATTGTAACTTTTATTTCTAATTATGACAAATATACTATGTTTGTACCAAAATATAGCCATACCCTAAAATATCGGTTAAATTTAAACAAATTGCAAATCTAATGATATTCATATAAACGGTAAATAAACTTGAGATAATATAGAACATAAAAGCTTCAATCTCTACTAGTACCTTCGTAGAGAGCTGTTCGCATATTTTTATGTATCTAAAAATAAGAGTAAGAATTGAGTCTAAGAGGCAGGCAACAGCAGGCTTCGCAATTGTGAAAAATTAATGTGATTTTAATCTGTACAAGCACGATTTTTTTTTTCAGCTCACTATGATAACAACTATTTATGGAAAAAGTTTCAGCTGGCGTACTATCACTTAATTTTTTTTTTGTACCTCTTTCGCAGCCCCCCGCAGCCGCACCCACCGCGACTTGAGCAGCTGACGTTCGGTTCACTTATTAGTCATATAAGATCAACTATCGCTGTTAATATCAGCCGGCTTTTGTATTTGCAACGCTACCTCCTGGACTATTAAATTATATGAATAAACATAAAGATTAACGCACTAAAACGAAAATAAACGTGCTCGCGACGACAAACATGTCCAATTTGAGCATAGCTTACACTATGGTTATCAGACAACTGATACATATACTTATGTTTTCTAAATACATACATATTATATATAAATTATAACTAGCCACATCAGAAACGAATATGTTTATAACAAAATTATTTGTCCTGAGTATGGATAGAACCCATGACCACTGGCTCAAAAGTCAGTCACTAAACCAACAGACCAATCAAAAATATAAATATCACGTGCTTTCATTTTTCAAATCCATATAAAAATTGGTTTAAGCACTTATTTTGTACTCAAGAAATTATTAAAAAGCGCTATTACACTGTAAACGTAAATATAATACATAAACATCCCCTCAGTTATAAACTCGCGAACTCAAGTCAATTCGTAGGAGCGAAGTAAATAATCGTCAGCACCTTACATCTCGCCTATGCAGGTTAGGTAAATGCCTTTGATCCAATAATTGAGCCTCTCAAACGTCGTGTTCTGCAAATCGGTACCGCATGCATCTGATTCCACATTTATTGCTTATTGCCGCGTTCTTGATCTGATTTCTGAGATTGCTCCGTGTATTTGTGGATCTTAATTTGTTTGATTAGTTTAATTGTACAGTTTTAGGAAATTGATTAAGGTTTGATATCATTTTACAAGCTTTTATTTATTATTTCTATCGTATGTATGTTTTTATTCATTTGGGTCAATATGCATGTTAAATTTGATCCGAATGAGCTGAAATTTTGGATACACCTTTAATTGATGATAATGCATCTTTATGACACGTGTGACCTGACTGTAATAAAATTCTAAAAGCTTGATTGTTACTTTATCATTAAAAAATAAATAGTTTAAGCCAATTCTGTCATTCTTTACATTTTCTTGTTTAGTACTTTGTCTGAAAGTAAACCTTCTACAAGTGATGATTACACTGGTCAACAAAAATAAAACTTTTGCAAACCCATGAAAGGAATTCAACTGATTTTAAGAGAACATTAAAAACGTTTACAGTTGTAATAATTTTATGTCTTAGTTAGCTCACGTTACTTGTGGATATCAATAAAAAGACGTACAGTTCAGTTAAAAGTTTACTTATATGAATATTTTTTTAAAAGTGTAAAGTTGAACTACTTTATTTTTTATTATCGAGTCTACAGCTTTTGTGAGAAACGCTCACACTTATCTCTAACATACATCGTGGTAAGAAATTTAAATGTGAGTCCAGAATATGTATTTTGAGGGACATTTTACAGCCAATAACGCGCAAGGCTTCAATCATATCTTATACAAGTGTTTTATAGTTCTCAGCTCTCACGTTTCCGAGCAAAATTAGTAAAAACGTGTACCTTGGAATTCCAAGCCTTGCTTTCTTATTTATTCAATAACGTACGTCTGTCTGGTAAGAATTAAATAGTATAAAAATATTTTTTGTGTTAATTGTAAAATCACTGCTCTATACTTCAAGTTATATGAGACGCTTCCTCGGAGGTATTTCATAAAGTTACATTCAAATTTTATTTCGTTGTTCTTTGTTAATATATCTTATGTGTAAATGAAAACTATTCAATGAAAAGACAAGGCAATCGTTTCCTTAGGGTTCCATAGTAGACGAGTGAGTCTCGGGACATTACTTATTCTTTTTTTTTTTTTTTATATTAGCCTACCATAGTAACTCCACTTTGCCTGATGGAAAGCAATAGGTGGAGTCAAAGAGTGGTGGTCACCATCCTCATTGCATGTCTAGTCAATGCAGCATGGTGACCCACACTATGGCGGCCTGGTGAGATGCCTTTTCACGCCCCTCTTAAAAGACCCGGGATCAAAGTGGGAAGGAAACACGTGCGCTGGTAGAGAATTCCAGGCTTTTACCGATCGGCACAGGAAAGAAGAGCCAAACCGTTTAGTTTGGGTACGTATATTTTCGACGCACAATCAGTGACTCCTCAGGCCAGCACGTGTAGTCCTGTAGAGGAAGGGAGAAGGTGGGACCAATGGGAAGAGCTCATCAGAACACTCCCCGTGATGTAGGCGATAGAGGACTGCCATAGAGGCGACATCTCTTCGCAACTGCAGAGGCTCAAGAGACTGGGTGATCTCAGGACAGTCGATAATGCGGACTGCGCGCCGCTGCAACCGATCGAGAGCGTCAAGCAAATACTGCGCATAGCCGTCCCAGAGATGGGAGCAGTACTCCACGCAGGAGCGAACCTGGGTCTTGTATAAAAGACACAGTTGCTCGGGCTAGAAGAACCGTCTCACCTTGTTCAAAACGCCGAGCTTACGCGAGGCCGCCTTAGTGACACTCTCGATGTAATCGCGCGGATTGAGATCCCGACAGATGTCCATACCCAGTATACTAAGCCTATCCTGCAGTGGCAGTTGAGTACTCTGAAGAGTAGGAAGGGGAAGGAATGGAGACTTTTTGGTAGAGAACACACACGCTTGTGTTTTCTTAGCGCTGAACTCGACCAGATTCTCACAGCCCCATTGGGAAATACGGCTCAAGACCCGGTCGAGCTCAGCAACAAGCTCCTGTCGTTTTCCCTCAACGTCTGCCAGCTTGGCAGTAGGATGTCCGAAATATCGCCCGTGTACTGTACTGTCGTCTGCATACCAATGTATATTGCCAAGGGCCAACATGTCATTGATATGCAGAAGAAACAGCGTAGGCGATAGGACGGAGCCCTGAGGTACACCAGCGCTTACCTCCTGGAAGTCTGAGGCCGCGCCGTCGCAGATTCTCTGCGACCTACCTACCTAATGCGGCGCTTATGGAGGAAGGCAGCAACCCAGTTGCGGAATTTAGGTGGCAGACCAAATGCAGGAAGTTTGGAGAGAAGCGAGCGGTGCCAGACCCTATCGAAGGCCTTGGCAATGTCGAGGCTGATGGCCAAGGACTCCCCATGCCTATCCATAGCCTCACCCCAGAGGTGTGTGACGTACGCTAGAAGATCACCCGTGGATCGGTTCGGCCTAAAACCATATTGCCGATCATTTAACAAGGAGTGATTATCTAGGTGGCGGATTAGTTGGGTGTTGATGATCCGCTCGAACACCTTACAGTGTATGAAAGTGATGGCTATAGGTCGGTAATTGGCTGGATCGGAGCGGTCGCCGTACGGAGTAGGACAGGCGATACAAGCGCGTCAGTACGGGAGACAACTCAGGTGCACAGTTCTTAAGAACCACCGCCGGAATACCATCGGGTCCACTGGCTTTCCGGACATCGAGGAACCGAAGCTCCGCACGGACATCCCTCTGCCGGATGCGAATATCCCGCATTGCGGAATCGCAGGACGCAATGGTGGGCGTGTGCGCGCAACGGTCGTCGATTCGGGAGTTAGCCGCAAAGAGGTCAGCTAGTAGATTCGCTTTCTCTTGCGGCTCGTGGGCCAGTAATCCGTCAGGGTAGTTCAACGGCGGCAGCGAAGGTTGGCAATAGTTGGACTGCACGGCTTTGGCCAATCGCCAAAACTTACGGCTACCCGTAGGGTATGCGACGAGTTCTTGACCAAACCGTGCAATGCGCTGGGCATCTGCTCTGATGTAAGCCCTCTTGCATTCCCTAGTGGCTCTGTTTAGTGCTGCTTTTAGGCGATCAATGTCTGGATCATAATGTTTGTGGGCCCTGATCCGTGCGCGGTAGGCCGACTGCTTTTGAGCAACGGCCCGGATGCACTCGCGATTGAACCAGGGACGGGTCTTCGTGCTGGCGACTTCACTGTAGGGGATATAATACTCCATACCGACAGTGATTTCGTCAGTCACGGCAGACGCACTTTCAGATCCAGATCCCTGTCTTTAAAGCAACGTTGAGCCCACGGGATGGATGCAAAATATTCCCGCATTCCATCCCAGTCTGCTGACGAGTAGTGCCATAACCGCCACCTTGTTACCACAGGATCGGAGTCTCCGGAATGGGAGCGATAGAGGCACACGTAAATCCGGCTAGAGTAGAGCCAAAATCCACGTGGAGCCAAAGGATGGGGAAAGAAGTGTCTTCTAGGCAGTGCAGACGGCGACAACAAACATCCGCCCTGATGAAAAGGCACACTCCAGCCCTTGCGAGAAAGCACTCCTCGAGCACGTAGCCGGGATAGTGGAGATATGCCGTGTCGGCAGGGCGGCGTATTTGTGTCTCCGTAAGAAATAGCATGGCCGGCCGAGCCGTCTCGAGGTGTTGGTGTACGGCGCTGAGGTTTGCATGGAGTCCACGTATGTTAGTGAACTCCACCTCAAAAAGCGGGTTGGTGGAAGAGGAGGATGCCGCTGTAAGACCACTTTCCTTTTTTTGTGCTGCCATGATAGAAGAGGATGGGGTCGTAAAAGGCATGACAGTCATCGTGGCAATGTAAACTGAGACTAAAAATGCTGTGTCATCATGTATCGGTGAAGCATGACGGTGACCGAACCGCCGGACGGAAGGGCCCCCGTACCCTCCCGGAAGTGGTCGCCGGGTCCCACCATCCGGTCACCAACCGGCACGACGAGCCACTCCGTGGATTATGTGCGACCTGTCGGGGCAGCCTCCCAGGGTGGTTAGCCGTGGTTGGGCCCCTCTCTATGCCGCGGGCGGCCAGCGGCACCACCGTTTCTACGGGTATCCCTGGCCGACTTTTCGATCCACGCCACCCTCACAATGACTCTAAAGCACTCCACTGCTCAAACACATACCACGATAACTGTCACCCCTGCATCGATGGGCCTCCGGTCTCTCACTCACCAGCGAAAGGCGACACCACGAATGTTGTTACTTTAGGCTGGTTTTCTGTGAGAGGGTAGTACTGCGGGTAGTAATATTATGAGCACTAATGAGTTATGCTCTCGTTTGTTATGGTTGTTTGTTGTGGTGGCGGAAAAATGCAGTTGTGATCCCCAAATGAACAATGGCAAGAAGATGAACACGGGGTGGTTTTTATTCGGTAAGAGTCCGACAGACCCCTTCGCCCTCCTCAATATAATGGACTATTATGGACTGAATGGACTTATATATAAAGGACATTCATGTGGATGTTCCACCCCGTAAACAAAAAATAATAATAAAAAGGGTTGTTTGTTGTAACTAGCTTAATTTTCCGGCGACACTAAACCAAAAAACACATTTTAATATTTTATAATATATACCAATTTTCTAAAGCGATTGTCACCCAAGTGTAAAATATATTGTTTTACTTTTGTATGAATTAGTTAAATGGTAGAAACGTAAAAATCATAATTTTAGACAAAAAAAATAATTAGATTAGCTTTTAAGGAATAACCGATAATACGGTACACATTGAGGGATTAGTACTTTATTATTTACACACTGCACACATATAAAACTAACTGGTCTGTTGGTCTATAGGTAGGTCCAGCCAGAGGTCATTGATCGATTCCGATATCGGTCGAAAATATGTGTGACCCACAAGTACAAGTAGTTGTCCCGAGTCTGAGTGTTCTTTCTGTCCGTTGTTTTAATGCTGAAGTGTTTTTTTTTTTTTTGGTTTAAGCAAAGCAAAAAATATAACTCTATAAAACAACCCAGAAACTGTTCCATTAAAATTTCAGGAAATAAAATTAAGAAGATGCACTTGAACAAGGAACTCGTATGTGGCCACATACCTCGGCAAAAATAGCTTTGTCCTCTGGGAGCCAATTGGAGTCTAACAAGCAGCCGCCCCGGGACTAAGCTGTTGATTTAGTGCTGACACAAGAATTTGGATAATTATTACATGTTTTATTTATCTTAAAAAAATATTGATTTTGTTGGCTTTTTATTTTCTAATAAAACTTACTGTTATATAGCGAGTTATAATCGAAACCTATAAGAGTTTTTTCTAGTAACACTACTTCGACATTTTATGATACAACAAGCGGTAAACCACGCGTTTGTGTTCTAGTATAAAATAATTTACTGTCAATTTATGAACAATGAAAGGTTTTGAAATAGGAATGAACATGACATCAGATTTTTCTTGCTTGTATGATACAAATATTAAAAATATGTTCTTATATTTATATATATATATATATATAATATATATATAAATAACAAAAAAAACATATTATATATATTATATATATATATAATATAAGAACATATATATATATAATATGTTTTTTTTAATTATAGTTGTGTATCTATAATCAAAAAACATTTTTTTTTATGCGATAGGGGGCAAACGAGCCGACGGGTCACCTGATAGTAAATGACTACCGCCGCCCATGGACACCCGCAACTCAAGAGTCACAAGTGCGTTGCCGGCCTTTTATTGAAATGTGTACAGAAAACGTATTATAACAGCATATTGAAATACTAGAGATCATGGGAAATTAACAAGAAACTGTAGTTAAAGTATCTGTTTTCGACCGATTGATTGACCGAGACGATTGATCGACCGCTGTACAACAGATTACTTATTATTATTTTAAATAATAAGTAATATGTTGTACAGCAGTCGATCAATAAAAAGTAATATTAATTTGTAAATTCATTGACAGGTATCACCAATGTGGATTTTTTATACAGCTCTGCAAATCTAGCTCACGTTCAAAGAAATCAGATATAAAATATACATGTTTAATTAGCTGCATATGCATAGAACTCCTTCGGGAGTTAGTACTAATCTACAAACGGTATTGTAGAAAAGACAAAGATAACACATGCTTTCTAGAATAAGTGATTGCTATATATAAAAGCATCAGAAAGTTAAACTAGCGAAGGTTTTTTTACCTACTAGCCAGAATACTAGGAATGAGAGACAGGTACTTTCTTCACATAAATTAGATTGTGTGAATGGGATAACTAACATAATTTATATCACACCTTCACCTATACCATTCTATGTATAAATTCATGGTCATGGTCTAAATAATATCGAAATCTTCGCACATACACATATTATTATGTACATCGTAAGTGAAGGTTATTTGAGCGCCATAAACTTTGTACACAGTGCGCTGCCAATTAATGTTAGGTCTATCGTACCACTGCAGTAACAAATTAATTGATTTTGTAACATAATGTACACAGACTGACTTGGGTAAAGTAAAACTTTCTCGTGGTGTACGTTCATATTATTACGCTTATTTTCCTTAGCTTCCTAAAGTAGATAATAGGACAATAGGCTGAACTCTATGTTAATCGTCCCATGTTTTATGAAATTCAGCTTATATTTTAGAAAATACGACCAGTCTCATTCTATGAAGAAAAAAATCATAATTTGAATTAAAAATATCACACAAACCACTAAGTACCCCTGACTTTATATCAATAACACTTTTTAGGCAGAAGAAGCTTCACCTTCTTTTTATTCATCGGTACATCAGTAACAAGAACCATAATTATAGACCTTTCTATAATTACAACTACAAAAAACTTTAAAAAACTGCATTTTAGGCTTAAGTTACTTTAAGAACTAGAGTTTTCAAGATCATAGGAAGCTATCTATCTAGTTTTTAATTGAATCAAATATAGTATAAACAATTGAAATAGTATTAGCCGAAAATCGGCAAAAGACACAATACACTATACTTGAAAAACAAATAAATAAAATAGGAAGAGATTTCTTTTCATTAGTCACGATCCTGAGTTATATTATATACTTGTTAATATCCAATAAACGGTTCATTTATTTCCTAAATTGTGTTGATTTAAATCATAGAGATAGTAATCAACGACGTTATGGTTAAAAAGAGAATACATAAAATGTATTTGACAGTATATTGATGTAAAAGAAACAAATAAATTCTGAGAGAACCTTATTTTAAAAATAGTTCACCAAATATGTCAGATTTACAAAAAACTGCTACAAAATACTACATTTTGTTAGATGACGATGATAAATAAAACAATGACGTCAGACATCTAAGCGCCACTAATTACTTTTTATCATTGGGCGAGAGTAGAGAACAAAGCTGATCAGTATCTTAATTTCTGTAAAAGTGTTGATCGTATTTTTAAAGTGTGTTTATGGTCCATATCTTTGTAATTGTTATTACAATACACGCTCATAATCAAATTCACCTGATGGGAATTGGAGTAATGATTAAAATTAAGATGCACATTGATTAAAAACATTGGTTAATAATGATGTTGAATGCTAAGGTGATACAAATTATTTTACTTTACTATATTGTTTTATTGATATGATATAAGGACTTTTAATAGAATATTGTTATAACATAATTAAATTCCTGTTAAGTTTTAAACTTAAAAGAAGTGACAGTATATTAATATACTGAATAACTATTACTTGTCTAATACAATTAAAAATAATACAGAAATATTTAAATTTGACTAAAACTAAAAAGAAAAACCTTGGCAACTCGCATGCCTTAGATCAACTTTTAGGTGCTTCTGATAACTGATATTATAAAAGAAATGCATATGTTTACTACTAATGAAAGAAAAAAACACAATTATTATTAATTTTCTCTCTCAAAACCACTTAATTTCAAAGCCATCATACGAATTGCAGATTTCTTGCCATTATTGAAATTTTATTACTATCTTTAACATTTATGTACTTGTTTTACCATTTAATTGTTCGGGGGTTGAATGCTAATGTTCATCGTCGGGAGATTTTATCGTCTACGTTGGAGCTTACTTTCGATTTTATTAGCAATTTTAATATTCGTTAAGTACCTGATTCAGACAATACATAACTTGTATTACTATAAGAAGTATAACATTTCTTTGGATGGAGCTAATGCTTAATTACATATGGACGCCTAATATAGTTTTCAATGGATTTAAGAAATTATTTAACAAGAGTAAATGTGAATATGGTATGAATTGACTGAGTGGACTGTTGCCCACTATCGGTAAATTATGGAAATATCACGAAATGTTTTGTAATAAAAAGGTAGGTCAGGGACTAAAAATTCGCCTATTTTTCTGTCTTTATATTACACTAATATTGTCACATGTAATTGTATGAAGACCATAAGTTTTTGACTCCTTCCTTATTAACGTGACTTACTGTAATTACATACTTTACCAGTTCAGTTTGTTTGGAAATAAACACATTATATGTACAAATTCATTATTTAGATTTATAAGACAAATTGTATAAGCAGAACGGACTGTTTGAATAAAATATTTTCTTAACGAAAAGTTACTAATATATTTTCTTTTCGGTGCGGAGTGCATTTTTTAACACGCTTTTATTCTAATAGGGTTTTACTAGTGTTAAACGAAACTTTCAAATTATTACTAAAATCTTCAACTTAGTTAAAACATTTTCCTAAATAAAGTAGGAAATTTCCTCAGAATTTGTACCACCGAAGCGACATAGTTACAGCGTGACGAGTTCCTGTTACCACGGATTTTCCATTTCCTTACCCACCGTGTTCTATAACTAGCTTCACTTGTTTATAAACAGTTTTATTGCTTACTTCGAATGTTTTTCTGTTTATATTCATTATAACTATGTAATATTTACACTTTTAGGCTGAAGACCTTTTTAACCAGCAGCGCAAGGAGATTTTAGAGCGTTTCAATTTTTTTTATGTTTAAAAAAGCGGTTATAGCATAAGAACTAAGGCGTCGGACTTGGACTCGGGTTAGTAATCTTGACTGCTAAGCCAAGGCCAAGGTTCGGGTTGGAGGTTCAATTCCCATCCAAGACAAAAAAAATGTGTGAAGAGCACGATCATTTGTTCTGTGTCACGTCACCTTCAAGATAGCCGATATAGTTGGCTTTAAGAAAATAGACAAAGTAGAGTAACCGCTTTCAAAGCGCCTTTCCAATTCCTTTGCGCAATTTTTTTAAATCGTAATACGTACTATTTAAAGACATATTCGTGATGCGAATTTACCAATTATCCCCTTTCTTTTTTTTTTTTCGTGTGGAAACCCCCACGGGTCATCACCTCACCGGAGCTGACGGTGAAGTGGTATGTCGGACTCGAACCGACTAAAACCACACGGTGTTCCGGCACAAGTGGGTCTATTGCAAGGGACCTGGGTATACCCTAGGAGGGATTCTTCCAGGAACCCTGCAGACCTTGGCCACCTCTTTTGCAAGAGGTACCACCACCATTGAGTACGAGGGGCCTAGCCCCCCACCAGTTTGAGAGGCGAGCGTGGAACACCTCACACCACCGTCACAGGCCTGCTTCTGCTGGGGTAAGGGCATCCCTACCCGTTACCCCCAGGCCAGCGCTCATGGAGGCCGGAGATCGTTTTGTGCTCTCCGGCGCCTGCTGCGTGTTCTACGGGATGAGAGAGTACTTGCCCTCTCCCGTATCCTCTCCGCCGCCTCTTTAGCCAACATGACCTCTTCGCAAAATAAGGCGGCGGAATCCCACGCGCTCTCGCTTTGGACCATGGACAGAACCATGGTCTCTAGCGAGAGACTTCCTGAACCAATAGCCGCCGCGAGGTTGAGGCGCTGGTACGCCCACGCTGTGCACTCCACTAAAGTGTGAAGTGCAGTGTCCTCGCGACAGCTTCCGCAGTGATGGCATGCAGACGTTGTCTCCCGGCCTATACGACACAGATACTTACCGAAGCAACCGTGCCCGGTGAGTATCTGTGTCAACCGGTAGAAGAGGCTGCCATGTCGCCTCTCTGGCCAATCCTCCATGATGGGCCTTACCGCCGCAATTGTGGCGTGCCCTGCGCTCGGTCGCTCAAGTCGTTCTATCCAACTGACCAAAAGGACCTGGTGGAGCTGGGACCGTTGTGCATCGACTTCACAAGCCATGGGTCGCAGCCCTCTCTCCAGCGCTTCCTTGCGCCAGTTATATAGCGACGCAAGGACTTTCGCTTCCAGGTCCCATGGTGCAGATCCAGCTAGGAGACTCGCCGCTTCGAAGGACACCGTGCGGTACCCTCTTATAATCCTAACGGCCATCAACCGCTGAGGGCGCCGTAATATAGCGGCCCCTAAAGGGCCCCCATATAGGAGCCCCGTAAAGGGCCATTGACCGCACGATTTCGATGTAGAGTCTCCTACAGGAGGTGTCGGGCCCTCTTATGTTAGGTAGCAGCCGCGACAGCGCAGCCGCAGTTCCTATGAGTTTAGGGGCCAGACTCCGAAAGTGATATCCGAAGTCCCATCGACTATCGAGGACAAGCCCTATATACTTCATCGAGGGCTTGATGCCGATGCGAACACCTCCCACAATTATGCTGAATCCCGAAGGTGGCCTCTTCAGGGGCCCATGGAAACAGAGGGCCTCCGATTTATGTAAAGTCACCTCAAGACCCAGCCGCCGAATTCTTGTAACGACTGGAGCGACCCCGGCCGTGGCCTTTATGGTCGCTTCGCGGTGTGTCTTTCCCCTCGCCGTCACGAGAGTGTCGTCAGCATAGCATGTGACCACGACACCCGGCAAGAGTACACCGCGCAACGCCCAGTCGTAGCCGATGTTCCACAAGAGGGGGCCCAGCACTGAACCCTGTGGAACACCGCACGTCATGTTTCGCCGACCGTATTCCGCCCGAGTCGGGTAGATCACGGCTCTATCTGATAGATATGCCTGGACAATGTGGCGGAGATAGGGAGGCACTCCGTGATAGCCGAGTGCCCCTTGATGCAACTCCAGGGCAAGGTGTTAAAAGCATTGGCGATGTCAAGTGACACCGCCAACATCACCTCGCCCCGAGAAACTGCTTGCTCTGCCAGAGCCTTAACGCGCATGATCGCATCCAAAGTAGAGCGTCCCCTGCGGAAACCAAACTGATTATCCGCCAAGTCCGGCCCCACTCCAGAGAGATGCTCACCGAGGCGACCCGCAATGATACGCTCAAAGAGCTTGCACACCTCGTCGAGCAGTACAATGGGCCGGTAGGCGGACGGTGAGTCTGCCGGACGCCCCCCTTTACAAATTAGGACCAGTTTCCCCGTCTTCCATAATTTCGGAAACTGGCCCCTCTCGATACATGCGCTGAAAAGAGCTCTCAGTCGGGGCTCTAGAGCCTCAAGGGCAAGGACCCAAGCCCGGCCTGGAATGCCATCGGGTCCTGGTGCGGTATTCTTGCACTTAAGCCTTAGTACCGCTGCCCTTAATTCTACCTCACTGACTTCGGGCACACCATCGTCGTCATCAGCGTCGGGCGCTTGAGTCAGGGCCATCGGTGGGGGAGTATGCTCCACCGTCTGAGACGGGAACAAGGAGCCCACGACCTCCCCAAGCAGCTCTGGGTGGAGACTCTGGGTTAATGGCTGGCGACCGCAGTTTGCCCCTGACTAAGAGATAGGGGCGCCCCCAAGGATCTCGGTCCAGAGTCTCCAGTAACTGTTGACGGGCCACTATTTTGGCTCGCTTGATTGCCGCTTGAAGAGTTCTTTTCGCCTTCTTGTAACCCTGATATAGCCCCGCCTCGCGTATTGCCGCATCATTTGGACTGCGATGCCTCCTGCGGAACCTGGAGTACTGGCGACGCGTGACTACACATTCTTCCCGTAACCGCGCTATCTCCGGGGTCCACCAGTTCACCTGGCGTCTCGCAGGTCTGAGTTGAGCTCTAGGCATAGCCGCATCACAAATGTGGGTCATGGCCTCCCGGAACCATTCTGCCTCTGTATTGATTTCGACAAGCCTATCTGGTGAAAACACCCAGGCCTGTACAATGGAAGCTTCCAGGAGGAGCTCTCGATTTAAACGCTTCAGCGCCCAACGTGGACCAGAGGGAACCACCGCGACCGGTGCATCAGAGATTAGGGGAGAAACGTCAAACCGAATATATCTGTGATCGGATAACGTCTCCACCTCCTCCATGACGCGCCAGCCCCGGACACGGTGCGCTAGAGCAGAGCTTGTGAATGAAATGTCCACAATTGAACTGCCCTGCTGACGCACGCACGAGGCGATGGAACCTCGGTTCAGGAGGACTAGGCCCCATGAAACAGCCCACTCCTCCAGTGCCTCGCCCCTCGCGTTTGTGGCAGGGGAACCCCAAGCCGTTGACTTGGCGTTGAAGTCCCCCATCACAAGAACAGGGCGAGGTCGACACCCCTCGACGACGATGGCGAGCTGAGTGAGCCAATTCTCGAACTCTGCTAGAACACGATTCGGCGAAAAATAAACGGCCACGACCGCAACTTCATCAACAGCTACCGCCACGATTCCCCTTCCCCTTGCAATAAGTTCAAAAAGCGAGGACCCAGCGGCTGTGCCCCGAACAACTGCCGCCAAGCCGTCCATATCCCCAAACCACATGTCACCTGGTGGAATAAAATACGGCTCGGCAATAACAGCGACATTAATTGACCACTGCGCCATGCTCTGGAGCAGAAGATCCTGAGCATTAGCGCAGTGATTTAAATTCCCCTGAAGGATGCGGAGATGTGTATCCATTATTAAATATCCATTTCCGCACCGCTTTGTGAAATAGGATGCTTTATAGTAACATCCCCCCTAGTTTCCTGCGGCCGAGGAGCATTCGTTTTGTCTCCTGCCTTTGATGCTGACGTAGTGTAGGCTTTGGAACCTGCCCGGTGATTGGCCAGTTTGCCTTCAGCTGTACACTTGAAACAAGATGGCGGTGCATTGCAGCCTACCGCTTTATGCCCACACTCTCCACAGCGGAAGCAACGATCCCCCACCATGATCTCCACCGTGCACTCCACCCCAACGTGTCCCACCGACAGGCACCGGAAACATCTAGTTTGGCGGGGCTGTAACAACCGCACCTGTGCCTTGAGAAACCCGCCAATTAGAAGGTTTCGGCCGTCCGTGATTTTCTTGGCCGCTGCAACTGGACAGCTTAAACTGTCGTACCTGGACCGCTAGGACCGAATCGAATAAGTCCAGCCTTTACTTGATTCGCAGGGCAGCCACTAACATCTGCCACAGCAGACTTTATCTCGTCTACTGTGATAGAATCGTCCAGGCCCGAAATGCGCACTTCTGCACATTTGGTGGGCCTAGACACGCTGACATCAGCGGCATCCAGTGATTCCCTCAACTTAGCCGTGAAAGCGTCGGCTTTGGAGCCGCTGGTGGCTCCAGGGATCTCCAGGAGACGGGCTCCAGTGCGTGTTGTTTTACACCGAACCCCATTGATATCTAGGGCTTTTAGGTCTACGGAGGCCTTTGCCTGTTTGAGGACCTCGGCATATCCTATTCCCCTCTCGGTGGCTTCTGTCGTCAGAGTTAAAACGACGGCTGTTGAACGCGGGGCACGTAGTTTTATGGGTGCTTTTGAAGCGTCAGACTTGGTGGTTTTCTTAGCCGCCTGCTTTTTCTTCTTCTTTGCCTTCTTTTTGGCTCCCACAACTTCCCAGTTCCCTTCGTGAGAAGGCTGCGTTAAGGCCACATTTGCATCCGAAGTGGAAGTGTCTTTCACCTTTCCTTTCCTTCTATTGGTTGCAACAGCGGCAATGCCAGTAGATGGTGCTGTACTTGTCCCTGTGCCGGCCACTTTTTTCTTTAGGAGAGTTTTAGGATTGGCTTTGGCCGCAGCTGCGTAAGAAGCTGATCTCGGTGCAGCCAAGGGAGGGCGATTCCTTGCATCTTCCAGGGCAGAAATGCGCCGCATAATACGCTCTTCCATATCTGCCATTAACCTGGAAATGGCAGCATCTGGTGCCATTTCCGCCCGCTGTGGAGGTGTCTTCATTATGCCGGTAGCCTTTCCTTCGTGCCCCCTACTGTGAATTTCCTCTCGTAAAGCGCGCATCTCTTCTTGCAGTTCTTTGTTGGCTTTCTCCGATTCAGCCAAACGGGTTTCAAGACGGTCAATGTTTTGTCGAAGCTTGGCCGTTTCTTCATTGGAAGAAAGCTTTAAAAGCGTCTCTGTAGCCTCTTTAATAGAAGATGCAGCCTAGGTCAGCATCTTTTTGCAAGTGGTCTTGGGAACTTTAGGGAGAGTAGCCACGTCTGTAATGCGTTTCAACGCTATGTTAATTTGGCCCTCCAATTCTGAGGTTAAGTCACCTTCTGGCGGGGAAAGGGTAGATCTTTTTGCAGTTGACCTAAGAAGTCTACCTTTCTCGCCTTTTTTTTCCGCAATGTTAAGGAACAGGTCTTTCAGTCGCTGTTCCTCTTCTTCCCGTAAGGCTTTTTCCGAGGCTAAAAAAGATGCTGCCTCTTTACGGGCCTTAGCAGCGCCGATATATGCACCGGTCCTGAGCGACTTCTGCTCCGTCCATTTTCCGAATCGTTGTACCGCGGTCTTTTCCCGCCACGTCCGAATTTTGATACAGCCACTGCTGTATAACTCGCCCGGCTATTTTCTGACTGACTGTCTGACTGAGACATCGCCATATCAGCGTCATTTCTCTCTTTTATGGCGGCCTTCGCGCTTGTTTTGGTGGCCGTTCGCGCTTGTTTTACAGCTGACCGACGGGCTGTTTGGGCATTGGTTGCTCCCCCCAGAATACGACTGGGAGCTGCCGGAGCCAACTGGCTCCGGGAGGGACTCCCCAAACGACGAGCGTCTGGGACCCTCCTGGGTAGATACATTTGTATTAACCTGTGCCATAATATTTAAGCTTTACGTCCTCCGACGGGGACGCCCTTGGGACTGAGTTCCCCTCAGCCATTCATCCCATTGCCGGGCGTCAGAGCGTAAGATTGGGGTTATTTTTTAAAGAGGTTTTTCTTCCTCGCGATCTCTGAAAACCACCAGCCCTGTCAGTTCAGGGTTACGGCTTGGCCGGAAGGTGGTCTGTGCCAGACCAATGTCCACCGTATTTGAAGAATCAAAAGACGGCAGACCCTTCCGCCCTAACTAGTAATTTTTTAAGGAGGCTTTCTTCCTCATAACTCCAGAGAGTCTTCGTTCTCGCCCATTTTAGGACAAGAAGATGGTTAGGCCGATAGGTGATCTGCATCAGATTGTGTCCGCCGCCCTATGTTTTTTAAAGAGGTTTTTCGTCCTCGTAGCTCCAAAAAGCCACCGTGCCTGTCCGTTTAGCGGCCAGGATTACGGTTGGGCCGATCGGAAGTCTATACTAGACCTGTGTGCACTGACTCTGTATTACTTCAATGTCAGCAAACCCGTCGCCCCTTAATCGTTCATCCACATCTTTCCTCTGCATGAATCAGAGGGAAGGCGGAGAATTGTAGAGTTGCCACAAAGGCAGGCCCTTCTGGCCAGAATATTAGCCGCCGGCGATGACGCCCTCCCCAAAGGGAGAAAAGAAGTAAGCCCCATCGCCGACGTTGCCCAGGGTGAACCACGTTGAGGTTTTCAAGCAAGCACCCCGTATCAATTATCCCCTACATCCTAACCGTTAAGGTGTACCTTCCACTATCAGTTCAGCCACATGGGATAAAAATATCTTAATAACTTACGAAATTATTGAAAAAATCCTAGTTAGTTCATATAAAATGTGAGGGTTTCAATAGATTTCTCTGAGAACAACTCTGTTAACAAACCTTGACTTGGTTCTCTGGACTTTGGACTTTTTCGTTTCTTTAGAAATCGATTAACATATGTACATTTAATAAAAGAAAAGATTAAATGGAAAACTTTCTCATGTACAATATAGGTTATCGTGACATTCGATAGATAACAATAGTTTATCACACAAAGTATAATTAATTCGTATATTTAAACAAACTATACGAACCCATATTCGAGGTGTGTACTACAGTCTGCGCAGAAGGGCTAGTTACCGCCTGAGGTATGCGAGCGGTGAGATGGGGGAGGGGATATTAGAAACTGTCTTAATTCCGGTCTAAACAAAAATAAATATTTTTTTTAAAGTTTTAATTAAATGTTATATGCTACAAAACAGTTTTACAAACAAATAACATTTCTAAATAAATAAAATTAAAATATTTATTTCAGTATCATGGTATACTACAAAAATAATAAATATAAAAATCTACTTCTTCATTACTAAACGTGTCTTCAATTTCCATATCCTCTTCAGAATCTGAACCGTTTCCCAAGTTTATGATCAACTCGTCTATCACATTGTCAAACCTCATGTCGTGGTCCCAATATTGGTTCTCAATTTTTTGTAAGTGGTCGTCACACTTTTGCCACCTTTCCGGAGTGAATGCAGGAAACAATCTTGTGATGATTGGAATTATGATTGGAATTTTGTAGTCCGGTTAAGAATTTATATAATTTGGTAGTAAATTGGTAGCTAAATTGTTCTTTATATCGGCCCAGACAAGCTCAATCGGGTTGTGATCGGGATGATATGGCGAAAGGCGAAGAACAATATGACCTGGAGCCCTTAACATTTCGTCAATGGTGTAATTTTTTTCGGACTCAGTTCTATTTATCTGATGAAAGAGTTCAGCTTTAGTATAGTCCGGTGTAAATTCAACAATACGTTCTCGTAACCAATCTTGCATGACCCGTTTTAAACTAGACATAGTAGGTTTTCTCCAAACCTGTACACAATGGTAGGAGGCATTGTCCATTACGACCACTGAATTTGGAGCTAGTTTATTTTTCAATTTGTGACTAACCCATTTATGAAAATTTGTGGCATTCATATCGCCATGATAATCCCCGCATTTCGAATCTGATTTGAAAATTATTATGGCACCGTTAATTAATCCGTCTCGGCTATCACTATGAACAATCACCGGACGACGCCCTTTGCCAATATCAGCATAAATTCCGGGCTCAGATTCGGATTGCCAACACATATTAGAGGTGGCTACTGTTAACGTAGGTTTTATCCAGAAAATATATGTTTCGGTTTTCATTTCTATACTTTCGTATAGCTCTTAAATACCTTACTGGCCATTCACTAATACTGAGTCTTTCAATTAAAATGTGCCTTTTAGATTTACATTTTTTTAATAAATATCCCATCTTGTGTAAAAGCTGTCATAAGTAGGTACAACCGCAGTTCACGATGCCATCTTCTTTTAAAATTGCAAGCTTACGTGTACTTGGGATTATTGACGGCAGACTAAGCTAGCTTAACGTTTACCTACGTCTCCCCTCCTACCGCTCACATGCCGCAGGAGGTGACACTTGTGACTCTTGAGTTGCGGGTGTCCATGGGTGGCGGTAGTCATTTACCATCAGGTGACCCGTCTGCTCGTTTGCCCCCTATCGCATAAATAAAAAGGTAACTAGCACTTGCGCGCACACTATAATAGCCACTGAAGAGTTCTGAAGAGATCAACTCCTAGCAGTATCTTGATGTCCAGCTATAGTATGTATATTCATACTACAGTATTCCCAAATTAATAATGCGCATGCAGATCTTCGCTAATGGTCGTATTCCCGGTAACACCCGAATCATTGAATCGTAAGAGCCCTAAACAACGCACTTGCATTTTCCACTTTGTTCGAAAGGAATAGGAGTCAATATCATGAGTACACAATCGAAAACAATTCTAGCGGTCGGCGGCGGTCGCCGGTCAGTTAAAGGTCCGTCAATCGTCTTTATATATTGTTGGTGACTGCGCGTGTTCTTTCTGTGTGGAATTATATAGAGCTGCTACTACACACCCTTCTTGGTTTTGTTTTCAAAGGTAAATTTAATTGCAACTTTAATTATTTTATTCAAATTTAAATAGTTTATTTTGTAAAATAGGTAAATATACATAAAAAAATTCACGGTTTTTTATCTTAAAAAATTAAATATACCTTCGTTAAATACATATTAAGATTTAGGCTTATATAAATTTAATAAACAAATAATTAAACACATGCATAAATAAACAAATAGATATAGGAATAAATAATATTAAAAAGTATATTAGTACATAATGCAATAATACAACAAATAAATAAAAATATGCCTAACTCTGCCCATACCATTTTCTTTCAGACGAATTCTTCCAGAATGGATCAATTTAAACGTGGGTAGCCGCTTAAGTCACAAGCACGACAAATGGTATTTAATGTGTATCTTTATTTCTTAAATGAAGTAAATGTTTTTAAAAGAGACCATGATGATTATTTTAAAAAAGTTCAGGACCGTGTTACAAAAGCTACAGGAATTTCACGACGAACTTTAAGTAATCTTAAACGAAAAAAACCAGAATCAATCAATGAAATTTTCCACACCGAAAAAATGAAAACCTAAAAGTAGATTTCGGCTAGGGCTTGATGATTTCGACTACTGTGTGATTCGTAATATGATATACAATTTTCAGTTGACGCTCAAAGAACTCCCAACTGTAAATAATTTGAGAAAAAAGTTGATCGAAGCTATTAATTTCAAAGGCTGTGCAGAGTCTTTAAGGCTGATCTTGAAAGATATGGGGTTTAGGTTTCTGAAAACTGATAATAACAGACGGTTACTTATGGAAAAGCATGATATACGTTTAAAAAGGATCAAATATATCAGAGAAATACAACAGCTGAGGAATTCTGGTAGAAACATAGTGTTTATGGACGAGTCATACGTGCATACATCACATACTAAGGGTAAAACTTGGCAAGATAGCAGCAAAAAAGGTATCAAACAACCCATTTCCAAAGGAGAGCGAATAATTATTGTACACGCAGGCAATGAAAAAGGCTTCGTCCCAGGGGATCTAATGTTACATAAATGTGTCGACACAGAAGGTGACTATCATAAAGAAATAAACGCGGAACGTTATCAAACTTGGCTACGCAATCAATTGATTCCCAACTAGCCTCCTAATAGTGTGTTGGTAATTGACAACGCCCCATATCATAATAAGCTGTCTGTGAAACCACCAAACTCAAACACACCTAAACCACAAATGATAGCTTGGTTACAACAACACAACATTCCGCATGACCCCAAGAAACTGAAACCCGATTTGTATGAAATTATAAAAAGATATAAAGAAAAATACACAGAATTTGCCGTTGACCGTATAATGGAGGAACATGGGCATAAAATTATACGATTGCCACCATATCATCCAGATTTTAACCCCATTGAAAATATTTGGTCCCAAATAAAGCAACACGTAGCCAAAAAAAATATTGCAATGACTGTCACGTCAGTTAAAGATGCTATATTAGAAAAAATCAATAATATAGGACCAGAAAAATGGAAAAAAGTTTGTGATCATGCTGTTAAATGCGAAGATGAATATAGAAAATTTGAGCCAAGAATCGATAGTTTTTCCGATGAAATGATTATTTACAAAGGTGATAGCAGTGGGGAAAGTGTAAATGAACAAGAGCATAATGAAAGTTCTGATGAATCTACGATGTCAGGAATAGAGATCCTCCCTGATTCTGATTAATTTTTTGTAATTGTAATATTGTTCTAGAATGATCAGTGCTGTAAATACTTTTGAACTGAGACTTTAATGATTAGATTTCTAAGATTTTAATATAAACCTGTGTTTGAAAACCATTTTTTCCTCTTCTAATATAAAACTTGTGTTATTTAAACCTTCTTTTCTTCCATCACTACACCAGCTTCAGTAAGACACTTGAAAAGTACTATAACATCTTCGAAGTGAATCAATCCAACAAAGATTGCAGCATATTCGCAATCATGTGGTTTTCCTCACTATTTACTTACATGGAATTATCGAATCAAATTTCGTTACTGATAAATCAATATTTATCTCTTTTAGAACAAAACACATAATTCTACTAAATTATGCATGAATGCACTTAACCACTCTATATATGTATATATCGTCTTCCGACGCTCGGGACATACGACCGTTGCCGAACAGTGACGAAGATTTCTATGCGCATTATTACTTTGGGAGACCTGTACATGTATTATGTATAAAGTTTCATTCGATACAAAAATTAAAAGAAAGTTAAAATTGACTTCCAACTTTACATAGGTTTTTTTTTTATACTATACGTGGACCGATGAACAGACGGGTCACCTGATGGTAAGCGACAACCACCATCCATAGACACCTGCAACTCAAGAGTCGCAGGTGCGCTGCCCGCCTTTGAGGGTGGTGATGGATAGAGGGATGCAGGGAGGGGAAAGAAGAGAGGGGTGATGAGGAGAGGGGGAATATGGGGAGAGGAAAGAGGAGGGGGGAGTTGGGCCTCCGGAAACCTCACTCATTTCGGGGAAATGCAACGCAAGCGTTACTTCACAACCGGTTTTCTGTGAGGCCGTGGTATCCCACCGGTCGAGCCGGCCCATTCGTGCCTAAGCATGGCTCTACCACATACGTATATTTATATAGGTTTAATATTTCTTTACATACCTACAAGTGTAGCTAATAAATGTGTTTTTATGAGATTGGGGTAAACTAGCCGACGGGTCATCTGATAGTAACTGACTACCGCCGCACATTGACACCTGTAACTTAAGAATCGCAAGTGCGCTGACAGCCTTACAGGGCATGAAAAATATCCCTTTTAAATATTCAATTAATTCCTTTTTTTATTGATATTTACTTCGGTACAGTTACTTTACGACACATGTTAAGGTCTTGACGTTGGTGACCTAATAAAAAGCCGACTGTAATTAACGCTGGTATATATTGTTGCCGGTAGGTACAACTGCATAAAGCGGTAGCTCCGATCGAGTCCGTAAAGTTAGTGTCCGTGTCATGGCCGGTGGTCGTTTTATAAGGAGGGGGAGCTTTTGCGCCCGCCCCTCCTTGCATCTCGGTCAATTGGTCCGCACCGCTCGCTACTTGCTCAGCCGTTACAAAACGCCGGGTCCACCGCGATGTTGAGGATTCATTCACATTTGATTCTCGACATAAATCACATTTACGTGATAGTGATTAGACAAATATGGATTTTCTTAAAAATAAGATTACTGATTAATCAATTGCTAATATAACTTAAAATACGTGTAGAATGTACTTAATCTCATAAAGATTGTAAATGTTTAGTATTGTAAGATATTTATTTTTTGTTTTTAAGAGTGCTCGATAGATGGCGTTGTTTAGTCCGTCTGAATCGCGCTATGGTTTGTTTGCCGGCCACACTATATAAGCTGGCCTATGTCTTGTTAAAGGACGAGACCTATTTATAGTGAAATATACTCGAATTAGTTTCCTGAGCAGTTCGAAGTTTCATTTCTCACGTCCAAGGACCCTTGAAATTTGTTCATGGTCCTTCGAGTCGGATAAGTATATGGCCGGACGTGTTTTTGTATAAACTGTCTATCGCGCGCGGGAGGTATCGTGTTGTACTTCGTCTTCGTGTACACTGGAACGTTGCCGTGTACTATCATCCCTACATCAAAGTGGGCCGAGTGGTGGCGCCATAGCAGTAGTGGAACCGGAGGAGATTTCTCTGGAGGAACGAGGCGGGACACAAGTGGAAGACGCGATAGCGGCTGAACAAGAGATACATGCGGTAGCGGAGCGCTAGTGGGCAACTAGCCGCAGGTGACTACGTCAAGGTGATGTGTCAGTGAGTGCCGTAAAACTGTGAGTACATTTACGTTTATTTAACTTAGAAGAAGCAAAGTAAATATCAAGAGTAAAAAACACTTAGAAATTTGTATTGGACTTTAAGGTTAAAATAGTTTAAGTTGTAAAAATTGTGTTAATTCTAAAGTAAATAGTAGAGATTTAGGACTTGTAATAGTTTTAAGACAAAAGTGGTTGGGACGGGGAACCTATGCCCGATTTTCCCTAGACGTAAATGTGTAAAGTTTAAAAACACTTGTAATTTTTTGTGAAATACTACTTAGGAGATAGAAAAATTACAATATAAATTTATGTTAGCATCTTATAACGTCTGTTTGTGTACTTTGTAATTTTTTGGTAAACTTTTTTACTTGATTGTATTTATTACTTAAAATGGAATCCTTTAGCAATTTGCAAGAGGATATTAAAAGTAAGTTGCAGAAAATAATAAGTAACTTTAAAAAGTCGCCAAAGGAACGTTTGACGATTCCATATGTAGAGACTAGACTGGAAAGCTTGGAACAGCAATGGACTTTATTCAATAACACTCATACGCAGATGGTAAGTCAAGTAAAACGAACTGAATTGCAAAGTTCAGATTATTATAAAAAAGGGCTGTATGAGGAAGTAGAAGAGTTGTATATTGAATTTAAGACTAGTTTAAAAGCGTTGTTAATTAAGGTAAATCCAACGGAATCAGTAACTAAACAAGAGTATAGTACTACAGAAGACTCTTCAAGGAGTCGTGTCAAGTTGCCTGAAATTAAAATCCCAATGTTTTCGGGTAAATATATAGAGTGGCAGACGTTCAGAGATTTATTTGTAGGACTTGTACATGAAAATAAATCTCTGGATGATGCGCAAAAATTTTACTATCTCAGAGGTCACTTGACCGGCGAGGCTGAACAGTTGTTACGTAATTTTCAGGTAACGTCAGACAGTTATAAAGTTGCTTGGGATAAGTTAAATAAAACTTACAATAACAAACGGTTTTTAGCAAACGGAATACTTAAACGGCTTTTAAATCAAAAATGTTTAGTATCTGAATCAGCTGTGGAAATAAAAAGATTAATTAGCACCACTTCAGATTGTTTGGAGTCGATAAAAAATTTAGGGATAGACGTGTCAACTTGGGATATACTGATTATCCATATTATTAGCGCTAAATTAGATAAAGACACGCGCAAAGCGTGGGAATTTAAGGTGTCCTCTGAGACAACGGAGGAATTGCCAACCTTTAGCCAGTTCGCGGAATTTTTAGGGAGTCGTTTTCGTGGCTTAGAAAATTTAGAGCCTAGAGAAAGGCCCGATTCGGATAAAAGGCCTAAGGCTTTCCACGTGGTAAAAGAAAAAAAATATTTGCAATCTTGTTCCTATTGTGCTGGAGATCACAAGATAACTGCATGTAAACAATTTGGTAGGGAAACCAATGAAAACCGCCGTAACATTGCGATGGAAAAAAGGTTATGTTTCATTTGTTTAAACGGCAACCACTCTGCAAAGTACTGCAAAAACACAATCCGATGCCAAGTGTGTAAGCGTCGCCATCATTCTTTATTACACCCTAGTGATAATTCAGGGTTTCTTGAGGACGTAGAAAGGACGGCTCAGGATAAAGCTTCTATAGTGGCACAGGTATCTTCAATGGAAAAGAAAATGACCACGGAGGCGAAGGGGTCATCTAGATCCGTGGTGTCTTATTTATCGACAGGGAATCATAAAACTGTCATGCTAGCCACAGCGGTAGTGCAAGCCAGATCGAGAGACGGAACATTTAAATCAATACGGGCTCTTTTAGACCAAGGATCACAAGGATCATTCATTAATGAATCCATTGTTAATTATTTAGGTCTGAAGAAGGTAAGTGCTCTAAACACCCTTACAGGTGTAGGTGGGGATAGTAATGTGATGTCGCGGTCAACTGTTACAATTAAGATTAGGTCGAGAATAGATCCTCAACTTGAATTTCAGACCAACGCCTATGTGTTAAAATCGGTCACATCCATTCTCCCAGTGACAAAGGTCACTAGAACGGAATGGGTTAACGTGATGGTGGACAATTTGGCTGATCCTGAATATGACAGACCTAACAAAGTCGATATATTGTTAGGTGCTGAAATTTACAGTCAAATTGTCCAAGAAGGCATTAAACGGAATTCAAGTGGATCTCTCTTGGCGCAAAAAACTGCGCTTGGATGGATATTGTCAGGTGTTTGTGAAGTAGATAATGCTTTAAGTAAGGTACACTTGCATATCACGGTAACGCACTGTTGTCTTGAAGCCGATGAGATGTTAAAACGGTTCTGGGAATTGGAAGCTGAGCCGCCTAGAACTAAAAGAATACTTACGGATGAAGAACTCGAATGCGAGCGATTGTTTTCGGACACAACTAAGCGTGATGGGAATGGTCGTGCGGTTACCATTTCGTGATGCTGATCCAGCATGCCAATATGGCTATTCTAGAAATGTTGCAATAAAGCGTTTTCATGCTTTGGAGAGTAAGCTAAATCGAAACAATGATTTAAAGGAAAAATATTCGGCAGTTATTAATGAATATTTAGAATTAGGACACATGAGGCCGATATCAGAAGCTGATAAAGCAAATAGATCAACCGTGTACTTACCTCACCACGCAGTTGTAAGAAATGATAAGGAGACTACAAAGGTGCGTGTGGTATTTGACGCATCATGCAAGGGAAGTAATGGGAGATCGCTAAACGATGACTTATTAATCGGACCTCAGTTGCAGCCTGATCTTCGGCATTTGCTTATTCGTTGGCGAGCACATCCAATTTGCCTAATCTCTGATGTCATTAAAATGTACCGCCAGATACGTGTAGCAGACGAACATACCGATTTCCAGCGAGTGGTTTGGCGAAACGACCAAAATGCTGAACTTAAAGATTATAAACTGCTTACGGTAACTTTCGGGACAGCAGCTGCTCCGTTCTTGGCTGTTAGATCCATGCAACAGTTAGCTTACGACGAGGGTGAGAGTTATCCATTGGCTGCGGAAAGATTACTCAGTGATTATTACATGGATGATCTTTTGACAGGTTGTGAGACATTAAAAGAAGGAATAGAAATCTATCGTCAAATGAACGCATTACTATCCAAAGCAGGGTTTGAATTGCAAAAGTGGTCCAGTAATAGCAATGTGTTACTAGATAACATATTATATAGTGAAAATAAATCAAAGAATAGCATAGGTAAAGAGTTTAGGATAAAACAGGATGAAGTGCTGAAAACCTTAGGACTTACTTGGAAGCGAAATAGTGATACTTTCCAGTATTCAGTTCAGCTCTCATCTCAGACAGGATCTGTAACGAAAAGAAAAATTTTATCAGATATTGCTAAGTTGTACGATCCTTTAGGCTGGGTTGCTCCAGTAGTTATAGTAGCAAAGGTACAAATTCAAAAATTATGGATTATAGGCATTGGATGGGATGATCCCCTACCAAATGAAATGAGAACAGAATGGCTTACTTACCGTAAAGAATTAAAATGTTTGGAACAGTTTTCAATTCCTCGGTGGTTGGGCATGAAGTCGAGTGACAAGCAGATAGATTTACACGGCTTTTGTGACGCATCAAAAACAGCATATGCAGCAGTCGTATATGTACGCATAGTCGACACGGAAGATAATGTTCATGTCACACTGCTTACTGCCAAAACAAAAGTAGCTCCCGTCAAAACAGTATCCATTCCTCGGTTGGAACTATGTGGTGCGGTTTTACTGGCAAAACTCTTAGGGGAACTAGCTGAGGTGATGAAAATAAAAAAATCGAATATACACGCGTGGACTGATTCGGAAATAGTGTTGGCATGGCTAAACAGTCATCCCAGGCGGTGGAAAACCTTTGTAGCTAACCGCGTGTCTGAGATTTTATGCTAAGTGAACCTAGGCAATGGAATCACGTGTCATCCAAGCAGAATCCTGCCGATTGTGCCTCACGAGGTCTTTATCCTTCCGAGTTGTTTAATTGTCGATTGTGGTTGGAAGGTCCTGAGTTCCTAAAGGAAAAGGTAATACCGGTAGGTAGGCGTGAGCATGGTTCCACTAATGTGGAGGAAATTAATGTGCATGTGACTACCAAGCCAGTAGATGTTGATAATTGGATTTGGGATAAATATTCAACACTTACCAAACTGATTAGAATAGTAGCGTATTGTAGACGTGTCCTGGAATGGAGGCACCCTACAGATAAAAGAAACAAATCTTACCTAAAAGCGGCTGAGATGAAATTAGCTTTAGATGTTTGTATAAGGCAGTGTCAGCAACAGAACTTTGGTGATGAAATTCTAGACCTGCAAAGAAAACCCTGTAAGAAGAGTAATATTTTCCATTCTCTCAGTCCTTACCTGGATTCTTCTAATATTTTTAGGGTGGGCGGTAGACTGGAGTTGTCTGACATTAGTTTAAATCGGAAGCATCCGGTGTTGATACCTCATAAGTCGCCGTTTACCAATCTTTTAATAGCTGATGCACATCGTTCAACACTGCATGGTGGACCGCGTTTAATGCTTAATTATTTGTGTACTAAATATTATATTCTAGGTGCTAAAAAGTTAGTTAGAGCCTATGTGAGAAAATGTGTAACTTGCCTACGTTATACGGGTTCCATTAAGACACAATTAATGGGACAATTACCCTCACCTCGAGTAACACCAAGCAGGCCGTTTAGTAATAGTGGAGTCGATTATGCCGGTCCCATCAACTTACGAACGTCCAAGGGGTATATTTGTTATATTAGGGGTCATCGTGCATACAAGGGCTATATTTGTTTATTTGTATGCATGGCCACTAAAGCCATTCATCTAGAAGTCGTAAGTGACCTAACGACAGAAGGTTTTTTAGCAGCCTTTAAAAGGTTTGTGGCCCCGTCGTGGACATTGTAGTAATATATGGAGCGATAATGGGACTAATTTTCAAGGTGCTTCTAAAGAACTGCATGCACTAGTACAGTCAGAAAGGTCAGGCATTGCTCAAGAAATTGCAGAAGCAGTAGCCAATCAAGGAACCACATGGCACTTTATCCCACCTCATGCACCAAACTTCGGTGGTCTATGGGAGGCTGGGGTCAAATCTTGCAAACAACATTTACGCAAGGTAATAGGTAGCGCTACTCTGACTTATGAAGAGATGGCAACTCTCTTAAGTCAGATAGAAGCATGTTTAAATTCTCGTCCCCTGTGCCGGGGTACAGATTTGGTCGACGCCTTAACACCAGGACATTTTCTAGTGGGCGAATCTCTTTTAAACGTAGCAGATCATAATTTTGAATCTACCAATATATCCAGTCTAAAGAGATGGCATTTGGTACAAAGAATGATGCAGGATTTTTGGCGTCGATGGTCAAATGAATACTTGACCACTCTCCTCCAAAGATATAAGTGGTGTAAGCAAACGCCGGAGCCTAATGTCGGAGATATTGTTTTGGTCAAGGAGAATAATTTGCCTCCTTGTAGGTGGTTACTTGGTAGAGTGGTTGAAAAACATCCCGGTCCAGACAAATTAACGCGAGTAGTCACACTTCAAACTAGCGGGTCGGTGATAAAAAGACCAACTTCAAGGTTGTGTCTCCTGCCTATTGGTTGACGCTTGGCAATTATTATATGTATGTCGTTTTTATTTTCTCGTACTAAGCGTGTTAGTTATAGGATATACATATGTTTAAGCCCGCGCTGAGATTGTATATGTATTTTAAATGTAATTTACCTTGTAAAGGACATGTAGTTCCTACATGTACCTTGGTGGGCGGAATGTTTAGTATTGTAAGATATTTATTTTTTGTTTTTAAGAGTGCTCGATAGATGGCGTTGTTTAGTCCGTCTGAATCGCGCTATGGTTTGTTTGCCGGCCACACTATATAAGCTGGCCTATGTCTTGTTAAAGGACGAGACCTATTTATAGTGAAATATACTCGAATTAGTTTCCTGAGCAGTTCGAAGTTTCATTTCTCACGTCCAAGGACCCTTGAAATTTGTTCAGTAAATATTTTGAATGAAATAGAATATAAATAAACCCTATTGTACACCAATTGTAACAATGTTACACGGATATAACAAAAACAGTATGTACAAGGGGCAGCGTTATCGTTGCAAGCAATTTCTTGCAGGCAACGTTTGAATGGACAAAGAGTTCGGTGTGAAAGAGTAGCACTAATTTTTACGATACCATAATTAAGAAAATATTAGTGATATATAATAATAAACATAAATGTATGTATACAATTATCTCTGTTTGTACTGTTGATTGTTGGCACTCGGTGGAACTTGCAGAACGAATATATTAAGTTAGATGTCAGTAACAATAACTTCTAAAACAATTACAAACCCTTGAAAATGCCGTAAGGCGACCAGTAACCAGTCAAGTTTCTTAAATAATATAAATATTGTGGAACAGTACAAGTGATTTTACTCACGATGTATACGATAAGTTATAATCTTATATATAGTAAGCCATTTAATTTGATATATAGTATTTTTTTTTTTGATGTGATGAATGACTAAATAGTCATTCTTCACATCAGGGTCACATTACATGATCCATTAGATTATATTATACATAGTCATGTTTTTATTTTATTTAAGCTGTAAATATTGAGAATATTTTAATAAACTAACTTGTTTTTGTTTATTCAACAACGAATTTCTATCACTTCAATAGAATGTGCTTTCCAAAAAAGAGGAAAGGCCGTAGCATGCCATTTTAAGACTATATTATATATATTTATTTATTTAGTACACTTCCTGGAATTACAATATTGCTCAAGGTGAACTTAATTTTCTACTTGCCAACCTTATGGTGACGCAGATATGTTTGTGGCAGGGGTTTTATATAATTTAAATAAAAATAAAGTTACATACAAACACACATATACTCATTGATATATACTACTAATACTAGATACACATATGAAATATAGATAATAGAGATACTTGCACGGTACTATTCTGTTGATTCTGCCAAAAAATCTCTGCAGAGATTACGTACACTTCGCATTTCTTTCTCTAGTAATGATATCGCCCTTAACCAATGCTGCATATAAATCATAGTATTATTTTAAACTTTGTGTCACTAAAACACTTGGGTTTAAATCAAACTTAGTTGAACTCTTGCGAAGGCTACCCGAAGGTTGTGCGATGTAAAGCGGTATTTATGAGTATAAGCTTCGGTCGACATTGAAAGGTTGCATTGTTGTTTCAATAGCTGTAGCTGCTGGAGATTGTATTGCAATAATAGTGATTGGTTCGGAAATATATCAAAGCTAACTGACATTAAAGTGTATTGCTCTTTTGGAGTTTAGAAGAAATTATTAAAAAGTTCTAATATGATGCAACTTCATAAATGGCAACTTGGTTTTCGAATACTGTAACACATATGAACACTTGGATACTCAAGTTGAACTTGCTATTGGTGATAAACTATAAGCATGTTATATGTATGGAGTTATGTGGTGTGCGAGTGGACTATGTTTTCTGTGGCTCAGTTAAAAAGCAAATTTATGACAATTACAACATTTAATTTCTGTAACATAATGTTTAGTTTAAAAGAGATGGCAAAAGCAAAGGCAAGATAGCATATACATTGCAAAGGCCGAATTAAACTTTCAGTTGCTAGTCAATTCTCGGCACTGAAATGTCTAAAACTTGACAAACTATATTTTACATTTTATTTATTTATTAAGTCGAGTGCCTGATATTAGATAATAGACCAACTTGAAATGCCACCCCACTTTAATCATAGACAGCGTAAGACCCTGTACGATACACTATTTACAGGCGAGACTAAAGTGCACCAGTTTAAAAGCACGGTATCAGGATATTTGTACGAACGTGCATCTTCAAAGTACGTGACCGTTGTTTGTAAAACCTATAACTGTTTGCAAACGCGTAGAGCGTCTGCATCATAGAGTATCTGCACACACTGTTTAACAAAAAGTATGGTCATATTTTTCAGTTAGTACAGCTTGTGAAAAGACGTAAAATAGGCAACAGGAAAATGTTTGGTTAATGAAAATATATGCATTTATTATTGGGGTGGAATAACTCCTAATTTAAACCAGACCAAACTTTAGTAAAATTTTATTTAAAATGAATATCGCGTAAAATGTATTCAATATTTCTTATTTTTTTACCTTATAGGTGTTTATGGTCTTTAAATTTAAACTGAACTAACTTTGAGTATAACCGATTCAATAAAATAAAGGATTATTGATATCGAGTCAGTAATGACAAAGTTATCGTGTAATATGTTTTATTGATTCTTTACTATAGCTTCTTGCCTTAGAGGTGAAGTATTGTCTTCAAATTCAAATGGGACCAACCAATACAATGAGCTCTACTTAAAATTACTTATAACAATGTTAATTGGAAATCGATTCATAAATAGTGAAGATATCAGTATAAGATTCTAACAGGAAACTCAAATTTTTTGAGGTCAGTTAAAAATTGATGAAGATAATTTTCATGTTATACAGTCGATGTAACATAAATAAATTTTCTCTAAAAAAGATGTTATATCCTATTCATAATAATAATAACATTCAACATGAGGTGTCTTACCAAACATTTCGAAATCCCTGAAACTGTTTATGTTCCTAGGGTGTGTAACAAAGAAACATTAGAAATATTTAATCTATTACGTAAATCGATCATCGAATATTAACCACGTTCGCTTTATCTCTTAATGGTCGCTTTTGATTTAATTAATGCAGTCCGCATTAATTAAATCAAAATCCCACATTACTAATGTAACAATGTACTGTACATTACATTTATTAATTCAGTTAATCAACTCTTTGCAATAAACTTAAACTCTTTATTTTTATAACGTCTTAAACTAAACAGATTATGTAGCGTTCATTTCATGATTTTCTTTTACAATATTCGGAAGGTCGGGATATGTCGAGGCTCACAATCAGCGATAAAAGGCCATTGTCAATTTAAATGAAAGCTCGCCAGGTGTCAACTTTGTATAGAGCCATTGGAACAGACAGCACTACCACAGCCGAAATGTCGAGTTTCGTTTGTTTCGTCGGCAAACTTTTATCTAACTATTGTTGGCGGTTAGATAATTTCTTTATCAAGAAAGAAAGCAGCAAAGTTTTTATTGAAAGTGAATACTGTCGGTTCACCCGGTGAAAACAAGGGGTTCAGAGAAATAATGCCTTGTAATGCCTTCAATCATCTATATTTCAATTCAATTTTTAGATTCTGGATTAACAACTCTTCGCTTTAACAGTTTTGCGTCACATAGAGTTATGAGGATTTTGTGGAAAAATAAAATAATATTTACCTAATGATGTTTTATTCTTTTATAACTTGAAACGCTAAACGATTAGAACATTAACTATTGTTTATTTTTTACTTTATTGTCTAAAGTTTCTAAGTTGTAAGTAAAGAAATGCTTTCAAAAATAATGCGATGTGTAGTGACCGTAGACTGATGTTAGTTTCGGCTGCAGTATGTCTTTGGCAGTGAACTAAGCGCTAATTGTAATTAATCAGGTTTGCTTAAATTAAATTTAAACGATAGGCTTCAGAGCACTATTAAAAAAATACCATGTATTTCTACAGTTAACAAAGGAGAGATTAACAGTTAATCGATTTAATCAATTTTATATTTGTTTGTTTCTTCAATAATCGAAATTATCAAACGACAAATGCCTTTCTCTAAAACATTTTGTGTTCAACATCTTGAATCTCTCGATCTTCATTTACAGTATTACCTAAACCCCAATAGGGTACTTTGCCTCTAATATAATCGCATTATCCCGCAGTTTGGGACGACAAAATGCGGTTTCCGAATACCCAAGAGTACCTCAAAGTTTCTAGCCACGTCGGATAAAAAGCATTAATGTTTGGTAAAGCAATGACGTTTGCCCCTACTTGGGCATATGTAATCAAAGCTAGACGACAGCGGACGATATCTTCCACCTACGATTCACTATGAAAAAATACTTCGAAAATAAGACCGTTAGCGAGTAATAACATTTCAAAATAGGAAAACCTTCAGCTTCTACGATAAATTTCGAGGCCGTCAGCAAAAAGGCTCGTTTGTCTATTTGAACCTTTTCGGAATGCCACTAAGGAATTTTTAGATTTATTAACCCTAAGTGTAATCGTCTTACATTAATATTTGATTTATTAATCTCCACACAGATTTACAAAATAAATAATACGGACGTACATATATCCACGGCGTTACTAAGGGAGGCATTGTTGATTTCGGATGGTGATTTCAGGCATCAAAATTTTAGGTGTAGTCCATAGTCTAGAGATAGATAGTAATGGAAACGAGGATAAGCTGTCGGAGTGATGATGAAGACAATATCAGTTGTGAAAACCCTTGGCTGATGGTTTCATGAGCAGCAGACGTATAATCCGCAATTATTTTTAAGCTTACTGATATGTCATTAAATATTGTTTTCGTTAATAAACCTTTGGTGTGTATCTTTCCAATGGAAGTAAGACAGTCACCTGAGTTGCTGGTTGCCGTGTTTGGGATATGTAAACAAAAACACCTAAAATATTACATATCTGATATTGCCTTGCAGCCAGCTTCACCACGATCCTGACTCCTTTCCATTACTAGCTATTTCTAAACTATAAACATAAAAAGCCGGCTAAATTCGACTCGGACTCGCGCACCGAGGGTTCCATACATTAAAAATTATTAAAAATATTTGTATTACAAGATGTTACTAAAACTTTATACTTTTCACATTTTTCCTTTATCTGTGCTAAAAGACGTTGCTTCGTAACAAATTTCAAGATTCTGAGTTCATCGGAAGTATCGTGTAGGTTTTTATTCCCTTGCGAGTGTCAAAAATTTGCAGCATAAACGGTTTTATCTCTTAGTTGCGTTGGCTTAGAATTTTATTTTTTCACAGCTCTAAGGGACATTAGACCTGAGTATTTGATATGAATTTTAGCTTGAGACCTAGACGCGTTCCTGAGAAAAAGGTCTTGACAAGCAGACGGACAACAAAGTGATCCTATAAGGGTTCCGTTTTTTTTTTTTTTCTTTTGCGGTACGTAACCCTAAAACCACCAACTACTAAAACATTTCAGAAGAGAGGCACTCAATCAGCAAAATATTAGACCATTCAACGATTATCTCGACATCCTTAATTATAATAAAATAAATTAAGTATTTACAACATATTTAGCTAATTTTGAATCTGGTATCGTTATTTCATACAATACGGTTATATATCGAAAAGCGAAAAGGGTCTCTTGCTGTTTAATTACTAAGTTAATCTTAAAAAAAAACATATGAATACTAGTGAAGCGATATCACGTATATATCGACGATGTTTTTCGTAATGATATTGAGTTCTTTCCTCATAAGCTTAACAAAACATCCTACCTCTCATTTACAGAAGAAAGTTTTACACACTTAATCCGCTTTTATTAATCCTATCTAATTCCTCTTACGTGTATTCTTGTCAGATGCAATACTTAGTCGTATCCTAAAAAGTTGATGACGTGGGTGAATATGGTATTCCTTAAACCTCTACACGTGTGCATGTGCTTCGTACTCACGCTACATGATATACATATTTTATCGTATCTTTTTATAACTCAACTTTGTCGAAATTCATCGTTTTGATGTAAAATCATTAATCTTTATTCCTACATTATCGTCAGTCCTTGACTGTCTGGATTTAATTGCGTTCTTTTCCGGCATTTGTTTAGTTATAACACTTTACAAACACAAGATTTGTATTTATATGACGTAATTTTATTTTATCGAGTTTCAAATCAGTTACGTTCAAATTTCGCAATCTATGCATGTATATATTAACATAAACTACATGAGTTTTTGGTCTGTCCTTACGTACAAAGTATTTTGACTAGTCGGAATACTCTAACGGCGAATTACAATATAATACCGTGGTAGAGAAATGCTTACCTAAAACCCCAAGATTGACTGGCAGAGATTGCCTTGACATTAAGGTACGCATTTGTGCAATTGTGTGTTTGCATATTCTAACGCAGCATCTATTGAACCTTACTTAACTATTAAATAACAATATCTTCCTTACCGCCCAATTCTCTCTCAAGACGATATCAACGTGATTATGTGCTCTTCCAGTCCCTATAAAAGGGCACATTTAAATGAACGCGAGTTCTCGCAATCTAATCTTGTCTGTAGCCGTTTTGTTACCCTACACTTCTATTGTTGTGTGTTTAAATGATTGGGTAGCAACTCCCTTAATAACTACATTAAGAGCATGACGATCTTTATGACGTTTTCTTGCAGGGACTACCAATTTTAGGTTATTTATTATATTTTATTTAAATTAACATCAGAATAGACAATGTTACACTGTTTTGCTGTGTCATTAGAGTTTAATACTACACAAATGACAATTCATACAATTACCAGTATATATGTACCGGTGTATGTAAGCGACCAAATATTGTTCAAAAAGAATCTTAATTAATGCAGGTCATAAGTATCTATTTTATTATATTTATTCTTCACAGTATATAATGACTTGAGTTTTAATTACATCTGTTCACGTTTTACAAGGAAAAAATAAAATTTAAATATAGGCAGTAGTGGCATTACTTAAAAGTACCGAGTACTTTTTGCGTTTATTTTGAATAAATTAGAATGCTCCTGACTAAAATAATACCTATTTACTATTTAAATATATTCTCAATTTTCCCTTTTCTTTCCATATCTTATATTTTAAATATTTTATAAAATACATCATACATCAGTTTTGAAATGAAAATGCCCCGAAAATAGGAATACACTAACTTTTTTACATATTATAATTAATATATATATTATGCACTACTGTTGTGTATGACATGCTACGGTTATTATAATTAGGATGTCTAATTTTTTTATGAGGAAGGTATTAAAATTTAATTTGCGATGAGGTCCGAGTGCTTATGAATTATATTAAATCTTTCACATCACCTCAAAGTAGATCAGAAAAGTGTGAGAATAAGTTAGCTGGTCTATCAAAACAGAATCTTTAAATGCTACGCTATTTTTGCCAAGTAATAATATTTTCATTGTACAATTTAGAGGGTGCTTGAAAATTAAGTAGAAATGTCTTATTTCACATCATTTCATTCCGGCGTACATATATGTGTAGATGACAAGCGCCTATATTTTGCAACATTTGTGAACAGCAATCTCTCTCGGCCTGTCTCCGTGTCCCGATTCAAACAATTGTTGACACATCTGAGAATTTACATATATACCACGAAATGGTCCACGATGTTTCCCAGTATTATATTATGTTTTGTATTCTCTTTTATCTATGCATTTAACGGATCATTAAACATTATTTAAAATAATACCTTACGTTACAATTTCTTAAAATTAATCTACACTTTCACAGATCATTATAAAGCATAACGCTAAATTGACTTTTGTAACGTACGTGAAACTTTGAACATACGTTTTACTTATTATATTAAACAACTCTGTTGATAAATAAATTAATGTATGCAGACTTCACTTATCACTCTTTCCTAGCAGTTCGATCTCCCGACTGTGATCCCGATTCGAAAAGCCCGATCTGTGACCATTGCCAGCAATGGACAATTATGGGCAATTTAAAAAAGCTGGATCCAGGCAATCATATATGACACAAATCTGAAGTCATCCGAGCTTCATTAGGGTCAAATTAGCAATGTGAACTAGCACATCCCAGATCATCCTCATGGAACAACACAATGTCAGCCATACTATGATAACACAAATTCATGTTCCCCACCCAATGGTTTTTAATGGCCCTTCCTAATGTATTTTTTTACATTTCTCATTTGTATCGCATTGATTTGTTGGTCGAGATGCTGCAGTATTGCCCATTACTTAGACCTTGTATAGCTGTAACTCTTATAAGTTAAATAAATGTTAGTTACAACTTCTACGTCTACCACTTTGCCTGCCTTTTTATTAATTTTATCTGAATCTAGGTACACTCAATTCTTCACGCAACTAAACTAACCTACAAAATAACATTACAACAGCTAGAAACCTTCTTTATACACAAAAGACACAGAAAACTGAAAATGCGGAAATACTTATTTAGACATAACAAGGGATTCCCTCACCCGTCAGATGGTAAGTAAATATTTCTTGTAGTCTCTCAATAACACGTTTATAGGTGACATTTAGATAAAAAGAAAGCATTGTTTGGTATAACCAACGGTGTTTTACGAGTATGAGAAATAAATACGAAAAGATATAAGTTATTTTATTTTATTAAGGAAGGTACAATGATAATTCGGTAATATTGTAAAAAGTTACTTTAAATATAAAAGCCGAAACCGTTTAGTTCGGGATCGAATATTATCCACTCTTAAACGGTGACTCCTCATTCCAGCACCTGTTGTCGTGTAGCGAAAGGGAGAATTGGAAAAGCTCGTCAGAAACCTCTCCGTGATGTAGGCGATAGAGGACGCCATAGAGGCGACATCTCTTTGCAACTGCAGAGGGACGTCTGTCGAGGGACTAGTCAACCGGATATTCCCGTAGCCACAAGTTGTTTAAAATAAATAAAACACTACCTAATTACAAGTTATGATTTTATAATTACAGAGAAGCAACAAAAACTTTTTCAACCTTATGGTCCTTACTGAATAATTCACTTAAGCCACGTATGGTGCACGCCATTCATTAGGCAAGTTACCGAGCAGAGTGAGATAATACCAGCAATAAACCCTCTACTGCATTGCACTGGATTAACGTCTGCTAGTAAAACAATTCAACAATTATTTCGCACCTGTGAAGCTGTCCGTGTGTCTTGGTGGTAATGAATTATATTACTACGGACTGTTCCGTCGTCTCAACTTATCTTAATCATTTTCTTTATAATATAATTACTTTGATTTAGGTAATACCTAGTACTTTCATAGATTACTATTGTTGGTGTACAAAGAACATATTTTTTTTACCTAAACTCTTTATTTATCTCTTCTTAAACATTATTTATAAGCACGTTAACTTACAAAGTATCCACCCCTAAGGCCCCTTTTATCATATAAAAAAGAAACATTCCAATCCAGACGATACTTCCAAATATGCTCGCGTTTAAACAAACTGACAAAAAAACTCTTCCTCTTTATTATTTAATCTACATATTTAAATACCTACTTCAATTATTACATACTAAGAAATAAGTCGCCGCCCTCCCACACACAGTGGGCCGGTGGCAAGGACTAACTTATTTAAATTTTCCCCCTTGTCGCGCGCCATACGGATTATTAACGCAATGGCTAAATATATAGACTATATACAGGCTACAGTTATAAATATATAGATTTATAACTGTAGCCTGCCAAAATTTACAGAAGTAGCCCAAAGTTGCATTATTTCTGACTTGTAGTAAATTTATATTATTAATTGTTATTATTATTAATTGTTGAATGTAAGTAATCATTGTATATACTTAGGTATAAGCTTGCAATATTGCCTTGGGAGTTTTCCTGTAATAATATATTGTATATATATTGTAAATGTATCTAAATAAATAAATAAATAAAATTTTAGTAACAATAGAAAATTTATATCTTCTATTGTATAGTATTATTTTAAATGCTCTCTTGTAACATGTAGTATGAGACCAGATAGAAAGGAAAAATCTGAACCAATCGTATTTTATTTCCTCATTAAATTATAACACGTGGCGTAAATAGATAAAAACCCTCATGGGTTTTCATACGAGTATATTCCGTCACAAATACTACATTTAGACAAATATATTCTTATACAGACTCATGACATGACAATGTTTTTGTAATTCGTAGTCTAATTCGGCTAATTCGTAATTTAACACATGGCTTTATATTTCATGGTATTCTATCTAACCAGCTCAAATCGAATATATTATATAAATAAAAAAGCATATTTTGAAAACAATAAGTATTCTGTATGTATCCTAAACTCATTCATATTCTAACAATTGAACTCTTTAGATATACATATATGCATTATTGGCTGTGGTCTTGTCTTGTCTGTATGTGTATTTATGTCAATTAAGTTATGTACAATGATTATTTTGAAGTGTTAACAAGTAATTGTGTTTATTTCAGTGCCTTTGAAAATCTTTCAGTGAAGAGAACCGTTAAAGGAAGATCTTGACATAAAACGGTAATGATAAGAGTACAAAATAGCTTATTCAGTACGTAGTTTTCAGTAACATAGTTTATTCAGTAGGTATTATATTGAATCATTGCATCAGCGTCACTGCGATGATGCCATGGCTGCCATTAACACTGGTCTTAGCAGTGGAATACTACACTTAGTAAGCTTTTTAAAAACAATTCTGAGAGAGGCTTGCCTACTTTCAATCAGAATTACTACTTAATAAGATAGGCGACTACGAATCGGTAGGCATTTTAAACGAATTTGTTATAATACCGAATCTGCCATCAGATTTCGCTCATGTTTTAAACAAAAATAATAAAAATATGTAAATAAAACGTCGTAGAGAAGAGAGGAATGTGTTTGTAAATCGATTAAAAAGATTAACGATTGTTCCACTAAAGTTCTAACTCGAATGTTAGTTGGGCCCCTCGGCTGCCAAATAAATCGCGAAGCCTCTTTAATACGTTACTTTACTCCACTCGCTGCTATAATGAAATTTCAATTTCGATTTCATGCTCAGAAAATCTTTAAGAATTGATCTACACTACGTAATTACACTAACATTATCTTACTTACTAGTCTAAAACATTTTCCTTCACCCAATCTTTAAGTAGTAATTCAACTGTACCCCACTGTAGTTAAACTAAGAATTACTGATGTTCACGACGCTTTCGTTTTCCTAATCAGAAAGAAAAGTTATCCTTGGAAAACAGATTAGCATAACTATTACGTAACTATGAGTTTCATGTTATACATATTTTTTTAATTTTTATAAGCAACTCTCCGCTGCCTAGCATTAAAACTAGAGTTCAAATTTGCGATATATATATATATATATATATATATATATATATATATATATATTCGAAACTATCCTTAAAATACAATCATACACGTATAATACTTATTTTATACGTTGCATTTTTTGTATTTAACAATCAAATTGAAAAAATGTTGCTTATTAAAATTAATTGGACAGTAATGTACTTTACATAATAGAAACAATACCTCAGTTGACACATTGTAAACAGAGTAGGTGTAAATTATTGAAAATAAAACAAATCATCTACAATTCAATGGCTTCGTCGTATACTTCCTCCATTTCAAGAATTTTGGGTTCGTTTTAACAATTATTAACTTGTCTAATCGATCTATCGTCAAACGGTTACGATATTTGCTGTGTGATCTCTCAATCAATGTCTCTCACTGGCTGACTCACTGATGACGATTGATTACTCAATATTCTTACAACAATAGCAGGCAAGCTCTTTAAATGATACAATCGTTACCACCAGGCACGTGAATGTAGTTTACTTGTTTCGGTAGATGCATTATCCTCCGTATTCTTAGGTTTCCTCAGCAACTCGTTACTCCACAATTGACTTTCTGACCTGTATTCTGTGATATTCTTTTAGTTATATGATGTTATCGTATTGTTCAAGTATCATATGTATCAAGTAATCTAATTGGACTGGTTTCTGGCAAAAGAATCTATGAGGAACGCATATATTTAAAATATCTTTTTTATATCTGTAGTCAAAAATTCGGAAATCCACGTCAAGAATGCTGTTTTTTTTATCGCGATGAAAGCATCCAGAACGTTCTATAGAACTGAGACAGACGAACAGACGGGTCACCTGATGGTAAGTGACAACCGCCGTCCATGGACACCTGCAGCTCAAGAGTCGTAAGTGCGCTTCCCGCTTTTGAGGGTGATGAGGGAATGAGGGATAGGGGGATATGGGAGAAATAGGGATGGGGGATTAGGAGATAGGAAAGAGGAGAGGGGGATGTGGGGAGAGGAAAGAGGGAGTTGGGCCTCCGGAAACCTCAATCATTTCAGGGAAATGCAACGCAAGCGTTACTTTACAACCGGTTTTCTGTGAGGCCGTGGTATCGCACCGGTCGAGCCGGCCCATTCATGCCTAAGCATGGCTCTACCACTATAATATTATTTAAAATTATATTTTTGCAATATAAGCTGCAACGGGTGTAAGAAATTTCTTTGCACACTTTATATTGTGCCAGGTTTGTTTGCTTATAAGGATTTTTTTTCGTATTAGGTTTAATGTTTGCCGCCCTTGAAATAGTTAAAGCTAGTAGCACTTTCTTTCTATCACAAATTCAAATGTTAAGTGAACGATTAAATGATACAACTTTTATGTACTCAACATCAGTATAAATTTACCCTCAAGATACATGGTATCTTATGTATTATAATATAATATATTAATGTAAAAAATACATGTAAAAAACTTAAGCGTGGGAAAATTCATCCGGTAATCCGCAAGGAGAAGGAGCGTTTAAAAGATACATTTATTTTACATGTTATTTGCTACGCTAATTAAAACACCAAAACGCAAAACGTTATGTGAATTACATTCATAAAAGCTGATATAAAATATATCTATATCAACAATCTCGTTTCATATAAGTGTATCATCGCACCTTTTATGAACTATATGAACAAATCATATTTAATTAGTTAATCATCAAATTTAGGTACATACATTTCCGTCAGTTTTCTATAAGTTTTCAAAAGCGAATAAAATTTATTGTGTTTTGCCAGTGTTATTTGCCGTGTGATTGTCGGTGGAGTTGAATCGGGACACCACATCTTTTCCAGTGGGGCCGTAAAAGGCGACTAATTGATCACGGCGTTATCTATCACATACAGTACCCCGATGACTGCAAAAAAAAATTGGTAGTTTGAGACTCTAGCTGGCCCCTTATGGGATATAGGTTTGAGTGCGTATATCTAGCACGTATAGCTGTGTAGCTGCTGCTTCTGCCATGACTGTGGTTGCTTGACCATTTGTTCTTTCAAACTGAAGTGTGCAAACTGTAACTCTTTATTTACACCAGACCTAATATTGAGGTGATAATAAATACTGTTTATATCAACAAGTGATATCGCTCATTCACTGACAGTACAGTACATAGGTAGTCACTTAATATCAGCCAGGGATGTCCTTGTTGGTCAAATTATTTTGAGGCTCCTTCTATTTTGGTGCCTCTTAATAATCGATGTATGATACATCTACATCATACTATCTCAGCGTAAGAACTAGGGAAGAGTTCTTTAGACTGCGATACTAAGTTGACTCCATTACTGAAAAAGTTTAATTATTTATTGATAAGTACACCTTATCCTCTTTTATTACAAAAATAAAACAGTTGAAGTTGTCAATTGGAAAAGAGTGGTCGTATATTAGTAGCTATTCTAGGCTAGGCCCTTTTTAAATCTCCTTATATCATGGGAAACTAGTAAACATGATAAACCAGTGTTTTGTGGTCTTATTATATATTTAAATGCTATTTATATGTATTTAAATGCTAGGTATGTAGTGCCTATATTTTATTTTAGTCGCTTTGTTTTGGTTACACCTATATAAGAAATATATGCGTAGAGTTCATTCATTTGTTTATTATTTTTTTATTCATTTTTATACCTATATTCAAGAATGATCACTTGTATAAAACTAAGCTAGGCGAGTATTTAACTGTTCTATAAGATTTACATCCGGACATCACGAACCCTCTTAGCTTTATCAATTCGTTGAGAAAATCTCCTCTTCTCGTGAACCTACAAAAACAGACCACATTTTTAGTTAAGAGGTTTAGTATATCAAATGATTTGCCAACTGTACGCTATTAATAAAAAGCAATTTCTTATCTCCTTACTATGTGAACAGTACAGCTAGGTCGCTAACAATGTTACTTAGGTCGACCACTCATAAATATGCGTGTCGCATCGGTCGGATATAAGCGTTCTCGTGCACATCTCTTGTCAAGTAATATAATGTTTTCAACTCAGTTGCCTGAAATGAGATCTGGGAATTACATCCCTGTAATATTTAGGAGTCGGGTTACGTAAAACATGTTTAATACTAAGCTGTTTTTTCGTATACACTACTATTGATGTATATTTTGTTATAAATATTCATCATTCATTTTTACTGCTTAGTTTGCGGTAGCAGGCTGTGTGATATGTGTTTAGTTATTATCTCTTTATTCTCTTAATAAACATATAACTTACATTTTTAAATATACAATATAAATATAAAATACATTTAAAAATATAAAAATAGTAGACCACCGACACCGGGTACAGGGACCAAGACACCGGTGGTTAGGGCTCCAAAGATAGGAACCTCCTGACAATGTGGGCCGTGTCAAGGAGAACTGCCTTCTGCATCAGTCCCTTGATCCAACCATCTAACGAGAGCCTCTTAAGGTGTTGGTCGAGGCTCTTAGCTATTAATCCATGAGCAGATATGATTATCGGAACAATGATCGCCGAATCGATATTCCACATATCGACAATCTCGTGAGACAAATCCAAATATTTTATTTGTTTATCTTTTTCAACTTTCACGAGATTATCGTCATGAGGAACAGCAATATCGACAATCATTGCGCGGCGCTCTAATCGGTCTATCAAGACTATATCAGGCTTATTGGCAATTATAGTCCTGTCAGTGATGATAGATCGATCCCAATACAATGTAGCACGACCATTTTCGAGAACTGGGTCGGGCACATACCTGTAATATGGCACCTCTAAACTCACAAGATTGTATTTAAGGGCAAGTTGTTGATGTACTATTCTGGCCACTTGGTTATGTCTATGCAAATACTCACCGTTTGCAAGACGAGAACAACCAGAAATAATATGCCTGATAGATTCACCGGGACGGTGGCATGCCCGACATATGTCGACCGTACCGTCTTTCAGAATAAATTTCCGATAGTTATTCGTCATAACAACTTCATCCATAATTGCAAAGACAAAACCTTCAGTTTCTCCAAAAAGATCACCACACCGTAGCCAGAATGTAGAAGTTTTTTACGTCTACATCAGGCCCATTTAGGGCCCGATAGAACCGACCATGGAGCTCTTTGCCCTTCCATACCTCCGTGCGATCATTAGTACTGAGTACTACAGGTTTGCGCCAGTTCTCTTTAGCCAGACCGAGCGGAGTAAGTCCTTTGTCCACTGCTACAACATTACGATGCACTTCTACATCGGTATGAAGAAAATATTCTCTGAGGTTGTATATCTCGCGATTTTGTAGGGTCTTAATGTTTAAAAGACCACGACCTCCAAACTTTCGCGGGATATACAATCTCATTACCGATGACCGCGGATGGTGCATTCGAAATGCAGTCATCAGTGTACGAACTCGCCTATCAATAGCATCTAGTTCAGTCTGAGTCCATCTGAGCATACCAAAGGAATACGTGAGAACTGGTATAACCCAACTATTGCAGGCGCGTATCTTGTTAGCGCCCGATAAAAGACTTTTGAGTACTTTTTTCAGGCGGCCAAAAAATCGGTCCCGCAATGCCTGTTTCACACTAGACTCAGGTATTCCCAATGACTGTGATATACCCAGATACTTGTAGGTTTCAGCAGCAGAAAGAGATCTAAGTTTAGTTGAATCTGAAAGTTCAACTCCTTCAGATTCTACTACTACGCCTTTCTTTACGTGCATGACTGCACACTTGTCTACACCAAATTCCATCTTGATAGATTTACTAAAGTTTTCAGTCACCTTTAGTAACGCTGTCAGTTGTAATTTACTGGGGGCAAATAGTTTCAAATCATCCATATATAGAAAGTGAGATATAACTTGATCATCTTTCCGCAACTTAAAACCTAGCCCTGAACCCTCTAACAGAGTGCTGAGAGGATTTAAAGCTAGACAGAACCACAAGGGACTCAGACTATCCCCTTGAAATATGCCTCGCTCGATCTCTAATGGTACATCGTTAGCTATAATCTGCCGACATCCTGGATAACGAAGAACCGTTCTCCATTGGCCCATACATGACTTCAAGAAAGTGCATAGAGTTGTATCAATTTTGTACAAGTCCAGCACCCTCAAAAGCCATGTATGTGGAACCGAGTCATAGGCCTTCTTGTAATCTATCCAACATGTCTCCAGATTCTTGCGATTATGACGTACTTGTTGGCTAATGGCCATATCCATGATAAGGAGCTCTTTGGTGCCACGAGTCCCACTCCTACATCCATTCTGAAAAACAGAAATGATCGAATTTTTATTTAAATGATATGTAATTTTTACTCTCAGAATAGATGTAAGAAGCTTATAGACAGTTGGTAAACATGTTATTGGTCTATAATTCTTAGGATCCATGGCACCACCAGATTTGTAGAGTAAGTGGGTTACGCCAGTGGTCATAAATTGGGGTAATGAACCTAAATCTAGAGCTGCTTGGAACTGAGATGCCAAACGAGCATGTGAGCTACGGAACCATTTAAGCCAAAAGTTGTGCAGTCCGTCTGCACCAGGTGATTTCCAATTTGATAATGAACGAACTGCACAACCCACGTCCTCAGTGGTTATGGTTATAGGTTCCATTTGTTGTATTGTCTCACACGATCGTCTGACATCTTGCATCCAGTCAGCTTCTGTATGGGTGACAGGTATGGACCAGATGTTACGCCAAAATGTACTTGTAGCATCAGCATCTGGCAAACACCCATCACCCACACGTGGATCAGGTTGTTCCCATTTTCGGTAAACCCACCTCTCATTCCTTTGAAACATACGATTCTGATTAAATCGATCTACTCGCTTTTTGTAACGTTTAATCCTATTTGCCCATGCATAAACTTTTTGCTTTAGAAAGTCTATGCGCTCTGTGACACATGACATATATTGTTGAGGACTAATGTCAGTACCCAAGAATGCCTGTTTCACAAAGCGCATCACTCTCGGTCGCATATTGCCTGATCGAAAGCTGATTAGCTTACCAATGAGTGTCCTAGTCTCAGCGATACGTTGTTCAATTCTATACTGCCAGGCTGGCATAGCAGGTTTATATTTAGTAGTAGCGGTATTTATTGAAGAAAGTTTTACTCCAGCTACTCGACATACTACAACAGCCGCACAATACAGAATAGAGTGCGTATCACTAAGATTTTCACTGTTATCCAAATGGTTAGACAACAGCGAATCCAGGGCACACATTAGCGCTATATTTTTTTTATTCATAGGCAAACGGGATAAACGTGGCCTAATCTGATGATTCATAGATCTATATTCCAGAATCGTATCTTCCAAAGCACTCCTTAGTCTCTCATTGTATTGGGTACTTACAGATATAGCTTCACTTTCCACAACTTCATCAACAGGTAATATGGACAATAACTGTGGTGTATTGTTTGTCACCAAGTGCACAGTGTGTGATGAAGACGGGATAGCCAAACTATTCCTTACGTCAGAGCGTATCCTCTCAAGTACGGTATCATCAAGCAGGTGACAGCGCTGTATAGCCCGCACTTGATCCGATAGTCGTTGTGCTAACACGTTGACAGCTGGCTCAAGCTCCTGAAACAGAGACACTAAACGAACACGGTACGCAGTGAGGTTGGTTCCCAACTTCGTAGCCCGATAATATGCCCGCATGACATTTTCATTCATAGAAGTAGTCCATTTCATGCGGCGCACATCACCACCGGCAGTGGGGGCCCTGTTCGAAGACAGTGGTCCTCGGGGTCCTAAACTAGACGGTGGCCGGCCTCTCTCCTGTCGACGTACAGGTGTTGGCGACGTCGGCGGAGAGAAATACTCGTCGCTGGAGGTGGAGCTCGACGTCTCATTGCTTGCCGATCTCACTGGTATGTGCGATGGACGCTGCGAGACGGTGCTGTGCGACGAATCCGGAGATCGAAGGTGTGCATCTCTAAATCTGGCTTTTGCTCTTGTTAGCATTCATACGAGGAATTTTTATATGGTGGATGGGTGACATCTGTCATCTTGATAAAATATTTGTATTGAATTTTTTATTGATTTTTCTTTTCATGTTCTAATATAATGTAGTTAGTATAAAATGTATAAAGTGAATTTTATATTCTTATTACTGATATATTTCAATAAATAAAAACAGTCTGAAAAATTATATGACGCTAACAATTAGTGTTGCCAATATTTTAGTTACTATTATTACTATTTAATAATCTCGATTTGATCTAAAAAGCTGCCTTAATCAACTGATCACTGATCAAACAGTATTTTTAACTCCGATAAAACGTTAAACCCATAAGAAGAATATATGTATGTATGTATGTAACATATGTATGTATGTATGTAACTATATATGTGTATATATATATGTATGTATGTAACAACCGCAGTTTTAATGACTTTCTGGTTTTACTGTCTTATTAGAATTTCTAAGATCTGTTGTATAAATTTTTAACAATAACATTTTACTCGTAATCGGAAACTAAGAAGTGGTGATCACATTCAATCGTGCTCACGCTAAAATTACAAGTATGATCATGCACGTAATACGTCACATATACGATATTTTCATTTCCAAGTTTAATAATTAAAATAAATACATGTAGAATTATAGACCACAAGGTCATCAAGTATATTAAAACCGCATTTTTAGATTCAGCTCTTTTTCATGTGCATGTCATTAATGGCAAACGAAAAAGTTAACCTTTATGAAGATAATATCTACGAATATCAAATACCTTTAACGTCTTGAAAATAGAAAGCGATTCACACGTATGCTAATGCTAGTTATTTTCAATCAGCTCCTACCCACCCACGGAATTACGAAACCCACGGATTACTACGTCTCAACATGCCAAATCACTTTACTAAGATACCAGAATAGAAGTACAGGAATCGGTTTTTCGAATCAAATAAGTCGAAAAACCGATTCCTGTACTTCTACCCCACCGTAGTTAGAATATATGCATTACCTTTACCAAATGGAAGTGAGACAGCTTATATATATAGTGGGGAGCGTCGTAAGCTGCAAGCGTTAACTTAAGAGATTTCAGTAATAAGCATCACTCAAACATTCGCTGCGGTGCCACGTTACAAACTGTTATCGTACACTGCAGCTTCTCCTACAATTTACTATTCAATTTCTTACACTATCTTCATGTGGTTCAAGCTATTGTAATAAACTATATAAGAGAGAAAATAATTCAATTATCTGAGTTAACTGTAATGTAGACTTAATTTGACTGACACTTCACTTATATGTTTAGTTATTATACTTACTTTGCATAGAATTTTTCTATATTAGGTACATCTGGCATCGCATCATAGTTTAGTAACTATTTATCTCACTTTTGAAGGTTTTATAGGTTTTTAAAAATTAAATACGATAGAGGTTTTGTAACTCGATGTACAGTCCTATGTCTATCTAAAGATGATCCATTATCACCACTACTTTCTAAAATTGCCACCTGTTACACGTGTATATGTATCTAATTCATTAGATAAAACATATGTATGTATCACAATAGGCCGATGATTGTTTTCTTAAAAAGACAACTCCTGCACTAGGATTAATTCCTGTGTCGCGGGGGACTTTACAAACATTCAAACAACGGACACAAAGAACACCCAGACTCTGAACACAACACAATCTGAAATTTCTATTAAATTCAAAATATTTATATTATGTATATTGAACTAATTGCTATCTTATATACAATCTATAAACTAGACAGATTACCTAGAACAGATTACTAGACCGTAATTTTGACCGACTCAAAGAGTTCCGTACAATATGTGACTCGTATTACCTCTTATTTAGGAGGTACAATAATCCCCTACAATATCCTGAATTTAATAATTGATTTACAATCTAACTCTAAAAAGTAATCTTACAATGCATTCCTTCCCACATTGGGTTGGCCGAAAACGAAATAGCAGATATGCTTCGGCACGTATGGGCCGGCTCAACCGGAGTATTACCACGGCCTCACAGAAAACCGGCTGTTAAACAATGCTCGCAGTGTGTGACCGTGTGTGAGTTAATGAGGTTACCGGAGGCCTAACACCCTTTCCCTCTTTCCCCTACCCTAAAAGGTGGACAGCACTCTTGTGACTCTTGTCACTTACCATCAGATGACCCGTCTGCTCATTTGACCCGTAAGTAAAAAACCTATACAATAAAAAAAAATGAGCTAAAGAACTTTACATGAACCTTTACATGTCTTGCCCTTGTTTTCAGAGTTCATCCATTTAATTAAAATTTATTGTTATTAAGTTGGAAGGTACATTTAGATAAGAGATCTATCGAGAGGGTGATATGGTATAAAACACTTCAATGTGAACCGTGGCAAAAACCATGGTTTAAGGAATACATAATGGGACGGGGGGTTTTCATTACTGCTTTTAGGCTACGGACACATCCCATTAAATAAATTCGCGTTCTTAGTTAAAATTAGAACCCCTCTATGAGATCAGAGTGTAGTATAGTGGAAGATGTTTTACATGCTATGGTGGAGTGTATACGAAACGAAAATGTCAGACATAATGGCATATGGGAGGGATCAGGGATATGTATTGTGACTTATCATACCCGATATCTGACACAGAAACAGTCTAACAGTTTAGCAGATGGGGCTTTGTTGTGAACTGATGAAGGAACTGAACGAGTGATGTATTAGTTTATATTTATATAACACTCGTGTGTAGGACCCAAATCTCATCGTCATCTCATGATCTGATATAGTACACTATCTGAGAAAAAACTGTATAATATGTAACTAAACAGGTGGAGATGGTTGTTGCTACATTCTTTATCATTATCATTTAAGCAATCATTAATCATTATTTTAAGATAAATCTATTGCCATTTCTCTTCTTAAAATAAACCGAACTCATTTTTCTACATTTAGATAGCGATATAAGAGCTAAACGGGATCCAAAGTAATTTGAAGAAAGTTTTTTCATTTTAAACTTGTCGCATATCGCACGGAGTATATAATATCTCGATATTCTTTAGTAGGTCAACTCAATAAGCGTTATTACAAATATTTAAGTTATTTCAAGAGTTACCTAACACTGACTGACTTTGACAGAGTACTACTTATATGATTCCATAATTCTACGAGTTTAACTATCGGATAAGAATGCTACACGTTTAGACCCCTTTCTCAGTAAAAGGTTTTCAACAGCGTTATCCACAACCTAGAAGTTAATACGGATTATTATACAAAAATATATTATAGAAAAACGATAGATTATTTTTATATATTTTATTCACACAAGGATACCATCCAATTTGTTTTACTCCGACTCCAAAAAGGAGGAAGTACTTAATTCGGTCGTATGATTTTTTATGGGACATACAGACATACATACACTCACGCCGGTATAGGAGATACTGGTATAAGGGTAGGCAGAGGTGTATAAACACCGACATTTTAATAATTAGGATTTGCTCCCACTAACGTAATAGGGGGTAAGCAAAGCAACGTTTTTTTTATGTTAGCACACGAATAACTCATTAAAACATACAAACATATTAAACCATTCAAAACTAATTTATTTTAAAACTGTTTTTTTTTTAATTATTATTTAACATTAATTTTTTTTTTAAGTATTCCACCTATAAATTGGATAATTAAAAGATGAAGGATACCAGTTAAGCGATATAACATTCCACCCCCCCCAACTGTATCCCTACGTTGTTGTCGTGGGGGGGCTTGCGTGCGTCAATGATCTTTGGGGCTATGCCGGTAGAGCTACTCATGCCGGATTGGCCCAGAGGGAGACTCCAGACTAAGCGGGATCCGGACGGAGTCTGATGAAGACTGCCGTGCAGGGCGTGGCGTTTACTATCGTCATGCGGCACTCCAAACATCCCTCTGATTTAGCAGAGGGCGTTTTAGACGTGCAAATAGGTCCTCTAGGGAAGAGGAAACAGGCGAGCTTGGTGAGCACTTGCCCTGCCTCCGAGCAGGCAGCCTGAGAATTAGTCTCTTGCTGCCCTCGCCGTTAGATCGTAATCCCAGTAAGAATGTCGAGTTACGGTCATGTCTCTAACTAGACACTGGGACCGAGGGCCTTGGCTTAACCGCCTGGACCACGAGGAAAAAACCTCTCTAAAAAATTATCTGAATCTTAAGTTCTGGTGCGCGGCGAAAAGATGAATGGCTGACAGATTACGCTTCTAACTCCCGAGGAGCATCAGTCGTGAGCGCACTCCCAGCTTGGGTACCTGTGGACCCCCTAGTTGGGATACAAATTTTTCACCTGCTCAGGTATAGAGGCTCTGCCTGGGTCGACGAATGCTTCCTTACTACTCGTGGGATTAAAATGGTAAAGTCATTAAAGAAAAACAATTTAAATGGTGCACGACAACCTAAAGTCGTACCGACACAGGCTGGCATGTCAGATTCTGACACGGCCTCAAGCCAGAAAAGCGTGACGATAGTGGATAGTGTTTCGCTAAGCGCCAAGCTTATACGTAAACGCACCCGCTCTGACTCGCCCAGAGGAGAGAACATGGGATCGGATTCGGGCTCGGCTGATGAAGTGGTACCGGCAGCAAAAGTTACCACCGCTCGTCGAGGTAGGGGCCGCCCACCAACCACAGGTCAATATGTTGGATTGTCTGCAGCGAGACGAGAACTGGCTGCAGCACAAAAAGCTGCGGAACTTGCAGACAAAGAGGCACAGGAGGAAGCAGAGCTTGCGGACCTGGCCCAAAAGGTTAATGCTGGAAGGCTCGCTCCATCCTCTTCCATTCCCGTGGATCTAAGGGATCCTGAAGATCTAACAGCTCTTCAGGTGCAAGAGAGAGTGCATGACGCCGTAGCGGCAATAAAAAAGGTGGCTAAGGTGTCCAAGGGGCTAAAGGGAACCTGTCAGAAGGCTCTCAAGGACGCCTCAAGTTTAATCTTGGAACATCTAGAAGTGCTAGTTACGCGTACTTCAACAGAGGAAACGGCACGACTGCAGGCTGAAAATGCTCGCCTTTCAGCTGAAACTGCTCAGCTCCGTAAAGACTTGGATGCGCTGAGAACAGAACTAGCCAAGTTGCAGTTAAGGCAACCGATAGAAGTTGAGGTCTCGCCCCCTCCTCAACGGCCAGCTCAAGAAACGGAGCTAACCTCCCTACTACGTCAGGAGTTGGCAAATTTAAGCCAGCGGTTTGCCGTCTTAGAGGGGAAAATTATGCGCCCTCCGTTGGCCAGTGATAGGAGGATGAAGCCGACCTATGCAGAAACTGTTGCCTCTCCTAGTCAGGAGAACACTGTTCCGCCGGTATCGCAAATGTCTGCCTCTCAAATTGCCTCCAATATACAGGTGACAAAGGCAAGTGCAAAAGGAAAAGGCAAAAAGACAACTGCACGCGGGGTTAGGAACCCAGGGCCAAATAGTCTTGCGGCGAGTGGGGCTGAAAAAGCAGTCCCCATAACTACTGCTAGTAAGTCCAAGCAGTCAACTGGTCCAAGTGGAGGTGAATGGGAGACCGCAGGTGCCAAGAAGCAGGCTGAAAAATCACGGCGAAGTAAAAAGAAAAAGGCAGCCAGAGAGACCACGAGGCTTCGCGCCCCACGCTCTACAGCGGTGGTCATCACATTACCGACTGGAGCTGAGGATCGTGGCCTTAGCTACGCCAAAGTCCTTGCTAAAGCCAAAGCCGAGATCAAGTTGGCTGATATCGGTATCACAGCATTACGATGCAAATCTACGGTTACCGGTGCAAGGCTTCTTGAAATCCCAGGAGCTACTAGCGGCGAGAAGGCAGACATGCTCGCAGAGAAGCTGCGTGCCGTGGTGGGAGAAGACGGGGTCCGTGTATCCAGACCCACCAAGTGTGTAGAGCTGCGCATCACGGGCCTGGATGACTCCATTACGTCTGAAGAAGTGGTGGCCGCTGTTGCAAAGGCTGGTGGGTGCCCATTGGAGCAGGTAAAGGCCGGTTCAATCCGTACCGGCTTCACTGGCCTGGGCACAATAGTGGTGAGTTGTCCAGTTGCAGCGGCCAACCTATTTAAAAACGGCCAACGTCTGCTAGTGGGATGGGTTTCGGCCCAAGTGAAGCTCCTAACGCCAAGACCTCTAAGGTGCTTTCGTTGCCTAGAGATAGGTCATGTTGGGGCCAAATGTACCACCGGGGTCGACCGCACCGGACTATGTTTCCAATGCGGTAAGCCAGGTCACAAAGCTGACTCGTGCAGTGCCACACCACACTGCGTGGTATGTGCGGCGTTGGGTAAACAAGCCGAGCATAGAATCGGCAATGCTTGTTCCATGCCCAGGAAACAAAATAAAAGACCCACTAAAGGAAAAGGCCCTGTGCAGCCGGCTCACCCACCGGTTGCACAAACAGCGACATGCGAAAACGTTGAAGAGGGCATTAATGAGATGAACACCCAATAATGGCTGTCCATACCATCCAATTTCTACAGGCTAATATCAACCACTGTGCCAGGGCTCAGGATCTACTGCTTCAGTCTATGGCAGAGTGGTTGATACATGTCGCTGTCGTCTCCGAGCCGTACTTCATTCCAGCCAGAAGTGACTGGTTGGGAGATGAGGACGGCTCGGTGACTCTCATCACCCATGTTGGGAATGGTTCTCCGTCCTTCGAATTTGTCACCCGGGGACGGGGATACGTTGCAGCCTTGCTGGGGGAGTTAGTGGTTGTAGGAGTATATTGCTCCCCTAACAGGTCTCTCGCCGACCTAGAGAGAGTTTTGGAAGAACTGGGTACAATTGTCCGTCGCAGCCACCCTCGATCCGTTATCGTGCTGGGGGATTTCAATGCCAAATCTATGGCTTGGGGTTCACCAGCTACGAATGTGCGGGGCGAGGTTGTCGAGGAATGGGCCGTCGAGTCAGGACTGACTCTCCTCAATCGGGGCTCAGTACAGACGTGTGTGCGACAGCGGGGAGGTTCAATCGTGGACCTTTCCTTCGCAAGCCCCTCTGTCGCACTCCGTGTTCAAAGTTGGAGTGTAATGGAGGATGTGGAGACGTTATCGGATCACCGATACATCCGATTCAACGTCTCTACCCAGAACCAAAGCGCGCCAGCCAGACTGGCTCCGATTAGAGATGGACCGCGGTGGGCACTAAAGCGACTGAACCAGGAAGCTCTCCTGGAAGCGACTATAGTACAGGCCTGGGTGGAAGCACCAGACAGGCTTGTAGACATTGAAGAGGAGGCGAGATGGTTCCAGGATAGCATGACACGCATTTGTGATGCTGCCATGCCCCGCGTTCAGTCGTTTTATGCCAAACGCCAGGTGTATTGGTGGTCAATGGAAATTGCTCGGCTGCGTAGAATCTGCGTAGCTAAGCGCCGCCGATACACCAGGTACCGGAGGTTAAGCCACTATGGCCATGACCGAGAAGCAAGAGAAGCGGAACTGTACGAGGGGTACAGACAAGCTAAGAATGCCCTCCAGTTTGAAATCTCGCGGGCCAAAATTCGGGCCCACGAAGAGCTAATAGAGACTTTGAACAGAGATCCATGGGGGCGGCCCTACCGTATGGTGAGGGGCAAACTTCGCCCATTCGCTCCCCCACTGACCCAAAGTCTCAGGCCTCAACTAGTGGAGGAGGTAGTGTGCTCTCTGTTCCCCTCGCGGGGGCAATATACACCCCCGCATATGGTTCCTGCTTCGTACCCTGGCGACGACCAAGATTATGATGACGTGCCAGAAGTGACCCGGGTGGAACTTCGAGCGGCGGTGTTACGGCTTCAGGCCAAAAACACTGCCCCAGGGCCCGACGGCATTCCTGGCCGTGCATGGGTCCACGCTTCGAGGTTCCTTTGGCCCCGACTGGTGAGGCTCTACAGCGCATGCTTGGAACAAGGCCAGTTTCCACGCCGTTGGAAGACCGGAAAACTGGTCTTGCTAAGGAAAGAAGGTCGCCCCGCGGAAACACCGTCAGCGTACCGCCCTATTGTGTTGCTGGACGAGGTCTGCAAGCTTTTCGAAAGAATAATTGCAGACCGTTTAGTCCGGCACATAACTGGGGTGGGTCCGGACCTGGCAGATAACCAGTTTGGGTTCCGCAGAGGGCGCTCTACAATGGATGCCATCATGCGTGTTAGGGCTTCAGCGGACGATGCAGTTGGGCGGGGTGAGGTCGTCTTGGCGGTGTCTCTCGATATCGCCAATGCCTTTAATACCCTGCCCTGGAGCTGTATTAGAGAGGCACTTCGGTACCATGGGGTGCCGATATACCTCCGTCGAATTGTCGGGGCCTATTTGACGGATAGGATCGTCGTATACCCGGGTCGCGATGGCTGGGGTCGGCGAGAGACGTCGTGCGGTGTCCCACAGGGTTCAGTCCTGGGCCCGCTCCTGTGGAACATCGGCTACGACTGGGTTCTGCGTGGTGCGCTTCTCCATGGTGTCGGCGTTACTTGCTACGCCGACGATACGCTTGTGACAGCACGTGGGAAGACGCACCGCCAGGCAGCCATTCTGGCGACAGCTGGGGTTGCGCAAGTAGTCAGTAGGATCCGGCAGTTGGGCCTGGAGGTAGCTCTGCACAAATCCGAGGCCGTATGTTTCCATGGGCCTCGGAGGGCCCCACCTCCAGGGTCTCACATCATGGTGGGAGGCGTCCGCATCGGCATCGAGCGCACGATGAAGTACCTGGGACTCGTCCTCGATAGCCGATGGGATTTCGGGCCTCACTTTCGGCAGTTGGCCCCCAGGCTCTTGAGTACCACTGCGGCACTCTCGCGGCTATTGCCCAACTTAGGGGGGCCCAATGCATCTTGCCGAAATCTGTATACGGGGATCGTACGCTCTATGGCACTTTATGGGGCACCAGTATGGGCAAGCACTCTGACAGCCAAAAATATTGCGATTTTGCGAAGGCCGCAACGTGCGATGGCTGTCAGAGTGATAAGAGGGTACCGTACGATCTCCTTCGAGGTGGCTACCCTATTTGCTGGATCCGCGCCCTGGGATCTAGATGCAGTTCTTCTTGCGATACAGTATCGGTGTCGCAGGGATGCTCTGGATCGGCGTGAGCCGCCAGTGCCTCGAGAAGTAGAGGCACACCGGGCTGAGCTCCACCAGATCTTGGTGGCGGAGTGGGAGCAGCGACTTGCGCGACCCAGTGCAGGGCACGCTGCCATATCGGCGGTAAGACCCATCCTAAGAGAGTGGCTGGAGAGGAAACACGGAGTCCTCACCTTCCGGATGACGCAGGTGCTATCCGGACACGGTTGCTTCGGCAAGTACCTGTGTCGGATCGGCCGGGAGCCGACGTCACGGTGCCATCACTGTGATAATTGCCCTGACGACACGTCGCTTCATACGCTGGCGGAATGCCCAGCTTGGGCAAGCCAGCGTCGTGATCTTGTCGCGGCAATTGGTTCTGCGGGTAGTCTCTCGCTTCCGACCTTGGTTCTGTCCATGGTTCGGAGCGAGAGCGCATGGAGTGCCGTCGCTTCCTTCTGTGAGGAGGTGATATCCTCAAAGGAAGCGGCAGAACGGGTGAGAGAACGCATGGCTCATTCTGCTCTCTCTGCCCGCAGAAGGGGCACCGGGCGCCGGAGAGCATTCGTCGATCTCCGGCCACCCTAAAAAGTGGCCTGCGGGCGACGATTTTGGGGAATTCGTCGTCCGATCAGTTACAGGCCTAAGAGGCAGCACGCAGTGTTCCGTGCGTGCTTCTTGGAAGACTGCGACCGAAGGGTGACGGTTGCATCGGGTGACGAGACCCGTGTTGGGTGAGACGGGTCAATGCCTCGGGGAGGCGGAAGAATGCAATTGCGATTCTCGCTCCCCCGACCATGGGCAAGAAGAGGAACACCGGGGTGGTTTTTAGTCGGTAAGAGTCCGACAGACCCCTTCGTCCACCCCAATGGGCGAAGGACATCCATGAGGATCTTCCACCCCGTAAACAAAAAAAAAAAAAAAAAAAAATATAACATTCCAACCCTAAGGTGGAATCAAAATCAATAAAAATCATTTATTTCAATTAAACTAATCACTACAATCTTATGTAAGAGCAGACGGGTCACCTGTCACCGATGGTCAGTGAAAACTGACGCCCGTGGACACTTGCAACTCCAGAGTTACGCTGCCCGCCTTTGAGGGTGATGAGGTTGGGGGAATGAGCGGAGAGGAAAGCGGACAGTTGGGGGTTCAGGTATACGGCACCCTCACTCACTCGGTAACGTACTCGGTACGAAGCAAACATTGTCAACCAATTTTCTGTGAGGCCGTGGTACTGATATGTTGGATGGATGGATGGATGGATATAAAAGCAATTTGTGATTTTATTTATTTGAAAGTAAGTACTGTTAAAACTATGCTTGCGACATTGTACTGTTAGTTTAGATTTAGTTGTAGATCTAATTATGCAACGGACTTAGTTACCCAGACATCAGGCAACAAAAGGGTAATAAGGTTACCTTGTACCTTACAACAATTCATTAGGGAAACATAACTGTTATTAGCTGCAGAAATACAAGTTTAACTGCACGGATGGCGTAGTGGTTTAATTGGTCTCCTCACGACTACACTGCCGTGCCTAGTGTTGTGGGTTTGAGCCCCACACGGGACAACACTTTGTGTATACCTTAAATTGTTGTTCTGAGTCTGTGTTTTTTGTGTCGGTTATTTGAAATTTTTCAAAGCCCCCCGGAATACAGTAATTAATCTTAATGTGGGAGTTGTATTTTTAAAAGAACAATAAAAGAACAAGAGATATTTAACAGTAGTAGAGAAATGCTTGGGCACGAATGGGCCGGCTCGACCTGTGCGATACCACGACCTCACAGAAAATCGGTTGTGAAGTAACTCTTGCATTTCCCCGAAATGAGTGAGGTTTCCGGAGGCCCAACTCCCCCTCTCCTTCTTCCTCACCATTATCCCCCCTCCCCATTTCGTATCCCTTCTTTCCCGTCCCCTCATCCCTTATCACACTCAAAGGCGAGCTGCGCACTTGCTTCACAACCGGTTTTCTATCAGGCCTTGGTATCACACCGGTTGAGCCGGTCCATTCGTGACTCAGCATGGTAGAGACTGTTGAAACATTATCGATACACATACTTCAAAAAATAGTTATAACGGATATTAACTAATTGACTAACATTCTAATTCCATACATTTTTTAAGCAAACTTAAGATGACCTCGACATTGTATATCTCTTTCTATTGTTACTATAGAACTTTCATGTTTTCATGAAGTATTATCACTATTTTTGCTCTCGAAATCCGTGAAACGTATTTGTTCAGTTCTTTACTAGATGTGTCTATCAAAACTGATGGAAGTAGATGAACTATGTCAATGACAAGTGGCCCGGTAAGCTCATCGGCTCGCGGTCTTTAACTTTGTAGATGTCTCTAATATATAATAGAATGTCTATTAGTTTTATGAATATTGCACGTACAACTTTGATTTAAATACCAACATGTCCTACATGCGTATATGAATGAAAAATTACCTACACTTTATGTCTACTGACATTCCTTAGTTCACTTGAATATCTCAAAAGCTAGGTATGTATTACACTGTGGGTACTTTCTGTTTCAGTACCTATAAGAATAAGTAATTGACAAAGATGGTTATGATTACACAAAACATTTTTTTTTTTAATATAGTTTGACAAAGGAACAGACGAGTCACCTAATGGCAAGTGACAACCGCCGTCCATGGACACCTGCAACTCGAGAGTCGTAAGTGCGCCGCCCGCCTTTCAAGGTGATGAGGGATGAGGGGAGGGGAAAGAAGATAGGGAGATAAAGGGGGGGACAACGGTGAGGAAATAGGAGAGGGGAAGTTGGACCTCTGGAAACCTAACTAATTTCGGGAAAATGCAAGGCAAGCGTTGCTTCACAACCGCTTTTCTGCGAGGCCGCGAAGCATCTCATCAAGACTCTACTACTGCTAAAACATAATGAAGCTACTCATCAAGCAAAGAAAACTAATCTGTAGGTTTAGCTATATAACAAAATGTTGTAAACGAACTTACTCCGCCGACTTTTCCAAAAGTTGGTTTTTAAAGTAGGCAAAGTATATTCGTTTACTTTTAACTTAAATTAAAATAATAAAAAATACCTTGCAGATTACCTAATTAGTTGATACCTACTTAATTAGATAACGCACGCACTTCAAAAAAAAAGTTTTAAAACTTTTTTAATTTAGTCATCTTTAGAAATAAGTTATATATGTGCGTCAATTGGGCCACATACCACTGAAGCGAATTAAGGGCGTCGCTAGTCATAGCGAAGCAATTAAAACCTCACTCCCTCTCACGTCCTTACACACCTTATAGCAATTTGCCAGCCAAAGAGAAACCATACTCGATCATAATTTAGAAATGAATAATTTTATAGGAGAAGTTAAATTTAATAGGATGGCTCAGTAAATAATCAATGAATAATGAAGAGAATAACAATAACAGTTTTTTGACAGACACAAGGTTACATTACAGATGGTAATGGTAATGAATAATTTTGTGCCTGTAACAAATATATGCAGACCGTATACATTTATTTTAGCTTACATACTTTACAATAGAGGATAGGAGGATGGGATAAGACACATTAGGTATATTTCTTTTGTTGTCTTGTGGTCCTTATAATAAGAACATAAAGAATTTTTTATAATTTTCAGGGATTTGGTTCCACATTTGAATTCACAAATATTACTTATTTTTTATTACTAACATTGGATGTAGGGTTTAAGTCCGACATACCACCTCTCCGTTAGCTCCGGTGAGGTGATGACACGAAAAAAAGGGTTTATTTTCTTTAGAACTACTTAAAAAAAGTCCTATCCCCTTGCAATGTACTCGAAAATTTTTAATACAGTTTTATTAGATATTTATCTCAATAATCAAACATCAAGTTTCAACTTGTTTACTATAATTTTTTAAGAACTCAAGATTCTTATAAAAATCTTAGGCTATTATTAACCTTTTATCTTACAAAGCATTAAGTTTTTATGGTTTAGGGGCAAACGAGCAAAAAAAAGTGGTAGAGCAACATGCTTAGGCACGAATGGGCCGGCTCGACCGGTGCGATACCACGGCCTCACAGAAAACTGGTTGTGTAGTAACGCTTGCTGATTTTGGGCCTCCGGAGACCTCACTCATTTCCCCGAAATGAGTGAGGTCTCCGCAGGCCCAAAATCCCCCACCCCTTCTAATGATAGCGCTGTTAACAAAAAGGATACCCCAGGGGGGTACCAGTGCTAGCGCTGGAGAATCGCCCCCTGGACGTATACCCTCAGTACGGATTATACATAAGCGTGAACGCCCAGGCTGCCCCTCATACTCTGGGGGGGGCTCAACTGCGCTCTCAAAATCTGCTCGGGGGCAAGAGAAGGCATACCATGGCACCCCCTGTCACGTTAACCGTGGATTTTTGTAACATCAGAGGCTTACATTCTAACCTCGACACTGTCCACCACCACCTTGAGACAGCAAAGCCGGCCTTGCTCTTTTTAACCGAGACGCAGATATCATCTCCAGCGGACACATCCTACCTCTGCTACCCTGGGTACGGACTGGAACACTCCTTTATTCCTAAGGCTGGTGTATGCGTGTACGTTAGACATGATATCACTTCTCGCCGCCTCGGCAATCTTGAAGGACCTCTCCATGCCGCCTATAGTGCCGCTAAAAAAGGAGATCACTCGGATCCGTCCAACTACAGACCCATAGCCATCACCTCCTTGTTCTCCAAGATAATGGAATCCATTATTAACTGCCAGCTCCTCCGGTACTTAGAAGACCACCAGCTCCTCAATGATCGACAATACGGCTTCCGTCGGGGTCGTTCAGCTGGTGATCTTCTTGTTTACTTGACTCACCAGTGGGCACAGGCGATCGAGACCAAGGGGGAAGCGTTGGCCGTTAGTTTGGACGTGGCGAAGGCCTTCGATCGGGTCTGGCACAAAGCGCTCCTTGCGAAGCTTTCTTCCTATGGGCTTCCCGAGAAACTGTGCAATTGGCTCACCAGTTTTTTTACAGACAGAAGCATCAAGGTCGTTGTTGATGGTGCATGCTCCGACTCCAAGTCTGTGTGCTATCATCCACGCTGTTTCTTCTGCATATCAATGACATGCTGCAGATTAGCAGCATCCATTGATATGCAGCATGTCATTGATATGCATCCATCCTTTACACCGGCCGCGCTAACATTTCTCGCTTAAACGTCATCGAAAGCCGATCCAAACTTGTGTCTGAAATCGAAACTTCTTTATCAAAAGTTTCAGATTGTGGTCGACTTAACCTAGTCCAGTTTAACCCCACGAAGACACAGGTTTGCGCGTTCACCGCTAAAAAGATGCCATTGGTCGTATCACCTCAATTTGAGAGCACTTCCCTAATCGACTTGACACCTTGGCGTTGCGTAGAGTGCGCTTCTCCAGAAGCTTTTTGCCTTGCACAACCAGCTTATGGAACAAATTGTCGCCTGCCGTATTTCCGAACCAATACGACCTTCAAACCTTCAAGAAAAGAGCGTACTCCTACCTAAAAGGCCGGCAACGCACTTGTGACTCTTGAGTACCCGCAACTCAAGAGTCACAAGTGCGTCCATGGGCGGCGGTAGTCATTTACCATCAGGTGACCCGTCTGCTCGTTTGCCCCCTATCGCATAAAAAAAAAATAGAGCCACCTGCTGATAACTGCCACCACTCATGGACACCTGCAAGAGTCGCAAGTGCCCTGCCTGCCTTTTAGGGTGTTGGAAAAGAGAGAAAAGAAGAGGTTTTGCTTTCGGTAATCTGAATGACTCGATGAAACACAACACAAGAATTTCTTTAAAAGCAAGCAAGGGCTCGCACGTTGTTTGTGTGTATGCGAAAAATCCTTTGATAGATAATGTCTAGTTTAGGAGCTGATCTAACCTGTTAAAACCAATGTCATCAAATTTACATTGGCCCCAGCCCAATGAATATTTGTATATAAGTAAAAAACTTACCAAGAGTGTATTTATAGCTATGCATTTAAAGCTTTAAAAAGTACAACTTGTCGCAGGCTTTCCCCATCAGCAAAAGGCCACTGTTGCTCGTTGGTTTTATACATTAGCTAATTCATCGATAAATAGTTACTTATCTAAGTTCATTACTTACCTATTTCAATTTATATATTTTTATATAGGTAACAAAACATATGAAGTTTAGAATCTATTTTTAATGAAGAGTATATTGCTTTAATACTCCCTATCGGAATATGTATATATATATCAATGTTCTACTAAGACAATTCCCTGGTTAGAATTTACATCGTAAGACGCGAACCATGCATTCGTTCACAATATATGTGCATAAATAGATATATCTCAAAAGGAAATCACAAGCAACATATATGCATTTCGCCATTTGTACTACTACCCATCGTAATAACTTCGCACCTGTTAATCATATTTTTACCCTCTATACATATATAAAAATGGGATAATATTATATACATACATATAACAGGTATGTATGTTTGCTTCACCCCATTTGTTCCTGTTGTCGTGGAGCAACGAGCTTGAATTTGTACAGATATGAGTCTAGTCACATCAGTCGGTTACACAAGAGTATAATTATTATGACAACTTGTCTCTATTGCCATATTCATGACGAGTTTGTACGTATGTGGATTTGTATTTTTTTATGTTCGTAATTACAAATAACAGCTATGTAGAACAATGAGAATGATACAATAAACATCAGCTCGTCTGTTAGCAGTATTTTGTTATAAAGTTTTGCGATTCCACAGATCGTTAGACACCGGTTCCTTAACCATTCCTCGCAACATAGATACGTCAACATAATAAATTGATGTACCTAAATATGAAATTTTTTATCAAAGTGCGAAAAAATGCGGCGATCCACGTTAAAGTTTGTTAAAAATGCCGGAAGCGGTCAACTTCTACTATTTTCTCAGAGAGATATTCGGAAAATAATTCTATCTTTGGGTTGCTCTAGAGACTACAGATTTTTACCGAGTATATAATTTAAGCAAACTTGGCAGACATTTTTCAGTCATTTTTTTGATGCGACGAGACGCAAAGAGGCTGTACATATTTTTATGCGATAGGAGGCAAACGAGCAAACCGGTCATCAGATGGTTAGTGACTACCGCTGGCCATTTACACCCGCAACTCATGAGTCATGGGAACGGAAGCGGTATATAAGCGGCAACGCTTCCGTTCCCATATATTTGGACCATAGTATGAACTCATCATCATATGTCTGCACCTAAACTAAACTGTAAATAGCACTAAAATAGTATTGGTAGACATCAAGTAATACTCGTACTACATCTTTGTATTCAGTAAAGAATAATTATGTAGGTACCCCTCGAAGAATACAGTAATGAACATATATATGGAGTCACTATGGTAGGCTTATATAAATATATATATATATATATATATATATATATTCAACGGTAAGTAAAGTAAACCTAAAATTTCATAAAAAGGTTTCTTGACAAAAAATAGGTGGCACGCAGTGGTTATAAATATTTCTATTTGCGAAGTATCAAAACACAAGGTAATTTTATCTGCACTTTTTGTACCATAATTTTCCCCAGGATATATTTAATATAACTTGCAATATTTCGCAAACATAAAGGAGTATTTGACTTCAGCCAAGTCAGGAATTTGATATTGCCCCAAGAAGTCTCCTTTTTGAAGCTTGAATGACGGACGTAGCAATGCAACTAAAATCTATTAAAAAGTTGTGTTACTTAAGTTGAAGTTTAATTCAATTTAACGAATTTACTTTATAAGACTGTTTACACGTTTAACGCAATTTATCTTTTATAATTAGTTTTGGAATCGTAACCGGCAGCTGTATAGAAAGCAGTTTAACTTGCTTTAAAGCTAGGTACGTGATTATACTGAATTTCTTGTTTTTATGCTTTTGAAGGAAAAAATACTATATTATACGTACATATCTAGGGAAATTCGTGAGTTGATCAACAAGAGAGTCAGACGAGAGATTCAATAAACAACTAATAATAATAATACATATCTAGCTAGAGCCTCTTACCCCGTTACAAAGGTTAACCTTAAGGATCATTGACTATCCAAAACTCACCGTATTGAACCTCTGTGCCTAAAGAGACATTTAGCGTTTCTGTAAGCATTTTTACCGCGTTTATGATTCATCTCTTCGCTTATATTCTAAGCTGTATTATAGTCTCTTACTACTTTGCACTTCGCACTTCAAATTGAAACAGAACTAACCTTGAGTACTTTAATTTCAAATAAAAAAAACAATGAAATAAACGGTTCCTAAAAGAAAGCCTAAATGCTATGCCTAAAGCCTAAAACAGCCTAATGAGAAACCTCCTCTACTATGGTAAATGATTTACACAAACATACATAAGAACCTCCTGATATTTTAGATTCGGTTAAAATGCTCTTGTTCTTAACAACAATTACAATCCCTACCTTCTAAGGGCCCTCAACTTACGAGTATTAAGCAGTAAGTCCACGCCACACCACGCCAACAGGACACAAAATAGTGTGATACTGAGCCAGCTCAAAATAATGCTAGTAAATGCTTAAATGGCTTTTCGCCAATACTGTCTATATTATGCGTACAAAGCAACACAGTTAGTATACAGATGTTAGTATCCAAATTCTTTAACATAAATCTTATTGAGAGTGCACCTTCTGAATTTTTTCAGAATTCTTGAGAATTTCCCCCAGCTAGATACGCAGTTGACATATGCACATATTGTTTCTCTTAGCCTCGCCGACTTGCGTCTGGGCATAAATTTTACTTATCACAATTATAGCCGAGCATTTATAGCCGATTACATGTCTGTTTTCTTCTACATGCTATATTTTTTATGTGGTGTGATAAAGTAAAAATAAAATTAAAAGAAAAAATCAAAAGCTTTTGGAACGAAGTTCCTTATGGGGCGTTGCGGAGGGGTACCCTAGCCGGCAAAAAACGTCCGTAACGTTAAAAAAATAGCGTGAGACTTTTTTGTATAGTCTATTTATGATGACTATACAGTGTCTAATGTATAGTCTATGGGATGACTGTTATTATTATTGCAGTTTGCTATTATCATTCATGTAAATAGCTGTTTCTTTGTATATTATTATTATATAATTTTATAAATCATTGTAAATAAAATTAAGGTGTTAAGATAATTTTGTAAAGTAGTTTTTTTTATTTTTCTTCTAGAAACTTCGTTCCTATCTGGTGTCCCACGACACACCATATCTTTTTTTTTTAAACAAGCTTTTATTATGTTATTGTTAATAAAAAGAACTTAAAATTAAACCTGATAAGAAAAATATAATTATATAGGTTATATAGGTACCTACATTGCAACATTTAACGATAATTAACCACATTCGTCTACGTCTCAATCCCATATCGTAAGTAGGTACATACCTATTAGACATTTTTATTAAACCTTAAAACTTTACACTGTGTATTAAATCTTTGCGTTTTTGTCACATACCCAATTATTTATAAATAGAAGCGTGTTACATTTTGATTTCAAAAGAAAAATAATGAAGGTGTGATTATACTAAATGTTCTTTAATGTTCCATCACAATGTTACACGTTTTTACTTATACGCTGTCTGATTAATTTAATCTGAAACTACTCAATAATATAATGAGACTAGTGGGGTTCTTTTCGGGTTGTTCTTTTTGACTTTCAAAGTTGCTGCAAAGAGCTGTTAATAAAATTATGTATATACAATTTATTTTACAATCTTTTTGGAAACCTTCCTACAGAGTCATTTCTCCTATCTATGTGTCTTCACAGTGCAATCCGATACAGAGATAGTTGGAATCACTTCATGTAATCGTTTCAGGAATGAAAACTCACTGACTTTTGCTCTGGAATCTTAAAAGAAAGCTGCAGTTTGAGTAAACTTTTTAATTGGCAAACATTACCTACGTCTGTTTACCCTTAAAATAACACCACACTGTACAGTAATTCAAAAGTATTTCTTCTACGAGAAATTAAAATATAAAATGTTTCAATAATGATGCCGGTTTTAGATAAAACTAAAGTTGCAATATGTTTTTGTATTTCGAAGCCAGCATTAATGAACACTTTTTTACGTAAAACATATATTTTAGGTGAAAAATATGTATATGCCTTATAACATTTAATAAAGCCAAGTTTGACGAATTTATTGGTTTAGTGGTTAGTGACCCTGACTGCTGAACTCCGGTTCGGTCGTAGCTTCGATTCCCACACGGGCCATAAATTTGTGTGACCCATAAACAGTTATCCCGAGACTTGGTGCTCTTTGTGTCCGTTGATTGAATACTTATAAAGCCCCCTGCGACACCTAATGCGACCTAATGCATAAGTATATCTTAATTTGAAGATTATTCTATCATGCTTTTTTAAGAAATATTAACTTAGCAACTAAGCATTTCAGCCGTCCCTCCTCAAGACATACGGGCAAGGTAAGACCGATATCGGAAAGCGTTTGAAAACTAACACTTGCTTATGCCAGATCAGCGTTAACGAAAATCAACCTTAAAGCAATGTTAATAGCGCCACCAAGTATATCACAATATCATTAATAATTGAGTTGGCATTAAAACAACGTCAAGAGCTTCGACGCATATTCCAAACGCATTTTGGAAGCGTTGGCAGGCTTTAGCAACCAAATTAAATGATACAGTGTGCTCTATAATGCTATGACACAATTTGCAATATACTATGGTTGTCTAAAGCGCATGTATGTATATATTTACTACTATACTACATACACTCAGATAAGTCACGTCACTCGCTATACCGCCGTTGTGGTCAACACACATACGTCTTTCGCGGCTTAAGATTATGTACACATTATTTTAACGTGCTAAAACCATGTAACATTTATTTTCGATTCTTGTCACTACATCCTCCTTAAACCCATACCGTTTTCTACCTTAAGATCTGTAGGGAATGTCATTTAATTTATTTGTAGATAATCCCTGATCACATGAAACATAGTAAAATCATTGCTCTTTGCAACCGTCTTCAAAAAAGGAGGAGGTTCTAAATCGACTGTATTATTTTTTATGTTTGTTACCTCAGAACTTTCGACTGGGTTGTTTTATTTGAAAGCCGGTGCTTGACCTATGGTCTTATTTCAATTTGGTCCAGTTCTGACAGTGGCATCCATGAGAAAACAATATAAGTCTTAAATTTTATGATAGACGTATTGAAGTCGGTTGTCTACTTTTTTAAAGTAAATTATTAAATTTGGAGTAAAGGTTCAAGTAACTAGTAAGTAAAATATTATATGCCTTTTTCAATACTACTTTTCGGAAAGATCATGCTTAATCAAATACTACTTAATTTCAATACAAACAATAGCCTATACTAGCAACAATACGGTTTGAGCAAAGGTCGTTGTACAACTGACTTGCCACATATGAGGAAGCTAAGGATGCTCCTGGTATCTTTTGCGACTTTCCAAAAGTTTTTGAGTGAGTATATATAAATAATTTCCCTATTTATTACATAGCCAACCCAAAATAGTATTATTTGCTGATGAAACATTATTAATTTAAAATTTAGATAGACACGCCAATAGCTTTGACGATGTACATAATATTATAAATCGAGAACATACACACATACACGGTTCTATGCGAAATTTTAATCTTGAATAAAACGCACGCTATGCAGACGAGTGTACTACAGACTAGATGATTATTTTGCTTACAGAATTGCTTGGCGGAATTCTGGTCCGGCTCCACTGTCTTACTATGAATGAGTAAGTACACCTTTTGCAGTTTTGTTTTATAGTTTTTATTTTATCTGACATGTTTTGATAGATTGTTATTTTTGTATCACGATTATTAACTTTTATAATTATATTTATTTACATAAACTATGTAATTATAACATTAATTTATAAGATTTTATACAGAATATTTTTAATTCTACATGTGAGAACTGTGTAGTCACTTGTAAAATTTTATTTGTTTCTTATGTTGCCTGGCAGTCTGCGATATGGTTGAGTTGATCAGTGCTGGTCATCTCCTGACTGCCATTGCTATAATATTGTGTTAATATGTTCTTCTGTTACAATTAAATAATAACTGTTACATTGTTCTCACATATTCATAGCCCCTATAAACAATGTAACCGAAAATTTGTAAAAAAAAAAACATATTGACAAAGCCTGTCCATGGAGTTTCATGTTAAAATACAAAAGGGCCGTATTAATTATTTTTTATGTTTGATTCTGTAATATATGGCAGTGCCTTATTACAAAACTAAAAATAAGTTCTGAATCAAGTATCACATTTACACATTGCATTTTATATTACAGTAACTAGTGACAAAATGAAAAAGTACATAAAGGCGCTCTTTAAAGACTCGTGAATATTTATTAAACGAAGGTAAACGAATAAGTTATCTATGTGCCGTGATCTCGGATACGGTATTTGTGTATCGAATCAAATCAATAAAATGGTAAGTTTTGTAAAATCTTGTAACTTGAAATAACATTATTATGTGTCAACATAGTTTTAGTAGGAATGATTGATTAAATTAATTCAACTTTGAAATGGAAATTTATCACTAATGAACTTGTCTTACTCTGACAATCACTATTCATTAGTGTATGTATATTATACAAGTTATTTGAAGGCCAGGGTTATATTGCACAATGTACACACATTTGCCATAATTTGAACTCTTAATTATATAGCTAGATAACAATGGCCTTATAAAATGTTTTATATGTATAAATTAAACGCCATTCGTTAGTCTCACTAAAACTTAATAAAGACACGACTGATTTGAATTATTTTTAGGTTTTTAAATGAACTAGTATGTAAGCACAAAAAACTACATTCACATTTTGCATGGGCAAAAGCTAGATATTAATAAATAGGCATTTAGCACAATGTTATTCTTGTGAACTTGCTAACGAGTGACCAAATATAACAACTCCAGTGTCCGCTTTCTGTATTCATATTCAGTACTGTCAAACAGAAATCATTATAGAGAGCGGCTATCAATTCTAAAGGGTGAGTGGTGCAGTTTACATAGCCATTAACTATGACTAGCTCGATATGGTTTTAAGCTATCCACGCACCTACATAATATATATATTTATTAATGAGGACCGTAACCTTAAACACAGAGGCAGCGCATGGTAATATAATAGTTGAGTCATTTGAATAATAATCAAATAGTTAGAAGTTCAAACCGCCAGTATACTGCCAGTTGACAATTTATCTTATTTGACTTTAAATATGTTTAATACAAGCTAAACTTCATTGAACTTCAGCGTAGATTTAATTGAAGATGATACTTATAGGTACACATATTACATACGTAGATGTGGTAAGTAAGTTAGTAAGTAATTACTCTTCATTGTACACCGTTGTATTATATAAAATTAACTGATATCGTACAATGGGAGGCAGGCCTTATCACAACAAGCAAAATCAACTGAAACCAATAATCCTATGCAGCCTTTGCATGTTCGGGACTGTAATTATCTAGTATGGGAGGTGTTGTATTATGAAATTTGCTAGTAAATAAATAATAATAGTTATCTCAAAAAAACGATTGGTTTTACTATTTTTATTAAATATCCTATTGGTAGGGCATTATACGGATAAGTACTGCTTCAACTTGATTTCAGGTCACAAAATGTTATATTTAGTCGTGATACAATATCAGATATGTTAACCTTCAGCTTTTAATAACATAGAAAGTTCACTGGGTAAGTTCATTGAACTTTACATAATTTTTCATTGCTAGCTCTTTACTATCGATTACGTATAACAATTTGCTTTGTGAAATCATGTGGCAGCAGAGCAGTGTTGTTGATGCAGTAAGAGTAGAAACCAACGTTGCCTTCCGTATTATCAATAACATATCACGTAAAGACGTCTTGATGTTTGAATCTCATTGATTAAAAATCTTGACACGGGTTTATATTTTTTTTGTTCCGAATAAAAAACAATCCTGTTATTAATTATTATATTGGGAGTAATCCGCAGAGAAGCAACACAAACACAAATTATTCAGCATAACATAAAATGAAACCACCAAAACAATAAACTAAATTTTCACCGTATTTAGATGAATAGGTACGTAGCTACAGATATACTTCTATCTTGATGATTTCGCTTTCGACTTAAGCATTCTACAATGTCACCGAACGTGTCAAGTTTTATAGTCTGAACGTGTTTAGTTTCATAATTTTATTTTATTTTTAAAGGTTTTACTAACAGTTATTTAAATAATCCACATCCACTAAAATATGTATAAAACTGTTGATGTAAATTTCTACAATTTCTTCTTTCAAAATGGAAACGCTTTAAAATAAATGTATTTTGCACAATTCAATATTCAAGTAAAGCACACGCGGTATTTGTGAATTGAACAAAATGGCAGAGAGTGTAAACAGAGAAATGTGAATTGAATTAAATCTCGAGTAAAATGTCAAGTAATCTAAATGATTGCCCATAAAATTCCAGCAGGTTCAATGCAAGGTTGCAAGTTTTTTATATCGCTAAACTAATATCTGAAATAGAGTTCATTAAAGGAACAGCTTATCTCTAAAAATATATAAGATTTTTACACGACTGCCATCAATTGTAATTTTTTTGAGGGTTAATGTTATGTATGTAACACAAACATAGGTACAATCACTGTCACGTCTGTGTCCACGAAGGGGCGTTTCAAACACCTACTTTTTGCCAACTACTTTACATACAATAAACATAGAATGGGATGAGATGATGATGATGAGAGATGAGACGTAGTGGCCCTATTCCACTCCACCGAGAAACAAACGGCATTATGTATGCATGTATGTATGTTTTTTTTTATAGTATAGGGGGACAGACGAACAGACAGGTCACGTGATGGGAAGTGACAACCGCCGTCCCTGGACACCTGCAACTGAAGTCGTAAGTGCGTTGCCCGCCTTTTAGGGTGATGAGGGATGAAGGTGTGTGGGGAGGGGAAAGAGAATGCGATGAGGAGATGGGAAACGGGGTGGGGGTACCCCGTTTCCCATCTCGGTAAACGAAGTTCAGGAGAGAGGAAAAGGAGAGGGGGAGTTGGGCCTAACGCATTTCGGGGAAATGCAACGCAAGTGTTGCTTCACAAACGGTGTTTTGTGAGGCCGTGGTATCACACCGATAGAGCCGGCCTATTCGTGCCTAAGCATACCACGTACAAAGTAGGTAATTCCACCATAACTTCTTAATGCATATATTGCATTGACACTTGCAATAACTTTTTATAGAAATTAAAATAACCAGCTGTTAGGCACATAATTAGTTATTTTAGTCGGTATTACTATTTAGTATTTGATACTTAGTTAAAACGTTTTTTTGTCTATTATCTGTAACTTTATGTATCCCTTTCTGTTTGGGTAACATTTTATGAGCAGAATGGGGCCACCCTATCTCTTCCTGCGTTGTGAAAAAGGGACTAAGGAATCGTGCTATTATCCATCAGACAGTACATATACAGTCAAACAGCGCTTGGATAGCGCTAATGGCTTGCCTTATGACGTAGGTAAGTGATGCTAAATTACGTGCATACTTGACTGTTTTCACGAAAATTACTAATTTAAAAATATTTATTCAGCAAAACTATTTTTATGGTATTCATACGTAGCTTTAACAATATCAGTGGCAGTTTAAGGATTCAACACTTTGATAAATATTTGTAAAACCAGATATAAAACTAATCTCTACTCTACAATTTCTTCTTCCACATCAAAATGTCTGGGCTCTTATCTATAACAGTGATATAGCATTTACGAAAATCTGGCACTGTAAATAAATACTCTCAAACAATATTATTCTCTATACGTTTACTATAAAGTCTAAAATATAATAGTATACAACTAATTTGATAGATCAGTAAGCGATTGTCGGAGGCAGGCACTCACATCTTCGTCCCAACTTCAAATATCTTGGCACGTAGAATTGTTTGCTCTTAGTGCATAAATCCGTCAGTTAAACCCGGATTCGAATAGTACTTACCTCCTACCTCCTTATAGTTGAAAATCAAACGAGGGATATCCGAGACTTACTAAACTGGCTCTGCTAAGTCAGACGCATACGGAATATATTATTCTAATATGAATAAATCCTACGTCCGCATTGCACAATAAATTTGCATTAGCAGAGAAATTGTGTGCAAAAGCTTAGACATATCAATATGCAATATGAATTAATGGTATAATGTGCTTGTATTTTACAGTAATATATTTTGTATTCGTCATCATCATCATGGGTCTGTCACCGTCCACTGCTGAAAGAAGGCACCAACTATTCCGGTCTTGGCAGTCCACATCCATCTGCTGCTAGCAACTTTTCTGAAGACGGCGACAAATCGTGCCTCAGGGCACCCTTCACTAAACACCGTCTCCACTCTAATGATATACCAATAGGGGACCGGCACTGTAACTTCTTATGACAAAGTGCTCAGTTACCTATCTAGGATTGCAGTGTTCAACCCTCAGATATGACAGTCATCGCGCATTTGCATAAGTCTTATAATTTGTATCCCTGTTAACATGTAAGAACAACCAGATTTTTCTTTTCAATAAATTATTATTTCTATTATTTCGCAACAATCTTTACAGAAGATAAAAGAACTGTTACCGCAGATTGGTATGTCAGTCATTGCTTACTAGTTGTCTTGGAAAATTTTCAACAGCAGCGCCCAAGAAAAAGGATTCCTCCACCACAATAACGTAACCAGCAGACGGACTACAATACTTGTATATCAAAGGTAGTAGTCATCCCAATAACTGTCCTGACCTTGCACATTGTGGCTTATTTATTTACAAAAATGAAAGGTAGAACGTAGATGAATTCGTTTTATGAACCGTGAAGATGTGCGTGTCCGTGGGTGCGTTTGAAAAAGGCGTAGAAGAGATCCCTAAGGCAAAGTGTGCTCACTGCTACAGAAAATGGTTCCATCGCATGCGACGGTGCTTAGAAAGTAACGGAGACTACTTTGGAAAGCAATAAAAATTTTCAGGATATCGTTCCGCGTTTTATTTATATATTTTAAAATACTACCATAATATGAAAGTAAATTTGCACGGTATCAACTCACTGATCCCGTTTTATGAATTGCAATGGCATTGTAAGCCCCTTATTTTTGATAACGGGGTACAAGATTGTCATGGATATTCCACGCCCATGACAAGGCGGGAGGGAAGGACAAGGGGGAAGAGGTGTTTTGGACTTTTCGCCTAAAAACCAGACCGGTGTTCCTCGCTTGCCTATGATTGGGGGCCCGAGAATCGCAATTGCATTCTCCCGCTGCCCCCTTCAAGCTTTAACCCGTATTACCCAAGATGTACCCCGACACAAGGTGCGACCGTCGCGTCGGTAGCACACTATGTAGCTATGTTGTTAAATTTAGATTCGAGAAGACAAAACCGCTTCTATATAACTCACATTTTGATGTCCTAATTTACTATACGTATTACAATCATTTACCAGTTTTAATCTACAGAGATTACAATCACATAAATAAGGAGCAAAAGATGAAACACGAACAGTATTGATAGAATAACATTTCAGTCTTCCTCCGAGTGATATTAATTGCGGGAACCTTCCATAACGCTTTGCTATAATAATATAAAATAACATGACCTTAATTAAACTAAGTTTATACATTGAACACCCTGTACGTCTTGTAAAGCGCGTCAGGTCCTCGGTACCAGGTGTCATAAAAACACTTATAAACTTAGTTTCTGGTAGTTAGAAACTTGAAGAATTTTCAAACTAAGAGATAAACGGAGTCGAGTAAAGAATACCACGTATCCTTAATAAAATTGTTCTAAGTTTTGTGCGTTTGTGTACATAGACAATTAAAGACATTACTATATTATTTTTATTTACGTCGGAATTATTAGTCCATATGGGTGAAATAAATACAAATTGTGTTTTCAAATCAAAATAACCGTACTAACGCCCTAGAGTTTTGTGTACAAATGTTTAGCAATTTTTATACTATAAATGCTTTTACACTTATAGTATAAAAAATATAAAAATCGTGATGAATATCATAAACACCACAAAATTGACAAAAGCTATAATGCAGTGCAATCTTTGCAATAAAAAAAACATTATAATATAATGTACGGAAACTTTTAGCATTTTTGAAGTTTTTTCACAACAGACGAAAACATGTTTTATTTGAAGAATTTAATTAGAGCCCCTCCTTATGCACAAGAAATGGGAATACCTGGAGGATAAATAAAAAATATTCTCAATTATACCTAGAATACTCGAACCATCTACATATTTTATTTTTGTTAATTAGAAGACTGTGATCAGACGCCAGCATCCCTTGGCAAGGCCGACAATATTAAAGTGTATTTATACCCCATTATAAACACATAAGCCTTATAATAAAAGATGTTCGAAGGATCAAATTGTCGTTTTGAGGTCAACGGTCTCCGTTTACCGTTGAGATCAAAGAAAACATGACCTTCCTTTATTGTATGCACTAAAAATGTAATCGTTTATGTTTTAGCTCTATTGTTAAATGATTTTTCCCCTATAGAACCTTTTCTTGGAGCTAGTTGTAGGTCTTTGATAGAAATAGAGTTGTCGAAAATGCCTTAAATCAGAATCAGAACAGCGAACTTGCGCATTTTTTGTCTATCTTAGAGATTAAAGGATAATATAAGATATACCAAAACATATAAAGTGAACATGGTCATAAACCATTATAATATAAATACGAGACACAGTTCGAGCTCGAGCGAGAATGCCTTATTGTCGCTCGAGCTGTCGCTGACGTCATTTACTACATTGCCTAGCATCATTGCTGACGTCACGTTTTTAAAAACAACCCACCCGCTGCTTCCTTGTCCTATATGTAAAAAAATTTCATGGTGCGTTAATATTATTTGTTTATCACATAAATTTTTATTAATCTTACTCTTCTTCTTCCTCTCTATATTATTTGGGGTCGGGTCTCCTCACTTTCCAGCGCCACGTCAAACGATCTTGGGTTGTCTTTCATGCAATTAGGCATGCTTAAGGTCCCATGAAATGAACCTCGACCAGGTCCATGTTGGGTGGTTTGGCATGTAGTCAAAATAGCACTGAACTTGCAGGAGCTGCTGCAAAAGTGAGGTAAAATGGACCACCCAACATGGACCTGGTCATCGCTTCGTCGTCTGATATGGCTATACCAGCGAAGGTTTTCAGTGATGTATCAGCAAATGGTGCCACTTTGACGCTTCGTCTTATGAACTCATTATGGATTTTATCCAGCAGCGCTAAACCTCCCACCCATCTCAGCATCTTCATTTCACTTTTTATGCACTTACGTCTTTTTATTGTCTTGCAATCAGAACCGTACAGTAATGCTGTTTTATACACTTTACTTAATTTTACTTATTTACTTTTAACTGGTATGCGTGAGTCACAAAACGCGCCGAAAACCAACCGAAATTTTTGGCCATGCGACGTTTCTTCTGTTTAACTTTAGCGTCTACACTGGCGTATAAATAATTGCAGAACGGAGACTAGATATTTAAATTTCTCTACGATGGGGATAAGGTAATCGACATAGCCCAGCCATAGCGGATCAGCAGGCTGAACTGGTAGTGGGCTGGCCATATTAGCCGCAGAACCGAAGACCGTTCGGGCAAACGAGTTCTTGAGTGGAGATCACGTCTTGGCAAACATAGCATAGGACGCTCACAGGCCAGGTGGAGTGACGAGTAGCAGGAGTTGGATTCGAGAAGCCGAAAATCGGTCAAAGTGGCGTGCAATGCGAGAGGGCCTATGTCCAGCAGTGGACTGCGATGATGAGGTTAGGTGTAGTTCCAATGATTAGACTTAGATTCTTAATTTTTTTGTATGTTTATATTCTTACCATCTTTTTTTAAATTTAGAAAGAGGTTAGCTTATATAAAATTAAATTAATGAAGGAAATACTATTTCAATCCCTGTTCATAAAACTTAAGTTTCTCAATTGAGTGACGTGATCTCATAGTTCGCCTATAGTTTCGGTCGCGACAGAACCGACGTTGGCATCTGTTTTTAGACGGTTTTATTTAGCTTGCCCTGTTTGTTTATTTATTTGGGTCAAATCTAGTAATTTGACCCCCCTCCTGTTCACCGATGGATCTGAAATTTGGTACGCACCTTTAGTGGGCAATTTTATTTAATAAATTCGTTGTCATTGTAAATCCAAGATAGCCCCTAGAAAACGGCGGATTACCTATTCTTTTACTAATTCCTCAATATGGATTTCAAATGAAAGGGCTTGTGTAATAAAACACTGGTATGCCTTGACAAATTTTAAATCTAAGATGGCGACGATTATTAACGATTTATTTTTGTCTGATCAAATCCCTAGATTGATGACTAGTGGTGTGATGACTGGTACCTAGGACCCACCGAATTATTTTTAAGCTTTTAGTTCATTGTCTACATTTTATTTTTAATAAAACCGTTTATCTTAACATTCTCTTTTACTTATTTATATTTATATTATGTCTTTCATACCTAGCGGACGGACAGTTAGACAGTTATGTTGCGGTGCTGTTATTACCAGGCGCTGAAGTATACAACTGTTCATGTCGGGTTTTTGAACCTTGTATACTACAGCTCCTGGTAATAACAACACGTAGTATATAGTATGTTAGGTAGTAAGAGTTCTTGAAACTTTTGACTTCAGTAAATATAACTTTCTAGTTTTCATTAGTCTCTTAGTTCAATGACTACTTTAAAGTAAGTAAGTACGAAACTTGAGTTGCAAGTGTTCATGGACGGTGGTTGTCACTTACCAGCCCCTGTCATTTATAACTTGATTATTTTAAATGGCAGTCATCTTGTTTGCTATACTACTTATGTTACATACAATTACTTAGTTATTCAGTTTTATTCCGATTTCAGCGGCTACATAATCACCATTCTCAGACAAATATCACACAACCATAAAAATTACGACTATTGGTAGGTTATCTGACTGTCCTTTTACAAAACCTTCTTCCAACAATACGTAAAATTTTATGAACCTAAACACCGAGCATTACCCGCAGTCGGACATGACACCCGCAGCGTGAAGTCATCGCAGTAGCGGGCGAAGGAACACAAATTTACAACGTTGTAAATTTGAAAATCCTTTTTTTTTTCGTGTGGAAACCCCCACGGGTCATCACCTCACCGGAGCTGTCGGTGAAGTGGTATGTCGGACTCGAACCGACTAAAACCACACGGTGTTCCGGCACAAGTGGGTCTATTGCAAGGGACCTGGGTATACCCTAGGAGGGATTCTTCCAGGAACAGCAGACCTTGGCATCCTCTTTTGCAGAGTGGCACCACCACCATTGAATACGAGGGGCCTAGCCCCCCTCCAGTTTGAGAGGCGAGCGTGGAACACGTGCACCACCGTCTAGGCCCGCTTCTGCTAGGGTAAGGGCAACCCTACCCGTTACCCCCAGGCCAGCGCTCATGGAGGCCGGAGATCGTTATGTGCTCTCCGGCGCCTGCTGCGTGTTCTACGGGATGAGAGAGTACCTGCCCTCTCCCGTATCCTCTCCACCGCCTCTTTAGCCAACATGACCTCTTCGCAAAATAAGGCGGCGGAGTCCCACGCGCTCTCGCTTTGGACCATGGACAGAACGATGGTCTCTAGCGAGAGACTTCCTGAACCAATAGCCGTTGCGAGGTTGAGGCGCTGGTGCGCCTACGCTGTGCACTCCACTAAAGTGTGAAGTGCAGTGTCCTCGCGACAGCTTCCGAAGTGATGGCACGCAGACATTGGCTCCCGGCCTATACGACACAAATACTTACCGAAGCAACCGTGCCCGGTGAGTAAATGAATAAATGAATAAATGATCTTTATTTTGTAAATAGGTTACAACAACACTTTTACACGTCAATATATTATTATTTTTCTGTTAGTTTATGCTAGATGAGGCCGGTGTTTCCTAGCTGACTACCCTGAGAAGAAACACCGAAACAAACTCAGAGGTCAAAGTCTGTTTTAAAGTCCATACAGATGTAAAAACATATGAGAACCATGCACGCTAACGTCTGAGATGAGCTTTTGAAGAAAGCACCACGCTCATTTGAGTGGACCCGTCCAAACAGTGCAAGCATTTGTCAGTTATCGTGTAGCTCAACTTAGAACTTTAAGGAGCTCAACGGACCGACGAACAGTACCAAAGCAAGGACATTTGGGTAGGCCGCAAAAGTACTCAAACTGTCAGACATCGTTATAAAACAAACTACAGGAGAAAAGAGAAATAAATAAATAAATAAATAACCTACATAGTCCTCACATTTACAATAATTAAATTTATAAATTAAAAAAAAAGAAACAAATATATAATATATTATACTTAACAAAGTATTCATGTCAAAAGGTACAAAGATTAAACAATAAAAAAAAAACAATATAATACTTAACAAAGTAAGTATTCATGTCAAAAAGTAAAATATAAAATGTCGATGTGTATATAAAAAAAAAAAAATTATAAACGAAAAACAAAGGCTCATGTACATTAATGAAGCAGCTCATTCCCAAGCCTTTTTATCTTCAATATAATCTTTAATTGTGTAAAAAGCTTTTTGACTTAGTTTTTTTTTTATAAATGCTGTTTATAAGTATCTGTGTCAACCGGTAGGAGAGGCTGCTGGCTCTAGCCAATCCTCCATGACAGGCCTTACCACCGCAATTGTGGCATGCCCTGCGCTCGGTCGCTCAAGTCGTTCTCCAACTGGACCTGGTGGACCTGGGACCGTTGTGCATCGACTTCACAAAGCATGGGTCGCAGCCCTCTCTCCAGCGCTTCCTTGCGCCAGTTATATAGTGACGCAAGGATTGTCGCTTCCAGGTCCCATGGTGCAGATCCAGCTAGGAGACTCGCCGCTTCGAAGGAAACCGTGCGGTACCCTCTTATAATCCTAATGGCCATCACCCGCTGAGGGTGCCGTAATATAGCGGCATTGAGAGCCGTTAGTTTTTCCGCCCACATAGGTTTTTTCCGCCCCTTAAAGGGCCATTGACCGCACGCTTCCGATGTAGAGTCTCCTACAGGAGGTGTCGGGCCTTTGAAAACTTAAAAATCCTGGTCCGATTTTGATAAACTATTATTATTTGCACAACTACGTGCATTATATGCAGTAACTTTTATAGTAATATGATTGTGATTGTTAGTGATGTGATATGGTGGTGTGACTCATTGATGAACTTTAATGCAACACACTCGCTTTTCTAAAAATATCTAAAGTTTTCCATCAACGCAAATTCAAAAGTCAGTACAGTACAACATGGAAAAGGGATCAAATTAAAAGCGTGCACAGTTTCAAATGTTCCGTTTCCCCTTAACCTTGGCAGGAGTACGAAAACACGCTTACAATGTCAATGTCTTGGATATTACCTTGTTTGTCGCGTTTTTGTTCTAAACATTTAATGTATTTACTGAAAATGGATGGACTCTTCTTATGAAAATACTGATTTAGGATATATGTATCTCTTAACGTTTTGTATAGTAATATAAATGTAAATAATATAAATAATCCTTCAACATTTTCATTTAAACGGCCAGTCACTGTGAAAGTAAGTAATAGATTCTTTGAAGAAACGGTACCCATGCCGACCATAACATTTAACTTAACGCTCGCTTTTCTCACCGAATACTTTAATCTGTAGATATTAAAGGTTAAAATTTCAGATAATGACCTTCCACCAAATTTCTTCACTTCAAACGTCGACAATGTTTTGCATGAACTCGCACAAGATGTTGATTTATCGCACCAAGGTATAACAGTCCGATGCCTCAGTTTTGCGTACCAAAAGCCCACATATAGTGAACCATAATCTAGTCCCGAATAAATAATTGTAGACTTTTCTAGGGAATACAAATTTTTAAAACAATGGACTGTGGCTTGATTTTCTTTTGGAGAATACGATAATGAATAAAATTCTCAGTTTCTTTAACATATCAAAATCATATGTAGTATTAAGTTGTTCTTGTCATAAATAACTTTTGTAGAAACACCAAGATCATTTATATTAGGAATAGGTTAAGAATAGGTTTCAAATAAATATGTATAGTAGACCGAAGTAACTGTCTATTGTGTCAAAGCACTGTGTGAACACTAACGCACTTAAAGAGAGTATCTAAAGTAAATAAGCCTTTCCATTTATAACATTAAGTTGGCATGCCAGCGTACAGTTCTCCTAATGGTTAGTGTTACCGTACAAAGCTTCGAACATTACTAAAAAGGCGCGTGTTGCCGATATGTATGTGAGACTAAAGGTTCGAATATTAGAAACAAAAATATTATACTCCCATCACAGTCATTTTATCTATAATATGATAACCTCATCTTACTTACAGCTTTTAATTCGCATAGAAGCTTAAAACATATGATTGGTCTGTTGCTTTATTAAAAAGAAATTAGCTATCTTGTCAGGTATTTTACAAATTCTATATATGTAGTCCATTTGGTCCCAAATTACATATCCAATCCATGATTAGGCGGTCAATGTATTAATAGATCACTAGATCGTCTATTAATACATTTGGTATTTCGCATTAATACATACATTATAATTACATCGATAGAGAGAGATAAACACTTTATTGCACATTCAAATACACTGGGCGGCACATGACTAACGTACAATGGGCGGCCTTATCGCAATTAGCGATCTCTTACAGATAACCGTGGTCGTGATCGCAGTGAGCTTCTATTTCTCGTATGATTGCAAGAGAGGAGAAAGAGGAGAGTGGGAGCTAGGCCTCCGGTACCTTCCCTAACTCGGCAGTACAATCGAAGCATAGTTTGCCTACCGGTTTTCTTGGAGACGTGGTATTAATCCGGTCATGACACGGCTTTCCCAATTTTCAAGTACGTACCTACATAATTATGTAGGTATGTACTTCATGGTTTTAATATCAGTGTGTACAATTATATACTTAATTATGTACATATATTGTACAAATACACATGACTTTTGCCTCGAAAGGATAAGCCGAGGCGTATGAAATGATAGGTGATTTTATTCTGAAACAACTACATTTTCCCGTTGAGCCGACTATTGCAGTAAAGCGGGCATTTCGAAAATGGAAGGGAAAATTACGAGTAGAAGTATATTGAAAGGAGGCTGTAGATAAGAGTGGAAGGCATAGATAAGAAAGGGATTGGAGTGTAAGCAACAGCTCAAGTAGGGTCGCATACCTATAACTAGAAGTGGTGGAGGCTGAGATGTGCGAGCCTAATCCAATGAAGACGTGCTCTGAAACTTGTGTAGAACAATCAATAACATGCGAACATTGTTATTAATTTCTGTAATAAACAACAACACTGGTTGTTTTTTTTTATCAGCTCGCATAGAGGCTTAACAAATTAATTATTTATCAGCTCTTTTCTTTCTGTGAGCCGTTATTAGGCTTTGCAACAATACCCAAGTGAAACCATTGGTGTCATCAGGTGGTGTTTTCAGTCTCTAATTTCAGTCGGTAATCAACTTGTTAATCTTGTGCTTGTTTTACCACCTTACTTGTTATAAAATATCACAGGGTTACACAGATACTTGTACACTAAAATTTACTAAAAGCCACAGTTTCACTACGATAGTGAATAGAAGAAAATTACCTAACCAAGTTGAAGTGACGTAATCGTGGATATCTAGGAATATGCAAAAGTTACACGAAAGCTTTGCATTTCGTGGTCGCAGTGAGTGACATGCAGACGTCTCCCTAGAGCTTACTCAGACGTTCTATGCTCCAATGAATACGGTACTCTTTTGTTATGTCAACTTTAGCATGTAACTGGTACTCAAACGTTGGACGATAATCCAATGTGAATCGAACTGACGCGACAAAAAATTTTGATATCCACAAACAGTTGTTCGTTGTATGGGTATTCTCTGTGCGCGTCATATGTAAGTTTTTATAGACACGTAATAATTCCTAATACGGTGGTTGCCTTACATAGGATGAACAAATTTGCATATTGACGTTGCATGCTTAGACACGTATTGTCCGCCTTGACCGGAGTAATACCACGGCCTTACAGAAAATCAGTTGTTGTACAGTAAGAGAAGAGACCGGAGGCAATCCTTCTACTTTTCCTTCCTTCAAAGGTGGGCACTGCAGTGCCGATTCTTGAGTTACAGTTATCCATGGGCGGTGGTAGCCACTTTCCATCAGATGAACCGTTTGCTCGTTTTCCCCCATACCATAAAAAAGTTATTTAGGTAAATAAATATACTACGTTTCCCTTGTTCTTGCAAACTATGAATTAACAAATTGTTGCCTTGTGTAAAAACATTATTTCTTCACCTAAATTGAGGAAATATAAATACTAGAAAAACCTTATTAATTTTTATTATATGTTATTGCATTTAGTTGTTTTAAAATTAAACAAAAGACCTTTATGAACTGAGTTAGGATAACAACACAAAGTGCACCCACATCGATCGATTCACCTTAACCCTCGTTGTGAAAGAACCTTGAGAAAAAGCTCCTTAGATAATGCTCCGACTGAGCGGTGAAGTTTTAAAGCAAATTATTTTTAATAAAGTTTGTATGATGGCTTTCCTTCTACATTGAAGATTCAGGACGAGTCCTTCGAAAGTTTTTAGTCTAAGTTTTTCAAGTCCATAGACAATAATATTTTTTTAAGTAGCAAATTTATTAGACGGTATTGTGTAAAACATCGGAGATCATTAAATACTGTAAAAAAATTAAAAAGATCTTTGTTCGGTCAGCGTACCGTTGGTATTGTTTGTTGTTGTAATATTTTCTTACAATTCGGCGTTAAATACAAATTTATCATCTTACTTTTAGGAGTTTTGTTTTGTAATCTTATTAAAACCACTAGGAAAGAAAACTATTACTGAGACGCACTCTTTGGATAAGTTTACAAATAATATAATAATATAAAACTTGACCTTGAACTTGAGGAATGTGGGAAGGGGAGAGATCAGGGGGGTGAGGAGAAGGGGATGAAGAGATTTGAAAAGAAGTAATGGGGAGGAGGGGAGAAGAAAGACTAGTGGGGGAACTGGGTCGGAAACCTTCTAATTTTACTTCACAACAGATTTTCTGTATGGCCATGGTATCTCACCGTTCAAGCCAGCCATGCCAGCCGTGACAAGCATAGCTCTACCACGATAAAATTTATTTTCTAATGCTGACAATTAGAACTACGTTTGTGTTGTTCGTTTTTAAAACGCAGCATGTCTATGATACACGTGCTACAGTTATATCCTACAACACAGGAATATATTCTAAAATATATATTAAATATAGAATAGATACATGATAAATATAGAACCATAACCGCTTCAATCTCTCCTGGTAGGAAGAGAGGCGGTGGCATTTTTCAATCAAACTGTAGACAAGGATAAGAATTTAATCTAGGTTTCGTAGTTTTAAAAAATATGTCATTTTAGGTAAGGAACATTATTATTTTAGAACTCACAAAACCGTATGTAATAATGTAAATAATATAGTCATCACGATACTGACTACATTCTGTTCTTCATTAGATTATTTCTTTTAGATACAAAGTTATTATGAGCACAAAGATTTAGAAACAAAGAAATGAAATATAAATAATCACAAACCATAAATAGGTGCTCTTTTGAAATATCTTGCTGCCGCCTCATCACAACTAAAGAGAGCTTGTACTACTAGTCCGGTCAATTTAGACATAAAAATAGTGATCAAATAAAGAAAATTCCGACAGAGCCAAATCTTCGTAGAGACCTTAGGTTTACCACAAGGAATAAAGTGTCAAAAGTCCCCATCAGTCCCATGTGAGCTTAGGGACTTATTCGGGGCCCAAGGTAAAAATTTTAGGTTTATTGGATTTTTCTCGAAAACGGTAAGTTTTATCGAAAAAGTACCTTAAAGCAAAGTTGTAGATCTAAAAATTCTCTATAAAAATGGTCCCTATCATTTTATCTCTAAGACCCACTATTTCCCAGATATTGCGCTTGTAAGAATCACGTTTTACATAATATGCACACATTTCCACACCAACTGTGAGGTAGTGTACTCGGCGCGTTTTTTTTAATGTGGTATCCCCGGTAGGCCTATTCCACGAACCTTTATGACTTTATTTTCAGGAACAATAATTATTTAATAGTATGAAGATTATTGATATGGGTTACTGAGTTTAACTGTCGTTCTAACTTTTTTTTATTACTTTAATCTGACTCATACTCTTCATATTCAACTTCAACAATCATGTTTTCTTCAATTTCTTCTTGTTCTTCTTCTTCTCCTTCCTGTTGATGAACGCTTAGAAATTGTTCAAATGAAGATGAATCAGTTGTCTCTTCATCAAAATCACATGAATCTTACTCTCTTGTATTTAATTGAACATTTGAGCAAGAGACACCTTGGCAATTGGTACACGCTGAAGAACACTGCAACCCTACTTTTTTACAGCCACATTTGGCACTACAATCTTTCTTGCAATTGCAAAAAATAGTGTTAAGAAGTTTTTCTGGAGCAGGGGGTAGTAAAGTTCGAATCGGTTCCAAAGTATTATTTATCAATTTCCAACCCCAGTCTTCAGGGTTCAGTTCATTGCCTTGCCATGTCTGAACTTGATAGTATACTCGAAACAAATGTTGAGTAGCAGATGCCGATGTTGGAGGAAGACAAGATAGCTGTACTTGCTTTTTGTTTTGTGTATTTTTTACAAATGTTAAATATCTGTACGTATCTATGCAATCAATTTTTTTTGGAGCTCCATAAACCGCAAGAAGAAACCGAATTCCTTTAGTAATTAGTATTTGAGGTGAAGAATTCATTTCTGTAAATGCTTTTGCGCAGTCAATCAAACCATTTTTTTCAAATAATTTTAATACTGAATTTTTGCCCCTTCTAAACATTGCTGACGTAGTATCGCATCCGGTTATCGCATGTAAAAATAAAATAAAGTTTTGGCATTTTGGATAAGCTGATAAACTTTTAGAAGAATATATTTCTGTCCGTTGCTGCACCTTCCCTGGTTTTAAAAAGTAAATAATTTTATCAGATGGAGTCCTTGCAGTGAGTAGTACTAATAAATCAACATCTTTACCCACTACAATAGTTGTATTTCTTGCATTAAATTGTTCTATTGCTGTTTCAATTATGAGGACATCGGCGTCATTCGGAGCTTGTTTCACGGCAATATTTTCAGCTGTTAATTTGTTACTCAACATAGAAATAAAACGAGATTTATTATTATTGTTTGCAAAAAAATGTCATGACCGGCGGTCATTTTAGAGTAAACTTTCTTAAAATAGTATAATGTATACATAAAAGAGACACGAGTAGGCATTTTTGCTTGCTTGAGTACCTAAATATGTATATACGTGGCATATGTGTGCATACTATGTAGAACATGATTCTTACAAGCGCAATATCTGGGTAATAGTGGGTCTTAGAGAAAAAATCATGGGAACCATTTTTATAGAGAATTTTAAGATCTACAACTTTGCACAAAAGTACTTTTTCGGTAAAACTTACCGTTTTCGAGAAAAATCCAAAAAACCAAAAATTTTGACCTTGGGCCCCGAATAAGTCCCTAAGCTCACATGGGACTGATGGGGACTTTTGTAACTTTATTCCTTGTGGTAAACCTAAGGTCTATACGAAGATTTGGCTCTGTCGGAATTTTCTTTATTTCAATTGTCTAAATTGACCGGACTATACGGCAATCAGACAACTAATTTACGTATACATACATACATACCTTGCCTGCAATTACGTTAATGGCACCAAATTCTTATGTATCGTATCTCATATGTATGTACTGGTATAGTTTTTGAAACGATGGCTGTCTCAGAAACTGGTTAAAACATTTATTTTGTACTCTAGAAATCATTAACCTAGCACTAATACACTGAAATCTGTAATCGAAAACGACAAAAAAAATCACAAATGCCAACATCCCCTCAGCTATAAGCTTGTTAACTCAAGTAAATTCCTTGGGGCGAGAGCAACAAGCGCCTTACATCTCTCGCCTATGCAGGTTAAATGGGCTTTGATCGAATAATTGAGCCTTTCAATTGTCGTGTTCCGCAAATCGGTGCCGCATCCATCTGATTCCGCCCTTACTGCTTATTGCCGCGTTCTTGATCTGATTGCAGGGTGTATTTGTGGATCGTAATCTGTTTGAGTAATTTAATTGTACAGGTGAAGGTAATTTAATAACGTTTAATTTAATTTTACGTGATGCTTTTATTAAACTTGCGAGGTATGTTCGTTCGGGTCACTACTTAGCTAAATACTTAGTACCACGTGATTGCAGAGGTGATGATTACCATTGTAACTACTTTCTGCAGGGTCATAGTCTTAAGCAATATACACTAGCAAACTTCATTTTTTTTTTTTTTTTTTTTTTTTTTTTTTCATTTTAAAATGACAACTCCCGCACTAGGATTAATTCCTGTGTCGCGGGGGACTTTACAAACATTCAAGCAACGGACACGAAGAACAGCCAGACTCAGAACAACAATTTGAAGATTACACAAAGTGTTGTCCCGTGCGGGGATCGAACCCACAACACTCGGCGCGGCAGCGTAGTGGTGAGGTGACCACTTAAACCGCTACGCCATCCGTGCAGTCAACTACAAGGTATATATCAATATTCGCAATATACATAGGTACTAAATGTTTATATAAAAGGTATTTCGGCAGTCCATAGAACATTACGACGATTTAAGACAACAGAACTATAAATGTTTGAAATGTTTCGGTCTTAAAGAAATCAAGTAATTAATTAAAATAGACAATTATAAAAGTTTTACTGATAGGCAAATCGTACTTCTTTTTTTTTTAATTAAAATGTAAACATTTCCTATGGTTACAGATCACATCAATTGGCCTTTTCTTATTTATACATATTTCGAATTTATAACAATACGTCATGTGTAAAATTACAAAATCAATTGAGAACTCATCCAATATCGCAGAGTGCACTCGTTTGTTGTTTGTGGGAGAATGGGAATCAGGGCTATAGATTCAGGCACTCCCAATGCCAAACATAGGCACTTTGTTAGACGATATCACTTCCCGTGTTGCTACTTGCCTTCGTCTAGGAGCTCCTTGTATTTCTCAGCGTTGTCGCCACTATGGAGAAGCTGTTAACGGTCTCGGACATCGTGGTCTTTTACTGTAGCAAAAGCGCTGGACGTATATCTCTAAATGCCAATCCATCAATTACATAATCCGTCGTGCAGTTCGTGAATCTAATGGTCGGGTGCGAGACGATAGGAAGAGAGCAGATGGTATGTCAATACACCATGGAAGATGGTTAGACCTTTAGTAAGGGACGCAACTTACGTCGATACCCTAGCGCCATCAGATCTTCCAAGTACACCTAGATATGCCGGCGCTGCTGCTGCATCACAGTCACAATCACAGTAATTTGAATAAATTACTGTGTTTATGCCATATGAGGCTCTCTACTCTCTCTACGGAATAATATATAATAACGGTATAAACACCGTTGTTTATTTAATTAAAGTGTTTAAGCCGTATTTTTATATGTCATTCCGTATTACTATTATAATTACCAATTGGTAATTATTATTATTTGAGCCGCTTGGGGTGGAGTTGCTAGGTGCATGGGGTCCGATTGTTCGTAACATTTATAAGGAACTAGCTAAACGGTCTACACTTCTCGTGACGAGAAGGCTGGTCTTTTTCTTGTACACCGAACGAGCACTCTTATTCAACGTATTAATGCTGCCAGCCTTCTGGGAATGCTACCAGTAGACTTTTTTAGTTAATGACAAATTAAAATATTAAGATATATTGAATTCATCTTGTATAAATGTAATTAATTGGTTTAATTGTTATTACTCGTACATAAGATTTATGGGTGTAGATATGTGGAATGCTCAAACAGATAGATATGATATGATATGAGTTTGAGTCTAGCCTGCAAGTGAAAATGCTTACCGTTCGAGATTCTATTATTTTAAATAATATAATTAGACTCCAGAATCATCATCTTTTATTTTAATAGGATCTCCTAAAAATTGTACTCTCCAAGACCAACAACAAGTCCTCAGCTTATACATACTGCAGCACTTTAAAGCTCATAAATCCACAAACACGAGATAAATCTCTTTGTTTTGTTTAATGCCTTTATGGGATTATAAAGTCAAAACTAACCCACAGCTTACTTAAATACTAAACACATTATTATCACAAGGCGAGTCCTCCACTTTCACACTAATTAAATTTACAATGTACATGATTATTTTATCATTATACTTGTTATTTTTATTATATAGGTATACACTTTAAAATGTAAGATATAGTGTAAAGTGCTCATGCGGAGTCCCATAAAGCAGTACAGATTGTTTCTCTGTAGGAATAAAATTAAATAATACTAATATACTTTTTGTGTTTTGTTTTATTTCTAGGAGGTATTTCTTAAAGTTACTTTACATTTTGTTTTTTTTTTTGTTGATATCTCTTATGTGAACATTTAAACTACTAAAAATAGTCGCCAAATGCCCTGGTCACCTCTTTCATGGCGAATATACGAGCTTAATTAGTGCATAAGTCGGCAGAATCATCACAATAAATAATTATATGTATATACATTATTTATTATATATTATAAGTATGTTTGTATGTGTGTCATACACACATGTATATATATATATTTATATATATTAAACTTATATTATATTATATATTCATGTGATTGTTATCATCAGTTAATCTTCTTTCTTTCTATTTCTGTTTTATTATTTCTAGTGCACCCAGTGACTTATCTCTACACAACCCTAAGGTAGACTGGTAGAGAATGCCTGTGACATTAAGTCCGCCTTTGTACAATATTATAGTACAAAAAGTTTTAAGTAATATAAAATAAATAAAAATATAAGGCAATCGTTTCCTTGGGGTTCCATTGTGGATGGTGAGTCTCGGGACAATTTACCCGAGGTCATCGCGCTCGGCTTATAATTGTTACTTATGCTGACTAATGTATTGAGCTGTGCTCTCGCTTGTTATGGTTGCTACATTACTTTAAATTTGCATTAATTAGTTAAAGGGTAAAAACATAACAAACCAACTCAATCATATTTTTAGATAAAATAAATAATCTTTTTTGATTAGGTATTAAGGAATAATTGGTTGTGCTGTACACAATGAGGGATTTATACTTTATTACTTATAGATTGCACACATAGAAAACTAACTGACTTGTTGGTCTATTAATTGGTTCTGCCAGAGATCTCGATCGATTCCGATGTTGGTCATAAATTTTTGTGATCCACAAATACTTGTCCCAAGTTTATTGTTTCTACAGTCGTCGGCGAGTAAAGAATCAGTCCTGATACGGAAGGTCTTTTTTAATTAAAAAATTAAATCACTACAAAACAATCCAGAACCTGCTTCAATTACATTTAAGGAAATAAAATTTAGAGGAAACACTTGTGCAAGAAACTCGTATGTAGCCACTTACCTCGGCAAAAATAGCGTTGTCCTCTGGGAGCCAATTGGAGTCTAACAAGCAGCCGCCCCGGAACTAAGCTGTTAAGCCTTGATTTAATGCTGACACAAGGATTTGGATAATTTGGACATGCTTTATCTATGCTCTTAAAAACAATACTCAATTTGTTGACCTTTTAATCCTTACTTTCCCACGCTTAACTCCTGATTAGAGTTTTATTTTATTGTTTTGAAAAAAGAAGGATGCATAATATTATATATACTCGTACAGGGTGTTATAGATTTTTAATATAGAAATCCTACTTTTAAACTGAATACTGATCGTTAAAATTTAGCTATAGAGCTGATACTTTTCATATTAGACAGGGCCGACACGAATGAAACTATAGGTATTTAATAGCAAGGATATTGGTATGTCACCAATATTTGGCTTTTTCCGAAAATCCATTCATAAGAAATAGAGAAAAAAATATTTTAAAATAACAAAAACATTTATAGTATATTATTTATAAATGTGTACCTACACCAGGAAAAGTATTTTCGGAAGAAAAATATTTTTTGTCACTTAGTAAACTATATACCTATCAACACAGTGCAACAACAGCATGTTAAAGAGATTATGAGATTTTTTGTTGTTTCTCGCGGCCGCACTAATTCGCCTAATAGTGGTAGTAATACAAGGAACTGTAGTTCAAGCATCTCTTCCAAAATTTAATTACTTAATCCGTAGTACGGCGGGCGCTCTATAAATAAATAATACTAATGTAATTCCTTTACACAGCTCTGCAAGTGCTCACGTTCAGGGAAATAAGGGACACAATATGCAAGTCAGTTATTAAGCTGCAAATTTAACTCTTCCTGTAAACTCCTTCGGGGGTTAGTACTAAATCCCTCCTACAAACGGTATTGCAAAAAGAACAAAGATGATAACATATGTTTCCTGGAATCAATACTGCTAGATACAAAAGCATCAGAAAGTTAAACTAGCGAATGTTTTTTACTTACTAGCCAGAGCAGTACGAATGAGAAATACTGCATTTTTAGACACTGGTAGTAAGCAGTGCCAAGGAGTTCCTTGACATATATTAGATTGTGTGCATGGGGTAACCAACTTAGTTTATAACATATCTTCGCCTCTAAGATCTATAAGAAATTCCCTTTTTTTTTCTTATGTATAAATTCATGATGCAAGTTATATTTGAACTCGGTACATACACAAACACATATTATTATGTACAACGTGAGTGAAGATTATTAGAGAGCTGTAAACTTCGTACATAGTGCGCTGCCAATAATGTTTAGTCCATCTTACCTCTGCAGTAACAAATTAATTGTTCTTCTAATATTAAATTGGGTAAAGTAAATATTACTTGTAGTATATGTGCATGGTATTACGCACTTCTCAGAGGTTCCTAAACTTACAATAGGTGCCCATGATCGATCATCTTTTAGGCAAGCCTGTGTTCTACAAAATATGACCCCACTCATTCTATGAAGAAACATTATATAATTGGAGTCAAAAAGGTCAAGTCAAAAAGGACACAAATTAGCTATGATATTTTATGACAAACGCTTTTAGGCACGAGAAGCTGCAACTTATTTTTATTCGTCGGTATTTAAGGAACAAAAACCATATTTATCGTTCTTACATAATTACAATTACAAAAAATCTTTAAAATACTCTAAATTAGGTACCTTACCTTGGCAACTTGATGAGAAGTTAGTAAAAACACAGAAAACTGAATTTGAAACAATCGAAGGATCTCCTAGAAAGAAGAAACAAAATAAGTACCTCCATAAACAGGAAATTTCGCCTTTTGTTGTTCCAAATAACAACGACTTCACTTTTTATTCTTCTAATTGAATGAAAATAGGAAGAGATTTCTCTTAATCAGTCACGCTCCTAAGCGGTAGTGGACTACTGCGAAACTCGTTAATATCTATTACTCGTTTCATTTATTTTCTAAATGGTGTTGATTTCACTTACTCAATGACGTTATGGTTATAAAAAGAAGACATAAGATTTGTGCTCTGACAACATATTCATGTAAAAGAGACAAATAACTTATTCGAGAATCTTATTTTAAAAAATGTTATATAAAATAATAATTTACCGAACATGTGTTGACAAAAATATAACTGCTTTAAAATTTTGTTAGGTGACGGTAGATGAGTGGTCGCCTGAGCATCAGGCGACCAAGGTCTGCAGGGGTTCTGGGAAGCTTCCTTCTTAGGGTATACCCGGGTCCTCTGCAATAGACCTCGTGACGAAACACCGTGTGGTTTTAGTCGGTTCGACTCCGACATACCACTTCGCTGTTGGCTCCAGTGAGGAGATGACCCGTGGGGGTTTCCACTCGAAAAAAAAAATGTGACGGTAGATGAAAAAAGTGACGTCAGACATCCAACAGCAGCTAGTTTACTCTTTCACCAGGGGTCAGCGGAGAACAAATCTTATTCTTAATTTGTGTAAAAATGTTTATCATTTTTATTAAAGTAATTTTCACGTGCATATCTTTTTTCATTATTAATTAGAATAGACCTTTATATCCCAACTCACCTGATGGAAAGTACCGATGAAGATGTAAAGGTATATGCCTATCAAGGAGAAATCTATTCACTCGACTCTTTAAAGTTCCAGAATTATAATTCTCCGGAAAAATAGACTAGGCAATTCATTCACATCAAACCTTGGCAAAAAAGAAAAAACAAAAAGAACCTATCAAAGCGTTAGATTAACTTTTACGTGCTTGTCATAACTTAACATAAAACACCTTAACCTATTAATCATTCCTACATGGCAAGTAAAATCTTTACTGCTAATGAAAAAACACAATTATTATTCATTTCCAAGAAACCACTTAATTTCAAAGCCATCTTACCAATAACATAAATAACAACAATTTTTTTTTTCTTATTTACACTATTCTTAATTCAAATTTATTATAATTTAATTTCAATTTTTTAGTTTGGTTCTCTACAATAGCGTGTTTTTTTAGTTTTTTTTTTTATTATTTATTATCTTGGGACCTTGCTTAGGCACGTATGGGCCGGCTCGACTGGTGCGATACCACGGCCTCACAGAAAAGTGGTTGTGCAGAAACGTTTCATTTCGTCGAAATTAGTGAAGTTTCCTGAGGCCCAACTCCACCTCTCCTCTTCCCCTCCCCTCATACTCCCTCTCTTTTCCATCTCCTCATCCCTCCTCTATCCCCTCCGCGTATCCCCATAACACACAATAAACTTATCATAAATTACAAATGTCAATTAGGATTAAGAAAATAAAGTAAAGAGAATAAGAAAATAAAGAGATGTAAAATTAAATTATGTTCAAAGTGTAGTTTTACATTGATATTACAATATCATTTAGAATGCAGGACATCTTTTAGTGATTTTCTTAGAAAGTTAGTGGTAGAGTCTTTTTATTTGTTGGGAATTTTATTATAAATTGTAGGGGCTAAGCAGAAAACACTTTTTCTCATCAATGATGTATTGGAACAGCGAATACACAATTTATTGCTATCACGTCTGCCACGTTGAAAGTGACCAGAGAGTTTAAAAAGCAGTTCTGGGTTTGATTTAACAAATATGGCGATCTCTAAAATATACGGTAGTGTAGAGTTTTATATTTTATAAAGTATAGTCTACAGCTATCTGTTACATATAACCCAAATATTGACCTAATGCATCTCTTTTGCATTTTGAATAATGTCTCTGTCTTCGGAGTTACCCCAAAAAAACTATATCTGAGTAGAGATGCTACAATACCATAGTATGCTGTAAACAGCGCCTGTATATTTACTGTTGGGGCTAGGATATAAAGTGTGTAAGAAGCACTACTAATTCGTTTACACAACCGCTGTATTTGCCTTCCAATCTAGTAGTTTACTATCGATAATTAAACCAAGAAACCTATCATTTTCAGTTTCCTCTATTTTATTGTTTTCATAGTGAGTGTTCATTTTCGGCGCGTTGGGCTGTCTTTGTCTAAAATATCTAACGTAACAGAGATAAGCTTATTGCCATCAAAAGGGCTGTGTGTGACTGTACATATATCGTCTAATAGAAAACTGTCCATTCACGTAGTTGCCTTGTACGAAACACGCGTATACATCATATATGCATGCATACATATGTAGTACACTTAAAAATGGAGCCCTCTTTTCGGAGTCGGCTACAAAAGAGCGCTCTCGGCCATGCTCATATCGTGTGTTGGAATAGCAATCAAAAGCTTACTTCATATTTTAAACTTCACTTTTTATACAAACAGAAAGAAAAATGTAGTTGAATGTCAGCACCATTTAATTACAATTACTCCCCTGAACCCAACTCTTCATAACCAATTCGTTTTTAATACAGGGAGTAACAAAAAGCGCGAGATTACGGTTTTGTCTAAATTATCTCATTCATCACTGAGTTTTTCATAAATTATAATTACGGATATCAGTATAGCTATTACTGTAAATATGAACAAATTACTCGATACTATAATAATGACAACACACGCATGCTCCTAATGGAGTATGACTTTTAACTTTCACGTTTAGCGACATTATTCGACATCAGAATCACGTTCGCCTTTATCACTTAATGGAAGCTTTATGGAATTAATTACAATAAAATCCATTGTTACAAATGTTACAATCCACTGTTCGTTGATTACATTTATTAATTGAGATAATCTACCCCCTCTAGACTTAAACTCCTTATTTCCACTACGTCTGAAGCATAACAAGTTATGTCGCCTTAAAGATTTTCGTTTACAATATTCGTAAGGCCCCGGCCTAGATAAGAGGAGGCTTACAATCAGCGCTAAAAGTTTAATAAAAACTGACGAGATACATATATATGTTTAATTTCTAATAAAAACAATAATGAAATAAAATAATAAAGACAGTTTTCTAAATTGATGCGATGTGTAGTAACTAATAATAGTGTCGGCTGTAATATGCCTTGGGTAGTGGAGTAAGCGCTAATTGTACTAGGTTTTGCATAATTAATACGAAAACACTTATTTAAAAACTATTGACTTCACAGCATCTAAACCTGCAGCACCACCTTTTTAATAATTATTTAATCACGAATTTCCATATTTTACAAAGAAGATATTAACAGTTGAAAAACTGAAACTTTATAACCTTAAACAATTTAAGCAATTCCTTTCTCTTCAATAACAGAAACAATCAAACGACATATGCCTTTCTCTCAAACAATTCGTATTCAACATCTTGAATCCCTTGATCTTCATATCAGGATTACCTAAAATCGGAAAGGGCAGTTCTAATATAATCGCATTATCCCGCGCCTTCTCTCCTACTATGTATAAACCTACTTTGTATAAAATATGAAAAAAAGACTTCAAAAATAAGACCGTTAGCGTGTAATAAAAATTTTAAAATAAAAAATGCCGTCAACGTCTGCGATAAATTTTGCGGCCGTCAGCAAAAAGGCTCGTTTGTCTATCTGACCCTTTTTAGAAAACCACCAAGGATTTTTTAGATTTGGTAATTCTTTAACACTAATGTTTGATTTAAGAATCTCAATTTTAAGATAAAAATAGATATACGGAACAAAACCTTGTCTGATCCAAAAAAAAGTTGTCCCGAGTCTGGGTCTTGCTGGTGTTCGTTGATTCCATAATTTGTCAAGTCAAGTCAAGTTAAACAAAAAAAAAAACAAAAATATTAATTTATATTTTAACACTTGCAACCTTAGTTTTATGCTAGCGTATCAACACTTTAAAAATTTGTTCATTGACATAAACATACATAGGCTCAAACCCTAATGGGCTAGACTGAGGAGTATTAAACAGACACATTTTGCAAACCAAAATTTGGTAACGTAATGAAGGGTAAGAAGCCTATTGTAAAAGAAATTTTAAAATTCACCTGTATATATAACAGGAGGCAGCCATGACAGCCACTAGACTCAAGCACTTAAATCTGTGGTACAACCGAGAGGGTCCCTATTTTAAAATATGACTCCAATTAGTAGAATATCAACCACTAATTTCTGCCCCATGTTCGAAAGGAGGTATCAGGTACAATTACACAAAGATGACAGAAAACCAACTTCACCAACATAAATGAAGACCGGATTTATACGGACGGCTCCAAGGTGGGGTCAGGAACCAGAGCCGGATTTTCTCACAAGACCTAAATATAAAAACATCATTAAAGTTAGGTCAATACAGTTCCGTTGTCCAATGTGAATGTGTTGCAATAGCCTAAGCCGCCACTTTAGTCATGTCAAGAGGTATATAGGAGTGCAACATCCGAACACTGTCTTATTAATGGGGATCAATCCTCAAAGGATCAGAGAGCGTAGCAAGTCAGCAGCAAGCAAGAGCCAGCTAGAAAGGGTTCAACAACACAGCTTCACCCAAAACATTTCGGAATTATGTGTTTTGGGGCATTTAATCCATGACATACTTACAGAATATTACAACGAACAATGCTTATCAGTTCTTTGACAAACTTAATTGAAATGAAATTGTGTTTTCGAAATTATATTAAGTTCTTCCTTCGTACACTCAACACTCCCTCCCTCTCTTTCAATAACTGCACAAAGATGCGTTCTACACAGCATTTATTCATCCGACATAGATACATATGTATATATATTTTACATTCTTACATACAAATATCTGTATCCTCATATATACATATATCTCCGAAAGGATAGGGGGGGAGTCTCAGAGACCCATCTTTTGCAAACCGTAGTTTACGTTGGTAATATGGGCAAGGTGATTGCTTTCATCCGGGCACTGATAAATAACAGTCTGATACCTTAATCGCGTTTTACGACACCCAAGGCAAGAGACGGGTTGAGCCTATCTACTTCACCAAGAATATTCACACACGGCAAAATATTCTTGTCAACACTCAATCACATATTAAAAAGTTTTTTAAAGTAGCAAACTACAGGGCATATTAGTTTACATATGAACATTTTTATATACCCGAATGAGTATTGCATTCAGTAAACCTCTTTCAATATATACATGGATTTTTTTGTTTAATTTGAAGATGACTGATTTGAATCTCGATAAAATAAATAAGTTATTAAAACTGAACACGGAACTCTTTACATAAAATAAATGAAAATGCTGTGGTTTTACGCAATTTAAAACTTAATTTAAAGGCAGTCCCGGAGGGACGATAATGTAGGAATATATATTAGGTACCTGTTGAATCTATAAAACAACCATGTAATTGAATCTATAAAACCCTGTTGAATCTAAATAATATGTGTGGTACGGAGCACATACACACGTAAAGAGGTTGTATTACGCCTACTAGTAAAATAATTACACAATTATTTCGCACCTGTGAAGGTGTTTTGCTGATAATCCCGTCACTTTAAACTAGAACATATAAACATAGAATTAGATAATACCTACTACTGCTTTAATAGATGATGTGTTTTTTATTGTGTACACTAAGATTACTTTCTTACTTAAACTCTTAGTTTGTCTTTTCTTAAATATAATTTGTAATCATGAGTGGCCGATGCCCCTAAGGGTCGCAGCATGATTTAGAGCCTATATTAATCGTCAATAAATACTCTATACACATTAAAGAAAAAACATTTCAATCCAGATGCTACTTCCAGAGATTTGCGTGTTTAAAGATACAAAAAGGCTTTTACTTTATTATTTAATCTATTCAACTCTATGCTGTAGTAAACTATATAATTTTAGTAACTATAACACACCAAATTAAATTCCTATACTGTAGTAATATTTAAAATAGCATGACGTTACATAAAGGCTAGGCTAAACAATTCTAGTTCAGGTCAGGCATGTTCCAAAACATTGCCATCGTATTTTAAATCCACATCAAATTATAACACATGGAGAAATAAACGTAAATTGATAAAAACATATACGCGTACATTTATTCCGTTCCAAATGCTATAGTTATTTCGACAAATACATTCTTATACAGACTTTGAATTACAAATGTTGATTCGTTAATAAACACATGGCTTTATCTTTAATGGATTTCTGTATAAGCAACTGCTATCGAATTTATTTAAGTATATTTAACATATTTTCATTATTTACTTATAAAATAAATAATAGTTAGGGGATACAGACATGAGCATGTATGTATGTATGTTGTGTACAATTATTTTATAAGTATCCTTAGATAACTACACATCGATTCACACTTAAGATATTTATGCAATTTTGGCTGTGGTATAATAATCGTTGTTACTTGCTGTACGGCAAGCGCTATGTTTTGTTTTTAGGGCATACAAATAATTTAAATTTTCATAATTATTTGCAGGTGAGATGATTTTACATTACATATTTAAGATGATTTCATATACACTTTATTCAATAGATATTTTATTACATCATCGCATCAGCCTCACTTACACACGGCTGCCGTTAACACTCCTGTATTATAGGTCTACTGCTTTCCATTATCGTATAAAAACAATAAATAGCCTACTTTTGAAACCAGAATCACCACTTACTAAGATAGGACCCCCACTTTCGAAAACCCTCACTCACCTAGATTACCGAACATGGCATTCCATGGACATGTTTACGCCACATACTCTCCTACTTTAAACAAAAAATAATAATAAAAAATATAAAAGAATTTGTTCTATTGATCCAATGAAAAAGGTAAAACAGTGTAAGAAATAAGTGACAAATATCTGACATCACGATAAAAATCGCGAAGTCGTAGAGAAGGGTATCGTAATATGTTTGTAAATCGATTAAAAAGATTTACGTTTGTACCACTAAACTTCTAACTTGAATGCTGTTAGTTGGGCCCCTCGGCTGCCAAATAAATCGCGTATCCTTTTTCGGTACGTTACTTTACTCCACTGGGTTGCTGTAATGAAATTTCAATTTCGATTTTACGCTCAACCAATCTTTGAGAATTGATCTACAGAATGTATTTACTTTAATGTTATCTTACTGAGTCTAATGTATGTATATTTGATAAATATTTAGATACTAATTAATTTGTAGTTACTAACACAATAGTTAATCTGAAAACAAAAGAAAATTACTGAGATCTACAGCTGTTTGAATGTATTCAAACATATATTTTTTTTATATTTAATTACGTCTTCTTAAATATTTAATTTAGAAACTAACTAAACCAAATGTTTCATTTTTTATTTAAACACAAAAAAGATTATGTAATAGCGAATTTATACAAATTTCTACAGGTCTATCTTAGCATTGTGTAAAGATAAGTGAATAGGTGCACTAGATTAAAGAGAGAAAAATACAATACTGTAAACAATCAAATGAATATATGAATGATATATATGAATATACCAACATACTCTCACTTCTGAAATTAGTAGTAACTACTGATTTCAGAAGATAGAACTGAGAGTTCTCTTATGATTGAAACAAGAGAACTGGAAAGAAGAAGTCAAATAAGTAGAAGGGGGATTGAATTTTTCGAATCCGACTGCTGGTTCCATAGATTAACTTGTTTAAAAAAAAACAAACGAAAAACTATGTAGCATTATTATATTAGTATAGATACTATATATATATATGTATGTATGTATGTATGTGCAACAGTTTGATTTTATTAAACTTTTTTTCCTGATAACTCTTCTAATTCTCATCTTAGCTTTAAATACCGCAAATTCTTAGTACACATGCCAGAATATATTTATTTATAATATTTATTTTGTTCTCTTGGTTTTTCCGAATATTGGAATAGATTAGCATAGTGTTTCACAAACATATACATATATAAGAAAGACTTATCCATAAGCCGTAGGTAGTTTCTCGTCAGTCATTATAATTTATCAAAGTTCTGTAGCAGATGGCATTAGTTACTAGTTATTGCAAGATTGAAAATATTAATTTATATATGTTCTTATGGTGTCTATATCTGTATATAGTTAGAGAATACATAAAAGAATCTATATTCCTTACTTATAATTAAAAAAAAACAGCCTTGAACATGGCAAGACGAGAAACGAAACGCATAAAATAAGTCTATATTACTGTTGCGCCATCGAGAAAAATAGTCTGGAATAAAGAGTGTTATTAATAAATATTGTGTTTTTTGGTAATCAATCGACTACTTTAATTTATTAAATACCCAGCTCGTAACATTACTTACCTTTAATGAAAGAAAAAACAGCATTGAACATCTAGGCAAGACTAGGAACGAAATAAAACCTAAAGCTATCTTGATGTTAGCTGAGTAAATTTCTAACACTAATAATAACTTCATATAAACAAAAGATTTAGCACCTTGAGATAAAAACTTCATCATATCAGAAAGCGACTTCTGAAGCTTTAAAAGATAACAGTTTGCATTGCGTACATTATCTTGCTATTTTAACAAAAGCTTTACATACATTCTAAACAAGGGTACTGTTCTAATAACTTTAGTAACAATATCCAGCTAAGTAATATAGAAGTTAACTGTTTACTAACAAAATTAGTGACAACGTTCATATAAAATACACACAATCGATTTTGTAGTTTCCTAAACGTTGGTTAAAATTAATGTGTTAAGAATAATAAATTGTACCCTTTCTCCTTCTGAGTGGTGGGCACCTGGCCAGGTATTTCAAGGTCTTAACTGAATGGAGAGACTTTCAATGTACTCTGTGAGGTATAACCAAAATATTTTAAGATCATTTTAATGTTAAGGAAATGAGTCTGCTCAAATGGTGTTCTTACCTATGTTTCTGCTTAACCGTTTGAAGATCGGCTCTTTTCTGATCGTTGCAGGGGGTTTTCAAATTGGGAATAGTTTAAATTTATATATATATATAATTATGTGTAGTAAGCTAAACCATCTTAAAATCATGAGAGTTTTAAACTGTGTCATTATTATTTGCTGATTTGTTTTCTCACTTAATAACATGCTTGAAACACTCAGAGTATCGTTCTCACATGAACGACAGCGCATTTGATAACTGCTTATTTTGATTAAGATTTCACAAGGAACATGCCGCTACTTAGGATTGAAACACCAACAGTCAAACGTTGCCGTTATGTGTATTACATTAAAAAAACAGATAAATTGTAAAGTCATAAAATTATCGCACCTTTTATGACGTACCTTTTGTTTTTCTTTTATCTTATAATAAAAAGACATCTTCCGCACTAGGATTAATTCCTTTTCCTTTCTAACTTTACAAACATTCAACTGATTGAAATGAACTGAGTGAACTGAAGCAACAACACTCGTCGTCGCGTGGTCGCGAGGTGACCTGTTAAACCGCTGCGCCATCCGTCATATCCTTATATTTCATTTCAATAATTTCAATATACATATTTCATAATCTCTTTCGGTGCACACTTTAGTTCATCTGATCCATCGTATTCTTATTGTAAACCTTTAAATCAAAAACAGATTTCGGGCATCGGATCGGACTCATAATATGTAAGACAATGTCACGGTAATAGACTTGCATAACGTTAGTGGTACTAAATAAATGTTGGTAAACTGTAGGCCTTCGGTGTAAGTTGACATTATTACTAAAAAGGTTTTGATATTTTAATACAGTTTAATACATTGATAAGAACAGCTGATCCTCTTCTATTGTAAAATATTAAGTTTAAGTTTTCAATTGGAAAAGTGTGGTCGTAAGTTATTAGCAATTCTAGGCTAGGCCCTTGAAATAATTCCACTACGAACAATAACTTACCAATGACTTATAAGAATCACTCTGTTTTACACAAATTATTACATTAGCAACCACAGCTTGGTTTTTGGTATCTACTTACATATATCCAGGACACTAGTTACCTTGATAAACTAGTGATTTGTAGTCTTATAATTTAGTACTATGTTATATAATACCTATATTAATACAATGTAAGTATGTAGTTAATAAGTTTTACTTTAGTCATTTTGTTTTGGTGACACCAACGTAAGAAATGTATAGTTCATTCATTTGTTTATAACATTTGAATGAACTATAGTAGTATAACTATATAGTGATATGATGATTATAGAGACAAATACTAGGTATTTGTATCCTCGTCCTCCATCCTCCTCGCCTCAAATGAGAGCTGGGAAATACATTACTGTTATATTTATGCGTAGGGTTATGTAAAATATGTTTAATATAATATGATTGACTTCCTAATTGACATCACAATAAGTTTGATGTAATTATGTACCATACAAATATTACATACACTATAAGAAAAGAACTTGTTAAAAAATGTTTTTTTTTTTTCATTAGAATCAGATCATGTAACTCTTTTACTTGTTACTCCTATCTTAGCACGATGTTCTTGTCACCTTCTTCCTCTGATTACACAGATCGTATGAGTTTCCTTCAAATACACATTTGTTTGTGTATGATTATATAATTATGCAAATATAAGTCACATTTTATGAAAAGATTTTCCTCCTTATTGAAATAATGTGCTGCTGCCATACCATCCCAACATACAACGGTAGCGAAAATTTTATTTTTAGTGGGTTCAGCTGTTTTGCATGACATTGATATATGTGCGAGTAAATCAGCTTTAAATTACTTGATACATGTGTGATGTAAAGTTCACATAGCTGAACTTTAATAAATTACTAAAATGGAAGAGGATTTTCATTTGATTTTTGATTTAAAGTTCCATATTAAGACTTGTTCATAAATAAATAAGCTATAAAGAACATTTCAAATAAATACTGTTTAATAATAAACGAAGATACATGGCTAGCTGGAAAAAAACAAACAAATATATTAAGTCAACGTTATTCTATTTTTACTCTTTATTGGTTTGCGTTATTTGTTAAGCTTAATTTAACGAATAACGCATGTATCCTCGTTTATTGTCAAACCATATTTATTTGAAATGTTCTTTATAACTTATTTATATTTACATATCTATTCTACAAAAAATAAACTGCATTTCTTGCTTCACAAGTAACTTAACTGCACGAATGGAGGAGCGGTTTAAGTGGTCATCTCGCCACTTCGCAGCAGGCTCGATCCCCGCACAGGTGTGAGTCAGGGTGTTCTTTGTGTCCATTGTTTGAATGTTTGTAAAGTCCACCACGACATAGGAATTAATCCTATTGCGGCAGATGTCTTTAAAAAAAATGGTCCATTATAAATGAATTTTAGCAAAAGTAAAACAAAACTTATATAAATATAGTATGTACGAATATCAAGCTGCCGTTAACGTCGTGAAAATAGAAAGCGATTTACACGTAATCTAGATATTTTCGATCAGCTCAAGGGTGTGCGTGCTCCTCGAAGGATTTGGCAGATAACTACGTCTCAACATGGCAAATCGGTTTTTCGAATCTAACAAGTCGACTTTATCTTTATTACAACCGTGTTATTAAAAAGCGATAACATAATTTATATATATATATAAATCACTGTCGTAACTATGAAGATGACGTTCAAGTGCAAATCTCATCTACACAATATATAAACTGACCTCTAATTGACTGTTAATTATAGCCTGTGTTTACAAAGTTTATTTTACTTCGCCAGAGTTTTCAATTCCAAAGATTAAAGTTAGAATGAAGAATCTTTTTTATCTTGACCTTTCAAATTTTATTCCACAGAAGAAACAAAAAGCAAAATAACAGTTAAATCTTTGAATGTTTTTCACTTTACTGAAACTCTCCAAATGCTATTCCAGTCACACCGTTGTATTTAAACTCCTTATAACGGTCTCGTTTCAAACTACCAAGTTAGAATATATGCATTACATTTCCTCTAAATTTACACCAAATGGAAGTGAGAGAGCGTATATACATATATAGTGGGTGTACATCGTAAGCTGCAAGTGTTAGCTTAAGAGATTTAAGAAATAAGTATCACTCAGACATTCGATGCGGTGTAATGTTGCAAACGCTACAGAGTTCTCCTACAATTTACTGTTCAATTTCTCACGTGAGTTACACATTTAAATTTCGAATTAAAAACCCTTTGGGAATCTGTAAATGTATAATGAATTCATATGTCATTCGTTTTTACAAATTGCCGGTAATTTAAAAAGTGTCGGTCGTGCCTCTAAATGGATTTGACTAGAGAATATTTTCGCTCAATGAGTTATTACGACTTTCGTTGAGGTCTTACTCAAGAACAATGTTACGATAGACTTCGGCGAAGGCGAAGAATACGAAGCCCCATCTCGTGTCATTGTTTACAACTGCTTTAATGGGTTTAAACGTGTTCGAAGTAAACTCACTGATGCTTCTCCAGTAGGGAGTCCTTCTGACTGACTACTGAAGATAACTTAAGGGATGTACGGCTAATGATATAAGCTGATAGAAGGATGATATATCAAGAGATTCGGACAACTTTAGGCATTATTTTGAGTCAAGTTCATAAAGTTTCATGAAAATTTAGACGTCAGAAAGCTTCGTACTAAATGGATACCAATAACTTGACGGAAGATAAAAAATTTGTTTGAATTGGCGCCGCTCAATGATTAAAGAGTATAACGGAAGGACTGGAATGCTTTATATGACATCGTCACAGGTGATGAAAGCTGGATATACTGTTACGAACCTGAAACCAAAAAACAGTCTGCACAATTGATGTTTTCATTCAAAGATTTGAATAGTTTGTTTGTTTGATAGTTGGACGGACGTGTGTATAATCTATGGACGGACGGGTCATTCTAGGTCATTCTGTTGGACTGGGCTATTACTGCAGGTAGGTACTATGGCAGTCACTGTTTATCAGTGGTCTTGGAAAATATTAGGCGGCAGCGCCCATTAAACGAGGTCCTCTTCTATCACAAACACGCTCCAGCTCACTCTGCCAGACGGTCTATCGAATATTTGTCAATCGAAGTTCTGAAGTTAGTGACCCATCCTCCATACAGTCCCAACCTGGCACCTTGCGACTTTTATTAATTACCAAAAATAAAAGATAAACTTAAAGGAATTTGTTTTATGAACCTTGAAGATGTCGTGGCTGCGTTTGAAAAAGTAGAGAAAGAGATCTCTAAAGAAGAGTGTGCTCACTACTTCAGTCAATGGTTCCATCGCATGTGACAGCAATACAAACATATTTCTTCCACCTAAGGTTGTAATTGGCTTGATATAGTAAATCTCAGGTTCTCAGCAATTCAGGTGTGTTTCTGATTCAATATGACATTGTACTAATAAAAACAGCACAGCGTTCATATTTAGCACAAGGGGCTTCATTGCAAACTCACGTGAAATATGTTATATTCATATATGGTATGAACTATTTCATATATTAAAATGATGAACTATTATAATAAATGGTATAAACTAAAATAAACAAAAATATGGTACAAACTGTGGTAGTAAACAGTTCATGATACCAAGCCGAAACACCCGTGTGATGGATCCAATTCTCTTTTGCTACATGTTCTAACGATCTGATGTAGGATACATTTATTACCGCGGTATATTCTACAGTTGTGTATTTTTTTTTTCAATAAAACTAACTTGCATAAAACACTCATCCCTATTTTCATTGTATTCATTTAAAACTTTAGCTTTGTTTTAGATAAGTATACAACGATTGCTGTTGTTTTATCTAAAGGTAAATTATATTAATAACAAGGATTCTAGCAGGAATAGTTTTAGTACATTTTCTGCAATAACCATTTAAAATAAATGGAAATGGACAAACTATTTAATTGTTAAGCTCTCCGCCTGAGTCCGGAGCATGACAACCAATTTAAAATGCATACACTGTCGGTATAGGTATGTTTACTAACGTTAGTATTCGTTATATATATCATAGATATACTGATATGCAAACACAAAAGTATACTAATTACTACTAGCCTAATTAGCCTTTACGCCTACTTTCGGAATGCATCGTTAAGAATTTAACCAAAGAAGCCAAACTACATATTCAGAATTAGAACGTTTATTCAACTTCACTATGAATATCACTATAAATGATCACCAACATATATTACAAATCACTATTACTTCTTTGCACACAACCTATTCGCACTTCTGTGCTCGAGCAATCGTTTTGTCAAATAGTAACGTAACGATTGGGTTGTTTTTTTTTATTCTATAGGGGGACATACGAACAGACGGGTCACCTGATGGTAAGTTGTCACGCACCGGTCGAGCCGGCCCATTCGTGCCTAAGCATGGCTCTACCACTGAAAAATTGGTTGTTTCAACCGGAAGTCAAAATGATGTCTTATAGCTAGTAGTAGTTATGTGTACTACTACATACTGTTTAATTTTCACTTAGCCAATACTTTTTCGTTATTTTATGATGAATCCTTTTCTAAGAGGAAAATGACTATCCCTCTTTAGAAAAAAATAAGTTTTCGTATATTTAGATAGCGACGGAATTCCTAAACGGTAACCAAACTAATTTGAAGTTTTTTAATTTCAAACTTGTCGCATATCGAACGGGAGTGCGCTTAGGTTGTAGATAAAATATCGGTATTCTGTAGTAGTGTAGTAAGTCAATTCAATTAGATAATCTTTGACGCATTACAGATTTGTAAGTTCAAGAATATGTTGAACTCAAGAATTACAGTTACATTATGAATTCCACAGAATACTAATCATATGCTTTCTTACCTTTGATTTTAGGGTACTCATTTATCAGCGTTAGGAAACGTGTTTCGGTTTTAGTATTGGGTATGATGAATCTGTAAGTGGCATTTATTTTCAAACTGTTATTTTATAACTGAATTATACCACAACTGTTATTTTATAACTATTCAGTTATAAAATATAGTATATATAGTATAAAAAAAACATACTATTATACATATGTACATGAGTATTTTGAAGATAGGTTACAATCTATACAAATAAATAAAATTGGAGTGTCTGTTTATAATATTAAAATAACCACTTTTTACTAAGTGCATATGAACGTATACACGGTACATATACCAAAACGATTATTTTTTCTTTAAATTTTGTCTGTCTGTCTGTTTGTTCGGTTAATATCTGAAATGGCTAGACTGATTTTGACGGGACTTTCACTGGCAGATAGCTGATGTAACAAGGAGTAACTTAGGCTACTTTAATTTCTGAAAAAAAAATAGAACCTCACAAAAAAGAAATTAAAACCAACCAACCAATTAAAACCAAATTGAAAACTGTTATCTGAACAATAACTTTTTTGTGAAATACCACGCGGACGAAGTCCGGGCAACAGCTAGTAATAAATATTATACAATACTACTTATAATATCACATATGCAGATGATATAATCTAATAGTAATTACGATCATAAACAGTAATATATTTCTATGCATAATCTAAAGAAAGAAAGTGTTTACTTGGCTGTTTAGCTTGTAGATTTTATTATTCTAGGGGGCTAAGTTACCCGGATATGGTTCAACAAAAGAGTAACTTTAACTTTGACCTTACAGCAATTCATTCTTTAAATTTCTTTACTTCTATCCAGTGATCTTAGGTGGTAAAAAGTTGCTTCATACATATATTAAAGTACCAAGAAACTGAAAACTTACTTTGAGTCGTTATCTAAATGAAAAGAGCAGTAAATCCCAAAACTACAAAACGAAATAATTTACATATACATACTTAAACTGTTCATAAATACTGTAAGAATAAAAAAATATATATTATTTGAATTAGGAATTTGTCATTCTATTAAGATTATTCATTGTGTTTTCTCATTTTCGCGCCAATCGGTGTTAAATATTTTTGTGACTTTAAAATGGAGGGGGGTGACAAACAGAACCGAATCACTGTGATAGCATTACACAAAGCAGGTATGGGGCCAAATACAACTTTGAATAAGAGACGCACTGGTCATTATTTTACTTGTAATTGAAAAATGAATATGGTTGTAAAACCAAAAAGCTACTTGTTAAGAACAGATTTTTTTATTTACTTTCGAGTGAAGACAGAATGACCGAGTTTTTGATAAAAGCTCTATAGAAGCTTCCCGATTAGTCAGTAGAATAATACATCCGACTTCAGTGATGGTTTAGTGGTGTAGGCTATCAAGGAGTGTCTGAGCCATATTTATGTGAAAAAGGTGTCAAAACGTATAAAAAGAATAAGATAATAAGATTTTTGAGTAGGTGGTTAAGTCTCATAACAATAGCATGTTCCATAATCCTAAGAATCCTTTCAGCAAGACTCAGCTCCGGATCATAAAGCTCGATCACCCAAGCGCGGTTGGAAACGTTAAGAAGAATATTAGTAGTGTGTGATTCCAGCTAGGCTAAATGCTTGTGTTAGGGATGTGTTAACGACGGTAGTGCAGTGTGTGGTTTGGAACCCACAACCACTTAATTGCAACGCCTGTCACCTTAACCATTGCGCTACCACCGCTATAATTGAAAAAAGTTTAACCACCTACTCTCTCCAGAAGCATTAGAATGGTGATAAAAAGTTCTCCTTGCAGGCTCCAATTGCTCAGAATATTAAAGGTTTAATTCCCCAGATCAGCAAAGGTACAAAACAATGTATATGTAATGCTCCCAGTTTGGACTTAAAAGATTTCATAGATAGTGAATCCGTCTCTTAACTATAGGTTCTCTTTGCTAATAACAGGTATATGAGGAACAAACAGAAAACAAAAATTTCGAGCCACTCTTTCAGTTTTGTATTATTTCGCCTTATATATCAGCTCGTGCCTTAAGATCTGTTCCAGGTTAATATTCCATGATATCCAAAGTAAAATCATGTAGATATGTATTTGTGGTAATGTGTAATTAGAACCACAAATACAAAGACCATATTTTTGATTGTGTAGTGCTGTGAATGTTATATACCTACTTATATATGATGTATACATTTGGTAAGTAAGTAGAATACAAAATAATATGTACTATATACCTAACTAATATAGGTACTAATAAGATCTTTGACTTTCAAGTAAAAAAGTATATAGATAGCTTCGGTTCGGGTCACACGTTACTAGTATACTAGTATAAAAAAGCATAGAATCTGGGAAGTAATTAGGGTAGCTTATAGATATTGTGCAGTTCTGAGGGTCTCTTAACAATCTATACTAATGTAACAAATCTAAAGATTTTTGTTTGTTTGTGTAAACCACTTATCTCTGGAACTATCCGTCAGATCTGAACAATTCTTTTTGCACTGGATAAAATATTAATGAATAATATAGATCATCATCGACTGCCAAGATATTTCTGATTGACTTGACACCTTGGCGTTGCATAGAGATGTAGCTTCACTCTGCATCCTCTATCACTTGTATCATGGGGAGTGTTCAGAGGAATTGTTCGGACTTATACCGGCTGTAGGTTTCCGCCATCGTCCTACGCGACAAAATATCCATCCCCATCACCTGGACGATTGGCACTCCACCACTGTGCGCTTCTACAGAAGATTTTTGCCTCTCACAACTAGCTTATGGAACAAATTGTCGCCTGCCGTATTTCCGAACCGATACGACCTTCAAACCTTCAAGAGAAGAGCATACTCTAAAAGGCCGGCAACGCACTTGTGACTCTTGAGTTGCGGGTGTCCATGGGCGGCGGTAATCACTTAACATCAGGTGACCCATCTGCTCGTTTGCCCCCTACCACATAAAAAAAAATTAATGCTCATTTCAGTTTAATGACATATAGCCATAACTACAACAATCATCTATAATAGTTTTTATAATATGTTTGTACTTATATATTGCTTTGTCTTTCTCTTCTGGGTTAGACCAAGTGACTTTACTTCTCACATGGCCCTCTTCTTGCAAGCCAGAAGATAACCACAAAGCACAGTTAGCAGTGATAACACAAGCTGGTGCTACAACTTTTAAATCACTGTCAAACATTTGTCTTGAATACAAGTTCTCTGATTCCAAACCCCCTTCTTTCAGTACTTCTTCAAATGTACCATAATATATTTCCAACATTAAGTAGTAATGTTTTCTGCGAACCTCTGTGCTGGTGCTGCTGAGAATGAGATAGAGAGTGTCATATGCAGAACAAGATATTCTAGTATTTTGGTAGTCTATCAGGCAAGCTGCTGTTGGTTTGTTATCCTGCAAAAAGTAATGTATACTCAAATTAATCATCATCAAATAAATTTATCCAACAAAATAGTTGAGTATACTTATATATACATATAAATTGGTTATTTATATAATAACAAACATATATTTTATTAGAGTGGTCCAGTTTTAATATGAAACTAAGACACTAAAACAGAAATTTATAAATGTTTGTGAACAACAAACATTATTGTAAGGCTTTAAGCCTTCTTAAAGCATTACATTACAGTGATGCTTACTTAATTTGTGTGATAGACAGTAATTTGCTGTTTTGTACATTAATTATACATGTACAATATATACATTTTGTACTCATGATGACATAAATAATATCAGTGACAAAAATATTGATCAGTGTCATTTACAAGATGATATTAGAATTTCTATATATTTTTTTTTATTTTAAGTTGTTAATTGCTGCAAAAAATATTGGACACCTTGATGAACTTTTTTTATTGATTTACTTGTTTCTAAACTTTCTCATTGCACTAACAGAAAATTTAATAACAATGACTTATAAGCTTATAAAAGCTGGTGGTTATATATAAAATATAATTGATGAATGATTACTTTTCCTACCTTATATCTGTATAAAATATTTTCTTTCCAAATGTCTCCATGACAAATGCAAGTTTTGTGAACAGATGTGACCACTAACTCAAAAAATTTTGGACAATCATTCTTAAATCCCTGTAATAGTGGGATATACTCTGTAGCTTCAAACTTATTTATGGCTTTATTTAATCTGTCCTTCATTATTTCCATATACCGCTTACCTGAATCCTCTATTAAAGGTACACAGACATTAGATATTTCATTATATAGCTGAGGATTTTCATGTTCAATCAAAAATGATAAGGCATGTAATTTAGCTAATGATTTTAATGCTACTATTATGTGGTCTAAATCGAGAAACATTTCATGACTGTAAGGTCTAAAGCCTTCTCCGTGCATGTTTTGCATAACTATAGCTTCCTTACAATATTCTTTCTGCAAATAATAGCACCGAGGTATAACATACTGTAAGTGCTCTTGGAAATGTTCTTGCGTTTTTTGGTAACTTTTCAATAGAATGTTGTAAACGTAAATTTCTCTAGCAAACATTAGCGTCACTGCTCCACTGACACGGTACCGTTCATCTGTCGGTGCCAATTTTAGAACTATTTCTATTTTAACTTTCTCGCCATTTCTTTCACCAGACAGCACTACAGGAATAATGATCCCAAAATAGTTCTGACCGATAGTATCAAACTTTTCTAAAGTATATTGCCAACTTTGTACACTCTGCGCAGACGTTACTTTTTGTAATATTGTACTAATATATTCTTCAGATATAGCAGTCATTCTGTCGATAATGTTAACGCTCTTCAGTTTTAACAACTTAGAAGTATGTACTTGATTTACAATTATATTACGTACCTATAAAAAATATATACAAATGTGTGACACATTTGTTTGTATATTGTTTAACGTCAAACGTTTTGAAATCAGAAATAACTACTAACAAAGAACATTGGAGCGGTTAACTTTGACTGTGATACTTTGAGTACTGTTAATTTCAGAAGCTTAGGCAGGGCGCCATAAACGTCTAAGAGTTGTTGGTAAGAAGCTTATAATAAACACCGTATATTTTAGGTAATGTTTATTGCACCTATGAAATGCGTCTTTCTGTGTGTTATGCCCTTAGGGTTAAGACCGCATAGGCTTAGAAATAAAATAAATTATTTAAAAATCAAATAAACCCACTGCAAAAAGACAACATATAAACAATTGTTTTTTAGATAAATACAGTCCAAAGCGCCAAAAATGAACATTCACTATCAAAACAATAAAATAGAGGAAACTGAAAATGCTAAGTTTAATGGTTTAATTATCGATACTAAACTAGATTGGAAGGCACACACAGCGGTTGTGTAAAAGAATTAGTAGTGCTTCTTACACACTTTATATCCTAGCCCCAACAGTAAATATACAGGCACTGTTTACAGCATACTATGGTATTGTAGCATCTCTACTCAGATATAGATTTTTAGGGGTAACTCCGCCGACAGAGACATTATTCAAAATGCAAAAGAGATGCATTAGGTCAATATTTGGGTTAAATGTAACAGATAGCTATAGACCATACTATATGAAATATTAAACTCTACACTACCGTTAATGTGTATTTTAGAGATCGCCATAATTGTTAAATCAAACCCAGAACTGTTTCAAACTCTCTGATCACGCTCAACGTGGCAGACGTGATAGCAATAAATTGTGTATTTGCAGTTCCAATACATCATTGATGTGGAAAAGTGTTTTCTGCTTAGCCCCTATAATTTATAATAAAATTCGTAATAGATATTAAAACAATGCAGTATTTAATAAAATTGTAAGGTGTAAGTGACATGAAAATCGGTTATATTGTCTAAAAGTGATAGTGATCCATCTAATGTGTGCAAATATTATGATTATATACCAGTGTGCAGAAATTATAAGTTGTCTGTGGTTGTCTGTATTATCTGTGGATAGCGTTATTTTGTTACTACAGTAATAGGCTTTGTAAAACAAATATAATTTAAATCGTGAGATATTCATTTTAAAAATTTACATAACATTAACAAATATAATACACAAACCATTCCGAGTTTACCAGTGGTATATCAGACTCTACGTCGATACATTATACATTTTCGGGATCAGCTGTTGGGGGTAGCTGACCAGATAAGTTGTTAAAGTACTTTCCCTACGTCTGTGCCAGCTGGCTGATCGAGGTGAGGATATCTACTTAGCCGGCCAGGCTGTATAAGCCGTCGAACCGTAGCTAAGCAGATAATACTAGGAGCAAGGAAAGGTGCCTATGTTAGCCGGCACAGACTGGTTAGTCCTTGAACCGTAGCTATTGAAGTGAAACACCAGGGAATGGTTGGAATCGATTTATATATCATTAAAAATATGTGGTCTCATCACAAGCTGTCGACATCGTCTCTACCACGAAAAGTAGTCGCGATCATCGCATCGTTCCTGACCCAGAGAACATTCCGTGTGGCTATAGAGGATATCACATCGGAAATCAAAACCATCAGTGCCGGAGTCCCGCAAGGGAGCTGTCTGTCACCGGCCTTGTACGCCCACTACACGGATGACATCCCTGTAGTCGGAGACGTCAAGTTGGCACTGTTTGCAGACAATGCCGCGTACTCGTCAAGTTCACGCAACGCCGCACACGCTGCACGGAAATTGCGCCCCACACTCGAAGCCCTTCCGGGCTGGCTGAAGCGATGGAGGCTCAAGTGCAACGTGTCGAAGACCCAGGCAATGATAACCGGTATGGCACACTACCCGCCAAACCTACGTCTGATGGAAGAGGACATCCCATGGTCCCCAAAGGTCAAGTACCTGGGAATCACCATCGACAGATCACTGTCGATGAATCACCACGTCGAGACCATCACAGCGAAAGCCAGAGCTGCGCGGACGAAGCTGCGTCCCCTGCTATCCTCCAGAGTAATCCACAGTAAGTGCCAAACTAGGCATTTACAAAACATATATCAGGTCGCGCCTCACCTACGGTGGGCCGGCCTGGTACAACTTGATAGCAGGGACATCGCGCCAACGTTTGCAGTCTGTAGAGAACAGCTGCCTTCGCATAGTGGTCGACGCCCCCAGGTACCTCAGGAATGCAACAATCCACCGAGACCTCAAGTGGGAACCTATAAAGGAGTTTGTGAGCAGACTCGCCACAGGGATGTTTGAGCGGGCTGACCGCTCGAAACTTCCCCACCTGGTAGGTATTGCTCCGCTCCCACATCCAGACGATACAACACTCATCCGGAGGCGACTCAAACGCCCCGCTCGGGAGCTCATATCAGTTCCTTCGAGCGGGGCATTGGCTTCGCCATCGGATGCAGATAGCCAACCACCGACCTCTCGCAGGCGGCTCGCTGGACTCCTCTTCAGAGGAGCGATCGGCGAGCAAACCTCGAGGCCGGTGAGCTAACTCCAATGACCGGCTCACAGTGGTGAGCTGCGAGGAAAATCACTATAAGGAGCCTAGTGCTTCAAATAGTCTCCCCACCCCCCTCAACAGGGGTGAGATGATACCAGATAGATAGTGTTCATTCGCCGCTTGGTATGCAGTGCGAGTGGATGCGTGCTCTCTTGACGCTTGTTTAGGGCTTTACAGAACGTGGCATGTGTACGCCACACATAGTGTTATTCATGTTTAATACGTTTCTAAAACATGTGCCTTATTATAAATATACATTTTTTTGGGTTAATGACACTGCCAAGTTTAGATGGCAAACATTTCATTAAGTCGGGCAGCATTGCTTTTAGAACTTGAAGAAAACGTATTATTAGGCTATATTTGGATATCTAAGTATGAGGGTTAGGGGTCTTTGTTAGTGAATTTTTATTTTTGTATTTGAACGTTATTTGGTTAGTTAAAAAAATAATTAAATGTAAATTGATTCCTATTAAATTTTAAACTTTAAACTTTACTTACTTATTATTATTATAATCGTATATATTTAGCTTATTAGTATGTTTCGCTTATACTATATATACACTACAATATTCGCTTCCCTTGTGCTTGTAATAATTTACAGGTTAGTGCTGTTTTGGACACTGGTACCCATGGTAAGATTCAACTTGTGTTATGGGTACCAGAACTCACTCATTGGCATTATTAAATGTTCTCATTGACATTATTCAGTAGTTACGTAGTACCATTTTAGGAATATTATGACTAATCTGAGCAACCTGAATAGTGCCTAGTGCATCAGTGCGAATGTGTGTTTAGGAGGGTGTGTGTGCAAATGTGTGCTGGGTGTGTGAGCATGGAGATTAGAGATGGGACACCATTAATGGACTCTCGGTTTCACCGTAGTTTTGTGACTGTAAACATTTATAGACTTTTTTTACATTGCCGCCTGCATAGAGGGTAGATATTGCACACTTTGTTAATTGAATTATATAGGTAACTAATAATGACGTGGATAACGACGATGAGTCTTGTGAGCACCACCCAAGGCTACAATATAGTAGGTAATCAAGGAGTGACATAGCAAAATAAACCCTCCTCAGAGTAGAGAAAACAGCAGAACATCTAAGTTTTTTAAAAGTGAAGATTAATTTGCGAGTACGATCATTTAGATTTTCTAGTTGTAGCTGCCATGTTAATATGTCAAGGAGTTGTCAATTAGTACTCCAAGGTATTTCACCGTGTCATCCCTTGAGTCTTCAAGAAAAGGACAGCGCGACTCTTCGCCCCGCAATTACAAAAATGGGCTTTAAAATTCAAAGATATGATATTAGGGTTGGGAGGTTTCAAATAAATGAATTATATAATCTTTTTGCAAGATTAAGTGCAAATATGTTACTTGATAGCCAATTCCTCACAGTTTTCAGGTCTTCTTCCGCACTTTTTAAGGTATCAGAGTAGTTTGTACAGTGTACCATCAGGGCCGTATCAACTGCATAGGCGAAAATGGAGCAGCGTTTGAGATGTAAATTGCAAAGATTGTTTATGTACACTAAAAACAGTGTCGGGCCAATTATACAACCCTGGGGCACACGAAATCTAATGATTCTGTATCACTGGTAAGATCATTTATTTTTAATAATAATAATAATAATAATATAAATAAAATAATTTCTCTTCCACAAAGGTAACTTAAGTCTATGGTTGTCAATACTATTCATATACACGTTCAATATAGTCCTTTGTGAGAGACTGGCATCTGCACTAGAAAACCCAGTCACACAGATTACCAGGCCCCTATATAACAATGCAAGTATTATAAAAGTCACATAGGCAAGCGGCTAATAGAAGATAAAATAATTATTTAAAGGTATTTTGTGTAGTGCTCGTGCGCGTGCTGTGTGTGTGTGTGTGTGTGTGTGTATTACATGCGTAAGTTCAGTCTTTATTTTGGGACGGTTACTAAATTTTCAGTGGACTCATAGTTATGTTCTAAAAGATATGAAGTTATAACTTTCTTACAATTAAATTTCGTTAAGGCATAAATGTTAAGAATAGAGTTTAACTTGTTATAAAGACGATTGCTTAGGAAACAATAGCTACGATGTGAGAGAACACTTCGGAACAATTTTGAAGGACATACTTTTGTCTTAATACGCTTGCTGGAGCGCAAGGAAGAGACTCAAAATTCATAAATTATAAATTTTTCTCTGAGTGTTTGCGGAGTACAGTCTGGATGATAAAAAGTTGTCGAACCGATAGTACCTTGCACTTTAGGTAGAGTTCAGTGGTTGAATAAAAGAAAGGAAGACGATGCGCAACTTTGAGCACTGCTCTTTGAGCTCTTTCATGCTTGAGCATATGGGTCTTGGAGGCTCCACCCCATGTTGTTATACAATATGATAATAGAGATTGGCAAAGTGCTAAGTACACAGTTCTAAGGACCTTCTCATCAGCAACGTGACGTAGGTTCTTGAAAATGTAGATAAGTTTCCTTATTCGGTTTGTCAGTAAGGCGATGTGCATATTAAAGTTTAAATTTTTATCAATGATAACACCGAGGTACATAACTGAGTCTACATGTTGATGCTTAGGGCAAGAGCAAATGTTAGAAGAGTGGTTATCACAAGAGTTAATCAATTTTGACACATTGTGTACAGTCACTAAGATAATCTTTAAAGAGGTCATGCTTCTGACTTCGAACGCCAATTTCTTCCAGTTTGGTCAAAAGATGTGAAACAGAAACAGTATCGAATGCCTTTGATAGGTCTAAAAAGATACTGAGGTATCTTTTTAGACCCATTTCTTTGAATAATTTATATTCAATTTTCCTCTATTAAGTAAAAATATAATAAGTGACCGGACGGTAGGGTGCCTCCCTGCTAGATGATCTGAGAAAGGTAGGTGGGATAGACCAGATGAGAAAGGCGGTAGACCAGGGACTATGCTGCACGCAAGTTCCTACAAAAGTTTATTCTTGAATGCGAGAATAAAATAGGTATTAATTTTCTTACAATGTAACATAATATGTTCTATAATAGTGTTTAGATTCTTTGAATCTTTGAATACACGTAGCATATAGAAAACAAAGCGACCTCGATTGCTAACTTCGAGCGGAGCGTCACTTGCTGCAACGTCAAACCGACTTACTGATATTAAGGCCAAGGCCAGGCCGGCACTCCCTAAGTATAAAATATATAATATAATAATTATACTTAGGGAGTGCATTTCAGTAATTGTGAATACAGTTCTGTATACTTAGCCAAACGAGGTTAACTTCCTGAGAGTACTCCGGCCATACACTAGTCAACAACCCAGTGCAACGATGGCACACAGAGCAATAATGATATGACCGGCCGATGAACGAAATTAATCAAGTGTTTTTACGACTCCGGGAGAAAGAGCTCCACAGGCACTTGATAGTCCTCATACTGATCTAAAAGTGCATTTGAGCCTACCGTGTAGCAAGTGTCTGGACATCGCACAGTTATTAAGCAGCCCGCTTGTAGACTGCGGAGTTGCGTGTTAAATCGTTGTCGCTAGGTCGACCTTGAAAGGCATAACAGTTCAGTACCGACGATTCACTCATTTTGCTCACCGGGGACTTTGAGAATATGTTTTTTTTCTAGAGAATACGTTTCCCGCTCCCCCCCCCCCCCCCTCCTTAATTTTACATCGTGAATTTAAAACAGCTATTGGCACGATTATATTTAAACTTGTTATATTATATTATAGACGTAAGATAGTTTAAGTAAGTAAGTTTTTATCATATTTCTGGATTTCAAATGTAGAATGGAAGAAGAATGTTTCAATGGCAGCAATTAAAACACTATATAAGTTATATTGAGGAATATTTTTATAAACATTTAAAAGCCATGAATTTATGACATAACTAGTCAGAAAGTTTAATTAGATGCATTTTAGTTACCAACGTTATAAGTTGAAGTGTTCTGGGTTCGATCCCCGTACGGGATAGTACTTTGTGTAATCCTCAAATTGTTGTTTTGAGTCTGGGTGTTCTTTGAGTCCGTTGCTTGTATGTTTGTAAAGGTTCTTTTTAATGACTATTTTAATCCACTGCCAAATAGTGAAACTGTTAAATACGAGAATTTTCGCACATTTAATAAAAATAATTACAATACAAACATTGCAACACCTACAATAACGAACATTAAACCATATTAATTTTTACTTTACTTGTACGTCATTAGCGTGTATGATTTTGTACTAAATTTTTAGTCTGTATTTATTTAAGGAATTCTCTAAGAAAGTCCGAAACGCCCACAAGGGGGGCTACCGCCCACGTTGTGAACACAGGCCCGAGAGTTTTGACAGCTTATTGGATTTCTGTAAGAGAGGTGATTTTTTTATATTCTACCTCGTATATAGGGGTTATTATATTTATAGACATGTCAACCCTATACTACCTGATAATGTTATTGTATCATACTTATTATATTTACCTTGTGATCCAATTATGTAAGGCACCATTTTCTGTACACTACGAGCATGTTGAGGGTCACTAGTGCTTAATCGTTGCCAGACAACAAAACTTTTTTGTTTGTTCGTAGGTAGGTCTAGCCAATACCGATTATATTAAACACAGATCTAGCCTATTAAGCTCCAGTTCAAAGATTATTGACTCTCGTTCAGTTCTATTCAGAACACACTATCAGCAAATGCTGTACAATTTTGAGAATCTGCTTTTCTTAGTAGGTATGGTAACTTTAATCACAGAAAGTGTTCAGAACGAAGAAGAGAGGAATTTTACAATGTAATCGGGTTTTATAAACTTTTTACAATTTTACTTGTTTAGCGTTGTATTGCCCTCGGTCCTTGACACGTATGCGATTTTTTTTTTTTGTTCAACTGATACTGATGGCTGGTCTGCCCATCTGTTGGTTGTAAATAGCGTTTTCAGTAAATGTTAAATTAAAGGAATGAATCTTTAGTCAAGTAATACCCAAAATTACAGAACACAATTTGTAACAAAATACGCCAAGCTCTTGAAGTTATGTTAACATGTAAGTTATGTTAATGTTAACATTAACCTCTGGGAAAAGGGTCAGCCACTAAAAGATTAAAATGTGTTCTAAATTAAAAAGAAGAGAATTTCCTGACTCTTAATCTAAGGAATTGTAGAACATATTTTACGTTATTAACAAGACAGTTTTTGTAACTCTCACTGTACCATACCTTAATTAATTTATTGGTAAAGAATAAAGAGAAGTATACTACCCACTTCTTTCTCCCGTTCTGCAGCCTCCTTCTGTGATATAATCTCTTCGCAGAAGTTACCACTGTCAGCGACTATCTTATTTACTAAGGCACGGCGCGGCTCTTCCCAAGCAGTACACTCTCGTAATATATGCCGCGCCGTGTCTTCCTCGCAATCTGCCTCGAAATCCGGCTCCCTGCGGATATCCCGCAGATACTTCCCGAAACATCCGTGACTGATAAACACCTACGTCTCCTTATATGACACAGAGCCGTGCTTCCGTTTGACCCAATCACTGAATACTGGCCGGATGGCCTCGATGGTGTTGAGGCCATATGATGCCCGCCATTCTGCCATTAGGACCGCCCTCAGTTCGGACCAACGCCTCTCGAACTGAATGTCTACTTTGCAAAATGTGTGTTATTGTAAAGGCATTTTACCTATCACCATAAGTCGTACCTTTAGTAGTCTTCCGAAATTAAGATATTGGTAACGAGTCTACCATGCAGACCTGATTAGATTCTACCTTGGCTTTATGTGTATTTTGTTAAAAACAATTTTAATTATTATGATATCTTTCACTATTCCTGAAATCGAGTGTTTGTTACCTAAATAGATATATGAAAACGGGAATTATGTTTTATTCACGATTTCAAGCTACATGTCAGCAACTACATTTATTTCGTAAAATTATAGATTATTCAAATCATAGGCAGCTCCTAATAATACTCGTCCCTTCCCTTCATTGGAGTATAGAACCCGAACTCACAATACAAATGAGGGCAATATAAAATGCCGAGGTTCACCAGGTGATGTAATAGTGCAAATAATTTCAATTTTTTAAGCAAGCGAGTTCAATTACTTCATTTGATGGAAATAAATGTAACGTTATCTCACATTTTACAAGTAGATGGGTACGTACATACAATGCCTATATCACATAATTGTTATATTATAAATTGGTCAAAATATAATGTAAGTGTAAATAAATAAATATGTAAGTGTAAGTTACGCAAAACCAGTTCGATACCCGACGGAGATTGAGATTTCTTACTATTAAATTTTACAGTATATGTATGTAGTATTCAATAAAAGCAATGACCTCGCATCGCATATATAGAATATTACTATAAACGTAAAAATAATACTAATATATACCTAAAATGAAAGCTTTAATACTTAAGAATTAACTTTTGATGGATTTTCCTAACCAACCAATTAAAGTGAAAATGTTAACAAATTAGGCAATTATTTAAAGTTTGAAATCAATGTTCTACCAAGCTAAGAGCTCCTGCTGCCGATCACGCAAAACATTAAAATTTCCACAAAGTTTAGTAACAAATTGCAATAAAAAATAACGAGTGCCATGCACGCATTTTTGTTTTTCAACTCCTACCAGTTGCAGTTCAACTTACGTTTATATGTATATTGTAATTTAAATAATACCTAGGTTTCTTTTTCTGGGGTTATTTTTATTGGTATGTGTTATTATTACGTATTATTCGATGATATAGGCGTGAGTAACTGATAACTAAGCGATATATGTCTGAAATGTTTGGTCTTTCATACAAAGGTAGAATATACAATTAAACACAGTGCTGCTCATACATGAGGTCGACTTGGTGAAACAATTTAAGTTTAAATTGTACGGCTAGGCTAGGCTTGCCAATCCAGAAGCAAGCGTACTCAAGTAACTTTTAATCATTTTCTTAAATTTTGATATATTGCCGTTGAACCGGGATATAGCCAGATGAAACATTTTTTTTTGTTATATTTTTTTTAATTCAGATAAGGTGCCGCCATTGATTAAGCAATGTTAAGGTCGACAGGAGTAGTATCTTTTGTTTTTATACAATCGCTATTACCGTCTATGTGTTATTTGTTGAATTCACTGTCTACCTAGTAATGATTTAGACCAAATTTTTCTTCGCCGAGTATATTATTGACTATAATATCTGCTTGCTTGGCGTATAATATAGCCTTGGTTTCAAGCTTAGTTTAAATTACGATCAGTATGGTCAGAGTCATGAAATTTAGTCAGTCAATTAGGGGAAGGCAGAGGTGTATTAAACAACCACATTTTGTCCATTAGAATTAGGTCCCACTCACGTATTAAGGGGCAACCGGGCACTGTATGACTGTATACATGCACTGTTTGATAGTAAACAGTCCGATCCCTTAGACACCACCGAGAAGAGATGGGGTAGTCTTGTTCTACTCCACGGTGGAGTCACGGCAAAGAACAAGAGTCACTTGGCTAGAAAAAAAATACTATTGTGATATGTCACACCCACGATCAGGATGAAAAGACCACCTCACTTGTTGACATTCAGTCAACCGTTTAGGCTCTGAAGAAACATTATGAAACATACAGTTTTACGCACTCGAAAAACAAGTCTCTCTATATTCTTACGCAGTCAGGTAAATAGTGGTTTTTCAAATCCGACCTTATGCTTTTATTTTTTTATTTATTTATTTATTTAAAACTTCATGCACCAAATGCACACAGGCGGACTTAATGCCAAAGGCATTCTCTGCCAGTCTACCTTAGGGTGGTGTAGAAATAACTGAAGTAGGTGCATTAAACAGTAATATAAACTGCAAATAAATTATAAAAAATAAAGGAGTAGGATAAGTATATAATTATCATATCAGAAATAAACAAAAAACATAAATATGTTAAATATATCTACAGAAATATAATATACATTATCATACACATACATATGCTTTACATACATACATATACATACATATATATATACTCTATCGATGAGTTGTATCTGTCAGTTTATTGAAGAGAAGAGCTCGAACCTTAGTCTTAAACGACAGGCGACTAGGTGCCACCCTGCTTTTCTTATACTGAAACAAAATTAATAATGTTCTGAAAAAAATTCAATTGCAAGTTTGATTCAAGGTTGTAAGTACTTCATTTAAACTTAGCTTATGACTGCTTTTGTTAAGTTTGATTAATTATTACTTTTTGAATGGTTTTTATTACTGTTAAAAGCCATTGTAGTTTCAGAAATTATCATCTCTGGTTTCGAAGTCTAGTTTTGCCCTTACTTTTTGTTCTACTGTAAGGTATGGGCGCCTTGAAGGGCCCATTTTTTGCAATAATAAAAAAACACGTTTTTTTGCGAAAACACTATCACAAAATTCATCATTTATTTGTGAATAAAATTAACGTATAAATCAACAGGTTTAATTAAATTTCTAAACGAAAATATAGTTTTTAAAAACCTCTAAAGAGGGCCTTTTTAGGAACATAGGTACCTAACATAGCACGATTTAATCATGAAATTTATAAACACTATCAAAACAAATAACATATTATATTTAAAACTTATCCTAAAATATGATTTTCTATGGTAATCAGTTTCTCAAAATATTTTTTTGGTCACATATTGGACGGTGGGCTTTCTTAGGCATAGAAAAACTTAATCCACCTACAAAAGTCTCTTATTAAAATCAATAAACAACAGTTTTCTTCTATTATTTTACATTAGTACCACGAAAGGCATTGCTTGCCTTTCGTGGCAGACCAGACTTATTAGCATTGTCGCATATCTACGATTCGTTCCGATTTACAAGCTCGGCAATACCACCTTTCAGCCTTATTTTCTACTGTTTTTGCCCCTTTCCCTATTTTCTACATTTACTTTCTTATATTTTAGCTTTTTCACCTTTTTTTTTAGTATTGTCTTCGTTACTATTTTTGTTTATTTGCTTATTTCTTCGGCTTTCAGAGTTTTTAGCTTTTGCTTGTTTTGGTCAGCTTTCTTTTCTTGGACAGCATCAAATAAATCCTTCGTTACTCTTTGACCAATATAATTTATTGTTTTTCGCTTTTCTTATTGGTTTACTCTTAATGGTCGCAAAGTTAGCTATTGGTACAAATTGGTGAAGTAGACTCTTTTGTGTTTTTTTCTTATTTTGCTTCAAATTCGATAGCGGCTCATTGACAGAATCATCAGAATTATGATCCTCGTGTCTGATGCGTAGTGTCTGTTGATGTGTGTGAGCAGCTGTTGCATTAGATGGATCCAGATTTTCTTCTTCGGATTCTGATGATGTATAAATCTGACAGTTCCTGGCAGAACGTTAACAGCATTTTTGGATTGCATTTATATCAATATTTTCATCGCCTGAACCTGATGCAGAAGAGATGATATCTGGTTTTCGTAGTACATTCTGTCTTACTAACCCAGGCGTACTTGGAATTTGAGAATGAAATTGTGACGACCTATCACATAAAGTCATGCCTGCTGCAATATCTCCAATGGCAGATTCAGTAGAGGAACTGTAGTCAACTAATTTCTTACATGCGTAAGTAGGCGATTGACTCTGTGGCTAAGAATGAGATGAAGGGGGTGGAGGTAAACATTCAAACCAAGGCTGAGGCAGAGGCTGTAGTGTTCTTGGGCAACAATCAAATTCATGCACATCTTCAAGATGAAAGTGAAACAATGAAGATGAAATAAATCCTACCATCCAATGATTTATGGTGGCTTTAATACTGTCTATCTGTTTATGTTTTTAAAGTAGATCACATCATACTGGAGTATTAACTATCATTTTTGTTTGAACTTCGTATAGGTAACGTATTTGTTCAGCCCTAGAGATAGAGATATATAAACTAAGTCAGTGACAATGGGCCCGGTGAGCTTATGAGAATGTTGACGTTTGTGATTACTCCTACACTTCTAATTTATCTTCATAAAAATATTTCTTTATGAAGATCTTTGTGAAGATTTGACAAGTTTGAATTACAAAGATGATTCGTTTATTGCTAGTGCCTAGTGTTGTGGGTTCGATCCCCGCACGGGAAAGCGCTTTGTGTAATCCTCAAATTGTTATTCTGAGTCTGGGTATTCTTTGTGTATATATATTGCGGGAGAATGTATATATATTGTAATAGGTCAACATCAAACCTACATATTTAATTTATAAGAGTACATACATACATAAGCTCCCGCCTGCATCCCGTAAAGGGTAGGCAGAGGTGTATAGACACCCACATTTTGCCAATTTCAATTTGATCTCACTAATGTAACAGCATATTGCCGTCATTTCAATAACAAAATACAACATTGATATTACATTAATAATCAATCAATTATAAAAATATATTTACAGGGTGAAGCCTGCTAGGTCTACACAATAAGTTTTTAAACCTCCAACAATTTTTTTTTTCAGATGCTTTCAGCCGCTTACAAACAACTTCAAACTAAGAAAATAAATTTTCATTTATAATAGTAATTATATGAATTTTACCATGTCTACTATCATAACGTTTCTTAATTAAATAGCCTACAACTAATAGGGTATGTTTTATACTATAGGCAATCCTTTCATTACTTATAAGAAAAAAAAATACAATAAAGCAGTTATGATTTGAGTGAAAACTTTGAGGCAGTAAACAAATCTACAGCCAACGTATAGAGGGCCTCGGTCTATAGATACTTAATTAAAATATTGCAACAATAAGGTCAAGTGAAGTCAAGTAAATAAATGATATACCCCAATTGAGCCACATAACACTGTAGTGAATTAAGAGGCACCGCAAGCATAGCAATTAAAACCTCACTCCCTCTCACCTCCCTAAACACCCTCTAACTGTCTGCCAGCTAGAGAGAACCATGCACGGTGATAATTTAGAAATGAATAATTACAGATCACCTAGGTGAAATTTAATGGAAAGGCTTAGCAGCATTAATAATGAATAGAATAACAATGTTTTTTGAGAGACACATGGATAAATTACAGGTGGTAAATAATTTTGAGTTCATAACAAATGTATAAGAAACCCTACATACTGAGATATATTTTTTATAATAGACATCATCTTCCTGCGGTTTCAAGACTTATTAGGGGTAAGGAAATTTATTTTTAACGCCTTTGTTCCACATTTGAACTCGCATTATAATTTTTTTATGAAGTTGTTAACGTTATTGATAGTCACAATTTGTTCGTTTAGTAGAAATAGGATTAATATTTTACCCTCGCTATTTCAAATTAATGAGTATCTTTTAAAAAATGCGATAACTTCGTGTTTATTCGAGTACAGAGACGTTACTGTGAGTACATTGAAATGAAACATGGTGGTCCTCAAGACGTTTTACTTTCGCTACTTATATCTTCAGGTTCGTAAACTGTTAAAGTTAATATTCTAATACTGTGTTTGTGTTGTGTACCAATGAATTGAACGCCTGACGGTTGTGAAAATCCGTATAATCCGTTGGCAGAAATTTCACACCGTTAGTACATACATATTTAACAGACTTTTATAGTGTTTATTATATGCGTTGTATGTAAATAAAATAAAATAAAATAAAAAAGCTTTTTATTTCCAGTATTTAAAGTTTACACTTCTTACAATTTATTTTAGTGTTAGTTCATGTAGTTCAATCTATGTTAGTATAATTTCTCTTTCCTTTACTTAATTGTATGTGTACCTAAATTTCTATATATTCTATATGTATATGTATGCATTGTATGTATGTATATGTATATAAGTTTGTATTTATTTATATGTATCTATATAGGTATATATTAGTATATGATGTATGAAAGTAATATATGTATGTATATAATTAGGTCATATTTTATAATAATTAAACTGGTACCTCTCTCATCTATTTGCACCTACTACCATTTATTTTTGCCACACCACAAGGTTGACTGGGAGAGAATGCCTGACTCATTAAGTCCGCCTTTGTACAAAATGTGCAATAAGTCGAAAATAAAAAAATAAATAAATAAAATCATTAATTATTTTTAAAGTATTATGTATTTGTTTGGTGCATACCGTTGCGTACATATACATACATAGCATGGTAGGTACGCAACAGAAAACTAATTCTTTGAATATCATGACGATTACGAACCTATTTATGTTGTTTTAAAACAGCCATCTGTTTTGTTCCGGCATCATTGTAATATCGTTATTATAAATCAGTGGAATAGTCATCTATTGGTATATTTGATTATCTAATAAAATGTGATAAAAAAAATATGATATTTAATAATCTGGATGAAGTGTACACTGAAACTGTACGGCGCACTGTGGGACCGATCGGTATATTTCATCTCAAAAATCGATAACTTTGTTGTTTTGTGATGTTTCCCCTTGAATTTTTTTTTATGTATTAATGAATATATAGGCAATAAAATAAATTAAACATCATTATTTTAAAAGTTATATAATTTTCATAAAAAATGACAAAGATAACGATATACGAAATTACATACAAAAAATTATACAGTTATAATAAAATGACAATAAAAGTAACACTTTTACTTAAAATAAGTTTAAGACTTAATTATTATTATTATTATCAAACAAACATGCTAAAAAATGACACCATAAAAAAAATTGCGATCCTATTCATAACCTCCTATTTCCAATAATTCTTTAGCTTCGTCAAACAATTCTTTGGATATTACAAAACTGGGTTCATTTAAACTAGATACATATATAAGGATCAGATGTATATAACAAAATATGCAGAACGTCCTCGTTTGTTGCTGATCTGGAACACTTCCTAGCGTGATGTAACCTATATTTTTTGTAATCTTTATTCCTGGCTTCCTGAGCATCTTCGGATAATTGTCCTATAGGCAGAACTGCATAATGCTCTATTATTTTAGCACCATGTATAAGTACTTTATGGACCGAAGATGGCATGTAATACCAGTTATATTTGCTTACGTATAATTGCGCGGTTATCAATGTATACTGCCCAAATTTTTCTGCGTTTATAGGGAATCCCGATGACATGGTTTGAAGAATTACATAAAATCTCTTAATTAATTCTCCATCAATTCCAGTTATCCCTGCAGAGCATTCGTAATTTTGGAAAAATCGCCTTGCTGTATTTCCGTCATTGCTATTACCGGAACCTTGTCGTGGTTTATCATTGTGCAAACAAAGCACTTCTCGGAAACGTTTTTGGACATATTTTTTCTTGTCTTCTTTAAGTTGCTTGTTTTCTGGAGTTGTTGCTGACCACTTCTCAAAACCCAAATTATAAGAAATATGGAGGATCGTCTCCATAAATCTTATCCATGCATGTAGTGTCGACAATCCGTATTTAAATGCATCTTCATTTTCAACTCTTGATGTAACTTTTAAAAGATCGTTCATTTGTCTGGGAGTTGCTCCACAAACAGTGCAGGTAGCACTGGATGATGTGTTCGTTAACAATTGAGCAACTTTCCCATCAATCATTGTCATAAACAGTTCATGTTTAACCTCGATGACTTTGTCGTCTATAGACACAAGAGTTGAAATCAATTGATTAATTTTGGCTTCAATTTCACTGACAACCGCTGTAGTTTTTTCGGGTGTTTCTTTTGCAAATTCTAATGAAATTGGTCTGCAATATCTAACAGATGAGCAAGTAGGATTCTGCCATATAACTGTAGACGTTTCTTCGTCTACTAGTCGCAGTGGTACAAGGGACACTATAAACAAATTAGCATCCGATATTTTTTCGTTTTCTTCCGGTAGAATTTGTTTATACTCACTTTGCCCGGAAGATCCATCACACCCCCATTTAGTGAACAGCTTGAGACGATTGTAGTTTGTCGAACCTGACTTTATCTTTATAATACGGCAGACTGTATGGTCTAAGAGATCTTGCAGATTAATTTTTGCGCTTATATTTGTCACCGTTATGCTAGATGCAGGCGGATAGCAAGCCTTTTTTGCTTCACTTAGTATTTGATACGAAGGTAAAACAGAACTTAAATTTTTATCAACGAGCCTTTTTCTTAGGTACCCATATTGGGCTTTCGTTAGATCCGTTTCAATACACATGCTCAATGCCTCTTCTTTTGTAAAAGAAAGTGCACTATCTGGACTGATTATGGTTTGTAGAATTGCTTTCTTCTCGTCTTTTTCATTGTTTCTGATAATAGACACAATTGACGCTTCGTCATTTTCACCCATAGATCGTAAACCTTGCACATAAGCGTTACGGACATGTCCCATTCCATACTCCTGGAGCAGTTCCATATTTTTTCGTTTTTTTGTGTTTTCCGAACACTCGTCGTATGGTTTTGTTGGTCTACCACGATCACCAGAAGTATTCAAGCCAGATATTTCAGAGGTTGAGGTACTGCAAGAATTCAATGGTACTTTAAATTCACCGTTTAACCAATTTGAGTATAGACTCTCGAACCTGTCTGGCTTTCTTTGAGCTTTCGTCCATTTCTGGTTGCAACTTGATGTTAAATTTTTTTGAATACTTTCTATTACAGTGATAACATCAGTTTCCGACAGTTAAAAGTTGTTCAACAAATATTGTCTAAGGTCTGAAGTACTCTTCCCTCTTATTATTTGATCACAAAGATCGCGTCGAACACAAACGAATTCACTCATGTTTTTTTCTGTTAATTGTTATCGAAAAGAAGTATCTGAATACTTTGATGAATAGTATGCTGAAAACACGCGTATATAAAGGACCAATATTTTGGTGCCTTGTGCAAAAACCGCAGGGTAATTGATTGTGATAGTTGTCATCGAAATAGTGTAATCAGTAGATACTGGTTGTAATAAATTACCGCAACAGATAAATAGAACTTCCGCAACAATACAGTTTATCATACTTGTGGTTTATTACCGCTATCGAAAGTACCAAGTGAATATTCTTGTAGTCTATTTATTTGTTAATGTATGCTTCTATCATAGAAATGAAAAAAAAAAAGTCAAGTTAGACATCAAATATAATATATCATAGTAAAAAAGAAGAACCGAACATAAGTTTCGAGATTTTTTTTTGCCCCCGATTGACATGTTGCCTTGAAATCACCATTCGCGCAAAAAACGCGCAATTTTTTTTTTGATCCTCGTATTACTGAATAGGTAAGGTCTCAAATAGAGTGATTAACTTGACACCGGCAGCTTTCGGCAACATAGAAAAGTCCAATTGAAATAAACAAAATCGAAATTTTCTTTACTTTACTAAAAAAAATAAAAAAAAATATATATCATTATTTTTTTTTTACAAAACTGAACGTGGATACAAAGTGTACATTCTGATCTATCTAATGATGTATTACACTAATATGTTTCCATGGAAAACATCCGAATAATTTTGTGTTGAACTTCCTTAACGGTAATTTAATTGGCATGAAAATATTTATGCTCAATGTTTGAGGTTCACTTTATAAACATGAAACTAAATTATTTAATTTTTTTTGGAATTAATTCGAAAGTTGCATCCTTTGAGGGTATAAAACTATAAAAGAATCTATGGATTTACGACTTTTGTCAAAACCATTTATGAGATGGCAAATAATGTTTGGGCCCATAGTGCGGCGCCGCGACGACGAAGAGCGGATATTGTCAGTTCCGCACCCAGAACGTTCACAGACATGTCCTTAAGTTCTTAAGCACTTTAATATTAAGCTCATGCAAGCTTAATGCAATGTCTCTAAACTTTAGTTATTAAATAAAGATGAAACGTGGTTCACGTTTCATCTTTATTTTTAAATATGTATAGAATATGGTCAAGAAGGCAAATCCTTCGGTATTCCTTGGTAAATCCTTCGAATAATGTATTCTGAATTTATTTAAAAATGTCGGGATCTTTGTTACACTATCATGCTCCAACCAGTGAAGGTTTAACGTTATTCGCTCCGACCGGTATCCGACAAAATTTTATTTAAAATAAATTATATTCAATTGAATTTATATTGAATAGTGAAGTCACACAAACTCACTTTTGCATTTATAATATTAGTTAGAATTTTGTTTACTGTACTGGAGTATGTGAACTAATATGCCCGCTTAGAATGGAATGGACATACCAGCTTTTGATATACATATTTAACCACAATACTTTCATTTACTTTTTCAGAATTTTAAATGTTGATTTCTATTTTTAACTCTTGAATTTACTTCTTTTAACATCTAAATCAGACTGCCAAAAGTTTAAAGACCGGTCTCCTTGTTTCGAAAGTAATGTCAATTACAATTTTTGTCGCATGATTTGCGTCTTGCCTTTTATTGTCAACAACACACGTAACACTCCACATTGTGCTGAGTAAACACGTCTTTGACGCCCCTCTTCATCTCTTGAGAGATGTATTAATAAAAAAACTTTTTTTATTAGATGCCTACATCGTATATAAGGAAAACGTCCTTCTAAATTCGAGCCCCTTCCACCTGCGCCAGCCTAATGGTTGTGTCTTGATCCATTATGCAGTCAGCACAAATCTTTTTATGTATGCACACATAATATACATATACATTTTTTACAGGTAACCTGATGGTATGTGACTACCGCCGCCCATACTCTCACGTATGTATATTAAGTTTGTATCATTATATCGTAAATATGTACGAGTATATATTATATATCCTGAAATAAATTAAGCCCTCGGTGATGATTGGTTTAGCGCAGTAGTTGGGAAAATATTGTTACACGAGATCGCTTGAGACCCTCCCTGCCAACGAGAACTAAAAACGGCCCTCTTTTAGTAATGAACATTGACTGGCTTTTAGGAAATATGACTGCTTTTCCTCTATACTCTTCTATCTCATCCAATAACACAAGACAGAGTTTATTGCTTTTGTAAGTTTTACTTTGTCTTTAAGTAAGCTACTAATATCATTTAGCAACTCTGCTAAATAAGTTCTTTAACATTAACGTCTTTCTTTTTACTTTATTTAGCTTTAAAACGACAATGACTGATCCCTGTATCGCAGGCGACTTTGTAAACACTTAAACCACACATTGTATGTGTAAGTGTGTAAGTAACAAGTCTGAAATGATGCGCATAGCAAAATTGAAATCACCATTGAAAGAGGATGCTTAGTCAAAAAGCCTAGATCACTAGTTACCTGTAGAGAATAAAAAAATATGAAAATTATTTTTAATATTCACTTAAGATTTTTATCTTTAAATAATATGGATGTTTATGCTACTTCTTAGATTTAAAAGATCACATAAGCATAACTTCTTGATTAGGAATAGTTACGATACGCCTCTGCCTACCCCAAGTGTATGTATAATAATAAATTACTAAACGCAAACGCCTCTTAGAATCATTCTGTTCCATCCTAAGGTTGCCTGAAAGAGGTTGCATTTAGCAATAAGGCCGCCCTTTGTACAATGTATGCTAAACTTAAAATGCAAACAATTCTGCCAATGTTGTAAAATTGTTATCTATCTATCTATCTATCTAAACACCTACCTTGTTGTTGTTGCATTGACTTTGTCAAATATGACGTGACCAGTTCAGATTCTCATATTGAATTTTATTAGTTTTTCTTTTATAATCTTCTCTAAATTCCAATGAAACGTTTAGCGACTTTAACAATAAAAAATCTTAAAGTAATTCTTATAACCATAACAAATGCGATGCGTAATATTTACGTAACATTCTCTCTACCTATCTTCCTTTACCTTTGTACTTTAACACGACACATGTCTACTTACTACTAGAATTAAGCACATGTGGCCGCAAAACCTCATGTTTCACAAAGATAAGGACCGAGGGAACTCACCTAAAAGAACCTGACTATTGGACCGTGATGTAATCTACTCTAATCCACCTCTTAGAAAACTTATTCTTACAAGGTTTTATAAGACTAATTTAGAAGCACGCTTGCTAAATGAATGTTCCAACTGGTAATACTAAAATAAGATGTTTTTTTTTCTTTGGAACTAGTTAAGAAGAACTTCTAAGTCTTTACAGTGTATATTTTAAATGTAGTTAAGAAATTAGACATTCGTCTTAATAATGAAACATCAAGATTCATAATTTTTTGTGACAATTATGACTGAAACGGGAAATTGTAATAAAAATCTTATGAATTGAAAACCATAGGTATATTTGCAAGGCATTACATAAATAAATTGATTTAAATGAAAAATCTATTGTTAAGTAATGTCCTCACGTAAAAGGAGATGACCTATATTCTAGCCTTCTAGCTATTAAGCTGAAAGAAAAAAGTAATAACTATGAATGTATGTATGTTGTTTACTTTTTAAATAATTTTTAAATTGTCGCAAACTTTCCCTATCACTAATAGGATACCGTTGCCCGTTGTCTTCATACATTAGCTCATTATTAAATCTATAATAATGTAATAACGCTGAGCCGAGTTTTTTGGTTTAAATGCGCTTATCTCTGGAACTGTCAGTAGGATTTGAATAATTTTCATATTGGATAGAGTATTTAGTGTCAATCAAAAAATGAAGTCTGTAAAAAACCCTACGACCGTTAGGAGTTGAGCAGTGACCATAAACGCAGATGAAACTGCCGGGAAATGGCTAGTAAATAATAACAGAAACATATTAAATTGACTATTTATAACCATGACAGGCAATCAACAAACATAAAGTGTAGAATCGGATTTTACCCTATCTTCCTACCCATGTATTAAGCGACATTGTCCGCTAATTTTTACTATACCTACTTTTGGAATATTTCAACGATGTTCTTCTAAGTCTTAGAATCTAAGATAATGCTACCCAGGGAATTTAAATGATAAGACAAGAACCATACGTTCACAATATATAGGTACCTGTATGCATGAATACATTTACTTATCACAAAAGAAAACAAACAACAGACATGCGTTTCCCCATTTTTACTACCCATCTAATAACGTCGCAACAATTAATAATATTTTTAACCACTACACATATAAAAGAAAGGGGATAATGTTATAATATATACATATAATAGGTATGTATGGTTGCCTCATCCCGCTTGTTTCAGTTGTCGCGCAGCGAGCTTGAATTTGTACGGACATGAGTCTAGTCACATCAGTCAGTTACAAAAGAGTACAACACATTTATAATTATTATGACAATATGTCTCTATTACGTCCTTAATTACGAGATTGTACGTTTAGATTTTATTTTTGTCATGTTCGTAATTAAATATGAAAAACAATGGTTTGGTTTGAACGTAGTAATGTGCCTTCACTGGCGGGTATTACAATCCAGACAGACAACATTTTATAGTAATGCGTGTTATTCCAAACACTAGTATAAATACTGGTAGTACAAATATTTTACTATTAATCATAGTAATCATTTATTTATTCTCACAGAATTTGTTTCTAAAATAAATTATAGTCCATGTATACATCTCAAAATAGTCATAATCTGTGTGTCTAGTTTAGTTACTGTGTAGTTTTTACATGTGAGATGAATAAATGAATTGTATCTAGTGTTGTGTTACTGAGTATATAACTATTACTATAATGAATATAAATACATAAGTGTGGATGTTTATGTTTATGTTGTGCGTGTGCGTGTAACCGTTAGGGCATCCGAGAGTCAAGATCACTAGTAGGGTATAAAAATGGCAAAGAATAACTAACTTTAAGAACTGCCCTCTGCAATGTGACGCAAATTTTTGAAAATAAAAATGAGTTTGCGTGTTTTAGTTGAAAGAAGATCTAAATGGTAGCTGAAGGTCAGATTGCTGTCTAGAATAATGCCAAGATATTTAACACTGATGGTGCTTTGTAGATGATTACAGGTGCAGGAGTGGTACGCTGAGCAGGTATGGGCCACAATGAAATAATCTTCAGGTGGTTTGGCAATGTTTTTTTATTGGAAAGGGGATATATTTAGTGGTTTCCACATTAAGTGTCAATCCATTGTTTCTCAGCCATGAGGACACTAAATTGAAGCCCAACTGAGCAAAAGCAAGTGTATCGCTCCAAGTATCTCCATGAAATATTAGAGCTGTGTCATCAGCAAACGTCACAATTTTACCATTCTCGATTTGTAGATTACACAAATCATTTATGTAGGTAAGAAATTGATGGGCCAAGTACGCTAACATGTGGCACACCAAAAGTAATTGGCAGATCCTCACTAGTGGTTTCACCATTCCGTACTCTTTGGTATTAGTAAGTAGGTAGTATACGTATTTCTTTAAAAATATATGAATGTATATAAGAAGTCAGGTTCTAGGTTATCCCTTGTATATTAAATCTTCGAGACAATGTGGCCGGAAGGTCTATCATTGAGGATTGGTTTAGAAAGGCTACATAGTGCTAGCTGCTCTCCTAGGTGCACACCGGACACGGATGTTTCCGTAACTACCTGTGTCACATAGAGCGGAAGTCAAGTACAGAGCAGCGTGCCGACGTCGTGGCAGCTGTCAGTGTTGGTAGCCTCTCGGTGGAGACCATGGTTATGTCTATGGTATAGAGCGAGAATGCAGGGAATCCGCCACCTCGTACTGCGAGGCACTTATGCTTGCCAAAGAATCGGTGGAAAGAGAACGGGAGAGAATTAGCACACTCTTCCGTCCCGCAGAAGGTATACCAGGCGCCGGAGATTGCAAAATTACTTCCGGCCTTGCGCTTGCCTAAGGATGATGGACTGGGCTATATATCGCCTGAACAGAAGGATACCCGAGTCGGCGGGTGAAGTCTAAATATGATGGAGGGCGTTAGGACCCACCACTGACCAAATACCAAAACATGGTAACGAACGGCCATGGCCTGTGGAATTACAGCCAGAAGCTGTCAGACGAGCGCAGTCAATAACAATAGTTTCCAAAAACTCGTCAGTCTTATCACTGTATGTATATATATAATTTTATAGGTTTTTAATATATTCATTTAGTAATACTTACTTACCTACTTTGTCTAATTAAAAACTCACTCAATAGGTATATACAATATACATATATAATCTAACTTTTACTTACTTTATAGTATAGTCCATCCAAATGTCGCCTGTAAGAGTTCGCAGACTGCGATAATGTGATAAGGCCCCATTGTACCTCTGCATAAAATGTTCAATCCCGTTAAGATTTTATCCTACTGTCTATCTATCCATCATGGTCAGCAAATTTTGCGTTTTTGTTACAAGCAAAGCTTTTCAAGACATCTTTTTGAGCATTATAATTTATTTGTGAGGATAAAGACATCTCTTCACACATTAGACTAGATAGTTGCTCGTCCATTATTTCTTTTGCAGTTTAAATTTTTTTCAAACACTGTGATATTTATCCCTGGTAATATTTCAATAATGTTCAAAAGACGCTTCACAGACTATACCGATGGTAATGTAGTAAGTGCACCATAATATTTGGGCAAAAAGATACGTTCGAGACGCCTCTTCCTACCCGTTTGCAGATATAAATTATGTTCTCTGGACCGGGCACATTGGACACTGTGGTGGACTGAAATATGATACCAACCAAACAATAGAATAACATTTACTTCAACATTGGATTTGATTTTACAGTTTGTCTTTCACTTAGAATAAATAATAACATACATTTTCCCGTTATTCTTTACATGCATATTACAGAGTATATTTATTATGCTCCAAGTCACTTGTTTCATGTTAGCAATGTTTTGAGATGTACCTAAAATTAACAAATACTATAAATACCTTTGAACATACTGTGTTTTATATGATTGTGACTCTGTGAATTGGAGATCTAAAGAAATAAATAAGAAGCTTTACATATTAGAGCTATATCAAAACATTGAGTTCTGAACTTCTCATAACATAAATATGTCAGTTCACAGAAACAAATAGATGATCATATTCTTGCTGCTAAGCAATTGTTTTGTGTAACTACAATATTGAATACTTTATACTACCTCACATTGCACATTACACAAAGAAACGTTCACTCACTGAGATCATACTGCTCCTCCAAAAAATAATCAAAACACTGCTAAAAGAAGCGGTTATGTTATTGCTACGCTAGTAATCCTAAATTCCTAATTTTATTTGCACAATCACCCCTATCATTTATAGCGCTTGGTCCACGGGAATGATGAACGCAATTTCACAGTTCGCGTTCATGTAATCCGAGATAAAGCTGCCAATAAACATAGTAGACGGTTTGTATAAGACTTGAACCGGTCTCTAGAGAGCAATCACGAAGAAAGGTTAGCCGCAGGGTTTCTTAAGCCGCTCACAATCAAATTTAGCTGCATCCCAGATGGGTTAATCAAGGATTAGGTAAATTGGCCCGGATACACTGATGGGGAAATCACTTCATTTGCCGGGTTTTGCTTGATAAATAACATAATGATTGACGGCTTAAAGTCTCTCTATTTACACTACTTGTTTGTAAAAAAAAATAAGGAAAATATGAAGCACTCATCAATTCAATATCTTGTGAAAATTATAGTTAATTTGAATATAGCTGTTGGTAAGTGAATGAACAATGAACTGTATATAGCTGTTGGTAAGTTTGTATGGCACAACGTAATATATATTAAACTTATTATTATTTAATAAAATGTATGGAATGGATTTGGTACATTTAGGGACACAAATTTACTTATTACGATTACGAATATACTCATATATTAAAATACTCATATATTAAATACGAGTACACAATATAAGGTAATCGAAATGGATGATAACTAGAGTAACTTTAAATGACCACTTCTATTTAAGCAAATCGTTATCGCCTGCATGAAACATGTTCTGCTCCTGCGGTGAATGATTTCTTAATGGTAAAACTAAACTCCAGGTGATACTGACAACCAAAAAAACCTCTAACCACAGAAATTATTGAAGAACCAGGAACCAGCTCGAAACACTAGCTTATTGATTATGACAGTCATTTTAAACTTTAATCCTATAATAATAATAATAGAAATTAGTTTACAGTTAGTGTCACTGATAATAAAGAGATTTCAAAGATCTTGTAACTTATATGTAACTCTTTGTTGCTAACAAATTAGTTTTTAGATTACTTATAGACTAATAAGGTTAGTTGTTACAACTATAAAAATGATTTTTGTTCATAAAATTAAGTTGTTCTATTCTACAAACTTAGTCACTTCAGAAGGCTTAGTACAGCTAATAAATTAACTCACAAGCGCGTAGTTACCCTCTTTATATATGCAATATCATGCAAGTGAAGGATGACGTGTCGTCAAACAGTGTACTCATGTATAATCTAATAAAGGTTAAGTAAACATGAAATTTTACCACAAGGACAACTACAACACGCTACGTCAATTAACTTGTCAAACTTTAAAATATGCAGTGACGCCCTTGACTTGTAGGTTTCCTTTTGACGAAATATTCGGTTACACTCAGTATAAAATATCTCAACCTTCAAAACAGTCTTACAGCGAAGTCATTCTTCTAAATGGCATACTATACCAGTAACAGCTTATTTCCTACAACTGTGCCAATACCCAACGGTTTTCCTGTTCAAATAGGTGTAAAGCCGAAGAATAAAAGTATATTTCTAGATGTTACTCCGGTACGAACCCCCGCAAAGCCTATCTCACCAAATGCAGTAGCCCCGATGAGAAATAACCTGATAGACGTTAAATTTTCCAATGACGTCGTTTACGAAAATATAAAGCCAGTATTTACTATACTGAGAATAATGGGTGTCCTGCCAATTACAAGACCTACAGCTGGAGTAAACGAATTTCAAATTGCATCACCTTCCATGTTGTATTCTCTTATAGTCTACTGCTCCTTGATCAGCTACGTGTTGTACTTGTCTCTCCACAAAGTCCAAATTCTACGAACTGCGGAGGGAAAGTTCGAAGAAGCAGTTATTGAATATCTATTTACAGTCTACTTATTTCCGATGATAACAGTCCCAGTATTGTGGTACGAGACTCGTAAGATCGCAGAAGTTCTTAACGGCTGGGTTGATTTTGAGGTACAACCATCGTTTTCTCAAAGATTTGAAAAAAAAAAAACAACGAAGTTGTCAGCTGCTTAAAGTTGTTTTTTTTTTAGTAATAACACTGTTAAGTAAGAAAAATTTAACATAAGCGTGGTAAACCTAAAATGTGTAACAATAATATTGTGTGTATAAAAATGGGTATGTTAAGAATTGCAACTCTCAAAAACGATATATTGCAGGCATAAGTTACTTTTAGCTTACATAAACTATAATGTATTTTCGTTAGTCATTGTTCTGATTAAATAAACAAAAGTTCTTTTAAACTCACAGATCGCGTACAAACAGTTATCAGGCCGTGCTCTTCCCGTAAAACTGTACAAGAAAGCATTGCTCATCGCAATTATCATTCCAATCTTGTCTACAACTACAGTAGTCGTGACCCATGTAACTATGGCACATTTTAAGACTATGCAGCTTGTGCCGTATGTTTTCTTGGAGATTTTAACCTACATGCTCGGTGGCTACTGGTATCTACTTTGTGAGACTCTTAGCATCTGTGCTAACATCTTAGCTGAAGATTTCCAACAGGTAAGTTATCAACGTGTTTTAATTAACAAATAATAAAGATCTTGATACATTTTGTATTCTTAAAAAAAAAATAGTTTGACAGTCAAACCACAAAACTCCAAGGTAACCTGAACATCTGATATTTTTGTGTTTTTTAGAAGCGACATATGCCTCAAGAAGAGTGTGTGCACTGCTGCACTGTGTGTTTCGTTACGTTCCTTTATCATTTATCATAGACCGTAGAAGTTAAATTACCATATATTTATCTCTTCTAGGCTCTTCGCCACATCGGTCCTGCAAGTAAAGTTGCTGAATATCGTGCTCTTTGGCTTCATTTAAGTAAACTCTCGCGCAATACAGGTATTGCCAATTGCTATACCTTCACTGTTGTCAATCTGTATCTTTTCCTTATCATAACACTATCTATCTACGGACTTTTGAGCCAGATATCTGAAGGATTTGGAATAAAGGATATTGGTCTCGCTCTGACAGCATTCTGCAGTATTTTTCTGTTGTTCTTCATCTGTGACGAGGCTCACTACGCCTCTCATAATGTGAGTATTGTGCCTTTTATGACTTATGACTACCGAATTAAAAATCTTTTTGTCTAGAATTACCTTTGTTATTAAAATATTAACTTTGAATATTAAATATAGGTACGAACAAACTTCCAAAAGAAATTATTGATGGTTGAACTATCCTGGATGAATACTGATGCCCAAACTGAAGTTAACATGTTTCTGAGAGCTACCGAAATGAATCCCTCTCAAATTAGTTTAGGGGGATTCTTCAGTGTTGATAGAACTTTGTTTAAATCAGTAAGTAAAGTTATTTGCAAAACTTAAAACCTCTTATCGATTCACCGGCTATAAACTATCTTGTAGTAAATGAACTACCTCAGTATAGATCCCAACTGTTAGTTACTGAGGAAGTCCAGTATATTGACACAAAACTTTTACTGGGCCATGCCTTCACCAATCTATTTTCAACTATTAGGAATCCATCAGAAATAAATAGAAAAAATCGATTACAAATTATGGTCTATCTACAATTCAAGTCAGTACTTAATATTATTCCGATACAGAAAATCCCTTCCACGTATTTAAAAGATGATATTCGAATGGGTGAACAAATACCTACCTACCAAATTACCGCTGTGCAGAAAATAATGTTATCATGTTGCTCCTCTACGTTGTCTATAATTATGACAAGATTTGTAATAATTAACCGAGCATATATATAAACTAATTATCCTTATAATTAGTTTATATATATCAAATCGTATCAAATAATTTATTACCAAGACATTTATTTTAAAATATATCCACTGTGACTTTAACTAGATGTAAATTTCTGTCTGTCTTTACAAGAGATAAGGATTAATTTTATCCTTATGTTTACTTCTTCAGTTGACCATAATTTTGTAAGTTATATGATAAATAAAAGACAAGGCTTCGGACAGTAGATTAACATGTAGCCATTGTTTAATACTTTTCAAAATTATAAACGACTATAAATGACGCGGCGACAAGTATATTTATTTTATTATAATCTTATATTATAAGTAGTCCGTTTCTGTGCAAGGCGGAAAAAATAGAATGAAAATTATGTTTGCTATTAAAAACTATGCCTACTGCTGTCCATAAATTTATGTTGTTTACTTAGCTTACTACATAAAGAGTATTTTAATATTCGCTTAGTATTTTATTTATTTATTATGTTTATTTTATATATGTATTTATTTAGCTTGCATAAATGTCACCCATGATTCCATTAAGCCTAGACACGAACTATAATATAAATTCGAGTACCTCTTGGAACAAAGCTAGACCGTAGATGCAATCCGCAAATGCAGTCTATGTAGGTACTCCCTGGTATAGTGTACTAGGTACAGGTTGGTAGATAGGATAGCGAAGCGGTTCGAAATTGGTTAGGTATTCCTTTAACTTCCCCTGGGTACTTGATATTTTTGTGAAATAAGGTTTCGAAAGGTAAAGCTTCTTTTCATTGCTTAGTTCATCGGATGGACATGTATTTCCGTAATATCAAGGTCGTTAACAATCTCATAAATAACAACAATAAAAAATAACTAAATATAAATGTAGTAAAATCATACAAAGTTCCTTTATAAAGCGAATATGTATAAAACAACTTAATTTCCTTTCTGTTTGCAGCTAATGGCAACTATGGTTACATATCTGGTAGTATTACTGCAGTTCCAAATTAGTATCCCTGATGAGGGTCAGGAACAGGAGGCTCAAAATGATGACGATTCGTACAACAGCACCAGTGTTACGACCGAATCTACGTCTACTCCCTCTACAGTTATGACTACTATTCTCACTACTCTAGCCAAGAAAAAAAAGAAACAATAATTGAATTTCATTATCCGATTTTTAGACTTTTAATTACTTTATAGAACACCTTTTTATCAGTTTCTAATTTAGGAAATAGATACAACACTTATTAAAAGGAAACTCACTTATATGCTTTAAAGTGTGTTTTCCTTTCAACTATTGCCATAATTCTGCTTGACCCCTGTACTGCAGGGCTAAAATTTTATAGCTTGCCGAGGGAATTATATGTAATTCAAATCTGCTCTATGAAAGCTGAGGCTTAAGGCTTGAGGAATGCTATACTAAGCTTAGCAATTCGAAGTCGGTCCGATCTTCTTACGGTCTTTCAATTTTCAATACTTCAAATGTATCACTAAATTATCTATAATAATTTAACTTTTACTTAATTATCCACTGCATCGCCATAATTATGACGCTCTTTTCCTTTTGCAGTCTACTTGAAATGTTACGAGTATACATACCCTATGTCACTCCTATATTACACATGGAAACTGAGCCAAATAACGACTCACATGTAGAAATCCATAATGCATTTTGACTCTTGGGCATTACAAAGAAATATTATAACATGCAACATAAATATTTAGGTAAATATGTAAATGGTACTCCCCTCATCTCAACCCCCCTCTCATCACTATCAGATGACCCGTCTGTTAGTCTGTCCCTGTAGTACAAAAAAAATAATGGTCACCAAAAAAATGATTTCAAATCTTACAAAACCTCTGATTGTTAAATATAAGTAGTAAGTATGTTACGGCTCGACAGATGGCGTTGTGCATTTTTCTGAATCGCGTTGTCAACGTTCCGCAGGCCATTGTATATATATCGGTTAACCTAATAAAAGTTATAAGTAACTATGCGGCGCTATGGCTGCGAGCCAAATACCGTGAGTTCAAGCCATGGCGGTCTCTATAGGTTTTTCTGTTCCGACTCAGCTAGACGATAATATCACACTCGCTCAACGTAGAGTGTACACAATTTGCGAAGCTACCACAAATCGTCCGCGATTCCGCCCTCGCCGCCGGGGCCGAAATACGCGCCGAGCTAATCACTTAAATGTGGGTCTTGGTCTCCCTTGTTTGCCAGCGATGCCCGAGCATTGGGCAACATCGCTTAATAAGAGCGGTTGAGAACCCTCAGCGCTCACCGAAAGTCCGTGCAAGGTTGTTGAGGCCGTCTGCGGCCAACAGCCATATATCATACAACAAAAAAAGTTATCCTCGCTAGGGTGTGTTTCATTTCCGACCCACGTACCTAAAGGCCATTTTTGGGATTAAGGTCCATTTTGGTTTGATTGATAATACTATTTTCCGACTAGTGATATTGGTATTAGCAACGCAAGTAGTAGTGGTGAATCGCTATTTTGTGTTTTACTTGGTGTGTGCGCTGTCTGTGAAACACGACCGGTGGACACTACGGCATTAACTCCAACAGAGACGTGACGACTATTGTTGCCGGCAAAACAATTGTTGCCACAAACTCCTGTCACCGCTGACAATCATAAGGAATGTTGGTAAGTGCTGACACGGCGATATGATAATAAGTATTAGTACTTATCTAACTGTATTTTAAAAAGGTTTGTAAATCAACCGTCTGGAAAAGAGACGTCAGCATCAATTACAATTCTTTTAGACACCACTTTTAACTGTATACACGGTTTAAATACACTTGGAATTGATGTAAGTTCTTGGGACGTCATAGTAATTCTAATTAGTAGTGCAAAGTTAGATATGGAATCACATAAGTTGTGGGAAAGAGAGATTAGTTCTTCGGATAAATTACCTAGCTTTCTAGAATTCATACAGTTTTTGGAGTCTAGATTTCGATCTTTAGAGAATTTAGATAGTAATTGTAAGTCCATAAACCAAAATGTAGCTAAAAATTATAGTAGTAACACTGCCAAATCATTCCATGTCGCTTCACAGACGTGTGTCTTATGTTCAGAAGACCACAAGTTTTGCCATTGTAAGCAATTTGCAAACAAGGACTGTGATGACCGTCGTGAGTTTGTCCGAGCCAATAATTTGTGTTTTAATTGTCTTTGTATAAAAATATAAATAACATATAGTTTATCGTTGCCGCCAGTCCACCAAATATCAGATTCGTAAGAAGAAACATCACACACTACTTCATAACAAACCAATCGTAAATTCTATTGAACCAAGTGATGGTTCAGCAGATAAGAAAGTCGTGGTTGCGGCTGCAACTGCGCCTTATATTTAACTGCTAGCTGTCAACATTCTCATCCTTCGAACTAGCCGACCCAACTTTTGATACACCAGGTAAGTAAGACTTATTTCTAGGTACAAGTGTGGTCGCTGAAGTTCTATTGGTAGATTTGGTCAAGGGTCCGCCGGGCACACCCGTCGCCCAAAATACCAAACTTGGCTGGATATTATCGGGTAAAATCCAGAAGGCACAATTGACGTCAAGGTCAAGGGATGTGTTGCCATGCCATTGCTGGCACAGGTGTGAATGAGTTATTACGAAGATTTTGGGAGCTAAAATAAACTCACTTTTCAAACGCCAAGGCTACATTAAAAGAAGAAGAGCAACGGTGTGAAGAATTCTATTCTGCAACAACTCGAAGAGATATATCCTACCGGTAGATTATCTTTAAGTTGCCGTTTAAGTCGATCGATCCCAAGTCTAAGTATGGTCGATCAGGAGATTGTTGAAAAGTCCTGAACTCCAAACGCAGTATAGTACGGTCATTAATGAGTATCTTCAGCTAGGGCATGCTGAAGTTGTTCCCCAGTCAGAGAGGGGAAAAAATGCTTTATATTTGCCGCATCACGCAGTACTACGAAATGACAAGAGTACGTCAAAGGTTAGGTCGTTTACGATTCAAATCGCATGATCACGAAGTGAACGGGTCACCTGATGGTAAGTAACAACCGCCTTCTATGGACACCTGCAACTCAAGAATCGTAAGTAGAAGAATCGTATTAAAGGAAAAAGGAGAGAGGGAGTTTGGCCTCAGGAAAACTCACTAATTTCGCAGAAATACAACGCAAGAGCCATTCGTGCCTAAGCATGGCAATATAATTATTCTATATTAATAAGCCTGCAAGTGATATTAAAACATTAACAGCAAACGCTTTCTTCTCTTCGTTGGCTATTTGGCACAAGTTAAATGTTATGTTATTATTACTTATTATATAATAAAAAAAAATAGTACCAAGAACTTTTATTCCAACTTCCCAAGTGTTGTTTTTAATTAGAAATTTTAATTCCTCCATTTGTCATCAGACTGTCGTGGACCTATAGTAACAAATAAAATTAGCCAATGCAATTAGGTAATTTTTTTTATTAGATAGACGTGAAAATTTTTAAATTCACTCTTCACGCTCTATATGAAAACATAAACGTATAAAAAAGTATTTATGATAAAAGTTGTAGAGAATTTTATATCCTACACCTTAAAAATAGAAAATACGAATTGAGGCAAACGAAAAAATAAATGATTGTTGAGGCCTTTGACCATATGACCATTTAGAGGTAAACCCTTATTTGTCTGAGCTTCTTCTTATCAATATGTAACTGCATATTTCGTTTAAATATTCTAATATAGTAAAAGGGCTAGCTTACGAAATGTTAATAACATAATTTTAACAAGATCAACAGATCACAGATCACAGCGCATCTGGTAACATTGTATATGACGTTAAGGTGTTATAATCTGTATTCAGGACTATATTGAGAACTTGACAGAATTTTCTTGATTTATATGGATTCGGATTCTAGAAAAGCAGCAAACGTTCAATTGTGATTGTTTATACCTGCCGTTCAATTTATTGTTTGATTTTGTGTCCTGGAAAATCTCTCAAAATGGTTGACTACAGCAAATGGAAAGATATAGAAGTAAGTTGATAACGTGTTATTTCGTAAGTTGACCAATAACTGTAACCATTGTTTATATCCTATAAACGACATTTTATAGATATCAGACGATGAAGATGAAACTCACCCCAATATCGACACACCTTCGTTGTTTCGTTGGCGACACCAAGCGCGTGTCGAACGCATGGAAGAGCGACGTCGGGAAAAAGATGAACATACTCAAAAAAAAAACGAGAACTTAAGAAGGTTGAACGAGACCAAAAAAAAGATTGCCGAATCCAATGGGCCCGATCTTGAATCACTGAAGAAAATGTTAATTGAACTTGAGAAAGAACAAAAAGCCTTGCAACAGAAAGAAGATGAACTCAGAAAGAAGGAGAAACAGACACCATGGAATGTTGACACAATTAGTGAACCAGGTTTTACCAAAACTGTAATAAACACGAAGCCTGCTAGACCTAAGGATGAAAACCTGACAGAGGAGGAAAAAGAAGCGAGAATGAAGAAGTTTATTAATAAGAATGAGAGTTTGCTAAAAAAGTTCGGTATGTTGCGTCGGTATGACGACTCACGACTGTTACTGCAAGAACATAATGAATTGGTGTGTGAAGAAACTGCAAATTATCTTGTCATTTGGTGCATTAACTTGGAGATGGAAGGGGTAAGTATATTTTGTTTTATAGTACTATTGGTTATTTTTATTAATTAAAATACTTTTTTTTATTAAATTATTTCAAGTCATACAGTTTACCTACAGTAAAAATTGCACTACTATTATGTAAAGCCAGATGAGTTTGATTAACACCTGCATTTTTTTTTTTTTCAGAAACATGAATTGATGGCCCATGTTGCTCATCAAACCATCTGTATGCAGTACATACTGGAGTTATCCAAGCAACTTGATGTTGATCCCAGAGCTTGTGTTGGATCATTCTTTTCTAAGTAAATATTAACATATATATGTATATCTCATATTTATACCTTCCAGTTTCACTTACCATTTCCTGTACTAGGTAGATAGACCTCTACAGTTCCATACTCTACTATAATTAACATGACATGAAAATAGGAAAAATGCTTAAATTATTATTTAAATAAAAATATGTCATGGGATTGTTCGTTTTATAGTACAATTGCATAATTAGCCAATTATGAATTGAATAATCTATTTTATTGAATTAGAGATCACTTTTATTTCTATATTCTTTTTGGATTATAAGCTTATTTGTATAACAAAAATAGACCATTATTGTAATGGAAAAACAACAAACCTTTTGCAGTCAAACAATTGAGTTCTGTATTCTAAAACCTTATTATAGTCAGTTTGGTTTTAGGCAATGCAAGTCATGATGAGATGACTTTCCTATAGCAATTTTCTGAGCAAGCAAGCTGTCAAAGTTACAAATACTGGCATATATATTATGTCAATATTTGTAACATAGGTACATTACACAATAATACATAATATTACAGAATTCAAATTGCTGAAAAGACTTACAAAGATTCATTTGATGGTGAGTTGGAGCAGTTCAAGGCCAGGATCAAAAAGCGTGCAGCAGAAAAGATTGAGGAAGCTATTAAAGAACAGGAAGAGGAAGAAAGGAAGGCTCGTCTGGGACCTGGGGGACTAGACCCTGTAGAAGTATATGAAGAACTACCTGATGTAAGTAACTATATTATGTGCCATGGTTAGTCAACATTAATTAATTTAAAATTTTCTTATTTATATATTTTTGTTCTTTGTGTTAGTCAAGTTGCACAAGCAAATCAAATCAAAATCATTTATTTCCACAAAATCAATAATAGCTATTTCTTATTGTCAAAAGAACAATTCAGTTGTGAAAAAAAGAACAGGCAAGAAACTTTTAAATACACTCACAGGCACAATTAACCGCCCACCTATATTTTCGTCACCCTGTTTGTTTATGTTAACTGTGGCTTATCTACTGTTTTGTTTTTAGTTAAGTGGGTACTTTAGCAATAAACTAAACACTTAAAAACCCTTATTTCGACCCTTAAACTTGTATCGCCGAAGCGTTTTTAGAATTTAGTCTCTGTTTGACATTGTTGCAGTAAAGTTTGCTTACATTTCTTGTTCTTGTCTGCAACGTATATCGTGTATGAACATTGTTTAATGTGAGTTTTTAGTGTACGATTATTGTTTGTGACTGAAAAAAATGCCACTGGATGCAACTGGTGCTGCTAGGGCAGTGACTTTAGCTGACGCTGGGTATAGCCAACGTCGCACCGCTCGTACGCTTGGTGTACCTCGAACTACAGTGCGGGATGCCATCAGACGCTTTCGGGAGACTGGTTCATACACGAGAAGGCCAGGTCAAGGCCGACATCGGTGCACCTCGGCTCTGGATGACCGCTTTATTGTCAGTAACGTGCTAAGAAATCGCTTTTGCACCGCTACTGAAGCGCGCACACGTCTGTTTGAGGTGAGAAATGTCACTGTAAGTGAACGTACGATAAGAAGAAGACTGGCTGAAAGGAATCTGAGAGCTTTTCGTCCAGCTCGCGGTCCACAGCTGCTTGCACAGCATCGTAGAGCAAGACTTGCCTTTGCACGAGAATATGCTGACTGGACTACGGAACAATGGAAGAACGTACTGTTCTCAGATGAGAGCAGAATAGCCTTAAGGGGTCCAGATGGACGGTTTGCTCCATGTGCAATAATCGAAACCGTGGGTTATCAGGGAGGATCCATAATGGTTTGGGGAGGTATCTCTTACGAGGCTCGTACCGATCTAGTGGTGTTTGATAGAGGCAGTGTGACTGCTCAAAGATACGTGGAGGAAGTCTTACAAGACCACGTCATACCTTTCGCACCATTTATTGGTGAAAACTTTAAATTAATGCATGACAATGCTCGATGCCATACCGCAAGATCCGTCACTCGAAACCTCGATGAGGTCGGGATTCAAGTTTTGCCATGGCCGTCACGCAGTCCCGATCTTAACCCAATTGAGCACATTTGGGACAACCTAAAAAGACGTATTCGAGCAAGAATATCAGCCCCTGCGACCTTACAAGAGCTCAAGACGGCTGCGATAGAGGAGTGGCATAATATCCCTCAGTCGGATATTCAAGACCTCGTAGATGGATTGCCAAACCGACTACAAGAAGTCATCAGGGCCTGAGATAGTAATACTCATTATTAAAATTTAAATAAAAAGAAAGTGGACGATTTTTTTGAAAATTAAAGTCATCACATTTTCATGCAAATTTTTTGCAAAATCGATTTTTGGCATATTTTTTTTTATTAAACGGTTTTGTTTAAAGACTTTTGTGATTTTATTTATCCTTAATGGCTGCTTTTAACATAACTTCCATCAAATGTGGTCAAAATTTTCCGACTACTGAAAATTGAATGAAATACAAGGTGGGCGGTTAATTGTGCCTGTGAGTGTATATTTAAACTATTTCTTCCTACATTGTTTATAAGCGCATATAAATGTAAGGGCAATGTAATAATTTATTCTTATTTTTTAATCATAATAATATTCATGTAGCTATACAGTAATAGTTACTACTACAGGGTTTTATTTGTATCTAGTACATTATATCTAAAATTTAAACATTCAGCATGAATTAGTACTATATTTTTATTATGTAATATCAGTCCTTAGATGACCAGTTAACCAGCCCCTATCAACTTCACTCATTCACAAACATGATGCAAGAGGCAATCATCATCCCCCTCAACCATATCAAATGCATCCTAATGACCCAACACATTCACATTCTATTAAGAATTCTATCAATATGTAAAAGTAATGTTGCAGCAACTACTGTTTTTGGTTTATTAATGTGTCAAGAAATTACCTTAACAGTCTGGTCACAGAGGAACTTGAGAGAGAGTTCCTTTAATATTTTTTTTCAAATAATCAGTGTTAATAGTCAGATCTGAGTCTGAAATGAGTTACTCATTGGTGAACCTCACCTTTTTATACCTTTTTACTTTTCAACTATTCCAAATCTTTTTTTTTATAATAATAATATTTCTTTCACAAGATGCAGTATGTTACAGAGCAGGGAATTACATGTATTAAAATAAAAAAAAAACTTTCTTAGTGAGAGCTGGAGTCTATACCAAGCTCGAAACCTGTATTACATCTCCAGACGCAACCTACGACCAAACATTTTAATTATGGTTATAAAAATAAAGATATGGAGAAAAATACAAAAACAGTGTTACTGCACCTCTGCATAAAAATATAAACTACCAGGTTAACTCTAATCAGAAATGGACGCCTAGGCAACATCTAAGCTGTTAATCATTACCAATTACAGGAGCTAAAGAAGTGCTTTGATGCTCAAGATGTTCCACTGCTACAGGCGACAATTGCTAAAATGCCAGAACAAGAAGCCATATACTATATGAAGAAGTGTGTAGATGCAGGTCTATGGGTCCCCGGCAAGAATGAGGATGAGCCTACCATGAAGGAAAATGCTGGTGAGAGCTCTCGGGTATGTGCTACTGCTCCAAAGCTCACAGTCAGCATTGATGATGTGGACTGATCAAGGACAGTAATGAAAGTCACCACAATTAGACACAAATCTCCAGATTGTATTGCTAGAACCACAAATTTGGCTAAATCTAAACAAAACCATAGTATAAGCATTATTTTGTTTTTCTATTTCAAAATTCGTATTAGTGGTTATGTACATTTTAGAGCAAAGAATGTTACTTGTTTGAAAGTCTATGATGTGAAAGTTTGCCAAGTGTCACTTGAACTTAATTATGATTCTTATGCCTAACTGCAATAATTAATGGTACTTTTAGTGTCTGAATTATATTTTTACACATGTCATACATAAACATAAAATTTTACCGACATGAGAATTACAAATATATCTTATATCGCCATAATAGTGTTTTAATTGTAATTAGAAAATTATATCTTCCTCTTCTTTGGAAAAAAAAAACAATTAGTATACGAGTGTTTCAGAAAGGTCTAATCAAATTTTAGGAGCTTATGTGTAGCCGACAAAGTTGATTAAGCTTAATAAAATAGGTGTTGGAAAGAAAAAGTACTTTGTGTCTGAATCCGTAGAAAAAATACTGAGTTACCATTAACCTATTGTATTCGTTGCACGCACGCACTAAGGGTCAATTTAGTCCAAGTTTAGTTCTTACTTTTGGGGTTTAAAAAGATCTAAAGGGCACTGTGGTTGCTTGCTAGTTACTGCTAGCAATAATCGGTTGAATATATCAGTGCAGTGCTGCTGTTTATAATTATGTAGGTATAGGATAAAAGATTACACACCTGTGAGTTTACCTTCTGATATAAATGCCAAATTTCGTGTGCATGCTCTTTTTACATTCTCTATGGGCTGTAAATGTACATCATGGAAAGGACTCCAGATTACAAACCAAAGTTTTGTATGTTACTCGGGTTTGTATGTTCTTAAAGCTCTTGGTGTTGCGCTTCAAGTATTTCTACCAAATAACCGAGGTGATAATACCCGGAAAATAAAACGGTCATAACTTTTGAACGGTTAGTTCTTTTTTAATTTTTTTGGCAACTGCATGCTAGATATATTTTCAGTGGTTAAAACTACTGTTTCAATTTAAAGTTCGCGCTATATTACTGATACATGCATTTTCTTTTTAAAGTTATACTTAAAACTATCGCAAAGAGGCAAAGATAACATACAAATAATTTAGTCTAATTAATTTTTTATACCTATACTCAAATTAAGCCTTTGACTGTAAGTACTTGCATAGTGTTTCTATGCAAGTACTTAATACTACTACTACTATAATAACACAAAAGCAAAAAACATTTTATTGGGGTGACAGAATACGAACCTACTACAGAGGGTGCAGACAAATGCACTAACTGCTGATCTACATACATATACTCACGCCTGTATTCCGAAGGAGTATGCAGGCAGAGGCATATAACAAACATTTCGACTATCTTTGTCCCACTTAGGTAATGGAGCCCAAAATCCCAACTGCACTATTCACTTCTCTCTTATGATGTCGTTAGTTCGAAATGTTTTATACCGTCACTTCCACTATTAAGATGATTTAAATGAGACCTCACATGTCCAAAATACATACCAACAATCCAAAAATAACCCAAAGAGGGTTATGAGTTTCGATTGCCGATCTTGCACAGTTGGGTTAAAGTTGAAAGTACATCAAAAGGACAAGTGAAGGAAAGGGTGGTCTGTTGATGCCACAACTAATGGAAATGAAAACGAGTATAATCTTTTTTTAAACTTGTACTTTTTATATAACAAAACTACAATAGGTGTAAGAGAGAAGACACGGCGGGTACGCTACGTGAGCACATGCGGCGGCAGTTGCGGTCGCCCCTCCAGCTTGCTGTAGTCCAAGTGGAATTCCTTCGCCACCTTTAGAAAGATTTATTGATAATTTTTTTTTTTTATTATAGGTATGTCTTCTCTATTTATTATTCACTATACTATGTGGTCGGTTGATCACAGTATTATTCCATTACATACATACTCTCTACTCACGCCTGTAACTAAATCAACCGGGCACTGTATACACACTTTCTAATAGATAACAGTCTGATCACTTAGTTGCCTTTTAGGACGCCATCGGGAAGGGAATCGACAATAAAATTATTAATAAATTTAAGTAAACATAAATAAATTTTGACTCACGTAATCTGTCCTTAAAAATACAAAAAAAAAAAAAGAAAATATGCCATGAAAAATAAATTTTTTTGAAGCACTTCATGTTTTTCCTTCTGCTCAATTTATTTTAGATCAGTGAGATTCTTTTAAATTAGCACGAGAGAAAAACATTGAAACTAAACTAGACAATAACTACACTACATTAGAATTCACTGTCTAAGCTGAGTAACTACATACTCTAGATAACTTTAGATATTATTTTACTAATTGTTCTCTGTAGCAGACCTCATGATATAAGAGAAACCTCAGATAAGTCTAATAATAATGTATTCGTGTACCTTACGCCAGTTGTGCGCATCGAAAAAGTAGTATGTGCCACGTTCGTACGTTGACGTTTTTTCCACCATCGGCATGCCCGGCGCTTGAGAGATCCACACCTTCTCCTCCATATGATACCGCCATTCACGATTGTAACTGTAAGACATACATAAATATTATATATGGTACCCCTTCAAACATTCTAGATTTCTATGCTAACAAAAATAAAGGGTGACATATTGCTATCCTTCTTATTTAAAAAAACTAATGACAGGTTTCAGTAGCAGGAATACCTTAAAGAATAAAATTTTAGTTACGTGATTTGTCATTGACTGTTACGCAAAATGACTTCTTTAAGGTTTTTTTTTTTTTGGATCTTATCACATGCATTAAGGTTTAATTAAGTATATATTTTAAAATCAATTTTGGAACAATGAAAACAGAGTCCAGTAACATTTGAAAACAGTGTTATAATCAGAATGAAATATACTTTTCATAGATTCATAAATGACAATAATAAATTATGGCAAATTTATAAAAGCTTACTACAATTATACTTTTTACCATGTAGCAAAACAATTTACATTTGGAGCTAAGCCTAAAAGGGTCATAAAATAAGCATCTAAGAATTAATATTTTGCCCTATTTTTAAGTATTTGTACTAGGCATCTATTATATAACTTTTAAATATTTATTTTTATTATATATATATTTTTTAAACTTGTATTAAGGGATGATAAGACATACCTATCTTTTAGTTCTCATTACATATTATGTACATTTAGTTTGTTGTGTAAAATATCTTTACAGTATGGTAAGATATATTCATATGTATACAAAATATACATTATTAATATGGAGAATAGAAAATTCCCGAGTTAATAAGACAATATACAATGTCAACTTACAGTTCAGCTGCAGCTGCAATTTGCAGCACGTCACCCACGAAACAGTAGAACAAATAAAATAAGAGATCTTCCTTATATCGACTCAGTCGCAGAGGCGCAAGTTTTTCTCTAATAGAACCATTAATTAAATATTCAGGAGGCACGTGATAATCCATATCCTGTGGTCTGAAATAAGCACATTTAATGCAATTACTATTTTTAACTTTACAATTTTTAAATGAATCTTAACAATCGAAAACTTTACATGTATAAGTTTTGAAAAGATAATAATGAAAGATGATAAAATATTATTATAAATTAAATTGCACTAGGTTTTACTCTCTAAGTATCAACAGAGAAAATTATTTTCGTTTTTCAGTTTAACTTTTTTATTAAATTTGTTTTATAATTCACCTGCAAGGCGTGTCCGCCCAGGGTCCAGCAAAGGTGAGATAAAGGTTGTCAGGGGAATTTAGATTCAGTCCAAGTGCAGTTAGATCCTGCCCTAACGCCAGTGATACTAAACTGGGATCCGACTCTGCTGCTCGGATAAAAGTTAACAGTCCCACAATACCAAATTGATTTGGTATCATTGTTTCTGGTATATTCGTTACTTTACCTAAAAACACAACACTAAAATAATTAACTGCTTTGATACAAAATAAATTAATGGAATATCTGGAAATTATATTAAAACGGCTTAAAAAAATATATACAAAATACTGAAGCCGTTTTAATATATGTCCATCCTAAGAATAAAATACACACCATAGAATTCCGTATGCGCTCCTTGACTGACAACTTTAGGGACAAAAAAAATTACATGTCAGGTGTAGTTCAGTTCATTATAATCTAGAATAATTTCATAATATAAAAACATTATTTAATATCATGTAGCGTGCATAGAATCAATAATTAAACTTTTGTGGAATATGTATTCTGTTAAAACAAATTAATATTTACCATCAGGTGAGGTCTGTATGCCTTTCCTAGGCTTATCGGCGTTGTGATTGACAAAATCGGGTGGTGGTGGCGCAGGACCTGGAGGTGGCTGAGGTGCCGCCCCGCCACTGCTCGATGTGCCAGGTAGCGCCGGGAAGTCCTCTGAAGACATCGTAAACTCTGACTGCTCCGATGTAGGCTGCTTCACCATACCCACTGCAACAACTTTCTATTAGCCTCTACTATATTTATTTATAACATCTACTAAGGGTAAGTAAGAAGTTGTCTGACCGTAGGGTTTAGAGCCGGGGGGTGGTGGTGCAGCAGCAGGGGCCTGGTCACCTGCCCCACGTGCTGTGAGCGATGGGAACTCGCTAAGGTCCAACAGCGGAGGCGTTGATGTGTCACCACCCTCGCCGAAAACAGAGTGGTAATTACTGCCTGCGTTGAATCGAGACAGGTTGCCCATACTTGACTGTACAAAAACCGACAAAACATATCAATGCAATACTTTAAAAAATGTAATAAAATACTAACAAACAATACAATTTGTAAAGAAACACTGACACAGACGTAGGTCCTATGACTTACATTGCTTCTTAAAAAATGTATAAAACTCAACTGCATAATGAAAAGGTTACTTTTAACTTTTTCTCATTTGTTTTTGGCAGCTTTTGATTCAAATGATACCTCATGTGAAAATCCATCAAACTGTCTAGGCTCTAGAGCTTGCCATAGAAATATACATACATACAATATACATAAAAAGGTAACACCTTCCACAGCTTGAGATTTATAGATATCCCTGCCTATATGCCTTAACCCCAGCTTTTTGCCAACCATCAAGCAGCACTTTATGAAATAAGTAATCCATTAGGATTGCATTATTTACATTAATTATTAATATTGAATTAAAAAGTTTATTTAAAAAATATATATATTATGGAGGTATGGACTTTACTGGAACTTGAGTTTTTTATTATACTTCAATGTGTATGTATACATGCACTAAAAGAGAATTACATAAATAAACCAAACCTGATGGAACATTGTGTATAAAGTCAACAATATGGGCAAGTACATACAATAATTTGTGATTAACTATTAAAAAGTACTAGTAGCAAAGAAAAGAGGGAAGATAAGTATATATACTGATAATTGGAGGTTACAAAAAAATTATAAGTATATAGATCTACCCACATTAGAAAACATAGCATAAGTTTAAAAGTATTTTTTTAGTTTGGTTTCATTACTTACCATGGAATTTGAATTAGGTTGTGTTAATGCGTTGGGCATGGGTACTCTGCGGTCAGCAAATGCTCGCTGGCCAAAAAGTGTTGAACGAGATGCCATAGAGGGAGGAGCTCCTCCCGGCATCACAGTAGAGCCCCTGCCTGGCGACAGCGCGCCTCCAAACGTTGGCGTCACATGGCCCGACACACCGCCCACTAGTCCTGAGCTGACGCGACTACCCACACTGCCACTCGCTAGGCTTCTAGGTGCTTGTTGAAAATTCAAGTTTGCCATAACCTGCAATCATTTCATTACTGATTTAAAGCATCATAATTATTTTTTTAATATGACTCAATCATGTGGTGGTGAGTATAACTTTTTTGTAACATTTATGCAATATATTTGTTATAAATGTTGTTTGAACTTTCTAGAAGGGAAGGAATTAATTGGTAATGTGAAAGAAATACTGAAAATTTTTGAAACATCTTAATATTGATGTTGATAAAAATTACTTATTAATACATTTATTTGATTAACTTCTGTGGCAGAAAACTATATTTAGTTCTCAGTATTATATCTATCATAGGTAAAAGGCTGGTCCATATAAATATTACACACATACCTGATATAGCAAAAACACCAAGATGATTAAAGTAGTCACATATTTTAAATACATCTACATAAATACTAACATTTCATACAGAGAGCTAAATAAAGTCTTTTTCAAGTCTTCCAACTTGATACTTCAATATCAACTTTTCAATATCTTGACTGGACATGAGCGTATTGCATTCAGCTAGGCAAGGCATTTACTTGCTCTAAGTAAGCCTAAAGGAAACAGTATTTTTTTTAAGGTAGGTATTGATACAGTAATACATTTAAAGAAGAAATTAGTAATGTAATGTAAAGCAACTGAAAATTACCATGTCCAGTTACCATTCTAGGAATGATAAAATATAGCGCAAAAAATACTGTATAGCTTATGTTTTAGGAAATATATAGTGCTAAAAATTATATGTTTTTGACGAAATATACAATACCTTACGGGAAAGCTTATGTTGGCTAGAACTAACAATTCAAACATAAGGTATTTATGAATCGAGGCTATACGAAAAACATACATACGTATGGAGGTATACAGTTTGAAGATAGGAAATACGAGATAACGTTTGCTAATAACAACAAATGAAGTAGGTATTATACACATATCGGGCTTTTTACTATGGTTATTCGTCTCCTGTCAAACAATGGCGACCCGTTATTGGTTTACACAATCCTTCATAAATTCCAAATATTTACCTAATGTGTCAACGTCAGTCCTTGTTCCACTATTTCTGTATTAGTATGAATGGTTCATAATCAAATATTCCCTGTAGAATCAAATTAATCCACTCGAATGAAATAAACAAAAGTTTGTTGACTGTCCAATTTAGATTGCGATTTATATGCATTCAAAAATTTTAAGAAGAACTAAAAAGATACTCGAGACCGTCTATGCAGGAAACACTACTATAAAACGTTGAAAACTTTATACATCTTTACGTCACTTATAAATATTTTAACAATTTCACTCAGTTTTGTTGAACGCCACATTACCCTAAACAACTGGCGGCCATATTGCTGAAAGCGGACGGAAAGCTGGAACAATTTTTGGTCATGTAACTTATTATTTTATTCAAAATGTCTTTTTGATCGGGTCAAATAACTATGAAATATTTATTTATGTTATTTATTCTAACGATATTCTTTAACGACAACACTATTTAAAAAGTATTATTAAACTAATCTTCTTTAAGTGGTATTTAGTTTGATTTTTGTAGCCAACACTTAATTTTATTGCCATAAAAAAGGTTAAGAGATAACTTACGAATGAAGTAGAAATGTGTCATATTTCTAGTTGTCTATGAATATCAATATAGTCACGTTTTTGTATTATTTGAGACGATTTTTTTTTTGTTATTGGATTCATTTATTCTGGAAATATTTTTTATAAAAATAAATACCCTTTAATGTTTTGTTTACATATTGAAAATTTATTAAAACACTGTATGTTGATGAATACTAAAAAATGGAAAAAACAAATTGTTTTAGATAAAGGTTCATTGAGTAATAATGTAGACTTTAAAATATCATGTAACGGCCATTATAAAAGGAGCCGTAATACTCTGAGGAATCTCTGAATGGAATGGAAATGATAAGGCTCAAATATTTAATAATGTATGTTTGTTAAATCTCATTAGAATCGAATTAGACCGAAGCAATCGATAAAATTGTCTATGTAAGATTTTCTTGGCAACACCGTGATCATATGATTGTTCAATGAAGGAGCACGTCTGGTAGGCGTCGACTTACTTCTTCGAGCCAGTTTTTGATTTTCTGGCTCTTTATCGGTTGTTTTTCGTGTTAGTGGTGCTAAATAATAACCAACAGCCATGGCGCTCAGCGATGCAGATGTTCAAAAGCAGGTATGATTATGAAAATAGGAATGCAGCGTCCATCTGTCGACATGGATTTGTCAGATTAATTGATCCGAAATAAAGCACTTGAAGAGAATGTTCCAAATTAATCTAAATCTTCTAAGGGCAAAGAAACAATATTATATGCTTGTAAAATGCCTTTTACATTGAGATATATCGTTTTTTTTGTCACCAGATCAAGCACATGATGGCCTTCATCGAACAAGAGGCTAATGAAAAAGCCGAAGAAATCGATGCTAAGGCTGAGGAGGAGTTCAACATTGAGAAGGGTCGTCTTGTGCAGCAGCAGCGCCTCAAGATCATGGAATACTATGAAAAGAAGGAAAAACAAGTTGAACTCCAAAAAAAGATGTAGGTCCTTGAATGAAATCTTTTCTCTACCTATATTTTACATATTTTTGTGTAATAAAAGTAGTCATTTGTTTAAGTACATTCATATCTCTTATATTGACATGATTGAATCATCAAAAGTTTTTATATTCATAATGATACAGTTTCTACACACTACATCTTCACGCACTTTACATCTTTACAAACTTATTCTATACTGGTATGCTTCTTACACAAGTAGAGTAGTACATTTTCAAATTTATAACAAATTGATAAATTATGTGATCATGTGACCTAACAGCACAAAATTATAACTAAGAACATAAATTCTATAAATCTAGTCTTTAACGAAATTAGTCTTAAACTCTCTTGACATGACTTATTGGTGCAATATCAACCACAAATAAGTTCAGGACACGAGTAGGAAGACAGGAAAGTAGAAACCAATCAGACCAAATGAAAAAAATGTAATCTAAATTTTACATATTTACTTCTTTTCTTTAATTTTATTACTTACTCTGACTATCTTAAACAGAATTGCAAAAGAAATATACGGGGGTAGAACAAATAAAGAGAAGTGTGTTATAAGTTAGAGTATAATTATATATGAATTCTGGCTAGTATCTCCAAGTTCAACCGCAGCATCAGCACTTAGGGTGTCTTTTGCTTTATAAGCATAGAAGCACATCAAGGTTTAAATTAAAAACAAAACTGGTCTCATACAAACTGACCCTGTATTTAGCAATTTTCTGGTATTGTTGTGACGAAAAGCATATACCTCTTTCCAAGGTCATGTTTATCTCTATACCAAAATTTCATCCTGATATATGTAGTAAATGTAACAGACACACAGCTACTTATGCATTTATAATATTATTATGGATCAGCAAACTTTACATATTTATATCTTATTATGAAAATTTGGTCTTTCCGTCAAAATAAATGATATTTATATTTTAATTTTTTATACTAAATATAGTCATTGACAAAAAAGTGTGTGTCTGAGGCAGAAGTTCATTAGACTTTATTTGATCTAATGATATATAATAATTCAGTTATCCACATAAATTGACATGACATATTTTAATAGAATGATTACAATGATTACCTATAACTTACCTGTAGCTAATGTTCCTAAACGAAAAGTGGAGACTTCCTTACAACAATTTTTTTTTTTTTTCGGAACATTACTTAAGTACAACAGAAAATAATAAAGTAAAACAACTATTGAATTTCTTTTGCTGTTTCTGTTTAAAAAAAAAAGTGCACGATTTTTATTGTTTTAAAAAAAAAAGGTTATCTCCTTATCTTCGTTTGAGCGACGTAAGTAAGCCAGGAAGCTAATTTAATTTACATACCAACTTTAATAATTAGAACTAACAAGGTAGAGGTAAAAAAAAAATCTTTTTATAGATTTTCATACCATTTATTCATTTTGTACAATTATTGGAACTAAACTTAAACAGAAATTAACCTCAATAATTAAGATAGTTACAAATCTTAAGACTCAGGCAGAATATTATTTCTGTTGATATTGAAAGTTGTCCCTTAAACCTGAATTGGTACAGTTTCCATCAGAAACGGAGTTTTCTTTGTCATTACAAGATTTATCTTCCTTTGGAGAATTAAAATAAATTATGAGCAGTTTTTCCATCTTATTTACCTTCAAACGATTTCCTTTTGCATTTAAAATCCATTTATAGGTAGAGATGGACTTTTCAACATCAGCTGAAGTTACAGGTACAATATTTATAGTAGGACAATGATTAATTTTCATGGTCAAGTCCTTTTTCTATATTGTCACAAATGTCTCTTAATGCTTTTGGATCGGGATTTCTGTTTATGACGTTTTCTAATTTTATTTTAATTGGTTCAAACAAACACCAGTTTAGAACAGTTCTTGCGTCGTTAAATATGTGGAAACATTCCATTAACAATAAGTTAAGACTTTTGAAACTCCTTTAAAGATTTGAATTATTTTAAAATATTCTTCAATATAAACTAAAGCAGTTTTTAAATTTTAATTTTTCAGTACTGTTTTAGCATGCGTAAGAGACAACGGCAGAAAAAAGACAATGGCAGACCCGGAAAGTAATTTGACTCTATTAGGAGCCTTTGAAAATATTTTTTTTTACATTTGAAATTAACGTATCACCATCCTTGTGTTGTGTCCTTATTGGTTCTGCAACGCGGTTCTTTTCCTGCTTTTAACATATATACTACGCTATCAGAACATAGGACTAAAACATATCTTATTTTATCTTCATAGGAGTCTCCCCACACATTTTCTAAGCAACCAGTCACAAATTGAGCTATTGTCGCTTCATCCACCTTTTCTAACATTTTGCAAGCTTTTAAAAATTACTTATTTGTGACCACATTTAAAGGTTTTACAAGAAAATTTACAATATATCGACCTAAATAATGGTCATGAATTAAAGTTTTATTTTAAAAAAACAATGCTCAAATTAACTTTCCTCAATAACTATTCATCAGGAATTATATTAACTTTTTTACAATTACACCACATGTATTTAAGTAGTAGTGGTAGAGCACGTGGTAGAGCCATGCTTGCTTAAGCACGAATGGGCCGGCTCGACCGGTGCGATACCACGGCCTCACAGAAAACCGGTTGTGAAGTAACGCTTGCGTTGCATTTCCCCGAAATGAGTGAGGTCTCCGGAGGCCCAAAATCCCCCACCCCCCTAATGATAGCGCTGTTAACGAAAAGGATACCCCAGGGGGGTACCAGCGCTAGCGTTGGAGAATCCCCCCCTGGACGACCACCCTCAGTACGGATTATGCCTGAGCGTGGACGCCCAGGCTGCCCCTCGTACTCTGGGGGGGGCTCAACTGCGCTCTCAAAATCTGCTCGGGGCAAGAGAAGGCATACCATGGCACCCCCTGTCACGTTTACCGTGGATTTTTGCAACATTAGGGGCTTACATTCGAACCTCGACACTGTCCACCACCACCTTGAGACAGCAAAGCCGGCCTTGCTCTTTTTAACCGAGACGCAGATATCGTCTGAAGCGGACACATCCTACCTCTGCTACCCTGGGTACGGACTGGAACACTCCTTTGTTCCTAAGGCTGGTGTATGCGTGTACGTTAGAGATGATATCACTTCTCGCCGCCTCGGCAATCTTGAAGGTAGGGACCTCTCCATCTTATGGCTACGTGTAGACTGCGACGACCATCCCCGCATCTACGTATGCCTCTACAGGTCCCATAGCGGTGATGCCGAAACGGACCGACTCATCGAACACGTCCAAATGCCTACAGACTCAGTGCTCCAGCAGGTCCCATCCGCAGAGATCGTGATTCTTGGCGACTTTAACGCCCATCACGCCGAATGGCTTGGTTCGCGCAAAACCGATCATGCGGGAAGATCTGTTCACGATTTCGCCTTGGCATATGGCTTGACGCAGCTGGTAGCAACGCCTACGCGAATCCCAGATGCAGAAAGCCACGTGCCTTCACTGTTGGATCTTCTGCTGACCTCACATCCTGACGGCTACAAAGTATCCGTTGAGGCCCCTCTTGGCTCTTCGGACCATTGCCTGATTAGGAGTATGGTGCCACTCGTTCACTCGCTGCGGCCGCGTGTTACAGGCAGTGTCGCGTATGGCACTATAGGTCAGCAGACTGGGATGGAATGAGAACATTCTTTGCATCCTACCCATGGAGGCAGGTTTGCTTCTCGCCGGATGATCCCAATGTCGTTGCTGACTCTGTCGCGGATGTTGTGCTTCAGGGTATGGAACTTTTCATTCCATTCTCCCTGATTCCCACAGGTGGCAAGTCCCAGCCTTGGTTTGGTCGAACCTGCAAAGCGGCGTCCCGCCGAAAGCAGGAATGTTACCAAGCATGGGCTAATGCAGCGACAGCACGGGATGTAAAGACCAGCACATTAAAGAAGCAATTTAACTTTGCCTCCAGGTCCCTCAAAAGAGTAATTGCTGGGGCGAAGTCGGCTCACATCGGCAGAATTGGCGAGAGACTAGTTAGTCTCCCCTCCGGAACTCGTGCATTCTGGTCTCTTGCCAAAGCTGTCCAGGGGAACTTTTGTAAGCCATCCCTTCCACCTCTGCGCATAGGAGATAATTCGTTGGCCCACGACGCTAAAGAAAAAGCCGATCTTCTGGGCAAACTCTTTGCGTCCAACTCGACCCTGGACGACGGGGGAAACGCACCGCCGACCATACCGCAGTGCGAGACCCGCATGCCGGAAGTCCGGTTTACACAAAGGGCAATGCGTAAAGCGCTTCTTTCCCTCGACGTTCATAAGTCGAGTGGGCCCGATAGAATCTCTCCTATCGTGCTGAAGACGTGTGCTCCAGAGTTGGCACCGGTTTTAACGCGCCTTTATCGGCTTTGCTACTCTCTTGGCGTAGTCCAGAACTCATGGAAGACAGCTCTAGTGCACCCAATCCCTAAAAAAGGAGATCGCTCGGATCCGTCCAACTACAGACCCATAGCCATCACCTCCTTGTTCTCCAAGATAATGGAATCCATTGTTAACTGCCAGCTCCTCCGGTACTTAGAAGACCACCAGCTCCTCAATGATCGACAATACGGCTTCCGTCAGGGTCGTTCAGCTGGTGATCTTCTCGTATACTTGACTCACCGGTGGGCACAGGCGATCGAGACCAAGGGGGAAGCGTTGGCCGTTAGTTTGGAGACGTGGCGAAGGCCTTCGATCGGGTCTGGCACAAAGCGCTCCTTGCGAAGCTTCCTTCCTATGGGCTTCCCGAGAAACTGTGCAAATGGCTCACCAGTTTTCTTACAGACAGAGGCATCAAGGTCGTTGTTGACGGTGCATGCTCCGACTCGAAGTCTGTTAATTCTGGTGTCCCACAAGGCTGTGTGCTATCACCCACGCTGTTTCTTCTGCATATCAACGACATGCTGCAGATTAGCAGCATCCATTGCTATGCAGACGATAGCACGAGTGATGCCCTTTACACCAGCCGCGCTAACATTTCTCGGGTAAACGTCATCGAAAGCCGATCCAAACTTGTGTCTGAAATCGAAACTTGTTTATCAAAAGTTTCAGATTGGGGTCGACTTAACCTAGTCCAATTTAACCCCACGAAGACACAGGTTTGCGCGTTCACCGCTAAAAAGATGCCATTGGTCGTATCACCTCAATTTGAGAGCACTTCCCTAACTGCATCAGCCAGTATCGGAATCCTTGGCGTCGATATATCAAGCGAAGTCCAGTTTCGCGGTCACTTAGAGAGTAAGGCCATATTAGCCTCGAAGAAGCTTGGTGTGCTAAACAGATCGAGACAGTATTTTACTCCGGCCCACCGCCTGCAACTTTATAAGGCGCAGGTTCGGCCGCACATGGAATACTGTTCTCATCTCTATGCAGGTGCACCCCAGTACCAACTTCTGCCTCTTGACCGCATTCAACGGAGAGCGACTCGCATCATCGACTGCCAAGATATTTCGATCGACTTGACACCTTGGCGTTGCGTAGAGATGTAGCTTCACTCTGCATCCTCTATCGCTTGTATCATGGGGAGTGTTCAGAGGAATTGTTCGGACTTATACCGGCCGCTGGTTTCCGCCATCGTCCTACGCGACAAAATATCCATCCCCATCACCTGGACGATTGGCACTCCACCACTGTGCGCTTCTCCAGAAGCTTTTTGCCTCGCACAACCAGCTTATGGAACAAATTGTCGCCTGCCGTATTTCCGAACCGATACGACCTTCAAACCTTCAAGAAGAGAGCGTACCTCTACCTAAAAGGCCGGCAACGCACTTGTGACTCTTAAATTGCGGGTGTCCATGGGCGGCGGTAGTCACTTACCATCAGGTGACCCGTCGGCTCGTTTGCCCCCTATCGCATAAAAAAAAAAAAAGTAAAAATGATTTAAACGCTGGTTAATTTACTGAAGACCAAGGTATGTAACACAATATAAGGATTTGTAATAAATCGAAATAAAATGCTTCATTCACTTTTCACTTCTAGCAGCACCTTGGTGTGTCGGTCGTAAATATGCCTCCTGATATTGCTTTTCTTGCATACAATACTATTCTCACATTTAGAACAGTATATTGTGTTGCTAGCGGGGTCATGGTACAATTCAGAATGATCTTTAATCCACCACTTTAATCAATCCCTTCGATAGGTTTGGTCGCCATTTGATTGCTATGAGGTAGAAAAATTACTGTAAAAAATCAGAATTATCTCCATAAATGGTTGAATATAATTAGGAACTACAAGAGTGAATGATGCGCGCACTCTTCCCCTCAACACTTTTGTGGTTGTTTACGAGTGACAGACAAAAAATTGAAAGAGACTGCAAGTTTTGGCTATGCTGGTAAACGATAACATGAGGCGGAGGATCCTCTACGTTCTTTACCTGAATTAATAAAAATTGAAAACGTATCTACAGGCTTTTTGAGAACATTCTATTTGTTGTTGAAGTCGGTTAAAAAAGGAAAATGAAAATAATTAGTTTAATGTACTGATTAATATCATTAATATTAAATGTACTTCAGTGATGTTCTGAAACTCGGAACAAATATTCCGAAATAGTCGTAGTCGTTCCATTTTTAGTCGTAAGGAAGTCGCCACTTTTCGTCTCTGTTTCTTGAACTTTAGGTACATTAACTCTACCTATTCCGATCACTGCTTATTACTGATAAAGTTATTTCTGAAACAGGTTGAAAAAAAACTATTTTAGAGTTAGTTTTTATCTAATGAAATATACATAGTTTATCTAGATGAACTAGATCACTAACATTCAATAAAAAGGGTTCAATTCTTTTCATTGAATGTTGGTGGGTTCACTGGTTACTGCTTGTGTGACTGGTGACTTGTCACCACCTCATATGTGTACATGTTTGTTACCTTAGCTGTATAGAAGAATAAAATATAACTAAACTTGTGAAACTAAGTTCATAATACGTTAAGAAAAAATAATATGTACAAAAAAAAATGTTGAGTCAGCCTGTCCCATAAATATGACAGTCAGGTGACAGACAGGGAGAAATAATAAAAGTAAACAATTATAAGAATATTAGCTGTATTTGAAAATTTGACCATTAACAGTTTTAAACATAAAGTTCTATTAACTTATTTTGTATGGTAAAGTATAAAGCAATCACTGCAGTGTTTTTTCACATTTAGCGCAAAAAGTAATAGGTTTTTTTTTACAACCTTGTCCCTGGCAACGCCTCTGTTTGTCCCTCTTCGTCATATAGTGACCAATATTGTCAAACCTGACCGGAAAAGGCGTTCTAATGTACCTGGTGTAGGTTTGCTTGCCTTGCCCTCCAATTTTTTAATCAAAGAATAACAACCAAGAATAATATTTTGAAAGATTACCACAAGTTTTTAAATTACGTTTTGTTTATGTTTTCATTTTTTGTATATTTGGTAAAGGTCTAAGAATCAGTTTTATGTAAATTGGAGTTGGCAAGTTTTTTACATTATGGTATATAAAATCAGAATATGATGCTTCTTTTTGAGGCAACAAAAATGATATTTTGAAAAAATTACATTAAAATTTACGGATACACTATTTGCAGAAGAAAAAAAATATTTTTCAGAAAAACAGTGCAAGAATACGAATTTTGTCAGAAACAATAAAAATAAACCACCTAACATGTAAAAAAAATGTTGAATATGGTGTCCTAAAAATAGGACAGTGGGGAGGAATGGGTTAAGAAGGTAAATAACTATGTATCAATTGTCCTTGTCATTGTCAAGTATTGAGTTCTTAATGCAATGCATTTGAAGATGCTGTCTTTGAATTTGAAATCTATAATTGAACCGGAGTAATAAATAAAAGATCTGACTGCATTACTATTTTTACTACTATTATGACTATTACAATTATTAGCAAGCTGTACAACATTAACAGTAGGTGCTTATGAAACCAAGTAATTATACTTAAATTTTACAATAATGACCTGCAAGTAATCTGAACAGTCAGTTGAATTCACAAACATAATATATTTTACTTGACAGTCAATCATCGAACATGCTGAACCAGGCTCGTCTAAAGGTACTAAAAGTACGTGAGGACCATGTACGTAACCTATTAGATGAGGCAAGGAAGCGCCTCGCTGAGGTACCCAAGGACCAGAAAATGTATGCAGAACTACTCACCACACTTATTGTACAGGCTCTCTTCCAGGTTAGTATGTAAATTAATAAAATATACCTGTTCTCCTTGTATCTACATATATAAATTCTGGTATCGTACCATTTCAGTAAAATTTAAAATTCTGTAAATATTTATAGGTAATCAGAACTATTAATTATCAAGGTTAAATTTATTATCAATAAAACATGACAGTATGTATGTGAAACATATTAAGAATCAAATTATTCCAGCTTATGGAGCCTGCAGTGACCCTCCGTATACGTCAAGAAGACAAGGCTTTGGTGGAGTCAGTGCTAACCAAGTCTCAGTCAGATTACAAAGAAAAGATAAAGAAGGACACTGTTCTGAAGATCGACACTGAGCACTACCTTTCACCTGATACATGTGGTGGAATTGAGCTCATCGCCGCCAGGGGACGCATTAAGGTAGGACTTGGTCAATTTTATTCTATTGTTCTTATTTTTACACATGGGAGAGCCATGCTTAGGCATATATGGGCCACGTCGACTAGAGTATTACCACATTGCAATAACCATAATGATAAATATTTTGTTAGTAATATCTAATATGTCGATGTGTTTCGAAAATATTGAATGTGTAAAATAATGTTTTATTCCTGGTAGATCTCCAACACCCTGGAGTCTCGGCTGGAGTTAATAGCTGCTCAGCTGTTGCCGGAGATCCGTACTGCTCTGTTCGGGCGCAACCCTAACCGTAAATTCACCGACTAGACTTTTAGTGGTGACTAAAGGTCATATACAAATTTGTTGCTACTAACAACTTATTTTTAAACATTTCATAATTTGTAGAACTATAATAATAGTATAATAAGTGTTTTACTTTGTCTAATTAATTATGTCGTAATAATGCGTACAATTTTATTGCTGTTTAGAATGTATATTCAGGAATGATCCCCTAAAGTCGCCAGAAAATGTATAAACTAGCTATGACAATATTATGTAAATTTCTGATTTCTGGTTATTGTTAAATACATAGAGTTGCTTCCAGTGTAACTGTGCATTAGTTTCGCCGCTAATATTTCTTGATCGTCTATATATTAAACATAAATGTTTTATTATAATAATTCATTCACATAGCACTGTTATATGTATTTTAGAGTAGTTTATAGGATTTGGAAGCAGTTTAATTAAGATGTTACCATTTACTAGGCCATGCTGATAACCACTGTCTACAGTTGATACTGTTAAGCATATAGGACTCGATACCAGCTTATGTCCATTACAGTATTATTAAAGCACAAGAACACTTTGCAATGGTAGATTCTATTGTTTCTATGTGAAATATTTATATTTAATAATGATAATATTATGAAAGTTGTTATTGAATGTTTTGGATTAGTATATTTCGTGTACATCATTAAAAGGAATCATTGTTAGGTGTAAGGTTGGATCGGGACAGCAGCATCTCATGCTATGTTCACTTAAATCGATGCAAAGATTTGTCTGGGCGCAGTGTGGTGTCGCGCTTCAACCTTGCAGCTCCCTAAGACATTCCTACTTTGTGTTTTATCTTGGCAATATAACATTTCGGCTTGCTTTCGACAGTCAATACTAAGAACATTATAGTTCTTGTAACTTACAATGTATAATTCCCATATAGCACTGTTAAAATCCTTGTAATGTAAATATATAGATGTGTTGATTAATGATCTTTCATTTATGAATATTCCAATATGCGTGATTTTATAGTATGCTTTGAGGGGCATTCTTTTTTTTTTGTATGGAAAACCCCCACAGGTCAAAAGAGCCAAGAGCCTCAGGTTTTTTTTTTTTTTTTTTTTATACTATAGGGGGACAGACGAACAGACGAACAGACGGGTCACCTGATGGTAAGTGACACCGCCGTCCATGGACACTTGCAACTCAAGAGTCGCAAGTGCGCTGCCCGCCTTTGAGGGTGATGAGGGATAGGGGATGCAGGGAGCGTAAAGAAGAGAGGAGGGATGAGGAGATGGAAAAAGGACAAAGGAGATGAGGGCAGAGAAAAGGTATACCCAAGAAAATATAAACCTGTGATTTTAGTGGCAACCTGACTACAATACAATAATATACTTAATTGTACACCATAAAAGTTTATAATAAAGAAAATAAAAAATTTACATATATTGTAAAAACGCCGGTATTGTCGCTAATTGCGATCCAATGCGGACTTATTGCCATACTCTTGCTTTTTTATATTTATAAGCGAAGTCGATAAATTTTAATAGTAGGTATCTATATAAATACACGAAATTGATATTTTTGTATAATAGTAATAAGCGATCAACACCTTAAGAGGCTCTCGCTATATGGCTGGATCCAGGGACTGATGAAGGCAATTCTCGACACGGCCGGCATTATCAGGAGGTACCTATCTTTGGAACCCTAACAACCGATGTCTCGCGCCCTGTACCCGATGTCGGTAGTTTTCTATTTTTTATATTTTTAAATATATTTTGTTTTTTATGTATTTGAAATGTAGGTTATAAAGTTAACCTAACACAGGAGATAATAATAATAATACAACTTTATTTTTCTTCCAGAATAGTTTCAATTATGAAGATTGACCAGCCTCTCCTACTTTAGACATGTTAATTTCCTAAATTACCCGATTAAGCGTAACAAGGTGGATGTGTTAAGCATTTAAAGATGTAAAATGAAACGTACATGTAAAGCGTAATGAAACAAGTGAATATTAAGTGGTGGACTGTTTGTGGATGTGCACGTGTACGTGGGGGTGTGTGTGTGTGAGTGGGAGGTTGTGTGTGATAATGCGTGTCTATAAGTGTGCTAACCCTACGGCAATGCATTAAGATCATTTTGGGATCAGAGATATACTAGCAAGCTAGGATACTATATTAGCAGGGTGTCTGAAAAAAAAGAAAGAAAATATATACATATACATATGTAGGTATATACCTATTTACGAGCGTACATGTAATAAGTTTTCAGTTTCCTCATAGCTCAGGTACTTGAATCAGACAGACTTTTCTTTTACAATTGTATTTTGCTTGAGAGTAAATACGCAATTTCTCCATCACATTGTATAGGAACCTTCCTTGCATGAATTTCCCTAAGAATTTGCCTGCAAATGCTAATATTTGGAAAATTCAATACGACCCGTAATTATCGAATACGTAAATAAAGAGAGAAATCATCAACAAAATATAACCAGCTTTTGGTACATTAATTTTAAAGAGGACCTTTTAAAGGAAATAAGCCTCCTGACGGGGCCTTGTCAGTAAACTTAGTCTGGCCATAAATACTGTTACAATTAAAAAAAACTGCTGTGATGTGATAGCATTACACAATATAAAATAAAATTTTCCGCTGAAAAATGTGCGTGTTTTTATTGATAAGTGGCCTTTACGTTTAAAGAACTGTATTTAAAGCCAATGCAGAGCGTTTTGAATGATCTTTATATGTTTAATGTTTATGTAATGAATATGATAAACTAACACATATTACTGATGCTGGTTATCTCCGCACTGTTATAACTTAACATTGAGTAGTCATTACCATAAAAATTATTTCAGACTGATATATTGCATTGTCTTCACATCTGCAAAAAGAGTGTCCTTGAGTTCCTTGCTTGTTCTTCTCCATAAGATCTACGTATTGGAACAGGCAAACAGCATCATGGCTGAGTTCGTCTGCCGACTTCCTCGCTTCATAATTCCAAAATACCTATGACTCGTTTAAATTAAATAAATGATTTTGATTTTGAAAGCCTCGCGTAAATACTAGGTTACTAGTTTTGCGATAAATGAGAAAATAAAAAAGAAAAAATTTAAAGTCTCGATGTCCCCATTTATGAGGACGTCGATCGGGACAATTGGAATAAACAAGTCGAAATTATTTGTAGCAATAAAATAGTGTCCTTAGACGGACTAAGGACACTATTGCTTCAGAGGAGTATGAATTCTGATTAAAGACAACGGTCAGTCTAAACATTTTTAATGCGAGAAAGTAAGTACGTACTCTAGGGGTATCAAAGAAGTACGATTATCTTTTTTCTAAGCTGCTAACTGCCTAAGGGTCAAAAGGGGTTTTGCGAAGTACATTACAGTTATAATATAACAGAAAGATCCGGCCATTGGGATCAGTATCCTTCCATATCTTCGAAGTTCTCACTGAATACTTGTTTTCGCTGTCTATCTTACACTAATATAATAAGTTTGATTGTTTGTTTGAACACTCTTATCTCAGGAACTGTTATTCCAATCCGACCGATATATAAAACGACCTTTAGGAGCGGAACAGTGAGCATAAATGCAGGTGAAACTGCGGGGAACGATTAGTTGCATTATAAAACTGTCAATTCAACTTGATGTGGCCAATAAGTTATACATATTTTGTTAGTCCCAAAGAATGATTGAATAGAAATTCAAATATACCTATCCTATTTATAGTAAAATCTTTAAATATAGAGGTCAGCCAAGATAATACATATTCACTATGTAGCTTCCTGCGTACGTAAGGAATATTAATAAAGTATTAAGGGAAATAAATATACATTTATTGTATAATATGTATCATCCACAATTACTTTTAATTAGTCGAATTTTATTTCAAGCCTTAAATATGTTTGTTAGGTACATAAACACTTTATAATTAAAACATTTCATAGGTAAATATTTAAAACATCGATCGCCTATTTTATCTATATTAAATGAGTATAACAATAGTATTATTGTAATACATACATATAGACTCTAAATTCGAACATCTTTTTACGTTGAAAAATAAATTACTTAGTACCATTTCATCAATTTTAAACTCTAACATATACCTAACACAACGTTATTTGTATAACTAACCCTATTTAACATTAGTCACAGCTATTCCGGAGTTAACGTTTAATTTTATATATATTATTTTATGACATATGTATATACTTGAAATTTTACATATAACTACATATATACTAAATTTAAATCATCAAGACTGACTGATTACTTTTTGCTTATGACTATTAAATTGTATGAGAGGCGACCCTCTGTCTATAGGTATTTACCTTGTACTTGTTGCTGACTTTGGTCAACGTGAGCCTTTAGGAGTAGTTTATTCCTAAATAAGTAACTATCTTACTTTAAGAGTGCCTACATTGACTCGTTACATATCTCAGTATATACTTTTAGAGACTAGACAACAAGATGCGACACATCTGGTGTATAGGCTGGTAAGTAACGCGGTACACGTGGCTCATCTCGTCGCCTAGCACCTCGGTCGACTGCCAGACTGATACTGCCTGCTTCCTTGACTCCATTCGACTTGACCCTCCGCTGCGATGGCAGAATCGCTGCACGAAGCGTCTTGCGTTTCTGAAAAGTACCGTAAACAGTTTTAGATATTGTGTTTGAAAACATTCTGTTAACCATTTATTTGTGTGTGACTAATTACTACAGCATAAACTAATTACCATGTCCAGCGAGTTGATGTGAAAGCTCCACAAAGCAGCGGGGACTCATTGTGATTAAAATTAATAATGTGCAATGAACATGAAACATGTTTATTTTGATAAAATTTTAATATTGGTCGTAACAATACTTTGTTTACATAAATACATCAGGGACAGCATCCCGAATATATGGTATGTGGCACAGGGGCAGTCATGAATATTTCTAGCTTTTTTAAGTAAGCAAAACAAACGATCTTCTTACCTACCCACGATTGTATCACTTTAATTAGATTACGAGGCTCGATTTTTTCACTTTTGTTTCAATTTGTAAATTATAATATTTTACCTTTAAAATGTATATTATAAACAAATTATACAATGGTAGCTAGGCTAGGTACCTATGATAGGTAAGACAACATTTAGAATATACGATGATCCTTATGTATCTACATGTAATTCGAAGCCATCAAGAAGCATTTACTAGTCTTGCAACTTGTGTTTATTTTACAATCTGGGTTCCCTGATATTCTAGGGCAACTGTTACGCATGTTATACAAGAGCCCCGGCACTACAAGACGCTAAAGTATGCGAGTGTTCCTTGTCTAAATATACTAGTGCGGATCAGTGGTCAGTGGTGCAGGCACACTATATTTTACTCTCTAATTGTTGTTTGATGATGTCGAAGTGGTCCACGGCTATGGCTTCTGCCTTTACTCTGTTTACCTCAACAGCTCCGCGCCACCTGTCTGCCGCGTGGCGCGCTATCTCCATCCTCTTCTGCTTCTTGATCTGATGACGTTTGTACACCACCTCGATGACTATAAGAACTATCCCTCCTATAATGCCCGCTAACACAAGTATAAACACTCCGGCCATGTTCTTCAGACCCAACGTGTTAGGAGTTTTCTCGTTTTCCTCACAGTTCAACATGTTGTTTCTAAGAATCCATAGGTTATCCAGAGATTCCATTATTCCGCCTGTAATTAAAATTAAAATTAAATTGTCAAGCTGTGCCCATTATTTTATTAGTAGTATCTTCTTGTCCGTTGTCAACCAAACGATCTCTTCGAACACCGAGCCATGAGTACTGATAACATCATTTTAATCATAATCTTAACTTACTGATACTATTGCTGTCTACTTTATATCTTAGCATAGCCTGAATATATTTAGTGTATGTATAGTGATTAAACACTGTAAATCAATACAAGTTCTCTAAATGACCTGTTTTGAAAAGTTTATGGGGCCTTCGATATAAACGTCTGAAAATACGTCACGTCTGGAGAATGGCATAAGATGCCTAAAAATTAAACATTTTATTATTATTTATATGTGTGTAGCACTTACTTTCATGAAAATCAAGGATGGCAAGAGTAACCAAGTCTGCCCAAGGTGAGCCCTTTTGCAAGCCTACACCGTATCCCGAGCGACCGAACAGTTCTCCAGCCGTCACCAGTTCGCAGTCTTGAGCTGCTTCAAATTCCAATCGAGAAGAATCCCATATAAATGCCATTAGTTTCCTATAAAAAAACACAACTATTAAGGTGTACTTACCAAAAACAAAACTGTAACTGTTCAATGACAGTCGGTTTGCAGGTTTACGCACAGAGAGTAAACATAAATGTATAAATAAATACATAAGAAAAGTAAGATTTTTGAAACTAGATTCTATCATATGTTCAATGCGAATGAATTTCATCATTCATTTGTGTTCCTGCATTTAGTACAGATGAAGTTAATAGTGGCGTTCCTTTAATCATTAATTTATATACATAGTATATCTGCAAAGATTTACCTATACGTTTATTCTTAAGCTCCTACACAAATACCATTTATGTAAATTGTCATCGTATATTTGCTATAAAATACTGTTAACCGTAATAAACCCACCCTTGCTTAACATCTTGAATGGCCTGCTCGGCGTTATCATAATTATTAGCCTCCATAGTACGGTACATGTTTGACAACTCAACTTGTCGTCTAAAATACATGTCAACAGCTGATCCCTTCACCGTAGCACAAGTCAGGTTCTCCATTGTATTGCGTAGCTGGAAAACACAAAATCCATTGAGAAATCTTAACTAGTCAATAAATACCCAAAGTTAGCAGTGATATCATTCATTTTATAGAATATATCTAATGTAATGAAAAGACAAATAGTAGCGCAATGTGTGACCATAAAAAATTTAAACGAAACATTTTGGAATTAGATAATTATGAAACGTAGCGTTTACACTACTTTGATTTCAATACATTATATAGATATATGGTTACCCTAGCATCATTGATTCCTGTTAGCTTCGTCTTCGGTCGTTCAAGCACGAGGAAAGCTGCCAAGTTTGCAGTATAGGAGGCTACAATAATCATTGCGAACCCCGCCCAAACCATTCCCAATACACGTGCTGAAAAACTTCGCGGAGTGCCTGATAAAACACAAAGGCAATTCATATTAAAAATGTATTTATAGCGAGCATAGAAAACACTGAAGAAAAATATGGCATAGAGAGTGTACCTTCGCCTATGCCGCTATTCAAGAGAACTCCCCAGGCAAACCAAATTGCGCTAGAAAGGTTCAAAGCGTCTTCTTCCGTCCCATCAATATTTGCCAACTTGAATCGACCAAATGGGGAGAATCTATCCAAAAGATACAATACCAGGGCCACTACGTGCACAGATACCATTACTAAAATCCATAGTGTGTTGGAAAATGGTTGCAAGAAAGATACCAATGTTGATGAACGCGAAGGCTGAAAATAGATTTATAAGTAGACAAATTTTCAAGTTATTATTAACGTCATAAAATATTATTGTTATAAATAGTTTAGTCCAACATCGAATATATTTTTTTTTGTTTATATTTATTACCTCTGTTTGTTTCTTATAAGCGGGTATACGTTGATATTCTTACCTTTTTCTCCAAAATAGTTATTCCTTGGTATTTAAATGGTTTACTAAACTCAATAAACTCAGCCCGTTCAGGATTTATTGTCAATGGCGCGACAATCATATCTGCTCGTTCATACACCAACTCTCCTAATAACAAAATTACGGGAAATAATTAATTAACGCAATGAACTTCTTACCTTTTTTTAAATTATAAGTATTATTAAATTCAATTTTAAAATTATTTTTATTATTATGCATACACACCTATAAGTCCAGTCCATTCCTTTTTAGCTCCCGGTTGAGTAAAATTACGTATAACGTAATTACCAAACTGCCCATCAGGGGACAGTGCCAGAGAATATGTGAAATTGATAGTCTTTGAAAGATGTTTCAAGAGATCCATACAGAATCCTTTGCAACAGTACAGCTGATCTGAAACAGTGGTTAAGATGAGATAGATTGTATATGTTTGTATACATGCAGCTGTGGTAGAGCCAACCAACTAGCTTCAACCTTGTGTTCGAAATATGTACCTAGTATGTAGGTATACTACAATGACAGTCAGACAGAAAATGACCTCTTGTGTTATGTTCGCAACGCGACAACGGTGACAAAAGAAATATATATCTGTCCATACATTACGTATCGTTTATGTGAATAGCGTGCTTTATTGGTACATTGGTGAACATGAGGTATATTGGTGCTGAGAGAAAAAACTTAAAAAGAAGTTATTTACACCCTTGACTTGCATAAAAGTTGCTTTCCATAGATTCGTGCTCGATACATTTGCAGCAGTTGGATGCCTCACCATGACGCTGTTAGTGCGAGACGTAAAGTATACCTTTACATTTCATTCATACCTGTATCTTCAGTGGCATTATAATGTGGACAGGGTATTTCATCTGGATTACAATCGCTGCCATCATCAATACGACGGGTGTACACAAACGGCTTCTCTTCTACTGTTAGTACCTACAACAAAATGATCACGTATCTAACTTAAGTACAATAAAACGCATCTAGCTAAACTTTTTTTATTAAATAGATTTACAGTATTACATTAAGATGCGTGGGTATCATAAATCCTTCTGGTTTCGATGTGCTACGCCCCATCCAAATGATTTCTTGCTCTTTTAACTCAAGTCTCATTTTATGGGTTTCCTGAAACATAAAAACAAATCAACAAGAACTCATTTAGATACTTATCTTTATTTATAGCTGAAGCACAAAGTACGTTTATTAGAACTATAAGTCTGATGAGGATCGTGCCATAAAAACGGGATAAAGGATCAAAGTTAATTAAGTATTGTGTAAAAAAATGGATATTGATTTTGATGGTAGGTGCAGAACTTGTAACATACCTTGGAATAAAAGTATTTTCCTACAGCAACGTGTTCTCCTTGAGCTCTGACATTGACCATGTCATATTCAGCATGAACTCGATCCCCGTGGTCATCAAAAGCCACATGACCTGTAGCTCCGTTCTCCAACCTTTGTTTTCTTATATAATCAAATAGTAGACGGCCTGTAGTCCAGGTAGTTCCTGAGTTGTCACAATCAGATGGTGGTGCAAGTATTTCATCTGATTTGTTCATATCTCGAATTGCAGAAGCGAGAACATAGCTGAAAATAAAGCGCCTTGTGTGCTGTTCAGATATTTAGATTTTTTTAGAATGTCAGTATCGCTCTACTTAAAGCACAATGTCTTAAAGAAGAAACAAGAGGACAGCGTATACTCAGACTCAGAAGCTTTCTACATATAAACTACAAACTACTGTATGTATAAACATTATTATTTCTTGTTTGGATCAATCTTCTAATTGTACTATTATAAATTACTGAGAAACTTAACTATTCTTATTAACCACAAACTCCTTGTCTACTTTTAATAAAATGAGCACTATACTAGATAGCAAAATGACTCTTGACTTTGTTTACGTCAAACTAAATGGAAACAAAATGTGAAATCATGTATATGTTATGTCCTAAAAGATCTTACATAGAATCTTGGATATGTGCATGTTCGTTAGTAGCGTTGACTAGTCTTAAACCCAGCAGGCCCTCAGGTGCATTGGCAGCATCTAGAGCCTGTTCCGTTACCATCCACACATAGCCGACTGTTGTCATATTCAGGAATGTCGCATCACGGAATATTATTTCTGCATCTGTTTTACTAGAAGGAAACAGACGACAGTTTTAGTCTTAAATGTAGATGTCGTTTGTTACTCGTAATTGCCTCATGATGACGTTTTGGAATTAAACAAAATTAGTACTAACCTAGCGTACATAAGAAATACTCTTGCTTGAGCACCTTTAACGTCCATAAGCCTGTCGCTAAAAGAATCCAATCCTGGTTCGAACTCAATTACCTGTTCGACTACCACTTTTCTGTCTACGTCTTCATCTACACTCTGTGATGTGGTCTGGAATCTGTAAAAATATAAGGATAAATTTTTGAAATTTAGAAAATTAATACTTTTATTGAGAAACTCGCAACCCTAGATGTTCAATTCAATGTTCGTTAAGAATAAAGACTGACAAGATGTATTAAGGGCGATGTCATTGGTATTGCAATAAGAATAGATAAACATTTAAAGTAAGAAGTTCGAAAAGACTGCAACTTATGAATTTGCTACTGTTAAGTGCGCATGGTATGTATGTATTTTAGGCATACGATACTTTCTCTTAATCGAATTCTATTTAGATGGTTAGTACCTAAATATGAAAACATTTTTATAAATAATTAATAATTTTATATTAATTTTATAGCAAAGGTTTCAAATTTAAATATTTTTCTAACCGTCCCAAAATAGCCCTGCCATCCGTATCAGAGCTATGAATGAAAATAACTTTCATATAGTTGAAATGCTTTAAGACGTCGACCCACACGTCAGCTTGATGGGAATACGGTGGTACAGTCCTTAAGAAGGATACGTGAATATTTTTATCGGAGAAAGCAGAATCCCTCGATGAGATGCCAATCACTGGTATGTGGTAAAACCCGCTAGTGTATGACACAGCTGCAGGGGATAGGTCTCCAGTCAGAGGATGGGACACTACTACTGCGTATACCTTAAACAATAACTTCATTAAAACAACTGCTTTAATTATATACTAACAAGAGTACTTATAGTCTGCTTTTAGTACTATGTTTTTTTTTTTGGAAAAAGCAAATCACCTAAAAACCCTTAGGTCATTTGCTTTTTCTCTACATACATAATTACTTAAATACTTTCAGAGAAACAAATCCCATCTACCCCTTATCCTCTCAATGTTTGGATATCTGACAACAAAAAGTTACTACCATGTTATACTACTATAGGTTAACTTATCTGTTTAACTGTCAGATAATCCGATAGTGCTGAGATTCATAGTGAAAAACGTACGTAGATGTAACAAGTATGAAGCAAGTATACTTACCCGATGATATATAAGATTTTTGCAAACATTTAGGGCAGTTTTAATAGGATTTGGATCCATAAGCATCGAATAATCGTGATAAGTAACACCCCGTGGTACATATTGGTCTTTAAAGTTTAAATTCTGAAAAATAAAGCGATAATTAAATTCCGACATAACTGAAACTAAATTTAAATACGGCATATACCTTCATACCTTCAGTATTTAAAACCGGAGAATATTAGGACCATTAGGTAAAATAGACCAAAATACGGTGTTTAATTTAATTGAGTGTATCTTGGGTCGGGCAGTAGAAAATGAGTTTATGTAGTTTATCAATCGAGATGGCTTAACTCTGACAAGTCAGTTAAGTATTAATAGCTCTGCGTACCGACGTCAAAGAAGACCGCTATAGAAATCATCTTATTGGCCTGGCCAAGACCAACCGCGATAGTTGAAGTCTAGGGATGATCGTCACATCTTGACACCAATCAGTAGCAAATTTTTATTACTACATCTTTCATCCATAAGACAAGTACAAAGTAAAACGCAATATCTTTATACCATTTATTAAATACATACCGAGATAGTGTCCTTAAAGTAAGTAACAGACTCGTTACTTGACAGCACGCCTCCGACATTGTAATATGTGGGGTTGGAGTAACGTCTTCGCTCTGTAGATCCAGTATCCGCGGTGACTAGCGACCCCCAATAATATAAAACTACGACGAGTATGTGACATGACCACATTTTATTTCCTATAAGAGAAAAACATTACATTATGTAATTATTAATAACGTACCTTATTAATATTAACAATTTATATAACATATTATATCACCCAAACACTATTTAATTTCGTGACCATCTTTCCATTGTTACGTATTAAATATACCTTGTATTCTTACTGCACTGCTCCCAGGGTCGCCGCGTAATGTTTTATAATCTATATATTCCTCAATGCAATTGTATGTAATACAAAAAGAACGTAAATAAATACTCTTTTTATGCTCCAAAGAAGAAAAGAACATAACAAGTATACATAATCAAGAATAAATAGGTATGGATATTACGATGGGGTAAAAATCGAAAGTAATTATAACTTCATTATTTAAACGTATTATTTTGTTAATAAATTTATAAATCTATACCAGGCCACTCAGAAAGTATTGCGATAAAAAGTTTTTTGTATGAGAGACTGGCGAGTTATAAACTATTATAACTATTATAAAAATAATGATTATTTATAAGTAAAAATAGGTACGTTCCAATTTCAAAATTAACCTCCACATTTTTAGCGAGCTAATTAAATTATCGTGTTTCATTGAAAAATGGATTTGAGCCGGGAACATTTTCACGCTATGATTTTTTACGATTTCAAGTGTGGCCTGAAACCGGACGAATCATACGATAGACTTCAAATTGCATTCATGGATAAAGGCTTTTCCAAGGCCACTGTGTATCGTTGGTATAACGAATTCAAACGTGTTCGACTAACTTTGGGGGATGAAGAAAGAAGTGGTCTTTGACGGCTGTTACGGAGGAAAACGTGCTAGCAGTAAAAAGTTTAATCCAAGACAATAGGCGAATTACGTATTAGGAGATTCAACACATACTGCAGATTGGATAGAGAAGTCTTCACGAGATTCTTTTTTTTTTCTTTTTTTTTATACTATAGGGGGACAGACGAACAGACGGGTCACCTGATGGTAAGTGACAACCGCCGTCCATGGACACCCACTTCTCAAGAGTCGCAAGTGCGCTGCCCGCCTTTGAAGGTGATGAGGAAAGGGGAGAGGGGGAGTTGGGCCTCCGGAAACCTCACTCAATTCGGGGAAATGCAACGCAAGCGTTACTTCACAACCGGTTTTCTGTGAGGCCGTGGTATCGCACCGGTCGAGCCGACCCATTCGTACCTAAGCATGGCTCTACCACTGTCGAAACACAAAGCTCTAAACTACATGCACATCAATTCTACAACCTCACCGACGCTCAGAAGCAGGCCCGGGTGGAATGGTGCCGTGATATGATAAACAAATTTGAAGCAGGCTCGTCTCAGCGTTTTTACGACATCATTACAGGTGATGAGTCCTGGATTTATAATTACGACGGTACGGTTTGGGTGTCCCACGTATGTGGGCAATTGAATTCTTGGTAAAAATATTATTTTTAAAGAAGTCCTTAGTTTAAATCATGAATTTTCTCCATTATATTATTTTTTAAATTAAATTGTGTCTTTTTTTCTTAGTGTTAATTGTGCATGACATGTAAAATGCAATAAATTATATTGTTGATTGATTTACGCAACTATTATTATTATTTTATTTTTACTACTATTCGATTTTAATTAAAATCGAATAGTAAAGAACACATCATGTTAATTATAGGTGTTCGGACGGAGAGATATCTTTCCCAAAAGTTGGTAACTTCGTTGTTTTTTTTTTAATTTCATATTCGTCGTATTGATTTGCTGTGAACCAATAAGATATATGTATGTCATGCTCATAAAGTATTAACGTTTAGTGTAAGATTTCAAAGGGATGTGCGAACTTCGGCACAATGGTGATTAGTCTGATTACGTAAAGACCTAACTTTAGATTGCGTATAAATATTTCAGTCACACCCAATTTACTTCACATCACTTAATTACCTACATACCGTGAAGAAATTAACAGAACAGAAGCTGCTTACCTTGAGGTTGTAATCAGGATTGAATTCACTACATGATTCTTTTGTTATAAACACAGTAAAACATATTTTTAAGAGCATCAAATAGAGGATGCTGTGAACGACAGATGGAGCTGCATCTCCCGTTGCCATAGCAACCGCGCAGGCGTATTGTATAATTCAATAAATGTATGACAATAATTACTTCACACTTTTATAGCTTCAGTTATTATACTCAGGTCTGCTTTAAACACCATAATGATTCGTACTCGTATACCGACTATGAGTAAGATAAATAGGCAAGGCAATATCAAGCGCATGTATGAACGTGTACACACAGTGTAACACACACATGTAGAGTGTATATGCGTCTTTGCATCAAATGTAGTTTTTAGATAATAACGATTACTTCTTGGAACCTAATAGTCTTTACAAGAAAAAAGAAAAAAAATATATCATTTTTATTGAGCATCTTTACTTACATCATGAAATCATACAACATAGTTCGTAACTATTGAAGTGTAACATACAACTACAACTTGTTATACGTAAATGCAACAACTATTTAATCTATGCAAGTAAGTGAAGAAAGCACATCAATCCACCAAGCATTAAACAAAGCTCTAAACTACATGTATATTTCTTAACAAAGTACTTTCTTAAAAATATTCGAGATACCGATAAAATTGAAATAGAAGTTCTTCAGCGTTTTCAGGTTCCTAATTCTTACGCCCAGCCCCATGCCCCGTTAGAAGGGAGCCATGTCGAAACCCAAGGTTTTGTTGGCCACTCAGGAGCTTGTGGACGTAGGGCTGCCGCTGCAGCAGTAGCTGCGTGCTGAGCGGCACCAGCCGCTCCAGCGGCACCTGAACTTTGAATCACTGACAACTTCAGTGCTTCTATGTCTGTAAATATACACAGTTATTAACAACTATTTATAACCGACCTCAAAAAAGGAAGAAATTGAAGAATTGGAGGAAGAAACATTGTATGTATTATTTTATGTATGTTAAGCGATTATTCCGCCAATTGTAGACCGACTTGCATTTTGTTTGTCCTGCTCTGGTCAAATTGTAACCAAGTCAGGGTTTGATTATAGGAGCAAAGAGAAATAGTTTTTTTAAGGTTCCGTACCTAAAGGGTAAAACGGGACCACCTCCAATGCATATGATCAAATCATGATTACAAAAGGACCACCGCAGGAGTATTCTCTTACGAATAAAACAAAAATAAAATCAGTCAATAATTGGCAGTTAAATCGCTTAACATACATAAAATACCAAAAAATAATATATATACATATTTCAACACCCCTCTACCTCTTTTTTTTTGAAGTCGGTTGAAAAATCTATTACCTTTAACATCAATAGTTATTGCAATTCAAAAAACTCATTGCTTTTTCGTCTTTTATGGAAATTTATCTAATGTGTTTTTTGTTTTTGAGAAATAATGGAGAAAGACACTTCAGAACGACCTGATAGGAAAAAATTACTTTAAAGGCTTTCCTCTTGTATTATTTATATATAACTCTCTACGTAAGAAATTTTTGGCTGTGGGCTATTTTATCCTGTAAAAACTTATTTTTAATTATATACATGTATTTTAGATATTTGTTATTAGTATAACGTATAATATTTAAAAAAAATTTACCATGATTTTAACATATTAAAGTACATTAAGTATTATAAGTATTAAATACTTCTTTGAAAAGTTAATTATTTTAGCAAATGAACACAAAAGAAAGGAATATTTAAACACGTACCAGCATTTTGCAATCTAGCCGCTTGGTTGTTAGCCGCTCGTTGTATAGCTTTAGCAGCAGCTCCTTCTCGTGCTGCGGCAATTTTCTGAGCAACAGCTGCGCGTGCTTTCGCCGCTGCCAGTTGAGCCTGTGCCTGTACGGCTCCTTGTGCAGCTTCAAGGGCGTGAGCGCGAGCAAACCTTGCAGCTTCCTCGCTGTGTAACGGCGTTAAAAATAATTGCTAAATAATAAAAACTTGCTAAAACTCGACAGCAATATTAACATTCTCTTTTATAGTTGATGTTATATCGAAACTATAAATTTTATGTCACTCGCACTATTATGACGATACAAATAATGATTTACATGTCCAAATCCAACAAGACGTGTTGGTGCTAGAACGTGACACAAAACATCATACATACTTATATAAATACATAAACTCGCATAACATAAGTCCTTCTTGCACAGTCGGGTAAATTGAAGAAAAAGTTAAATTCATTAGCGTTAGCGGTATTCCATCCGTGATAACGCTAACAATATTATGGGAAATAGCTCTAAGAAGTTGAGAATATAACAGATTTGACAAAAGCGTAAACACAATAAACATGTATAGTACAAACCTTTTATGAGCTGCTCGTGCAGCAGCCGCCTCCTTAGCGCTAGCAAAACTTTGGTGTTCCAGAGCGGCATGTTTCGCCACGGATACTTCGTGTTGAGCGGCCATTACAGCCGCCGCAGCTGCTTTGGCCGCCGCTACCGCACCCGCTACATCTGAACTTGTATCTGATGACCAAGCCCCTTAGAAAAATATTGTACTTCTAAATACTAATATTGTAGGTAACATTAATGACGGCAAAGCATCTAAGTATTAGAGTGTATGCCTATTTAACAATTGTACATCTATATTACAAGTTTTTTACACCACCGCAGGGTTGACTGGTAGAGTCAACGGTATGCCCGTCTTCATAACGTACTTAATAAATAAATAACACTAACTACTCGAAACCACTCCCTAGAATTAATGCCAATTTAAATAAAATATTTCCCGAACTCCGTGTAGGAATAACGTTGGTAAAGTGGTAATCAAAGGCAAATACAGGCACCTGTAACCACTTATGTCCAAATTACAAAGGACTTGCTAGTGCTGCTATGTCAAAAACTATGAGTATTAGGAATTATAGACTATTTGTTTAAAATATTGATTATAGTTCGGAGTTGAGTTAGGCCGTAACCGAGTAGTGTGATTCGCATTAGGCTCAATCGAATACAACGTTTTTACATTAGATTAACACGTTCTATTATGTACTTATAAAAATAGAGACAAAATACCATGTCCTTGTGGTGCCTGAATCCAAGCGGCCAATCCAGGCCAGCTAACTGCCTCCACGCTAACGCTTCTTTTGTCAGGCTGGGTATTGGCATCCGAAGCAGTGGCTAAGAACGCTAAAAGGCACGTTGCTGCTAAAACCTGAATAAAAAACACAAAACCTAAATACTTGTCAGTGTTGAGTTGTTGAGCTATCGCTTAAACTCCTCAATCCATTCGTATGTACAAGCAATATCCCTTTCCTTTAATTTCTACCATCAATTTCCCTTTCAATATACTCTAAGTTTTCCTATATAACTTAATTTGTACATTTTAGTACTAATTCGTAATCTTAAATTTTATTTAAAAGAGGAAAAGCATTCAATGAAAAATTTATTTAAATTTTTCATTGGGAACTCTTTGGAAATCTGTATATTTGTAATGAATTCATGTGTTATTTGCGTAAATACAAATTGGCGGCAATTTAAAAAATGTCTGTCGTGTATCGACATGGATTTGATTACAGAAAGTTTTCGCTCAATGATTTATTTTGACTTTCCTTGCGCTGTTACTCAACAACATTATTACGATAGACTTCGAAATGCATTTCATTACGAAGCCCCAACTCGTACCATTGTTTACAGCCGGTTTAATGAGTTTAAACGTGGCTACTGAACTACGGCGACTACTGAAGAATGTATTATTATTATACTGTACAACTAAATATAGAAGCTAATAGAAGGGTGACATATTAACAGATTCGGACAGCTTAAAGCATTGGTATGAGTCAAGTACAAAAATCTCCCACATGAACATTTAGGCTTCAGGAAGCTTTGTACTAGAATGATGCCTCATAATTTAAAAGAAGAACAAAAACGCGCACATTTGGATTGGTGCCGCTCAATGCTTGGAAAGTATGACGGAGGTGTCTCGAATGCTGTAGGTATATGACACCGTCACAGGTGACGAAAGCCGGATATATTGTTAAGAACCAAAGATAATCTGCGCAATGGATGTTTCCATTCGAAGATTTGTTGACAAAAGTAAAGAAGGGCAGAAGTGAAGGGAAAAAGATCTCATACCTTATTCTTTGGACGGACGGGTAATTTTTGAACAATCATTATGGAAGATAAAAAGACTGTGCAGATTGGTATGTCAGTCATTGTTTACCAGTTGTCTAGGAAAATGTTAGGCAGTGGTGCCCAAAATGCAGGATCCTCCTCTACCACGACAACGCTCCAGCTCCCTCCGCCAGACAGACTATCGAGTGTCTATCAAAGGTTTCGAGTTAGTCAGTTATCTTCCTTACAGTCCAGTGATTCCATCGCATGCGACGGTGCTTAGAAAGGAACGGAGACTACTTCGAAAAACAATGAAAATATTAACAGGCTTCTATATCATACCGTCTTTTATTTTCTAAAAACTTTCAGTGTGACCCCCGTATGTTTTTTTTATGCTTGGTGGTAAAGTTTTAGAGATGTTAGGTAATATGTGGATTTTTTTTTGGTCATTAGTGACTTTAAAACATAGTAAGTGTCACTTCATGATATGATTTTTAAATTTATAATATAATGTATTTTATTCGGGAATTTAAAGTAATGAAATAAACTTTTTAAAATACGTATTTATGTCAGTTCTGATTTCATATAGCACAGAACTTACCACGGGGTTGAATTTCATCTTGTTTGTTGTTTGCTCAGAGTCTTCAAAAGATACTATGATGATAAATCGAAGGATGTGGACCATTATATATGACCTAATGCGGAAGAGTGATATAGAAAGGAAATTACAGATAGCTGTACCTAAAAGCGATCAGAACCTATCTCTTAATTGGTATTCTTTCACTTTCTTGAACTCAAACAACAGCGCTAGTTACGTACTTTGATTTGTGACGGGCTTTAATAATTGTTGATTTCACAGACACTGACTATTTTTGTTTTAAGAATTTGGGACTATAACACCTTAGTAAAGTACATAGTTTTACACTGGGAAGTTTAACTTTAATCTCCAGTGTCTCGACGAAAATTAAGAAGTCAATGTAAACGCATGCTATTTGTAGGGGTAAATGGGCGTGTTCTATTTATACTAATTGTTAGTTTTGTGTTTTATAACTAAGCAACTGGAAAATGAGAAAGCTTCTAATAAATTAATCTCAATTTACAAGCCACCAACATTTTACGTTTTACAGCTTCAACATATGCTCCTTATAAAAATATAGTAGAAAATATAATAACTTATAATTTAGCAACAATGCGTTCTTTTTATCATGAAAATAGGGATTGTATGATCTGTTGTGAGCATGTAGGACGGGCACCACCAGCCATTTGCAGCAATCAGAGAGCTACGAATAACGCACTCGAGACCTTAAACAGAGTGATCAAAGTTCATAACAAGAGTATTCTAGTAGAATGAGGTCATTGTCCCGTTTTAAGTGGCTGCCGAGAAAAGGGTGAATAACAGGTAACAACAGGCAACAGAACAAATCTTCGCGTAACAATCAACGGTTGCACTTATCAGATTGGTCAATAGGATATCAATAGGCCAAGACTGATGTAAATATTTCAGTTGTCCAATCAACACCAGCCAGCATTAACTATTTAGTGGCTGGCTCAAAGATAAAGATACTGAGAAGAGAAGAAAAGTTCAAGCATTTTAACTTATATGAATAAGTATTTTTTCGTCTTTGACAAAATATCTAAGAAATGAGGCTCAGTGGATTAATGGTTACTGTGATTGCCCAGATTTTTACTGCAAGTACATCTGAAAGCATGTTATTGCATTTAATTCAATTGGTTGACAAAGGCTTAACCACTAGAATCAAAAAGGATGCATTAATATAATCAAATAACATTTAATCTTTCTCTTAATTACTATCAATAATACTAAGCTTAAATACAAAGTGATTTTCTTTCAATGAAGTCTTTTATTTTGTTTCCCCTCAATAGTTTCTAACATTAAGTTGTCATAATTTAGTAATTAAGAGGACAGTGGAGAATAATGCCATTAAATAGAAACCCATCTTAATGACAAGCAAATGCAGAATTGATACGAATTCTATAGTCAGAATTATCTTCAATGACTCAATTTTGTCCATCAGCCCCTTTGTTTGCACATGGACGCAACCCTCAATTGGCAAACTCAGGTGTCTCATGTCAGTCAGTGGGTTACTAATAATATTGCGATGCCTTTATCGTCTTAAAAAAATTCTCCCAATCAAGACAAAGACGATGCTTGTGCAGACCTTGATGTATCAGTTGTCAACTATGATGATCTCGACTTGAATGCAAATTCCTCAACAAATTTAACCGACTTCTCAAAAATCGCATTCGATTTATATTTAACTTTGGAAAGTATGATCATACATCCACTCATCGCTCCCAACTGTCATATCTACAAATAGGATAAAGCCGTAGATTAAAGGGGCTGGCTACCTTGTACTCCCTTCTCCACTCACCTAACTCACTTAGTTAGGTAGTTGTCACCGTTAGGTAAGAAGGAAATTGTTAGAGCAAAGATATTTCAAGTTAGATTAACATATTTGCTTTAACCCTGTCAGAAATCTCAGCTCTTCTAATAACCTTCTCCTTCATTGTCCTTCTACTCCAGTATGGTCCGCTCTTCCTTTGCTGTCCGTCCTCTGGAATACGCTCCCTCAAGAAATCAAGGTTTTAATTGTATATAATATTGTATAGTGTATGTATAATAGTATAATGGTGTATGCATACATTTTGTAAAAACATATATAGGACTACTTATGTAACACTTTTTTTCGATTTAAATTTTAAATAAACACCTACCATACACATCTCTGCACCACCTAGAGCACAGCATTGAGTCCGCCTTGAGCAATATGGTAATTGTAAGTAGTACACGTGTAAATAAATATATAAATATGCATAATTTAGATAGGAGCAGAGATTTGCGTGCAATGGCGCTGGGTGTTGTTGGTTCCTATCCCACACGCAACAAAAATTTTTGTGAACCACAAATAGTTGTCAAGAGTGTGTTTTTTGTATCCTTTAAATACTCTATATTGATGAGTGAGTTAGTAAGTATTTAATAACAGGAAATGTACTTAATAAAAATTGACTCTATATTTTAAGTTATACATCTAGCAATACATGCGTGAAACCTACAATCAATTCATGCAATAGTTTTTGCTTGATGTATGTACAAACATACAGACAGACAAACAGAAAACTGTCGTTTTAGCTTCTAATAAAGAAAGAAAGAGAGAAAGAAACAGAAGAATTAAGGAGATTTAAGGATGGAAATTATGACCTGATGAACCTCATCCAGGACGACCTCCTACAATAGATGTAAATGAGTTAAAAAGACTCATAGAAATGGATCCCAGGCTCACTTTACGTTGTCTGGTAGAGCAGCTTCAGTGTTCTCATACTGCAGTAGAAAAACAACTCCACGCTTTAGACCTGGAAATATTCAGTTTGGTTGCCACATGAGTTGACGCGGTTTCAACTTCAGAAGAGAGCTAACGTGTGCATGGAACTACTTAGTTATCATTGTACCAATGAGTGGCTGAGGGATGTAATAACGGGGGATGAAAAGTGGGTTATGTACATAAATTTTTCGCGTAAGCGCCAGTGGCTTGGACCTGGAGAAGGAAGAAGGAGTACCGACGCCAAAATCTGACACGATTAAAAAATTCTTTTAAGTGTGTGGTTATCTGTTGCCATCTAGCACTATAATCACGGCCAATATTTATTGTGAGCAACTGGATAAAGTAGCAGTGAGATTACCGAAAAATCTAAATAAAGTATACTTTTTGCACGATAATGCTCGACCACATGTAGCAAAAGCGACTGTCCTTCCTCACCCACCGTACTCTCCAGACATTATGCACTCAGATAATTATCTATTTCGTTCTCTAGCCCACTATTTAGCATATAAAAAAATTAAAAATGAAGACCAGCTTAAAAGTGACTTTACCACCACCATTTTTGATCAAAAGCCTAAAAATGTCTACGAGGAAGGCATTATGTCTCTGCCAGCGCGTTGGCGACAGGTGATAGAAAACGACGGCGCTTATATAGTTGAGAAATAATTTGATTTTGTATACTTAAAAAAATAAATTAATTTGTGTATAAAGATGGCGGGCTTATTAGTTGCCGCCCCAATATTAATAACACCAAAACCTTCTCATTAGAAAATTGAAAACGAATTAAATTTAAAAAAGTCCAAGTTTCTTCTTTCAGTACTGCCAGATGTCTAAGTTGAAGAGCTGGTTCACTATAACATCTGGCAACACTCCGCTTCAAACACTGTCATCTAACAGTGATGGCAGTGACTTACAGATTTTCTGTAGTTCCTCACAAAAAATGATTTTAATTTAAGCATGGTGGTTTTCTAGCATTTTTATTTTTATATTTACATTCTGTTACGTTATAAAATAACAACCACGAAGTTGGTAAGTATAAAATTGTGTAAAATGATAACCGAAAAAATATATAGTTAAGAAACAGTTTTGAGGGAGAGGGGGGAATTGAAACGAAAGTGTTTTCGATAAATAAAGTTCTTCGTTATTACCTAAGTGTAAACAGCGATAAATTTCCAACTATAATGTATTTTTACTAATTTGTTAGCAAGAACATGCAGAATGTATTAGCTTATAATTTCGCATCGAGTGTTTTTTGGATTTAATGTGCATCTAAGACAATATGCCTATTCGTAATTACATGTCTTATTTTTCAGAAAATTCAATATTTTAGCTCATGCTTCCAACATAACAAAAACAATAATGTCTACAAAATCTCATGAGGCACATACGTTCTCGTAAGCAATATTCAATTTGCTTTTGTTTATAGCTAGTAATTAGTAAACATATGTATTTCTTACAATTCCTTTAATTTTTGTACAGGCTGGTATTTAAGCGCCTATTAGTTTCCATAAAGTAATTCGTATTGACTTTTTAAATAAAAATATAAAGTGCTCTTTAAAAAGCGTAACCATATTTGGGGACTCCTACTTTGCCGGTCTCAAATGTATAGCAGAGAGGAGAGTCCCTGTACAATGTGGCGTCCTCGTGATGCGGCGACGTGACCTTGCCACTTCGTCATTGCTTGGAGTCTTCTATAGGTCCCTTTTCGCCGCGAGGCCAACATGACTTCCTCCAAAAATAGGGTGACAGCTTTGGGAACCTGAGACTTTCCAAACTAATAGCCGTCGTAAAGTCGAAGCACTGCGCCGAGGATGAATATTTATATCCCTAAACTTGACAAAAGAGTGGTCTGTAATAATAATAATCTTTTTCGCAACATAAAGTAGCCTATGTCCTTTCCAAAGACACATTTTATTCCCTGTAACAAATTTGTCAAGATTGGTTCAACAGTGAAATCCAATAGACTGATAGCCACACATTTATATTATTAATGATAGATCGAAATGCCTTATATCTTCTAAAACCTAATGGATCTAATTAACCCTTATCATAATACACACCGTATTATAATCTCCTCATTATCATCAGCACCGTTTGTTTTTTTAACAAAGGAAGTTTTATCAGAATGCAAGACGCCGCACGAAACCTTGCAATTTAAATGCCGACAATACAAAACAGAAACCTGACTGTAAATGCTAATGCGTGAATTTCCTGCCTATTTATTACCCACAGGATCACCAAAATATACATCTTCAGTAGAAGTTCGGCTATCATATCATATTTATAAATAGGTTTTTTGAGGATAATGAGGATAAAATAGCATCATAAACAAAAAGAAATACTTTATCAATATCTTTCTATTTCAGTTTACTGCCTAAGGTTATAAATGGCGGCATCGCAGGCATTATTGGTGTGTCAGTGGTGTTTCCGCTTGACTTGGTAAAGACCAGACTACAGAACCAGGTAGTTGGTCCAAATGGCGAAAAACACTATTCAAGCATGTTTGTATCTACTGTTTTATTAGATATAAAAAAAAAACTACAACAAGAGCTACAAATGTGTGATGTACAAGTGTCAGATATATACACGCGAGAGCAATGAATCCAGGTCACGTTATGATATCTGAAAATGTGGGAACTAATAATGCTAGCTTAGTGAAATAAATTATCTTTTCAAGGCAATTAAATATTCCTTGTAATAAAGTAAAATAATTTGTTTGGCAAGTCGTTGAATTTTATTAATAGAAATTTACATAAAAAAAAATAATCATACCAAAACACAAAATGTACCAGATTTTTCTACCACTTCCGATTTTCTAAAATTTGAGTAATTTGTGTTACCTCGTATATTAGCTATCACGCCGCGGAGGAAGTAACCCAAGTATGACTGTAACACGAAGACTTGCTTAAAATAAATAATTTAAAATAATTTCGCATTTAGCTAAAAAAAGTTAGCGATCCCATTTCTTTTTTTAATACTTGTTATCTTTCCCGTCACAGGTAGCAGAGTACATTAAAATATTTCGAATGTGTATATATTACCTATACATCTATTTTGAATGAAATAAAATATTATATAACAACCTTCATATTAAATAAATATTGCATATACTTACCTCCTCCGGTTTTTATTAAGGTATGACTGTTTTAAGAAGACCTATGCGACTGAGGGTTACTTTGGCATGTATCGAGGTTCTGCTATCAACATTTTGCTCGTCACACCGGAGAAGGCTATAAAGTTAACTGCCAACGACATGTTTCGATTCTACCTGACACAAGAAGACGGGTATGCCACATTTTTTAACCAATAAAAGTAAGGTAGGTAAGACCTGGCCCAATCAAGATAAAAGTTTTAGCTGACCATTTCGTGAAATATGAACGCTAAAACTGACCATATCATTTTATTACTAGCCATTTTATTGTTTTAAGATCAACGTTCAATTATGTGTCCACCTACGTTTGCCCATATCATTAATTTAGGATCTCCATCATATTAAAGGTTTAACACAAAATCAAAATTTGTAAGTTGCCTGTCTCAGTCGTAGTAACGATATTTCACCGCACTTTTTTTTGCTATCTGCACAACATTATTCGCTTTCAAAACAGTCAGCTGGAAATGATGCATCATGAAAACTAAACTATATCAACACATGTAATAGTGGATAATGTAACTATTTTATGATAACGAAGATATCGACACAATTGATCTATAAGATATTAGGTACTTTTAAAATATTTATCTAATGTTCTATATTTAATACCATATTTAGTGATCGAACTCCTAGACATGATGGCAAGTCTTGACTTAGTTATTGTGAATAGGGGAAATACATCTACCTTCCGTAGAGCTGGGGTGCGTGAATCTATTTTAGACATTACGTTCTACTACTTTTGCGTTGCTACTCAACGCTTGGCTCGTGTAATCTCAGACTGCGCTGTTTCAGAAGAATATACAGCGAGTGACCATCAATACATCTCATATACGGTTCATAATCTAAAAAAGTCAAGAACAGATGTGCAGATTGTCGTCGGTCGAATGATGGATATCATTGTAGCAGGGTGCGATGCCGCTATGCCACGCCGGACTGCAAGCTCACGAAGAAAACCGGTTTACTGGTGGACTGCTGAGATTGCGCTGCTCAGGGCTGAGTGCTTGCGTCTTCGCAGGCAGGCAATGAGGTCGCGAAAGCGAGAAACTGGGCAGCAGAAGAAACATGAAGCGACTCGTCACGGCGGTTAAAGTGAGCAAGGGGAGATGCTGGAAAGAGGTCTGTAAAGATGTGGATAACGATCTTCTAAGCTTCTTATGAAAAGTCACGAAGAACTGCTACTTGATACTTACAACGCCTGCATCTCGAACGGGGTTTTTCCGAAAAGATGGAAGTTTCAGTGGTAGAGCCATGCTTAGGCACGAATGGGCCGGCTCGACCGGTGCGATACCACGGCCTCACAGAAAACCGGTTGTGAAGTAACGCTTGCGTTGCATTCCTGAATTGAGTGAGGTTTCCGGAGGCCTAATTCCCCCTTCCCCCTTTTCTCTCCCCTCATCTCCTTTCTCCTCTTTCCCATCTCCTCATCCCTCCTCTCTTCTTTCCGCTCCCTGCATCCCCCATCCCTCATCACCCTCAAAGGCGGGCAGCGCACTTGCAACTCTTGAGTTGCAAGTGTCCATGGACGGCGGTGTCACTTACCATCAGGTGACCCGTCTGTTCGTCTGTATATAGTATAAAAAAAAAATCCATAGGTTGGTCCTTTTGGACAAAGGAAAGAATCCGCCTTACACGCCTTCATCTTACAGGCCACTTTCTATGCTAGACATAGCAGGAAAGATTTTCGAAAGACTTATAAGGAACCGACTGAGGAAAGAAGTGATCGATGCAGGAGGCCTAGCCGAAAATCAACATGGTTTCCGGCCGGGTCATAGCACAATTGCTGCCATTTCCGAAGCGCTTTCATTTGCCAAACGAGCTTGGACGGGTGACCATCGGTCCCGACCAGTATGCATAATGATGACGTTTGACGTGAAAAATGCATTTAATTCAGACAGATGTTCGGATAATTATATCCGAGCAGAGATATTCCGAGAGCACTTCGGAAATTAAATCTATCAGAGTATCTCATCTGTATCATTAGTATTACCTACGTGATCGCTTCTTGATATATGAGACTACTACGGGGGAAGAAATGAAGGAGCTCACTGGAGGAGCGGCTCAGGGTTCAGTCCTTGGACCTGAACTTTGGGTCATTCTTTATGATGCACTTCTGCGCCTCGACCTACCGATGAAAATACTGCTGGAGGGATTTGCTGACGATGTTGCGGCGTTAGTCCTTGCGAGGAGCTATAGCGAAGCGCAAGGATTGGCAAGACTTGTCGGCGTGGTACTCACAGCTCAGAGGTGGTTTCCGGTTCCTTTCCGTGCTCTTGTTGTAGATCAACACATAGAGAGTCGAGGGTCCCTTAAATACCTCGGGAGTGACGATTGACTCAAAACTAACGTTTCAGGAACAGATTGTCAGTGTAGCCACAAAAGCGGCAAAAACGGTGGCGAGTCTTTCTCGGTTAATGCCAAACGTCGGGGGACCAAGGAGCAGCCGCAGACGAGCTCTCATGAGCGTCGCTAACTCGATCATGCTCTACGGAGTAGAGGTCTGGGGAGAGGCACTCACAGTTGAAAGAAATCAGAAGCGGCTAGCGTCGTTACAACGTAGAGGTGCGCTGAGAATAGCCTGTGCCTATCGAACGGTACCGGAGGCAGCCGTGCTTGTTGTCTCGAGTTCAATTCCAATCGACCTTCTGGGTTTCGAGAGGAGGCGTATTTGGGATGCTCGAGAACGCGAGGAGACCTTTACGCTCTGGCAAAGGCGCTGGGAGTCTGGGGAAACCGGGCGATGGACTTATAAGCTTATTGAGCGAGTCCGTGACTGGGTCCTACGGGAAGATGGAGAAGTGGATTATTACCTCACACAATTCCTTAGTGGACACGGACAGTTCAATGCCTATTTACATCGAATGGAGATCCGAAATATACCTGATTGCGTGTACTGCCCAGGTGATATTGACTCTGCGGAGCACACCTTTTTTGAATGTCGACGTCGAGAAGGGAGTGCCTCAAAGGCCAGAAGATGTAATTCCTTGGATGCTGGAGACTATCGAAAACTGGACAGCTATGATGGGGTTCGTAAGGAAGGTACTGAAGAAGAAGAAGGAAGAAGAAAAGAAAACGGAGGAATAGCCGCAAGGCAAGGAGGGAGCCCAGTACCGCGAAGTAATGCTAACGCGGTCCCGCGGTACCGGGTACAAGAGAGGGGAGGTTTTTAGTGGGTAAAAATTCCACACTAACAGTCTCTTTGAAGATTTTCCTCCTCGCATAAAAAAAAATATATATTTAGTGGTTATTATAATTTTAAATTACTGATGAGAGATTAATTAATACTTTTAAAATTCCGGTATCGATTTTATGTATATCATTCTTAATATTGAACATAAACCAATTTTCTGCCGTAAGTACAAGTAAGTTATATTTTTATTATTATACTCTTTATTTCACTTAAAATACATTTAAATTACATTTTTAAATAAACGCGTAACGCGTATCAAGAAGGACTGCCACCTGCATCAGGCCCTTAACCCAGCTGTGTAGCCACTGCAGAACCCATGAGCTGATATTATTATTATTATTTTTATATATTTATAAAGTTTTATATTAGGTACTTCTGACAAATTCAAAAATTTAGTGAAACACATAGTACCGATAATTCGGGTTTAGCAGTATTTGCATTACTCGTAATACGTATTTGAAATACAAATACGTATGTATTTCAATTACCTCCTAAAAATGTAATTCGTCCTTAAGCTATTTTGTAATTTATATTTCAGATACTTGTGGCTTGAAAATAGATAGATATGAATACATTTAGCGATCTTATTAGTGGGTGCGTTCTGAAGAAAATATAGTTCGACAGTCTTTAGACATGGCAACTTAAATAATGTTTTAGATATCGCTGTGTTATTGTAAAACTCTTTCATTAGTCGCAAAAGCACTCCCATAATATGGGTATGATACCCCAATAGTGCTTAAAAGTAATCCATCCATCCGCCATCTTGGGTGGTCTGCCCTATTGCATTTAGAGTAAAGACGTTTTATTTTTTTGTATTCTTATCAGCAAACCTTTTCATTTAACACCCATATAATGATAGTGCACAAAAATAACTAGTCTGCTATATCAGATTTAGAATAACCATGCATTATCATCTATGTAGGTATCAAAAATTTCATCTAAGTAAGTTGAGGAAAACCAATTTCAAATTCAGTTGCAAATATTCATATACAAACATTGCTAGAGAAAAGTTTTTAGTAAAAAAGACAACTGTTTATTGTAATTTTTATTTTATATTTTATTTGAAAATAGTTAAAATACTTTACCCACACCACCTACCTACACATGTATATTATTTTTAGGTCTCTACCGATCCCTCGTCAAATGTTAGCAGGTGGTTTGGCCGGGGCGTTTCAGCTTGTTATAACTACACCCATGGAGTTGCTCAAAATTCAAATGCAGGACCACGGCAGAATTGCAAGTCAGGCTGCAGCCAGTAAGAATCTAACAACTTTTAAGTTTACTTTATTCATTTCAATTTAATTATTCTGTATGCACTCCAAAATGTTGAAAAACTTTAAAGCAGAATATTGAGCGATACCCTATTTACTGATAATTTTGTAGGTGTTAGGTACCAAATTATCACGAAATACATACCTAATTGTAAGTTATTCAGTATAATATTTATTAATTATTTATTAAACTTTATGCACGTGTTGTACAGAAGCGGACTTAATGCCTAAGTACTTGTAATTCTCTACCAGTCAACTTTGAGGTGTTGCAGAAAACAAAAGAGGTAGATGCAAAAATATAATAGAGGGGAAAGAAGTTAGGTAGATATACTATTAAGTTCTACAATCAATTGAATAACCTTCATATGTACCTCAGTGCCATACGTATTCGTCGTTTCGTCAGAAAGTCTTACATTAGTGCTGTCCGTGCTGTGACAATTAAACCAACTCATTGAGCAGGAGATCACTTACCTTTTTCTCAAACATGAGGCGGTTTGTGGAAATCCTGATCTCGAATGGGAGCGCATTCCAGATAAGAAATTATTAACGATCGCGTTCACGAAGTCGAATGAACGAAAGTAAGTCGTAAATGAAAAAAATTAGACAATAAGCGAAGGTAGGGAGCTAAATAATAGAGAGAAAAGGAGAGTTAAGAAAAGAAAGGTCAATGCGCAAATATTAGTAATAGTAAGCAGACACGTGGCCGTACTAGCGAAGATTGATAATAAATCGAATGTCGTTATTGAGAAGTCGGTCCAGTTTATTGAGAAAATCTGCGTTCAGATCGAAAGTCGAGTATAGGAACGATTAGGGACTGCATTGGGCTGGTTTAAGTCTAATTTCGAAGAAAATTTTAGGCGATAAGGTATAAAAATATGTTCGGAGAGTTCCAGTTACTTTCTGGCCATCGTGAATCAACTGGGCACGCCAATCAAGAGTTGAGTCAATATGTAGGATCTTTACCCACTGATCTCAGGGGTACAGGGGTATGACTAAGCCATAACATGTGATGTGGAAGTAAATCAATCCTACCCATAATTATTTGCTTCCTACGATAATTGTCCGACATTTAGTGGGGTTCACGAATAAACCACACCTCGTCGATAAGCTTATACAACTTCAAATTCAACGCTAAATACGTCGGCGATAGGAACACTGAAGGTCCTGAGTTATAAGATTAATGTATATTGTAAACAACAGTTGAGATAGAATGCTGTCTTGACGGACGCCAGTATTTAGACCACGCTATTTTGATGGCAGATCATCGACGCGGACACACCATTGTCTTCCTGAAGAACCATTACAGTGCTTCTGATGAGATCATAAGATAGAACAGGATCTATGGTAGGATATCGTGACCGGCGGTATTAAAGGAATTGTAAACTCAAACAAGACTACCATTCTGCATTCAAAATAGTTTCGGGCATACTTCTTTGTTTTAATTATCAATTTCTTATTCATAAATGGTATTTTAAATTCATATTCAATAAATACTTTACTTAATGATGTCCAGCAAATGAATTTTTTTACACATTCATACAATCTGTAGCCCACAACGCAAAATTTTTGGACAGCGGTGTCGCATTCCCCTACGTTTTGTCGTAACTGAATGAGAGAACGATGTCCATGGCTTGGGTAACACAGATTTAAGTTTTACGATACTTATTAAACTAAGTTTAAAAAACCACGGTGTCCCATTTACCTGCGCTGAGAGCACATTTTAGCGCATGTATCTAGAGGGGCTAGTTTGCTAAATTGTGGAAGACTGGTACTAAACCGTAAAGAAGTAGTTATACTTCTTTACGGTTTAGTACCAGTCTTCCACAATCCTAACTGTCCTAGGAAGTAAATAAAAGACAGCAAGGAGTTTGTATTATTAGGAAGATATTGAAGAGCGTAGAATTAAAGAAAAATAAATAGTACGAAAAAAATCAGCTGGGTCGGAGTAAGTAGATCATTCGAGAACGGAAATGGGTTGAGTGAATCCTAGATACCTTAGTATTCCGGCAAGCGAGGACCACGCGGAGTGCAGTAGAGGCGTCGCCGCCGTAGGTTTTCATAGCCAGGTAAATCCGGAACAGAGTAGGTAGGCAGTTGGGTCTCCTTAGTCGAGTACCCTGTAAGGTGATTATCAGGGTGTAGAGTAAGTAGAGGTCTACGGGTTAACCCCGTTAGTCCATATATTTGAGCCTTAGAAAATGTCCGGTTTCAATCTTGGCTATATGGCTAACTAAGTACCAAGCGATATCTAATTCAATGACGGCGTCTAAGATGAAGTAATCAAAACATAAACGTAATATACTATTGGCCGCGTAGCATGGTTTACGTACTGGAAGATTGACTGCAGGCAATCTTCTGCATCTGTTGATATTTTTGGTGCCTGTGGTGGACGCTTGACTGCAGGTGGGTGTGGCTTACTTCGATTTCAGGAAAGCTGTGTGTGTGTGGTCGATAATGACATCCTTTTAACGCATTTGGCTGCAGTGGGCTGCACACCGCAAGCACTGGCGTTCTTCGCGGGCAATCTATAGGACAGATGAAAATAGGTAGACTACACTACACGACTACACGAGATCTGGCGTGAGTCAAGGGATTAATTTACGCCCCTTCTCTGCATCTTAATTATTAACAGCTTGCCGGAAGTACTTTCTAACTCGATACCTTTACTTTTTGCGGATTACCTTAAATTAGTTAGAAAATGCAAGAGGATATAGATAGGGTGGTAAGGTGGAGCCTTGAAAATAAACTTTAGTTTAATATATATATGTGTGTGTGTTTTGTGTTCGTTCTTTAAATGTTTGTAAAGTCCCCCCGACACAGGATTTAAATCTAATGCCGGTAGTATAGGTATATAGTATAGGTAGTATAGTATAGGGAGTTGTCTCTAAAAAAAAACGAAAAAGCAAAAAAAAATATAGGTTTTATTTTGAGGCACACAAACCGGTTTACAGATATCACAGCTTTGAAAGCATTATTTAGCATACAATTCTAGCATCTGGTCTCCATACGAAATAAAGTATAAATTATTGTTAGAACTAACGAACGCACACACTTAGACACATACAAATACACCATACACACATACAAACACGTAACATACATATTTATCACACCATCAAACACCACTCATTACGCAAATTACTTAACACTTCCTAATATAGTATAACACATTAAAATTCTCTTGTCAGAACTTCTTGTGCGAATAAACTAATGATAAAATCTAATTATAATTATATATTAAAATTTATGTTTTTGGTTTACTTAATTAGAATAAGTACTTTAATTGAGGTTCACTATGTCCTTCTGTCACACAGTAATATGAGCAGTGTTTCCCAAATACAGGTTTTGGCCTAGTTTGCGAATCAGTATACAAAAAAAAAAAAAACAAAAAATATTAAACACAGTAAGGTTTGTATAAAATTTAATATACAAGCCGGTTGAGACAAAAAACAGTAATGGCAAGTACAGACAGTGACTAAACAACCATTCTAACCCTCTAACGGGCGAATTGCTGCAAAGTCAGACTAGCAGATTAAAAAGAGCAGGCGGGCTCCGTGATTAAGAGGAGTTGAAGCAGTGGCATTGACATTGCAGTTACACGAAAAAATGCAATCAAGCCTATTCCTTAATATTCATTTTGCCTTTTAACATCAGCATATTGACATCTACTGGACTACCGTAATACTAATTGAATGGTCGTAAGTCTAAAACTTATAGAGACTCAAAAGTGTACTTTGTAACGTGAATAACGTGAGACACACCTATTACGTATAATTTGTGTAAAATTGTATTCGAGCAAAAGTTTCGAACTAAGATTATTTCACATTACCCACGTTTTATTTATTTGTCTGTGAAATTTACTTGGTATGTTTGTATTAATTTCTGCGAAATGTTATTCAAATAGTTTCATGTTCCTGTAAAAAAATTGCTCATGTAAGTAAAAGATAATATTGAGATAATATAAAAGATTTTTTTTAAAGAGAGTAAACCAGTTACGTTTAAAAATAGCCTAAATGTTTCGTAGTAACATTTAGGCTATTTTTAAACGTAATTGGTACACACAATATCAGTGCATAAAGGGTTGCTGTAAAAAAATCCCATTTTTTACGTGATGCGCTAGAGAAACCATTTGGATATACAGACAAATCGTATAACTAACCATTCCCTGCAGTTTCACCTGCGTTTATGATCATGTGCAATGTGTTAATACACCCGTATATTGTTTTTACTAAAATAAACTACTAAAACCTTATGTCTTGTTACGTGTTTATCGCCAACATTTTGCCGGCAACAATGTTATTGAATCCGAATCAGGGCCTCGCATGCCTATAGTACGAACTGGCTGCTGCGGAAGTCCAAGCTCTCTAACCGATACATAATCTAATCGGTTGTAAGAAAAAGTCACGACATTTTTTGTTAGCTTGAACCTTCTGATTTTCGAATTTGGCTCTATTTGGTTCCTTTTACACCAGTTACGACTTAACAAAACCACTTAAATAAATATTTATGTTAAGTTACGTATTCAGTATACGTTAAGTTACGTATAGTATATTTATGCGAAGTTGAAATTTCCAGGAGGAGAAACACACGTGAAGAGATTGACTGCAATGACACTGATTAGGCAACTAGTTAATCAGCGCGGCATAGCTGGGCTGTACAGAGGGTTCAATGCATGTGCTTTACGTGACATCTCCTTCAGCATTATTTACTTCCCGCTGTTCGCTACAATTGCAGAGCTCGGTGCCACAGACCCTAATAATAAAGTGTCAATACCCTTCTGGTAATTATACTTTACTGTTTATCATTTGTCGAACAGCAATCAAATATAATTAATATCGTAATTTTCGGTATTGAAATAGACTTAAGAAGGATCGAAGGAGCCAGGTGTAGGAGGCAGTTGCGTAATCTATAGATACATATAATAAATATTGCACAAAGCAATATTAAACAGAGCCATGCTTTGGCACGAATGGGCAGGCTCGACCGGTGCGATACCACGCACTCACAGCTTGCTCGCTTGCGTTGCACTTTTCCGAAATGAGTGAGGTTTGATGATGAAAGATGCACTATCATCTTTCATTTGTTTGTTTCCCTTCGTCACTACGCTGCCCTAAAGACGCGACGCAACCATCTGACCCTTGTCAATGCTGTTCCCCCGCGAAGCCTATGCCTGTAAGAGCCAAGAAGAACTCCTGCGGCGAGGCAGTCCAGGTTTGCCGCTATATCTCTCGCCTCCATGACACTTCTGAGGGGGAGGAAATCGTGGAGCACGTTTGACAAAACTGAAATACACGCCGAAAGTCAGCTGTTACTCCCGCCGCAAAGTCAAGTTCAAGGCATTCGTGGCGTGAGTACCAACGTACTACGTACACTTGGTGCTGAAATAAAGCTTTTGGCCTTTCTATCTTCGGTTGACTTATAATATAAATGTATAATTATACGCTGCTGGTTTTTTTTCAATTAAGAGTAAGCCTTTTGATCTTTAGTAGTTTAAAACTGTAGTGTTGTAATTGTAGTATATATTTTTTTCACTACACTTCATGCATATAATTTACAAGGCTGACTTAGTGCCGGTCACCATTTGAGTTTTGCAGAAATGAAAGTGGTAGTTGCATAAATGTAATAAGAGAGAAAACATGTTACTAATTAAAAAGTAGTAAATATACAAGAGAAAAACTCTTATACATATTATTAAATATATCTTCTAATGCTGTCGGTAACGACTGTGTTAGCCGAAAAATGGTCCTTCCGATTTTAGATTTAATTCTTCCAATAATACGCAACATTTTTAACCACTCTATTTCCAGTGGCATATTTCCATCTACGTGGAAAGATACCCAAGTAATACCCTTACCTAAGAAGCCAAGACCGTTAACTATTACAGAATACGATTACGCCCTATATCTATATTACCTTTTTTATCTAAGGTCTTGGAACGCCTCGTGTACTCCCAACTGAACTCCTTTCTATCAAAGTACAACCTTTTGAACTCTTATCAATCTGGTTTCCGTCCTGGGCACAGCACGGTTACAGCTCTTATTAATATTACCGACGATATAAGGATGGCCATGGAGAATGGAAATATTACACTACTTGCACTTCTTGACTTTAGTAACGCCTTCAATAGTGTAGATTTCGGTTTCCTGCTTGGTATACTACGCTCAATTAACATATCTCCAATAGTGATTGATTGGTTTCATAATTATCTGTCTGGTCGCCGCCAACGTATCCACATTGAGGATTCGTTTTCCTCTTGGTGTGATATCTCACTCGGTGTACCGCAGGGTGGCGTTTTATCCCCTTTACTTTTCGCAATATTTATTAATACCATTTCCAAAGAATTTTTCATCCTACCATCTTTATGCAGACGATCTCCAAATATACACACAAGCTCCATTAAATAGAATTCACGAAGCATTTCTCGTTATCAATGGTGATTTGGAACGTATCTGTGAGTGGAGTACCAACTATGGACTTCAGGTGAACCCCTCAAAAACTCAAGTTATTATGGTGGGAAGTCCCGGGATGATGTCCCGTATTAAACTGACACAACTGCCACAAATTAATTTTAATGGCATGCCGGTACCGATTAGCGATAGCGTCAAAAATTTGGGGATATTAATATATAAAACTTTGTCATGGGTCCCACAACTCAAAGAGGTAAGTCGCAAATTGTTTGCATCTGCGGGCTCCTTACGAAGATTGCGTAACTTTCTTATGACTGCTACAAAGATTTCGCTTGCACAGACGCTCCTGCTCCCAATACTGGACTACGCCGATGCCAGCTATCTTGATCTCACAGAGGAGCAACTCGATAAGCTTGAGCGCCTTCAAAATTTTTGTATAAGGTTTATATTTGGCCTACGCAAATATGACCACGTATCCGAATACCGCAATTTGCTCAAGTGGCTCCCGATTCGCCTTCGTCGGAATACTCATATTCTTTCTCTACTTTATAACATATTGTTCAATCCCCTTATCTCAAGCAACGTTTTAATTTCCTATGTGACACACATTCGAGGTTGTTGCGACATCGGAAAGCTTAAAACTGCAAATACCAGTGCATTCGACAAAGTTTGCAGACAAATCATACACAGTTGAAGCAGCACGGCTCTGGAATGCCCTACCTTTACCTATCAGACGAGCTCAATCATTAGGATCTTTCAAAAAATTTTTAAAAGACTATTTGCAAGGTAATGTCTAAGATAACTATAGGTATATATTTACTTGTATGTGTAGTTATATGTATGTATGTTTCTATATACATATATGTATTTATATCTATGTACTTATATTGGGTATTTATATATATTTGGCATTAGACTAGCATACATTACATGACTGTACACCACAGCCACCCATAAGAGATCATTAAAATCCTGTCCATCCAAAGGCTACCTGTAAGATATTGCCTATTGTGATAAGGCCCCCCAATGTACATTTTATGTGAAAATATGAGATGTATTTTATATGTATATTTGGTGTACAATAAAGAGTACTTATACTTATACTTATATATTATTATATATATATATATGTGTATGCATTACTTACATAAAAGGAGACGAAAAACGACAATATCATTGATACAGAATGTAGGAATATATATACATATACATATATACACTTACAAACTTTTCATATACACACATAAATACACTATAAATAACAAGTCAGAAATTTGTATGTTCGTTCATCCACTCGTAACTTTTTATACAAATAGTCGGGCTTATGAACTTAAATTGCAAACGGAATAAAGTATTGAGTCTATGTTTGAATTTTTTTTCAACATAACTTTTGTTTCTTTGCGATTAATTTATGTAGCTTGTTGGAATCCAAAATATTTACATGAATTGCGAGGTTCAATTGTTTCTCCTAACTGTAAAGTGTAGTATGTTTGAGTTAATTTCTTCATAAACAACGGCAAGTGTTTTACATTTATCAATCCCAAATTCCATATGAATATCATTTGAAAAGTTTATTTTTGATTTCAATTACGTTATAAATATCTGCAAGAAAACAAATTCCATTTCGCTATTATTGAGACACCAAGATTACTTGTGTCAACTGTTGGATGAAAAAGAAAAATAGAAAGATGGGAAGACACGAAACATAGTCTCTGATAACATACAGAAATATAAATCCTAATATTACAATATAAAAAGGCTTTTGACGAGTTCAAAAACTAGCCTAAAAAGATGTGGAGTGGAGATGTGGAGACTTATTAATAGCCTCTCCGGCAATAAATACAAAGAAACCACAATTCCTAATAAACTCCAAACCCTAACAGGACTTCTAACAATCGAGGAAGAAATCAGTAATCATATAAATGATATAAATTATTTTTCTAATATTCTTTCAGCTTTCATCATCATCATCAGCCTATCCAGTCCACTGCTGGACGTAGGCCTCTCCCAATGCACGCCACTTCGGTCGATCTATTTTCGGCTTCTCAGCTTCTGCCAGCCATCTTGCGCAAATCGTCACTCCATCTGGCCTGTGGGCGTCCTACGCTACTACTCAACTTTAGGGAGCCAAATCCCAAAACAGTACCATGAAGAATCTATATACAATACAATAACAAAAATAAGCATATCTAGTGACAACACTCATATACTCACTCAATTTACACCAACCACCGTAAACGAGATCACCACAATAATTTACAGACATAATGACAACGCTAGTTCGGGGCTAGACGGTCTCAACATTAAATCTCTTAAATTAAATCTCTTAAATTCATAAATCCGGCAGTAAATTGATCCTAGAATTACCGGCCATTTTCTGTACTCCCAATCTTATCAAAGGTCTTTGAGAGAGTGTTATACAATCGGCTTTAAAAGTATTCAACTAAACAACATTTTTTACCCAAATAGTATGGTTTCAGGTCAAAGTCTAACACAATCTCAGCAACAATAGATATAGTAACAAAAATAAAAACTGAAATTAAGCAAATAGCCCTTGGTATCTTCATAGATCTAAAGAAGGCTTTTGATACAATTAGTCAAGATATTCTATTGAGAAAGCTTAAAGATATAGGTATCGAAGGGGCATCACATATATTTTATACATAACACATATTTTAATTACATATTAATCCGAAAAATATCAAATAATGAGATACATACACAAATAAATTTTACAAAGAAACATCAGATACACAATATTCAATTGAGAAGTGCCAGTGATATATATTTACAAAAGTCACGGACTAATTATGGGAAAAAAAGCATAATGTATGAGGGTGCACGAATGTATAATAAGTTACCAAAGCCTATAAATTAAATTTTACAAAAATTAAACATTAAATCTATACAAACATTTAAAAACCATATATTAGACAACACTAATATACATTGATAACTACACTCGACTCCAACATTGACACATCTAGATACGCTTAGTCCATGTTTGTTTACATAAACTAAAGCAAAGTTGTTATAGTTCCCGGCAAACAACTTGAACAATGCCCTTGACTGCGCAGAAACGTATTTGAGGTCTCTTTGGTGGTCGGTGCGGGGCGCGACGGCGGGTAACGTCGCTTCGATCGTCTTATTGGTAGATCAGTCGACCCTTGCCTCTCGCCCAGTGTCTGCGTCCCGTTGACTTACAAGTACACTCGCGTGCATTAATTTCGTTGTTATTCATTTATTGTTGAGTTTTTCTTTTTATTTAATATTTATAAAATACATAAGTACACTATGCCGCGACAAACTAACGTAGTTTTGAAAAGACAAGCCAGAAAAATGATGTACGAGGTGTATGGTTTTATTAAAAAAGACGGCAAGAATGATGTTGAAACTGTGAAACAAACTGGTGGGCCAACAAAAACGTCTATCAGTACTGTAAGGTGAATTATTAACGAAGCTAAAAACTTCGACTTACTTACCGTGTTCCGAACACCGGATAAGAAAAGACTGGGAAGAAAAATATAACTCAAATTTATAACTTTGACCAATCTGTGATAAGGAGATGTGTTCATAACTATAATTTAACGAACAATGAACTTCCTACCGCGGAAAGGCTCCGTAGGAAATTAGAACAAGACAAATTTTACGGGCTCAGAAAAGAGTAGCGAAGGCGAATTTTGGGCTTCCGTTGGAAAAAAAACGGAACACAATAGGAAGTTGTTAATTAAAACGACCAACATTCGTTTACTACGGATTGAATATCTCCAAAAACTGAGGTAGTACAAGCAAGAAGGAAGACCAATAATATATACCGATGAGTCCTATGTCGACTCATTACATGCAAGTAGCAAGTCGCGGGCAGATGATTCGTCTCAGGGTTTGAAGAAACCAATTTCGAAAGGACAGCATGTAGTTATTGTTCACACGGGATCCAAAAATGGATTTGTTCCGAATGCTCTTCTTTTATTTAAAGGGGGCACATAATCGGGCGACTATCATGATAACATGAACTTCGAAAATTATGTAAAATGGATTCGTTGCCAATTGCTACCAAATCTGCCACTGAATTCGGTAATCGTCGTTGACAACGCTTATTACCATAATAAGCAATCTGATCCTGCTCCGACTTCTAACTCCAAAAAAGCAGAAATGCAAAAGTGGCTACAAAAAAAGGGCATTAACTATAACAACAATATATTGAAACCCCAGCTTTATAACTTAATAAAATCAAATAAGGAGCAGCACAAAAAGTTCAGCATGGACCAGATTTTAACTGAACATAACCATTCAGTGATTCGGTTACTACCTTATCATCCTATTCTAAATCCTATCGAGATGGCTTGGGCAGTCATCAAAGGGTATGTTAGTAGCAAAAATGTTAACTGAAACATCGACAAAGTTATGGATCTTGTGAAGGAAAAGGTTGCTACAATGGGCGCTAGCGAATGGGAAAAACTATGTTGAAAAGGTGAAGAGATTGAAGAGGAATATGTGAAAAGTGATCATACTCGTATTGTAGACTGATTTTATCTGAACCTATACCTAGCACCAATTCTGCTTCTGCTGGTTTTGAACTAATGGAAGGAATATCTTATTTACCTCAAGAGTAAATTCTGGGACCAGGAATATAGACATAAATATTTAGTACCAAAGGCAATTTTATCTTATGTGGCAGCCTAAAAAATTATTTATCGTAATTTTTAATAAAAAATGGGGTGTAATATAGCAGGAATTTTATATTAGAAATTAAATAAAGTAATTAAATGCCTATATGTTTTTATTGCATTAAAAAATAATACACATCGGAGTCCATATGCATTTCTTAAGTCGTTTGATGATTTCTTCTATCCGCCCAGAGATTCTTCGCCCCCCTAGACTCAGTCTCAGGCGGCAACCGATCGCCGACCTTGTTACCCATATTTCTTCTTCAGGATTTGAGACCGTTAGTTGGGAAGGGTTAAGCCGAAATGTTATTAGCTGTTTGTTCTAGTTTTGTATCTATTGTTTCATAATCGCACAGTGGTTGATCGAGTTTTTGGTGACTAGAATAACTTCATGCCTTCCTTTACGCCCCCGCCTCGTCAAGGTGGTCCCCCCCAATGGTTATTATTATTATTATTGATATTAATATTAAATGGAAATTCTCATGATCTCAGGTGGTCGTTCGTGTCGGGCTGCGTTGCCGGTTCAACGGCAGCACTGACTGTCACCCCGTTCGACGTCGTTAAGACTCGCATGCAAACTATGACCAAGGGCTCTGGAGAACGACACTACAATTCCATTCCAGAATGTTTCATGTAAGTTAATACTTAGGTAGGTATATTTTGTTTTATATTTGCACCACAAAACCGTCGTAAAGCTGTTTCTAAGACAAATTTTTAGCTCAGTTGTAGGGACAACCAAGACCAAGTACCTAGTAGGTACCTAATCCTGAAATATTTTTTTATGAATGTAGCATGGTGACCCACACTATGGCCGCCTGGTGAGATGCATTTTCACGCCCCGCTTAAAAAACCTGGGATTAAAGTTCGTAATCGTTCACAAATTTTATTTAAAGCAGTTAGCAGAAATTTCTTCATGACTCCACCTCAAAGAAATTTTATATGTGTATATATGTATATATTTGTGTATTTATATATCTATATATATATATATATATATGTATATAGTTTTATGTGTAATAATTAATTATTTATATAACTTTCAGTTGGATCTTTATTAAATTTGTGTGTATACACCTGCCTTGACCCTCTCTGCACCACCCACGGGTTGTCTGGAAGACAATGCCTCCTGGCATTAAGTCCACCCCATGCAATGAAATGCAGGAAGTTAAAAATAATAAATAAAAATAAAGTGGGAGGGAAACACGTGCGCTTTTAGTGAGTTCCAGGCTGATCGGCACAGAAAGGAAGAGCCGAACCGTTTAGTTCGAGATCGTATATTTTCCACTCTCAAACGGTGACTCCTCAGGCCAGCACGTGTTATCGTGTAGAGAAAGGGAGAAGGTGGTGCGACATCTCTTCGCAACTGCAAAGGCTCGAAGGACTCGGTGATATAAGGACTGTCAATAATGCGGAATGCGCGCCTCTGCGACCGATCTAGAGCGTCATGCAAATACTGCGCATAGCTGTCCCAAAGGTTTATATAAGACACAGATGCTCGGGTGGGAAGAACCGTCTCACCTTGTTGAATATACGCGAGGCCGCCTTAATGACGCTCTCGATGTAATCACGCGGACTGAGGTCCCGGCAAATGTCCATACCCAGGATACTAAGTCTATCCTGCAGTGGCAGTTGAGTGTTCTGAAGAGTAGGAAAGGGCAGGAATGGAGACTTTTTGTTAGAAAACGCGCATGCCTGTGTTTTCTTGGCGCTAAACTCGACCAGATTCTCACATCCCCATAGAGAAATGCTGCTAAAGACCAGGTCGATTTCAGCGACAAGCTCCTGTCGTTTTCCCTCAACGTCTGCTAGCTTGGCAGCAGGATGTCCAAAATATCGCCAATGTACTGTGCTGTCGTCTGCATAACAATGTATGTTGCCAAGGGCCAACATGTCATTGATATGCAGAAGGAACAGTGTAGGCGATAGGACGGAACCCTGAGGTACACCAGCGCTTATCTGCTGAAAATTAAAATAATTAAGCAATAATATATTGTAAGTCGTTATTATTTTCGTTATTATTTTCAGTCAATAATTTATTCAAATAACAAATTGTTTAGTATGTTGTCGAAATTTTTAAAGAAAGAATGATTTGAATATTTACAGACACATAAGACACACAGTAACAGAAGAAGCTTAAAATGAAAACAAAACAATCGTGCCGCATTCAACATGATGTGTACCTCGCGTGTCCATAAGTAGGAGCTGGTTAAGCAGATATCAGTCAGTCATTAATAAAAATAAGCGTAAAAATATATTTATAAAAATAACAAAACAATTACAAAATACAAGCAAAAACATATACACATGCATACATATACCACAGTATAACACAACAACACACCCACAACAAGTAAAACCCAACATACACAGACACACACACGTACACAAGGCACACAGACATTAGTACATACATATTTAACAGACATTCCAATTCATTTATGTGTAAATGATATAGATAAATAATATAGATAAAAGCAAGCAAATATTGTTAGGTACACATTTTTTAACACAACATTTATAACTACCCCTCTCTCTCTCTCTTTCTCTGCCCCCCCCCCTCCCCCCCTTCTCTCGCTCTCTCTTTCTCTGCCCCCCCTCCCCCCCCCCCTTCTCTCGCTCTCTCTCTCTCTCCTCTTTTTTTTTTAAACTATAATTTATTTGTATTTTTTTAGTTGGATTTTCTTTTATTTTTATCTTTATCTTATTCAACGTCGGTAACTTAAAGGTGATCGGTGCGCCTAGTAGTTTTACTTGTTGGTCCTAGTTTTAGGAAAACAAAAAAGCTAATCCTGATTATGCTACTAATGATAACGGGTCTCACTGTTTAAAATATTGAAATATCATCGGTCCTTGATAAGTATACCAAATTTCGATTAATCCGACTTTTAGAAGGGGGTCAAAATCATGTTCAAAGTTTCCGTTACATACGTATGAAGCTAATAAAAGGGTGTTAATTACAAATGTTTTATCGCTAAGAGCGAAGTCTGCCAGACAACCTTTGTGTGGAAACAGAGGAGAAAAATGAGCCGTAGATGGTGGTACTGTAGTTGTTTAAAGGTCTTTATCTACTGTCCATCAGGATTCATTGTCTGTATTTGATATTTTTTTTATTTGTGTATTATAGGAAATTGTCAAAAGTGAAAGTGTCACAGTACTCATGCTATATGAAAAATGGTATGGTCCTTACAATCACCAGAAAATATTGTTTTGGTTCTTTTTGCGTACCTATTTATTGATGGTTAATGCTTTGAATGAAAACCCCTTATGTACTTACCCCCTTGTTATTTCTATGAAGAGATCCCTTAGCTTAAGATTAATAAATACCTACCCATAATTGTTATTACTTGCTAGGCTGAAATAAAACTAAACTTTTTCTCAACAGAGCAACATGGAGTGAGGGTTGGAGGGCATTGTTCAAGGGAGGTGCATGTCGTATGATAGTCATGGCTCCACTATTTGGTATAGCGCAAGCCGTCTACTACCTAGGCATCGCTGAACGCTTGTTTGGTCTGTAGACTTCCTGAACCATACACACTCGTTAATATTAGTCGACTTATACCACTTGCAGAGGGAAGAACGTAATTATTCGATGATTTGCTCAAACTTTACTACATAATGTTGACGCTTTAAAATGAAAGTGTTTAAAAATCAGGGCAGTGTGAAGCTGTTAAGTAGCAGAAAAGTAGCAATAATAATAATAATATAGTTACGTATTTGTAGACATTATGCGGAGATCAATTTTTAAGAATTTTAAGGTTATTGAGCTGAACTTGCCACTATCGACGCTGTTGATCATTCGGGATTTAATCTAATCGTTACTGTCTATGTAATCTATACATTTTCTACCAGCCGACCTTATGGCGATGCAGAGACAAAACAAGGTAGATGCACAGAGGTTAAGAAGTATAAGTAATCGCAAGTAAATATATTTTTATAATAAAATATTGTATTAGTACCAGGAGTAATTTATTATATACATGCTAATATAATATTATACATACACTTGTACATATACAATAAGTAATAATGATGCTATTACATATAATATATAAATATTGATAAATACATGTATATACATATAATATGTATTATAAATTCGTGGAGGAGAGTTTAAGATTTAAAAGAGTCTGATAAGGCATGTTTCCGTAACATATATTTAAAAGAAATCCGAGTTTTGGCCATCCTGATCTCGAGATGGAGCGCGTTCCATAGAAAGATAGATTGAACAAAAAAGTAGAATGTACAAAGTCGAAACGGTGAGTGAAACAATGGAGAAGTCGGTTGTTTGAAGATCTAAGATTTACAGTATGGTATGCACCTAAAAATTGAAATATTGAAGTTAGATAGGTAGGAGGACTTGAAGAGAATAGTAAAGAATATAGGGGTTAATGCTCGTTTCTGTCTACGTTGGCGAATTGGCAGCCACTTCAAATTGGATCGGTGCTGAGACACCTGATCATATTTCCAATAAATATAAATTGAAAACGAATCGAATGCAATTATTGAGAAGACCGTCAAGCTTATTAAGCAGATCTGCATTCAGGTCAAAATAGCACAAATCACCATAGTCGATTGTAGGGAATATTAGAGTCTGTACAAGTATTACCTTAGTTTTAGAGGGCAGAAAGTTCTTTAGCCTATAAAGGGCGCGCAATGATCCTGTTACTTTTTGACAAATAGTAGTGACATGTTTTCGCCAGCTCAGAGTTGTGTCAATATACCATCCGAGGCCATTCACACTTTCACAGTATGGAATGACCATACTGTCGTAAGTGGTAGAAGTGAAACAAAGTCAAGTTGGCTCATATTACGGCTACTTCCGACAATGATACCTTTACACTTATTCGGGTTCACTGATACGCCGAACATGTGAGACCAATGTTTAATTGCCGCTAGATCACTATTCACAATCGAAACCGCGGATGATATATTGCACAACTCTGTTTGATAATATAACTGCAAGTCATCATCAAAAAGATGGTAGGAACACTGAAGTCTTAGGGTGATAACATTAATGAAGATAAAAAATAGAAGAGGTGAAACCACACCAACCAGAAGAAGAATCTTCAATACGAACCGACTGCTGACGATCCCGATGATAGTGCTTCTTGAGAGACCGAGAAATGGTGTGTGCAAAGAGGATTTGGTGAGTCACGGTATTGAACTTTTTAATAATAATGAAAATTAAGTAATATGTGTAAATAATACCTAAAACAGCTCAATATCCTTACATAATATATCTATTATGTTGGAAGTGTATGAAGCTACGTCTATTTTTATATTTGTTTTTGAATATTAAAAACTTTGTTAATTTATTTGTTTTTTTTTCATTTATTACTTTTTTTCTAAGTCATGTGCATGCATAATTAACATTTCTAAACCTATCATGACGTGTAGGTATCTTTTATTTTTGGCATTCACAAAATTTTGTAAACGAGTCTGTTTCAAAAGTTTGTAAATACCTAACAATCCGAAAGTACAAGATAAGCCACTCAGTTTTCCAAAATGATATAGTCAGTTATTGTTTAGTAACGAGGTAAACAAATATAGGATAAGTCGTGCGAACAATCACCGCTGCCTCCTTTACCAGCGACCACTCAGTGTGTGCAAGTAAGGTGACGCATCTGTCGGTCTAATTATTACAGTTTGTGGTAATATTGTATTCAGTTTCTTCAATTTTATCACCTAACTTACCAAAGGATGTATACAGCTATTGTTTAACAACGAGGTAAGCAAATATGCGATAAGTCGTGTGAATGCAATAGCTATCTATAAATATTAATATACGAGTATAAAAATATTAACTTCGAATGAATTTATCATTATAATTATAACCTTAATTCAATTTATTACGTAATTATTGACATTTTTGTACAATTGACATATTTATCAGTTGACTCCGACTTAATTCTGACTTTGATATATATTATTCTATTGATATTTTAAAATTCACATTTCCCAAAAATTATGACGACAACAGTTATTTCAAGTTCACAAACTACAGATTGACGTTATTTCAAGTTCTTTGCTAATTCAATTATAAGGCTAATAGAATAATAAATGATTTTAAGGGTGAAAATCAGAGAAGAAAAGAGGGCTGTAAAATTTGCTTCGGGTTGGAGCTTATGAATGTCATATTCCTTCAAATTAAGAATTAACAAAGATAAAACAATGAAAGATATCTTCAATAGATAACTAACTTAAGTACTTCTACTACTGATATAAGAAAAGATTTTCAGTAACCGCCGCTTTATTTCCAAGAATATGGCAAATACAGGTTGTTACATTAGTTTTTATACAGCACATTTTAACACTTTCGGTTTGCAAATATACATTTCGATATCAGACATGCAATTTCAACCTAAGGTTATTTAGTAATAACATCCATAATTGATTTATAATTGAAATAAAACATGATATTCAATCGTAAAAAAATATAAAAATACTAATACTAAAAATGTAAAATTACGATAAATGTAAATGTCAATTATGTTTAAATTTCTATTTTGTTCTCTAAGTATTCATTGATATGATAATAGATTTTCTTATGCAGCATTTTGTATTTTTTTTTTTGTGAAATAGCACAAGTAGTAAGATTTTGAGATCATCTGGAAGATGATTATATAATTTTACAGCCATGCAATATGCGTTATTATTCCTTGAAACTTGTATTCGGATAGTGAACACACATTTTTAGAGTAGGTCTTATAAAAAGAAGTTACGCTAGCTAATTGTTGATACATAAAAAAATATATTTAAGTAGTGATAAATATTTTCCACATTTTTTTATTGCATTTATAGCATGTCTATTAATTTTATAAAAGAATAAAAAATTATTACGCAATGCGAGTTTTTGCATTGGTTACAATCATGCTAAAAGCATGTAATTTCATATTTTGAAATGTTCATTAATTTATAAAACACATAGAGGCCTTAAAAATAGTTAAGTGAGACCCAAATATATATTATATACTTACAACATATTGTAAGGACTTGCATTATAACTGCGTGGTAGCCACATAAGAAGGTACAATACACCTTTATTAATCTGTAGTGTTTGCAATAAGCAAGAAGATTTGTTTCACTTCATACGTCATGGTCTGACATCGTCGTCCGATAAGCATAGACATTCCTCTTAAAATAATATAATATTCGTGTTAGCCGTCAAAGTACGATAAAAGCCGCCAAGTTACCAGTAAAAACATGAAGTAAAGAACTGCAAATCTTGCCCAAACCATTGCGTGAAAAACTTCACTGAGTAGCTGAAACATTACTAAAGCAATATTTACCTATATTAAAGAATCTGTCCACTCCGTGCATATATAAATAGTGTAAAACCTTCGGCTTTTCCGCCGTTCACAAAGAGGCAAACCAAATTGCGCTGGAAATATTGGTTTTCACTACTGTCAATATTTGCCATCTTAAATAAACATTGCATATGAAAATTATCTAAAATGTTTATTACAAGGATTACATGGACAAATACTATTCTTAGAATTTATAGTATGTTGAAAAATGGTTGCAGGAATGACAACAGTGTTGACGAACGCGAGGGCTGAAAGTACATTGATTTTGGTTAGTAGCACCACTTTAACATACTCAAAAAAAAATATATTGTTCTATGAGGAGGAACCTATAACAATGTAATCTTAATAAGTATCTATCAACGTCCCGTCCAAATGAATGAGAAATGTTTTACTCAAGTTACTTTTTTGGATTTCCTGAGTCATCAGAGCAGTGCAATATTTCGATCCAGCTCATGATACCTTTCGGGATCAGCTGTTAGGGTAGCTGACCCGATAAGTTGTTGGGAGTATTTTCCCTACGTCTGTGCGAGCTGGCTGATGGATAGGATACCTACTTAGCCAGGCAGGCTGTATAAGCTGTCGAACCGTAGCTAAGCAGATAATACTAGGAGCAGGGAAAGGTGCCTATGTTAGCCGGCCAGACTGGGTAATCCTTGAACCGTAGCTGTTGAAGTGAAACACCAGGGAATGGTTGGAATCGACTTGAATTTCATTTAAAGTATGCTAGTTATGTACATTTTTGACCATTAAGTAGCGTACTCAGTTTACCGCAAAATACATTTTTTTTTACGTGTGGAATCGGACCGACTAAAACCACACGGTGTGCCATACTACGCCTAAAATAGGAGGAAACCGGGAACAGCTTCTTCTTTCTTCTTCTTTCAACTCTCAGTTAGGTGGCGTCCAGGCACACCTGGACGTCGCCTCCTCGCGGCTGGTCACTATAGCAGGTGGAGGGGAAAACCCGTCCCGACCACCCGCGACCACACTCAGGGTGGCATGAGGCGCCGGTAAGCGCGCCTGCGCAGCCCAGTTCGCCGGCGGCAAATTGGGTCCGAGTGGATATCGTCCTCCCGGGCCCGCTCCGCCGCCTCCTTCTGTGAGATGACCTCCTCACAGAAGGTTGTGACCGCGGTAAAATTCCTGTCACTACTGGCCATGGAGCGTATGACGGCCGGTAGTGACAGATCCTCTATAATTACTGCAGTGAGGGCCCGCTGGGCCGAGTCCTCACTGCAGTCGCAGTGGTGGCAGACGGGACTCAATTCCCTCCTAGCGACCGAGTGCAGGTACTTTCAGAAGCAGCCGCGCCCGGAGAGAACCTGTATCAATCGGAAGGAAAGGGACCCGTGCTGTAGCGACACGGTGCGGCAGCCACGTATGGCTCTAACCACCATGACCCTCTGAGGGCGCCAAAGGCGTGCCCTATTCTGGGCGGTCAGAGCCTCCGCCCACACCGGTGTAGCATATAGTGCCATTGACCGGACAACCCATGTGTACAGCCTTCTTGTGGCGACGCTGGGTCCATCCAAGTCGGGTAAGAGTCGCCAAGGGCAGACGCAGCACCGACCAACTATCGAGCCAGCTGCAGAAAGTGCTCGTCGAAGCGCCATCTTCCATCGAGGATCAGGCCCAGATATCGTACGTGAGCCCGAACCGGTGCCGGCGTGCCGCCTCTTGAAAGTTTGACCCCTGAGCTGTGACCAGAGTGTTATCGGCTTAACAGATTACGCCCAGCCCAGGGGGGAAGTCAGCTCGAAGGGCCCAGTCGTACCCCATGTTCCACAAGAGTGGTCCAAGGACAGACCCCTGCGGAATACCGCATGACATGGGCCGACGACTCAAATTTCCCTCTCGACCCTCGTACACGACGGTACGCTCCTCCAAATAGTCTGCCACCAGCCGCCTCAGGTACTGTGGCACGCCGTGATAAAGGAGCGCTTCCCTGATGCAGCTGAATGGCATACTATTAAATGCGTTGGCGATGTCTAAAGACACCGCCAACAGCACGCCGCCACAGCTCACTGCCGCTTCGGTCACGGCCCTCAGGCGCATGACAAATCGGGGCCGACCTCGCCCAAGTGCCGGACGATGCGGGCAGAGAAGACCCTCTCAAACAATTTACCAGCCTCGTCCAGCAATACGATGGGCCTTACGCCGCGACCAAGTCCGTCCGTCCCGGCGTCTTTAAAAGAAGCAGCTTCCCGCTCTTTCAGCAGCCAGGGAAGCATCCAGACGCCAAGCATGCGTCGAACACTCCTCTTACTACACAGCGAAGGCCAGAGCTGGGCGGACGAAGCTGCGTCCCCTGCTATCCTCCAGACTACTAATAAGTGCCAAACTAGTTATTTACAAAACATATATCACGTCGCGCCTCACCTACGTTGGGCCGACCTGGTACAACTTGATAGCAGGGGCATCGCGCCAACGTTTGCAGGCTGTAGAAAACAGCTACCTTCGTATGGTGGTCGACGTAGGTATATCAGGAATACAACAATCCACCGAGACCGAGGGAACCTCTAAAGGAGTTTGTGAGCAGACTCGCCACGGAGATGTTTGAGCGGGCTGACCGCTCTAATCTTACCTTATTGCTACCACATCCAGACGCAACGACACTCATCCGGAAGCGACTCAAACGCCCCGCTTGGGAGCAAATATAAGCCAACCACCGACCTCTCGCAGGCGGCTCGCTGGACCCCTCTTTGGAGAAGCGATCGGCGAGCGAACCTCGAGGCCGGTGAACCAACCCCAATGACCGGCTCACAGTGATGAACTGCGAAGAAAACTAGTATAAGGAGCCCAGAGCTTCAAATAGTCCCCCACCCCCCACCTCTTAACAGGGGTGAGATGACACCACTACTCAACGCGGTGTCGGGCGGATCACGTTCATTCGCCGCTTGGTATGCAGTGCGAGTGGATGCGTGCTCTCATGATGCATGATTAGGGCTTCATAGTAGTACGTGGCATGTGTACGCCACATACCCATAAAATTACCTGAATGCTACTTAATGTTTTCATTAGGAATGTTCCTTATTTCTAAGACGCCATGACAAATGTTTATGCTATACAACTTTAAAGTAGGTTTGTGGGTTTTGGAATTGGAGATACGAAAACATGTTTGAATACAAGCTGGATACCTTTTTAAAAAACGAAACTACCTTGCTAAAACTTATTACGATTTTTTTAATTTTTTTTTATTAGCATATGTTCCTCGAATCGGATTGATATGTATAAAGATTTTTAAAATCTCGTATAGACCTACGTACATGTATGAACCATAAAACATTATACTTCTGGGAGGAGCGAATTCTTTTCAACAAATAATTATCATGAAGGCGTATTAAATGTGCGCCCTTGAATACATAACACCTCATTGCGAACTCGTAATGAAGTTGGTCTAGCTAGGATATATGGGTTTCTTAGTTCACCACTTTATGTTAATTTAATTAACATGGGTGGTTAATTTAATTAATTTAATTAGCAATGGTTCATTAACATAAACAAAATCTAAATAATAATAAAAAATACAATAATGTTAAAACACACATGTAAAATTTAAAAAATTAAAATTTAATTACAGTATTGCTACTACAGGTTTAAATATCACATCTAGCAACATTGACCTTTAATACTGTCATTCACCAAAATCTTAATCCAACCAACGAAAATTCGTTTCGATTGTCTTTCAGAGTTTCAGATTGGCTCTGACGTCCACACAGAAATTGATTTTAGTTTAAGCATGGTAGTTCTGTAGTTGTAGTCGTTTTTTATTTTTACTCCTCATTCTAAGATCACGTTCTGTGAATTTATACAATAATCAAAGAGTGGGTAAGTAACACTTTGTTTTGATTACGTAAATTGTTTAGCAAAAAGAATAGAGAGCGACAAAGTTACAGCTATAAATGAGCAGTGGGTCTACAATGAGTATGAATAGAATTTAATAATTTCTAATATTTTGCTAATTTTACTTTTTTCAGAAATTTTGTCAGCTTTATATATGAAAATGTAGAATGTTATTGATTTTTATCCTGGGCGTCGTCGAGTATTTTATGTGGATTAAGTGCTTATTTTAAAAGAAATTATTAATTTATTTAAACTGAAACAACTGTAACTTTACTATTGGATTTTCTGTAAATAAACCTCAATATTTAAATTATTTTATATTTAAATTATTCTTATAATTTTTCAGAATACTTGAGACTTCATTCTTCTAACAAATAAAACCCAAAATGTCTACAAAACTACCACCAAATCTTCGTGAAAAAACTGCCCCTACTTTCTCGTAAGCAATTTTCCACTTTTACCTTTATTCATAGGTGTAAATACACTAGTTTTTTAATTGAACTCTAGTTTTAAAAAGGTATTAAAATCAGATTGTATATATGTATATCTATCTTAAAGCCTGGATATTTTAACGGAATAAACTACACTTGTGATGTGAACATACCAACAAGTGCTTTTATTAAAAGCATACCCACTATTCCAAAATTTAATGATATTTGTTAGCATATAGTCCTATCCTTGATTACTTAGTAAATAAATAATTAGATACTACCAATTCCATGCTTAACTAAAAGTTAATGAGACTTTGATTTAATTTGCCTGTTACTTAATTTGATTCATTGATTCGACCATTGACAATGATCATTTAAAAACATATGAAAGATGTTCTAATCAGGAAACAAACCTAGGCGGACCTAACTGCTTGCTAACTTAAGCAACCCATATCAGTAGACCAAGAAGGAATTTAAACATTAAATTTCAAAAGTTAAGTAGGTAGATAATATATTTAACATATACCTTATGTATTACTTTTGGCAATGGTGCTTCTGTATAACACCTGTGAGTACAAATAGTATTCATTTAAGTATAAAGATTTGAACTAAAACTCCATTCATTAACTTCATAATGTAATGTTTTATATACAATAATAAGCTTTACACATTAGTGGACATGTTATTACCTTATGTTTTTTATGCAAAAATTAGAACATTCTTAACAGTATTCAAATTAAAATTACCTGCATTTCAAACCTGCATGGATAGCTATATTGCCTTCAATTATAAAGCTGCAGACTTATTTCAAGACATTCAATTACAAGATTATTCTCATTGTATTTGAATCTATTGTATCTGCGATTATTCTCTTCTGTATGACCATTTTAACAAATGGTTTCAGTGTTATGTGCTAGCAAGAGACTGTATATTTCATGGTTAGTGACCTTCACTTCCTACAATCAAACACTATGAGAAACTATTTGTGGCTTGACTTGAAGCTCTAGTGTTAAAAATACCTTTTCTGCCATATATTTATTTAGATTTTTTTTTTTTTTTTTTTTTTTTATACTATACGGGGACAGACGAACAGACGGGTCACCTGATGGTAAGTGACACCGCCGTCCATGGACACTTGCAACTCAAGAGTCGCAAGTGCGCTGCCCGCCTTTGAGGGTGATGAGGGATAGGGGATGCAGGGAGCGGAAAGAAGAGAGGAGGGATGAGGAGATGGAAAAAGGACAAAGGAGATGAGGAGAGAGAAAAGGGGGGCGGGGGAATTGGGCCTCCGGAAACCTCACTCAATTCGGGGAAATGCAACGCAAGCGTTACTTCACAACCGGTTTTCTGTGAGGCCGTGGTATCGCACCGGTCGAGCCGGCCCATTCGTGCCTAAGCATGGCTCTACCACTCTAATTCGTGCCTAAGCATGGCTCTACCACTCTATTTATACAAATCACAGTAACTTTGTGGTAATAAGGCTTGCAATTCAGTTTCATCCTATTTATTTAAATATACAGTTTTACTCACGTTTGTATTTCGGGGGATACCTGACTAGTTTCGGTCCTGACGGGAGACCATTCTCAAGGAGTAGCTTGTCCAGCCGCTATGGTATCGGATGTCACACTGACTGGACCCCAGTTTCATCTTTCAATGAGAGGTTTAGAGTCGCATCACAAAGCTGATAAGAATTGATAATTAATTTTACTCTATGTAAAATTTTTGGCATCTACTTCAATTACTGCTTTGGTCGATCGACGAATCGATTTGATTGAAATAGATAATTTTCACATTTTAGCCTAAAAATTACAACATCAACATGCATATACAATCTGTGTAAAGAATAAGACTAACTGGAAAAGTGCGAATTACACTCGCGTACTGAGGGTTTCGTTTTCTGTGAATAAGCTTACGTTTATCTAAGTAAGTCGTATATCTCAATTATAAATTTTAATAGATAGGATATGTAAATATAAAACAACTGAACTGATCTTGACGAAATGAATGAAAAGCTCCTATACTTTTCTCCCTGGAAAATAGAAGGTTAAAAATTTCAAAGCGGACGAAGTTATGTAAAGTGTTATACTAGCTGTTGCCTCCGGTGCAGTGTCGTCCGACCAACTCCTATTCTATAATCTTCACAATAAATACGTAGTGGAAGATCAAGAATGCTAATTAAGTGCGGTCTCCTGCAACCAACATACAACAATAACATAAATTCTTTGACCACGACTTCTGTTCCTAAATAATTTCGGCTAGAGCAAATTTTCATGATAAGTAAACATGTAAAAACAACGTTCCTAAAATAGATTGTAACGCTCTGTCACGTGAGTAGCACACACCCCTGTAACGTCATATCCACTTAATGACAGCTAGGGCGACTTAACGTCTCACGATCAATATTTACTGGGCACTATTCCAATACCGAACTATCAATTTTTCGTGCGTTGTCCTAACGAAAAGTAGGTGTGTTTGCCAAACAGAAAAACAAATGCGCTTATTCACCAAAGTTATATAATTTAATCCAAACAGCGTTTTCTAATGTGATAAAATTTAATCTGATGAGATTACTTTGAAGATAAATATAGCAAAGCTCATTATCTTTCTCGCTCTAAAGATTCGTGCCGATCACAAAGTGTATTCAGATTATATTATTATATCAAATATATAGGTACTTACACTGAAGAAAGAAGCATTATTTGCCACCATGAAATAAAAGTGGGGAAGAAGATTCACGTTTACTTTAAATTTCAACAAATTTGATCGTGAGATCAAAGGATACTTCCCAATACTTTTTGCCATTACACACTTATAATTGCGATCAGAAACAACGTCTATGTATATGTATGGGAGGTAACTGCACAGTTAAGTTTTTTAACCGAAAAACGTGGGTAAGAAATCATGGAGGATCAAGTTTAATATAGTGACCCTGACTGCTAAGCCGGAGGTCGTGGGTTCAATTCCCAACACCGGACAAAAAATTGTATGATCCACAAATCCAAATAGCTGCTCCGAGTCTTAAGTTTTCTTTGTGTTCGTTGTTTTTATGTATATAATATAAGGAATAATTCCTAGTGCGGAAGTTGTCTCTTAAAAGAATACGTATACATATATATATATATATATATACAGTAGAAACTCGATTATCCGGCCCTCAGTTATACGGATTCGCGATTATCCGGACTATAAACTGCGACCAATTAAATAATTAAGTAATATTGAGCCAAGTTACAAAATGTTTAACATATGTACTAAAAGTCGAATTTATGCAAGCACGAACGAGTCGGAACTGGCATTACCCCGCCCGCGCCCCACGGGATCGCTGCTCCACGCGTTTCGTTATTGTTTTAGTTAGTTAGCAATTGTTACTCCGCTCTGATGTGCGTGTCGCGTCTAAAAGGAGTGTTGTTACATGGTTGTAGATGCGTTGGATTTGATTGAAAGGAAAACTTTAAACAAGGCTTGGAACAGAGTACTTAATCGGGAGAATGAAAATTCAATAACCAATACGGATGATTTTATTTTGAAGGATATTAATGAGCTAATGTTAAAGATACAAATATGCCAGGATTGTGATGATGATGATATCAAAGAGTGGGTCACTTGTGACAGTAATGATCAAGGTTTTCAGATTATGTCGGATGACGAAATCGTAGAAAACATATTGCAGATAAATGAACAGCAGGAAATGCAAGAAGATGAAACAGACCAAAAAACTAGACGTAGAAAATGATGCAGGACCATCTCATGATGAAGCACTTCAGGCTCTGGAAACAGCTCTCAAATGGTTTGAAAAACAAACAGAGCGTGATACTGTAAGTTTACTACAGCTGAAACGAATTCGTGATATAGCAGCAATGAAGAGAAAAAGTAGCTTACGTCAAATGCCAATTACCAAATATGTTAAACCAAATTAAACTTATTATTAAATAAATATTACTATTATTAAACTTATTTTATTTCACAAAACCCGCTTTTCTTCATACATTCGATTATCCGGACTTTCGATTATCCGAATCCCTAACGACAACAATTAATCCGGTTAATCGAGTTTCCACTGTACTAGCAGACCCCGCCACGCGTTGCTGTCGCTAAGGTATCATAATAAAATAATATTGTGATTATAAATTGACATGTAAGCTATCCTAACTTTCAAGTTGGATCAAACTGCACACGGTGTGCAAATTTTATTAAAATCGTTTAAGTATTTTATTCCTCCATCCCGAACAAACAACGTGTCGCGTAATTTATATATATTAAGATATATATTTTACCTAGTTTAAGAATCTAAGGTGTGTAAGGGTGCATATATGTGCGTAAGTATGTATATATGATATTTCTTTGTCCGCCCCCGCTTGGAGAGCCTAGACGGCTTGATGATTATGTATTAGGTTTCATGTAAATCGACTTAATGTTCTGAGTGACACAGCGTATAAGATTTCATGATGTCGTAAGCGAAAGAAAAATAGTGTATTCTACTATGGTTGAAAAAGTACTTCAAAATGTTGACTTTCTTAATAAAAAGCCACAAAAAAATATATTTCGGCAAAATAAACACGCGTCCTTGCCATAGAATTAAATTAAATTTTAAACCATTATTATTGCCGCGAAAACGCTGTCAGTCATTTAAGTGACGTAATATTGGTTAAATAAAACAACTGTCGTGTATGTACGACCGGCACTCATTTAACGTTAACAGCTATAAATATTTGGTGTTTTTTTTTGGGAAAATAATGAATTACAATCGCTATCATTAGTGTGTAGTGTCTAGTTGTACAAATACTAGCATTAAATCTCCAGAAAAGTTGTTTATCAAAGTGCCAGATAATATTGAAATGAGGAATGTTTGGTTGTAACTCGCAAAGTAACTTGTACTATCTGCTTTTACAAAACTGGTTTGCATTTTAATAAATAAATAGGTACAAATAAAATGCACTGACGAAAAACACAATTATTACTCCTTGAAGTTAAAGTTGATAGATATGTACCTAGCTGTTTACACTGAACTGACTGTTTTTGCCTATATGACGACACGTGATATACAGATTAAAAAATACTACTTTTAATTTTAATATAATAAAACAATAATGTGCTTTTATGACTCAAAATCTGAATATTGAAGTATATTTCTACATAAATTTCAATTTGATCAAATTTCATAATTTATTTTCCAGTACCGAAAGTACCCTATTAATAATGTACAGTTGGGTTTTCAATAATTTTTAAATGAATCTCTCAAGAGGTTTTCAGTTAAGCTGAATTATTATGTAGTACTCTATATCTTCGCCAGTTGTGAACCGATTTTATGAAACTATTTTATTTGAGGATGTGAACATGTTCAATCTATTGAAACTAAGTAGCCGTGTAGTCTAATCGTCTGCAAATATATTTGTTTTTGTTTCATTCATTCAAATCGAGCAAGTAGTTTGGATACTCAACTTTCACTTTTTCGTGTGAAGTTACTTTACAACACTCACCGCTCTCACTATAATATTTCACTCATTCCTTTTAACGAATATTCCCTATGTTTAATCACAATATCTTATCCAGTTGTTTGCATCAATATTTTAACCCATTTTTGACCAAAAGTTTATACACGCCAGCCAGGAGTCGGTGCACGATCTTAGAGATTGTTGGAAAGAAATGTTACAGCAGCGGGCATCGTACGCCTTACTAAAGGTACATAGATAGGTACATAAAAGTTCGTTTGCTTACGGAATCCTCAGCGAGCGAGAGGTTTTTTAGTAGTTTATCGCCTGCGTTTCCACAAAATTCACAAATCGCCAGTCACTGTAGAATGCATACATGAATATATTCTTTTAATAAATATAGTGATACTTTATTTTTGGTACTATTATTTAAGAAGCTCATATCGCGTTTACCTTATAAAGATTTGCATAGTTTTATATTACTAACGTAATAAACAAGCAGCTGTGGGGACACAACTTTAACTGGTTTCAACACATATTAAAAGCCGCCAACACATATTATTTCATATTATATGAAATAATAAATGTCCAACTCTACCTATGTTAACTTTTCGTGTTTCTAGACAAGTCTTCAATGTGTAAAAAATAAGAATAATATGGCAGCCGCAAAGTGTCTCCTTTGTCGTGTGCATTACAAAACAGTTTAGCACTATGCTAAGTATGAGTATGAGATAATTAACATATTACTTAGAGTTAAGTTTCATTATTTATTCTGTTTGTTAGACATATATACATATGTAAATTGATTGGTAAGCGAATTAGCTGCATACTCGTTTGCTTTACATATATTATCTTTCACTATAACATAAGTAATTATAAACAATTCACTTATAAAAAAAAATCAACAAAAAAAAAACTGGGCTTGTTAAGACCATCGCTGGTAAAAGACTTGCTATTGGATCTCCTATTTTTCAGATAATTTGCTGTGTGCTGACACTAACGTTCTTTGACACAAGATGAGAATCTAAATATACATTTGCTTATGAGTTTCTTGTTCAATATAATCGCAATCGTAGACTTCGTTACGCCCACTTGATATTTATACCTGGATTAACGTTATTTTTGTAGGAAGCGGATAGAAATATTTTATCATATCGCATCGGTACAAAACCTTTTATATTATTGACCTAAGAGTGATGTGGTCATTTTCTCTGGAAGCTGTTTTTGTCTTCTTGAGGGATAGCCATTGTCGGTTTGACGACAAAAATAAATTCACTTTTGAACAGAACACGAAAACTTTTGAACAGAAACTGAAAAGCGAATTAAACAACTTGTTGACATAAACAAACTTTTACACGCTTACCTAAACTCCTACACGATGTATCTAAATAAAGTAACACATAACAGACAAACAAGCTAATTAGGTATTACGTAAAATTAAGTGATGGCAACGCATCTATTTGTCGAAATGTTTTCGAAGCAAATTTTTTTTATCGTGTTTGTCGCCGACTAGGCTCTTGTAATTTATAACTGATTCGTTCCGATTAACTGCTCAGATAAACAAATTTAACTCGTTTATTTGGGCGGTTTTTCCGTTCAACAGTTCACCGACTTACCGATCCCGCTCAGACAGAGTAACATTAAACTTTCAGTTACTTTGTAGTGATACCATGTAAAACATAACATACACACTTCAGCACAATCGAGCGAAGACACTAAAGTACATAGTCACTACTGGCCTTGTATCGCACATTTAATTTGTTACACCAATTAAACACCACTACAATTAATAAACATTATGTGTGATGTATACGAAATACATATTTGTTATACTACTTGTTCCGTTTGACATTAGTATCTAGCCCTCCCATTATGTTAGAGAGACATAAGAGCTCTGCAACTTTTATATTTTATGTAACGAATTAGTTTTTTCCTATTTAAAACATAACTGACAACAAGTTTTTAGCTCTCTCTGAAATAACATTCATGAAACTACAAAATTCTCTTCAAAACAGTACTTAGCACCTATTTTATAAATGTATTTCTTTTTTAGTTTACTACCAAAGGTTGTTAATGGCGGCATCGCGGGTATTATTGGCGTGTCAGTGGTGTTTCCTCTTGACTTGGTAAAGACGAGGCTACAGAACCAGATAGTTTCTCCAAATGGCGAAAAGCAGTATAAAAGCATGTTAGTATCTATCATTTTTATTAATTTACTTTTTTTTAAGAAGTTAACAGAGGGTGTTACTATAGTGTGGTTCAGAAACGATTGTAGACTGTTCTCTAAATTTAAGGAAAAAACATTAGGTAATTACTGTCATACCAGACTGCTCTAGCAACTGTAGCTGCTTGTAACTTAGGTATATTTTATATTATAATATTTAGTATCGAACATGTTTATAGCAATGGATCAACGTGTATTTTATTATGGTTAAATATTTCAAACGTGACGCTCCTATTCGTATTCACGTCTATCTTGTCATTAATTTTTACCCCAATTTCATAATATCTAAGATTTGAATAGGTTCATGCGTTAGGCAGTTAGGCCTATATATTATATAGTACATATTGAATATATACTACATCGTTTTTAAGGCTTGACTGTTTTAAGAAGACTTTTGCGACTGAGGGCTACTTTGGCATGTATCGAGGTTCAGCTGTCAACATTTTGCTCGTCACACCGGAGAAGGCTATTAAGTTAACTGCCAACGACATGTTTCGATTCTACCTGACACAGAAAGACGGGTATGTCAACATGTATTTTATCATATACATTTTGTACAGAGACAATCTTGTTTTAGCATTGTTCGTTTTTTATACATAATTACCTACTTGCACACATTCAATTTTTGTTATTATTTTCATAATACAAAATAGAAGTCCCTAAAAAAGATTTACTTAAAACATATGCTGTCTGATAGATAACAGTCCGATCCCTTAGTCGTCTTTTACTACGTAATCGGCAAAAGATGGGGTGGCCCTATTCTTCTTCCCCGAGAACTACGCAGATATTTACTTAATGATAGGTATATATTTTTAGGTCTTTGGCAATCACTCGTCAAATGATAGCCGGTGGTTTAGCCGGTGCATGTCAGATTGTTATCACTACACCCATGGAGTTACTCAAGATTCAAATGCAGGATCAGGGGAGAATTGCAAGTCAGGCTAAAGCCGGTAAGAGTTTTTTTTTTTCAATATGTCACCCTCACCTTGGCTAATGGCACGGTGATATTCTGGACTTGAAATGACTAAAACCACAGTGTTATTAGGAGTTTGCTGCTAAATGTTGCCACAATATATGGACGCGTTCTCCTAATAACCATATTACTATTACTGACTCATTATATTTTAATGTTATACAAGATAAGTCCCACAAGAAAATGTATTTTATGTTAAGTTGCAATTTACAGATGGTGTAGCAGCTGTGAAGAGATTGACCGCTTTGACACTAACTAGGCAACTATTGGCAGAACGCGGTATATTTGGATTGTACAAAGGAATCACTGCAACTGCTGCTCGTGACGTCTCGTTCAGCATTATTTACTTTCCGCTGTTCGCTACACTCGCAGAGCTTGGTGTCAAAGAGCGATCACCAGGAGCAACGCCTCCATTCTGGTATTGTATTTTACTATTCATTAGTCTTAAGAAAGTTTCGTCCGGAATTATCCGGAATGTATAACGTTAAGTTGTTGTAACTGTTATTGTCTAAGTCTATATTTTTCTTGCGTACTTTGTATACTTACTTATGGAAAATATTCGAGATTTAAACAGATCTACTACACACTAAAGATTACTATCATCCTAAGTGAATTCAAAAAGCAAGATGTTCTCAATTACTAACATTTTAATTTCTGTTTGGATAATGGACAATAATTGCAAAATCGACTAAAATTAGTTTTTGGCCTGCAGTAAATATTAGTGGAATAACAAATCTGATAAAGATTAGATTAGATTAGAATATTCTTTATTGTACACTCTAGGAATTACAATAAATCTTAAATAAACATTAACGTTACAATGTGTGGTCTTACCGCTAAAAGCGGTCTCTACCAGACAACTTTAGCATGGATTTAGTGTCAAGAGAGAGTGGGTAGCTGAGGTGTACAACATATATCATAATAATTATATATAACTAAATATACATACATATTCACTTTTTTTTTTGTGTGTGGAAACCCCCCACGGGTCATCAGCTTATAGGGGCTAATTGATATGGTGGTATGTCGGACTCGAACAGACTAAAAACACAATGTTTCGTCATCTGGTCTTATGGCCGGATATATGTACATAAGAGGGAGGATGTAAGAGGGCACGTTTGTGAGATGTCTGAAGACATAATATACATCACTCATGTCTGTACCCCACCCACCCCCCACCCCCTCCGAAAGGGTAGAGAGGCGGAATCAACGCTCACGTTTTACCGATTATAATTAAATCCCAATTACGTAATAGCGGGCAAGCATATTGCATTCATTCGGCCCCTTTTGGAAATAGATTTTAAAATTTGGAGTATATTTACAGGAAATTGAATATAGAAAAGGAAGGAAAGGGATATTGCTTATTCAGATGGTTTGGGGAATATAAGCGGGTCAGGGTCGTATACCTATAACTCGAACTGGCTGGTGCCGTTAATTCCGAGCCCTCTTACTGAGCTATATGTAATCAAATATTTTGTTAAATGCTATGAAAAACTTTCTTTAATTTAAGTCTTTCTCTGGAACAACCTACTTTCCTGCCAGGAGGGGGGCGTTGGTAGCTGTGCCAGTTTCATACTTTTGCAGCTATCATCGTTTCCATTTTGTTTTTGTATGTGTTTTTAGTTCCAAATAAACGTGAATATTATGATTATTAATATATTAATATTATAGCACTCTTTTATACATTTTCAAAGTATTATGAACCTACAATTAAAATATTGCACTTGAATGATCTCAGGTGGTCGTTCCTGTCGGGTTGCGCGGCTGGTTCTACGGCAGCGCTGTGCGTCAACCCGTTCGACGTAGTAAAGACTCGCATGCAAACCATCACTAAAGGCACCGGTGAACTACACTACAATTCTATTCTGGAATGTGTCATGTAAGTTCATATCCTTTCTATTACCCTCATCACATTACGTCCGAATTTTTATTTTCATTTTAGTGACAAAAATGTAAATAAAAATCCCCCCCCCCTTTCTGACGTTATCTTGTGCACCCCTCCCCTCCATTATCATGATTATAATAATACATCACATATCGAAATCTATTAAACCTAGACGGTTCTAGGCCGTGACAAAAAGAAAGCATACATACATACGCATGAAGAACATAACCCTCCTTTTTGAACAGTCGGATAAAAGGCTGGTTACCTAAAAGGTTATGCCACCAAAGAAACAAAATACTAAGCTTTTAACATTTTATTTGGAGTATCAAGTTATATAACAATAAATTAGAAATAATGACATATGCCCATCATAGTTATTATTTGAAAGAGTTAATATGATGAGTTTTCATCAACAGGTCAACATGGAAGAACGAGGGAGTCACAGCATTTTTCAAGGGAGGTGCTTGTCGTATGATTGTTATTGCCCCACTATTCGGCATAGCGCAAACCGTTTACTACCTAGGCATCGCTGAAAGCTTGTTTGGCCTCTAAACCTATCTGAAACACAATTGTTAATATTATACACGAATGATCTACTGAGAGTCCACTATATAGTAGCTAATATATTGCGTATTGTCCGAATAGGCTGTTGTAGCTTCTGAGATAATACAGTTAGTATGTTTATGAAATTCACACTTTTTACTGAATACTAAATAAATCTATTACTTTTGAATGTCTTGTGTGGGATAATCTATCTATAATCTATACATAAAATATTGTCGTTCATATATCTCAAATTCTTATCATATAATAATAGTGAAATTACTTATCCAGTTTTATTTTAATAATCACTGGAGTAATATTATAGTCAAATAATCTTATTAATAATGAAGTAAATAGAATGTAACTTGTATTATATGTATATTATTTTCGATATATTTTTTAGACATTAATTTATATCGTGGTTGCTTAGCAAACCCGTCGAAAAACGCTTATTTTTTATTCATGACATTTAGTGTACACTCACTGAATTCATCCTAATTTTTTTTTCACTGTACCCAGTCTTAACGAATTTTCCGTAAAGATTTTGTACTTCTACGATCTATAGTTTCGATAGTGCCACGTTCATAACAATCACTTAGAATATATATATATATATATATACATATATTCCAAATAATAATATAAATCAACACTTCGCCAGTTCTTACTTTCCACAGATATAATGTAATATCAATAAATTATTGCTTGCATACATGTATGTAGACAATCTATATATATATATTTGTTGTGGTGTCTAGTGGTTGCTATGTAATATCCTCGAAAGGGTAAGCAGAAGCGTCTCAAGCCCACTTTTTGTCATCAATAATAATAAGAGTCAAGCCTATTGGTGTCATCCGGGCATTATATGACTGTATACTTTTACGACATCCACTGGAAGAGATGAGGTGGCCCTAATCTAAACCGCCGATAACCACACGAACAACTATATATGTAAAATTACTTTGTGTATTATTAATTTCTTGTGTCAGACTAGATAGATAAACAAATCTCAAAGAACTTACGTCATGCTTACGACATACATTTTTTTTGTGTAAATCTGAGAGTTACATGATATATTAATATATCATCTTTATCGTTTAGAGCATGGAATTTCCTACTTAGTCTAGGCAAGGCGGGTATAGTATGTTCACCATTTGCCACAATTAATAATTGTCTTACTTATATAGCGATGCCGGTCGTGGTGTTGATTGTTCGGAATTTGTATCTTCGGAATGTTGAATCGAATGATACCAGGAAGATTGTTTGTAGAGCCTGGTTTAAGTCGGCTCAAGTGACGCCCATGTAATTATATAATATGGGCACAGTAAAATGGTTCGGAGTTAAGGAACTAAGTGAGATGTTTATTAGGTTGTTCAGCTAGTATAAATAATCGATAAGATGCTCTATTTCCATGTTACAGATTATATTTTAAATCTTTTTTTGCTGATATAGCAAAATAGCTCAATTATTGATTGACATGTACATATGTTGGAAGTGTATGAAGTGATATTATTATATTTATTTTTGTTCAAACACGTTATTTTATTTGTTTTGTTTTAAGTTTTTGGTAAGTAATCATTTAATTAGATTCTTATTATAAAGTGGTTTTAAATAAAATCTGAGTAAAAGAATCAAATTGAATTGAGCATCAAAATGTCGTGGCCATATAGCAATACCAATTTTTTTAGTATACTATGACTATATTTTGTTTTTTTTTTTGTTCTATTTATTTCATTTTTTTTTATTTAATGCACAGTAACCATACATTGTTTTAGCAACAATTAGAATATATCACATTACAAACATTGTGTCACCCAAAATTACCTTTATGATACTTTTACTTTTATCATGACTTAATTCTTGTGCATGTCACATATTGTATAGTTGTTCCAGATACTAATAAAACAATTACACCTTCACTTTAAATATTACAGATCACCCCATACTGTGGTTGAAATGGATTAAGTTCAACATCTATTGTCTCAAACTAAATACATGTCTCTATTGAATATTGAATAGGTTATTCATTATGAGACATGAGTTCTTATGCTGGGCTTTACAAGCAGCAATTTTATCCTTCAAATCTAGGTACTATCTTGATGTAAAAACCTCCTTTGTAATTTAGTTTGAAAGGACTAGTTATTTTTTTTTATTATATGTATCCTTATCTTAACCTGAAAAATTAATTATTCAAAGCTTTCTCTTCAACCCCTGTCTTTTTGGTAGATAATTTTCTTGATTTGCAAGATATTTTATATTTTTTATGCTGTTAGCCTTATTTTAATAAAAAAGTTTTTAGTGTATATATTTAATTATTCCTATAAGAATATCTGCTTCCTTAGCGAAATTAAAAAGACAATAATTAGCGGCAGCCAAATGTTACTAGAAATTAAAGCCTTTTGTAGTAAACATTTCATAGGTATGCTTCATATCTGATGCTAAAATGAAAATATATCATATATAGGTAGATAACGTAAGGCAAATAAATGATAAGTGATCATTGATCAATCAAGACGTAATCTCTATCATAACAATGATTGCAAGAGACAACTCTTTCTGTACGATATTGATGGAAGAAAGGTTTGGCTTTTTACAAACTTTGCGACTTCAATTATGTTAGAGCACAATGGTGTTGAAATTTATTACTTCATATTTTAATAGTAGTAACTGTCACACGAACAACAAAATATCATCATAATTACATAAATAGCGAAAAGTATTTTAGATATCAATATTACATGCATGAAATATATTTGACTACAATGTCTTGTTACATTGTTGTACCTAAAAATCTAACTGCGTTAGTTATACATAGAAATTCTATTATTTTATGGTAGTTGTCTAGAATAATAATGAATTTGACTTTATAGTTGACATTTAAACCTACATCGCCTAATTCTAAAACACTACAGAAACCTATGAAAGAACTTGAGTATTACTTTGACTGTTTGTAATAGGTCTACCGCTGTTTTAAAAATATGGTATACGCTCATTTCATAGCGCTTGAATTAACACCCTCTTCATATCATTTATCCATTCACAGAAACAGGCAATATATATAATATATATGTTATATGACAATAATTTAAGTGTAGTGTTATTAATTGTTATTAATGTATTGTCAATTAAAATTAGCACGATACCTATTTGAATAGATGTTTTTGATCAAAAATTCAGTGGTGTTATTAGTACAAACAAGTTGTGTAATCGAAGCATGGTGACTGGAGAGTCAAATACCTTCACTAAAGTAGGTACATAAATAATACTTAAATAATTATATGAAAACAGTACTTTACTGGTAATTTCAGCTTATGCTAAATTAGACTTTTTCAAACTGAAGAACTCTATTATGCAATGAATTGAGCTTTTGAAAATTACCATTGTCATCAGTTTGAATGCATAATGAAAGTACCGGGGTAGGCAGGTACCTTCTGATCATATTGTTACCATTACTGTTACACACACGGTTTGTTGTACACGTATCTTGTTAATTAAACGTATTAACTGTATGCCTGTGTTTTCCATTTTTATTTATTAACTACTTAATACTCTGGTTTAGTCGTGGGCGATTATGAGATACTCATGAAATATTTCGATTATAAAGATTTTTCGAGATATATTGGATTATGACAGAACGGTAGTTACTAATTTTGTTAGTATTTAGTAAAGCGAGGCAGGATTATGATTCATGTGCCAGCCATGCTTAGGCACGAATGGGCCGGCTCGACCGGTGCGATACCACGGTCTCACAGAAAACCGATTGTGAAGCATTTCATCAAAATTAGTGAGGTTTCCGGAGGCCCAACTCCCCCTCTCCTTTTTCCTCTCCGCTGCCACTTTTTAACTCTTAGTGGAAGAATGAGTATACCATTTTATTTTAGACTCAAAAGATTTCGTTAGTCTTTAAAGACAAACTTGTGAAAGTTCTACTCTCTATATCCCTATGTAATGGTTAAAGATAGAAATCGTCACATTAAAAATTTTGCTACTGCACTCTTGAAAATTAGTCATAGTCAAGTAATAGAAAATGGTCGACTTCTAGTTATAATCCTCTTATTGGAACGAAGTTCCTTATGGGGCGTTGCGGAGGGGTACCCTAGCCGGCAAAAAACGTCCGTAACGTTAAAAAAAGCGTGAGATTTTTTGTATAGTCTATGTATGACGACTATACAGTGTCTAAAGTATAGTCTACGGGATGACTGTTATTATAATTGGAGTTTGCTATTATCATTCATGTAAATAGCTGTTTCTTTGTATATTATTATTATATAATTTTATAAATCATTCCAAATGAAATAAAGGTGTTAAGATAATTTTGTAAAGTATTTTTTTTATTTTTCTTCTAGAAATTTCGTTCCTATCTGGTGTCCCACGACACCACACATCTTTCCTTATCTGATCTAACATATGTATGTCCTAATAATCGTACTTTAAAAAAGCAGACAATCGACTTCAATGCGTCTATCATAAAATTTAAGACTTATATGGCTTTCTCATGAATGCCATTGTCACAACTGGACCAAACCCTTGAAGTACATCCTTTCTAATTAAAAAAGAATCATCGAAATTCGTTGGCGTGATATTGAGTTATTCGCCCATTTGTCGCGCACATACTTAATGCAAATTTAAGACTTATACTGCTATAACTGAACCAAATTAAAATGGGACCACACGGAAAGCACCAGCTTTCAAATAAAAAAAAACATCGAAATCCTTTCACACCCACCACTTTCCACAGTCGAAAGTTCCGAGGTAAAAATAAAAAATAAATACAGTTGAATTTTTTGGAAGTCGGTTGAAAAGTAGTTCGGGATACTAAGCCCGTTTGTGCTTATTCATATTTTTGTCCTATTATTATTAGTCCCTTATTCTATAAAAATATAATGTAGAATTAGATTAGATATTTCTGTCCTAGTCGTCACATATCATATATGTAGATAAGCTGCCGTGACTGACTGAGTGCAGTAACTAGAAGAAGCTTATTCTTCGAATTATTTCAGCCACAGTCTGGTTTTCGACCAAATATTGGTCAAATTATACAATAATTAATAGTAAAAAAAGACATTATGTATGTACCTATGTAATACTAAGTGGTAGCGGTCAGTGTATGTATTTTTTACGTAGTGTAAAAAATACATAGGTATACATAGTATATGTTTATAATAATCCTAGCAAGAATCCGAATACTTTGGCAAGAATCCGCGTAGCTCGACCACGGGGCCTCTTGCATCTCTCCACATAGTCTAGTAATACATATTACGTATACTTCAATGTACTGAAATGATTCTAATTCTGAACTAAATTTACTAAACTAAGTTAAAGGTAATCTGAAAATGGTATCATTAATAGTCAAATATCTTGTTGATGTCGCAAGTTCGCAACTTATACTACCCCTTTATATAGGCGGCCCCGCCGTCGCGTTGCAGTGCTATCAATAAAATATAGTGGACTAAAATAAAAATAATCTAAAATTGTAGATGGCTACCAGAAACAATAAATAATTGTCTGTCTTCTTAAAACAGAGCAGGCTGGCAACACTAAAGCGTTAATGTCATTTGATTACAGCGACGCCGTGTAATTTTGATTTTACAATTTGCGGAAATATTAGTATAATCGCATCAATACGCAATTCTTTGTATAACGTCTTAGAAATCAGTGAATTAAAATGGCAACTATAGGTCCCAAGAAGGATGGGGGGCCCAATGTAGAATATTTTCAGTCATCAGAGTCACTGGCACAGTTTGACCAAATTCGCGTTTGGTTGCAAAAAAACTGCAAAAAGGTAAGTTTAATTAGTACAGTATTAATATTTACAGCCGTTTTAATTCTTATGTCATGAAATTATAGTCACGCAAGTCCACTGTTATTGCTTATATGCCTAAGCCAACCTGAACCATTGTTAAAAACAAATACATTAGCATGTAAACATTGTTATTTTTTATCCTATTATAGTGCATACCCTATTCTGATTACTATATAGTATGTTAAAGGTTCGATAATCTGTTTCGAGTTCCTTTAAATTAAACTTTCTCTATCACTTGATTGAATTTTATTTATATTTAATTATTTAAAACATTGCTGTTACTGCACTATCTGCTAAACATTATTATCAAAACACTTCTCTAACACTATCTAAGAATAAACTTTTTCATTACAAATTACAACATCTTAACTCGTTGATCTTCAATACAATACTAATTTGGACAGTGCAATCAATCCGACATTATAACTCTTTTCACCATATCAAAAACGTTAAACATATATAAAATTTACTTGTAAGTTGCCAGCAATTCAAAGGAGGTTTAATTACATAAAACCTATAAAATTCTCTATCAACATCCCCTCCGAATTTTATAACCAGACCCTTCGAATTATTTCTCTCTCACGTCACTATCATCTACGATTATCAAAATTATCTTCTTCAAACGAGCAATATAAACACCCTTCAGTATTTTTATCATTTATCAAACTATCTTCAATGAAACGATGTAAACACCCTTAACTTCACCTTTTCATTTCTTCAAGTATCTAACACTTCTTCAGTTAGTTCAGTTTCATTATTTCCCTCATCATCCTTGAGGTTCTCATTTTATAAATTCTTTATTATTTTTAATTTTGATAGTTTGTCTGCCATTTTCATTTTCTATTTTGTTCCTTTGTCTTTTCAAAATTGTAGGTCTTATTATTAACTTCAAATTCCTATTTTCTTTTCAATCTAGTCTTATCGCAGTGGAAGCATGCTGGGCCCATAACCTGTTAAAGGTATAAAATCTGTGGGATACCTTTAAATTAAACTTCAACTCCATCACTTGACTTGAATTTATTTTAGCATTATTATCTATATATTAAACATTATTATAAAACACTTCTCTAAGAAAATCTTTTACATTACAAATTACAACATCTTAACTTGATGAGTTTCAATACAATACTCCAAATTACATCTTAACTTGTTGATCTTCAATAGAATACTAATTTGGACATTGCAATCAATCTGACATTATAGCTCTTTTCACTATTCCAGAAACATTTAACATATATGAAATTTACTTGTAAGTTGCCAGCAATGCAAAGAAGGCTTAATTACACAAAACCTATAAAATTCTCTACCAACATATTATACATACTAGCAAAATAAACCTTTAGAGTATTGTTTATAATTAGGCCAACATTTCAATACTGACATGTTGTCAATGACTATAAATAATATTATTTACCTTAAACTAGTCTACTGTGTTAGCAAACACCAATTAAAAAACAGAAAACAAGCTTGAGGAAGATTTTGTACCTCATGATATAAAGTAGCTGATGTTTATATTCTTTATATCTACAAATTGTATCCAAATTGTTTGGCAATGAAGGCTATTAAAGTGTATTTTATTCAAACTGACATTAGATACAATACAATATGACACAAAGTTGATTTTAATATTTATATTTGTCATTAGATTAATGAACTTTTGTTTTTAACTATTCCAGCATGTTCAAACTGATCCTCCCACAAAAGAGGGATTGGCTCAACTTGTCATACAACTTATCCAATATCAAGAAAACAAACTCGGGAAAAATGCATCTGATCCACCCTTCTTGAGGCTTCCGGTGAGTTAAATATTTTACCTATTTATGAGACACATAAATTATGTATCCTTTGCTCCCTGCTGACAGTAGCATTCATAAAAAAATGGAATTGTATGTGAAATTCACTTTATTATATGATTATTATAAGGCAAGCCTTTTTCTAACCTAATTCATGTAGGATATACTGAATGCAAATGTGCTTAGACAGCTCGACCCCAGTATCCTTGCCTTTCTTTTGTGCTTAATCGTTAAATGATTTATTACAATAAAGAATTGACATTTAACCTAGACATGTTTGTTTAGTTAGATACTCACAATGTGGTGAGACAATAAATAAAGTAATAAGTGAGTACATATGGCAGCCCTATTACAATCTGCAATCTCTTTATGGCAAACTGATAGACTACAATGTAAACTGTAAAGTAGTAGGTAATGGTGGTGACACAGAGTAAAATAAAAAAAATAGAAAGAAAACTAAACACAACTAAAACTAAGAAATATTAGACCGTTGAGTTGAGAGAGAAGGAGAGAACTTTATTGTAAAAAGGGATAATTGGTGTTGATCATTTACCTATCTAGTTACAAAGTTAACATCCTTTATGAGGAATTTAATGCAAATCCTCACTTTGTGGAAGCATCTTATAGCTCTCTAGAATTTTTTTAGAAAATCTCAGTTTGGCTTACTTTAAAGAGAATAAAAAGTCAAGTCAAATTTATTTAGTTATAAGTGATTACATCTTAATAAACATTGTATACATAGTACAATTATAATATCTGTAAGTGAGAAATAATTCCAACATTTTAGTATTTTGCTGCTTCATCAAAAACAAACTGATTTTCTGGGAGTCCCTTAGCTCCAGTACCTTCTATTGCATATAGTGACCCTGCTTCTTGCTGGATATTAAGTTCAGCTTGTGACAAACCTTCACGACTTGTAGTCACAAATAATGTAGACAAGTCATGTCCTCCCCACATTACTGATGTCACTTTTGCAACTGGTAGCTTATGTTCTTCCAGCAACCTGCCAGCTCTTGAATCTATTTTGATCACCTGAAACAAGAATTGATTCTATCTTCATTTCAGGTTGGTTTCATCTCTCTGTTGACCTGTTTAAAAGTAGACAACTGAAGCTGCAAATTATCCCACTATAGTGATAACTATCAAACAGTATATGCTAAAGTTTAGATTAACACGGGCAGATTGCCACAACTCCATGTGGAAACGCGTATTTTGCTAAAAGTTATTAAAGCCATAACTGCCCAGAAAATCTTAGCAACCCTTTAACCTGTTACCAATGATCTTAGAGAGAAACTCTGGTAAAACAAGGTACTTATCCCAGTATCTTGCAACCACCTGTCTATAAATTTTGTGTTGTGGTGTTATCTAGAAGACAGTATATTTATATGTATTAGTGTACTGATGGTAAGTGACTTTCGCCGCCCATGGACACCCGCAACTCAAGAGTCACAAGTGCGTTGCCGGCCTTTTAGGTAGGAGTACGCTCTTTTCTTGAAGGAGTATATTGTATATTCATATATTGTGTGTATACTTGTCATGTTCAACACAGTAAAACATGACAAGTATACATAATATAATGAGCTCATCTCAATAAGTTTGCGTATTTTTCACTAAATAAGATAATCTCTAAGAACACGAACTCCATATTATTTACCAATACCATGTAATTTAAACACTGCTTTTACCTTCCATCCATTGAAACAAGCTACCCATAAGTTTCCATCACTATCAATAGTCATTCCATCGGGATAACCTGTCACATTATTTGCTTGGAAGCTAAAAAGCGTCCTTCTGTTACCTGCAATAGGAAAATATCATCATCATAATCATCATGTTATAATGTGACAACCTTCATCATCAGGTCTTTTAGTAAGTCTCTTGTTACGGTTTTGTAAGCATTTGGCCATGTAACTAAATACTTTGTTAAGTTGTGTGACGGCGGATTTTTAGCGCCAAAATAGATTATGAAGTTAAACAACCTTATATACTTATTTAGCAACTATTTTTAATGGTTTTTAAATTTAACACATGCATTTTTACTCACGAACAGATCCATTTGTAAGATCGAAGTCAAATACGTCTATGTTCCTGGTTGGTGTGTCAATGTAGAACATAAATTTGCTGTCTGAGGTCCATGCCATCCCATTGGACGTAGTCACCGGTCGAACTTTAGGTACGGGGTCCACGTAGTTACTTGCATCCATCATGTACAATGTTCCTTGATCCGGTTGAACTGTCTCTTTTACTTCTTTCCCCATGGTACCTACATATCAGACAATACTTTTTTATATTATAAAATAATCACTCACAAGGAATTTATGTTAAACAGTAATACACTACAGTAATACAATATACTGATGTATCACATATCCGGTAACAATTTTTTTATCCGGCCAATCCTTCAATTTACTGAAACGTATAGCAAGCAAGTATCGTATCTGATTGCGGATATTAAATGTAATTAAGGACCTTAAAATAAGCTTAACTACTGGAGCCGGTGGGCTTGTAAGAAAAGAGACCCTTGAGGTATACAATTAAAAAGCAATTTGTCTGCAATTGCAGTGGTTGAAGTAATCACCTCACCACTACGCTGGCGCACCGAGTGTTGTGGGTTCGATACCCACACGGGACTACACATCTCTGGTGTGTCTGAGTCTGGGTGTTCTCTTGTATCCGTTATTTGAAAGAACAAAAAACTAAATAAAACATGTTATTGTCTCCGCCTTCAGAGAAGAAAGAGATGTGAATTATTATATAGTATCGTGATTTAAAACAAGAATTCTACATCACAAGGACTATGTCTTTATCTATTGAGAACAGTACAAACCAAACCAAAGCCTTCCTGCAGCATCGACCTTGCCGTCATTGCACCTATTGTTTGGCAGGCCCAAGTCGACTGCACTGAGCAGTCTCAGCGAACTGTCACCTTCCGGTGCATCCCAACTCAGGAAATACAGCTCTGACCTTACTGCAATTAGAATCAAGTTGGGATTGTCCTTAACTGACACCACGAGAGATACTGGCCCATAACCTGCAAATGAAATTAGTAATAATATTAATTATTTATCACCAAATAATCAAATGATAATACATCCAAATGATATAATACGAACCGCTTAATTCTGACATTCATTTATCTATACCCACATTTATTAGCACTCTTTAACTTTTCACCCAGAAAAGTGGAGAATTTATTAAAAGCATTAAATAATTAGTAATATATGGTAGAGGCGCGACTCAGTTGTGACTCAAATATTGTAGCATGCCACCTAATTATTACTCTAAATGGATCAAAATAAATAATAATTATTAAAACTATTTACATTAATACATACCGATTGCCCTCGATGTGATATTATTCGTTTGCGAGTCCAGTTTATACACCATCTGGCCGCTTATGTCCACCCAGTATAGAACGTTCTCTGTAGTTGACCAATGCGGACCTTCGAAATGTCTGCCCCCTCGCTGTATCTACGTATGTGGTATATTCAAAATATTAAATGAATTTATCAATAGCCTTTTTTTAATATGGTTATATGACAAACTGGGGTTCTCTCAAATACATATGTCGTCTAGCAATAGGCTGATGATAATGATGATATAAACTAACACACATTCCAGTGATGCCACTGTATTTTATGGAGTCAACTGTCAACGCATCCAGAATTAAGAGTTCACTAGGGTTCTTCATGTGGGGCAATTATTTGCGTTATGTAAAATATACATAGATGTATATAAAGATGAGCGGCAGCGTTTTGTTTAGTAGCCGTAACGCTAATCAGTGATAATTTTGAGCCTCGAGATATTATTATTATTTTAGTCTAATTAGAAATCATAAACTTCTTGAGAAGTTTAATATAGGTAAACATACTTATATTAATTACTTTAAAAATCTAACGACTAACTAATTTCTAATATTGAATACGTTACTAAATATTTTATAAATTAAAAAAAAAATGTATTTAACAACTGTCTTTAGCGGAAGCTCCAATTCATGCTAAAGTAATTTAAAACTATTCAATGAATTTAGAGAACAAAATAAGGTAAACAATGTATTATTTTTTCTTAGTTTGTGAGGTAGGTTTAAGTAGCCTATGCCTTTACGAGCCCCGATGCAAAATAGTTCGTCAAGTTTGGAAAGTAGTGCAAAGCGAAAAATATAGGAAGTAAATATTGGTAAAATAATAAAGAACGTTTGATAAAAAGTAAACCACAATTTGAGGAACATTTTAAAGTTTATTTTAACATAACTGAAATTCTTTCATGACTTTACATAACATAAAAAATTAAAAAAAAATATTCTAAAAAACACAACGCAAAAGTATTCGTCTACCCTTGTCACTCACGCAAAATATTTCGTATACCACTTAGTTGTGTCGCCTTTGCTCTCAATGACAGCTTTAATGCGAAGAGGCATGGTTGCAACCAACACTGCATACTCCTCAGGCGTAATTGACTCCCAGACAGCCAAGACTTTAGCCTTTAAGTCGCTCTTCGACCTTGATGGATTTTTAGGGAAAACCTTTTTAATTTTCCACCATAGGATTTCGATCGGCGACAAGTCCGGGCTGTTAGATGGTCATTCGATTGTAGGGATGCTTTTCGCCAGTAGCCACGTCTTTGTTGTCCTTGCAGTATGGCAGGAAGCACCATCCTATTGAAAAATGAAGGAATCTTAATGCTTAAGTGACGGAATAGAGGGCAGTAAAGTCTCTTCCAAAAGGTTTTGATACCTTGCAGCATTGATAGAACCATCCACAAACTGCATACCACCAACACCCTGTGCAGACATGCAGCCCCATATCATAAGAGACGCCGGAAACTTCACTTTGCGTTTGAGACAATCAGTATGAAATGCCTCATTTTTGTTCCGAATCACTTTTTTCCTTTCATCGCCGACTGTCACTTTAAATATGGACTCGTCACTCCAAATGATACTACGCCACTGATCGTAAGTCCAATTTAAATGATTCGAAAAAATGAACGAGCAAACTTCAACCTCTTTTTCTTTTGTACAGCAGTCAACAGTGGTTTCTCCTTAGCGGTGTAAAGTCCTTAACCCAATCTTTTTAGGACTCTTTTGCAAGTATCAACTGAGATGTCTTTGTGAATCATGTCCTTCCATTGCACCGTGAGTTCTCCAGCTCGAGCACGACGATTATTTTTGATAATTTTCTTCAGGATTCTGTTTTCTACTGCACTTGTGATGTGTGGTCGACCAGTTTTCTTTAAACAAGAAGTCGTTCTATTCTTTTTATAGTGCTGAATGATAGATTGGACTGTAGACCTGGGAAGTATCAAGTCTTTAGATATTTGGTAACTTGATTTGCCAGCATCGACCCCATAAACTATTCGCTTTCGAAGCATTTCACACACGGGTTTACCACGATCCATTGTTATTTGAAAACTAATAAAATAAAACTGAAATTTTCAGAATTTATACTGTCTCACTTGACAAATGGCATAGAATTACTTGTACAAATTTAAATTATGCAACATAATTGTACAAAGAAGGAATAATCGTATTTAACTCACCGATAGACGAACTCTTTTGCATCTATTAAAAATTAGACGAACTATTTTGCTTATAGCTTCTTCGAATTTAAAACAGGATATGTATAAATTTAAAAAGCTAAAATAGTTTATTGGTTCATAACTAAAAAATGACATAAGTAACGCGACATGTGATAGTAGAACAGCTTAATATTTTATATACATATACAAAAATAAAGAAGTTAGAAAAAAATCTCACAGAGAAAATTTCACACTAGACGAACTATTTTGCATCGGGGCTCGTAAAACAAAAATACTAAGATACCTTTAGTACCGATAGGAAAACTGAATAAGATGACTTCTGGTTCAGATTAAAATACTGCTGTTTATAGGATTTATATTTGAACCATGCTTCCAAGCAACAAAACACTCGGTTTAAGGGTACCGTTCCTCAAAAGGAAAAAAGGATCATTCGGTTGTTCGTCTCTCTGTCTGTCAAGACCCTTTTCTCCGGAACGCGTAGAGGTATCAAGTTGAAATTAATATCAAATACGACGTCTGCTGTCTCTTGAAGCTATTAAAAATAGTAGTTTAAACATTTTGACTTTCAATATGGAAGCTTGTAATTGGCATCTCATACTATGTATTTCAATGTTATACTGTTACAGCCGTAAGCTTCTCAAATAAAATAAAATGAATAGATAAAATTCAAGCTTCTAAGTCAATGCTATAAAAAAAATCGTTTATTTTATACTTTTATTTATTTTCGTTTATTAGAAAAAAATAACATTTTGTTTGTGAATCAAAACCTATCAATAGGGTATATGCCATTGACCTAGAACCTAGACCTAAAATTATTGGCGGTTTTTAAATTTTTGTATATAAAAAAGTATTTCTACTTTTTGCTATAAATATTATATTTTGCGGTCGAAAACTACGTCAATGTATCCTCGATGTTATATAGAAAAAAAACTCTTTTTGCTATTGCGTAGAACATTTATTTTTGTAATGTGTGTTAGTTTATGCATTCATATAATAACATTAAAAATATATGGCACTCATTAAAAATATTTGAGATCATTTTTATACTATATTTTTAGACAGCCCATTAAATGTTATGGCCAGTTTAAGATCGGGACTAGTTGACAGGCAGTCTCCAGCTCTGACCTACTTTGTGTAATGCTATCACAATCAGAACACAATAAATATTCATATAAGAATATCAGATTTTTAATTCAAATGTAATATTATGTTTTAATTTTGACGGTATTTATGGCCAGACTAAGTGTACGTATGTACATTATATTTATTCTGTGTATGTATGTACATTATATTTCTTAGTGTCTTCGTTCTTGAGATGGCGTCCGCTAAAGGAAAAGTGGAGAGGCAATTAATGTAATGTAGTCGGGTTTTAAATAATTCATATTACTCGATAACTCCATCATTAGCAAACCGAATTAGTTGTACCTATTTATGGTTAGAAGGCCATATTCAACTTCTAAGGTATCAGGGAATGAAGAATACATTATAAGTTTTATCTTCATAATACAGCTTATTAAAATTTATCATGATAAGCGCTGATAAGTCGTTTATATACTTTTTTAAAGTTTTGTTTACGAAAGCCCCGGTGCGCAAGACAGACAGATAGTCCAGTTTTCTACAGTTACTGAGTTAGTGTTATTAAGACACTAAAGCTACCTTCAAAACATGTATCGATATGTTACACAGTCAATGAACTAACTTGTCAACATCAAATCATTCAAGCTACTAGCAGGCGTCTTTACAAACTTTCACATGTATATATTGATTTCACATAATCAAAATTATAATATGATCGATCCATAAAGAGCAATCTATTGATATAAAGTTACTTACATTTTTTATAAGCGGTGTAGTTGATCTAAATGCTAAAGAATTGACTACGAGAAGCGTAAAGACAAATTCTCTTAACATAATCATGATCACTTGGACACTATTTGACGTCCGGCCTCTTGAGCGTCTCGTGCCTTTACTGCAATAAAGTCGGTGCTTGATAAAGTAACCGGTTACTTAGAGCGGGTGTTCTTGAGTTAGTGAATGTATTATATTATACGCTGCAACTATTATCTAGTAATTACTGAGAGTCTATCTCGTGTTTTTGTCTCATTTTAACATATAATGTGGTTAGATTATTCATATTTGTTTTTACCAGGTCAATATAGCAAAGATTTGCATAATGTACCTACTAGTGTGTTTACTTATGCCATGGATAAATAAGTTTTACTTTAAATTAATAGGGATATCGTTCGTACCTCCTTACGGCACGTAGAATCTACCAAAAGCAGTTCTACTAGTAGAAGTACGAGATATTCTCGATAAATTTTAAAAATAATTTATCGTAATAATTATGATCTCTACATAATTTTATTTGATACGTATTTATATGATAAATAATCAATTTGATAAGGATATAACAATCATTACTACTGTATCAGGACATAAATATTTGAGCCCCCTCAGAAATGTTTCAGGAAGTAAATAAGTCATTCTTCAAAGTAAGAAGTGGTAACAAAAAGTGTCCACGCGAGTTAATAATCCATGACGTAAACTCAACGAAGCGATCGTTAGTGATGTCGCTTCACATTGCTAATTAATTTAAAAAGTTGCACACTCAAATGACTTATATTCGGTCAGTCGGTCACGGATCGGATGTTATGAATTCGCGGCCACCGTGACCTCGTTCAAGGTATCTAATTATGCAGACAACCGCCGTAGGAAATGGGTTTCGACCGTTTTTCTTTCTTTCCTAATTATTTAAAAAAGGTTTTCAGTTATTCGTAGATTCAATTTCTTGCTATGTCACAAGAAATATATTAACATAAAATGTCCTTACATTTATCTTATAACAATAACTGTGATCAGTAGTTATGTACTAAACGCAGGAAACATAGAACGAGATAATCTTGGGTGTTGTTTGATTCCTGATGTTTATCAGAATTGATATCAGTTCGATCCACATAACATGAATATGCAGTTTTAACGCATTGTTTTAACTAGATAATCGAAGTTGCACAAAATGGATAGGTTTTTGCTTAGGATTAATAAAGTGCAGATACTGAAAAATATTAATCTTAGTACAATGGGCGGTCTTATTGTTAAAAGCGATCTCTACCAGAAAAACCTTGTATGGAGATAATAAAAAAATATATTTAATAAAAACAGTAGTTGACGGTGCAATAATTAAGATATAGACATAGACATATACATACATGTAGTTACTTATCCGCTGTTATTTATATACATATATAATAATCTGGAAATATACGAGTAAAAAATTAAGTCAAGTTAGTTCAGACTTTTTTGCTTTGGAGTCCCTACACCCATAGCCAGGTACTGGCCAGGTTACAAACACCTCTATAGCTATCCGGTCGAAAGTAGGTGCCTTAAAATTTAAAACCTTATTGAATTACTACATAAAATTACTGCTTTAAAGTAAGTTAATATTAAACCGAACTATCTATATGATTGAAGGATATACGTTTTAAATAATTTGTCATGTATGTATATGGCAGTAATTTTGCAATGCCAAATGGCCCATTGAAAATAAATTGCCTCCTGTTTCCTTATGCAGCCTACAATAAGTATTTAGTAACTATTATGCCCCCTACCTTGAACTTGTTATGTTCAATCATGAGTTTCTTGTAGGTACTCACTAGCTACATGTCTGTTCTACTGTAAATATGTAGAGTCACATTAGGCTGTATTTCTATTTTGTAAGATGACAAACGTGTGCATGGTCGGATTGTGTGTTGCCTTGCCAACCCTATGTAATAAAGCTAGAACCTTACTCATCTACAGGCAAAGATAATGCTGGCAGTACTGATTTATCGCTTGCTGCTCTAGAGCTAAGTTATTATTCTGGTGGTCCAGCAGCATTTCAAGGTGCATACGCATACTTACGCCTATATTCTCTTAGGGGCTTCAAACGCCATATCTTTGCCACCCTTAATTTAGTCTCACACACGTAACGGGGGGGGCAGGCGTATTGCAGCAATTCAAGCAGTTTTTTATTATAATTAGTAGTATTGTGTCAAAACATGTTATCGATGTATAATTTGTTACAGATGAAAGCGTTTATGGACATGAAACCGGGCGGATCCCTGTGCACGGTGCTCGCCACCATGTTCCGCTTCAAGTCGGAGCAGCGGTGGCGCAAATTCGACTTCCAGGTCGGTAAGGTATGCACCTCCCCCGCACGCCCGCCTCGCTCACCGCCGCCCCCGCAGACCCCGCAGCCCCCGCCAGATCGCCAGACCTTGCCACCACGCGGCTCTTTAACAATGCATCACTTCTACTGTCACTATATGCGTCTGATTGTTAAATACTGTTCTTATTCACATTTTATTTAAAAAATATATTATTTTATAAAAATTATGACATATATTATAATAGAAACTCAGTCTACAGAGGTATATTTCAAATATTTATTAAAATAGTCAAAATTAAATTTAGTTAAATCCTCGAATGCTATTCAATTGTGAGATGGTGATATTGTAATTGTTACACACCTTTTTTATGATATTTTAGATGACATAAAAGAAAGAAATTTTACACTTTTTTAAGCGAATGGTTCAATTCATAATCCAATATTGTAAATCATGTTTGCTTTTATTTATTTTAACGTAAACACAGTTATTATATATTTTTTTGCCTGTTGGAAAGCGATAAGTGTAGTCCACGAGTGTTGGTCACCAACCTCATTGCACGTCTAGTCAATGCAGCATGGTGACCCACACTATGGCGGGCTGGTGAGATGCTTTTTCACGCCCCGCTTAAAAGACCCGAGATCAAAGTGGGAAACACGTGCGCTGGTAGTGAATTTCCAGGCTTTCACCGATCGGCACAGGAAAGAAGAGACCGTTAAGTTCGGGATCGTATATTTTCGACTCGCAAACGGTGACTCCTCTTGCCAGCACGTGTTTTTACAATATGAAGTCTCAAACATTGTTATTTATATTAAAATGACACCTTATACCAGTATCTTATAATTTGGTGACATTCGAGTGTTCAACTTACATAATAAAGTTTTTGGGAAAAGTTTATATGAAAATAATGAAAGTAGGTTTCATCAGACGCATGTTGTTGCTAGTTCAAATGCACGAAATGAAATCAGAGTATTCATATTAACAATGGTACAGAGAAATTAATGTTGGTTAATTTAGTACAGTGATCTAACAAATATGAAAAAGAAGAGACGTAGTTTTCTTATTCTATTTTGTTTTTAACTTCAGTAAAACTCGTCAATTTATATTATTTTTACATTTTTGTCTTTAAGCACTTTGTTTTTCAAGTATTCTATTATTAGTGATGTGTTGTTATTGATCACATTTTTCTTAGATCACACACACGGTATCTGTTATAACACATGATGTTTTCTCTCTTGCTTAGGAGGTAGCAGTTCCAACTCTTCATTCTCGTGCCATTTCATGCAAGGGTTCATTACGTTTGGATTACTCGTTCTAGAATATTCAGGGAGTTTTAAGTCCTATAAATACCTCGTGTTTTCTTACAGTGAAGAGTATTCATCAAATATATATAACAACTAGCGGACCCGACAGCGTTGTCCTGCATGATATTTCAAGCGATTAGGATCAATATAGTAATAATAAATATAAATAACCTAGATACCGACTGCAGCGCCATCTGCCGGGCTGATTTGTGAATCTAAACCATTCCCAGATCCCCTTGAACACACACAAAAAAAATTCATCAAAATCCGTCCAGTCGTTTGAGAGTAGTTCAGTGACATACACACTCACACAAGAATTATATATATAAAGATGTGACAGTAGGTTTTACTGTACCCTTTCTAGTAGTGGACCAGTGTTTGTAAGCAGCCAGTTACCGCTTTAACTCTTGCCATGGTATAACATGGTAGGGGTTATTAGTTGGCCACTTCAGTAATATAAACCGAAATACATATATGAACCATTTTCTAAACGCTAATTAAAGTGATAGAAACTAGATGTGGCCGTTTCAGACCTAGTACAGTATACTCGCCAAAATATTTTACTACATCCCTATTTTTTAACATTTATGGTTTACCTGAATGGTTTAAAACCAAAATCAAAAATCATAAGAGGAGCATTTTTCTATAGAGGTTACATGGTATGGTAGTTATATAATTTAAAACTCAGATCCTGAAAATAATGGTTGATTGTTGTGTATAAAGTGTTTGTACCTTCTTGTGGGGTCTTTTTATCATAACCCGTGTACAGTGTGTGTTTGTGTGATAAATAACCATAAATTTTATGTTTGGTCACTAATATAATGTGGGTTTTCTCAAATCACTTTTATTGTCTGTGCATGCGTAAACTTTATCGCCCTGGAACTTGAAATATTTTATCGGCATTTTAGTTCTCTTTAACATAGTTGAGAATATTGAATTAATCCAAGTGGGTAAAACTGCAATCTTATCTTATTTTTACTCTAGAATATCTAATCAAATGTATGTATATGTGTGTATATGTTGATTATAAGCTATCGGCTAATTAACTAAGCTTATATCAAGTACTAGTTTAAAAAATAAGTCTCTAAATAATCGTAAAACCTTAATCACACTTACAAATTTTAGATAAAACATTTCGGTTACATTAAATGTAACTTTTTATGAATATATACTAGAAGTTATTAATATTTATAACTGAATCACTCGCATACATACTTTAAATAAAAACTATTTTTATTACCAGTATTTTAAAGCTTCGTGGCCTAAAACTTAGTTACAAAAATGTTATAAGTCAAAATGAAACCCAGTTTAATTATTATTTATTTAATAATTCATTGTTAATTTAATTATTTTATTTGGTGCTTGAAAGATCATATCACTAACACGAAACATCATTTCTGGTCCCGTTCCCAACTCCCGCATTTGCAGAATCCTTCGCGCAAAGACTTGAACGTGCAAATGATGATGGAGATTGATTCTTCTCTGCTCAGCGCTGAAGTTATACGTACACCTTGCGTTTACATTCGGCCTGAGGTGGACAAGGCGACTGCTAACAAAGTTAAAGACATCGTTGTCAATCATCAGGGCGAGATTTGCGGTAAGAATGCTTATATGACAATTAAATAATATAATTCAATATTTATTATTATAAATAATATCAAAGTATCTACAGGATATCTATTGATCACCCTTGGGCATTGTGTACGGCGGTTATTCAAAGACACGGATGGATTATGATTTACCCTAGGCTGATATTTTGCCATTTCGATTATTAGACCTTCTCCAAGTCTCATTTTTTTTATTGATTGATGCAGAAGACGAAGAGGACGCGACACACATATTGTACCCTACAGTGGATCCCTTAGAAGAGGAATACGCTCGCCCTGTTTTCCGTCGTGGCAACCACGTACTCGTCCATTGGTACTATCTCCCTGACAGCCATGACACCTGGGCACAAGCTGATTTACCTGTACGTATCTGTGTTATTCTCTTTCCCTATCTCTTACTATCTTCCTCTCTCGTTTTACTAAAATACACTTCATTTTATTACATTAAAATATTGCTTATTACAATGAGAACACAACATGTATATATTAAACAAGGCAGCCTTAACTCTTAAAAGTCAATTCTTCCAAACTAGTAACGAAATAATGTGGATTTCTTTATTATATTTATAAATGTTGTATGAATAATGTGAAATGAGCTCTAACGGATTAAATATAGCTAAGTAAATAGTAAATCATTATAAATAAAAATTTAATGTCGTAGGTTGATGTACCAGAGTCAGTTAGCTGGGACTGTAATCGTTCAGAACAGTGGCGTGTATCAGCGTCTTGGGCGCTAGACCTGCCGCAGTACAATGAGTGGATGAACGAAGAAGACTATGAGGTCGACAGTAATGGCAAGAAGAAGGTAATGTATTAATGTATAAATATGTATAAATATGCCCAAAGGGGTAAGCAGAGGCCTATCAAACACTATTATTTTACTAAAAATAATTTAGTCGTACCTATCTAATAGGGGCCTCTTGCTTCATATTATGAATGATGTTTATACAATTTGTATCGATAATATAGGCTATGTGTACTTGAAGCTTAACATCTATTTTAGAATATTCTTTTAAACAGGATAACTGAAAGGTATTAAATTTTATAACTAAATAACTTCAATAGAGGTAACATAGGACTATGAATTTTGAAGAAAATTATGGTGACAAGATTTTTTTCTAGCAAGCTAATTTCCTCAATAATCTGTTCTCATCTATTCGTGTGGTTCGTAGGTTCACAAGTTAAGGTTATCCGTTGACGATTTGATCCCCGGCGCGGAGCCCTCGAGTAAGTCGAAAAAAGGCAGCAAGAGGAAACGTTCTCCTTCACCGCCGCCACAGAAGCATGGCAAAAGAAAGAGGTTAATACTCGTTCATGCGTTCCACAATATTATATATATATATATATATATATTAGAGCTAACTCCTTTAGAGATATATCTTCTAGTTTTGTCTAAATAACGAGTAACGATGCAATAGACTATTTTACATTTTAGATTCCATAGTCAACAGGTATTTTTATTTCCACAAAATAATATCGCTTTATACAAAAGAGAAAAAATAAAATTTAAACTATGAGAAGGTAGCCGCCATTACCGTGACGTCATAATAGCAGAAACAAAGAAACTTCAAATGTGCACTAATTGATTTTTCTATAACTAAATATGAGATTACGAGTAACTATAATTTAAAGCTACATATTCCAAATATTATATTATATTTAAACAGTTCGCTGTTGTTTGCAAATAAAAAGTACAATTACAGATAATAAATCTAACATTTTAACTTATTTTTAATACAAATAAATCTCGTGTTTTTATAACAAAATAGTAGTAAAATCTTTTTTCTTTAGTAAGGTCTCTATAAATAATACACTTATAATTTAATTTAGATACATTGAAATCTGACATATCATCAAACAATATGGTCAGTTTTAGCTTTTTTTAGTTTAGACTTATTTTAGACCATTTCATTTCATGATTCACGTCATGAAGAGGTGGTACAATCTATGATCTCACCACGGCATATATAAATTGATTCTATCCTTCTTGGATAGAGTATTCCTAAATTGCAATCTCACTTGCCTAATGTTATAGGTACCTATTTATATGTTATTTTACATCTCTATGTGATATCGAGAATAATTTCGTTAATATATGTAACATTTGTAAGTGTAGTTAATATTTAACCTTGAATTTTAATTATAAATTACTTATTAACAGTCGCACAACAAAGAGAAGAGAAAACGACGTAGACGAAGAGGAGGATAATGCGTCCAGAGATAATACGGATGCTGCACCTACACCTGAAAGTGAAAAAGCTCCTGAACGTTAGTATTTTAACCTCTGATCAATAACTTAATAAATGTTTAAAACAATCTGAACTAACTTATTACGCCTATGTACGCTGGTAATTGAGCCTGTGACCCAAAATTTAACGATCTAAATTGTAATGTGCATTTTTTTTCTGTTGCTCGTCACATTGTTATTATTGTAACCCTAATGAGTAAACACAAGAACAGGAATCGTTAGCACATACAAATATTTTTGAAGTACTAGGTGTAATATAACATAGTGTAACTAGTAAGTAATCTTTATTGTGCACCAACACAAAAATAGAGAAACAGATATTGTATATAAAAATGCACAATGGGGGGTCTGCCTTGTCACAAATTAGCAATTTCTTCAATTCAACCTTTGGATGGACAAGAATGTTATAATTGCAGTGGGTTTACATTAATTTGTTCTTTAAAGTTATGGGGTTATATCACTATATATATATACAGATATATAATGTATATACATACATATAATAAAAGGGTAAGACCTGTGCCTGTACATTATAAATATTGAAGAAAATCTAATGTTTCTCGGGTTTCTATTAGAGCCACAGAAGCCAAAACCACCGGTTTTTTTTTCGCATCACGCAAAAGCTACTGTATGGAATTTAATACATTTTTTACAATTGTATGGCTAGAGTTCTGACTTAAAATGTAGGCTCCATTTTACCGTGTCTCTGGCTAAATAAAAATATAGATACTTTATTATAAATTCCAGGCGTACGAAGTAGCAGGCAAAAGCTAGTGAATAATATACACGAATACTGTTAACTAACCTGTACTAATATTGATGCAATTAGCAGCGGCGCCGGCTGCGTCAAGCGCTCCGGCCGCGGAGTCCGCGCCGCCCGCCGAAGCGCCCGCCACGCCCGCGCCCCCGCTTGACTCGCACGACGACTCGCAGGGCAAACATAGCGACTCTAATACACAGGTACTATCTATAAACAAAGCCAATAAGTAAATAATCATCCCTTAACCTTCAATATCTGATCCTAATCATTCCAGAAAACATCAAAACGATAGGTTTACTATGAAATAGCAATACAGTATGTCTATACTATTGTTTATATTGTATTTAATTGCTCAGTTTTGCAAAACAATTAATTTTGAGCATAGTAATCTACCACCCAATTGATCACTGATATTTGATTTTGCTCAGACAAAGTAATTAAGTACCTTGGATTTTGTCTAATGAAACAACAACAAATAGATTTGGGATTGGTTCATGTTTTACTGTAAGGACCTGTATTTTATTCTATTGCAGTTCTATCAGTTTTATACTACGGTAATCAAAGCAAAGTGTTAAAATTATAATTAAAATTAATAAACTTCTAATATGATATGTTAATATATTAAATGTTATAATATCGAATAATTATTAATTATTATTAGTAATTGCATGACGAACATTATCTGAAATTGATGCGATTCCAAAAATATAATAATATTCGTTTCCCCAGGAAATGCTAACTAAAGAGGAACTGGAAGACAATGTAACAGATCAAACTCACCACATCGTCGTGCCGTCGTATTCAGCTTGGTTCGACTACAACTCTATACACACTATTGAAAAGCGGGCACTACCCGAGTTCTTCAATGGCAAGAACAAGTCTAAAACACCTGAGATTTACCTCGCTTATAGGTAAGTCGTTATTTATATAAAATTAGTAAGTTATTTATTTATTTGCAATACAAAGTCGTTTTCCGAATAAGAGTTCTATATGTCTTTTGTCATTTATATAAAAATAGATTTTCTTAAAAAAAAAAAAGTTGTATAAAAGGCTGATCTCTTTTCATGGATGCAATAGGTACCCTAGATATTTATGAATTACTGTATTTTTACTTAATTGATTATTATTATCATAGCTATTATCAAAAACAACATTATAATCTAGTAGGAATACTTTTGAGTATGTGTATAAGTGACATGTAAATACTTTTTTAATGGTTAACTTCTTTTCCATTTCATTCCTCAAACATAGGCCAATGTTATTTTGGATAGGAAGTACAATTTACTAGGCAAATTAAAATAAATTACGGAAACTAATGTCACCGTAGCATTTGCCTTCAATCATTTAGTTATTGTGGTGTAAATATGTATATTCAGGAACTTCATGATCGACACGTTCCGCCTGAACCCGACGGAGTACCTGACGAGCACGGCGTGCCGCCGCAACCTGGCCGGCGACGTGTGCGCCATCATGCGCGTGCACGGCTTCCTCGAGCAGTGGGGACTCATCAACTATCAGGTCACACCACCCATACAAACAATTTTTATACCAGATCTCTCATTGGTTTATTCTCAAATAAAAAAAGACGAAGAGGTCAAGGAGCGGAGAGCCCTCTTAACTACTTATGAACTTATGAATCCATATGTGCTGTTTGCTTAATTGTTTGTTTTGTTATGCCTTCAAGACTTCACCGATTATACTGTGGAGAAACGGGTGTTCCTCTAACACAAAGGGAGTATCCTCCAACCAGGCGAGGTGATCATGCCTGGCGGGTCAATGTAGGAAGTTTATATTGTAATCGGCGCGAGAACTTATTTATCGTGATTCAGGATCGTTCTACGTCATTAGAGTAGTTGCTACGTTGTTACGCTTGTTTTCGCTAGATGGGACTGATATATGTTTTAGTTGTATGTGGAGGTTGTCTCAATACATAGGTAGATAAGCACTTCATATAGAAAAAAAGACTGCGAGTCACATCTTCATTGATAAAATGTACATGACAAAATAAGTAAAAACACAGGCAATTGCTACCATTAATATTAAGAAAAAACGCAAACTGGCGTCATATTATGGACTCACTCAATTAATTATACAAGACTAGTTTCTCTATCCTTAAAAATGATAAGTGATTATTATTTAAAAACACAAAATGACATCTAATGACAAACTCAATTCAAAATACAGGTTACTCTTTTCTTGAAAATGAATTAATTTAATTTAAACAGTAGACCAAGCAATTTATTTTTTTATCAGATTGTACTGATTTTTTTGTCTGTTACCAGTTGGAGACTGAATCTCGTCCGACAGCAATGGGCCCACCGCCGACATCTCACTTCCACGTGCTGTCTGATACACCGTCCGGTCTACAACCACTCATCACCAGGCCATCACAACCACGTCCTGGTATGTACCACTTTACTCTTTTGTTATATACTAGCTCCCGTCTTGGCTTCTCTAGCAAGTACAAATTTATACGTTTTTGTAAGTTTTGTCAAGAAAAGTAATAATTAAATAATAACTTCACGCACACGGCCATCTGATCCCAAATTAAGCAAGTTGCTAAGTTAAGTTATATCCTAAGTTACTCCATAACCAGGCTTTTTGCTAGTGTAAATATCTTGAAAATTGTTTCGTCTGCTCTATGGATTAGGCGGAACAGACAAGCAAAAATTTTAAAGAGCTTTTTGTAATTATTACTTTGATATAACAAATAGACATTTCAGTTTTATTTATTTTGTATAGATTCGATAGGCCAGCATCCCTTGCGTCTTCAAAGTTATAGTTTGTGTTAGGAACTTTAAGTCCTTTTGAAAACTAAAATATGCCTCCTTATAATATCAGTTATCTGCTAGTTGAAGTTCCGTGGAATTCGGTTCATCCGTGCCGGAGACTAAGTCGCAATAAGCAGATAGACAGAGAAAAAAAGCTGTTATTACTATTATACAAGCTGTACAGTTCAATGACCTTTAGGTGTTGTAAGTGTATATCCTACTTATTTAATGCTGTTCGCCAGTAATGATAAGTATTAAATATAATAAGTTTGTAATATTTATGAGCAATAAATCCTGAAAGCAAGTTGCCTGTCTGTTCATATATTATGAACAGTTAACATTACAAAAGCACATCCACCATATCACCATGTGGTGAGTGTGTTAGGGTGTGCCAGCATCACCATATGTGTTATGGAATTACATCCTCCTGCTGTTATATTAAAGAAAATTGGAATTTTATACATTTGTGTAGATTAGTTTTTGATTTAGGTTTACCAACAATTGTTTACATCGAAACTTGTAATATACACATACTACACAAAGTCAATTAACAATGTAACAATTACTTAAAAGTAACACACCGTAAGCAAACACCGTTTATCATACAATATATTCTACTTATTAAGAATTAGAAACTTAAATTCAACCTTAAATTACATGCAGTTGACATTAAATTTAATTTGTTGTATTTGTGTAATTACATTAGTTGTAGCGTAGATATAGAAGGACCCTTTTTACCCGACTGCGCAAGGAGGGTTATATTTCTTTAAGTGCATGTATGTATGTATATTTCTATGGCACGCTCTAGCGCCTCGGCGGTTTGATGAATATCGATATTTGAGATAACATTTGAATCGTCTTCATAGTGGGAGTTATAGTATATAAGACAAGATGATGAAAAAGTTAAAAGTAGTATCATCTAATGCAGTCGGCATATGTACATTTTTGAATAATTTACGTTGTTGTTTGTAGCGGAGAACGTGCCGAAGGTAGAGCCGGGACTGCCCAACGGCGCGGAGGCGGGCGCTCCCGCCGCGCCGCCCGCAGCGCCCGTCAAGCCCGAGCCCGCCGCGCTCGAGCTGCCCATCGCATCCGGCCTCAAACTTGACCAGGTACTTACTACACTTGATATGCTAACATTTTGGGGTATAAAGAGACGTGCGCACCAGTACTACAATTAAAAAGAAAGCTGTAGTATAAAAATATATTGTACTACACACATATTTATACATACACGATATATATACATATATATGCGCCTTATATGTATAACTATTAATTTAGGTCTGTGTATAGCTGTCATACTTTAGCCTTGAAAGTTTGTCATTAAGAGGACATATTTCAAATGGGAACGCATTCCAGAGGTTCACAGCTTGGATAGTGAAGGAAGAATAAACTATACTTGAATAACAACAATATCCCTTTTCTTCTATTGCCTTTCATCGTTCTAAAGATCTCGTCTTATTATTGACAGTTACATCCACTACCAAATTCTAATTAGCTAAAAGTGGGTCTTTATTACACCTCTGCCTACCCCTTAGGGATACAGGGACATATGGGTTGATGATGGAGGTATGTGAATAATAGTAATGCCAAAATATTTATATATTCACATTACAATTGACTAGTTTAGTTTTTCTCTATCTAGAATAGAGATTTAAATTTAACATTATTTGTTAATATAGGTATGTTGTTTGTATGTTTTGTAGTGACTATTAATTATTAATAGAGTGGAGACCGGAGAATTAAAATTCTTATCGTAAACTAGGGCCCTCAGTCATTTCTAGATAATGCTATTACCTAGTAAAATGGAATAACGAAAATGGCGGATTTTTCGACATTTCTATAAGTTATACCTTCGCCACACGGTCATAGATATTCTTGTCAAGTTGCTTAATCAGTTTAATTCTAATTTAACCAGTTCTCTAAGGTTTTGATTAAATTGTAACAATGATGGAATCTCATTAACCCTTACAATTATAATATTCAATGAATATTTATGTCAGTCAATCAGAGCATTTGTAGACTTTTGATAATTTGACTCATCTTTGCCTTGGTACACAATAAAATTGTAATCTATTACTTGTCGTTTAGTACCGTGGCGGGGCTCGCGGTCGGGAATGGACGGAGCAGGAGACGTTGCTGCTTCTAGAAGCTTTGGAGTTGCACCGGGATGATTGGAACAGGGTGGCAGCTCATGTGGGCACAAGGACACAAGACGAGTGTATCCTGCACTTCCTGCGACTGCCCATTGAGGAACCGTATCTACATGATGCCTCCGCAGGTATTTATCTTTCGGTTTCTTTTTACTAGACATCGCCCGTTTTTCTAGACTTTCCGTACGTCACAGGTTAAGATATATGTATACACTAAAAGCCTTCAGCTTTTTTATTTTTGTATTATTGATATATGTATATCACTAAAACTCATCAATAGCTACAAAACAAAAATGAAGAAAATTGTTTGACAAATATATGAAGTAATCATTCTGAACTCTTGTCTTGCCTATTTAAATTTGATTTTACTCTATTCTTAATAAAATTAAGTTAGTATCAAGGATAATATGGAGAGCTATTAGAATTTAAAATCAAAGGGAACATTTTGTACCTTTAATAAAAAATATATCAGTCATAAACATATATTAAGAGATTTTATTCATATATTTTTTCATCCTGATAGATTTTGTATTAATATAATTTGAAGTTACGACTGTCCCTTAGAACCCTTTAGTGTCTAAAAACAGGTAGTTTAAAAAAAAAGTATATTACAAAAATCTATAGTGCATGTTGGTAAATGATCAAATGCTAATGTTAATGTCATGTTTAAATATTATATTCACAGGTGGAGTCTTGGGGCCTTTAGCATACCAGCCGATACCGTTTAGCAAGACCGGCAACCCTGTAATGAGTACAGTAGCGTTCCTGGCGTCGGTCGTGGACCCGCGAATTGCTTCAAAAGCTACTAAAGCTGCTATGGAAGAATTCGCTGCAATAAAGGTGTGTAAAAGCGTTTGAAGAAAAGTCTGTGATAATTTTCATTATTTTATTCTTTCTACATTCTTGTATAATCTGGCAAAAAAATGAACTTAGTAAATGACATATTAGATTAACGGTTAACATAAAGGGAAAAGTATATACCACAGATTGCCTTTCCCTTTAAATGTACTAACTAAAATACCAAATGAGCTTGCACTCTATTACACACCCTATTACGTTAGTTTGTCCAAATTCTAGTTGTCAAAATGTGGGTATTTAAAACACCTCTGCCTTAACCTTGACGGAAACAGGCGTGAGTGTATGTAAATGAAATAAATAAATATATGTGGTATTTTACAGGACGAGGTGCCTGCGGCGATGATGGAGGCGCACGTGAAAGCGGCAGGCGCGCATGGACCCGCCGCCGCGCTCGCCGCCACCGGCATCGCTGGCACCGCGCCCGACCTGCCGCCCGCTGGTAACTCACACTTACATTGTATTACATACGACCATTATAAGACATATACTTTACAGACCAATTGCCCCGTGACGTTAGAGGCTATAGAACCCACTACTTATGTCATTTAGTTTAGTTGGTAGAGTGACTGGATTTTAGAAGAAAAAAAGTGTCTTTTTAGATAGCATTTATGTTTATTTACGAATAACAGCTTTGTTACGATTAATTTAATATATAAAACAGAAATATACAAAAGAAAACTTATATTGTAACGCAATCATTTCAGTTCTTATCCTGACACTAAACCTTGAATTGTATTATTATCTTAAGATATCTCACACTCTTCTCTCATTCCAAACTAAGCAGAATTTGTGCTGTGGTAAAAGAGGACAAATAATAGACCAGTCAAATATACTTTAGAGACAGTGACACTGTGAAAATAGTATATAGCGGAGACCTGAAATCTTAACTATTTCTACCTATCCTTGTACTGTCATAGAAACCAAGAAAGAAGGGTCATCAGACATTAAAGCTGAGCCAATGGAAGTTGAGGAAGGTGAAGCTAAAGTAAAGGATGAGCCAACAGACACGCCACCCACTGCTGAAGCCGATAAGGAACCTAAAGATGAACCAACACCACAGGTCAACAAGGAAGGTACAACAAAAATTTCTATTTGTCCAACAACAGCCAAAAGATCTTTAACTTTTTGTCCTAAAATTGAAATATAATAAATCTCGGCTACTGTCGTAGTTACTTAGAAAATAAGGAAACCAAAACTCCTTGTTCAATACAGCGCGTAGCAGTATTTTCGTACGGAGGAAAAGATCTGAGATTTAGTAGATATTTAAGTTCCTTCTGTTGACCAAATAATGAATTATATTCTGTTTGTTAATTACCGCTGAGCTCTGGTTACCTCGAATGACTATCTACGCAAATTAGGGAAGGAACGAACTGTAACGGGCAGGCTGTTACAGTAATTTTTTTTACCTTTTTTTAGGAAGCTGCTGGGATCAGTTTTAATCATAATTATTAAATATGACACATATTTGAACGCTTTCACATTTGCCGAAATAATATTCGCCTAAAGCAAAATACGTGATTGCGTATTATTTTCAGGTTTTAAGATTTTTATTGTGTTCCATTAACAGTATTGTTATCTCTAGAAAAAACAGAAACCCCAGCCACAGTAGATGCAAAGATGCAATCGGCTGCAGCAGCAGCGCTGGCCGCCGCGGCGGTCAAGGCGAAGCACCTCGCCGGAGTAGAAGAGCGGAAGATCAAGTCTCTCGTCGCATTGCTGGTTGAAACACAGATGAAGAAGCTAGAGATTAAGTTACGGCACTTTGAAGAGTTAGAAGCCACTATGGAGAGGGAACGAGAAGGTAAAATAATTGTTATGTTAAGAAGATTCCTACAAAAACTACACTGGCTATATCAAATATCCACACACAATACAAACAAAGTAATGAACTAATCGTCTATGGTTTTCTTCTTTTTAACTCAATTGTTTACATTCCATTAAATGACTATCCTAAATTTGGTGTGATCAGTTTCTTTAGAGTTACTAAAGTAAATTAAAGTAGATATTATACATTGAGGATTACATTATATAGGATTATATTTCAAAATGTCAAATGGTGAAAAGTTCTTTTAAATTTGCTTCACATCAAGTATATCGTAAGAACATCGATACCAACTACTAATCTAGAATAATAGGAATATCAATTATTTATTGCCTAGTATGTATTTTAATTAGGTTTGGAGTATCAAAGACAGCAATTAATTCAAGAACGACAGCAATTCCATTTGGAACAACTCAAGGCCGCTGAGTTCCGTGCCAGGCATCAAGCTCATCAAAGGTAATTGATTGATTAATAAATAACACGTGTTTTTTTGTTATTGAGTCGTTTTCATTCTGTTCAGCCAAAAGAATTCTAAATAATGTCACATGCAGATTGTCTTAGGAAAGCAGTATTGCCTCTTGCGGTATCCAAATTGCACTGCACAGGTGTTTTATAGTTAACCTAAATGGTACGAAATATACTAAAAAAATACTTTTGTGATTTTAATGATTACGATACTGCTTCATACAAAACAGCCTATGTAATCAATACCCACTATGGGTTACAAACTATTAAATTCAAGAAATAGCATCAAACGTGAAGTTTTACTTATTCACGACTAGCCTTTTTATCGCCCCTATATATTAAGAGGAGACATACGCCTAAGAGGCGGTCATATTTTCAATTTTTTGAAAGTTTATACATTTACGTTTGTTCAAAAATCATCTAAAAATAAAAACAATTATTAAAGTACCTACCTAGTAGATGTCATAGTCGATTTGCAAAATATCGATTTATGGCAAAATGGCGAACGTTTGAACGTAAGTAACGGTTTTTGGGCCAAAAATTAGTTATTATTTTGTTGATAAAAAAAAAACTAAACAACACAGAATAGGCACACCAAATTTCAAGGCAATCGGTTCATTGGTTTCCGAAAATTTTGGGTACCGATTTGAAAAACGTGGTTTCGAGAAAAACGCGTTTGTACATTTAGGAATTAATAAATGATGAGATTTGTAAACTTACATGGAATCATCGATACCAGGCCCATAGTGCAGGTCTTCTACGGTCGGCGAAATATTCATGGCTTCTAAATGTTTGTTGGCGCCGTATTCTATCTTCTTTTGGTTGTAACTGCGCTGGCAGCTCGGCTTTCGCTATGCGAGTTTCATCTTCTTGCGCAGCGTATAAGTGCGCTCCTGACCCAAGAACAAGGACCCAATTCCTAACATGTTCATAATTTCGAGTAGTGAGGTGACACCATTATTGAACGTGCATGCTGTCAAAAAACATTTTGGATCCGGTGCTCATCGTTTTTTGAGCTATCTTCCAAATTAATTGATTGAAGCTCTCATTGCCAAATCCCGTTTTAGTTGGATTAGTATTAGTAGTTAAGCCTGAAAGCGTAACAGACTAAGAAGTGAACGAATTATTTAAGCTGTTATCTAAGGTTTTCGATGATAAGTTATAGAATGATTCGCTTATTCACTATTTGAAATTATAACGTGCTTGTCGAAATGCAATCAGTGTATGCATTGACAATACAGAGTGTTGCGCAGGTTACAAGCGGAGAGCGGCGCGGGTGCGGTAGCGGCGGCGGCAGCGGCGGCGGCGGCGGTGGCGGCGGCGGGCGGCGGCACGGCGCCGGCGGCGAGCGCGGCCGTGGCCGCCGCCGTGGTGCCCGACGCGCCGCACGACGTGGCCCCGCCGCACGCATAGCGCCGCCCTCCCCCGCCCCCGCACCACCTGCTGCAAGACTCGCACGCCGACAGGACCCGACTATGAACTGCACACACGCTCCACCTCGTCTATGTTTATTGAGCCGAAGAGATTTTTCTTTGTGTATTTGTTTAAAAGCTTTAATCTCTTGAACTGTAAATAGGATTTGAATGAATATTTTTATCTCGGATAGAATTTTTCATGAGGAATCTTATAAATTTAAAATATCACGCTGAGACCTTTAGGAGCAGAGCGGTGACTATAAAAGTACCATTATTTGATCCATTACGAAATTTCTTAAAATTAAAGTCACAGGAAATAATCTATTATTTATCTTTTTAAATTATTATGATAAAAACTAATTTCAGGTTTATTATATTCTGTATTCATATCCCACGGTTAAAACTAAGCCGAGATCGCCAATTATAAGTAAAAAATAATAATGAAGGCATTAGTAATTTGTGATATAATCTATTCTAGGTTTATAAACGATAACCAATTCAATATTACATAGATGAATTATTTTGTTTCACTATCCAAATGCAATGATTGCAAGAATATTTGATTACTACTGCGTTGTACCTACAGTACATAAGTGACGTAGCAAACACTTTAGTAATAAATTAATACGCACACCTCATCTCGAAAACACAACAGAATGTTAAAATCAAAATAGATATTTTTAGAAAACCAAGCTATACCTATAGTCTTTAGAATATGTTATAAACTACTATAATATAAATAACTGCTGATGGTTATAAAAACTATACTATTTGTATGAAATGAACCTTATACCTTCATTATACAACCTTGACTTTGTAATTTAAGAAAACCAGAAACGTTTCCTAAATATTAAATGTACATACTAACAACTACCACTTCATAATAAAGTGTAAAGCATATGCTGTACTAATGTATGACAGTTAGCTAGAGTGGACGGGGTGCGATAGAAAACCCATTGTTCCCTAAACATGCGCGTTTTAAACTAAGCATATAAGTAAGCTTACATTTACGAATATTACCTATTGTATCAGAGATCTTAATGAGTGTAAGTAGCTATGGTACGGGAGGCAATGTTCATTTTGGGTGGTGAACTCAAATCCCTCTCATAGCTCATAGAACCTTTTATGCAAATTATATACATATAACGCATTTGCCCACATTTTGCCCATTATAATTCAGTCCCAATCACGTAAGAGGGCAAGTCTATTGCCGTCATTCGGGGCACTTTTGAGAATTATATGGGAATTTGAATGTACAGGAAAGGGAAGATAGACAGCAATATAGCTAATACTGATGCATTGGGGAGTATAAGCAATAGCTCAAGCAAGTCAGGGTCGCTTACCTGATACTCGAACTGTCTGGTGCCGGGAAGTCAGACCTCTAATTAAATGAAAAATGATTCATATGAAATCATTTCAGATTCCATAAAGTTATACAGTAAAACTTTTTATCCCATTAAAATAATAAGAACAATCGTCAGCTATACCTTCAGTGGGATCCACCATGAATGCTGAAGGTTTAATAAATAAATAAAAAAAATGTCTCACAGACAGGTCCACCATGACTGCTGAGGTTCGCTTCCATGCCTAGCTATCTCTGAAATATCAGCTACATACAAACATTCTTGAATTTACCATCCGAAATCGAAGCTGCCGCCCGTACTATTAATTTAGTTAAAATAATTTTATTTTTAACTAGCGTGAACACAGCGGGCGATTCGTGACAGTAGGATAAAATTAGTCGACCATAAGAGGGAAGTGATCTTGTTCACGCTATCAAGTATAATACTGATATCCGTGTATCATTGTTATACGTTATATAACACTGATACACGGACTTGCCAAACTAGCAATGGCGTATTAGAAAGAAATTACATCTTCGACGTTCTAACGATTATCAAGTCTTCAAATAAATCATATATGTATATCGCTAATTTAGAACGATTCTATTCAAATTGATTTAAACTACTTATTTTGCTACCAAAATAATACAGAAGCGGTTTCCCGTTACCCGTTGTCGTTTTGTTCCACCCGCTGTGTTCAAGCCGCCTTAGACACTTAAGTATGTTTACAATCGTAGGTCCATAACGTGTCGTTATGAAATAAAAAGAAATGAAGCAATGATGTTTTACTCTTCTTTTGTTCCCTGTTATCGGCGACCATGCGCTTCGTTTACCTTTTCGCTATAAAAATAAGACGACGTCGACACGCGTCCTGTATGTAGTCATTTTATTGCTGACATGTTTTGGAAACACTTGATTTCCACACAGTTATCTAGAAACCCGTACGTGCAGTACGGTTACTGAAAATTGAAAATAATATTTATTTTATGTTCACACAAGTGATTAACTCGTTAAAATATGTTGATATTAGTATTTATACTTTATTTAACTCATTTTACGAAATGTAAAGCTTCAGTAGAACCTCAAGATAAAGAAGAAACACAACAGTTTTATAGAATTTCTATGGTAAGTAGATAACCACTCTTAAATATCATCTGGAAAAGATTTAAAATACTGTCCAATAAAAGTTGGTTGCCGGAGAAAAGGCTAGTCAAAGGCAAACCGGACTCTGGTGAGATTCGTTACCTGTTAGGTACCGTGTTTCATATTTGTTTCCCTTGCACGGAGCACTGACAGTTAAAAGGCTTTAAAAATGCAAATGTTGAACAAACTTTCATTACATCATTCATAGCTATGAACAGTTTACAATACTAAGGCATTACAGTGCCGTTCATAGTAATATTTATTGTGTTTGTCTGTCTGTGTCTTTAGCATGTAAAATGACAGGCTCATGAATGGTAAAAACGTCTTAAATAGTGTATAATTCAGCTTAAAGCTTCTACTTCAGGACAGTCCAAGGGATACGTGTTTTACGCGTCTCAGTAAGTGATGGTTGGTAACGAATAGATTATCGACAAATCAGGTGTAGAGTAAAAGTCAATGATAACCTAATCAGAATGACCCAGTTTCTATGTGCTTCTTTTGAATACATACTTGTTCATATAAAGATACATATATGAAGTCTCTCCTAGCACTGGCCTAAAAATCACAATTTTCAACTACGCTTAAGCACTGAAAAATCCAACGTCCCCTGCAATAACAGATACATATAGGTTTTGGATAATGACTATGAAGTTATATTATATTTTTCCTAAACTTCAAAAATAGGTATCATCACATGAAAATCCTGGAAGCCCGGCTCTATTTAATCACGGAAAAAGCCCTGTATGGGACCCAGTGCTGCAGAGTTTGTTCTTTGTCGACACACGCGAGAACAAAGTGCATCGACTCGACTATGTCTCCGGCAAGATAACCTCCAAGTATATCGGTAAGTTTTACAGTAATGATTGAAAACTATTTACTTAGTAGTGTACGTAATTGCAGTGGCATGAGATCGAGAAATTAATCTCCAGCAGAAACATCTCGCAGCACTTAGAATGATTTATATTGAAAAGATTAACACCAAAGTCTTAAACGTCCTGTAAACGAAGGCCACAGCATGAGAATCACTTCAAGGCTTTAATCAAAACGTACAAAAAATTATTTACAAAACGGGCTGTTATATATTGCACCGAATTACTAACTGCCACATTAGCTTAGCCATCAGTCAATATTTCGTTGAGTTTTTAAATAATGCAATTTCTAATAAAAAAATTACTTTTAGACCACAAATGGTAAACAAACTTCGTTGTTGCAGGGTATGGTGAAGTAAATGTAGTATCCCTAGTAAGTGGTTCGCAAAGAGTTTTGGTCTCTGTACGTTCCTCATTGTACTTGCTCGAGTGGGGGACAGCTGGTGACGACGCCTTACGGTTGATCACTACGTTGGACATAGGTTTGCCGGATAACGTGATCAGCGACGGAAAACCAGACGCTGAGGGACGATTTTGGGCAGGTATGTCTAAAAATATACTTATTGAGAATGTTTACATTTTGAACTTAACAATCCACAGTAGTATTTATACTTCGGAGTAATCTTAACCATTTCCAAGCATTTTGTCTCTTATATACAAGTTTAGTAAAAAAACTGACAACGCATTGAAACTTAGAGGAAGTTGGAAGCTGATGCATATAAATAACTACATACAATAACATTAACATATGAATATTATCCATAGGAACGAAAGGACCCGAAAGAGGAGACGAAGTGACTCCTGACAAAGGAACGCTATACACAATAGAACAAGAGAGCTTCACCATGCCTCGCGTACAGATCCGCCCTGTTTCAACATCCAGCGGACTGGTCTGGTCCCTAAACAACAGCGTCTTGTATTACATAGACTCATCCACACAAAAAGTCGAAGCGTTTGACTACGATCTGCATCGAGGAGATTTAAGTATGATATATGAGATTTCATATTTTTCCACTATAACATAAAGGAACCTAGAAATTTTGCCGTTAGAAGTTTAAGACTCTAAGCCCGCATTTGGACACTTCAAAAATCTTAGAATATCTGAAGTTGGTTTATTACATGGTTAAACGGGTGTTGAGATGACCTTTTTATGGCACAGCCCCAATTTCATCAATTTCATTTGGTTCCAATGCTTCTCATTTTGCATTTGCATGAAACAATCATAAAGTCTTCTTCGATAGGTTTTTTTAAGGCCGCAGATTTTTGCCAATCGCTTCGATTAAAAAGGCTTTGTTTACAGGTGGCCGTAGAACAATAATAGACATTACTAATTACGGCTATGAAGATGCTTTTCCTGATGGTATGACTATCGACAGTCACGGCAAGTTGTGGGTGGCGCTCATGCTCGGAGGCACTGTAAGTACCGACCTAATTACACGGTTAATCTATATAACAGTCATTAGAATAGATAACACGGCCAATCTCACATAACTTATTCAGAAAACAAAACAAACGACACAATACGCAATGTAAGGGAACGCACCCATACTACGTGACCCGTTTTTTAAATTTAACCCCCCCCCCCCTTGGTCTCGAGTTTAAATTATATTTTTACTCAAGTTTGTCTTTATTAATACTGCGCTTGAATAAAGGTCCGTGAGATTTTGCTAGATATTATTGACTACGTGACGAAAACCACCACCATCCCCACACCAACCGACCACGCCGCCCCCCCCCCCCCCCTGTGACCAAGCGTGGTATTTTTAAAGACCCCCATGAACAGGTCACTTAGTATGGGTACGTTCCCTAAGTGTGTCGCTCTCGGCCAAATTATGCTAAATGCCTCCATCTTTTGAATGTGCTGTTGAATAGGAGTCTATTCATTATAATCACTAACATGGATTCATATACATAACATAAACTGCTTGATTTATTTGTAGATCTGGTAACTTGTATTCTAAATATATTTTGATACTTGAATAATATCGACATCTACTCTTACAGGTCCTACATATAGATCCGGACAAAGGACAAGTGATTTTTGGTTACAAACTACCAGTATCTCGTGTATCAGCCGTATGTTGGGGCGGTCCCAACTTCGACGAGCTATTCGTAACAACTGCCCGGGGCAATAACGATGTCACAAATGAACCACTTGGGGGCGCTATTTTCACTATACGAGGCACAGGTAGCCGCGGGGTTGCGCCTAACATGTTCCGATTTGATAACGCTGACTTTTATTGATCAAACTATTATAAAATACAATGTATATACCTAAAACAAGTGTTGTGTAATTATTACTTGTACATGAGTTTGTAGATAAACATTATCGTTTTCCTTCAAATGTTGTAGAAACGATTACAGGCATTGAAGGAAGATTTGACCAGAATAAATGGCACTTCTAATAAATATAGTGCAGATGGCATCGTAGCTATGTATTTTGCAATATATAACAATCAATTTGTTTAAGCACGTGTATAATAAGTACATATTACACTAGTCATTGTTTATTGCACTTATAATATAGTAAGTAGGTAGGTAGGTAGTAATAGTATTCCCGCACATGATTCCACTCAAAACCGTTTTGAGCTGTCTACGATATTTTTATATAGACTAGCTATTTGTAATACCTACTAAGTATTACACACAAAAAGATACAAATATTTGCGCTAAGTGGGAACGAAACCGAAATAAATGAAATATACAAACATTAAGGTTTCCTAATCGCGTATGTCAAAGGAGCTTATGTATTAAAAAGTAGCGCAATAAAACACATCCCTTAAGTTACATTTTTTCTCATAAGTACATATATTTTATACATTAGTGCTAGTATGTTATACCTATCAATAATGATAATTCAATATATTGGGCCTAAACCTCAATAATAGTATTCAAAACAAAATTATTACTTTGTTTTTCAAATTCAATTATCAATGAGTTAGTCGTTCAGACACTATTAGCCTGTAAAAAATCAGAAACCAATAAAATAATTGTTTTTTTTTTTAAATCCCGCACTAGGATTAATTCCTGTGTCGTGGGGGACTTTACAAACATTTAAACAACGGACACAAAGAACACCCTGACTCAGAACAACAATCTGAGAATGACACAAAGTGATGTCCCATGTGGAGATCGAACCCACAACACTCGGTGCGGCAGCGTAGTGGCGAGGTAACCACTTAAACCGCTACACCATCCGTGCAGTCATCAGTTTCTTTTGCCGCATTGATTTTGTGTTACTCTTCATCACCACAGAAAAAATCATATTTTTTCTTTTCGAAAAAAATCATTGATTTTTTTCTGTGCTTTACACAGAAACTTCATATATACTCTTTAAATAATTTATGAAAAAGTAATTGTATAGGTACTTACCTACCTGCCTGGAGTAGCGGATCAGGCTGCCCGCTACCCTAGCAGAAGCAGGCCTGAAACGGTAGCGCGTCGTGTTCTGCGCGCGACTCTCTAAGTTGCAGGGGGGCTAGGCCCCCGCTTTCCACGGTGTGGTCGCCTGATGCTCCTGATGCGACCAAGGTCTGCAGGGGTTCTCAGAAGCTTCCTTCTTAGGGTATACCCGGGTCCTCTGCAGTAGACTCGTGACGGAACACCGTGTGGTTTTAGTCGGTTCGAGTCCGACATACCACTTCACTGTTGGCTCCAGTAAGGTGATGACCCGTGGGGTTTCCACACGATAAAATAAAATAAAAAGGTACTTACCTACCTATTGTTTTCAGGAAACTTGAAAGCGAGAAATAATAAATATGAATTTGCTAGTTACTAGATACCTAAACAATTTTGAGTCAGCGGATGCGTGATTGCCGAAATTGTTACGAATAACGTTTAATTTTTGTATGTTGTTCTACTTGTGTACCTATATTTTATTTTATCTCTTACTAAATTATAAAAAAAGCAACGTTATGGTTCGTTTTACTAGGTTTAAAGTTCTTTTATATAAATATGAACAAACCCGAGATGGCTGCTGTAGCTAACCTGACAGCCTACTACTTAGAAATGTGTTGACACTCTGTTACAGAAACAGTGTCTAAACTGCTTTAAACGGTTGAAGAGTTTCCCCGACTGACTTCCGTATACGTTATAACATCGACTACAGGTCTTGTCTCTTTTATAATGTCCATATTCAACGAGTTTCAGAACCAGTTCACAGAGGAAAAGCCATTCATCCCTATCCTAGGTCGTTTGTCCCCTTAGGATTTATTAAGTTTTGAAATTTAAAGATAACTAACTTTAAGGTATGCCTTGAGCAATAAAAAAAGAATTATCGAAATCGAACAACCCAATGAAAGCTTATGCGTGGTTATATATGTTTAAAGGAAAAATAGCGTATAGCTACCGCCCGCTTCAATCTACATATCAAATTGGTTCAGACGTTTAGCCGTGAGGTACTAGTCCCCTTATCCTCTTTCCCCTCTTATCACCCCCCCTAGTACCCCGTCAGATGATCGTCTGTTCGCCTGTCCCCTATATCATAAAAAATATACAGAGTGTTTGTAAGGCGTTTTTAGAGCGTTATGTGTAATAGACAAATAGCTAATTTAGCTTGAAAAAATTGATTTTAAAATATTTTCAAAAATTTTGTTCGGAAAATACTGTTCCTGGTGTGGGAACACATTTCTAAACACCATACTTTGAATGTTCTTGTTATTTTCAAAGATTTTAGTTTTAATTTTTTTTTTAAATCCGTATATCCCTTCTTTCTTGTCTATATAGGTCTTTTCTAGAATAGAATTTTCCTAAAACTGTCAGCGATTTACGTTATTCACATTTACGATTACGACGACGATCGACAACTATAGGATCCTAAATCATGACCACATATCATTTGCGGCAAACTTTAAAATATTGAAAAAGCGAATTTAAATAGCTCACGTAATAATTTACGTGTATTACGCTAATCACTTTTTTAATTAGTGAACATGCGTAGGAATAAAGGTACACATTTAGCGTATTACACAATCACTCTTCATTAATTCCACACATATTTTCATCATTAAGTGTGAACTAATTATTGCTAATCATAACCTTCATGCCTTAACTTACCTTAAAGTGCCTAGTAGTCGCAATGGTCATAGTGTTATAGTGCATTTTATACGTCTAAGCGTTGAAAGGAGGTGAAAATTGCCATGTTTAGCTCTGTTCGGCTAGCAATATATTATTTGTGCAGTCTTATACCCGCGATATATACATTATCTGTAAGTAATTATAACGAAGCTGTATTACGTGGTTTCCGTACATTCCCCACACATTCTGACTTTCATATGCTCAAATCGTAAAAGGGAGGTATTCTTTGGCAAACCCCCAGACAGATGGTCTTACGGCTTGTAATTTTTAAAAGTTGCATAGAAAATTATTTAAAGCCTGACCGTTATTTTTCAAATCCACCGAAAAAATGTTAGTTTTAAATAAAAGTTCCCTATACCAAGGCAATTGCTAGTGGATGAAAGGTGTTACTGTAGTAGACTGAGTCGAAAGGTCATTATAATTTGTAAGCTCCATCTTTACTTCTTGTAAACCGGTCGGAATTGGCAGTGAGACGTAAGACTTAACACATTACCAAATCATATATCTGACATTTACTTATATATGACATTTATATGGCTTATGAACTCACTTAACCATGGCACCAAAATCAAATAAAAGTTAATTTATGAATGGGCACAAAAATGTCGCAATTTTTATTATTGCGTGAATGTGTTTTTGACGAAGCATGACAATAGACGGTATGACCATTTAAACACGAGGCAGGTAGTCATACTATGTCAAAATGCAAAATTACTTAAAAGGGGAAAAAAATCGTTTTTCTTGTAACGAATTAATATTGACTATTTTTACAGGTTCAGTATTTGACACAAAACAATGAACCCTTTAACGTGTTCGAGTATACAAATCTCACGTTCACTCACTCTGAGAGTCCAGTTTGGGATCCAGCCATCAACACTTTGTTCTGGGTTGATGTGATCAACCAGAATATACATTCCTTAAATTATTATACAGGAAGTCATGAAGTTAAACACATTGGTAAGAGTAAAAACTAATTTTATATATTTCCAAGAATAGGCTTTATTGAAAAAAGATTTAACAAAGTTTAGTCCGTTAAAAGAAATCTTGACAAATTATTGCACCAGAATATTATAATACTACAGCTTTTATTGATGTACAACAATAATTTGTACAATACAATAATTTGTTAAGAATTCTTTTCACGGACTAGTTTGTTAACTCTTTTTTCATAAGAATGTATATGTAGGTAGCTACTGGCCCGATTGGGTGGTGCTATATACAAGTTGACCGTGAGCAAAAATCTACTTTTTGTAGCATACGGCGAGGTTAACATAGTAATGCCGATAGAAGACAGCCGTCGTCTCCTAGTAGGTGTCAGGTCTGAGTTGTTTCTTCTGGATTGGCATAAAGCTGGTGACGCTGCATTGAGGCTCGTCGCTGTACTCGACGAAGGCTACCCCGACAATGTACTTAACGAAGGAAAAGCAGATGCATTTGGCAGATTTTGGGGAGGTAAGTTTAACAGTCTACCTGGTGTAGCTATTTGTACAGTGGCGGATTTACCATCAGGCTAAGTAGGCTGACCCCTCTTACTTCAGGCGCAGTATATGTATATGGCACACCGTGTGGTTTTAGTCAGTCTGATTCCGACACACCGTTCCATCGAAAACCCCGTTGGGATGACGGCCCGAGGGGGGTTTCCACACGTAAAAAAAGGGCCCCGCAAATGTCTCAAAATGTTTTTTTCTTACAATAATAAAAAAAAACATTATAATCCTTAATATTATTAGGTCAACTCACACACGCATTGACAGCAAGAATTCGGTGGCCCAAGCGGGGTAGTGTTGCAGGCACAGAACAGAGCAGTGCAGTGCAGTTGTAGGCATTGAGTTCAAGTGTGAGAGACATAGATATATAGCAGCATCACAAACGATGGACTCCCCATATTTACTTCAAAAACCACAGACAAGTGCACTGCAACTGCAATTTTTAATACATATTACTATTTCATTAAAGAAAGTAAAACTTAGGTAATTCTAATATATTGCAATAAATCATCCGTAATGTATAAGTTATTAAACTTAATAAATCACTGTTTCGGAAAGGAACCAAACAACCAAATGGTGGAGGCAAGTGGCAGGCATAAATAAAAGGGTTAAAATGGAAAAAGAAGAGCAAGAACATATTATCCGTAAAACAATAAAAATTCTCAGTTTTCTTAAAAGAGAAGGTAGAACCAGTGTTGGAAGAATAGGAACTTCAACCACTTGCATACCATACAATCTGAAAAAGATGAACCCGATTTGAATTCTACTACGCAACAACAATGATTAAATGTATATTTATATGTTTAATGAAAAGGTGGTACAGCAATCATCAATAATTATACAGTTAAAGATGCGTCTCAGAGTCAGACATTAAGTACTAGTAATGACTAAGTGCAAACTGCAGTATATCTAGACAAAGATCCAGCTTCAAGGGAAATTAACGATACCTTAAGGGCGATAATGCAAACGCTTGCATTGCTTCACAACTGATTTTCTGTTAGGCCGTGGTATCGCACCGGTCGAGCCGGCCTATTCGTGCCTAAGCATGGCTCTCCCACTGTCAGAAATGAATGTTTTTTGCCATTATTTCGGAACTTAAAACACTTTGCATAAATATCGAGGACTGACGTGGGCATTTATGTGATAATGCCGCAAACTTGTCTGGAAGTACAAAGGCAAGCAAAAAATCAAAACCAGACCTCTTTCCTTTACGTGCCTTGTTCTGCTCATTCTTTGAATTTAATTACTACTGCGGCTGATTAATTGTGTACAGCACCCTGCGCTTTTTCATGATGCTACAGGAAAAGCTGGAAACAGCGGTAATGATTGTTGTGTGGAATATTTTTATGGAAAAAATAAATAAAGTGAATGCTCAAATTCAAATTTCTACCGCAGCTTTGATTTTTATTGTCGATGTAAGTTTAACGCAGCTGAACGAGAGGATTCAAATATTTAGAAGAAAAGGTGATGAAATTAAGCGTATCGAAGCAATATTCAAATGAAATGGGAAAAAGACAATCGTAAAAAAAAGTATTTGTATCATCAAATAAGATTTTCCGATCCGATGAATAAATTAGAATTACTGCAAGTGAAACTTTCAGAGTTAACACATTTCTCGTCTCCATCGACCCTAAAGGAAAAAGTGTAACTAATAACATTATTATTAAAAATGTGATATGTAAATAATTTCATTTTTAAATAATAATAATATTAATGTTTGTAAACTAAAAAAGGGTATCGAATAAAGAAAAGAAACAGGTAGCGGTAGCGGCAAAACTTGAATAGCCTACTGGCGGCAACTGTGTAAAACTGCCACTGTATTTGTATAATAACTTTCTTGACAGTAGTTAATATCTCATTGTTTCACAGATGGCATTACAATCTACGTAATCATATTAGACCTACTGGTAGTAGATCCTTCCTAATATTCTATAATATCAGACAAGAGAAAAACTGGTCTCAAAGACAATTTCTGCTGAAATAAGTTACTACGCATTAATAACAAGCTAAAAAATTATTTTGTTTTTTATTATATTTAAGGAACAAAAGGTCGTCAAGAGGGTCGTGTAGTCGCACCCGACGAAGGCTCCTTGTATAGCTTGGAAGGTCCGAACTTCATACCCCGTGTCCAAGTGAAGCCAGTGACGATATCAAACGGACTTGTTTGGTCACTCAACAATACTGTTCTGTACTATATAGACTCTAACACGAGGAAAATAGAAGCATTCGACTTTGATCTAGTGAAAGGACGCTTATGTAAGTTGTAACATGAGGTTTATTTCAAGTCAACTCTTATATCTTTTTTTTTTATATCCAACCACTTATAACTTCTTATAAGTAAGTCCGATTTAGTAGAAAGTAGCAATAGGGAATAAATGTACACTGACTATCCATCTGTGCATCGATTATGTTAAAACTTGGAACTTTGAACATATGTATGTATGTAGTTAGTTCTATTGAAGTTCAACATGGCTCGTACTCGATTTGATAACGGATATAGATGCCAGGCGAGGGAACCTACTCAAAAAATTTAATTCCTATTTCGTGAAATAGACGCGTTGTTCTATTGCCAATATGTACTTAATTTAGAGTAATGATTAATTACCCTGTTCTAATAATTATTTGATATTCTTTAAACTTCTTATAGCATCAATGTTATATATACTAGGTACTTTCTTTTAAATTTAAATGTGTAATTGATATTTCTAGCTCGTCGGCGAACAATTTATGATATACGTGAAGATTTTCCAGAACCAGTAATAGCTGATGGAATGACTATTGACAGAGACGGATTTATATGGGTAGCTCTTATGTTTGAAGGATGTGTAAGTTTTTTTTAATACCTACCACAGATTACTTTATGACCGTCATTAGAAGGGACTACTTGAATTAAGTGATTAAAATATTAATACATGTATTCAGTATTATAACTTTTGAAAAAATGTTTATAGACTCCATAATAGTGTTTGTTACCTACACTTGTATGGTAAGGGATCATCGGCTAAGCTAATAATTGAGGCGATCAATTCGTCAATGGATAAAAAATTATATACATATATACTATAGTTTAAAGAGAGTTTTTGGTTCCGCCGCCTCGTGTTGGAGAGGTGATGTACGCCAAAGACATAGCCACTTCACCGAGTTTTATTCGATGAAGGGGTGCCTATCTTAAAAAAAAGGTATTTTTGGGTAATGGTAGAACTGCTTTCGTGCTTTAAACTTCTATCAATCTGGGTAGCCTCTCAAATCAATGCATTATTTGATTTACTTTATAAAATGTCTTATTTAACAGGTGATACGGATCGACCCAGACAAAAAATATATTGTGGAGAGGTACAAGCTTCCGGTCTCTAGAGCAACATCGATGACGTGGGCCGGACCAGCGCTTGACACCCTTGTAATAACGACGTCAAGAAACAACATGGACCTTACGGCTCTACGACAGGAACCGCTATCAGGTTCCTTATTCATCTTACATCGACTGGGAACTGCAGGAGTACCAGATCATAAGTTTGTTTTTCCTAACGCTGATATTTATTGAGGCAATAAAGATGTTCGTGGTGTGACTGCTTACTATCCGGTATTAGGCCGTTTAGTAAATTTAGACCGGACATCGGAAAGTTACCAAATATCCGTTTAATGTCTAGTACTTAACCCATTTCTCTCTATAATCGCTATAAAAGCTTATACGTAAATAAACTTGTACTTTGGGGTCAACTACTCTTCTCTGCCGAAATAATATATTATAGTTACTGTTTGACCTTTTAATATTGGCCAATATGTACTAAAACGCAGTGAACATATATTAAAATAAAACCGTTTAAAAATTAAAAACTATGATATGGGTTCTTATTTCAAGGCAATTATTTAGTAAGTAAGTGTAACTTGTTAATAAACTTGTAGTTCATTTGAGTACTGAAATTATAGGCATTTGCATTTTTAGTAGGAGGTGCAATATGTCCTTAGAAGGTCCAATATAAAAAAAGAGCAAAAAAAAAGTGTACCACTTTTTATATGTATATTAGCCTACCATAGTGACTCCAATTTGCCTGATGGAAAGCAATAAGTGAAGTCCAAGAGTGGTGGTCATCGTCCTCATTGCATGTCTAGTCAATGCAGCATGGTGCATTGCAGCACCCACGCTATGGCAGCCTAGTGAATTTTTTTTTACGCCCCGCTTAAAAGACCTTAACTACTATATATGTTGTACTATGTATTGGTATTCTCGACAAGTCCGTGTCCTTTAGTATCTTTACGCAAACGATGCTAGTAAGTAATAGTTTGACTTCATTAATAACAGAAAGAAACAAACAATTTTTTTTTTTATTGCAAGTATACACGAGGTTCGTCCCATTTCCATTTAAAGTAAATATTCCACATCAAAGGTGGAAAATACAGTGATGAAAAATACAGACTATTTCAATTTATGATGATAATTAAGATAGAGGACCGTGAAGAGACTACTTTTTAAAAAATAAATTGACTTATATAAAAGGTGAGTTTAATAATAAAAATAACATATAATATTAATGAAATAATTTAATTAGAGAACATGAATACAACCAGAGTAATGTAACAAGAGAATGTATAACATTTTAAACTCTATTAATAAATAACATCTAAACAACATAACATCAAATGACAACAGCGAGGAAGTGACTAGAAACTTGTGATCATTTAATGACAACAACTTGTGACGATTCCTAAATATTTGTTTATTATTCAGTAATATGTATTATTAATTCACTCCAAGTGAAGAGAATCTTGTTTTTGTTCTATTAAAAGACAAATGAAGACTCGTTCGAATCGATTATGTTTGATGTCATTCTTTTATATTGTCTTGTAGTGCAATCATTACATTGTGAAAAAATACTTAAAAATATGAAACGTTTCTTAAATATTCTTGGTATGAATTAATAACATATCTTTATTTTATTTTTCTTCTTTGTTTGTCTTTGTCTTTAAGTTTTTAAACATTATTAGCGCAGCGAAAGTTTAGAAATCACATTTACGTTAATTTTTTTTTCTTGATGCGATATCTTGCGAATCGTACAACAATACTTAATATCTAAGAAATAGATAATTATGTTGATTGCATGCGTTACAAGTTAACGACATCTATGTTTAGGCACATTGTTTTCCACAGACTTAATCAATATACTAGATAAGAAAATCAAATCGTGTAAATTTGATTAATTTCATTCTTAAAAAACCAAACACAGATCTTGTTATCCATCACCTGTTGAAACCCATTTTAGAGAGTATTGCGTTCTCCGTGCAATTGTTTTGGTTAGTGTCCAAATTTATAAGTATTTATATAATAGCTTTTGTTATAAGCAAACTCATACTAGCTTTATTAGTTTCATCAATGTCTCATTGCAATAGATTAAAACCCTAGCTTAGAGCTCATTTATGAAAATACGTTAGAAAACATTTAAAGCACAGCCGACAATATATTTTACGTTTCTAAAATTAACATTTCGTTGTTGGGGCTTCAAACTAACTTTGTGTGTGTGAATTTTCTTATCTAATATAATAACAACTATGTTACTTTCGTATATAACAATACAAAGAATATGTATTTTAATTTCTACTAAAAACAATATTAATGACTTCGGTTATATAGAATATAAAATGGTTAAAAGCAGACATGCATTATAAAGAGTTCATAATATTAAAAATCCTCAAGAATAAATACAAAACGTTTCGTACATCGAAAGCCGAGTAACAGAGATATAGAGCATAAGTAGGTAGTGATGGCGCAACTGACGTAACGTAACACATACTTCCATCGGACCGAGCAACGAAGGCGCTCACAAACTTTTTTTACTTAAAGAATAATAAAGATCAACTTATTATTGGGTTCAAATTGGAACAGAACAAAAATAAAACTTAGCGTTAAATGTTTACAGAGAAATTAAATTGCCAAACAATTTATTCCTTTAACCTTTTGACCGCTAAGTAAATAACGAAAAACGGTGTTCTCTAACCAAGCGACCAATTACTTGTTAAAACAAACAATAAATGATCGATACATTTTAATTGTGCATGGTTTACGAATTAAAAATGCTTTAGGCACTAATCTAGTCTGTGACGACATCCACTGACGTCTGACATGAAAAGCGTGGACGTGAAAGACGTGGCCGGCCCTGCGCTTACGTTTGAGTTAGAGGTGTGTGATTTTGACGATATATAATAATAATCACATGTTAAGTACGTGATTTTTATATTACTTCTTGATTAAAATATTAATATAGAATAGTGAAGTGAGTTATTAATAGTGTTTTTTTTTTTGTTGTTTACACAAATTTAATTGCGGAAATTCCTGTTTGGTAGTACTTTTTTAAAATTGTGCCACATAACGTTTAGTTAAGTAGGTACTAAATAATAGGATAAAATAAAACTAATACAGCCTATTTCAAATAGAACAGAAGCAGAACACTAAAAATATGTTTTTGTATGTTTACTTTGTACTATAGAAGCGTCCTATTTTCGTCGTGCCTTGCCGTCGTTAGCGTAGTCAGCACGTTTTCATTTGATGTGGATAGACGTCTTTGGCGGTCAAAAGGTTAATAAATTATTTGTTTGGAAGACAATTCATTCAGTGCGATCAAGGTACTTCTTCATCATTAGCCTATCGCATTAGCCTATCGCCGTCAGCTCTTCGATTCTTGGACACATCAAATAAACATAAATAGCCACACTTGCTTTAAATGAACTTTTTATACTCTATCCATAAACAGCATGTATAAAATAGATCAGTGGCGCCCCTAACTAGAGCAATCGGCAATTAAGCCATAAGTGCTTCTGACATATTTTGGCAAATAAATAATTTCTTATATACCTTTTCACCTCTATCAATCCCTATTCGCTAATATCATTTTATAATATTAGCGAATAGGGATTGATAGAGAAAACATGTGAAATTTAAGGCCAACACAGGCGTGGGTCTCGCATACTGCCAGGTGGCTAAAATAACTACTAGTCACAGCTGTCCATGTACACTTGCAGCTCAAGAGTCGCAAGTGCGCTGCCCGCCTTTGAGGGTGATGAGGGATGGGGGATGCAGGGAGCGGCAAGAAGAGAGGGATGAGGAGATGGAAAAAAGGAGAAAGGAGATGGGGGGAGGAGGAATTGGGCCTGCGGAAACCTCACTCAATTAGGGGAAATGCAACGCACGAGGCCGTGGTATCGGCCCTAAGCTCTACCACTGAAAAGTTTATTTTTGTTATTGATGAGGTGAGATACTGTAGATTCAAGATAACGCCTCACTTAATATTTCATTATAAACAAGCGGATGTCTAATCAATTATTTAATTCCTACATTTGTGCACTTAACTTTATTACTTGACAGCCTTTTAGACACTCGACAATAGTTGGCTTTAGACACGATCATTCAAGAAGAATATTAGATTCAACAACAAGAAATATTACGCCGCAATTCATAATCACTGCACCTGTCACCTCAAAGTAATTGACCTCAACCGACTAACTCACTAGATATCGTCTGTACGATATAGAGAAACACCTATACTATGAACGGATATTTTAGAGTACATTAATATTTTATACTTTACGTAGAAACTAAACGCTATACGATATAAGAGCACTGGCAGTGGTGTGGCTTCAAATGCTACAATTGATTTTTATTAAATACCGATACTAAATTGAACGTAGCGCACTATGAAATGTGGAATCACTGTAACACAACAAGTATGCAGGCTAACTTGGACAGTATTTGGGAGTTAGGTGTCAATTCTTGGGCTTGCCAAACAGAACTAAGTATAGATTTAGGTAATCTTTTAAGATTAAGAAGAAGGTAGTGGAACTTTATGTAAACTCCGTTACCAAGAGCGATAACGATATTCTAACCTACGAGTAGTTGCCAGATTATAAAGTTATCATCTCCCTAACTGTCTGTATGTATTGTTACAGAATGACTTTGAGCCTAGACTAACAACTTTGTGCATTTTGGAGAGCACAGTGTAATGCCTGCAATTGTTTGGTTTTTCCTCTTTTCCAGCTGTCTACTTAGTTCTATAATTCACATTTGCTCAAAAGAACGTTTCGTCTGCGGCGACACATAAATAGAGTATAAGTAACACAGCGAACACATTGATAACTTACATTTCTTAAATATGAGTATGAATATCAATATTGATTTATTACAATATGCGCGAATACCGCTGGGATATGGATAAAGGTATCCTAATTACAATTTTATATTTTATTACTACCTACATCTTATTTATTTATTAAAGTTGATACAACACATATATTAATTCCTTCTATATAGTAGCAAATCTGTTTTTTTTTCTATGAAGAGAAGAAGTCATTAAAGCTATCTGACGAAATTCCAAGAGCATATATACATAATTATTAAATATATATATATTCAATATTTTATATTGTAAACATATATATTATACTAGTACCTACCCTATATCTGTTAGAATACCTCTAAGGTTACTGGACTGATTAAATTACAAAACTTTTAAACCCTTTTTAAAAACAATGGCCACTATACAAGCTAATAATATAGCAAAATAAAAAATATAGAATAATAAAATTTAATTAACGTAAATAAATTATCAATGAAGAACGAAAGTAACTATTTATAATAATCAGTTAAATAAAATATTATGTATAAATAAAACTGTGAACCGCATCTAAACAATTTGCTATGCAATATATTTAAGTTGTTTTAAATAAATAAAAAGTTATTTTTTTACACTTAACAAAGAAGCATATTCTAATTACTTATATTTATACATACACAGCAAGCATAACCAATGTAAAAATCACAATAAAAATAGTAAAAATAGTTTTGACTTAGAGAGCAACTAACTAATAATAATATCACGATATAAATTTGGAATAATAAATATGGAATATAGGAGTTAAGAAGGAAACATATTATTGAAACCAGGTGCCACCTGACGAAAGGAAAGCGTGAAGAGTTTACCTAAAGCAGCATCTAAATCGACGGATCGAACATCTACTGAAGTTGCCTACGTGACCAAATACTAATAGCAGAATATTTTTATGACATAAAAATAAAGAAAATTACTTTTTATCGTTGTAAGTTTTAGTCATTTTAGTCAAAACTTAATTTATAATTATAATGTAATGTGAGCAGACGCTCTCTTAATAATGTTAGGGCAACTAAAGAAAAGTGTAATAAAGTATAGATTCACTAAGATTCATACAGGGAGGGGGGGGGGGGGGGGGGGGTTCAGACAAACTTAATTAAGACCGGTCTTCCAATCACATGAATTTTGTATTTAAAGTTACGAATGGTGTAAATAAAGCATTTTATATAGACATACAGATATGGATAAACAGTCCTCTAATACATCAATATTACATATTATTAGGTTAAGATGCACAAAGGTCTTGCCTTTCTGTCCTATGTCCCCTGGGTGGGGCAGAAGGCGTCTCCACTGTGCATCACCCTTCAGATCAATTCAAAAAACTCAATTGCTATAACTGTATAATTTTACATTTTGTTTATTAAACATTCTAAGTGTGGCTCATTCTATTCATTCCAAGGTTATAATAAAAATTTAAGGAATGGATGACGACATCTGTAAAGTTCACAATTCAATTAAACTCCTCTTCTATAAAATGCTCATCTTATACTTCGACAGCCATTCCAATACACGGCACTATATCTTAATATTTAAATATGAACTATAGATATAATTACTAAATTTGCTATAGGAGCTGTTTTTTTCAATACTTGTTCATAAAGTTCGCTAAAAATTTAAGTACTATTTTCCATTAAACTACAACTGTTTTGGTCTACGTGTGGCCACTTTCACATACCGTCATTACGACCGCCATTCAAATACCACACGGTTTTCACAAAACAACTCCTAAAACAAAATTCCTTACAGTAAAATATAATAAGACATGTCTACTTATCTAGCGGTTTAATCTTGGGCGCGATAAGTCCGTTCATGATATCGAATGAGTTACCGTCTGGTTCGACGCGTACGTCGCCCGCGTGCGTGCGTACGACGAGCCAGCCCGCCTCGTCCACGCCCGATATTCTACCTTCCACTGGACTTGATGTCGCTTCATTTTGTATGCGGATTGATTCGTTGCTACACATTGGAGCAAATACAAATACATCAAATAATTCTGAGTGATGGAGTTCAAACAGTAAAAAAAGCCTGAATTCAAGAGTATTTCATTTGTTAAACAATTAACATTAAGAATGATAATAGAAAGGTACGACCTAGACATCGGAAAATAGATGATAATACTTATCACTTTAATTCAAAAACCTTTATTTGGTGTTTTGAAAGTCGAAAGTCGAAGTCAAATATAGCCCAATGAGATCTACAATTTAGTTATAAAAATGTGGCGTACATATACCACGTACTCTATAGCTCTGAAAATGCATCAAGACAGCACGCATCCACTCGCACAGCATACCAAGCGGCGAATAAACGCGATCCGCGCGACACCGCGGTTTTATACGATGCATTAATTTATACTCACGCACACATACAACGACAACAGGAACGTAAGCTGATTGGTTGCGTGCACAGTAAATATTGTAAATATAGAATAAGAAATGCGATTGGTTAATCCATATAATGTGCGGTAAATTAACTCCATTACTTAATAGTCAAAAATGTAAAGATAACTAGCACACTTTTAATCAAATATAAGTCGATTCCAACCATTCTCTGGTGTTTCACTTCAGCTACGGTTCAAGGACTAACCAGTCTGGCCGGCTAACATAGACACCTTTCCTTGCTCCTAGTATTATCTACTTAGCTACGGTTCGACGGCTTATACAGCCTGCTGGCACAGACGTAGGAAAAGTACTACTTCCAAAACTTATCGGGTCAGTTACCCCAACAGCTGATCCCGAAATTGGTGACCCCGCAAAAAACTACGAACATTACCGTACCAAAGTACCTACGAGTAGCGCCGTGTCGTAGTACCTACCACCGCACAGCTGACGGCTAGTACCTACACCGTTTCAGCCGCCCCGCTCAACTTTTTACGTTAAACAAACACCATGTCCAAGGAAGACACCCAAGAAGTCATAACCGTCAAGAGCGACGTAGCCACCATATCTCTGCCGGCACGCTTTCCACCATTTTGGCGACAAAACCCTCGACTATGGTTCGCACAATTCGAAGCCGCCGTCGCTGCTAGCAAGATAGGAGAAGAACAGAAGTTTAACTTAGTCATCCCACTACTCGGCTGCAGCGACCTTGAACAAATAGCGGACATAATTCTCAACCCGCCCGCCACCGGTAAATACAACATCCTCAAGGACAGACTCATAAGCACCTATCAAGAATCAGATCACCGTCAACTTCAAAAACTACTGAGCGGCCTAGAACTCGGCGATTCAAAACCTAGCCAACTATTACGAAAGATGCGTGACCTTAGCGGTAGGTTACTAACTGACGAAGCACTGCGAGTCATGTGGTTAAACCAATTACCTCCACAAATTCGCGGCGTGCTTGCAATAACCACAGAATCGTCACTTGAAATCCTAGCTGCAATGGCTGATAAAATGATAGAACATTTCGAACCCGCTATAACCGCCGCAATCACAACAACTCCGATACCCAGCTCCTCGTGCTCTCAAGTACCTAACGAAACGAAAAATACAACAGTCGAAAACTTACAAATTAACTTAATAACTAAACAAATAGAAAAGTTATCAATGGAAATAGCCGAACTTTGTAATAAACATTACGATAACCGCCGCCCGCCGCACCGCTCGCCAAACTGCCCGCCGCACTTTCAAGGCCGTATGCGATCGCGCTCTCGAAGTAGTCGCGACGACGATAGGCTATGTTTTTATCATTATCGCTTCGGAGAAGACGCGCGCAAATGTGAATTACCTTGTTCCAAAGCAAAGTTTAATACAACTGAAACCAGCAAGCATCAGGAAAACTAATAAAGACACCGGCCGTGGCGGGAGTCGATGTCAATCAAGGTAGCCACCGCCTTTGCGTTACAGACAGCAATAACCGAGAGAAGTTTCTCGTCGATACCGGAGCCGACATATCAGTCCTAGCCGCAACAAAGAATAGATACTCGAAACCAATAGAAAGCTCATACAAGCTTTACGCAGCCAACGGAACAGAAATTCGTACCTACGGACAGCGCACACTAGAGCTTAACCTAGGCCTACGTAGAAGTTTCAAATGGACATTCACGGTCGCCGATGTGAAGACGTCAATACTGGGTGCAGACTTCCTAGCTAAACACAAGTTATTAGTAGACTTACATCAGAAAAAACTTATCGACCGAGTGACAGATCTCAGCGTAAACGCAATCAAAGTATGCAGTACCGAACAATCCATCTATACAGTTAATCACAATCACGCTTACTACGATATTCTAAAACAATACCCCGATGTTCTACGACCAATGTCATTAAAAACTACAGCGAAGCATGACGTCACGCATCATATTGAAACCACCGGACAACCCATATATTCACGACCGCGACCTCTACCGCCTGACAAGTACAAAGCTGCGAAGTTAGAATTCGAAAGAATGATGGACATGGGTATCTGCAAACCATCAAACAGCCCCTGGGCAAGTCCACTGCACGTCGTCAAAAAGAAAGATGGCTCACTACGTGTTTGTGGCGACTACAGACGACTTAACGCCGCAACAATACCCGATAGGTACCCTATACCGAGAATCCAAGATTTTACCTACCAGTTACACGGCAAGGCAATCTTTTCTAAGTTAGATATGAAGATGGCTTATTATAGTATACCTATGGCAAAAGAAGATGCCGCGAAAACCGCAATTATCACCCCGTTTGGCCTCTTTGAATTCAACTGCATGACATTTGGCCTACGAAACTCTGGTCAAACATTTCAGCGATTTATGCACGAAGTACTACGCGGACTCGACGACATATGCTACTGTTTTGTAGATGATTTATTAATATATTCTGAAAATAACGAAGAAGTACACAAGCGACATCTACACACAGTCCTCGAACGTTTAAACCAATACGGTATCACTCTCAACATCGACAAATGCGAGTTCGGAAAAAACAAAATTCAATTTCTCGGCTACGAAGTTACACCGGACGGAATCAAACCTACTGAAGAACGCATCCAAGCCATACTAAAGTATCCCAAACCAACTACAGTACAAGAATTAAGACGATTTTTAGGCATGATTAACTTTTACCGCAGTTGTTTACCTCATCAAGCTGAACATCAATACCTACTTAATAAATATTTACATAATTCTAAGAAGAACGACAAGTCACCGATACAATGGACAACCGAGGCAGAAAAATCCTTTGAGCAATGCCGACAAAGCATACTCGAAGCCACTACGCTCACGCACCCGTTACCTAACGCACCATTATGCCTACTCACCGACGCTTCCGACACTACATTAGGCGCCGTGTTGCAACAAAAAATTAACGATATTTGGAAACCACTCGCTTTCTACTCGAAGACTATGAGCGACACACAACGAAGATATAGCGTGTACGACCGCGAATTATTGGCTATATACACCGCTATCAAAAGTTTACGTCGACTTATCGAGGGCAACGAACTCACCGTATGTACCGATCACAAGCCACTTACCTACGCACTTACGAGAACTCAAAGCAACAGCGACACACCGAGAAGAGAGCGCCAGTTACACTACATAAGTCAATTCTGTTCAAACATTAAGTACATTCACGGCGAACGAAATGCAGCGGCCGACGCGTTATCACGTATTGCAGATATCGAGATTCTAAACAGCACAATCGACTATAACCAATTAGCAATAGACCAAGAAAACAACACAGAGTTACAAGCCTGCAAGAAACAATCCAATCTCAAATTCACTCAGATTAATCTACCCGGAGTTCAACAACCGATATGGTGCGAAATATCAACATCGAACATTCGACCATATCTACCACTGACTTATCGTCTTATAGCCTTCAAAGCTCAACACGATCTAAGTCACCCCGGCGTACGAACGACAAGAAAAATTATAACTTCCAAATTCTTTTGGCCTTCTATTAACAAAGACATAACAACTTGGTCAAGGTCATGCATCGGATGCCAGCGCGCGAAAATTCAAAGACACGTTATCAGCCCACTCGGCGAGTTTCAACAGTCATCGCGATTCGAGCATCTACACGTCGACATAGTAGGACCATTACCTCCGTCAAACGAATATAGGTATTTAGTTACAATGATCGATCGCTGCACAAAGTGGCCAGAAGCAATACCTACTCGCGACATCACTGCCGAGACAATCGCTAAAGCCGTGTACGACGGATGGATCTCACGATTTGGTTGTCCGTTACGAATCACTACGGACCAAGGCAGACAGTTCGAGTCATCACTATTTCATGCACTAATGAAAAAACTCGGCGTCACTCGTATACGCACAACTGCATTCCACCCTCAATCAAACGGACAGATAGAACGCTGGCATCGAACTCTCAAGGCAGCATTGATGGCAAGAACAGCGAGTATTAAATGGAGCGAAGAACTACCTACTGTTTTACTCGGACTACGTACAGCATTATGTCAGGACACCTCTGTAAGCCCCTCATTAATGACCTACGGATCTACACTACGCATCCCGTCAGATTTCTTCGTGCCTACAAAGCCGAAGATGGATGACGCGGAATTTGTACGCCATCTGACCGAAACCATGACGTCACTATCACCGAAAAAAAGATCACATTCATCAAATCAGCAGACATTCATTTATAAAGATCTCGAAACATGCACTCACGTGTTCGTACGGAACGACACTGTCCGACCACCACTCACACCACCATATGACGGACCCTACAAAGTGTTTCAACGAAGTGCAAATGGTAAACAATTCACAATCCAACTACCACTCCGTACCACAGTCATATCCATAGACCGATTGAAGCCAGCCCATCTGAATAACGACGAGAAATTACAATCAGGTTCACAAACAAATACTTCGACTACAAACATAACAACGAACGCAAGTACATCACCCGCAAGTGGAACCACCTCAATACCGAGTACAGCAGCAATTCCCGCTACTCACCACGACGCCTACATCACCCGAACCGGCAGAACAGTCAAACCCAATGTACGCTTTGCTTGAGGGGGGGTACTGTGGCGTACATATACCACGTACTCTATAGCTCTGAAAATGCATCAAGACAGCACGCATCCACTCGCACAGCATACCAAGCGGCGAATAAACGCGATCCGCGCGACACCGCGGTTTTATACGATGCATTAATTTATACTCACGCACACATACAACGACAACAGGAACGTAAGCTGATTGGTTGCGTGCACAGTAAATATTGTAAATATAGAATAAGAAATGTGATTGGTTAATCCATATAATGTGCGGTAAATTAACTCCATTACTTAATAGTCAAAAATGTAAATATAACTAGCACACTTTTAATCAAATATAAGTCGATTCCAACCATTCTCTGGTGTTTCACTTCAGCTACGGTTCAAGGACTAACCAGTCTGGCCGGCTAACATAGACACCTTTCCTTGCTCCTAGTATTATTTACTTAGCTACGGTTCGACGGCTTATACAGCCTGGCCGGCTAAGTAGATATCCTCACCTCATTCAGCCAGCTGGCACAGACGTAGGAAAAGTACTACTTCCAAAACTTATCGGGTCAGTTACCCCAACAGCTGATCCCGAAAAAAAAAAAACAATATTATTAAAAAACTAAATAAATATATCATAGTATCACTTACTTATGCAACCAGTATTCATAATACTGTTCTAAAAAGGCTTTAACCCCTCCATCCGTATTCATAAGTTCGATGATCTTCTCCAGCTGCGAGGCGTACCTTGCGAGGAACTTCTCTATGGACCAGGGCGCCAGGCTAGTGCCATGCCGTCTGTTGTGCTCAGATATTATGTCGTTGATGCAGGTTGTGGGCACACTATTTGATATATTCATACCCGTACCTGCAAATAATTTCAGATAAATAGAATAATAAACTCGGTAGAATATAATAGGTACACCATATCTTCTTGTGGGTGTCGTAAAACACGAATAAGAGATCGGAATGTTGTTTATAAGTGTGACTAAACTACGGTTGGCAAAGAGTGGCAGTTGGAGAATCCGCTGCCTGTCCGTTCGGGTATATAGGCGTGATCCTATGTATATATAGAACAGAAGCTAAAATAATATAATGATTAATAAATAATGGCATAGCCTAACAAAATTCATAATGTTTATGATTTACTGTGTATAGAATTAGGCATGTCCTAATTATTCTTTTCTATAACAAAATTGATGGTACTTTTATTAGGTCATAATCAGAGATCGGAATAGATACCTAACCTAAAAAAATCCAAGGAAGTAAGTACCATAGAGTAGATAATACCTCTAAAATCCCGGAATCATGACTTTGTTACCAAACCAAGTTACAAATAACTGATTTGAATTTTTCGGGTTCCGTACTAAAATTGTGTCAGATTCAAATGTTTTGTTTTAAATAGGTAAATTAAAACTAAGTTAGCTCTGCTGACGTAGATATTAGATCAATTTTAGCATATGCCTCAAATAAATTCCTACATTAATTTTGTTGTACAATTTGGTTATTATTATCCAGGCAGTGGTGGCGCGGGGTCACTATTGTTTCTAAATATCTTTTGTTGCACAAATAAACGCGGAATAATTGCCTATCTTTTTCACACGTGTAGGAATTGACACATATTTTTTATTTAACTCAAGCAAGTGTTGTGAGAAAAAGATGGCAACCATCGTTTGAAAATTAAAAATATGCGGGAGTGCATTCCTGCATATTATTCTGATGATTGCGAATGTGCGTGAATCGGATTAGTGGAACCTCAGTTTCGACCACAGCTTGAATTAAGTCGAATTGTATCTCCTTTTCCTGAAAACTTTGGCTTTATTTTACAGACAAAGATTCTTCTGTCTGTTTCTAGTAAAAATTGTCTTTAGTTGATCTTGAAATTAAAATTCCCGCTATACAATTTAAAAAAAATATAAGCTGCTACCATTGTGCTAATAACTATCTTTCTGGAGTGGCTACTAACTTATGTAAAAAAAAAACACTTTATGCCAAATGTGATTTCTTATGTCAATCCTTGGGATAGGCCTTTGTACAGCAGTAGACGTCTTTTAGCTGACAAATTAGTGAGGTACCTTTGCCTTTAAACCAGCTGTTATGGGACTTTTCTTAATGACTACTGTAGATCCGCGGATGGTTACCCACTTACGAACTGCGTTGCTTAACCTTTGACACCCCTTTTAATACAATATAATCCGGTAAATAGCAGCAAAACTGTCAATAATACATTTTGAATGTATAACAAAGCTCTAATTTAACAGTTTTAGTAAGGAAGTCTAAAAACATAATAAAATACTTCAATATGTAATATGTTGTTCAAATGCATTAAAAGCGCAATAAGTAATTTGCAATTTCTTAAATCCTGGTATTTAATTGTCATGTAAACAAGAAGATCACCAGCTGAACGACCCCGACGGAAGCCGTATTGTCGATCATTGAGGAGCTGGTGGTCTTCTAAGTACCGGAGGAGCTGGCAGTTAATAGTGGATTCCATTATCTAGGAGAACAAGGAGGTGATGGCTATGGGTCTGTAGTTGGACGGATCCGAGTGATCTCCTTTTTTAAGGATTGAGTGCTGAGAGAGAGCTGTCTTCCATGAGTTCGGGACTACGCCAAGAGAATAGGAAAGCCGATAAAGGCGCGTTAAAACCGGTGCCAACTCTGGAGCACAAGTCTTCAGCTTGATAGGAGAGATTCTATCGGGCCCACTCAACTTAAGAACGTCGAGGGAAAGAAGCGCTTTACGCACTGCCCTTTGTGTAAACCGGACTTACGGCATGCTGCTCTCGCACTGCGGTATGGTCGGCGGTGCGTTTCCCCCGTCGTCCAGGGTCGAGTTGGACGCAAAGAGTTTTACCAGAAGATCGGCTTTTTCTAGCGTCGTGGGCCAACGAATTATCCTATGTGCAGAGGGATGGCTTACAAAAGTTCCCCTGGACAGCTTTGGCAAGAGACCAGAATGCACGAGTTCCGGAAGGGAGACTCACAAGTCTCTCGCCAATTCTGCCGATGTGAGCCGACTTCGCCCCAGCAATTACTCTTTTGAGGGACCTGGAGGCAAAGTTAAATTGCTTCTTTAATATGCTGGTCTTTACATCCCGTGCTGTCGCTGCATTAGCTCATGCTTGGTAACATTCCTGCTTTCGGCGGGACGCCGCTTTGCAGGTTCGACCAAACCAGGGCTGGGACTTGCCACCTGTGGGAATCAGGGAGAATGGAATGAAAAGTTCCATACCCTGAAGCAACGACATTTTGATCATCCGGCGAGAAGCAAACCTGCCTCCATGGGTAGGATGCAAAGAATGTTCGCATTCCATCCCAGTCTGCTGACCTATAGTGCCATACGCGGCGACTGCCTGTAACTCGCGGCCGCAGCGAGTGAACGAGTGGTACCATACTCCTAATCAGGCAATGGTCCGAAGAGCCAAGCCGTCAGAATGTGAGGTCAGCAGAAGATCCAACAGTGAAGGCACGTGGCTTTCTGCATCTGGGATTCGCGTAGGCGTTGCTACCAGCTGCGTCAAGCCATATGCCAAGGCGAAATCGTGAACAGATCTTCCCGCATGATCGGTTTTGCGCGAACCAAGCCATTCGGCGTGATGGGCGTTAAAGTCGCCAAGAATCACGATCTCTGCGGATGGGACCTGCTGGAGCGCTGAGTCTGTAGCCATTTGCACGTGGTCGATGAGTCGGTCCGTTTCGGCATCACCGCTATGGGACCTGTAGAGGCATTATTAGATGCGGGGATGGTCGTCGCAGTCTACGCGTAGCCATGGAGAGGTCCCTGCCTTCAAGATTGCCGAGGCGGCGAGAAGTGATATCATCTCTAACGTACACGCATACACCAGCTTTAGGAACAAAGGAGTGTTCCAGTCCGTACCCAGAGTAGCAGAGGTAGGATGTGTCTGCTGGAGATGATATCTGCGTCTCGGTTAAAAAGAGCAAGGCCGGCTTTGCTGTCTCAAGGTGGTGGTGGACAGTGTCGAGAGAATGTAAGCCCCTGATGTTACAAAAATCCACGGTAAACGGGACAGGGGGTGCCATGGTATGCCTGCGGTCGCGCACCATGCGCGCCCCGCCCACCTCCCGCGCTGTGCGTCACGTCGCTCCGCCGTCGGAATCGACGGCGTCGAGCGACACATCGACGCCACGCACCCCTGCCCATCACCGCGGAACTGCGCCTCCGCGATATTCGGCGATGGAATCGCCGGCACCGCGCTCTCTGTGCTCCTCCTCTGCTTCGCTCCAATCGGCGGAGTCGATGGAGGGCATGGATGAGACCACCGCCCACCATCACCCAAACCCAAGAGCCTCACCACCCCGCGACAGGGCGCTGCACACTGCGCAACTGTTCGCGGGCAAGTCGCCACTCACCCGCGCCGTGTCCACACCCGCCCTGAATAAGGCGCAGGGTGTGGGCACCTCTGCCCCCGCACGCCGCCAACGCAGTCCCGAGGAGGAAGTCCAAGAGGATGCAAAGCGCCGCTGCCCACCTGCGCCCGCACAGCCACCCTTGCCTCAAAGGGACCCACGGCTGGCGCGGCGCCATCAACAAGACGCAGGGCGCGGGATGGCGTCATATGCACACGCCGTCCTGTCGCCCCCTCAACCTTTGCCTCCTTTGCAGCCCGCTGCAACCACCTACGCAGCAGCCGCACTACCACCCCGAGCGCCGCCTCAAGGCGACGCTACCCGCCGCTCGTCGTGGAGCACCTCCCGAACTGGGCGGTGCACATGAAGGAGCTGAAGAAGCAGCTAGGCAGAGCCGCAAAAGCCCGCCCATTCGGGAAGGGCCTGCGCTTCACGCCGAAGGAGGACCAGGAGTTCCGCATCGTCCATCGCTACCTTACAGCGCTGGAAAAGAGTGAGGGAATCTCCTGGTTCACCTACACTCTCCCGCAGGAGCGGAGCCTCAAGGTGGCCATCAGAGGGCTGCCAGCGAACGCGACACCGGAGGAGGTGGAGCAAGAGCTGAAGGAGATGGGCTACGACCCCGAATACATCCGTAACATTCGGGGTCGCGGCGACCGACCTGGGTGCATCCTCCTCGCAGTAATGAAGAGGACCCCACACCTAACACCGGGGATTTACGACATCGACGAGATGTTGGGCATCCCCGGTGTCAAAATTGAAGCCTGGCGCGGGAAGAAGAGGCCCGCGCAGTGTCACCGCTGCCAGCAGTTCAGGCACAGCAGCCACCATTGCCACAGGCGCATAGCCTGCGTGCGCTGCGGCGGTGAACACCCCGCTGCCAGCTGCCCGCGCCCGCGGGAAGAGCCCGCAACATGCGCCAACTGCGGGGGGGATCACCCCGCAAATAACACCCACTGCCCCGTCTTCCAAAAGGAAGCCAGAAATAGGAAGGCGGGAACGGTCGCCATCACCGGCGAGCCGCGCCAAGGGCCGGCACCGGTGAATCCACCACAGCCCACAAGCGAGAAGTCGCGGGGGGCATCGCTAATGGCGGAAGCGAATGCCCCCAAACAACATGGAATAACCACCTCCAAAAGAGGCGGAGGAAGAGGGGCAAGCGGGGAAGAAAACCAGCTGCCCCTAAACAAGATCACAAGGACCTTGCTGCGAAGGAACCGACTGAGCATCAGCCGGCTACCACCGCCACCCCCATTGAAACCATCGCAAAAGCGAAAACGACGCCTGCCACCCAAGAAAAGCCGGCTGAAGATGGCAACAGCTCAGTCGACATCAGGGCCGCCATCGTCGAAGTCTTCAAGAATATCCTTATGGATATCCGTGGAAAACAAAGCACGGAGGCCATAACAATAATCGTCTTCAAGGGCATGAAAACCCTCTTGTCATACACACAGGAGGAGGCCCTTGAAGATGATGACGAAGAATTAAGACCTGCGGCCTGGACAGCAAGGTCGCACCCCTCCGCCCATAACAACATAACAACAGCCTCTACAGGCTCCGCTTAGACGCAAAGGCAACCTCCGGGCAGCCTAAGCGTCGTCGCGGAGCGACTCGCTACAATCCCCGCAACTTGTCTCAGTTTCTGCGGACACTTCTCTCACTTCTCTTACCCGCGGACACCTATGCCTACACGTTAGTAGGCGTATCGTGTGCGGACGCGGGGGGCCGCCGAAACTGAGACAACAGAAGAAGACGTCCCACAGACCGCACAGCGGTGTGGGCAAACCACCAAACAAGACGCCGAGGGGTCGCACGTAAGTCGCCGCCTGTGTCGCTGGTCGCCCGGAGCTGGACCTCCCCAGGTGTCGCCTGGGGTCTCATCTGGCTCGGGCAGACCGCCTAGGCGGCGTGAAGACAGAAGCGGCCCCTCATACCAATCCAAAAACCAAGAGAATCACCCCCATGACCCGCCCCTATCTAGGGGCGGCGGTAGATACCGCTGGCAGGGGGCCAACGCCCCGATCCAGCCTCCACACGTCCTCTACAGGGCGCAGTGATGACTTTAGCGGTGCGCATCTATGAAAGCGGCATTCGTTTGTCAACGGTCGAACCAAAGAGACCTAACGTTATTGCTAATGTGTCTTACTAACATTAAATTGAAATATTTGTCGTAGTAATATTAAATTAGATAATAGTGAAGCATTTACTAACAAAAGCTTCAGTTAATTTTCTTAAAAGTGTAAACAATAAATAATAATGGCTAACGAAGATAGCATTTTCAACACCCCTCTTCCTACATGTATAAATGAAAATATTAACTTATAATTACCTATGTTGACGTAGACGTTGTCACCATAACAGTTAGCTGTGGTTAGTGTACCGCCAATTTTTACTTCACGACCAAAGTACACGTCGTTAGGCCACTTTATTCTGAAAATTATAATATCACATGATAACTTAAATATAAACCAATTCCGGTTTCCCATAGTTAACATTGTTCGTAACCAGAAATTTGCATAAAAAAACGAATGGAATGTATGACGCGCCTAAATTCCTATAACTAGTCTAATGACGTAGTACGATCCTGAATCACATTTATAAAGTTCTCGCGCGTCATAAAGACGTTTATAAAAATTTTAAAAAATCGTTTTGTAATGTCTTGATCTCTTCTTATGAAAAGTGGGAGAGCAAGTAAGACTGAAGACAGGGGGCGGAGATCTTAAATATTTTAACAAAACATGCACATTATACCTGCCATGCGTAGGGCGGGCTAGTAAGAACGCCCATACTCGGGACAATTATTAGTGGATCACAAACATTTTTGCCCAGGATAACGAACAATTACATATACTATTTCCGTCTGAAACGATGCTGCCGATGAACTAGCGAGGAAGGGGTCCACTACTCTGGTGGCAGGTCCAACTACACTGCACCGCACTACAGTAGCGGAATTGGTTAAAGGGTAACAGTTTACCCTTTAACCAATTCCGCTACTGGGTTAGACAACGGACTAGAGTAGCACACGATGGTCGTTGGACCAATACTCCAGGCTGTAGGCAGTCAAAAATGGTGCTGACGAGTATTTCACCACGGCTCACCTGTAGACTGCTCAGCCTTAACCGACAGGATATCCGAATTATTAATAGGAACAATTACGGGGCATATGGACCTGAATCGACGCCTTTTCACCATCAACGTGACAGACAGCCCCATATGTCGGGGCGTCTCAATGCTGAGGAAATGGCCGCCCACGTAATCCTGGAGTGCGAGGGAGTGGCTACACAACGGGCTAATATCCTCGCGGGTGATAAGATGCTCTTAGAAGCCTGCGAACGCCCCAGGAGGCTTCTGAGCTTCTGGAAGGAGCTAGGCTGGCTCAGTTAGTCAGCCGGTTTGTACGCATAATGGACCAACTAGGAGTCTAAATGCGGAAACAGAGACCAATACCAATACTATTTTCCTCTCCATAATATAGATTATCTCACATCTTTAATTAATTAACCTGTTGGGTATTGCCAGAAAAGTGTAAGAGTTTGATAGAAACGTGATCGAGTGTTACCTGATATCGAGTTGTTCGTAAGAGGGCGCGGTGCGGATGGCGCGGACGGCGGCCAGCGCGGCCGCGTGCTGCATCAGTGGGAGAGTGGGAGATATCGTTACCCACACCTGGGACGTATAAAAAACTAATCTTTATGACATAACAAATGCGTACACTAATAGATGAGTTTCATCTATCAAAATTATGAAGGTGGGTTGTTTGTAGAGTTAGTTAGCATAAAAAAACTAATTTAATACTATTTTGTTACAAAACCACGAGATTTACGACCACCATTTTTTACGATCATCAAAATAAAAATAATAAATAAATCAGGGAAAAAGGGGTCTGTCTATGTGTCATTTCATGACCAAAATAAGTTCACTGTTCGCAGCTCTGGATGAGTCAAATTCAAATTATTCTTTTTGTATATTATAGAGTATTTATTGAGAAGAAACATAGGCTATAAAATATCAAAGTACGAATCTAGCAGCAAAGCAGTAACAATAGACGCAGATGAAACTGACGGGAACAGGCTAATAGATATACATAAATCAAGAAAGACTTAATAACTCACATAGCAATGATAGATATAAAAATTAATTTAAAGTCAGCAAATTGGAGGACAGAGTAAAAATATAAATAAAGGTGTATGTATATATACCTGCAGAGACATACAAGCTTGTCCCTTGGGTGAGATCCAGCGGTTCCCGTAACGTCCGCGGCCGGCCGTCTGGCGCAGTGCTACAGACCCTACGCCGTGACCGAGGGGCACGTTCGTCACGTTGTGAGTCGAGGGCATAGCGTCAGAATACACTACTAGACGACCTAATGATGTTGAAGTTAAGTTCTGAAATATATAAAAAACTTTTATATATATATGTATTTATTTGTTTATTTTGGAGCTCTAAAAAAGGACATATACAGCAATGTCACAGTATAGATGGTGATAATTGTTTCGGTGTACTCCTTGAATTAAAGAAGACCTCAGCATAAAAATTAAAAAAACGTTATTCAATAACACAAAATACATATTGCTATTAAATTAAATCTTGTCACATATAAACATACATAACAGTGGACTACAGTGGGGTTATGAAAATTGAAATAAACACAAAGTTATTTAGTCATATTACTGTAATGGTAAACAAAAACATAAATAATGGCAGCCTCAGTTTATAAGAATACTCAGAACTAAAAAACGCACTATTGCATTCGCAAAACTACATAATATTTATATATTACATAATACCAAAGTCACTAAGGAAGAAAAAAAACACAATTTTAGTGTTTTTTTATGCAATACTGCCTTTTTTTTAGTTCTGAGTATTTCCAGGGCTTTTACTCGAAAGTACTTAGTAAACTCGAATCGTAGTACTTAGTAAAAGGTGAAAGTTGCAGAAATTACTTACATCAAAATATTCAACGGTGGAGAAATGTTCGGGGCATTCGTATACGTAGACGGGCAAGAATGTTTCAGAGGGCGGTTCCCGCGGAGTCTCACCGCGCAGGCACCACTGTATCATGACGTTATCGCACTTCTGCATCCGCGCCCCATCCACTACCGCACACCGTTCCACCAGTTGCAGCTTGTTCTAAATTCAAGTTATTAAAATGTATGAACATTGAATACAAAAAAAGTGCATAGTCTAAAATTAGATCTTATACTTAAACTTTTCATAAAATGATACACACCTCTTTTGTAATGTTTAATGTGTGAACCAGAACTGTTCTTGATGTATCTGCGACTTGGTTCCTTCACATATTAGAAAGTTACAAGCTACTGCTATTGAATACTACTTAAAGAACTAACGTAAAATAGCCACCAGAGACAATGTATGACTTAGGGATCAATCGACTGATTAGTGCAAAAACATAAATGACATTATTGTGATAAATGAAGTAATACTTTAAGCAAATTTTAGAATTTCAACCTCTTTACAAACCATATCATTTTCTTACGAGAAAATTACGAGAGAAATAGCATGCAGGTTTAATTTATAAAAAAAATAGTCAAATTCAACCAAATATTACAATGCTACTTTTTTAGCAAAGCACGACATATGCTGGTGATTTTATTTAGCGATGATTTTATCTGAATATAGAACAATTAATTTAAAGAAAGTCAAGTCGATGTGTAACACTAGATAAGATAAATAAAAAGTTGAGAAAGGGAATCGTAGAAAAAGTAGTAACTGTAAGTTATTGCGTGCACTAAGAAAATGTTGTACTACCTATAGTACCTGATAAACTAAACACTTAATAGAAGCGTGTTCCCATTGCATTAAATAAAAATTTTAAGAGTGAGTTCGCAGTCAATAAATTATGACTTTGTAAAGTACTATAAAACTAGTAACAATAGTTGAATCCTTGTTTAAGACATTTCGAAGTAGTCTTTATCTCGTCATATCATTGAATATCTTAAGATTAGAAACTAAAAAAGACACATTAAAAGTAAAAATATAACACGCCTTTTTATTACTAATGGCATCTCTCTGCCAATATTGCTTGCGTTTGACAAGACCCTCCCCCCTTCGTGAGCTGCAAAGGATTTAAACCACCTCACTCTTAAAACCTTGTGATATGCGTTTACGGTAAGTTAGTACAAATAAACAAAGTGCGTGAAGCGTGGTGCGTCTCACCGGCCATCACACCGTCAGGTGGCCGGGGGCCGCGCCCGACGTCTTTCGCCACGCCGCCTAGTGACAACACCTCTATGTATACTTCTCTTTTTGATCATACATGCTAAATGGTGATAGAGTAGAAGCATTTTGTATTCGAATACACTAAATGAGTTTATTTACTTTAAGACTGCAAGGCGGTTTCGTCACATCATAAAAGAGTCTTCAAGCGTTTTAACTAGACAACGAAATGTTTTCGCTTTTCTTGTTTTCCGAAAATGCCAGATCATCATAATTTTCCTATTCAATAGTTTACATCGCTTGTAACAAAAAATTCTATTCAACGACAAAGAAGTAATTTAATATTTATTAATATAAAAAAGATAAAACTAGCCAATTGATACCGGTACTTTAAACGCCCGCGCCAGCTATTTTCCCAGGCTAGACTAAGCAACTAGCAAACATGTGTGACTTTGAAATGAGAGATAACGTTAAAAATGTACAGTGATGTCTAATTGACTTTGACATTTGCTGTCATTGACTTTTACGTCACATTGAACTCATACTTTTCAAATATAAGAAAATCTTAGTTTGTTTTTGCATTTTTTTTTTTTCAAATAATTGCTTGATCAACAATAAATTGAATTTATGCATATTTCTTGTTGTCTTTGCAAGGTATATTTTAACTAGCCAATACGCTCTATCTTGGTAAGATGTCTATAAAAAAGGATAATTGCAATTTTTGTTTAACGTATTGTGTTAAGAATACGATCGACATCTATCAACATATACGACAAGGTAGAAATTTATAGCAGCTAATGATAAAATTTCTCCCTTTCATTACACCATCTGAATGTGACCATGTGTGTTAAAATATATAGTTTATATAGTTAAAAGTTAAAACGTGGTGCACTTGCCACACATTTGAAGAACAAGAGTCACATTTTGGTATCAAGTGTCACTGGAATACACAATGCAAATTCATGAACTATCTACCAAGTACATATTAGTTATTAATCATAAATGATGTGACGGTGTCACTAAGAAGCCCAACACAAAGTGAAAAAGTTCAAGTTTGGACAAAACCTATTCAAATATTACATTACGTCTAATATATGCAGATAATACAAGTTACATTACAAATTATGTTTATCTACTTATACCTAGTACATTCATATAACGTTCTCTATACGAGATATTTATATTTTGATAATTTTTGCTGTCAAGAGTTCAGTTGCGTACAATGTGAGAGATACGATTGCTATATTTTATAATTTTATACAACTTTTCTGAAGTGGTTGTTGCTATTCCTATGGCAATGAACAAAAAAGGGTTAGTTACACCATTTACAACTCTTTGTTCTCTCTTCTCTTCAATTCTCAATCTTTATGACCTTCGAAAAATATAATACAAAAAATAATAACTAAGAAAATGGATCCTGAGGCGTTATCATGGCATTCGGCATAAGAGGCATAAGAGGCCAGCTAGCTATTAAGTAAATTTAATTAATATATTTAAAATTGAACAAAATGTAGATAAGTAGAAAGTACACTCAAAAGATGTAACGACAATTTAAGTATTTCTAATTATTCCATCGCTAAATTGTGCTACACAATACTGTAATGTACAAATGTCTACTCAGCTTAGTGTATATCGAAGTAATGAAAGTGTGAATTGGCTTTATTTCGACTTGTGTTTTATAACTCTTACAATCGGTTTAAAATAAAGTCAATTACCGTATCTGAAGTCTCATTTTAAATTAAGAATGAACTTTGTATATTAATTAAAAAGTTCAATAAGTTGACATTAGCAGCTCTAGACCTGTATCAAAATATAAATATCCATCAGCAATTGCTACTTTAATGGTGATGCGAAATAACCATACAGTTAATGACGTAGTAAGTGTGTAAAATAAACTCACCACATGATTTCCTAAGAAAAATCCTCTAGTGTAATCGATTTGTGTTAATTCCTGTGGGTCCTTCACGTGGAGTCCTAAGATATCTCCGAGAATTTTGTGAATGATGCCTAGACGAGCTTCGTTACTTTTCATTCCTTCTTCACCTAAATAATCGCTTGGATCTGCTTCTAAGTGAATCTGAAAGAATTAATAATACACTATATATTATATGTATATATAAATGTGGAAGTAGTCTGATATTTATAATGTATTTTATTTATTTTAAGCCATGTTGTCCCACATTTTTTTAGGCTTGTATAATCACCTTTTGAACACCCCTTCGGGGACACAGGCGGGTAAAAGAGAAAAAAGAATCACTAATTTCATTCATATAAGATTTTACTGAAAATTCAACTTGCGTAAATACTTATACCATATCATCATCTTACAGTGAGAATGTATGTAACTAGGTACGAGAAAATATTCTGACAATATAAAAAAAAACATACCAACGACTTTGCAATCGGGTATTTTTATATTTTAATTTGAATATAAATTCTTTGAACATAGTAATGAATTTATACAATAATTCTAGTTTGATCATCATAATTTCCTATTATGATTTTCTTCCTTTTAAAAAAATACATAAAAAAATTATATATAAAAAAAAGTGGAGTAGAATGGAAAATATCTCTTCTTGATGGTTTCGTAAAAGGCGACTAAGGGATTGGACTGTTATTAGTCAGACGGCGTGTATATAGTGCCTGGTTGGCGACAATAGGGGGCAAGCCTTATTACGTTAGTGGGGCCAAATTATAATTAGCAAAATGTAGGTGTTTAATACACCTCTGCCCTAAGGGTATGCAGGCGTGAACTTATGTATGTAGTCGTGTCTCTCAAAGTATGTGCGCATTGTTATACTACCTAGTTATACAGTACAGTTAAAGGCAACATCTTACATTGATCAATGACATTTTGAAATCTGTCGAATTACACCCGCCATCTTTAATACATAATAAAAAATGAACTTAGCATGAGAAACCTTTTTTAATTGTTTATATATACTTTCTCAAGCCCAGATGATTATGGTATAGCATGAAACTTTAATTAAAATCTTTTGATTTTAATAAAAATAATATAGATTAAACCTGTTTATTAAAATATTAAATACGACAATAATGTCGAAACAAAGGTAAAATTAAAGAGAATTACATACTAAAGTAGTTAGTAGTATGTTCACCTGTGACTTTTAGTTAGGACAACAGCAAATGTAGTACTGTTTGAGTGGACATACTAATATTAGTTCAATTAGTGCATTTTGTACTCAGATGCCAATTTTAGTACAGCGGACATGTTACTTATCAGAGGTTTAATGTGTTCGACCTCGTAGAGAACTAATCCTCTCAATTATAAAATGCTATTAACATGTTACAATATATAACTGCTTTTGGATTTATTTAGCAGCCGACTTATAATGATCAAAATTATTACGTACGGTACTGACAGTCCATCAGAGATGCATTAAGTTTCTTTGTAGCAACATTAGTAAGGATTATTCTGAATTTCATAATTGAAGTTGAGAGTTAGAATTTCTAACGATATGGCTTGATGTTTTGCGGATTACATGAGAATGGGGCCCAACTCAGTAATTCGCAAAACATCAATCCATATATAGTTAGAAGAATAATTTTAAATTTTAACCCTTTCAAGAATCGTATCTTGATACAATTGTGTCGATGTTTTGGCACCTCGTTCACAAAAATATCGCTCAGTCACTCCTTGATAACTAACACCCCACCAAACATTCACTGAAGTAGGATAATGCCCACGTTGTACTCTGCTGACTAATTGGGAAGCTTCTATAGAACTTTGAGCATTAACTCGGTCATTCTGCTTGTTAAAATATTGAATCGTAAAAAAAAACTTGACAGTATTTTTTCTCTGTGAACTTCCTCCCTCCCGTACCGCTTAAAAAGTTGTTTTGATTTTACCACCCTATTCATTTTAATATTATCAGTTAAATAATGACCAGTGCGTCTCTTATAAGCTGCAAGTTCTAAGTCATCTTTTAAAATACGTGACATGGTTTCTAGTTGCTCTATTCATTTCCCCGAGACCAAATCTTTTAGTTTCGAATAGGATTTCTTCGAATTCTTTCATCACATCAATTCGGTTCTCTTCATCACGCCACTCCATTTTAATATCACAAAAATATTGAAGAAAGATATATTCATATAAGAATGACAGATTCCAATGTTTTTTTTTTGCGATAGGAGCCAAACGAGCAGACTTGTCAAGTTTTATCTACTTTATGTACTAAGTTAAAAAATTGAGACACTACCTGTGAGAAGATAGCTATCCCACTGTTCGTAAGATCTGTGGCCTGCAGAAGCGACGGCGTTCGCCATGTTTCCTCCGAGGCTAATACTTGGATATCCAGCTCGTGACCCGGATGTCCGGTGTATTTCGATGGCCTACATAATTTTTTTGAGTTTGTATTACAAAAACCTCAATATTTAATATAAAAACATAATATATATCTCGATCCAATAGTAACATTAAGGTAAATAAAGAAAATATGATTTTGACACTTAACTATTCTCTGCCCACAACTTTAATATTACAATTTGCAATAACAAATAACGTAATAAAATAAATGTCAGAGCGAGTTATATACAATGGGTACATAAATAGATTGTGATACTAAAATTTTATATTTTGACAATCATTGTTATCCAATTAATGTGAGTTGCTAATCGATTTCTCTTAGTTTAAATAGCGTATTAACAAGGCGACTAATGTCATTTATTAAGAGAGCTGATTAGCAAATTCCAATAATTATCAGCTTATTTAATTTTCATTTCTAAATACGAAAGTATCTATACTTACTGTTTTTATCTAAACTTACTGTACACGATGCATTTTAAATTAAATTAAAGCTTTATGCAATATACCATTTTCAGTAAAATACGTCACAACTACATACACATACATGCATATTTAATATTAAAAATAAAAGTATTATCATTCAATAAAAAATCCTTTAGGAATAAAATATTATTGCATTTTTATATGTTATTTTAAAATATTTAAATCTAATAATGACTAACCCTTTTATTCATAAACACTTATAACATAGCGTTTTATTTAAATATTGTCTTCAATTCAATACTTTAATTTTGATCTATATTTAAATTATCTTTAAGTTATTTTATCAAATACAATACTGAACATACTAGACAATAGCTTAAACTTGGTTATAGTTGTAATGAATACGTTTTAAGGGAACACTGATTTATTTCGAGTTAAATTTTTAGGAATTACAGATTAAAAATGTTAACTCGCCATACTGAAAAAACTATGATGTCATTCTTTTTTTACGAGTTACATTTAAACAAATGGAAATAAAACATGTTTTGAAATTATAATTAACAATCAATCTTTTTTTAAACGTGTCTCTCGAAACACTTGACATTGGCCGAACCTCTGCGTTGACTTTACACGCGAGACAGAGTCCATAATCAACTAATAATAATAATACATTTAAGTCAGTTTTGTATATAAAGCAGTTAAATGTTTCAATTGATTACTTTAAATCATATTTATAAGGGGTTCTAAAGGGTAGAGAGTACGACGTATATTTTTATCATAAATGCTAATTTGAATGTTTATGGATTGAAGGGATGCACTGATTATAAGTCATCTATTGTGATTTAATGGTTTAAAACCAAATAACTTCTAATACAATAGTATGTTTAGCATACCGACACATATTATTATCCTGACTTGCTCTGCAAAATTGTTTTAAAGTATTTTAACACCACATAGAATTATAATTTTCCATTTAAGACACATAGTTATACATTGATTATGTACAAATAAACTAAAATAAGATCTTACTGTCTGTCGCTTTCAGTGGAAAACTGTTTCTTAGCAGGTGACGCCTGGTAGCAGAATATATGATGTTTCATTTTTACCGACTTCCATTTATCGTATGTGAATTGCACTATTTCATTTTCACGAACCTGGAACAAAGATATTTTATAACTACTCATCATCAAGCATAGTCATCTCTCATTTTATTAATGATCTCTGTTTTTTTATGTATCTTCTGTAAAGTTTTCACATATAGACAATAATGTACTATATAACTTGTAATACCTAGTAAAATTAAAGGGTGCAGGCTAATAGGAAAATGTTTAGCAGAATCAATCAACCATCAATCAATCCATTTATTTGTCGGCATAGAAACTAGTATAGCTAAGATTTAGACCGCAATGATAACCCTATTACATAAATGAGACTAAATTATGGTTAGCAAAATGAGGGCGTTTAAGAAGACTGCTTAAGAATTAAGTTATGTATCTGTAAATATATTTAGATAAAAAGCTTATTCTCTTTAGATTCCAACATACCTCGGCAGTCTTATAATACGGCAGCACGGCATGTAGAAGATCGGAGCAGAGAGCTAGAAGCCTGCCTCCAGACAGCAGGTGCGCCAACAAGAGCGGCGCGGCGCGGCCCACGCAACCCGCCACTGCCACTAAAGCTGCGCGACCCCGCCACGCACCGCCCTCTAGAGCTTCGCGCGACACCACGTATAATGTATACCTACACAGCATATACAACTTATATTACCTAAATAGTGTGATACTTTTTGTACATGATTCAATACGATTCGTTTTTAGTGTATTATTTTGTCAATAGACGATTATTATTGGGCTCTGGCTACACTAAATTACACATTAACATATTTTTAACGCTCTTATAATTCATTTATTAATTCAAGTAGTTTTCAATTTTACGGAATGCTTTTCTGATTTAAGTTTATATACATATAGCGACATCCATTTGTGAACAGAAAGGAGCAAAGGTGATGGTGAAGCTGCAAGAAACTTCTAGTATAACTATAATTTAGTTACATTTCTTAGCATTTTGAATTGAATAAGCATGATTGTAAACTTAACCAATAGAAAGTTATAACGAGATGAATATAAGCCCAATAGATATTTATAAAATATATTAAGACACTCACACTCACCTATCACAATCCAACACCTTTTTTAAAGATGCCTCCAAATTATCTCTAGCTACTACACTATCAGAATATATCAACACATTTGGTGATTTCGTATTCACTAATGGACGGGAACTTTTTACAGACTTAGGGGTGCTCTGCTGAGATGTCGAGCCGCTGGGCTTCTCCTCTTTTACTGGTGGGTAACATTCTATTTGAGATTGCGGTCGCTTTGGCCCTGTTGTACTAACTATTCTCTTATGAGTGGTTATGGATTTTATTTGGCTGGATATGTTTAGTAGAGAAGTAGAGAGCTGACTGGTGCCTTTCTTCAGATCAAGTTTTAAACTAGATTTCTTTGGTGTAATGTTGTGTTGTATTTCTACAGTGACATTTTCAACAACTACTTCTTTGGCTTCAGCTTGGGGTTCAGGATCTCCGTGTTTCTCTTCAGTCTTTTGTTTGTCAGGTTCTGGTGTTTTATTTGTGTCTTCAGATTTATCATCTTCTCCTGAAAGTGACTTGCCTGTGTTAACACTGACATCAGCTAAAGTTACAGGTCTTCTGACAGGTGGTACTTCCAGCACTAAGTCACTACTGCCATTCATATGTATAGGTGGTTTGTTATCTGATTTAATGTCTACAACCTTGGAAAGCTTTCTGAGCAAGGCTGCATGAACTGGCCATTGGAATTCACTTACAGGATGTTTAAGACTATATTGAATATCACTTCGTAAACTCCTCATGGCTGGATCTGAGGCCTTATTTGGTTCACCTTGTAGCTGCACAGCTAGAACATAATGTTAAATTTTAACATAATGATGAATTCATAAAAACCAAATAATAACAACCAAAAGTACATATCATGTGTAGGTTAGAAACAATACTGTATATAATTAGATGTATTTTAATTATATACAATATATTGTTTCTAACCAGAACTAAGTAACTTCCAAACAGACAAGGTTGGGAAATTAAAAAAGTTGGCTGCAACAACTTTTTAAAAGCACTACAGCACATCCAACCTTTTATATTAAATGTTGTATGGTCTCAGTTTTGGAACAAAAAAAAATAACAGCTAAAAATTCACAAATGTTAATTTAAGGGAAGTTGGAGCAGAACACAAAAGTATACAGTATTTACTAACTTTGTATCCTAACAACTGGCAGATTGTGATCAATAACAAATTCACCACCAACAAAATTGAAACCAATTACACTGAGATGCTCAATGTTAGTCTTTAGAACTATAGCTAGGTGTGAGCCTGCCTTCCAGGCTATAGGTTGCCCCATTGACTCAAGCTGTAACAATAGAAAATATTAAAGTTTCCATCTTGTGATGCTGCATCTACATACATACATACCAGGTGTGAATAGGTTGCTATGTCAATTTGCATGTATTTTTAATATCATAATAGGCAATAGGATTAATTTATAGGGTGAATAAATAAGTGAACCAATAGGTCTTTTTTACTGCACAACTAAATTTAATTAACTAAAACTAAACTAAACTAACTTTAAAATAGAATCGATAGAATTTACAGATAAAAGTAAACCAAAAAGTGGCTGACCTGAAAAGTATGCCTTTGCAACTTGTTTACTTATTCATGCCTAGTGTGGATATATGTACTTTTAATAAATAGATCTCTACCATTAGGATATTATCTAGTATACAAAAAAATACAACCTTCTAAGCTAGGATTTTTAAATATCATTGTCATTAATTTCCACACACATATAATTCATATACAATTATAATACAATAAATAAAATATATATATAATTTGCTTATATTTATTACTTTTTGATTTATTGGTATTTCGTTTTTAGTTATGTGATTTATATTGTTATTTTTTCATAAAGTTCACCTTTTAGTTTAGTTTTATATATTACACCTACATCTCAGTGCTGATCAGATGAACAGGGTGAAGATTGTGGTGTATTTTAAAAGAATCCATCAGATTCTTAGATTTAATACTTATTTGTACTCTATGATTAGTCTAAGTCATACACATAATCTTTATACAATTATCTTACTATTTAAAAAAGAATACATAAAATGTTCAATGCTATAGTAACTTATAGTCATAACTTTTATGTTTGTTATTTATTAAAAAAATATTAACTCTGAAGTATTTCTTACAGTAACCATATCTGGTCCAACATCTTCATGTGGATCCATTTCACACTCAAATAGTATATCAACATCCAAATCTGTTATTTGTGATTGTTCACTAGAGCCAAGAGGAAGCCCACTAGCACATGACACCCAGTCAGTAATTTCAATACATTGTGTTGGCTTCATGCTGCAGATTCTTGTAGTATTTGTATAATCAAGGAGATCACATAGATAAGCATTCTTCGGATTGGTACACAACTTAGAACTTAATGTCGGGGTTTCTGAAAACGTAATTTAAAATTGAGATAAGTGTTATTTTAACCTTAGTTGAGATATAAATGTAATAACGCATTTAACTAAAATATTAATAAGTAATTATTACTACCTATACATTATACACATAGATGAAAGTGAGTACAACCCTTACCTGCAGCATTTTCAGGAACTTTACAGAAAGCTACACTCGTATTACCACTTAAAAACTCAAGAAGACGAGCTCTGAAGGAGCGAATTCGCCAGGACTTTATAAAGGTCATTGCAATATATATTGGTGTAAAAAGCATGATTACAACTACTACAAAAACACCGCACAACCCTAATACACAAACATTTTTATAGAAAACTTTATTAATGAAATAATTAAATATTCGAAAGAATTGGGTTATCGATTCTAAAGTCCATGGATGTAATAATTATTTTTGATGAATAAAACTATCCCAAATACACGACAAGTAAATGTTACCTAAAACACACAACGTTTCTACACCTACGTAGTATGATTACGACTAAGTTTTGATATATTTCTGTAAGAACATTAACGACTGAATTTCAGTTACTCGTTTTCAATCGCAGTTTTTCAGTAACCTTAAAACGTTTCGTTCTACGCTGATTCCATTGAAAACAGATTTTAGTTTTAGATGTCAGTTTATAGAGTTGAAATGAAATTACAAAATCACAAACTTATTTTTATTAAAATGTCTTTATTAATCATAAAATACATAGATAAGCCAAGATAGGTTGCGAAACTTTATATATGGAAGCATGCCATGCAAATTTCTCAAGTAGATAATTTCCTATTCTTAAGGTGAACGTAATATTTTTCGATTTCAGGGCACTTGCACAGATGCGCCATTTTCTTGACTATGCGTGAGTCTCGTTCAGTTATAGTTGGAGTTTATTACTTGCCTTTTCTGAGAGTTCATCACAAACAAGGAGTGCTATGTCATAAACCTACGTTCCTACAGTTACATCTGCCGATACAGGTAGTTCTGAGGTAAATATATTGTAAAGTACCAGGCTAAGTTTGTTTTAATATATTGTAAAGTCAAGCCTTGTGGAACACTAGCCTTGATATACCGTAGCCTAGTTCTGTCTCTCTGGTTGAATTGATAAATTCTATCTGTGTGAGATAAGACTTGACTACGGGGTTAATAGAATAACACATAAACAGAAGTTTATCTTCCACTTTGTATAGTTGCCCTTTGTGCCAGACCCCATCAAAAGCCTGCTGCACTCCTAGGAATGCCGCTAGGCAAAATATTTTCAGCTCAAAGCAGCGTCTAATCCGTTGTGAACTCGGTGCATTTAATCCTGTTTTTGAAATCCGAACTGATGTTTGGGTACTGTATCATTGTCCATCAGTTCTTTCAAGTGTTCTAGAAAGATTTTTTCCCATAATTTGGAGAGGACGGGTGTTAAGCTAATAATTCGGTACGATGAAGCATCATTCCCAATGATGCTTCATCGTACCGAATTATTTTCTAGGATTTTCTAGGTTTGTGGATCATCAGGATTTGAGACACTTTCAAGATTTTGGAAAAATACGATTAATGATATGCATTTTCAGGGTATGATTTTTAATAGTATGGGAGTGATAAAATCGAACCCCGGCGCCTTCTTCACGTTTAATGTTTGTATTTCGTTCTCACCTTTACCAATAGATGTCTGAAGCTAAGCTAGCTAGGATATAATCTTTACATTCTTAAGTAAGTATAACATTAATTAAAGATACCCTAGTACATACTTATTGTGTGGGAGATTTTACTGCACTAATCTAAAACATGATGATTTTCATATTAATTATATCTTGATGTTTTTTTTTTTGTAAATTTTACTTTATAGGCTTATTTTAGAAAATACATATTTAACAAAAAATAAGAAATCGATTGATTAGTAGTTCTTTAGGTACCATATATTTTGTGTAATTCTATATTATCTACATATTTATGTTATGCTAATATAATTTAATTAAAAAAAAATCAATTGAATTGAGCATCTTTGAAGTATATTTGAAGTCGTTTAAAAAAAGGCGCTCTAGTATGTATTTTACTATTATTTAAGTTATCTGAAGTAAAGTAAAATAAAGTAATTGGTGCTATGTATAATACAAAACACATACATAAATATGTCATTAGCTATACCTATGTACTAATACAAAACACATTCATAACTACGTCATTAGCTACACTAGTGGTCTTTTATCTCGGGTAGAAACTAATTAGACATCCCTCACTTTCAATCAATATAATGATATTAGCGTAATTCATCGTCACCAACACAAAAGTAAACATCAAAACATTCCTATACTCAGACTTCAGAGATATCTAAGTACATAATAGATTAATAGCAAATGATTAGCTATCATGAGCTACGATCTCGATGAATAATGATTTACTTATTTTGCTAATGATTTTGCTGGCATTATCTCGAAATCTTATACCCTATGTCACTCCCACTCTTAAGAGGATTCCAAGGAAACAACAACGTCGAAGTCAATCAAGTCGATTAGGCTCTACCGTGACAAAGATACAATATACATACATATATACATGTATGTATGTATGTATGTATGTACATACATACATACATACATAGACATGAATACATACATACACTCGAAAAACATAACCCTCATTCCTTAATACTTACGTAAAAAGCTCTTACTTCTCCCCAGTGGAAACCAGGTGCCTCACAGACCTCATTGACCTATTGAATTTAGTAAGTTGCTGGCTCCAAAAGAATCCAGAGACTGGTTTGTGTTGGATTGCTAGACTTATATTTTAGACTAGCCATGTTTCACACTGTTTCACCTGCGTTTATGGTCACTACTGCGCTCCTAGGGGGTCCTTTGACAAATTCTCTATCCAATACAAAATAATCATTCAAATTGGACAGACAGTTTTAGAGATAAGCACGTTTATTAAAATCTCTTCAGCTTCATTAGATTAGTATAGATTAACCTCATTTCGTTCCACATAATTATAGCGCCTACCTGTGCGTAATAAAGATTACTTTACAGTCCTCCTACACCTGTAGATTACAAATTTAATTTAAATCGGTAGGTAGAAACAGATTATTGACTTGACGCTTAAACCCCACATAAATTCAGTGCGAACGTGACATCCTGTACGTAACCAACATAGTTCCCGAACAAATGAAATGCCGCACCGCACTGATTAATAGAAAATACAAGGGGCTGATTAGTGGTGGTTGTTTACCAACTCAGCTACAATGATAAAAGTGTCGCTGATATTTACATTTATTTAGTTGCCGTCGAAACATCGTGCAGAGTGCATGGCCGCCCGCGATAATAACTCGCTCAGTTACCGTGCGCTTGGTAACTTAAAAATGGAGTTGAACTTTATAACAACTTTGATAAAACACGATGTGAATCATAATGTGAAACAGTGCTTCAAAGCGAAGAAGCCCTTCAGTAAGTGTTTATAATTATAATAGCTTTTAAATTATATATAATGCTTTCTCGTCTATAAAACTTAACAGTAACTTTGTAACTGTATATAGAACTTTAACGAATTTGTTGGTAGTATCTATGGATACTTAAATTATTGTCTGCTAGCCAACAAACCCCACAACATAATAGTTAAAAAAAAAACTGTCTTTAAAAATTGTTAGCAGCTAGTTTAGCTATATTCAGTGAAATATACCTCCTCTTGACCATTGCTTACATAGTAATTTGTTTACAACACTATTAATACAGTTTAAGCACGATCTTCTGTAGTTTCTTCCTTCATCCCTCCTTCAGTAATACGTATCGTAAAACCAAATTATTTATGTTCCACTTTAACAAATTGTACATTAACGATCAAGGTATACAAAATACTCAACTTATTCTTAATACTACTACTTCCTAATACTTTACTTACTATATGCGTTGTCTTATACAAATATTATAATCTTAAAGTAGGTATCTACTTATACCATTAGGCCTACACAACAGTTGTATACTTAATTGTAAGTGTATATCTTATAATTAAGTACACAAATAGGTACAAACAAGTCACTATCCATACTAATTAATATCGGAACAACATCGTTTACAAATTGTAGTTTCCATTTTATTCGTCTCTGAAATTAATTTAATACCTACTATAATAGTCATACTTATAACACATACTTAGTTTAAATAACTGAAAAACGCAATTTGTCATCAAGTGAAATGTATTCGACTACTTTATTAAATTAAACCAAATGACCCGGAACCCGGAAGGTTCTGTTCCCTCCGGTTCAGAGCCATTGAGGAAGCAAAGCTATCCTTCACTGGGCTCCATTATCACTTCAGCTTCTAGAGGAAAATTATACTCGTAGTATTGAAAGCCTAACTATATACTAGTCTGACCACAAATATTTTTACAATTAAAAAATATATTACATTTGAATTTGGAATTAGTCATTTTGGTGTTCAATATTTTTGTGATATTAAAATAGAGAGGGTTCTTAAAGTGAACCAAATTGCTGTGATAGCATTACACAAAGTAGTTATGAAGCCAAATGCATGTTTGCAAATTAATCGTGCACCATTGGTATTAGTCGAATGTTTGTGTACTGGGATAGGTACAGGTACAGTGAAACCTACTCTGTTTGTGACAGAAAAAGATCTGGTCATCCTTATTCATCAATATTCGTACGAAAAAAAGCACAGTTAACAGTGAACGAAAGAATTCAAAGACATTTTGTACGAAATCCAAAGTTTTTATCCATCGAAAAGAATATAGCACGTTGAACCATGTGGCGTATTTTAAAAGATGACTTAGGACTTGCAGCCTATAAGAGGTCATTGGTCATTATTTAACTGATAATTTAAAAATTAATAGGGTGGTAAAATCTAAACAACTTCTTAAGCGGTACGCAAAGGGAGGTCACAGAAAAAAAATTACTGACGAGCATTTATGCTCAAAGCTCTATAGAATCTTCCCAATTTGTTAGCAGAGTACAACGTGGGCATTATCTGACTTCAGTGATGGTTTGGTGGGTTTTTAGCTAGCAAAGAGTGACGGAGTTATATTTTTGTGAAAAAGATGTCAAACATTTGGACAAGTGTATCACGATAGATACTATTCTTGAGAAGTTGGTTAAGCCTCTTAATTACACCATGTTCCATAACCAGGAATGGTCATTTCAACAAGACTCAACCCGGGGTCATAAAACTCGATCCACCCGAGCGTAGTTGGAAATGCACGTTTCTGATTTTTATCAAAGCTGAAGACTGGCCGTCATAAAGTCCCAATCTTAACTTTATCAACTAATTACAATCAAACATAAAAATGGACGTTCTGCAGGGATCAATATTGGGCCCGTTGCTCTTTCTAGTATATATTAATGATCTTCTATCTATTTTATATCCAACCAAGCATAGTATTATTTCCTCAATAGCTAACAACTTTGAGGATGTAAATAATATTTTCGATCGAGTTCAGGATTGGCAGACTACCAATAATTTAGTATTAAAAAAAATTTTAAGATTTTATTTGCCAAACGTCAAAGTGAATGAATAAAGTTAGAATTTAATAATGAATCTATTTTCTTAGGGATAACGCTAGATTCTAGATTACAATAGGGCCCGCATTTAACATCTCTTTCAAATAGGCTCAGTTCTGCCACATTGTGAGGGTGTGCTGCAATTTTCATTCTGCAAAAGAGAGCTATTAGAGCCATTTATAATGAACGAAGTCGCAAATCCCTTAGGGAACTATCTAAGGAGATTTACATTATATGAATCCATTGCAGACGAATGCATAGAAATAAGAGGTATTTGCCCACAGGCCTGTCACTAACAATAATGTACACTATGTATAAAGAAAAAGTCACCCATCCAATATCATGCACTTGTTTTGGAAATGTCTTTCGTACCATGGGTTTATCTTTTAAGAAACCTTTTTGTGGACACCTATAATACATTGACATATACAATGAAAATAAAACTATCTGCGCCGCCAGATTCTGAAATACGAAAATAACTTTGAGTCAACCAGTTAGAAGGTGGTTCAGGTTATTAGGACAAAGAAGAGTCGAAAGATGTTAAGAGTTTGTCTTGACCATCAGCAGTGTCTTTAAACCCCCTTTTTTAAGACAAATACCCACAGTATTTTTTACAAACGGCTGCTGTGGACATTTAATTCACCAATTTGCTGTTGTAATAACAAAAAAAAAGTTTTTACTAACGGATGCTAACTGAATAACGGAGAGACTGGTACGAATTAGTAAGAATGAAGAGTTCTAACATTTCCGTCTTAGTGATGAATAAAAATATGTTTTTGAGCTTGCGAAATTTTATTATAAATAATATAATATTAATTATTATATTATTTAAGCCCATTGCTTCTACGAAAAGTACTTAGATATATCTGGTGAAAAATTAATATGACACGACATGAAATGGTTTAGATAGGTATACCTAGTGGTAAACACGAATCAGAAGTCAATATCATACATATAATCATACATTTTAAAACAAAATTAGTCAATTTAACTGAATTTAGGGAAATTTTATTCTGTCGAAGAGGTAAATGAAATGAATAGTAAAAGTGGTGGTGGAATACATGGATTATAGAAGCGCTTGGGATTTAACTGTTAGTTAGTTAGAGATTCACAGGCTTGTTCAAATAATATGTACAATATGTTTCTCATTTTCTGTCTGCTTTTATTATATTTCTTTGTTTTCCTTTTTAATTTCTTGTTTTCCCTGCCTGTCAGCTACTTTACTTTATAGTGAAATTTTAGTTTATTTACTGTGAGCAACATAATAGCACACATCATCATCATCATCATCATCATCATCATCATCATCATCAGCCTATCGCAGTCCACTGCTGGACATAGGCCTCTCCCATTGCACGCCACTTCGATCTATTTTCGGCTTCTCGCATCCAGCTCCTGCCAGCCATGTTAGCCAAATCGTTACTCCACCTGGCCTGTGGGCATCTTACGCTACGTTTGCCGAGACGCGGTCTCCACTCAAGAACTCGTTTTCCCCAACGGTCGTCGGTTCGTCGACTAATATGACCAGCCCATTGCCACTTCAGCCTGCTGATCCGGTGGGCTATGTCGATTACTCTGGTTTTCGTTGATGTTGATGCCACGCCCTTTCCAGTGCAGCGTCTTGAACATGTCCTCCATTGCATTTGTGAACAATTTGGGGGAGATAACATCCCCTTGTCTCACTTCTCGATGGAATGCTATTGGCTTTGTTTACTGGCTCTGTACTTGGACGGACATGGTGGCGGCTTTGTAGAGACATCTCATCACTTGGATATATCGCCAATCTACTTGGCAACGCTGCAGGGACTCCATAACAGCCCAGATCTCGATCGAGTCAAAGGCCTTCTCTAAGTCCACGAATGCTAGACACAGGGGCTGATTATATTCTTCGGTCTTCTGTATAATCTGCCGCACTATGGTGCCATATCCTCTCCGAAACCCAGCCTGCTCCGCCGCACTGTGTGGATGTGGTCTATGGTGCCATATCCTCTCCGAAACCCAGCCTGCTCCGGTGGTTGGAATTCGTCGAGTGTTCGCGCAAGACGGTTCGTGATGATTCTTCAAAACAGCTTGTAGACGTGGCTTAGAAGGGAAATTGGTCGATAGTTTTTCAACATTGTCTTGTCACCCTTTTTGAAGAACAAGACGACCACACTCCTACTCCACGCCTCCGGAGTTCTACCTTCAAACAGGACAGCGTTGAAGAGCTTTTGGAGCTCCCTTAATACAGGTTTACCTCCAGCATTTAGCAGCTCTGTTGTAACGCCATCCTCTCCAGGGGCTTTTCCATTTTTCAGCTGTCTAAGAGCCATCTCAATTTCGTCGGTACTGACTTCTGGCAGGTCTTCGGTGAAGTGTCGTGTTAATGTGGCTCTGGGGTTCTCATTTACGGGATCCGGTCGAAATGCATGCGAAGCGTATAACCGGCCATAGAAGCTTTCTACTTCCGAAAGGACTGCCGGCTTCGAAGCAACGACTTCTCCGGTTGCTGTAGTCAACTTCGTCAGGTGGCTTCTTCCAAGAGATTGTACGAACACTTTTGACCTCCGATTCTGCTCGATCGCCCTTTCAATCGAGAGAGCGTTAAAGCATCGGAGGTCGTGTCGTACGAGCTTACTAATCTCTCGGTTTAGATTCCGCTTTGCCAACGAAGTGACTGGTGGGTTTAAACGTCGTTCCGAAAGCTTCGACTTCCTGCCCTTACGCTGCAATTCACAAAATCTCGATTCTCAATTCACGAAATATTGTAATATCTGTCTGGTAATTTAAAAGAGTGGTCATGAGTTTGTTTGCCCGATTTCTTCTCATAAGGTTCAACAATTTGGAAACGGGCAGTTATAGATCACAGGCTATTTTATTATTTTAATAATAATTTCACATTTGACAAGGCAATATAGTTGCCTTGTCAAATAAAGATATTTAATTTGAAAAGACTACAGGAAAAATATTGACTTTTAAAAAAAGCAGATTAGAGTTTAAATGGGCCTCTCTCATCCCTTGGGCAATAGTCATAAAAACGTGCAATTTAAAAATGTATCCAGTTTTAGTAACAATGGGCCCAAGGTAAGGTACCTTTCAAAAAAAAAAAAATATTTTGAAAATCGGTCGACAATTGGTGGAGAAATCGCTTTACATACATAAAAGAAATAAAATATCCTCCTCTTTTTTTAGGAGTTTGAAAAGAGATCTTAGTATTTTGCATTTAATTTATACTATAACAAATTAGAAATAAGTACAAACACACCAGATGGAGCTCCCGATGTTAAGGAGTTCAGGAAATCTTATATTTACTATAATAATACATATCGGGTCAAGCGCCCTCTTTGCTAGACCTTCTGCTGAAGAGTCACCCAGCGCAGTACAGTCTAACGGTTCACGCCCCTCTGGGATCCTCCGACCACTGCCTGGTGTCCACCTCGGTGCCTCTTGTTGCCCCACTACGGCCTGTGGTAACAAGGCGACGGTTATGGCACCACTCGTCAGCAGACTGGGATGGAATGCGGGATTATTTTATTTTGCATACATCCCGTGGGCTCAACGCTGCTTTAAGACAGGGATCTGTCGCAAAGTGCGTCTGCCGTAGCTGACGAAATCACTGTCGGTATGGAGTACTATATCCCCTACAGTGAAGTCGCCAGCACAAAGACCCGTCCCTGGTTCAATCGCGAGTGCACCCGTGCTGTCGCTCAAAAGCAGTCAGCCTACCGCGCATGGATCAGGGCCCGCGCTCATTGTGACCCAGACGTTGATCGCCTAAAAGCAGCGTTTAACAAAGCCACTAAGGAATGCAAGAGGGCTTACATTCTGATGTGAGCTGATGCCCAGCGCATTGCACGGTTTGGTCAAGAACTCGTCGCATGCCCTACGGGTAGCCGTAAGTTTTGGCGATTGGCCAAAGCCGTGCAGTCCAACTACTGCAAGCCTTCGCTGCCACCGCTGAAGTACCCTGACGGATCACTGGCCCACGAGCCGCAAGAGAAAGCGAAACTACTTGCTGACCTCTTTGCGGCTAACTCCCGAATCGACGACCGTGGCGCTCACCCGCCCACCATTGCATCTTGCGACTCCGCAATGCGGGATATTCGCATCCGGCAGAGGGATGTCCGTGCGGAGCTTCGGTCACTCGATGTTCGGAAAGCCAGTGGACCCGACGGTATTCCGGCGGTGGTTCTTAAAAACTGTGCACCAGAGTTGTCTCCTGTACTGACGCGCTTGTATCGCCTGTCCTATTAATCGGGAATTGTTCCGGAGGCCTGGAGAGAGGCGAACGTCCAACCCATTCCCAAAAAAGGCGACCGCTCCGATCCAGCTAATTACCGTCCTATAGCCGTCACCTCCATACTCTGTAAGGTGCTCGAGCGGATAATCAACACCCAATTAATCCGCCACCTAGAGGATCACTCCTTGTTAAATGATCGGCAATATGGTTTTAGGCCGAACCGATCCACGGGTGATCTTCTAGCGTACGTCACACACCTTTGGGGTGAGGCTATGGATAGGCATGGGGAGTCCTTGGCCATCAGCCTCGACATTGCCAAGGCCTTCGATAGGGTCTGGCATCGCTCGCTTCTCTCCAAACTTCCTGCATTTGGTCTGCCATCTAAGCTATGCAACTGGGTTGCTGCCTTCCTCCACAAGCGCCGCATTAGGGTTCTCTGTGACGGCGCGGCCTCTGACTTCCAGGATGTTAGCGCTGGTGTACCTCAGGGCTCCGTCCTATCGCCCACGCTCTTCCTTCTGCATATCAATGATATGTTGGCTCTTGGCAACATACATTCTTATGCAGACGACAGCACTCACAGCAGACGGCAGCAGATACTTTGGACATCCTACTGCCAAGCTAGCAGACGTTGAGGGAAAACGACAGGAGCTTGTTGCTGAGCTCGACCGGGTCTTGAGCCGCATCTCTCAATGGGGTTGTGAGAATCTGGTCGAGTTCAGCGCCAAGAAAACACAGGCGTGCGCGTTTTCGAACAAAAAGTCTCCATTCCTTCCCCTTCCTACTCTTCAGAACACTCAACTGCCACTACAGGATAGGCTTAGTATACTGGGTATGGACATCTGTCGGGATCTCAATCCGCGTGATTACATCGAGAGCGTCACTAAGGCGGCCTCGCGGAAGCTCGGTGTATTAAACAAGGTGAGGCGGTTCTTCTCGCCCGAGCATCTGTGTCTTTTATATAAGACCCAGGTTCGCTCCTGCGTGGAGTACTGCTCTCATCTTTGGGATGGCTATGCGCAGTATCTGCTTGACGCTCTCGATCGGTTGCAGCGACGCGCAGTCCGTATTATAGACTGTCTTGAGGTCACCCAGTCTCTTGAGCCCCTGCAGTTGCGAAGAGATGTCGCCTCTATGGCAGTTCTCTATCGCCTACATCACGGGGAGTGTTCTGACGAGCTCTTCCAATTGGTCCCACCTTCTCCCTTCCTCTACAGGACTACACGTGCTGCCCTGAGGAGTAACCGTTTGCGAGTCGAAGATATGCGATCCCGAACGAAACGGTTTGGCTCTTCTTTCCTGTGCCGATCAGTGAAAGCCTGGAATTCCCTACCAGCGCACGTGTTTCCTTCCCAATTTGATCCCGGGTCTTTTAAGCGGGGCGTGAAAAAGCATCTCACCAGGCCGCCATAGTGTGGGTCACCATGCTGCATTGACTAGACATGCAATGAGGATGGTGACCACCACTCTTGGACTCCATTTATTGCTTACCATCAGGCAAAGTGGAGTCATTATGGTAGGCTTACAAATAAAAAAAAATAAAAAAAATTTAGGACTTTCAGGAATGCTTGTTTCTAAGCAATTGACTTACCATGGTCTCTGCCTACCCCAATAAGATGCATGCATGATGGTGTCTGTTTGTATAATTAAAAACGATCAATATAAATATATAATACGTAAAGAGATGAGTCAATAATAGATTTCTTGATGTATTGTTTGTAAATGATACATGTCTATTATTTTAATAATAAGTAAATATTAAATTTTGAGGCATGCCATTTCTTAAATAGATTCTTTTGATTTTCTTCCTTTGATTTAATTGATTCTTTTGGTTTGGTAGATGTCGAGAGGTCGAGTTGACTTAACGAAACATACACATTGTAATTAATAGCGAACTGTGAATACAGATACAGTCTACGGATGAGGTTCATTGACCACCTGATTTCGTGTGGACTTGTTTGTTCTGTACTATCGGTATGTTAAAATTGCATAATATATATTACTGATCTAATTATATAGTGACGATTACGTGACCGCATATATGATATATGCAAGGAGGAATAATTTTAGGACATTTTATTTGATTCTGTAATTACCAATTAGATTCGAAAATTTAATTAAAGAGTCTCACTACCACTATATACTCAGAACCTACAATGACAGGCATCGTACATCTTTTATATATGTGTATTGCACTTTACAAAATACCCAAGTTGCTAGGAAGTCGTGGACGTAGTGTGACGAGGATGGGCTCTCCGTCTTTGGTTTTATAAGTTATATACAACGATCATAAAAAAAAATCCTAGACTGGATCGACTCGATGCAATGGGAGAGGATGAGGATTTATAAAGATACCTCGTATTGTTGACCGGTAATTCACCAGCTACCGTACCTGGGTGGGCCCTCAAAGCTTAAAGTAAAAAAATCACATAGGCTCTAGTAAATCGACCGGTTCGACCATCTGTAAATTCAGTCACTTTTTTTATTTATTTTTGGCTGGCACAGATTACTATTCACTCATTCCTGGGTGCATCGTTTCTTTAATTATATATAATGATTGTATGTATACAAAACATTTTAAAAGAGTAACGGTGGAGTTTCTTGCCAATTCTTCTCCATACGAAACTACATTTTGGATTGGGCGACTAGAATCAACTCTATTTAAATGTAAATGTTGACGTTCAAAAGTTCCTTTTGGGTATATTTGAAATAAATGCTTTGACTTTGACTTCACCTGTAATCATGACTAGGGACGAATGAAAGTCTTTTATAGTGAAGATTAACTATTTTTAATTGTGAAAATTGACTTCAATGATTTGTTTAAGTAGTTACTTTCCCCCTGTTTCATCTCTTCTTCCCGCGTCATCATCTGATCAGCTTCAAGATTACCAAATAGACCAAATTATTCTAGAAAGTTGCATTTCGATACGAATTCAGAAGCTGATCTGATGATGAGGCGGTGAGGTGGATAAACTCTTTAAAGGCTACCAGTAAACCTCTCGAGTTTTGGCTCATTTGATTTTTTATAACCAGTCAAATACATTACACTTAAAGGTAAAACTCGATTTCTAGTTTTTAATTATTGTATATAAAATAAAAAAAGCCTCCTAATGCTTACCGATTTGCCAACTTTCCAACTCATACTAACAAAGGGAATCCGGTGTATCGTAAGGTATTGACCCCTTGCTCATGTAAGATAATAATAAAATAATAAAGAATTAATAGCGTGATATAAACTACATATTATACCTATGTACATATATTGTATATAGACAACGTATGGTCAATGTTGACCAATTGATATGACTACTAAGCTCCGACATCTTCCTTTGACTGTACACAAAAGTTGAACATATAATGTTGACAAATTGATAACAATATTTTTTGCTTGTTTATGCTTGGGTTCGTTAAAACTACAAATTGTTGAAACAAAAAGTGTAGTAAGTAGTAAAGTACCTACTTCATTAATAAACATTCATTTGTAATAAGCATAGTAAGGAAAAATATTGTATTTTTGACCTGCGAACTGTTATCATAGGTAATATTCATACACCCATGCCTATGGGGTTGGCAGAGGCGTCTCACACGGCCACTTTTTGTCCAATAAGTAACCTTATCCTATTTACGAATAGGGGGCAAGCCGTCCTCATCCGTTCATTGTATGATTGTTTATATATTACAGATAGATAACAGTCTCAACCGTTAGTCGCCTCTTTGCCCCCCCCCCCCCTCCCCCGGGAAGGGGTGGGGTGGCCTTATTCTCCTCCACCAAGAATCACATGGCATAGGTAATGCCTAGTTTGCAAAAAACTTTAAACTTATGTTAACATAATGCTAATTGGTTTACTTTTGTTGCAGTTAGCAGAAAAGAAGAAGTTATGGCGATAAAAAGCAAATTTCCCACTAAAATACCCGTTAGTATTGTATTTTTATGTTATTATACTTCGTACCTAATGGGGGCCATTCGTCCTTTACAGTTCTTTTAAGTCTTTATAAGAATCCAATTTAGCTGTAAAATGCCATCGTGCGTAATGTTCATTATTGACTAGAGTTACTAAGTTTTTTAACAAATATATATAATAGAATTAAATTAATAAATATTCCTCAATAAACCCCCTAACATATTGCCTTAGTACATGTTATAAAAAAGTAGCTTGCCTTAAAAACTAAGTTTAACAATCCTCAATAATAATGAAAGAATATAAGTTTAAACTCATTTTAATAGTACTTTTGTTGAAACAAGATTAGTAATTAAGCGGAATGAAATAATTACTTAAGTACATTATTATGTTGCAGCTAATAGTCGAAAGATACTACAAGGAAAGAAATCTACCAACACTGGACAAATCAAAATTTTTAGTTCCTGAGGATATTACTATGTCGCAGTTTTTAGTTATAATACGAAATAGGATAAAAATAAAACCAAACCAAGTAAGTGCAAACATATTTTTATTGCTTTTTATAAAAATATACGGTCTCGTATTTTGGGGATGACTAACTACTGTTTCGGACCCAACGAAGGACCTTCATCAAGACGTAAAACGTCCTGCCGCGACGGTGTCAAGAGTCACGTCACAACTAGTCAGTCCCCGATACATGCGAGAGTTAAACCGTATATTTTAATAAATATGAATACCGTCCATGAAAGTTTTACTTTTAATATTTTTATTATTGTTTCATAATGAGTATCTAAAATATGTAAGTAAATATTTGTGTCATGTAGTGATAACCTTAGACTCTGATCAATACTAGCTAATTCTAGTTCTATCAACTATAAGCTATAGCGAAGTAAAAGTATGATTTGTGCCAATTGCGATATTTCAATTATCTCGGATGATAAGAAATAAATTAATTGAATAATATTGCTCTAAGTATTGACAGAAACGCTTACTGAAGCAGTTTCTAAATGTAATAATAAGACTCATCGCGCATCGTGTGTGTTCAATTAGTCTTTTTATTTGTGTTTGTTGATATTGTCACGAATTTTGAACACATTTCATTGTATTTTACTATTTTCTTTAAAGTTATTTATTGCTTTAAATATAAGACATAGTTTGAATGGATTATTATAGTAGTCAATTAGAACACATGGCACTCAGTAACTCTATAAATGTATCTACGCAAACTAGCAGTCTAATGATACTTAAGAAAAAATACATACCTTCTACTAACTGTTACTTGATGCCATCCTCACGAAATATGCGAAAATAATAAATAGTAAAATTCAATAAACTTGAGAACCCTGCTTAACTAAATCGGATAATACAACTCTGTTGTTTGGAAATTAAACTGGGGAATTTATGTAGTGATACCGTTATTTGTTTTCAGTCAATAACTCAATTTACTACCTACTGTAAGGCTATAATACTATTTTTATAATGTCTAATAACACAATTATTAATAAAAAAAATCGTGAACGGTTTGTTTTTGTAATTAATAATTACAAACGCTCACAAACGAATTCGGCTATCAAAGCGTCTATCGAATCAGTTAGTAACAACATAAAATGACTTTCGTGCTCAAATTTCGTTACATTTATTATATTTTTATCAAATAAAACATGATAGCATGCGAGGGCACGCCAGCACTCAAATATTGTAACGTAATTATTTTCATTAACACTACCTATAACTGTGTGGTTATATAAGTAGCCGTGTGGTTCTCTGTGGAGTAGAATAGAAAGAGTATACGTATGTATACAATTTAAACAGTGCCCGATTAACGGCAATTGATAATATAATATACTATGTAAGTGTGAAAATGTGGGCGTTTGATTCGCCTCTGCCTACCCATTCGGTTATATATACGTTAGTGTATGTATGTGTGTATATCATTATGTTCCTAATGTTGGAATGGAAGAAAAAATGAGCCACATCTCATCCTGCTAAGACTTATTATACTATTTGTAGGCCCTCTACTTGATAATAAACAATAAGTCAATGCTGAGTATGAGTTTGACTATGGCCCAAGCTTACGAAAACTACGGAGATGAAGACGGGTTTCTTTACATCACCTACGCCTCGCAAGAAGTATTCGGTTACAAAGATGGTGAGCAAATTTTTATACCGTTTAATATTTGTAGAACATTTTTTGAGAACTTCATTGGATTTCGTAGCTGTTATTTGTTTATGTATGTGTGTGGGTAGACAATAAATACATAAATATGTGTGTATGTATAATGTTACCTTGTCACGGCCTTAGAACCTAGACGGTTTGATGAATCTCGAAATGTCAAACGTTAGTAGCAGTTTTGTACCCTAATATACATACATACATATTCGAAATACCGTCAGCAAAAAAAAATTGTTGATGTGAATAATGCAATCGGGTTAAGTATTTTTTAGTATTTACCTTTGCCGTCTTAGTTAAGAATAACCACATGTTTCCAGTACTTAACAGGTAGTAAGTATGTCCCCGTACGACCTGTATGATGCTTTAAGTAATATCTGCCAGGTTGCAGGCTACAATATACCCTGTGAAACTAACGACAACAACGGACAAGAAGAGTCTCTTTATCATGCTACTAAGAAAATGACAGCAAGGGCAGACTTTTACGCTATTAGCGAGTTAGGGAGAGAGGTGAACTCCACAAAAGCTGATTAACAGAAGCCTTATTCAACCAAGTTGTTTATAACTAAACTTATCTTTTCTAAGTCTGTTTAATTTTAACTCATGTTGTATTCTTACAGATATGTACGTAAAAGTATCCAATCAGGAGGTCCAAGCAATAAGACATAGATTTCCTAACAAAGTACCGGTAAATATTTATATTTCACTCTCTTTTCTCTTATTGTATTGCACGAGCATGTTTAGTGGTTGCTGACTGATAAGTCAGAGATCATGTCTAGGCGTTATATTTTTCGTCATTTGAATGTTTGTGAAGACCCTGCAGCCAAGGAATTATTCCTGATGCAATGTCTTTGTTTTAAAGCTGAATCGAATTACAAATTATTTTTTTAATTTCAATCAAGCCATGCCATACCAAATTGCAAAAAGTTCTGACAATTTTTTTGGCATTTAAATATATTATTATTAATCTAGTAACTTTTTTGTCCTTAGTTATATGTGGAGCGATATGCGAGAGAAAGAGAATTACCGGCGTTGGGTAGAAACAAATTCTTAGTTCCCCAAGAGCTCACGATGTCCCAGTTCCTTTACATTATACGTACGAAGATAAAACTGAGAGATTCACAGGTCAGTCTTTCCTTTAAGTGCCAGAGAGAAAAAGGTACATCATACCTAATTCCTACATATTCTCTTATGCAGGTAGGTATTTTATGAAGAGCAATATCGAAATGTTAGTTCATAGCATTATCACTAAAACCATTTAAGATTACATCAGACTCTCAAGATACATTAATTCCCAAGGTGTACATCAACACCTTCAGATTATCGCAGGTTCCTGCCTCGAATTTCTCAATGCCTTCACATGCTGCAGCACTTAGGTCCTATCATGCGCTTAAATTTAAATTGCATTTCATTCTTAAGCTGGGTTACTTTAACAGCTGTCCGTCCAAGCACTCTCTAGCTCTGAGAAAGGTCTTTGTACCATCACTTGGTTCAAAGACCTTTCTCATACGGATACATACATTCATACAATCACGCCTATGTCTCCATGGGCAGGCAGTGGACGTTTAAAACGTTTAACACTTTTTGCATACCACAAACCTATATAACAAATTAATAATATGTAAGTCAACCGTTACTGACATTATATACAGTTTAAATATGATGACACTAAATACAGATGACCAATACGTCAACAATCTATGATGAGGTAGAGCAAAGTTTCGACTAGATGCTCTAGAAACTCTTCTCACCATTTATATTCACTCTTCACACTGTCGAATCCAATGTCTTATGGAGGTATTTGTGCCTATACTATTGCTTCCTATTAATATTAAATAATGAGTTTTTTATGCAGGCTCTATTCTTGCTGGTAAATGACAAGGTGCTGGTTAGCCACAGCATGACGATGGCGCAGGCGTATGAACAGTTCCGCCATCACGACGGCTATCTACACATAACGTATGCTGCGCAACAGGTCTTCGGCTGAACATGACGTAAGTCACTTTGAGTAGCTTTTATGATTCCAAAATCTAACGTGCAGGGTTATAAAATGCCTACCTTAATATTTTATTATTACGTTATCTTTAAAAACAAAAATAGATAGGTTGACGGTTTATTTAAGTAAAGTACGACCAACGATGTGCCTAACAAGTGCCTATGCACTATCGTGGGATCGAGCCGTCCCATCCATCCCTAAGCATGGTACATGCTTAGGGATGGATGGGAGGGCTTGACTGGTGCAATACCACGGCCTCGCAGAAGACTGGTTGTGAAGCATGTCCCACTTCCCTTAAAAAAAAAGATACCACTTTCCGCCTTGCTATTTGCCTTCGTCTAGGAGCTCCTTGGCTTTTTTCGCATCGTTGGGAAGCTGTTGATTGTCTCAGACATCATGGCCTTGTAGCAGAAGCGCTGGCTATATATCTAGACATACCAACATCAATGACATAATCCGTCGTGCTCTTGTCACCGCTGGTTTATCGGCCGCACGGATGCCTAATGGTCGGGTAGCAGACGATTGGAAGAGACCAGGACCGGGAAGAAGTTGGGTAAACCTTCGGTGTGGAATACAACTTGCGTCGACACCCTTGCGACATCACATCTTCCAAATACAGCCGGGTGTGCTAGCGCTGCTGCTGCGTCCGCAGAAACCCGCAAACAGCGCAAATTAATGGATAGTTATGTTTTTAAGCTGTTTGGGTCGGAGACGCTTGGGTCGTTCCATTTATAAGGAACTAGCTTAACGACTGGTCGACACTTCTCGTGACAAGAAAGCTCTCCGTTTCCTTGCACAGCGGAAAAGCATTGCCATTCAACGTAGTAATGCTGCCAGCCTCCTGGGAACGCTACCAGTAGGTGACGATGCGGAGTAATTTTTTGAACAGTCCCTATTTTTATTTTATTATTATTTTCATTCTTTATTTTAGTTTTAGTCAAATGTAATATTAAAGAACATACTTGAGTATAATAAATAGTAACACAAATTGACTGGCCTATTGTTCTACAAGTTGTTGGACTGTTAAGTAAGAGGTCGTGGGTTCGATTCCCAAACTTGACTAAAACTTGTGTGATCCACAAATTGTGTTCTTTGTGTCCGTTGTTTCTATGCTTGTCAAGTTCCAGCGAGACAGGAATCATTTCTAACGTGGGAGTTGCCTTTTTACAATAAAATTAGTAGAAACAGAATTTACTTATAAAACAGAACATTAGTAAAAATATAGTGAATAGAAAATCGGTTACTTAAGAAGGTGCATACAATACAAAGTTGAAAAGTAACACAACAAGGTATATTCCCTGCCCAGCTTATGTAAGACTTAAGTTTATTGTCATACTTTGTCTTTTTTGCGGTCGTAAGGAAGAAATGTTTTAAAGTTAGGATGAAGGGTATTTTTCGTAATCGCATTATTCTGTGGTATTGTACTTGGGTGCTATTGGATACATTATATATCAATAAATAAAGGAGATCTCCCTACAGAATTGTATATTATTATCTATGTGTTCTTACTGTGCATACAATGTTTAACGGTTTACTCTTAATTTAATCATTACTTTGTGATTATTATTGACAACTTACCCGTTATCTAAGTAGTACGTATGTTGTGTGTAGATTGTAAAATACAGTATGTTCGTGTAGTATGTATATTGTGTGTATATTGTATAAACAACACGTTTTTAATTGTCTCACAAAAATATGTGTCAAACATTACAATCATATCTCGGCATTCTTATTTCAATTTATTTGAGTCAAATGTTTTTAATTAAACTATATACATATATTATTGCTGCAGGTTATAAAAAGAAACAAGTTTATCTTACTGTTGATCTTATCCGGATGACATCTTTCTCAGTTCTTTACTTTATTGCAGTGTTTAACTGAGCCAGAGATACAAAGATATGTGATTAAGACCACAAAACAAAAAAACTATCACAAAAAATACCTTGTCTTAGTATATATATGTACTTGTAATTTAGATCTGTGTCGCGGAGACTTGACAAACATACAGACAACACCCAGACTCGGAAAAACCACTTGTGGAGCACTAAATTTTGGGTCACTTATGGGAATAGAACCCTCGACCTCTGGCTCAGTAGTCAGGATCACTAACCACTAGACCAACAGGCCAGTCACTTATGTAGTTTAATTTTAAATTTCCGATAAAAAGCGCGATGTAAACATAACACTTACAGTATATCAAGTTACAAAGTCTGAACACTTAGGTATTTAAGAAAACTTATCTATTCGCTTCATTGTAATACTGATAGAATTTCGCCTTAACTCCCTCTGTTAACTTTACTTTCACTAAAGCCTATCAATTGTCTACGTTCCTTAAAAAAATCTATACACATGGGTCGATAATATATGTAGTAAAGTAGTAGTAACGTCCTCACTATTTGATAGTCGATAGTCGAGTCAGTGCTGCAAGCGACGTTCGATCGCGTTGATTGTCATCACAGTTGTGTATAAAACAATTAATCAATAACTTTATCAAGTCAATTTGTTCTAATTTATGTACCGCACAAGTTGCACTTAGAAGGAGCCATAAATAATTACAACTTTGTTTTTGTTTCATTCTCAAATGCAGATTACATTATTAATAGATGAATATAGTCATATGAACATGATAAACATCTTGTTACCTTATAAAATGTATTATTCGGACGTTCAACATAACTAACAGCTCAAAATCAAAATAATTATCAAAATAAAAACCATTTATTTAAATTAAACCAATCATAAGTATTTTTGAATTGTCAAGAGAAGAAGTCGATTAGTTTCAATGATAATGATATTCCTTACAGATCTTCAGACACTTTTATCTCAATATCCTAAACAGCTTTTAACACTACTGTGAAGTTGATATGTTTAAACTATACCTACATTTTTTCTAAGAAGAGTGACAGTTTGAGCAGGAGAGGAATCTAGTTGTTCAGTTTTTTTTTAGCATTTCAGTAAAAAAATTAACAAATTCCTTGTCAGATCTTAAAGTACCGCATCGTGACTCTATTCATAACTTTTATGAGATACTATTTTTCTACCAGTTTCATTATTAATTATTTTTCAGGTAGTTTTATATTATCTTCAACTTTATTTGATTACTAATATGATATTAGATAATATTAGAATTAGACACTACACACTTTTCTAAGATTTGTAATAATTGGCGACATATTGATTGAAAGATTCACTTTTTAAGGCCTCAGGCCATAACGTTCGTAAGGTTTATCTCTACTTCTCCTAATAGGTCTGATAGGTTTTACTAGTAGACGCACAGAATTTCTGTTATTTCTTGCGATAACAGAAAACAAATGTTCCAAAAAGGTCATTCAAGGTACTCGTATAACACTATAGTATAGAACTATTATATAAGTATAACTGACAGACTGGTATGTTGGTCTAGTGGCTAGGCTAGATCCTGACTGCTGAGAAGGAGGTCGTGAGTTTTCGATTCCCACACTGGTCAAAAACTTCTGTTATCCACAAATAATTGTTCAGAGTCTGGGTGTTCTTTGTGAAAGTTATTTTGTATGTTTCTAAGTCGCCAGCTGCAAAGGAATATTTCCTTAGAGAGTTCCTTTGTGAATTTAAGGAGGAATAAGTCCGATCCATCGAAATTTTGTATACCTAAGCATACTTGTAAAAATAAAGATTTGCAAAACTAACGGAGCATTAATCCAAAATAAACAAAGATTTTTTGGATTACCATCTAAAATATATAATACCTACAATGTCCAACTCACAAAAACATTTATTTTTTATCATTGTATTATATTTAGGTCTGTAGTATAAAATATGCTACCCGACGTCTGGCCATTTTTTTATCGCTCTGGTGCTGCCAGGCCAGGGATACTACGACAATGAATAATAAATTAAACGGAGGCACAGACACATTTGATAACATATCGGAGAGCAAAAATTAACTTGTTATTGTCATCTAATATCGAGTTACTTTTTATGTAATGGTACACTCACATAGATGTCCGCAGGGTGAATGCTCGCATATCGTGTGTTGCCAACTGACCTTATATTGTAAGCCTCTTTTAGCTACGTCTCTCTCAAAAATTTCGCAACAAGGTTTTATAACGGAAAAAAGATGACTTTTTTAAATTTATAAATTATTTTTTTGCTGCTTAAAATTACAAAATTGTTCAGTTACTCGTAAATAATTTTTAAGCCCTAATGGTGCAGACATGAGTCCAATATTGATTTAAAACCGTCAGCTATTTTTTAATAAGAACCAAGAAAAGGTGAACAACAAAAAGTATTGTACTCATTTTAAAGTATTAGCACACTGACGACTGACATTCACCACCTCGCCACATACACCATATCGCTAGACAGAGAGGAGACTAAGTTACATCATATGACTTTAAACTAATTGGTTCAGTAACTGATACTGATAATATACTTACGGTAAGTAAAGTGAAAATATAGTACAGCAAAGTGTGCTACCAAGCTTTATTATGTTTGATAAATTAGTTGAAAAATAAGCCTTAATAAAACACATCACAAAACTGACAACTGCTATTCTGCTTACCATATGACAAATGTATTATTTTTGTATATATGTTTGTTGCCAAAGCCATTCAATCCTATCACAATTGACAGTTATTTCGAGTCAAAATGTTTGATAATTAATAAAAACTCACAACCCTGTTCCTCCATTTCGAGATATAAGGATGATTTACGACTGGAAATTATATGCCAACCTTTGACAACTATATGCCGACCTTTGATACCGAGAATACTTTTAGATAAATAAAGTCTAGAACACAGCTTTAATACAATAGGTTTGTACAGGATTTGCCTATAAATTGAGGAACTGAAAGAATTTAGCGATTCTTCATATACATATGTACAACTCATACATATGTTTTAGGCAACAGGTTGACTAGCCTTTAAATGTTTGCAACTATGGATGTCACTCGTAATTTTTAAGTCGTATAAAGATTTGAAGCAAGTAGAGGTATTAAGCCGTACAACCCTACTAACTGTATAACACCTCCTTATAAGGCTTTCATAGTTAAAACACAAACAACACTTGAACGTTCGGCAGGAACTGCACAAAGCAAACCTGTATTATTCCATAGCACTCATTAAGACAACTCTATTTATGTCATCATAATAAGTTTATCTGAGGTCACGATGCACAAACACGCTGCGAAGCCGAGCACTGTATTTCTCTTTATTATAGATAACATCGATTTATGTGTCCTTTCCATTATTATTTGAACCCCCCAAGGCCTGTTATCATAGTGATGTACTCGAAGCTCCTAGATACAGATACATAGTTGCTTAATGTGTTCAGCTATTGATATGTCGCCCCCTAATAGCGATTACGTTTAGGCATACCTTAGGTATGCCTGTACGCCGTATTGCTTGTACTTTATAAATATTTGCTAAAAGGGTAGTTTCCTGTAGTCTCTTCCTCAAATGTTTTATGTATAGAAATTAAGTTATGTGTAGAATTTTTAATTGTCTTATATTAATAACGTCAATGGGTCAAGTCTTGTGAGGTCAAGTGCCTTTATCGTCGCACCTGTTGGTCTAGTAATTAGTTATCTAGACTGCTAAGACAGATTTTTGTGATCCACTGTTTAAATATTATTTAGTAAAGTCTCCAGAGATATAAGAATCAGTCCTAATGCGGGTATTGCCTTTTTATAATAAAAATGTTTTTAAAAAGAGAAGTGATTTGAACTGATACAACTACCAGATTTGGATTGAATGGAACTGAAAAGTATTACGTACTTTGTTGTTTAGGTTCACCTAATTAATGGTTTCTGAGAATACTCGAAGATAACAAACGCATTCTAAGAAACTATCAATTAATTCTTAGTATCATAGATTTTTAATGGAAGTGGAATTTGTCATTTTCTCCTACATATCTATGTATTGTTACTAAGATATAGATTCACACGTGATTCGATATCAACAATATTGTTGGTACTGTTTGTGTTTTATCTCTATCCTATATCTTCGGTCTGTTATTTTTGCCCATTTCTAACAAGATATTTCTTGTTTCAGGTACATACAACGGATTGGAGTAAACTAATGTTCCTAGTGTCTTCTAAAGTAAAGACTGATAGTATTTTATGTTCTTCCTATTGTGATAGTTTTAGTAAATGTTTTGTATTATAAGTCACATTCATATTTGTATCAATAATAAAGCATCGGGTGCCCGTACTTCCTGAACAAGCTCGTATTATATAATAGTTTTAAATTATTTTTAGTTTAATTATATAAGGATCGAGCCCCAGACAGAAGCGTCCCAATCGCGAATACGTGCATCTTTTTTTAACTTATCCAGTTAATATGACGACAGAATGAGATGCAATTCTATCTAATACTGTCACACGAGAAAATTATATTCATGTATATATTCTTGGAACTTTTGTGGCGGCAAATTGGGGTGTGACCCCAAAGTCAGTTGAAAACTAAATAAAATAAAGTGCAATAAGGGTGGTAATCAACTGTTTATGATCTCGAATATGTAAAGCCGACTGTAAATTATCATTATTTTAAGAAGTGTCCCTAGTATATTGTCAACAAAATGACACACACTTCAAAACTCGTATTATATAAAACACCAAAAGGATCTGATAAAATGTATGTCACAATGTTTCCTGTTGATATGTCCGTATAGTTTAATACTTTAATAAAAAATATTTAATAAAAATAAATGCAAGTTTTATTTTTACGCATTCCTTCCGTTCCGATTTACGTAAACGCAGATAACTGTTGCTTATTGGACTAAATGCTAAAACTATAGTGATTGTTTATTACAGAACGGCCCAAATAAGAAGTGTTTGGTAATGATTTTACCTATTAGGGTTCATGCACGTACCTGCTACATCTGTAACTATGAGTTTTTTATTCTTCCTTATGGTGGATATACATGTATATACACACCGGGTCACTTGATTACTCTCACACAAAAAAAATATTTTTATATAGAACATTCTAGAGTTTGGCGGAGACTTCTCGTTAAAATTTACCTTTAACAGTATTACACGATATTCTGGAATACCCTTTCGATTATTTCTATTTTGAACTGGAAATTGCTAGAATAGTATGCCAGGACTATATAATGAGATGGACACTTGTTTACTCTTATTAGTTGTTTTGAAGCAATCGTTGACGTTAGACGTGTGACTTTTTTGGCTTAGCTTTCAGTTTTTCTTTGATGAGAGTAATCAAGTGACCTTCTCTATTTAATATGAAGAAGAATTTTTAGTTGATTATTTTCTAAAACTAGGAATAAATGACATAAAGAGTATTTCATTGATGTGCTTTTTTATTTTATCCTATGATTATAAATATGCGTCTTTACTAAGTAAGAAAAGTTGATTTTTTTAAGTGAGAGTAATCAAGTGACCCGGTATATATATATATATATATATATATATATATATATATATTTGAATAAATAATGAATAGGGATTCTAAAGTTAGCCCATCTTTACATCACCCAAATTGACACTGGCATTTTGTTTTTTATTATTAAGCAGATATATTATGGGCAATTACTTTTTTGGGAAAGTTCTAAGTGTTTTTTTTTTTATTAAAAACTTGGTCTGTTTATACGTAGATATTTTTTATTTAATAACCTGGTGGTACGTAAAATTATGTTTTGATAGTTACTGCCGATATTAGTTCAAAAAAAAATGTATAGTTACGAGTTACGAGTCTGTGATAACTTTGCTAGAAACAGTTTATAAAAAAAAATAACCAAAACCAGATCGGTTTTTAAAGAAATGTATGAATTTTTTTTTGTGTAACCTTGTAGCATCCAATGGCCTAGGAATTATGTTTAAATTAAAGATTTATATTACAGAAATAACAATATTTTTATTCATAGCTTTCTAGTTAATCTTATATTAATACAAATCTTACCAGCTACGAGCACAAATGAGTTCATTCAGTAGGTGAGATATTCTGGGCGGCTGCAACAAGAGTGTCGTGGATATCCTTAGCGTATGAAATCTGAAGTCTTACCGTATTTAAGTATTGGGGATAACTTAGCGTTGTCTCCTGAAAAAAAGCATTTCATCTAAACCATAATGAGTACCTACAGGCGAGTTCCAATACCTATCGATACCGTTCGTCAAGAGAATCGACATACGTAAATACTCTGTCATATTCTGAGGATTCTATTGGTGACTGATGTTAGCTACACAATTATAATTTTTTTTAGCATATGCCTGAACAATTTACATTAAATGCTAACGACGAGTTCACCATTGTAATTTTTTAACTTATGCCCTTATGTTGGACGTTAAAAAACCGGCTAACCGATAAGGTTGTAGGTCTGTCAATATAAAAAAAAATTATAATAATAAACGTTTTTCCGACAGAGGGATTACTGACGGGAACCAATAATAAAGCGGGAAAGCAAAAATTAAGAGTCAACAGATTAATTAGCCATATCTCCTGAAGTTCAGAGAAACTTCGAGTAACATCGACGGGCCATTGACCCCTGCACTATCTTTGCTATCGGGACGGGTATCCCTGCCTAACACTCATAGGCCAATGCTCACTGAGACCCGAGGCCTTTCAACGTTTAGTATGAGAGAGTACTAGAGCACTAGTTCAGAACGAAATGTTATATTTCAATAAAACTTGGCATATCATCGATACCCAGTAGTATTTTTGATAGTTTCACCCCGGTGGATCTTGTGTTTTAAGCGACATGCCGCCAGGCCTACTTAAGTAATTTTCTGGACAGAGTAGTAACCTATCTCCCTACTCTCTGACCTTCTATAAGAGTGGTCTTTTTTATAAATAGTATTTAACCGTGTGGTTCAGACAGACAGATCCGATAGGTGACAGTCTCGATGTGGCCTGTGACCTATCGGATGTCTATTGTGCTTAGCTAATGAATGGGTTTAAAATATCTCACTTGTGTAGTCGGTCCTGAATCGAGTCTTAACGGCATCACAGATAATGGTAGATAATGAGCAGCAGACTGCGCCTGCTGGATACATGTTACTGCCGTGCGCTAGTCATATGAAACAAAGTAATACACATTCCAATATCATAAGCAGGTACAGGTCAATAAAACTAAGTCAACATGGATTTTGTCGTATATACCGTTCCGTACCATACAAGGTACATCAATATAATTTTAAAAGAAACGTTAGAGTCATAAGCAGTTTAACAAGGGAGAGCCAAGCTTAAGCACTTATGGGTCCGGAGTATTATAACGTCCTCACAGAAAACCGGTTGTAAAGCAACGCTTGCGTTGTGTTTCACCGAGTGAGGGAGGTTATCGGAGGCCCAACACCCCTTCCCCCTCAAAGGTGGGCGGGGCACTTGCTACTCTTAAATTTGAGATGGTCTGTTGACACTAGTACATTTAAAGATTTAAAAATCTGTCTCTTTGGATTCGGCTATAAGAGAAAAAGAACTGAAACAGACAAAATTAAAGATTCTGAGTAGTAGTTTACACTCAGAATCTTTAATTCAATTCATATAATTTAATTTACAATTATTAGAATTCGAAATCGATCGAATTTGCAATTATTAGAAATCAAATGAAATTCGAAATTAAATGAATTATATACTAGTATTACTCATATTTCAATGTACGAAAGACCTAACAATTTACATTCATTATTCATGTGAAATAACCTTTCTAGGGTTCTCACTCTATGGGAATAAAAACGGCCTCACATATTTACAGTATTCTAAGTGCCAAGCACCTTAACGATAAACACACACATACATATATATTATAAATAGTAGTAGTAGTAGTGAAAACAAAGAAAATACCAAAACCACTGAGTAATTAATACTTCTAGTATCTTCGAGGAAATTGTTTCCACACAGTAATAGCAAAGTTTGTCGTTAATACATGTTTACACACAAAATTTTCATAAAATCACTTCCTTTGTGAGCAACTTGTTTACTGTAAGTCTGACTCCTACTTAATTTAACCTGGGTTCCTCACTCATAACGCTGTGGGATTTAGCCAAATAACAGCAACGACTATCTATTAAACTCTGATAAAGACATTGTTTATACTTCAGTAATATTGAGGGAGCTAATTTGCTGAGGACATAGGAGAAAACACTCGTATACATCATTTCAGTAACTCTTACCATAGATCTTCTATAATTGTAACTCATTGCATACTAATAAACATCACATGAACATTGCCTTTCAAATGCAAATTTTGCATTCAATAAATGTAAATATGTGTATATGTGCATTTATTTATAAGATTGCCTTGGTTAAGATGTCTAAAAACACCAATGTAATTCAGTGCAAAGTTGACTTGACTGGAAGGGATCACCAATCAAGATAACCTGCTACAGTACTACCAGTAACAATAGCTTAGCTTGTTTACCCTCTAAAATGTCTCGGCCTTTGACTAGGTTGACGGTCAATATAATGCTAGATGTGCCTATTCAACGTACCCGAAACTGCGATAACGTTTCATTTAACGTATGTCATTGTCATTCCATTAAGAAGAACTGAGTAGAACAAACAGTGACCTAAGTAGCTCTTGTAACCATCAAGTAAAACAAGAATTAGCAATGAAGGATAAATTGGCAATGCGAACGCTATGTAATCTTGTTTGCATTTCGAGTTACTGCAAAAACAGGGTGTTATATACGTGTCAATTGGACCTGCAATATTCCCACATTTGGACAGAAAAACCCATTCCGAAAATTTTAATGCCGTATTTAGGCAGCATATGATGAAAGAGTGTAATTATTTTCTACCGACTTCAAAAAAGGAGGACGTGGTATTTTCAACGCTACGTATCTTTTTTCTATGTGTGTTATGCGATATTTCTTCCTATCATAGACCGATTTTTAAATTATATTTATTAAACAGGAGGATAAAGCGTGTACCTATACTCTTCCGATATAAAAAAAAAAATATTCTGTGGTGGTCCCATAAGTATTTGATCATGGGATAGTAGGGACATTACGAATAAGTTTTTAAATTGCACGTTTTTAACTTTCTACGATTTAAGTAAGTTATTGCGCAAAAGAATCGCAAAGGCGCACTGAAGGCGGTTATCTACTTTCTAAAAGGTTATGGTGCCTATAGTATTTTTAAGGTCTATGCTTTGGCAACACTGACAAAAAACAAGCGAGAAGAGTATCCTCGTTTATTTCCTATACGAATACTCTAAGGTGGCGACTCTCACTATAAGGTCAATTATATTACCATAATTTATGGTATTATTGCAAAAGAATTGCGTGAAATCTAACTTACTTATATATAATTGTTCATTAAATAGGTAAGATTAAATAGGTAGATATTCCAATTCGCTTAAAACGTTGCACGTTTATCATATGGATTATAGGTGTTTAAGTCATGTCTTAATGCAAGTTCAATAATGATAAGAAAAGTTGTCGGGTTAATTATATATTATTAAATCCTTAAGCTGGATATCTATTTACTTAAATATATTTTTAATGATACATCATTTAAAATCCAGAACTCTATAATAGTTACCTATCGTTTCTTGCAAAATCCTCCAGTATTAAATTATTTATTGATATAATAAATTAGTCAGTTATTAATCATTCAAAATATAGAAAGACCATTACAAAAATTGAGAAATAACAGTATTTTTTCTTTAATTTATATATAATTTATATTTCCATGGTATATGGTATCAATAACAGCATAATTTCAATATTCATTGCTGGCATTAGAAAGAAAGTACCTATTTTTAACAATGATGCAGATCCTTCTCTGACTATCTTTAACTTTTTTTTTAATGGGATAGAGGCAAACAAGGAGACGGATCACCTGATGGTAAGCGACTACCGGCATCCATGAACACTAAGCAACTCTAGTCACAAGTGCGTTGCAACTCAAAGTCTTCCTACAGACACCAGTCTTCTTACAGAGAAAATATTAGTTTTACCTATTTTCAGGTTAAATGTACATAATATAATTAAATTGTAGTCAAATGTCGAAGGTCCCTTCCAGAAATTAATACTGAGCCTTTCATTTCCATACCACATGCTATGTTTAGTCTGGGCCTATGTAATGTGTCCAAGAATATTATTATTATTCTTTTTACCCATCACCACACATAACCACATCATCATACCATTATCATACCACACATAAATTCACATTTTTAGACATACATAGTGTTCAGTGTTCATTTTACCTAATGCTTTGCAAAATTATAAATTTAGCACAGCTTGTAAGTTTGACCATTATTTAATTGATCGCTTGTGACAGCCCAAACCAATAAATAATGTCCAAATACTAGAAACATCTATGGATATAAAACTTACCAAATGCAATTCCATTTGATCACATATTGAAAAGAATTCTTCTAAGTTTTTGTCAAATCGTGGCACTGGGTTGTCTATACCTTTTCTGCAATAAACAAATGATGAACTTAGTCCTGCCTTGCACCTAGACAAACTAACAATAACAGCAAACGATGCTGAACAAAAGTACAGCACTAACAATTTAACACCAATAAACAACATTAACAGAAGTTAAGTTTTTATTTATTCCTTACACATGACCTTCTGATAGCTAAGCTTCTTTAATCTTTGATTATATACAAATTTAATTAATTCAATTTAGTCTAATAAAGAAACTACTACTACTTTTACTGAATGCTTCTGCATTAAGAATAAAAACTAAACAGCTAACGGAGGGCTCGGCTCGACCGGAGTAATACCACGACCTCACAGTATCCTTGCATTGACTGTCACCTATGCAACTCGAGAGTTGTAAGTGCCCTGCCCGACTTGACGGTGATGAGGGGGAATTAGTGGATGGGAAAGGGGGAGGATAATGAGAGGCGGAGAGAGTAAGGGGAATTGTGTACCGTCACTGACTTGGCACTATTGTATTAAAAGTATTGCATTGTTTTAAAATAAAAAATAAACTTTATTGACACAATCAATAGCAACAATTTTTAGAACGCTCTCTTTTCTCTCCCAGCATAATTTTCGAACTAATAATAGCTGGACTTCTAGTAGCAAATCGTCTTGACTCTTAGGTTAAGACCTTAAGGACCGATCTTTGAGCTCTTTCTACATAGTTTATTCATTTTCAAGGAGACTCACCCAGACACATAAACAATAGGTAATAATCGAGTGACAGAGGGAGTAATAAACCAATTTAGATGTTTTAATGTTTGCACCAGCCCTTAACTGTTTGAACACAGACAGTAACTTTCTGACTCTAGGTGTCCAGGATAGTCTCATCGATCAAAAGACCTAGATATTTAACTCGGTTGACTCTCTCAAGTGGTAAACAAGCACAGCCGGGCATCAGATTTGAATAATGATGTTTTTTAATTATTAACTTTATATCATCTAGTGAGTGGTTAAGTTTAGTACAAAAAGCAATGAACACAATACAATACAATATTTATCTTATATATAATCTTTATTGTACACTACAGAAAAAAAAAATACAAAATAAATCAAATAATATACGAGCAACGGGTACAATCGGCGGTCTTATCGCTAGCTGCGATCTCTTCCAGACAACCTTTGTAATGGACAAGTGCAATGGATTAGTACATAGGGCAATTTGTCGATGTACAAATGAAGAAGTACAAAAAGGTTACTCTAATATTATATTAAGAAATAGGTAGGACTAAGATAGACTATACTAAGACTAACTCTTTTGGAGATACCAGAGTATAGCCAGGATGACACTTTTCTAAGGACATCTACTACTTTATGTTTTACTTTCGTCCAAGTATCACCATCTTAGATCAGTGCAGCGTCGTCAGCGTAAGTATATATTTTTCAATTTGGAATAACTTAAGTCTACACTAAACATTAATCTAGATTAGAAATAATACTTTATTTTGCCCAAAAATGATCCCTGGTTTACACCATATGTGATAATTTCTTTGTCACTAACCATGGTATCGGAGGTAGCTTTGAAATAATTTCAGGATGCTACCTCGGACTCCAATGCGGTCTAACTTAGATATAACATTGGCATTGCCTTGGATGTACAATCGCTTTCCTTAGTGGTTTAGGGAAAATAGAATGAGAGAATGTCAAATTGCATATATAGGTTATTATGGGTACAAGTTGAAGAGGAAATCCCATCCACTTGTACAGTCATCTTTTTGTTTATTTCAGACTCATCCACATCAAATATAATGAAATTAATATATTTCATTGTGTCCCTATCAAAGGAACTTTAAACAAGGTGGTGAGGTAAGATCGAAGATATGGATGAAACTCACATTTGCAAAGAATCTGTATATTATCTGTATCTTATATTTAGAGTCATTGGCATGTGGTAACTTTTAAGAACTTTATTCCAGGTCTTATTCATATTTTTTTCTTTTTGAAGTTCATTCCTATGATAATCAGACAATAACTTTCAAAGTTGTTACAGAAAATGCATGCATGACAAAATTCACATATGCATATGCACGGCATATTCCCTATGAATGTGTCACTTTTCGTAACATGCTTAGCTAACATCCTGACAAATGCATCAGATGCTGCATCAGCAGTATAAATTATGTATATATAAGATAATCAATTTTTTTATATATATTGTTCATTTATAAAAGTAATACTTACTGTGAATTTGAATCTACATTATGATTCTGATGTAGAATTTGTGCTGCAGATTTTAGAGTCATCTGGAAACATTGGAAAATAAAATTAAGGACAAGATAAAGTAACAGCACAAACTATACAGCCAATTAATTTAACACCATCAATAAAATAATACTTCTTTTTATTTGGGTTTTAAACTTAGTAGTTTGTTTGTGTTTGTTGCTGATGTTTAGTTATAGTTGCAGACATAAATAAAACATTCATTTTTAAATAATAACTGATGTTTTGAATTTGAATATTATGAAGTTAAAATTGTTTCAAAAAAATATCTATGTAAGAAATGCTTACAGGTATTGACTCACGAAGTGAGCCCATAAGGGTTTTAACTTTAGATATATTATCCATTTTGTCCTGTTGAGTTTGTTGTGGCAATGGCTGGGGCTGTTGCACTTGCATTTGTTGTGGTGACTGTTGTTGCATTATGGTACCAGGTACTGGCATTTGCATCCCCACATTCGGAGCAGCTCCAACGGTGTTCATCGGTACATGCATGTTCATTTGATTGTGATTCATTATTCACACTTCTTAGTCTTATACAATTCCTTATAATTTATTGATATTTTTGTTTTGCAGATACCTATCAACCTAAAAATAGTAGTCTGACAGTGTGACAGATATGACAGTGCTGCCGACATTAAAATTATTTTACCATAACAATCAGTTCAAAAAGCTGAAAGTACCAGGGAAATTAAATCAAATGATTTTCACACTGATTTCTGTCACTTTTAAGATATGTAGATTAAGTATTTATCAGTGAGTAAATCATTATAGTTTATTTCTAAATAAACCTTCATATTTTCTTAGATAGCCTCATTTTGTTTCTTTTTTTTAATAAAATAGGGGGACAGACGAAGAAACGGTCATCTGATGGTAAGTGACAATCTCCGTACATTAACACCTGCAACTTAAGAGTCGTAAGTGAGCTGCCTGCTTTTGAGGGTGATGAGGGGGGGTGAAATAATCAGACACAAACCTTTTGATTTAAGAGTTAAGGTTTTATTCTACTATAAAATTGTACATACGTTTAAATGGTTATAGAATTATTTGAAATTATTAGAGAAAATATGACTTTAGTATAATAGACTAATAAGCGGAGCCTAGAAAGGAGTTCATATCATTCACCCCTTCCGTGAAACGTAAGGTAACCGTTTAGGCGAGCTGGTGGACGCCGGTAGCGAGTGAAGTGGCGTAACTCAGTCTTGGATGCCTTAGACCTATCTCCTTCAACAACACTGAGGTGACGAGCTGAAAAATATTCATCAATGGCAGAAGGTAAAGGAGCTAAGCACCTGTTTGAAACAGTACTTTCGATATACATATATGTCACGGAATCCTTACGAGGATACGGCCAAGTATCATGAGCCAAGCTGGTAGCGAAAAAAGGTTAGGACGTAGATAAAGGTAAGGTAAGACCCTTTTCTAGTCTTCTGTGTCTAGTCCTTTTTACCTAAGGCTGAGTTAGATAGTTTTCAACAAGATTCCATTCATATCTTCGACTATGCCATTACAATTCTGAGCACATCAGACAACATGGAATCAATTCTGAGAGAAGTAAGATATTGTGTGAGTTCTTGTGACATAATGAGGTTCCTCTGTCTGAATAAATATACATAAGCGTCCTAAATATAACATATTGAAATTAGACACTTTGTGATTGTGTATCAATTTACTGCATCTTTGCATGTGAAGGTGAAAGGGGAATGTATTTATTTTGCATCCTTGTTTGCAAGGGCACCTTAAAGTCAACATTGAGGGTTCAAATTGAACAGTTACTTAAACTTATCATAAAATATTTACACTCATTTATTTTACTACTCTACTGCATTTCTATACATTATACTTACATACATATTAACTTAGCCTACAATATCTACAATACGGCCTTAAATTCGCTGAGTACGTATTGTACCTGGTTCGCTATTATGTGCCGGATTTTAAACGTATCAAGTGAAGGGATCCTTTATAAACCCTCAGCGTACCTATTACGATAACACTTTTATTAAATGCCTTTGAATTCTTGAAAACCCTGGGTTTTAGTTTGGAGCAAACTCGAGAGTCAGCTATCATTTGTCGTATGTCCTTATTGAATAGTGCAGATTTTTTTTATTGAGTTAATGTTGCGATTCTGATTCCGGGCCGAGATAGGCTTTGGTGAATAATTTTGGGATTATTTAGAGGAAAATCAATCACTGCTTAGCTTGGTTTTGCCTTATTCTATCCTTCGTCTGTGTGCGTGACTATAAAATATGCCAATTATAAAATGTGGCCTGCCCTGCGAGTAAACTCATCAGTTGAATGTTGGCAGCTTCGAAGGCGGACGTGTCATAATTTGATGTAATTCTAGGGCTACTGATTTTGTACTAGTGGGCGTAGGCCACATAATGAATAATTATAGAAGAACATCATAGAAAATATGATGTTATTTTAATAGACATAAGGAAGGGGAGTATAGGAAGGAGTTAATATGCGTGATATATAAGTCGGCACCAGATCATAGAATTGAACACTTCATGATGTGGTAAACCATTTCATGAAATAGTCAGCTAAAATTGACAATATCTTTGAAACTTCGTTAACGATATGTTAGGCCACGTTTGGCCATATCACTAACTTAGTATCTATGCTATGTAATTAAATTATAAGACAATTAGTTTTAAAATATATTGTTTCATTTATGACGGACATAATAGGACAGCATTTTAAAAATTATTGCTTATATGCACACTATTTCTGAATAGATAATATTATGAAATCATTTCCATAACGTACTCTATTCCCACATTTTATTTTACTAACTATTGCATTTGGCAATACTAGTTTCGGGGGGAAAATTAAAAAACATTTTAATTTTGATGTTTTGCGATAACTTTAAAGCAGAGTATAGTAATATTAGTCATACTACTCCAAAGTGTTCTATGCTCTAGTCTCCGATTATCTTTACTAATTTGATTATATTCCCCTTACTTATGCTTATATGAACCCTAAGATATATTGAAGTAATATATTTTCAAAAATAATAAACAGAAGTATCGTATTGTGGCACTTTTCTAGGATATATAGACCGAATGAAAAGTTTTAAAATTTACGATGCGACGGAATTGTGGCAGGTACTGTTTATTAGTAGTACTTATTTTAGAAACAAAAGTCTAAGAACCCGTTTATAGAAAACAAATTTGGTATGCATTTTACATATCTATGTGTACGTACGTACACTATTTCTAATTTTAATTTCATAATTTAAATGGCTTTTCATCTGCCTCTAAATCACCAAGTACTTAATTTATGTTTCAAGTTTACATTTTGAAAGTTAAATTCATTTTACTTTTACTCATTTTCAGAAGGAAACAAGCTTGCCCTCTGTGCCAACTTTCAGCCAAAGTTTGGATAATGTGCTAGGGAGTGGTGGAGTACAGCTTGGCAGCATTACGGAGTTACTAGGCTTGCCAGGATCTGGCAAAACACAGCTTTGGTGTGTAGAAATCGACATTGACATAATGTGTATCTATATTACTAAAAACGTAATGTCTGTTCCCACTAACCTCTTTAGTTGTACTAAACATGCAGACTGATAGTAAGTATTGAGCCGGAAACCTGCTCTGCCTTTAATTTTACACACCTTAATCTATCTGATAGTATAATATATTAGACAGTTGAATATATTCATAAAATATTTTAACTTCAAGTTAATAGGAATTGGTGTATGCAAAATTTCAGCTTAGTCAAATGTAGCAACAAACATACGTTGGAAATTAAAAACAACATCTGTATATTCTTTTGTAACATTGATAATTTAATTGAAATTCAGTTATTATATACATAAATGTAGAATTTAAAAATAATTTTTCAGTTTACAACTGTGTGCCTCAGTACAAATACCAAAAGCTTTAGGCGGATTAGATGCAGAGGCTTTATATATTGATACCAACACAAACTTCACTCTGTCTAGATTTAGAGGTATGATTTATCTTTAATTTAATACCTAATTACTTACTAATAGCACCCAGTAGACACAACAGTTTGAGATATTAAAAAAATACCTTAAAATAAAAAAAGATATGAACTCAATATCTGATTTTATTCTTTTTTTTTCACCTCATTGGTTATAGGCATTGTTGGCAGTTCTGGAGGAGTTGCTATGTTTTATACTATACTATACAATAGAAGGTAATAAGTTTGATAAATAATACTATAAAATAATTATATTTGTATTCTTTGCTTTAGAAATTCTTAGTGCAAGTTTATTGAGATGTCAAAAAATAATGGATGTACCACTACAAATCACTGAAGATGAAGCCCTGAAGAAACTGCATTATGTCAATGCTTTTGGACTTGAGAGTTACTGTTCTTTGATGTACACATTACCAAAGTTCATTGCTGAACACCCTAATGTAAGATATACAATATTTATTTAAAATTCATGTCCTTTATATATTTGACATATGTTTGACCCAAGAGAAACAGAAACCTTGCGGGTGCCTGATTACAATTTAGGCATGCTTCTTTAAAAAAATCTTGTTAACCCTTTAGCATAAGTCTGTAAAAATGCTCTGTAAATAATCTTAACAATATTACTCAGTACCAAGTTACATACTTACAAACAATCTTGAACTAATTATGTGATAACAATTATTTCATTTTCTTACAAGATAGGTTTAAACCATTCATATTTATTTTTTCCAGTCTTTAAATACACAGTGCAAAGATGCAATGTCTATAGATGGTTTATCTGTTTAGGGTCTAAAAGACATAATATTATGTCTGGAATTGCAATAATTACAAATATTTGTTTTAACAATAAAGTAGTCTAAGTAAGTAAAAACTAAACACAGTATAAAACTTTATTTCGATATGATCTGCTTTTATTGATCTTTAGAAACCCCCAATTGCAAACCTAAAGTATGATATAGGTGGACTGGAAAACAGACGGGTCTCTGGATGGTAAGTGACAACCGCAGCCCGTGGACACAACTCAAGAGTCGTAAGTGCGCTGTCCACCTTTGAGGGTGATGAGGGGAGGGGAAAGAGGAGTGGGGGAGTTATGCCTTTGGTACCCTCACTCACTCGCTAATACAATACATGCATTATTTGTCTACTGGTCTTCTGTTAAGCCTTGTTATACTCTGGTCAAGCTGGCCTATTCGTGCCTAAGCATGGCTCCCACGGTGAAAATACATGTTTGTATCTATTTAATTTCAGGTAAAATTAATAGCTATCAACTCAATAGCTTTCCCCTTCAAAGATGGCATATCTACTAAACAAAGGACAGGTCTCCTGTTTCAGCAAATGGCCGAGTTGCAGAGAATTTCTCTGCAAAACCAAATCGCTGTAAGTTCAAATTTTTATTATTATTATTGCCTTATGGACGAGCTTACTGATGTGTCCACGTCACTGCACCTGCAGTAAGTCTGTTTGAAAGTTATACCTACTATAACTTGTAATTATCATAACTGGCTAAAGTAGCCAAACAAACATTGACACTCTTTTTATTGAGCTCCTTTTTTATTGAGGCTATGAATTTATTAAAACGCATGTGTGTTACACCAGCATGTCCCCTACTGTCCAAAAAAAATTCCTGACAACTTATTAAAATTTCCCTGAAAAAACTAGCGGATCTTACTTTATAGTAAAATTTAAGTCTTTTAGCAGAATAAATTCAGGAGCCATGTAATAGTATGAATGTCTTTATAATTCGGTAATTTACTAAAATCATATCAGATTTCATGAACATGGGTCAATTTATGAATTTTTAGTACTGTTTCTAAATTATGCAGACCTGATCCGGTAAATTTTAAAATTAAATCCTCTAGGGGTGGAATATCAATCTTTCCCTGCGGCTATACTATGCCTCCTGCATCTTTCTCGCAAAGCAGTACAAAAAGCGTGTTGCATGGGGAGTGTGCACTTCTTTGCCCATTTCCCTCGCCACTCTTCGAGTATGTGGCCAAAGTATACCCAACAGACACTACCAGGGGCTCTGTGCTTTCTAATTTCTATTAATTCAAATATACAATTTTCTAATTCAAATATATGATGTACTTGGATTAAGTAGTTCGTTTGCAAAATCTAATAGTATGACATGTTTTTTTTTTAATTTTACTGTTTTTTAATGTTGCTTCATTTTGTAAACTATATTGAACTTAGCTCTTAACTGTGAACTCGTAAATTATATATCGCGTAACTTACTAAACTGCATAAACGTAATTTTTTATACATAACAGGTGGTTGTAACTAACGAAATGAGTACGCGAGTGGGTTTGGCTGGTGGTTCCGTAGTAGGTGCATTGGGAGATGCATGGGCTCATCGCTGTAACGTACGCCTGCTTCTATCTGCATCACACGCTCCACAGGACACTACACACCGTCTCGCCTTGCTGCTAAAGAGCAATATCGCCAAAACTGCTGTTGCAACTTTTCAGGTGATTATTATTAATTTAGATAGTTTAGTGCCTTACTATTTACAATTAATACTGTTACGAGACTCGTCGATTTAATGTGATTCGCTTAGGGAAATCTGCTATCATAGGCAGTCCGGGCACGGACACCGGCCTCTTAATTTTTTTATGTATAAGCCTAGTGACTCTACTTTGCCTAATGGAAAGCAATAAGTGGAGTTCAAACAACTTCAGTCTCAGTCTTTCCCCTTAGCCGATTTCCATATATTGTACATATGAATAAAGAATAGGTACAAGGAAGGGTGGCTGCAGCTGGCATATGAAAGAGACCAGCCCAAACCCTTTGCAAAATGAAAGTGAGTCAGGTTAGCGCAATGTGTAACTGCAATTATTAATATATTGATGTTACACATTGTGCTGACCCTAAATAAAATAAGAAAAAGTAGGAAGACTAAACTATTATTATCATCCTTTTCATTTATGTGAGATCCTTTATTTTTATTTAAATGTTATTGTGTATGCATAAGTGTAATTAATTGCATATTTTTTCACATAATGTACTTATTTGCTAAAAATCGTATATACTTTACTAAGCTAATGGCCACCGATGTGAGTCAAGTCTGTATATATAACATACCCATAAAAGAAACGAGATTTATTTAAAAAAGTCGAGGTCATGGAGTTTATAGTAGCTGTGATATCGATAGTTGGCTATTTAACATTTGAAAGACACTCGACTGGAGCGGCGCCAAGGGCTTGAGGCTTTCCTAGTAATGAATCACAAATATTGACACCTCGCCAAAATGCAATATCCTGTCAACTTTCTATCTGTGGAACACTTAATATGATACAAATAGCTACTTGTATACTATAAAATGAAATGCATACCTACGCTCACTCCTGTGAGGGTAGGCAGATGTGTATTATACACACCCCCACTGTGCCAATTAAAATTTGGCCCCACAAACATTAAATGTAGGGAAGCTTATTGCCGACAACCGGCCACTTTAGGAATTAAAGGGATTATATTGAAAGGGAATGCTAGGAATAGTGATAGGAGTCGGGATTGCATGTCTGTAAGTTTAACAGGCTTCAGACCAATAGACGCTCTCATGACGGAACACCGTGTGGTTTGTGGTTTTAGTCGGTTCGAGTCCGACATACCACCTCACCGTCAGCTCTGGTGAGGTGATCCGTGGGAGTTTCCACACGAAAAAATAAAAAAAAAACAGACCAATAAAGAAATTGGTGGACAGGAACCCAAAGTATTATATACCAACTCATGTAAATATGTTTAAACCTCAATGTACTATGAAATCTAATAATTTACTTGAACCATTACTTCTTTAGTATTAATCTCAGACCGTACTGTAATAATTGATGTTTGTGCGAGTTATTAATTGAACTACTTCTATATACACGCAGGATATAAATGTATATGATAATTATATGTATGCTTATTATTTTACACTCTAGTCAAGCAATTTATAATTTATAAGATCCAGATCATCTCTTGAACTAGTCAGGTTCACTGATTTCTTAGGTCTTGCAGTCCGTAACCGAACTGGTGACTAATGTTTAACTTCATTACAGATAACATCAGACGGAATCAGGGACGTCGAATGAAACACTTATATCAACATACATAGTAGTTTAATTAATAATTAATGTAAATATTGTGTAAATTGTAGACAACAAAGCTACAGCACCAATAAATATCTCATTTCTTCACAAAAATATCAAGCTTTTCTACAACATCTCAACAGTTATACAATGTAAAGGCAGTAAGTAGTAAACAATATGGAACTTATCTTGTACGAAACGTCGTAGCATATTATGCGTTCACTTACGACACTAGAGTGAGTAAGACTCGTTTGTAGTCGCCTTTCGTATCATCCTGCAAATTATTATATTGAACTTTGTAACTAGCTTCGTACTCTTTCGTATAGCATGCTCATAAACTTAGTTATATAAAAAACAATAACTTTAAAAAATTCTCTGCAGGATTTAAGCACAAAGTGTGACTAGCGCATATCCGGAGTCACCCGTTTTGTCATCCTGGAAAGAATACCGAAATAAATCTACCAATCTGACATGCCAAAAAAACGCGTCTACTGGCCCATTACTTATGCTTGTATTCACACAATGTGCATTACCGTATCACAAAAAGCATCTTAGAAAAATAATCTTATACTAACAGATAAATGTCTTAAAAATGCAACATTAGGTGTGTTTGTTTTTTTTTTGTTTATGCGTTATGTATTAAAATACTTCACACTGCAGCATCGTCACACAAGTATGGCGCTCGTAATACTGAGTGTTATATATAAGCATTGTAGCGGCTTTAGTAACACATTGTTGATAGGAGATCACCGAGTGGTCCTCCTAATTCCTCCTGTAAACAATTGTAACAGCTACTGTAAAACTAAGTCAAACGCAGCGTGGTTAAGTCACCGCTACCGTCATGCACGCACACGACACGAGAAGCAATAAGCTACAGTGCAAGAATACATGAGTGAGTATGGCTAAACAAGAAGCAAAATATACAGATCTTTTTTGAATGAAATTTACACCCGATAAAGATACCCACAGATATATCTCACTGACAACTTAATTGTACTAAAGAATATCCCGATTAGTATGGCGGTTTAGGATGTACTCAGTAGAACAGTTAGGTTGTCAGTGTAACGATATCCGAACAGGTACTTAATAAACCTAACAAATTGACAGGAAAACTTAAAATATTCGAGCTAGGTGGTTATCGCGACCGTAGTCATGGTGACCTCGTGAGCTCACAATCTATTCAACAAGGGTCAACATAGCCTTCTTGTAATCCCCGGAAGTGTCGTCCTGTAATCAAAAGGGGGCCACTATTCTAAACTTCTGTCATTAATTCAGACACCTTTAATCTCTTTACACCTTCGTTACTTACACTTTGTTAGATGAAAAAGAAGTTTAAAAACATCAACACAATATAAATAAAATCATTACAAAATTAAATATGACATCACATTTCAAACGAATATATGAACAGATCTGTATAAATCTTGTTATAATTTTGTAGTTACCATAGACTAATCTATATTTTTTATAGCATGGTAGACCCAGTGGCTATGCCAGTGATAATCCCACATGCGCGCTGAAGATATAGTTAATTGAAGCGTGTACGTAATTTAATTTTCAATATACCAAGTCATAAGTAATGGGTCAGTGCTTTTTACTGGTTGTAAAACTATTTTGTCCATGCTGTTAGTTCAAATATGGGTTAAACAAATACGAATATGCAATGGAATTTACACAACTGATGTTTACACTAGTGCGATCTAATTCATGATTGCTAACGATTTTTAAACGATACTATTGGATGTCAAACATATAAACACATGTTAGTACATATGTATATAAAAAAAGCGATAAAATAAATACCAAATTATCACAAGTAGAGCATTTGTTAGAATATACAACCGATATTATCTCATCCACTTTAAGCGTAGACTCGTAATAACCGTGTCCGATTTTAGAGGTTGTTACTTTTAACAATGTGCATAGAAAGACTTAATTGATCCCAATTGAAATGATAACTATCTCGATCTAAGATACTATATTACATACCAAATAAGAAAAAAAGTATATCGTTCATATTTAAAATGAAAAATTGGAAATATTTATTAGTATCTATGTAACCGTGCGTTTAGTCCCATTTGATTTGAATCACGAGTTTTCTTATTTAGTATTTATTATTGTACTTTTAGTAATAAATTGAACTCTATTTAAATGTGTCATATTACGAAAATTCAAGTAATTTCATAAAATAATGTTTTGAACAGTGCACATAACACAACATAGCTTTTACTCACAGCAATCCAGCTTTCCAGGGGTTTGCCGTATTTGTCAAGGAAAGCCTGTTTGATGTCTCCAAGATCGATTTCAGAACGGCTTACGACGATTCTGATGAGGGTCTTGTCGTTGGTCCCGAGGCCTTTCATTGAGTAGTACAGACGCTCGGCGAAGAAACCAACTTTGCTCTTAACGCATTTTACTATAACATTATAATAGAGCTTAATATTAGAAAAAACCCTAAATCCGATCACAATATATTTGCCTTATATGTAATGTTACATTACACTGCAATTTACACATTACATTCACAACATGTATTTAAAACACGTTTTTTTTTTATACTATAGGGGGACAGACGAACAGACGGGTCACCTGATGGTAAGTGACACCTCCGTCCATGGACACTTGCAACTCAAGAGTCGCAAGTGCGCTGCCCGCCTTTGAGGGTGATGAGGGATGGGGGATGCAGGGAGCGGAAAGAAGAGAGGAGGGATGAGGAGATGGAAAAAAGGAGAAAGGAGATATGGGAGAGAAAAGGGGGGAGGAGGAATTGGGCCTTGGGCCCAGCCAATATTGGGACTAGGTACTAGTGAACTCACATATGTAACTTTTAATGATATAGTATTAATAGAGGAGTATGTAGTTGCCACGTTACTATTACATAGTCTTATATGTGATACATCGTGAAACGTGAATACTGATATTTGATATCATTATTACAAAAACTACACTGTAAATAATACGTGTGCTAATCGCACTACTAACAAAAAGTTGTGTGACTGCAGGAAGGTCATCTCACTCAAATTTCTGCTGAGGACCTTGGACGGTTTACGCTTAGAAGTTTGTTTTACTATTTAGTAGTGCTGAATTACTGTTTACATTTTATTCGCTGTAGTTATTAACCTTTTTATTTACAATTTAAAAAACCAATTGCTCATAAAGAAATAGTTACTCACCGATAGCAAGCATGCCCTTCTCCACGCTTCCAGAGAATTCCTTCTTAATGGACTCCTCGATGTCTTTACCGCTGATGGCCTCGAACTCAGCGAAGATCTAGAATGTATTAGGTAATCAGGCTAGTGCGTCAGAAACATGTACGAGCGGTATATTTGCGTTTCAATGATACCAATTCGCCACTTATACATATGGTGTGTTTTAAATGTGTATGTCTATTCAGTATTCATTTAACATAACGTATAATTTTAAATGTTACTGGCCTTTATCTTATGAAACTAACTGAGAAATAAAGAATTGTATTACGTAATAAATTTCTACAACGTTTGTCACGGTTAAGAGAGCACGCTCGTACGTAACCGTGAGATCCAATTGTCTTACTCGTACTCGTAAGGTTCCACTATGTAAAAATATATATGTACGAAATATATATTGAAAAGAAGCCGATATTAGAACCTCAAAATTAAGTCATTTTTCATCGAAAACTACTGCAAAAGATCAATACTACAGGAAGTAATGCACGATATGACTATTGGTCTGTGATTATAATGAATAACACGATTAGTTTATACGACCTTACCTGTCTGAGCTGTTGGTATGAGCGCGTGATCAGGATGGAATTGAACACGGACTCGTCCGTGCCCCACTGGCCCTCACCAGCGGCGGCGAGTGCCTCAGCATCAGCTTTAGCAGCACCCTCATCTACTCCTTGGTTCTCGTCACGATTGGCCATGCATAAGGAAACACACAGCCTCTTGAAGTGACCAGATGTGTCACCCTTCAGGTCGGACTCCAAACTCTTGCCATACACTGCAGTTTTTTTAATACAGTTAGTACTTAGGTAGGTAGGTAAAAGAGTAATTTGGTGCTGGCCTATGTATAAGATTAATTATCTGTCTAATGACAAAAATACTAATTAAGTCAGTTCAGTTACATCGATTTAGGGTTGACAGACATTACATGTCATTTTTTTGTATTTGATTTCGTTGCTATCAATATTTTTTAATATTGCTTAATTTTTTTTTGCCATCGTTTTGAACTTAAAAGTATATATAATAGAAATATAATTATCTGTTTAACATTTTTGGTTTAACAAACGAAACTAAACAAAGGATAAGACTTGTCTACTAATCTTAAAGTACCTAGTAGGTCAAGTTTTTATGGTAATAATGTGAATCAAAAATAATGACGGAATATTTTACATCATAAAGCTTAATGCTTGAGCCATTAACCGTCAAATCATAATATTTGTTAGTTTCCTTATAGTTATAGTACTTTAACAATGATATATTTATAATAATTATTATTATTAACAACTGCACTAGAAAGTAGGAAATGCAAAAGTATTTATAGACAGAGTTAAGCGTGGAGTACGCTTCAAATGGGCTCATAGTTTTGTTTGCAAAAAAAATTAATCAATTATACCTTCACGGATTTTTGGTGTTTAAACAAGCTAATTTTATCGATACCTATATATATATATATATTATATTAATATCACACAAAATAACATAAATCTGTGTATGTTTATCGATACGCATACATTAATGAAAACTGATAACATAATTTTGTCAATTTACATGTGTTTTTTAAATTAATCCGTTACACTATTTGTAATAATGATAATAATATATACAAAAATCGCTGCCTCTTTTATGAGTTTCATGCATACATAGCCTAGTTGCACGTAAATTGATTTAAGAACTAAATATCATTTGCATGCATATTCATTCACTAAGTAGTCTACTAAAGAAAACATCTTAAATATGCCGGTTTATTAAAAACATACTTAATAGTCTTCGCAGAATTACTACACGGATGGCCTAAATACATTCACCTACCATAACCTGCATTACACATAATACGGCTTTATTGTCGCGTGTCACAATAAAAAAAACCTAGAGCTAGAAATATATACTTCTATAGTACTTATATATACTTATATCACGACATTAGGCAGTTGGAATTTCATTAATCGGTACTTCTTTCTGTTAGTGATATATCTGTATCACTTTTCCTATACATTTCATTCAAACGATTCGTCTATTATTAGCAGAAAATATAAATCATTATGATGTCAATGGACCTGTACCGACAGCATCTCCATCATTCATTTTTGAACAGGAAACAACATTGTAATGAGGATACTGTAATACTAGTATTCATTTTAATCCTGGTATCGTCTACAATTATACTTATTAGGATAGTTTAGTAGGTAAAGTTCTAGAAACAAAAAGGAATAACGGAAGGATCTTCAAATAACAATACCAGAAGCACACTTAAAATCTATCATGTCACCTTATAAAGATGCATTATTATGGTAATTGAAGGTATACCTATGCAATATTCCCATCGGTCACCGGGAAGCGGAAAGATTTTACCAGAACATTGCACTTTGCATTGCAAGTAAAATAATAGCTTGTAAAGAAATTAAAATATCCATGGAAAGTATATTCACCATATTCCAACCATATAATACTCCAACGGTTGTTATTTACAGTAAAGCTACAACAGACACTTGACATATTCCTCTAGAGGTCGAGACGCAACTTTATTTTAGGAACAATCAATGCTCCAGCCACTAACGGAGTTACGTTAGTAAGCACAGTAAAACATGACAATTGCAACTCATTTAGCTTAGTACGAAAGAAGAAACAACATGCAACTTCAAAATACTTACGCTGTTCGTAGAAAGCTGAGATGGTACGAATGCCATAGTTAGAGAGTGTGCAGAGGATCTCGATGATGGCCTCCTCGTCAGTGCCAATTCCCGCAACAGCGTCGTGCAACTCCTTGGCGTAGAAATGCGGTAGTGGGGTCATCAGCGCAACGATCACATTCTCTAAATTACCGGTGAGCTCACTTTTCAGTTCGCTGATCAGATCCTATAACAAACAATTTTCATATAGATTTTACTACTTAACCACTAATGCTATGCCTGTCTTGCCTTATTCCAATTAAAGAATTTACCTATCTACATTATAATTATCTAAAATTATATTAGGCTATGGAAGATTTTGAAATGTCAGCTACTTTCAGAATGTTTTTAAAAACATATTAAGTGAACATTATTTAATTAAATGTGTGCATAATACCTAAACGGCTGATACTGTATATTTACTTCATTTTATTTAGAAAAGAGAGGGAAAGGAAATAATTGATCGCTTTATTAATCACTACATAATATGCCCGGGCAATGTACTAAGGGACCTACTTCTCACTAATTTTACAAATCATTAATTTTACGCTAACCTGCAGTATTTACTGCTCACTATGAATTTCATTTATTTATTCAAGGTTTCAATTAACAACATTGTACATTTGACTATGTAAAAGAGCAAGATAATATTCAAGCACAATAGAAATGCACGATTACAACTAGGTTATACGATAACATTCACGCAGGCGTGCAAAATTGAGTTATTGACTGAATCGCTGTGTGTCGCAAGCAGCGAAACACTGATAGGTAGAGCATGTAGCTATGTATCTTAAACATATATCTTACTAGCGAGTAATGGTACTACTTTAATTGAACTCAACTTTTATATTCTCATTCAGTCTACCCTCTGGTGTCTGGAATATGTATATGCGGTCAGGAACGTGATTGGTATTAGAAATGAAGCACAATTTAAAGCGTGTTCATTTCTGGTTACCTCATTTACATTATTCTTCGAATTGCTAGAATTCGTGTCAATATTATCTACCTGCCTACTCAAACTTTACAGGAGCGTTTTATGATGATAGACAGTGTATCATCCTCACATGTTGGTTTGATATTTTCATATAACTAACGTAACTTGTAAGTTAAGAAGTAAATTCATTAATAAAAGGGGTTATATATCTATGTATATGGCATAAAATATAACATACGATTTCATTCCGATTGCCAGGTTTATTTAATAACCATAACAATGATAAGATAAATATTCTAGTGCAAAAATTTAAACTAATAACAAAAAACGCAAAAATAGACCATAACGTACATACCTTGAAACAACGAAAATAAACGTTAGCGCTAAGGCACTGTATACATAATATAGCAAGCTGACTAGCGTGACATCATCGGCCATATTAATGAAATAATATTTTGCACAAATTGGCTCGCGTATATATTGTATCTATATTGGTTGCAATTCCAATCAATATAGATATTTGAATATATAGGTTAATAAGTCAAAATTAATGTGTACCAACTTTCATACTGGGTTCTTAGAGTAATATAAAACTTCGCAATTGCCCGCATTTTGACTTTAGTTTATGGTTACAGTTCAGGATGATGTATTATAGCCTCCATTATTATACATTTACTCTATATAATACAAATAATCATTAAAATATACTGATAGTTCTAAACATAAGCGCGTTTGAAAAACCAAACAAAATCTTTAAAGATTTATTATATTAGAATTAACTTTATTAACCAACTCGATTACAGCGGGTTTTACCGACTCAGCATTTTACACTGAAAAAGTAACGGTATCAAGTTGAAATGAGGTGGTATGAAGGTTTCAGAAACGCGATACTTTGGGATACTTAGTTACATTAAATGTTTCTATTAATATCAACTTACGCCATAAAAAGGGTTGAGGCCTAATACTAAAATTTAAAAATCCCTTCTCCGTCATTCCTTTATACTGATATTATTTTTGTGGCCGTAATAGAATATTTATTGAACATAAATATAGCAATAAGGATTACGTACCTATTCAATGTTAATTAGAAACTTATTATAATAATTTTCCTTGTTAGGATTTAGCCTGTAACATTTTAATTGGATTTTTAATCAGAATTGCTAAACAAAGAGAACATACATAGTAGTTAATTCATATATTGGAGACTTGATTGACACCACTAATATGGAACGGTAACGGAACGGAGTCATGGTCTTACATAACTTTGAAAATACGCAGGACAGATGAAATTTTGGCAAAACGCGCAAACGGGGCAGAAATAATTGTATTAACGTACATATTAATATGTGGTCATGGTTAGTTATATCGTAAAAGTCGAAGATGTCTGGACAAGTAGGTCTCCTTAAAATAAATTAAATTAATTATTATTGGTCTACGTCAAATACGCTACGCTCTATGCCATAAAACCACGGCCTCACAGAAAACCGCTTATGAAGCAACACTTGCATTTTCCCGAAATTAGTGAGGTTTCCGGAGGCCCAAATCCCCTCTCCTTTTTCCTCTCCCCTGACCCCCTGCCCCTTTTCCCATCTCCTCATCCCCTTCTCTTTCCCATTCCCGCATACCCTCATTCCTCGTCACCCTAAAAGGCGGGCAGCGCACTTCCGACTCTCGAGTTGCAGTGAAAAAGTGTGCAAAAAGCTCCTATATATAAGAGATGTGACCAAGCAAATATTGAAAACTATCAGTCTATACATATTTTGTCCACTTTATGTAAGTTTTTCGAGAGTCTGATGGATAGCTCTATCTTTATCCCGAAAAGCACGGGTTTGTTAAATTCCGTTACACTAACACTAACCTTATGGTTTTTGTAGATTATCTATTAGAAAGTTGAGATAATCGTATTCAGGTCAGGACTTTTGAAAGGGGAATCATACATTACTTATCGACAAAATAGCATTTAATGGGATTAGGGGTATTAGAAGCCCAGCTTGCTTGTTTCCTATATATACAATAGAACCCAGTCCGCTGTTATTAATGGTTCTGCATCTGACTGTGACATTATTAAATCTGGAGTTTCCCAGGGTTTAGTTTGGAACCCCTTTATTTATTATCTTCAACATTAAATCATGCTAAATCAATTCCATTTTTTTAATAAACGCTGATGACATAATGGTTTGAAAGTCGTGTAGAAACACACTAGACTGCTTATTGCTCGGGAATGATCCGACTCACCCAGTACTGCGAGGATAAGAAGTTGCAACTAAGCCTACTAAAACGTATTCATACAACTTTTACGATCAATGTTCAATGTTCCATTAAAAACTGTTGACTACTCGTGACTTCAGCGTAACACTAGATCCTAAACTTCACTTCGACGTTCATATTAATATCACTATCACCAAGGCCTTTCGCTTGTACGGTTTTGTTATCAGAAGTTTAAAGGCCGGCAAAGCATTGAGTTGCGGGTGTCCATGGGCATGGTCCATGACAGGTATATATACATATTTAAAAAAAACTACTAGTTTCCAACACTTGTATAAAAAATTAAATCCTTCTTAACTAGAGTATGCTATTCCCATTTAGAGCCCTTACTACTATTAAAACTCACAAAGCATTCAAATGGTATGGAATAAAATTGCGCACCGTGGACTATAAGCGAACACCATATTATTATGTAGATTTGTTACAAAAATATAACCTATTTAAACTTTAATCCAGATGTAAACTACTTAAGGGATATGCAACAATAGATGTAGTAATATGACTAGTCATCTTACGAACAAAATTTGTTGCTTAGTATCTAGAACAGAAGTCACACACAGAACAGATTTTTTTAAATATAGAGAAAAATTACCAACATCGATTTACCCACAATCACATAATATACAAACTAAAAAAAACCGAACTAATTGTCAGTTAAGTCTATTGCAAACAATAATGTTTAGCTAATGTTTTCTGACGGTTTGTGTAACAGTCACTTGTACGTTATTTAACTAACTACAATAGTGAAAATAGCCTAATAACTAGTCAAAACTTAAAAAATACTTCCACATTATGAGAACTTGAATATCTAATCGATGTATATAACCTCCTTAAATGGTACTAGAACTAATTAGTCAGGTAATAAAAACCATGAATTTAAACGCCGGTATACTCAATGTTAAATGATTCACGACCACGACGTAGGAAAAATCGTTGAATACCAATGCAGCCTCAAGAATCGTATTGTGTCGTGAATCAGCAATGACTAAGTCAGCGGAAGAGTAACTAGTCTACAAGGTCACTGCTATGAATTAAACCATTTACCAGTTACAAGGTAACCAGCTCAGGTTTTGAAGTAAGCCTTCGATAAATTGAAATTTTATTAGGATAATTATGTTGGCACTATGAATGGTATAGGGTTTTACTCGATTGCACAAAATATAGGATAATGTTTTTTAGTGTATGTATTTACATACATGTATATATGTAGGTATGCATATTTTTTTGTCGCGCCGTGTAGCCTACTTAATGAATTTCTATATGTGAGGTGTCATTTTGAATCGTCTTAATAGCCTCACTCCCAAGTGTATCCTAAGGTATACGATTTCGAGATAGTCAGTATAAAAACTGAAAGTTTATAATGGAGTCGGATTTTTATTTTTTAATAAATTTAATTGTCGTCTCTGGGTTCTTATCTTTATGTTTACGAAATGTTCTTGTCAGCAAAGATAAGATGCTACAAAACAATTAAAACTACATTCCAAATTTAAATTGTAAAACCTCATGTAACACACCTTAATCCGTATTGTGAAGGGTTATCAAAATGTGACATTCGCAACACCTTGTTTTTGCACTCATCCTACGCATACCCCAAAAATTATTTATCCCTGGCAAAGGAACTCATCAATGCCTACTACCAAAAAAGCTCGTTAATAGTTGTAGACGGTTCTCTCCTTCCAGGATTAAGGTACGTACTTCCCAAGCTTCAATTCCAATATACATAGGCTATGCAAAATCATTGTACAAAACTACAGACTGCTTAAAGTGTAATTACCTACGTCAATAGTTTCGTTAAACACTGTAATTTCGTTTGTGCAAAAATGAAAAATAAAATACAGATAGGTAGTTCTTGCGTAACGTAAATGTTATGTAGGTAACTAATAGCCAAACATATTTGTGGCATTATATCATTTTTCATTACAAGTATTACAGTTACAATTAATGTTGGAGCTGAAAGTGAATGTCTACTCTAGTTTTATGTAGTGTCTAATTTATATAAGTAGTTAGTTGGAGTTATTTAAGCTATAACAGCTTAAATAACTCCAACTAAACTTTCTTTTTTGCCTTTTCTTTCAGTATGTCTTAATAAAGCTGTTCCCGGATTCCTCCTATTTTACTAAAACCCGGTGGAACGACGGCCCGAGGGGTTTTCCACGTGTTAAAAAAATCTTAGCTTATAGAAGTTTAGGTGTTACGGTAAAAGCCTTCTGTTAATTGTTGCTTGTGCTTCTTTACAATCGTAGTGGAATACATAAATACTTTAGTCATTACTTTTTTATTTGTAGCATTATATGATTTTACAATTTAAATCCATTCATGAAATTAATGAAGAATTTATCGGACTAAAAATTTTTGACGTTTGTTATACGTACATTACATTACATTAATATACACTACCGTCCAAAAGTTTGGAAGCAACAAGATAAAATCAAATAAAATAAAAGTAAGCCATCTTAAATTTTTTTTATTGATACAGAATTAAAAAAATAGACAAAACACACTTCTACAACAATGAAATTAAATAAGTAATATAAAAATTAAATTAAATTTTAGCTTCATCGAAGTGTCCACCCCTCTCTTTAATTACCTTCTCGCATATTCTAGGCATCCTACTAATTAATTTCATAAAATACTGTTCATCTAACTTCTTCCATTCGCTCTGTAATAGTTGCCACAAATGTTCTGAGCTCGTAGGAGATTGATTTTTCACCCTTCTATCTAGTTCATCCCAAACAAGTTCAATGGGAGAAAGGTCAGGTGATTGAGACGGCCACTGCATGATTTTCACATCTTTTTTCTTCCTTAAAAAGTTCTGGCACAGTTTGGACGAATGTTTCGGGTCGTTATCTTGCTGAAAAACGAACCCAGGACCAATAAGATTCAGTCCACTGGGTATGGCGAAATCCTTAAGAATTTTCAAATAGCGTTCCTTGTTTAGTTTTTCGGTTATCCTCACAAGACTTCCGAGTTTATTGTTGCCGAAACACCCCCAAACCATGACATTACCACCAACATACCACCATGTTTGATAGTAGGCACTGTACAAGCTTCTGAAGCTCTCTCTCCTTTAGATCGGCGCACAAAAACACGTCTATTGGACCCGAAAATCTGAAACTTCGATTCGTCACTCCAAAGAACTTTTTTCCATTGGTTTATTGTCCAGTTTTTATGTTCCTTTGCCCATTCTAGTCTGTTTTTCTTATGCCGAATTGTTAGTTTTGGTTTTTTAACTGCAACACAACCTCTTAGCCCCGCAGACAGTAGTCGTCTTTTAACTGTTGTTATTGACACGGGTGTTCCTCGCGTTTCATTCAGAGATGCGGTAATTTGTGGTGCAGTTAAGCGACGATTCCGTTTAGAAAGAACTCTGATGAAGTTATCCTCTTGACTTGTAGTGGATTTGGGCCTACCAGACCTTTTTCTATCTTCATTTTTGCCAGTTTCTTTTTTTCTAGCGAGGGTGTAGTGGACACCTTTACAAGAAATTCCGAGTTTTTTTGCGATTTGGCGTTCACTGTAGCCTTCCTCACGCAGAGTACAAATAGCGCTTCGCTGTTCAAGTGTGATTTGCTTGCGTTTTGCCATTTTCAATAAAAAAAGACGGTCAAGGAAGTAGTCGAAATCTTTTGAATACAGACGATGTTAATATCACAACCTTCGCGTTCTAATGCTCAAGTGTGACTAAATAAGGTCCAAAAAAGATAAAACTACAAAATATTTTCAATAAAACCGCATCAATGCATGAAAGAAAGTCCCCGGCGGATGAAGTAATAAAACACGTGTTTCGTCAAAATCCAGGAATTTGTTAAAACTCAAGGAATATGCACTAGTAATCCTTTTGTTTTGTGTTAAAAAATCACAAAAGGTCATAAAACTTTATTTTATTGCTATTATTTACCGCAGGGAGTCGGCAATCTTTTGTTTTGTTTGAAATCAGGTGTGCTTCCAAACTTTTGGACGGTAGTGTATGTATGCATAATTCGATTCCAGAAATTTAAAATATTTTGGCCTTAGATCAGCAGATCAAACATATTGTCACTTTTCTAGTTCGTTACAAAAAATATTGCATTGTAATAAACATCATTTGGGTAAAGATAAACCCAGCTTACCTTGCCATAGTTAGTCTTGAAGGTCTCAGCGATCTCAAGTCGTTGGACAATGCCGCGTCTGCAGAGGACGTCTATGATTGCCTTTTCGTCAGTGCCAAACCCCTTCATAGCCTTTCGCAGAGTTTCCGCATCAGCAGCAGGGTCGAAAGGATCTGCTGGGTACACGGTGGGGGTGCACTGCACAAAACATACACATATATTACAAATAATATAGGTATCCAGTTTATAAAATATACTTACCTAAATATTCAATTGTTTTATAAATTTAAAAAACAAATAAATTAACGAGAAATGCGATTTTTTTAATTTAAGAATATTGTACCAACCGAAAAGATTTAAATTTTCAATTTGCTCTAGAAAAATAGTGAATTACACACATTAATTACGACATATACGTATAAACATATATGTACGTAAGTATACAGGGGCATTTTTAATTCGTTACAGGCACAGTAATACCATCTTTAACAATGTTTGGAATTTTCTTCTACGATATAACTATGTAAATACCTATAGGTACATAGGCATACCTATAGATAGTCCCATAGTATTAAACCTTGGCACGTTTTCTTTTAGCGATGGGAACTGGGCGTGTACGCGGCCGAATGTCTAAGGAAAGTACTGCTACTGCAGTAAAATACTGTTGTTTTAAGTTTTAGAACACTATATTAAATTATATTACAGTATAAGTTAGACAAAAATCCATAATGTGTATGCATAACGCTCATTTGTTAACATTGTGTCTGCTAAATAACCTTCACCAAAAATGACATCATCCGTGAGAAATCTACTATATGAAGTAGACATCTATGTAGGTAGTTAAGTAATATTGTAGGTGGATAACTTACCTTGTAGGGATAATACTGTTGTCCACTCATGTTGAAAGATTCCTGAAGGATAGAAAATAAAATTATAAACAACTGCTTTCACATATGCGCTATAAATAAAACGATTGCTAACGATAACCGGCTTTTAGAGACTAACAAACACGAACGCGGCGGCACCTCACCCGGTAAATATCGACCAATACTGTAATTGGTAACATAACTACATTTATAGAAGTTTATATGCACTAAACTATTTTTAATGATGTTTGATATATAATAAATTCAAAATATCTATAAAGAATAATAAAATATTACGTACTTTTTATAGACGACACACCCAAACCACTACGGACCGGATTCCGAAATACGTACTACTCGTCGCGGGGAGTGAGATCGATGTTGGTTATGTCAGCTCTCTCGCTTTAGCTTGGCAGAGGATACAAACATTTTGTGCATTTACCGCAACGTTCATACATAGCATAACATAAGTTTGAATAAATTAGTCAATAATGTGCATTTGACCCACAAATTGCGAAAAAATCTCTACTAAAGAATTTCCATTTATCATCCGAGAGATCGGTATCAGCTTATTTATCTACATTAAAATATTAACGTAATACCTACTTGATAATATGATTGATTAGTATGATATCTACTTTATCTTAATGATATTAATGTTATGTATTGTTAAACAATCTGTTCCAATTTTTAATGTAAATGTGTATAGTATTTCGAACCCTTGTATAAATTTATTTCTTCATACTTATATTTACACCAAAAAACAGAGAGATATCTGTATTTGGTTTTGTTAAAAAATCATGCATATTGAATATTTATTTATATATCATAACGTGACAAATTTAGTATTGGGTATATATAAACATCGTCAATTATATTTAGTTCACTGATTTGTTGATTACTTAGGAGGTGGATGACTTTCTGCAGAGGCTCTTTGTCGTTGCCTAGTTCCTAACTTAAAAGCTGTTTTTCATTTAACATGAGCCTATATATACTTTTGATGGTGGAGCCTCTTTTTTCAGATGTCACGACAGCCTCCTCGCCACCACCTGTTCACCTCAACGATTTTTATAGAGATTACTATTGCTGCTTCAGAAAATGAATTACATCAGTAAAGTAGTGCAACTCAATGTTACACGGGAAGCATTGTTTCCATTCATCCATTGCGAGATGTATATTGCAACGAAAACTTTATAACTTAGCGCCCTGAAATAACGTTTTCTAATTAACAAACAGTGTATATTATCATCATCTTTAAAACCATGCCTAGCTTCGCGACCTCTGTCAGTCTCTGCGCCACGTAAGCTATTCGCCGGCGATGATGTCATCGTACATCGACATGCCCGCCGCAAGGGGAGGTCGACCCGAAGCCTAAGTTGCGATACAACATCGACTGACGAATTAAGTATACCTAATAGACCTGACTATATGATTCGTCCATTGTTGGCAGCTAATACAGTCTCATACCTTGAATATCAGAACTCATTGAGTTCGGGATACGAGTCTAGTGTTGTTGCTAGTTATTAAAGTAAATTCGTTCATATTTCAGTATAATTAACACATAATATGTTTATTGGGTCTAAGGGTAAAAAAATGTTTTATGATGTAGGTTCACTCTCTCAAGTTTTGTAAACGATATTTTAATTAACATGTAGATACCAAACATAGCTGCAAATGTATATTTTTTGTGAAATTAAGTACACCTGTTTTATTATGGATGTAACAGGAACTAAGTGTACATGTGTAAGTATCATACATAAACAACAGATATCCGGAAAACAGATTTGTCGGCAAATAAAGTAGGTACAGAAATAGTTTCAAAATGTTATACCGTAGACTTCTTTTATACAAAAAGAATGTTAATGTTTAGTTCCTTCCTATATTACAGTGTAATTTAGACAACCAATTGCCTGGATAACTCTAGTTCTTGAAGTATTGTTAAGCAGCAAATAAGGAAAGAAGTGAACTACGAGCATTCGAACTTGACCGCGTTAAAGGTAAATTTTTCTAATGGTTGCGCATTTAGCCTTATGGGCACGATTTAAGCCAGAAAACTAGCTTTAATTACAACACGAGTCACTTGCGTTTGTCTATTTTAATCGGATAAATGTATTGTATGTACGTAATTGACTGCATAGATGGCACAACTAGTCAGTTGTGTGTTTAACTGTTCACACAGGACAAGTTTGTGCTATCACAAATAGTTGTCTTGATTCGGTTTTTAGGGTCCATTTTAGAGGGTTTTTAAAAATTACCTACAGCAAAAGAATCTTTACTATCGCCTTTTTAAAAAATAAATAAATTTGAAACAAAAATATAATGCACAGCTGTATCGAACCAAGTTTAGTCTTAAACTCGGTACGTAGGGAAAAACATACAAAAGCGAAGGTTGCAGGGAAGATTAGGTTAAAGATAGACGGTGACCGGGCCCTTCCCTTATCGTCGTTTCCTCAAATGTTTTTACCAAATTGTTACGACAGCCATTTTATTTTATCATCTGTTGTGAAATTTTCGATTTAAACATCCCTTCCTGAATACTTATCCCCTTTATTAAGAAGGAGTAGGGTAGTAGGGTTTGCTAAATAATGCACAAGACTCATCAATAAATCTTCGTTCTAAAAAATAGAGGTCCCAATAATTACTGTTTGATATCAATGTGTATGACGCAGCACAAACTAAATGAAGTTACATGTCTAACTAATCAGTCTCATGAATTTTACTTCTATTTTTGTGATGTAGTCTGACTTCATCATCTAATGATTACTGATGCAATGTGTCACCACGTATGACACATTGCATATACATATGTATACAACATTAACTTTTGGTTTGCCTCGCGGATCGTAGTTTACACTTACATTGATGACGTTTTGTGTGTAATGCCCGGTTCACTTTTAATAGCAGTCCAATTAAATAACCCAATCGAGTGCAGAAATGTGACTGGAAGAATATGAACTGGGATGGTACCCAATCATGTCCGGTGTCCGGTACAGGATTGACTCACTGAATTACTGGAATGGATATTTTTTTATCAGCTTTTAAAGAAATGACAAATCTCGTTTTTTGAAATTGGTTAAAGTCTCAAAGTGGAAAATACTGGATACCGTATTCAATAAGAAACGAAATAGGCACCTCTGCTAATGTCTAATACTTATTAAAAAAGTGGCCTATTATATTGATTATTTTCTTTTCCATTAGAAGTAGAAAAATTATCTAAGAAGTATAAAGACTTGTGATGGATATAACGTGTCATCAATCAATCAATTAGCCTACCTCAGAAACCTACCGATGTACACAGGCAATTCCCTGTCATCCATTACAATCATAATCTTATAGTATGATAACTTTCTTTGGCAAGTAAGTTCCTAAGTACTTATATATGTATGTAGTCAAGACGGTCTAAACAGGTTTCCAATTTCATAATACATACCTGTTTTCGACTAGGCTGTAAATGTTTTGCCATATGTGCTGGTTCAAAAAAAACTGTCGATTCTTTTAAACGCGGAAAAATACTCTACTAATTTCTATCTATCAATATTGACGTGAAGTTTTAATATAGGAATGTATGATTAGTACCGATCTTGTGAGATCATTTGTAGTAATTTCCTAAGAAGCAAGGTGATTCACACGTTTTATCTACATTACGAAACAGACACCCAGTATAGAAATTAACTCAAACTTCAATTGTCAGTACACAACATTATTACTACACACTGAGCGAATTACCGGATTAAGTACCCGTCATTTTCTTTTGTACCACTACGGTGTCATATGAAAAACACGACCCACTTTATTGTAAGCATTCAACGCTGCCTATTATAAAGTAGGGAGATACACCGCCGCGTCACGCTATTAGCACTTTTGAACGGTAAATAAGCAATGCCTACTACTATACTTTTATGAATGTCTATCCCAATTGACAGCTGTTGTTTGATTAGAAACAGAAACCTAGTCTAGGTTATAAATTAATAACTTAAATTTAGATACATTTCTTAAATTCCACTAAGCAGGTAGATGTTGAATATTGAACTAAAAATCAAGAAGTGTTAATCAATCGAAGCAATTTGGAACCCCGACTAATTGTACTCATTGATGAGACAAGAACGTGTATATAACCTTAAAAAAAGGACTAGGTTCTATGTTCTACTGTATGCATTTTTTCATGTAGATGTGTTAAATGCTTTCTCCGCCAACTGCAGATCGATGTTCAATTTTTTGAAGGATTAGCTCTAGGCTCTAGTTTTTTCATGTACTGTCTAAAGTTATTGAGATATTATGGAGTAATTCTTTAAATTACGTTACGTTTATTTTTTCTTTTTTATTTAATACTTTATGCACGAAATGTACATAGGTGGACTTAATGCCAAAGGCATTTTCTGCCAATCTACCTCAGGGTGGTGTGAAATAAGTGAGGTAGGTGCTCTAAAAAGCATGAAAATGGATATGCTAAGAAGAAAAGTTGTACAAAAGATAAATATGTAGTAGTATAACCATAATATATATATTGACATCAGATACAAACATACATAAATAATAAATATATACGATAATATACATAAATAAAATAATATATAACTATATATAAAGATATACACAGTCATATGGTACTAACGTTCTGATGACTCTGCCAACTTACGGACGAGAAGAGCACGAACCCTAGTTTTGAAAGATAGGCGACTTGGTGCCATCCTGATTTCCTGCGGCAGGGCGTTCCAGACGCGGACGGACTGTACAATGAAAGAGGAAGAACTCCAGCAGAAGAATGACTGGGGCATAATAGAAGAAGATTATTTGAAGAACGGAGGTTTCTGCTATGATTAGAGCAAAGATACTGGAAAATAGTGGTAAGATATGAGGGAGAAGTAGGTGAATTAAGAATTGAGTACAGAGTGGTGAGAGCATGCAAGTCACGGCGTTCACGAATCGGAAGCCATTTTAGATCAGAACGGAAGGAGGAAAAGTTGTCATACTTACGAAGCAAAGTTTATCATGATATGCAAGCGGTACCTTTTTTTAAAGACAATTATTTAGTGTTACATTCATTATAATTTAAGAGCCATAACATAAGAGCATGCAACTGCTGACTGGAAACTCAACTATTGGATTGGTATTACAACGGACACGACATGTATCTACTAAGTATGTACGTACATGCTTTCGTAAAAATACTGTCCAGTCTAAGGCCAAACAGAGCTATCCATCATTAATATTATCATAGTTTTTCTATACCTGCAAGCGTCCATGGATAATTATAAAGTGAAAACAGATTTTTTAAGTAACCCATGTTTTCATTCAATTCTTCATTTTATATAAAATTAAAACGAAACTACTTCGTTCGGTTTTAATGTCTAAATAAGAGTAGTTTTAATTTTTAATTGGAAGGAGCGGGCTATAAGTGACGTTTTGGAGTAGTGTAAATAGTCTTATGTTATTAAATATAACAAAATATAAATTGATATGTCAGCAATCCCCTTAGATTCAGTTAGGATCATAGGCTTATCTAGAATATTAGTTTAGTTATTATCATTATCACGATTATCATCATATGCCTATCGCCGTCCACTGCTGGACGAAAGTCTTCCCCAGGAAGCTTAGTAGTGGGAAGTACACAATATTTGAAATACTGTCTTTCTACTGTCTGGATATCTAAATTAAATAAACGCTACCTGTATTTTCTACCGTAAACGTAATGTTAGATGATATACGAAATTAACAAGCATGAAAAACCGGACGCCATGACAGATTGATATTTCGGGAAAGGAACGTGTATTTTAAAAGCTTTTTCGGTGAGAAAGCAATCCTTGATCATTGTTTAGTCTGTTAGTTTATGTATTTACTTTGACTTTATGAATATTACTAGAACTAAAAAAGTGATATTGAATTTATATTTATATTTAAACGAACCCCCACAGTTCGTCACCTTACCGGGGCCTGTAAGGTGATATGTCGGACTCGAACCGACTAAAACCACACAGTTTTCCGTCATCGTATCTTGTGGCCCATGTCTCAGGTATACCCTGACTGACTGTGTAAACCCGGAAGACTTGGTCGTTTATTGTGCTAGGCGACCCCACCTTGGTATAACCGATACTTACACTGTCTCGGGCCTGCTTTTGCTAGGGCGACAGATATCGCTCCCGTCCATCGCTCTCAGGCAAACGCAAATGGAGGCCGGAGATCGTTTTGCCCTCTTCGTTGCCTTGTGCGTCTTCTGCGGGACGGAAGAGTACTAGCTCTCTCCCGTTCCCTTTCCGCCGCTTCTTTGGCAACCATCACTGCCTTGCAGTACGAGGCGGCGGAAGCCCATGCACTCTCGCTTTGGACCATACACATAACCATTGCCGACCTCCTGGCAGCTATCGGCCACCCCCTCCGATAGCTGCCAGGCGGTCGGCAAGCTGCTGCGCCCACGCAGAACACCACCAAAGTGTGGAGTGCGGTGTTCTCGCGGCAGATATTCCAAATTACGTGTATCGTAAGTAAAATCTCATTTTTAGAGTTAATAAATTTGTTAGTGGTTTTAAGTTTATCTCTGTCTTGGGAATGTAGACAAATGATTGCTATGTTGATAGCATATAATATTAATATGGTTAAAGCTAATATTACATATACTAGTTTTAGTGACGCATGAGTTGTCTAGTTATACTAATAACATGGATATGAATCATGTATTATTAAGTTGTACGAATGAGAATCCATCTATTATAAAAACATTTATGGAGGCCAGTACCAGTCAGAGAGAGTATTCTCTTTAGTGATGAGTTCCTCACTCCTGAGTGGCCTCATTTGAGGTACTCGTGCCAGAAAATTGAAAGAGTTACTCAAATTTTGACATTGAACCACCTCATTTTCTCTTCGTTCCTCGTTCTCTCACGAAATGGCGGCGCTCTCCGCGTTGTGCGTGAGGTGTGAGGGAGTGATGAGTGAGTGAGTCGGTTATTACAGTTAGTAGATAAATGAGTGAGGATGTGAGTGTCGATTTGCGAGAAAATGAACCATTAGCTATTAGGAGTTTATTGTAGACTGTTGACATTTATTTAAACTAAAGCTGTTCTTCGTGGCATGCGGCATTACTTGGAGTGTTGCTCAAAAATATTAATTATTAGATAGTATGAACGTGTGAAGTTTCGTAGCATATTAATTAGATAATGGAGAAACATAAAAATCATAACACGAATTTGAAAGCAATAAATATTACATACCCATTATTATACATTTACGAATGAAGTTGGTAATTGAGTGTCATATTTTGTTTATTTAGGTGCTTAAACCTTGTGAGTGAAAGATAATGATGTATGTGAGAGAAACGGCAATAAGACTTAACATACAGCGCTGAGGCCAAACCTCGCACTCGTCTCACTTATTTGAGGCACGCGGCGTGTGAGTTGAAAACTAGCCGCTCACGTGTCAAGCAAATCCTCACCTCAAATGAGGTGTGCCTCGCGAGTACCTCACGAGGTAAAATGAGGTACTCCCTCATCCTCATCTAAAATTGACGAGTTATCCATTACTAATTCTCTTTCAGCTGGAACTCGGACGGACATTCTAGACACTTCAGTTGTAGTGGTGGGGGTTGCTCCAGATAACTCTTTAAACTAGTACTACCCGTTCAAACAACCAATTATTGTTAGAGTGTAGTAAAAAGGTATCTTCTGGCAATTTTACTCATAATAATAAAAAAACCGAAGGAAGTGCAACATACTTTAAAATTGTTTCATCAAAATATCCAAGGTTGCGTGTCCACATTACTTGAAATAGAATAGTTCTTGGAAAATACCAAGTTTGATGTCATTTGTCTAACAGAACATTGGTTAATGGCGGATCATTAATATTGGTTAAAAATTCTATTAAAGAAAGACAAATTAGATCAACCATTTTTCAGATTAGCTAAAATACATACATCTTTTATGGGGTACTGTGTTAAAAGTTATAACAAAATTCCTTATGATATATTGCAATCAAATGAAAGAAAATTTAAAACCCATATCTTAAATACACTTTGTAAACAAGCTTATTACAAATTAGAGGATTATATCCAAGATAAGAACGCTTGGAAACATGCTGGTCCTGCTCCATAGGACAATTTAGAGTCTAGACAAAAGAAAAACTGGTTGCTAATTGTATTGTATAAGGAATTATCTTTTTGTGACATTAATTTACAAGCAGTGATTATTTTAACTCACAGACTGACTTATTATTTATTAATATTCTATGTAAATCGTATACTTACTTTTACTATGTTTGTAAAAGTGTCAGCACCATGTATCTATCATAAAATTAATTTATCTGTTGTTCCTTCGCTTTAACTCTTTTTACCTATTTCGGTACAGTAATTTTGTTCTGTGTGCATCGTTTTAAAAGAGTAACGGTGGAGTTTCTTGCCCATTCTTCTCCATACGAAACTACATTTTGGAAGGGGAGACTAGAATCAGTTCTACTTCAATGTAAATGTTGACATTCAATAGTGCCTTTTGGGCCTATTTGAAATAAATGCTTTGACTTTGACTTTTGACTTTAATATGTTTTCAAATATACACTTTTTTGAGCTAACCCATTTCCACTTCTACTTATATCAAAAAACAAAGTGATATTCCAAAAATACTGCATTTCTTCAAGTAATTTAGTCATAAACATTATAAATAAAATGTGATGTTATTAGATATCTTGAATTAGATATTCCATTGGCTTAAAATTATATCTTTAAACTCAGTAGGGAGGTACTACACTACTTTTATGCTCAAATTAATATGCTATTTTATTGACGGTTTTCTACAGCAATATTCAATTCAGTATAATTTAAATTTGTTCTAATGTTATTAAATAGCATATTAATTTTAATTGCAAATGAAGTTTTGAGGTATTGCAAATACAAAATTACAACGATTCAGGCTAAATGAAAACAGTATAATAACTTTTATGCTATAGGGAGGACAGACGAACAGACGGGTCTCCCTGATGGTAAGGGACACCTGCCGTTCATGGACACCTGCAACTCAAGAGTCGTGAGTGTGCTGCCCGCCTTTGAGGGTGATGAGGAAGAGGAAAGAAGAGAAGGGGGATGAGGTGATAGGAAAGAGGGGAGAGGGAGGGGCAGAGGGGGACTTGGGCCTCTGGAAACCTCACTCTATTCGGGGAAATGCAACACAAGCTTCCTTCATAACCAATTTTCTGTGAGGCCGTGGTCACCAGTCGAGCCGACCCATTCTTGCCTAAGCATGGCTCTACCACTGTTAATAATATATGTTAGATTAATAGTATATGTTAGGTTCTAGAACACGCATAAACACTAACATATATAGATCATGATAACGCCAGACCCCACACATCATTGGCCGCTCAGCAAACATTGAGAAAGATTGTTTGGGAAGTCTTAATTTATCCAACATATACATAGTCCTGACCTTGCACCCTATGATTTTTACCTGTTCCAGTCTCTTCAGAATTCTTTTGGTAGTGTTAGGTTAACATCAAGAGGGAACTGTAAAAACTACTTGTCGCAATTTTTGATTATGTCACTAGCTACAAGATGGTAACAAGTTATCGAACAAAGTGGCACATTTCTATATAATAGGTAAATAAATGTAATTAAACTTAAAAAAAACGTACCTTCTTGTCCGACTTTATATTAATGTATATATTTGTACTCATCGGGAATTGTACCCACGATTTCTAATGAGGCCGTCACTTGCACTGTCGACGCGCCACATATAACTTACCAAAACCACGACATGGACTAGTCGTTTAGATAGTCTGTGAAATATAAGCAAATTTGGCAAAATATAAAGAATAGGTAATAGCTACAGCCTGCTCCTCATTTTTTTGTGTGTATCCTTTGGGAATAAGTGTGCTTATACCTGGATCAAAGGTAGTCTATGCTCTTTTCTCTACCATGGAAACGTGTATGCAAAATTTCACGATGATCGGTTCATTAGGTAAGAAAAACAAACAAACACACTTTTGCATTTAAACATTCAGTTTTTAGTTTTATAACTCCCGTGCGCTGCTCTTACACCATAAATCTACTTTATAGGACTATGCCGTCCTATGTTTTAACGTTGTAAAGTGGTAGTATTTCCGAATGGTTCTACAAACACTAGGACACGAAGCTTTTACAGTTTTTAATATAGAAAAGAAGTAGTTATTAGTTTAATAGAAACAAGAGTTAAGCTCAGGGTAGGGCTTCGTTCGTCTGGCCTGGTCTAGTCTGCGCGATGTCCTCCGTGATTTTAAATAAGAAGCGAAGAATCGGGAGGAAGTGAACGGCGAACAATGTTTTTAAATGATGATGTTATATCTAACTGTTTTAAATCTTGAAAGTGACTTCGTGTACACCGTAAGTACTTAGGGTGTGCCATCATAGAATATAACACATTTTAAGGACATTTGCACGAATAAAAAGTCCTCACGCGACGCCCTTGTTAAAAAAAAAATATAAATGAAGTTATAATACACAATAATAAGGTCATTCGGATACGGGAAAAGAGAACTGTTTATAGAATTGAATTTCTTTATAAACGGTGTTTGTGTTTAATAAAATTCGAGCCTTAAAACTTGTCAATAAAAAAGTAAAATAAGAGCTATGGTAACACAAAGTATACTATGACAAAGCAACAACTAGCCAGCTACGTTTACATACATACACACACTCACGGGTATATCCACGAAAGGGTAAGTAGAGGCGTATAAACGCCCTCCTTTTTCCAACCATAACTTAGTCACAGTTACGTAAATGAGTAACTACAATCCTATTGCCGGGCACAGTGTGACTCTATTTATGTATATGACAGATAACAGTACAAAATATTAGTCGCCTCTAACGACGGACCAAGAGGATAAGTAGGCTATATTTTTGCCGCGTGGTTCACGGCGAGTAGAATAGCGAAACCCTATCTATTCCCGTGGGTGTTGTAAAAGGCGACATGAGCGACGGATCAGACTGTAGTTGACTGTAGATGTATATTAGACAGTACCTATACAGTGTTATATCACGTAAAGTCAATAGGCTCGCCTCCCGTAACGTTAGTTGAATCAAATTCTTATTCCTTAAATGTAGGTTTAATACACCATTTAAATGATACAGTGGTGACCATAACAACGTACGTAGTCACGTTTTCTACTTTTAATCGAGATCATCCATCCATCCATCCAGTCCCATATTTGAGCTTGACAGCTAATCAGGATTTGTTAATTAAAATGTGTTAATTAATTTTTGTAGCTGACTGTACCTACTTCAAAATTACTTACCTGCTGACAACTCTTTACTACGATGCGTCAGAGCACTGGACGACGACTGTGACACAGGGATGACTCAGTCTGAATATTTAAAGTTACTTCATTCTATGATGGAGAGATAACTACTCACATGTTTGTGATAGTGTGATCCCAGATTGAAGTAAGGCTAGGAACAAATGAATTATTACCACTCCACATACCTAGTTCTTTTTGGGTAGTCGGTTGCTACTAAAATTACGAAGTAAGTTATAAGAACTATTAACAACAAATCTTATCAGTATCAGTAGAATGTAGCTGGTACGAATCCCAATGAATGAAACGGCAAGTTTTTGTTGTGTGTGTCATATCGTGTCACTTAACGTTATTTTAACCATCCGATCGGTCTATATCCTTCGTACTTTTTTTGGATATTTACGTTAAACTATAATTAAAGAAGTATGGAAAACTAAAAGGTAGCTAGCCTAAATGTCTAGCAATGCATCTGGTTTAGTCTCAAACCGAACCTTAATTTTCCACCTTCTTCAAAGGCATGTGTGACGTGGAGACCTCCACATACGACATCATCTAGCACAACACGCTGAACTACATTCATCATTCATTCTCGCGCCGATCAGTATATACATATGCACACATACAGTGCATATAATAAACACTTTCGGGATCATTGTTAAATACTTAGCCGACCAGGCTGTATAAGCCGTCGAACCCTAGCTAAGCAGATAGTACTAAGAACAGGGGAAAGTGCCTATGTTAGCCAGCCAGACTGTTTAGTACTTGAACTTTAGCTATTGAAGTCAAACACCAGGGAAGGGTTGGAATCGACTTGTATTCATTAAAAGTAGGCCAGTTATATGTACATCTTTGACCATTAAGTAACGTATTCAGTTTACCGCACAATACATTGATTAACCAATAACATTTGCTATGCTATATACAATACTCTATGTGTAGGCAACCAATCAGATTATGTTGCTGTTTTCGTTGGCTGTGTGCGTGAGTATAAATTATGCACCATATAAAAACGCGGTGTCGCGCGGATCGCATTTATTCGCCGCTTGGTATGCAGTGCGAGTGGATGCGTGCTCCCTTGATGTATGTTTAGGGCTTCACAGTACGTGGCATGTGTACGCCACAACGCTATAAAAGTCTGGTAAGTATGTACTAGCGCTGTGACATTTCTGCCAACTCATTATACAGGAGGTCACGTTCCCTCCTGATAAAACGGTTAGTGGACATTCTGATTTCGAGTAGTAGTGCATTCCAGAGTAGGACTGATTGGACATAGAAGGAAGAATTCACAAAGTTAGACGTATGAGGGTTACACAAGATAATTTTTTTGTGAATTGTATTATCTATAGTTATTAAAATTAAATTTGGAATCTGTCATTCATTGGGTTTTCTCATTTTGGCGCTAAGCACTGTTAAACATTTTTGTGAAATTAAAATGGGGGTTGGGGGGGGGGGGCTGATAAAGAGAACCGAATTGCTGTGATAGCATTACACAAAGCCGGTATGTAGCCAAATGCAGTTTTTTAAACTGTCCACCCGCTTGGTGTTAGTCGATTGTTTGTGAACTGGGCTATTGATAGGTACAATGAAACCTCCTCTGTTTGTGACAGAAGAAGATCCGGCCGTCCACGTACTTAGTATGTAGTATTAACAAGCAGAATTACTTGAGTTTATAACAAAGAATGATCCTTTTAGCAAAAGACTCAGTACCGGGTCATAAAGCTCGAATCACCGAAGCTGGTTGGAAACGACCTTGTGGTCATATAGTCCCGATCTTAATCCGCTGGATTATGATTTATGGTCAGCTTAAGAATATGGTGTGCTCTAAACGCCATGATAATTTGAGAGCCCCTAAAACAATCCATAAAATTGGCAGTGAAGAATATTTTCATGGAGAGTGTTTCTATTGATAACTGGCCTCAACGTTTTAATCACTGTATTAAAGCCAGTGGAGATCATTTTTAATAAGCTTTATATATTTTTAATTTAAATGAATAAATTTATATACTGTATAAGCTGACACACATTGCACACAAATGTTTTATGTAATAGAAAAAAAAAACTTTGTAGCAATATTTGTGGCTGGAACACGACTCCTTACATCAACCGTTGGGCCGCGGTGCGCCAGGCATTAATATCTCGCCATGTTGGTTGTCATTGTGTTGGAGGGACATAATACCCGTTCCTCCACAACATTATTTTACAACAAGTCGCTATCACCTTATTGTGTACTCATTCTCTGCTGTAGAGTATTCCATAATTATTTTAGACTACCATAAACGTTTTTAGTTTGTATTATCTTTATTTTTATCAATTTTTGACGAAATTAGTAGTGTGGTTCTAGGTGAAGTAGATTTTTTTTATTTTTTTTTATGCGATAGGGGGCAAACGAGCAGACGGGTCACCTGATGGTAAGTGACTACCGCCGCCCATGGTCACCCGCAACTCAAGAGTCACAAGTGCGTTGCCGGCCTTTTAGATAGGAGTACGCTCTTTTCTTGAAGGTTTGAAGGTCGTATCGGTTCGGAAATACGGCAGGCGACAATTTGTTCCATAAGGTCGTGCGAGGCAAAAAGTTTATGGAGAAGCGCACAGTGATGGAGTGCCAATCGTCCAGGTGATGGGGATGGATATTTTGTCGCGTAGGACGATGGCGGAAAGCAGCCGGTATAAGTCCGAACAAATCCTCTGAACACTCCCCATGATACAAGCGATAGAGGATGCAGAGTGAAGCTACATCTCTACGCAACGCCAAGGTGTCAAGTCGATCAGAAATATCTTGGCAGTCGATGATGCGAGTCGCTCTCCGTTGAATGCGGTCAAGAGGGAGAAGTTGGTACTGGGGTGCACCTGCATAGAGATGAGAACAGTATTCCATGTGCGGCCGAACCTGCGCCTTATAAAGTTGCAGGCGGTGGGCCGAAGTAAAATACTATCTCGATCTGTTTAGCACTCCAAGCTTCTTCGAGGCTAATATGGCCTTTCTCTCTAAGTGACCGCGAAACTGGACTTCGCTTGATAAATCGACGCCATAAAAACAGCGTGGGTGATGCCCTTTACACCGGCCGCGCTAACATTTCTCGGGTAAACGTCATCGAAAGCCGTTCCAAACTTGTGTCTTAAATCGAAACTTCTTCTCTTCACACAGCCTTGTGGGACACCAGAATTAACAGACTTGGAGTCGGAGCATGCACCGTCAACTACGACCTTGATGCGTCTGTCTGTAAGAAAACTGGTGAGCCAATTGCACAGTTTCTCGGGAAGCCCATAGGAAGGAAGCTTCGCAAGGAGCGCTTTGTGCCAGACCCGATCGAAGGCCTTCACGTGAGCCCACCGGTGAGTCAAGTAAACGAGAAGATCACCAGCTGAACGACCCCGACGGAAGCCGTATTGTCGATCATTGAGGAGCTGGTGGTCTTTTAAGTACCGGAGGAGCTGGCAGTTAACAATGGATTCCATTATCTTGGAAAACAAGGAGGTGATGGCTATGGGTCTGTAGTTGGACGGATCCGAGTGATCTCCTTTTTTAGGGATTGGGTGCACTATAGCTGTCTTCCATGAGTTCGGGACTACGCCAAGAGAGTAGGAAAGCCGATAAAGGCGCGTTAAAACCGGTGCCAACTCTGGAGCAGACGTCTTCAACACGATAGGAGAGATTCTATCGGGCCCACTCGGCTTAAGAACGTCGAGGGAAAGAAGCGCTTTACGCACTGCCCTTTGTGTAAACCGGACTTCCTTTGTGTAATGCGGCTCTCGCACTGCGGTATAGTCGGCGGTGCGTTTCCCCCGTCGTCCAGGGTCGAGTTGGGCACAAAGAGTTTGCCCAGAAGATCGGCGTTTTCTTCGGCGTCGTGGGCCAACGAATTATCTCCTATTTGCAGAGGTGGAACGGATGGCTTACAAAAGTTCCCCTGGACAGCTTTGGCAAGAGACCAGAATGCACGAGTTCCGGAAGGGAGACTCACTAGTCTCTCGCCAATTCTGCCGATGTGAGCCGACTTCGCCCCAGCAATTACTCTTTTGAGGGACCTGGAGGCAAAGTTAAATTGCTTCTTTAATGTGCTAGTCTTTACATCCCGTGCTGTCGCTGCATTAGCCCATGCTTGGTAACATTCCTGCTTTCGGTGGGACACCGCTTTGCAGGTTCGACCATACCAGGGCTGGGACTTGCCACCTGTGGGAATCAGGGAGAATGGAATGAAAAGTTCCATACCCTGAAGCACAACATCCGCGACAGAGTCGGCAACGACATTGGGATCATCCGCCGAGAAGCAAACCTGCCTCCATGGGTAGGATGCAAAGAATGTTCGCATTCCATCCCAGTCTGCTGACCTATAGTGCCACACGCGGCGACTGCCTGTAACTCGCGGCCGCAGCGTGTGAACGAGTGGCACTATACTCCTAATCAGGCAATGGTCCGAAGAGCCAAGAGGGGCCTCAACGGATACTTTGTAGCCGTCAGGATGTGAGGTCAGCAGAAGATCCAACAGTGAAGGCACGTGGCTTTCTGCATCTGGGATTCGCGTAGGCGTTGCTACCAGCTGCGTCAAGCCATATGCCAAGGCGAAATCGTGAACAGATCTTCCCGCATGATCGGTTTTGCGCGAACCAAGCCATTCGGCGTGATGGGCGTTAAAGTCGCCAAGAATCACGATCTCTGCGGATGGGACCTGCTGGAGCACTGAGTCTGTAGCTATTTGTACGTGGTCGATGAGTCGGTCCGTTTCGGCATCACCGCTATGGGACCTGTAGAGGCATAGGTAGATGCGGGGATGGTCGTCGCAGTATACACGTAGCCATAAGATGGAGAGGTCCCTACCTTCAAGATTGCCGAGGCGGCGAGAAGTGATATCATCTCTAACGTACACGCATACACCAGCCTTAAGAACAAAGGAGTGTTCCAGTCCGTACCAGGGGTAGCAGAGGTAGGATGTGTCCGCTGGAGATATCTGCGTCTCGGTTAAAAAGAGCAAGGCCGGCTTTGCTGTCTCAAGGTGGTGGTGGACAGTGTCGAGGTTAGAATGTAAGCCCCTGATTTTACAAAAATCCACGGTAAACGTGACAGGGGGTGCCATAGTATGCCTTCTCTTGCCCCGAGCAGATTTTGAGAGCGCAGTTGAGCCCCCCCAGAGTACGAGGGGCAGCCTGGGCGTCCATGCTCAGGTATAATCCGTACTGAGGGTGGACGTCCAGGGGGGATTCTCCGACGCTAGCGCTGGTACCCCCCTGGGGTATCCTTTTTGTTAACAGCGCTATCATTAGGGTGGGTGGGGGATTTTGGGCCTCCGGAGACCTCTCATTTCGGGGAAATGCAACGCAAGCGTTACTTCACAGCCGGTTTTCTGTGAAGCCGTGGTATCGCACCGGTCGAGCCGGCCCATTCGTGCCTAAGCATGGCTCTACCACCTAAAGAATATAGAATTTCTTCTGAATAATGTACTCTAAAGGTATATGACTATGCAGCAGTATTAAATCAGTGGTGCCAATGGATTGCTTTTCTAACATTATTCATATGGATCATCATATTTTTTCATTATTATTATATAGGGGGGCAGTCGTACAGACGGGTGACTTGATTGTAAATGACAACCGTCGCCCAGGAACACCTGCAACAAGCCATGCAAGCAAGCCATGCAAGCAAGCCGTGGTATTAATTCGATATTGGTGACTAAAGCATGGCTCTACCACGGTAATCGAGCCTATCGCAATGGATGGTGTTAATCCATTTCTTTGTGACGTACTATTGCAAGCTGCGTTGATACAAAAAAATCACATATCCTGGGATTTTTTTATGCAGAAGGTGGGTAAGAAGTTATTTGTCAAGTTTAGCATTTATAATGTACATGTCATGTAACATTTACAAAAAAAATTGTATTTTTCTGTTATAATGTTTATTTTTATAATAATTTGCTTTTTTTTTCAAATTGAATAAAATAAACATAATCTTAAATGTTATATTGGGTACATATTTGGGACCTGCAACAAAAGGTATTCCCAAAAGCAGTGTTATAAATAACAGGATGGAATGCGTGATTGTATAAAACATGATTTATTACAGTAATACATTTAATTGGAAATACATATGCAGCAGGCCACCATTCTTGTGACAAATACAATTTACATAAATACAATTTGTTGTGCCATTCTAGTCTTCCAAGAAGAAGTATTGGCCTGCCCTTTTCTGTTCTATGTCCTGTAACAAAAATACACAATATTATTTAGATGCTACAGTAGTAGTTAATACAACATAAGCAGCTCCAGGCTTCTTATCCTTCTTTTGCTTATTGGTCCAAGCTATTTTATACAATATTAGTATGATATAATAGGAGCAGGTACCCCAATGGGAGATAGGAGTGACATGTATGTATGTAATTATCAAATAAACAAAATATAAAAATTCCACCATCAACATAAAGACCTCATAATTGTAAGTAAAAAAAAATTTAAGTTGATGCACACCTTAACAGAAGAATATTTGTTTATCCTTGGTCGGAAGTTATTGGGATCTCTTCGGAAAGTGATGCCCAACAATTCAAGGAACCGGTTCATGCCATTGAGTAGCGACTGTGGCGCATGCGCAGTAGCATTCGACGACGGAGTGCCTTCAAACACTATGACGCGGTCCGCTAGATACGTAGCCATAATAAAGTCGTGCTCTACCACAAAACCTGTTCGTTTTGCATGTAAGATGAACCTGTATATCAGAAACATAAATAATTTAAGAATTAAGCTTATACAATTTTGTTCAAATCAAACCTCAAGCAGTAATATTGATCAACCAGTCTATGAGAAAAGAGAGTATAGAGTATATTTGTTTACTGGATGTTAAAAATAGCTGCAATACAAATTTGAATGATATTTGGTTTAGGCATTTACTAAAAAGATTACAAACTACATTGCTAATACTCATGTGATGATATAACTTAGTCAAATATACACCTTTTACACTAGTGCTATGAATAGGCTCGTAGAATATTGGAAAGTCCTAAAAGAAGAGGGTTCCACACAATTTGTTTTGAGTTTTAATATAGCTTTTATTTAAAAAAAAAAGGATCCAGATTATTTTTTGACAATGCAAAACTCACCTTTTGATAACTTTAGCAGCAACAAGACGCTGTTCAGAATCTAGGTAAGCAGAAGGCTCATCAATTAGGTAGACATCAGCCGGCTTGCCAAGACAGAGCACCAGAGCCACTCTCTGCAATTCACCACCAGACAAGTTCTGCACCTCCTGGTCCATGATTTCCTCTATTTTCATTGGTTTCATCACATCTGTGATAAACTGAAATAATACAATATTATGAAAAAGACTGAATTCACAGAATCTAATAATTTAATTGACTTTAGTCTTTTATGAAGACTTACATATGTGTGTATAAATTTTCAGTTTAAATCTGTCTTGTTTAAACAGCTTCAATAATGTTATAGGTAATGTAATAATATAACTAGTGGATGAAAATACAAAGAATTTAACAAATAAACAAATATTGTAGGAGTTGTTGGAACATTCATGTAAAATCAAATCAGCTTATTTCACCATAGATTTGTTACAAAAATACCAGTATTAAAAAAATTACAGTATAGTTCCAAAATTCAAATGGTTATTCCATTTGCATTTTGAAACAATACTGTAATTTTTTTAATACTGGTATTTTTACCTGAATTTAATACCTGAATTCTATGAAAAACACAATTTTCTAGAATACTGCTTAGACTATGTCCCATTAAAAAAGTAAGAAAGAGTGTTAAACTCAGAATGTTGGTTAATCTTCTAAATAACTTAGAATCAATATATATATGTTTTATATACCTGTGGATGAACATAAGCATCCCTGATCTTGTCATGGAGCAAGCTTCGCACAAGACCCTGAGATTTGGGAGATATCTTCTGTGGCTTATAACTAATGTGTAACTGCGGCAGCTGACCAGAACCTAATTGCAATAGTTTATTTTAGTTAGCATAACTATAGGCTAAAATTATTATGAAGCATGAAGTAAATTACATAGTACTTTGGAAAACAGTGGTTTTTCCAGGAGTAAAAACAAAACAATTGTCTATGAATAAAATACTACAAAGACATACTAGGGATTGTGATGTTTTTATTACCAATAAAAACAATATTAGTAGAAATTATGATTAGACCAAATAGTTATCTTCAACAATTATTATTTTGGGTGTTCCTTGTGTCCGTTTGAATGTTTCTTAAGTCTCCCGCACGAATATTAATCCTAGTGCGAGAGTTGTGTTTCTTTAAAAGAAAAAGAATTTGTATGTAATTTAAGCTTTTATTGTACCTTCAGTTGTCGTGCACGATTCTGCATGTTTCAAACATTTTTGAAATACAGGATGAAAAAACAAATCAAATAATTCAGTTCTAGCCATTATAACAGCTTAAATATTTTTAAAGTCATTAAAATACACTTATTGCATACATCTATAACCTCATTTAGTAAAGGATGACTACATTATTATATAACGTGAATTTATTGGAGATTCAAATATATGATCTTTTTAGGGTATATATCACAGTAACTATTAATATTAAACACAATCCTGTTGAAAGAAGAATTTTTTTTACAACAAAACCGAAGCTAATGTAATTTGACAACTTTCACAAATTTGACATTTACTCTTAGTGTTGCCAGTCTAAAAAAAATATTAAAGCAAGTTTGTTCGAATACATGTCGAAGTTGAATGAGTAAGACCGAAAAATAAAATTACTACCCAAAAATCGAAAAGGGACACCCAATAACTATTCATAAATTTGATTGAAGTTGATAAATTATTCTCAAGCGAGTCTTTTAACGTTTTTTTAAGAAAATAAAGATAAAATATATAAAAGGTTAAAATTACCATCATCGGGTTCTAAGTTGCCAGCCAACATTCTAATGAATGTAGTTTTGCCAGTACCATTCTCTCCAAGTAACACTAAAATTTCGGAATCGGAGAATTCACCAGCTTGTACATATAAGCTAAAATCTCCCATCTTTTTGGACATTTCAGGGTACTCATAATGGTTCATCCTCTTAATCTGTATGACAAAAATAAATACAATTAATCTATCTGGTCTCAAACATTGAAACTTGTTTAATATGGAAGGAATCAATATCTTACTTCTTCTTCAGTTGCAGACTCGGCAACCTTAAAAACTAAAGACTCAGTCCTGAACCTCATATTTTCAGTGGGGACAAACCCATCAAGGAATATATTAATACCTGAAAAAGGGATATAATAAATTTACGTATAAAATCGGTTAAAATTTAAATATTTAATATGTAAATGATAAATTGAATCTTACCTTCCCTAACTGAGAAGGGCATAGTCACAACACCATAAGCACCGGGAATGCCATAAAGACAGCAAATAAAGTCAGACAAATAGTCTAGCACTGACAAATCATGCTCTACCACAATGATGAACCTGGATAAAAATATATTTTTTTATTCATGTTTGCTAATATAGTTGATACTAGTTTTTGCACCCACAACAGTTTAAACTGTTATGGTTCCATATTAGGGAATGAAGGAAACTCAAGTCTTGCAAAATCAGATGTGTAAATGTTCATTGTAGAGAATTTCAATAGACAGTTGGCAGGGCGAAGTTTTAGTCCAGTAATAAACAAGAATAGGAGTAATAAAGTTTATAATCAATCAATACAGATTATTTGAGAATGCAATGTAATGTAATTTGGTCTAATTGAAAACTAATAAATGCTCTTCTTTTATGATTTCAGAAACTTTCTGATGAAATAAAGGAGATTTAGTACTGCTTGGTTAGGCTTATACAACTTACTATGTACTAATAACTTACTTATCAGGATGTATGAGCGATCTTATTGTCCGAGCAGCATTGAGACGTTGTTTGACATCCAAATAAGAAGAAGGCTCATCAAACATAAATATATCTCCATTTTGAATGCACACCATAGCACAGGCGAAACGCTGTAGCTCTCCACCCGATAATGCGGAGATCTCACGATCACGGATGTGTGATAAATCTAAATAGAACAATTTTTAATGAAAATCATCACTGCAGCCACACACTTAGTGCATATTTGCTATATTATTTAATTTATATTTTTTTAGCTTGTAAGTATATAAGATAGAATGCTTTCATTTTAATAAATACAAGATTATGTACCACATAGTTATCTAATCTCTAGAGAAAATGTAGTTTCCACTAATAATTACACTTTGAGTAGTGCAAGTGTTAGGGAATGCATTGATTGCTGATTGTTTTTAATTAACAAAATACAATAAGTCAAAACAATAAATTCTCAAGATAAGGGGCTCACCCTTATCTTGAGATTTTAAGAACTTAGAAACTTCAGAAGATAGTATTACTCTTAAAGAATTTATTAAGAAATATATTAATGTGTATTTTAAATCAAATCAATCCATTAAGCACAAAACTAAATTCTGTACAAGTAACTGACCCTAAAAGTTCCAATATCTACTGTTTTTCAAACTGCATTGTACAAAAATCTAAATAGGTAGAGACATTCATACACAGGAAATATAGGACAAGTAGGCATGCAACTGTACAGCACTTAATTAGTCAAACCTCACAAGAAATCGCGACGAGTGGCAATCTCTGGAGGAGGCCTTCACCCAAAGAGGGGTCCAGATGGCATGTGTATTAGAATAACAATATCCATACCAATTACTATCCATAGGTATGTATTGCCAATGGAATAATAAAGGCTTTATTATTATTATAGGTATGCAACCCTGGCTTCTATAAGCTAATGCAGTCCAACTAATCCAAGACTGGTGGTGTGACTTATTTCAGGTTTCTGCCCCACCCACATTTCTTCTATGAATCTCCCTTTCTTCCCCATCTTAAAACGATTATGCTCCCAGACAGAGAGGTGGCCATAAAAAAATGTATCTAAAACTCTTGAAAAGTATACATTGCACCAATCCCAATTATATTTAGGACAAGGGTAGGAAGATAATGATATACACTGCCAGCCAAAACCATCACACTTAGAGACCACATGTTATATGTTTTTTTTATAATATAGGTGGACAGACTAACAGACGGGTAGCACACCAACACAATATGGTAAGTGACAATGACCATCCATAGACACCTACAACAGAGTTGCAAGTGCACTGCCCAGCTTTTAGGGCAATGATGAATGGGGGATGCGGGGAGGGGAAAGAGGACAGGGGCAAATTAATGCAGTGGGCCCTTACACATCAAACTTCTTTTTCAAATTACGAATTTAGGTTTGACATAGTGCCAAGGTAAAGATGATGCTAAACTGTGTGGTGGCCAACAGTTAAACATGTTGATGGTGCCATTACGGTCTGAGTATGCTTCTCAGGCCATTGAACTGAAGATTTGGTACAACAAGGATTTATATTAATTAGTTAGATTTTTTTTCTAATAAGACATAGTTCAATAATAGACAGTGGTTATTTAAAGTTTGCAAAAAATCTGTTTAAAATATTAACAGCATTTCCAACTAACATAAATGGTTGGTAAATAAGTATTTTAATTAATAATTAAACCTCTTGCAAATTTTTGAGTTTTATTTCATTTTTCTACTTTGCTCAAACTTTTGGATGGCAGTGTATTTGAAATTATTAAATTAACATACAATGTTGTTTTAACAACTTGATTCAATACAACTTACCCAACATTCTACAAATATCAGTTTGATTTTTTCTTTCATCTTTTTTATCAAGGAGTTGGCCCACAGTGCCTTTAACAGCCTTAGGAATTTGATCTACATATTGTGGCTTGATCAAGGCCTTTAGATCATCTTCAAGAATTTTCGTAAAGTAGTTTTGAAGCTCCGATCCACGGAAGTGGGACAGGATTTCTTGCCAATCTGGAGGGTCCTAGCAAAAATAATAATAATTTGTAGACAAACATAGTTATAAACTTGATTATGCACCACTTTAACTTCAGCTCTACAGATTTTAAATAAAATTAAAGCTACTTATATAGCTATATATACAATGGCTAGAGGTTAGTTAGTTTTTCATAGATTTAAGATGTTCTTCTATGAATATATTAGAATATACAAGAACTTGGAAATATTTTCATATATAATCTAAGAACTGTAATTGTTTTTTTTCTTCTAATGAGCAATATATATTCTTACAGTATAACGTCCCAAATTAGGCTTCTGCTTTCCAGCAAGAATCTTCAATGCTGTAGACTTGCCAATACCATTCTGCCCAACCAGTCCTAAGACTTCTCCAGGCCTGGGTATTGGCAGCCGATGGAGTTTAAAAGAATTCTTAGAATAACGGTGAGTAGTGTGCTTCTCCAAGTTTGAAGGTATGTTGATGATGGTGATTGCATCAAATGGACATTTCTGTAACATAGTACTTGATTAATTATACATTGTTTAACAACCATCAAATGTCAAACTATTAAAGAAAAAAATTATGCTTATTGTGCTTCATAAAAACATATTTAGATTAGTAGATGGACATTTACATTTTAAGTGTAAAGGTTAGTAAACAACTGTTTCATCAAAAGGTCATCTTATTCCTGGCAAAATTAAGCATTTAATAACAGACTGTCCCATTATTTAGCTAGCCAGGTCGTATCCTAGAATTAAAAAATAAATTATAAGTTGGTTTACCTTGACACATATACCACATCCAATGCATAGCTCTTCAGATATAGTAGCTATCTTGTCATTGGGAGTGACTTCGATGCAGAGCTTACCCATACGTACCACGGGGCAGCTCTTTTTGCATTCCTGTCTACATCTCTTAGGCTTACAGCGATCCGCATTCACAATTGCAATACGAGTAAGTTTATCGGTCTCTTCATGGTGTTTGTGTCGTGACATAACTGTACACAAAAAAACTTAAATTTATATAAGAATAAGTCATTTAAATTATAATAGAACGTGAACATTCGCATTCGATATGTGGCACAGACATCGACATAACCTCAACAATGACTACTTAATTTTTCAACTATAATGAAACATAAGTCTGAGTATAAATTATATTAAATATTTATCATATTAAGTGCTACCCGTTATTGTGTTTAAAACTTATGTACCTGAAAAGAAGGCGAACTATGGCGACACTATGCCTTCGTTCGCGTGTCCTTTTACATCCAACTCAAATGTCAAAAGGAACGATCCAAACCATTGTGAATTTAGCAACATTTGACCAACAGACCAAGTGGCAGTCCGTTCGAAACCAAAGCATATTTTTGTGTAATATAATACAAACAAATAACCAAATTATCTAAAGTTTGTACAATATGTAAATATTAATTGTATATACGCAAAGTATTAGCAAGTAAAATAAAAAATAAAAATAAAAATCGTGTGGTGTCGTGGGACACCAGATATATTTTTATTATTATAAAAATATTAATTTCAAGTTTTACTAATTCAATGTACAAAGAAAATAATTATTCAGGTATACTTTTATTATGATTTTTTTTATGAATAAAAATCAAAAAACGGAATTCTAATGAGGTTCTGAGTTCAAAATATAGCTGAGGCCAGATTTTAATTCGTTAATTTGTTATAAAATTGAGCATCTTTTGAAATACTGTTGGTGATTATGTGTGATTCGAATAAAAGAGATTAATTTTTTGATACACCCCTTTCACGACGACGCGCTACATCGTCGTTGTCCGTACCCTTTTTTTTTTTTTTTTTTTTCGTGTGGAAACCCCCACGGGTCATCACCTCACCAGAGCTGACGGTGAGGTGGTATGTCGGACTCGAACCGACTAAAACCACACGGTGTTCCGTCATGAGAGCGTCTATTGCTAGGGACCCGGGATACCCTCGAAGGAAACATCCGGGAACCCCAGCAGAACTTGGCCACCTGCAAGGTAGCAGGCGACCACACTTTGGAATATGGGGGCCTTACGCCCCCCACATCAAATAGGCGCGCGTGGAACACGTACGTCACGCCACCGTCTCAGGCCTGCTTCTGCTGGGGTAGCGGTCAGCCCAGCCCGATACCCCCTGGTCAGCGCTTATGGAGGTCGGAGATTGCCCGTTGCCCGTATCCTAGTGAAAGTAGCTTTAGAGACTTTCTGACAACATTAACAGGTATTGTTCGTCACATTTTGCTACCAATTTTAGAAAAAATAACATAGCTTCACACTGATGCATCAAAAGTTACACCAACAGGGTACACAGGGGTTGCAGTATATTATAAAAACTCCCGCATTGCTCTTCAGTTTCAGTGTCCCCCGGAGTCTTCTGTATTTACGGGTGAATGCATACCTATTCTGGAGGCTACTTTATATGTAGTCTCCCACAACATAAAGCATTAGATTATATTTTCTGATTTTCTCAGTAGCATCATGGCCATAAATCAAAATCAATTTATAAGTAAAATACGCAACAATTTAATTATTGTTATTAGAACTCCCTTATTCCGATGTTCAAAAAGGGACTTAAATGTGACTCTGGTGTGGGTTCCTAGCCATTACGCAATAATGGGCAATGAGTGTGATAAAGACAGGAAACATTATTTTACTCAAAGATACGATCTCTCTGTGCTGCGATCCAGCCTGATATACCCCCAAAGCCATGGTTTATTTAAAAGAAAATGCTCCTTAAAAGAACGGTATCTGCGTTGTGCCGTTTGAGAATAGGTCACTGTTGCATTTTGGTATTTTTCTACAATATCACGTCCGTAATAGCACTATTTGTGAATGCGGACTTGAAGAGAGTTCACTAGATCAAATTTTCTTTGCTTGCCAAAATAAACAAAAATCGTTATCTCAGTATACTAAACTATCCAAATTAAATATACATCTTACTATCAATTTTTGTTCTCTCTTAACTCACTTTTACCTAAAGCTATGTAATGTATTGTTAAATTTAGTAGTCGAGAATACTACGCAGCTGGAAAGTAAAAAGAAAACTTCTTGATATTCTTGAAGTGATGGTACCTACTTTTTATTTAGACCATTTTTAAACAATGCTACACTTACAGCCATGACCAGAGACATTGAATCAATGTTGATATTCAACATGTATTAGCAAAATTTATTAATGATAATAATATTAATATAAATATATATATTGTATATATTATCTATATACTTGTGGGTTCTGTTCTTTGAAAAGTTTTAGACGTATATACTAGGCATGGGCGATATCGGTTTTTTGTGACATCTGTTGTCCAGCTGATATTTAGATTACACATCGATATTGACATCTGATTTCAGATGCCGATTTCTACGGCATCCAAAATTTGCTAAGGAAACTAATAGAAATGTACGATTACGTGTGTTTGGTTGGCGCTTTGGATTTGAATATTGAATGTACTATTCGTTAAAATTACATTGTAATAAGACTATGGTATTTTTCTTCATGTTTAACATAGGCTTAAGACTAGCCCAAAAATGTTGATCATAAATATTCTCTGTTTACATATTTAAGTTAAATAAATTAGGTCGTGATTTATTGAGTTCAAAAATTTGGGGCGCATTTAAAAATCACTATATTTATATTGATATTATGTACAAACTATTAACAATTATTTATTATATGTAAAGTTTTGAACACTTCCTAATCATTTTAATATTTAAGATGTTGACTAAAAGAATTACGTCGTTATTTATATTTTAATATTAGTCACTTTGTAAACGTAATTAAATAATACGAATGCAATGAATGAATTATTATATACTAATAATAAAGTTAAACAGAGAGGGAGCGAATGTCAAACCGATATCCGATGTACAGCTGTGGGCAGTACGTGTAAGTTAGATTTTTCGACATTCATACCTATAATCTACGTTAAATAGTTTTTTTAGATGTGATGAAAACGGATGTCTCGTAACATCCAATCGATGTCATCTGATGTTCGGACGACTTCGGGTTTTAGATGTGGTTAGATACATTTGATGATCTGACACATGTCTAGTATATACCTATTTATTTTTTTGGCCTTTTTGCTTACCGGACAACTTCCTTCGTTTGTTGGTCTTTCACAAACTTGACATTGGCCAAATTGTGGTTACATCTCCACAATGGCCACAATGAAGAATTGAATTGAATTGAAGTATTTCATCAAAGTACTTATTCGACGCTGGTAATATTAGCTAACTTTTGTTGGCTCTGTTGCTACAACGAAAAGAAGAAGGTATTGTTTGTGAATTTTGTGATTATTAATTTGACATTATGTTATACATAACACATCTGGTATCATCTCACCCCTGTTGAGGGGGGTGGGGAGACTATTTGAAGCACTGGGCTCCTTATAGTGATTTTCCTCGCAGCTCACCACTGTGAGCCGGTCATTGGAGTTAGCTCACCGGCCTCGAGGTTTGCTCGCCGATCGCTCCTCTGAAGAGGGGTCCAGCGAGCCGCCTGCGAGAGGTCGGTGGTTGGCTATCTGCATCCGATGGCAAAGCCAATGCCCCGCTCGAAGGAACTGATATGAGCTCCCGAGCGGGGCGTTTGAGTCGCCTCCGGATGAGTGTTGTGTCGTCTGGATGTGGGAGCGGAGCAATACCTACCAGGTGGGGAAGTTTCGAGCGGTCAGCCCGCTCAAACATCCCCGTGGCGAGTCTGCTCACAAACTCCTTTATTGGTTCCCACTTCAGGTCTCGGTGGATTGTTGCATTCCTGAGGTACCTGGGGGCGTCGACCACCATGCGAAGGCAGCTGTTCTCTACAGCCTGTAAACGTTGGCGCGATGTCCCTGCTATCAAGTTGTACCAGGCCGGCCCACCGTAGGTGAGGCGCGACCTGATATATGTTTTGTAAATGCCTAGTTTGGCACTTACTGGTAGTCTGGAGGATAGCAGGGGACGCAGCTTCGTCCGCGCAGCTCTGGCCTTCGCTGTGATGGTCTCGACGTGGTGGTTCATCGACAGTGATCTGTCGATGGTGATTCCCAGGTACTTGACCTTTGGGGACCATGGGATGTCCTCTTCCATCAGACGTAGGTTTGGCGGGTAGTGTGCCATACCGGTTATCATCGCCTGGGTCTTCGACACGTTGCACTTGAGCCTCCATCGCTTCAGCCAGCCCGGAAGGGCTTCGAGTGTGGGGCGCAATTTCCGTGCAGCGTGTGCGGCGTTGCGTGAACTTGACAAGTACGCGGCATCGTCTGCAAACAGTGCCAGCTTGACGTCTCCGACTACAGGGATGTCATCCGTGTAGTGGGCGTACAAGGCCGGTGACAGACAGCTCCCTTGCGGGACTCCGGCACTGATGGTTTTGATTTCCGATGTGGTATCCTCTATAGCCACACGGAAGGTTCTCTGGGTCAGGAACGATGCGATGATCGCGACTACTTTTCGTGGTAGAGACGATGTCGACAGCTTGTGGATGAGACCTTCATGCCACACTCTGTCGAACGCCTTCTCCATGTCGAGCATCACGGTCACCGTGCTCCCGCCCTTGTTCAACCACGTAGCCATCTCGTCTAGGACACGAGTCAGCTGGAGCGTGGTGGAGTGCTCCTGACGAAATCCAAATTGCTCGGGCCTCAGCCGGATGTGGGGTTGAGCCCTTACTAGCAGTAAGCGCTCGAACACCTTGGACGTCGTCGAGAGGAGTGTGATGGGCCGGTAGTTCTCCGGTTTTCTGAGGTCCTTGCCGGGCTTCGGAAGTACGATAACCCGACCCCGCTTCCAGATGTTAGGGAAGTGGCCGGTCCTCAGGATACCGTTGAACAGTTGTGTCAACGCTATGAGTGATTTCAGTGGAAGTCGCTGCAGTGCAGTGTTCGGTATTCCGTCTTCACCAGGTGCTTTCCGTGGGTTGGTTTTCCTGATCATCGTAGCAACCTCGCTCGGTGTTACGAGCAGTTCACCCTCAGACTGGGCGAGGGGCCTCGAGAGGTAGAGATGGGTTGCCGCCTCTATCTCCCGAGTGTGGTCCTCGTCTTGATTGTCGTGAGGTGTGAACTGTTTTTCGAGGCTGTTCGCGATGATTTCGGCACGGTCTTGCGCTTTGTAGCGTATTTGCCCGTCCTCAGCGAACAGGGGGCGCGTGGGGTTTGGTTCTGCAGTCAGTTGCCTGCAGAGTCGGTGTACCGAGGGCTGTTCGTCCTCGATATCTATAAGGAAGTTCTCCCATGCGTCACCTCTGTGCTCCCAAAGAGCAGCCTTGAACGAGTTGGTAAGGCGGTTGTATCGGGTCTTGTCTCGGGGGTGCCGAGTTCTCTGCCAGAGCTTCTTAGCCTCTCGCTTCTCCTCGAGCATTTTACGGAGCCGAGCGGGCAGAGGGTTCTGTCGCTCGCTGCTCGGTCTAGTGCTCGAGGAGATTCGAAGTGCGGCTTGGATAGCTCCGGTGATTTCTTCGGCGGCTTCATCGACTTCCACTGGCGTTTTTACAACCGTAGGGCGGCTGTAACCCGCTAGGGTTTCTTGGTAAGCCCTCCAGTCTGTGTGGACTGTGGGCTTCGGTGGGCCGACCGTAGCCGCGGGCTCCCTGAACACGAGTAGCACCGGCCTGTGGTCCGATGGTAGGTCCTCGAGCACTTCCTGTACTGGAGGTGCTCTTAGTCCTTTGAACACTATGATGTCCAGTACGCTATCACTATAGCCCGCTGGGTCCAATCTAGTGGGTTCTCTGGGGCCAGCGATTTCATAGTTATGCATATCGGAGTCTTGCATAAGGAGATTTCCCATTGCGTTGTTGGTGGTGTTGTGCCATGCTTGGTGCTTTGCGTTCAGGTCTCCCGCGATTATGGTCGGCGTCGTATGTTGGAGAAGGCTCCGGAGTTCATCGACGCGGGCTCTCTGATTCGGAGCTCGATAGGCCGCGTAGAGGCGCATCTCCCGCCTGCCGATTTGGACGTCGATACCAAGCGCATACATGGTATCGAGTCTCTTCGGTTCGACGGGTTGATGCACTACTGTCCTCTTCACTAGGACAGCGAGTCCACGATATGCTTCGCCTCTTGGCGAGACCTCATCTTGGCGGTACACAATGTACCCTGGGATCTTGAGTGGCCTGTTGGCCTTCAGGTGAGTCTCGCTTATCAGCATGATATCGACCCGCTGTTCCTTGAGAAATAGGCGTAGTAGGCCTATCTTGGATTTCAGCGTCTCCGCGTTCCAATGAACCACCCTGAGCGGCTTATCCATTGGTGGAGAGTGTTTGCAGCAGTCCTGTTGTGTTTATCTCGCCTGCCTTAACACGCTGTGCGAACAGCATGAGTAAGGCGGCGAGTTGGTCCCTCTCCGGGTCCTTGGCGGGTGGGCTGCTGACTTTGGTTGCCGCCGCCGGTGTGGTTGGCTTTTCCTGGGCCGCCTTCTTTCTTCGGTGCCTTCTCCTCTTTTTTTGTGGAGCTTGACCCCGGGTTTGCTTCGGCCATCAGCGTGGTGGGTGCCGAGTCGACGACCACGTTTGGTTGGTCGATGACCTTGGGCGGGCCAGTCCTCGGCGTGAGTCCCGCCTTCTTGTTGCGGGCTTCCCGCTTGTAGATGGGGCACGCCGCACTGCAGGCTGGATGCGGGCCTTGGCAGTTGGCGCACGTGGGTGGCTCCTCCTTTGGTCGAGGGCAGTTGTGCGCCTGGTGCTCGCCACCGCATCGCACACAGGCTAGGCGCCTGTGACAGTTCTGGGAACTGTGGCGGAAGCCTTGGCAGCGGTGGCATTGAGAGGGTCCTTTCTTGCCCCTCCAGGCCTCTATGACGACGCCTGGCATGAGCAAGACCTCGTCAATGTTATAGGCCTTGGCTGCGGTCGGGCTCTTCTCCACTTCTGCGAAGAAGATGCATCCGGGTCTGCTGGTGCGAGCACGGATATGCTTCGCAAACTTGACTGGCACTCCCTTGCTAGTCAAGTCCTCCACAATTTCTTCCGTGGGAGTATCCGCAGGTAAGCCCCGGATAGCCATTTTCAGGGGCTTCTGGTGCGGTGGGGCGATAGCGTAATAAGGCGCCTTGTCCTGACCGAGGTCGTCCAGGTGAGCCTGAATGACTCGGAATTCGGCGTCTTCTTTGGGAGTGAATTTGAATCCCTTCCCAAAGGGCCTCACGCTGGGTGGGTGACCGATTTTGGCGGTCAACTCCTTCATTTGGGACGTCCAGTTCTCCAGACGGTCCACTACAAGGATTGGTTGTCTCCTTGTGGACGTCTGGGTAGTGGGCGCCTTGGAAGGGCCTGGTGTTGTTATGGGCCTCGTTTTTGTTGTTATGGGCCTCTGAGTTGTTGTCATGGGTTTCTGGGGTGGTGGTGCGGCAAGTACAGCTGCTGCTGTCCTTGGCCTAGGTGTAGGCGTAGGGGCCCGTTCAACTTCCAGTATTACTGGAGTCGGTTCAGGCGAGGTGGAGAGGACTTGGACGTCCATCTCCTCGCTATCCCCTTCCTCGGAGTCCGAGGTTAGGGCAGCCTCTATGGTCGTCCGCTTCGCCGCTTGTGGCTCCGGGTCTTCTTCCCGCCTCCGTTTACCTGGTATAGGCAAGGGGGTAGGCGGCAGTGATGATCCCACCGCTGTCAGGATGTGAACATCCTGCGCAGTGAGGTCCTCCTTCTTCTTCTCTCCGATGTGAACTTCCATCACTCGGAAGTACGCCTCCAACCAGCGCTGCAGACCCTGCGACATTTCTCCCTTCTCTCGAAGGGAGTTGAAAATACTCAGGTCGCCCTGGTATTTTTGTCGCTGGTCCTGCAGCGCTGCGTCGGTCGAGCCTTTCTCTTCGCTGCTGGTGTTCTTGATGTTGCTGGATCCGTCCTCGTGGCGCCTTGGCATGTTTGCCATCACCGTAGAGGTTAGGGTCGGAGACCCCACCCCGCGGCGAAGGTTTACACGCTGGCTTTCTCGGGGAAGGTATTCGCCTCCGAATGTACAAGTACAATTCGGGTGCAAATAATAATATTTAACAAATATTAAATATTAAAATAAGCAGTGTTAGGGGCGCCCGTACGATGGCGGTCGGAGCGCAAGCACGTCCGTTCGCCACGACAGTCCGAAACACTCTATACATAACATGTTTGGATTTTGGATATTTATATCTGTGTCATTTGACAGCTGGTCCTTCGGATACATGACATTGGCAAAGTGTGGCAACTCCATCCACAAAAGCCATTAATCAAAACTTGAAGTTGATACATCTGTGTGGATGAGTTTTTTACTGTCAACGGTTTGTTATTATATTAAATAGTAACTTTAAGGCATGAAGATGTATTTGTAAAGAGGTCTAAAATGTATAATTAAAATTTATTTTATTTATAGTTTTTAATGAAATCGTTTTCGTTAGAACGCTGACACCTTTTCCATTATCCTAGACCAATTAACTTGATATTTTATGTAACTTTACCAAATACATTCCTTATTCATTGAACAGTCTGCTTAATGGGTTAAAATACCTATTTACACAATTAATCATTAAGTACGCACACTATTTTCACATATTGAATATGTGAGAAATTGTCACTAAAACTAAATGATACATGAGTACATATTATCTGCAATAACAGCGAGATCACCAGTAGTTTGAAACTGAACATTATAAGTATTGATTCAGCGGTCAAATCAATACTTTTAATGTTCAGTTTCAAACTACTGGTGATCTCTTTGGTGAGTGGAAATCTACATATAATCACCTCACTGTAGCAAATGGTAAAGTATTTCAAACTCTTAACTGACTAAAACCACATTGTGGTCTTTCCCTGCCTGTTAGGCCTCAGGCCTTACTTAAACCTTTGACAGACCTGGTATGATGTCACTGTTTAGTAAAATACGAGTTGACTATTTTAATAAATATAATTTACAATAAAAAAACAAAAAAGTAAAGCAATAAAGTAAGAGTAGGTTCAATTAAAATAACAGACTACTTGAATGCCATTACAGTTAGTCTTTAAAACCCAAATGTTTATTTTGAAGTAAGAAAACCATAATAAAAAAATCTAAGATATTCTTCCATACCCAACAGATGTTGTTCTACCCTAACATAAAAAAATATTTCTGGAACCCTATTGGAACATCAAGTTCCTGGTCCTAATGGGAATGCCATTGTTATAAACCATAATATAAATTAATGTCTTGCTTTCTTCATCACAGAAAATGTTGGAAGTCTGCATTGATAGCCTGGAATCTGCAATAAATGCCATCCACGGAGGTGCAGATGAGTTGGAAGTTTGCAGTTCACTCACAGAAGGCGGTCTCACGCCATCTGCGGGCTTGGTAAAGTTGGTTCGGGAAATGGTAAGTAAGAATGATCAAATTGTCTTGATTAAATTTTTTTAATGTTTAATGATTATCTAGCTAACACAGATTACATAGATAGTTTTTTCTTACATGATATGGACTTTTAGTTTTATAAGTTATGAATATATCCAGTTACTATAAAATAGGTACTAGCTATTTATCTATCTACTTATAATAAGAAAACAGAAGAGTTTCTGTTTGTTTAAACCATTAATCTCTTGAAGTTTTAAAGTCTGATTTGAATTATTCTTTTTGTATTGGGTAGAGTATTATGATGATTATGAGGGTTATGATGATTATGATGATTATGAGTATTATGATGATTATGAGTATTATGATATCTCGCTGCGGCTCTTAGGAGTGGAGCAGTGAAAATGAATGCAAGTGCAACTGGGGAATGGCTAGTTAGATATAAAACATCCCATTGCCTAATTGACAATTTAAATTAACATCAGGCAAAACTGCCTGCCTGTAAATGTGCGGCGAATACTAAAAAATCGACCAGATGTCCTCCCATGAGTTCAAGTTATGCTTTAGTCATCATTAGCTAATGTATGTCCTTAGCAGTACATATTATTATAGTGTATTGTCATTTATGTTTCTCTTAGGTCAACAACATACCGAAGAAAATATCAATACGTAAAACATGTGACAAATGCAGTTGTGATAAATTGTTGAAGGTGGGTAAATAGATTTCTATCCTTTATATGTATTTATAATTTATGTAAATAAATTAATATTAATAACAGTAGTTAAGGAATAAATGTGGGTGAAAAATAATATTTTTGCTCTATATAGCGCCTAATTGATTTTTGGTATAGCCAGTTTTTTTTTTTTTTTAATTTTAGCCTTGTTTTTTACTCTATTCTTTTCTACCTCGCTTATCTGAGATATGTTTTAAGCTGTATATATACGGCTTAAAACAGCATAAAACGGCTACGGCGGGGTAAAAATCCTATATTTTTTATTTCAGGCACCAAAAGTGAATGCAATGATCAGATGCCGTACAGGCTCCGATTTTCATTATTCCAAAGAGGAAATGGACACAATGTTGAGCGATATAGACGTCTTCAAAGTTATCGGAGTGGATAGATTTGTCTTTGGCGCTCTAACGAATACACAGGATATAGACGAAATCAATTGTACTAAGATCATACACAGGGCTCATCCTATTCCGGTCACATTTCATAGAGCTTTTGACGTTTCTAAAGATCCAAAAAATTCCATTCTTTCAATTATAGATATTGGTTTTAGTAGATTGCTTACAAGTGGCCAGGAATCTTCAGCTGATGACAAAAAAGCTATTCAACTTATAAAGACATTGAATATGGATCATGGTGATAAAATAGATATAATGCCTGGTGCAGGAGTTAATATTTTAAATGCAAAACGTTTTTTTGAAATTGGGTGTAAAATTGTACATTGTTCTTGTAAAATAATTCGGCATTTACCCCAAGTTCAACACAATTTGAGTATGGGGACGAGTGATAGTGAATATATCCTTGTTACAGATGAAAGTATAGTGAGAAAGATGAAAGATATTTTATAGCATTAATAATAATTAATTTCTTCTCTCATACAGCCAAATAATTAGAGTCACATCTCAAGGTAGACCTGTATGACAGATTACTAGACTTTCCAGACTCCAGATAGTTGAAAATAGGGAGTTTATATAAAAAAAATATGTTATCTATATAATTTTACTTTGTAACGAATAAATTGTAAATATGGTCTATTAAATGATTTTTTAAAATCACGACTTACGACCTTGAGCCATTTTGACGTTTTATACCTTTTAGGTGGTGCAATGGGCTTAAAATTAGGAGAAGCGATATTTTGATTTTACTGTTTCAGCTCAGATCTTCTAACATAATAATCCAATATAGCTCCGCTCAGCTTGTTTTAGTTTGGTTCTGATCACCAACCATAATTATTTAAACACTAAACTCTAGATAACTTCCAGGGGCGAGGTGATGTTGGCGGTATCTCTTGATATCGCAAACGCTTTCAACACCTTGCCCTGGAGCTGCATTAGGGAGGCTCTTGTTTATCATGGAATGCCTCCGTACCTAAGTCATATTGTTGGGGCATATCTGTCTGAGAGGGCCGTGTTGTATCCGAGCCGGGCAGGATACGGTAGGCGCGATATGTCGTGTGGTGTTCCACAGGGCTCGGTCTTAGGCCCTCTCCTGTGGAACATCGGGTACGACTGGGTGCTGCGTGGTGTGCTCCTGAGCGGTGTCATCGTGACGTGTTATGCCGATGACACACTCGTGACGGCACGAGGTAAGACACACCGCGAAGCGACCATTAAGGCCACGGCCGGGGTCGCCCAAGTGGTTGCAAGAATCCGGCGGCTGGGTCTTAAGGTGGCTCTAAACAAATCCGAGGCTCTTTGTTTTCATGGGCCTCGCAGGGGACCACCTAGAGGATCCGGCCTTATTGTGGGAGGCGTTCGTATCGGTATCGAAACTTCGATGAGGTACCTAGGCCTCGTACTCGATAGCCGATGGGACTTCGGACCTCACTTCCGGAGTCTGGCCCCAAAACTTACAAGGACGGCAGCCGCGCTTTCGCGGCTGCTTCCTAACTTGGGGGCGCCTGACGCTTCCTGTAGGAGACTATACGTTGGGATCGTGCGGTCTATGGCTCTTTATGGGGCCCCAATTTGGGCGGAGGTCCTGACGACCCTTAATGCTGCAATTTTGAGGCGCCCGCAGCGAGTTATGGCCGTCAGGGTCATAAGAGGATACCGCACGATTTCCTTTGAAGCGGCGAGTCTCCTAGCCGGGACTCCTCCATGGGACCTGGATGCGCAATGCCTTGCGTCCTTGTATCAGTGGCGCAAGGAAGTTCTAGAGGGAGGGCTGAGACCTATCGATTATGAGATCGAGGTGCAACGGTCCCAGCTCCGCCAGGTGCTCATGACGAAGTGGAAAGAACGACTAGGGCGACCAAGCGCAGGGCACGCCACAATTGTGGCGGTAAGGCCCGTTATGGAGGAGTGGCTGGAGAGGCGACATGGTAGCCTCTCCTACCGGATGACGCAGGTACTTACCGGACATGGCTGCTTCGGGAAGTACCTGTATCGAATAGGCCGGGAGCCAACGTCTGTGTGTCACCACTGCGGGAGCTGCCGCGAGGATACCGCACTTCACACACTTGTGGAGTGCTCTGCGTGGATGCAGCATCGCGTAGACCTCGCGACGGCTATGGGTGGGGGTGGCCTCTCGTTGGAGACCATGATTGTGTCTATGGTCTTGAACGAGAGCGCATGGGATTCCGCCGCCTCGTTTTGCGAGGAGGTGATGCTCGCCAAAGAGGCGGCGGAAAGGATAAGGGAGAGAACTAGTACTCTCCCGACCCGCAGGAGACGCACCAGACGCCGGAGAGAACAAGCTGATTTCCGGCCTCCATAAGCGCTGGCCTGGGGGTGATGGACTGGGTTATCCAAAGCCCTAGCAGAATCAGGCCCAAGGCGGCGGCGCCGTGCTCGCGCCTCTTTAAAATGATGACCGATACACGATAGTGGGGTCGTCTGTTATTCAACAGACGGCTAGGTCTGCCGGGGTGCACAGGGTTTTTCTTTTAAGGGTACACCTGAGGCTCCGGCAATAAGACTCTGTGACGGAACACCGTGTGGTTTTAGTCGGTTCGAGTCCGACATACCACCTCACCTTTTAGCCCGGTGAGGTGACGACCCGTGGGGGTTTCCACACGTAAAAAAAAAAAAAAAAAAGATAACTTAACTTAAAATTATAACCATATTTTTTTTTATTAATTCAAAATAAACTCGCTAATTTCATAAAACTGCTACACAATTATTTGAAATCGTTAAAAAGTATCCTAAAATAATAGATCAATACATACACCGTCACCGCAACTTTGTTAAATGTGAAATTAATATTAAAAAGATAAGATAGTTAAACACCTGTCTGTGCTGATATATAACTGTCCATATGGTTGTCTAATGAAAATAAATCGCGCAAACAACCACATAGCCACTCTTTTAAATCACGGTCAGGTATATATTACAATATTTAGTGTACAATATATACCTAGTATACAATACAGCACAATTTATTCTTGTGCTATTATGGTATTATAAGGAAATAAACTAAAATTAGGCAATCAAGGTAACTGAATAGCAGGGAAAAAATTATTAAACGAAGAGGAACATATTTGTTCACATTACTTTGTATTTAGTACTTATTTGAATCTCTAACAGTTCAATGCGTAGCGCTTCTATTCCTCATTAATTCACCACTGTGTAATATGTAATAAGTTCTTACATATTACAATTTAAGTCCAGTTGTTATTACTAATAACCTATAAGACACAACTTTCGTTTTACTGTAGACTTAAATTTATTTAGACTTAACAATTGCATTGCAAAGCTGATTCTATTCGACAATTTAGAAATATGTATGCTCCATTAAAGGTTTGAATCAAGATTTTATTTTTTTTTATTTTAATTTTATTTATATATATTATTGTATTTATTTATTATTTATGTATGTTTGTATATAATTTTAATATACATATATTGTTTATACTACTATTTATCTTTTGTACAACTTTTTTTTTCTTATCGTACCTATTTTCATGCTTTTTAGTGCACCTACTTCACTTATTTTACACCACCCGGTAGATTAAGTCCACCTCCCATTTCCTGCAAAGTATTAAATAAAAAAAAAAGTATTCACTAGTTCTAATTTATTTTCTTTAATAGCTATCATAATTTTTACCTATTTAACGTTTGGAGTAGTGAATCTATGGGCGCCAGCATCAGGGTGCAAAGGGATGTACAAATTTATGTCAAATTTTGAATAAAAACAAAGGGCGTTTAGATTGCTGTATAAATTTGTTAATCACCTTGTCATAGTGTCCTCCTCTACTCTATTCCTATATACGCCATAAGAGCGATTCCACGTCTTAACACTAGGTATCATGCTAAATGTACGGTTTATGCTACTAAATTTTTATTGCTTTATTGCTTGTGAAGCTGCTTCTGCGAATCACGAGCACATTCCACATAGTAGCCTCGTCCATAACATTTTGTATAAGACTTTCGTAAAAGTTCTATATGTGGAGACTTACTGACACTATTACTATTTTTATTTATATATAATCCTACCATAGTGACTCCACTTTGCCTGATGGAAAGCAATAAGTGGAGTCCAAGAGTGGTGGTCACCATCCTCATTGCATGTCTAGTCAATGCAGCATGGTGACTAGAGAATACAATCCCGAGCATGTTTTTCAATCCCGGGCTTACGGGATTTTTGAAGCCTTTTCCCGGGATCCCGGGCCTATCCCGGGATTAGACTATGTGGTTTCTAATTGGGCTAAAATAAAAAAAAACGAGTAATTAAAAAAATGTCTTTAATGTATTCGCACAACACAAATCAGAATAATAATAAGAAAAGAAAAAACACAAACCAAAAATACTATACTTTTGCAAGAAATTAAAAAACAGCACAAAATAACTATTTAGAATTTCGAAATTATAATCGCAGAAATATCAAAGCATCCAATGTTTGACTTCCGAGCCTGCTTCGTAGTTTATTGCCAACATAAGCAGCAGCTGAAAACGCTCGTTCAGCTTCTACGCTGGTTGGAGGAATAGACAATAGATACTTATATGCTGTTTTTAAGTGATATCCACGAACTCCTCCATTTTCGAACAGGCTCATTTCACGTCTAATACTATTTGCCAACCCCAATTCATTTTGTACTTGTACTTCAGGATCTGGGGATTTCATACTCTTGTTAATTTCCAGCTGTAACTTTTCCTTTAATGTCAAATGGGGTTGGGAGGTTTCTGACCTTAGCTCATCATCTGTTTGTGATCCTGACCTTGCTTCTTCTTCCGTGTAATCTCGACTATTAAGTCTTTTAACAATACTCTTTATTTGCTTCCTCACTAAAGCCTGTGTCGGAACTGGAAATAAGTCGTGCACTTCCAAATCCGATAATAACTGATTTTCAACATCCATTCGTGGATTTTGTAAATAATTTAACACGCAAGTTAAATCATCACTTCGTCGTTGCTTTATACGTTCCACTAAGGATGTTTTAATTTTTTTGGCAAGTGCTGAGTTTTTGCTAGACAGTTGTTTTATAAGAAATTTCAAAGCAGCATCAGCTGTGCATAAATTAGCATCTCGCCGACAGATTGCTTCTACTGTCAATTTAATTGGGGTCAGCACATCAACAATTTTATTTACCAATTCAAAATCAACATCTTCTAAACGATTTGGATGATTGAGATCTATAAGAGCTTTTTGAATCCATGCATTTTAAAAGATAAAATCGCTCCAGCATTGTTAAAAGACTATTCCACCTGGTTTTACAGTCCAAAAGAAGTGACAACTCTTTTCCATGTTCAATTTTCACATATTTTTGAAGTACTATTTCATTTATCAATGGAGATCTTTTGAAATACACTACAACTTTGCGGATTTTCTTTATCAGCTCATTAATATTTTCATATTGTGTTGACTCTGGTACGTGTTCTGGCGCAAGATCATTTTGTGACATTACGATTAAACCTGATTCTGGACAGTCTAAGTCTTCTAAATGGTGTTCATCATCGCTGTCGTCCATATAATCAACAGTCACAGCTGGTTCATTTATAGTATCATCTGAGGTAGGGCTATCTTGCAAATTATTATGTTTTTCATAAAGCACATCACAGACCGCCAAATTGATACCATGTACGAGACACAGTTGTTGTTCAGTGCAAAAAAGCCTTTATCATAACATTCGGTCCATCGGTTACAATAGCCACGATGTCAGTTTCTAGGGAAATGTCTAATTCACTTAGACGCTCTTGCAATATACTAAGACAATTTTCAGCTGTCATACTATCGTAAATAGGAACAAGTCCTAAGTTCCAAAATTTTTTATATGAATGAACGTTGACCGCCATGTATCGTTTATTGGAAGTTGAAGTCCACTCGTCGAAAGAAAGACTAAATTTCAAATGTTTTAATTCTGCAGTTACTTGCTTTCTGATTTTTTCACTGTAATTCATAACACGTTTTCGAACAGTGACGGCTGACTTTGGTAAATCCGTTTATTTTGCTAAAAACAATTTTCTCAAATCATCTGAGGTTATGAATACACTGAATGGAAATCCATCTAATGCAATCATTCTTGCCAAAATATCATCCAGGCTATCGTCGGCACTTTTAGTAAAATAATTATCTAACTTTCGCTTGGCTGGCGGCGGTGTTGTGTTCAGATTTTCAGAATCTTGACTTGTTGAAGCTGATATAACCTTGATGTTATGTTTTGATAACAAATGTGTATGTAATCCCTTAGTTGATCCACCCAAAGTCTTGAGGATGGCTGGGCATCGCTTACATTTAGCACTATTCCCGTCCTTCGCAACTAAATAATAACTCCACACTGACGTCGTATCACTGTCTTTTTTATGTTTTACAAAGTCTCCCACCATTTGAAATACTTAATTTCAGATAATTGACTTTTAAATTTTAATGACGTACCTACGTAACCCGTCGTCACTGACGTAGCCTACTTAACCCGTCACTGACAGAACAATAAATGAAAAAAATAAAACCTGATTTGCATATTTATACTTTCGTACAGGGAATCCCCGACGGGAAATACCCGCAACAATATTATGATATGAGATGATCGGGTGATTCCCCTATTGGTTCGTTGGGGAATTACCTTAAGAGTATTGTATTAAAGTATTCCGAGTGGGGAAGTCCCTTCTAAGTTCTACGACAAACATATTATTAGGACTGTACCTGTGTAGTAAATAGTGGGTACCTACGTATTGTACGAGTTGCTTTTTGTCGTAATGTATTAAAATAATCTAGGCAAGGTTATTTTCAAGGCGCAACGGACTACGGAATACAAACTAGACTTGTTTGTGGCAATCCCGAAAATCCCGAGATTAGCAGATTCGGGATCCCGGGATTGTATTATCTAATGGTGACCCACGTTATGGCGGCCTGGTGAGATGTGAGATTATTTACGTCGTGGTGTATTGTCTTCAGATTCATATTTACTTCTCGTAATTGGCTGCTCACATGTTTGAATTTGGCAAATTAGGCAGGCAGACATTACTATCAGCGTCTCTGTGCTAGTATTTAAGTCTAGTGGCCAGTAATTTAGTGGCTAAAATACTCGCTACTGCCCAAAAATCGTTCGCATTTGTTTTAGTACAGTTTACAAGTGAGTGGTGTTTTGCAAGATGAACAGCCTACAACGTAATAAAGTAAATAAACTGATTAAGTTAATCGTCTCGACTATTTTAGAAGATGTAGATGAGGAAATTTGTGTTATTAATAAAAATAAGCTTTGGATACGAGAATGGACCAATAGAAATGATTAACTAGGCTCATTAGTTTATTTTTATAATGCGGGGACCTAATATTCCACAAACATTCATGTTCCAAATATTTGGAAACAAATTTTAAAGTTGTATCTTCACTCCAGCGAAAGGACATTTTTACGACAACTACTGAACTCGCCGACTCGACTCGGTTCGACAGGTTCGCACTTGTTTAGTCAGTGAGCTAGTGAGCGCGGGCACGTGGTGGGAGGTGCAACCCGCCCGAAAAAAATAGAATAAAATGGATCGACTCGACTAAAGTCTCGACGAAATTTTTGGTGTTCAGACACGTTTCGCTACTAAATTACTCGCCACTAGACTAAAATACTAGCATAATGCGAACTAGGCTTTAATAGTTGTTGAAGCCTTTTAAAGATAAGCTTTGATTTTAGTTTTAGAGTTCGGTGGTTCATGAGTCGTTGCGTAAGTTCGTCTAAAACTTATACAGTACCTAGTTCGGAAAGATATAAGGATTTGTTATTTTGTGCTTTGCGACTGGAGCGATTGGAGCCAATAACTGTTTCGAGGAAAAAAATAATATTATAATATTAGCCTTTTGTAGAGGGAAGAGAATGTAGCGATACTAACAGGAAAAAATGATAGATTATTTCGACGTACGAGAGTGAGGGAGGTAAGGGGAACTTTTAGGTGTGGTACATGGTTTTTCCCATAACCTAGTCCTAGTATAGAAAGAAGTTTAATTTTAATGATGTATATATTTTAATAAAAATATATATAACTTCTGTTAGTTTTGGAACATTTTCTTAAGTACCTTAGAGTATGCCGCAAACGTCAAAAAACCAGCTTCTACGTTTTTGTCTATTAACATTCCCAAAAAGTGAAAAGTCTCCATTTTATGTAAGCAACACACTTTATTAGTTTTCAATCAAAATATTGGCTTTTGCAGTTTTTATTGCAGAAGCAAGTGATAAGGACCGTATTTTTCACTAAATTTAATCACATTCATAAATATATTTTTTTCCCGTCCTGGACTAAACATACCTCCTTTGATAGAATCGATAAGGCCTTGATGACAAGATTGGCGAATAAGAAGAATGATCATTAGAATATTAGTCTTTAGTAAACTGAATACCACCTATGTGACCTGCCAGTGCAAATCTCGCAGAACACCGTATAATAGACTATAATAGACTGAGAAGTTTATTTAAATAAAATTACAATCTCCAAAACAAAAAGAAGTGTTTTTTGGACAAAAGACATCGATATTCGATGGCTTTCATGTATTTTTTTTTTGGGATTTTAACGACCTGATACCTTCCGTACCTTTTATTCAAGAAATGTAGAATAAATAATCATTACTAGTGTTTGCCCAATTGTTAAAATTTGATCATTTCATTAGGGAGGTACTCAAAAGAATACTTTTTTCTTTTTTTTTTTTTGTTTAAAGACAACTCCCGCACTAGGATTAATTCCAGTGTCGCGGGGGACTTTACTATAAAAAAAAAAAAATTCAAGCAACGGACACGAAGAACACCCAGACTCAGAATTACGCAAACAATTTGAGAATTACGCAATGTGTGGTCCCGTGCGGGGATCGAACCGAAAAACAAATTAGTATTTCCCTATTTTTACTCAGATGTGTATACTAAATGTGGAACAGTATCATTGACATTAAGGAATTTATATAAACTACTATTACTATTAACTTACTTACTTACTATTAACTATTACAATCATAATGTCGTTGCCAAACAAAAATAAAAGTTACAGCGTTGTTCTCTGCAAACATCGATAAATATTGCGCTCCGTTTATCATGGCGGTATATTTCCGAGGAAAAATGTTTGGCCGCCCGCTCACGTTTAATGATGCTATTACTAAGTCTGGGAAACAATATCAGGACGAGCTGACGATCTCATTATAATTGCTACGACCTGCCTATAAAAATATCAGTTTAAATAAGTAAATTGCACACATTTTTTTTTTTTTTTATATTATAGGGGGACAGACGAACAGACGGGTCACCTGATGGTAAGTGACACCGCCGTCCATGGGGGATGCAGGGAGCGGAAAGAAGAGGGGAGGGATGAGGAGATGGGAAAGAGGAAAAAGGAGATGAAGGGAGAGAAAAGGGGGGAGGGGGAAGTGGGCCTCCGGAAACCTCACTTAATTCGGGGAAATGCAACGCAAGCGTTACTTCACAACCGGTTTTCTGTGAGGCCGTGGTATCGCACCGGTCGAGCCGGCCCATTCGTGCCTAAGCATGGCTCTACCACTGAAAACACATACTTTATTGAGCTTATTTGTGATGGCATATGGCATGCCGTATGGTTTTCAGCAATTTCATCTCCAACTCACCTGATAGGAAGTGACGATGAAGTAGAAGATGGAACATGCCTATCGAAGAGAAACTTATTCACATTGCTACTACTCTTAAACGTTCCAGGGTTATGGATGTAAGGGAAATAATGATTACTAGGAGATTATGTTGCTAGTGCAGATCGAACCGGGTACGTTACGCTACCGCCGTGCTGGTACGGTTGTTTATCGTTTTTTAGAAAACATTTGCCTTTGCCTACGGACGGGTGGTTAACTTATAATCGGACTTTAAAAAAGTAGACAACCGACTGCAATGCGTCTATCATAAAATGTAAGACTAATATAGTTTTCTCATGGTTGCCACTGTCACAACTAGACCAAACTCTCATCTAACTACCCTTGAAGTACATCCTTTCCAATAAAAAGAGAAACATTGAAATCGGTTGGCGTGATATTGAGTTATTCGTCTATGTGTCGCGCACATGCACATTTCAGACATACGGTTTTCTCATGGATTCCATTGTCAGAACTGGATCAAATTAAAATGGGACCACACGGGAAGCACCAGCTTTCAAATAAAAAAAAAAACATCTAAATCGTCAAAAAAACAGTTGAATTGAGAACATCCTACTTTTTGAAGTCGGTTGACAAAGCGTTTTAATTGAAAACTAATAAAGCGTGATATCACTTAACGGAAGTTCGCTAAAATCGACTGATTGGGCTTATCTACAAAGTGATACGTATTTAATTCGTTTTAATTTTATATATTCTAGGAGATTTAACTTTTAGGCAAATTTTTTCCCAGTTCATTTTGGTGTGAATAAAAGATGTACTTGGATGAGTTGCGTCATTTTGTTTACATGTTTCATGAACGCTTCTGTGCTTCATATCATTTCATTTGCATCACAGTTTTTTTATTCACTCATTCATTCGACAAAAACAGGAATTTTACGGAAAAAGAACTTATTTCTGGCAAAATTTTTCTTCATAATGCAGGGACTGACTGAATAAACTTTAGTTGGCACTAGATCTGGAGCTATGTGTTATTTAATTTAATTTTGCTATCAAGCTTTATTATATTGTAATTATTAAACACCCAGAGCGTATTCACAAAAATATTGTTATACTTAATAGCTTTACATGCAAAATACTTAAACGTGTCTGTGACATTCAATTTTTTGTTTATCGAAACCATTTGATACCTCGAAAAATCAGACGGCTTGCTTAAAACATTCTGTTTTGAGTGAATCGTCAGTTTTGAAATAAAGTTTCAGTACCTTGCCTTTAAAGGTTTATCCAGCGACAGCCATTTACAGTACGCAACCCTGTAGCCTTCAGGTTGGCTGCGTAATAACTGGGCCATGTCCAGACACTCGCTACACGGGAACTACCTTTCAAAAAAAAAAATTGCTTCAAAATTGGTGCCACGGTGCCGCGGGCAGACACATAAACAGATAATTTTACAACAATATGTTATGTCAAACATGCTCATAACAACCCCCTTTTTGCATAGGGGGGCAAAAATATATTAGTATAAGATTCATGACTGCATTTTTGCTTACTTTGGTAAATTTATTTATTCAAATAATTTAATGATAAATATTTTAACAAAAATCTCTGTGCCCGCGACATCGTTCGCGCTTATGTCGGAAAATAACAATTTGTCGTTTATAATAGTGTGGTAGAAGTTGAATAGCGAAAACCTTCAGGCATCAGGTTGTTTATACTGTAATAGCAATGAAACTACCTTAAGCTATCAAAAAAAACCTAGTTTTGTTCGTTTACATTTGAATTATAACATTTGATAACCTTAACTAACCCGAGTCAAGGTTGACTGTTCTTCCGTGTATACTGCAATATCAGAAATCGACTTTAGTTTTGTGTTAAGCGTTTCGGATGCATAGTAAGGTTTATTAATTTGTCATTGGTGTTAACCAACTCTGCTCCCATTTTAAAAAACAGACACAGACAAATTTATAAATGTAAAATAAACGCGAAAAACAATACTTACTAAATAAAACTTCTAAGATAAAGTAAAGGAAAACGTACAAGTACGTATAAGTATTCACAACAAATCGAACAGATATTTTTACAATTTAACTATAAACCTATGTTACACAATAACAATTAGAACAAAGAATCTTATTTAATTATTATAGCAACAAATGAAAAAATAAATTAAATTAACTACATTGAAACTGAAAATGAACTTCCAAACAATTTATACAGTTTTCAAAAATATTTTATTTTATATTTTATATACAAATTTTCAATGGAAAATCAAAGTATAAATTAAGTTTTTCATTTAAATATCCAAGAACAAATAAAATTGAACTTTCGAATTCTAATCCGATTTAAATATCCTTTTATATTTGATTATTTTTTAGTATGGAATGATTTGTATAATTTATAACCAAAATGTTCTAGTCCTTACCATTTCAAATTTCGAAGTCTATGTCCCTATGAGGCCGTGTCCTAAAAGTGCATAACCTCTTTAAGCTTCAAATGAGGTACTAATATAGTACGGTGATTTTCGAGACATTCGAATTTTAAAGAGTATTTGCTTATGTTTTTAAGTGAGTTCAACCTTTTTTGAAAAAAATCGGATTTAATTTTTTCTTAATTTTTATGTATTTATAACCTTACCTATTCATGTAATGTAAATTCTTTACTGTCTCTTGAAACATTTTTCTTTTATGCGAAAGGGGCAAACAAGCAGACTGGTCACCTGATGGTAAGTGACTACCGCCGCCCATGGACACCCGCAACTCAAGAGTCACAAGTGCGTTGCCGGCCTTTTAGGTAGGAGTACGCTCTTTTCTTGAAGGTTTGAAGGTCGTATCGGTTCGGAAATATGGCAGGCGACAATTTGTTCCATAAGCTGGTTGTGCGAGCCAGAAAGCTTCTGGAACATGTTTGTAAATTTAGGTGGCCCCACTAAAAAAAGTAGCCAAATTTCATTTCTATGTACGTTTTTATCAGATATGTGTTTACCCTGAGATTGCTATCTCTCAGCTATATATTGCATCTCTAAACTTGAAGATTTGCATGCGATGAACATATAAAAACACGTGTACATTATTTGTCAGAACATCGGATGATTAATGATAATTTGCGAAAATGTCCAAAACGGGAAGCTTGGGCTCTTTTTAACTCGCCATCAATCATAGCACGCTTTTAAAAGGCCTTCTGTTCTTGAGACCCAGTTTTTAGAGACCAACCAACCGATCTGTTATCTCATGTTTAATAAACAACAGACGTTTTAATTACTACTAGAGTCTGAAGACAAATATGTGAATCATGATAATTGAATCGTGGATTCTCTTATTATTTCTTTTTACTTTTATTCTTCGTAATCTCATCGACAACAAAATCTCGTCCTCAAATCACTTAATATAGGACGTAGAAAAACTAACTGACAAATTGAATTTAAATTATCTATATCTATATCTATATATTCAATTCAGTCAGACAGACCCGCTATGCTCGGTTCGGTGATGATATGAGGATTATGTGTGACATCACTCGTTTTTTTTTGCTTACCCTTATCTAACACATCTTACAATAACATCTTTTTTAAATAATTGTGATACAGGTACGTAACAAAATAAAACAGCGTAATGTGCATTCATGAAGAAAATGAAAGTCAGGCAAACAAACGAAAGGGTTTATTCAGTGAATCAAAGTGTAGATTTCTAACATATAATTGAAAATTAGCCTACGATACCTATTTTATATCTAGGTACAAAATAAGGCTATCGTGAAACGTGAATATACTTAATTTAAGGCAGTTCCTTGCATATTGTGCATCTTTACTCTATTATTTACATCGACTTACATTACAGAATGTAAAGAGAAGAATTGGTCAAATTGCACGTTTTACAACATATGTATAAAGCGTATCGTTTTTACGTCAAAGCAAAATCTACATGAGTTAATTAAAAACATTAGATTTAAGGCAGTTACAGAGAGGTTGTACAACTAACAAGAACTTTATGATTGTGACTCACTGATGTTGTGGACATTCTGTAAACATTTTTTTTTTATAGAGCGAGGATGACATTATATACGGCCTGCTTCGTTATTCTCTGTAACGAGTCTGAGTTTTATATTCTTCAATATAATTTAAGGCCGGCAACGCACTTGTGACTCTTGAGTTGCGGGTGTCCATGGGCGGCGGTAGGTACCATCAGGTGACCCGTCTGCTCGTTTGCCCCCTATCGCATAAAAAAAAAAATATATATATAAGTACTTAACCTAATTTATGTAGAAATACACACCGCTGAGACTCGTTTCAAAAAGACCGGTTAACATGTTATAGTTAATATTCTACTTTATGTATATTTAGCCCATTAATTAAGTGTGTTCGAGGATGGTATTAAACGTCAATTAGTTAGAAACCTATTCTTTTTTTTCCGTCCAGTTTACATTTTTTTTTACAAACGAGCAGTCGTGTCACCTGAAGGCCAAGCAACTCAAGAGCCACAAGTGCGTTGCCGGCCTTTATGTAGGAGTATGCCTTTTTCTAGATTGAAGGTTTGAAGATCGTATCGGTCCGGAAATACTGCCAGCGACAATTCCTTCCATAGGCTGGTTGTGCGAGGCAAAAAACTTCCGGAGAAGCGCACAGTGGTGGAGGTACAATCATCTAGGTGATGGAGACGGATATTTTATCGCGTAGGATGATGGAGGAAACCTGCGGCCGGTATAAGTCAGAACAATTCCATTGAACACTCCCCATTCTACAATCGATAGAGAATGCAGTGTGAAGCTACACCTCTACGCAACGCCAAGGTGTCAAGCCGATCAGAAATATCTTGGCAGTCGATGATGCGAGTTGGTTTCTGTTGAATCGGCGGATTCTGCGGTCAAGAGGGAGAGGCTGGTACTGAGATGAGAATAGTTGCAGGCGGTGGGCCGGGGTGAAATACTGTCTCGATCTGTTTAGCACACCAAAGTTCTTCGAGGCTAATTTGGCCTTACCCTCTAAGTGACCGCGAAACATCAAGAAGACTTGCACCATCCATCCAACCATTACTTTCAAAATTTAATTTGAATTGATAGTCATCTTTTTTATTTACGACACTGAGTCGTTTACATAAAAGTATTAGGTACTTGTTGAAATAATAGAAATTACCCACTCGTATAATTATGTGACAGAGCAAGGATTTCAATTACCCGGTTAATGTAGGAGAGTATGATTAATTTTCAAAGTTTTTATATTTAACATCTAGTTAGGAGTGGGTACTCTATTTTAAATCTTTATCATTTCAAGATTCGCTTCAATTCGTCTGCGACACTTAAATATTATCTGTGTTACCCTTGCTTTCTTTTTAATACTACTTCTTTCTAGTTTTCTAGGTTGAGTACAATGTAACAAATATAAATAATATACCATAACTCTTTATTTTCAATCCCTACCTCGTGTTCAGTTTTTGTACGATGTGAACAAGAAACAACTTAACAACACTACCTAAACTTGACTAAATTAAGTTAAAAAGCGAAATAAATTGTTATTAGTATAGATAAATAATTTATTTAACTCTATGTCTTACATCTAAATTGTTCAATACAATCAAATAATTATGTTGATAAATGGACTTCAAGTAATCAGTAATATTGGGAAGTGCCAAAACGTGTCTTTTCGTAGGTAATTGCAGGTATGAATCAAGTGTACGTAATGAGAAAACCTATGAAAAGACAGTGGTTATACAACACAGCACTCTTACTATTAATATATAGTCGAATAATGTTGGTAAATTATCAGTAACCTATAATTTGGCTTCGTCATTGTCTGGTATAAACCAACGACATTGGCCAATGATAGAATTCCCTTTAACAAGTTTAATTTACAAAATCAATAATTACTTTAGTATTTGTATAATTACGCAGTCATTAATTCATCAATTGACTTCGTATATTAGGGATGAACGTTGAACATTAACTAAAATATTTTAAACTGAGATTTCTCTAACACTTGTATGTACATATATGCTGCACATGGAGATTACAAACGATGTTATGTCTGATTTATCTATAGAAGTATTTCTAGTCTATGGTTGCCTGAAAATTAGACTATAACGGAATGTCTATTTGTCTTCTTATCGGGTGCATAAGGTTCTAGCTTAGCAGGTTCAGTGTTCAGAGCGCTATAGTCGACGGGGAATGGCGGTTGTGGAAGAGAATCCTTCGGAGGAACAAGTACCCATTGCCCTGGGCCATTGGGGTTCTTCCCCATGAGCCAGTTTGTAAAGCAGTGCACGTAGGTCCCGTAGTCAAGTATTAGGTAGCCGTTCTGTTTAAAAAAGAAAGTGTATTAAAGTAAGCCATAAATATAAAAAAATTGAAGATAGTTTGATGCTATAATTTTATATATCGTTGTGCGTCAAGCGCTACGCATTAATGACTTAAGAGTTTCCTCTCTCTGTGAGTTTTGTTTTTTCGGGGGGGTTTCCACACGTTATCATCTCATCGAGTAAAACTCGACGAAGTGGCTATGTCGGAATCAAACCGACTAAAACCATACGTTCTTCCGACACGGCTGTCTGTGGTCTGGGGTTAAGGTATAGCCTAGGAAGGATCTCCCTCGATACTCGACAAACGTGAACACCTGTTTATAAAACAAGTGGTCTCGAAAGTGGTTGTTAATTTGCTTCCCAATCCGAGCTCGAAGGGCGGGGCGTCACGCCACCGTCTTCTTCAGGCCAGCGATCATGGAGGCCGTAGATCGTCTCTACGGTCCCTGGAGCGTCCTCTGTGGGATGGGAGAGTGCTAGCCCTCTCCCGTTCCCTATTCGCCGCTTCTTTGGGAGTTTTATTGACCTAACTCACCACAAGAAAAACAGTATTGTTCAATTATTTTATAACATACATATATTCTTATTATATTAAATGTACTCCAAGATATTTGGATAACGGTTAAAGTTTATACTTGAATATAAATTTAGGCTAGATGTCAAACTGTTACCGGTGACGAATAAAGACTCAATAACAGTGTCCTCAACAAAATGAGCCAGCCAGTAAGCCTACCCTCTACTAAATCATTTCTTTGGAACAGTATCCTAATTTTTTATCATATCATAATATACAGATTTTGTATATTAGGTACAGGGAGTATTCTCAATATTGAATTAGGTCACCAGGTTTAGTTTATACTTACGCTTGTCATTCTATCGTATGCGGTGTCTATGATCTCATCTACCCGGTTGGAGTTGAGTCCGATTACGGAGCGATAGAACGCTGCAAGTGCTGGTTTTGTTATCGCTCCTGTGCCTGTAAGAATAATATTTCAGACTTTACAATACAAAACTTTTTTTTTTCGATTAAGCTTCCTAATATTATAAATGTGATATTGGTATTATTTGTGACTTAAAGACTTTGTGACTTATTACCCTCGATTAATACATAGGTTTCTTTTAATCCTCGAACAATATATACTACATGAAATCGTTTGATGTCATTGATCTACCCAAGCACCTGATCGCCAAAGAAATTAAAGTTCAAATAAGTTATAAATCATACCTATCATCCCTAAGCTACCTGTTATTTCCAAAGTCCAATATTACTTTGACTGACTTTTTTAAATTTACTTTTATCGTAACTAACATTTTATGTTGACAGGGAATGTTATTCCAATAACTCTCCAGTCGTAGCGAGAATATCGAGCGAAGATTAAAAGTTAAAAAATAAAAGTCGTTCGGTAGAAAATGTGGAGGCGCGAAGTGGCCGATCTATGTACATATCTTAGTTCATCGCACACCCCCTGTGTTTTTGGCCACAAAACCTGTTAAAAGTGCCAAAATTTTAAGTCTTTGGAGAGTAACGAAAAGTCGTCACTTATCTTGAATTACTTTGCTGCACAAAGTGCTATAAATTATTATTTTCTACAAACTTGCTCATAAAGAGGCTCTAATTTCTCCGCAATTATGCACATAATGCACCTATAATCAAACTGTGACTTTTCATTGCTGTTATTTATATTTTTAAAAGTGCGTTATAGTTTTTTTTTTATTTTATTGGTTGAGTTGCTTTGTTTAATTTTCTTCATAATTAGTACTTGTGGACATTTTAATTAATAAATAACCGTAATTTCAACAGTGAAAACGAGTTGTGAAAAAATTTTCGCAATGGCGGGAAAAATTAATCAGTTTTCCTATGTACGCGTATCTTACAATAACGATCGGCTATAGACTAAAAGAATGAGGTTTCTTTTTTTTTTGGCTTTTCGTGGATAGCGTTTTAGCCACGTACAAAATGGGTAATTTCAAGATTTTTTTTTTGTACCGAAAAAACAAAAGTTATATTTGAGTGAAAGTTTTATTTATTAATCACGTACAAAATGAAATTCTCTATTTAAATACGAAGTTGCATGAAATGAGCAAGCAATAGGTACATTAATTTATTTGTACTATTGCACACGATCTTTTTTTGTATCGAAACTTTTTAAGAACAAAGCAACTCAACCTATAAAAAAAGAACTCTATAACTCACTTGTGAATAATAGCAATGAAAAAGTCACAGTTTGATTATAGGTGTCATTATGTGCCTAATTGCGGGGAAATTAGAGCCACTTTGTAAGCGTGTTAAAAAATATTTATTTTAGTATTATTTTCTTCACAACTGTTTTAAAAAACGTCGTATGATATACGTGTGTATTGATGATTACCGTCCTCGGCTTTCTTAAAACCCTCATCTAACGGCTCGGGTCTCAATGGCGCCTCAGCGGCAATCACCAACATTACACACTTGTACCATAATGTACTGTTATAGTTAGTACTGCGGCAATATATATAAACTTAGGATATTAATTGATTCATTTCATTAACTACATCATTATAGATAGTTACGGAATAAGAGAATAAATTTCGGACTTTAACATTAAATCAAGTATTTAAATATAATAAACATGCCAAGCATGGCGCTGACAAAAGAGCCAGTAATATAAACATTACTGACAAATTAAAACCCAAATTAACTTTGGAATTGCAATAAATTGAGAGTGTAGCCTGCACACGAAAGAACATTTCATGTGGAACGATTAACGTGATTCAGTGTCCCGGAGAGACTTGGAAGCGGCGTCCCACGGACGCCTGTTCGTGTCAAATTAGTGCCGTACATCAAACCATTCCGGGATGGTCACAGCATCTCGACTCTACTAATATTTCTCTATTAAGAGTAAAGTCTGAGTAGTAGTAGGTACTGAATAAAACCATAAAAAAATACAAAATTTCATTTCATCATGTCATACGAATCGAATCTGAATCTGAATCCTGTATGAGTGATTTACTAAGTAAATGATTACTGTAGTTTTTTTATTCAACATAGGACGTTGAGTGGATAAGTTAAGTAAACACTACTACACATATAGTATTTTTACTGGGTGGCTGCAAATGGTTCGTGTTCGTGTGAAATACACGGCTGCTACATCGACAGTCGTTTTTCTAAAATTGGGCTAACTGGCTACCGCGTTTCCAGATTACTAGTGATGAATAAGATATACAAAGATGAACTATACGGAATTGACTACTGTAGTTGTAGTATAACAACTAGTTACTACTGCTACTATTGCGTACTATAAAGTCAGCTTAAACAAACCTTGTTGGCTTAGCCGAAACCTAGCTACCTAACCTACTTATTTTTTAAATAGTTTGTTTATCTCATATGTTTGTTCTTTTGTTTTTTTCTGTATTCTACTGTATGCCGGAGTAGGCAGAGGTTTAATAAACACCCACATTTATCCAATTAGAAATTGGTCCCACTGACGTAATAGGGGGCGAGCCTTATGCCGTCAACCGGGGACTGTGTGACTGTTTACATACTGTCTGATAGATAACAGTTCGATCCCTTGTCCACTTTAACGACACCACCGGGAAGTGATGCGTTGTACCTAATCGACACCACCGTGAACCACAAGGCTTTTATTCTTTTATATATATATTTTTTGATGCGATAGGAGGCAAACGAGCAGACGGGTCACCTGATGGTAATTGATTACCGCCGCCCATGGACACCCGCAAGTCAAGAGTCACAAGTGCGTTGCCAGTCTTTTAGGTAAGAGTACGCTCTGTGAATAATATGAATGATATTATTTACAGAGCGTAGATGAATATCTATGTGAATAATTATTTCCGCTAATTATTATGATTAATTGCTTATATCAAAACAAATCTTTGTACACAGGAGGAGATAGAAGTTATGGCTTAATACTTACTTGTCCTGTCCACCACGTGAAAGAGTATTTTACAAAGGTATTGCAGGTACAATGGCATATCTGTAAACCGTTTCATTGGACTTAGATGTAAGGCCCATCGAGCCAGCCAGCCTTCCAAAGTCGTCCGACCTGGTAGGTTGATACCGCTTGCCTCTGGACCGCATACCCTTCTATAGTACGGTAGCTCAGCAAATCTAGATTAAGAAAGAAACTAGTGCATTAAAATACTGGCCTGTTAGTGTAGTGGTTAGCGACCCCGACTCCTGAGCCGGAGGTCGTAGATTCGATCTCTACACGTAACAAAAATTTGTGTGATCCACAAATAGTGTTCCGAGTCTGGGTGTTCTTTGTGTTTATTGATTGTATGTTTGGAAAGCCCAAAGCGACACAGGAATATTTCCTTTCTTTACTAGTAGAAGTTATATTATTTTATTTTTTATTTTTATTTTATTATATAGTTATTTTACAAAAAAAAGAAAGATTGACTTGCTCGCAAAGAAACGCTGTCTTTGTTCATGTGAGTGTCCCCACTTACATTGTGTTGTTAACTAATAGATACCAAAACCATAAAAAAAAACACAACAAATTTGTTATGTAGTATATTAATGGATTTCGTGGCATTTTATAATACATTGGGCATTATCTAATAGGAATTATAATTTTGATACATTGTAACTTAATTTTAAATTTATGTATTTTTTTTTTCACTTACAATCACTGGCGGTTTTTATATATTTCATATATATAACTGCTTTCCTACTTGTCTGTTTCTTGTTCCGCTTTAGTGCCTTTATAGTATAGTCAACCATTTATCTAAACCCTCTAGTCCAGGCTCAGAGTTCTTTAAGTTATTACCCACGCATCACACCAGTCGTAAAAACCGTCGGCGTTACATGAAAACGTCAGTTGTGAAAATATATCGCCTACAAAATTGCATATTACATTACAAAGTGCTCGTATTTTTGGAGCACTTTCATGAAATGTCAGCAGTTTATTTTTATGGGATATTATGACGGTTACATAACGAATTTTAAGGAGTAATTCACCCACGAAGAAGGCTGTGTAGCATTTGACGTATGTAAACAGCAATACGCATACTCTCTTATCTTCCATGCATAATGAAGTTTACTAGAATGTGATTCCAAAATGACAAGGGCGTTTAAGTTTCCAAGAAGTGCTTGTTGATCGGTACATGTGTTCCTAATTCCTAAAAAGGCGTCTTTAGCTTTATTAATTATTATAATTCGTTATCAGGAGCCATTCGTCTTTCTTTTTAACAGATCGAATAGTCGACTTACTTGGTGGGCAACGGGTCGATGAAATGTTCTATAAATTCCCGCTTCACCTCGAGCAGTATGTGGAACTCCGACGAGTTAGGCGACCAGTCGGCGAAGTGCGCCAACCTCTGTAAATTATGACGTGAAACGAGTTTAATTATTCTCTTTCATTATTCTGTGTTAGTTATATGAGGTTTAAGTGAGTTAATGTTGAGTTAAGAGGCCCAATTTGGCTTTTGTTACCCGTGTATTTGAAAGGTGAAGTGTTAGAGAGGGCGTTACGTTCTCACTGTTTTCGTTATTTGTTTACACTTTGTTTTCAAAGGTTTGAAAGTAAACTTAAAAGCTGCTCAGTTTTTTCTTTGTACATCTTCATATATCTATATGTAGCATACATTAATTACGACGGCAATTAAATACCCATTTAGCTTACAACCGATGCTATTATAAACAAAGTTCAGAGCGGTCTTAGCGTTAACTTGATTTATTTTTAATGCATTTATCAGATGTATAAATATGACAAATAATTGGGTCAATTGCTCATAATGTTGATAAAAGTACGTTGTTTTAAGAGTATATTTAACTGTTACTGTACATCAGTGTAATGATGATGAATAAATACTGAACAGGGGGCTTTGTATGTTGCAAGAGAGAAACATGTTTAATTACAAATTGGTCTCTGTTTAGGAATAATTTCAGGGACTTTTATATAATGTTATAGATCCGCAATACACCATATGTGGCTTATTAAGTTTCAGTAAAAGGCCGAATGTTTGAATAATATTAAAGTCAAATTGTTTCTCAAAAAACCCACTATATTAAATCCACATTCATCATTAAACGATCTCTCGTTATGTAAAATACTTAAAAAGTAATTAGGACGATGACTGAAATTTTAAAGTGTGCAGTGAAGTATAAAAAAGTATGAAAATAATAGCTACTTGCAGCTAGCGATATATTGGTACAAGGATGTGATATCGTAATAGCGAATAGGGATCATAGTATCTCCATAGTAGTTATGCCTACTACTGTCAAGATGCCACAAGGTTGATACCTTCCTACCTCGAAGAACTGGTCGAAGTCTTGATCGCATATGACGTCATCGCGGTCGTGGTCCAACAGTTCTGTGAAGAATAAAGTCAACTTGTCCGTCTGCATAGAGCTCAGTTCTGCCAACGGCTGCTCCTCTTCTAGGTCCAGACATTCTAGGTCTTCGCTGCAGCGGTTCACCCATGTTGCTATGAGACAAAATGGAATAGGTTAGAGTTCTATATTAGATTCTGTTATAAAGATAATACGTGGTATTTTAAAGACGTATTGAACCCATTACTGACAGGTAAACAATACAATATCATGATATTGTATTGTTTGCCTGTCAGTAATGGGTTCAATACGTTGATTATGTTTGATGTTTTCAACATTTATTGACATAATTTCATCATGATGAAATTATGCCAATAAATGTTGAAAAAATCCAAATTTAGGATTTATTTACAGCGAGGTTGATAAAAATGTGTTTTAATTCACAAGATAACTGTCTAATATCTGTCAAAATATCGTCTATGTAAGTCCTCAATTGGCATGCAAACTTCAGTTAAAAACGTACTTTTAAACAAAAAAATATTATTACTTTTTTACTTTAATTATTATTAGTACTTTTTTCACAAGTCAGAAATGAAGTTGGTGATTATCTTCCTATTTGCAACGTTTAGTACATTATAATGTACCTATATGTCACCGTAAAATTGTGAAATCCGTCGGTTTACAACATAACAAGTGAGATTACAAACTACTGGCATTTTTTTTTATAAAGGTGGACAGACGAACAGACTTGTCACCTAATGGTAAGTGACCGTGGTGAGCGGAAAAGGGAGAGGACAAGTACTCTCCTATCCCGCAGAAGACGAACCAGGGGTATAAGGCATATTCCATAGCTTTCAGGTGGCCAAGGTCTGCTGGGGTTCTCGGTTTCCTTCTGAGGGTATTATGGGTCCCTACCAATAGAAGCTCTCATGACGGAACACCGTGTGGTTTTAGTCGGTTCGAGTCCGACATACCAAATCACCGTCGCCTCTGATGAGGTGATGTCCCGTGGGGGATTCCAACCAAAAATAAAAGTGACCGTGGTATTACTCCGGTTGAGCCGGCTCATTTGTGCCTAAGCATGGCTCTCCCACAAATGGTAGGTAGGTTAGGTTAGGTTAGATTGTAATCTAACGACCTTAGATTATACAGTGACGGAGTTTACAATTTTACGGTGACATAGATGTATATGTGTAATGCACATATATTTTTTTTAAGAAAACAATATTTCTCTGCGATTTATCGGCTACGCCCGCGTGTGTACTTTCTTTTCGAACAAATATTTACCCACAATAATTAAACAAGATCACGATAGATAGATAGATCAAGATATCAAAAACAATTGTCAACACTTTGATTACAACTCATTTAATTAATCCTTATCATTCTATCCACAATCTTTAGGTAATGCTATATCCTAAAACAAAATACTTACATAAAATTCAATGTAATAGTTTTAGATACATATATGTATGTATCTCTGCATTTTACATATGAATAAAAGATAACATGTAAGTATTCATTAGATAATGATTATTTAAAACGTTCAGAACATTCCTTTTATATTTATTACAAAAAAGTCGTGCATGATTTAATTCAAACTCTTCAGGAGGAGAAGGTTCTCAATCCAACTGTTTTTGTAAATAAGTTACGTCGCTTTTGTAAAATATTGTACATAAAATGGAAAATTAGGGGATGAAAACTACACTACAAATTATTACAATTGATCATTATCATATCATATCATTAAGTCCGTTATGTATAATCTTATTTAAGCCGTAAACGTCTCAAAGACATTCTGAGTGATGATCTTACACTGATATAGTTAATATTTTTATTATGCCAGTATTCCGTCATAGCAAATATTTTGAATGTCACGCGTATAAAGAAAACGTGGATTACGTAATCGTATTTTTAGAATAGGTACGTACTTTTCTACAATAAATCATTGAAGTATGTTGTATGTTTTTTTTGTTGACGTTATCTTAATATGTTATACCAAATGTCAATCTCACTGTTAAGACAATTTAACTGACACCTCACATGTCGAAATCCATCACTGCAATATAACTAACATCATAATATGTAAATACATACATAATTATAAAACTTTCTCGCTCAGTCGGTTAAAAAGAATCCCCTTTACGTACCATTTTTAAGAGCGGTATTTATTCCGCACACCAATGGACATTCAGACCTATAATAATTAAATGGTTTCGTTGGAGCGTTCTTAAAATAATCGAGGTATCACAAGAAGTTCGCGCTAAATATAGCAGACATACTCGTAATAAAGTTATGAGTTAGGACGAAGAAATCCATCGGGAGAGCCTAGTCACGCTTGAATAACTGATGACGTTTCGTCCCTAAAGGTTTCCCCCTTTCATCTTAGAATTTGAAAACAATATAATTAGATTGCTTCCTGCGACGAACAAAGGAATATACAGATGTCTTCGAAAGTAATGGAATTGTAAATTTTTGTACACACTCGTACATATTGAATATCAAAGTAATTCAAGTTCGATATTTCCGACAACTCCGCTATATGTTTCGTTTCATTGAAAATGTTTTTGGAGCTGTTTCAAATGTGCTTTGTAGTCCGTGACACGTTCGCAGTCTAGTTCATAAATCTAAAATATTTAGGTACATGTATGGCAAAGCATGGTTTTATATTTTAAGGCACATTCAACATTCTGTTATATATGTATGGTATCTGAAGTTATAAGCGTTCAAATAATAACAAAGTACTATTTAAATCAATCGTGCCAAATATTAAAAAATATTTTTTGTATAACCATATGTACATCAAACATACATACATACGTCGACGCCTCTATCCTATGTGGTGTATTAAACACCCACAGCCTCAAGCCTATTGCCGTCAACAACGCATTATATGGCTGTATACATACTGTCTGATAGAAAACAGTCCGATACCTTAGTCGCTTTTTACGATACGGGAGGAGCAGAGGTGGCTCTATTAGCCTAGCCGTGTGGAGTAAATATTATGTATCATATATAATTATGCCTCTTAAGGCAACTCAAATGAGTAATCTTTATACGCAGAAAGTGATCAATAATTTAGTTGATTCACACTCTTGTTGTACGTGACTCTAGGCATGATGGCATATGTATATATCTAACGATTTCCTGTAGTGAGTAGTTGTAACTGACATCAAAACTAAGCAATTCGGTTGTATGTTTTTCTTTTATGTTTGTATTCGCATAACTCCGTTTTTTATTTATATGGGTATTTTTTAATTTGGATGGGTACCTATATATGCTACCATTTGGTCCCACTTAAATAAGAACAGACAGAAAAAACATATGTAACTGAAAATATTCCACCAATAAGGTGAAAAAATAAGGGTTGGAAAAATATACAGCTCGGATAATTACTTATACTTCATTAAGAACTTCTCTTTTTTAAAAAAAAAAAAAAGAAGTAGAACTTGAAAAATAAGGATTGTTTTGCAACAACTGCCAGTTGATACAAGCATAGCATAAAAACTTGCAATGTATTTAATGATTTATTACTTGAACTAATAATTTAATACTTGAAATGTATCAATAAAAATTAAAAAACACTTTTTGACAGGATATTTTTTACAAGGTAATTATGAGATAATTAAATCATAAAAAAACAGGTATTTAATTAGTAAATGACGTATTGAAACGTGATGATGTGTAAAATGTGATGATTCATGATCTTGATATTTTATGTAACTATTCCATTCGTCGTTTCAGATATAACACTTTTACGTTTGACTGCACGGATGGCGTAGCGGTTTAAGTGGTCACCTCGCCACCATGCTGTCGCGCCGAGTGCTGTGGGTTCGATCCCCGCACGGGACAACACTTTGTGTAATCCTCAAATTGTTGTTCTGAGTCTGGGTGTTCTTTGTGTCCGTTGTTTGAATGTTTCTAAAGTCCCCGCGACACAGGAATTAATCCTAGTTCGGGAGTTGTCTTTAAAAAAAAAATTGAATCTATCAGTTTGTGAACAAAAAGGTTAAAACAAAGAAAAAAACAGAAAAAAACGATAGAATAAAAAAAGTAAAAAGGTGTGCACTTTAGAAAGTAGAAAGGTGTGCACTTTAATGTCACGTCTTGTGTTTGTATAAAAAAATAATCTGTAATACGTCACACTTACAGTGATAAAGAGCGATTACACTTTTATATAAGATATACAACTAAATGCAATTATTATACCAACATATTTCGGGTTACTAGTCTAGTGTTCAAGACACAGCATCCAAATGTTCAAATTTACATCTAGTTACCACTAATGCGTACAAACCCCCTTACGTTGAGAACAACCTGCCTTGTCAACGAGTGTGTCATTTCAATTAACCGACTGTGCAAGAAGGGTGGGGTTGGGGGGGGGTTGAATATTATTAGAGTACATGTATGATATATGGATGTTTATATGTATGATATTTCTTTATCACACTACAGTTTAGACGGCTTGATGGATTTAAACATGTAAGGTGTCATTTGAATCGCCCCAATAGTAATAGTATTTATGGTCCATCATTACCTTGGGTAGTAGCATGATGATATATACCATCCCCTAAAAACTGCAAATAAAATAGTATTTTGATCCTCATAAAGAGCCAGAGCACCAAAGCAAATAAACCGGAATATTTAATAAAATTAATTGGCGCAAATAAAACCCCATGTCATTGAACCATCTCCGGAGATAAAACCAGTTTACAGTATTCATGTCAACAAGTTTTTTTTTATTATATAAAACTAAAATAATTTACACTTCCGTTGCTCGTAGAGAACATGTTGATCGACCACTTATGCTAAATCCAATCGTTGCTGTCGGCAAACGGACGTCTTAAATAATTTGAACAGTTCAATAGAACAACAATATTCAGTTACTATATGTAAAATATAAAGAATTTCAAATATTCAAAAACACAAACAAAACATACGCCCTACACTTTCTAAAATTTAGTCGGAGCAGCGTTTAGTTCGACACAACTCAAATTGCTTAAATTACTTAATTTGGTCTATAACAGCATTAATGTCTTTGTTTTCAACGTATAAATTGGTGTAAAATACGGAAAGGTAAAACTAAAGTTAACATCACACCAGACATTTGACAATCAATATTAGTATTATGAATGACTTTAAGTGCACTATGTAATATGTGTCTATTAACCTACGTCTTTAAAGAGAGACTGTTATATTTAGTGTTTTGGAACTGAAATAATTGAAATTTTCAGTATCGTTTAGTGAGATCTATGATAGAATTGCTTGACCATATCGATAAAGAGACCATACATGGGCTTTAAATAATATCAAAACGCGTTTTAATTAATTATGTCTGATGTCAAGAATTAGACTAATTTATGTTTATTTGATTCCATATGTGTTAACTAGTTTTTTGAACTGCACTTTTATTTTGATTTTAAATTATTTTTGTCAACACTTTTGGAGTAAAAAATACTGGAATTCGGCAAAGTTCACGACATAATTCAGGTGTAATTTAAATTCAGGCTTCCTTCTACATCCCGATAAATTACCCGGCCCAGATCTTTCCAGGAGAGACGTGTAAATTACTTACTAAGCAAGCAGTCAAATTCCACCCATTTTGAGGGTGGCCGAATTATTGCGCTCCCGCCGCACTGCGGTATCCATTGTTTTGACAAAATCACGAATTTTACCTTTTGTGTTTGGCATTATGCATAAGTTTTATCTATTCGTATTTAACTTTGTGAAGGGTAAATACGACGTTTTAAATGTCGACTTTGGAGTTTTGTTTACTGTCTGCTATTTGTTTGCGCCTGCGGAGGTGTGTCTGCCTCGTTAGCGATGTTCAGCAATATAAGAATACAGTAAATGACACATTTCAAGGCTAGCTATATTATGACGTATACATGTTGTTTATAATATACACTTAACATTTTGCATTCAAAACATCGACAAGTCACCAGTAAATAATGTAGATACGTTTTGAAATGGGAAAAAGTGGCACGATATTTTCTTGTAATATATGTATATATATTGGGATATATATTGGGATTAATTATTAAAAACCAATTATTATTATACTGCTAAACATATCATTACAGGAAAATAAAAATGCATGCATCTGTTATTGGGAAACGACTAATGCATATTTATTTTCCTGTAATAATTATACATATTTTACAAGGCAAACGCATTGCCATACAAGGCATTATTCACAAACCCATAGTAGGTGCATATAAATAAAGATATATGACAAGTTGATTAAAAATGTACGTTTATTTTACATATTTATTGTAAATGTAATGTACTATATACCGTACATACACAATGTGGTCGTACATCCTTTACAACATGCATATAAACTAAAGTAATTAATATGTATGTATGTCAGGGTCGTTCAGCTGGTGATCTTCTCGTATACTTGACTCACCGGTGGGCACAGGTGATAGAGACCAAGGGGGAAGCGTTGGCCGTTAGTTTGGACGTGGCGAAGGCCTTCGATCGGGTCTGGCACAAAGCGCTCCTTGCGAAGCTTCCTTCCTATGGGCTTCCCGAGAAACTGTGCAATTGGCTCACCAGTTTTCTTACAGACAGAAGCATCAAGGTCGTTGTTGACGGTGCATGCTCCGACTCCATGTCTGTTAATTCTGGTGTCCCACAAGGCTGTGTGCTATCACCCACGCTGTTTCTTCTGCATATCAACGACATGGTGCAGATCAGCAGCATCCATTGCTATGCAGACGATAGCACGAGTGATGCCCTTTACACCGGCCGCGCTAACATTTCTCGGGTAAACGTCATCCAAACTTGTGTCTGAAATCGAAACTTCTTTATCAAAAGTTTCAGATTGGGGTCGACTTAACCTAGTCCAATTTAACCCCACGAAGACACAGGTTTGCGCGTTCACCGCTAAAAAGATGCCATTGGTCGTATCACCTCAATTTGAGAACACTTCCCTAACTGCATCAGCCAGTACCGGAATCCTTGGCGTCGATATATCAAGCGAAGTCCAGTTTCGCGGTCACTTAGAGAGTAAGGCCATATTAGCCTCGAAGAAGCTTGGTGTGCTAAACAGATCGAGACAGTATTTTACTCCGGCCCACCGCCTGCAACTTTATAAGGCGCAGGTTCGGCCGCACATGGAATACTGTTCTCATCTCTATACAGGTGCACCCCAGTACCAACTTCTGCCTCTTGACCGCATTCAACGGAGAGCGACTCGCATCATCGACTGCCAAGATATTTCTGATCGACTTGACACCTTGGCGTTGCGTAGAGATGTAGCTTCACTCTGCATCCTCTATCGCTTGTATCATGGGGAGTGTTCAGAGGAATTGTTCGGACTTATACCGGCTGCTGGTTATCCATCCCCATCACCTGGACGATTGGCACTCCACCACTGTGCGCTTCTCCAGAAGCTTTTTGCCTCGCACAACCAGCTTATGGAACAAATTGTCGCCTGCCGTATTTCCGAACCGATACGACCTTCAAACCTTCAAGAAGAGAGCGTACCTCTACCTAAAAGGCCGGCAACGCACTTGTGACTCTTGAGTAGCAGGTGTCCATGGGCGGCGGTAGTCACTTACCATCAGGTGACCCGTCTGCTCGTTTGCCCCTATCGCATAAAAAAAAAAAAAAATGTTACTGAACATTTCATATACTCAGTTTTTTAAAAGAAAAAAGATAATGGTCGATAGTCTGCCTCATTTCAAAATAAAATTGAATTATGTCACCATATTCATTTTAAACTACTTTATTGCATTTGTTTTTTTAATAATTTGACATACATTTCTAGGAAATGGAAAGGTTTTTTTGTAGAACAATAACATTAAAGGTCAAACCAAATCCAAAGGTTTTGTAAAATATATTTTGATATTTATATATACTGTTTTTTTCTCTCGAAACGCTTGACAATGGCGGAATCTCTGCGCTGAATCTCACGCGAGGGAGAAACCATAAACAACAAATTATAACAATAATAATAACACAATAAACTCAATTCGATGATCGTTTGCAATTTTGGGATACTTTTTAGGTGATGTACAGAATTATTTGTTCGAGTAGGATTAAAATGCTACATTAAATATTTAGGATTTTTTTAAAGACGTAGATAACGAGAAGAATCAAAAGAACGAATTATCCATACTTCCTAACAGTTAAGAGTTGATTAAATGACTGTGGAAGGCATTACACCAGCAGTTCAGCAACATAAGACGCCCATATCTTTGAGGATTTTCTTTCCTGGGATCCTGTCATCAAATCCTGCCTTGTTGGATCACCGCAAGATCACCCTTACTAACAATAATACACGGTACACGCATTAAAATATGTACAGGACGAAATATCAGAAACCGAAGAGTGCTATGTATACGATATTATTATATGGAGGTAAAAATAAGACTATAAAATGATTTATTCTTAGCGAAACTAAAACTAATGACAAATTTGTTTGCGTTTTGTAGATTTATTAAAAAAATTCGCCTGAAGTAACGATACACATCAAGCTTTCAAACGCTTTTGGCAAATATCCCCAAGATTAATTTTAAGGTTGAATGGAAAATGTCGTATTATATGTATATTTCCTAACAATTAATACGTATTAACCAACGTTACTTTGGATGAGGGATTTATCAGGAAAAAGGAGGATAAGAAAATGCGATGATAGCAAAAAGATAAGGTACATCATAATTTAGTCACTAAAACGAGGTGGCATTTTTACGTTTTTTAAAGACAGTTAAAAAGCTGCTGTTTTATTTATTATACATTTTTTTTCTGTTGAGCACGACGAGCTTTTTCTGTGTCTGGGTGTAATATTCATATATAATATGTATGTATTTAGAAATATATAAGTATGATTATCAGCAATCTGGTTGCCTGCTCTGCTTTGTTTGAGATCAGACGGCCGTGTGTGAGATGTCTTTAGTTATTATTGTTATTTCCTTTATTAAACTTATAAACCATATAAATTACATTTCTAATACCTAATCAACCAACTCATAAAAATATATTAAAAGAAATAATAATAACAATAAAAATTATAAATACTTAGTAGACGTCCGATATCGGATACAGGGACCAAGACACCGGTGGTTAGGGCTCCAAAGACGAACTTATGATTATTATTATTATGATTATCCAGTGTCACTGAGGATGAAGTAAGATTTCTAACACGAACCCACACATAAGGTATTAGGAAGAACACACATGCATCCAGGACTCATAAAGCAATACACTTTCCTTTTAGACATTCGTGATTTTACTTTCACAGAGTTTGGTAAATGCCGATTACGATAAAATTAAAAATTACCTATTGACAAGAAAGGCATTTAACTAGTTTTTGGCATTACTTTCCAAATTATAAAATTATTTGGAACTCGCGTAAATAATAAAACATCTTCAGACATATTATATAAACGCGGCTGTCTGATTCCAAACTAAGCAGAGCTAGTACTATGAGAACCAGATTGCTGATACTTATACGTTTCAAAATACGTACATATTATAGATAAATTATACCCAGATACAAAACAAAATGATCGTGCTCATCACACAAATATTTGTCCTGGGATGAAATTGAACGAACGACCTTTGGCTTAGCAGTCAGGATCACTAACCACTAGACCGACAGGCTTGTCAGATATGAATCAATGCCATTGTTAAATAAAACGCTAACATTACACTCTTAAATCAAACATTGTTTCTAACATATAAAATGAACTCACTCAGTTTGTGAATCGGTACTCTGTCGTACATTCTCGGAGGAAACTTGCGAACTGTTACGAATTGTCGTGATTCAATGCGTTATATACATCGTAAACCAGTATGTTTGCTTTGCCGGGCCACTAATGTGAGTTGACAACATCTGACGTAGAAGATAATGTTACAGCGTCACTTACTTTATCTTAAAGGTAGTCGTCGACTAGGTCTAGGTACAAAAGGGGCGTGTACCTAAATATCTAAGGCTCTTTTTCATTCATTCGTTAGTATTTTATGAACTAAGTAGCTAATAAGTTATTATGGTTTCGTTTATACCTAGATTGATATGACGAGAGTGGTGTGGCTGGGCGTCTTGAAAAAAAAAATGTTCAATGGCAAGGAGTTAACCTCGAAATGGTACAACAATTAGATTATAATAATTATTATTCTCTTCTTTATTGGGTTTTTTGAACAAAGACAACTCGCGCATTAGGATTGATGTCGCGATCTGTGTCGCGGGGGACTTTACAAACATTCATACGACGGACTCAAATAACATCCAGACCCGGAACAACTAACTGTGGATCACACAAATAGTTGTTCCGGGTCTGGATGTTATTTGGTTGGTTTTTGGGTTGGGGAAAGAGGAAAGGGGGATTAAGGGAAGGAAAAATGAATGGGCCGCCGGTACTCTCACTCACTCGCCAATACAATGAAAGCATTCTTTGTCTACCAGTTTTATGTAAGGCCTTGGTACTACTGCGGTCAAGCCGGCCCATTCGTGCCTAAGCATGGCTTTCCCACGGTATCCTTCTTCTGTGCATAGTTTTAAAAGTTTATCTACAAAGTTAAGCGAAAAAATATAATTATGTAATTCAATAGCAATGTTAGTTATCATTCGGTGTAGTGAATTTGCAGCTTTAACATATTTCATAAGACACGTATCACAAATATCACGTTTAGATTTGTTTGCAGATTCGCGATCACTTGGAGGTGTGTTATTTGTTGATAATTATCTTACGAATACCTTTTATCATAGTATTTAGATAATTGCAAACCTTTGTATGTTATCTATTTAATATGTATTATGGGATTTCCATGTTGTCCGTAAAGTTGTCAGTAACGTCACACACACAGTAGATAAATTCTTAAACATACACGTCATAGAAATATTTACTTTTCCATGTTATTAAAACCTTAAAATACATTAAGGTTTTAATAAAAAAAGAAAAAAAAATAACTTTCTTAAACATTTACGTCACAAACATGTTTTCTTTGAATACAATAATTGTAACAGGCCGATGTTTGGACACTATATGACCCAGAAAATGGAACACTCGTTTTAACCACTGGAAATATATAAATTTAAACAACACAACAAAACAACACCTGGAAATTATATAAATATTTTTAGTGGTTTGAACAAGTGTTAATTTTTTGGATCACGGTGTAGATAATGAAAATAATCTAATTTGGGGGTATTTATCTAAACAACAACAAAAAAATCTATGTCTGTCTGTATGTTTGTACTCGCATCGCGCAAAAGTACTGTATGGAATTGAATGCCGTTTTCAGCAGATGTATTGCTATTGTAAATACATGCATTTTACCGCGTCTCTGGCAAGTAGAAGTACTTCTTAAACAAATCTCAATTGTTTTGTTTGTAACTTTCTTTCACAGAAATTAATTAAGATATCATTGCCCAGAAAAGATGTATGAAGTCCATATGTGGTATTGCGTAGGATGTTTCAGGTTGTCCCTGCTTGAAAAGTCTAAAAATGCTGCCATTGCCCTGTCTTTATATTACTGAAGTAGGAAAATTTGTAAAACATCATTCACATCTATTTAAACAGGATAAAAACCATATTCAGAGAGAAAATATGAGAAACCCGGATAGACTTGTTTTTGGCATGATATCTAGGAGCGCTGGATTAAAAAAAAAGTGCTAAGCAATGAGTGTGAAAATTTATAATAAGATACCAAGCTATCTTAACTACCGCCAGTGAACAAATTTGTGTAATGTTTTAGTTCTTGGCTCGGAGAACATTGCTTCTACTACTTTTAATATTATGACATTTGTAATTTGAAAATAGTTTATATAGTTTTAAAAATAGTTTAAAAAATTTGTTAGCATGACAATTGGTCTACTTTATAATATTATAATTTAGTTACATTACATTACAATTAATCTTTATTAAATTAATTAGTATAGAAGAAAAAAAAAATTGCATGCCATCACTACAATTTTTTCTACAATTTCTATTTTTAACCCCACTTAAACCCCCCTTTAAAGCAAATAAAGCATTTTTATTTGTATTCTTATCTACTTCTTCTAAAACTCCTGAAACATTCGCTTGAAGCCCTCATTTGCTAGCCTAGTGCTTTCACAAATACAACCATATTAACCATACCAATTTGATTTTACATTACTTGGCTTGAATTTTCTAATTCATTACTTGACCACCTCCCCTTGAAAATCTTGGGAGTATATTGAAACGGTAAAGGTGGTCGAGAAATGAAGTTAATCCTTAACCTAAAACTCCCCAGTTGATGCAAAATAGTCTTACTCCTTATTTCATAAGTATTTTAGACATTAGACAAATGTTGGTGTTTAAAGCTCTGCTTACTCCTTTCGAGGATGTCAGCTGAGTTTTGTTTTAATAATTATGTATGTGCTATATTATTATTGCAGTTGATGTAAACAGGTAGGTACAATTTAAAGTTGTTCATGAGAGATTTAATTTGATAGGCGTAATTTGAAAACAGTTTTTCAAATAAATACTCGCTACTCTAAATCTGATGTATGCGTTTGTTACCGATTACCATTAAGTTTAGATTAATAACGAATAAAGTAAGTACTGCAAGCACTATTTAGGTGGAATTTAAATTAAACAAAAAACTAATTTTCTTGCAATAATTTATTAACAGTGGTAGAGCTATGCTTAGGTACGAATTGGCCGGCTCGACCGGTGTGACACGGCCTAACACAAAAATTACAGAAAACCGGTTGTGACGCAACTCACAACCGGTTTTCTGTAATTCAATGCTGAATGTCAATCTGTGTTGCATTTGCTCTCCTCTTTTATTTCCCCTCGCCCACCTCTCCTCTTTCCCGTCTCCTTATTCCCCATCTCTTCTTCCCCTGCCCGCATCCGCCAATTCCTCATCATCCTTAAAGGCAAGCAGCACACTTACGACTCTTTAGTTGCAGGTGTCCATGGAGGGCGGTTGTCACTTACCATCAGATGACCTGTCTGTTCGTCTGCTCACCTAAGATTTATAAAAGAAAAATGTAGTAGAGATTGTTTTGATTCCTTGTGAATTTCTGAGTTTTTTAATATCGTTTGTGTTTAATAGCGATTGTTAACTAAGGTTAACTAAGCTCTGTGACATACTTCTTATAGTAGAAGATTACCAGAGCATGGCCTGAAACCTCATGAAAAAGCTTATTTCCCAAAATTTACAGTAGACCACCGAAGAGGTCACGTTACATCGAAGAGTGTCTGGATCCGCATGTGGTGCCCTTCGCACATTTTATTAGCGAAGAGTCGATTTTGTCGCAGGACAATGTCAGGGCTTCTACCACAGGCGTTGTAAATGAATATCTGAGCGAAGTCGCTATTATGGTTAGTGGCTGGCCAGCAAGAAGCTCGAATATGAATCCCATAGAATACCTATGAGATGAGTTGAAAAAGACGAGTTAGAGTGAGAGATCCTGGTCCGGTGACGCTTGGCTAGCTTAAAATAGCTGAACAAGAAGAGTATAATTACATCCCACAACACAAGATTGTGACTCTCATCCGTTCCATGGAAACAGTCATTAGGACAAGTATTTAACGGCGGCGACCCGTCTGCTCGTTTGTCCAACGATATGTTACTAAGTAAAAAACGTTCACGAGCATGACACACGCGGCAGCCATCGTTCAACTCAACTATATAGAACGGAGCTGAATGACAGGACACAGACAACGCCATCGGTAGGACATTTAGGCGAGCATCATATACTCAGATCTGCTGGGCAATAAAAAAAATTACAAGTGACTACACAGTACTCACGTGTATACCAAAACATAAAATATCCTAATTAAAAAATTAAAAATTAATGTCATAATTACAATGTTAACATAGCTTATACAGATAAAATTAACAATGTCAATAACCATAAAAAAAAATTACAATCATACAAACAGATACAGCGATTTAGGTAAAAAATCTATCGTAATCACAATTTTATTTGGCATGATTATAGTTTGAAGCATTCCCAAATAAAAAATAATAGTGTTACTCGTTGATACGCGTGCGCTCTACTGGTTAGCTATTGTTTACACCCTCGACAATTCTCGTCTAAACTCATGAAGTCCTGCGTTCTGAGATCCATAAATAGTTCTCTGACACGTACCCCGGCCGTCTCACGAAGCGCCTGAGTGAACATTTATTTTTTTGCGTTATGAGCTATGACATTATTCGAGAGGAGGTGCGATATATTGTCAACACTGCACTTCAGTGTGATATTTAAAAGTAAAACGTTATGTAAAGTAATATTTACTTAAAGCATTCAACTACATCTGGACATTTGAATTTTCCATATTTCGTAGCAAGGTTTTCAATAAACTTAGTCGGGTCGTAGACGTGCTCTAGGAACTGCTGCTTTATACTTTTACGATAAAAAAGTGCCAATGGAAGATATTCAAAACACCTAGATAGGATTATCTGCCAGAAAGGGTTACACTGTCTCATTGTTTTTAAGATCTGGCTTACGTAAACATACATATTAGTCGCCTTTTACGAGTATATTGGGTGGCCCCATTCTACTTCACCCAGAACCACACGAGAAGTACGTTGCAGCAACGTTACATTAACAAAGCTGTCTATTTACAAAGAATCCTTTTGTACGCGGAAGTACGTACATAGCTCGGATTAACATTTCATGAATGAAACACAAACGAATCAAACGTTAGTTCAGATCCGATACATCCTTTATTCATTTGGAGTTGAAAGTGTAAAAAGAATAAATCATAGTAGTAGTTCGCTCCAGGCTCCGATGTTATGTGATTGTGGAATATTTTGATTTAAGATAGAAATATAAAACATATTTCTTTATGATATTGACATTCGAAGCGTTTTCCAACAGAATAGCTAATGAGTTTATTCAGACACCAATTTTTAGCATAATATAACGTAACAAATTCACAAATGCGTCCTTTAAGATTCACAGAAATCGATCTTGGCAAGACGGTTTTGTAGCTAGATAATTGAAGATTACTTTTGGCACCTTCTATTTTTCTCACGGTACTTTTCTTGTGTAGACTGGGCAGTCACCTTCCATGGGATCTCCGATTGTAATTTTATATAACGATTCATCATATTGTTGAATTTGTAGAACCCGTCTTCTTTTAAATTGCTACTTCTTGTACGCTTCATGATTTTACGGGCACGCTTGGGTAAGATATTATTTTGAACCTTTGTTTCTTTTTGCTTTCGTTTACTATTGTCGTTTGATTTTATTTTCTTAGTCATTATTTCTTACAAGTTTCACAGTTGTCTCGAATGTCTAAAGTCTTGATTTCATTATTTAAAGCCTACGTGATTCTGCGTATTGTACTACTGTTGATAAATAACAGCATCGTCGGAACAAAATATTGAATCTAGTTGACTGACTTACTATAACATAGTGAACTACGAACATCGATTTTAATATTCTATGTCTATGATAATTACATACTAGGTATGTTATGTGCGTTCCCGAAGGCTTCGTTCTTGAGGTATCCCGGGTCCCCGCAATAGACCCACTGTGACGGAATACCGAGTGGATTAGTCGGTTCGAGTCCGACATACCACCTCACTTTCAGCTCCGGTGAGCTGATGAGACGTGGGGTTTCAACGCGAATAAAAAAAGGGTATGTTATGTATATTGTATGTTATGTTAGAAACAACTTTCGCGAGTCGGGTAAAATGATAACCCTCCATCTGTGGGAATGTAGTAATTAAGGTGGTAGATTATTGGATAGGTTAAATAATATATACTTATCATAGTTCTTTTAGCAGCCAAGTGATTCGTTCTCCTTTTAAAAACCGACTCAAAAAATGCAATAATCTCTTAACATAAATTAAAAATATTCAGAATCCTTGTCTTCATTATATACAGTGAAACATTTTAAAATGATGCAAAATCACTTCATCGGTATTTCTCTTAAAATAAACATAAAAACGTTTAATTTCTTTTTAACATTCAATACACGCTGAGGGCGGGAACTTCTCGCCGAGAAAATAGTAAGTTTAGCAGTGAGGGAGTAAAATAATCGATATCAGAGTTCGTCGTATAATGCGTGCCAAGGGCTCGTAGTAGCTTGGCCGAGTCTCCAACAAATCACGATAACCATACCTTGTATTATTTACACTAAAGCTTTTGTTGCGACGGTCGTAACCCTTTTTCTCGATGAAAACATGAAAGCCTGGAAGGAATGAAAGCTTTATATATTTTAAGATAGAAATGTAATTATAATTATAACAGCATGATACAAAAAAATGTTTTAGTAATTAAAATTAAAAGATGCTGCTTTGGTTGAATTTGCTCTTCGGCTTCGGCTTACAGCTTGCTTTGATGTTTTGAAAGTTTGTTACCACCTGACTATGCAATTAGTTTTCCTTTACCAAAATACTAAAAAGGTGTACATAATTTCTATCAGGTGTTCACTAAATTACTTTCTGTTAAAACTAGCAATAGCATTAACATTTGCACATAGCTGCAGAAATTGAAGTTAGTTGCAATATAGGAATATGAAAACAACCTTTTATAATAAAACAGTTTCTAAAACGTAAAAAGGCGAATTAACTAACGGAGCCTAACAAACTGCATAAAGTTTGTTAGGCTCCGACAGTCCAAGTCCGCCCTAGGGTGATTACCTCTTACTCTTGCGGATTTTCCTTTTTCGTAAGGTCACATACAGGTACTCTCTCAGCAAAGCACAGCAAAGAATACGTCAGGGTTGTTCCAATTAAATCTACACTTATAATGTTAATTTTCTATTTCTTCAGTACCGTTGCTAACTGGAAAAAGATAACCTACTTGGAAACGAACAAGTGAAGCAAGTTATGTTCTGATTTTGTAGGTACCGGTAACCGCTTACCATGAAGCAGAACATGTGCTTGTTATCTAATTTTGTTGTAAAATAACGTCTTCCAAGACTTTATATTGGTTTTCTAAGACAATACAGAGGCAATTGTTCCGCAATGTAAATTAAAGTAGTAATGTACATGATTTGATACGAAACTTGTTACAACTGGGTATGTGACTAATAACATATTTATAACGAAACTTCGAAATGTATTAAATTTCAAACACTGAACCACGCAAGTAGGGCAGCTATATATTATATGAATTATAGGATATTTTGCCAATCGAATTATCTAAAAATAACTTGAGAAGAACTAGGCGTCTTTCTCAGAAAGTTACAATTTCCACCTAAACACTTTATGGATTAAAATAAAGGAAATGGCTCCAACTGAAAAAGTAATCAGTCTTCCAATCAAGCTCGTAAAGCCGTCACCAGATCCTAAGAAAGCGGCCAACAATGTACGCAGGTTTTGAGTTGTTTAAAGCCAACTCTACACGTATTTGGGACTACCCAAACACGTGTGGAGTTGCCATCCACCCTGTGTATAACAGAGGTATTTGGGACTGTGTAAATAACTACAGGTCTATTGTGGTACTGACTATACAGTGGTTTATTTTTAGACAATAAAAAGGCATACCTACCTTATACCATAACCTTTTTATAGAAACATCATCGAATCCAATGGTTGATGTGCCAGACTCCAGCCAACAGTAACATAGTAATACTTTGCTAAGGAACTTACTAAGTTCTATGGTATACAAGCAAGTGAATAAACAAATTCTACTTGCAGGGTTTCAACAAACTCGAGAATGAGACAAAACACTGAACTGGCTGATCAAACTGTACTCCAATTAAACAGAGGGCTTGTATGCTTGCCTATCCTAACATTATTCACAAGACACACAATACGCTCTACATGTATAAGTTTATTATATACATATATATGTATGTATATGAATACATTTTTTTTATAAATATTTGAATCCAATTACATAAAATAATTAATTTGTAAATGTATATTATATTGTTAACGAGGTTTAGCTGAACACAGTCCTAGTTTGGGAGACAGAGTACAATGCTAGTGTAGACCTACATATGTATATGTTATATGTATGAACGTTAAAATAAACAATGAAGTAACATCTTGTGCAACTGAAGTTATATTACGCAGAATAAAATTTTCAAATAATTAAGAGTACGAAAACAACAATCAGCTGTTTGTATAGCGGTGGAAAAACCGTCAGCTGACCCAGTGAAGATTTAAAATATTGGAGCATTGCTATTATGTTGTTTCCTTTTAAACACATATTTCGAGAATGATTCTGGCCTTCCTCGAACCCATACTCTTAATTATTTGAAGAATCACGTAGTCAAATTTCATTCGGCGTAATATAACTTTATTTTACGTTTTATTTTTATACAAGTTCATGTGAGCAGCTGACTCATATTCCCCCCTCCACGATGCAGCTGACGACTTACGCAACCTCCCAATTCCACACCCACCGCGGGTGCGCCAGCTGACACTTGGATCAGTTGTAAGTCATTCGAGATCTATCGAAAAAGATGGCAAGCAATCGGCGTGAAATGACTGCCCAAAATGCAACGCTACCTCCCGGCCCATAACATTTCCACGTTACTTCCACATACGTCGAGTTACCAAACAAATTGCGTACCTATTAATGTTTCTTTTTATTATACTTTCTTTTCATAGTATAGCGACATACCGTTTACATAATATGCATATATTATTTAACTGGAAAATAATTATATCTCGGGACTATCCGATGCGTTGCCACTTTCGGCGCAGCCCAGATTGTAATGTCAAAACTTATTATAACGGTTTCATGAAACAAATATTACTTTCTTGTTTACAAAGGAGCTCTGGGTCCTGGGCCGCTTATATTGAAAACTTCTTCAATGCAATGTGTATCTCAAGTATTTAACTTCAATATAGAGGAACGTAATGTTGTCGTAATGTTTTTTGACAGTGGTAGAGCCATGCTTAGGCACGAATGGGCCGGCTCGACCGGTGCGATACCACGGCCTCACAGAAAACCGGTTGTGAAGTAACGCTTGCGTTGCATTTCCCCGAATTGAGTGAGGTTTCCGGAGGCCCAATTCCCCCTCCCCCTTTTCTCTCCCCTCTTCTCCTTTCTCCTTTTTACCATCTCCTCATCCCCCCTCTCTTCTTTCCACTCCCTGCATTCCCCATCCCTCATCACCCTCAAAGGCGGGCAGCGCACTTGAGTTGCAAGTGTCCATGGACGGCGGTGTCACTTACCATCAGGTGACCCGTCTGTTCGTCTGTCCCCTATAGTATAAAAAAAAAAAAAAAAGTAATGTTGATTTTTACTAACATGGATGGAATTGATGGAAAACATATTATTTAGGTGGTTTTCCATAGTTATTTATTTATATTATTTTATTTACCTTTGGCTTAGGTTTTGTTATAAAATGATCATAATAAGTGAAGTTCAAATAATTTATTCCTCTTTCTTAGGATGTTAACTTAATTAAAGCTCACGTCTTAAGGAAGATATTAAGAATTATTGTGATCTACATGAAATATATAAAATTGTTGAGAATATGAAACTAGACTGTCTTATTAACTTTGCTTTATGACGGTATCTGAAAATGCCAGCCACTATTAGGACGATTCCAATAACACCTTATAATTCGAAATCTATTAAGCCGTCTAAACTCTAGGGGGTGACATCATACATAATTATATACATACATATCTATAGACCAAAAAATATAACCCTCCTTCTCGCACATTCGGGTAAAATAAACCTAATACAAAACATTTTATATGAATGAATTGAGTTGCTGAGTTAGATGTAGATATTTCGCTATAACTTTTAAGTTGATGTTGTAATTTTACGTATTGTTGATGACTTGTAATTTTACGTTATTCTACAAAATATTGTTTACATACAAATCGCTTATTTGCCGAATGTTGCTTAAGACAACTGGGTCAGGGCTTTTTTCCTCAAATTAAAAACATAGATTTTTTAATTTTACTGAAGTCTTGAACTACAACAATTAAATCCTCATTTTAAAGCGATACGTGTAAGGCGAGGCCCATTGTATGAAATTTAAGAAACGGACGTCTATTGCTTAGGTGAGGATGATGATAATAGAATAATGTGTGAGTAACCAAAAACTGATCGACCCAAATCTCACAATTACGAGTACCCATAAGCACATAATTATACAACAGGACTAGAAAGACATTGGATGGAAATGCTGTATTCAGACCTGCAGTATATTAGAGGCTGAATTCAATAGGTATCTTAACAAAAGGACACAGATAGAGGGCGGTGGCGCTTAATGGGCATTGTACTTAAGACAGAGTACTAGTACGGATTCCTATAAATTATTCGCATACTTAGCTGGGACTGTGAGTGGTCTATATACTATACTATAATATACTCGTATTTGAAAAGCTGTATATAGTTAAGTAGTTATAGCACAGAATATATCTTTGCCTTTAAATACTCTCTCCGTCTGGCACTGACTGCACGGAGTGCATAGTAAACGTAAACCACGTGGTCACCCCGTCAATACGCTGCCGCACCGAGGGTTGTGGTTTCGATCCCCACACTTGACAACACTGTGTAAACCTTAAATTGTTGTTCTGAGTCTGGGTGTTCTTCATGTCCGTTATTTGAATGTTTGTTAAGTCCCCTGCGACACAGGAACTAATCATAGTGCGGGAGTAGTCTTTTTGATAAAAAAAAACATGGTTACAAATGAAGGTCTTAAATGCTATGTAACACTTCAGCATGTTCAAGCATATTTATGGTTTGCCAATATGAATTAATTTAACATTATAAGTTTTGTTTTACTTCTTCTATTTATCTCTAGTGTTCTTATAATTAAGATATATACCAAGTGTCTAGACACACGCTGTGTGTGTAGACTTACATTCAAAAATTCAAAAAAATCGAAAGTAGTTCACCATCCCATCCATCATACTACTTTCGTTAAACTTTAGTATATAGTTTTCTTTTATAGTTTTTGGGTAAATGTGTGTATCAACTTTATCATCTCTTTAGTTCAAGTTCAGTAGTAATTTACTCACTAGTCTGACTATACAAAAATAGATACAAATAAAGGTACCAACAAAATGTATACTTTAAGACTTAGAACTTTGAATAATCTATTTATTGATCTAGTGGTCAGTGATCCTGACTGCAGAGCTTATGGGTCGATTCCCATACGAGATAAAGTGTGTGATCTATTAATAGTTATTTCGAGTCCAGGGGTTCTTTCTACGTTTATCAAGTCTTCCGTGACCCGCTACACAGGAATGATTCCTAATGCGGTAGTTTTTCATAAACAATGTCTTATGTAGGAATTTGTGGAAATGTTGGTACAGAGACTCTTAAAGCAATACATTAAGATAAAGACACAAAATTAATCTTTTTATGAAAAAGTAAGTAATTATATTGTTTACTAGTTTACTAATGAGACGTGTATTTTGTTACTAACTTCTCGAATTTACTTCTGATCTTTGTGGTTGTGGATTCGGGTAATCTATTTAACTTTCTTTTTTGACTCGCTGTTGATCTTTAGATTAATAATTATTTTGGAACCCCAGTTCGCCTTAACAGAGAGATGCAGCTAGTAATTTATCAAGCAAGCGAGCGCAAGCAATGTAACAAAATTATTATATCATTGGTTTTACTTAGTACACTTCGATTTTTTTTATTATCAACATATCAATATGAATATGAATTAAAATGACTATTTGTTACATGCACACATAATCGTTTATGGTTTTAAGTGGGCTGTCGGTCAAACAGTTAGTTTACAAAGAATTCGGACCAATTTAGGCAGACAATAGCTTCCAAGGGTTAATAAGAGTTACACAATAGGACAACCTAGTAGATCTAATAAATCCGTGTGAAAATGTTCAACCGCCGCCGCCGCGCCGGTAACATTACAGAAATATCTCTTGCAGTAAACTCAACTAGAGAAAATTGTATTTTAATCCAGTAAATAGGGTCTTGATTGTGAGACATATCCAAGAAATACGATACCTGAAATGTATACTGCATTTTGTGCCCCAGAGAAGCGACAATAGATATAGTTTCTATATTTTTTCATCGAACATTTAAAAAAAATGTATTTATGTAAGTGCACTGTCGATGTAGGTGCAATTCAATCAAACGTAATCGGATAAACGAATGTTTTTTATCTTTTAAATATTATCGCGATTAAGTCCCAAGTTACACATCTAAATATAAATATACAGAATATAGTACATTTTATGTTTACTAGCAGTAGTAGTTTTTAAATACAAATGTTGAAGGTGTCAACTACCACTGCCTTTCAACATGATTTTGATTTATCCTAAGGTTATCTGGTAGAAATTATTTATAGCAATAAGGCCGCCCTTTGTACTTTATATTTCTAAAAGTTGTATTCTTACCTATGTATGATACTGTAAAATGGTGTACTAATGTACTAATAAAGATTTATTTTCAAAAACAACTCCCGTATTAGGACGGAGCGGACAGAAAGAATTCCCAGACTTGGGAAAACTATTTTGTGGATCACATAAATTTTTGCCCCGAGTGGGAATCGAACCCACGGCCACGGGAATCGTATCCAAAAAGTCTGAAAATATTTCTTTCTCTCTTCTCTTCTTTCTTCTTTTTTTATGTTGTTCTGATTTGAGATTGTTTGGATCACGATACATTAATGCAAAAAATGTTTGTAATTAGCGTATGTTGTGTTGCGCCTTATAACTTTTGTAACTATTTTTATGCATTTAGTACCACCAAACCTGCCCGAGGAGGCTTAAGAATATAATGTTTAGTAAGTTTGTCTACTATAACCAAATTAAAATGACAAACGATGTAAAAGTATAATAAAATGTCAAAATAACAATAAAATGAATCTAAATAGTAAAAAATATAAAACTGCGTAAATAATTTAAAATTTCCTCTTTTTTCGTTGTGGCAACTGAACCAACAAAAGTTAAAGTAAATTCTGCCAGTGTCCAGTAAGTACTTAGATGAGAGATACTTAAATATATACGACTAGAACTTTGTCGTGGGAGACATTGACGAGCACAGTAAAGCAGCATCGATAATCAGGTCCCTTGCAATAGACACAGTTGTGTCGGCACCCCGTGTGCTTGTAGTCTGTTCGTGTCCGACATAGCGGCTCCGCTACCGGACCTGATGACCCGTTTCCACCCGAAAAAAAACCTCCATATCGGAACCCACAAATATAATTATCATTAATAAATGTTGCTAATACATCACATAGCTTTTGGGCAAAGTGAGTTAAGAGACAAGATAAAAATTAACTGGAAGAGGGAAGTTGAATTTGGATAGTTTAGTATACAGAGAGAATATTTTTTTGTTTATTTTGGCAGGCAAAGAAAATAAAATCTAGTGAACCCCCTTCAAGTCCGCATTTACAAAAAGATCTAATGCAACAGTGACCTCATCTCACACGGCGTAACACTGATACCGCTCTTTTAGGCAGTTTTTTTAAAACCACTATCAGGTTGGACCGCAGCATATAAAGATTCTTTTCATTTTCAACTATGCTATATAATGTTTGTGTTACGATATTAGAGAGATCGTATCTTTGAATAAAATCAGGTTTCCTGTCTATATTCTTGCTTGTGGCATATTTAGAAAGAGCACACACTTTGCCTATTATGTAAGGGCTAGGAATCCACGACAGAGCTACAAAGTCCCTTTTCGAACACCAGAATAAGGCAGTTCTAATATCAATAATTAACTTGCTGTGTAACTAATATACTGCAGCCATTGTGTACCCTCTTGGTGTAAGATAAGTGTCATCCTAGCCAACGGTTTCTGATTAACTGAGAAAATTCAGCATTTGCTAAGGGGGAGTCGTTTGTTATAGAAATGTTAAGGATAGTTTGTGCTTTAAAGTGAAGGACCTTGTTGTGAACGAGCTGAAACGAGCTTTAGTTATGAAATATTAAAGACCTGTGGACTAACCGTTAAGCACCCATGTTACCAAATTGAAATTCTACTGGATATTGAATTGACTACTCACTAAGCACGACATTTTCAAATATCAAATAAAATCTTATTCGTTTAGAGCGGGGTGAAATAACAGTTTATGGCGGTAGAGGGCTGTTAACGTTATCGGAGTTATGTTGCCGTTACTGAAGTATCAAGTGCTTTAATTACCTGCTCACGGAGTAATGTTAATGTGTGTAAATGATACTCTGTAACCAGGCATGTCATTGTGACCTATTTTGGGACTCACGTGTAATCATCCTTTTTTTGCAATGAAATTTGAGATGAATTTGATGCTTTGATAATGTTAAGTGATCATAATTGTTTATAAGATAGATATTCGATTCGATAGCACTCTTGATTTGTTACTTTATTTTAAATAATAATTGCAGCGATGAAAATTTTCTGAATGTTTAAGTTTAAAAACTATTATTAGAACTTGCCAGGGTCATTAATATTTGCTATTTTTTTCCATTTAAACCAGTCTTTCTTAAATTAGCTATCTATTATTGTTTATTTAAAAGAAACTTGTCTATGTGGTATTTCTTCCTCCTGCACTCACCTACACCAGGCGACATTCCTGTACTTCATCTAGCTCATAATGAATGCTGAGAGATCCTCGTATATTTTCATTATGTATCTTATCTCTTATCATAAGGACCATAGATTTTTTTTGACACGGCTCTCTTTCCTACTACAATGAATGGCCTCTACTGCGCTAATTTATTGGGTCATGCGCGGAGTACTGTTTGTGAAAGACAACGCGCCTGTTCACACCACTAGTGTTTTTTTTTATACTATAGGGGACAGACGAACAGACGGGTCACCTGATGGTGAGTGACAGCCGCCGTCCATGGACACCTGCAACTCAAGAGTCGTAAGTGCACTGTCCGCCTTGAGGGTAATGAGGGATAGGGGATGCGGGGAGGGGGAGGTGGGGTGAGGGTAGAGTTAAGAGGAGAGGAGGAGTTCCGGAGGAGGAGCTCCGGAAGCCTTCCTCATTTCGGGGAAATGCAACACAAGCGTTACTTCACAACCGGTTTTCTGTGAGGCCGTGGTATCGCACCGATCGAGCCGGCCCATTCGTGCCTAAGCATGGCTCTACCACTGTGTTGCGGATGATGTCTAAAACAGCCTCGGGGTTCACAAAAATTGACCATCCACCCAGGCTGGACCTGGCTGGCTGGAGTGACTTTTTTCTAATTAAAAAAAAAGCCGGCCATGGAAACCATTTTCAAGAGAAATATTCCGAATATTTTTTCAGTGGTATAAAAATATTATATTCACGATGTGAAAAGTGCATTTCACGCAAAGGGGTCGGTCGTATATTGAAAATAAAAAATATAAAACTATACTTTTCTTTCATTAAGTACCTGTACCCGCCGCGAATTTATTAGCCGCCCCTCGTAAGCTGACTTTTTTTGATGAATTGCAACAAAAATTTGCATTTCCTACCATGTAGTAAGAATTTCTCGATGTAAAACTCCTGCATGTATATAGTATATGTTTACAAATTCTACATACCAGAATGATGTACAGAGCATTTTAAACATTTATTGTAATACAGAAAGCACTGTTACAATGGTAGTATAAATCTTTAAAAACAGAAACACTTGGCATTTAAAATAAAAATTATGGTGATAATAATTGGTGGTACGGCAATAATTATTTCAAAGTTTAAAAAGCCTTCAAATTCACTTCAAAATCAATTGCATCACTTTTTCAGTTCTCGTTTATAATTATATTAAGCAATATGACGAGGAACGGATATAGATAGCACAGTGGATGCTCACATTAGAGCAGATCAGAATCCGCTTTTAATTTACAAAGGCCAGCCGTTAAGAAAGTATTACGCTGATTCTCTATGCTAGAGTAGCTAAAGATCTGTGGGGTTTCAGATAGAGGGTTTATAGGCACCATTTGTTATTATTGTAACTTTAGTCAGTTTTAGATACGGAGGCATTTAATTGTATCTCTTGAGTTTCAAAATATAATTTACTTGAAATTATTGAATTAATTAAAATGAAAGAGCTTTGGATTATTTTGATTACATTTTGTGTGGGCAACTGATTGATCGCTTTATTATTCATATTATTATTTTCTCTTCAGTGTAGTAAAGTCGTTTCGATTTTGAAGTGAGAAGTGTTTTGTAAGCGTGAAAATGGGCAGGAATATGTATTTTCAATTTAATAGTCTTCTAAGGGAAGATCTTCTTTGATTATTTTGCAAAACGTATCCTAATATAATTATACCATACCTAGGTGTCGATATGACGTAACCATGGTAACATGTGGAGCTGATTCTAGACTTACTATTTCTGAGAGTTTATAAAGAGCATATTAAGCAAACATATGATTTTTTTTTACAAATGTTGTCTGTCTAGGATCTCCAAGTCAAATTGTTGCTAATAACGATTCCACGTTATTTAGCTGTAGTCATTGGTACAATTTTATATTCTAGATAGTTTTGGAATTGTCTTATCATTAACATATGTATAGTTCAATTTGATGCATTACCTACAATTTCAGTTTGAATCAATAAATGCCAGTATAAAAGTAAGTATTTTTAGTACCTACTTAGTGCTGTACTATATACCTTAGGTATATAGTACAGTTTTATGGGGAACTACTACTACATACTACAATATATTATATTAACCTCAGTCTACTTTTCAAAACTAATCCTTATTCAAGCACTTAATTTTTTTTTCTTTAGGTAAAAAAGACAACTGTGTCGCGGGGGACTTTACAAACATTCATGCTATGGACACAAATAACACCCAGACTCAAAACAACAATTTGAGGATTACACAACACTCGATGCGGCAGCGTAATGGCAAGGTGACCATTTAAACCGCTACGCCATCCGTGCAGTCAATTTATCGCCAGCATCGTTCAGAACTTTAAGTAGCTGAGTAAACTCAAGTATTTATTCTAAGTAGTAGTTTCGAATAACTTGGCATTCTGAAGAGAATAACAAACGAGTAAAAGGGTCACCTGATGGTAAGTGACTGCCCAGGAATACCTGAAACTCAAGAGTCTCAAGAGTGCTGTCCGCCTTTTCGGTTAGGAGAAAGGAAGAAGGGGAAAGAGGGGATGGGCAAATGAGGAAGAGAAATGGGGAGGGGATCCTTTCCTTTAATATGAATGTTTATATATTTATGACAGTCAGTTAGAGGGCTCTTGCTATCCGGCGTCATGCCGCTCAAGTTATATGGTATGCTACTCTGACCTGCTTGAGCTTACATTCCCTAATTAATTCTTTTAAAAATCCTTTTTTCCTTCACTTCTATTCTCCTGTTCTCTCAATATTCTCCTAATTTCATAATTTAATTCCCAAAGTCTGTCATTTTGGGAATGTTAACGGCAAGAGGCTTTCCCCATTACGTAAATGGGACTTAATTATATTCGGCAAAATGTGGACGTTTAATAGGGCTCTGCCTACTCCTTCAGGGATACAGGCGTGAATGTATTGCTAAGAGTTGCCTAGTGCTCTAGTGGTTAGTGATTCTGAATGCTAAATCAAAGGTCGTGGGTTCATTCCCACACGGGACTAAAGCCTTATTTAAGCACTCTCTCTCACTCACTCTCTCCAACTCTCTTCGTCTCTTCTTTGTTGTCCCCTCAAACCTGCTCCCCTACCTCTTTCCCACCCCCTCTCTTCTTTCTCCTCCGCGCAACCCCTTTTGAATACAAAAAAAATGGCATGTTATACTGAGACTAAAAATAAGGGAGTCCAGCCTTTTTAGTCAAATGTCCGGCTAAAATGGCTGGTCTGTCAGGCTTTTCATTTTAAAACCTGGCAAACCTGAAAAGACGACTAAAAGATCTATCCGACACTATACATACAGTCATGCACTGCTTGTGTGATGGTAACAGGCTTGTTACGTAAAGAACTAAATTATGGTTGGCAAAAAGTGGGCGTTAAAGACGCCTCTGCTTACCCATTCGGTGATATCGATAGGCGTGATTTGAAATAGCTCATATTTTATTTAAGTAATAAAGTGTGTTTGAATTAGGAACATGTGAACGAACTCCCATAACCACATTTATATGAATAGTAATCACGCTAAAGAACGAGTAACGAGTATAAGAATTCATAAAAAAAGAACTAAACATATCGAGACACAATATGCGACGCAGTTTTTTGTCCTTCGCGATGTGTATAATTATTTCAATGACCTCAAATTGTCTCTCAGTATCATTTGTAGAAATTGTTGTATGTCAATTAAGATAGACGAATCATAGGTTATTTTATAGTTGCATGGCAGATTCAACGAAGCGTTTGTTGATATTTCTTACTCATAAAAGAATTATTGAACACAATAACATGGAAGCGTAATAAAATAGCACGTGAAACGCAAACTGATGATCTGGTGGAACTGATGAGATAGTTTAAAATAGGTCAGAGTAGGTAGGTCTAACACTCTTCCCAGTCCTAACTCTTAGTTCATATGTATGTTACCTTATCTCTAAAAAAGAGGTAAAACTAAAAAAAAAGTGTATATGGGCGTAGCGGAAAGACATTCGTTTTGACAAGAAATTATGAAACTTGTATAATAAAGAAGAGTTTTTCCATTTATAAAGCTCTCTTCACCAAGTCCATACCACCATAGTCTGTTTCGCCTAGTGCCGAAATGCCGTGTAAGCCTACTTCTCATCTAGTGACGCTACTTTCCTCTTTTTACTTTATCCCTTTAATTGATTATTTATAACATATTTTTCACTGTTTATGATTTAATGAAATAGTACATTCAAGTTTATAGCATACAATAAATAAAATGATTGCTCGGTAATGTTGCAAGTGTTGTCGTGCCTTTTTAATTAAGTTAAGTGTCTTGCCTCGTATAGCTATTCTAGAGTCATAGTGATGATAATAAATATTGAATTCTGTTGTTTTAAATAACGTTAGGAAGTCATTAGTATTGTTTACATAGACTTTGCAATATGTTAATATATCACTGAGAATACATCATCATGTTTTATTTATGCTAATACTTAGCTGTCTGGTAAAATCTGTTTTAATTGAAAGAATGCTTTCGTAAAGTTATCTACTGACACAAAAATTATCTCACAAAGAGAAGTCTGATCAAAAACTACTACTGTTAATTAGGTTTTTAAAAGGAAACAATTAAGCTAAGAATACAAAGCCCTAAACACTACCGATGGAGACCACACTAAGAGGGAGGTTCTTAAATTGATTCATGTTCGATGGTTAGATTTAGACAAGGACAGTGTTTATTTGCATTCCAAGATTAATATACATTATGTGTACCTATAGTATTGTAAATTAAGGAGAACATGCTTGTTAGCCTTTTTCAAGCATAGCAAAAACATAGATTAACATTATATTTTGCTTGCTTATTACTAGAAATTAATAATTAATTAGTTATTATCAGTATATTCTATCTTCCATATTCTTTTTATATATTACTATTATATACATACATGCATAATATCAGGCCTCTTTCCCATAGGGGTAGGCAGAGACCACTTCCTTCCATTTGCTACGATTCTGACATCGCTTTCTCGCGTCTTTAACTTTCATTCATTTCCGCATACAGGCTCGTCGGTTAAAGGTACTTTTGACCTGGCTTTTGCTTAGATTATCTTGGACTTGGTCAGAGAAAATTCGTCTAATTCTTCCTCTTCGGACAACTCCATTTACCTCTGCCAACCTTCTTTCATTCATCCTTTCGATATGCCCGAACCAGTACAGCATACTTTTTTCTATTTTAGTCACTACATCCTCTTTCACACCACACTGATCCCTTATCACGCTATTCCTCACCCTGTCACTCAATTTCACATCACCTATACTCCGCAATGCTCTCATTTCTACCGCATTAATTCTACTTTCGAGCTTCTTCTGCATTACCCAACTTTCGCTGCCATACATAAATGTTGGCACCAACACACCTCTATGCACACCACCTCTATGGTCATAAAAGTATGCAATGCGCCATTGATCGCATTAGCCGCACTCACTCTTCGTTCAATATCACCATCACACTTTCCGTCCCTAGTAATATTCGTCCCTAGTATAATTTCACAAAATGTTCTATTTTCATCTCTTTCATTTTTGAAAGAGATGAAAATAGAACATTTTGTGATTTTCGTCTTGCTCACATTAATTTTCATACCCTTTCTTTCTGATGCCCCATGTAAGCTTGTTACCATCTCCTGTAACTCCTCAGCTGATGACGTAAGTATTACTTGGTCATCCGCATATAGGAGACATTTGACGAGTAATCCCTTCATTCTCAAACCACATTCCCTTTTATTTCCCTAAAACAATCATCAATGAATAAGTTAAACAGCCATGGCGAAGTTACATATCCCTGTCTAAGACCTTTCTCAATCTTAAACCTTCAGTGTAGGCGCCGTTCACCCTGACATAAGCACTGGAGTTCTTATGAGATTCTTATGAGATAGAGATTTCAGTGCTCGGACCAGTTCGCTGTTCACCTCATTTACCGATAAAACCCTCCACAATTCATCCCTCTCCACTCGATCGTAAGCTTTCTCCAAATCTATATTATAATTATATATTTACTATTATAGTTTTTATTCATGAATTTTGTAGGACCATAGTATGACTTAAAATGTTTTGACTAGCGGATTGAGTAACTAAACCAGTCAATTCTAATATTAACCGCATATATAAGGATTCGTTAAATCAATACAGAATATTTTCTATTGTGAGTGACGTACATTCGAATTTAAGTAAATTAGATTCAGGAAAACATGGGCACTCAAGTCTGTGGAGTGTAAATCTTCATTATTGTAGACTCAGGGAATACTTAAAATATACTTTTGAGAAAAGTGTTTATTAAAAGCGGTTTACAGAAACAGTTATGTAAAAATATCAATCAATAATCAAAATCAGATGACCAAAATTTATTCTAAAGTAAACCAAAAGTAGTTGAACAGTGAACTTTATTGATGTCTTTATTAATACGGTGCTTCGTTAATCTTAATTTTCTTTATCTTAATTTTTAATATGGTGCTCTCCAATCAGACCCTGTTAGGCTCATAAGTACCTAATTTTAATTTTACTTAAATTGCTAGATAAGAATGTCTTAAGAAGTGTTTTATCAACATATTCTTTATTTTTCTCTTAAGATTTATATAATAACTTACCTTTTAGAATAGTTAGCGAATAAATAATACACAAAACTCATACAGCTAACATTTAAAGAAAGTCAAATTCCTCATGCCTTTGTGACATTAGGGTATGGAACTTATGAAACAACTGTCAAATTCACATGTCGTAATTTTCCTTTGTCGTCTACGGAGCCCTAACGTTTTCCGTTTGTGCTATATGCTATGGGTTGAACTGGGAACTCAAATTGGACTCATCGCATTGTCAGATGGTTTGGAAGTTGACAGGGACATACAGAAATTTGTAGCGGATGTCATTAGCGTAACAGTCTGCATGGCGCTATATACATATTTTATACTTCTATATACATACATATTACAGATAAATTACACCCAGACACAGAACCAATGATCATGCTCATCACACAAATATTTGTCCTGGGTGGGAATCGAACTCAAGACCTCTGGCTTAGCAGTCAGGGTCACTAACCACTAGACCAACAGGCCAGTCAATGTCAAAACGTCATGGCTATCCTTAAATAATAAATGAATTTAAAGTCTTCTAATTACATATTCTCTTAAAACAATTGATTGTATATTCTAGTATATTTAGTTGTAACGATATTCGATTACAATAAATTTGCAGAATGTACCGAAATTGAATGCCGTTTCAATTTGATCTGACATAAAACCAATGTGAATAGAAAAGGCGAAATTCGATTTCAAAACGGAATCAAACGTTTAAAAAATACGAAGTCGGAGCTTAACAAAAAGTTATTACTGTTGATATATTTTTACCTTTTGTGCAGTTCGGTTCGTCTAATTACTAAATAGTCGTAACGGTGACTACTGAAACAAACTTTATTGTTTTATTTAATTACATACTTGGTACTTGGAAGTTGGTGTACTGAAATGTGAAGAAATAAACTTTTTATTTAGTAAACTATTAAAAAGTTATTAATGTGTATGTGCTCTCTGTATAATATATATCCGTGTAATGTATAATAGTAAAAATAATAAGGTAAATAATAATAAATTTATAATATATATATATATATATTAGCCAGATTCGAACACCTTTTTAGTTAGGTGAGAGGTTTGAAAATAGAATGTTTCTAAACTTTTGGTGGAGGTATAAATTTTGTAGATAAAGATGCAATGCAAATACGTTTAGAAAATTACATTCGCTCTACAAGACTAGAGGACATGTACATGATCCAGTTTGCCAAACGCTATGTCAACTAGCTAGTTAGTGTACTAGAGCAATACAAATAGATGCGAGATCTGATCGCTAGCTGCCGAACTGCGTTTATACAATACAAAATTAGCTAACATACATAGCGCTCTGTTTTGAAGATAGAAATACGGCGTTACTGCTACTAAGCTTTATGATCTGTTTTAAAAGCATGCCGAGTTTAGACTTCCCGAGGCGATGCAGCACTGCTTAGTGATGCAGAACTACCATTTATATTTTGATGAAAAGTCGAAATTGATGAAGGAATCGTTATACCGTACTGCATATTAGATGGGATCGTAGTAAAGTACTGATTTAAGCAGAAAATACATATTATATAATTTTGATGAACCACTTTGATGAACCATGTGAGAACCACACATTTTGATGTCGGTGTGATGAACGACTCCCTAATGTAAATCGTTTCCAAGGCCGGCTTTCCAAAGTTAATAGTCCGGTGTACTTCTTTCGTGCAACAAATATTGTAGAATATGTACACCCGAATATTGTATTGTCATCGATATTTTGCCATTTTGAATTAGATTTTATTTCAAGTACTGGAAGAAAAGTAGAAACAGTTGTTACCATTTAAATTATGCCCATACAGACACAAGGATGCGGAAAGCGGAGAACATTGCGCATTGGGAGTGGCCTATGAAAAGCAGTGTAGCAGTGGAGTCTTTAACATAAAAGGTAAATTTGTTGTTAGTTGTTTGTTAGTTGTCTTTTATGATACGCAAATCGCCATTTTTAATTTTCGACATTTAGATACGATATCATTTGAGAGCGGACTGATAGCTTCATTAGGTATTTATACCTATATTGGGCATGTGAAGTAGGGGCTGCGGTGATCTCTATCAATATCAATGTTGAATATTATGTTACTATTATAACAGCGTCAATCAAAATTTATGTATATTTGTATAAAAAAAACATGAAAGTATGTATATTAAACGGTTATTTAAAGATGATTGCGCTACAAAGTTAAACGCCATAAGAATCTAGGTTTCCGTATTATGGATAAATTATGACAGTGAATAGATTTGAAAGTAAGCCTCAATCATTTGTTGGTTTAGAGCTACTTCCCTGAACTAGTTCTATACCTATAATTTGTACTTTTATATTTTGGGTATTTTCGAACGGAAAAGTCCTACCTTTTTTATTGTAAATTCGAATATGTATTTCTTTGTTTCTTTGTTATGTATTCGTGCCTCCTTAACTACTCAACTGATCATTACGAGTTTTAAACACTTTTTACTAAACAAAAAGCCAGTGAAAGGTCGGTATTACATAGTGTAAAAAAAAATAGTAACCGTTTTTCTTCCAAAATTATTACAGTACTTAGTTATGACATTTATTGAGGCATGAAGAGAACAGTAATAACATCTACTACAAATACGTGTAGCTAGTCTAATATACATACAATAATATACGTAAGCGGTGTGGTTCACGCTGGAATAGAATAGGGCCATTCCATGTCTTCTTGATGGTGTCGTAAAAAGCTTGTAAGGGATCGGACTGTTATCTATCAGACAAATTCAAATTTCAGATTAAATATCTTTATTTCTAAAATTGCTCAACAATACACACGGCGTCACCGCAACTATAGGTTGCCTTGTCATATGTGAAATTAATAATAAAAAGATAAAATAATTAAATACCTGCCTGTGTTGATCTGTAACCGCCCGTTTCCAAATGGTTGAACCTTATGAGAAGAAATCGGGTAAACAAACTCATGGCCACTCTTTTAAATTACCAGATAGATATTACAACATTTAGTGTATAAAACATACCATTCTAGGGAGTATATATACACTATTCAGTGCTCGGTGGACAGGGCAATATGTTAGTGGGACCAAATCCTAATTGGCAAAATGTTTAAGAGTATTAAACAACATTTTGACTACCCCTCAGGGGGTACAGAGGATGCAATATACATATTTAAACGTTACTGAGGTAACGCTCTAAATTTCTGGAGATGAACGATCTGGATTGCGAGTCAAAAATTCAACTTAGGTAGTAGCACATCCGTTACAGAATCTCCATGCGTACATCGTAGAATTCTAAGCTTGTATTCAGCCCCTAAATAGTGTTCCTTGATGTCTGAAGCTAAGCGTTACTTTATGAAAAGTACGCTTGGTGAGGTTTATGTCTACATCTTGGTCGATATTATAATTATCATAGATAATGACTATTATTTCTCACAGTTATTTTTCCCTGATTACTATTCTCAACTCTCACTATTCTCAACTCTTAGCATTGGATTAAAAGAGTTTGAAGCGTGCATAATGATGGTAATACTGTCTTTAAAAATAGAATAAAAGAATTTAGAAGATATTAGATTAAAAAATTACGAGCTATTTCAAATATTGTAATTTTGTTTATTAGTATAGATGTTTTTGAGGAACAATGCACAATTAACATAAAAACGCACGTTGTTCTTAGGAAACTAAAAAAAGTAACTCTAGCAGCGTTATTGGTTGCATTTGTAGTGAATACTTATCGCTGTCGATTAAAACTTATCTTTTACGAGTGTAATAAGGAGATGCCCAACTAGTTTCGGATCTAACAGGGGAACTTCATCAACGAGTAAAGCATCTCTCCTCGACGGTGCATCGCCTGGAACAGTCTTAGTAGCAAAACCGTATATGCCTCAATAATTATGGTATAACACTAACGAAAGGTTTTGTTTTATATCTAATTTCACAATAGGTGGACGAGCAAGGCTTCCAAAACATGGTCACAGAGAAAATTTCATATTAAAATGTGCATTTCAGGACAAGTTTTCGTCTTATTTTAGGATTTACTACAGTAATGAAGAAAATTATTCATGCAATTTTACTCTAGTTACTGTAGTATACAAGGCTTTTGTGGGCGTAAATTATTTTCATGTTTTTCAAGCGGTACTATGAAAAAGTCTTACACCACTCATACGAATATTGTCGATTTGAAGTGAGCGTTGGCCATAACGTGAGCGCTTAAGATTGGGTATAACATGTTTTAACCAAGTGTACTTATTTTTTATATGATATATGTACAGTGATCAATAACATACATAAGGTTATAAAATATTTTATTTGTCAAAAACCGACATTTTATCTTACAGGGTTGTAATCTTTTATGTATTCTATTTATGTAGAAACTTCCATTTTATATTGAATGTTCGGCGCTTGGGTTTTTAGTACCAGTACCTAATTCTTTGCTATGGATTTGGAATACCTATAACTCCATAAATGTTTCTTGCTGTCTACTCTACAGCTGCCGGAGAAGAATAATATTAGCTGTTAGGGTGGAGCTTCAGGTACTCTGATTGTAACTTAGGCTTCAGTGTGTTTGTAAAGTGTCAATTAACTCAAATTTTCCTGCTTATAATGGATCTGCTGTAATAATACATGTGACGTTTGTGTTTGTAATCGTTTCGATTTTCATCCTTAGCCTCGGTAAAGTGTTTGTGGTATATCCCGCTTAACTGTATCAGTTCTGAGCACTAGTATAAATATACTCGTTTATATTTCAGATAAGTTTAAAAACGGCAATGCATATGATATTCTATCAGGAAGATGAAGTGACAACACAAAATAACGAGACTTTATTTTGTAATTTTACAAACAAACTCGATACTTTACGTATAAATCGTAAAGTATGTCTACAGAGACTTTACTGATACAACATTTGAGAAGTTGACAGATATTTTTAGAATAAAAAATATACAGAGAATATGATACCTACTGTTTGATGTTCATAGTATCCTTCCTTTCCTTCATAGCCGCAAAGCTTTTATTATACACGTATTGTCGGTACAACAATATGAATATCATCGTATTGTATGAAATAGTATTTGAAGTATTATTGGAATATCACAAACAAAGTGTTGGGGACACATTGTTCTTTTAAGGGCTCGTTTTTTATTCATATTTAGACCAATATTCGTTTAGCAAAAATACACATAGAAAATGGAATCGCAGAGCAAAAGTTAGAAAAATATTTTTTTTTAGAAACGAGGGTTGAGGGTTTTTTTGATACTATTTAAATTTTAAATATGAGGCTCAAATCATAAATTATTAGGCAAACAATAGCACAAGCACAACATCGAATATGACAATATTTTAGTTTTTGTGCACTGGAACTAGACTATAATTGTTGTAAGGTTTCGGAGTTTTTGTGCAGATCTATTCTGCACAAAAACTCCGAAACCTTAGAATATAATTTTTACAGTTAAATTGAGTAATATTTAGTTTCTTTGCTCTGGCAACACAAAATGGCGTCTCGGCAAGACGGCACTTTTGGAGCATCTGGTGGCGACAGGGCATTCGAAGGCCAACGGTCGCACTGATCATTAGTATTTATATGAAGTTTTGCATAAACTGTATGAAGTTTTGATTAAGCTATACGAAGTGTTCATCAAACCATACGAAGTTTGGTTTAAGTGTATTAAAGAGTTAAGAAGTTATGTTGAACCTAAATAAGTTTTGTTGCAGCGAATAAGTATTGTTAAACTGAATAAGTATTGTTGAACCGAATAAGTTTTGGAAACTTTGTTATATTATTTCTGAAATATTCCTTAAATTGTTAATTTGTTTAAACATACAGAGCAAACATATTCAGTCGCTTTGTATGAGATTGTGAACTGTGATATGGAAAATATATCATATGTATGCAATTGTGCAAATGCACATATAAACTCTAATATAAGAGGTACTGTTAGAACTGTTAAGAAATCGTTACAATCTATTATTTTTTGTGAACTAAATAGAAAATAAATTTAGTGTTAAGAACTATTATAAGAATAATCTATATTTCAAATATAACTTGCAACTTACTTTCATTGGACACGGAGGTCTTAACATGAGTGCAAAATTAACTTTATCGATAAACAATTTATCACTGATAAATAAGAAAGTAATTTCCTTACTATAAAGTATGTCTAAACTAAATGCTCCAAAGTTCTAAACCCTTTTTATTTTAAAAAGCGACAGACCTAATATTACAAATTATGTGGTAAAAGTGCGCTGTGTGTAAAATCAGCATGCTGTACTTACTCCAAACATGCACGCTCCACCCTCGCTGTTTATCATCTTCGCTGTTGCCTGCGGCCTGCATTGATGTTTCAACACCTTCGCTCTCTGGTAACGTTCTCCACCGCTTCAGAAGCTCTTTTGTCTTATCCTTCGTCTTGTCACATGCCTGGCGCCAATTCGTAAAGTACTTTCGTGATACCTTCGGACTTGATAGCGAAGTGCTCTTCGAATCTTGTCTGGTAACAAATTACACGCTAATTGTAGTTAAGTTACCATATGACAAATGGTTCCACATGGGTTAAACAAGACTAATAGACTACTAAGATTATATCAAAACTATACGAACGATTGTTGTATTAGAAGGTTTGCTACTACTAATCTATTAGCTGCAACCGTCCATTAAGAGATTTCACTAGGCTAACACGAAAAACCATATGTAAGAAGACGTCAATACTTGATACTAGCAAAAGCTTAGAGTTAATCTGTAGCTTTGTATTGATTTTTCCTTTTGAACGTGTAAAGAGATAGTGACAATGAAAAACGTTCAGCAGTAGGCAGTATTTCCACATATGTTTGTCGCTGCTGACAAATCGACGAACGATCGGTTTCAGTTGGGAACCGTATTTTGTTCCGTTTTTGTATCGCCATTTACGAGCCAGTGGGCACAATAAAAACTATACTATACGGCCGCCAATATTTGTGGAAGCTTCATTCGTCTTGAAAGAGAGATATATTGAAGTAATTTAAAGCCGTACGGTTTTATTGCTGCAATATGATCATAACTTGAACATTGTGGCAGTGAAGAGATCTTTGTACTTTATTGTTGGAAACCTTCATCAGTTTTAGTAAGGTAGGATCTCAGTTTCAGCATGGTGAATTACGAGGCCTATTATATATAGTTTATTCTCAGGACAACTAACTGTTTTCACCTGTAGTAAATTCAAGAGAAATCTGACAAATAAATCATAAATTTAACGAGCATCTGGTCATAAATAGTAGTCTATCAAGATGAAACATAACACTGTTGATTGTGTTGGGTGGGGGCTTTCACAAAATATTTCTAGTCACGAAATTGGTTGAGTTATTAGGGGCCGGTAAACGTAGCTACCTATCTCATCGATCATCTAACCCTAGTAATGGATTACTTATTGTTACCACTTACAGTTTTCGACCCTTATGTGGATTACGAGAGCAAATTAATTAGTAATTGTTTCCTTTGTTTTTCTGAATATGAAAGTACTTATCTTGTTTTAGTGTAGATACTACGAAATGTAGTAGTATTTCTAATATTTTGACATTTGAGGTTGTGTTTTGTAGAGTTTTTTAAATAATAAAACCTACGTTAATCCATCATCAGGGATTTAATTGGGATTTACCTGAATTAACTTTGAACCGAAAGACGCCTTATTTATTACAAGCGTTTATTTTACTTGAATTGTATGTTGGCCTGGCTAGAATATTCAGATGACAATGCATCTTAATGAAAAGTGCGACCTTATTCTGATCCTAAAAACTAGTTTAATACAAATTTTTAATTAATTATTATTATATACTTTCTGTCTATGCTCGGATGCGTAGTTAACTGGTTCAGGATTATTTTAAATTGCTAAACTAAAGATTTTATTCGCCACATTAATAAAAAAAATATATTATCATTAAAAAAGCTGTAGACCGAGCCTCTGGAATTTGCAACTACTTACATGAACCTTTCCGTAGTTAGGGTCATATTATGAGCGAAATTCCTCTACACTTTACCCTTTGATTACATTTTTGTTGAGGTATTTAGTTGTAAAAATTCAGGAAATGGAGATTTGTAAAAATGAGGTTTTATAAATGTCTCTTTAGTAATATCTATTCATACCGTGTTTACATGACTGAAAAAAATACAAAAACTTTAAATAATGTAAATTGCTAGGTTAACTATATTAAACTTGAAATTTTTTATATGTACTTTGATATTTTTTTTTTGTGTGGAAACCCCCACGGCTCAGCAGCTCGCCGGGGCCTCAGTTGTACCCTAGGAAGGAAACCCTGGTGCGTCTACTGCGGGACGGAAGAGTGCTACTTCTCGCCCGTTCCCTTTCTGCCGCTTCCTTGGCCTGCATCACTACCTCACAGAATGAGGCGGTGGAATCCCATGCAATCTCGCGCTGGACCATGTGCATAACCATGGTCTCCAGCGAGAGGCTACCCACACCCATAGCCGCCACGAGGTTGCCACGCTCTTGCACCCACACAGAACACTCCACCAACGTATGGAGTGCAGTATCCTCGCGGCAGTCTCCGCAGTACTGACACACAGACGTTGGCTCCCGGCCTATATGACACAGGTAGGCGTCATCCGGTAGGAGAGAGCGCCATATCGCCTCTCCAGGCAATCCTCCATGACGGTTCTTACCGCCACATAGTGACGTGCCCTATATGTACTTTGATCTACATTTTTAATGTTATGCAGAATTTAATTACTTTTCCATATATACAGAGAGAAAGAGAGAGAGAAAGAAAGAGAGATAGATTTATTTTGTGAGTAAGATAAGATAAGATAAGACAAAGATTTATTTTATTAATATAATAATAAATATTAATTTGGCACAAAAATACATCAACAACGTCACAAACACGATATATAGTATTTGCGATAAACTCTGGCACCCACAATAAGATTCAACTTGTGTTTAGGGTACTCTCTCCACGTTCTCGCGCACACTGTAAACATATTTCGTCAGCAGTACTCGTAAGACGAACACAGTGTCAAATTAAGAAATATACAACAAAAATAAGAGTACTCAGAAGGTATTAGTTTTAATTTGTAAAAAGACACCTCCCAAACTAGGATTAATTTATGTGTTGCGGGAGACTTCACAATCATTCGAATAACGAACACAGACCACCACGATTAAGAACAAAAATTTAAGCACTACACAAAGTGTTGTTCCGTGTGGGGATCGAACCCACAACACTCGCTGTAGCAGCTCAAGAGGGAGGTGACAAATTAAACCACTGCGCCATCCGTGCAGTCGAGACTTGTATACTAGTCGAGAGTACAATTTACTCATAATTAGGTATTTCTTATGTATGTAATTGTATTTTTGTTTGTATTAATTGTAATATTTGTAATTAATCTACATATAATGTTAACTTTCGCGATTCTTTTTTATTCAATTTTTGTATAAGTGACTACTAGTTATTCTTTCCGTTTTCCTATCTACTAATATTATGTTTTACTTAGGTGTGAATCCTTCGGTTTTCACTCGTATTAATGTAAACGTTATCTGTCAATTCAAGAATATTTCGGAGAAGAAATATGCATATGCAAATTGCGACAAAAGAACATGAGTAGATATCGAATGTTTGGTTGAGCGTCACAAAACAAAAAAAAAAAGAAAGAGCTCTCATTCGAATAAAAGAAATTAAATAAGTATTAGACTCAGTATTTTATACACACCTTTCAAAAGTATCTTTAGAGCTATCCGGAGTCCTTGACAATCTTCTGTCTTTCCTTAGCCCACCATCATCACAAGGTGATTTCTCAGGTGGTAGCCTTAATTCTTTTTCAGATTTACTACTAGCCCGAGAGCTTCTTAAGTCATCGGCACTATCTCTCTTCAATGCTGACTTCACTGGCGATAGGCTGCCAGGTTTTTCATGCTTCTTCACCTCCATACTGATGGGTGGGCGGTCATCGTCCTCGGCTTGCTGTAATAACATAAAACATAATTACAACACAATTATTTTAAGCTCTTGTATACTTTTTAAGGTTTTCCATGATATCTTTTTTATTTATTGTCGCGTCGTCTTTACACAAGTAATACTAGGTTTTAATACACTTAAGAACACTGAGGCAACATGTGTCAGCAATATATTTATATAAACCTCCCTCTGTTTGATTGTTTTGTCTATTGGTGATTGTAAAAACTAAGGAGAGCTCAAAATGTTGTATATTTTGTTTCCGACTGTGTATTACAGTAATGGATTAAAATGAAATGAAAATTAAATTTATACACTTCAGATGATTTTTTTCAGAGTAAAAAAAATTTTAAAAAATTCACTCGAATTTATGTTAGCTATGGACGTATAGCTTCTAAATATTTATAAAATTCTAAGTTTAAAATACGTTAGAAAGAAAAATTTGCCGGCCATCCCCGAAATACACACGTGAGTAAAACCGTATATTTAAATAAATATAAAAATATGTTATATGAAAAAAACCTAAGAAAATAAACATATAAGTAACCATATAATCAATAACGTGTTGAGGTAAATATCTGTATGTTAGTCAGCGCACGTGTAAAAAATTAAATTTAGGTAAAATACTAATTGTATAAAAACTTCCGGAACTTACCACAACAATACCTTTGTTAAGATGCCATAGACTGGTTTATTAAGTTATTGTTTCGTAAATGTATTTACGTGACAAGAATAAAAAAGGCCGTTTTGTAAAACATATAACAATAAATACAAAAAAAGTAAAATGATGCTATATAGCAACGCTACAATACTACAGATACATTACCCACAAGTATCATTACTAATTTAATACTTTGTTTGATTAGCTTGTAAATAATAAATAATGGAGGTAGGTGTGAATGTAGATGCTGTTATTACAGCTTTCAAAGTGTGTTCTTCAAAACATGTTTTTCGATACAAACCGAGTTCATTTTTTATATTTCGGTGAACACACTGCACAAAAAGTTACACTCAAAAAAATATTATAATCTATTTAATTAAACCTAGTTGGCTAAGCTCTTGAACTATCTTGAATGCTTGCAGTATTTATAGAGGAATAATATGGGCTATAAAACATCACGCTGCGATAATTAGAAGAAGAGCAGCAAGTATAAACTGATGGGAACGGCTAGAACAACAACACATATTGACGATTTAAAAAGATTATTCTAAAACTCCTTAAATCCACTGATCCTAATCACCAATAAACTTCAGACCTTTTGAGGACGAGATCCCGAAATTTTCACAAGTGTACATATTTTGTGACTTTTATATCGTCAAATTTTGTAGTCTGTGAAGCCTAAAGTCCAAGAAAGTCAATTGAGTTGTGAAACTAATCAGAGTATCTGTAGTCTTTCTGTCTGTTGTTTAAATATATTGTATGATGGTTTGAGTATGATTAGAAAATGGATGATTTAGGATGACTATTAAGAGTTGTAATTAAGTTTTTTTTTTTTGCCAACGGGAGTAGTCTGAGATATCAATCAATATTTTCAGATGCTACACGAGCGATGTGCTGAAGCCATTTCGAGTATGCGTTTTGCTGTTAATGTATCTATTTCTCTATGGGATACTGCTATGTTGGTGCTTAATAAATTAAGTGTAAGCTTAAGTGATTTTTTCCTTTTATACACTATTTTAAACTGTAAAAAGTATGTATCCGTGCGCTGTATAGTTAAAAAGCTAACTAATTAGGAGTTAGTACATCAGAACTGATACATTCATTTTTATGATGTTGTTTGTTATTTTGTTTGTGCGAGCTTAACGGAATAAGCTGGCTATTCATTTTTTTACCACTATTACAGTTTTAAAGTGAATATTCCGACTATATAATAATATCGTTAGAAGTTTTATCTTAATCGGTAAAGTAGAGTTGTAGATATAGTTTTACGAGAGCCTGACATACATTTGAGAGCTGAAGTTAAATGGAATTGAAGTTAAAAATTGTTCGGCATCACGACTAACATGTTATTGATCTTAGATTATCCTCAAAAACTATGTTATCATATTGTGTGAATAAAAATTACGTAACATCATAGCAGTATATTACTACACACGTGCCTCTATTAACTGGAAATATGTTAGGAATATTGACGTGCCCCACGGTTTTATTTTAGTCTAGTCTATGCATATGTTTATAATTCCCACGACTGTATCTATTTTATTATTTTTTGGTTTTTAGTACATTTATCTTAAACATTGCAATGTATGTTTAACATAAAACCGTTTACCTTAAAAAGTTTTTTTACCTATTTTTATTTTCTAGTTTTTAGTTTTTTTTATATTTTTTTTTACCATTTTGTTCCCACGAGTAATGGACATTTAAACGGTCGACCCCCCAGAGGTCCAATAAAGGGGCAAGGCTATGTACAACAAGATGCGCCTGAGTCTTGAGGGGAAAACGCTAACGACATATCATTTTTATCCACCCTAATGCCATACAGTTCTCGGCGCGTTTTAACCTTTCACCTTAACTTGGGTGGTGTACCGCTAACGACGTATCATTTTTAGCCACCTTAACGCCACACAGTCCTCAACACGATACAAAATCTTGACTTGGGTGGTGGATTCAGGCTGGATTAATCAGATACCTAAATTACAGATTCAATTTCTAAATTTAAATCTTATTATTATACGCCATTTGGTGGCTGCGCCCATCTTAAATATTGAGGTTGTATAGTGCACTGTATTCTTCTTGTTAAGCCCTTTTATTTGATACGCATATTGGTGGGATTGATAAAAAATTGTTATCAGCCATTTGGTAGCGGCGGCCATCTTAGATTTCAATTTTGCATAGTAAATTGTATTCTACTTGTTGAGACCTTTCATTTGATACCCATGTTGATGGGATTGATAAAACCTAAGTTATCCGCCATTTTGTAGAGGCCGCCATCTTGGATTTTAATTTTATATAGTACATTGTATTATACTGGTTGAGCACTTTCATTTGATACCCATATTGATGGGATCGATAAAACCTACGTTATCCGCCATTTTGTAGCGGCCGCCATCTTGGATTTCAATTTTTTATAGTATATTGTATTCTGCTTGTTGAGCCCTTTCATTTGATACCCATATTGATGGGATTAATAAAACATAAATTATCCGCCATTTTGTAGGGGCGGCCATCTTGAATTTATAATGATAATGAATAAACATAATTGTATTGTCACCAAAATCCAAAGTGTATACAAAATTTCATATTAATCGGTTGACAGGAAGAGGGTGAAATTTGAATTACTAAATTTGACCCAAGAATAATAAATAAAACAAACGGGGTGAGCTAAATAAAACCGTTTAAAAATGGCCCTAAACTCGTGACTAATGAGACCAATGTACTGTTATTTACAATATGTATTACAATAATAGAATATGACGTGGTAACTAGTAGCTTTAGTTAGACTATCTGTACTTTCACAAATCATTATTTTTTTTATAGAAAGATGTTCTTATAGATAGTCTGTAGTAGAAATTTTGTTTTATTTGCAACACGCAGGTAATAAAATCACAACTCTAAGATATTTCAGTGGTAAATGTAACTACAAGCATCAAGATAGTGCACAACTTTATACCTGGACTGTATGAACTCACAAATAAATGAGCATTTAGCAAGAGTTTTTACATCTAAAAATTCCTTCAGTGTTAAAGATTTCTCCAAAAATGAAAAAAGGCGTTAGGCAGATCAAATCTATCTTTTGTTTTCACAAACATTAGTATTAGATTTTGTCAAAAGTATAGGATTACTTAATCCTTTTCATTTTCAACGGGATTTTCTCCTGTATGCGTGTAGTATCAAAATGAGTAGTCAGCAAACCAATTTAGCGATATATGCCTTTTTAAATAAAATGTCATCGTATAATCAGAACCCGTTGTACTTCTCTTACGCGAGTATTCTGTGAGTGAATGCGTACATCTTTACCTCCAATGTAAAATTGCTCGTGTATGACACACTCACAATTTCTAGCGAAAAAAAGCGAAAAACAAAATACACATTTTATTACAAGCGGTTTTATTAAAATAATATTGGCCACCAAGATTGCGTACTGAATTATTGATAGGAGCCGTAGTCAGTGGTTCATAGCGGACTGCTCAGGTGGGATTAAGGGACGCGGTTTGCGGTGCGGTGGTGATTTTTATACAACGTACGGTCTGTGAGGGTTGGATTTATGTAGGCTGTATAAAAATACTGCTATTGTGACCCAGTTCTGACGCCAACTCTAAGGGGATGTTTTGTTGCATTTATTCTTAGACTGTGTAACGGAATTATTTTTAGTTTACTTTAGGGAATACCAAGAGTAGAATATTATTTGTTGCTATTCTACAGATTACAGATGTTTCTAGTGTCACATAGTTTTTTTATAGGTACTTTTCAAACATGCTACGGTCGTCTTAAAATTCTATATCAATCAAGAGAAGAGCGAGTAAGAGAGAGAGACAGATATTTTTCAAAGTACCTCATATTTTTATTAGAAACGAAAAACTTGTTCAATTTTTTTTTGATTTAACGCTTTTTACACAAAAAGACTGTACTTAATGACAAAGTAGGCTAATGGTAACATAGGCATTTTGTACTAGTCTAGCTTAGGGTTGTGTAGAGATAAGTGCTTTAGATGCACTAGATTTAAGTAGAAAAGATAAGAATAAAAGTTTGGTGAATTAGATTCATATTTATTTAAATATACGGTGTTACTCACGTGTATGCAGTCCGGTACCATCGTGGCTGGACGACTTACTCCTTGAAAAAGGCCTCTTATCGAGACCGAAACTAGTCGGGCATCCCCGAAATACACACGTGAGTAAAACCGTTAATTAAATAAATAAATAAATATAAAAAAATAAGATATATTGATATCACATTTACTTTACCGTTTTAAATTTGAAACGTTTGAAAGTTAAAAAAAAGCACAGTGACGTCACAGTGGAGACTGTCAGCCTTCTAATACGACGTCAAGAAAGAAGGTTGTCATTTCGTATGCATGTAATTTACTAACAGTGTGTCTGCAGATGGTGCGCACTCAACACAATTGTAATTTTGGTGATTGTAATAGTAATAATACAGTTACATACCCAAAAATAAAGGAATAACAAAACGAAAAATAAACCATTGTTTTCTATTGAATTGAGGTGGATCAAACTAAGAGTTATAGAATAACTTATTTTAGAAGCCACCCACTGTTTGTAAAAACTTTTAACCACTTAAAAATCTTTATATGTATACTATCCTCAGATATCGTTTAGAAAAATGTTACTTATTACACTGGTTATTTATTTATTTTATTTATTTATTTAAAACTTCATGCACCAAATGCACACAGGCGGACTTAATGCCAAAGGCATTCTCTGCCAGTCTACCTTAGGGTGGTGTAGAAATGACTGAAGTAGGTGCATTAAACAGTAATATAAACTGCAAATAAATTATAAAAAATAAAGGAGTAGGATACGTATATAATTATCATATAAGAAATAAACAAAAAACATAAATATGTTAAATATATCTACAGAAATATAATATACATTACGATACACATACATATGCTTTACATACATACATATACATACTTATATATATAGTCTATCGATGAGTTGTATCTGCCAGTTTATGGAAGAGAAGAGCTCGAACTTTAGTCTTAAACGACAGGCGACTAGGTGCCATCCTGATTACCTCCGGTAGTGAGTTCCAGAGGAGGACAGACTGAATAACGAAAGAAGAGTTGACACAGGCGGAAGAATGATTTGGGCATAATAGTAAGAGGTTGTTTGAAGATCGAAGATTTCTGTTGTGGTTAGAACAAAGGAACTGGAAGAGAGATGTAAGATACGAAGGAGAAGTGGGTGAGTTGAGTATGGAATACAGAGTAGACAGGGCGCGTAGATGACGGTGCTGACGAATAGGAAGCCATTTCAATTCAGAGCGAAATGAGGAAACGTGATCAAACTTCCGAAGATTAAAAATGAATCGAATGCAGTTATTCAGAAGACGATCGTATTTGTTGAGGAGATCTGCATTCAGGTCGTAGTAGCATACATCACCATAATCGATAATGGGGATGATTAAAGTCTGAACTAACATAGCTTTGGATTTAGATGGGAGAAAGTTCTTCAGACGGTATAACGCTCGTAGAGTTCCCGTAACTCTTTGGCTGACACTAGTAACTTGGATTTGCCAGTTAAGGTTGGTGTCAATCATAAGACCTAGGTCCTTTACAGACGGACTAAATGGTATAACTGATCCGTTAAACGTCACTGATGGCAAACTGTTCATATCAAGCCTAATCATCAGTCGGGGGCTGCCTACAATAATAGCTTGACATTTGGATGGGTTTACTGTCAAGCCGAACCTGTCAGACCAGCGAGAAACAGTCTCGAGGTCACTATTTATTTTTAAAATAGACTCAGTTATATTGTCTACAGAAGCATGGGAGTAGAGTTGCAAGTCATCGGCGTAGAGATGATACGAACACTGAAGATGTTGAGTGATGAGATTAATAAATATAGAAAATAATAAGGGAGAAAGTATGCCGCCTTGAGGGACACCAGAACAGATATCACGCCACCTTGAGGAGGATTCGTTGACGCGGACGGATTGCATGCGCCCTCGAAGATAAGATGAGAACCATTCCAGTGCATCAGGTGAAATCATGAGATGGGAAAGTATGGACAGCAGGATGTCGTGATTGACAGTGTTGAAAGCATTCGAGAAATCTACCAGAGCCAATACTGTAACTTTGGAATCTTCCATTCCTTTCCTGATGTCACCAGTTACTTTTAGAAGAGCAGATGTCGTGCTGTGACCAGGCCTAAATCCCGACTGAAAGGGGCTTAGTAGATTGTTATGAAATACAAATTGTGATAGCTGCTGGTAGACACAGGCCTCGAGCACTTTAGAGAGGAAAGGAAGAATAGAAATAGGTCGTAAGTGATTCAATAGTGTTGGATTAGGAATCTTTGGAAGGGGAATGACAAGTGCGTTGCGCCATAGAGACGGGAAAATACCTGAGTCAAGCGAGAAATTAACAATATGTGTAATAACAGGGAGAAGGAGTTCGAGGATAGGAGTAATCATTTGACGACTAATATTGTCGCTCCCAGTGGAGTTGGATTTGATAGAGAGGATTACTTTTTTGACTTCATCTGATGCAACTGGAGAAAACTGAAAAGATTCAATATTAGGGCGTGGAAGATCAGCCAGGAATTTTAAGGTACTACTCTTGATCTGATGATCATACAATGGTTGTGAGGTGAAGTAGCAGTTAATGTCATCTAAATCAAATGCCGTACCAAGGTTACATTGTCCAGATCTTCCAATACCCAAAGTGCCAAGAAATCGCCATATGTTTGAGGCCGAAGAATTATTAATGTTTTGAAGAATGTGGCAGCGTTTAGCATTACGTACCATCTGATTACACCGATTTCTTGCAACCTTGTATACAGACCAATTATCCTCAGACTGGTTCCTCCGATAGTTACGGTAAGCCTTATCCCTGCGCCTCATAGCTATTCTGATGCCTGTAGACAACCACGGGGCTGGAGGACGTTTAATTCTTACCTTCCTAAATGGGGCGTGTTGATCGTATAGCTTAGTCAATGTGCTACTGAATATATTAACTTTTTCGTCCACTGTAGGAGCTTCAAATAGAGGTTTCCAAATTAATTTAGAGGCATCGCTACGCAATTTTTCCACATCCATCCGTCCAAAGCAACGAAGACTGATAATTTTAGGTCGTGGTTTAGGAGGCTTTAGGGCATAGGAGAGGTAAATGAGATCGTGATGAGAAAAACCAGGTGCGTGGTGTTGACCAAGATTGCGGATAAGGGAAGGAGAAGAAGTTAGGATCAAGTCTAGCCATGTGTCAGGTCCATCGATGTTGTGATGAGTCGCAGACAATGGTAGAACATACAGGCTGGATGAATCGATGATCTGGAAAAGTTTTCGGGAACGGAGGGAGTTAGGAGCAAGGAGATCGGTATTAAAATCGCCCATGATGATATGATGTGTATGCTCAGACCCTAAAGATTCCAGAATCGATTCGAGACTGGAGAAGTAGTCGATAGATGGAGGACAGTAAACTACACCAAGAACAGATTTGGTACCCTTAAGGCAAATCTCTAGGAAAAGGTATTCCGCACAAGCGGAGGAAGAGGAAGATGAGGATGTTAAGATTTTGTATGAAAAAGTGCTACGAAGATAAATAGCTACTCCACCGCCTCTCCTGCCATTTCTGTCATTACGTATCAGAACAAAACCAGGGAGAGGGTAAGTAGTAGAGAGCAAGTGAGGTTTTAACCAGGTTTCAGAAATCAGGATGGCATGTACCTCGGTATCTGAAAAAGACTCAAGTAAATCACTATAGTGGCTGGGTATGCTTTGCGCGTTAATGTGACAAACATTCAACCAGCTTTTAGGTTGATTGTTAAACGTCCGTCGCACAAAATCACCAAGGGTATCGGTAATTGAAGAGAAACTGTCGTTACTAGATACACTGGCAGATTCGTTTGCCGAATGAAAAGATTCAACGTCAGAAGACATGAAGTAAATATATAAAATATTTCAACACTATAATATGCCGTTGATAAAATAAATGTTAATATAAATAATAAAATATTAATATAATAATACGTACTTCGGTAGCGTGAATAGATCTACACCACCCGCCAGCCATAACATATAAACAAAAAGAAAATGTAACTAAAATAAAACAATTCAATCCATAACAAAAATGCATTAATAAAACGTATTGCTGCACTGCGTATATCCGAACGTAGTTCCTCTACACTGTGGGACACGATAAATGTCAAATATTATTTAAAACGTCACTTGGACATCTTATGACAATTTGGTAAAATGTGGGTCATTTATACTTTAAACTATAATGATAGTTTTGATAAGTTTTTAAACTTACATTCAAGTAATAATAATGTAAAAATAATTCATCATCAGCCATTATAAGATTGACATAAAAGTACATAACTATTCAAGATATACGCAAATGTGAAGCACTCGTAGATGTGAACAAAAAGAGTAGAAGGTGTAACGGAGATTCACAAATTATTTACGGGCGTTACCATTTCTTTTGGACGTCGACCCACTGTCAGCTGATGGCTTCGGATGCTTCTCCAGCAGTGAACACAACTCCTCCATGGACGTTATCTTAGAACGGTTGCCATCCCGTAATTTAATGATAATGGTGCCGTCTTGTGTCCAAACTGCTCTCATTCCGAAGTGTTGCCTGGCCCTGCTGAAGACCGACTGTCGGGTTTTTGTGAGAAACTCTCGAACTGAGACGGGGGAGCCTTTAAACTTCGACTTTGCTGTCCATACGGAAGTTTTTAGATCCTCTGCAGAGAAACGTACTAAGATAGGCCGAGTATGGTCTTTGCTCCCAGCTCCAAGCCTATGGCAGGCCTTAAGACTGTGTGCCGTGATGTCTCTCAGGCCTAGTTTGTCTTGGACAAGATTGAGGACAGTAGTGGTGCACTCTTCTTTTTCGGTTTCCGGGACCCCCATGAAAATTAGAGCTTTGCGACGTTGTCTTGTCTCCAAGGCATCTATGCTACTGTGGCAATCGCTGATTTGCTTACGCAGGAGGCTAAGCATTTTGAAAACGAGTTCTCGGAAGGTACGGAACTCCTCCGCTACTCTGGCTGCAGTTTCCTTCGCAGGCACTGCACTGTGCAGCTGGGCTTCAAGTTCCATCATTCTTCGGTTAAAAGTCTCCTCCAGACTCTTTTGTGCTGACTCAATCTCCATCAGATGCGACATTGTGAATGTATACTTGTATGGGTGTTAAACTGGCAGGTGGAGTGATGTAAAACTTGTAATATTACATCAAGTGTGATGCCAACGTTAGTACTTAATAATTGTACTATATAATAAGTGAAATAGTGTTAAAATATTGTAAAAACTGTTTAAAACAATTAAATAATAACTTTTGCAAGGGCAAATATGTGTTCACTTTTTTAGCACCTACCCGAAAAAAAAAGGATTATAAGGACTAAAGAAGCATAAATCCTCAATATCTATCGACCGAGCAGAACTGAGAATTAAGGTCGATTGTGTCCCTTGGGCTATTTAAACTGACTTTGTCGAAGTTCGTTACTTCGGGAAGAAACTTAAGATATTGATACTCTTATCTGAAGTGCTGTGTTTATTCTATACTAAATTATATTACCATGAAATTTACTTAAATAGCCATACTGGTTAAATGAGTACTTAGATCTTTAAAGTATATAAATGCTTAATTAACTATCAACTGATGATTTTTAAGTAATAAATAGCGAACGGATTTTAATACGGTTTTCACCAAGAGACATATGTATAGAGAAACATACCTAAATACATTCAAATACATTCAACAGTGGTAGAGCCATGCAGGCACGAATGGGCCGGCACGGCTGCACAGAAGACCGTTTGTGAAGCAACGCTAGCGTTGCATTTACCCGAGATTAGTGAGGTTTCCGGAGGCCCAACTCACCCTCTCCTCTTTCCTCTCCCCTCCTCCCTCCCCCCTTCCTCTTTCCTATCCCCTTCTCTTCTTTCCCCTGCTCGCATCCCCCTTCCCTCATTGCCTTCAAATGCGGGTAGCGCACTTACGACTCTTGAGTTGCAGGTGTCCATGGACAGCGGTTGTCACTTACCACCAGGTGACCCGCCTATTCGTCTGTGCCCCTATAATATACAATAAAAAAAAAACAGGGGTATAATTTACTTCACAACACAGTCTAGTAAAACTCATGTATAACGATTCAAAAATGTAAATCTTCGTGCTATCTCTTTGATTAGATCAAGATAGTATGAAGTGAGACGGAGTGAATGAAATAATAAAATGTTGGGCTCCAACTAGGTCAGACAGTTGACCTGACAACTCATTTAACATTAAAGCTTATTGTCGTGTCGACGGTCACTTGTTCCGAATCACCGTGGTAATTACGAATAGATAAAAGTTTACTTAAAAAATGTATGTCAACATAATGTATGTTTTTTTTATAGGCTGAAATTACCTTATATGGCCTGAGGAGTCACCGTTTGAGAGTGGAAAATATATGATCTTGAACTAAACGGTTCGGCTGTTCCTTTCTGTACAAATCGGTTAAAGCGTGGAACTCCCACTTTGATCCCGGGTCTTTTAAGCGGGACGTGAAAAAGCATCTCACCAGGCCGCCATAGTGTGGGTCACCATGCTACATTGACTACACTTGCAATGGGGATGGTGACCACCACTCTTAGACTATACTTGTTGTTTTCCATTAGGCAGAGTGGAATCATTATGGTAAGCTAATATAAAAAAAAAATACTTGTTCATTACCTAGAAGGACCCCGTTTGTATGATGAGCACTATTGCGTGATTCTACCAGTTCAGGCACATTTTTTTTTATGCGATAGGGTTAAACGAGCAGACAGATCACCTGATGGTAAATGACTGCCGCCGCCTATAGACACCCGCAAGTCACAAGTGCGTTGTCCTTTTAGGTAGGAGTACGTTCTTTTCTTGAAGGTTTGAAGTTCGTATCGGTCCGGAAATACGACAATTTGATGCACAGACTGTTTGTGCGAGGCAAAAAGCTTCTGGACAAGCAATGGTGGAGTGCCAATCACGCAGGTGATGGGGATGGAAATTTTGTCGCGTAGGACGAAAGCGGAAACCAGCAGCCGGTATAAGAACAATTATTTATCATGAAAGACGCCTAGGAGTCGATTATGACTTTCTGAGAAGTATATAACCGGCTCCCTAATACCGCAGTAGTTAATTATTGATGCGGTATTAAGGAGAAAGTAAACGTTTAACGCAGCATGATTTCGACCTTCATGAGCGCTGGCTTGATGGGTAGAGACTCGGGCTGACCGTTACCCTAGCAGGACGGAAATGGAGGCGCGACGTGTTCCGGGTGCGCCTTTCTGATTTGAAGGGGGGTAAAGCTCCCCAATTTTGATGGGTCGCCTGTGAAGTTGAAGTTTCCAGAAGAAAAAAAAAGGTAACTTAATATAAAACTCCTGATTATATGACATATATATACAAGGTACTACACCTGTAGTACCTTAAATCAATCTGGATCTGGAAATCTGGATTCCATTGCTGTATGATGTATGATCATGATTAATTAAGATACTAAAATTATACTATCAGACTTGCAAAAGTTTGAGTATCACCTATAAACCTTCCCCTTAGCGCATTATTGTACATAACAACCCATTGCTACAGATGCAAACATAATCATATTGTAATAGAATCAGAAAATATTAGATTGTTTGTTTACTCAAGTGTGTGCGAAGGAAGGTTATGTTTTTCCAGTGAATGTATCTATGTATGATGTTTCTTTGTCAAGACGGCTTGAAGGATTTCAACATCTGAGCTATCATTTGAATCGTTTTTATAGAGGGAGGGAAACAATATTACTTTTATGTTTTTCAGGAAAAAAATACTAAGTAAATAGATTGTTAAGATTTATATTTAGTGACCAAACCCATTGCCATCATAAGGGCACGCATACATACATACATTCATGCGCTCACGCCTGTCCTATAAGGGGTTAATTTATGAAAAATATCTAAATTATTATTGGATATTTTTCATAAATTAAAAATAGTTTTACATTTTTTTTATCGTAATAATCTGCTAATGGCAACACTTTAATATCACATTCATAAAACATTTTAACTTTTGCTTACAAAAATAGTGATCAATCTAAAAAAATGTCACTAAATATAAATCCACCTCTATCTATTTTCGGTGGGGCAACATTCTTTGGAATAAAGTGAACATTTATTTAAAATTTATAACATAGTAATTCTAAAGTGCTCGATTTAGCCAATTCTTATTGGCTAAATGCGGGTGTTTTATACACTACCTACCCTTTATAGGATACAGGCGTGAGCGCATGAATGTATGTATGTATGCATGCCCTTATTGATGGCAATAGGTTTGCTCCCTATTACATAGGAGGAACTAAATTGTGGTTCACATAAAGTAGGTGTCTGAGATGCTGCTTATCCCTTAGGAATAAAAGCGTGAGTGTATGTATATATGTATGTAAATACCATATAACCATATATGGTATTAACATTTTTGATGAATGTTAAAATTGACTATAAAAGCACTTTCTAAGACAGTTGCTTGTCCAGAGATTTCAAGTATTTACATTTAACATTTAATGATTTATAAAGTAACCTGTAGGTAACCAATGCATATGATATACCTGTATGTATATGAACTATATACTTATGAGCTATGTTGAAGGGTACGACGACAGTAGTTTAATTAAGTTTGGGACACGTCTCATGTCAGATAATAATTAGTGCCAGCTGGTGTAAAACAAGTACTGGCAACTAAGATTAAGTTTCGTTATTGTCATTGCAATGTGTTAAACAAGATAACTTTGGTTATTTTATGATTATCATTTAATGCCCACGTTAAGGCTGCCTTTGTGTGCATAACATAGTCATGAGCAGTAGATGTATTTCATACTTTATCCCACAGAAGGCTAAGTCTATTTGGTGGAGTAGTCTTAGTAAAACTATTTATAACGGTTTAAGCTTGTGGAAAAGAAAACGCAAGGCCATGAAAACTCAGTTAGCTTTTTATTCCAAATTAATATAATGTTAGCAGTTGTTTGTTTTTTAGACGGTGAAGAGAAAGTTTCTGAAAACAATTCAGATATTCATACATACATGAGTTCATCGTGCCTCTCTCAGCCTTTCCTTAGATACATCATCAATACAGTCAGTGTCAAAATAATAGGCTCAATTACGCAAAAGAATACAAGGTATGTTCTTTTTGATACTATATAATAACATATATGTATATACCTAGTCTTGCCATAAATATTGTAGCAAGGGAAAAAATACATATATGAAGCTCATTCAAAATGATCTAAAGTGGCTTTGATACAGCCATTTAAACGTTGAAGCCAGTTATCAATACAAATACGCACTCTCTCAATGGGGAAATTCTTCACCAATTTTATGGATTGTTTTAGGGACCCCAAATTATCATGGCGTTTAGAGCAAAATATCATTTATCATCACCGGCGGATTAACATCGAACTGAAAGAATAGGAAAGCCGATAAAGGCGCGTTATAACCGGTGCCAACTCAGAAGCACAGGTCTTAAGCACGATAGGAGAGATTTTATCGGGCCCACTCGACTTAAGAACGTCGAGGGAAAGAAGCGCTTTACGCACTGCCCTTTGTGTGAACCGGATTTCCGGCATGCGGCTCTCGCACTGCGGTATGGTCGGCGGTGCGTTTCCCCCGTCGTCCAGGATCGAGTTGGACGCAAAGAGTTTGTCCTGAAGATCGGCTTTTTCTTTAGCGTCGTGGGCCAACGAATTATCTCCGATGTGCAGAGGTGGAAGGGATGGCTTACAAAAGTTCCCCTGGACAGCTTTGGCAAGAGACCAGAATGCACCAGTTCCGGAAGGGAGACACACTAGTCTCTCGCCAATTCTGCCGATGTAAGCCGACTTCACCCCAGCAATTACTCTTTTGAAGGACCTGGAGGCAAAGTTAAATTGCTTCTTTAATGTGCTGGTCTTTACATCCCGTGCTGTCGCCGCATTAGCCCATGCTTGGTAACCTGCTTTCGGCTTTAAATAGGAACATGTTGCTAAATTGACAGTGCTTTTTAATATAATAAAGCTTATATATATTGTAAATATAACATAATAAAGTCTCATTTGGACTAAGTAACACAATGAGATACCGTATATCAAAAAATAGTAGTTTGTGGCTCTCTCCACTTCACTGCAGATGTGACAACGATAAATTCACCACAAACTCTGACATTTAATTAACCATCCTGCTCATGTAGCAAGACTTTGTTAGTAAAATTAAGAGTTTTGAATTATTAATTATAAGAATTATAAGAAGGAAATCCCCCAAATACTTTGTTTTAGTGCAAAAATACCAAATACATTTGATTTGATATCCTACCTCCAGCATTATACCTTAAGTTACAGATATCATGCTAAGAAGCGTGTCTAGGCTGATATTTATACACTGGCTGGTATAAAACTGATCTGTTAGAGTGTACTTACGACTCTAACAGATCAGCTTTATAGTAATTTGAAAGTCAAGCTTATATTTTCTTGTAAAAGAAAAGACGAGATGGTAATAATATTTCCTAATCAGAAACACCCTATTACAAATTGCAGATAAACTGATCTGCAGCTAGCCTAGCTCTTTTTTAAAACTGACGTCATCCAGTGAACTGTTTCGATCTGGCAATGCTTGGAGAGGAATGTTCGTTTCGTCCCTTATATACAAAGGGAGGAATCCTTCAACCAGGTGAGGTGTACAGCCTTGGTGGTTGTGTTTGGGAAGTTGCATGTATGACGCAACACCCTAAGGTTGACTCGCAGAGAATGCCACAGGCATTTAAGTCCGTCTTTGTACAACATGTGTACAACCTGTCGTACAGGGGTTCCGTATAACTGTAATAAATACATATGTCCTCAAGGGACTGATAAGTACAAAGATTGACAGAGAAGCATATGAATAGACAGACAAGTAGGTGCTCTTTAATGCACACCAAAAAAGGATTATACAAAATAAGCAGGTGTTTTCGTGAAAGTTACATTAGTTTTTTCTTAAATAGTAGTAAATTATGTCCGATTAGTGCATTTAACTATTAATTTGATAGTAAGGCAAAGGCTATATGAAGCTTCTGCAATATAGGAATGCTCCTGTATTAAAAATGAAAACATAAAATAACGTGACGTCTGGTGTAATTTAGGTTTAACTCCTTATACATGATAAGAGGCAAGCGGGCTGCCGCTCTTAATTAATTATACTCTTTTGCTTCCGAAGATTGTGTATATGTTTCTTTTTGGACGGAATATAATCGAGAACATTTCTTCTACGACTTATAAACATTTCCCTGAAGGTCTTACCTCCATTTGTTATTATTGCCCTCCATTACTCTCGAGGTAGGCAACGGCCTTAATTCCTACGAGTACTATTAATATAAAGGGCTGTGCGCTAACCCGCTATTTTAGTAAGAAACTAGGATAAAATTATCCAAATTCGTTTGTCCGTCCGTCTTGTCCGTGTTGTGTTATTCTGCGTGGGGAGAAGTCAATCTTAGCTTATTTAAGGTAGATTAATTGAAGTTAGTATTCTATAAAATTATACCTAAATCGTTAATGTATTTAATCGCGCGTAGTGTACTTTAAAATAATAAAGAATTTTAAATAAATGACTCATTTAGAGGAACTGGGCGTCATGGAGTTTGTCGACATTGTTGTGTGTGTGTTGTTGTACTAGGAAGGGTGTAAGGGACAAGGCCGCGAGGTAGAATGCGCTGGACAGACCTGATTAAAGAGGCTGTTGTAGTTAAATTGAACGAGTGCGTCAAGATGACTTTCAGCAAGCAGAACTGGCGGCGTACCCTGACAGCTGATAAAGAACCACTTGTACCATTTTTTGAATATATCTAAGTTAGAATTTACTTTCAGAGATAGGTACTTGATCCATCCACATTCGGCGCTCCAATTAAAAAAGTTAAATAATTCAGGCGAGCACCGAAACACTCGGCTTCGAATGGAGTGGTACTTTTAGTAATAATACATGACTTGCTCTCCGCTTATACGTAGCTTTCTAGAAAAGTAAATTAGCAATTAAAAAGGCACATACATTTTTTTGTTGTGTCGGGAGAGAGACGAACAGACAGGTTACCTGATTGTAAGTAACTACTGCCACCCAAGGACACCAGCAACTTAAGGACGAATAAAATTATTTCGACACATATTAGTTCCATTAACAAATTTTTTATTACATAACTACTTGTAAAAGTTATTTGAGAATAGAACGTATTTAAGGAGTATCTTTAAAAATATCACTGAACAGAAGAAAAAACAACATTAAACAAAAAAAAAATGCTCGCTTAAAAAAATAACTAACGAAACGAAATAAGATAATCTACACGTTTAAAATACCGCCAATCAAACATGATAAATAAGCAGCATCACGTTCGTGTTTTACTGCCTACAATTCCTAAAAAAAATGGGCTGGTCAAATTTAAAAAAAGTTTATCTTCGTATCCTGAAGCATATCCATAAGCAGACCCCTTTAGTGTGTAGTCTACGCAACTCTGCGTAACTACGCAACTGACTAACTAACTGTAATAACTATTACAGTTCAATATATTATAGTAGAGTAGAGTTATACATTTCATGGTTTGAACTTTATTAGGTATCATCACCAGGAATATATACATATATTTTATTACATAGGGGGACAGATGAATAAACGGATCCAACGGTGGTAATTCACAACCACCGCCCATGGACACCTACAACCCAAGAGTCGTAAGTGCGCTGTCCGCCTTTGAGGGTGATGAAGGATCTTTTCACTCCTTCATCACCCTCAAAGAGGGGGGATGAAGGGAGGGTAAAGAAGGGAGAGTTGGGCTTCCTGTACCCACACTCACTAGACAATAACGTGGTATTACTGCTGTCGAGCCGACCCATGCGTGCATTCTCAAGGCTCTCCCACGGTTAAGGGGAGGAGGTTAAGGTATGCGACACTGTCATTCCTGTATCTGGAAGTGTTCATCTAAGATAAATAATTGTAAACTATTGTATTAACTTCAGTTTATCGATGTATACTAAGTAAAAACTTTGATTTGGATAATTATGATGCAACGAGCTGCATTATTCGTAGTAGCAATACTTTGTGATTCAAATAAAGATAATCGGCAGCTTTATATGAGACTTGACATAAAAGTTAACCAATAAGTAGTTACAAAATCATACAAATATAAATAATAAATATTATACTTGAAATTGTTATTAATATTATACTTGTTATGTTTGAGGTTTAAAATTAATAATATTAATTATTGTACTGCATCAAAAAGTTTCGTACATACTGTTTAACAGTACGTTTCTAAGTTTCATACCAATGCTGGTGTTCTCATATGAATGCGTTAGTATTATGTACTGATGAGGAGTTTCATTAAATACAAAATCAGGCGGTTCGAGTTTTGAAATTTATGTTGGAGCTGCCTTTTTCGTCTTAAGTACTTCCAGAACCAAGCCTCATCAATCAGAGTTTAAGGTGTGCTTTCTTCCCATTTGTAAACTCTTGATTAATGTTCGTAAAAATTTCAGTGCAAGGGCCACACTCACTTTAACTAGATTAAAATATCATAGCTCATACTTAATGAGTGTCGCGAAAAATAGCAAACGTAATTTGTAATACCTACTCCAGTCAAAGTACACTCGTTTGAGTAATGAGAGCCTTAAGTGATTTTTAAGAGAATATTTTTTACGTCTCATGAAAAATATTCTTGTTATCTAGTGTTTTTTAAAGCATTGCATAGAATACGGTGAATATTTCCTTGAGAGTTTGTTCATTTTATGAACATACGAATATACGATAAATATTATTTAAATATTGTTATAGAATACGGTCCTGTTAAATTAATGATACAGAATTTAAAGATAGAATGTGGTAATTTTTTTTTTTATTGTTATTGTACGATGGCGTATGGCGATACGTTTTACAGTCTCTGCCTAATCTGGGTCTAGGTCTAGGAATAATCCGTGAGCGTTTTCTCCATTCCATAAAATCCCTTTAAAATCTTTTAGGCAGGCGTTCTTCTTTATTAGTAACCTTAGCAACCCTGTTTAACCAACCACGTAAGTAAGTAAGTAAGTACGTAACCAACGTACTTAAGGTGTTGACCTATTTAAATAGTTTTTTTTATGGTATTACCTATTTAAATAGATTTTTTATAAGTATATTAGACGACTTATTTAGCTGTGTGTTGTCTGCGATTTCAGTCGCGTGAAAATTCCATCCAAACTTACGCATTTTTGTTCAATAGTTTTAATATTTTATGGTTGTAGGGAAATTAAAAGTAAATAAAGGGTAATGTAATTTATACAGCATATCTTATAAATACGAATGTTGAACTTTTAATGGCAAGGTTTGGTTTTCACATTCTTAGTTTACGTAAGGTACATAAACGATTACAGTATAATAAAAGAATATAATAAAAAAACTTGAAGAGTTTTATTAAATTTGTTGGTTTAATGCTCCACAAGTTCTTTCTTAATGAAAAATTTCTCAACAATTTTTTTTACTATGTTACTATTATATTTAATCTCATTCTCAGAATTCTATTTTCTAAATATAAAATGTGAAACAAAGAAAATTGTCTGTATATTTATTTTATGTGTGTTACCTGAATTTAATGTGAAAGTGTAAGCTTTTCTTTCTTTCCTTTTTTAACAAAATAAAGGGGAACCTCTCAATGAAAATTATACCAAATAATATTTTATCAATTCTCATAACATTTAAAAAAAAACAATGTAAAACGTACTTTAAAAGTGTACCTATAGCGTTGATTTTCATTTGGTCTCATCATGCTTGAGTGAACAACGCTGTTAAGTATATAATAATAATAAGGTTAAAAGAGTAAATGTAATTTATGTAAGTTTCTGATTTCTCGGAACCACTCGTTTGAGCAAATATATAAACGCTTCGTAAAAGTATTATTTTTCATAATAAAGACTTTTTAACGAGTTTAGGTAGGGTCGGTAGAACCCTTGACGTTTGTCTTCCAATAAGTGTTAGGTTAGGGTTAGGGGGCACTAATGTTTAGCCTGAGGCTTGAGGTTATCGTGGTTTGTGACTTTTAAATATTCTATTCAATGAGCTGCACTAGAAGTTTGTACTTGTGGACAAGAGAATAGACTTAGACACTAGTCAGAGCATTGAAATCGTTGAAACCTTTATACTGGGAAACTAATTCACACCTTTTTCTGTATAGCTACGAACGTCTGATCTCGTCTATGGTTAAGTTCCGTTGTGGTGGGTATCACAATAATCGAACACAGATTCATTTTCACTCATAAAGAAGTGTAGCACACAACTGATGGGCCGGTATACCAAAACCCGCAAGCTTTAACACACAACATACATATATTCGAGTATGGTGTCTAGACGCTTTTTACTAACACTTGGTATGAATGCTAATACTTTTGCCAGTGGTAGAGCCATGCTTAGGCACGAATGGGCCGGCTCGACCGGTGCGATACCACGGCCTCACAGAAAACCGGTTGTGAAGTAACGCTTGCGTTGCATTTCCCCGAATTGAGTGAGGTTTCCGGAGGCCCAATTCCTCCTTTTTTCCATCTTCTTTCTCCTTTTTTCCATCTCCTCATCCCTCCTCTCTTCTTTCCGCTCCCTGCATCCCCCACCCCTCATCACCCTCAAAGGCGGGCAGCGCACCTGCGACTCTTGAGTTGCAAGTGTCCATGGACGGCGGTGTCACTTACCATTAGGTGACCCGTCTGTTCGTCTGTCCCCCTATAGTATAAAAAAAAAAATAAAAAAAAAAAAAACTATCGTCTGCGCAGAGTTACAGTGTTGGCAGACGATGTTATTATCTTGAATATGAGAACATTACCAGCATCCAAACAAGTTAACGTACTTTTATCTCAAGGGTAGATTTTTTTCCGAACGATAGTAACGTTCGCCAAAGCTTTACCTCTTATTTTCAAGAAAAGGGAAAAAGGTACTGATAAATTTGAAAGCAAATTAATCGTACAAAAGATTTGCGAAGAATTCGTTAGAGGCAATTTTTTAGATGTCAAAAGGTTCGTACATATGTGCTTAAATTATACCTTTGTATGTGCGATGGTGAACCAATAAGATAAAAGAATACTTTCGGTTGCTTGTTCAAAATTATTGGAACTCGAGATTGGACCCATTTGCAAAACATTTTACTATTTTCGGTAAATTATGACAGCTTCAGAGTAATGACGTATAAGTAATATATTTTTTATATTTTATCATAATAAAGGGAGACAGATGAACAGACGGGTTATCTGATGGTAAGCGAGAACCTGAGAATCGTAAGTACGCTGCCCGTCTTTGAGGGTGATGAGGGATGGGGAGCTCTGGGGGGAAAGCAGAGGGGGGATGAGGAGATAGGAAATAGGAGGGGAGACGGGGGAGAAGGGGGAGTTGAGCCTCCGGAAACCTCACTAATTTCGGGCAAATGCAACACTAGCGTTACTTCACAACCGGTTTTCTGTGAGAACGTGGTAACGCAACGGTCGAGCCGGCCCATTCGTGTAATTCCACAATTCGAATAAATAATTAATCATCGGAAAACAAGCTTATTCAGAAGCTGCTATGAAGTATTTCTTTGCATTAAAGAGAACTTAAGTAACTTTATCTCTCAAAGTTAGTTTTTGTTGGAAGAAGTTGTGTTGATCAAGAATTTCTCTACTTGTTCACATTTAAACTTGTGGCGACCTCAACATACAAAAGAGACATGTCAGCACCATCTAACAAAGACAAGTCGAACTACGTAGAAACTGCACTAATGATGAAATACAATCGTGAATCACGATGATAAAGTTCTCGCGCTGATTCGTATATACATATGTATACAACATTCTTACACTGAAGTTATCTCAAATAAAGTGCATCACACTTTCATGATTCATGGCACGTCCATTCATTCATGACTACAGCCTAAGCTAGTTTAATTATTATTTATCCTTATCGACTTTGGAAAATAAACATTCTCTCTGTATGCATAGTGACAGATAGTCATTCCAAATGAGCTTACAAATAATTTAAAAGGTACCATTTCTTAAAATCTCTTAGTTTCTTTGGAAATAAAGTTGGTTTTTTATTCCGGTCTGTATATAATATATAAGGAAGCCTAAAATATATATATGTTATATGTATATGTTACGCTTACAAACGAGTAGACCGGTCAGCAAATGGTAAGTGACTTTGGACGTCCATGAACACTTGCAACTCAATAGTATAAAGAGTGCTGTTCGCCTTTTAGGGTAGGGGAAAGTAAGGAAGGGAAAGAGGTAAATGGAAATGGAAATTGAGGGAGGGAAAGAGGGGAAGTGGAAGGTAGGGGGAAAGAGGGGCAGGGGAAGGGAGGGGAAAAGGGTTTGGGCCTTTGATAACCTCACTCACTCTGTCACACAATGCAAGCATTGTTTAAAAATCGGTTTTCTGTGAAGCCGTGGTAATACTCAGGTCGAGCCGGCCCATACGTGCCAAAGCATGGCTCACCAACGTTAAAACCACACCTATTGAAAACCACATCATATGAAACATGCCACATAAAGCCACGTGTTCTATAATTATGTTAATTTTTTTTACTACCTTTTAACATAAAGCAGGGATAAAACTTTTAAGATAAAAGAAAAAAACAAACTTTATACATAAACCCATGTTTTATCGAGTACAATTCGTCTACATCTGGTTGTTTAGGAACATTTTCTTTTGTAAATTATTCTTGAAGTTAGAAGACAAGGTTACAATTTCACTAAAATTTACAAGCATATATCCATTGAGACTTTCTCTTCAAACCAAGAAGGTTTATTATTTTAATTGAAGAGCCCTCGGCCTTATCTTAAAATAATGGGTGTATATAATCTTCAAAGATTAAATTGATCTCAGGATCTGAATGAGAGCATGTAGAGAATGCCTGTGGCATTAAGTCCGCCGTTGTACAATATTGTAGTGCAAAAAGTTTTAAATAAATAAAATAAAATGTACCTATTTTTTTCCTAATTTGTAATATATATTTTTTTTTATTATTTTATAACCTGTAGATCATTTTAGGGTCTACAATAAAAAATTAAGACACAGCTGTATGCAGGAGGTTTTTGTTCATTAATGTTACTGGTATATTAGGTAATCTGTAACCCGCTTGATTATCTGAAGTACATATTTATATTCTTCTTCACAGCAAGTTTGTAGTGGTATACAAGGTCTTTTCAAACAAGCTGATAAATAGTTGATTTAGCCACTGAATACGGTTCTTAAAAGAGTTTTACGGTGTTCACGTTTTTTCGTATAAAAAATACAAATTTCTAAACAATGTCTTAACAATTTTTATAAAAAACTCACTTTTTATCTTAATAAGACAATCGCTTATATCAATAAATCTAAAGCTTATTATCGGCTCAGTTCCAAACAACTGTGTCTGAAGAAACTATCGTAACAGTATAGAATATTATCAGACTTTTTGACATAGTGTATATCGAGGTATAGTTTCGCTGGTAATGTATATCCAGGACGTCTCACTCCAAACCAATAGATATTCAACACACACTGATATTTAAAAAAAAACAACACCTTTAAAGCTGCAACGATGATAATTCTTAACATATCACAAAAAAAAAAATTGCACATACATATATCCTTCACTTAAACCAAAGAATGCTTGTTAGGTACATGCCTTTATGGTAATAGCACTCTTGAGAATTCAGTGCGTTCCTCACGTGGCATCGCTAGAGTAATGGGTGGCAATAATAAGAAATGGAGGAAAACTTAGAAAAACCTTCGGGGAAATGTTTATAGGTCATTGAAGTAACTTTATTGATTTTGTTGTGTAGGCAAAAAAAAAAGTAAGCACGCTTTTTGAATACTGATGAGCATACGTTTCGGTGCTTCGGCCCTACTCACAACGTCTAAATAAGAATTTCGCTTGCCTCTTGACATGTATAAGGAGCAAAGCCAGAATACCAGGGTTTGCTTAACTTTATGTATTCAATTTTAACACAGTGTATTTATGGGCTCTAACATTGTTTGAACATCTGAAAATAATTGAGTTTGTGCTTCTCATGCGGCTTCTATTATGACAAGTTTCATTGTTTAGTTAGGTGCTTGACATTAAAAGGGAAAAATTAGTATCAGCCCAATTAACTACTAATGGTTACCATGGTAGAGCTGAGCTTACGCACGATTGGGCTCGGCTCGACCAGAGCAATAATACCACGGCCTCACAAAAAGCAGGTAGAAACAAAATGAGTGAGGATATAAGATAAATAAGATAGTGGACTAATAAGAAGTACTGATTTTATTATTTCGGCTAAATATAAATAAACCCCTGCTTAGTCTGGGTCATATACAACTAAAGAATCCCCACTAATAGAATATTTAAGCGAAGTAACGATAGGATGATGGCGATAAAGATTACGAAACAGTGTAGAAACAATTTTTAACGCTGAAACAATTATAGCTGGTGGACACTGGAGTAGTCTCTAGTAATAATGACTAATTCATTACATTTGCTGAAATCAGTTAAATGAATTATCTGTGCTGAAATTAAAGTTTTCGATGCATTAAACTTGGGTGTAAAAGAAGAAATAGAAGACTTTAAGTTGATCATAATCATCATCATTATCAGCCAACTCTACGTTAGTGAGCTTGACCTTGTGTAAGGTTTAAAGTTATAATAAAGAAATTAAAATGGAAGGAAGAGCTTATCTTAAATATATTTACGAAGTAGTCCAAAGTTTCTTACAAAACACAGAGCCCTTTATCGTAATCGTATCGTATCGTTCAGATGTAATTACTCTAAAACCCGCAGACGCGACACTCACGGTTATCTATTTATTTTATCGTAACACAAAAAAGACGCTTTTCATTCGTTTTATTTCCGATCTTCATAGATCGGAATTACAACGAAAGATAAAGCGAATCGATTTTTTAACATTTCTTTTATAAGTAATGGTAAAAAATATAGATTCGATTACATCTTGGTGAAGTAGTTGCAGACTCTCTGCACTTATATACGAAGGGGCAAATTTTCTTTTTTTATAAAGACAACTCCCGCATTAGGAATAATTCCTGAGTCACGGGGGCCTTTACAAATATTCATGCAACGCACACAGATAACACCCAGACCGGGGCAACTAATTGTGGATCACACAAATTTTGGTTTCGTGTGGAAAGGAACCTCGACCTTCGGCTCAGCAATTATGGTCACTGACCACTAGACCAAAAGGGTAGTCAATGAATAAACCTTTATTGTTTTTTTTATAGTGTTAGTAGTAAAGAAAGCTGATTTACATTTTTTTTCTGAAGAACACTAAGTGGGTTTAGTAAAGTTTGTTCACGGGTCGTGTGCGTCTTATTTTACTACACTATCTTGTACTACTTCCCATACAATTTGGGATAATTACAACAAACTACCCAATAACGGGACCTTTTAACCCTCTCAAGCACGCGTGATATGGGGTTTTATCAAACGTTATCTCATTGAGGCAGATCGTTTAGAGCCGCGTCGGAAATTACGTCGTTGTGACCCGACCTAAGTTTTGAGAACGCGACGTCGCGTTGCGTCGTCTGATGGCGCTTCGAAAAATGTGCCCACGTTTTTTAGGGTTAACTTGTTTGTTAATAAAAAAATTCTGAATAAATACTTCTTTTATGTGTGTGATAACCCTTCTATAGCATACGTATAATGTAATGATAAATATTTTACATAGACTTAGCAGTAGGTTTCTTGTTTAAATGAAAATTCAAGTTAACGTCTTAAGTTCACCCTTTCGCCTAAAGAAAGATCGTATGTTAAATTGAAATAAAATCACATACAAGTAGTATACAAGTAGTATACTTGTATATGATTTTATTTCAATTTATAATTAGTATTAATTGTTAATAATTAATTAGAAATATTTTTACACACAGACAGAACTAACTTAATACAGACAGACAGACAGACATAACTAAATTAATACACTTTCGATTACAATATTTATAAATAAAAATTCCACTTATTAAAGAGGCTTAAGGCAAAGGCAAACAGTGTTAATTAATTATAGGATATAAACGTATGTATGTATGAATGCCGTTAATAATCTAATACAGGAGCGTGTGAGATTAAAGTGATCTGAGCTTTGTCCAAGCTCATTGAAAGCCTTGTATGAAAAATGATGTAACTGCAGTATACTTCAACACATTCTTAAAGAAACTACAATTACCGAAGTGACCGGGATCAAATCCTCCAAAAATAGATAGGTAAAAAAATAAATAAATAATATGGTAGAAACAAAGTCTAAAGAAAGAAACATTGAACCTTGATATCAAAGCGAAGTAATTATTTTATACTTAGAGCGGTTGTGAAACGCCACCTTCTAATAAACGCTTTCAAGTTCGCTGAGTTTAGGACCATGAAGTCTTATTAAAAGAGAGTTATTGTTACGATTGTTGTTAGTGAGAGCCAGGCCGGAGCCTCACCACGTTTTAACAAAGAAATTCAGGGATTAGTAAATAGTAAACGTAAAGAAATTAATGACAATTTTCGGGAGGTCCAAAGCCGATCAAACCAATTTGTTCCATTCTAATCTTACCCCCAACAAGCTTGCATACTATTAAGTTAGTAAGACCACCATACCCACGCCATACACCCCTTTTCCTTTTTGTTCTTTATTTCGTGTGGAAACCCCCACGGGTGGTGACGGTGGGGTGGTATGTCGGAATCGAACCGACTAAAACCACACTGTGTTGCGTCACAACTGGGTCTAATGCAGGGGACCTTAGTATACCCTAGGAGGGATGCTTCCAGGAAACCCTGTAGACCTTGGCGCACCTCTTTTGCAAGAGGCGGCACACTGTGAAGTGCGGGGCCTCACCCCCCCTCTCAATTTAATTATTTTAAGAGGGGCGCGAGGAGCAGCTCCACTCTTTGCCCCGGGACACCATACACCCTTGTATGTATTATTTATTTCAACAAGCTCTGCAAAGAAAGTGTTTACTTCTTCTATACACATACATCATATATCTACGGGTACTTCCGAGGGATTCTGTATTAACATATTATTACCCTTAAAGTTAATGTTAAGTATTTAAATTTGTGTAAGGGTTGAAAGTTTGTATTTATAAAAAAAAATACAAAATCTAATGATTATATTAATGATTAAATGACTTCGATTCCTAGACGGTACAAAAACTTGTGTGATCCAACAATATTTGTCAAGAGTGCCGGTATTCTTTGTGTCCTTTGTTTGTATTTTTGTCAAGTCGACGGCGTCTCAACAACCATCTCTAATGCGGGACTTGTTTTTTTTTTAAATCAAAAAGGAAATGAAAAATATCAAATCTACAATTGTTTTAGGAATTGACATAATTAGCATGATATCACTGGTATACGTATATGTATGTAAATGTCAAATCAGTTAAATTAGAAAAGAAAAACTACCTATACAGAGCAAGCTGTTTCAATCGAAGAGATTAAATAGGGTAGTAAACATTAAGTGACGGTAAATGAGTTCATTTATACTTATGAACATACGCTCAAGCATAAGCTGAAGGGGTAGGCAGAGGTATTAAATAACCATCTCTTGCCAATTAGGGTAAGGCTATAGCCGTCAACCGGGCACTTGGTATTCAAGATAGGAAATATGGAAGTATGGTGAAAGGGAAGATTAGAAAAAGGAAAAGCAATGGTAGGAAAAGGATACTGGTTATACGAATGAACTGGACAGTGTAAGCAATAGCTCAAGGTGACGTCATTCGGGTCGTATTCCTGTTACGCGGATTCCCCTTACAACTTTGAAAGTAGATTAAAAAGTATTAGAAACTATTCCATTCAAATTTTGTTTATAATGCGATATTCACGAGATCATGTTCTGGCTATGGAATTACACACATAAAATTATGTCGAAAGCTTATGCCTTTGTAGCCTTACATATACATATGTAGCACACACATGTTTGTCACTAAAAATATGATTAACATGGTATTTCTTAAAATGAACGGCGTTACTTAAATCTAAAACCTTTATAGCAAAGAGATTTTACACAAAACTGAACAGATTACAGTTTATGAGAGTTCATCTAATGAAGTAAATTATATTTGGACATGTTTGCGTATGTATAGTTATTTTTTTTTACAAACATTGAATACGATGGTCAGTTGGATAGTTAACCCAAGCAGCCTCGCTCGCTAGCTTGCTTGTAAAAAAAAATATCCAACTGCAACTGAACTGCTGCCTTTATTATTTTTAGCTAACATGATCTAGAAATATGATACCCTATATTTCTCTCCCTATTAACAGGCTTCAAATGACACTTCACATGTCGAAATCTATCAAGCTGTCACTCGTGAGTTTCCTTTGGTATTTCATAATTTAATTAAAAAAAAGTCCACTTTAAGTAACTCGTGTTATTCTGCGGGATACAAAGCTTACCCAAAAACACGATTACACAGTTCGGAAAAAATAAGCATATTATTTAGAATATTTTGAAAGGAAGATTTACAAAAAAATATTATTACTTCAACAAGTATCCTACGTTAGTCTCTCCTTTTAAATGAAGTTCGTGAGGTTCCTTACGTCGCGGTTTTACATTAAAAGCTTTATCTTCAAAATCAATTATATGCTACTGTTATTAAGCTAAGTTAATATAGTAAATGTAAATATATATCTTTTTAAATCAATTCTGTTTTAACGTCTTTCAAAAGGGATTATTTTACGGTTATAGCTAGAATTGTGTAGAAACATGCTAGGGAAATGCGAAAGTGTGTACGCTGGTTCAATAGTCTAATAGGAGTGTTTATAGGGTTTCAATTTTGCACAAAACTAGTAGGTATTACTCTGAAATAATAAATATCAAAACACTTTTCGAGGTTGCCAATAAACGAAATTTTCATATCATAAAAAAATATAGGTTTTTAGAACAAAGCAACAATATCGATATAAAAATACCAGTGGCTAAACAATATATATATTGCTTGCGTCACAAACTTTAAGCTATTTATTTTCATAGGTAAAGACAATTATCTCGAGTGTTTGTTGTGGTTATGCAGGGTGTACACTCACGTCAAGGCACCGCGGGATGTGACGAGTACAAGAGTGTACACGCTCTTCTCTCGTCTCTATCTCTGTTTGTCTAGTCTTGCCTCGTCTTCTCTCCGTTCAGAGTCGGTTTTTGTGCGCAAGTATATTCTTATAATTGTGGGCCGTTGGTTCCCACAATTTAGCGCTAAACTTACCCTCGGTTCCGGTTTCACAAATATGTATGTAAAAAGAAATCATGATGTGTGAGTTCAAATTTCTGAACAACTATTTTAATAGTATATGTGCAAAATAATTATAATATTTGAGAGCGCTAAGGGTTTCAGTGGTAGAGCCATGCTTAGGCACGAATGGGCCGGCTCGACCGGTGCGATACCACGGTCTCACAGAAAACCGGTTGTGAAGTAACGCTTGCGTTGCATTTCCCCGAATTGAGTGAGGTTTCCGGAAGGCCACTTCCTCCTCCCCCCTTTTCTCTGCCCTCATCTCCTTTTTCCTCTTTCCCATCTCCTCATCCCTCCTCTCTTCTTTCCGCTCCCTGCATCCCCCATCCCTCATCACCCTCAAAGGCGGGCAGCACACTTGCGACTCTTGAGTTGCAAGTGTCCATGGACGGCGGTGTCACTTACCATCAGGTGACCCGTCTGTTCGTCTGTCCCCCTATAGTATATAAAAAAAAACAAACGGCGTAGCTCGTCAGACGTCCATCGTTTGCATTTACAACCATACTGAATTAACGAGAGTATACAGGGTCGCACTCATCACTCGATCTCTTGCTTGAATGCCCTCGGTAAGACACAGCGTAAGTAATTGCATGAGGTATGAGAGGATATTGAAATAATAGAAAACTTTAAACATCAGATCCCGCTGTACATTGGTACCTTTATTATATTGATTACAAGATAGCGAAGTGGTAGAATTTTGTTTTATGATGTAGGGGGACAGACGAACAGATGGGTCATCTAATGGTAATAATCGCCCCCACTTCCCCCTCACCTCACCTCATCACCCTCTCATCCTCAAAGTACTCTTATTAAGAAGAGGACAGATTGATTTTGTGGCCCTTTATCTTTTTAGGTAAAGCAACTTCTCTTGAGTGACAAACACTGCATTTGATTGGTCACATTTAGAGTATTGTTTGTGCCATTGGAAGACAGCTTATATAAGTGTTTATGTAATTATTTAAACTGTTTTGAAAACAAAAGTAACTATCTCAATATCTGTAGTAAATTAAAGGGTCAGGTCAAGGCACAGCCCTAATAATGCAGATAAATTAATCAGGGTAAGAGAAAACATACTGTTTTCATAAATAGGTAAATGAAATAACAGAGTATATATGTGGGGTAATAATGATTTTGTATGTAATGTGATTGTATTTAATACGTAATTTGTAGTTATTACCATATTATTTAGTTTAAATCCCATTTCAAGTAATTAGAGGGTGTGGTGTGTAATCTATAAATATTATGTTAATGTCATGGCTGCAAAAGTATTTGAAAAATTGAGTATAATATTTTAAAATAAACAACCCATTTTACTCTTGACGTTTTATGTAAAAAGTTTGTATTATTTTAGAAAATATTTTATTTTTGAGATACCTCTCCTTAGTTATTTTATGTTTATGCGTAATCAATTTCATATTATCTTATATGGTCGTGGCCTTTTTTGATCAATGCCAAAACACTCAGTTCAATTGGACACAAAAGCGGAAACACTGCGGGTAGCCGCATTTGAGCACAAACAAACAAAAAACTATTGCAGCAATCAGCACACTTTTATCTCAATATTTTTTTCCAAACGATAGACGCAACCTTTTATGGATGACCCTCACGTTCTTACCAAAGGGAAGCTAATGAATAAGATTAGAAAATATTTAAGAGAATATGTTTAAGACAAGAGATCTTTTAGATGTCAAAAGGTTTGTACATATGTGGTTGAATAATTCCTTTGTAGTAATTACAAAGGAATTATTCAACCACATGAAGTAACAATTGCGTTGCATTTCCCCGAATTGAGTAAGGTTTCCGGAGGCCCACTTCCCCCTCCCCCTTTTCTCTCCCCTCATCTCCTTTTTCCTCTTTCCCATCTCCTCATCCCTCCCCTCTTCTTTCCGCTCCCTGCATCCCCCTTCCCTCATCACCCTCAAAGGCGGGCAGCGCACTTGCGACTCTTGAGTTGCAAGTGTCCATGGACGGCGGTGTCACTTACCATTAGGTGACCCGTCTGTTCATCTGTCCCCCTATAGTTAAAAAAAAAAAAAATACAATTGAGAACTTTAAAAAAAAAAAAGAATATTTCTATGTGCTTATTTCGAGAATTCGAGATCGAAACTCTAAGCATGGTATGATTCCTTAACTTATTACAGAGAACCTAAGTAAATATCTAGTTATTATATTTTGAGTTTCTTGATGGTCCGTTGCCGTTGGAAAAAATGCTACTCAGTAACAATTTGTATACTTTTTCATGTATAAATTCTATTTACATTTGTACACTGATCTAGTATTAAATAAAGTATCTTACTTAATATTAAGGTAATTCTTAGCTAAACGGAGTCCACTATGCTGATATCCTTATCAGCTCTGGGAAAATAGTTAATATAATGATCTAACAAAACATTTAAAAGGCGCTTGTTTATATTCCCATTGGTCACCATTACGATCACTTTACTGAAAATTTAAAAACTAAACGTTCGTAAAAACTATTATTTGCTTCTAAAATTTCGAAAGTTTGTTTTTGAATTCGGTCCTTACTGTTTAAGGATTTGGATTAAGTTAGACACATATGTATGTATATTGATTTAATTGTTTTTAATCAGAATCAAAATTATTATTTTTTTGTACAGTAGAAGTGGTAAATATTTAACCGAGCAATAATTTCTAAATATAAGTTTCAGATATCATAAAAGTGAAATCGGAAATGTATCCCTAAATTGAAACCAAGAATGCTTGTTAGCGTACAGGCCTCTATGGTAATAGTACTCTTGAGAATTCAGTGCGTTCCCCACGTGGTACCGTGAGAGTAATGGGTAGCAATAATGATAAATGGAAGGAAACTTGGAAAACGTTCAGGGAAAAGGTCATTGAAGTACCGTTATTGATACTGTTGTGTAGGCAAAAATAAACGTAGCTAAGCACGTTTTTCGAATACAGATGAGCATACGTTTCGGAGCTTCTGCCCTATTCACAACGTCTAAATAAGAATTCCACTTGCCTCTTGACATGTATACGGAGTAAATCCGGAATAACGCCAGTATATGCGTGACTTTATGTTTTCAATTTCAACACAGTGTATTTGTGGACTCTAACATTGTCTGAATCTCTTTATAAACTTGAAGGCGCGTTTCGCATAAGATGTAAATAACTGGCTTTGTGGTTTTCATGAGTCTGTTGTGTTCTATCATGTTAAATTATTTTTTTGTTTACTTCAGATTTGGTATCAGTTTTTATTCAAAAAGATGTATGCATGTAGCATGACTAACATTGTTTTTATTTTCTTTCTAACTTTTGAGACTTATTTGCATATTATATGAGTAAATTAGGAAACAGAACCCATCTGAGAAGGATTACTGCTGTTAAAATTCGATCGAGCTTTCGTTTAAATACAAAGTATCTACTCGATTTCTTATTTCATTTATTCGTTTAAAATAAAATATATAAAATACATAGATGTGAAAATAACACCCGAAGAGGTCATTACAAAGTTACATATATGTGAATAGTCTACATCACAAGAAATAAAAGATCACACACTACTAGATTATTTAACGGTATAGAGTAGAAACTTATTTCTACTCTGAATATGGCAGATACTGAGACTAATCTAACTGCAATTATGTACAGACTATTTACAAAAAAAAAAAAAACAACTGACTACATTACAATTCTGGAAATATGTTGCATGTATTTTCTATGCTGCGATAAAAGATTTCGATGCCTTAAGCCTTTTCTTAAAAAAAAAAAGAAAGATTTAAAGTAGTATACTCTAGAAATTAAAATGTAATCTGGGAAAGCCTTATCTAAAACATACATATATCTATGCCAAAAGTTCGTTACAAAACACAAGAGCCTTTTATCGTAGTCCCGATGTAATTGCCTTAAACCCGAACACCGAAGCTATACCCGTGGTTATCTATTATTTCATCAGAACACAAAAGAGAAACTTCCTATTCTTTAATATGTATTATAATGCAATGAGTTACAGAGTATCATAATAAAGACCTTTTTTTTGTGTGGAAACCCCCACGGGTCGTCACCTTACCGGGGCCGGTAAGGTGGTATGTCGGACTCGAACCGACTAAAACCACACAGTGTTCCGTCATCGCGTCTTGTAGCCGGCACCTTAGGTATATCCTAGAAAGGAAAACCCCGGCAGACTTGGCCGCCTCTAAACTAGGCGACCCCGCTATGGTGTGAGGCACGTGCGCAAAAATGGCTGTGATTTGTTGCAAAGAGTGTCTAGTCTCCATACACAGTAGAAACTTACATTATAATAAACGCCATCCAGCGAAGACAAGAACCACGTAGCAACTATTAGGTTGGCAACTAATAAACCGGCCATCTTTGTACACAAATTTATTTAATTTTTTAAGTACAAAATCAAATTATTTCTCAACTATATAAGCACCGTCGTTTTCTATAGCTGGCAGAGACATAATGCCTTCCTCGTAGAAGTTTTTAGGCTTTTGATCAAAAAAGGTGGTAAGGCCACTTTTAAGCTGGTCTTCGTTTTTAAATTTTTTATCTGCAAAGTAGTGGGCTAGAGAACGAAATAGATGATAATCTGAGAGCATAGTACGGTGGGCGACGAAATTTCGGTAAGGATTTTTCAGTAATCTCGCTGCTACTTTATCCAGTTGGTCACAATAAATATTGGCCGTGATTGTAGTGTTAGATGGTAACAGCTCCCAGTATATAATTCCGTTTATTCCCCACCACACACTTAACAGAACTTTTTTACTCGTGTCAGATTTTGGCGTTGGTACTCCTGCTTCTCCTGGTCCAAGCCACTGGCGCTTACGCGAAAAACTTATGTCCATAACGCACTTTTCATCCCCCGTAATTACATCTTTCAGCCACTCATTGGTACAATGATAATTAAGAAGTTCCATGCACACGTTAGATCTCTTCTGAAGTTGAAACGGCGTCAACTCATGTGGCAACCAAACTGAATATTTTCAGGTCTTTTCTAAAGCGTGGAGTTGTTTCTCTACTGCAGTATGAGAACACTGAAGCTGTTGTGAACGTGAAGTGAACCTGGGATTCATATCTATTAGTCTATTTAAGTCATCTACATCTATTGTAAGAGGTTGTCCTGGATGAGGTTCATTAGATAGGTCATAACTGCACACTGCTTCAGTCCCTTTCCGACCTAAGCGAAATTCGTGAAGTAAAAGCAGCCGAAGTTCTCTACGAGAAATATCCATCATTTACTGTAGTTTTACTATTCGAGATCCAGTTGTCAACTGATCTGACATACAACTCTTGCTTTATTTATATACTTTTACCAAGAAATTCGAGATAGTTCTATAATGTTTTAGAAACTGATAAAAAAAGTGGCGGGTTTATTAGTTGCCAACCTAATATTTTAAGTACGTAGTAAGATCGTAGATTTACTGCTGTTCAATTTATTATAATAATTACCTATTTATGTATATACATATATATAATACTGATGAGCACCTGTTAACCACGACAAGCATGACATGGCAACCGCCTCTCGCACTTGTGATTCGCGGATGACATAGTACTGCTCTCGGAAGACCCAAAAGAAATGGAATTCATGATACAGTCACTCAGCAAAGAAAGCAGAAAAGAAGGTCTAGAAATTAACTGGGAGAAAACTAAATTAATGACAAATAGGCAAACCATAATTATAAAGTCAGACTCAACTGAAATCGAATACGCTGAAGACTATATTTATTTGGGATATATTTACTATCCTTCAAGTCATGCAATGATAAAGAGGTAGAGCGAAGAATCAAAATAACCTGGAACAAGTATTGGGTAATGAAGGAGGTATTCAAGAGTAATCTACTAGTTACACTGAAAACTAAAGCTATGCAGACATGTTTAATACCCTGTCTTACTTACGTTTCCCAAACATGGCCTTTGTCAACAAAACAGACTCATAAGGCCAAAGTGTACCAATATAGTATGAAAAGGAGTCTCCTGGGCCTTAAGCTAAGCGATAAAGTGAGAAACGAAGACGTCAGGAAAATTACCAAGGTAAAAGACATAGCAAAAATCATAATGACCCAAAAATGGAAATGGCCTGGGCATGTCCAAAGATCACCAGGGAACAAATGGTCCAGAATTATAACTAATTGGTACCCTATTCACAAGAAAAGAAGGAAAGGAAGGCCATTCAAAAGATGGAGTGATGACATAGTTGCCACAGTCTGAAATACCTGGAGCAGACTGGCAAGAGACAGAGCGAAATGGAAGGAAATGGAGGAGGCTTTCACAGCCAGAGCGGTCCTTACAATAAAACGCGTTAACGCAGTTTAATAACATATACTAACAAAGTAGAATAAGTATAATACTAACACTACAAAAAATGTTTAGAATTAATGTTATCTATGTGTAAGGAATAAATAAAGCTTTATTATTATTATTATATAATACTGATGACTACTGATATTGGGAAGGTGTATATATAAATATATAAATTTTTAATATCCGTTGGGTGGCGGCCCGCCTGGTACAGTCAAATCGCCTACCTCTCTTTGTGTTCGTTGGACATAACACCCGTTCCTAAAAGGAAGAAATCGAGCTCCATTTACACCTGTGTATAAATATAATAAAAAATTAATTTAATGCCTTTTTTTGAGTTTAAGTCACGTAACGTAGAGCCATGCTTAGGTACGAATGAGCCGACTCGACCGGTGCGATACCACTGCCTCACAGAAAACCGCTTGTGAAGTAACGCTTACGTTGTATTTCCCCGAAATGAGTGAGATTTCTGGATTCCCAACTCCCCCTCCCCTCTTTCCTGTCCCTTCATCCTCGTCTCTTCTTTTCCATCTCATCCACCTCTCTTCTTTTCCTTCCCCGCATCCCCCTGTCCCTCATCCCCTTTAAAGGCGGGCAGCACACTTACGACTCTTGATGCAGACCTCCTTGGACTGCGGTTGTGACTTACCATCAGATGACCCGTCTATTCGTCTGTCCCCTTTAGTATAAAAAAAATACATCTACATCTCCTTTTGTTTATATTTCTTAAAAACACTAAGTGTGTCTAGGAAGGTTTGTTTCACGGCCAACAGTTTGGCAACACCTTGTTATATTAACTCCTATACAGTTTGGTATAATTATAACGAACTACCCAATAAAGGGATCCTTCTAAAGATTTGGGGTTTTATAAATACGACACACACACGACACATTGAGGTAGAATGTTTACAAATTTGGAGATGGCTACACGTCTACTGGTGGCGCTTCGAAAAATGTGCCCAAGCTTTTTAGGATTACTTTTGTAAAGTATAAGTTAGTGTATATAGTGTTTCTGGTTTCGATTTATGGCACTACAGTAAATGTTGTATGCACGGGGCTTACAAAGTAGTTGTTGTGGCTATACTATTCTTCAATAAAGCCTCAGAATGGTTGGTTTAGTACCCATATAAAAACGTATAAATTATAAATACATTAGAACGAGAATTCCACTTGAATTTACTACAAATTCTCTCACAGACTTATTTTTGCAGTATCGACACGCTTAAAGAAGTTTTTGAACTTGTCCTTGTGTTGCATTTAGATAAATTTTTAACATAGGTGCACCTGTAGGAGGATTCAACAAAAAATTAAAATAATATACAAAATAAATTATCCTAACTAAATTAGTTTATTAGCTTGTCTTTTAGCTAAAATAAAGATCTTTGGCTAAAATGAAATATAACCATATACATATACTACACGAATATAAAAATATTACTAATAAGTTAAAATAAATAAATTGTAACACTTTTAAACACAGTATTTGTAAATAAAAGTTCCACTGGTTGAAGGGGCTTATGTTCTTTTTATTATATAGGTGAACAGACGGATTACAAGATGGTAAGTGACAATGTCCATGGACACCTGTAGACACCTGCAACTTAAGAGTCGCAAGTGCGCTGTCCCCTGTGTCCGTGATGAGGGGGCGGAGATGAAAGGGAAGAAAGACGAGAATTGTAATAAGGGATGAGAAGGAGGAGAGGGGGATGAGTGGAGGGGTATCAGGAAGGGGAAGTTGGGCCTCCGGTACCCTCACTTACTCGGCAAAATATTGCAGGCATTGTAAGACAGTCGGTTTTCTGTAACGCCACGGTAGTACCATTCGTGCCTAAGTATGGCTTTCCCACGATAAACTTACTAACTTTCTCATTATTATTTACTTTTGCTAACGTTATCTCGTAATGTCATTCGCACTGTTTAGAAGATTCAAATGACACTTCACATTTCGAAGGCGAGTGACTCGAAAAACATAGTCTATGGAATACAGAATTGACTTATTCAGTTCTGAACACGCGATGCCTACAGGCGTTTACAATTGGTTGACGATGGGTTTTGCTAACAATGCCAAAAAAATTGTTAAAATTTTTATCGCAGCGTTGCAGTTGATTGGAATAGCGTCGACAATGTCGACGTTGATTGGAATAGCGTGGACAATGTCGACGTCAGTTGACAAATATATGTACGGGGGTCACACTAAAAGTTTTAAGAAAATAATTTCATAGTATCCTGTTAATATTTTCATTATACATCTAAAGATTCCCAACGAGTTCCTAATTCCAAAATTAAATAAGTTTTTCAGCAGCTGCTTTTTTTGCTGGCCTATTCTAAAAAAAAATAAGAAAAAATGAAGATTTGTTTTTGAAATCTCGCAAATTAAGCTCCTTATCCAGTGTTGTACAGGTTTGTTTGTTTTAAATTCAAAAGGTAAAATGTCTTGAATTGGGGGGCCGTCTAACTGGTGTATAATAAATATGTATAAATTTAACTTATCTAGAAAACTGTGAGACTATTCCTATTTTACGTCTGAGCAGGTACTCGGTACGAGAAACCGTCTACCTGAAACTTTTTTTAAATGCACATGCCGCCGCTATCCTAAAACAAGGATCACTGCGTCGATGCCGTTTTCTGCCACAAGATCTTATGAAATGGAAGGAAACTTCTACACCGAATGAATATATATGTTACTAACACCAATAATTGTAATCAAAATACTCTTGGAAACCATCCCAGCACATTTTGTTCAAACTAGTTTTTTTTTTATAATATTGCGGGACAGGCGAGTCATCATCATCATGGTAAGTGATATCCGCTATTCATGGAAATCTGCGAGAGGGACAGGAAAGAAGAGGTGGTAAAGAAAACAGGAGGGATGAGGAGGAAAGGAAAGAGGAGAGCTGAGCCTCCGGTAACCTCACTAATTTCGGCGAAATGCTATTCACTACCGGTTTTCTGTAGGGCCGTGGTATCACACCGGTCCAGCTGGCCCATACGTCCCTAATCACGGCTCTACCACGATAGAAGTGGATTATATTATTCAAATTTCTTTTGCTGCACTGATATTTTCGTAATACAATCTTAAAAAAAAAACTTCAAAAATGTATTTAATTTAGTTCGAATGAAGTTACTCATGTCAATATGCAAGAAAAATGAAGAGAAACTGTACCATCAAGTTTCTGAACACAGGTAGGAAAAAATAACCCAATTATCTAGAATATTTTGGAAGGAAGTGTTTCGTGAATTTGTTATTACGTAGACTATTGTGTCTTGCATTAGTGCCTTGTTATAGACGAGGTTCGTGAGGTTTACCTTGACTCGCAGCTTATACTAAAAGTTTAAACTTTAATATCAAGTATGTGCTACTCTACTAACAACCTAAGTTAATGTAAGTTGAGAAGTCATTAAAATATGTAGGAATCAAAAAATTTCAACAAATCAATTGCATTTTGACCCTACTCAAAAAGGAATGTCTTTAGGTCATAGCCAGAATTTTGTAGAAACATGTGAAGGAAATGCGAAAGTGTGGACAAATGTTTAATAGTCCCATAGCAGTGTTGATAAGATTTAATTTTAAGGTAACTTTAAGCAAGACTTATATAGTTTGTAGTATAGCTCTACATTTTATGGTTCACATTTCCAGTATTGTTTGTGTCGTTGGAAGCCTGCGGCGGTGTCTATGTAATTATATAAAGTATTAAAACTTGGAAAATAAATTAACTGCCTTAATTTTGTTAGTAATATCGGTCACCAAAATAAAATTTGTGGAGTAGTGTAGTAAGTAGTGTAGAGTAACCTACGTCTCAAAAGGTACGTAATAATACCTAATAGTACGAATATAAAATACGGAATAAAAATGTAATTCATCTAATCTTTAAATATTTTAAATTAAAGATTTTAATTTTTTTTGGATACTGTTTTAAAATGATGGTAAATATTACGTGACGGTAAATGGATACCAAAGGATGATACAACATTTTTTTCCCGTTCAAATCTTGTTGCTCGATTTAGTAAAATAATTTGAACTAAGCATAGTCATGTACCCAATCGGTATTTTTATAAATATACAGCGATTAATGGATCTTAAAATGTTATAGTGAAGAGGTTCTACACAATACTGAAATGATAACAGATTTTGAGAGTCCTTCTCATGGAGTAAATATTATTTTAGTGTATTTTTTAACTCCACATATTTGACACACGGCTGTCTGATCTTATACTAAGCAGAGCTCGTACTATGGCAACACGACTGCTGATAACCATACTCATATATTTGTAAATACATACATATTATGTTTGTAAATACATACATACACCCGCAACTCAAAGAGGTAAGCGCTGGTGTACCTCAGGCCTCCGTCCTATCGCCTACGCTGTTTCTTCTGCATATCAATGACATGTTGGCCCTTGGCAATGTACATTGTTATGCAGACGACAGTACAGTGCACGGGCGATATTTCGGGCATCCTACTGCCAAGCTGGCAGACGTTGAGGAAAAACGACAGGAGCTTGTCGCTGAGCTCGACCGGGTCTTGAGCCGCATTTCCCAATGGGGCTGTGAGAATCTGGTCGAGTTCAGCGCCAAGAAAACACAAGCGTGTGTGTTCTCTAACAAAAAGTCTCCATTCCTTCCCCTTCCTACTCTTCAGAGCACTCAACTGCCACTGCAGGATAGGCTTAGTATTCTGGGTATGGATATTGCCGGGATCTCAATCCGCGCGATTACATCGAGAGTGTCACTAAGGCGGCCTCGCGTAAGCTCGGCATTTTGAACAAGGTGAGACGGTTCTTCTCGCCCGAGCAACTGTGTCTTTTGTACAAGACCCAGGTTCGCTCCTGCGTGGAGTACTGCTCTCATCTCTGGGACGGCTATGCGCAGTATTTGCTTGACGCTCTCGATCGGTTGCAGCGGCGCGCAGTCCGCATTATCGACTGTCCTGAGATCACCCAGTCTCTTGAGGCTCTGCAGTTGCGAAGAGATGTCGCCTCTATGGCAGTCCTCTATCGCCTACATCACGGGGAGTGTTCTGATGAGCTCTTCCAATTGGTCCCACCTTCTCCCTTCCTCTACAGGACTACACGTGCTGGCCTGAGGAGTCACCGTTTGTGCGTCGAAAATATACGTACCCGAACTAAACGGTTTGGCTCTTCTTTCCTGTGCCGATCGGTAAAAGCCTGGAACTCTCTATCAGCGCACGTGTTTCCTTCCCACTTTGATCCCGGGTCTTTTAAGCGGGGCGTGAAAAAGCATCTCACCAGGCCGCCATAGTGTGGGTCACCATGCTGCATTGACTAGACATGCAATGAGGATGGTGACCACCACTCTTTGACTCCACCTATTGCTTTCCATCAGGCAATGTGGAGTCACTATGGTAGGCTAATATAAAAAAAAAAAAAAAAAAAGTCACAAGTGCGTTGCCGGCCTTTTAGGTAGGAGTACGCTCTTTTCTTGAAGGTTTGAAGGTCGTATCGGTTCGGAAATACGGCAGGCGACAATTTGTTCCATAACCTGGTTGTGCGAGGCAAAAAGCTTCTGGAGAAGCGCACAGTGGTGGAGTGCCAATCGTCCAGGTGATGGGGATGGATATTTTGTCGCGTAGGACGATGGCGGAAACCAGCCGGTATAAGTCCGAACAATTCCTCTGAACACTCCCCATGATACAAGCGATAGAGGATGCAGAGTGAAGCTACATCTCTACGCAACGCCAAGGTGTCAAGTCGATCAGAAATATCTTGGCAGTCAATGATGCGAGTCGCTCTCCGTTGAATGCGGTCAAGAGGGAGAAGTTGGTACTGGGGTGCACCTGCATAGAGATGAGAACAGTATTTCATGTGCGGCCGAACCTGCATAAAAAAATTGTACTCATTATTTGAAATAGCCTGTGAATCTCTGTAATGTGAGCTAATACGTTTCTGATTTTCTATTTTCTTGTATTATATTTCGTCGTTCTCTCTTTTTAACTTCTTTTTTTTAATGAGGTAAGGGGCAGACGGGTCAAATGGTGGGTAGAATGGTGGTCTATAACGGCTTGTTTCCAAATGGCAGGCGGGTGTTTAATTATTTCATCTTTTTGAAATTAATTTCACATTTGACAAGGCAAACTATAGTTGCGGTGACGCTCTGTGTATTGATCTATAACTTTTTTTAGTTTATGCTGCTCCCTGTGCAATACCTACTGTTCCTTCACTTGTTCGTAAAATTATTTAAATAATATAAAACCCAATTCCATTTTTTACTTCTACTCTCTACTCATCATGGTTTTTTACTAACGTTATCTCGAATTTTTTTAACCCTATGTCACTCCCACTGTTAATAGGATTCAAATGACATCTCACATGTCGAAGTCCATCAAGCCGTCAACCGTGATCAGAGGCAGTGCATACACGCATAATAAATATATGTACTCGAAACACACAACCCTTCTTTTTACATAGTCTAGTATTAAGCTATGACTACAGGCGATTGCAATTGGTGGACTCTGTGTTTTGCTAACAATGCTAACAAAATATTTTACCGCCACGTTGCAGTTGATTGGAATCGTGATTATAATGTCGACGTCAATATTGCATTTTTTTTAAGAGGTACGTACTGTTGGTACTTTTTAAATCTCGAAAATGAAGCATCATATCCAGTTTTGTAAAGACACGTTTTTATTACAAACAAACAAAACAAAAACTAGTAAAAAATAATAAAAACTAATTCACTTAAAAATAGGCCAGAAGATTTTTATATGTTAATGTTTAAAATAATTCCCTTTTACACGAATATTTTCGTAATTAAATCTTTAACAAGACTTTTAAAATAGTCCACTTTAATTTACTAATGTCAATATGAGTCATATGCGCATATATGTCAATATATTATTTAGGATATTTTAGTAGAAAGAGTTAGGTGAATTTATTACTAAGTCATCCGACGGAGGTAAAACACACTAGTGTCTAATGTCTGTCTCTTGTTTTAGATGGAGTTCGTGAGGTTAACCTTACCTCGTGGTTTTACACTAAAAGCTTTCACATTTATGTCAAGTATGCACTACTCTGCTATTAAATTAAGCTAATGTAGTAAGTTTTGTGAAGTCCTCAAAGTATCTAAACAATAAAAAAAATAATATTGTATTAAGAGGTCACTCAAAGCTTACGTATGTACATATGTTAGTAATCTTTATCGTACAACATTACAACAAGCATCACAGGTACTGTATACAGACAGGTATTGTATACAGGAAATTTACACAAATTAGCAATTTCTTTCAGGCAGCCTTTCAATGTGTTCAAACACCTATATAATTAACAATAGCAATGTAACGTACGTGTAACCATTATGAATAGCATTTCATACGCCTGTTGCATAATTTTATTACAGGTTAAAACGTTATACGGAACGTCTAGTTATTTTATTTTCAAATTTTTCTGAAACCTTCCCAACAACAAAATCTCTTTAGACCATAGCCAGAATTTTGTAGAAACTTTTGAGAGAAATGCGAAGGTGTGAAAAAATGTTTTAAATTCCATAGGAGTGTAGATAGGATAGGATAACAACACTAGTATAGTGCTCTGAAATAATAAATATCGAAACTTTCCTTCAGATTGTCCCTATGAAAAAACGAAACGGTCAATAGATAAAACAATTATAAGTAATCAGAACATAGCTACAACATCGATAAAAAAATGCCAGCGGGTACAAAAAAAGTAGCTTTATATCTCAATGCATGTGAAAGTTACCAAACTAACAACAAAATTTAAATTATAACCAAATTAAACATATACATACACTCACGCCTTCAACTCCAGGGGGTAGGCAGATACCATTAAAAGCATAAATTTTGCAAATATTAATTTAAAAAGAAATAAATATTGTTAAAGAAACTGTGGTACAAAATTAACTTATCATCAATATGATGTGGCAACAGGTGATGTTTAACTTTTTTATTTTGATTATTATTATAAGAAAGTTACAATCTTTTAATGTTTCTACTAGAAGGTAAGTTGTGTTTAAGAAATTTAAATGACATTCAAGAATGCACTGAGTTGGATACAAGATACAATTTGATGGACACTTAAGCATACACTGATTTTCAGTGCGAACCGCGCTTCTCACTTGACGTCGTCGGGCGGTATTACTCGATTATATTAGCTTAAACAAAATATAAAACAGTAAAACTCATTAATAAAACGAATAAAACTTAAAACAAAGAAACTGCATGATATACTTAGCATGTGGAGCAAACCATCGTGGTAAGTTTTGTTTAATGTTACAGCTTGATCATGTGTGCCAATCCAATATCTATTTATCTAGTTGCTATGTGCTATAAATAAACTAACCTAAAAAGAACTATACCTATTAATCACTAAATTCAGATTCCCCATTTCAAGTGCAGTCATACCCCTGACCATCTTATATTGCTTTTGTATCAAATTTATTAACAACCATTGGAGAGATGACAGCTTTAGGCAAAGTAACGGAACTGTCAGAATGGTACGGGTGCCTGTGTTTATTGTTTTTGCATTTATATATAAAAATATTTATGTCTTGATTTAGCTATTTCATTTCGCTGAATAACTAAAGGAGCATAGGAATGCTGTAGTTTTGTGTTTTGGTATGGAGAATGTACTGTTTGAGGTTCCGATGGATTATGAGCAATGATCTTGCCTCCAGTCTGTCTTCACTTATCTTTTCTGACTGTATTTTTACTGTGTTATAGATGACAAATATTGCTTGTATATAATATAAAACCGAATTGGAATTTATTTTTTAAATAAAGTCTATTTTGGTTGGCTACCTTTCAGATATATCAATATAAATATATTACTATAACTGCAATTACTATTTTTGCTAGTATTTATAGTCAATATAATAGCTTGAATGTTATGCCTGCGGTGTTTATTTATTTAGAAGAAGCCCGATTGGTTTCGGACCCTTTACCTTTTTTATGGAGCACCTTCTCTAGTGTGTCAAGCTCTGTATTTTATTGGTTACATTTCCAGTACTGTTTTTGACATGTCTCTCTGACAATCTAAAAATTTTCTATATCTAAATTGTATTAGTAATGTAGGACGGAGAAAAAGTTTGTGAAAGAGTAACCGTGTTTCACAAGGTAAATATATGAGAAAATGAAATACACGAATATAAAATAAAAAAATGTTTCATCTAAACTGTACGCCACTCAGAAGCGAATGATAGAATTATGAAAGCCACACGCATAAATATTAATATACTGGAGAGACCTAATAGCAGCATATGACACTTTAAGGTCACACCATAAATATGAATGAAAATGTCAGTAATAATGTAGACAAAGGAAAATATATTTTTATTAATAAATAAAAGAACAAAGTGTATGAGTTATAAAAGTTAATCTATTATTATTTTATAACAATTGTCAACATAGTTTGATAACTCAATAAAGAACATTTAAAAAAATAAAGTTTATATTTTTAATATAAACTACCAGTTTTATTCTTGCTGCTTTTTGAATAAATAAGCAAAGAAACGCAGGTAGTACATATCTCAACAAATATCTGTTTTTTTCTTAATATTATACTTTATATATATATAGGCCTACCATAATGACTCCATTTAGCCTGATGGAAAGCAATAAGTGGAGTCCAAGAGTAAAAGTACAATTTACGGGAACCAACTAAGCCTGCTCGCGGTCGATTGAGCACTACTCATCAGGTGTGATAGGTATATAAATTAGATTGACTTCCTCCAAATTCTTTTACCACAGCTGCCATTTAAAGATTTTAATATAGAATTTGTTCATCTGTCCCGCTATAACAAAAAAAAGGTTCTATTGCTATTGCACAATAACAATGGTAGGCGTTTGAAAAGTTGCATTTCCCCGAAATTAGTGGTTTCCGGAGGCTCAACTCCCCCTCTACTCTTTCCCATCTCTGTATCCACCATCTCTTCTTTCCCCTCCCCGCATCCCCCCATCCCTCATCACCCTCCTTGGTTTCTATAGAGTCACTTTCCATCAAGTGACCCGTCTGTTCGTCTGTCCACCTTTATAATAAAAAAAAATTAACCTGAAATTCAAATACCTTATCCTTAACTGTATGTAAAGTTATTTAGCTAATATTGGTAACGTTTTTTTTCTTTTTTTTATTCGTAAGCCTACCATAATGACTCCACTTTGCCTGATGGTAAGCAATAAATGGAGTCCAAGAGTGGTGGTCACCATCCTCATTGCATGTCTAGTCAATGCAGCATGGTGACCCACACTATGGCGGCCTGGTGAGATGCTTTTTCACGCCCCGCTTAAAAGACCCGGGATCGAAGTGGGAAGGAAACACGTGCGCTGGTAGGGAATTCCAGGCTTTCACTGATCGGCACAGGAAAGAAGAGCCAAACCGTTTCGTTCGGGATCGCATACCTTCGACTCGCAAACGGTGACTCCTCAGGGCAGCACGTGTAGTCCTGTAGAGGAAGGGAGAAGGTGGGACCAATTGGAAGAGCTCGTCAGAACACTCCCCGTGATGTAGGCGATAGAGAACTGCCATAGAGGCGACATCTCTTCGCAACTGCAGGGGCTCAAGAGACTGGGTGACCTCAGGACAGTCTATAATATGGACTGCGCGTCGCTGCAACCGATCGAGAGCGTCAAGCAGATACTGCGCATAGCTATCCCAAAGATGAGAGCAGTACTCCACGCAGGAGCGAACCTGGGTCTTATATAAAAGACACAGATGCTCGGGCGAGAAGAACCGTCTCACCTTGTTCAATACACCGAGTTTCCGAGAGGCCGCCTTAGTGACGCTCTCGATGTAATCACGCGGATTGAGATCCCGACAGATGTCCATACCCAGTATACTAAGCCTATCCTGTAGTGGTAGTTGAGTGTTCTGAAGAATAGGAAGGGGAAGGAATGGAGACTTTTTGTTTGAAAACGCGCACGCCGGTGTTTTCTTGGCGCTGTACTCGACCAGATTCTCACCACCCCATTGAGAGATGCGGCTCAAGACCCGGTCAAGCTCAGCAACAAGCTCCTGTCGTTTTCCCTCAAAGTCTGCTAGCTTGGCATGTATGTTGCCAAGAGCCAACATATCATTGATATGCAGAAGGAACAGCGTGGGCGAGAGAAGCGAGCGATGCCAGACCCTATCGAAGGCCTTGGCAATGTCGAGGCTGATGGCCAAGGACTCCCCATGCCTATCCATAGCCTCACCCCAAAGGTGTGTGACGTAGGCTAGAAGATCACCCGTGGATCGGTTCGGCCTAAAACCATATTGCCGATCATTTAACAAGGAGTGATCCTCTAGGTGGCGGATTAATTGGGTGTTGATTATCTGCTCGAGCACCTTACAGAGTATGGAGGTGACGGCTATAGGACGGCAATTAGCTGGATCGGAGCGGTCGCCTTTTTCTTTGATTGTAACAAACCGGCACTTGTATCAGGACCTGTGGCAACTGAGTACCGCTTAACCTACCGCGAGCGAGCATAGACAGTCTAATATATTAGGTATAACATAATGAATCTTTTAAATTTTAAATCTGTGGAAATATGTACTATCTGCTTTTTCAGTGCTTCTCTATTAAATTTGTAAAATGTTTGTATTACTTTAGAAAAACATTGTTGATGTATCTTTTGGTTAGTATCTTGAATGTTCGGAGCATTCTTTGGTCTATGACAAGACACTAAGTTCTCAATTGGAGACAAAAGCGGAAATACTGTGGGTGGCCGCCTTTGAGCACAAGCAAACAAGGAACTATTTCAGCCATAGTTCGTGTGTAGGGTCAGGCATGTTGTAAGCCAGGTTGTGGGTTGTATGTTTGCTTAAGCACTGTTAACTATACTAATTTACACCAATGACAAGGCTAAAAAGTTTTGTTTTAAATCGCCGACACAAAAACGATAGGTATGTATCTTGTATTATTTTTTTGTTAACATTTCTACTCGTATAGTTTGTAGGTGTGTACGGCGTATAGTATTACAGTTTCACTTCGAATGTAATTTAATATTAAAAGCAACGCTTCACTATATTATTTATGTATAATACTTATTTAATAATTTGAGTAAATATACATATAATATACAATTATTTCAGACCGCAGAAGGCAAGTTACTAAATTAATATATACTCGTTCTTCGAATTCGAATAATGCGAAAAATTACCGTGCAATCAATCTTGCGACATTCGAGTCATTATAAGTAGACACACATAGACTATACAAAACTATTTATAAAGAAATGATCAAAAAGGCAAAGAAACTTCAAAACTCAAAGGATGAATAGCCTGAGATTATCGTGAAAACTGAAACAAATGGTCAAAGTTACCCACTTGATAATAACGAACATTACAGTTTAAAAGCAGCCGGAATTTTCTACTACACTTAGCTGAAAATTTTAATTCATCTTTTGAAATGCACCGTTGAAACTTTTTCATTGTTTGGATATAAAACGGCATTCAGAAAATGGCCTGAATTTCGGTTTTTGAGCACATATAATTTAAAATTATAATCTCAATGGAAAATCGGATGGCCTGATGTCTAGTGATTAGTGATCGTGACTGCTGGGGCAGAAGCTTTGTGGTCCCACATGGGACGAAAAATTGTATGATCTACCGATAGTTGTTATGAAGCTCAATATTATTTATATCCATTATTTGCATGCTTGTAAAGTCCCCTACGACACGGGAATAATTCCTGGAGTGGATTTTGTCTTTAAAAAATTACACACACGCAAAAGCACAAGTATATAATCAAAATCCCAACAGACCAACATATATCTGAAGTGGACTTTTTTTAGGCCTGAACTTATATAAAAAATTATAAAAACTTTTATTCTTTTACAACACCTTTGATATTTAGTATAGTGTTACTGAAGTTTAAATAGTCTCCGCGATACGCTTATGAAGATTTGAATAAAAATATGTACCTTATGATATGAGGGTAGGACAGGATAGACGGATAAATGTATTGCATTATTTATTTCTCTTCAAATATACTGTTTGTTTTCAAATTGAGGTAGGTAATCTTTGAATATCAACTTGGTAAATTGATTCAGTTAATTGACTGCGATTTATTTAAATCATAGTTATCATAAGTTTCGTAATAATATACTGAAAATTATGTATATTATGTAGTTTGAAATGCACTGTAGAGGTTCTACAGCATACCTACGAAAGGTCTACGTGGAGCGCTTATTGAAAACATGTTTTTCGTTTTGTAGTGATTAATTAATTTTTTTCTGTAATTTCAGTTACAATTATAATGTATAATAAATAAATTTAAACTGATATTATAAAAGTCACTCTGTCTGCTTATTTATTATCTTTTTACGAATAAATGGCTCTACCATTTTTTTTTAAATTTAATATGGTGATACTTGAGTGAGGTGATGACCCGTGGGGGTACCACGCAATAAAAAAAAGTCATGTGTCTGTGCCTATAAATAATCAAGGAATGGAAAGTAAAATTATTCAAATACTATTAAACACAACGCATTATTCATCACCTCTGCATTTTTTTTTACTAAAATTATCTTGAAATGTCAACACTATGTCACTCCCAATATTAAAATGATTCAAATGAAACCTAACATATTGAAATCCCCCAAACGCTCCAGACTCTAGAAAGTGACAAAGAAACATCATACATATTTACGTTTGTATATATATGTATATATATATACATAAACTGTACACATAACCCTCCTTTTTGCACTTTCGGGTGCAATTACCCTGTAAATGCTTACTATTTCTTTGTAACCGTAAGATTTTTTAAATTAGTATTTGACAGTGGTGGAGAATGGCACGAATGAGTGGTGGGATACCACGGCCTCACAGAAAACCGGTTGTTAAGTAATACTTCCTTTGCATTTCTCCGAAATGAGTGAGGTTCCGGTGGCCCAACTCCCCTCTACTCCTCCCCCCTCTCTTCTTCCCTTTTCGCAACCCCTCATTCCTCATTAGCCTCAAAGGCGGGCAGCGCACTTACGACTCTTGAGTTGTATGTGTCCATGGACGGCGGTTGTCACTTACCATCAGGTGACCCGTCTGTTCATCTGTCTCCCTATAGTATAAAAAAAATAAATTAATTACATAAAACACTCTGTAATTAAGTATGAAGTATTATATGACTATAAAGAAGGCACACAGTGCCCTGTTGACGCCAATAGGCTTGCCCCTTATTACGTTGGTGCGATAAATTCTAATGAAAAATATGGGTGTTTCAAACACCTCTGCCTACCACAGGCGGGAGTATATGTGTATGTATGTAAAGCAGATAAGAACCAATAGTTGTGCTCGTTGCTTTGAGAAAGTTCTCATCAAAGGTTAAGATTGTTGCCTGCGAAAGCAAACATTGTTTCTAATTTCGGAGCTGAAATAAATTTATAATTACAGTTCTGAAACAATGTTCAGTAGGAATATATTCGCCGATTCAGCCATAAAGTTGAACGGTTGCTTAGTTAGTGTGTGGTCCCGCTGCTAATTTTACTGTGTTCGACCCCTTGTTTAGGAGGGAACAATGATATTGGGACAAAGTTTATTTAAATTTAGTTCTATAGACACTTTATTTTATGTTAATTTCACTGTTATATAAAACTGTATATTCTCTATCTATGCTACTCTATAAATATTTTGATTGTATTGAACAGTAAAAGTAAATTCATATTTTAGTACCTAATTTATGTCATGAATTTATGTGAACGCAAATACACATATACTCGTATATCATCCGTTTAAATTATAAGGTTTTTTAAACTTCGAGATCAATAAGATATATTTTAGTTCAAAACAAAACATCTGCTACTACATCCTTAAAGTTCCTTCCCCTCCATAATTATACAAAAGCTTAATGTTATTTCTACGTTCCCGGCCTTACAATTTGTACAGCGGATTTGAGGAAGGCTATGATTTCGACCTCGGCTGAATTCTTATTTGTTTTTGCGACCCTTAAAAAGGCCTAAAGAAATTATTTTTGCAACTGAAAATTATTTTTATTTTTTGTTACTGTATTATATTGTTTAAATTACAAAAATAGTAAAAAAATAAGCTTAAGATTTGAAAGGGATTGCAAATGTTTATATAAACTTCGTTTTATTTATGAAACGCAACATAAACCTTTATAAATGCCTTATATACCTTTATAAATATCATATTCAAGTTTCCATACGAGCGGAGTCGCGGGCAACAGCTAGTGTTATCGTTAAATGAATTGTTATTCATATAAGGAGTTAAAAATTTAAAGAAAATTAAGGTTGATAGTTCACAGAAACGAGGAGTTTTAATTTACAGTAACAGATTTAGTTGTCTGTTACTGTAAATTAAAAGTCAAGCTGTCAAGCGGTAACAGTATTCTTTTTGGATTCATTTAAGTATGAAAATATTGATGTAACAAAAAGCCCATGAAGGCTATTTTAAACAGTGACATAAAACATAGTTTTTAAACATAATTTTACTTGATGATGCTCAATACTGATTTGTTTCATTTTTAAGGTGACTAAGAACGTGTTATCCACATTTCCGCATTGCATTCGTTGATCTTATTCCGTATTCCACTTTGATCTGGTTAAAGCAGAATACTACACTATTCAAAACCCACTCCATGTTCTATTTTTAAATCTAAATTTTAAGATTGTACTTGCTGCCAAGTTGTTCTCGTGCAGCACACAGTAGATCCAATTTACCGTAAAGTGCCTGTTGTGCAGAATTTACGTCGAGAACCGTATGCTTCATATACAAAGTGAAACAATGAAGATGGTGCTATTGTGCTTTGCACCTTATTAACGCATGTTTTATCAATCTTAAGTATTATCAACGTTAAAGTTAAATGCAATTTAAAACGGTTCTTGTGCTGCTGTTCTTTGAGTGAAAATTGAAATAAAATTTAATAAAATAAGCTAAAAAGTCGAAAAAGTATAACTGAAGTATAAATTCATGCATTTCGAAATATATAAAAAAAAACAGCTCAGGGACAAATTATTTCCATCACTTAAACGTGAGGCACATTTTGATTCCTTGAAACGTCGTGTATTATAAAATGTATTCCTTTTGTACTGAATATTTATTTAAAATTAGTTTCAGCCATATATTTTTTAATGATTATTATTAACGTTTCTCCGCAGTTGAAAATTATATGAAACTGTTAATGTTACTTCAAGTGTTTACTCAACTGTATATGCTATGAGTCGGTATAATAGGACCATCTCCTACATGGGCGACGACTCAGCAAACGTGCTTCAGCTCCTCTTTTATTCCGTAATAACTAATTGTAATTATATTCGAATAAAATATGAATCATTTTTGGTGCACACATTGACCAATTATCACGTAGTTTATAAATAACTTTTATTGTAACTTTAAGTATTCTACATTTAAGTTTTATTATATTGTTTTATATATTTTTTGTTTATGGGCAAGAATTTTAATTGGTAATTAACTTTTCTCAAGCGTAGAGTTGTCGTAGAAATTCCGCTGTCAAACTAGCTCGAGAAAATCCATGTTAATTACATAATTATTTAGTTCGTCAAAACTATGAGGTAATTGTGTATTTATACATTTCCATTTTCTCTAGGGTTGAAGTTACTTGATAGTATCTCGGAATGTCAGTTATCAAATATTCACTTTGATTAAGACAGATAGCATAATGGAAGTGTCACCAAAGCTTTAGGCAACGCGAAATAATATTTGGATTTTTACTTTACAATGATGCAAAGTGAATACATCTCGAGCTCTGACTGGATTTGTGACTGACCTTGTTGTCTTTAGCAATCATTTAGAATACCTATACCAAATATAGATTCGTTAAATTGAAGACGTAATACATTTTATGTAATGGGTCGGCTTAGCCCTTTTCAGTTTCCGGATGTGTGTTTTAAGACCTTTTGATTGCCACTGAAAATGCCAGGCAATAAAACCTCAATTCAGTTTACTTAAACCATACAGTAATAAAATCAATTGGGGGTGGTTCAGGGCGTGGCAAAATAAAAAAAAGGCACTACACAAGTTTTAAATCGCCCAATAATGCATTGTTTTACCTAATAGTGAGTTAAGGCAACATAAATTAAATTATATATTTTATGAATAACAAGATTTCTATACAGTCATTTATAAAAAAGTCTATTATTAAGAAAGATATATAATCTTCAACTAAAAGGTTGTTTAACAGTTCCACCTAGTAAATATTTTTGCAGTTTTCATTCTTTACCTACTTTATTACCAAATACTTTATTAAAAATATGTCTTTACTCTAAGGACTATGCGTACGCCATGTGTTATTCATTACGGTTATAACCTCAGTAAGAAGTCTTTTAGGAACGTACTACCAGCTCTATACTCTAGGACTAAACTCCAAAAGGTCAACCTATGCTGTGTGTTTAGTACCGAAATTTATTTCAGTTCTTTCAAATTAGGTCACCATCTAATTTGAGTGACCCAGACTGCTGCAACCTGATACCCATTTATACTCATTTCAAAATGCATTAGTAGATTAAATCCGGATTTCTATTAGTTAAAACTGATTTCGGGCTAACCTTTTGGGAATTTTGTTTATATATTAAGTTATTTATATAAAATAATAAATAATATATATATTATTTACTTAGGTTATCGCTTTACTTACATTTGTATACACTCACTACACTTCACTATACACAATTCAAAGAACACATACATTGTTAAATAGTGCAACAAACAATTACAGGCACACATAACATTCGAATAATACATATATATTAATATTATGTTCGGAAACAACTTTTGACGTTTGACACATGAACAAAATACCTTTAGTAAATATTATTATATGCTAATTATAAGTATTAATACTACTACTGTATACTGTAGTACTTAATGTTACAGACCGTCGGGAGATATCGAGGAGCAAAGCGCTGCATGGACGTTTTTATCGGGCATTAAACGGGCCCGATGTAGATCTGTGTCTTGGCTACATTTCAGTGATCTCTTCGGAGAAATTGAAGCTTTTATCTGTGCAATTACAGATGAAGTTGTAATGACGAATAATTATCGGAGACATATCCTGGAAGATGGCACAATTGACATTTGCCGGGCCTCAGGCATATAATTTCCGGTTGCTCTCGTCTTGCAAATGGTGAGTACTTGCACAACCAAGTGGCCAGGATAGTCCATCAGCAACTTGCTCTTCGATATAACCTTGTGGATGTCGAGTTACCGTATTATAGGTATGTGCCCGACCCAGTTCTTGAAAATAGTCGTGCAACATTATATTGGGATCATCTATCGTCACTGACAGGACAATTGTTGCCAATAAACCTGATATAGTGGTGATAGACCGACTAGAGCGCCGAGCAATGATTGTAGACATTACCATTCTACATGACGACAATCTCATAAAGGCTGAAAAAGATAAACAAATAAAGTATTTGGATCTAGCGAATGAGGTGGTCGACATGTGGGATGTTAGTTCCGCAATCATTGTGCCGATAGTCATATCAGCTCATGGGTTGATTGCCAAGAGCCTCGTCCAACATCTGCAGAGGCTCACGTTACACAGCGGGGTTAAGGGCCTAATGCAGAAGGCAGTCCTTCTTGATACGGCACGTATTGTGAGGAGGTTCCTGTCTCTGGAGCCCTAACCACCGGTAGCTTGGTCCCTGTACCCGATACCGGTGGGACACTATTTTTTATATTTTAAAATATATTTTGTTTTTATTTTATATTGAAAAATGTAATTTGTATGTTTATTAATGTGAATAAAGAGTATTAATACTATTACAAGTATGTGGTGTTAAATGTCCAAAATAATACTGAATAGTGATTACAGCATGTCAGATTTTGAGCGCTTAGGTTTCCTACGCTTGGCACTCCTGTCATTCTTCAAACTATATGTATTATGTTAGGCATAGAGTTGGGAACCTGAAACCATACTAGCTGTAAAATAGTTAGGTTACGTTTTACGAACTTTTTATGTTTAATTACTTTTGTTTTGTTCATTTATTCACTTTTTGTTGTAAATATATAGTAAATTTAACAATAAATGACATTACATTCATATAATGTAATTTAATGTTATTGTTAAATTTTCAAATTATATGTGTTTCAGATCCGATGACACTTGTGGGTGGCATTGAAAATCAGTTCTGGGATGATTTATATCAACCCAGTGTATGCTGAGGGTCCATCCAATATTGTAAGATATCACTGCGCAAGATAAGTAATAGAGAAAAAGTAAAAAAAAAAACTAGACGGGCCTGTTTGTCTAGTGGTTAGTGTCGTTGACTGCTGAACTGGAGGTCGTGGGTTCGATTCCCACACGGGTCAAAAAAAAAAACGAATAGTTATCCCGAGGCCTGGGCGTTGTTTGTGTCCGTTGATTGAATATTTGTAAATCCCTCTGCGACATAGGAATTATTACTGATCCGTCACTTTCTAGGTTAAATTTGAAAAGAAATTAACTAAGCTCATATAAAAAAAGCTTATTGAACATTTTAGACATTCTGTAATATTAGCTAATCATAATAGTATGGGAAGTAACCTAAACCTGCTTTTTAAAACGTTATCGGTTTCTAAATAAGTTTTGAGTACCAGTCACTTATTTTTAAAAAACAGTGAAATAGCACTAATACGTAACTTTACGGCCGCGAATATGTAGTGTATGACCACAGAGACCTGTAAAGTAGAATTTCTTACAAAACTAAATTATAACTAAATAGCTTACAGCAGGGACAAGCAGGTTAAGATGAAAACTAGTCGATTGTGCTCGTGCGAACTTAACTCGTATTTTATGGCCGTACTTTAAATATTTACACAGCCAGTGTGCACCTGTCTCGGCGTTCAGGAACGTAAGTGTCTTTGTACAAGGACTTTGCTTTATACATTTATGTAAATGTTGCTTGTAAATGATATGTTAAGGTATTTTACGACAACTCTGCTGAGGTAACTTAAATGATAAATAAGAGCGATATCTTCTTAACAGCTAGATGATGGCGGCATTTTCACACTCGGCCCTGACAAGAAAATACTTGCAGGATCAATCAACAGCAACTTAAATTTTGCTGAAGTGATTTTTATATGGAAGAACAATTATCAGAAACCAGTGCGGGAGGTACAACTCCTTTATAATAAATGCTTACTAGTATAATACTTATATATTGTATAAGTTCTTTATATGAATATAATAAAGCTGAAGAGATTTTTGTTCTTTTTTGTTTGAATAAACGGTCTAATTCCTGGATTTTCAGATAGCATTCGAAAAAATATTTTTCTATTTGTATGGGTTATAGAACACAAGGTACTACACTGAGGAGCGAATCAGTGATATTAGACGGTGGTTACGGGAACGGTATAGAGAAAAAAATATTTTTTAAGCCGACGATAGTAAAATAATAATTAGAAACGTAAATGAACGTATGTATTTAGAAAGGCTTATTAATTATACGAGTCTGAGTATTCATAATGAGCATAACAATCCATTTAATGAATAATTACCCTCCACACATTACTATAGATAGATCTACTAAACTTTTCACGTAACTGACCTTAAATTAAATATATTTATCATTGCATAGCTACATCTACATATATAAGTAAAATGCCCATAACATTGGCTGCATTCAGATGTGTTTTATGATATAGGTTCTAGTAATATTATTTTTAAGGGATAGTCATTAATGACGAATCGTCTATGTTACTTTATCTGTAAATAAGTTTGAGGACTCGGATTTCCCAGCACCAGCTGGTTTGGGTTATATTTATGCGACACTGACGTTCTTGAGCTAATGCTTGTACTCCCTAAGCCATCTGTATGAGCGATATCCTTCCCTTCCTTTTCTGTCCTCCGTGTCGTCGCTTACATGTTTCACACTACTAAGGAGGAACTTCTTACTGCATTTAATGATTGTGACTTAAGATTAATTATAACTAGTAAAGATTTAATAAGATTGTTGTCGAATGTCGACAATAATCCTTTAATTTATAGGACCCCTGTAGCTTTTAATAGAGTTAGTTTCCACATTTTTTTCAATAATAGTATTCTTGTTAACCCCCCCCCCCCCCCCGCTAAGCTAAATGCTTGTGTTAGGGATGGGTTTTCGATGGCAATCGACCCCCGCCCGAAGAGGTACGCGAGTGGCGTGGGCCGCTCCCCGAGTCACTATGGCTCGTTGGTCGGACTGGCTGGAGGCTCCACGTGCTGGCTTAACCACCGTGGAGGGGCTCCAGCCGGTCATCGTCGAGTGGGCAGGGCGGCAGTACGGGACCCTTTCTTTCCGACTAACGCAGGTTCTTTCCGGGCACGGTTGCTTTGGAAAGTACCTGCACTCGGTCGCTAGGAGAGAATTGAGCCCCGTCTGTCACCACTGCGACTGTAGTGAGGACTCGGCCCAGCATACGCTCGCACTGCAGTCATTGGAGAGGATCTGTCACTGCCGGTATACGCTCCATGGTCGGCAGTGACAGGAATTTTACCGCGGTCGCAGCCTTCTGTGAGGAGGTCATCTCACAGAAGGAGGCGGCGGAGCGGGCCCGGGAGGATAATCTCCACTCGGACCCAATTCGCCGCCGGCGAACCGGGCGGCGGAGACGCGCTTACCAGCGCCTCATGCCGCCCTGAGTGTGGCTGCGGGTGGTCGGCACGGGTTTTCCCCTCCATCCACCATATAGCTAGCCGCGAGGGGGTGACGTCCGCGTGTGTCTGGACGCCGCCTTATTGATAGGTTATCCGCAGGTGGTGCCCGCATAGTGCGGGCAGGCGCTAGGAGGGGTCCGGATGTCTTAATAAAGCTGTTCCCGGATTCCTCCTATTTTAAGCGCAGTATGGCACACCGTGTGGTTTTAGTCGGTTCGATTCCGACACACCATTCCACCGAAAGCTCGGGTGGAATGACGGCCTGAAGGGGTTTCCACACGAAGAAAAAAAAAAAAATTAAAAAAAAGGGATGGGTTTACGACGGTAGTGTACTGGGTGGGGTTTGAATCCGCAACCACGCTTCAGCCATCACGCTATTCTGAATGTGAAATTTGGTATACTTAAAGTTTATACTGCGAAGAAGTGCAGAAAGCTTAAACTTATTCGTGCCTGAAATAAGCTTAAAACGGGGTATTAAGTACATTCTACACATAATACTATACATAGAACATTTTTTATAGTTTACAAACAACACACCTGAAACTGGCAGAACTGAAAGTATAGTGCCATTATCTCGATATGCCTTGATACTTTGCATCAAAACTTCATATAAGTATCAAGCATCGAGTAACATATAACTTTTAAGTATGGAGGGTTATATACCGAGCTCACAATTTATACATTTTACTCTGAAACCTTAGAACGCTTACACTCTGTTCTGTCCGTAAATAGCCAAAACTTTTGATTGCACTGCAGTCGTAGTTTTCATTTCGCCTCTTTTGCAGTATTGTAATTTGTCAGGACATTAAAATGCAATAACAGTATGTAGACATCTGTTCATTTAGCAATAGCCATCGCTGCAGTAGTGCGGAATATCTCATGATAGTGAACGTGTTTTTAACCATTTGTAATTTTCCGGACGCAGTAAAGTGCCATTCATTTATGGTTTAAAGGCCCCTTCATGGTGAATTACGACTAAGCTGTTTTTATATTCAGGTACTTGCATTTCATTCTTGATTTTACTAGCAGTTATTGTTAAACTTTATTAATAATAATAAAATAAATCGTCATTCTTGCTCAAGTTTTGTGACACCTAACGTAGATAAAACAAAATACATAAAACGTTTTACGCGAATGGCACGCTTTTGGAGATTGTATGATCAGTACAATGGAATTTATTTATTTTACGTCGGTAGGGAACAAGGATGTAGCAAACCTGTTGATATGTTACTCTATGCTACAATTTTATGTACTGCCCAGTTTAGCTGTTTTCGCTAAATTAAAAGTATAAGTGTTTAGAGTTCATTTTGTTAAAGCTCACAATTTATCGTTTAAATCGATTTGAAAATAATATATATGTATATATAATATTGTGTCTAATAAAAAACAAGCACTTGGGTATTATTAATAATGTATACTAATAATAGAATGCAAACGAATCTTTCTGTTGATTACCTTATTAATACTAAACAGCTGAACCGATTTTTATAAAATTTGATATGTGGATACATCGTATTCTAGTTAATGACGTAGAATATTACTTCTTTATCGACATACTGCGCGGACGAAGACGCGGGTTTAAGCTAGTTTCTTTAAATTAAAAATCTGGGTTTAAAAAATGATTTATGAATTTATTTCAACTAAGTAAATTCTCTCATCTTAAAATAATAATTATTACATATATTATGTTCATCGTCTGTAGAAATTTTTTAGCAGTGCTTATAACACTATATATATATGGGCGCAAGTCATCATATAGTGATTTTTATATTGGTATTATTACAGAAATGTTTAAAAAATGCATAAATACTAGAGTCAAAACACTGTTTAGACTATTAGAAGTAATTTGGTGTAGTTTGAACTTATTATTCAAACAATGACTTTAATAACAAATTAATCATTTATTCAAGTAAATGTGTAAATCTATGATTGTTCTGTAATAAAATGTTATTATTTACTAAATTATATCTACTTTAGCATCAAGTCTTGATAACAGCGCCATTTATTGAAACTGTACTGGAATAACGGTTGATAATATTAAACAAATGTAATTTGTGTAATATAAATAATAATAAAACATGGTGTAAAATTCATTAATAAATTCGATTTAAATATTTAGCTACATTTTAAGAATTATTGTATGGTAATTTTATTTGTGTTATGTAAAAGACGTTATACTTGCTATAACCGTTTATAAATCCTTTGTGAGGTAGTTTATAAAAGCGTGTGCACAGTAATAATGAACACAGTATTGTGTTAGCAGTTGTTCGTAAATAAACGAAGTTATCTTAAGTGCGTGTGTTCATTGCGATGGATCCTGATCCTAAAAATCCTGGCTTATCGCCGACATATACTTATATTAGGTACCTAATAATATGGAAGTACATACATTAAACGCTTAGAGCATTGGAGCAAGCCTATCGTCGACTGAGAACGCTAGGAATTAGATTGAAAATTTTTGGCAGTATATTGCAAGAGAAATGTAGTTAAGGCGGGAAGGCAATTTCAGGACAGAGATATCGCTTACACGGATTGATTAGGAAGTATACAAATAACTCAAGCCGTTGGATTGGGGAGTATAAGCAATAGCTTAGGCTAGTCAGGATCGCATCGCATACCTATAACTCGATATAGCTGGTGCCGGGAAGTCCGATTCCTCTAACCTTCATATGTCTCGATAGTAAGTAGTGTAGTAGTAGTAGTAAATTAAGGCTTTCATTAAATTAAATTGCACTCTCTTTCAGTTAAACCATTCCCTTTTAGCGTACATCGTATATGTTATCTTGTATCGCAGATAGGGTCGTAAGGGCTGTATAGGGAGTATATTTATAGTTCACTTTTATAGACTCGATCACAGGAGGGTCTCTTATAAATATATACATTTTGATATTTATGTGATACTCCAAGTACTTTTATATTGTAAGCCTTTAAATACTTTACATAGAACCTGGATCAATGTTCTAATAAAAACTTTTCTTCATTCAATAACAATACGATGGTGAAAGTAAGTAATAAAAACACATTTTTAAAATTTACTTCAAATAAGCATATATGCGCCGAAATATTTATTGATTGTATTAAGCTTTACACCACATTTCTTAAAAAACCTCTTCAATTAAAAACAAAATGTAGTCAGTTCACAAAACAAAGATATCGGGTAAAATACACTTTCTCTCTCTTCTTAAGAAAAGACAACTCCTGACTTAAGAATTAAAACACCCAGACTGGGGGCAACTATTTGTGGACCACACACATTTGTGTCCTGTGTCGGAATCGGTTCTGGAGTCAGGATCACTAATTACTAGACCAGTAGGCCCGTCAAATGACTATTGATACTTAAAATCACCAAAAAATTGCAATTGTTTAAATTGTAATTAATTAATTTTATAAAGGTTGTTACAGTTTCTTTGATTTATTACGAGATCAAGTGTATTTAATCAAAATAATCCTTACTTAAGTAGAAAAAAAGGAGAAGTGTAACACTAAATTTATTAACAGAAGTCATTAGAATTGACATAAAACAAGTAACTCTCAAAATCTTCGAGTGTTAAATAGCTTTAAGTGATAAAAATTTGGATTTGTGCAAAGCATAGCGCATTACATTTAAAGTGTGCATAGAATATTTTCATCACTTAATAAAGCTTCAATAACAATTTTGAAAAGTCCTGTTGCATTTATTATGTTGGAAGGTCAGAATGTAGTAAAGTAACTAAAAATAATTGACTGCCTTTGCTAAGGTGAATTCATAATATAATGTGTTAGGCACACGCCTATTTTGATTTTATGCATATAAAACTTTTAGGTTTGTAGATATGCAACTTTTTTAGTTATTATTGTACATTACAAAATCATATATGTGTTTCTCCTATTGACAAACCTCTTTGTTAAGCTAATTGTCTACCAAGCGAAAGTATGATGAACATTTTTACATATTTAAAAAAAAAAGCCACTATTAAAATTAAAGCTCCAATTTTACCTCGATTGCATTACTTGCACATCTTATTCCCAGTGCAAAATCTATAATAAAAAAGAATACTTGCATGATAAATGAGATATGAGTATGCATCGGCAAACAGCATTAATAGAAAACATTTGGACTTCAGTATTAATAAAAGTTAGATAACAGGCATTACTGTTACAATATATTAGTAAAAATTTGGTAATTTACAAAGAAAAAAAATTGAACAAAACAAATTAACAAAGCTTACTAACAGTTCCAGTATATAGCCTACAGTTTATAAAACTTATTTTAATTAGGTTATTAACAAAAAAATGTTCTGCTGTGAACCACGCTCTTAAATCTATATAAGCTTGTACTAAGCAATACAATTTGTTTGTCGAACTTATTATAAAGTCTAAGTAGACTTTGTATTGGAGTCTTGGTATTGGAGAGTTGAAGCAGATAACCGTTACGTGATAGTACCCACCACAGTTTGACAGGATTTCGGAAATACTTAAGCAGGAGGTTATAATTTATTCTAGATACTAATTAAGGGCAGTCAATAACATTATTTACCAGTTTATATAGAAAAATTGGGTAGTGCTACCCAATTTTTCTATATAATTTTGGATACTATAAGTATCCAGAATTAGCCTTTAATTAGTATCATTCTCGTCTTGTTTCGAGAAATATGATATTAAAATATTATAATCGCTTAATGTAATTTCGCGTCTTTTTTGAGATACCAGTGGAATAAGCTAAATGCTTTAGAAACCTTTTTTGAATGCGATCTATTCTAAGTGTATGTGTTGCATAGTGTGGACGTCAAACGACCAAACAGTACTTGAGAATGCCGCGAACAAAACAGTTGTACTGTAATGTTTTAGTTTTGTGGTTGTGGCACGGTTTAGCGTTACGTATTACAAAACCAGGCACTTTTGAAGCTTTCTTGATAGCTGCATCAATGTGAGGTATAAAAGTCAGTTTTCTATCCAGAATAACGCTCAGACCTTTTATAATCTCAGTTTTGCTCAAACAATAACCATACATGTTATAAGCTTTATCTATACATGTAGTTTTAAGGTGAAAGTAATTTGGTTGCTTTATCTAAAAAATTGTTTGTCTTTCTAAAGCAACACTGCACTTAAATTCTTTTAATGTAATGTAAATGTACTCAACTATACTACTTTGACTATTTTTAAATCATCTGCAAACAAGAATGGCACTGAATTCTTACAAACAGCCTGACAGATCATTTATAAAAATAATGAACAATAATGAGCCTAGGTGCGAACCCTGGCGTATACTGGAAGTTATTTTATATGTATTAGCTTTATATCCTTTGGCTACAACGTTAAAACATCTATCGGCTAAGTATGAAGAAAGCCACTTGAGAAAAGACCCAGCAAAGCCATATGCATCCAACTTCCCAATTAAAAATTCATGAGGTACTATATCAAACGCCTTGCTTTATCAAATATCGCTGTAGAGCACGTCGATTTGTTTGTTTGAGTCGACAGCTTCAATGACATATTCAACAAAAGACACTAAATTGCTACAAGTTGCCCTACCCGGGGTGAGGCCATGTTGGTGTTTCGTTACGTACTTTTTGAAGTAACCAAATTACTTTCACCAGCTTTGTATAACGGTTTTCTTAGATCGGGAACAATTCCAACTCCAAGAGATTTGTGAAAATTAAATCTAAAGGTACCGCAAGTTCATCAGCACTTTCCAATATAAAGCTCGGGGGTAACTGGTCGTAACCCGTATAAGATAAGTTATATGACAGTACTCAGCTTTATCGACATTCTTAAGATTTCCAGTAACTTCATAGACGTTCACTGGTTGGCTAGATAATACATAAATACTAGAAAAGTATGAACCAAATATATTACAAATATCACGACCATAGCGTGATGTTACTGAACCATCAAAGTGGCCAGATATGTTTTTAGCGAACTGCGGGGTTTTTTTTTATATAACAAAAAAAATTTGTTCTATATGAGCAATACAAGAGTTGTAGCATTCAACTGATAATTTTTCATACTGCTTGCTACGGGAGCGAAAAGCTATTTTGTCCATTCTGTTTTTTATACTTATATGTACTTATATTATACTTATTATACATCTTTCTATAGTTTGCCCGAATTTTCCCGATTCAATTGAAGTTGAGGGTACATGTTGCTCAGTTACTTGATTTATTACATATATACTTGGGTTGTCATTACTTTAGAAAAGTTATTATATTAAGTTCATATTGGATACTAGAATAGTTTGCTGTTTTAAAGTTTAACTTGTGTTCTTGTCACAATACTTTAAATTATCATCTAATTTTTATTGTAAGACCATTTCTAAAGGAGGGTGATATGGATAAATTTTTACATGACTATAATCGGTTTCTTCGACTGGCATTGTGAGTATTCAGTTAGAACTAGGCCTAACACCTTACGCCTGATGTTTAAAATAATATTAAACTGTTTAAAGATATTGTCATTCACATCATTGTATCAGGGTTTCATTGATTTCACTATTAGTTGTGCGAGAGTCTGTGGTATTGTTTACAGCAGCCCATTCTATGGCAGTCAGTTCAAGTCAGGCTACTTGTGTGTGATTCATTAATTGTTATTTTCAATTTATTTATTAAAAATACAATTTATCTATAATATGCTACAACATACCATATTGTACTGGAGGCGGTAGATAAGCTGCACAGATAGAAATTTTGAAACTGGACGTCACATAATTTCTACACTATCCTGAAGTACTGACAGAAAATGCATTTGGGGTTAAGTCCACCTCTGTACAATTCATACATAAGTATTAAATAAATAATAATATATTCTTTCATTATTTCCGAAAACATAATAACCCGACAACGAACCAATACTCTAATGAGACTAATGAGGGATGGAGTTTAAACAAAACCTCTGTAAAGAGCAAATTTTAGGAGAGCGTATACAAAATACGACCAAAATACAAACTGAACGAAAACAAAATTGCCAATGCATAGGTAGGGTAATCTTGTTTATTGTTAATAATAACCGCACAATAAATACATAAAATATATTTACTTTTTTAAGTACTTTATAATTATCGTAAATCTTTAGATTTGAGCTCACTGCTGTAAGATTTTAGACTAACAAGATTTATAGTGAACAACGGAAATTTTCGATTATTTACATGACATAATTAAGTTGGTGCCTGAGGGCAGTGTATCATCAGGCACATAATGAAGTGCCTGATGATACACTAAATTAAGAGCATTTGAAGTAGTGTGACTCTGACAAATATATATAACTTTTTAAGGCCAAAAAAAAAATGGCATCTTGTTTGAAAATTGAAAACTCAAGTCCTATTTTAAAAGTTATCATTGGAATTTCGAATCACTTTCTTATCTGTCTATTCATAAAAGATGGATAATGAAACGATTTCTTAATGATAGCGATTACGGGAGCAGCCGAGTCATGTTCTCATTAATGTTACTTTAACGATATATAAAGTAGCGTATATTTTTTTGATAATTATTATTAATTTCAGGGAAATGTGCCGTAAGTCATATTTAAAAAAGTAGGTATTAAGACATTCTTTATACAATTTTATTATTACTTTTATGACCCCGATCTTTGTGCCTCTAGAGATAGCAAGCTAGAATAATATTTTTATTAACTAAGGCTGCAATGAAACATGCAAAATAGAGTGCCAACATATCCTCTAGTGGCCCATAGCTACTCATTGTAGTTTCACAAAGAATGTGCGCATGAAATAACTTCAAGAAAGACTGCGATTTTTAAAGTTCAAGACTAGTTTTTTATATAAGTAGAAGAGATCATAACTCGATAGTACAAAAAAAGTTCAAGACGGTTGTTGGTAAGAAACCAATCTACAAATTCTCGGACATGACTATTATTCATATTTGTTTGAAACTCGTACCGGAACTGTGTTGGTCTGAGGGTGACGACTGTGATTGGATCGCCGACCTCTATGTTACTGACAGATACGAGGTCAGTAAATCGAATAATCGAAGTTACAATAATCTTTTGTCCTAAATGTGCGGAAACGTGTACGGATTTATGAATAGAATTATGAATTTAGATTAGAAATATATTTTTGTTAATAAATAAATTAATACATATAAATAATATTTAAATAAATAATCTTTGCCAAATAATAAAACCAAAACTAGACCAGCTGAAATTGATTATGACGATAACTAACTATTCTATTTTAGTAGAACTATTAGTTTTTAGTAGCAAGTCATATTGTCCTAACCAAAGGTTTGCGTGCTGTATTATACCCCATTGCACAAGGAGTTTTTTTATACTATAGGGGACAGACGAATGACGACGACGGGTCACCTGATGGTAAGTAACAACCTTCATCCATGGACATCTGCAACCCAAGAGTATCAAGTGCTCTGCCCTATTTTGAAGGTGATGAGGTGATGAGATGAGGATGAGTGATAGGTGATTTAGATGCTGGGTGGGAAGAAGAGAGGGGGGTGAGGATATGAGAATAAGAAGAGGGGGGTGAGGGTAGAGGAAAGGGGATGGTCGAGTAACTTCACAACCGGTTTTATAAATAATTATGTTTTAGTGTGTTTGTATGTAAATATATATTCTATGAATGTGTTAGCAGAGCTTAGCGTCTTTATTAATTTCAACATATGAGACGAGGACGAGTACGAGTATATAAAGGGTATAAAAAATGATAGCGCTGAAGAACCGAGAGTAAACTAAACAGAAACGGTGAGAATTAGAAATAAAGCATAATAATCTGTTTAGTATTATTTGGCGAGAAAACTATTATAAATAAATAATAAAATAATATAAAAAGTATTTTATTTTTACAAAATTTTTACATCGATTATTTACGATTTACATTTAATAATAATATAATAGTATATAGTAATGAGAGTAGATAATATAGTAATGTATACTATTTTAGTTTAATTACTTGGATTGATAAATTATACAATATGAATTTAAAAAAGGGTTCCAATAATTTATCTTGCAGGCATGCAAGAGCCCCCTTTATGTGAGGGTGAAGGCCGCTTCCAGACATTTCCATTTGTCTCTATTTTTAGCAATTGTCTTAGTTTTTTTACCAGCTACTTTTAAAATATCGTTATCCCAACGAGTTACCGGTCCTTCTTTCGTAGTCTAGTAACGGTAGGGCCCCGCCATAACGTCAGTCTAAAAGTCCAACGGTCATCGCTCATCCTGGCTTCATGGCCTGCACAGCGCCACTAACTTTTGTGAGAAATTAAGTGCATCTGTAACTTTAGTCTCTTTCCTTATGATATTGTGTGTTGTTTTTTTATTTTTCTCACATTTGTAATGCTTCTCTCCATACTTCGCTGGCAGGATCTAATCTTGTTCTTTACGCGTAACGTTATTTCCACGTTTGGCAACCGTAGGTGATAGAAGGGAGAACGTATGTGTACATTAGTATTTTTTTAATCAATAGACATGGTTCCCTTCAGTATTTCTTTAAGACTCCAGAATTTTCTCCATGCGCCTGAAATTCTACTTTATAATGTTTCTATGGCTATTATATGGGTTCTAATGGTTTCTAGTCGAGATATTTTTGTTTTATTTAAATTCATTTCGAAACCATCTTCGCAGCTCATAGTTTTCAGTGAGTTTATCATAAATTCGATCTCTTTAGCACTTTCCGATAGTAGAACAAAAAAGAAACTAACAAATCTTTCTTATTAGTACCTGTTTCAGATTTAAAGAATTTTTTAAATACATTTTCTTTATGTATTAGAAGGTGTTATTTAAATATTGTTTGAGATAAATTAAGATAATAACATAACGACACAATAACACACGAACCAATTGTCGCCTGCCGTATTTCCGGACCGATACGAAATTAAAATCTTCAAAAAAAGAGCGTACTCCTGCCTAAATGGCCGGCAACGCACTTGTGACACTTGAGTGTCCATGTGCGGCAGTGGTCACTTACCATCAGATGACCCGTCTGCTTGTCGTGGGTCAATGAGGTCTAATTTTATGTGTATTTGATCACAACATTTTAATTTTTTGTTTATTAAGTTACTGGGTAGTTAATATTTTAGCTGTCTTGTTGACAACCTAAAATAAAAATGTATTATTCTTTTCTGTCGTCCTTCAAATAAAACTACACAGCAAACATATTTTGCTGGTATGTATTTTTATTAATTCAAATGTTGATGTCAATTATGTTGATTGTATATTTTCAATTTCAATAAAGTGACGGTAATTCTAAATTATTTGGTGACTTAGCTAATAATTTAATTCAAATCCTGTATTTTTACTCTATACATAAATGACTAAATAACAAGACATATGAGAGATTAGGATACAGGATTTCAAAGTAATATCCGTTAATAAAATTGAGAAGGAAATTTATTAAGTGAAATGAAAAATGTTGAATACATATTACAATCAGTATAGAGAATGTACACAGCAGACTTCACAAATAACAATAATAATCTTGATAATAATCTTGACATATCTCACACACGGCCGCCTGATCCCAAACTAAGCAGAGCTTGTACTATGGTAACCAGACAGTTGATAAACGTACTTATATACTTCTAAATACATACATATTATAGATAAATTACAGCCAGACACAGAACAAATGATCATGCTTACCACACAAATATTTGTCCTGGGTGGGAATCGAACCCACGACGCTGGCTTATTTTGTGTGATTGATTCCTACTCCTATCAATGCAAAAATACCTGTTATTTGATTGATTGAAGTAAATAAATAATAATGACATTTATTAGATAGAGGCTCCATAGAAGCAATTTGAAATATCATGCCTATGGGTTTTCTCGGCCTTCGGACTTCATTTTTCACTAACTTCATTTCATTTTCTCAATCATGTAAGTGATAAAACAAAGGCTCCTTTCTTCCACGAAATAAGATTTATGGAATTGATTGCATGTTGATATTTCCTCTTTTTTGTGGTAAATAAATCAAGTCTCTTTTGTTGCAAGTACTCCTAAATGATGGATCGCGTGTTCGGCCCACACCACACACAGCCATTAGTTCTGTGTTCGTTTCACTGTAATGTTTGTTAAAAAGCTACGGTATTTAACCACATCGTCGGTCACTATTTTAATGGTAAAATATATTTATAATTTAAGTACCATCATCATCATCATCATCATCATCATCATCATCATCATCATCATCATCATCATCACCTCTTTAGGATGCATTGGATCTCGTTCTCGACGTTGTACTCTTATTTTCTGCTGTTTCTTTTACTCTCCATGTATACTCGTATTGATTTTAATGAAATTTAATATTCCTTGAATCCTCTTGCCTTCCGTCCTTGATTATTTTTTTCATATTATAGGGGGACAGATGAACAGACGGGACACCGCATGGTACATCTGCAACTTGAGAGTCGTAAGTGTGCTGTGGGTGGTGGTAGGCACCTTTGAGGGCGTGAGGGATGAGGGTATCCGAAGAGAGGAAAGAGAGGGAGATGAGGAAATGGGAAAAGGGGCGGTGGGTCAGGGGAGAGGAAAAAGGAGTGCAGGAGTTGGCCTCCAGAAACCTGACTAATTTCGGTTAAATACAACGCAAGTGTTACTTCACAACCGGTTTTCTGTGAGGCCGTGGTATCGCACCGGTCAAGCCGGCCCATTTATGTCTAAGCATGGCTATACCACATAAAAATTATCAGATATCTCCTTATATTTGATTCAAGCCGAATTCTTGGTAAAAGAGGACTGCTTTTATTTGTGAGCAACACAAACCTGTATTCTTTATCGATATAATTTCAAAAGTAAAACTGTTTCACCGCAGTGCGTATCGTAGATACATACATAGTTGTCTATCGCATTCATCGCGCTCTAGACGATACTTAGTTGTAGCTAATAATAGGTCGTAATGACTAAATGTTTGTGGTAAAATCGATATGTTGTTTGTAGGGCTAGTGACCGAGTGGCACGACAGCGATCGATATCACTAGCTCAACTCAAAGCACGATCCAACAGCCGCTGCTGTAATAATGGTAAAATATCCCACATAAACGAACTTTATTTCCCCTTGGATAATTTTTTAAAAGGTTAATATTAATATTTACTTAAGTACATGACACCGAAGTTCTCTATTATAGTTTTGAAATCTGGCACGATTTCCAATTTTAAAAACCTTTTTGAATTTCGAAGGCTATGGTAAGGTCGTTGCAGGTAAGTTTTTAAAATTGTATTTGAAAATGGAAGTTCTAAAGTTCGGGTTCATCTTTTGCGCAATGAGTTTTGGAGCAAAGCCAATGGATATGGCTGGAGGCTAAACAGTTACGTGTCGATCCTGTCGTACGTTTTTCTACTATTGGAACAGCTGAATTTTAAGTGAAATTACCACTTAAAATCATACAATTTTCTTTCCAATTTAGGATTCCATGTTATTTAACCTACCTATATATAACTAAGTATATACATATATGTATGTAAGACTTATACATGTATTGTATATTTTAATAACTATACTATTTTTGAGTATATATTAACTAATTCATATTACAAATTTCTGAAAGGGTATTAGCTACTGCTACGATAGCAAAAAAGAAAAAAAAAATAGTACAACTTATATTAATTTTTCAATTCTGTTATATATTCTGTTACGGAAGCATTTTTTAGGAGCCAAAGATAGTCCCTTTTTAATTTATCCTTTGCCGTTTTAAATAAATTATAATGAGTTTACACAAAAAAGGGTGCATCCAGAATCTACATGCAACCGTTCTTATACACTATTTTTGTGCAAGAAATGCTCTTCTAGTCTCAGTGTACCTACCTAATAATATATGTCCGTACCTCAATATTGAAGAAACGTGTCCATAATGGGCAGCGAGTATGATATCCTTGTTGGATGTTTCTCGCAGTCAGTAGAGCATATGTATTATAATCAGTACGCATTTACATAGGAAATACATAGATTATTTACTTAAATTGCAATGATTACGATTATTATTTATATGTATGAAATACGTGCAAACGTGTTAGTTTGATACGTTCCGGCTATGCACCCCCTCAGTTTTAGTCAGTTCATGAGTCTAGGAATAAATCACTATTAACTGAACTCGACTAATATTGCAAAATTGCAAAAGAGAACATAAACATAAACGGCCTCACAGAAAACCGGTTGTGAAGTAACGCTTGCGTTGCATTTCCCCGAATTGAGTGAGGTTTCCGGAGGCCCAATTCCTCCTCCCCCCTTTTCTCTCCCATATCTCCTTTCTCCTTTTTTCCATCTCCTCATCCCTCCTCTCTTCTTTCCGCTCCCTGCATCCCCCATCCCTCATCACCCTCAAAGGCGGGCAGCGCACTTGCGACTCTTGAGTTGCAAGTGTCCATGGACGGCGGTGTCACTTACCATCAGGTGACCCGTCTGTTCGTCTGTCCCCCTATAGTATAAAAAAAAAACAAATCTGCTTAGCCTGTCTGATGCGTTTTCATAATTAAATACTTATCACGTAATTCCGGAGAATGTACTTTCTTTTCCCTCGTGTATCTTATACTCGTTAAAAGTGGTGATTAAATATTTATATGGTCGCCCATACGTGATAAATTGAATTCGACTCGCTTTAGACAAATTTACATGCAAAGTAATATTGTCTAGCCATTTGATGTTACGCTTAGCTGAATCATTTATTTCGTTATTATGTGTGTTTATGTAAGTTTTACTATTACTAGATATAATTAGAGAAATGTCATTAGCAAATAAAATAGAGTCATTAGCAATGCCCTCATTGGTAAAATCATTGATGTACAATAAATTGGTAGTTAGTTAACAAAACAAGCTTAACAACAAATAATACTTTTTAGTTGTTTTTCGATATGAAGTAACAAGTGTGTGTCTTTCTTTCAACGAAAGTAAGCAATGGTAACACCATAATATGACATTTAACATAATTGTGTACATTGTTGGTCGTCGTTGTTCACAAGTGTAAGGGCGTGGTAAGGGGCGGTCTTATCTGTGGTAATATAGCATATTGTTAATGGCGTTAATAAAAATTTACGAGAGAATACAGTTGTTGTATTCGTTTATGTCAAGTACATTTAGTTTATGTTTGTAAATATACCTGCTCTGTATACAGATACAAAAAAAAAGATTACTAGCTATTTCGGTCAAACATTACTAGTATTCTTGTTAACTCTTACCTGGATGGTTTAATAGCTAAAGGGGGCTCGAACCCGCAACCACAGCCCGGTTCAGCGAAATAGTCTTTCTCCTTATAACGTAAGTGACACTCAATGACAGTAGACAAAATATGTCTGTCTATATATAGTCGATTAAAAAAAATGCATTTCATAGTCGAATTCTAGATTTTGGAGAATTTGGAGACTATTTGATATCTCGCTACATTTTTTTAGGAGAGGAGCAGTGATTATAAACGCATACCAAACACCGGGAAAGGTCTAGTCTTTTATAATAATAAAAAAAGCTAAGAGAGTTATTTCTTGGAAGTCTTTTCTTTATGATACCCATAGTTAATTATTTCATTTAACTGGCCTGTTGTTGGTCATGGGTTCGATTCCCACTCAGGACAAATATTTGAGTGCTGATGAGTACGATAATTTTTCCTGTGTCTGGGTCTAACATATCTATAAAATTTATGTATTTAGAAATATATAAATGCGTTTTTGAGCAGTCTGGTTACCATAATACAAGATCTGCTCAGTTTGGGATTAGCCGGCCGAGTGTGAGATGTCTGAAGATGTTATTATTCTTATTCTCTTTAATAAACTTAAAAACCATATAAATTACATTTATAAATTTATCTACATATAAAACAGATACATTAGGAGAAAAAGAACAACCTTCACTTCTTTTCTTAAAGTAATAGTAAATCTAGGGTAATTTTGAAAAGTAGTCATGTAAGAGTTATTCTTACATTACTTTTAGTAAGTGAATGTAATTTGCGTAATATTGTTTGAATTAAATACGATAAATACATTATTTTATTACAATAGTTATTCTCTTTATTCAATTTATCAAATATATAAGTGGCAATTGAAAAGAAAAAACAAAATATATTAAGAAACAAAATATATATTAGAAAATATAAAAAATAGTATCCCACCTATATCTGGTACAGGGACCAAGCTACCGATGTTGTTAGGGCTCCAAAGACGTGCCGTATCACGTATGACTATTATTATTATTTTAAAATAGTGTTTCAAAAATACACATACACCTCTAATATATAGAAAATTACCTTGGGACCTACCTAATTGCACAGATCCATACAGTCAGCAGAGAAACGGTTTTTTTTGAATACAAATTGAAGAAAACAAAAATTAATAACATTCCCATATTGATTATTTCACTTTCAATAACACGCCAGTTGGTTTTCTTCTCACGGCAATGATAAACGATTTCACATAAACTGTATATCAATCACTCTTAAGGAACTTACACTACTACTTACTTAAACAGGCTTTAAAATAACATTGGGGTTGTTGATTTGCATGATGAAAATGTTCGGCATATCATAGTCTCAAATTGGTTTCTTAAAAGCATCTTCTCTTATGTACTCTATAATAAAAACAGTTTGGAACATACTACAAAGTATCTTTACTTTTTTAATTGTTTCCAATATATAAATACATATATCACTATTTACGTTAAGCAAACAAATTATTTGAATTATTATATACTTGTGACCCCTCACATGCCAGTCCTTTATATTTTTTTACATTGCTCCACTCCGATATATTTTTTTAAATTGTCATCATTCTTGCCAAGAGTAATTTAACTTCTTTTCATGAAGCAGTCAATTGTACTTTCATATGAAATAAAGGGATCCTCAAGTGAAAGGGTAACCTTATAGCTAAAAGTAATAGTTCAAATTTACTCTTGAATTACAAGAGTAATTTTGAAGTGTAAAGCAATGAAAAGAGGGTATGATTTTGCTATATTTTGTTTATGACAACTACATTATTTTAAAGCATCTACGCAGGTCATATTCAATTTAAAAGCGTAAAACTAACACTAATAATATTAATACTTACTAAATAAACAAATTAATACCCACAGTAAACTGTTCGAATACATAATGCCAAATTAAAATTCAAAAGGTACTACTCAATCTAAACTATTCTTAAACAGAAAATTTCCTAGAGGTAGCAGTGTATATTTGAGAGTAAAGACAATAATTCTATGTTCTGTAAACACACATACCACACACCATACATACCCACCTACACACACACACCCACATACTCACACGTGCATTTAGAAGTATCCACGTTTAAACACATGTTGACAAAAATACTGTAACTTCAATATTAACTTCAATATTGGGGGCCTGGAGCTCTAAAATACAGGCCAAGCCTTAGTTTAGACTCTAGATCTCCCACAAATTACAACTTAAGCTAAACTATTTGTCAACTAATATATTAAGACTTATGTAATTTGAGGAGGTAAATAAAAATACATTATTATTATCTTTACTTCAATAAACATACAAATTACATTTTTAAATATAAAACAAAAAACAAAATCATATTTTAAAAATCATCATTATGATTATTATTACTTCTTTACAACTAGTTGATACAGTCATATTTGTTATCGTTGGACCAGCAGTCACTGGTAAAACCATAGCGTTTGTATAATTCATAGTCACTATTAATTGCGGACCTGCTCAATTTAAAATACTGTTTAATATTGTCGTATTGCAATTGTACATTGCATCGATAATTATTATAATACCCATAATATAGGACCTTTAATCTTTATATATGTAGATTATTTAACCGACGTATATTACAATAGTATCATTTTCTGTTACGATTAATGCGAGTCGAGTAAGTGGTCATTTCACAATATTTAAAAAAACTACCCTGGGAGAGCTATACTTAGTAGACTAACAATGCTTGCATAGTATTGCCGAGTGAGTGACCTGAGGCCCAAATGCTCTTCTCGTCTTTCACCTTTTCTCTTTTCCCTCCCCACATTCTTCACTTCTCTTTTTCACTCCCCTCTCACTCTCTCCTCTTTCCGTCCCACTCATTACTCTCAAAGGTGAATAGGGCGGTGGTGGTGGTTTGGTATTTACCAACAGATGACTCATCTATTCTGTCATGTAGGATTTATGATGTAAAATGGTAGAACCATGCCTATTTATTTCTTGGGATCTCTATCAAAGACATATTCATTTATAAATGTATAGTTGTTTTTCAATTCGTGATTCTTCAATAATAAGAGATAACATGCGAACTTATTGACTGTAGTGTAAAAGGGAAATAATGTCATAACAATACAGAAGCAGTAAAGTAGATATTCAAAATATGTAAATTTCGAGTCAAAACAAATATGTTAAAGAAGGCAGCATATTTATAAACTAGTCAAGTCAATTGTGTGCACGAGTTTGTTACATTTTCATGCTTAAGGCGTAAGAAAATTTTGTATGAATTGTAAGGTAGAGAGTCTGACAGGCAAGAACAAATGAGAGCAGTGATCAACTCTAGTGCTACCGTCTCGCTGACGGTAGGACAGTTGAGTGGATTGTTATATTGTTGTTGATTGTTGAGTTGTCATTATGTACTTATACTCTTAACCGTAAAAGCATTTAAGTATATGTATATTATTACTACTCATTCACGCTAACAAGACTAGACGATTAAGGATTAAGGTTATCTACACACAAGGGATACAGCAGTAATCAGGTACTAAAATAAAGCTCTGCATGTACCTATACATGTATAAGGTGGTGGTGGTGGTGGTAGGTCAGTAGTTCGTTAACGGACGTCAATCCGAATGTTTGTCCCTAAATCGATTGTATGTACCACAAAGCGTTCGTCTCACTGTCAGAAATAAAGTGAGTGGAGAAAAATTTAGAAGATATGTGAATAATCGCTAAAGTAACAATTATATATATTAGATTCCGAGCTCTTTGTAATTCATATCTTCGAAAATTCGTTACTTATCAGAAGTGTCACAATAACACGAAGAGCAAAAATCTTGTTACTGTACATAATTCCTGAGGTTAGAGAAAAAGAGATAAAGAGTATCTAACGTAGCTGAATATAGGGATAGACCAGATAAACTATGGAATTTACTTATTTTACTAAATTGTATGGCCGTAAAGCTATATTACAGTGTATGTAACTGTGTTCCCATATATCTCCGTTTCAGAGTATTTGCATAATAGCTATTATTCACCGTCGCTTACAACTAGACACATGCTTTATACATGTATTAGTCTTACCCTAATTAAAATGTATTGCCCCAGCCGAACCATTACTAATTGTCTAGCCCAGTAGTCAAAATGATATCCATTTTCAGTTAGACATTTAATTGATTTGTGATGTAAAATTCGATTTAGTTTAATATGGATCAAATATTCCGCATCATCAACTCAACAACCGTTTCAATGACCATTTCAGTTTTTATGTAAACGTGTGTTATAATTAGTTTTAAATTTTCATTGCTTTTTAATTTTTGTTTTTAAATGTTAAGCTTAGCTTTATGTTTGATAGATAGATAACAACTTGATTTGGACATAATTATTAGTAGAATAATATAAATAAGTATGCACGGACGGTGTAGCGGTTTAAGTGGTCACCTTGCCACCACGCTGTCGCACCGAGTGTTGTGGGTTAGATCCCCGCATGGGACAACAATTTGTGTAATCCTCAAACTGTTGTCAAATTATTGTTCTGAGTCTGCGTGTTCTTTGTGTCCGTTGTATGCATGTTTCTCCCGCGACAAAGGTATTAATCTTAGTGCGGAATTTTTTTGTTAACAAATTACAAATTTGAAAATAAAATAGACATATATATAAGTTTAACACACATAATGTACAAAGGGCAACCTTATTGCTAAATAAGATCTCTTCAATCTCAACCTCAGGAAGGATAAATACCAAACAAACAACTATCACAGTATGAAGTGAAAGGAAATCTAGAATTACCCAATAAATATACAAATATTCAGATATATTATATATTTGTCTATGGAATGAACTATAACATAAAAAATGAGAACGATTACAGTAATTTTTCAGTGTCGCAAATTCTTCAAGCCCGATTTGCTGATGTATGTAAGGCCTTTGATTTAATGCTTAAAATGGTACGGTTCTTTATTTTCAGACATTTTACATTTTGTAATGACAATAGTTACCTGATAAATGAATACGCTCATTCAACCATGCCTTACCATGGAATTCTGAATTGTTGTATATTATTAATAAGTGTATCCATGTATATGGAAATGCACCAGCTTTGACAAATGTAATAAGAACATTTCGAATTCACTGATAAATAATTTCATATGTTGTCTCAAACAACAAAAGATATCATTAAATTGCGCTGGTAGTACTGTCGTTAAGTGGATATAGATATATATTTCATGTAAATCAAACAATAATTGTTTGATTCATATGCGTACAATAATATAGCATTTAGTTATACCGAGATTTTACGGCATATGAAGGAAACACTTTTATAAAATTACTAGAGTTCGTAAAGCAAAACAAAGATTCACAACGAAAATTATGAATGAAATAAGGGACAAAGGTGTTTTCTAAAATTATAAATAGCTGTTTGTATTAGTTTAATTGAAATTATATTTCAATAAATTCAATAGTTTAAACAAATATGTCCTGGCTTTATAAACCTTCACTTCCCGACGCTACCTAGCATGAATGTTACAAACTTTCATTTTCTGCCTTTAATCTATCTTCAGATACTTTTTATACACGAAGAATTTGTAACAAGTGGACTATACAGAAATAGTATAATATTATTTATTTTTGTATAATAAATAAAAACTAAAAATGCTTATTATTATAAGAATAAGGTTTGCCGACTGTAACATTCATTACCTACACAATATTTTTATTTTTATTCCAACAGAGTTTAAGAGGTCTGTAAATATATAAAAAAAAAACAATCCATTAACGGTCAAATCGATCCAAATTTAAAATTATGTAGACCCACCTTAAATTTACGCGGTATTTTTTTAGGTCAAACCGTTGGTTCATTTATATTGGCTTGACAACAAGACCACCATTTTACGCTAATGTACCCTCGACCGCAACAATGCCCATTCAAATTGGGGAATTTCGAAGTTAGACAAGAACAGATATCCCTGTTTTGGAGTAATGATACTGTTCAATTTGAATAGTAAAATTGTGGCTCGGTAATAATGGTAGGAATGACATATATGCATACTTAAATATTGTTACAAAGCACGTCTATGAGGCCAGTTAAAGGTAGAGTAGTTACTATAAATATAAGAAGTTCGTTTAGTAGTAAGTTTGGGATACTATATCATAAACAATTTACGGTAATTATAAATTGAGGAAGTCTTTTCGTGTTTTGTATGTATAAAATTTAAGAAAAAATATATTAGGTCGTACTGTTTGTACATTAAGAAAAATAAACACTCGAGCTCACTGAAAGAAACCTAAGGAATCGTGTATTTGTGTCATTTGCGATTATCCATTGAAACGCAATAAAACCGAACCGAACTATTAGGCACTGATGATGAAAAGTGGATCCCCTACGACAAGAGCGGCTGAAAAAGATTATGGTTAAAGGGTAGTCAAGCTACACAGACTGTAGCAAAATTCAGATTAACACATAATAAAGTGATGCTGTGTGTATTGTGGGATTGCAAGGGCATGCATTATGAGCTTTTACCGCCAGGTAATACCATCGATTCAGATCTCTACTGTCAACAACTATTTAGACAGAAGCAAAAGATTGAAGAAAAACGGACATCATGATAACGCCAGACCACACACCTCTTTGGCCACTCACTCACACAGCAAAAATTAAGAGAGCTTAGTTGGGAAGTGATAATGCATCAATAATATTTTCCTGACCTTGCACCCTCAGATTTGCACCTGTTTTCGTCTGTTCAGAATTCTCAGGTAGTGTTAGGTTGACATCAAAACTACTAGACGCATTTTTTAATCAAAAATCCCAAGATTTCTGCAGCACCGGTATAATGTCAAGACGATAGCAACTAGCTAAGAAACAAAATGACACATATATATTATAATTAAATGTAATGAAAGTTAAAACAAAAAAAAAATATTATTATATTTGTACATAAAATAAGAAGAAACTTTTTCCATGACCTTATACAATAATGCTCACAAGTTAGTTTGTTAGTTGAACGGGATTTCTAATTGCAGGATATATAATCATAATCAGAATATTGAATCTTGTATTATCACAATAGGAGGCACAAAATTGATTCCAAGCAGCGACATCCGTTTAAAAAGCAGGCGGAAAATCTAGCTAGAACTTTCACAAAAAGGGGAGGAATGTTTCAACAGGAGGGAAGCTATTGAATTTTAGTGGCTCGAGAAAAACTAGGAATTAATGAATATGAATGACGCATGTTATGAATATGCACAAAAATTAGAAACACCAAGTTTTACAATATAATTGTTACAGACATTTATGATGAAATTATACCACTGAATTTGAATTTGACATCATCATCATAAGTATCAGGCACAATATTTTTGCAATTACAAGACTTCAAAAATGTATTTATGATTTATATGTTGTTGCCCTAAATTGCTTAAAAATGTTCACATAATTCGGTTTGAATTAATGTTTTCTGTAAGTAGGAATTAACTTTTTGTAAAGTTCTTTGCTTCGCAAGGAACCTTTAGTTGTTGTTTTCCCGGGTCTCGGGACCCTTTGGGACGGAACACCGTGTGGTTTTAGTTAGTTCGAGTCCGACATACCACTTCTCCGTTAGCTCCGGTGAGGTGATGACCCGAGAGGGGTTTACACACGAAAAAAAAAAGAAAAACGTAACTGAATAGTTTTGTTTAAGGAATTTCAAAAATCGATATGTAATTTAAAATACAAAATCAATAGAATACATTCCGATGAATATTCATGTGATTCTAAAATTATCATCATCATAATTTTTACGCCCTTTATCAAGAGCGAAGAAAGCTAAAAAAAACTACGTCCATATAATGTATAGCATACAATAGTATTCGAATTAACGATTTTCCTGCCGTTTGATTCTGCGTTTAGTTTTTCCCTTTACTTTGTAAGCAAACAAAATTCAATGTAGAACATTACTTTAATTAAGTCTGAAAGCTGGTTGTGCTACTTACGCGTTTGTAAAGCCACAGTAAAGTGATTGTCGAGAAAATTCGCATTAACTGTAACTTCAGGTAGAAGTTAGTGAGTAAATTCAGAGAGCTGTCATTTCTGCTTGAATTATCTATATCATATAAAGAGAAAAGTTTGTTTTAGTTTACTCCCATTTAGCTCTAGAAACAGATGGTGCGACTGGTAATATTAGCTCTGAAGCTTGTGACGCGATCAGAGTAGTTTAGAGTTTGATGTAAGCTTGTTAGTTCGCCCGGAACTGTACTATAGTCTATATGAGCGTTTAGTACATTTGTATTTATTCGTATTTTTTTTATTTCATTCATTTACACGAATGGTAGGGAGTCGGGCAATCCACGTTGTTGGGACGACACCTTTTATGTTTTGGGAAGCGCAATAAATATTCGGTTAGTGAAGAGTTAGGGATGAACTAATCAATTGCTACATATAGATATAAGCTGTTCAGAAGTGTTATTTGGTACTTCGGACCTCAGACGCTATATGAGTATGATGAATTTAAATTACATTCATATGCTTTAAACTATTTCTTAATGAAGTAAACAAAATATACAATTAAAAAGAAGAAGAGTTATTGTGTCTCTTTTGCATTGGATTTCGAGTAATGCTCAAAGGATTTTCATTAGACATTAAAGTAATGGAATACAAAACTCTCTGAAAGGGTTTCCTTTATAGAAGACAACCTGGCTGAAGTAATAATAAAAGCACCATAAACCAAACAGCTATTGTGAGTAATTTTAATTGTAGAGTCAAAGGAGATCAGTCATGTTGCCGACCCTCTTAAACATTATTTTTTTTAGCTGCAATTACTTAAATTACTATTATTATTTACTCTTAGTATGCATTTAATTGCATAAAACACAATTTGATACTTTTTATTTTCGATTTTGAAAATACTGGAGGAACAAGAATGATTTTAAATTATATCCTACATAAAATAATGTTAACCTAATTCTGACCATCAGATAGAGGACCTCAATTATGAATATTAAAATCGTATCAGTTTCCTTCATCACATTTCCCCCATTTTTAACATGTTAAATGCTAATTCTAATATCCAGATTACTATCAATTAATAAATTAAAAGTAAAATTGTAAGGAGAAGTGTTATGTAAATACATTAAGGCATAACCCATGACCCGAACGCACCTACATAATACCGTCAAAACTTTATATCACATGTTTCGTCGCAAAAATGTAAAATTACAATTGTAATTTTGAGGTAATTTTACATTTTTGCCTTGCATATTTACTTTACCCAAAAACTACTAAAAGAGGAACCCTTTTTAAGGAAGAATGGATTTATAGTGTCATCACCGTGAATAGATTAATTACCTTTTAACTTCAGTGCGGCTAACTTTGAAGAATAATCCGACTTTTCAATTCACTATTATAAACATCACAAAACCACAATATTTATTATATGTCCTAAATTATATATACTTTAGTAAAAGGCTATAAAGTTTCGCAGAGTTTTTCGAAGCTGATAAGCGATAAAATTATGTGAGCCGTTTTGACATGCGACCTCGAAGGTTGCCTCCGCGGGACTGAAGTCTAAAAGTGCTGAAATATTTCCTGCAGGCGGTAAGCTGCTTTGCGTTTATTAATATATAGGGTTGGGTAAAGAGGTTGTAGGTGTATTGTATTGTAATACAACTGTAATGTGTGTTTATTTAATGGCTTTCTTTTTTGTTAAATGTATTTAGTGTGTTTTTAGTTTTCACCTGCTTTCGTGCTATTTCAGGTCATTTATTTATATTTTTGTCGTATTGTTGTAATGGTGTAAAATAAAGAGATATAAGAGTATAGTAAGTAACAAAAAAAAAACAAGACATTTAACATTAAGCTGCGGTAGCGTGATGGCTAAGGCGTCGGACTTGCGATCAAGTGGTTGCGGGTTCAAACACCCCGACGGTAGTGGGGGTACACTACCATCGTAAATCCACCCCTTACACAAGCATTTAACTTAGGTGGGGGGGTTAACAAGAATACTACTAATGTGTTACCCACGTTGCTAGTATTCTTAAAAAAAAAAATAGATAAAACCTTATCTAGTCTCGTTATGAATATTCTTATAAGGAAAAATCTTTTTTTTCTAATGCATAAAACATTTCTTAATGTAATGTGTGTTGGTTAATACATTAATATAATTTCACTACAAATATATGCAGCTCATACAAAATGATCTTCAATGGCCTATAACAAAGTCATTTAAACGTTGAGACCAGTTATTAATAGAAACATGCACTCTCTAAATGAAAAAATTCTTCATTGCCAATCTTATCGATTGTTATAGGGACTCCACATTATCATGGCACATTTAGACTAAGCTATACTCTCTAAAACTGATCATAAATCAAAATCTAGTCAATAAAGATTGGGACTAGATGTTGGCCAGCTTTTATCCTAGATGAAGTCAGAAACGTTTGTTTCCCACCAGGTTCTAAGAATTGTATCTTGATAAACTTGTGTTGATATTTTGACATCTTTTTCACAAGAATAAGGCCAGTCACTCCTTGATAGCTGACACACCACTAAACCATCACTGCATATATATATATATATATAATAATAATAATAATGTGCTTTGGTGAAATAAAGACGAAATTGCGTTTTCTGAAATAAAAAAAATACTTTTATTCACAATACAATTAAATACAAAGTTTTAATACAATTTACCTATTCCAAACAAAGTAAGTTACCTAAAATAACAAAATTTAAAGCCTTTACTTCTAGTTTAGTTTATATACTTCCTTTAATTTATACAGGAGATTATTTACTGTTCCCCGTTTTTCTAAAATACCTAACTTGACTTTTACTTCTTAGAAATTACCTTAATACTGACAGTCGGTGTCGGTGTATTAGAGATCTGTAGATAATAAATCATTATAGAAAAGGAACGACACTAGTATAATGATATTCTTCACATATATCTATATCGGATAATGTCCTCGTTGTATTCTGCTGACTAATTGGAAAGCTTCAATAGAGCCTTGAACATAAATTCTAAATGTTTAATTAATTGTGAACTTCCTTTACGTTCCGCTTACGAAGTTGGTTTAATTTTACCACCCTGTTTATTTTTAAATTATCAAATAAATAATGGCCAATCTGCAAGTTTTAAGATATCTTTTAAAATACGCAACATGGTTATTGATGTTATATACATTTCCCGAAATAAAATCTTATGCTTGCGGACAACATTTTTTCTTATTCTTTATTTCAGTGTTTTGCTCACTTTTTTCGTACTAGTACTACGTGGACGGCCAGATCTCTTTTTGTCACAAACAGAGGAGGTTTCATTGTACCTATCACAAACATTAGACTAATACCAAAAATTGAGGAAAAAAAAAAAATCCATTTGGCTCAATACCTGCTTTGTGTAATACTATCACAGCAATTCAGTTCTCTTCGCATCTCTTACATATATACAATGAACTGTAACAGTATTTATGGCCAAGCTATATATAAAACACAATGTACAACAGATTTGAAACAATAAAGAAACATAATAATGTGCATAATGTTGAGAACTTACATACATATGTATCGCACCGAAAGGGAATCGAGTTCCGCTTTGACTGGTACGGATAGGCACCAGAGCATTGGTTTCAACCGTACCCCAAGTAAGGCGTATTGTGTAGCTTCTTCTTTTACGGAGTAAAAATATAGCTATAAATAACAATACTTTGTACGTGAGGGGTCTATGGATTCTCAGTCCAGCTGTGCCGACTGAACTTCGTTTATACACGGCTATAGCTGTAAGAAGTGTCGGAAAAAACTTAATATACCCTTTACAGTCTCGCTCCCATCCGCTCAGAGCGTGTAACGCGCGATAAGGAACTCCGTTCCAGAAAGTCACGCTTAGTTAATAATAATTAAATTGGTACAATTCTAACATGCAAGCTTTCTTTGTTTAAAATGTATTTGTATACCGCTAGTCTTTATTTAATTTACATGTTACTTTCTGTACTAGAGCGCGCGGCGGCCATAATAGGTGATGACTTTAATTCATAAAAAAATATAGTGTGTGGCTTGTAGCTCTCGGTGGAATAGAATATGACCATAACCATTCCACCTCTTTCCTTTGGTGGCGTAAAAGGCGACTAAGGGATTGGACTGTATTTATCTGATAACATATATACCTACATACAGTCATTCAGTGCCCGGATGACGGCAATAAAAAGAAATAAGTTAATGTTTTTAGTTGTTCGTTAGTATTTTGTAGGAGGTATAACGCACGAGATTTCTATCCGAATTAAGCCATCCGAAGTGAAATAAATATGTTTTTTTTTAAGTTAGGGAGCATTCTATAAGAGTGTGGCCTCAATGTATAAATTAACATTTTTTTAACTCTGCAGAAGGTATCGTTGTTTGTTATTTCATCGAAATTTGACCACTGGTGGCGGTTAATTACCGTGAAAAAAAAAAAAAAATATCTTCCACCCACATTCCGCACTTTAACAAACCAAAAATAATACTGCTGTAGTGATAACTGAAAATGAAAAGCAAACTATAGATTTAACTCAGATTTACAAAAATAAAATAAGAAGTCGCAAAAATTCATTTGGCGTATTCAATTTAAATGGTAATTAAGTTGAGGATTGTTTCTGCAGGCTTTTAGTCCCAATGAATATGTTACTGACGACTAACAGGGTGGAGGAAGCTCGGATCTCATTGCCTCATATCATATTCAATTAGTTTTTATACTGAAACGTAACAGATCTCTCATCTACGGAATGATAAATTTTATTTACACTTTTACGACTTGTTCAGCAAAGATAAGAAAAACCGTTTTTAATAATACGTAATAATACGTAGAATAAACTCAATCAATCAAGACGGAGCAGTGCTCATACAACGCCTACTTTGATTTAATTATTCTTCGCTGATCATTATATAAACTAGATAAGCCTTTCTGACAATGAAATGCGAGTTTCATTGTCACTATCTTCTTTTTAAGGACTAAAGACATATTTACGTCAATGGTAATGAACAATCAGTAAGTAACTATTATAATTTATAAAAGTAACTTAGTTCTAAATTTTAACATGGCAATTAGCGATGTGATTCGTTGACATACAAAATTTATTGTATATATATTTTTTATAGATTACTTATAGATATTTAATTCAATTATAGGAACAGAAGGACAATAGTGAGATACACAAGGAAATATATAACGTATATATTAAATAACGAGATTACACCTGTTATTTAGCCATTTAACTATACCCATAATATATTAATCTTGAAAGTTCAACTACAATTTTTACGTGTTTGATAGAAGTAGACAAGTTAATAAATTTAATTACCATTTCTTGTTTAAGGCACCTGAAGCATACTTATTATATTAATAAGTGAAACATAACTGTAACAGTGGTAGAGCCATGCTTAGGCGCGAGTGGGTCGGTTCGACCGGCACAACCGGTTCACGGAAAACCGCTTGTGAAGCAACGTTGGCGTTGCATTTCCTTGAAATGAGTAAGGTTTCCGGAGGTCCAATTCCCCCTCTCCTCTCTCCTCTGCCCACATCCCCCTCCCCTCTTTTCCATTTCCTCATCCCCCTTCTCTTCTTTCTCCTCCCCACGTCGCCATCCCTCATCACCCTCAAAAGGCGGGCAGTGCACTTACGACTTTTGAGTTGCAGGTGTCCATGGACAGTGGTTGTCACTTACCACGAGGTGACCGTCTGTTCGTCTGTATATAGTATAGTATATAAAAAAAAACTTACTATCTACAGATTTTTACGAAAATTACGGAGACCGAAAAGAATGAAATTTGGCACAGTTACAGTTTATATGGAAGATAATGCATTTAAAATATATAAAATGCGTTTTAAACACTGTTTACGTTCACACTGTCGAAAAAATAATAGTCTAAAGTCAAACAACCGGAGAGGTATCTATTTTTCCGAGAACAGAGTAGAGATATTATATACCCTGTGACAAAAAATCCTGTACAACCTTCAAATTAGAAAAATATAATCAATTACGGTCGAACTTCGACAACTGTAGAGTTTAAAAGGTAAAGATGCTACTATATTGTCGCATGTTTTTCGTAAATTGATCCGCATAATAAGGATGATCCGAAATACCCGATTGCCTCAGAAATGTATAATAGTCAATCAGATTGAACCCCCGAGAGACATTCAAGAGCAATCTCTTGCTACAACGCTACCTTGTAGGCGTCGTTTTTTATTTAAATGAGAAAAAAATGGAAAGTATTAATTTTAAACTCGCAATCGTAATTCTGTTTTACGTTTTTTATTACAGCAATTGGTATTAAGTGGCTATGTTGCTGACACCTTGAATTGTGCATAGAAATCACCATATAACTGCTTTATATGCTCTACGTTCTGTTTCATGAATAACACATTTGTAAATTTACTAGTTTCAAATTTAATAAATTTTCTTAATAAAATTGGAAATCTGTTACTGAAATATATGAAGAAGATAAAGATCATATTTATTATCTTTCTTGTCTTTTAAAAAACAGCTACCACAATAGGAAATAGGCCAGGCCACATTCTAGACACAGGCGTCCCTTAACAATTTCCAAATATATGTATTCGTAAACTGTTTTAATCTTCACTTATAATAGTAGAACTTGACAGAACAAAAGTAAAACATGAACTTACTACTCGATACAAAAAAAGATTATTCGATTGATTATACGTTGCAATAGCAACTTTTACACTTAAATGTCTAATACATGCAGATTGAAAGATTAAGAATCTGTACTCGACAAAATCCAATTTCCTCCAATTCTGATTTCCATTGCATTCTTAAATCTACCTTGAAGGAAAGCAAATCCAGCGAGAACGCAAAATTCGCAATCTAACATGAAAAGTAATGAGATCTCGTTATTCGTTTAAGAAGGCTTCTAAATCTGAGAAATGATAACCCCAAAACGTTTCAAAGTATTTTACAGTATGAATATCTACATCGATTAATAATTGGCATGTTTTAAAACTGTTCAATTGCTAGGCTTCGATCTCCTCTCAGTACTGGGGGTGTCAGGAAACCAGACCGGTCTTGGGCGGATTAGCAAACTTCACATACTTCTGTAAGAACATTTAATATAAATAAATATAGTATAAATAAATTTCTCAAACTTCACCGTACATGAAGCATGCACACGAAGACCAACATGGATGTAAGACAGGTAAGTGATCGGGGATCGAACTGCAATCGGTCTTTGTCCCGGTGTTTTCTGTCCTCTCAGTCCTTAGTGGCACAGAATTTGCGTAGATGAACAATACTAGATGTACAGAAAACCCTCGTTACCTGTAAGTAGTAAGTATATATGTAGTTAGTAAGCGGCACCAAGCGCTTGTTAATGTAGGAAGCTACTTGCAGTCTATTTTTTATTTAATTCTGATAACTATGTATCGTATGATCTACATAAATTTCCCATCAGCAGACCCTTAGCTTAACCCTTTGGAATAGGCGTTCGGCACGAACTTCTCATAAACAATAATAAAGAAAACAATAAAAAGGAACATAAACAAGAATGTAGAAGACAGTTCCGTGCCGAAAAAGTATCATAGCCTGAAGTGGGTTAGTTTACCTCTGTCATAATTTTATTGAATCTATTTTTTTTTTTGGGATAGCCGTTGCGATGCCAAGTCGGTTCTTTTTTACAATTTGCCATTATTTATATAAAAAAAGGTTTAAAAAGTATACATATATATTTTTTCAGATGACTTCTAAATTTAAAATAAATTGGATCATACTCTATAATGGCAATACAGTTAACACATGTCCTGGCGGACATGTGTTTAAAAACAACACAACAGATTAATACCTTAAACGTTAAATTGAAGTCCTAATCAGATTAATTATAAGTTAAATTTCGGAAGTTCTGGAATGAAAGGGGACACAAAGAACAACATTAATGGAATAAGGAAAAGTAATTTTTGTATGATATTAAATCGTAGTTTCTAAATACTTTATTTATTTTATTATAATTCTGAAAAAAAGCAAAACTTTAGACTCTTAGAGCCATTTATTAGATTTAGGACATCAACATTTTATGTTATTATTTTACAAACGTTAAACTGTTGTTACCTAATTTCGCTTACCCCATTTATCACATTACATAATTTAAAAAAAGAGGATAGTTTGGAATTGGAATGATTTTTATATAAATATATTTTAAATTATCTTTAAATATTCATAGATATATGTACATATGTACACACACTTTATTAAACACCCACCTTGTAGCAATTACAATTTGTTCCCACTAACGTACTAGAAGGCAAGCCTATTGCTGTTAACCGGGCACTGTATAGCTGTATACATACTGTCTGATAGATAACAGTCTGATCTCTTAGTAGCTGTGTGGTTCACGGTGGAGTAGAATAGGCCCACCCCCTCTCTAAGCAGTGGTGTCGTAATATAATACTTTAAAAAAAAAAATGACAAGTGAATTTGATACCAGTTGATGTCCCTATCACAGTGCCAGTGCCTCTCCAATCATGCGCCGAATACACGGCTACACGACACCGGCCTCTTCCCTTTTGGAGGAGGTTTTCATTTCTTTTGTTTTTTTTTAAAGTTAGGTTATTTAGTAACAGTTTTCGAATTTTTTTTCTTTGTTTGGAAGAGAATGCTTTTTACTATGTAACATTTAAATTTGAAAAATGGATAATATTCTATTCCTAAGGCTGAAAAATTTACTGGATAAAAAATAATACATTTTTGTTAGATTCAACATGATGCCGGTTATCTACTTCATTTTAAATTCAATTATCCATATCTCACGTCACCTTCTTTTTGTGTCCCGTCTCAAACAATTACATCTCCGTCAAGGGTTGGTGCCAGTAAGGCGGCCCGGCCGTAAAGGAAACCATTTGACATCCTTTGCAATATTACACATTGCGGTAAGGCAAAAGGGCAGGAAGTAACTACAAATGTAACTGAGAGCTAAAAATTTAGTTAACAGCGCATTCTATTGAAAACACTATTTATTCATTATACATTTTGAATCATGTGATGATTTAGGCTGTTTTAAGAATTGTAACCATAACCACTCTCCTAAAAGGTAACTTACTGAAGAAATAAACATTTAAGAGAATTTACCTATAATTACGAGGATCAACATTGCTTAGTTGTTACTTGAACGGTATCGAAGTAGACTTTAGTTTATGAAATTGACATTGTTGTTTGCAGAGTGTGACAGAAGTTTAGAGTGTTACAGATATAGTGTAATCATTATTGTCACTTTTCAACTATTCTTAGAAACAGCATTGTAGATAGATAGATAGATAACTCTTTATTGTACAAAAAATCCATAATAATAGTACAGTTTTGACACATTAATCTAAAATTAGAAAAGTGAAATAAATAAAATAAAATATAAAAGTTGTTCAATGGGCGTCCTTATCGCGATTAGCGATCTCTTCCAGGCATTGAATTTATTATTATTGATTTATGACATGGACAATTAAACCAAATAAATCCATATATACATATGTCGCCATCAGGTGGTCTTCTAGACTCAGTGGGTGTGTTCATTAGGAACCAACACAGTGTGTACCCTCGAGCAGAAATTTTATTAACTGGCTTATAATGAATGTAACTACATAAAAGATACTTTGGAATATCAAACAAAAACGTACGCTCGGTGCAAGGTTCGATAACAGACTGCCTGCCCGATCCAAAGGCCGGACCCACGTGTAATTCCCATAGATCTCACACTTTCATTTGTGATTTGAGACAGTTTTCCTATATATGTATATTAAACAATATAATACGCTATACTTAACAAACAGCGGTTGTTTGATGTACTTTTTGTGCATAGTTATTATGTCTGTAAGTCCTCAAAACAATCATTTAGCACCATGTACTTCGATAGTTTTTTAAATGACAGGATCTAAAACATCTTATTCGTAAAATAAAAAACTAAGTTTTTTATTACCCAATTACAAACGCCTTAAGAGTCAACTGTAGGGCTGAAAGAAAGAAATCCTGTGGTATTACTGGCATTATCCCGCACGTTGCCTTTTAAATCCTTCGGTTTGATTAGGCTGTCTGCAAGTTTAAGATATTGCAGAAGTGATTGTCAATTTTCATTTTTATTCTTATTAAAAATGAAAGCAGAGCAAATGAGAGAGAAGACAACAATTACATAACTAAACCTATTTTTTTGGGGAGCAAGCATGTAATGTTCCACAAAAACGGAATTTATCTAATAACTAATATTGAGAGTACGTGAATACGGCACAGGAATCATTACTTATCCGAGAGTTGTATTTAAAAAGTCAATAATGTATTGACAAATTACGAGAGCTGTTATGTTAAACTAAGCTTATCTACTTTTTTGAATAATTTGTTAAGTCTGAACAAACAAAGAGCCATTTCATACATTTGAATAATATAAACGACATTTTTATTTTATTTGATTTATGTAGAGCTTTCCTTGAATGAATTAAGTCAGTTTAACGATTGAAAATACAAAACTGTTTCAGAAGAATTAAAAAATACATTATTTTCCTCACAGTATTCATTATCATTACGTTTCTTATGTTGTATGTTACTTTATGGAATGCAAATGGTATAAACAAAGCATAAAGCCCGTACGTGTGGCGGGTGGGGAATTTACTACCGCTACTTGCCACACAATCAACTCTTTTCCGTGTTTCTCATATATTTAAGTAAATCCAGGTAGTAAAATCCTCTGGGATATATTCCAAATGATGTTATTCCAAATTATATGTGCTGAAGAAGATTTACTGCCAACAATAAACATCCCCATAATCTTCTTTAAAGATTATATTAGGATTTAAACCCTCTTGTTATCGGGACATCCAAAACTATTATTTGTTATAGGTATTAAAAATAGTGGGAACTATAATAGATACATAAAATAGTGCAGTATTCAATAAAATTTGATAACATACATTATTATGGCAATCGACACCGGAAGCGCCACCCCATCGCCATTAGTTTTTTTTTTTTTTTATGCGATGCGATAGGGGCAAACGAGCAGACGGGTCACCTGATAATAAGTGGCTACCGCCGCCCATGGACACCCGCAACTCAAGAGTCACAAGTGGTACGCTGGGAGTACGCTCTTTTCTTGAAGGTTTGAAGGTCGTATCGGTTCGGAAATACGGCAGGTGACAATTTGTTCCATAGGCTGGTTGTGCGAGGCAAAAAGCTTCTGGGGAGGCGCACAGTGGTGGAGTGCCAATCGTCCAGGTGGTGGGGATTGATATTTTGTGGCGGAAACCTGTAGCTGGTATAAATCCGAACAATTCCACTGAACACTCTCCATGATACAAGCGATAGAGGATGCAGAGTGAAGCTACATCTCTACGCAACGCCAAGGTGTCAAGCAGATCAGAAATATCTTGGCAGTCGATGATGCGAGTCGCTCTCCGTTGAATGAGGTCAAGAGGGAGAAGCTGGTACTGGGGTGCACCTGCGTTGAGATGAGAACAGTATTCCATGTGCGGCCGAACCTGCGCCTTATAAAGTTGCAGGCGGTGGGCCGGAGTAAAATACTGTCTCGATCTGTTTAGCACACCAAGCTTCTTCTGACTGATCGGCTAATATGGCCTTACCCTCTAAGTGACCGTGAAACTGGACTTCGCTTGATATATCGACGCCAAGGATTGCGATACTGGGTGATGCAGTTAGGAAGTTCTCTCAAATTGAAGTGATACGACCAATGGAATCTTTTGCGCGGTGAACGCGCAAACCTGTGTCTTCGTGGTGTTAAACTGGACTAGGTTAAGTCGACCCCAATCGGAAACTTTTGATAAAGAAATTTCGATATCAGACACAAGTTTGGATCGGCTTTCGATGACGTTTACCCGAGAAATGTTTGCGCGGCCGGTGTAAAGGGCATCACTCGTGCTATCGTCCGCATAGCAATGAATGCTGCTAATCTTCAGCATGTCATTGATATGCAGAAGAAACAGCGTGGGTGTTAGCGCACAGCCATGTGGGACACCAGAATTAACAGACTTGGAGTCGGAGCATGCACCGTCAACAACGACCTTGATGCTTCTATCTGTAAGAAAACTGGTGAGCCAATTGCACAGTTTCTCGGGAAGCCCATATGAAGGAAGCTTCGCAAGGAGCGCTTGCCAACGCTTCCCCCTGTTTGGTCTCGATCGCCTGTGCCCACCGGTGAGTCAAGTAAACAGAAGATCACCAGCTGAACGACCCCGACGGAAGCCATATTGTCGATCATTGAGGAGCTGGTGGTCTTCTAAGTACCGGAGGAGCTGGCAGTTCATAATGGATTCCATTATCTTAGAGAACAAGGAGGTGATGGCTATGGGTCTGTAGTTGTACGGATCCGAGTGATCTCCTTTTTTAGGGATTGGGTGCTTAGAGAGAGCTGTCTTCCATGAGTTCGGGACTACGCCAAGAGAGTAGAAAAGCCGATAAAGGCGATTAAAACCGGTGCCAACTCTGGAGCACACGTCTCCAGCACGATGGGAGAGATTCTATCGGGACCACTCGACTTAAGAACGTCGAGGGAAAGGAGCGCGTTACGCACTTTTTCCTTAGCTTTTTCTTCAGCGTTGTGGGCCAACGAATTATCTCTTATGTGCAGAGTTGGAAGGGATGGCTTACAAAAGTTTTCCTGGACAGCTTTGGCAAGAGAGGAGATTGCACCAGTTCCGGAAGGGAGACCGACTAGTCTCTCGCCAATTCTGCCGATGTGAGCCGACTTCGCCCCAGCAATTACTCTTTTGAGGGACCTGGAGGCAAAGTTAAATTGTTTCTTTAATGTGCTGGTCTTTACATTCCGTGCTTTCGCTGCATTAGCCCATGCTTGGTAACATTCCTGCTTTCGGCGGGACTCCGCGGCGTCCCGCCGAAAGCAGGAATAGTTCACTAGTAGCGGCGCCCCGCTTTGCAGGTTCGACCCAACCAGGGCTGGGACTTGCCACCTGTGGGAATCAGGGAGAATGGAATGAAAAGTTCCATACCCTGAAGCACAATATCAGCGACAGTGTGCTCTACTGTGCTCTCTTTGGGTACATATTGAGTAAAACCAGGCGGTATTTTGGTACATATTGTGATCAAACTGATAGCTAGAGAGGTTATGAAGTGGGTGCTTGTCATGTCTCAAGTGTCCTTTATGTGTGAACTTCGCTCTTTCTATATAAAGCAAGCGTATACTCATTATATAAGTAGGTGGCAGGAGGCTCTTAACTCATGTTATCTAAATGGGTATACAAGAGATCGAAGAGTATGTAAAAGCGTAGTAAAAGTGTACATGAGAATCAGAAACTTATTGTGTTCCCTTAGAAATCAAATTTAGTTTTATACACCCAGTTTTTTTCCAATACAGACTAATATTAAATATTGCTTATAAACATTCATAACTTTAATACACACGTACGTATTATAAGGTAAATAACATATGTATGTTTTTGATTATCCGATATGGTATACTGGCGAAGAACAGCGAGCTCTCACCAGCTACCGGTGAGAGCTCGCTGTTTATCAAATAAATGAATCAGCAATCGCAGCCACAAAAATTCTTGTATTCTAGAGACAAAATATACTGGAGCTGAAAAGAAGGTATTTTTTCTTTATATTATAGAGGGACTGACGAACAGGTGGGTCACCTGATGGTAAGTAACAACCGCCGTCCATGGACACCTGCAACTCATTAGTCGTAAGTGCGCTGCCCGCCTTTGAAGGCGATGAGGTAACGGAGATGAGGGAAGGAGAAAAAAGAGGGGGAGGATGGGAAAGAGGAAGGAAGGGAGGGATGAGGGGAGAGGAAAGAGGAGAGGGGCCTCCGGAAATCTCACTAATCTCTTTGAAATGCAAGGCAAACATAGCTTCACAACCGGTTTTCTGTGAGGCCGTGGTATCGCACCAGTAGAGCCGGCCCATTCGTGCCTAAGCATGACTCTACCACTATATATTCTTTTCAGCTTCTTGCAGTCCAATTTTGATCTTTTTCTTATTTAATGACGCCCTAGCTGTCAAAAACATTAAGATAATAATAATATAATTATATTTAGGATCAGCACGTGTTGTTTGCGTAGGAATCGAGGTCCATACGAGAAAAGCCGCGCGCCAAAAGGTTGTATAAAATAAATGCCACCGACTTTTACACACGCTACGAATATTTCCTAAACAAAACGTCTGCAAATTGGAAAAGTTCTGATAGAACATGTTGCAAATATTTGTTTATATTGGTTCTGATTCATCCATGAATATTTCATGTTTCTCATTTCGAGGTATTGCTGTTCAACCGATTAATTTTTTTTTTGCTTGGCTGCTTTAAATAGCTATATATTAAACAAATGTTCGATGGCAATAATGTTTGTATTTGCAACTTTATAATATTAGTTTTAAAGATATTTTTAAACAATATAATAGCAATAAAACTAGAAGATACAAATGTTTTGCTACTGATGATATATACTATAATAATAATAATAATAATAATTTATTGATTCTCTCTCACATAGCTATAAAATTAAATTGCACATTAGAAACTTAATCTAGACATCAATCAATTTTTCACTATGTGAGAGACTGGCATCTGTACTAGGAGGAGACCTGTATGACAGATTGCCAGCCTCTCCAGGCACTGGACTCGTACAGCATCAGTATGTCAGGTAAGTGTTTTAGTGCGCTTGTTTAACTCTTATAAATGAGAGTGAGTGTGTGTGTGTGTGTGTCTGTTGATATGAGTGAGTTGTGTGTATGCGTGTGTGCGTTTAAGTGTATATGTTCCCGTGTGAGAGTGTGAGTGCGTGCGTGTGTGAGTGTGAGTGCGTGCGCGGGTTGCTGGGTGTTTGTGTGTGTGTACTTCAATTCAGGAAACAATATGCAAAAGATTTTCGGTCACAACATAACCAAGGGATTTTAGCCATGTTGTCACCACCTTTTTGCAATTGAAGCGTGAAAGTGAATAAATACTTATCTCTTTATTAATTTTGTTATATAAGTAACCTCCTAGGAAACCAAAAAATCTAGCGGAGATTGCTGTGTTCCACCGGACATTTAGAGTATCGCAAATGTAATGCTTTCGACGCATGTTTGTGAGAGTAGTGGGGTCAAAAGTTAGCATAGCATGCTGCTTCAGAACGATCCCTAAAACAAACAGTTGCCTCACTGTCAGGACGTCGGCGTCGGTCTTTGGTGGGAAAAAGAAATGGCAAGGACCGACTAACCTTTAGGACTGCTCTTGCGCTCTTTCTAATTTTATTAAGCTACTCTTACTGACTACTATACTGACTATGTGTTAACTTGTTTTAGTGAAAATTATAACTATAACTAGTACATTCCTTTTTTTTATATAATACTTAAATAAATATAATAATAATATTTAATTATAAGAAAGGAACATAGAAAATTCTTATGTTCCTTATTATTTCTGTTACAGTTTTTGACACTATACAGTTTATCAATCTACCTAAAGCATTTTCACTAACTATAACTATTTCTAACTTTCTTTGCTTTGTTATTATACTACACGATAAGGTAAACAACCTACATTCAGTTCCATTATTTTTCCATATTAGACAATTTAAAAGAGCATTCAAATAAACTGACAGTGTTACTATGAAATGTACTTCAGAAACACACATATTGAGTAAAATCACTAGTACTGTTCGACAATATGGAACAGTACAAGCGATTTTACTGAAGATGTGTAGCAAGTTCCATACAAGTGCGCACAACTTTATAACTACAGTGAAAACTTTGTAATAGGTTAATACAAGTTTTCGGAGAAAAATTGTGATAATAGACTCGCCTTAGAAATTTATAACATTTTTACTTTGGTGTTTCAGGTATGATTACGTCAGCACTAATATTAAATATATTTTAATAAATATCATATTAACTAATTTTTTATAATTTTCCCAGAAAATAGGCACTCCTTTTTTAAAAAAAAATATAGTTAAAGAAACAGTAGAGAATTTGTGGACTTCTTGTAATTTTGAAACCGTTGCCTTTTTCCGGGCATGAAAAATAGCCAGTGGCCTATGTGCTACTCCTGCCTATTATCAACCTATTGTTATGTAAATTATTATTCAGATTTAACAGTGGTAGAGCGATTCTAAGGCACGAATTGGCTGGCTCAACTGGTCCGATACCATGGCCTCACAGAAAACCGCTTGTGAAGTAACATTTGCGTTGCATTTCCCCGAAATGAGTAAATATCCCCGAAATGAGAATAGTATAAAGAAATTGCTATTTGTTAGCGTGGTGACGTGTAACTTAATATGAAAGTCGTAATTGTTTGTAATCTTTACACTGAAGTCACACAAGCTTTCGATTTTCACCTATGAAGTTATCAAAATTAACTTGACATACATGATATAGCACTGGACGGCGATAGGCTGATGATGATACCAATAATGATGCATAATATGTTAGAACAAAAATAAATGATTACATTGCAGATATTGTTTGCTCCTTCAATACTTTTTGTGACTCTCTGATGAGCAGTGGCAGAGCATTTCACAAACACATAGCTTTAACCGTGAATGACTTGTCTACTAAGTTTGTAGAATCATTCTGAATTTTTAAAATCAAATTCACTAAATAATCCTTAATATTTTTAAGCGTTCACTAAAAAGCCTTATTTATATATACAGAAGAGTCTTTCAATAAATTTCATTCTGCCTATTTATTTTATGAGCATCAGCTAGTTTGACTTGGATACGATAAGATCACAATTATGTCCATAGCCTGTAGAATTTCTTCATTGACCTCGATCCTTTTCGTACCATATGAAGTTTATTAGGGTCCCTTTAAAAGTTTTTGGGGCGTGTTGCTTGAAAAGTTATGAGTTTGATAACTTAGATAAAAAGGTGATAGTATTTTTGGCTTAGTTTGTTGGGTACAAATATTGTAACGTTAACGTACGATATTTATAGCTATCTAGGTACGACTATTTCCTCGTATTTTTTATGGTATAGGGTGCTAACCAGCAGACGGGTCTCCTTATGGGAAGTGACTACCGCCGTATATGGACACCTGCATCAACAGCCGTAGCGCAGCCAGCCTTTGCGGCCTCATATATATCTGCCTAAGCATAACTCTTCCACGGGATATTCGAGTGAATTATTAGCTTGTAATTTAAAATTCTATACAAGTTTTAGTATTAAGTTGTGATTTTAAGTCGAGTTCAAGTAAAACCCAACTTGGAAACCTACAACAAAATTAAAACAGAATCAGCTTCTTTTTATACCCCATAATTAAGTTCCGACACATAGTCACGACTGCTAACGTTTTATGTGAGCAAATTGTCATATTTGCGTACCTATGTTGAACGTAAATCAAGCTATTTTGTGTTACAACAAAGACTTATAGTAATTTATAAAATATTTTTATCGCCATAATGTTTATTACTCTATTGAAAATGATGAAATGTCATAAACTTGAATGTTACTCGTCGAGTTAAGTGCGTACTGAGATTCCTCTATAATCTAATTGATATATTTTATTAAAACCAATGTCAAACATTTGTAAAAGTTGGATTGATCATTTAATTATATGTTAATAGATGGAGAATTTCCAACTCTACTTGTACTTAAACACAACAAAAGGGGTAGGCAGAGGTGTATTAAAAATAATTTGGTTGCACGGAATGTTTCTCAGACGTCAAATATCTAACACTCGCACAGTATAACTAAAGCAATACTTTAGCAGAAGCGGTTGTTTTATCTTTACTATACTAAAATGTTTACATACTTCAATCAGAATGCTGTCACGGGAACCGCCCTTACATTTAGAATTACCGGTGGTTACCCTGAGCTCGAAGTTCAATCGTAGTTTATTAAAGTATTCATACCATACCAAAGTATATAGTGGAAAGAAAATAAATCTAATTAGGTTAATAAATTGTATAGAATTAGGTAACAAACAAGTAAAATTATGAAAAAGCTAAATTGAAAATTGCAGACTGCATTAGTAAGTTTCTCTATATTTTCTCACACATGTATTCCTGAAATCGTATATCCTATGAAAATCCCATTATTAAAGCGCTTTAGACCCCATATATGTCGAAACCTTATATCTCGACATACCCGACTACTATCTAACATACGGGCGTGACGAATAAACATCATACACACAATACATACATACCCTCGAAAAATATAATCCTCTTGCGACAAATAGAGAAAAAAGGTTATGAATAAAAGTGTTTAGTAATTACCTATTAATAAATAATAGAGATACAAAGTAAGATATACATAATAGAGATAACAATGAATGATATATAGATGTTATTGATCAAGTGTCATGTTATACCGTTATACAAATGTTAATATCTAGCTCGTATTAAAATAGCTAATATCGTGTATCATTATGAAAAATATATTTAATATTCACGAAATATTAGGCACAAAATGACTGATACGAAAGTTTAACATTTGTGGACTTTGCACTTCTCGAGTTGTTACAATTTATTACTGTGTAAATGGGTGTTTCAGACTTGATTGACGGTATCCATCACTGGTATTATCTCCAGTATTTGACATGTCCGACTGCACTTAAAGTACATTGTTCACGAGGAGACCCAGAAGTTAATTATGTTTTGATAAAAAAGGAATAACTGAAATTAGTGACCTTTGTGCATTTATCCAAGCAAACATATACTTAAAATAATGACCCATTTCTGCTGCATTTATTTGAATATTTATGAATTAAACCATTACACATAAAAACAGCTAGAGCATAACTGCTTATTAAAAATTGTAGTAGCATTTGTGCGTTTAGGTCACACCATATGTTAACGAAATCGGTGGAGAAGAAGGGTCCCGCCAGTAGAGCCACAACAGTGTTCGGTTGTGCTTGTCTCCTGTGATTTCCTGTATGATAAAACTACTTAGGTGTAGTTTACTGCCGTTCATACGGTTAACGGAATTTTTGACGCTCTCAGTAATTTAAGTCTGAACCCAATTGAAAATGAAAGAATTTAAGTCTCTTTTAAATTATTCTTCTGTGATGTAGACAAGACCGGAGTTTGTACGGTCCGGAATTTGACTTCCAGATCGAGAATATGGTTCATTTGATATTCTGCTAGAAAACCTGAATACCCTATAGCGATGACAAATATAGTTTTTTTTTTATGGGATAGGGGGCAAACGAGCAGACGGATCACCTGATGGTAAGTGACTACCGCCGCCCATGGACACCCGCAACTCAAGGGTCACAAGTGCGTTGCCGGCCTTTTAGGTAGGAGTAAGCTCTTTTTTAGTTAGATAATGGGTGTGATTAACATATTTTATCCTCCAAGTTTTAGAATTAAGAGAAAGGAACCATAATTAAGCGACCTAGAGATCTCATTCTCAGAGCTACACTGGCGTGGACCGTGTACTAAATACAATGTCTTGCTAAATGTAAAATGCTAAACTAAATAAAATATCTTATTTAGTGGCTAATAAGCACTATATAACAATTAATTATCAAGCATATCTTAAACATCGGCGTAACTCTTCGCTTTCGCGTTACATTATAAAACAACATTTTGTTCGGATCTAAGATAAATGTTTTACCGCTATAGTAATTGAGCGGCAGTCTTGGGTGTTTTTTGCTAAGTGCATTGACTGGAACGGCACGAAATCAAATTACTTTTTGGCCAATGAGAAGCCATACTCTGAATTACGATATGAAAGTTTTTCTACAACTTAGTATATATATAAAATATTCTCCAGTGCTCTCGGGGAGTCCGATGCTGCCGGAAAGACCGGCCATGGCGGGGGGCCGGACCATATCCTCGCTGTATTTGTCATTTCCAGACAGTAGAGTGGCCTCTGCTTCGTGTATCGGTTGTTAATATTAATTTCCGTTAAATTAACTGTATGTATGCGTTAAGATTAGGGACCCTCTTCCTAGCCGCTATCGGTCGGCAGCATGTTTGACTTCCTTTTGTTTCTAAAGATTCATTGAAACCCGAAAGGAATCTCGAGTTTTTATTGATTTATCACAAAATTGATCACAGACAAAGTACGAAGGCTTATCAGTATACGATATTTTATTAACTAATTTGAATCATTGTGTTTTTGTAGTAAATTAATAAAGAAACGGTGTTGTTAAACTTCTCTATGCTAACTACTATAGTGGTAATATAATGGTATAAGGTTTCATTTGACCTCAATCATAAGCTAGAATTTTTTTTTAAGTCATCTAACCTACTTTTGTTACTGCACAGTTGAACCAATATTTTGACTACATTCTTCAGCCCTTGCAAAGATTCTATCATTTGCAAAAAAAGAAAACTGTTCCCAAAGTTCTAGTATGAAATGTAAATCCTAAATGTGTAAGGTTTTATCAAAGCTGTGTTTACTTATATTGAGAAAAAAAAAATTCAAAAGAGAGTTAAAGAAAGAAAATTAAAAGTTAACAAATTGATATCTAGATATAATACATATAATATAATAGCACACCTGTTGACACCCCCACAACAACCCTTGTGGGTGGAATTTCGTTAATTCCGTTCTTAGTTGACCTCTACTCGGCGAAAGGAATATACCTACAAAATTTTAAGTCTCTACGCCTTATGGGTCCAGAGATATAGTGATGAGTCAATATATCGGTGGAAATCTCTTATAATCTATCTATGTATATATATATATATATAATGTACTATAGACATGAGTACATATAAGTATACAACAGGCAACAGATAGGTTGAGTTAAAGTTATGCGACCCCTATAAGCAATATCTTTGTTCATCCATGGCCTTCCCTTGATACATTTCAATTTAAAATTTTAATTCCGATTTACCATTGCACATGTTTTAAATTCATAAGTAATGTTTGACGTATATAATGAAGTAACGTTCTTTTGACTTCAGATTATTCATAATATGTAGATCTATACCGGTTTAAATAGTGCCCGGTTGACGGCAACAGGTTTGCCCCCTATGACCTTAGTGGGACCAAATTATAATTGCCTAAATGTAGGTGTTTAATACATCTCAGATGATCGCCTTCGTTTGGGCCGTCATTCCACCGGGGTTTTCGGTGGAACGGTGTGTAGAAATCGAACCGACTTAAACCAAACGGTGTGCCATACTGCCCTTAAAATAGAAGTAATCCGGGAACAGCTTTATTAAGACATCCTGACCTTTCCTAGCGCTCTCAACTCTTAATTAGGCAACGTCCAGGCACACCAGGACATCGCCTCCTCGCGGTTGACCACTATAGCGGGTGGAGGCAAAAACCCGTCCCGACCACCCGCGGCCACACTCAGGGTGGCATCTGCCGATCGCCTTAGCCTAGCCCTAGGCTTCCGGGTTAAAGACGTGAATGTATGTATGTATGTGCGTTTATTGGTTAACTATTTTTATTAAAATACTTGTAATACCTACTTAACACACGTTCTGTAGTTATTAACTAACAAATATTTTATCAAAAGCAATAAACCCAACGTTCTCTAAATATTTTGTTTGATGCAAAACTATTTAAAGACGCTAGAAGCCATGCATAACTAGAAATTGATTTGATTTAAATACCATCATGTATTGCTTAACTTCTTTGTTTTTTTTATTCACTTTTATTCAATGGACTCTTACAGCAGACTTGCATCCACGAATATTTGATGGTCAGAGTATACACCCAAAAGTCCATAAATATTTAGTTAATTTAGAAGTTTACATCACGGACCAAGACGTCATAAGTTGTAGCGGATCAATTCTAAGTGAACGGTGGATCATTAGTGCGGCTCACTGTTTTAGAGATAATATCTTACATGTCAGAGTCCAAAAGATTTACTTACCGAACATTCCACACATTATTGCAGAGGTGAACGTATCCAGTGTTAAGGTTCATCCGTACTACGTACACGATATAGTTTTATATCAAAATTTGGAAAAAGATGTGGCCCTTGTACAAACTACCAAGAATATTTTATTTGATGATTTCACTAAGCCAATAAAGCTGGCATGGAAAAGACCTCAAGTCGGCCAACGAGCTGTACTTGCTGGTTATGGTGACTCGGAATGTTTAAATACGAAATGTCCATATTCGAAACCTAGAAAAGGTAGTGCTGTAGTAGCAAAGTGTTCAGACCCTGACACTAATTTATTGTGTACGTATAGTACAGTAAGAGCTGGACCAGGTGATTCAGGGGGGGCGTTAGTTTTTAAAAACAAGTTAATTGGTGTCATAAGTGCCAGTTGCCAGAATGTTCATGAATATAAGAATTGTGAAACGTTATATGTCGATGTAACCCAACATTTGAACTGGATCAAAAACGTAACTGGTATTTCATAAAGGTATGAATTTGAATAAAGGTATGTGATATTGTCAACGATACCAAAGAATACAAAAACTAAAAATACAAGACCTTATGGAAGGAGTGACTAGTTGACATTCATTTCATGGAACCTTTGAAGTTTACTATACTAAATAAATAACAATAACATATATGTTACATGTACTTTTTAATTGCTCTTATTGTCTCTTTTTGAGGTTTTAAAAAACTCACGGCAAACTAACACACTAATCACAAAATAAATGCTTTTTTAATTTTATTCGTCCCCTTGACTTGACTTGCCCCTTTTTTAAATTCCCCTACCTTGCCTTCCCATACTCTCTCTGGTCCTATTAATATATGTATACCGAATGTTTCCATATAATTCCAATTATATCCAGCATTATTCCATTTATTTCCAGTTGATGGCAATAGGCTTGTCCTAGCAAGACGTGAGCGTTCAATCAGTTGCTGCCTACCCTCTTCAGGGATACAGGCATGAGGTTATGTATGAATAAAAAAATACGTAACCTACAAAAACAAAACGTTTCTGAAGATAATAATCTTGTAAAATGTCCTTCCACATTAGCTCTACTTACATTAAGAGAGGCTTATATACCTCTTTCCATAATGAATATGATACGGATTCTACTAAAAGTATATTCCATATATTCATGTTGCTTAAGCGTTAAGCGTATTGCACACTTGATTAAGAATGCACGACGTATAGGCCTATGTAGCTGTGCCGTTATGTTTTGCTAATGACTTGGGGTGAGGACATTAATTATTGAGCAACAGTTACCGCATACATCTGTTACGTTTTGAAATATCACGCAGTGTTTGTCATCGGATTAGAAACGTTCATAATATACCTACAAGGTTTAGGAAATGTTACATTTTACATTATAAATATTTGATATTATACATATTTAAGTGATCTGTGTCACCAAAGAAAGCGGCGGTACTTAAAGTGGTTTCAGATTCGTGCAGTGCAGCACTACCATAGTGAACCCTAACAAAAGCTTGGGTTAAAAAGAATACTAGTTATGTGTGACTTATGTTATTTATTATTAAAAAAAGAACAAACAAACACTTTTCTACCTGGCTTTTAATAACTAACTGTAGTTTAGCTTTTGTTTTAAAAAAAAAGACAGCCAAACGAGCTATGTATCAGATGAAGCGGAACCGCTTATCTGAAGGTATTATAGAAATCAAGTGATATCCTGCGTAGTGATCACACATGTGTCACACTTTTAAGAAGATCTGCCTTCACACTTTTATGAAGATCAGACTTACTCTAACAACGAAAATTGAGTACTCTCTGTATTGTTTAAAAAGCTGTTTTGTTTTATTGGATTGTGTAACAGAATTCATTTTTGTAAGGTATAAGTTTAGCGACATCCAGCAGTGGACTGCAATAGTCTGAATAATAATGATGAAGATGAAGCTTAGCTAAGCGTTAACTGCCCTGCACATCTCACGAAATGTAAATTATTATATGAGAGTATGCCCCGGGTAAGACTATATAAATAAGTACAAAAGATTCATCCACATTAAAAGCTCATGAGTTCCTATTTGAAATATTATATTTTCGTCGGTTACGAGAAAGTGTGCGGAAATTTCTAGAACATTTAGTTGATGTTTCGTGCAGTTGTAGTCTCATTTAGTTGTTGTCATCAAATAACGCCTTACCTTTGTTGTGGAGCAATGTGCGGTTAAACAACTTCAGGTTCGACACTATTGTAGTACTTTGTACATACTTCCTTAAGCTCTTGTACGTGTTTAGTGTTGCGCTTATTTGATCAGTAGTAAAATATAACCGCTAATTGCCGGTAAATAGCAAATAACAGCCTCATTAAACAAGTACCCCAATCTCATAAAAGATGCTATTTTCTTAATCTGTTAATGAAGGGAGCAAATTAACTAAGAATAACGGGAACGGAAATAACGGGAAAAGAAAGGATGTAATAATATGAATAGATTAAAGGGTGTTGATACATTTTTAAAAAATATTCTGAAAGCTAGGAACAAAAAATATATTACTTTTTCAATTATATGAAAAAGTTAAAAATTAAGCAGATAAGACACATAGACAGAAGCAGAACACTAAGATAAACTGCAAAAACACACTTGCAAGTTGGCTTTTGTCTTTGTACGTAACAAAAAGATAGAAATAGTCTTATATATTCATCTTTAATATAATAATTTGTGATATAACTCCTGTGTACTCTACAAACAAAAATAAGCCTAATGCCCATAGTTTATTACTCTCAGTCTGTGTATAATATATGTACATACGTTCTACTACAATAATAGAAGCTGGAAATATAGCAATATCCGGTATAAGTTGAGAACAGTTTTTATTTCATCAGCTTTTATTAAGTGTTACAAATCACGCGAGAAGGAAAATTTTATTAATTTCGAGTCGTGTGTAGAAAATTGTGGAAACGTAAATAATTACCTACAGAGGAATATAGTATATGAACATATAAAAATCTAAGTAGACTGTTTGTAGGCAGTTGACATATATACGTATATGTAAATTGACATCATTACAATGTCAATACATTGTAATTAGATGTCAGTATTGCTGTTGACATTAAGTATTATTAATGTCTACTAATAGTATTGTCCACAATTTATTGTCAGTCGTTATTTTTACAAATTGATGAAAAACTACACCAAATTGTTATTTTATTCAGGACATATTACTTTGTTTTGTTTTTGACTGTCAATTCTTTTCTTGAAATTTTGTCATAAGGAAATGTATATCATTGACTACGATGTTAATGTTTACACCTTGGCTCGATAGGTTGCATTGTGCCCGCGGGCTGAAACGCATATGGTATGTTACTAGCCTAGGTACATAAGGACTACTATTGTTCATTTTTTTCGGCAACATTTTTTTGTTGTATTGTGTGCCAATCTTAGAGTAATAAATTCAGTGGTACAGCAGTTTGTGTTTCAAATGACTACATATAAAATTATAAAATTAACTAGCAGATTGTGGCCATTATTTATTGCAAATTTTATGTTTTATACTATATTCTTTTAAACAGCAAAAATGGTGATTTCTTTCCTACATATCTATGAGTTATTACCGCCGTTATATATGTACATATATCCATAAGACTTACATCTAAGAAGTAGGTATAGATCAATAATAAAGAACTGAGTGTAGATAATGTATTTAGGATACAGGAGTTTATTCAACCATAACCTCTCCATTCCTGAAAAGGCTTAGTGACATTGGTTACAATTTTATTTGAAATTCAAATTTGGTCTTCAATGTGTCGATTGATTGTGCGTAATGATTAAATTTGGCATTTTTTTTCATTTAGTAACTGTTTTTTGAGTATGAAATTGTCAGTGTTCAGTGGCGTGATTACGTTGTCCTCTTCTAATGACGTGTGTGATTATAACTGACATAATATATACTTGACAAAAGGCAGCCAAAATATTATATAACATACGGGATTGTTAAGAGGCAGTGGTAAGTACGTGCGACCCAATTTTTATGTATGCATGTAGTAGGTACATAATTATTTATAGATTGTTACCGCACAACACGTCGCGCACGCAATAGCCGGGTACTTGAAATAACGACAATTACTCGCACGACAGAGTAGAAACTTCATCCGAGACCTGCTGTATGGCACACCGAAAACCCCGATGGTATAAGGGCCCGAGAGCGCAACATGGCGACATGGCACAGACATCAAATAAAATTTGGATAAGGGTAGGAAGTATTAATGATGATAATAATATATGTACATTACACACTCGACTGTGCGACTTTTTGCTTCGTATACTTAAATTTCAGTTTTCTACGCGCATACAAATATTGAGCGGAATCGAATTTGTGACCTGTGAGGTTGTTGGCGAAAGCGAGAATTAAGTATAGGTAAGTTTATTAGGTAATAGATTTAATATACATATACGTTGGTATAATAATTCAGTATTATTATTGTATGTAAAATATGTATTTGTTTTGTAATGTGTATTTTTATACATACATATATAGTAAACTGTTAGCTATCACAGATTTCTGCTTTCACTAAATCCTTTCAAATGTTATCTGGTAGAAATCGCTTCTGTTACCAAATAATTTATTTCAATTAAACCATATCATACGGTATAGTTACGGTATTATTATTATTATTTTATAGCATTATATGTACTCATGTTTCAACACAAGTCATTGTTCTAAAATAAATTACTTTTGACTTATGCACACTTCTGTATCCTCTAATGGGTAGGCAGAGGTGTATAAGCTACATATTTACAGACTAAAGCAACCTTGAACCAGTTTCTGTACTACCAACTTACTAATTAACTTCATATGTTTTAATTTTTTAGTTCGAGTATAGTTGTACATACAGAAAAAAAACCTATAGAATTGAGAACCTCCTCCATTTTGAAGTCGGTTATAAACATACGGGGTTTTTTTTGCGGTTCCGATGTCTATTAAAATGTATGAGTATAAGGGAAAATATTAAGATTGAAGATTCGCTTTAGTTTTAAATAATATTTAAAGGTTTAGTCATGTCCCTCAGGCGAACACTATTCTACCGTCTATTCCAGTAAAAAATGCAGTAATTTTTGAAAGATGTTTGTGTTCATTATGATTATATCATTTTAATTTGAAAAGTCTTTTTCTCCACTGTTTTCGGTTAATATTTGCACAAAATTATCTTGTATAGCAATTACTTACAAGTTTTTCTTTATGTATACGATGGAAATACATTATTAATTTATTATATTAAATATCTGGGATACCTTTGAAGAAAGTGTGTTTAAACACAAACAAAATAACAATCGTCTGTTGGTTGAGTGTAGACAACAATTCATTACATTATGAATGTTTTTTTCCGTGATTGTATAAACTATCCATACTATGACAGGTCAGTACTATACGCCTAATAAATATATGAAAATTGTTCTTAACTGTTTTGTCTTGCTTATTTATATAAGTACTAGCTTGCCTAGCCTGCGGCTGCGGCCTTAAGAACGGTTTACCCTTAAAAAGTGAAAAGACAAATAGACTGCGAAGATAGAAAATACAAATAGCAGATAGATACTTTCGCATTTATGATATTAGTATAGACTACGAATGAATAGATTCTCTGACTGTATTTAAACATCTAAAGGCGAGTTATAAGCTCAATATCTGTGTGTCTGACTAAGGCACTGCACGGTGACACTCAAAGAAAGTAACTGATTTATATGTGTTCATTTGATATGATTTTTGTGTGTGTTTAAATGATGACAAAGTAAAACCGCATGATAATCATGAGGTCCGTTATATTATGGCAAACATGATATTATATACTTTCTTTTTGTTTTCGTCTAGTTCTGTAGGCGTTATGACCTTTACTGATGTAAACAATCATAATATACCAACGTAACTATTCACCCAAATACCGACAAAATAAAAAATAATTGCTAAGATATTAGACACACAATTTTTATTTTTAAAAGTATTTATTTTAAATACGCCACCTGCCTTATAAGAATTCCTAGAAAAAAACACTTTACACGATTTCATATCTCTTTGTTCCAAAGAAAGCCTCCGGAGTGCTTTGGTTATCCTTATCCGTGATTGATTGCCAAAATCTAATTTATCAAGGCTTAATTAAAGTGTTAAACTTTATTCGCTTGTACTGCTTCAGGACTTATACTTATACTGCCTTTGCACGGACCGCATACTTCTAAACTAAACCAGAAAAATTAAAAAAACTGACAAACGCCATTTGTAGATAGGCTATATAGTATAAAATAAAGGTTATAAAATTCCTTAAGGTAGTCGGTATATGTGTTTGATACTTTACTAGCCTTAAATCATTTTAAATTATATAAATGGTAGTAGACTAAGGCCACCCCATCCGTGTCGACTAAAGGATCGAACTGTTATTATCACAGTATGTATACAGTCATACAGAACCCAGTTTACGGCAAAAGGTTTGCCTCATATTGCTTTAGTGAGGCCATATTCTATTTACAAAATACTACGTAATAAGTTTTCATTCAGAGTAAAGGTCCGGTTATTGTTAACCGCAGACGGGTCAAATAAATATACATATTAATTATATTATTTGATTTACTCTTCTAACAATTTATCACGAATATTAATTTTGCTAACACATACATACTTTACATTTTGCCAAATATAATTTGGTCCCACTACAAAAAAAAACTAATTGATATATTAAGGAATTTCACTTTCAAATTGACTTTTTAAAAATTATATTATTTAAATGATCACCCTCGCGACTTCGGAATTCCTCTAAACGAACAAGGAAGTTTTTGAATACTCGTCGGCATAAAGGCTGAGGGATTACAATCATCTTTTCTTTTATTTTTGCCTTTAAGTTACGCAATGTTTTCGGTTTATGGGTCATGGTTCAGATATCCACATACAAAGAAATCTGCTGGCGTCAAGTCAGAAGACTTTCTTTGTATGTGGATTTCTCCTCGGTAGAGACAGAATGTCGAATGTCTTCGAGAAATCAGCTTTACCGGGAACATCTTCGATGACCAGCCAGGGCCATAGCGGTGTGGCAAGAAGCTTCTTCTTGCTGAAACCACGTAGTCCGGTTATAACCAGCAAATTTCTGTGACTGTAGTGACAGAAACAGTGACCGCACTGGTAGGGGTGTTCGAGTCTTCTACTCTGGTTAAAATTATTTATCCTTCTTCATCATATGTAAATGGCCCAGTAAAGCATTAAACCTTAAGCTCAAATATATCTTGACAACAAGATATATTTGAGCTTAAGGTTTAATGCTTGGGCAAGGTATACCAAATACGGGTATAGGTACAAAAGCATGACCTCGAAAAAAAAAAAAAAACATAGCTTTTATTTACAACTTTTTTTATATTCATAAAAAAATACTACAAAATAACTATCACAATTATAAAAATAATAAATAATTATCACTATAGAAAAATTAACACTTAAAAATAGAAGAAGAAATCATATTTCTAGCGTTTCCTTTATACAATTATTTTGTTTCCCTTTTATCACAGTTCTCATCACACGCAACTGTTCAACTCAACAACCCGACACTCACTGTTCTTAAAAACAGCTTATTCAAAACATCCACATTACAGTCTACTCTATTAAATTTTGCGAAATTTTGTCTATATAAACGGAAATGTTTATTTCTTGTTAGAGTTGTTTTTTTTTCATACAATTGTCCTATTGACAAAAGGGCTTCTTCTATTATTATAGAAGCTTGCATACACAATGTATGCATAGGAGGTGACATATAATGCCTACCATACAGTGCAACATAAAGTTCAGCTGTCTCTGTAGTAAATTTTTAAATATATAAGTAATCTTTCGCCTATATGGTTTATAACTCCTTATAAATTCACTTCGGCACTGGTTTTGATTATGTTGAGAGACTAATTGGTATCTTCTTGAAAAAGTTTAGTAGGGTCGACCTGCTTGTCATTTTCACCATTTTTCATTGGTTTTTAAAAATAGACTCACTTCTATATTTCGCTGTTACCCAGCGATTGTTCATTTGCGGTTTGAAATGTGTAAAATAGTCTTTATGTCTGTTTCTTGTTCCTTCCTCCGAATAAAGATCTCATGAGATCAAATACTTCTTTTGCGAGTCATTATACTAATTTCAGGAGGTCCTGAAATAACAAGAAGTTATAAGTTATACATAACAAATATCATAGCTTATATTTTTTTTATATTTTCGAGTTACATATATAAAATCGCTCTAGATAGAGTAAGAATTATTTTGAACTAATTGTTATTAAAAAAAAAAGCTGGGCAATGCAGGGCACTAAAACAAAAAGCCTCTCAAAACTTATTTAAAAAGAAAAATAAAGGAATTACAACACAATTTTGTAAAATGCCGAAAATTATGTAGTTACAAGTTACTTACCAACAGTTTGGGAATCCGTAGTTTATTCACACACATTTAATTCACTTAACAATACCACCCCATATAAAAACAAACAGTAACGTTATAAAATATAAGTTTTAAAGAAGAATTGTCGAAAACAAACAACCGCTACGATTAATGTCTGAGTTGCGACTGATTATGTCCTTTGGAATTAGGACCATGACGTTGGGCCGCCTAACTACCTGGCTTTTCTAGGAAGGAGCGTTATTCTGAGAATAGTAATTTTGACCACCTAAATAATGCAAACACCCGTCCGTGGCACGGTGTAGATCTTCCAAGAAATAGGGCCCAATGATTCCTTGATTCTTGCTGAAATTACTGCCCATACTGTGACCTTAAGTGACATACATTCGCCCAAGTTCTTTGATGTTTGTCTTTAGGATTTTCACTGCTCCTGTACTTGCAGTTCTGTTTATTAACGTGACGATTGAAGTAGAAGTGGGCGTGAAATCATCGGGCCGGTAGTTTCAAATCTAGTTTCAAAATACGGAGTAAAGTTGTGTTTGATATTCCTGATTCAGACGAACGTTTACGTGTGGAATCAGAATCAGGAACGCGATTCTCTTCACTTCGTGAAATCCGTGGGCCTCCAGTTTTCTTCAAATTTAGTGTCCATCCAGTTTTCTGGAACTTCTTCCCCATTTCTTTATTGAAACTGAATTTGGACATTGTTTCAAATCGTGTTAATCATATTTCACACAAAATAAGTGCCTTACAGTAAGTAATAGATGAAAACTTGTTCAAATAAAATTGCTTTACGCATAAGGCCCGCTGCGCTAATGGTCCACCACATAATAGGAGTCAAGCCTATTGCAACCAACCGGGCGCTTTATTTATAGAGATGGGAAAATTGGGTTATATATTGAAGGGTGGCCAAGAAGGAAGGTAATATAAGGAACGGAATATTGCTTGGGGTGGATTAGAGCAAGTCAGAGTCACATACCCGAATTACCTTTTGTCGTGAAGTCCGGGCCCGCTAACAATATTTTTTTTTATTTTACCAGACATATCTCATTTTACGATGAAAATGAAGCACCCGCTCAGTGTGATATATGCCTATAGTAAATGTTAAGCATATCAACACGAGCCATAATCATGTCGAGAGAAGAATTAATTAATGACAATGTCTGTAAAAAAACTCTCTAGCGTTGCTTTATACATTTTTTTGTCGGTTTAAAAACCTCCTTCCGCATAAAGAATAAATTCTGTGTGGGCTTTTCATATATTCAATTAACGGACGCAAAGTATGCTCAGACTCTATTTTATATAACGTGTGGGAATAGAACCCACGACTTCCGGTTCAGCAGTTAGCGTCACTAACTCCTTGTCCAACAGGCCCGTCAAAATTAGTACCTACTCCTAGCTCAAATAATAGAAAAATACAACTTATATAGACAGAGTTACTACCCAATTACCTATCATGTTGTAAATAAATCTGTTATATAATTAATTAAGTAATCTGCTTTTAAATAAAACAGTCACATAACTCCATCATACAGAGACAAATAAAGTGCTTATGGATTCTTGGCGGGTATACGGTAGAGTACATTATGCATGAGGTCACAGGCCATCCGGGAAAAAGTCATTAGTAATAGTCATTAAGATTAATATCAGAGCTCGCCGTAGCTTTTACGTAATATGTCTACAAAATTGAGGTAAAGATTATTGCGTAAGGAAAAATAAAACATCACTCTGTTAGCAATTTTAGGAAATGAGTTTGGTTTCCGGAGACCCAACTTCCCCTCTCCTCTTCCCTCATACCCCTCTCTTCTTTCCCCTCCCCGCGTCCCCATCCCTCATCACTCTTAAAGGCGGGCAGTGCATGTATATTGAGTTTGGACGGTGTCCACGTATTCACGAAACAACATCGCCGGCTGGTGGAGAACGGGACGGCAGTTTGAGTGCAAACGCTTGTCTCCGACGGATTGTGAAATAATTGAAGTAAATTAGAATTGTGTTGGATTACTTTGCTTTCCTGGCCTACCTCCTGACTATAGAAAATCGACTCTTAGATACCGCTATGTCTGTGTGGCAAGAGAGCTAATATATATATAATAATAATCAAGGTTTTCCTCCAACATATAAATTTTAATAACTTTAAAATCAGTAGTTTAGGCAACATTTATGAAAATAATGTATAGTATAGTAATAATATTAATTGGGAAGAACAAATAGATAGAACTAATAGTGAAACAAAATGAATGGGTTCTCATGTGCATTCTACAAACTAACCTAAGTTTTCAATAAAAACACTGCATGTACGGCTTACCCTGCATATGTTGGATCGGGGCTAAGATATGGGCTACTGATATGGAGAAATAGTAAGAATGCGTATAAAGCCTTCATAGCCCAAATAAGGTGTATACTAGACATACATACATATATGATATTACCTCTCCGCCGATCATATTTTAAAATTCCACCCCTGCCGTACTTATATGCGTATATTAGAAATGGGGATATTTATTAAACTGCACCCGGAAATTAATTAATTAAGAAAGGTGAGGACGTAACTCAGAGGAGTAACACTAGCCAATCAAACTTATTATAAACATGATTCCAAGAAAAAACTAAAAAGCAACAATACATGCTATATTATGTGTGTTCCAATATATAACAATATACCAAGTGACATCAAAGGATTACCACTTATAAAGTTCCTTAAGAATATGGTTACAACAGAACACGTTCTTCTCTGTCAACGAATTCTTGAATAATCATAACAAACATCAAAAGTATTGAAATATAGTTGTTAACTAAGTAGTATGTTAACTAGGTAGTATTCCATATTTGGCCTTCATAGTTTTAAGGCTCTTTTGAATGCTGTCCTGACGCTTTTGCTAAACTGGTGGTAAAGATATAATAACTCTATAAGTACTAACCCTATTTATCGCAAACCCTATGTATCCAATTTCTGTCTAAAGGCTCTCTTCCTCATTCGTATGGGATTCGAGGTTGTACAACAAATTTTAAATATTAAGTTTGTATCAAGGATTAATTGTCAGTGTATTTATTACGGATTCCCAAATACCATACGCTAATTGGGTAGATGACTATGTTCAAAATAAATTATTTCGCTAATTCAGGATAATAAATAAATAAAAATAGTAGTCAAGTTTTATTTTAAATCTTTTATTTTATATGTAGTGACACAGTGCCCGGGTGACCTCAATAGACTTGCCCCCGTTTACGTAAGGGGAACTATGTAAGTTATGATGGGCGAAAAGATGGCGTTTCAGATGCCTCTGCCGACCACTTCGGGGATATAGGCGTGAGTATATGGTAGTATATATTATATGTAGTTAAACTACTTGTCTGTATTATGTAAGGGTATATTTGTCAGGACTAATTGCGCATGTCAGTTATGCCTGTGTGTGTAACAGTCGAGCGGTGAAGGTATGACACTTACCAGGCAACGACTTCTTATATTTAAATTAAAGTAATAAATACCCTATACTCCTAGCAATACAGTTCAATTTTGAATATAATATGTCAGTCATCACCTATTACACATCAAAACAATTTTATAGACCACCTGAGATTTATATTTAGAATGAATTGTAATTCTGCAATTCAAATATAAAATATCTCCTCAATTCGTCGAAGTGGTCATGTATTCAACACCTATTATGGTCCACGAATGTTTATAGGGTTGTAGTCCTAGTTACGTGTTTGGGGCGAGGACGAATGCCGTCAGCCGGGGACTGTATAAACTGTATACATAGCATCAAATAGGTAACAGTACAATTCCGTAGCCGCCCAGAAGAGAGGAGAGTTGGTCCCATTCAACTCCACCGAGAAGCACGCGACATAAAACCTCCATTACTAAGATTAAAACAATTCATAAACACTACCGACTTTAACAAACCGCACAGTTTATGTAAAGACATACATCTCATTGCTTTTAATTATACGGTACTTAGTTCTTAATATCTTACTGAACATACAGCATGAAATAAATGAATGGGTAATCAGAAAATCATTAGTAGGTACTGAATGCTTCATTGAGTATGCAAAGGCCACGTTTTCACAACAATACTTTATGGTTTTTAACATTGTTTCTTGAAATGATTTTGCGCAAAAACTGTCATTCGTATGAAAGCTACCGCGAGATTGCCAGTCTGTCTTGTGTGATTTTATTTTGAGAGAATTAAGTACATATTAATTACGCAATGTATTTTAACTTGTGGTTTGTTGTTCTGTTTGTTGTAGTATCTGTGGTTTCACTTCCAATAATAGAAGGGAAAGGTAAGTTATTATATTACGTTTTTTGTTATTATTATTGTTTTTTAACAATATTTAAAAAAAACTGCGTGTTTTAAACGTGCCTGTTTAATTAAGTGCATTGCAAATACTATCGAAGTTGTAGCGATATCTTATTTACAGAGATTGCTCTTTTTAGTCACAAGGTACATTTAATTGAACTCCATGTTTTAGTGTCTTCAAATAATTTAGAGCAGCTGGTATTGTGAAGGTTTAGTTGCAAATATCTTCATAAAGCCGAAAATTTATCTTTTTGCTCTGATAGGAATAACAAATACTCAGGGTGATTAAAATCATATTAATCTTAAAAATATTACAAGATTTTTTGAAAACAAACTTGGATGATTTGACTTTATTTTGTTGCAATCTATTATTTGTGACCTCCTGTGTTCTTTAGGTTTCGTCTTCGCTTTTTCGTTGGTCTTTCGTTTTTCATATCGATTTCAATTTCACCTTTTGGCAGCTCTATTAATACTAAACTTTGGTTTATGAGCGGCGGCGTACCGAAGAAGTATGCATTATTATGTCTTTTTTCAGCTACACTGTGTCTCTTACCAAATGTTAAGACCACACTATCATTTATTATATAACTATTTTCAGTACCTGAATAAATGTTTCTATACACATTAAAATTGTCTACCAACACCTACAAGTAAACCTATCTATGTTATTTCCTGCGTACATGTCTACTCGTAAACGTCATACACATTATTTACCTATACACCACAGTCACCAAAATATCAGACAAAGTTAATACTCAATCGCGTATGCGAATGTATTATTTATATTGCTAGCAGTACGTATAAAGGCGTATGAATCTATAAAACATGAAGAAATACCTTTGAAAGTCAAATTGCAATTCTTGGTACTGATATAATGAAATCTGAGTTGCGTTTTGTAAAAAATCTCAATATGTGATCGTTTAGAAAGATCGCTTTACTACCTGTTAAAAAATACGAATGCGAACAGTTAAAACATTTCAAACACTAATTCGATTTTAAGTACAATCTGGCACTTTTTGCCATTAAATCATTGTATTGAATACACTAAATTTACACTATCCTCTACACACCGTTTGAAATAATCAGAACAACTAATTTAAGAATTTTTCATTTGTACACTACTCCTTTTTGAACTCTGATAAAAAAGAGGGGAGTTTTAAGTTTGTGTTAAAAATTTGTGTCTAATTGCGGCATCATAGCTCCTGAATAGGTAAACCGATTTTGATTAAGATTATTATTATTTCAAAGATATCTTAATCAAATAAAAATGATTCTTAGTTATGTTTTAAGTAAGCCGTGTGGACACCATCAGCTCTTTCTAATGGTTTTTATTTGCTTTATTTGTTTTTATTTGCATAAAAAGACAACTCCCGCACTAGGATTAATTCGACGAATTCGACATTCGACGAACATTCAAGCAAACGACACAAAGAACACCCAGACTCAGAACAACAATTTGAGGATTACATAAAGTGTTGTCCCGCGCGGGGCTCGAACCCACAGCTGACAGAGCAGACACTTAAGCCGTTACGCCAACCGTGCAGTCAAGTCGCGATTGGTATGTTCTATTGTAGTATGGTATGTTTAATTTTTAATTTATACTCGTCTTCTTGTTCGTCTTATCGTGCAACTTGCCGTTTGTAAATTTTCATAAAACTCCAGCAAAATATCACGTAAGACCTGATATTATAGATGAGAAGTAAAGTACCTAATAATATCAACTAAAGCTCTGTTGAGAGACATAAGGACAGATGATTCACTCCAATACCTATTTTAACACGAACAGAAAATAGTTCAATATAAACTTGCCAACACGTACCCTATTAATTAAATGTCGCAATGATACTATAATAATTCTAATTTTAAAAATTATTAGCCATTTAGTTGAAGGTAGTCTTTTATGACTATTTAGAAAATAAAGTCACTTCATGACTGTTATACTCGTATATTAACTTGGTGAGTGTAACTGTGATTAATACCGGCAATTTAGATGATGGAAAGCCTTGTACACAGTAACTTCATATTTCCTCATATTCTTTAGAAAGAACAAATAAACGCAGCTATAAATGATAACACTGAAATATCATCCAAACTTCCATACCATAAAATGATATATTATTTACAATGCATTTCAAGCTTTTTTAACCGTATGTTGTTAATATGTAAAATGTACTCTGTCCTTGCAATCGACAGACCGAACAGACTTAAGTGAAGTTACATAACATTTGAAGTAAAATGGCGGTTTGATAGTGATATTCCTGTTAGTTGAAGTTTCTCGAACAAACAGCTCACTATTTAATACAATATTCAATAATGACCCTTTAAAATTAAAAAAAAAGGCTTATATTAAGGTTTCGAAACCTAGCACCTGTATCTCTTTTCCAATCTATTCATTCATCTTTGATAGGTTTTAAGTTTCGTCCAAGAATCACGACCCTTATGCAACGACGTTCCTCATACCGTAGTAAATATGAAATAGTTCACAAAAGAGTGAACCAAAAACCAACTGACTATCGTTCTCGTGTTTGGTATATCTGCTACTTCTGATTTGTGACTCTACTTCTTATAACAGGTCTGGAAACAGATAACGTTCTTTATATTTTGTCCAGTACCTACCAGTTTATTTTACACAGTTGACCAACTTAATGTGACGTAGGTACACACCTCTCATTTATAGTAAGGTTTAGATAGGAACTCTGAATCATACATTTAATGGTTTGAAAGGGTTCTCGTAATATTTTTAGTTCAGAATACAATAGCAAATGGCTTAAGGCTAGTAAGTCAAGCAAAACATGTAAATTTGTTAAAAAAGTATATAACCTGACTGAATTATTAAGTTTCTTTATTTTTATGCTGATGCTCTCAAACCACTCCCACTATTAAGACGATGGAGATGATACATCCCAAGTCGAAATCCATCAAACTGATTAGGCGTGACAAAAAAATGTATTTATATGCACATGCATTCATAAAACATAACCCTGCTTAGTACAGACGTGTAACAATACACATTGCACATTATACAAACCATCTATCCTAAAATATAGATTAAATAATGTTTCATATGGATATTTTGTATCTGAAATTTTAAGCCAACATTTCGATTAAGCAAATCGAAATCGGTGCATTCATAATAAGACTATAAGTCTAAACTTGAAGACAACATTTTGTTTTTGTGGTCAAAAGTAAAATTTCTCAGCGTTGAAAAATAAAAATAAAATTTGAAAAGTAAACCTGTTCAAGCTGAAACAACTACTTGAATTACAAAAACAACAACGGCAATTTAACCGCCCTTATGATAATAAAAGCGAGTAAAATCCGCGAGACCTACTTTGAGTGTAGGGGATGATACCCGTAAGTTCACGACAAAGGGTGAGTGTAAGCACCCCATTACGTGTCGCCACCGACAGCCTTGTTATTTCAGTATTACAACCTTTTTAAGGCTAAAATACACACAAGATTGCTGCTCACCTACTTTTGACTTCACAAGGATGGGGTAGGTATTCAAATGAGTTTTAGGTGTAGGTACATTCGAATTTACAAACGAATTTTAATGCACGTAGAATGCTACTAAATAATAGCTTAAATTTTAGCATTTCGAGGAAATATCTCCATACTACGTACGTTCTTGATATCTTATAATGTACAAATACAGGAATAAACCTACCCACACATTTTTTTGTTATCTATCTCTCAGGAATGATTCTTGTCGTAGAAAGAACGCAAAAAAGGAACACCAGACACGGAACAACTATTTGTTTTCCATACAAATTTATATTTCTTGTTTAAATTGATCCCACAACGTCTGAATAGACCAACAGGCCAGTCATTTTAGTCACTTATTTTAAACATACGCAACGGCTTCAACTTTTTAGGAAGAACAAAAAAAAAAAACAAAGCCGCTAATAATACCGGAATACTTAATCCTTATTGATATTATTGTTATTCATTCATTCATTCATATCATATTGTTATACTTTCAGCAAACCAGATATGTTTATAAAAATAAAGTATAGTAATAAACCGCGTACGAGGTCGATTAATGCTTCATTTACATAACGTACATATGTACGTACTGCATCTCAAGAGACTATACATAACAATACATTACGTCTTAGTCCCGTAGGAATTCATGCAAAATGATATGGTTTTCTCCTTCTTGTCCCAACTGTAAAACCAATAATTCAAGCAAGATATTTAATATAAGAAAAAAACTGTTGGAAAAATAAAAAAATCTAATGCTTCTATGTGAAAATATTAAATAAATACTGAGAGCATATTTAGATATTACCTATTTATTTCAATTGTAATAAATAAAATATATTTTTTTGGAATTGTCATGCCCTAGACTGACTTACTAACATAATATTGTTACTATACACATCCGCACTTCCTAAATCTGCAAATCACAAACGCCCACTTTTTGCCAACCGTAATTTAGTCTCACTTACTTTGTCAAACTTGTTGTTTACTTTGTGACTGTATGTACTATGTATACTGTCTGCTAGATAACATTCCGATCCCTTAGTCACCTTTTATGACACACACAAGAAGAGATGCGATGACTCTCCACAATAAAAAATATTACTTTATTATTATACAGATTTGAACTCGAAGTGTATGTGGTTGGATGGTTTCTGACCTTAATAAGACGCTTGAGTGCTAGAGTGCGCAATATCCGCTGTTGCGTTAACGCTGTGGAATCACCAACATTGGGCAAACGAGTGTCCATCAGAATTCCATTTCTTAACTGTAAATTGATTTATTCATTATTTAAATCTTTTAAAAGTAACGATTTTTACAAGACATCGCTAGAAGGAGGGTTGTTGAAGTGTATGTACGTACGTTTATATTATGTTTCTTTGTTATGCCCTAGAGTATAGACGGCTATAAGGTTTTACTCACATCTGTACCGAGTCTTGCCATAAATATTATTAAAAAAAAAAAAACTTTTTCCATAAAGATTTATTACCGTAATGTGTGTTAGTTTATACATTAATATTGATTAACAAAAAGATTTCCATTGGGTTCAATACAGTTTTTTAAATGTTATCAATAGAATACCAGTTATCAATAAAAACAAGTACGCTCTCCATGGGAAAATTCTATATTGCCAATTTTATGGATTATTTTATTGACTCCAAATTATTATGGCGTTTAAAACATGCCATACTCTACCATTAATCATATTCCAGCGGATTAAGATCGTAGTGTTGAATAGTAAAAAAACACCCGTAGGTAACTTTTTTTTTTCTGTGACACTTAACGAGGTGCTATTTATTTTACCACCCTAAGCATTTTTAAATTATCATTTAAATAATATCCAATGCGTCTCGAATAGGCTGCAAGTCCTAAGCATATTTTAAAATACGCGACATGTTTCTAGGTACTATATTCATTACGTGAGATATTTTTTTTTGCATTCGGACAGGATTTCTTCGAATTATTTCCTTTAATGTTTTGATCGCCCTTTTCGTATAAATACTACGGCGACGGCCAGATCTTTTTCTGTCACAAACAGAGGAGGTTTCATTGTACCTATCAATAGTACACAAACATTCAGACTAAGCCAAGCAGATGGGGAGTTTAGGAAATTGTATTGGTATATAATGTAATGCTGTCACAGTAATTCGGTTCTCTTTATTAAATCACTCCGTTTTAATATCACGTAAATATTTAAAACCGATTGGCGCGAAAATAAGAAAAAATTAATGAGTCTTCATATAGGAATGACAGATTCCAAAATTCAAATGTAACAGTATGTTTTTTTTTAAATCCTGCCTGGCTATTTATTTCAATTTATGAATTTCACTTGCGAAAGTGTTTATTCTAACATGTGAGGTATCATTTTAATCGTCTAAATAGCGGGAGTCATATGAGTTATATAATTATATATTTCGATATAAATTTAACAAAAAAGGATATGAAGTTAATAATAGCTTTTTTATATTTTTTACTTATCATTATAAATCATGAGTTGTATAACGTTAATTAGTATATACATACACTCACTATATCCCCGAAGGGGAAGGCAGAGTTATTTTACCTAAAATAATTTAGTCCCGGCAAGTCTATTGCCGTCATCTAGGCTCTTTTGGGAAAAACATTGGAAAATTTGGGGTATTTTAACAGGAAAGGGAGGGTCAAAAGCTAATATTGCTTATCCAGACAATCAAGTCAGGGTCGCATACCTATAACTAGAACTGGCTGGTGCCGGGAAGGCCGAGTCCTCTAATGAAGGATTGTGAATATGTGAGTCTGTCACGTTTTTTTAACCTACATATTTATAACCTATGTCCCTACTCTTTTTATTTTTTTTATCTTTTTTTAAATTAGGTTTTCACGAAGTAATACGATTTTTTTATTTTTTTTTATTGCCCCACAACTTTGGGGGCTATAGGCGTGAATGTAATTGTATGCGTGAATTAAATTTAAAGTATTTTTTTGATTAAGTTTATTAAACAAATAATTGTCAATATGAGCGTATATAAAAATGGTAACGGTAATTAAATTGATCAGGAAAAGATGAAACAGACAATAGAATGTGTAACAATATTTTTAACAGTATTTTTTTTTTTCTTCTTTTCGGTCTTGCACTCTTACATGAGTGTTCATGGTACGTAGATCGACCTTATCTGCCCATACATTCCAAAACACTTATTGTGTCTTCGTCTCGCCTCTGACGTTTTGTAACGCTCTAAAATAACTTAAATATTTCAAGACTATAATGATACATGCCTGGCAGAGTAACGTCAGCCATTGTTCCCGATTATAAATTAAATTTCAAAATTTAAGAACTCTTACCAATTATTTTTTTTATATATGTTTTTTAAATATTGGTTTATGAAAAAGACTATTCATTGCAACACTCTATATCTGTGTTTTGTTTTTTTATAAAATGACTCCCGAATTAGAAATACATATATCCCAAGACTCTTGGTATTTTTTTGTAGATCTCACAAAGTTTTGCCCAGTGTGGGATTCGAACCCAAGACTTGTTTCTCAGTAGTCAAGATGGCTAACCACTTGACAACATACTTGACATAAAAAGAATTATATGTACAAACGCATATTTAAAAGAAGGGTAACAAAGGAACGTATAATTTAGTATATTTATAGTTTATACCTTTAAGAATATAGTGGTATATAGTAATATTTTTTTTTCTTAGATTAATTAAAGAGTTAATTGCTTATTTTAAGACAGAATGATGAAACAGATGCGTATGAGTTTAACTATTTTTTTAAAGACAATTCCCACACTAGGAATTATTCATGTGTTTCGGTTGCCTATAAAAACATACAAAGACAAAGAATACACAGTCTGGGAGAACGAGGTATTTGTGGATAACACAAAAATTTTCATTCAACAAAGTCGAAAACACACCTCTTACTCAGCACTTAGGGACAATAATACCTAGACCAACAGGACAGCTATATGTATATCTGGGATTGAAAAAAAAAATACAACATCTTTTCTTAGAACTCTGAAGTCATTACTGAGAGTTGACAACCTTATCGGCTTCATATCCACGTACATTACATAATGGTTAAGGCAATTACTGTAGACATGTCTGGTGGGGTAAGGACCACAGACAACAAATCTAACTTGTTAGCTTCAGTACTTAGTTTTACCGCGAATTGTCTATGACATACCAACGTTTTATTGTGCATGCTCCGCGTCGCGTCGTAACATTGCATGCCGTGTAGCTACTTTCGATCTTTAGCTTGTGTTCTGGTTGCTATATAAATGTCTATAAGTATACTATATAGCTACTTTCTTAATTAAATGCAATATAATTGTAAAGCTTATTTATGCTATACTCTAGCCCAGTACTAAAACAAGAATTACGTCACTATCTATTTAAAAATAATTTAAAAACAGACACATGTAAGATCACAGAATAATCATGTTTAATTTATATAATTATTATATAATTAAACATGATTATTCTGTGATTATTATTATATAATTTATAACAAGCATGCACTAGCAGACAATATTTAGAAATACATATTTTGTTTCTCTATTGTTTACTCGAAATTGAGACTGTTTCAGAGTTAACAATGGCTACATGTTAAGAAATGTGTCCAGTATTAACTTTAATATGAAGATTTTTTGTAGACTGCTTATCTATCAGGCAACTCTATACTCGTATATGTTGTTTTTCTATGAGTTGTTTTGTGTTTTCTGACACTACTCAGAAAATATAATTGTCCATCTAAAATGATATTTATTTATCCAAATAATTAGAGTCAGACATCAAATGTTACAAATAGTTCTTTGATAGTTATTAATTAATTAAATTAAAGTTGTGTTACCTGGCACAAAAATATAGTTATATTGAAGTATATAAAAAAAAATACGTTGTCATGCATCCCAAAATAGTAAACAAAGTAATAGTGTTACCTAATAAACAAGGTCCATTCAAATGGAAACAATCAATATCAAATAATCATTTTTCAAATTTTTTATATCTTGTTATATGAGCTGACATTAGGTATTATGACCGATGATTTAGTAATGTGTTCAAACTGCATTAATTATGTCGTAACAAGTAACCCCAACTAGGTGCTTGAGTTGGGCACGGTCAGTTTTACGCAGTAATCCATTAAGGTCGCCAGTTTAAACAATGCATACAGGGTTATAGTACCGTTTTTTGTAAACAATTTTGGTTACATAAACAAAATTAAAAAATTATAAATTTGAAGTGCATACCGTAGTGGAAATATTTTAAAGGAAATATTGTTCTAAATTTGAATTTATTGTGATATCATAGACTAGACTAAAATGGATGTGAAAAAAGTGTGTTACGTCTGGATTCTGTTATCTCTGCTTTTGTTCGATTGTTTGATGGAAGGATCAACGGAAGAAGCTTCATTTGAATTGCCTGTGCAATTGGTTGGATTTCCATTTATCATAATGGCGGTCCGTCTTACCAATTTCGTAAAGAAACTCTCTTACGCTTTAAATCCAGGTAAATATTAAAAATATAGTTTTCGATTACATAAGTGATATTTGCTACACGTCTGTTTTATTTTAATCTATTTACGTCATATTATTTTAAATATAGTTTACTTTTATTTAAGTCTAGCAAGTAACTTACATGTTTTTTTTACACATATAAACTTTTTAATTCCTAATTAAGGAAAATATTTTTGGCAATCAATGTTTGACGGTTGTCCTTAAAATAAGTGTTGTCCTCACTGCTTTCCTAGTTTGTGGAGTCGATAGGTGAAAAGATTAAGCGGGACGCTCTAATCTAAACAAAATAAAATCTCCTGAATTAGACATATAAAAAATACTTTTAACCTATTTTTGCTTTTAACTTAGTGTATGAGGTGAAAACCTCAAAATGGCAATATTCTCAATTATATTGCAAGTAAATTGAGAAAGAGTATACTAACCGACCTTGCCTCTTACTTATATTTCTTAACGTGGCCATGAGGGTCACGTATTTCTTAACCATTTAACTCCCAAACTTTCAGAACGGGCCTTAATCTAAAGGCCGTATGCCTATGTTTATAGGCATATACATACTCTCACGCCTATATTCGCGAAAGGATAGTCAGAGGCGTCTAAAACTTCCTCGTTTTGCCAACTATAATATTATAGTCCAGCTTACATAATATGAGGCAAGCCTATTGCCCTTACACTCCGATCTTCAAAAGAAAAACTTTTTAAGTGGACAGAGAAGTACCTACTTTTATTAAATGCATAAATAAAATATTTTCTGGATATTGTCTTTTTGCTTACGCCTACTTAAAATGTATTACATTTGTTTCATGAATCGAATCATTCTTGGGTATTCCCAATGATGATTTGATGGATACGGTTGATATATACGGTTTGATGGATTCCGACACATGTAGGGTGTCAACCCTACATGTGTCGGAATCCATCAAACCGTATAGCCTCTAGGGCGTGACATCAAACATATATGACATATTTTATATGACATACATACATTAAAGAGCCTGTTGGTCTAGTGGACCCTCAGTGAACCTGTCTGAACCGGAGGTTTTGCGACAAAAAATTCTGTGATCCACAATTAGTTGTACACAGTCTTGGTCTCTTAAACGTTTGTAAAGCTCCCCCCCCCCCCCCCGCGACACAGAAATATTCCTGACGCGGGAGTTCTCTTAGTAAATAAAAAATAAGAAAAAAGATGTTCATTATATACACTCGAAAACCATAACCCTTTTTCTTGCATATGAACATAAAAAACCTGATTAATGTACGATGTGGCAATGCGAAGTATTTTTTTTAAACAAAAAAAAAGATCTATGTTGTCTTGTGTGACTATAATATGATAAAAATAAAACTCATTTAAATTTAAGACAGTAAAATTATGTCAGAATTTTATATTTTAAACCATTAATTAGCACTTGAATCATTATTCCGGATATGCCGCTACCGCCTAGTAGCACTGAACAGACATTATTCCACAATTATAAATTTCATTTTTACATCGGTCTTGCTTCAAGTAGCTTTTTTTGTAAGTTTAAAAAACAATAAAGTAGACTAATTATGTTTAACAATTGATATTAATAGATAATTGTAGTAATCCAACCTGCATGGACTTGGGATGGTGTGATAGAAGTCGTATATGCACCACTCATAACATAAGCGTTTAACATATCTCTTGAGTGGCTAACCAGGATATGAGTAATGTATAACCATATATGTATATGTAAGTTAGCACATTGTAATCCTATCCAGAGTCTTAGGATGAGTGAATATTTTTACATCATTGAGACCAGTTCTCCGAGGCACGGAGCCTCGGAGAACTGGTTAAGCATTGTCCCGGTCGGTAATCAAGGTAACCGTACCCCGCAGTTTCACAACATACGTTGATGGTAACTGCTTCGCTCCTATTTAGTTAGTCTTCTAACAATCCAAAAAAAGAGATGACTAAGAATTTAAGAAGTTCTTTTAGAGATCAGTATATTCAAACAAAGAAAAGAAAAGCTTTATGGTATTAGTATTGATGACACTAAACATGTAAATAAATAATTTCAGTATAAAATTCATATACTGCAACTGTATAGCATACATGTAATATTTCACTTATCTTAAACAGTTGTTGTATTTTAATTCTGAGATTGGTAAGCTACTAGTCTTTAGTTTACGTAAGTACACATACACATTGTATTCGCTAAAGGGTAGGCAGAAGCGTTTATGTATATTATGTATAATACTATAGGTAAGGGTCCTATCCTAAGAAGTCTAAGCACTCTAACCGAATAATCATTTTTAACGCCGTACACGTATTGATAATTCTTCCCGCTTTGAATTCATTTATCTATCATGATAAATTCGTCAGTTGATTTGACATGGGTCTCACGATTACATCAACTTTTATAACGACAGGTCACCGGGCCAAGGTTAAACATAATTTCATAAGAATAACAGTAGAATAATTAACCTTGTAGCCTTCATAGGGGTTTTAATGCGATTGACAGTAAGGCTTTTGCTTTTTTAATAGACCTTATGTGTTAAGATGCAAAAAAAATTGCAATTTTCAACTAAGTTAGAATAAAACGTGTAAAGTGCATCTTTAATACACACTACATATATTGGGTTGTATACATAATTAAACATATTTATGTAGTATAATAACATTATACTATTAAACATATTTTTGTCACGAAATAAACTTAAGTTACAGTCAGAATTAGAACAACTATCTATGAATTAACTAAAACCATTCTGTAAGGTTATCAAAAATATTAAAATACATATATACATACTAAACCTATTTCACAATCAGTACATCATTTAAATTCATTAAGTGCTGTGCTGCGTGAGTATAATTGACCTACATAAATATTACATAAAGTTCTCGGAGAGAAGGCGTTGCATTCCTACTCACGTAAGATCTTTTGCAGTATAATCTTAGCCGCTCTACTGACTAGTTGAGCACGAGTACAACTGACCGCGGTTACCGCGTGTAGAGAAACGGACGTTGCGAGCGAAATTCAAATTTGCATCTATTATTGTTTTATGTCATAATCTGTAATTCCATATTCTTGTTTTCAATTACGTGGCAATAATAAAATGAAGTGCAATAAATTTAATCTTTTATTAATTTCGGTAATATTTGTTAGTTTTAGCGTGGATGTGAATAGTGAAGTTGGAGATTTCGAGTTGCCGGTGCAGCTTGTAGGGTTTCCTTTTATAATAGCAAGTGTAAAACTGACGAACTTTCTCAAAAAGTTTTCGTACTCATTAAGTCCAGGTGAGCCCCGCTTAGTTTTTGTTTAGGCCTCGACATAGACACCTTTTACAGCACTTCAAACTTTTATAAGGAACGCAGCCCATACTGCTTTGGGAAGGTTATTTCTAGAATGTCAAAAGAGAGCTATTCCATAGATAATTTTAATTTAATGGGGCTCATTCATTCATAGCGTACAATGCTCTGTGTTTCTCTAGCTGATAAAATTCAAAATAAAATCATTCGGCACAGAACTAAAGTAACCGACATCACACAAAGAATCAGTACGCTGAAGCGGATGTGGACCGTTCATGTTTCCAGGCGAACTGATGGTCGGTAGAGCTTGTCTTAGAGTGGAAACCGCTATTAGGCAAGCGTAGGGCGTGCGGCGTCATGGATCGAAGATTTAAAGAAAGACCGGGATAGTTGGCGTTCCGTCGAGGCTGAAAAAAAATAAAATTCTAAGCTTTTAATTCTGTTATTTTGCTGGATTATCATTTACCACCACAGATTACGAAATTAACTATGAGGACTTTTTATGTAGAAGTATTATATGCTTCAGTACCTATCCTGAAACTTTTAATGTTATAACGTCGTCTGCAAACTTTACAAAGTACACACATTTCATAATTTAGCGTGCAAGGCCCAATGAACAAGGTCCGTCAATTTCGTTACTATGACAAAATAAACAGTGTCGAAAAACGGCCAGTAATTTCATTTTCCAGTGGAACCTTTTAAAACATTTAACTGGTATTACATGAAAAGTACGAAGTTATTATTTGACTACAAGATTTAATTTAAAAATGTCCTCGACAAAATAAACGATATAACTAAGTTTGTGTTTAAAATAATTGGCTTTCGGCTGTTTTACAACAGATTTTAAAAAGTTTCGCATGAAATTTTTGTACAATTGAACTTCACTGACAAAAAAAACTGCAAAGGTACGTAACATTAATATATTTGGGGTGAAACTTGAAATCAAATGTCAAGGCTCCACCTACTTTGTATTGTGTAGTACTCGTATATCAATAGTTCTGAGAAAGATGCTGTCAGATTATAAAATAAACAGGTACAAAAATAAAACAAAAAAATGTTTACGGCTACTAAATTCAAAAGAAACCCTCTTCTTTTTTATTCTTGGTACTTTGCAAACGTGATATCAAATATTTTTTTTTAATATTGAGTAAAATACAGATACAGATCTTAATTTACCAGACAATGTCAATACTCACACTACACTATACCCCGACCTCAAGTCATCTGAAACGTCGCTGTTCATTCGTCCATTGGTACAATTTACAGTTGATAAATATTCTACACCACAGGAGACGGATGAAAGATATAAAACATGTGTACATATACAAATAGCATTTATTGAAGTGTAGCAGCAATTTTTATTTTCATGCAAAATATCAAAAAACTTTTTTATGAAATACATCCAAAAAAAAAAAGTAATGAGACCAAAAGGGTTTTATTTTCAGTGTATCCTTAACAAAGAAACTTAAAAATTTACTATATATAACTATTAAGCTTAACTTATGTGTGTGAGATGCTTAAATTTATATAAAAAAGCAATAAATGAAAGTTAGACCATGAAGTGCGAGTCAAAAGATTTTTCCGTTTTTGTTTACTGTGAGTTAGGTACTTTATAGCGCGCTAGTTTTATCCAGGCGTTTTGCCAACAGTATCGTGAGAATCGTCCCGGGTAATCCATCCAAATTTACTTCTTTTATTCGGTAAATTTTATTTCGATGCCAAAAATATTCGGCTTTGGTTGTCTTGGAGTGTATGCCGCTTATGATACTGGTGACAGTAAATTTTACCTTTTATAGTCGGTCTACTGCTGCTGAATGTTTAAAGTTACTTAAGTTACTGTTGGTAAAATTCTGTTAAATCTTCATTCCTATTTTTTTTCTCATATATAAGGATTTATGTGTTGCCTATACTTTTACATCTATAAGAGATTTTATTGGCTTATGTATCGCCATATGAATCGGCCTTTTAGTTTTTGGTATTCAATCTTCTGTTTGGTATATGTAGTCTCGATTTTACACCAGACGATTTCTGTTTTAATTTAAAAATATGTTTCAATGAATTCGATAAATTTTACAATAAAATATCTGTAAATTCTAATTTCTAACGTCAAATAAATTGACTATGTCAAATTTGCCTAAATTAAAAAAAAAAGTGTTTGAATTGCGGTAAAGTGATAAAAGGTGTGCGATTCTTATCTCTTCTTAATCATCACATACTTTTAAAGAAAAGAAAAATTTCGTGTATCAACTCTGATATCGACAATATCGTATGCTAGCTCAACACGAAAGGCATGTTCGATTAAACTGTCGACTTACCAGTACGAACGATAGCGTAGCATGAAACCAATGTATCATAATTAAAAATGCTACTAGCTACCGCAGTATAACACAATTCGATTCTAATATAAAAGTTAAAGCCTTGTTCTCGTGGTGCTCTGTGGAGTAGTAAAGGTACAACCCGTCTCTTCCTTTTGGGTGTCGTAAAATATACAGTCATATAGTGCCCGGACGATGGGTAGACTTGGCCTCTTTTACGTAAGTGGCACTTAATTATGATCATAATTTTGGTCCCACTTACCTACCTATCCTTTCGGGGCTATGCGTGTATGACGTGAGTCTTTAAAAAATATAGGTGCGCTACGGTGGCTAGCAATGAACTTATGTATAAATGTATGATTTATTCGTTCCAGAAAGAGCTTTCAGCAAAATTTCAATTTATAAAAATATAGGTATATAAATGTTAATAACACAGCTATTAAAAAGAGAGAACACTAAACATCGGGCGGATGCTTGTTTGCTGCCTGATTAGCAAGCATAAAAAATGGTGTGGAATAAACTTTATGTAACAAAATATCGATGAGTAGGTGTTATAGCACATTCTATTAAGAATTTAGGTAGATTCGAATTTATTATTTTTAAACGAAATTTGGTTTTGTCGATTGTCAAAAGTAGGGTTTTATCAGTTAATAAAATAATTATATTTATCATACTTACACAAAAAGATTGAATATGAGCAAACTAATTTCTGAAGAAGATACCAAAAAGTGTATTTTCTAACATAAACTGATATAAAGGCTGAGAGAATTATAATAATTTAATTTTAATTGTAACATTTAGCATTAGTAAGAGGGAGATATAAAGCAGGGAGGAAAAAGTAATATCCCCTAGGAAAAGGATCGCACTCATTATAGTGTTTTACTAATAATAAGTTGAAGCTGGGGCACTTAACTCGATGATAGACGTTTGATGATAAAAAAATACTTCACATAACTCATTTTAGGCTTTCTTTAATCATAATTAGTTTCACGTCATTATACTTCATTTTTAAATAGATTGACTTAAACTTGTATTTTACTAGTCTTCTTCTTTCTACTACTTCTTTTCTTTCAACCGTCTTTCGTTAAAAGTAAGACGCATCCATCCGCACCGCATTAATGTCATTACAGTAGGTAACATAAAATATCTTTATAAAAAGCCTGGAGTAAAAGTCGAGATGAATAGAGTTAGCTACCTCATCTTTTCCCGTCAGTATCGTAAAAGGAGACTAGGAGATCGAACAGTTACCTATCAGACAGTATATATGTTATGGATTAAGTGATTAATAGGACATTATAAATAATTCGCACGCAGGGTGAATAATGCCTGATATGAGGGGACAGAGTGATACGATATCAATAATTTAAAAAATCAAGTCGTCCGCCTAGCAATATTTATAATTCTTATCACAAATGGGGCCCAGTAAACGAAACCAGGTTTAATATCTGTTATTTTTAATTCAAACGTAGTACCAATATTTAAAGCAAATAAAATATTTCCTTTCAAAGGTACTCTGCCTGCATTTACATACATTGTACATTTAAATGGAACTCTTACACTCTCACTCTCGAAAAATCTTTCCTTATACACTGTAAACTGTTTTCTATAAATAAAGGTGATTCAAAACACCATGTTTTGTTCCCGGTTTATATTGAAAAATTATTAGCGTATGTTATTTTAATTTCAAGTATATTTTTCCGTCACTACGAGCTCTATTAACATCTGGAACACGGACCCTCACCGTGTCTTCAACATTATTAAGCGTTAGATGCATCCAACATTTTGCTGCAATTTACTAAAAGCAGCTTAGTACTGATAAAGGCATTTCATCTTCACATTAAAATTTTAAATTAAAATTAAAATTATCCATACACTGAACATTTAAGGTAACATTCATAAATTAATAGCAATGTCGGTGGACTCCACTAATTCCTCTTCTGAATTAATATTTCGCAAGACCTCACTTCGTATACGAACTTTTGAGTCCTTTTTTAATTGTGTTAATGCCCGTGCGATCTGCATTCAGTTTTAATGCAAAACTATACAAAAAAAAAAAGAAGGAGAGGATCAGAATCTTTATATAGCAGATTGGCCGAAAACCACATTTCCATATTTATAATATCTAGGCAAGGTGATAAAAAAGAAATTTCAAATTATAATTATTTACTTGTAACCTACTACAGTACTGAAGTATGAAAAATTACCTACTCTATTACTCAGTCCATACCATATACACGGTCTTACAGTACCCGGATGACAACAATTGTAAGTTTAAGTGGCCGACGCGGTGGGCGTCTCTGCCTACCCTTTTGTATATTTATTGGAAGCTACGAGCGTTATATTACACATATACATATTACCGTTTTATTGTCATTTAGAGTTTTAGGGGTTATACCCTGAAAAGATGGACATTGTTTAAAAATAAAAAATCAGTAAGGCACCGTCTTAATCAAATTAACAAGTGTCTTACGTAGAAGCGGGTGGGTCGTAATACATTTTATGTAATATATTGTAATGCTCTAAATAACAATAAAACGTAAATATGTATATCTGTAACATAACGCGTGTCAATGAGTTATAAGATTGAGCAAACGAGGTGATATAATATTACAAAAGCAATCGAATTCCGGTTATATGATTTGATTACTCAACACTAGTTCGAGATGGATATGTATTTCATCGTCACGGATAATGATTATATAGTACCTGACATGTATATAGTATTATAAGTTATATTTTATTTAGCTTTTAATTGTGTCTATCTCTCAGGAATATCCCTTTTTTCTATATTAAAGGTATCCTATGCCGTTTTCTGTCCCTGACGACGCGTATGCAACATTTTGTGATCGATGGGTCGTGGAAACATAACAAGCAAATATATATATAGTTAGAATTCTGATACATGTGCTTGTGCCTGTATCAATATTATTTAATATTAATTTTGGTTTTATATCCTATGCAAGTTACCGGGTTGACGAATTTATTTGTGAGACATATTTGATGTACAAATCCTGTTAAACGATTTATGGACTTTATGAAAGGTGAAGAGGCTTAACCGAGTACAAATATGAGAACTGTTTGAATGCAAATTACATAATTAAGTTACTACCATACTGAGGTATTTCTAGCGAGTTACAATAAAATTTAAAAAAACCTTAACACACCGTCCATAAATATATTATATGAGCCAACCCAAACCCACGTAACTAGAGAAACCTATTACTCAAAACATTCGCACATAAGGATCAAACTATCCTAATCATCCTAGCCGCAACGTCTTTAATTATATGTATGTTTATAGTAACCTCAATTTTATTTAATATAACATGAAATCGTTGAATTTAAAATTATACCGCAAATTTTTGACATGTTTATTCCAAAGGAAATCTGCAGTTTTAGAGATAGAAAACACGATTTATGTATTAAAATACCATTTAAATTATTCCAGCGACTTATCGCTCGAGGAATCGTCGAGAGCTGACAGCATCGGATGTGGAACCTTTCGACGTGGCTGAAGTGGAGAAATACATAGTTGGAGAATTTGGAGCCAAGTCTTGTGTGTTTGAACGTGTCTGTGCACACTATGCAACACAGGCGAGCCTACATCCACGACAGCAGCTTGACTGGCCTGATGTTTTCAGGTAATGTTTTAATTATAATCATCATTTCAGTCATAAAATATCAACTGCTGGACATTCGGCTAAATACCATTGCACACCACGTTTTTAATGCTCAGATTTATATTAGCAGATTTTACACGTTTGTATTCATACAAACTCAAATATTGTATAGCCCATATCTACACTGGTTTCTTTGACTTTTTTTTTTTTTTTTTTATGCGATAGGGGGCAAACGAGCAGACGGGTCACCTGATGGTAAGTGACTACCGTCGCCCATGGACACCCGCAACTCAAGAGTCACAAGTGCGTTGCCGGCCTTTTAGGTAGAGGTACGCTCTCTTCTTGAAGGTTTGAAGGTCGTATCGGTTCGGAAATACGGCAGGCGACAATTTGTTCCATAAGCTGGTTGTGCGAGGCAAAAAGCTTCTGGAGAAGCGCACAGTGGTGGAGTGCCAATCGTCCAGGTGATGGGGATGGATATTTTGTCGCGTAGGACGATGGCGGAAACCAGCAGCCGGTATAAGTCCGAACAATTCCTCTGAACACTCCCCATGATACAAGCGATAGAGGATGCAGAGTGAAGCTACATCTCTACGCAACGCCAAGGTGTCAAGTCGATCAGAAATATCTTGGCAGTCGATGATGCGAGTCGCTGTCCGTTGAATGCGGTCAAGAGGGAGAAGTTGGTACTGGGGTGCACCTGCATAGAGATGAGAACAGTATTCCATGTGCGGCCGAACCTGCGCCTTATAAAGTTGCAGGCGGTGGGCCGGAGTAAAATACTGTCTCGATCTGCTTAGCACACCAAGCTTCTACGAGGCTAATATGGCCTTACTCTCTAAGTGACCGCGAAACTGGACTACGCTTGATATATCGACGCCAAGGATTCCGATACGGGCTGATGCAGTTAGGGAAGTGCTCTCAAATTGAGGTGATACGACCAATGGCAACTTTTTAGCGGTGAACGCGCAAACCTGTGTCTTCTTGGGGTTAAACTGGACTAGGTTAAGTCGACCCCAATCTGAAACTTTTGATAAAGAAGTTTCGATTTCAGACACAAGTTTGGATCTGCTTTCGATGACGTTTACCCAAGAAATGTTAGCGCGGCCGGTGTAAAGGGCATCACTCGTGCTATCGTCCGCATAGCAATGGATGCTGCTAATCTGCAGCATGTCGTTGATATGCAGAAGAAACAGCGTGGGTGATGGCACACAGCCTTGTGGGACACCAGAATTAACAGACTTGGAGTCGGAGCATGCACCGTCAACAACGACCTTGATGCTTCTGTCTGTAAGAAAACTGGTGAGCCAATTGCACAGTTTCTCGGGAAGCCCATAGGAAGGAAGCTTCGCAAGGAGCGCTTTGTGCCAGACCCGATCGAAGGCCTTCGCCACGTCCAAACTAACGGCCAACGCTTCCCCCTTGGTCTCGATCGCCTGTGCCCACCGGTGAGTCAAATATACGAGAAGATCACCAGCTGAACGACCCTGACGGAAGCCGTATTGTCGATCATTGAGGAGCTGGTGGTCTTCTAAGTACCGGAGGAGCTGGCAGTTAACAATGGATTCCATTATCTTGGAGAACAAGGAGGTGATGGCTATGGGTCTGTAGTTGGACCGATCCGAGCGATCTCCTTTTTTAGGGATTGGGTGCACTAGAGCTGTCTTCCATGAGTTCGGGACTACGCCAAGAGAGTAGGAAAGCCGATAAAGGCGCGTTAAAACCGGTGCTAACTCTGGAGCACACGTCTTCAGCACGATAGGAGAGATTCTATCGGGCCCACTCGACTTAAGAACGTCGAGGGAAAGAAGCGCTTTACGCACTGCCCTTTGTGTAAACCGGACTTCCTTTGTGTAATCCGGCTCTCGCACTGCGGTATAGTCGGCGGTGCGTTTCCCCCGTCGTCCAGGGTCGAGTTGGACGCAAAGAGTTTGCCCAGAAGATCGGCTTTTTCTTCGGCGTCGTGGGCCAACGAATTATCTCCTATTTGCAGAGGTGGAACGGATGGCTTACAAAAGTTCCCCTGGACAGCTTTAGCAAGAGACCAGAATGCACGAGTTCCGGAAGGGAGACTCACTAGTCTCTCGCCAATTCTACCGATGTGAGCCGACTTCGCCCCAGCAATTACTCTTTTGAGGGACCTGGAGGCAAATTTAAATTGCTTCTTTAATGTGCTGGTCTTTACATCCCGTGCTGTCGCTGCATTAGCCCATGCTTGGTAACATTCCTGTTTTCGGCGGGACGCCGCTTTGCAGGTTCGACCAAACCAAGGCTGGGACTTGCCACCTGTGGGAATCAGGGAGAATGGAATGAAAAGTTCCATACCCTGAAGCACAACATCCGCAACAGAGTCAGCAACGACATTGGGATCATCCGGCGAGAAGCAAACCTGCCTCCATGGGTAGGATGCAAAGAATGTTCTCATTCCATCCCAGTCTGCTGACCTATAGTGAACTATAGTGCCATACGCGGCGACTGCCTGTAACTCGCGGCCGCAGCGAGTGAACGAGTGGCACCATACTCCTAATCAGGCAATGGTCCGAAGAGCCAAGAGGGGCCTCAACGGATACTTTGTAGCCGTCAGGATGTGAGCTCAGCAGAAGATCCAACAGTGATCATGTGATGAGCAGAAGTAGGATGTGTCCGCTGGAGATGATATCTGTGTCTCGGTTAAAATGAGCAAGGCCAGCTTTGCTGTCTCAAGGTGGTGGTGGACAGTGTCGAGGTTCGAATGTAAGACCCTGATGTTACAAAAATCCACGGTAAAGGGGGTGCCATGGTAAGCCTTCTCTTGCTCCGAGCAGATTTTGAGAGCGCGGTTGAGCCCCCCCCCAGAGTACGAGGGGCAGCCTGGGCGTCCACGCTCAGGCATAATCCGTACTGAGGGTGGACGTCCAGGGGGGGATTCTCCAACGCTAGCGCTGGTACCCCCCTAGGGTATCCTTTTTGTTAACAGCGCTATCATTAGGGGGGGTGGGGGATGCAAGCGTTACTTCACAACCGGTTTTCTGTGAGGCCGTGGTATCGCACCGGTCGAGCCGGCCCATTCGTGCTTAAGCATGGCTCTACCACTATACTTAAGCATGGCTCTACTACTATAATACCAATATATTTTTTTGCTTTGATCGTCGTTTTAAAAACAGTATGAAGGCTAGTGGAAGTAGTATTGTCTCGAGCGACCCCATCGAAATACTGTGGTTATAATTCCTAAATAGCGATGGCTTTATAAAGCAAGAAGCATTTGCGCAATTATAGCGATACAAACGCAGACATTGTGTGCAAAGTTATAACGGGCCGGCGGTCTTACATTTGATGAGAGTCCTGATTGCGTTCTACGCGCGTCGTCAGCCCCTTTAAAAAGACGCGGCGTGGAAAAGCTCTAAATGACTTCCTACTAGATCGGTGCAATGCGGCCTGCATCTATCGTTGACCTGCGATTTTCTATGAAGATGTCGCTGTTGAATGTATTTGTATATTTGTCATTTAGAAATGGCCATCGTTGCGATTCGTCTATAGGCACGTAACAGGCTTAAAAAATTCTTAACTTGCAATACGAGACGTACAAATAAGCCATCGATTACAGTCCTTATAAAAACAGTCTAAAAAGTAGATACTTAGCAAATTGGTTCGACTCGAAAAACGTTTGAGATATGAAAGATATTTGATCTTGGTATAATATAAATCGAGAATGGTTGGACTGAATTATCTTCAATAATAATAGAATTACAGTTTAAATATGAAACATATAAAAGTCGAATTTTAAACTAAGTATCTTTAAAATGGTGGGTACTATTTTATTAATGAATTTTCGCTAATGCTCGAAATATTGCTGTTATTTCATATTAGAATGAAATCTGTATCCACGCATCAATTAAGAAATGCTACAGGTACTTACAGTTCTATGTCTCGAGTACTACAATTAATCAGAACTAAAAAAGACAATATAAATGAATAAGTATTATTATGAGTAATATATTATTCATAATCCGTTAAATTTCTAAATCGCGGCCTTGACCTGTGTCATCCGTCGCCGTTTCTATGAATCTTTCATAATAAATTATTCAAATGTGCTCAATGCCACGTCCAATTGTACAGACGGATGGCTTGTCTGAAGGAGGTCAGTGGTCGACAGTAGGACAACACAGCTATAGAAATGCCGCAAAGTGCCCGAGGCAAGTAGGACATCGATGTAATATGTTGTATGCAACCGCAGGTCATCGATGTAGTCGACGAGACATGGTGTGGCAAATTAACTCTATTATTTATTGATTAAATTTATTTATTTATTTAATGTACGTAATGTACAATGCCGGACTTAATGCTCAGGGCATTCTCTGTTAGTTAACATTTGTGGTGTAGAAAACTTTTAAAGGTAGATGCACATATGTTACGTTTGAAATGACCAATAATAACATGCATATAGAAGTACACACTAATACATACCTAAAACGCTTAACAGTGGTAGAGGCATGTTTAGGCACGAATGGGTCGGCTCAACCGATGCGATAAACCGATCTCACAGAAAACTGGTTGTGAAGCATTCCAACTCAGTGGTGGTGCATCTCCCCCTCTCCTTTATTCTCTCCTCTGGTCACCCCTCTCCTCCTTTCCATCATCTCACCCATCCTCTCTTCTTTCCCCTCCCCGCATCCCTCCTAAAGGCCGACTTTGTTATAATATCGCCCCTTCGCTGCTTTATGTTAAAGATATATATAAAGGTAAATAAATAAATAATTTTAAAAATTAATATACATTTAAAAGATTTGTAACACATTGAATAACAATTGAAAATATGCAATGCTTGTGACATAGTACTCGTACATTGCGTTATTTTGAAAGTAGACTTACATTAAATTGCTGTGTGGTTCACGGTGGAGTAGACTAGGGCCCCATCTCTTCCCGGTGGTGTCTCTCTCCCTGTTTAAGTTTAAATGTATATATTGTAGGAGGTGTACGTGGATCACACTGTACGTTTTTAGATCAGGGCAGTAAGAAACTTATTTAAATTTAAAAATACAAATGAAAAAAAAAATACAAAACATATTTAAATTTTGAATTAGAAACTCTTTGGAAATCCGTAGATGTGTAATGAATTCATATGTCAGTTGTTTTTAAATTAATGGCAATTTCAAAAAGTGTCGTGTATCGAAAGCGACATGATTAGAAACAATTTTGCTCAATGATTTATTACGACTTTCGTTGCTGTCTTACTCAACAACAATCTTACGATAGACTTCGATTGGCATCAGACCCATCTCGTGTACAACTGGTTTAAAAAGTTTAAACGTTTTCGAAGCAAACTCACTAATGACTGTCTAAAAGGATGTCGTTTTATGGCAACTACTAAAGATAGCGTGAGTGCTGTGCGGATACTGATAGAAGCTCATAGAAGAGTGACATATAAACAGATTCAGGCAGTTTTAGCCATTGGCATAGTATAAGATAAGAAAAAAAAAGTCTTACATGAACATTTAGACATCTGTGCAGTTAAGCAGTTTAGATGGACACCTTGTTATTTAGATGGATACCGCCGTCGCATGAATTAGTGCCGCTCAACACTTGAGAAGTATGAGGTGACTCGAATAATGTATATGTTATTGTAACAGGTGATGATTGCTGGATATATTGTTATGGACCCAAAACTAAATGACAATCTACACAATGGATGTTTCCATTCAAATATTTGTCGACAACAATAAATATGGGCAGAATCTCAAGAAAAATGGATGATTGCCTCATTCTTTGAACGAACGGGTCATTTTGCAACAGTAATTCTAAAAGATAAAAGGACTGTTGCTACAGATTAGTATGTCACTCATTGTTTACCAGTTGTCTTGGAAAATGTTAGATAGCAGCGCCTAGGAAGCAGGATAACGTTCCAGCTCACTCCGCCAGACAGACTATCGAATATTTGTCTATCGAAGATGTGGAGTTAGTGAGTCATCCTATTTGCGGTCCTGACCTGGCACCTTGTGACTTATTTAAAAACAAAAAGAAAACTTAGATGAATTCGTTTTATGAATCTAGAAGAAGCCGTGACTGCGTTTGAAAAGGCGTAGAAAAGACCCCTAAAGATGTGTTGGGTTTATTGCTTCAGTCAATGGTTCCATCGCGTGCGACGGTGCTTAGAAAGGCACCGAGACTACTTATAACGCAAAAAAATATTAACAAGCCTAAAAACTTTCAGTGTGACCCTAATATGCATATACCTATTGATATTTTTTTTGTTTCTTAATTGTTCACGGCCATTTTCTATATATATATTTAAATAATGTACACAACATAAAAAAGTATTACTTTAAGCAAAAATAGTCCAACGCCCGAAGATGAATAAATAATTGTAATGTACGGGTGACTATCATGTACTTCACGTTCGTCGTCGAGGTGAGCCGCTATTATGTAACCGCAAAACACTTTCACTGCTCTTTAGATATGCCAACTAAAAATAAACTTTACGCACTTATAATACAAGTAATTTTTACATCATCAAAAATTACCTTAGTATTAGATTACATTGAAAATATAAACTTTGTTTCCATCTCGAATTTGTTTTACTATGATGTCAAATTGATGGTACGATGATTGTTGCTGAGATAGAGTTCCGTATTATCTCAGCATGTTGAAAATTTATTAGCCTTAATAACTGCAATTTTCTTTACCATTTATAGTTTCTCTTTTTGAGATTTGAAAACAATTATTTTACAACATACAACAACACATACAAACACTCACATCTTCATCTCCGAAGGGCTGTGACTTTAAACCACAAAATTGTCTTCTTTTGTATGCTAATGTTAATGATATTATATTACATTTAAAGACCATCGGTTGAGTAGTTAAAGCTGAAAGAGTTACAAACAAATCAATAAAAAAAAACAGTAATTAAATGTTTTAATGTTTTACTTGTTTTTAATTATATTAATTACTATACTTTTATTGATTAAGCAAAAAGTGACGTAATGTATTATTTAATATCTTGTCTCTTGCTCTGACGTTTGTAAAGGATATTGATACAACAAAAACACATACAATAAACATAAATTTTAAAAAGGAGTCACACAGATTTTTTTTAAACATTAGTGATTTCATCTCGTAAAATAGACTAAGACACCCAAGGGAACTATTTTCGTCTCTTCTACAGCCGTCGCGTCGTCTAGCTGCTCCCATCGATATTATATTTTAAACTCATAACAAAGGCTGTTGCTGGCAAACCTAAACGCATTATATACAATTATATATATAAATTGTATTCTGTGAAATTAATGACCCGGCTAATATCTCAATTCGTTCTTTTTTTCATTTTGCGTTTATTTAAACGCGATGTCTTAGACTTATTGAACCGATTTGAGTTTTTTTTTTATTAAAGTATAGTTAGACGAAACACAGGCTGGTTTGATTTTAATTTTAAGAAAATATTCTATATATTCTATTTCATTGTAAAACGCTATACATTTTCTACGAATTTGCTGCCGATTGTATTCAATATTGTTAGAGGTAGATAGATAGAGTCCTTTGATCCATATTCCCTTTTGAATATTATCTCAAAATTGAGAGCGTTTCTCGATTCACGAAGCGATAAACACCTCTAACGATTGCCAAGGCTTTTGTAAGATTTATGTGACATCGTATATTCACAGTGGATACAAATGTACTTCATATTAATTTTGAATGATATCTGATTGGATCAGATTGGATTACACATAATATCACTTAACTATGTACATATATTTACGCCCATATCCCCGGAGATGTAGACAGAGGCGTCTCGATACTATTTGTCTGCCATGGGGCTTGACTATTGACATCAACTGGCCATTATATGACTGTATCCACTGTCGGGTGTACCAGTCCATTTTGTTGTTTTTTACGGTACCTACGGGAAGAGATAGGGTGGCCCAATTCTTCTCCACCGAGTAATATAGAAGACATAGGTTGATAGTAAACTATCTCAAGATCAAATTAAAGAGGCTGGGATGTAGTCATGGGGACTTGGGTCTATTTTTTTGTAAACTGCCAAGTAAGTTTTATTTCCACCTATTATATCGCTGGTAGGTTAACGGTGATGCGTGGAAGATGGCAACAGGCCTAGGTAGATATTAGCGATAAAGTTCACTTTAATCAATTTTAGTCCTAAAATTTGTTTTTTATTTTTTTTTACAAAATCGGTCAATTTCTTACATTGTCGGATTTACGCGATAGGTAATAAAATATGCCCTTAGCTTAATCACAGTCATTTTTGAAATGAAAACTTATTTTTTTTTTATATTAGCCTACCATAAAGACTCCACTCTGCCTGATGGAAAGCAACAAGTGGAGTCTAAGAGTGGTCACTATCCTCATTGCAAGTGTAGTCAATGCAGCATGGTGACCCACACTATGGCGGCATAGTGAGATGCTTTTTCACGCCCACTTAAAAGACCCGAGATCAAAGTGGGAGGGAAACACGTGCGCTGGTAGTGAATTCCAGGCTTCGATCGGCACGGGAAAGAAGAGCCAAACCGTTTATATTGGGATTGTAAAAAAGTATAACATATATCTTCTATGTATTTTTGTGATAGATGAAACTTTGGAAGTATGGTAAGTAAATTCCAGGCTTTAACCGATCAGCACAGAAAGAAAAAGCCGACCCGTTTAGTCGAGATCTTTAGGCTCGTTGAGCACTTTTTGGGTGAACGAATGTCATGAAACCGCGTCATCGTCACCGTCCACCATCGCTTTCCATGAGCCGTATGTCTAATGTGTAAATGTGTAGGTACTTTTTGGGTGAAAAAGATCGTGAAACTATGTCATTGTCACCGCACGCTTCCGTTGAGCTATATGTATTCTGAAACGTAAATATTTAGGTACCGAGTACACATATACTGAACTTTATTTAATCCTAACATGGTTTAATTTTATCTAGCAGACTCCTAAAATTGAGGGTTGTATTAGATTTGATCAACCTTACTCGTAATTATAAAAATATTGTTTTATTTTCCAGCCAATACAAGCGGTCACCGGATCAAGCCAAAGAGTTCTACCTTCTGAGCGTGTTCCTCGGTGACATCGTGGGCTCGCCGCAGTTATGTCTACAACTTGGCAAGCGCAGAAGTTGCGACAACTTACAGTTTGAAATAGAGTAGTACCAACATACCAAAGTTAAAATCTTCCTTTAAAGTACTTCAGAATTATAATGGCCAGTTATAGTTAGACTTTTTTACCCGTGCAATCGAAGTTCACGCAGAATCACAGGCACAGAGGAGATAATATAAGAACAATACGGACTGATTGATCTCTAGAACCCGAGAAGGAAAATAGGCTGGAAATATAACTGTAACACAAAAAATCAATGAAGTACATTTATTTAGATTTGTGGGTAACAATAATGTTGGAAGCACTAATTACATCGATGAATCATCAATCATAATTTTGTTACAAAAAAAAAAAAAATGTCTATTGGTACACTTGAACTCGTTATCCGTCTATAGATTTTTCCAATCACATTTTAGTATGGAATGCATATTTTTATTTTTTATAGGACACGTTTCACACAAGCGTTTATGACTATTTCTGTTCTTTATATGTGTTTAGTGTTTAAGAATGTATGTTAAACCACATCAACAATCGTGATGATATTTAAGTTACCGAAAACTGAATATATTTCTAAGTATTTTAATTATAAGTATTACATTAGATAACTTTTAACATTTAACATAGTTAAGCGCGCAATTAATGTTACCTATTAATTAGTAAAGATTGTAAATCAAAAAATTAAATGTAAATCCTAGAGTTTGTTAATTTTACTATTTAGAATATACGTCATTATTACATTTATTTAAATTTGAAAATTATGTATATGTATTATAATTGTTTCTATTCTGGTTTTAGGCCAACTGTAGTAGATGTGGCTTTAGTCCTACTGCCAAATATAAAATATAAAAATAAAAATATTACATAACATATTATATACGAAATATATTAAAAACTTATTTTAGTATTACAGCTATAAAAAAATAAATACGCAGGTTTCTAGTAACAATATATTTAGATTAAATTTGATATTTTTGAACAGTGTTGGATAATCTACACATACTAATTAATTTTCTATTTATATTACTATAATCCCACGCTTTTTGAGTTCGGTTTGACACCCATAATATGTAATTACTTACATACTTAAATACTCCCACATATTAGTACGTGTACCAAAAAAGCAAATAGCTGCTATTGTGTAATTCGATATTCCAAAAATATTTCAAAAAACTATGAAACAATTAAAGACATCACAATTATCTTTGTATAATTCTCGTCATTAAAATATATCACAAAACGATAAAACCTAAAGAAAGACAACATAATTATTTTAGTGTAATTGTCTTTCCCAGAAGTATGTGAAAAAGCGAAAATTCCAAATATTGCTAAAATAAATCTATATGATTCGCTACTGGTTTATGAAACTTTCCTAGAATATTATTTCTTCGATATATATAAAGAATCACATAGTTACTGACTTCACACTAACTTTTGTGTAAATTAGATATTGTCTAAAAAAGTTATTGAGAATTTATTGACCACAATAATTCTCAATCTTCTATTACCAACCTAATTCTTTTAGAAGAATTTTCTATATAGATTAGATTTTGTGAGATTAGAATTTGTGAGAGTACATTTATTGTGACTTCTCAAAATATGTATAAGGTCTGAAAGTTTTCAGTATTTCTCCCTTCCTTATAATAAGACTTAAACTAAAAATAGTATAACATTTACTTTTGTATAGTTTTAACTCTTTGTTATCAATTAAAGTTACGTAAATTTTGCGGTTTGGACCGTGAAAGGGTCCGCAGGTCGGGAAATGTGTAATTAGGATTTTCTTTATCTCTATCTATTAATTGTTAAGCTCGGATAAGCTCGTACCTAAAATCTATTAAAATTTATAACTAGAATTATTTTGGATATTTCATAGCTGTAAGGCTTAATACTCAATGTTGTAATTATATAACTTCAGTGACTGGTAATAAAAAAAAATTCGGGCCCGACGGGAAACCTGAGTCAAGGTGTGAAGAGACATGTCGTGTTGGTGTTGGTGGTAGCCATTTAAACTGAAAGCAGTTTTTTATTGGTTTTATAATATAGGGGGAGAGACGAATGGCACGTAATGGTAACTAACAACCGCCGTCCATGGGCACCTGCAACAGGAGTCGTAAGTGCGCTGCCCGCCTTTAAGGATGATGAGGGATGTGGCAATGCGGGGAGGGGAAAGAGAAGAGGGGGATGAGGAGAGGGGAAGAAGAGAGGGGGAGTTGGGCCTCCGGCCTCCCCTTGGTGGTATTGCACCGGTCGACCTGGGCCAATACGTGCTTAAGCATGGCTTTATCACGATACGAAAATGTCTTTACAAATAGCCCCGCAACACAACGCAAATTGAAAAGCAGGCTTTCTTATCCACAGTCTCTTAAAATCATTTAAATTGATGCAAACCGTGTCAGTTTATTATGTCTGGCGCCTTAAACCAACAACGTGGCATTTCTCTAGAATGAGGGCCGTTTTCGTACTCGATTTTGGATCAAATCAATAAAACACCACTAAAATCAATAATAAAACACCAGTAAAGCTTAAATTTATATTATTGCCTAGTTACTTATTGATGGATGATTTTTTTTCTCGTCAGAAGTTATGAAACTTACTAAGTAGTATAATAATTAAACTTAAACTAAGTTGTGTTAAGAGTCGTTCTAATACTAAGGCCTTCAATAACGTAGTCGAAATTGTTTAAAGGGTCAATATGGTATGAAGTTAGTAATTTCTGAAAAATTTTGTACGCTCGTTGTACTGGCATAAGTGTTTAGCGTTACTCTATCGTAAGAACTTTTAAATCGTGAATTCTTCCATTTAGATGCCACAAAAGTATGTGCTTGTGCAGTTAATGATTTTTATACTTACTTTGCATAATTCTGTTATAAGTCTTATAGAATGTGAGGCAGCGTTGATTTCGGATGATGATTTCAGGTCAGTAAAGTGTATAAATGTCGATATAGTATAAAAGATAATGGGGAATAGCTAGCAATTTAAACGAGTGTCAGCTGTCAGAATCATGGTGGTGTGACGTATTATGACAGCTGACACTCGTTTCCATTCCTAGCTATTCCCCATTATCTTTTCAGCTGAATTTTTTGTCATTAACTAAGTATTTGTAGTGCAAATTTTCAATGGGGGTTATATCATCAGCTGGGTGTTCATATAACTGATATTTTCCTGACTGTTACTGATAAGAGTCAGATCCATTATATAGTAAGTCGGACAGCTGAGCCTCGTAATCATTTCTAGCTATCTGAAATCACTCCTAGAAATCAACATATCCTACCGTTCTTATAATTTTTATATAATACTATCCTTGCACAACATGATTCGTCCTCTTTATATTAGTTTCTATATGGTATGAATAAGATAAATTACTTGATATAATTTAATTTTCTAGCTTTTTTACTTGATTTATTAAAAATTACTTTTAGATGTGTAGGTTAAGAAGTAGTTTTAAGATGATAAGACTAGTCAAGTAAATGATTGAAAATAAAAAAGTTATATGTATATAGATTATGTGAACTTTAAAATGGCATATAAGAAGCAGGTCAAGTTACCTTAACTCACCGACTCACCTTCGCATCATTTGTTATTTAGTATAACTTTAATGAAGTTCATATAATACATCTACTTATTTTGACATAAAATATTGGTTGCACTTTATTTACTCGTACTTACCATTTAATCTGGTTAGATTCATCTTATTGGCTTCTCGAAAGCAATCGACATGCAATTGCGTCAGTTCAGAATTTAGTCCAACGTATATTACTTATACTTTTAAGTTATTACTTACATGAATTCATTCCTGTTTAAATTCTGATAGTACGTTGACTTTAATATGGATTGGGCTGTAGGCAGCCTGTAGGAATGAGTGGTTAGTAAAATTGGTATAACTTGTATTACAAGTCACTGAGGTACGCTGTTTTTCAAAAGTTGTTATTCTTCAGTGGTAGAGCTATGCTTAGGCACGAATGGGCCGGCTCGACCGGTGCGATACAACGGCCTCACAGAAAACCGGTTGTGAAGTAACGCTTGCGTTGCATTTCCCCGAATTGAGTGAGGTTTCCGGAGGCCCAATTCCCCCGCCCCCTTTTCTCTCCCCTCATCTCCGTTCTCCTTTTTTCCATCTCCTCATCCCTCTCTTCTTTCCACTCCCTGCATCCCCTATCCCTCATCACCCTCAAAGGCGGACAGCGCACTTGCGACTCTTGAGTTGCAAGTGTCCATGGACGTCGGTGTCACTTACCATCAGGTGACCCGTCTGTTCGTCTGTCCCCCTATTATATACATATATAAAAACAAAAAAATGGCATTTAATTATTCGATGCTGCGTGAACCACGTCCATAGCAGACTCTGTCTCCAATGAGTAATCAACTGAGCCCTTACATCATGTTTCGCGATGCGATTACGCTTTTCGGCAGATACGGTTTGACTTCAGGGGAATTTCCTGGTTGCCCGGATTCCCGGCCATAGTCTATTCTTGTTAAAAACATCGAGAGGTTTCCCATAGCTAGGTATAATATAGCTATAGGTTAAACTTCCATTGTTCCTTTCTCTTGATTTATTCGCACCTACGTCCTACGTTCACCTTAAATGAATGATTTTTCATTATACATATTAAAACGTAGTTTCAAAGTCAAAGCAAAGTGTTGTAATTAAATTTTCTTTGGAGAACTGGTCGACTGGAACGGTATAACAGAAATTTACCCTTTTAATGTCCGACTAGCATCTAACTAGTATTGTATACGTTTCCTAGAAATGTTATTCGTGTTTTGAACGTTGTTGTTTTTTTTTGATAAAGAGTGTGACACTTAAAGGTTATCTTTGTGAATCCTAAGACCTTAATTTTGTTTTTATAGTATAGGGGTACAGATGAACAGACGGGTCACCAGAATGTAATTGAGCCGTCCATGGCACCTCCTACCTTTGAGGGTGATGAGGGATGGGGGGATGCGGAGAGGAGAAAGAAGAGAGGTAGATGTAAGTAGAGAAAAGAGGAGAGGGGGAGTTTGGCCTCTGGAAAATTCACAAATCACGGGGAAATGCAATGCAAACATTGCTCACAACTATCCGTGCCTTAGTATGTTTAGCAAGAAGAATTTTTAATTTTTTGTCAACAGTACATCCAACTTTTCGGGAAACATTCGTAAACACACACACACTCTCAATAGCAAGTAATAAGAAAGATTATATTATTTAACTCCTTTCTGACCTCCATGCTGCAGAAACACAAATTGTATTGTGCAATTGGCTGGCTTGTGTATATGCCGTGGTAATAACAGGCATACCATGTAGCGAAGTGCATGCCTGGTCACTAGCATGTCAGCGTGTGTATTCTCAATGTGCGGGCTATTGGCAATGACACATGTTTAACATGCCAACCAGATTTGTTTTACTGACATGTGTTCGAGTTCATGTTTCGTATGAGCTTTATTATGCCGCAATAGGTCAACAAGAATTTTTCCCCTTAATAGTTAGTTATATAATTATAAGGGTATCTCATTATTTTTTCTTAACTCATACATGAAAGGATTCGTGTATGAGAGTAATTTCGATGCCTGATAATAGAAATAAAATAAAGTAAATACTGGTTATTCAGTCTACTTGGTCGACTAAAAAAGAAACTCAAAAGAGACTATGACTATGTAAACATATGAGTATGAACTAGTGCTAAGAGTATTATTCTTATCACCAGTTTGTACCAGTTTTTCAACTACATAAGTTTTGACTGTTGTGTATGAGGTACCTATAAAGATATTAAACTTAAAATCTGATTAAATTATAAAGAGATTTTTTAGAACAGCACCATCTCGTAACGATACAAAGAATTAAGAAGCCTTTTTCTACTTGTGTAGAAAGTGAACTCAACATTCTGCTGATATTAGAATTATTTTCATGATCACACTGGTCATGACTTGTTAGTTTTAAATGTTTCTTGTAGATGTCGCTTTATTAAAGATTGTAATATCTATGTTTTTATGCGAATGTGTGTATTGTATATACATATATAATGAAAGTTGTCAAATATAAAAAATCTCATCATCTCGAATCAGGAAGGTCTATGCAAGTTTATTTAAAACATTAAGAGTATACTTAAAGTACTCTTAATGTTTATTTGTATCTTTTTTATCAAAATTATTATGCTCATTAGCAATACTTCTTTATAGATAAGAAATAGATATTTATGAGAGCCACGGCTTTTTCGTTGAGAAGTTGCGAAGGAACCAACCACAATTTGAAGAACATTAGTTTGAACGTCACAAAAAATGACTATCTTCTTTCAAAATGTGCATTGTTATTTGCATATTTACAAGAACTGGCCAGATGACAGGATTAATTACTGCAAATGAATATGATAATATGTCATCTGGCAGTAATTAATCCTGTCATATATATATATATATTTACTTACATACATACGCTCCCGCAGGTGTAGAAGACCTGCCTACAAGGCAGAGGTATATTAAACATCTACATTTTGCCAATTAGCATTTCGTTCCATTCCATTCCATTCCAACGTAAAAAGGGGCAAGCCTATTGCCGTCAATCGGACACTGATTGTATACATAGTCTCTGATGCAGCAGTCCGATTCCATAGTGGGTTTTTACATGTATATACGAGGCTGTTGTCAATATAAAGATTGATTTTTGATAATTTAGGGATTTCTTAAACAATGACGTGTATAAGTTTCTCAGTTACAACATTAGTAAAAATGCAGACAATCTATGTTTATTTTTGTATGCATTCTAACGCTGTGTATAGCAACTTATACTAGACTGAGACAGAGACACAGAAAATTTATATTTCTTAAATTACCAGAAACTTGCGTCTCGACCATGACTCACATAAATATGACGATCCTTGCAACGAACGCCTAAGATACCTACATCTAAATATTCTGATATCTGCAATAGTCTAAAACATCTTTTTTCTACCAATATTTGTATTTAAAAAAACAATTATAAAACATAACATATCTATCTTTTCTTACATAAACACGCAACTTATTAAAACAATTAGGTACGTTATAGACCACTAAGCTATAAGGATGGCGGCCAACCACTACAATTATGTCAATTCCCCTAATGATATAACTGAACATTCCAAGAAATGCAAGTAATTGGCTGCTTACCAATGCCATATTTTGTGCCTCATTCATTAGGGATTATGTCGGTATTTTTATTATTTAAAAAAAAGTTGCCTTGAACTTTTTTTTACAAATGAATTTTTTTTTCCCATGAAAGATCATCTTGACGTTCAATCAAATAAACTAGTTCACGAATGAGTAGGCCAACAAATTAGATCTGGTGTCGACACATCTTCAGGATTGCCAATTACGCGAAATTCACTGACGAGAAGGAATTAAAATCTTTTTTAACGAGTATTTATTTTTCTGACTCGGAATGTTCCTTCAAATTTATTTTTTAATTTTCGGCAAAAAGAAACCCGTACTCTCCAGTATGCACAGATAATTATGTTTATTGAGATTAGTAGGCTATCGCCTCTGTAAGTAAATAAGACTTACCTATGGGGGACTCGTTTCAGATAATTTAATGTTTAATTACTCTCTCGAGTCTCTACAGTATACTCAAATGTGAAGGAAAATCATAATATGATCACCCTTAGCCCTCAGGGATCAGGGGGTTTCCTAACCCTGGGTAGTCTAATAATAAGATTTATATGTACATACACAGAAGCCTGTATCCCCGAAGTTGTAGGAAGATGCGATTGACGTCCACATTTTGTCGACTATAATAATTTAATTATTAAACTTCACCACCACCACTGTACTGAACTAAATTTAAGTCCCAATCCTACTTATCTAATAGAGGGTAATGTTATTGTCATCCGGGAACTTTGGATAACAAACGAGAAAATATGGGTCTATTGAGAGGGATCGTGGTCATAAAAAGGAAGTCTAATAAATGTTCTGTATTTAAGAAGTTGAATGCTTTTTATTGGATTGTTTTGCAGGAATCCCAGTGTTTATAAATATAAATGAAATAATTAGATTTTTCCGTAAACTGCCGTAATTAGTATCATAACTATACGAATTACGGCAGTTCACGGATAGAGTTGACTCAGCATGGATGAATATTGCCTAAATATGATACTTTGTAAAATAAAAATATTTTTAAGTTACAGCAGGTTTACGATCTAATCGATTTTCAAAAAGTAACCTGTCCTGAAAATTTTAGAAAAGTGTACATAGGCTAGTTATATATTGTAATTATGTTTTTAACCGACCTCTAAATAAGAGGATGTTCTATGTTCGAATGTATGTACCTATCTAGCGATTGTCTACCGATTTTCAATTTTTTTTTTTCGATAAAGTATAAGTATAAAAATCTTGCGGTGGTCCCATTATAACTAAATCAGGATTTATCGTAGGATACCAGAGAAATTGTGAATAAGTTTTAAACTTCCAAAGGAATTGGAAAGGAGCATCGTAGGCTTCTATCTTCTTTTACATACACATATAATATTGTAGACCCTATATTATTCCTCAGTAAATATTCTATATGGCATGTTTTTTTAATAAAACTGGTAGTTTCAGAGATGAGCTCAGATAAATTAGTGTAAATTTGGCTATACTTGGGGAGACTGCCAAACTTCCTGTCTATAAATATCAAAATAGAAAGTAATTTGGTATTTCGGTTTGCAAACCAAATAAGTACAAAGTCCACGTATAATATCTTGAGTTATTAAATGCATTGGCAAAGAGTCCATAAATAGTGAGTTAGCTCATTAAAACTGCGAACAAGTAATACCAAGTCATTTTTATGACGCAAGATTGAACTATGATAATAAATTAGTGAATGGTAATAGCACAGTGTTAACTATTACTTCAGTAAACTCTTAAATGATCTAGAATTACGGTGTATGTTTTTATTAATTTATTTTTCATTAATTTATTACATAGGCGGACTTAATGCCTAAGGCACTCTCTGCTAGTCGAAGTATACGGGTTACGCAAACTAGAGAAGTAGCTGCCATGAGAAGTGCCCTGGTAAACTAACTAACAGTTGACAACATGCATAAATATATAAGCACACGAATTTCTCCCATCGATGCAGGAAGAGATAACAGACCGCCACTTACTTCATTCATGGTGAGCGGTTTCGGGTACTTCTGATCTGTCCTTTCTCAGACAATCACCGATTTCATCGTTGTAAATTCTGTGTGGTCTACCCCGGTCAGCATTCCATTCGCATAGACATATGTATGTATGTTCTTAAATATACAGACACTCATACATAAACACATGTGTATTTTTTACCTGACTGTGCCAGAAGCAGGGTTATGTTGTGAGTGTACGTATGCAAGTGTGTTTGTATGATGTTTCTTTGTCAAGACCATAATACTAAACGGTTTCAATGATTTCGACTATTTAAATGCCATTTGTAGCGTCTTAATAGTGAGGGTGATTTACTTAAAGATAATGTCCGTAAAAATGGGAGTAGGTTTTCTAATAATTGTACTTGTTTACCACATGTTTATATTGATAGAAAAATAATAAATTCCTACTACCTACTGCGATGGGAAAAGAGCAATCACTCTCACTTTGAAATCTACCTTAACCCGACTGACGTAAAGGGGGCAAGTCTATTGTAATGTCAAGTTAAGCTGGTTAAAGGATTTTCTACCGTTTTTTAATACAATTTCAGTTCACTCGTGACTGATGCGATATAATCATAAAATCGTTATTTTATAAAATTGGTTAACATAAATTCGACCTTTTCCTGTTTTAAACAATTAATAAAATTATAGATATCACCAAACTATAGGTAGCGTTGTCAACGTCCATGGTCTTGAGCAAGAGCGCGTACAATTCCGCGGCGTCAATTTACGAGGAGTTGATGCTCGCCAAGGAGGTGGCTTATAAAGAAAGCGAAGTAGTACTCTCCCGTTTCGCGGAAGAGGCATCAGAGAATATGCTAATTTTAGACTTAAGCACTGCCGGGTGATGGATAGAGTTACCCGCCGCCCTAGCAGAAGCAGGCCCAAGACGCTGGCGCCGTATTCTGAGCGCAGCTTTTTGAATGAAAGATAACGTTACATGATAGTGGGGTCAACTGTTGTTCAACATGTGACTACGTCTGGCGGGGATGCATAAGGATTTTTTTCTTCTGGCTACACCTGAGCTCCGGCAATAAGACTATGACGGAACACAATCTGGTCGGTCCGATTCCTACATACCACCTCATTGGCGGTAGGTTGGAAACCCGTGGTGGACGACGGAAAAGACGTTGAAAAAAAGATTGCGTTCTCAAATATAAAAACGATTGTTTCAAAGTATTAGATAATTAATTACTTGTTTGTGTTGATTTATTACTGCCTCTCCAACTGGTTGAGCCTATGTGAAGTAATCGGACCAATTTACGGCTGCCCTTTTTAACTTTGTTCTATGTTAGACTCTGTGCCTCTTTTTTTTATGTATGCAAAGTGATTTCTCTGCCAATTTTTTACCAACTTTAAATTTCAAAATTTTAAAATTCGGACTTATACCGGCTGCAGGTTTCCGCCATCGTCCTACGAGACAAAATATTCATCCCTATCACCTGGACGATTGGCTAGCTTTTTGCCTTGTTGGAGGAACAAATTGTCGCCTGCCGTATTTCCAGACCGATACGACCTTCAAACCTTCAAGAAAAGACCGCCTAAAAGTAATGACACTTACCATCAGGTGACCCGTCTGCTCGTTTGCATCGCATAAAAAAAAAAATCATAACTTTTAAACTTGTTTTTCTATGCGCCTTTCCAATTAATTTGTTCAATATTTAAAATATTGTAAAGTATTGCACAAAGATATTAGAAAGGCGCATCGAAGGCGAATATCTGTTTTTTCAAGTCAATTATTAAATGTATTATTGCACTGTTTTGTTAGATGTTATTATGTAATTTATAGTAAATAAATACAAACATGAACGTAATCAATAAATCAACTTATCAAACAGACTGTTGTGAAATCTTTTAAGATGTGTGATGTGATACTACAACGCTTCTTTTAAAATGATTGTAACTTACGAAATTAAACTCCAAATAAGTACAAACTTGACAACACTCTTTTAAATCACAAATTTTGCAAAGTATACTGTAACAATAAAACAATATTTTATCCTGTGCTATTATGTTGCTGAAAGTAAATAAACTAAAATTAGGCTTTTAAAATAAAGTAACTGATAGGGAGGGGATGAAAGAGTAAATAAGGAAGAAGAAAGAAATATAAAGTAGGAAAAAAAAACATGGTAGGTCACATTATTGTACTGATGTTTTTAATCCACCATTGAGTTATAACCTTTAAAGTACAACTTTCGTTTTACAGTAGACTAAAATTTATTTAGACTTTAAGTTTGCATATTATCAGGGGTTTTATTATAAAATCGGACACATTGACCTAGAAACGACCTGTTAGTTTTTTGTAGCCTGGAGGCAGGTACATCAAATTTATGTTTATTACGTGTGTTATAAGAGTGAATCTCTTTTTAGTAAACTGACCTTTATTTGTATAAATGTAATTTAAGTTTTCATATATACTGCACTACATACACATGCCACCGTCATTATGTTTATTTCTTTGAATTTCTGTCTCAGGGAATAACGCTACTGCAGCACAAAGACAGACTAAATATCAGAGGCATTGCCCAACATTAAAATACCACATGACATTATACTATGAAAATAAGAAAATTAGACTAATCTGGATGTTTAAATATCAGTCAGTTTAAGAAAATTTTTACTGCGTATATTGCAGAGCTGAGTCTATAATACAATTTTTTAAAGTATGGGCCCCATTGAAGCTGCGAATCAAGAGTAATATATAAAATTTTTGTTGTATCCACTTGTTCCAATTCATCTTCTTTAATAGTTATTTTTTACCTGTTACGTTTCTTGTAGTGAATCGCATAAATTTGGTTTTCTCTCTATCAAATGCATCTTCAAACAACACTATCTTGCGGTGGTTCCTAACTAGATGATGATAATATAAATTAAGAACAAAAAAGGTTCTAGTATACAACCCTGTGTAACTCCCATGTTAACCATAGAACCTGGAGATAGCTTACCATTAATATCGACTTTCTGAATCCTATTACTTAGATACGAAATAAAAAGATCCAGCACCGTGTCTCTAATACCGTAGTGATATAATTTCTGAGAAACCTCCGAGGCATCAGCAACAGCCTATGGTGGACGATATTCACATTCACAAGCATCAAAGCATCAAAGTTTTAGTCTCCCGGGCCATAGGAATAATTAATTGCTAGTGCGGGAGTACAAAAACTAAATGACAAGTAAAAGGTTAATAGTAATTCAATTAAAAACGTTAAATGATTGACATAAATACTTCTTGTAGTTATTGAGCAACAAAAGCTATTGCAGTCTAGCCTAAGAATTCAAAGCATCAGTAAATAAAATCAGACCATACATGAAGTTTATAGTTATGTACAATTATTTTAATGTAACAAGAACAAAGCCTTGAAATTTAGTTGTAGTTTATTGTGAAAATCGCTTTATTATCTGTTTAAGTAAATTGTTTAATGAAATTAAATCTATACATTTCTGTAACGCAGTTTTGAGTGGGAAAATATGATTTTCCCAGCAATTTTGTTTTAGATAAAGCATATTTAATTGCAAAGTTTTATTGCTTTTGCGAGGTTATACGTAATAATTACAAGCTTAACACCATAAACATAGATTAGAGAATTTGGATTCATTGTTTTTATTAGGTTCTTGAGCATAACTCTAAGAGGGATTAGAATTTGCTACTTATCACGAACTTAACATATTTTAGTTCGATTATATTTGCTTAATATTACTAACAATAAATATAAATATGTATGTTTAGGTGATAAACATCAGGACCATCAGAGGTATGAGCGATTTCACAACGCTATGAAGATAAAATTGATATACTGCATTGGCAAATAGCCTTTCTCGTCTCAAGGTGGGATGAAACTAAAATTTCAAATATAGTGGCATTATAGGCATTCTGATCTCTCATCCATAAATAGTAGTCCCGAGTCTGGATTTTCTTTGTGTCAATTATTACTAATAGTAGTTACACCCACGACCCCTGGGCCAGGCTTTATTCACCCTTATATATACGGGATAAGTGTCTAAGCGTGATACAAACAATATACAGTTTGAGTGAGTTTGGTAGCCTATGTTTAGTATTATTTAAGCTTTTGTAACAAATACTATAACCGACAATTACAGTAACGTTATGAAATATTTTAATGATTTGAGATCTATTTTGTTTTTTTTTTCGTGTGGAAACCTCCTCGTGTCATCATCACCTCACCGGAGCTAACGGAGATTAGGTATGTCGGACTCGAACCGACTAACCACACACAAATGGGTCTATTGCAAGGGACCCGGAAATAAAATAACAAGGAAGCCTCCGGGAACCCTGGCAGACCTTGGCCATCCCAACAGGTGCCCACACCGTGTAGCGGGCCTCTTAAGTTTAGAGAGGCACGCGCAGAACACGTCGCGCTACCGTCTCATGCCCGCTTCTGCTAAGGTAAGCTTCCCGGTTACTCCCGAGCCAGCCTCATGGAGGCCGGAGATCTTTCGGCGCTCTCCGGCCCCTGGTGCGTCTATCGCGGGACGAGAGAGTACTCGTCCTCTCCCGTAGTCTGTCCGCCGCTTCTTTATCCAACATCACCTGTTAGCCGGCACTACCGGAGTAATATCATGCATTCACAAGAAACCGGTTAACAAACAATGCTAGCGAAGGCCCAACTCACCCTCTCCTTTTCCCCTAAACCCCCCCGTTACCCTTACAGGCGGGCAGCATACTTAAGACACTAGCAGTTGTCTATGGGCGGTTGTACTTGTTACTCACCATCATTTGACCTGTCTGTTCTTCCGTCACCTTTTATCATAACATAATTAAAACCGACTTAAAAATATTTACAAATGTACCGGCTTTTTTGTAAATCTTATTTATACTTTGACAAATATCATAAAAAGAAAATTCAATCTGTTCTGCAGCGATGCGCTTACACGAAAGCAATGTGATTCCCATTTATATAGTTCGCTTGGGTATTGTTTAATACTTTCAAACTTCGTCAAGGATATATAACATTTTTTATATAGCTTTTGGGACTACACTCCTAAATAAACTGTAAGAAATTCTTAGTCATTCGTGACAGACGAAAGATTGTAATACTTTTGTGACTTAGATAACAAATAATCTCATATAAACCTTCAATTAAGTGTTCACATTGAAACGTAATGCATAATTATTTTGTGATAAAATCTTGGTTAAGTATTACGTAAAGAGGTAACGGTAATTTAGTCTAATTAATGCAACATCACAAGTCAGTACAGTATTGCTACCGTGCAAGTGTTACGTACAAAATATTACAAACGATAAAAATCTATTTAATGTTTCCTACATATTGTAAACTGATACATGTATCAATTTGTATAAAAAACCCTGAGTATACTAATTATATTAGATGTATATACATATATGTATGTATCAAACAATTCATCAATAAGCATACTGCGTAGTCGACTGCTGGACGTAATACTACCAACTAACCAAGCCCAATAATTTTACTTCACCATGTTAGAATGGTTTTATAATTTTAATGCATATTTGGTCACATATGAATACAATCAATAGGGAAGTAGACGAATAACCTCAAACAACATACTGGATCACAATGGAGTTTGGTTTATTTTATAAAGTGAAAGCGGCTGAAAAAGTGGAGGAGAGGAGGATGCCGCTGTTGGACCATTTTTCTTTTTTTGTACTGCCATGATAAGAGTTGGGAAAGGGGGCGTAAAAGGCATGACAGTCATCGTGACTGTGTAAACTGAGACTGAAAATACTGTGTCATCATGTAACGGTGAGGCATGGCGGAGACCGATCCGCCGGACGGAAGGGCCCCCGAACCCTCCCGGAAATGGACGCCGGGTCCCACCGTCCGGTCACCAACCGGCACGACGAGCCACTCCGTGGATTATGCGCGACCTGACGGGGCAGCCTCCCAGGGTGGTTAGCCGTGGTTGGGCCCCTCTCTATGCCGCGGGCGGCCAGCGGCACCACCATTTCTACGGGTCTCCCTGGCCGACGGTTTGATCCACGCCTACCTCACAATGATTCAACGAGCACTCCACTGCTCACACACATACCACGATAACTGTCACCCCTGCATCATTGGGCCTCCGTCGCACTCACTCACCAGCGAAAGACGACAGCACGAATGATGTCGCTTTAGGCTGGTTTTCTGTGAGCGGGTAGTACTGCCCCGGTCGAGCCGGCCCATTCCTGCTGAAGTCAGCGTGGCTCTACTACCTAAAAGACAAAAACCTTTCTCTGGATTCTTGTATTCTTTGCTATAGATATGTAAGTTCAAACCCTGCTTCCAAATAGATTTATTTATATATATTTTTTTTTAATATGAAATAACTGGTCTACTGATTATTTCTTTGTGACAACAAATTGCTATGAACTCCCTTTTTACAAATATACATTCTACTCTCAAGTCCAATAATAATTAAAACGTTATAATGACCATAATAAAGGATAATGAAATATAGTACAAGTCATAATCTAGATTTAATATTTGTAAGAATGGACCGTGGGAAGTTAGATATAACGAGGCCTTTGGTCATTTGAAATTGCTTATATTCATAAAATGGTTGCAGTGATCACGTTTAATTTTAGTTATAAGAGCACTGTCTTTTTACCCGGCTGAGGTAAAAGAAAGGGTTAAGGTTTTGGATTATATATATGTTGGTGTTTCTTTGTTAAGCCCTTGATGGTTTGATAGATTACATTCGGGTTTCATTTTTGTAATTTAATGTATAATATTTTTGAGTGATTTTTAAAAGTTTTAGTAAGATATAATAATATAACTAGTATTCTTGTTAACATTCAGAGCAAATCTGTGCTCTTAGTGGATTAATGTCATTCAAACTGTTTCTGTTTTTTTAATCCATGACTTTCTATACTCTTTTTTATAGTGTTAGGGCTATGGCTTAGGCAACAATGGGTTGTGCTCATGCTCGATCTGAACTGAAGTGACCAATATAAAAATTATAGAGCCCGCCACGTCAAATCACCCCACCATTCACCGTCACTTGCCAACGCGTGGCGCTTCCGACGTAGCTTGTCATGATAATGTCCGTTAACTAATTTTATAAAATATACAATGTTTTATGTATCTATAATTAACAGAATGAATACTAGGGTTTGATGTGGCGCTTACACAACCAAGTATGTTTATGCGCACGTTGGCTTATTTTCTAAATAACACGATGTACATCAAATTAAAGCACGTCACCTAACACTACAAAGTTTGTTTGGTAGTTGTTCATGTTTCCTGCGAATGATCAAAAGCGTAGGCTACTGATTTCATTAAACTCTTTTGATTAAACAAATAAAAATATTTGATCTGTCATTTAGAATGTGATTGAAATCGGAATCAGGGAAGATTAAGCAGAAAATGTATTTTACAAGTGGATTAGTCTGAATCAAGGAAATATTTTTAGTTACTATACTTTATACCTAATAACAGACGTCTTTTTACAGGTATAGTACGTGCCAGATTAATGTTTCAAATTCAAATTAAATTTAATATGAACTTATTTAGTTTTTACCATTTCAAGAATTTTTAAAATGTTAGAAACAAGGTCGTAAAACTAAAGAATGTTTAAAAAAAGGCTATATAGTATATATATCTCGTATTTCCACCGACGGCCCTAACTACTTCCTTGCAGTTCCTCATGAAACGATTGACAGTCTCCATCTTGTGTTGTGGGATGTAATCCCACTCTTCTTGTATAGCTGTTTTAAGCTGGCCAGGTGTTTACGGAGCAGGATGGCCAAGTGTTTACGGAGCAGGATCTCTCACTTTAACTCGTCTCTTCAACTCATCACATACGTTTTCTTGCTGGCCAGCCACTAACCGTAATATCGACTTTGCTCAGGTGTTTATTTACAATACACGCGGTGTGAGCTCTGGTATTGTCCTGCATAAAAAAATAACTCTTCGGCAATAAAATGTACGTAGACACTCTTCGATGTTGCCCAGTTAATGACGGTAAGCGAGGTCTAGATATAATAGCTAGTTCGATTTTTCCATCGACGCTAAAGCTTATCTAAACCGTCTATGAACCACAACCGTAACTGACGCTTACTTCACATTGCATGCAGCAACTTGGAAAACGCTCTCCCTCTCTTCGATACACCTTCTTTCTTAGGTCGTTACCATACACCATGATCTTACTCTCATCAGAAAAGAGAACTTTGCTTTATTGAAAGTATGAGAAATTTATGTGCTTACGTGCAAAGTTAGGTACTCTCTTAGGTGGTCTACCATTAAATTTGAGGCATTAGCTGGTTTATGAGGTTTCTGGAAATGCTAATATTCTTGTAATAGTAGAATGTATCGGTAAAGGCGAGGTATCCATATTTGTTAGGAAAAAATGTCTTTGCTAGGATTTTGCAGAGCTTAGTTAACTCCTTAGTTAACAATCTCAATTGATAAAAAGATATTTTGTGCAAAAACATGTAATTAAATTCATATAGAATATATATTGAAAACAATCTCTACAATCATTTATTGGATTAAAATACGAAAATTTAAATTTAAATTAGGAGTTTTGGTGCACTATTGTGTAGACTAAACTGCGAGCTATTTATTGGTGTATTTTTTTAATGATATCGTTTCTTTTTTATTTAAATGGCGCCAAAATAGTTACTGCTTCGTTTTTTTTTAATGGGAAGTGTAGTTACTCTTATATTTAAAAAAAAAATACTAGTTTTTAATGTGGCGATAACAGATACATCTGTAAAATTATGTTTACTAAAAAAATATGTTAATATTTCTGCAATATTATGTTAATGAGATACGAGATTATAGTCAGTGCAACATTTTTTCGTTTTCGACAACACGATTCGAGAATGTCAGTGTACTAAAGTAAGGGAAATTAATAATAGGACACATTTGACATGTTTCAGTCTTTTAAAGATCACATTTGACATTTCTTCAAAATATATTAATAATGTCAAAAGAAGGTAATTTAAATAAATTGGCCCTAACTTATCTTAATTCGTTATCTATATATATAATGAAAAGTGACAAAAACAAGTTTAACAGATTTTTTTTTGGGAAAGTTTATTATAGATTAAGCCTTATAATAAGCCGTGATAAAAATAAAGTTATTTAATTAGAGAAGAATTTTTATTAACTTATAGTTTAATGACTATAAGTGATAAGTACTATAAAATCTAAAAAAATACAGTGACCGCGTTTATCTATATATGTATTAAGTAGGTTAGGAGAATTCTTTGTACGCATTTTTAAGAAAAAGCCTGCACGATAAGAACGAAGAATTTAGTATAATTGTAGTGTATACGAGTACAAAGCATGGTTACATACCATGTACCTATACGTTATACCTGTCATAGGACGAAAAGTTGTAGAATGATAGTTTAAGTTAACTGGCCATTAAGAATAAGACATTCAAATTGATTATTATCTAAATTCGACCTTAATGTAATGTTTAATTATTTAACTACATGATAACGTATATCAACCATATAACCACCATGTTGCACTACAGGGTAATTAAGAGTGTAGTAGTTCGCAAATCCTGATATCTCTAGAGTATCTTAGCTATTACTCTGAAGAGTACAAGCCTCTTGTCTGTTTAAAAGTGTTTGGTTATAACCTCCTTCCTCAGACATTTAATTTTGGCAGAGTGTAGGGTTATGAACTATTACATTGTATTTCATGTTATAGGGGCAACAAACAGACGGGTCAACTGGGGGTAAGTAACAAGAGCTGCATGAAAGGAGTGGATAGGAGCCTAAGGAGAGACTGGAAAGAGGAGAGGGGAGTTGGGCCTTCGATAACCTCACTCAGCGATGAAACACAAAGTAAGCAACTCGTCGTTGTATTTGAGCCTCAGCATGGCTCTCCCAAGATTAAAAATAAATAAAAAATATATGTATAAAACATTTTTACAACATTGTTTTAGATATCAGTTTAGTAACGTCACCAAGTACTTACAATACATGTCAAACATAAAATGTGTGACTTGGGTCCAACTCCCATCGTGTACGTGTGAACCACCACTGTTTGATTTAACGACACTTAGTTATGAATGAACTTGTTTTCCTCTACCAGTAAAAAACAAAAAACTTAATTATGCAAATACTTTGTGACTACAAGACAATTCGATTCAATAGAAAGCATCTAAGTTTGACTTTTGTAATTAATTTTCTTCCTAGTTCCTTAATCCAAATGCAAATTACTTATTGTAAGCGATTAATGATTAAAACCTATAGCAAGTTGCTTGAACTGTTAGAAGTCATATGCTATGTAATTCTCTTACAAGTTTTGGGCTATACATATAACCGGGGCGACTTACTGAGAATGAGTCTCTGAACTAAAAGTCGTCCTATCCATTATGTATGTGTGTTATATACTAATATTGACACTGTAATACTGATTGTGACGCTTGTTTAGAGATTACGATCAGATACATCAATTTTCAAAATCCACAACCGTAGCAAATTCTGGAAACATACACCATTTTGGCCGTGGGAGGGCCAAGCTTAGGGACGAATGGGTCAGGTCGACCGGAGTAATAATACGGCCTCACAGAAAACTGGTAGACAAATAATGCTTCCATTGCCAAATAAGTACCGGAGGCCCAACTCCCCCTCTCCTTTTCCCCTCGCTCCCTCCTGCCCTCAAAAATCATCCTCAAAGACAGGGACGGGAAGTACAATTGTGTTCTTTAGTTACAGGTGTCTATGGGCGGCGGTTGTTACTGACTATGAGATGACTTATCTGTTCCTCTTCACATATCAGCTTCAATTAATATCTCTTGTGTGGAAACCTGTCAGTGATAACAAGCTTAAGGGAAATTGAGAAAAGCGTATTTCAATTTCCGTAATGAAGTAATGAAATGGCACAAATGTTGATAGATGTAATAACAGTTCCTTATTATATCTCTAATAAGAGTAAACAAACTTGAGTTAATCAATCGTTTACTGAACTATAGAGTAATTGGTCTCGTAGCTTTTTATTTCAATTATTTATCAACTTTATTTTGATATTGTTAATGTTCAAGACGGTCTTAGCAATCACTTTGTTGTTGGCTTTGAAAACGAAGTATCTAGTTATTTTGTAGAGTTCGGAATGTGTCCGGTATTGCGTAACATGCTCAAGAGAAGTTGCAAAAATGTATTAGTAGCATGGACGATCATAGTGATCATACAATACCATTTATCGTTGTAATACTGTAAACTAAACAAAACGCTCTTTTTGTCATAAAACAAAACAAGCACACACGTAGGTAAGTATATGAAAATGTTGTGTTAGTTTCCAACAATTACTCTTCTACTGATAAAAATATAGATTTTTCAATTATTATAGCTAGCAAAAGCTGTTTAATTTATCACTACTACTATAGGTGCCGGCGCTGGAGTGGTAAGTTTTATGTAGTGGTAGAGCCATGCTTATGAATGGGTCGGCTCGACTGATGCGATACCACGGCCTCACAGAAAACCCGTTGTGAAGTAACGCTTCCGTTGCATTTCCCCGAAATGAGTGAGGTGTCCGAAGGCCCAACTCACCCCCCTCTTCTCTTTCCCATCTCATCATCCCCCTTTCTTCTTTCCCTACCCGTATCCCCCATCCCTTATCACCCTCAAAGGCGAGCAACGCACTTACGACTCTTGAGTTGCAGGTGTCCATGGACGGCGGTTGTCACTTATCATCAGGTAGCCCGTCTGTTCGTCTATCCCCCTATAGAATTAAAAAAGAAAAAAAAAGTTTAATATAATTCAAGTTTAAAAAGTGAATAACCGCATGCTAAGTTCCGAGTCGAGTTGCCTCTTTTTTCGTCAAAGAAAATCTATTTCTGAAAATTATTATGAGCACAGAAGAAAAAAATATTTTTTTACTCAATAATCATTTCAATAAGATTTTTTTTTTTAAGTATTTATGGACTTTAATTGTATGAAGCAATACTTCTTCTTCATCCGTAATTTTCTATCCTTGAAGGTAAAATTTTCCTCCACATGGGATGGAAATGGATTTCGCATTATTGAAACGATAGAAAAGAAAACAAGAAAAACACTAAGCTTAAATTGAAAACCTAGTTTTTCAAGTATTTTCAAGTATACGAGTCTACAAGTAACAAAGGCTGCGGCTGTGAGACATCAGCTGTCAGGGCTCTTAATCTTGGCCTATGGGATTTAACGAGTTGTTATGCTTTGATTCCACCCGGAATGAGGTTCTGAGTCAACAACATCTCATAATGAAACTAAGGTTTAGTAAAATTACTGTATTCTTTTGATAACCCCAATCGTCTGGGTTTCGAAGAAAAGAAAAAGGTAATATGTAGTTTGCTACAGCAATAATATAATAGAAATTTTACAGTCTTTTTCATTAAATATTGTCATTGTTTTACAATGTACTAGATGTTGGCGTATCCAATTCTGTAGATATTTATGGGTTTTAAAGCACTGCGTTTGTGAATTACTCCTAATGACCTGTGTTTATTTCTAGATTAGTAATCTAATTGTTGCAACACCTAAATTATAATGTCATCAACGACAAGTAGAGAAAATACGTTTAGATATTTAGAAATTACTGTTTGGTTATAAATGTATGTATATATTTTAAGAACCTAGTGATCGTCTTCCCGCACAATCGGTTTCACTAATATTCAATAAAAAAAAAACTTTTATATATATAGGTACAACTACTATAATAAAATATAAAAAGAAATAAAAGTTGAGATTCTTAACTGTTTGATTACAAAATAATTGTGGAATCAGAGACTGCTCTTTAGGACTAAGATTAAAAGTCCAGATTGAAATGCAAAAATCTAAATGACGTTACATAAAAACACAGAGGCACGGAAATTTGTATTACCTATTTTACATCTAGATAACTACATATTAATAAAATTAAATATACAAATAAGTTGTAAAATATGTAATTTACAATATGTCATTTTTAACAGTCTTACGTGTAGTGCGTACGCAGTAATGTCAACAAACCCCTGGTTTCCTTGCTCCTGAGCCCCTCCACGTAGAAAGTGAAGGCGGCCACCGACGGCAACGCGAGCGCAGCTTACACACGCGGCCCGCCGTCGGACCTCGACGAACGCCGCTGATCTAATTCAAATTTTGAATTCGATTTCGAATTTTGTTCTTAAACTTGTGTCAGTGTTGCAAGCTGAAAAAACCCGGTTACCATGAAAATTTACGTGTTTCTCGGTAAGTCTTATTTTTTTAACAATATTAATAGATTTGTTTATAGTATTGAGCGTTCTACTGAAGCGTATAAAAATCTAAAGAAAAAGATATTGATTTTAAAATAGACACAAACATCGCTGATGGAAGCAAAATCCTTACACGCCATCTATGTCTTCCTAATTAGCATATTAAACAAAGCATGACAATTCTTGTTGCCAGTAAGAAGATTCAATAAAAACAAACGCTCCTATTTTCCGCCAATTTGATCGCGGCAACGCGTACTTACGACTTTTATTAACCACAAAATGTACAAGAAAAAATCACAAGAGAAATTGAAATTGCTTGAATTACTATGTTGCGAAACATCAGTGCGGTAAATTTATATGATTTAGAGATTTATTAATGTATTGTTCTTAACTCAAAAGTGCGTGTGGTTGGAAACATTGAACTTCAGTAGTATCCATTGTTTGACATAAGGAAATGAGTAGCGATGGATTATGTGTTGCACGCATGTTGTGTGTAAATTAAATTAACATTTGTGATTTTTCTTTTAATAGAAGTAAAGAACCGTCTAATGAAAGATCGCACTCCAACATGCGTTGTCATAGTTAAGTGAATTAAGTGTTTTACAATTTTTTTGTTTGAAAATATTTTAGCTGACCAAGATTATGTATTTTGATATGTAATATTAATATTTTTTTACAACGTAAGCATTTCCCCTTATGGGTAAATCGATACTTAAAACAAAGAAGTAAATGTATTTGTATGAAACGGCTGTTTTACGAATTCCTGTTTAGTTTCTACGGAATCATTGAAGTAGTTTCAAGATGTGTCTCATTATAAATATAATACATTTAAATTTAAATATAATACAGAAATAAACGATACTCATGATTCAAGCAAAATTTTCAAAATGATGACTATGAAAAATTACATATAGACGTATAGATATATATTTAAATAAATCATAGCAAACTAGTAATGTAGGTTGGAAATGCCTGAACAGATTTGGGTGTATCAAAATCTGTTCAGGTCCCTAGAACTTATGATATTAAATTATATATATTAAACATACCTACAGATTACTAGAAACAAACGAAAAATAAATAGTTACTTAACAAAAATTCGTTTACAGTTGAATATAAGCAGTAAATGAATTTCCTGGTTATATTAAGCAGTTAAAAGCTGAGCTTTTAAGATCAAATAATTTAAACTACACTTACGTACGTACAAAAAGCTTTTCTAGCGATACTTCTTATTGTTATTATTATAAATATATGCAACACAAATAGAAATTATGTGAAGAGATGGGACTCGTTATTCAGCATTGTGCAACCGCGTTGTTTCAACAGAACATTTCGCAACAATTTCTCTGTTTATCTACTCTGCTTATTCTATTGTCGATAATGATCAAGTGGTTTAACGGGGCGTACCTTGTTAAGATGTTGAACTCCGATTATAGGTAAATTATGTTTATGATAATTAAAATACAGCTCATCAAACTGCAGGATTTAGAGCTGTCAGGACCTATGCAGAATAATGAGGCTCTTTCTTAATCATGCTCTCGCATGTAAAACGAGGCTACTCTATAAAATGGAGAACATATCATAAAGTTTTTTATTGGTTAATATTAAATGAAATATTTTGATAGTGACTGGATATGAATTTGAAACTTATTATTTTTATAATTTTTCTATAGAACGTACGTGTCATTGATAAAAAATTACTATTTTTTATAAACGTATTAATTCTAATTCTAAAACAATACAAGCCAAATTAATATTAATATTACCCAAACCTCAAATATCTCTGTTGTTGTCCTACGTACTCTTTGTAAATACATATCCGTTAATGTCCTAAGCAGTATTTTTGTCAATTGTTAAAATTGTATCATTAGTTAACCATATAACATTCACATAAAACTACTACGATATATGTTGTACACCTCAGCTACCAGTTAAAATTGTATCATTAGTTAACCATATAACATTCACATAAAACTACTACGATATATATTGTACACCTCAGCTACCACTCTCTCTTGACACTAAATCCATCCTAAGGTTGTACCACACATTGTACAAAACGTTAATGTTTTGTTAAAAGATTTATTGTCGTTCCTAGAGTGTAAAATAAAGAATATTCTAATCTAATTTAACAGCTATGATGATCATCAATATGTTTGTGAGAAGTAGACAATTTTTATAAAATATGTTCTTTCGTCGCGTACTCACGAAAGATCTCGTGGGAATTAAACTACATATAATTTTCACTTTAAATTTTGTTACATTGCGTAGAAAAATATTTTGTTTTTGGAATAGGAGGTCATTGGTGTCGCTAATGTGAAAAATAAAGTAAGTAGGTTAATAATGCTATGCAAACTATTCTACTGTATGATTCTCATAATAAAAGGTTCTCTTAATAATACTTTTTATTGTTAGGAAAAATTATAGGTTCAGCGATTTCATTCAATTTAAATATTTGTTAAAAGGTTTGATGTATTATTAATATCTAGATTTTTATTGATTTTTTTTATCGGTATCGTTAGTGGGACCAAATTTTAATTGGCAAATGTGAATGTTGAATACACCTCTGCCTCCCCTGAGTATATGTATGTATCTGTATCTTAGTGTATGTAGACCCCTATCACAGTTATTTATTTCTGTGTTTTAAGAAGCATTAATATGAATTAGTAGTGAGTATCAGCTTGTAGTAATAATAGTTTTTTAATATTTTGTCGAAACTTTTGAGATTTTTTTTAAATCCGTGGTGCTAACTATAAATGATTACAAAACAAAGATCTCTTACAAGCTGAGAGACAGACGTTTCTTAGTAATCACGGAACAATGCATTGTACAGAGACTTTGTAAGCTTTTTCTATGTGTAGGCAATGGCCGTCGTGTTTCCCACTGGCAATTTTCTACTGTATACATTTATAATGTCATTATTACACCTATAACAATCATGTTCATAATATTGATGTGTATGATGATTTATCTTATATAGCGTTAACTTCAAGAAAAGATTTTATTAGATTCCCGGCAATAATCTCATTATATTATAGTGTGCGGACTCTATAGTTGCAAACTAAATAATAATTTTCATTGATGCGCTCTTCTTCACACTTATAATTTCTTCGCACCAGCACAGAGGAATACTGAATTTATTTTATTGCCTTAAATGAATTACAATTATAAAATTTATTACAAAAACTAGAAATTTTTATAAACTAACATGATTCAATACAAATAAGTAAGATAGAAATGTTAAGAAGTGTGTTTTTTTATCTGTGTGATATATATTATACATACATATATAAATTTATATCAACCGTAGCCAATCAATGAATGCTTTTAAGTCCTTGCTTTTTTGCCTGATATTGTTCCTTAAACTAGATTTTGTTTCATAGTACCTAGATGTTTTACAAAATTATTGTAATATCATCGGTTGGTGGCGTATGTGGATTTACAAGTAACCCAGACGTCGATGAGAAAAATACATTTCTAGATTTCATTACATTCACGCGAATCTTCCAAGATGCGTATCTCTGTATTATTGACATAATATGGCTGTTTCATACACCTATGTCTACCCCCTAAGCATTTTTTTTTAAGATTACCTATAAACAAACAAATAGGTCATGTTGTCAGAGGCGTTAGTATCTTCTTGAGGAGGTTGTTTTAGATAAATTCCCAGTGCTAAATGAATGTCGTCATAAAAACGTGAACAGACACTGAGTGAAATACGATACTTCACAAGATTTTATTCCTAGGATTTTAACTATTAAGTTGTAAAGAAATCTTTACTTTAAAACAATGTCATATGATCGATGATATGCATAAATAACATATGACAGAACAGTGTTTAGTGTACCAACATAGCCAAAAATCATATCTGAAACGTATTCTGCGAGATATGAACCCGTACCTAATCTTTCGATTGCATATTATTAAATAAAAAACGGTCTTATAAATATTTAGATGCTTACGCCACCAAATAAGTTGTGGGTTTGAGTCCCTAAACATTCCCAATTGGTGACCGGGTACAAAAAAATAAATACATTCTGACATCTCACACACATGCGCCTTGTTTGGATAAGATCAGACGATCCCAAACTAAGCAAATCTTGTACTATGGTAACCAAACTTCTGATAGACTTAGTCATATATTTCTAATTATATTTGATTTATCTAGAAACCCAAAACATTTTGCTAAAGGCATATACTAATTATTATAATATATAAAGATTATAATATTTTCAAACTCACACAGTTTTCCGTCTGAGGTAGGTCTATTGCAAGGGGCCTTGGCATATCCTAGGAGGGAAGCTTACGGGAACCATCCTCTTATTTCAATAGATGAAAAGGGTTTGGTGCTTCTTACATTCCGGTTGTTACCAACTTACTCGTTAAATGTTTATATTTAATAAACATTATTATTTATCCTAAGCATACGTTTGATTTTCACCAAACGAAAATATGTGTCTACGTATTTTGCATTGTTTCTGCGATGATTTGATAGTGCGAACCTTTGATCTAATAACGCAATTATTTGATATTTATCTGGAAACAGTTCTTAGGCGGTCCTTCGCACTACTAGTACTATTACCCTCTACTATTATAATTATGTATTATCTATAAATCTATTTTGCAAGTATACATATATATAGATTACGTGTACGTATAGTGGTAGTAGATTCGTATTGACTGCCTACTAATTCAATTTTTACAGATAAATAAAACGATACGGTATAGAACTGAATAACCTACTGTACTGTACTGTTTGTATTTGAAGCATACCATATAGGCTTTTTATACAGTCGCACGTATAGATAGGCAATTTCAAGATTTATGTAGATATATTTTTATATCCTTCTTATTAAAATTTTCTCAGTTTATTGGTACATGCCGTTTGAAAACCCGTTTATATGCAAATAAGACCTTCTACTACTTATATGCTAAGGATACCTGGAAAAGATTGTCTGAGCGATAAGGCTGCCCTTAATACATTCTTGATATCATTATAATGTCATAAACTTTGTGAAATCTTAATGTACAAGTAAAGTATGATTTATGTATAGACTTTAAATTCGAACATATTTTAAAGTAACATTTGAGCTGTTAGATCTTTACTGATTTACAGCCATTCATAGCCAGTAGTTGTATCAGCACAACATACCTAAATTATTATTAAAGACCTAAAAAATTAATAATACAATAAGAGTAACGTCAATACGAGTAACTATCACCATCCACCGCTGGATGAAAAAAGTATAAAACAATTTAAATACTCGATACAAGAACGATAAAAAATATTGACATTTTCCCCTAGAGTTGAACAGTAACTTTTTGTTTACAAAAAGTAGAATAGTATTTTTTTTCATAATCAAATATTTATTATTTACCATCCATAATACCTTTACAGACAAAAGCGCAATTCTAACTTAACTGGTGCTAATATTGTTCATTATGTAAAAGTCATTATTTATAAAAACTACACCTCCCAACACATTGGTTCTCTCCTCTTGACAATTTCAAAAGAGCATACCCTTTTGTGGATCAGATTAACAAACATAGTTTTGCACGTAGCAAGTAACATAGACACGTGATGCGAATGAAAATTACACAAAATTGTGCTAAAACCTCCACGGTGTTGATCTCGTACCAATAGACAAAAACGTATGGTTTTGTTATTGTCTCTTGAATCTCTTCGTATATAAACTGTTAGAGAGCTCGAACTACCCGGCATCCGACGGTTCATACATACACTCCCCAATACATGCGTTTCATTATTATCTTATTATCCAGCCTCTTCTTTTTAACATAATCCTAAGTCTCGTCCCGTCCGTTCGCCTGCTGTTCGTCTGCCCCCCTATAATATAAAAAGAAAAAAAAAAATGTTTTCATTTAATTCCCAAAGTGCACGCATAATGACGTTAGGCTTCAAAGCAAGCAGCTTTACGTAAGTGGGGCTAAATTATACTCAGGAAAATGTCAACACTTTTTATTACACCCCTGCCTTTGCTTTTACAAATAACATTCAATAGAACTCAGAAAAGTTTAGTAGTATTGATAAAAATAATTCAAAACTATAAAGACAGGATTAGGATTCGAAATAGTCTTTACAGTTATACAGACTGCTAGTACCTATACCCCGAAGGCAGACAGGATTCCAACGTTGAAACTTTATGCAAATTCTTAGTTCACGGGAAACATCAATCAACTATCTACCTTTATATTTATTTATACAACTATAAATCGCTTCCATAAACTCTTTACCTAATTTAATGGCTTGCAAATGATAAGACTATTATAGTAGTAAGGTATAATGTAGGCCACAGTAGTTGGTGATTAGGTAATACAATTAACTTATAGTTGTCGGAAACCGTAAAACACACATTGGATCTTTTGTGTTAAAGATTTCAACACTATTTCTCATTAATGTCGGTGTCGATATACGTTACCATTATTGCTTAATACAGTATGTACACTTAATGCACTCTAGACTAAATAGAGTTAAATCAAATTTAGAACTAGGATATGACAAAAACCTTGACACTAATATGTAATAGGGAATGATACTCACTTTTAAAATATAAAGCTGCTTTCATTTAGTTATTACTTTACTGTTATCCCCCGATGCAGATAAGGGTAAATAGTATTACATATAAGAATCTAAACTTATAAGAATTGTGTGTCATACAATTTTCATTGTAATACCTCAATGCGAATTCAACTCACATGTGGTAGTTTAACTTATCGTTTTATTATGAATTATTCTTTTTTCATTCGACGGAACTCTAAATGTGAATTTAACTCACATTTGGTGGTTTAACTTAACATTTTAGAATTAATTTGTGGCTAAAAAAAGGCTTTTGTAGACATGAGTTCGATATATAAGGACGAGAAACTTCGAATCTAAAACTCGGAACTCTGAAATTCGAACTTTGCGGATGCTGATCAAAATCTTAAAAAAATAATTATTTCTTGCATGGCCAGACAGAGATAAAAAAAAAGTAAACTCAGACACTTTTATTATAAACCATATATTAATTTTACAATTTTTAATGCATATATATTTTGACAATTTGCTTTAGTGTCAAAGTTGTCATTATCAAATATCAGAATATGACTGTGAAGGTTTCAATCAATACTAGTTTTATATTAAAAATATGTGGAATTCCCGTTGTAGTTGTCTACGTATAAATCATATACAAACATGTAAATGAATAAACTCTTTTAGTGGTTTGAAGACTGGGTTTGTTATACAGTGTCTTAACTTTATAAATTGCATTTATTCGGTAATACACCGTAAATACTTAAAATAGTTTAGAACTTTGAACTTGTACGTTAATAATAAAAATTATAATAAACGACTGCACCACTGCACCATGGGCAAGTGAATGTTTGCCTTTATCTAATAGTATTGTAATGCAAAATTAAAAGGTTCCTTTTACGTCAAACATCTCTTACTAGAATAGCTTATAGAAAACCACTATACTAAATAGGCTGTAATCTACAGGCATAAGGCAGGAAGTGTAAGAGTTAAATACTAGTGAATAAACGAGTCACAGCTAGTATTTTATACATATTTTGAATAGCAACGTACTCGTGTTTGTGAGTTTCGAGTTTCATGATGATCGCCTATGTAGTTAAGTTATGAAACGGTAATAAACAAACGAACTTACTTAAAATCATTTTTATGTTATTAGTTAGCCAATTGAACAGTACCTGCAATTTGTGACTAGAAATCGTTTATCACCAATACACATAATATATGTATAATAAAGATAAAGCTTCGAAACAGTTACACGGTAAATAGGCCGAAAAGCAATAGCGCACGACCTTAAGGTCAAATGTAAGCTGCATTATAGAGTGAAACTGCAAGATATATAGGAGTTATCTCAAACTTGGTTTAAAGGTGACATTTTATAACGAACTCTGTGACAGTTTGAATAACGTTCTTTTTTGCTAGCGACTTTATTCGCGTTAATGTGAAATTCAGGTGCACCTTGTGTGTAATTTCTGCCATAAATTAACTCGCAGTGTTTACCTTTATGGTGATCAATTGAGACTACTTGACTAATATAATCATTGTTTGTTTGTTTGTGTATTCTATAGAGACCATCGAATTTACAACAGTAACCCTAGGCGAAATTGGTATAAACTAACAAATAATTAATTTTCGTATTCATTAAGTTTGTATAAACATCTTTATGAGCCATTAATATCTATTAATGATACCAGACACCAAAAGACTTCATATTTTTCCTCTGCAAAAAAGTTTTGTATCTCTATTCATTGTCAAAAAAAAACCTTAATTGTTTTACAGTTTTTTTTAATATAATAAATTTAGTGATGACATAATGATTACATGAATATTGTATGTACTTTTAATGGGTACCAAGGTGATTATTATGCACAGTTACGTAAATTACATTGTCTTGGTGTCTAAACGTAGCTACTTATATATAAATGTGTCTGCATTGTTGTACCGTGTTTATTGTTTGGTTTAGTTCTTTTGTTTATGTTTTATCGAGATCTAATTTTACGCTTCTTTCGTTTGCCCTCTATGTAATATTTATGATTGTATGATGTAATGTAAAAATTTCAGCAGAAAAATCATGAGAGCATAGCCCTGTACCGAATGAGTGGTAGAGCTATGCTTAGCCACGAATGGGCCGGCTCGATCGGTGCAATATCACGGCCTCACGGAAGCCGGTTGTGAAGTAAAGCTTGTGTTGCATTTCCCCCAAATGAGTGAGGTTTCCGAAGGCCCAACGTTCCCTCTCCCCTCATCCAAATCAAATCAAAAATCGGAATATTTAATACTTGTATATGTAACATTACTTTTATATGTATACCAAATGTCACAGGCTCATGTCATCTAGCGGAAGAATAAATAACTTCTTTGGATGTTCACTTCAGTACATATAGCCACCAAAAATCATTTCCAGCCCCCCTAGAGGGTTTGCGTTGAAATGCTTTGTTTTTGTTGCCAAGTCAACTCGTTGATAAATAACGATCAAAAAAATATCCACACAACTATTTGTGAACCTCACAGATATTTGTCCCGTTTGAAGAAGTTCTGATTACAAAACCGACGGATATGTCTGAAACTATGACAGCGCATATCACTCATAGTATGGCAAAATGTAGTTTTTTAACGATAACATTATTGACAACAGAGGAAGTACATACGTAAAAAGTGGAGAAAGACTCAAAGAATTCGAAGAGTAGGGTATAGTTTGAGGAGTATGAGATGTAGATAATGTTAATATGTTAAAATTCACATTTAAATTAAGTATTAATTTAGCACTGATGCAAAATAAAACTTGAACGAGTTAATGTTACATCTTTATCTGAATTCTCTGTATCTGTGTATAAATAAATATACATAAATATAAATAAACATGCAAATAAATTTAAAGGCAGCTTTTTAAGAAGTATGTTTATTACGACGTAAAAGAGACGCCATAATATAGTGGTGACTACATACCACAATCAGAACCCGGGTAGAATGGACATAAGCTACTCTAAGTACACTGAAGTCAACATTTAACTTAATTATGCATGGTAAATGATCAGTTGTGGTTTAACACTTAGTAGTAAGTACTTAGATCCAGTCTACTAATGCATTTTCTTAATTTGTCTTGCTGTACGTAATATCCTGTATTTATTTAAAAAGCAGGATATAACGCTATGAAGGAAAACCAACGTGTTCATTAAAATGTTGCGTGTGAGTAAAGCCTCTTAAAACTTGTTGCTAAAGTGTAACCTGTGCTGTTTTATAAAAAAAAAATACGTACATACATACTCTCACGCATGTATTCTTTAAGGGATAGCTATAGTTACGACACATACATTTTAATTAAGAGAATTTTGACCCACTAACATAATAGGGTGCAAGCGTATTGCCGTGAATAGGGCGCTTTATAACTGTATACATATTGTCTGATAGATTACAGTCCGATCTCGTTAGTCACCTTTTATAATATCCACGGGAGAAATGGGTTGGAGAAATGGAAAATTCTACTCCACAGAGAACCACGCGGTATGAATAACACTCTGTAAGAATTATATTATTTACGTAATAACCATTTACACACTTAAAGTAGTAGTATAATATATTTAGTGCTGAATAAATTTACATTAAACTTAATTAATTACTACTAAGATGTGATAATTTTCGACCTTCTTTTATTTATTTGTACTAAAATTACTTAAATTAGATTATTAAATAACCTCTTTGAGTTTACAACAGTTGACTGTTTCTTTGTCATTACACCATTGTTTTTATTTTGCATTTTAGTTTTTAGTACGTTGGATAAAATAAAATACGCTGGAGATTCATGCATGCTGCTGAAAATCTCCAGCGTATTTTGTTTTATCCAACGTATATATAACATGCATGTTGCAAAATTGACCATTGGTTATCACTAGTTGCTGTACCTGTAAAAATCTCAGACTTGTATCTGTGTAGATAAATTATTTTATAGTTTGTTTTTATTGTTTAGTATACATAAGTTTTTGTATACTAAATGTTTGTATTGATTAACCAATTTGCAATCATCTCATCAGTGACTCACGTTTACATCGAACTTGTACCTCGAAAAGTTTAGGAAAATGTGAGTAAGCTCGTATCAAATTTTATTAGAAGTACATTTATTCAAAATGAAAGCGCATATCAGTATACATTATAAAAGCAACATTAACAAGGAAAATTATTAAAAATACATAAAACTCGACTGAAATCCCTTATGTCACTCCCACGATTAAAGTGATTCAAGTAATACCTCACATATCGATATCCATTAAGCTCTTTAAGGAAGGCCCCATAGCTCTTCACACTGTTAGGGTACTAATTAAGCTATTTTTAATGCAGAAATATGTATGGCAGAAATACCTAAATGCACGGAAATTCGCCCTAGTTGACACAACGTTCACTAGCAAGTGTGGAACTGTCTTAAGTGTTGGGTAATCTGATAAACCTATATATTTACAGTCAAGTTTAGAAACAATGACGTCTTAAACAAGCAAATCTATGAGTAAAAGCTTGTTACACCTGAAATTAATAAATGCAAAAAAAAAAGAGTAGAAAGACAAATTCGTGGTTTTGTTTGTTCAAAGTTAGCTATTGTTGATATTGAAATGAGGTGTTGATGACAGTCTTTTTTGTGTTTTTGAAACATTAATCAGACGAGAACAAGATTAGTAAACTTAATTTAGACATCATTTATAAACTAGTTGGTTGAGTAAAATTGGGTCACCCCATCTGGTTCGATGGGTGTCATTAAAGGTGACTAAGTGATTAAACTGTTATCTATCAGACACTACAAATAAAGTTATACAGAGCCTGGAGGACAGCAATATTGCTTGCCCCCTATTACGTAATAGGTATAAAAGCTTTTTCTACTGCATTTCTGTGACTTACGAAATTCTAATAAGCAAAAACCTATTTTATGAAAAGTTTCTCACTTATTCTCCGTCTTTCTAAAGAAATGAAATGGTTTGGTGAAAACAAAGTACCTTTTACAAACTAAGTTTACAGATTCTTGAATCAATTTTAATTGTTGTTAGATCCTCCACGTTCGTTTTAAGTAAATTTTAAGTGAATAACAGTTATTGTATCTTCAAATCACTATAATATCTTTAGATATAGCTTCTTGTAATAACTTTATATAAAGTAACAGAAATGTTTTTACAAATGTGAAAGTTTGTATCCAATCACGAAAAAATACAGAAGACGTCAAGTTGTAGAAAATAATCCGCCCTCGAATGCCATACCATCGCAGTCGTTCAAGGAACGAAAATCATATGGTATGAACGCAACGTATTGAATGCAACTTTGGGAGACCTAGAGGAGGCATATAGGGTTCTAAAAACAGATTGAATTACCCCACGTAGTGTCACGATGAGGGACAAGTATTTAATGAAAAGAAAAATAAAACTACTATACATTAGCTAACTATACCTCAAAAAATCACTCTGCGTTCACTGCATCACTCCTCTAGTATGCAATTGCTCTACTACTGAACTAGTGTAGAATTATAAATATATAGAGCTTATTATCGGTAGCCGTTTTAACTGGGGTCAACAAATCGGGCATGTATGTATGTAGCAAATTAGGATAGTTTTTAGTCCATCTTAATAGATCGTATTCCACTTAAAGTTAAATTATTGTATTTCTTAATAATAAATATACTTTCTTAATACGGTATCAGTAGTTACGGTTGTATTTACAATACTTATCTTAATAGTCTATACAAACTACTACTAATAATAATAAAACATATAGTTTCACCAAAAATTTAAAAACAGTTCAGAGACAATGAGATCGGGATATGTAAACACTGCAATGTCGATACTAATTTAATATTCTGAAAGAACAATACTTTAGTACAATGTTTCGCATAAAAATTGAACAGCATTCACACGCGCTGTGGCACGAGAATGTTTGTATACCGTGCGAGCTCGAAATGATAACAACGTAACTAAACACATATTTTTCTGATGCATTAAATAAGTTATAAAAGAACTTATGCAGCATCCTTCTTATTTATGTTTACGATTGTTTATACGAGTATATGTAATTAGACTTGTATTGTATGTATTGTATTTATTAGCATTGTAGACAAACCGCAGCAGTTAATAACAATGCATTAAATTAGTATAAGCTTAAAAATGCTGTAAAATGATAATAAATAAAAATAAAAATAATTATAGATTATTAACCGTTCCCCGGAGTTTCATCGGCGTTTATGCTCCCTGCATCACTCCTAAGGATCACAGCGTGATGTTTTATCACCTTTATTAATCATCAATAAATACACTATTTTATACAAAAAAAAAACATTCAAAACTTTCTCAAACCAACAAACAACTAAAACGTCTCTACCACTTTATAAATATTCTGGATTTTGTTTGTGTTAACACACAAACAAAATCCAGAATATTTATAAAGAAACAATGACTTAAAATAAAAAGCGTGAACTTCAACTTCCACGTCGGAGATCGTTAGTTTGACTCCATATAAATAAAAAGTATTTCAATGCCTTTACTTGAATCAGTCTAGGTGTTTCTATGAATATTATTAATATTTTATTCGTTAATTTATTAACCATTTATCTAGCGCGTAAGGTTATAACAGTATAAATGCTCATGGACGTCGGAGTTGCATACCTACTACTTTTTAGGATTAATATAAAGGATAATAACGATTTGTATAATCAGAATATATTCATGTTATTCTATGAAAAAGATTAAATATGAGATAAAGTCAATGTCAGTTAGTAATAATATAATTATTTATGCAATAATTATCTATTCCGTGACCCCAGACATAAACCGTGAGAATAAATACTTGGAATGCATATTCGTAGATATTAATTTTGGCAAATAACATCCGTGTAAATTCTTCATAATTTATATAATTTTTAGGTGTTTGTTTTACAAACTACTCTACCGTAGTATTTTACCGCATTGTTCAGTTCATAGGTTTGTTTAGAGACATACCTTTGCGATTTATTTATTTATCCTTAGGTAATCAGATTGGCCATTACAGAGACGCACCATCATTTGAGGGGACAAAACTATAAAGAAGGACTTTTGTAGGGCAATCCATCTTTTCCCCTGGGCGTTATAAAAGGCGACTTAGCAATCAGACTGTTACCTATCAGACAGTTTATACAGAGTCATATACGTTACGTTAGTGGGACAAAATGTATGGTTGGTCTGGTAAGTGGGCTTTCGAGACGCCTCTGCCTAGTTCCCTCTGCCCTTTTGGACATATAGGCGTGAGTGTGTTTATTTATATATGTTTTTTTTTATATATAAAAGCCTACTAGAGTGACTTCACTTTGCCTGCTGGAAAGCAATAAGTGTAGTCCAAGACTGGTGGTCACCATCCTCATTGCATGTCTAGTCAATGCAGCATGGTGACCCAGACTGTGACGGCCTGGTGAGATGCTTTTTTTCGCCCCCTTTCAAAGTACTGTCCTTGTAGTTTTTTGCCTGTTCTTGTCCATAGGATCTACACATCAACTGGCAACTGGCTTCACGACATACTTAGTCTGATTAACTTCTTCTCTTGACAATTCAATAATTCACTTTAAAAAAGTAGACAACCGACTTCAATGCGTCTAGCATAAAATTTTAAATTTGCCACGACTGGACCAAATTTTCATCTAACTACCCTTTAAGTACATCCTTTCCGATAAAAAAAGTATCATCGAAATCGGTAGGGGTGATATTGAGTTATTCCTCCATTTGACGCGCACATACTTAATGCAAATTTAAGAATTATATGGTTTTCTCATGAATACCATTGTCAGATCTGGACCAAATCGAAAATTTCGATATGGAAAATTTCGAAATTGGTTTACGCAGTTGAAAGTTCTGAGGTAACAAACATAAAAAAAATACAGTCGAATTAAGAACCTCCTCTTTTATGTAGTCGGTTGAAGATATCTTCCTAGTCTATTAATAATATAATATAACCACACAGATTGTTTTGAAATACTTTTATTAAATGATTATGATCGATAACTAAACCGGATATTGATGAACTAACAATGATACCAAAATGCCAATCGTGATGTTTTTAACCTTGCTACAAAAATTAATAGTTTATTAATAGAAAGAAACTAGTTCAAATACGTATGTGGTTCAGTATTACGACCTTCGTGTTCGCTAATGACAGTGGGATAGTAAATACAATTAGGTTCCTACAACCTGGGTGCAAAGTGCGACCTCGACGAAATTCACATTATTGTTAAAACAAAGAACGGGTCGTAACTTATACTGCGGTGCAACATGAGTGAGGTTAAGTTTTGTTTTAAGAACGCTAATTAAATGACCAGTTAAGCATTTGGAGTTGAAATTTTCATTTTTTAACCGACCGGAGGATTATGTTTTGGAGTGTATGTATTTACTTATACATGTAAAGCCTAAACGGCTTGATGAATTTCGACATGTATTTGGAATTGTTCCTTAGATTTACGTAGCTTTAACACAATAACAAATAAATAATCATTTGTAAGCTGCTAGACATCGTATAAAAATATTTATTGTAAAAAGAGGGCAAAATATATTGTATGTATATTTTGAACGGTAACTCTACTCGGACTCAGTGTTTAAGATTATACTTATCTAATACTTCAGAAGTAATCAACTAACGATCACCAGTACTATCCAAACTCCTACAAATTAATGAATATTTAAAAAAAATAAACCTTAATACACAGATTATGTAGCGAAATGGAGTTTGTTAAAATAGTTACTTGTTTGATAAAATTTACTTTTTTTTTTTCAACTCAGTAATGAGTTTGACTAGTGTTAAGAAAACAAGAATTATCCAAATTGTGAAATTTCGAGACTAATGTTCAATGTTTTTTACCGTTGGCACAAATTTTCAAGGGATCTTATCCTATAATTTATCCCGGAAATATACCATTAAAACAAAATCTAATTAAAATTAATCGCTCTCTTAGAATCTATCCGATGCACTTCAATGAAAAAACATCGTTATGTCCTTAGATTTTAAGTCGAATATTAAAATTTTTGGAACAAGTCCTGTTTTTATTAAAGGTCAATGTTCCGTTGCGAAATTCTACGAGCAATTCTTATTTAATCAGAGTAATAACAACCTCACGCTTAGTCAGGTTGGAGAGAAAAATGGCCTACATTACACTAAACGTAATTTGAGGAACATAAAGTAAAAAAAACCGTATCGCGGCTCAAACTTACTCGCAAATTACAACAGCGTCATCGCCAATCGTCGGAATCTTTCCTTATCTAATAAATATAATCTCGCATGTAATACTAAATAAAAATTTAGTTTAATCTGCTGAATTTTTCAAGTTCACCACTATTCTTTTTGAACATATTGTTTTTTCATTGAGATTGATTCACACACACACACACACACACACACATGTGTACAATAATTTGGAATAAGTTTTTATTGCCGGATAATGCCGTGTGATTCTCTGTTTAGTAGAATATCACCACATCTCTTCCCGTTGGTAAAGATTATGGGATTTGACGACCTATCAGGGAGTTCAGACAGTAAGTACATATACCGAGCGACAATAGGCTTGCCCGCTATGACGTAAGTGGGAATAAATATGGTTGACAAAATGTGGACGTTTCATGCACCACTGCCTACCCCTTCCGTATATGTGTATGATATACATACACATATGGCTATTCACTGTTTGTTACTTATCCAAATAAATAAAATTGAAATGCCCATAGTTCTTTTTTAAATGAATATGGTGTGTACAGGGTACACCAAAAAAATCAGTCTGTTTCTGGTTATCTCCGAAACTGTATAATCGATATTCGTATGAGTTTCAGTTGCATATAGTTCATATGGATATGGATATCGTAAAGAGTAACTTACGTTACACCTATTTTCGAAAAAGATGAGGGGACCTCTCAAGGGATGAGTAGATGTTAATCAACACATAATTTTGTCAATTGTAACTTGATCCTTCTCACGTTAACTGGGCATTAAAAGTTTAAAAATGTATATAAAAAAATCAATGAAATCAAAACTAACTGCCCAAAAACTTCGAAACATTTGAATATTTTATATTCAGGAAGCCAATAAATTCAGGACTTAGAAACAAACAGGATATTGAATTAAACCAATAGACACTATTTATGGAAGAATTAATCAAGGAATCCATTGTAGGGACGTCAATGAGAAGCAATCAATTAGGCACACCTTATTTCCAAACGACTCCCTTTTAGACTAACAGCGTAAATACGTTTTGGGCCCTATTTAGTAGGTCCGTCACGGCAATTCTACATAAGTTGGCTTAAATTTTGTAAGTTCTAAGGAAATTAATAAATATTTATTATTGGATTTAATGTTTATTAATTACGATTTATTTCGATAGGCTTTCGTTAGCTACTACAGCCTTATTCGATTTTTTTTTAAATAATTAAGGGGAGATGTCCGGGAGATGTTCCTCTTTCTACCTTTATTTGTAATCTATTTGATTTTTCTTTCTTTATTACAATTTTATTTGTTCTTTATCAAACACAATATATTTTCTTTATTTTATCGAAAAAAGTGATACCAAAACTATAACTCACTCACATAAGCAAATCTATAACTGTTTAGGCAGCTCACTTGTGGAATGCACTGCTCCTATCTATAAAATGGTCGTGAAAAGTTTTATACGGGTTAGTAGTTCTTTTCTTTTGATAAATGGTACTCAATAATGGTGTGCAATCAATATTATTTATCTTATAGTCTTTATTCATTCGTGAACGGAAGACAAGATGAATTATTTAAAGTTTTACATGTTCCGCCTGACTTTTTAGCTATTACTGAGATAAGGCCACTTGTGTTATTAAATAGGTTTATTGTATTAGATTAATAACAACTTCATTATATATAAAAACCGAATTACTAGGCGCATTCTACTATGAATTCAAAGGCCATTTATATTTCAAATTTCATGCGTTATTCTCTATTCTTTGATATAGTAAAGCTAGAGCTTGATTGTTTTAAGGTGCTTACGCTTATTAACTATAGTCATTTTTTTTTGTATTTTATGACTAATTCTTAAGGAAGACTACTTAAACATTAGGAGAATAGGTAACGAAGTAATAATTATAAATTATAATGAAGAGAATCCGCAAGTACCTTAGTAACAATAAATAAATAATAATTTGAATTGAATCTTTGAAAAAAAAAAAATATAAGCCTCTTTTCTTTGTTCGTTTATAATTCAGCTTCATCTAAGTCGGAAATGTAAAATGTAAAAAATTTTCTTAATCATTAGTAAATACAATTATTAAGATCATCAGAAAAACTAGATTTAAAAAAGCCCTTGCATTTCACAACATTTGTTGATAAATCCTTTACCGTCGTCGTCGCAAAACGGCTGTGGAACGCAATGCCTCTTGAGATAAGAAAAGTCCAAACCATACAAACCTTTAAGACAATGGTCAAAAGCCACTTTTTAAAGTCAGAATAATATAACTAATTAACTAGCTTTTACACTTCTTTTCATTTTTGTATAGTTGCTATAATTTATATGTATCATATTATATAATTAATATTAGATTATTATTATTATTATTATTATTATTATATATATAATATATATATATATATATATATATATACGTATATATTATTGTATCTATTATGTGTGTATTTGCATTCATAGGTAAACATGTATATATATATTTAGTTATATTCAATTATTATGATATATGTTGTACACCTCAGCTACCACTCTTTCTAGACACTAAATTTATCCTAAGGTTGACTGCTAGAGATCGCTGTTAGCGATAAGACTGCCCATTGTACAATACTTTAATGTTTAATTAAGATTTATTGTAATTCCTACAGTGTACAATAAAGAATATTCTAATCTAATCTACAACACTATTTTTACTTCGTGTAGAAATCAATTCATCTGTAAGGTTGCCTTTTGCAGAGGGATAAACGTTGTTAAAGGTGATCTAAATCATATATGTGCCTCCACGAACAAGATGTATAGCGAGCTACTGCGCTAGTTTAGCAATGCACGTGGGAGGAGAAGTACTCAGAGGAAGAGTACCGAGATATAAAATAATATTTTGGTACCACTGTGATATACCTGTATACGGAACCAGACAAACAAAAAAGTTAAAAGAAATATAAGTCTTCGTTTATTTTAGTTACAAGAAAGCATTTTATTTTTATCTTTTTATTACGTTGACGGGCCTGTTAGTCTAGTGGTTAGGGACCCTGACTGCCGAATCAATGTCGTGGGTTTGATTCCTACACGGGACAAAAAATTGTGTAATCCATAAGTAGTTGTTCTCTGGGTAGTCTATAGTCTGTAGACTGGGTGTTCTTTGTGTCCGTTAAATGAATGTTTATAAGGAGCCCCGCGACTCAGGAATTATTCCTAATACGGGATATGTCTGTTGAAATAAAAATAAGAAACAAAAAATAAAATTACAGCAGCATATCTTGAAGTAATTAAATATTATATGTATATTATATTAACTATATACAAAACAACAAACCCAAAAACGCAATTAGCTTATTCAATATTACTTGTTAAACAACTATTTACTAACAGTCGACAAACATTAAACATTAAGAAAACATAGTTATGAATTCCTAAATACATATCGCCTTTAAACTTTTGGTTGCGTAGAACTTGCATGGATATTGTTCTTCGCTGACACACTTAGTAAAATTAGCGAGAAACTAAGTTAGTAACACTATTGTAAGAGGCGGGAAATTTGCTGCTAGGAATCCATCTTTGTTTAAAGTTGATAAAGTTATAACAAGCTGTGACATGGATAAAATATAATGAAACTAACTTAGGTTAGGTTAGATTTCCGCAACTCCACGTCGAAGCGAGTATTTTGCGTTGGTCGGAATAAAAATTATTTGAGCCTCCCTAACTCCTTGAAGAATCACAGCAACATACTTATGTTACCGACGATCTCAAGATCGAGATCGTCGGTAACATAAGAATAAAGATCTCGATCGAGAGTGACCCTGGTGAACCAAAGCACTCAGCCTGGTATTCTGCAATCACTTGACAGTTCGTCGCACATAAACACACACATACATTACCTTATACATATATATATGTATAAAGAAAATAGCAACCCGCATTGGCTTATCGAATTCTAGAGATTCTCTATTTTATGTGTGGTATTTTTACCTGTAGGGATATCGAAATAAAAGTAACCTGTGCTATTCCTGGATAATGTAGAATTTTAATACATCGACATCGAAGTAAGTATACAGAACTAAAAAAAAAGGAATTAGGCAACAGTTCTAAATATTCATAAAATATGAGAATAGAAAATAAGATTTTGTTACATATAATAATAAGAATATATTATAGAACACGAAATATATATAGTAAGGCAGAATAGAAGTAATTCTGAAGAGAACTGTTTTGTTTTGGAATTAATCGAATTATAATAATATATTATTATATTATTATAATATTTCTTACACGTCTATTGCGTAAGGAGCCGACCGCGTGAGTGACCCGTTATTGGCGCTGCTAGCTGTCTCGTAGTCGTAAGGTTCCTCCCACTTCCTCGACCCCACGTAAAACCTGCACGGAGCAGGTACCCATTAAAATTATTCTAAAACATAATCTCCACTTTAAAAATGTTAAGTTGTATTAAAAGACAAATTTAATCTCCACAAAATTCCAGTGGTGGCAAATTATATTTTATTTAAATTGATATCATCTATGGAATAAATGTATCTGAACTTTCTTTATTTTATTATTCTGTATAACTAAATAAAAACATTAACAATAATTTAAGTGCAGATCAATAAAATAAAGTAAAATTTTATTTGTAGAAATAAACTAAATATATACATTGTGTATCCTGTACATTGTGTTTCTTCGTTATTTCAAGTGAAGAAACACAATGTACAGAAAGCTCAGCGCCCGCCAATGAAGCGAATATCTGATTAATTTTTCTTTGACTTGGTTCATAAATGCTAAAATTTTAATGAAACAGTCTATGTCACTCAGAAAGAGTCTAGCTTCCTATCATTGAATGAATTTTTAGAATCGGATCAGAGGACCCAGAGATTACCGAATTACATGTAAACAAGTAAACAAACAATTTTACCTCTTTATAATATTAGTGTAGATATTACCATGGATGTTATTCATTTAATCTTTAAATCATACACAATTTTCTTGAAAACAGATGCGAAAGAATTACAAGCTTTCTACTAAACGCCATTTTGTGGTTTAACTACGGAAACTGTAATACATAACGTCGCTCAACAAAGATTCAATTTCCCATTGACATTACATTGCGATGTCTCAAGATTGGTAAAGTGCCGTCAACGTCTACAAAGGGTAATATTTTTTCTTTTTTATTTCCGCTTCTCGGTTGACCCTTATAATAAGATTGTTTTAGTGAACAACAAATCGACGATCTGAAGACCTATCTTCCTGTTCCTATTTGTATATTTATATTTTAGTAGACAGACTGAAGTTTAGATACGATTTCATTTACATCTGCCTTTGCCATCTACCTCTTTTGATCCGGTTGATTAAAATTCAAGATTGCTATGCATAAGACATTTATTTGCGTTAATTATGCATTGAGCTGATAGGTCAATGGCATTATGCAATGATTACGGATGTACCTCAGCTAATTTAGTAAAACTATTTCTAATGTAACAGAAACTATAAGCTATTTGATTTCTCATTAAAAATAAAAAAGGCGGTCGGATCTTTGTAGAGGATATACATTTTTACAAGTGAATTTTGAATGAGTTTTGTTTATACATACTCAATAGAGGAGTTATTTTATGGTACACCGCTTTCTGCTAGTTATTTATTCATACCTAGATGAAATATATTAGTCCGGTAGATGTCATGATTAAGAGAACGTGATTTCAAGGGGAAATAATCAATGTCGCTACTCCACTTCAAAGACATAAAATTATGTATATTGAACAGAAACTTATGAAACTATATTTAACTAAAAACTGGCGTAATAGTCTAGTTGCAAAACTCGCCAGAAAAATAAAAATAATGTGGTTATAATGTTTAACAAGTAAAAAATAGTCAATTTTCTCACGTACGCTGACACTTTCACTCACACCTTTCATTATGCGTGAGGTCATTAATAAAAGCCTAATGGCCTTATTTGTTTTCCCTTTAAAATCTTGCTTGCGTGTCGTTAATTCTTTATACATCAAAAAAATGCAGAATTCACGCAAATCTACTGAAACAGTTTGAAATGCGGTATCCGTTTAAAATTCAAAATAAATATGACTGCCAAGAAATCCCAATAGTATATGAAATTGGTATTTTAATATAATAGATCCATTAAAAAAATTACTGGGCGATATTATTTTGCATCTTACATTGTTTCGTAAAAAAAATGTGATTGCCATACAAAACGTCCATTAAAAAACTTCAATTATAGTTCACAATTACATTATCATACACTAACAGATCACAGTTCCCTTTGTGATAATGAACGATATAATCGATATGTGCGGTAAACTTCATTTGAACTTATCAGAAACTACGTAACACTTATTTGCTATACTATTTTTATATATATATTTTTTTTATATTAGCCTACCATAGTGACTCCACTTTGCCTGATGGAAAGCAATAGGTGGAGTCAAAGAGTGGTGGTCACCATCCTCATTGCATGTCTAGTCAATGCAGCATGGTGACCCACACTATGGCGGCCTGGTGAGATGCTTTTTCACGCCCCGCTTAAAAGACCCGGGATCAAAGTGGGAAGGAAACACGTGCGCTGGTAGAGAATTCCAGGCTTTTACCGATCGGCACAGGAAAGAAGATTAAAAAGAAGAGCCAAACCGTTTCGTTCGGGTACGTATATTTTCGACGCACAAACGGTGACTCCTCAGGCCAGCACGTGTAGTCCTGTAGAGGAAGGGAGAAGGTGGGACCAATTGGAAGAGCTCATCAGAACACTCCCCGTGATGTAGGCGATAGACGACTGCCATAGAGGTGACATCTCTTCGCAACTGCAGAGGCTCAAGAGACTGGGTGATCTCAGGACATTCGATAATGCGGACTGCGCGCCGCTGCAACCGATCGAGAGCGTCAAGCAAATACTGCGCATAGCCGTCCCAGAGATGAGAGTAGTACTCCACGCAGGAGCGAACCTGGGTCTTGTACAAAAGACACAGTTGCTCGGGCGAGAAGAACCGTCTCACCTTGTTCAAAACGCCGAGCTTACGCGAGGCCGCCTTAGTGACACTCTCGATGTAATCGCGCGGATTGAGATCCCGGCAAATATCCATACCCAGAATACTAAGCCTATCCTGCAGTGGCAGTTGAGTGCTCTGAAGAGTAGGAAGGGGAAGGAATGGAGACTTTTTGGTAGAGAACACACACGCTTGTGTTTTCTTGGCGCCGAACTCGACCAGATTTTCACAGCCCCATTGGGAAATGCGGCTCAAGACCCGGTCGAGCTCAGCGACAAGCTCCTGTCGTTTTTCCCCAACGTCTGCCAGCTTTGCAGTAGGATGCCCGAAATATCGCCCGTGCACTGTACTGTCGTCTGCATAACAATGTATATTGCCAAGGGCCAACATGTCATTGATATGCAGAAGAAACAGCGTAGGCGATAGGACTATATTCCTATATTATTAACTATACTGAACGGATATCAATATTTTTTTTTTAATTGTATATCTACATATATAAAAAATTTAGTTTAATTTATATATAAATAAGTTACCAAAAGAAACCAATTCACTTAACTTTCTTTACCTAAAGACTTTCTTCTATTCTTCTAATTTATAATATTCATCACGGTCTACAAAGAGGTACTCAACCCCCTTTTAGTTTAGAAAGTTAGCTATATTAGATATGTAGGATATATTTCAGTGGTAGAGCCATGCTTAGGCACGAATGGGCCGGCTCGACCGGTGCGATACCACGGCCTCACAGAAAACCGGTTGTGAAGTAACGCTTGCGTTGCATTTCCCCGAATTGAGTGAGGTTTCCGGAGGCCCAATTCTTCCTCCCCCCTTTTCTCTCCCATATCTCCTTTCTCCTTTTTTCCATCTCCTCATCCCTCCTCTCTTCTTTCCGCTCCCTGCATCCCCCATCCCTCATCACCCTCAAAGGCGGGCAGCGCACTTGCGACTCTTGAGTTGCAAGTGTCCATGGACGGCGGTGTCACTTACCATCAGGTGACCCGTCTGTTCGTCTGTCCCCCTATAGTATAAAAAAAAAAAAAAAAAAAAATTTAAACAGATCTATATGTCCATATTTTTCGTTTCTTTTTCACATATTACCACTTTATCAAATCAAACATTGCATTATGAGTGGTGATATATCGCAATAATTTTAAAAATAAACATGTTACAATTATACATTTTAACACATACTTATTGTAACCTTCAAAATAAGATTTTTATACAATTAAATTATAGTAGTCTGTGTAGAAGTGTACGCATCAGTCGACCTTGTTATTTAGTTTTACGAATGAAGACATTACGGTGTTTAGCAGATAAATTGAAAAAGCAAAAAAAAAAAATGATTAAATTTATTAACAAAAATGAAATCGCCTTCATCGAAATTGATTGTGAACAATTCATACTATACGATAGCAGAAATCAAGACCATTATTATTATTCATTGAAGAGTTACATATAGAGGTAGAGGTGCATATAGAGAAGGACCATGATTTGCACTTCACCGCTGTGCGCTTGCCCAGAACCTTTTGCCTCGCACAACCAGCCCGTGGAACAAATTGTCGCCAGTCGTACTTCCAGACCGATACGACTTCCAAACCTTGTGATAGCACTCTTGTGACTCATGAGTCCAATGAATGGAAACTCTATCCAAGTCTCATAATGAAGCTCTTTAATGGAAATTTAATAAAAGTAAAGTTAACACAGAGTATGGAGTAACCAATTAACAAAGACACGTGGCAGGATACAGGGATATTGTAAATATAAAAATTGTTATTTACAGTGTACACCATTTACACTGTCAATGAAGTGACGGTTGTGATTTTAGTCACTGTTTCATACATGGTGTATGTAATAGGTAAATAGCTGTGTGTGTTTGCCTTTAGGATAACACAACACAATATCACGTTATTAAAGTAGAACGTTTAACATGGTAACTTTATTTATATCAATGCAACACGATTCCAATTTTGAAAAAAAAATTACTTGTTTAAATTAAATTACTTGTTTTCAGTAGAAAACATAAAAAATAAATAAAAAGAAGAATGAAAGGTTTGTGACTAGATAGATATTAACTAATGTGTAAATCTTTAATGTTACTTTTTCTTCGTTATCGTTTTGAGCAAGTGATTTCCTTACATACAGCGTAAAGAAATAACATCTTTTAGTAGGTACTAGGTAAAAGGACTAAGTAAAATAATAATTTCTATTGACCCTCCCGCTACAAGCCATAGGAACAGAGCAGTGACAAAACTACAACAACAGGAAAAAAATGCAGTTAATTCTATAATACCAATACCATGTTTATCGAGTTCATTATATCCAATTAGATCAAGATCACATGACACTAAAGACTATTACTTTGATTTATTATAATTAAAAGTGCACAAACACTGTTAATATTTACAACCAAACTTCCCACAGAAATGTTACTAATTATATATACATACTAATTTATTTGTTTTCACTTAAATTTCGCTTTCATTTGAATGCCTAATATCATTTAATTTATGTAACGAATACCGATATCGTAACATATTAAGAAATTTTTAAATGGCGAATATTCAAACTTAGTTGTTCTGTATTAGAATATCGTATATTAATTTACTAAGAACTCCCGCGCAACGGTGATTTTTAATCGACCGACTATTTAGACTCCATCTTTGGACAGTAATTTTCGATAATTTTGTGTGCGATTTTTAATGTGGGCATTTCTATAGAGCTTGATAGCAAGTTTCAGAACGTTTGATCAAGAAAGGAAAGATTAAGAAAGGAAGAAAAAAAACGCACACTCAGAGGCCTCACACGCACTTGCGATTTCTCAGTTGCAGGTGTGCTCATGGGTGGCGTTAGTCACTTACCATCTGGTAATCTGTCGGAATGTCATTTATAACATAAAAAGCTTTAAATCACCTGTCAGCAGTAGACCTCGGTAAATTTTCTTATCTGTGAATACAGGAATATTCTATCGGCCTATTCAGAATTACCAGTGTGCATATGTATGTATTTATGTAGACATATACTTTTTGCGGTGTTCGTACTACTAATGACTGCTGCTGCAGGTGACGGTGCGCAAGATATAATTTGGTTAGCTTACCACTATTTATATTGCTTTTTATTCTATTTAAAATTTCTTTGATACTCGTTTGAACATAAATTTAAAAGAAACTCTCGTCAGGTTGATATATTTTTTTAATAGCTAGTCATTCTAGAACTGGAGTCGTAGTATAATTGTTTAAACTGGTTAAACCGCATTTGGTTTATATGCAGTAATCGGCGTTGCAAATATATGAAAACATTCAACATTCGGCTAATCTGCTATTTTGATAAGTGTGTCACCACTTAGCGGTAGAAGGTAAGGTCGTCTAAACATGTATAGCCGCCAGATGACCTAAGTGATTATACATAAATTTTTCTTATTATGGAAATTAACCTAAAAGCAGTAGTATCATCACAGCAGTAACATAATAATGGACAACTGATTATTTTATAGCAATTAATCTATGCACTTCAGTCTAATTTATTATACTTTTTGGTAAACATACCCTAATCGATCAAAGACTCCTGAATAGACGCATTATAACGCTATTCGTATATATTGTTATTATATATATTTCAGATGAAAAATCGGTTTCTACATCTTTTGAGATAATATCTCCATGATCTATATTATAGTCTTATAACAACAGTGCATTTATATATAATGGAAGAAGAAAAATATGTATATAAAATAAACTCAAGACTATAAAGTTAGATATTATGCCACCATTTCAATTCTAGAATGACGAAGGCCTCATTTAAATTTACGTTCAAAAACGTATCAATTCTCAACGTATCAATCTAATTTTAAATAGAATAAATAGCAATGTAAGTTTCCATGTAAATAGGTAATCAAATTCTTACTGCGCCCGTATTTTTTTTTTTTTTTATACTTTATGCACAATATGTGACAAAGGTGGACTTAATGCCGTAGGCATTTTCTACCAGCCGACCTTAGGGCGATGCAGAGACAAAACAAATACTATATAGCATAGCAGCAGTCACTCAGTAGCAGTACGAACACCTCTGCAATACGTATGTATATGTATGGTATGTACACTGGTGATTTTAATTCAGCCTATAGAATATTTCTGTATTTACAAATAAGAAGAGTTTCCCGAAAAAGTGTACTACTGACTAGTGATTTTGCTATTTTGCAATCGATGGGTTACATGACGACCTGTACAATGCATATAAAAACTTTCCTAAACCTCATTTGACTTAGTCGTTAATAATACACATTAGTGACTCACAATGCCAGTGTTTAAAAAATATTGAAATATTACGCAAAAAGACAAACAAGAAAGTCCATAATTTAGCATTGCAAAAACAACGTTACCAATTCAAACATGCATTTTGCAACCCGTAAAAATAGGAAGATATCAAAATGGTACAACTTTAATGCTGGTAATAACGAGTTCGGCAAACTTTTAAGTGTATGCATTCAAAGTAAAGTCCAAATTGCTTTAGCAATTGGAGTACTATATACATTATGAGACTTTGCATACATTCGATTCATTCATTCATTCATTCATTCCAGTATCTCGGCAATTCATTATTAGATAAATACTTTTCGTAACCACTTACACTCGTTCAGTTACTATACAATATCTATTGTGTAGCAAATAATTTAGTATTGAGATGTTAAGCCAAAGTAAGTGATCGGTTACTTTGTTGGATTGGTTGATTTGTAATAACACTGTCAGTCGTATTCAAGAAATAAAAACCTTTTCTGTTCATCATTGTTCTGCATGTTTATTTTCTAGACCCTGATAAAACTAGAGGACCGTATGAGGTACTCAGCCACAAGCTATATACAGTTTCAGGATACTAATTCTTTATCTCCTATAATCTCAAGAAATAGTTTCGAGAACGCATGATATGGTAATAGAGAAATAGTAATACTGTTTGTTTTTTAACTAGCGGTTTTATGTTTGTTTAAATGATTACGATTTATTGTAATTTAATGCGAAATAAAGTATAGTAGTCTAAGTTGTTTACATAATCCGAAATTGTTATAAATTGTGATAAATTTAAATTTAAAAATAAATTTTATATTTATGTCAAAACTTTGTATCAAACATTTAAAGTATATAAAATAATACAAAACACATGGGTAGCATAAAAGCTTTTATTATAATGTTGCTATAGAAACTTTTGCAAAATAGTAAGCGATAAAACGAAATATGAAATTTATATGTGCTCATTTTCGTGACCTCAACTTACCGCAAATAAATTCAAGCTCGTCTCTAACGCTTTCCTTTCCCATCATCTATTCTTAACTACATGAATCAGGCATGCATTCCGCCGTTGAGCAATTCTTTATGGTACTATATATCACTAACTCGCCAACAAAATGCCACAATCGGTTTATTCGTCACGACGTCCTTTTCTTTGTTATCTATACCTGTTTGCTTTGCTTCAAGTCTCGAAGCAACTTCATTTCACTTTAAAACTACTTACATCAGAGAATAAATAAAAATTTCTCTTAATGTTATTTCAGTTTAGATTTAAGAAATTTTATAGAATAGTGTTATTTCAGTTTTTTTAGAAGAGGGTAGGATAGGAAACAGCCATAGGTTTAGTATAACAGAATAACAGAGACAGAACTTGTTGAAATGAATCTCGAAAATGTTTGCTTTGTGTGAAAATTAGTTTCAACTAATTGGTGATTACGAATACATGGGAATTAAGACCAGCCCCTCAAATACTGGCTTACTCTGTAGAATAAGACCACCTAATAATATGTATGTCATAGTATGTAGTTCATCTTCGTGGCTCTCGGATTTTTACCCTATGGCGCAAGAAGGTGGATATCCTGTTAGAGTCATGCTTAGGCACGAATGACGAACATAATGAATGAAAACGTTACCACGATATCACAGAAAAGCGGTTGTGAAGCAAAGCTTGGGTTGCATTTCCACAAAATTTGTGGCTTCCGCAAGCCCAACTCCACCCTATCTCCCCATCTCCTCATTCCAATCTCTTCTCTTTTTACTTCCCGCATTAATCAATTAATCACATGTGATAGTACCATTTGAATCATCATATAGTGGCAGTATCATAAAATATTACATTTGGCCATAACTTCAATACATTAATAATGTTCAGTCGGGTTTCACAATTTTACCTGTTGTATTTTAATAGTTAAGCACCTATTTTTAAAGCAAGAGCTAACGTAAAACATTACTAGGCACTCAGAAAAAAATTACTACTGTTTTAAGGCAAACAGAAATTAATGATGTAATACAGTATGCAGCATATTACAAGATAACAATCTCTTTATCTAAAAGTACATTACAAAATATAACACCTTGTGTTACAAATTATGCACCATTAAAATTTCAAACATAATTATCTTCATCTTCGTCTTTCTTCATCTTCTAAATTTAATTTTAACTGACATATTAAGTAACATTCGCCACTTTGCAAGGAAATGAATTTGATGCAATCTAATAATGTTTGTGAGTCGAAAGGAGGTAGGTATATACGGTAGGTATGTATACCTATAGCGGAACGTTTAACGACCTCTACCATTCTACCGATGTTTAGAGACGACATTTGACAGTGACTAATAACGGCCCGTAGGCATCTAAAATTGCTATTGAACTATTTGTTAACTCCAGACTAATAACGGGATTGTGAAAATAAATTTCTATAATTGCTTTACTTCATGCAATTGGTGGTTAGAAACATAATGATTTTTTATAAGTTTCCGACTTACAGTAAATTGTTCGTTTCGTTCGACTTAAATTTTTAACTTTAAACGTACTTTTTACGTGGTAGAGCCATACTTAGGCACGAATAGGCCGGCTCGACCGGTGCAATACCCCGGCCTCACAGAAAACCGGTTGTGAAGCAACACTTGCATTGTATTTAAACGAAATTAGTGGGATTTCCAGAGGCCCAACTACCCTCTCTCTTTTTCCTCTCCCCTGACCCCCCGCCCCTTTTCTCATCTCCTCATCCACCTCTTTTTCCCCTCTCCGCATACCCTCATCCCTCATCACCCTCAAGTGGTTCATGATATTATAATAAGGAAAAAAAACTTATTTTATTGATACCTTACCTGTTTACGATTTAGTTATTTAAAACCGGACTCAGACCTTCTAGCTACGGCCAGTTGGAGTTAAATGTATGCGACACCGACGTTGTCGAGCTATTGCTTACAGTTAACAATCCATCCCCACAAACATTTCTCTTCATTATCATCACTTGTTCTTACCTTACTAATCTATTACGTTAGTGGAACCAGGTTCCTATTGCCATAGTGTAGACGTTTAATATGCTTTTGCCAAGTCCTTGAGATATATAGGCGTGATCGTGTGTATGTTATTCATAACTATAGACATTGGCCGTTGAAGAAGTGTTTTGCATAATAATATGTTCAATATTATTACTGGTTTAGAGTTTGAAGCGGACCCTCCGGTCTGTTTGCTCGATGAGGCATCTGCGGTAAGTGCTCATTATCAGTAACAAATATGTTTATCTAGAAAAGAAATTTCTTACTATTTTAAACGTTTCAAAATATAGTTTTAGCTTTAAAGATTTTGATAATAAGTAGTGATTAGTAGGATGACGCATGTACTTACTGTACATACACATATACATATGACAATAAAAAGAACTACCTTTTAATTGTTTTTACTGACCTTACCGAGGTTATATGTTCATCTGTAAATATCATTTTATATTCGTAGGTTATTTGATTACTCCGCCAATTATATGCACTTTGAAGGTGGTTATCTTCTTTTTCAATAATCTATCAATTATTTTCAGTAGCCCCTAATCAGTAAAATAAATAACTAATGTAATTAATCTCTAAGAAGCTTAAAAATTGTAGATAACGAACATCGCTCACTTTACAACAATACCATTAATTTAAAAAAAGAATATAACTACATAGCTCTCTTTCAAGATCAAAAAAAGTAGTCCCACTAAACAAATTCTTGTTAGTCATTCCTAATTCTCCATGACTCACAATAGCGAGAGTAAATTTCACACCGATTTGCGAGACGTACATCGTTATAAAACCGTCTTAAAATCTGCGCTTGACCTTCCGAGATATTGACACAGTTCTAAATCCACAAGCCGGTCGCGTGAGTCGTCGTAATGCGAATAATTGCCCATTGTACGAATGATGCGACGGGCGATTAGGAAGTTTACTTTTACTGGTAGTGCGTTCCAGAGCGCACGCAATCACTTTCAACTTTCAGCCGACCGTCGACAACGACGTCGCCAACAACTGCACGCTTCACTCGCATTCTTTTTTCTAATAATTCTTTCATAAGAAATTTATTCCGATTGACAAATACGTGAAAGTAAGAGTTTCTTGCAAATGCGGAATTGATATGTTATAATTATAACAGGTTAAACTAGGTTTATAAAAATGTGTGAAGAGGTATAAAGCGAACTAAATCGAGTTTGTTGGTTGTGCCAGAAAGCAATCAAATAGTCTGTTTCACGTGCGCTATTGATCAGCAGGATCCTCGCGTTTTGGAAGAGTCAGAAGTATTGTTCCAGGCTTATTTTATTAAAATGTTGTATTAAAAACACGTGTTGTCTAAAGACAGTGGTGGTCACCATCCTCATTGCATGTCTAGTCAATGCAGCATGGTGACCCACACTATGGCGGCCTGGTGAGATGCTATTTCACGCCCCGCTTAAAAGACCCGGGATCAAAGTGGGAAGGTAACACGTCTTCTGGTAGTGAATTCCAGGCTTTCACCGATCGGCACAGGAAAGAAGAGCCAAACCGTTTATAGATATATTTATTTATTATTTATTTCGTATATTTTCGACCCTCAAACGGTTAATCCTCAGGCCAGCACGTGTAGTCGTGTAGAGGATATAATTATATATGTAATATTATATTAATTATATAAAAAACCAACCAAACGAGTATTGGGCCAGGTACAAAGCGGAATTCCGTAGACGAAAGTTCACTGTCAATTTCGTTTTTCATAACTAATTAATAATAACAAAGTAGGAATAAATTTATTTGAGTGATACAATAAAATGTGTAAGGTTACATTACATACATACGTTACATAAACTTACTGATTTTGTTAAATAATAGTATCTTATTAGGACATTACGTTCTATCCCGAAGGTGGATGGTAACAGCAGATTTTTTGCTAAATTACGTTGAAAAGCTGGTATGGCAATAAGAGCCATCCACACTATCATGCAAAATAGACGCACAGAAACAGCCCTCTAATACCATGCTTTACATTGTGTTATTCTTTCTAAATCTTTATCAAGTATATATGAAATTATACCTACGTCTATAGAACACTGTCTAGTAGGTAACTTAAAAGGGCAAGGGCAATGGTTTTCTTACATTAAGTGATTAGACACATTTATTTAATGTGCTGCCGCTCAAGAGCTCGTTCAAATATTAATACTTACAACTTAGATGTACGTATTGTCGTTGCGATTTTTTGTTTGGTGGTGGTGGAAGCCGGTGGAAGATCCTCATGGATGTCCTTCGCCCATTGGGGATCGCGAAAGAGTCTGTCTTACCGACTAAAAACCATCCTTCTTGCAAATGTTCGGCGATCGGGCGCTGCCTCTAGGCTTGTAACTGTTCGGGCGACGAATTACCCAAAATCGTCGCCCACAGGCCACTTCCTAATGTGACCGGAGATCGACGAATGCACTTCAGGTCGTTGCGATCATTACATCATCCCGAGTAACTTACTGTAATTAAAAAGTAGAACATTTTTAAACGTACTTTTGTTTAAGCCAAAAGGTGTAATTTTTTTGTCAATTAGCCGGTCATAATTTTATAAAAAAGTCCGCTTATTTCTCTAAATATCATATAATATAAATAAGTGTACATATTATGTCGAAGTGTGAATATTAACACAATTTATAAAAAATAAAAATCAATCAATAAAATTTTCAACATCCCGAAATTTAGTTATATAGACCCGTATCATATACTGTTTTACCCGTATCATATATTATTTTTCTGTGTAATATAAATTATCCAGCACAGAAGTTTAGATTTTTTCCTAAAAAAATACTTCTAAGCAAAAGCTACTTAAAGCAAAATTTTCTGTCGAGAAGTTTTGTTTTATTTATTAATAGTTAGTACAATATGTAGGTATGTATATATGTACATGCTTTCTTTTGGGAAACATTAATATTAACATTCATTTTTAAAATATTTCCACTAAAAGGGACTGCAAATGCCGTCCTTTACAGCATAAGCATTCGTTTTTTTTATTTATCGTTATTTTATATATATGTATATATGTATGTATATATATATACATCCGGAGGCGTGGAGTAGGAGTGTGGTCGTCTTGTTCTTCAAAGAGGGTGACAAGACAATGTTGAAAAACTATCGACCAATTTCTCTTCTAAGCCGTTTTCAAGAATCATCACGAACCGTCTTGCGCGAACACTTGACGAATTCCAACCACCGGAGCAGGCTGGGTTTCGGAGAGGATATGGCACCATAGACCACATCCACACGGTGCGGCAGATTATACAGAAGACCGAAGAATATAATCAGCCCCTCTGTCTAGCATTCGTGGACTATGAGAAGGCCTTTGACTCGATCGAAATCTGGGCTGTTATGGAGTCCCTGCAGCGTTGCCAAGTAGATTGGCGATATATCCAAGTGATGAGATGTCTCTACGAAGCCGCCACCATGTCCGTCCAAGTACAGAGCCATCAAACAAGGCCAATACCATTGCATCAAGGAGTGAGACAAGGGGATGTTATCTCCCCGAAATTGTTCACAAATGGAATGGAGGACATGTTCAAGACGCTGCACTGGAAAAGGCGTGGCATCAACATCAATGGCGAATACATTTCTCATTTGCGATTTTCAGACAATATCGTCATCATGGCAGAAACGCTGCAGGACCTACAGCAGATGCTGAATGACCTAGCTGACTCTTCTGTACGCATCGGCTTACGGACGAACTTGGATAAAACCAAGATCATTTTTAATAAACATGTACTACCGGAACCGATTGCGGTACACGGGGCCGTTCTGGAAGTTGTTCAAAAATATGTATACCTTGGGCAGACATTGCAGTTAGGTAGAAACAGCTTCGAGGACGAGGTGAACAGAAGAATTCGGCTGGGTTTGGCAGCCTTTGGTAAACTACGCTGAGTCTTCTCATCGTCGATCCCACAGTGCCTTAAGACGAAAGTCTTCAATGAGTGTGTCCTACCCGTCATGACATACGGAGTCGAAACGTGGACACTTACGTGGTCCACAAGCTCAAAGTTGCTCAGCGTGCTATGGAAAGGGCTATGCTCGGTGTTTCTTTAAGGGATCGCATCAGGAATGAAGTGATCCGGCAGAAATTGACCAGAGTAATCGACATAGCCCACCGGATCAGCAGGCTAAAGTGGCAATGGGTTGGCCATATTAGCCGCAGAACCGACGACCGTTGGGGAAAACGAGTTCTAGAGTGGAGACCACGTCTTGGCAAACGTAGTGTAGGACGCCCACAGGCCAGGTGGAGTGACGATTTGCGCAAGATGGCTGGCAGGAGCTGGATGTGAGAAGCTGAAAATAGATCGAAGTGGCGTGCAATGGGAGAGGCCTATGTCCAGCAGTGGACTGCGATAGGCTGATGATGATGATGATGATTTTATTTATTGCCTGTAGTTTATTAATCTAAGCCCTCGCTTTTAGGTAATATTATTTTTATGAGTATTAAGATTGTAATTTCGGTATCAAAAAAAAAAACCTAAAATATTTAGTTATGTGTAAAATAAAATCATGTTGGTCTCTCGGTCACTATTGAAAGAAGTAATTATTTACTAGTAAGCATACGTGTGATGGGAGTGCCTTTACATATACAATGCGTGTTAGTAAAATAATGTTGCCTTGGATTATAAAAGTATTAAAATACAAAAAAATAAACACAGCATACATAACCATCTTCTGTTTTTTTACTTGTTGGTATTTGTATTGTAAGTACTTACGTACTTACTTAAACTTTTAAGAATTAATAAAAACAAATGAAGATGACTAGCTCACTGTTACAATTCAATAAAAAGTGATAGTATCATCTTGATAAGGTTGTGAAGGTCAGTGTGGAATTCCCACAAAAGTATTCTCACTGTACGGTACACAGCCTGCTAAATGTACATTATTATACATTTAACGTTTGACATTATAAGCATCTGTGGGAACTGGGCCGACTCGGTACTGGATACAAAAAAAACTTTTGTCATTGTTCTAAAATTGAATTTGCCATTATATTCTAAAACGCTAAGTTTTTAATTCTCATAGTAAATTTGTGTTGATAGACTACTTGTTTTTACGACTTGAACTTTTAGAACTAGTTTTGCGTTGTCTTTGTGTACCCTTTATGATCTGGAGATAGTTAAAAATTTTACGTCTGATAAGTTTGTATTAACCGTAAAATTTTATTTACGAACGTTATTGAGAGTTAAATGATTGAAGAGAATAATAATATATGTATTTTTTTTATTCTAAATATCTTTAATTATAAAGAAGAGAAGAAAAAAAAGGCAATTATTTTATTGTACAGAACAGAATTATAACAAATACTTTACAAAAAAGCAAAACAAGACTAAAAAGAATGCATTTAAAGTTTTCATATTGGTAACATATGTACACACAACATAGTTTTATAATCTCCACCTTCCAAATATGTTATTGACATTCATTCAAGTCATTGGTTAGATTCAAGTGTCATAACTGTCATAATATGACAGTTATGACACTTGAATCTAACCATGTATTTTTTTAAATTGAACACTTACAATATTACAAGACACATGCCATCTTATACTAAACCGTAAAGTCTTGCTTTTAAAGCACATAAAACAATTGTGTTTCTAAGCGTTTGTTTCTAGATTTATGTAAATTCTAAAAAATATGTGGATCTTCAATATACTGCTTTTCAGTGCTCATCTTAGTTAACGTTTTTATTACTTACAATTAGTCTATTAAAATAATATTTCATTAGTACATAATAAATTCTACAATTTCACGTTTATTCTCATCATACTCATTCAGCAGACCCGGTATCCAGTCCACCGTCTTTCGCATACAGTCTATCCGAGTTACCTTCCTCAGCGCGTCACTCTATCTGGCTAGGAATACTACTTTACGTTTACGTCTAATTATTGTTGTTATAAATCTAAGCATCATTTTTTATGGAAATCTCAACATTATTCAAATAGTAGGTAACTCTGGGACACCGTGCAGCTAATAAAAAAAGCTAACCACAAAGACTGTTTTCTTAAGTTTATTATAATATAACTTTAATAGAACTATATGGTATTTTTCATAATCGGAAGTCTCGCCGTGATTGGTTACTTAATATTAAAATTTAATAAAAGCAACTGCTATAAAAAAATAAGCTTCTCAGCATAGAACGGATAAAAACAAAATTGTATTGTGACCTTATACACGCACGTAAAGGTTAGCAATCAAAGGTTATTAACCTTTTTAGCATAACATCTTTCATTTAATTGATTTTTTATTACATTATAGTGCTGGCTGTACTAGCAGTGAGAGTGTACAGCCTTTAGTTAGAGAGGACACTGGGTTCTGTTCGTTTGACCTTCGGCACATTTGGCATTCTTTTGAATACAGAGGGCTTAGTAAAATGAGAATGTAACTATTTTATAACTGCCACCATAATCTGCAAGAATTTTCCATTCCTTTAAAGGCTTTGGGATCTAGTAGTTGAAAATTCTGGCTTAAGGTCGGTGTTTTAATCAATCTTGTACATTTTATACATATATATTACTATTATAAATATGAAAGTTGGTATGGATGTTTGTTACTCAATCACGCCAAAGCGGCTAAACGGATCTGGATGAAGTTTGACACAGATATTGATTATAGTCTGAAATAGCACAAAAATTACTATTTAATCCCGAAAACGTAGGGTTACGCTAACAACAGATAGCTGTGGGTCTTGTTTCTCTGTTTTTTTTTGAGATATCATAACATGATGAAAGTTATTATTTGTTTTTTTTTTATGTTCAGTCGATGGCTTCTAATTCATTCCACAAAACCGTGTGGTGGATTCGATACTCTGTTTCCTAAGTTATATACGTATTTAGAAAGTGAAATTTTAAGTTACGTATTTTACTTAACAGGTGAACCATACGTGTGAAATTCACAAATATGGTTCACCTGTTCTGTAAACTTTTGTGCTATGAACTAATAATTCACAGTGTTTGCGTAGGTACTTTTAGTTAGCTAGTATAGTTATGTACCAAGCCTTAAGTAGGAAAATTTTGTTCAAATGAAAAATATCCAGGGTACGCGCATTAGTATTTACCACGGGATTTCCTATTCATGTGGAAGGATCGTATCTGCGTTTTAGTCAGATCACATGGTGTTTTAGTAGATTTTCTTTTGTTTATTGTATCCAAAAAATATATAAGTATATAAATAGTATGACATTAAATACCATAAATTTACATTTTAATTTGGCATCTGTCATTCTTTATTTTTTAATCTGTCATTAGTCGAATGTTTGTGTATCGGTCTGTTGATAGATACAATGAGGTTTTTTTTTTCATGGTTGACTAACATGACGATCATATTTTTGTAGACTGTTTTTTTCTCTAGAAATACTTGACATTAGCAGAATCTCAACGTTGAATATACACGCGAGAGAGAGAGTCCATAAATAACTAATAATAATAGATACAATGAAAAATTCTCTGTTTGTTACAAAAAAGATTTGGCCGTCAACGTCAGCATTCTAACAATAAAGGCAATGAAAGCAGTGAAGAAAAGAATTCAATTTGCGTGGTTAGGAGTAGTAAACCAAGTAGTAGTAGCGTAGCAAACCAACTAATACTAATTTCTTTCAATTCATGTTTATAAAATACTAAAGAGAGAATTCCTTGTACATTAATTTAATGAAAATTCGTGAACGAAGGAACGTAAAATGTTTAATACTTAAACTTTATCTATAGACAAAATGCAGAAAACTAAAATTAAAAAAAAAAGAGTTCAAATTAAAAAACAGTGCATGTTGACTTGTCATTGTACGAAGTCTATACAATGACATTACAAATTATATTGGAAAGTAAAGTAAATTATAGTCGAAATTTAAACATCAGGCTATCTCTAGCATAAAAAAAACTATCATGTAACTTTAAATACTTAAAAGTAACATACTAGAGATATTCTATTTTAACTTGTTAATACAATTTTCTATTCCCTTTCTATTCCATTTTCTAGGGCAAGCTGTATAACTTAGTTACTACGAGTACTTTATTAGTTACTACACAGGAAACAGGTGTAAACGCTAGTTAAATACATATGTATATTGCCTAACCGGTCAATAACACTCAACTATCCTTGTTACGCATTGCAAGAAGCCAAGGCCCAAGGAAAGGATCTCCGGTGTAATATTGCAACACGGCTAAACTAAATACGCTCATTTTATTTTCCGAATATCTTAACGTCTTGCGTTTGTCAATTACGCTATAGCTACATCAAATTATTTATCAGAGATATTATGTTTAACAAGTATACTCGTAATTATTTAAAAAATATGTAACTGGAGTACATTATTTACCTACACTATTTTTTTTTAAGCTAACGTTTTCTGGAAATGATATACTATATCTCTCTAGCTATCAAGTCGATTCAAATGACATGTCAAAGCTGTTTAGGCTCTTGGGCTTGACAAATTATGTAATACATATAATATACATCTCCTATATTCATATGCCGGCGAAACGATGAATTATTAAGAAATTATTGTTTAATTTAATTCGATGTCGATTGTTTTGTGAATCGATTATTAGAAAATTTAAAAGAAGTGCAGGCAACCCCGAATATGTTAGTTGATGCCGCCAAACGCAGTAAATGTCATTCTTTCAAACTTTCAGACACCCAGCGTGCAAGGCGTATCTAATTATAGTTAATATAAAAGCGTTTTAAAATAATATTAAGATAACATTTGACTTTTATTATAGAGTTACATAGCCAGGACTGCTCCAGAAACCCTCTTGCGCAGTCTGGTAAAAAGAGTTCTCTGGTTGTGTGTTGTTTCGAGTAACAGAATAGTTTTAAATATTACTGATTAATATTTTGCTGTATATTATCTATTTCGGATCAAGCTTACTTCAAGTTTATTCTGTCATCTACATATTTCGCTGTAACTTAATACAACTACTTTAACAGCAACTCCTGTTCAGGTGTCTATTAATGAACACATAAATTGGACCTACAATTAAAGCTTCAAACCGAAGACTCAACTATACCTAAACATACTTGTAATTAATCTAACTACCGTAGTATAAAGCATCTTGTTTTACAAATAAGCTTGTATTTAAGGTGGCAAATTCTGCAAATCTAAGTAATACTGCTTGAGGTAGAGTTAATTAGATGCGAGTTTTAAATCGTATCTTACTGGAAAATAATATATAATTATTGTTTCTTTTACAAGATTTCGACAGTAGTAGCTATTTGTTATACTGATTTGATTTAATCTACCCGTGTATTATTTATTTAATTTACAAACAAGGCTACTTATCTTCTTAACTCCCCTAGTGGCTTAAGTGTGTGCATTTGTACTAGGTAGAGTTCAAACTTGTATTCTCTAATCTCTCGATCGCAAGTCGCGTCTAAGGTTTTATCTGACAACTAAGTATGCAATTGCAGTCTATATGTCTTGAACGTGAACTGTCGTGTGATTAGTATCTAGCTATGATTTTGATTAACCACAATTGATTTTTGTATTCACTGTCGGTAAAACTATTAAAAGTGCATTAAGGTCAAAATTCTGGTACCGTTATAGTAGTAACTTGTAAGTATTTTTATAAGTATATTTATTTTACTGTAATGAAGTCTTCATTTATATATTTCATATATACCTACCAGCCGCAAAAGTTCAAATGCCAATATCTATCTCTGTTTAAGTCACAGATGGAACTGATACAATACCCACATCCTTGCATAAGAGTCGGTTGAATAGACTATTTGCTTAGCAAGTGTCTGTCACGACTCGCCGGCGAAATAATACTTAAATTCAAGTTGTAGTCGTAGGGCGTGTATTATACGGTTATACAAAAACTTGAAGTACGGTCGCCACTAACTTCGGACCCAGGAGGACGATCTCCACTCGGACCCAATTCGGTGCTGGCGAACCGGGCGGCGTAGGCGCGCTTAGCAGCACCTCATGCCGCCCTGGTATGAATAAGTGTTTCGGTTTGAAATTAGTTTTTTTTTTTATTTTTTAACCACCGTTACCGGTAACCCCGGTCTTTTTTATTTTTTCGTGTGGAAACCCCCATCATCACCTCGTCGAAGCTAACGGAGAGGTAGTATGTCGGACTCAAACCGAGTTAAACCACAAGGTGTTCCGTACAAAAAGTCTATTGCAAGGGACCCGGGAATACCCTAACAAGGAAGCCTTCGGGAACACCGTTAGCCCCGGTATATATATATATATATATGTATATATACATATATATATATATAATTAATAAAACATATAAATTATTAGGTAGTTCTCTAATAATAAATATAGACCAATAGCATAAAGTTAGTGGCATATATGTTATCATAATAACATTAAATATGGTGTAATTTGTATACTAGTTTTATTAGAAAGGAGATATTTTTATTAAGTGAGATGAGAAAACGGGGTAATTTGAACGAATGTAAGTTTTTTACAAGTGTAACTATATAAACTTTGTTGATTACAACTTGGAAACAAAATAAAAAGCAACACATGCAGTTCCCTTTATGTCGAGGACTTTTTGTTGCACGAGATAAAGTAACCAACGTTTTTATGTCGCCGTGACAAAATGTCCGCGACGATGTCACAGTCAGTATTAAAGCAGTTGTTATCGTAAACTAATTCATGCAATACTCGTACTCGTTTAAAGTTACTGTTAGCTTGAGTTTATATTACATAAGCAGAAGTTCGTGGGTGGAGACGCTTTAAAAGGTCCACATTTTGCGATTATAATTTAGTCAAACTTACGTAACAGGACTTTCTGATAACAAATGTAGCACTTAAGTGGTTTATTTTGAAAGGTTTTAGAATAGGCCAGTAAGAAAAACAGGCGGGAGTTTTGTAGATGTGTAATGAATTCATATATCATTTGTTTTTAGAATTTGGCGGTAATTTTAAAATAGTCTGACTTGCATTGACATGAATTTGTCAAGATAAATTTTACGCTCAATTATTTATTACGATTTTCTTATAACGAGTTCTGACTGCGTTTGAAAAAGGCGTGCAAGAGATCCCTAAAGAAAAATGGACTCACTGCTTCATTCAATGGTTCCATGGCAAGCGATGGTGCTTAGAAAGGAACCTGGTTTTGGTGTGACCTTCATATTGCTGTCTAGGTTGAGCTAAAAAAAGCACAAAAAAATGCTAAAGAAGGCACTCTTTATTTCTATCACAATTACCCCACAGCCGTCTTTATATAACTAAACAAATAAGTTTGGCGCGACCGAACTAGTAATAATGTGTCACTGAATATTTTCATTACTATGTTATTTTCTTAATTATGTGTTATACTCGGCTTTGTATCATGTTTAAAAACAGGTAACGTTATATCTGTTTTTAAACATGATACAAAGCAATAATAACAAGGAAAATACGAATCGACGTTAATGTGTTCCGCATTTTGTTATATTGCAATGGTTTAGTGTTACTATTGTGGCTAATCGGATTTTAAATAGCTTTTTGACTTTATTACTTTATTACCAAGTTATGAAGAAGATAGAGAAGATAGAGAGGGATAACTGATAGTTATATTGTTATTTATTCTAATAAAAATAGGAATAAAGAAACAAAGGCAAGTTTTGTGTCTAGCGCAACATACTTAGAAATTAAGTCATTATTTTAGCTGATTTTACTAAAAGAATATGAAGCACATAATTAATTATATTGCGATAAAAATAAATCATCGATAAAGTGATCTTCTAGAGAAATAAAATTTGTTTTTATAAAATTTATCTAGGTTTTAATTGTTCCTAGGAAAATAAGCTATTGAAAATAAAATAATTATTGATTGATTTCACTTGTTACAGATATTATTGGTAATCAAAAAATGATCTCTAGTAACTTCATGTAAAACTATCCTTACGACGTTGAGTTAAGTCGATCCTGATAGAGAAACTAGTCAGATAACTCAATTTGATACTATGTTAAAGCATCTGGGAATTGCTTTTTCTAACGATATATTATAAAAAAAAAATTCTTGGTTGTTAGGAGTTAGTTAAATAAGCTTAGCCCGTTAATGAGTAGGCGTAATCTTAAAAATCTCCTGTCATCTTCAAACTTTTATATATAGATACAAAATATTTCAAAGTATTAGTTAGTAGTAACTAAACTAAAATACTCTAGTAGGTACTTGGAAAATTTGAATGTTTAGAGCTCTTAGTTAAACATTGGAATTGAACAATCTTTACGCGGACATTGTACATTCATATGTTTAAACAGGAAACAGAAGATTTTTGTAAAAGCCTCTTAAAACCAAACGATCAAAAATCAAATATCACCGATCATTTTATTTGCAGAGATGACCGTAATTCTTTCAGATTAAGAGTTTTTACGAACGACAGACGATTATAATATCAGATCACAGGAAGAAAAATAATCTTGTAAGAATCACGGAAAAACAAAATATGTACATTGTAACTTTAAACTGTAAATGTCTTTATGAATGTAGCACCTGATTTTGTTACACAAAGGTTTAGGTAAAATTACAAGACATACAGTCATGATAGCTATATATAATATAATAGAATCTATTGATTATTGGCTTTTATTTAATTAGAGGGTAATATTTGTGTTTAAACTGCAAATCATAATATGAATAGTATTAGTGACTCAGTAATAAAACACTCATCACACTGACTCAGTAATAAAGTCATTATATATTTCAACTTCCCGGCACCGGCCAGTTAGAGTTACAGACAATGCGACACTTGCTTGACCTATTGCTTACTTCCTAATCCATCTGAACAAGCAATATCCATTTATATCCTCCTTTTCCTAACAATATATTCCAAATCTCTCTTACCCAAACTGAAAGTATACCTTTGTATCTAGGTAAAGCATTATAAATCATTTTACATCGTGTATTTAATCTGTGAACTAATTAAAATTATTTAAAAGGGAATGAGTCCTTTTTTGCATAGTTTTAATTTTATATGAAATTTATTTTGAAATATTGTTTTAAATTCAATACTTTAAAAATGTTTCATTGTTTTGTTACAGCCTTCGTGCTTTGTTCCTACGCTGCAGATGTGAAACAGACGACAAAAGAAGCAGAAACTGCCATAAACAAGGACAAACGACAAATACAAGATGAATTTGTACCAACACATTTACAATACAGAGTAGCTCGGAAACAAGTACGTAACCTGAATTTGTTAAGATAATTGATACTGTATACCACTAGTGAAGTGTCTTGATCAATGAAATGATCTATGATCAGAGATCACTTTCATTAAGATTTTGATGATTTTTTTCACAAAATCTAAAAATGTATACAGACATTAACTATACTCTCGCTTACATCCCAAAACGGTCCTCAATTGGCTCCTCAAAATTGATTCTAATTCCGTAATATGGGCAAGCCTACATGTCGGTATCCAGACACTTTATGAATATTCTTCGGAAACTAGGATTTATTTTACAGTTGGGTACGAAAAGAAGCTAATAGGAATGAAGGGGACATTACCTATACGGTTGGATTAAGAAGATCTTGGTGTCTTGGGTAACACTAATTGGCTATAACCGGCAAGTTCGAGCCTTAAGGTTAGCTTTGACAATATAATGCATTTTTTATGACAGATGTATATTAACATTTCTACTTCTCCTTTCTATATACCCTTATCAATCCTGAAGGTCAGATGTCAGCTTCTTCGTTTCTTCTCTGTTGATTACTCCTTGCTATATACTAATTTCTTAGACAATATTAAATTTGGCTTGACTTAAGTGTCTTAAATGTGAGTGTCAACTCAAGAATGTATCACAATCATTTACATAATCCACATTTCCTTTATGACTAATTGTAAAGAACAGGAAACAACAAGCGCCAGCAATATTAGCACAAAATAATGTCAAAATTATCATTGATAACAGATTAGTAAAACGCAAATTTCCTATTCCGTGTTTAGTAACGCGGCAACCGGTAGTTGCCAATTTCATATACATTAAATGTCGACCGACAGTGTTGAATAATCGTAAAACGGAAAGCCAAATATAGACTCAGAGACATTTTAAAATGGTAGTACTCTTACATGAATCTTTTAACACATACATATACATGTATACCCTGGCGTGGAATTATTATTTAAAAAATCATTGTCTGTAAAACACAAGTAAAAGTAGTACGATAACAAATACTTTATAGTCCATACTAATATTATAAAGATACAAAATGAGACTGTTTGTTTGTTTATTTGTTTCAACGTTCTGAACTCAGAAACTACTAATCCGATTTGAACTCAACACAACACTTACATATATGAGAGTAATATCAGATAGCTGGATTGAACTCACTTCTTCTTGATATTAATTACATTTTTACTAAGATACAATGCACAATGTTGTTGGTTTCAATAATTTTCACACTTCGAATTTAGATGTAATTAATACTGTAAGACCTAAAAATACAAAACTTAGTAACTTTAGGAATATGTTATGACAATATTGTAATATCTTTTATTTGAACAATAAAGAGTTTATCTATCTATCTATCTATCTATCTATCTACAAAACAAAAAACATTAAAATGAAATGGGGAGAATGACTATATTTAACAGTAACGATATTAATTCATTTAGAAAAGACATATAATTATAATTATAATTATACTTTAGTTAAAACTTACAGACGTCCTATATCAGGGTCTTCTTAAATATTAAGCTCCTTTAGCGTACTTTTCGGACTAAAGTGCTTTTAAATTTAGATAAGAGATTTCTTTGTGGGCTTTCTGTCTTCTGAAATTCGCCTAAAAAGCTTTTAAGAGAAACATAATGTACATTTGAGACACCTTCTGATACAATAAAATGTACTTGTTCAAAATCAGCTTTGATTATAAATCGTTTTATTCGAAATTAAGTGGCTTATTGTGAGAGCTATTTGTCACCTCCAAGAGGCTTAATGGGTTTTATGTATATTGTTAAACATTATTATTAGAGTCATATAGGGAAGACTTCTGTGTAATGCAGTCGGGTTTTATATATTTTTGTTATAATGTTACTATTTTCTTACTTTTTGGTGAGTATCGTGTAAAGGTTTACCGAGGTTAATATATAATTATAATAAATTAATTAATAATTAATATATAATTATAATAAATAAATAATAGGTAGTCAGCTATCAAGAAGCCGCATGATATATTACCAATTTAGACGAAAATTACAGAAACCCTTTATAGCATTGAAAACTGCGGTTAACCAGAAGAAACTATTGGTAGATGCGCTATATACTGATTTTACTGAATAGTTATTTTGTAGAAGATAAGTCACTCTCTAAACATCCGTACCTACTATTACTGCAGCTGCATACGAAATGTAAACTTATATTTTTTAGTTAACATGGGAGGGAGGGAGCCCTATGGTGCACTGAAATACACTGTTTTAAATCTTTACTTGCACTGGCAATTGCTAACTATCAAGCATACTAGTTGTAACTTCCTTGTACAAAATATCGATCTCGTTGTAACACCATCTATAAACTTTGAAACCAGACCAAGTTATGTCAAAAGAGCGATTTTTGTTTCCTAAAGTCTACACTTCGATGCACTTAACTTGATCTAGATATATAGGATACATATAATTATATACCGACGCCATTTTCCCTGAAGTAGTAATTAACGCCCACATTTTGCCGATCATAATTTAGCCTCACTTACGTAATAAGGGGCATACTAACTGCCGTCATCCCGGCACGTTTGGGAATTAGGTGGAAAAAGTGCAGTATGTCAACAGAAAAGTTAGAATAGACATATTTAACCAATATCTTCATTCTAACTTTTGGATGGATTGGTTGACAACAGATGGATTGGGAATATTACAGCCTGATTCCTTTGTCGCCTTTAATGACACCCGCGGAATGACATGGACGGGCCCTATTCTACTGCACTGAGAATCACACGGCAAATATACCTAGTAGTATTTATATAATGCTACCTGTTTCTAGTATACAATCTTCTTTACCAGTCCCGGAATCCGTATTTAACGGAATCTAAATCTCAAAAATCATAAAATACACAGATAAATAATACATGAAGTTAGTTGGATTATAAATTATATAATAAATAAGTTTTCGATGTTATCGTCTAGTGATTACATAATTCTAGTAATTAATATTGGTTTATGCGTAAGACTGAATTTTTATTCGAGTAACATGTTTACTAGGATTCATATTTCTTTCTAAAAATTTACATATCCAAATACATTATTACATTACAATATACTACACAATACACAAATACAATACAATATACGAGTATAGGTCAGTAGCCGTATACAAATCAATTGAACTTCCCATGTAACTATTGATATAACTTTCTCTTAGAGTACACAATTGCTATCAAAACCAACCTTGAGTTAAACACAATCATTTAACATGTAAGAAATTGAGAATATCGGTTCATTATAAGCAAAGATATCCCCAAATATACACAAAAAAGCAACGAATTGCGTACCTTTTTAATTTATTTTTGAAGTTTGTTTAAAAAAGTGCCAACTTTAGCTCCCGTTTGGAATATATTAATAATATTAAAAATATTAATTATATTATTAATATATTCCAATTTCGTCACGTAACACGATTACTAATTGCGGGAATAATCGTAATAGTGAAGTTAGAAGTATAAAATAAGATTAAAAAATTAGTATAGGAAACTTCCTTGTAAACGTCTGTCCGCAAATAAATATGGAATATTTTATCTTTACAGCTTATTTCGTGAATCCAGGATAATTGTAGGATTAACTGTTGAATGTAAAAAATTAAACATGGGACTTTAAGAAAATATAAGTTGTGAATTAAATTAGTTGCAATGCATTTTAAAATTACATAACTCAACTCAACAATTCAGTGGCGTGGAATAAGTACATAATTAAATATAATCCTTAAATCTGATTACTTCTTAGAGATGGTGTGCTCTTAGATAAACAAGAATGAATTATTTCACTCCGTATAAGGTCAACAATGTCAAAAGATATCTCCGCTGTTAGATATATGTATGACACAAATAAAAGCATATTAAATTTTAAAATTATAGCCTATTGTTAGTCATTTTTAGCTTTTCTGTACATTTACAAGTCTCTTGTTAACATATGTAGCGGTTTAAGTAGTCACCTCGCCACCACGCTGCCGCGCCTAGTGTTGTGGGTTAGATCCCGCACGGGACAACACTTTGTGTAAACCTCAAATTGTTATTCTGAATTTAGGTGTTCTTTATGTTCGTTGTTTAAATATTTGAAAAGTCCCCCGCGACACGTTTTTAAAAAAAAATATCATAATGTGCCTGTTAAAATAAATGACTTGTACAAGAATCTTGACTGAGTGGAGTGGAGCTATGTCTTCTCGTGGGTGTCGTAAAAAACGACCAAGGAATCGGATTCTTATCTATCAGACCGTGTTTATATACTATCCTGCAGATCTCAGATGGCGACAAAATGCCCCCTTGTATTGGGAGAGTCTAAATTATTGTTGGCAAAAAGTGAGCGTTTGAGGTGCCTCTTCCATATCATTTGGGGATATAAGAGTTAGTGTCTGTATGTAGTTAGTTAGTTTTTTGTATATCATATATATATATGTATATATTTTCGTCATGTGGTGTTTCATTAAAAGAAACAAATACAAAATCGAATATAAAACTCTGTTAGACAATTATCACTCATACCTAAAACACTTTCATAATAATGTCTCAAATTTGTAATCTAAGCTAAACTTATATATATAGATAATATATTTTATTAAATAATTATAGTTAAACAAACTTACTACAACATAAACACATTACATGTATTATAAAACGATGGCTTGTATTAACCAAATATTTACTCTTATATTATATAAAAATGAAATGCTGTTAGTAAGTCTCACTAAAACACAATAACCACATGATCGATTTGAATAACTGTATGAATATATGAATAGTAAAAATAAAAAGATAAAAACTGCATTTTTTTAAAGCAAAGCAGGCCAAAGCTAGTCACCCACTGGTTACTGTCCTCAACTGGCCTTTCACTCTATGCCCTAGATTTCGTCATGACCGGCCCTAAACCGTTTGGTGGAATTACTAACGTTTTGTCAACGTTCCTACTTAATATTGCAACGTGTACAGTCATGTAGACAAACCGCATAGATATACAGGGAACGTAAACATATCTTCTTAGTTAGTTATTGATCATATTAGAAGTTGGATTATGGACAAATTGACCTGAATTGAAATTCTATTAAAAAGCAAATATACGGCTCTGAGATCAAAGCATCAATTAGTTACAGGGACCCTGACGTGATCGAGCTATTATTTCCAACACTCCACAATTCATCTGTATGAGCAACGTTCCCTTCTGATCTCGCTTCCTCTCGTAATATATACCCAATTTTACGATTTTATTCCCAGTTGAGTTTACTGTGCAATTGGCTCACCAGTTTTCTTACAGACAGAAGCATCAAGGTCGTTGTTGACGGTGCATGCTCCGACTCCAAGTCTGTTAATTCTGGTGTCCCACAAGGCTGTGTGCTATCACCCACGCTGTTTCTTCTGCATATCAACGACATGCTGCAGATTAGCAGCATCCATTGCTATGCAGACGATAGCACGAGTGATGCCCTTTACACCGGCCGCGCTAACATTTCTCGGGTAAACGTCATCGAAAGCCGATCCAAACTTGTGTCTGAAATCGAAACTTCTTTATCAAAAGTTTCAGATTGGGGTCGACTTAACCTAGTCCAATTTAACCCCACGAAGACACAGGTTTGCGCGTTCACCGCTAAAAAGATGCCATTGGTCGTATCACCTCAATTTGAGAGCACTTCCCTAACTGCATCAGCCAGTATCGGAATCCTTGGCGTCGATATATCAAGCGAAGTCCAGTTTCGCGGTCACTTAGAGAGTAAGGCCATATTAGCCTCGAAGAAGCTTGGTGTGCTAAACAGATCGAGACAGTATTTTACTCCGGCCCACCGCCTGCAACTTTATAAGGCGCAGGTTCGGCCGCACATGGAATACTGTTCTCATCTCTATGCAGGTGCACCCCAGTACCAACTTCTGCCTCTTGACCGCATTCAACGGAGAGCGACTCGCATCATCGACTGCCAAGATATTTCTGATTGACTTGACACCGTTGCGTAGAGATGTATCTTCACTCTGCATCCTCTATCGCTTGTATCATGGGGAGTGTTCAGAGGAATTGTTCGGACTTATACCGGCTGCTGGTTTCCGCCATCGTCCTACGCGACAAAATATCCATCCCCATCACTTGGACGATTGGCACTCCACCACTGTGCGCTTCTCGAGAAGCTTTTTGCCTCGCACAACCAGCTTATGGAACAAATTGTCGCCTGCCGTATTTCCGAACCGATACGACCTTCAAACCTTCAAGAAGAGAGCGTACCTCTACCTAAAAGGCCGGCAACGCACTTGTGACTCTTGAGTTGCGGGTGTCCATGGGCGGCGGTAGTCACTTACCATCAGGTGACCCGTCTGCTCGTTTGCCCCCTATCGCATAAAAAAAAAAAAAAAAAAAAAAAAAAAATAATACCATCAAAGCGGGTCCTAGTTGTAGTTTTCACATATGGGTGTTTCATACCCTTCTGGATACAGACGTGGGTCTTAAATAGGGACTACCATACGACGCTGGTTTTGCTGTCTTTATATATACCCATCAATCATCACCCTCAAAGGCGGGCAGCGCACTTACGACTATTCAGTTGCAGGTGTCCATGGACGGCAGTTTTCCCTTCCCATCTGTTCCCATCCAGTGACCCATCTGTACGTCTGTCCCCCTATATTAATATATATAATATAGGGACACCTGCAACTGAACTACAGTCGTAAGTGCGCTGCCCGCCTTTGAGGGTGATTGATGGGGGATGCGAGGATGGGAAGTGGAGATTATGATGAGTTAAGGTAAAAAAAGAGAGGGGAGGGGAAATAAGAGAGGAGTTGGGCCTCCGGAAACCTCTAATGTCGGGGAAATGCAACTCAAGCGTTGCTTCTCAAAGCAACCACGATAAAAATAAATATAATATATAAAAATAAATATAATATAAATTGAAAAAAAATATCTCTTAAGACAATTTTAAGTTGCAATATTCCAAACATACAATTTGTGCGATTACAAATGTGAGATTCACTTAAACACTTCCATTCCATACATCCACTTATACACTTCCCAGAGTAGATTTTATTCTATACCTATGGTTCCTTTGTTATCGATAACAGTACTGACAAGATAATCATTGACTATAAAAAACGTTTTACATTTTTTGTCATTGTCAAGAAACTAGAGATGTGTTTAAAAAATTTATAAATGTCTTTTGAATTACTTTCAATCGTAAAAACGTGCAACTTAAAAACTTATTCGAAATTTCCCCGGTAGTCCATGTTATCATGGTACTCTTTTGAATAAATTAAAAAAAAATAAGTTTGTCATCAACTGGCGGCAAAAATCCCTTAACATACACAAAAATATATACAGTTGAACATAGATATTTTTTAGTCAGTTAATAAAATAAATAATCTGGAGCAAATGATTAGGAGCAGTTATCTAAAATAATAAATGCAAGTAATCACTAAAACCTAAACGAGCAGTAGTGAACTCAATGATAGTACAGTAGGTACATATATAATTTAAAATATGAGATGTTTTCTTGCGAACTGGTTAATGATCCGACATTCTACGGCTATTAATATAATACTTCGACATACTACTTATACTCGTAATATAATAATACTGAACTATTTATGTACCTGTATACCGGTGAACAAACTGTTGATTGACGACTACAAATTTAAATTTTCTTATATATAAGCCCGAAATATAGCCTAAGATAAGCCAAAGATAAATAAGAAAACAAACAGTCCGTTTTATAATATTTAATAATGTTGTCCGCTATTTCCTTCGCATTTCATTTTGCACAACTATGTATTTTTTCAGATTAAACACTATCTCAGTGCCAAATTTCAACATGATCCGTTTATCAGGTTTGAGGTAATAGAGTAAAAACATTCATGTAAACTTTGAAAAGAAGTAAGACAAGATGAAATGTCAAAGAGTTATGCTTCGGAAATAGAAATGGTTTTATAATAACTTTAAATGGTCTCTCACTCATAAAGTTGAACACGGAACCCTTATAAATACTCTTTACACTTCGTCTGTTTGCCCTTTTTCTAAATAACGTGAAAGGTATCCTTGAAATTAATACCAAATCCTTAGATTTCGACTCTCTGAGTTGAGATAAAGACACCATAAGTATAGAAAAAAATACAAAAACATTGCAACTAAAACTATTTTCAGTAAAATTTTGACACTGAAAATAAATATAATAATTGTTGAAGAAGTGAGATATGAAATGTCTTTATTTCAATTTGTTCTATTTTTTTCATGTAGCATAGCATAACTTTTTGTAGGGTTCATATTATAAACTTATACTCCTTTTTGGTAGGCGTGTAAATATAGTTTCTTGTTCAACACACAAATTTTCAATATCAAATGGCTGCACGGAGGCCGCAATGGTTTACGTGTTCAATCGCTACTACGCTGCCGGGCAGTGTTGTGAGATCGGTCCCCACAGAGAACAAACATTTTTGTAATCCATAAATTGTTATTCTAAGTCTAGGTATTCTTTGTGTTCGTTATTTGAATGTGTGTGGAGTCCCCCGCGATACAGGAGTTACTCCTAGTCCGGGAGTAGTCTTTTTCAAAAAAATAAAAATATATATCTAATAAAGTATGGCATGTGACAGTGATGTTCTCAATTGTAATTTATACAACAGTATACGAATAAGTAATAAACACAATGTATGGCGTTCAATTAATATAAGTGAAGCTTATTCCCATAAGAATAAATTGATGAAAGTGATTAAATTGTTAACAGTTGTGACATACTTCTTTGAAAATTTGGGTCAAATGAATAAGTGAGACATATGGTAGATTTGATTGTTTCGATAACCGGATTGATTTTTTTGCGTCTTTCTATACCGGTTTCTATATAAAAAATCAGTCAACTTGAATCCTCTTTAATCGTAATCTATATAATACATATAATCTATATAATGTCATTTCATAAAGTGTCATTAACCCTACCGATATGAAATTATGCGAATTTCGAGCAATTAGGGCCAATATTCCAGTTTAAATTTCCCCATCTAAATAATAGAATTTTTCACATATTTATGTGGTAAGTCAGTAGTATGGTAAGATCCTAGTAAATTGAGTATAACATATTGCTTTATCGTGGTTTAAAATTTTACCAATTTGAAATCAATTATTAAACAAAAATGCTTTCACTGTCCCAGTAGTGCTGATAACGTTTATGGTTGTTATCCGTATTTCAAAATGTATCACTTTCGACACCAACTATCACAGCATACAAAAACATTTAATACAGCAAATAATAGAACCTTTAAACACTTCGAAAATAACTTAAATTTAACTAAGCACTTCAATTTCAAGTATAATTTTAGAAGAAAATTGCTCAAAATTATTCGGTACTATGAGAAGCGCCTAACATTTTACAATTAAATCGACCTCAACAAAATTAAGTTTGTTCTTAAATGTGGTTAGAGGTTATGCTCCATAGAATTTAAGTACGCGTTCCTAAACTGTTTTAATTAGACTTAAATTACTTCAGATTTATGGTTTGAAACATAATCGCTGTTGGCATACTTTTGTTCAAACCACATGTTTCATAGCTGAATATTTCAAAATAATCTCATGACAATGATCATATACACATATCTTATATCGCATACATTTAAAATTTAAAACCCAAACCATACAAGTTCAGAGAAAATACTTTGATTGGTGCTTTAACAGAATTTTTACTTCGATAGCAAAGGAGTGTCCTATGTCCAGCAGTGGTCCCGACTTGAGTAAGCTAATAATTGACTGATTAATGGTTAAGTATATTTTATTTTTTTCATTATTAAATTATTCAAATAATCTTCATTTTCTTCATCGCATGAGGTTCAGTTAATCGTTTATTCATCTTTTCCTACCCATCCTTTATACTTGAAAACTGCTTTTATTCTAAGAAGAACATTAGTTATAATAACACCACCGTTGTTAATAATTATACATACATGCCTCACCGCCGCCATATTTTATGAGGAGTTGTGAATAACAGCAATATAAATAATTTACAGAAATACATACATTGACACGTCAGTCTACTAGTTTCTTACTCTTCTAATTCTACAAGATCAAAAGTTTTGACCTCCTTGTACATATGCATATCTTTATTGTATAATTATATAGTTTTGCAAAATATCAAAATATTGGTTCGTGTATATGTTTGACAATAAAACGGGTTCAGGAAGAATTTTTCATTTTTTCTCTAAGACTAAAGAAAAGATAGCCGACGTGTAAGTATAGAGACATAAGATATATATAAAAATAAAAATAAATGTATTAATTAGGAGTATAATAATAAACCTTGTTGTAATAAAAACCTTTCTAGCCTCGAGCGGTACATTTTACCTGTGATGTAGAGACCGCCTAGTTGGGTCTTTCGGGTCAATAAAAATAACCATCTGAAAAGAGGGACCTTAAAAATCTTTATGGTACTTTGAAAACATGAAGTGACTTAAGTTTGTTCTTAAATGTGGTTAGAGGTTATGCTCAACAGAATTTAAGTACGCGTTCCTAAACTGTTTTAATTAGAATTAAATTACTTCAGATTTATGGTTTGAAACATAATCGCTGCTTGGCATACTTTTGTTCAAACCACATGTTTCATAGCTGAATATATCAAAATAATCTCATGACAATGATAAGTTAAGTTTAAACATGACCATTTAAACTGCAAATGAAAAACAAAAATTAAATGCCATTTACGTAAGGTTACTATTTAAAAATTAAAACAAAATAAATAATTTAAATAACACTTAATAAATGAATGACTACGCATAAGATTCAAGTTCAAACCTAGTATAGTAAATAAGTTTAGACCAAATATATTCTGCAATTGTTTTTAAAACTTAGGTACATTGGTACTAAACATTTCTTTTTCTAACATTTTAGAAAATGCATTTTACGAATTGGTCATTCTAACGAGTTATTGCCTAAGTTAATCTTATATTTACGTAAACACATAATCTTGTAGACACTTGAGCAAAAAAAAAATATACAATAACAATATGCACATGTACAAAATGATCAAATCACACTTCATTATTACATTTTGATGTTTTGGTTTATTTCTTACGCCATTATAACTTGAAATGTCATTCGTGACCGTGATCTCCAATTGGATTTGGATTAGGATAGTGAACTTCATGTTAATTTTAAATTTAATAACCCGTATTGTTGAAAAGTGCAAACTTTGCATAAATTTTGTTCCAAATCTTAACTCCTTCGCGTAGAAGAGGTGAAATAATTCAGTAGTCATATTTTGCTTAACTTTACTTTAACGTTTACATTTTATTTAATAAGTTTATTTTAGAATAAGTAGACAAATTGTAAAAAGTTAATAGAAAACAATTTTTCTAGAATTTACTATATTTGTGAACTTAATATTTATCATGTCATAACATATATTGATAGTTAGAAATGATGAGTTAGTGATTTTAAAAATTCTCTAATTACAAGATGAACGTTCAGTTTTTTACTGACTAACTCTAACGTTGCTAGAAAGTGCGCGCGACTGTCGACAATAATTACTGATATTTATCTATCTATATACATATTTATATGTTGAGAGTTAAATTTGTGAGTGCCAGATATTTATAAAGGAAAATTACTCTTAGACACAATAGGTATAAGATAATATACCACTTTAGATCACGAATAAATTCTGAGAAATGCATAGTGTGCTCAATTACTATAGAACATCCTATTGTAATTGACTACTCTATAGAGAATACGTGCTCGATTATTACAATACACAAAATTTCAAACAGGTGAATTAGCATCCAGCTACTTAGTCTATAATTGATACGTATGTCATTACCACGGAGCAATGTACAAGCTTTTATGAAATTTGTTACACTAATCCGTTCAAGCTTCCATAATACGATTTTAATAGCGATTGCCACACATTAATGAGGGTGCAAAATAATAGGTGTGCAACTTGGTTTGTAACTGCAGTGTCTAATAACATGTTGTCAATGACATACCTCGGTATTTTGTAACTAACTTTGTATAAGAATACAGCGATGGTATCACTGTATTTAATAAAGGTATTAAATGTCACTTATGCACTGTTTAACCAACAGTAAACCATAAATAGGAAAAAAAAACATTTGAAAAAAACGAAGAAAAGATTTTGTAGAATAAAACTTAAAATATTTCTAGCATTTTTTTGGCCTGACTGGAGAGTGGAGATCATTCTCTGAAATATATTTTTTCTCATGATATGGTTTCAACACCTAAGATGTTTCTTAATCTATACTTTCTGTGAGCTATTACGAAAAAAAAGCTAATTGAAAAATATCATTTTCAATTCAAAAATTTCTAACTGATTAGTCATTGCTTAACCAAATTGAACATGTCTTTTGATACAGGCTATATGAATTGATGAAAAATACAACTGTAAGTTTAGTAGTGAGTAAAGTTTACTTCTTAACTAGCTGATGTCCACTACCTTTTCTGCCTAGAATCAGTACCCCAAGTACTCTCTTGTTACAATTTTAACTGTCAACGCTTAACTACTTCACTAAAGCTGCGTATCAAAAATCATGGATGTACTGAATTTTGTTATAAAATCTTAATATTATTTAAATGTAAAACCCTAAAGTTGACAAAATAATTTAAAAAATGTATTCCCTATTTTGACACGTTACCAGATTTACTTTTGCTAGAAAAAGTAACGTATATCGTTTCCAGAATTCCTGTTTATCTCTATACCATATTTCTTATAAATTGTTTCTACATCAGCCGTAAAAGCGTAACAGACAGACACAGTTATTTTCTCATTTATATTATTAGTATGATAATGGGTACTATGAATATTACTTCCAGGTGTATTAATATCTATTGTGTTTAGAATACCTATTAATGAAGAAATGTACACAAGTTTATAAGAAATGATACATCTAATTTACCCAACCGGTATCATTATCTAAAGGCACAGAAACAGCTTAATCCGTGTATGAAGCGTGTTGTGCAAGTGGACGATTGACGTAACCCTCCCCTTTATATGACGAAATTGGCCGATAATTGCCAGCATTGTCTTGTTTTCCTCAACTTTCACCAGAGTAAATGCATCTAATGTAATAGATAATTGTGGACTTTAGCTCTGTTATGACATGTACTACTATTGTCAAACGGCTAATTTTGTGGGACCAGAACCGATTGTTTAATACTCTTTCCTCGCTAGTGAGAACGCTTGACCCAGAAAAATACTTCAGTCGTCATTTTCTACATGAATTGTCTATTTTATTCTTGACTAGTTAAAGTTTTCTTGAGAATTATTAGGTACAAATAATTTATCATCCTCACGAAATGAATAAGTAGATATAGGATAATACTTTCTAGTATGTTAACCTTGCACATAAAATAATTGAACGTGGTAGAGCCTTGCTTCAGCACGTATGGGCCGGCTCGACTGGAGTATTACCACGGCCTCACAGCAAAAACGGCTGTAAAACAATGCTTGCACTATGTGACCGAGTGAGTGAAGTTACCGGAGGTCCAGCCCCCTTTTCATTCGCTTTTTTTCCCTCCTCCCTTTCCCCTATCCTAAAAGGAGGACAGCACTCTTGTCTCTTGAGTGGCAAGTGTTATAGAGGTAGAGAGATAGAGGGACTATACTATAAATAAAAATATATATCAAAAAATCTCAGTAAGTGTAGTCAATTACAACCTGGTGACCGTCTTCTTGTTTGCCCCTGTACAAAACAATGTATACAATTTAAAAATTGGGTTCACAAAGTGGTCGCGAAGTGGCATAAACTGTGTGATAGATGTTAAAGTTATTATAAATATTGAATTAAAATAAATATTTTAATGTTTGTTTGTTTGTTTTAGGAACCAGTAGCACCTGTTGAGGAACTACAAGAGGATGATAAGCCTAACAGGTAATTGTATTCTCTTATATAAGAAAATGAAGATGTAATGCCACTGCAACACGCCCATTGACGATATCAAATCAGTCCACAATTTACCATATTTGAATTTTGGTGCCAGATTTTTATTCGTAACCGTCAAGATTTGTTTATGAAGAGGTCAGGTCAAAACTGGTAAGCCAGAGTTTAGCGGTGCGATTCCCATCCAGGACAAATAATTGTAACAAGCATAGTCATTTCTTCTGTTTCTGGGTATTATTAATTTAAAATGTGTAACAAGTATGTATATCAGCAGCCTGGTGACCATAGCTCTGCCTAGTTTTGGTCAATGTTAAATTACTATTGGTCTGTTTTCTGTTTCAGTCGATCTGACGCCCAAGAATATCGACCAGGACAAGTGATTTCTTTGAATACTCGGGAATTATTGGAGTTGCAACCAGAAAGAAAAGCACCGGTCTCCAGCAACCAGTTTCTTCAGCAGCTGTATGCAAATCCACAACCTGAACACAAGCAAAACCTTCAACAAATTTACTACCTTGATCAAGGTGGACGTCAGGTGAATATAAGTCATTGCGTTTTGTTTTTATTTTTAATGAAATGAATGTAACTTATAAGTATGACTATACCATCTTCTATCCTATACATATGACCAGTTTATATAATTATTGACTTAAATAGTCTATATGTCTCTTTAGGTGGCGCTTCAGCCCTCTCACGCAGTGATTGCCAGACCTGACTATACTACTAATGGTGGTGAGGCTTCAGTAGGTGCTGCATTGTCAGTCAGTGATACTGGTACTAATGCTAGGGATGCCTACAACCAAGATCTTTTTGCTCTACTCGGTCAGTCTCCTGTAAGGCAAGAAGAAAATTACCAACAGTCGTACTCCCAACCCCAACAAGCACAGCAAGTACAACTGGTGCAGCAAGCCTCTGCAGTTCAGAGCGTCGCACCTCAATATCAGCAGGTATATAAAACTGAATATGTTTTACATATAGGTTTTCTGTGAGGTGAAAACAGTTTATTAAAAAGTCTTAATTTGAAAAACTAGTATGATAACAGAGTTGGTTTTTTCTGTCGTTTCAATCTTCAAGTACTTTAAAGTAATACTTTACTTTGTTAATTCTTCCAAGTGAAGCAGATTGTTAATACTATATAATAAAGGTATAACGGTAATATATTACATAGTCTAGATTTCAGCTAGTGTCATCAAAATTTTAAGAAATCGTTTAGTAATTAATTTTGTTTTATATTTCAGGTGGACAGATACGTAACTAAGCCAAGCAAAAAATCTAAACTTCGCAATAAAGTTCAAGCGACGCCACCTCAACCATCAGCAGCTCCTCAACAATATTTGATTGAAACTACAAATGTTCAGCAACAGCAGGCACAGCAACAGCAACAGTCGCTATATCGTCAAGCTCCACAGCCTCAAAGGGCATCGCAGGCGTTACGTTATGTAACAATTCCTCAGGCTGCACAAGTTTCACAGCAAATATTATATGAACGCCCCGAATCTCAAGGTTTGAAAATTGTACCCGCTCCAAAGTTACAGCCACAGCCGCAACAACCTAGAACTCAACCTAACTATAGGCTTTTAACTCAATACCAACCCGAAGCTCAGCCTAAGCAATACAGGATCCTTGAGGTACCGAGACAAGCGATAAGACCTCAAGAACAGCGGCAGCCAAGTCAAAGCATTGAAAGACCCATCACATATTTAAAACGTTTTCCCGAATACGAGAAAATGCGTTCTGTTAAAATTTATGACCCTGTCGTAGCTGAAGGATTATCTCTTCAGAATGCACAAATTGGTCCAGAACAACAATATTACCTTCGTCCACTGTACCGAGGAAATGAACAACGTCCACGGTATGAGCTACCCACCCAAATGAAAGCTGAACAAAGAGTTGAATCATCAAAGCCCCCACAGTCCACAATTTATGTTAGTAAAAACTTGGTTCCAAGAAAACAGTCTAGACCTCAACCCTACAGAGAACAGAGCATAAAAATTGATCAGCCACATTATGAACAAGTAAATATCGAACAACATGGTCAGAGCTTAGAAGAACAAAGAGCGCTACTGCCACCCCCGAAAAACAACAAGGCGTATACTCCTGAAGAGTTTGCTGCTCTGGTAGCAGCAGGCTATTCAGTGACCCCAATTCCAGTTAGTGCTGCCAACTTACACAAAGCCCAGTCTAGGTCATCAATTGAACCAGTGACGATGCATCCAAAACGCTTCATTCGACCTATGGCCAGCAGACGTCATCAATATCTCCCCCTTCGAGGAGACGATGCGCCTTAGATATAATTGACCCAGCTGTAAATAGAATAGATTAGCTTTGTAAAAAAAAATTAAATAGTGATATTGTTTAAATCCAGTTTTCTTTTATTTCCTGACTCGTTTATGTCTTGAATAGAAAAGTACTATTTTATACTATTTAACAACATGAACAGAACTGGTGATTTCGCTTATGTATAGGCACGTATTGAATATAATAACTACATTTTAACTACATTTTTGCCCGCAGTCTTGCACGTGCCAATGTAGTTATAAACCAACCCTTTATTACGGTTAAGACTAAGAAAGAGTTATTCTAATGGTTTTGCCGTTCAGACTAACGAATGGAGTTTCATTTTTATATTGCATTGCGCATTGCGCTTATGTCGAAAAGTTTCAATATGTCGCTTATAAAAAGCGTGGTAAAAGTGGACCTTCACTCATCGAGTTCTTATACAGTAGTATCTCGAGATTATAAATAATTAAAAAAGTACTGATACCCATCGATTTTATGGTATTTTTATATACGACAGTACAGTTTTGCATTATTATTTTCAGTTGAAATATAAATAACATTTTATTCATTTTAAATATAATACAATAACAAAGATAAAATAAATTATTTAATTTTGTTCGAAAGAAAAGAAAATAAGATAAGGAAAAAATAGATTCTCCTTTGTAGGTCAATTAATAAAACATATACTTAAAAAAAAGTGTTAGATGAACTAAGTCAATAAAATAAAAACTGTTTGAAATTATTTACGTGGTAGAGCCATGCTTAGGCACGAATGGGCCGGCTTGACCGGTGCGATACCACGACAAATCGAATGTCAAATCTTACAATTTTAAATCTGCTTGTTGATATTGGAAGAAACAGGAAGAACGATAATTTAACGTTGGCCAATTAACAATATAATAATAATAATAATATACCCTAGTAATATAAATGTTGTAGAAACGTTGACAATGTTACAAAATATTTAAAAATTAAAAAGGTAGCTAATTAAATAAATATAAAACTCGACTTTATATTATCTTTGTCGTTATGCCCACGTCTCACTATCAAAGCGATTCAAATGATACCCCACAGCTCAAAATCCATCAAGTCGTTAAGGCTGTCGAGTGTGACAAACAAACATCATGCATACATATAAAAACATAACCCTCCTTCTTTCACAGTCGTTTAAAAACTGACTTGAATTAATAGTGACCCATATAAATTCGAAAAGCTCTTTTAGATATATAAAAGTTTGCGTACTTTGCACCCTTATAAAGCCAAATTTATAGATGTATCTGGTTACCCCTTCAAATCGTGTCGGCGAGGTGTTTTCTTAAGGAATGGTTAAAACAATACATAGACATACAGTTACAGCAATCGCGTGTTATTTGCTCTTAGGTATTTAAAAGTTATGTTGTCCATCTCCGGAGATCTTCATCAAATAATGATAGGAAGATAGAGAAGAGAGATAAGGAACATTTTTTGTGTATACTATATACACAAAAAACTTTCCTTAAAATATGCATTTAAATATCGATAATTGCTTTAAAATTGGATAAGTACCCTTTAATAAAATCTCTTTAAAAACAAATGAAACCATTACTTTGTAACGTGAATAACGTAAGACACATATTATATATTATAGTATATTATATTATGTAGATATCAACACTACCTAGAGATCTACAGTGCGGCCACGCATACAAAAGGAAGCAAGCGGAGTAGATGCGCGGATTGTTCTACCCAACTTCGAGGAAGCAACATTGTTTTTGCAATATACCGTGTTTGTTGTTACATTGATTTAAAATTTACTTAATTGTAATTAGTTTCAGTAAGTTATTTAGATTATTATTTTTTTATTGTTGTTTATGTTTTATTTATAAGAATAGTAGAGTAAGCAACGATTTTTTTTTCCATTACCCACAAAATATGTTTTGTCTGTAAAATGTACTTGGTGCTTTGGTATCAATTTCTGCATTTGTAGTGTTAAAATTGTGCAAATCCTCAAAGAGTTTTAATGTTCCTGTTATAATTTTGTTTATGGAAGTAAGTAATTTTGTTTTTAAGAGTAAATAAAGTTGTCTCGAAACCCAGATTATCGTGTACAGTGTAGCATGGAATTTTTTTATCTAGAGTTCCTCAATAGCATAAGTATTCATTAACAAAATAGTTCTGAATTAATATCTAACTTATGAATCCTCTTCATTACTCCATTTTATTTATCGGTTCCGATTTCTGAATTCCCTTTGCCCTTCTGACGAGTGTGAACCCACGGCATTCTACATTTTATTTAGGTAGTTACTATTGACATAATCTAACCTGCGATGCCACATATCACTTGAGGTCATCACTGCAGCCAAGAACCTTTCAGACATTTTAAGCTTGTAGACACCATTTATAAAACAAGCTGTGGTAACCAGCTTGTCAGCTTTATTGTATATTTGACAGCCATCACTAGTGAAATGCACTTTATTACCTCTTGCTAATAACTGACTTACTGATAAAAGATTCGTAGTCAAGCTCGAAACGCACAAAACTTGTTCAACAACCACATCATATTCACAGTCATCTGTTAATTTAGCAATCTGCACGTCACCTGAGTACTTAACAGCCACCTTTTCTTTGTTAGTGCCAACGATTTCTTCGGTAGCATGCTCGATCGAGGCATTTTTTACCTAATTTTCATTCGCGGTTAAGTGAACACTCGCTCCAAAATCAACATACCGATCATTCTTTGAAAAATTGCCATTTAAGAACACGGCACTTAAGGCATTCGTTTGTTTGCGTTCAAATATTTTAGTATTTGATGTATCCTTATGAAAATTTGTGCACTGATTATGATAGTGGCCTGTTTGTTTACATCTGTAACATTTTATTATTTTCGGTTTTAACTTCGACATAATGTCCATTGTCTTTGGTTCCATCATTGCTGCCAATCTTATTTTTGCGCAAACTCGCAAATCTATCATTAGCGAATATTTTTCGGATAATCCGGCAAAAAGCAAGGATCCGACCATCACTCACCATTAATGTTAAACCTTGTTCTACTTAATTTTTGACTCATTTCTATGATCTGCGTTACATATGATGTAATAGATGTAAAATTCTCTAGATGGATCGAGATTAAAGTTCTCAGTAAGCTGATACGCCTAGCAAATCCCGAGTCATCGAAAAATTTGTTTGAACCTGTCCCATAACTCCTTTGTAACTTCCTTGATATGTAAATAAAGCGACGAATCTATCGTTCCTATCAATTTTCTTCTGGTTTTTGCATCTATTGCGGCTTCTTCTGACTTGGTTTCTAGAAGTCCCCTCCAGCACAAGAAAATTCTCTGCCGCGAAAGCCCAGTCAGCAGAGTTCTCACGGCCCATCTACATTACTACCCTCATAACCTCTAATAAAATGACCGCATTGACCGATTTGATTTGAACTTTTTTTTTTTTAAATAGCCTACCATAATGACTCCACTTTGCCTGATGGAAAGCAACAAGTGGAGTCTAAGAGTGGTGGTCACCATCCTCATTGCAAGCGTAGTCAATGTAGCATGGTGACCCACACAATGGTAAGATTCTTTTTCACGCCCCGCTTAAAAGACCCGGGATCCAAGTGGGAGGGAAACACGTGCGGTAGTGAGTTCCAGGCTTTAACCGATCGGCACAGAAAGGAAGAGCCGAACCGTTTAGTTCGAGATCGTATATTTTCCACTCTCAAACGGTGACTCCTCAGGCCAGCACGTGTTATCGTGTAGAGAAAGGGAGAAGGTCAGAACACTCTCCGTGATGTAGGCGATAGAGGCGACATCTCTTCACAACTGCAAAGGCTCGAGGGACTCGGTGATCTCAGCGCGCCTCTGCAACCGACCGAGAGCGTCAAGCAAATACTGCGCATAGCCGCCCCAAAGATGAGAGCAGTACTCCACGTAGGAGCGAACCTGGGTCTTGTATAAAAGACACAGATGCTCGGGCGAGAAGAACCGTCTCACCTTGTTCAATATACCAAGCTTCCGCGAGGCCGCCTTAGTGACGCTCTCGATGTAATCACACCGATTGAGGCCCAGCAAACTTTATTCTTTTTAATAGACATGACACATAATGTAGCAAAGAGTTTACAAACTGACAACATAGGTACATTGTATTGTATATGAATGATTATTTTAGATACATTTTAACAGTTTGCATGCTATGTTAACTTCTGAGACGAATCGCAGCAGATTACTGCTTAAAATCGAGCATGCTATAATATTGTTTACAATTTTGCTTACGTACTAAAGGAAACAGCAGCATAAAGCAATTAATATTTATTTTTAAAGCGAAACGAATCGCACTGTCAAATTATTCAGTAACAAAATTACCACGGTTGCAAAACAGAACTATAGTGTGTTCATTGTGAATGCATTTGCTTTCTGATAGTGCTCGGGATGATTCAATTACAGGGCTCACGATGCAGTGGGCTTCAATTTAATTTATTTTCCATTTTAACTTACAAAGTTATTTATAGGCAATTGTAATTCGCACTTATTATCATGACTTGAAATCACATTAATAAAAAATTAATTTCTTCATAAACGCTATGATACTTCACATTTTAAAAATGTTTACTGACTTTGTAACTTTTTGAAAAATTTGTAACTTGGTTGAAAAAGTTTTTGTTGAAAATGTATTGTGATAACTAAAATATTCTAGTAAAAATATGCAATTTAAACCATCTTAATCGTTGTCATTGAAGTTACTGAGAATTGGATAACGTTGTCATAATCCTTCCAATAACAGTGCCATAATTCCCCTTTCTATTTAGTAGTTGGTCTTCTATAACTCTATTATGAACAATTATCTAACCACTATTTTGAAGCATTTAAACGTTAAATGAGTATACTATACCTACCATACCATACCATACTACCTTATAACTTTACATTACTTCTCTCTTTATCTCTCTTTATATTCATAATTATGTACGTTTTTTTAATTCGATTCAAGATAGAAAACCTTTATCTGAAAATAAATCGTCATTCATATTGCGTGTCAGTGACTTCAAATACCAATATCAGATCAATCATATCTGACACTGACAAATATTCGATACACAAGTACCGAATTGATTGGTTGATAGGTAGTCACTGTTCAGTCCCATACTTGATGAAAAATAATTTTGTTACTGAAACTAATCTGAAGATTAATTTGGTTATACGAATTTTGGTCAAAGATTAATTTGACGAAGTATAATTTAAGATATACATTGTTTATAAATAGACCTATGTACATATATAAACAATTGGCAGGATTTAAATAGTAAATAATCGATTTGTTTTTTTTTTTTATTATAGTGACATATGTTGGTTATTATTAATATAATAATAATATGTACTTAAAAAGAGTTTATCAATAGTAGAGCCATGCTTCATGAGTGGTAAAATCAAAACAACTTCTTAAGCGGTACGCAAAAGGGAGTTCCATGAAAACTTTTATTTCCTGACGGTGATGGCGATGGTTTGGTGGCTTGTTAGCTATCAAGGAGTGACTGAGTTACATTTTGTGAAAAAGGTGTCAAAACATGGGCACAATTGTGTCAAGATGCGATTCTTGAGGTGAGGTGGTTAAGCCTCTTAACAAACCGTGTTCCATAACCATGAATGGTCCTTTCAGCAAGAGTCATTACCGGGTCATAAGGCTCGATCCACCTAAGCGTGGTTGGAAAAGAACGTTTTTGACTTTCTCAGAGCTTAAGACTGGCTGGCCGTCATCTAGATAGATCTCAATTAGTTGGATAATAATTTATTGTCAATTGTAGAGAGCATGGCTTGCTCTAAACGCCATGATAATTTGCAGTCATTGAAACATTCCATAAGTGACTGGCATGATAGAGCACTAACAGCCAGAGGACGTGGGTTTCATTTCCACCCAGGACAAACATTTCGATGATGAGCATGATAATTAGTTCTGTGTCTGGGTTTAATTTATCTATAATATGTATATATTTAGAAGTATAAAAGTATGTATATCAGCAGTCTGGTTACCATAGTACATCTCTGCTTCATTTTTGGATCAGACGGCCATGTGTGAGATGTGTCAAGATTATTATTATTATTATATTATTATTATTATTAGTTTGGCAGAGAAGAATTTTCGCACGAAGACATCATTAAACCCAATGGAGTTCATTCTGAACAAGCTTAATATATTGTTAGTGCTATCATATTAATGTATAAACTAACACATATTAGAGTAATAAATGTTTTATTAGGTAGTTTTTTTCCTTGTAACAATATTCGTGGCAAGACTACTAAATATAGGTAGAATTTCTAGTAACTGTGCTATTAAAAATTTACGTTCATTTATCATTTGTTGATTAAACTGTAAATGAGTATTCAATAACACTGTTTCCTATGAAGTCGGTTATATCTTTATTCTATATTATATTATAGAAAAACAGAAAAGCAGAAAACAACCGAAAATACCAATATTGAAGTTTTTTTTTTGTTTTCAACTTATTATTATTGGACACTGTGCTCTCAATTTATAGGATAGACACTTGGAGTTTATTCAATGTTTCACACTAATAGAACGACTAACTTAATAGCTTCTACACATGATGATATGTATGATATTCTCAAGTAGGTACACAACTTGAGTAGTAACTGACTAATCCAAGTCAAGTTCAAGGATAAACCCGATAAAAATGAACCTACCCCGTACCTGATTTCGTAAAAAATAATTGGACCCAAAATCATCCAATGTTCATAACTCGAAGCGACCTGAGGATACTTGTCACTCATCATTCGTTATATAACTTTTACCGTCCGTGACAGGGTAGGAGTAGGTACTCTTTGACAATCTACTCGACAATGTTAAATATATTGGGGCAGGACAAGACACTGGAATTTGTGTTAAAGTACTCTCACGTAAGAACTTGTGGCAGTAAGTACCCTTCATTGTTTCTTGGTCTTATTATTGGTTTTGTTTAATATAAGTGACGTGAGGTATTTATAACAATCGTAACATGTACAGTAATTTTATTGTTCACTGGTACCTAAAGTAAGATTTAATTTGTGGTATGGACTCCAGGACTCTCGTACTTAATAGTAACAGGAAGTTAGAGTGAAAGTGTAGTGTATCGAAGATTAGACGCATATGCATGAGGTAAGAATAAGCTAAACGACTACATACATATTAATATTATAGGTAATTATATAAATCTTATTATTATAATAATAAATAAAAAACAAAAAAAAAAAATATATATATAAATAGTAAAATTAATAAATAAAGATAGCAGTATTGCATAAATGACAGCTTACAACACCTTGGCTGCGTGCTGCTAACGCACTTCTAAAGCTTTGGACTTGCTAGACCTTGCGTGCACGGCGCTTTTTGTGACTTTAAGATCATATTCGAGACCAACATGTTTTTTGCAGATTGTTTGAAGTACAAAGAGCTGTCTAATAGTAAGCAGCTCACATTCGTGATTTAATTGGTCAGTGAAATATCTATAAGGCTTAAATCTCATAACTTTAATGACTGCTCTCTGTGCTCGCTCTACTGGCAGAAGTTATGATTTCACAGTTTTTTTTTATGCGATAGGGGGCACACAGCAGACGGGTCACCTGATGGTAAGTGACTACCGCCGCCCACCCCAGACAGATATACAATATGACAAAATAGATTGACATAGTGCATAATAAACTAATTTTCGTATCGTACCCACTCTTAAAAATGGGAAGTACAACGGCTCTTTTACAGAATTTGGGGAATATATTATTGGTAACAGAGTGTTTGAGCACTTTAGAAATAAATGAGCAGAAATTCCATCCCACCGACTGCGGCATCTTTACGCAGACTTCATATAATCAACTCAACCTCAGACTCATCCGTTGGCAACAGAACAAAAGAATTGATATTATTGATATTCAGCAACTGATTATTTGGTATGTTAGAGCTAATTTGTAATGCTAAGTCGCTACCGATGCATGAAAAGTACTCCTTAAAGTTAAAACTTAGTTTAAAGATGTCAAATTATCTCTGTCTATATTTAATAGTTCAGCAGGAGATTGTTTAATGGAATCCGTGTGAGTAATGTTTTTGATTATTTTCCAGGTAGACCGTGGGTTATTTCGTGCTTTACGTAGCTCATTATTCTCGTAGTTATGTTTTAACTTTTTTAATCATTTGTTGCAGAAGTAGCGGTATCTGAGATTGGCTTAAAATTAATCCTTATTATTATACTTTAAGAGTATAATAATCCCCGCTCAACGGCATTGACTTCGTACGTTAGTAGGAAGTCAGTGCCGTTGAGCCGTTGAGCGGTACGTTAGTACGAAGTCAATACTGTGTTTGTATATATCTTATTTAGGTATTATTGCTTTTCTTTAAATATTTGAAATAAACTCTGTTTATTCAATGTCTATTTAACATGCGATATACTGAAGATTTATTAATACTGATTTAAACTGTAGAAGTATTAATTAGAACCAATTTTCACTCTAATATAATAACCATGAATCATAACTGTTAATTAAACTTACTAACAAATTTAAGGGTCTAAACATAAGTTTATGCCCATTAACTAAAACTTATAAACTAATAATTTATAAACATAACATACAGGGTCTTGGAGTCTTGAGCCAACACAGCCTGTTCCCTTCACGTCTTACGTCTTAAGAGGTGTTGTAATTCATATATTGTTCGTTTTCTTTTCTGGAGAACTTCGTTACTAGTTCATGAATTATTTGTATGGAATGCAAGCTATTTACATGCATATGATTCTGGTAAATAAAGAGAAAGTAATAAATCTAAACTTGGATGTATTTTAAATCTGTTGCTAAAAATTAGAAGCTATAAGTCCTTTATTTTTTTTATGGTGTTATTGGAACACGTATGAATCACCTCATCACAAGTGTGTTGGCGGAAACTGAGGCTATCCCCTCCGGTAACCTCGCTTACTTTGATTTTATGTAAAGACGTGGTGTTACACCGGTCGAGTCGACCCATACCTTCCTAAGCATGTCTCTCCCACGGATAAATAACGTTGTTTTGTATCATGTCATAGAACAAATATTTGATCTTCTTTGAAACACCCAAGTTATTTACTGGAGTTAAAATCACTAGGCAGAAATCTAAAAAGTAAATAAAATCCAGGCGTCGCTTGTCGGGCTTCTTGCTATAATTTATACAGCTTCAGTACAATGAATAGCTCGGCGGAGATGCATTCAAATAATTTACAATATTAGAATTACATTTCTCTCATTCAATAACTACCTTTAACTACTCGTAGTAAGAGTCAAAAGGTCTACATAGACTATAGTGTCGTATTGTCAAGAGCGTTTAACAAGGACATTCTCGACTGCTTGAAGGGTAGATAAAGAATTCTAACTAGCTAGTCTAGATAAATATCGTTTGATAACAGTGATTTTAATTTTAGATCCATTTTTAAATGTTTGAAAGATTTTATCAGATATTGCCAGATCGTAATAATTATAATAGACTAAGGGTATTACAATTATGTTCATCCATAAATCTTATAATCTATCGAAAAATCGACTGATACTAGGTATACTGCGATTGATATTTAATTCGTCAAATATAAGTTCAGAGCAGAGAGTAGGTTAGAATTACGTAGTAGCATTTTTATTTTTTTTCATATTTATATATTAGTAACATAAATTATCCCAATGGACAATGTACTAGCTAGCAGCTGTTAAGCATTAAATCGAATTCGTGTACCAAATCTGACCATAATGAATATTCAAAATGTAAACATTCAATTGTAATAAACTTAATCAACTGCCCACAGCTTATAGGAGTACAATATGTTTATTCAAAACATTGTCGACAATGTGTCAGGTATAATTTACGCTCTCTAAAATCATTAAAATGTAATGCAATAAAAGCTTGCAATTTTCTTAGTGCAATTTTTTTAGTTTATGAAATTGTGCTCATATGATTACACTAATGAAATTACTTGTTTTACGGGGATAATAATGAATACTTCTTTTTCGACTTTTTCTACATAATAAAATTATGTAGAAAAATCTACAATATTTTTATGTGTTACTTTCACATTTTGTATCAGTGTTCATTATCTTTATTCAGTGTCAAATACAGAAAAAAAAGTTCAAGGTACTGCGGGAATCACAGAGAGACAACAGGCAGCAACATTTTTATAGTAGGATTATGTCATGTCAAGAGTTCTGATTACGGAGCAAATATAATATTATGAGCTGACGGTAGGCGAAAAAACGAGTGATATTACTCATCATCTCATACTGGACTATAAACATCCAGTTAAGTTTTCGACTGATTTTCAAGTGGCTACGATGGAAAAAAAGGACCTACCTGATCAGTATCGTATATATGATAGTAGGTCAGTGTGCAAAACATTCGACGAAAAGATTTTTAGTCTTTTAAGTTAACATCATTATGTATATACTTTAGAGGAGTAGTTTATGCATTTTGATTTATAATGTGGAAGCTTGTAATTGGCATCTGCTACTACATATTTCAATATAATACTGTTTAAGCAGTAAGGCCCCCAAATAAAATAAAATAATATAATCTAAAAATATATTTTTTGTTTTAAGTTTAAACAGTTTGCTTTAACAGATGCCATATAACAAAAACACAATATAGAGACATAATTATTGTGGACTGTTGTGAGTGTAAGTGCCATTTTTATGCAAAAATGGAAGAAACATAAAACTTTATATAGAAATGCGCAATATTTTTGAAAATATGAATTTACCACATTAATTTTTGATCAGAGTAAATGTGTCTATGTGGATGTAACGCCAATCTTTACTGCGTAAAAGTATGGTGCATATTCTTACCAGAGGACACTCTGTCAGACTCCGTGACAGTAGTTTTATGTAGCAGGCAATTCATAAAACCAACGTGATTTTAAATCAAACGAACATATCTATTTTTATGTCAAGATACGAGCTAAATATAATAATATCAAAATAATAGAAATAATAATTTCTTCACACCAAAACGTAGTGAAGTTGGAGGTCATATCCTGAGGAAATTCAGAATTATCTAATAAATATAAAAAAAAAACTGTCTTTTAGTGTTCCTGTGTATAAATAAATGTACGCATAAAACATACATTACAATCATACAGTGGTAGAGCCATGCTTAGGCAAGAATGGGCCGGCTCGACCTCACAAAACCGGTTCTGTAGCAACGCTTGCGTTGCATTTAATTTTTATTATATTCTCTTTCTTTTCCAATGGGTTTCATCTTATTCTTCTACTATTTTTTTTTTTCACTTTTTACTAAATAACTAAATTTAAAAGGTACTCAATGATATTGAGGTATACGTTAACAAAGAAAGCAGTATATATTAAAAAGTATTATTTCTTAAAAATACATATGTCCGCATTATACTAGTGCATACTATATTAAGTAAGGGAAGTAAATCTGTATCTACCTCATGGTCATCTAGTGTCAAACTTTGATTTTTGCTAAGTACCCAAACATTTTAAAACTATTTTCTCAGAATTATTACAATGAATGAGCTAAATAAAAACCATTCCAATGTGAACAGAAACGAACCTAATCGAGAGGATTGCGTTCAATCTTGCCTCCTAATGCGAAATTCTCGAAGAAAGAGAGAATTTTGATTAAAACTGTTCGTTCCGATGGAAAGTAGATTCTTTATGTGAATTGTAACCCGCTTCATAGAAGTCTCAAAGTAGTCAAATAAACGATATTCTAAAAGGACTTCTAAGGACGGGTATCTTTATTCATATTCAATTGATTTGACGTTAACTCTCTTTCATGCCATTCCTGTCGAAACCCCTACGATAAAGCTTTTGACATATTTTCGATACGTATATATGTACGAACTTCAATGCTGACGAAATCAAATGAAAACAAAGAAGAGGAGTCTTCGGAATGAAACCAATATACTCTATGAAACCAGTTTCGTGTTAAAATCCAAGTCACAAGTAAAGGGACGATTCAAATACAAAAAAAAAACTGTGTCACAAAAAACTAAAACAAAATATATCGAGATTTAGCAGAGCTTTATTGATATAGATATGACTGACGAGCCACGTAGTCCATCGTGTAATTCACGAAAAGCCGCGGAGAAAAAGCTAGTATAAAAGTATTGCATAGAGAACATTGTTTTCTTACGTTGGCAATTAATGGACAGAAAAAAGGTAGAAGAAGTATTTGAGTTTTTATTTGTATGACCATCTTATATGAATCTCCATTTATATATTCTATGCTATGAATGTAAGGAACATTGCGTTATACATATTCTATTTTTATGCTAGCCCTTCCCCGCGTTTTACCCTCGTTTATGGTAACTGCTCTATTTTACTACTACTATATTTGTATATAGTACTGTATATTTGAATACTAATCTCTGTTTTTTAAATTATGATAAGGATACATGCACGAGCATGATCATATTGCTACTCATATAATCCAAGCAAATCAAAATTTAAGAACTTCTCCCATCCATCCCCTCTACACAAATAAGCAAAGCTTAGAAATTATAAAGAAAATAAAAGTGAAACCACAGTATGTATCTGGTTACCGCCCGTGACGTCATACAGGTTGAATGTCACTAGTTACGTCACAGACGTAACCTACTTTAGTAGTGAAATAGGTTTATATTTTAATAGGTCAATTATTAGTATACCTTATTATCGGGGAATAATAAGATTTAAGGAATGCTTAACACAAAGCCTTCGTAAGCATTAACTATATTTTTGTACTAATAATGTACATACTTATTCAATCTGATGTTAAGTAACTAAGGTCGCCGTAGGACAATTGCAACTCAGGAGTCTCATGTCTTCTATCAAACCCAACCATAATTGTAACTAATTTAATAAATGTGAATATGTTAGCTTGTTGCTAAGTCTCACGCTTTAGCTATTATCTGATTAAACTTTAAAATTTAAATTAATGTTGTCAGGGTATATAGCTTACACCTTTTATCCAGAAAATAGTACTATTTCAGAGGGACTCAATAAACTTTTTCACGACAAGTATTATTATTTATGCGAAAATTCGGAGCAACATTTTACCCAAATTGTAATTTATGTCGTGAATACAAATGCGCGTCTACTTCGCATCTCCAGCCTCTATAAGGAGATCTGACATTATGTATGAATAATTTTAGACTTGGAAATTTACTAAGAAACGGCCGCGATAGTAGTGCATACACTTAAAGTTTATCGTCTCAGGATAGCGATTTAATAAAAACTTTCTGACTTAGTAAATAGTGAAGTACTGGAAATATATTTAAAATTTTAAGAAGTAACGGTTTTCTAAAAAAACATTTTTATTTCCTTTATATTTTTTAATTTGAAAAGACAACCACCGCATTAGGCCTAATTCCTGTGTCACGGGGACCTAATAATCATACAAAATACGAAAACAAAGAACTCCAAGACTCCAGACAACTTAGGGTTCACACAAATGTGTCATGTGTATTATATTATTATTATTCTTATTATATATATATATATGTATGTGCGTATGTATTATTGTATATACTACATGTGCATTCGCATTCATTCAAATATGTATATTTATTTAGTTATATAAAATATACAACATTGTACACCTCAGCTACCCACTCTCTCTTGACACTAAATTCATCCTAAGGCTGTCTGGTAGAGATCGCTTTTAGCGATAAGACCGCCCATTGTACGTTAATGTTTAATTAAGATCTATTGTAATTCCTATAGTACACAATAAAGAATATTCTAATCTAATCTAATCTAAATGTGTGTCCCGTGTTAGAATGGAACTCATGACTTCATACTCAGCAGTGAAGGTTCTAACCACTGGTCTAGTGGTTAGTCAAAACCTTAATGAATAGGTGTCTACTTTAGAAAGGTTTATTATTGTTAGTTATTATATTGAGTAAATAAAAACTGAACGTCTCTTGTCGGCTCTTGCTATTAGTTATGCTGCTTCATTGCACTGAATAGCTCAGAGGAGATGCATTAAAAGAATTATCAACATTTCAATAACATTTTATTCGTTCAAAAACCACCTTTAACTACTCCTAGTAAGATTCAAAAGGACTATATAGACTATTGGGCGGTTTTGTCAAACGCGTGTAACACAACAACACTCATCCGGAGGCGACTCAAACGCCCCGCTCGGGAGCTCATATCAGTTCCTTCGAGCGGGGCATTGGCTTTGCCATCGGATGCAGATAGCCAACCACCGACCTCTCGCAGGCGGCTCGCTGGACCCCTCTTCAGAGGAGCGATCGGCGAGCAAACCTCGAGGCCGGTGAGCTAACAACTCCAATGACCGGCTCACAGTGGTGAGCTGCGAGGAAAATCACTATAAGGAGCCCAGTGCTTCAAATAGTCTCCCCACCCCCCTCAACAGGGGTGAGATGATACCAGATGAGTGTAACACAGACATAACCGACTGTTTGAAGGGTAGATAATAGTTTCTAGCTAGCTACAGTAGATTAAGCGCGTTTGTTATCCGCGATTATAATTTTAGATCTTTTTTTTTATGTAGTTTATAGGGCTTTGCCAGCACGTAATGGATACCCCAAGTGTAGTTTTTCATCCATAAACCTTATAGTTTACCTAAAAATCGACTGACTACTCTAAACATTGCGAACAAACAAAGTATTAGTACTGTGTAGCACAATATTTTTCTTTAGGTGTGTACATAGGAACATAAATTATCACAGTGGGTAATATGCCATCTAGTTCTTCTCGTTCTTTACCATTAAATCAAATTTATAAACCAACTCTGATCGTACAATAAAGAATATTCAATTTTGCAGCCGATGAACACGTAAACATTTAACGGTAATAAATTTCATCCACTGTTTATATCTTATAGCAATAAAATATGAATATTCAAAACATACTCGACAGCGTGTCACGTATAATTTTATGCTCTCTAAAATCGTATAATGCTTTAGTCTACAATTTCCTCAATTTAAAAAATTGTGCTTACATGATTGTTAAGTTGACTGAGAGACTTTAAAAACTTTAATGTGTTATTTAATATTTTATATGAGAGTTCAGACTCTTTATCCAAGGTGCAATAGTCTGAGGCAAATAAACAGAAATGTCTTCATGCACGAGTAAGGGACGGACGGCGGCGGTCACAGTCGTATGGTCGATTCTTAATATTTTCGTAAGGTAGGATTTACATGTGTTTAGTTCCGGGATCAATTTAGCAAGATTTCATTGTTTTCTGACCGACTTAATAAAAAGAGGTAGTTCTCAGTTCTGTTGTATTTTTTTATGTTTGTTATCTCATAAGTTCGTCATTTATTAAGCGGTTTGGAAAATATTTTTTATGTAGAATAGTATGCTACCTGTTTGGTCCTATTTAAATTTGAATAAAATATGTGATGAGTTGCAGAGACGAGTCAGAGTGAGATATCCTGCTCTGGAGGCGATTGGCTAGCTTAAAACAGCTATATAAGAAGAGTAGGATTACATCCCACAAGATTGTGAATCTCATCCGTTCCATGAGGAACCGCAGGGCAGCAGCTATTAGGGCCCGGGGAGGAAATACTGAATAAACATTTTTTAAACATTTTTTGTTTTACGTCCTTGTTTCTAACATTTAAAAAAAAAGCTAAAAAGGTAAAACATATATGTTGAACAAAACACGATAGCTAAATTAATTTTATTTTAATTTGAAATATTTATGAATATTTCAAATAAAAATAAAAATTCGTTGATAAAAAATATTACTTACTATATTTACTTTTAAAAATATTTGCTTACGTTAATATTGCGATTAACGTAAGCAAATATACTAAAAACAAGTGAAGACAATATCGACATCGACATGTGTAAGTACGTAACTACTTACACAATATCGACATCGACATGTTTAAGTACGTAAGTACTTACACATGTCGATGTCGATATTGTCTAAAACCCATACCTATGTACGTCTTTTAACACTGACACGAAATCCATTCGATATTTATTAAGGACAAAATACAACAGAAAGCAAATGAAAATAAAGAAGAGGAATCTTCGGAATGCAGCCAAAGTTATACTCAGGCTCGTGTAAAATGTACATGTCACACCTAAAGGGACAAAACTGTTCAACAGTGGTAGAGCCATGCTTAGGCACAAATGGGCCGGCTCGACCGGTGCGATACCAAGGCCTTGCAGAATACCGGTTGTGAAGTAACGCTTGTGTTGCATTTCCCCGAAATGAGTGAGTTTTCCGGAGGCCCAACTCCCCCTCTCCGTTTTCCTTTCCCCCCATCGCCACTCTCTTCTTTCCTTACTCCTCTCTTCTTTCCCCTACCCGCATGCCCCATCCCTCATCACCCTCAAAGGCGGGCAGCGCGTATAAAAAAAAGTGTTATTAAAGAGTTAAACAAAAGATATAATATTAAAAGTAGATATAATTTTTCCATTGTAAAAAATATGAGCAGCTTTTGATATATATTTCTATTGTCATAAAACGATTGTGATTCGAACAAGTTACTTCAATACATTTTATAATCTTTACCTACAAATATTTCTTACAGTTTATTATTTCTTAATACATCCATATTTGATCAATTGTATAGATTACCTCAACACTACACCTATTAAATTTCTACAGAATAATAATAGTGTGCCTTATGTTATGTATAAAGATTATTTGACAGATATACTCAAATGTTTGGCAAACCGAATAGTGTGTAATGTTGGATTCCGCCTTATAAAGGCATACGCCTAAAAATCCACGTATTATTGTGTAATCATCGGAAAGTTCATAGCTTCACTTTCCTAAGAATAACTTTTAGATGATTGAATTGAAAAAAAAAAAGGCAAATGAAGCCGCGGGGCAAAATCTATTATAAGAATAGTGCAAAGAGAACACTGTTTTTCCTTCTCCTAAAATTTAATTAAATCTTAACGCTTTTTACAGAATTCCTGCTTCTCGAGGACACGTTGTACGACCTTGTAAAACCAATTGACGAAACCATTCAATTGACAGAACAAAAGACAAAACAAACAAAAGTATTTGAGTTTTTATTTGTCTAACCAGTTTATATGTGCTAGTTTTCTGTATTACGTAAACTAAGCCCAATTTAACCGAATTTCCTCCAAAACCTTTCTGTTCTTATTCCTCCACTTCACTTGGGTGTAATTCAAAGATCGGGGGGGATTACTACGACGGGATCTTTTGATTTTTCGTTTTATCGCTGAAATCGAATTCAAAGATTATTCAAATTCTGGCGCCCTTATACATGTGTCCATTTTCTATTTTCATACATTCCTTGTAGTTTTGCCCTCGTTAATGGTAACTGCTCTGTTAGACTACTACAACACTTCCATCGTTTTCATCACTTCTAGAGATTAGCACAAAACTCTTCAGCTTTACTATTATATATTAGTATAGACACACCTTTTTCTAAATGTCTGATTCTTTCTTTTCAAAATACCTTTGTCTTTCCGTCTGGTAATATTCTGCCTTAGTTTGCCAAATTTTTAAAATGACACATACACACAAAAAAAACTATGCGCCACTTTGATAAAAATCACATTTGCTTATTCACGAGCATTTGTTTCTTATACATTTCAATAAGTTTCACCTATTCCCATCATCTTCCCAAAAAAAACATATTTCAGTAATAATAAAGCGATTGAAAGCAAAGTCACAGTGCGTATCTGGTTACCATTCGTGACGTCATACAGGTCGAATGACACTAGTTAGGGCACAGACTGTAACCTACTTCAGTATTAAAACAGGTTTATATTTTAATGGGTCACTGATTATATACATATTACCGGGGAATAGTAAGATTTAGGGAAGGCTAGGCGTTACATTATTCTTGGTGATAACAATAAAATAATGTAAATATTCTGTAATGTGTAATATCCTTGTGTGCACATTGTACATACTATTTTTACACACGAGTAGACGGGCTCATCTGATATTAAGTGACAACCGCCGCCCATGAACACTTGCAAATCAGGACGTGCAAATGCTGCCTTTGAGGTGGGAGTACGCTCCCTTGAAGGTTTGAAGGAGTAAGTAAAACAGTTCTAAGGGCCTAGCACTTTTTAAGCAGTGGGGGGCAATGGTGGGCGGGGATAAAAAAAGCGTAGCAAATGTATTGTTCTCGATACGTGGTTCTGTAATTTAGCCCCCTTACACTCGAACAACTTCAATCAGTAATAATAAACCTGTTTATCCGTGTTTTGGAACTCATTGTATATACTATTTTAAGAATAGGTACAACGTTGTATTTTAACATGTTTCCTACCATAAATTATTATATAATCTAAATCATATCATTATATATTCTGGGAAAAATAAAAATGCTTAGCTCGGGTACCCAGGTCTGTTCAATATATAAAATTCTCGTGTCGCGGTGTTGTTACTAAACTCCTCCGAAACGGCTGGACCGATTTTTATGATATTTTGTATGCATATCGAGTAGTTCTGAGAATCGGGCAACATCTATTTTTCATACTCCTAAATGATAAGAGTGACCAGATATTTTATGGCAGAACAACTTTTGCCGGATCAGCTAGTAATTTTATAAATGCAAATGTGTTTGTTTGTTTGTCAAGTCTCACGTCTTAACTATTACCTACCCGACACTAAATTTAAATTCATGTTGTTTGGGGTACAGGAAAGCACATAGTTTACAGCTTACCACCTTCTTGGTGAATCTATCAGGCATATTATTTCTGGTTGTTCTGGTTTTGCTTACGGTGAGTATTTTCACAGACATAACCTAGTGGTCAGGATAGTAGATCAACAACTTGCCCTTAAATACAGTCTTGTTAATTTAGAGGTGCCATATTGCAGTTTATATGCCCGACCCAGTTCTCGAAAATAGTCATACACATTGTATTGCCATCCATTTATCATTACTGACAGGACTATTGTTTGCAATAAGCCTGATATAGTGGCGATAAACCGATTAGAGCGCCGCCCAATGACTGAATGATTGTCAATATCACTGTTCCTCATGACGAGAATCTCGTGTAAGTTGAAAAAGATAATCAAATAAAATATTTGTAATTGGCAATCATTGTTTCGATTATTATATTTCCGAGCCTCGATCAACACCTTAAGAGGCTCTCTGTTTATAGTTGGATCAAAGTACTGATGCAGAAGGCAATTCTCCTCGACACGGCCCGCATTGTCCTATCTTTCGCGCCCTAACCGGTATCTTGGTTACTGTACCCGACGTCAGTGGTCTACTACTTTTTATATTTTTAAATATATATTGTTTTATATCCTTCTCATCAAAAAAATTGGAACACTTTGGAAGTTTAGTTTTGTATGAGTTTTAAGTATTTTTTTACATTAAACAAAAAATAATCATATTGCCAGTTGCAGATATTATAAGGTATCGTTCAACGAATATTAATGTTTCAAATTAAAATTAAATTCATTGAGCTACGTGTTTCGTTAAATGGGGATTGTTTTTACTGATATCAGTCCTCTTTTTTATTTAAATGCCGCCTAAATAGAAATTGCAGTTCTGTTCCGTTTTTTTTTTTATGAGAAATTATATTATTAGGTATTATTAGGTATATGGTTGTTAGGTTTAAAAAAGGGAATAATAATACAATTGTGTGGAGGTTCCAGTCTTTGAAGCCCTTACCAACATTAGCTTAGTGCCTGTACCCGATGCCAGTAGGACGATATTTTATATATTTTTTAATATATTATGTTGGATATTTTTTATAGATATTTAAAAATAAAACTTTATTTGAGGTAAATAAGTTAATAATAGAAAGTACCCTTTCTTTAAGAAAGGAACAACACAAGTATACATACATATCAAGCAATAAATACACAAAATGCACAATGGGCGGTCTTAGAGCTAACAGCAATTTTAGGCATCCGTTAGATGGACAGCAGTGCCTTTTTTTAATACTATACTGGGACAGACGAACAGATGGGTCACTTGATGGTAAGTGACAGCTGCCGTCCATGGACACTTGCAACTCAAGAGTCGTAATTGCGGGGAGGAGAAAGAAGAGAGTGGGTATGAGGGGAGGGGGAATGGTGGGCCTCCGGAAATCTCACTCATTACCTGGAAATACAACGTAAGCGTTACTTCACAACCGATTTTCTGTGTGGCCGTGGTATCGCACCGGTCGAGCCGGCCCATTCGTGCCTAAGCAAGGCTCTACCACTGTTAAAGTATTAGTTAACGTCGATAGTTTTGGTGCCCAACCGACAAAGAAGATCCTTAGAAAGCATACAATTGAATATATATTCAATTTTATGCTTTTTAATTATATTATATCAGTACTTAAATGCTATTTTAGAGGGATTCAATAAACTTTTACGCGAGCAAAGATTAAATCAAGTATTAATATTATATACGAAATTTTGAAGCAACATTGTACCCAAACTATAATTTATGTCGTGAATACAAATGCGCGTCTACTACGCGTCTTAAGCATCCGTAAGGGTATCTGACATTGTGTATGAATAATTTTGAACATGAAAATTTACTAAGAAGCGTCCGGGATAATAGTGCATATATTTTTTTAGATTAGTACGTACGTAGTAAGTTATATAGTAAAGACTGAAGTGTTGGTAATTTATTTGATTTATGAGAAGTAACGTAAAATTAGATTCTTTTTCCTTTCTTTTATTTTTTAAAGACAACTTTCGCATTAGGACTAATTCCTGAGTAGCGAGTCGTGGCGAACATAGAGCTACTAACACAAAGGATACTCAGACTCCTGACCACTATTTGCGGATTAGACAATTTTTTGTAAATTACAATGAAATTGGCAAAGAAAAGAACATTCTGTCTGTCTACCACACTGTACAAAATTTAATCTGTAAATAACTTGTAACAAGAATTTCGAGAGAACAAATATAATAGAATACCCCTCAAAGTTTTAAAGAGTAAAACTTGTTTACTTACACAAGTCGAGGAACATTCGGAAATAGGCTAGATTGTCGAAGTACCACACTTAAAATTGACTTTTAGTGTCTAATCTTACCTAATATGAAGGGGTGATAACATTTTATTGGAAACAGATGAAGTTAGGACAAATTGCGCTTCAGTTATCATTCGTAATGAAACTTTAGCGACTGAAATGTGAATACTATTTAAAACTGTACCTAATTAATAATTAGGTAGTTAAATGACTACATGACTAATTAGAAATTAATAAAGTAGTTCTAAAGCTTAATAAAAAATATATACAATTTTCATTTCACTGCAAAATATACAGGTACATTTTACTCTAGATGGCAAACATGATATTTAAGTACCGCAAATACTGCCAAATGACATCATTAGGTGTATTAAGTAGTTTTCTACAAGATTGTCTAATACTGATAGTCTAAGATTTAGTAGTAGTTTATAAACACCTTTAGTCATGGTGTTCGCTGTACTAGTGCTTTATAATTCTTGTACTCTTTCTAGATATTATAATTATGTCATTCTTTTTATAACTATTGTGCTTATGGTGTTAAATTGTTTTGTATTTTAATTTACTATCTCATGTGTGGTGTTATGTGTATAATCATAAATGTAATATGTAGATGACAAAGCGGTTTTGCTTAGAAGATCATACTGCATAGACGGGTCGACCGAAGGTATGTAAAAACCGCCGCTCATGGACACCTGTAACTCAAGAATTACATGTGCTTGCTTGAGACCACTATTCAAGGCCATATTAGCCTCGAAGAAGCTTGGTGTGCTAAACAGATCGAGACAGTATTTTACTCCGGCCCACCGCCTGCAACTTTATAAGGCGCAGGTTCGGCCGCACATGGAATACTGTTCTCATCTCTATGCAGGTGCACCCCAGTACCAACTTCTGCCTCTTGACCGCATTCAACGGAGAGCGACTCGCATCATCGACTGCCAAGATATTTCTGATCGACTTGACACCTTGGCGTTGCGTAGAGATGTAGCTTCACTCTGCATCCTCTATCGCTTGTATCATGGGGAGTGTTCAGAGGAATTGTTCGGACTTATACCGGCTGCTGGTTTCCGCCATCGTCCTACGCGACAAAATATCCATCCCCATCACCTGGACGATTGGCACTCCACCACTGTGCGCTTCTCCAGAAGCTTTTTGCCTCGCACAACCAGCTTATGGAACAAATTGTCGCCTGCCGTATTTCCGAACCGATACGACCTTCAAACCTTCAAGAAGAGAGCGTACCTCTACCTAAAAGGCCGGCAACGCACTTGTGACTCTTGAGTTGCGGGTGTCCATGGGCGGCGGTAGTCACTTACCATCAGGTGACCCGTCTGCTCGTTTGCCCCCTATCGCATAAAAAAAAAAAAAAAAAATCAGAGTCTGGGCCTCCGGTAACCTCACTTATCTGGCTATACACAACGCAAGTATTGACCGGTCGAACCTACAGATACCTGAAAAGGATACCTCTCCGAAGTCTACATGTATATGAATCTCGTACGAGGTTAAAATCAAATTTCATATTTGTGTTTTTTTATAAGTTCTATCGACAGTTTAAAACTTCTGAAGACGTACACTTACTTTTATGTTAAACCAATCTTATATTTCAAACTATGATAAAATACAATATACGGAACATAATATTGCATGAAATGTTTACAGCTTTTTTATAAGTACTAACATTGGTTATGGTGCCCCGAAACTTTGCTTTTATATTATTTAAGAACTATATGGAGGGAAAAACCATAAGGAACTTTATGAAGGTTGGATTTTATATTAACTTTATGTTTATGACATTTAGGGGTAAAATTTATAAAAATGAACGGGACTAACAATTTGTTCGTGTTGAATATAAATTAACTACCTATCTACCTATTATTCTGATATTACGAAGCTGTAAAATTCCGACCGTAGTATTACAACGGCTTCACAGAAAACCGGCTGTTAAACAATGCTTGCATTGTGTGACCGAGTAAGTGAGGTTACCGGATACCCAACTCCCTTTCTCTTCCCCTCTTTCCCCTCCTCCCTTTCCCCTGCACTAAAAGGTGGACAGCGCTCTTGTGACTCTTGAGTTGCAAGTGTTCATAGGCGGCGGAAGTCACGTACCATCAGGTGAACCGTTTGCTCGTTTGTCCCTTTATATTATAAACAAAGAAGATGGAAAGGGAAGGAGAAGGAAGTTGCTTACAAAGATAGATTAGAGATATGAGCAATAACTCAAGTAAGTCAGAGTCGCATATCTATAACTTGAACTGGCTGGTGCCGAGAAGTCGGAGCCCTCCAACTAAATATATATATAAAACTAATTTAAAATGTGTATACAGAGAATTTCTAGCATTCACACCTTTAAAATATTATGTTAACTTTCATCCAAGATATACATTTGTTATTAATAAAAAAAAAAAATTGTTGATAAAAATATAACGAAATTATTAGCAACAAAGATATTGATACAAATAAGGAAACTATTATTTTTAGTATTTTAACAACCAGTGCAACAACTTGTTTCAATCAAAACTACTGGTTTTAAATGGAATCGTTTTAATAGTATTTCCGAACGTACTATTTTATGTAATAATAATAAGAGTTGAAAATTAAAAAGTCACAGCATGATAAAAATACCTCATAAATAACTATCATAAATAATTAATCTAAACATGATAACGTATAAATAACGTAGAAATAATATAAATTATTGTCAGCATCAATCATAGCAGTTTTCTTGTTTACGATATTCGAAATCGATTTTCAAAACTCGATTTATGTTGTCAAGTATTAACATCATTAGAAAGAAACTATAAAAGCTATATAAAACTAAAGTGATATACTGTCGTATCATTTATTTCGATGTTCATAACCTTTTGTCGCAGAATATTACCTGGTCCGCTCGATTTAATAACCGCAAAGTATTAAGAATATATATTTACGAAGGCAGGTGGACGTCGGAAAGGCGAGTAAGTTTTAAAAAAAGGATAGTCATAACATTTCAGAAATATGAGAGGTCTTAGATATATTGTGCCCACCTCGCTTCTACATACAATAACTGGTACCCATATAAACAGGCTTACCTAACTTGGGTTGCCGGTGTATCTTAATGCTATTTTGTTTGTACTTTATGTGGTTCTTTGCATATTGATAGGGGAAACCGTGTCGATGGGGTGCGAGGTCCGGAACCTCCACGTGGTGCACCCTGGGGAACGAAGACGGCAGCGCCTCTCCCGTTAACTAGGAGAGACGCTGCTGCCTACGGCCAAGTCCGGCCGAGGCGGGAACAGCCCTCCTGAGGGTTGTTTGGAAGCTTTCTGCGTGTCCCTCCGTTTAGCGGAGGGCACAGTGGAGAGTATCAGGGGGCGGACGGGTCCATCACCGCTGGCTCTGACCAGAGGTTGTGGACATTGGTCTGGTGCAGACCACCGTCCGACCAAGTCGTAAGCCTGACTGATAGCAGTCAGGAACGACGGCTCTACGTGGGCTACGAGGAAGGAAACCTCTATAAAAAACCTCGGGGCGGACGGATCCGGTCTGGTGCAGACTCCGTCCGGCCCAGCCGTAATCCTGAACGGACAGGACCGGTGGCTCTTCGAAGCCGCGAGGACGTAAACCTCTATAAAAAAAACTCCAAGCCCACGCTTTGACGCCCGGCAATGAGCTGAGTCGCTGGAGGGAGTCCAGTGCCGAGGGCGTCCTGTTGTCGGAGGACATTAAACTCAAAACTATGGCATGGGTAAACAAAAGGAAAAACCTACCCAGGAGGGTCCCAGACGCACTGCGCCTGGGGAGTCCCTCCCGGAGCCAAACGGCTCCGGCAGCTCCCAGTCGTATTCTGGGGGGAGCAACCACTGCCAAACCCGCCCGTTGCCGAGCGGTAAATCCGGTGACGAAAATATCGCGAAGGACGCGGATAGACGTGGGGCAGTATCAGATACTGACACTGCCTCAGAAATGAGTGGTGCGAGCACCCCGATAGTGTCAGCTGCAGATCGTTATCAACGAGGCTCCCAAAATCGAAAGAGGCCCCAGCCCCTCCCAGTGGACATAAGCACTGCTTCAAGTGACGAGGGCACGAAATCTACGAGGGGTACAAATCGTCGAGGGGCCCGTACTCGTAGCGTAGGCCGCCCTCCTAAGACAAAGGCAGCAAAGAAGGCCAAGGAGGAGCTCTTGCTCAAGGCCCTCCTTGAAAAGGTTGAGTCTGATAAGACGAGCACCTCTGACACGAGGTGCGGTGACTCAACGCTGGAAGAGCTACGCATCAGAGTGGGGAACCCCGTGGAGCAGATCGAGGAGGCAATCGGCGCAGCCGATTGCTTACTTCAGACAAGTACAACACTCGGGGGTCCTGAACAAAACATCTTGTTGACGGTTGTGCGAAACATTGTCGAGGCGGGAAAACTCCTAGTGGCTGAAAGTAGGGCCCACGAAAGGGAGAAAGCCCGCCTCGAAGCAGAGCTCGCGGAAGCAAAAAAGAGGGCGCTGGGCTCCGCTCCAACCAACGCTGGCGCCACACTGGCGTCGTCGACTCCAGTGGTATCGCCCTGCCGGGTGGAGCCGGATATAGTCCGGCTCATGGCGGAAATGGAGGAGCGATTAATGAAGCGCATCACTGCAGTAGAGAGCGCTCATTATCGTCCACCTCTGGCTCCGCCAAGAGCAACGTACGCAGCCGCTGCTAAAGCGGGCTCAGCAGCCCAGCCAGCAGCTAGCGTGGTCGGACCAGCGGCAAAAACACCTCGGAAGGTCACCCAGGGTAAGGGAAAGGAGAAAGCAAACCCAACCCAAGATCTAAGTTCAGCCCCAGCCCCGGCTGATACCGTACAGCGCCCTTTAGAAGGGGGCTGGACGGCAGTCGGGGATAAGAAAAAGAAGCGGAAGGCCGCCAATAAAGCGGCCAAAAAGGCTAAAAAGGCAGCCGGCGCTGCGACGGGAGCACCGAGGAAACTCCGCACACCTCGCTCAGCGGCAGTCGTAGTCACTCTGACGGCAGAGGCGGCGGAGAGGGGCTTGGGGTACGCCGAGGTTTTGGCGAAAGTTAAGGCCAAAGTCGACCTCAAGGCCCTAGAGATACCGGGCGTTCGGTGCAAAAACACCCGAACGGGAGCCCGGCTCCTCGAAATCCCCGGTGCTACCAGTGGCCCCAAAGCTGACGTCCTAGCGGCCAAGATAAGGGACTCACTGGACGCAGCTGACGTTCGAGTGTCCAGGCCCATAAAATGCGCTGATTTGCGCATCACGGGCTTGGACGACTCTGTCACGGCAGATGAGCTCAGGCTCGCCGTGATGGAGGTCGGGGGTTGCCCTCTGGACAACGTGAAGGCCGGGGCTATACGCTTCGGGCCCTTTGGACAGGGGGCAGCGGTTGTCAGCTGCCCCATCGCAGCGGCCCAAAAGGTCGCTGATGGACGTACCCTCCTGGTTGGGGGTTTTCTGAGGGCGCAGGCACGACTCCTGCAGGCCCGGCCGGCAAGGTGCTTCCGGTGCCTGTCGGTGGGGCATGTAGGCGTCCAGTGTACGGCGGAGGTCACCATAGGTGACCTCTGTTTCCGCTGTGGCCAGCCCGGTCACAAGGCGGGGGCTTGCAATGCTTCGGTGCAATGCTTCAGATGCACAGCGGAGGGCAAGCCTGCCAACCACCGGGTTGGCAGTAAGACCTGCGCCGGATCGAGACCGAAGCCGGGAGGCCGGCCTTCTGTCCCCAAACCGGCGATGGATGATGCCGCTCTAGAGCGGCAAGGTTCGCGGCGGAACGGGGAGATGGAAATTCAATAATGGATTCCCATCTCCGCATCCTGCAGGCGAACGTGGGCCACGGTGCCACCGCTCAGGATCTTCTGCTCCAGAGTATGGCACAGTGGTCCATTAACATTGCCGCTGTCGCCGAGCCATACACCCACCGGTTTCTCGGGCCAGCCTGGGAGACCGACTTGGATGGCTCGGCGGCACTGGTACACGGCACCGCCGCCGGCACCCCTCCTTTTGCCGTGGTTGCAAGAGAACGGGGTTGCATAGCGGCGGTGGTTGGGGATATATCGGTCGTGGCCGTTTATTTCACGCCGAACCGAGACATAACTGAGTATGAGCAATGGCTCGCTCAGTTGGCCGTCGTCGTCGACGCCTGTCGTCCTCACCCGGTTCTTGTGGTCGGGGACTTCAACGCCTGGTCAGAGGCTTGGGGTTCTCGGCGCACGAACCAGAGGGGCAGAGCTCTGGAGAACTGGGCCGAAAGACTCGGTCTAGTTCTCCTAAATCAGAGGGCCGTACCCACGTTCGTGACGGCGAGGGGCAGTTCAATCGTGGACATCTCGTTCGCGTGCCCTTCGCTGGCACGCCGTGTTCAAGACTGGCGCGTCGTGGTGGGGGAGGAGACTGGTTCGGATCACCGATACATTCGGTTTGAAGTCTCCGCTCCCACGAATGGCGTGCCGGCCATACCGGCTCCACCTGAGCCACGTTGGGCGCTCAAGCGTTTAAATCGGGAGCTCCTCCTGGAAGCCGCCATCGTACAGGCCTGGGCCCCTGCGCCGGATGGGCCTGTTGATGTGGGTGCCGAGGCACAATGGTTCCGGGAGGCTATGACTCGTGTCTGTGATGCGGCGATGCCTAGGGCTAAGCCCAATACAGCGAGGCGCCGGGTCTACTGGTGGTCGCCGGAGATTGCAGGGCTGCGACAGGCCTGCGTGACCGCACGCCGCCGGTGGTCCCGGTTCCGCAGGAGGCGTCGCCGTCCTGCGGACGCGGTCACCCGAGAGGCGGAGCTGCTGGTGGAATACAGGGGTGCCAAGAGAACCCTTCAGGCAGCGATAAAGCGGGCCAAGAGTGAGGCCCGCTGCGAGTTGCTGGACACACTGGAGCGGGATCCATGGGGGCGCCCTTACCGTATGGTTAGAGGCAAGATGCGCCTGTGGGCCCGCCGTTGACCCGGTGTCTTCAGCCAGACCTGCTTGAGGGGGTCGTCGGCGCCCTGTTCCCATCACGGTTGGTGGAACACACCCCACCACCGATGGCTCCGCCTACGACACCTGAGGTGCCTAACGTGGATGATGACGACGTGCCTGAGGTCACTCGGGCAGAACTAGCGCTGGCGGTGCAACGGCTGAAAGCTAAAAGCACCGCCCCAGGACCCGATGGCATTCCAGGCCGAGCGTGGGTCCTGGCTCTAGATGATGAGACGCCGGCTCTCGAGCCCCGACTGAGAGGGTTGTTCAGCGCATGTCTCGAGCAGGGCCAGTTTCCGAAATTGTGGAAGACGGGGAAACTGGTCCTCATCCGAAAGGAGGGGCGCCCGGCGGACTCACCATCCGCCTACCGGCCCATAGTGTTGCTTGACGAGGTGTGCAAGCTCTTTGAAAGAGTGATTGCATGGCGCCTCGTCAAGCATCTCTACAGGGTAGGGCCGGATCTGGCGGACAACCAGTACGGTTTCCGTCAGGGGCGCTCCACCATAGATGCGATCATGCGCGTGAGAGCCCTGGCAGAGGAAGCAGTTTCCCAGGGTGAAGTAGTGTTGGCGGTGTCTTTAGACATCGCCAACGCGTTCAACACTTTGCCCTGGAGTTGCATCAGGGAGGCACTAGTGTATCATCGAGTGCCTCCTTACCTCTGCCGCATAGTCGGGGCATATCTGTCGGAGAGAGCCGTCATCTACCCAAGTAGGGCCGGTCTCGGTCGGCGTGAAATGTCGTGCGGTGTCCCGCAGGGGTCGGTCCTAGGGCCACTCCTGTGGAACATTGGCTACGACTGGGTGCTTCGCGGTGCATTCTTAGATGGTATCGCCGTCACGTGCTATGCGGATGACACGCTTGTGACGGCATGTGGCGGGACGCACCGTGAGGCAACCCTGAGGGCCACGGCCGGGGTTGCCCAAGTCGTTGAGAGAATCCGGCGGTTGGGTCTTGAGGTGGCTCTGCACAAATCCGAGGCGTTGTTCTTTCACGGGCCTCGGAATAAGCCGCCTGAAGGACTCAGCCTCATAGTAGGAGGCACTCGCATCGGCATCGAGCCCTCTATGAGGTATTTGGGGCTCGTACTCGACGGCCGATGGGACTTCGGATATCACTTCCGAAGCCTGGTCCCCAAGTTGGTTGGCGCAGCGCGTGCATTAGCACGGTTGTTGCCAAACATGAGGGGGCCCGATGACTCCTGCAGGAGACTATATGAGGGGGTTGTGCGATCCATGGCCCTTTATGGGGCCCCAGTATGGGCAGAGATCCTGAAGGCCAGCAATATCGCGCTATTGCGAAGACCGCAACGAGTGCTGGCTATCAGGATCATAAGGGGGTACCGCACGATCTCCTTTGAGGCGGCGAGTCTCCTGGCCGGAACTCCACCATGGGACCTGGAGGCGAAAGCCCTTGCGGCTCTCTACCAGTGGCGCAAGGAGGCGCGGGAGTTGGGTAGAAGTCCTGAACCGCGTGAAATGGACGATCAGAAATCCCAACTCCGCCAGGTCCTCGTGGAGGAATGGAGGGAACGACTTGGGCAACCGAGCGCTGGGCACGCTGTTATTACGGCGGTAAGACCCGTTATGGAGGATTGGCTCGAGACGCGTCATGGGACCCTCTCATACCGGCTGACGCAGGTGATCACTGGAAAGGGATGTTTCGGAGATCACCTGTGTCTGATCCGCAAGGAGCCAACGCCTGAGTGCCATCATTGCGATGGCCAGACCGTGGACACGGCGCTCCACACGCTGGCAGAATGTCCGGCGTGGGAGGAGCCGAGGCGTGATCTCGTGGCGGCCATCGGGGTGGTGGTTCTCTCGCTCGGTGACATGATTGCGGCCATGTTGCGGAGCGAGAATGCGTGGAACTCCGCCGTCTCTTTCTGCGAGCAAATTATGCTTGCCAAGGAGACGGCGGAGCGGGATCGGGAGAGGCTTAGAACTCTTCCGGCCCGCCAGGCCCGGGAACGGGCCAGGTACCACAGGCGACTCAGGCGCCGGAGATCGGAGAATGATCTCCGTCCTCCATAAGCGCAGGCCTGGGGGTGACATATGAGGCCATCTGTCACCCTAGCAGAAGCAGGCTTGGGTGGCGGCGCGGACGCTGCGGAGCGTGCGCGCCCTTGGGGGAAGTTACGGGAACATTGGGGTTCCCACACTGGAGGGGGCCGTCTACATACCGTAGGTGGCCCGAGGTACGTCGGGGTTCCAGGGTTTTCCTTTCTAGGGTGTACCTGGTTCCCCGGCATCTAGTACCCAAGATGGCGTGCGGTTTTAGTCGGTTCGAGTCCGACATGCCACCAGAAGGTGGTATCCGAGGGGATTTCCGCACGGAGGAAAAAAAAAAAAAAAAAAGGGGAAACCGTGTCGAATCACCCGAAACACAGGCACGCCTAAGACGGGAGTAGGATGCTGCTTCTGCTGAGTCTGCAGTTGTGGCTATAAATTATTACGATGACGATACGATTACAATGTAAATAGTACTTTTCTTGTCACATTCAAAAAAAATAATATTAAGGTTATCATATTATTGTGTTTTTAAGAACACTTTTTAAATATTTAAAGATTTTCTGTGTTCCTGCCAAGTTTAAAAACACACAGATGAAAGTTTTTTATTAGCATACAAAAATAATCTCTTTAACTTATATTTTACTTCTAAATGAAATTGTGTGCCATATTTCCGATTGTATTTCATTCCAAGTTAATAAGTAGTAGAAGCTTAAAATTAAATTTCAGCAGAAATCAGTCTACAAAGGAATCTTATTATCATACTCGTATACTTATTGAAATGGATTTTTCATCTTCATGTCGTTGAACATCTAGCAAGATCGAATCTCTTATTTTTACTACTCGACTACCCAAAAACTGAGTGTAATGTACTCAGAGTATTTATTAGTTTATTGAGTCCACCACAATTTATGAATTCCTGTTTTTTTTTTCTATGGTATAAAGGACAAACCAGCGGACCGGACGAACCTTTTGGTAAGTGACTTCTGGCGCCCATGAACTCAAGAGTCACAAGATTGCTATCTGCAGTTAAGGAGAAAGGGACACGGGGAAATAGGGGAAGGGAAAGGGGTGTGAGGTGAAGAAAGGTCACCCACTGCAAGCTTTGTTATCATACCGAAGCATTGCTCTCTCACGGATGTATGGGGTGTCGCTATTCCAATCCTTACGTCATCCAGAGTTGGTGGCTACATAATAAAAGAAAATTATCTCTATAAGGTTCGTAATAAGTTTTTAGTTTAGGGTTGTTGGGTTTTTTGTTTATTATTAATTTGTTAGATTAATAAATATTTTTTTTGCTAATTCTCTTTTATATTGAACGCTTATAATACCCAGGAAAGCTTTTCCATTCCATTTATTATAAAACTATCAAATAAACTGATAAAAAGAAATACCTAAACGTAAATCAATACAATAAACCAGCAACAACGATTTAAATTACTTAAGTAATAACTGTCAGATAATTCATTTTTTTTTTAAATAAATGTTGAAGATTCAAATAAATGGTTGTTACCGACACTTATCTTGTCTGTATTTTTGTTTCTGTTAAATAATACATATATGTACAGTTGTACTCACGCTTGTATCCCCTAAGGGGTAGGCATAGGTGTATAAAACACGAATATTTTGCCAATTAGAATTTGTTGTTCCCTCTAAAGTAATAGGGGGCAGCCTATTGTCCTCAATCGGGCACAGTAAGTCTGTATACTCGTACATGCCTTTCGATAAATAACTGTCTAATTCTTTAGATGCCTTCTGATACACCACCGGGAACAGATGGAATGGCCATATCCCACTCCACCATGAACCACACGGCACACGGTGTACAGTTGTGTGTTGTCAAATCTATTTAAACTTCTGTAGACCATGTCATAGGTATTGTAAATACTGTAAATAGAAAAAAGAAGCTTATTAATTTCAGTTGATGCCGGAAAGAACTCTTGCCCTCTGTTATCAGCCGAAAAATGAAAAATTTAAACTTTTTATATAATTGATGAACTGATATGGCACCATAGACCACATCCACACAGTGCGGAATATAATCAGCCCCTGTGTCTAGCATTCGTGGACTATGAGAAGGCCTTTGACTCGATCGAGATCTGGGCTGTTATGGAGTCCCTGCAACGTTGTCAAGTAGATTGGCGATATATCCAAGTGATGAGATGTCTCTACGAAGCCGCCACCATGTCCGTCCAAGTACAGAGCAGCAAACAAGGCCAATACCATTGCATCGAGGAGTGAGATACGGGGATGTTATCTCCCCCAAATTGTTTACAAATGCAATAGAGGACATGTTCAAGACGCTGCACTGGAAAGGGCGTGGCATCAACATCAACGGCGAATACATTTCTCATTTGCGATTTGCAGACGATATCGTCATCATGGCAGAGACGCTGCAGGACCTACAGCAGATGCTGAATGACCTAGCTGATTCTTCTGTACGCATCGGCCTACGGATGAACTTGGATAAAACCAAGATCATGTTCAATAAGCATGTACTACCGGAACCGATTGCGGTACACGGGGCCGTTCTGGAAGTTGTTCAAAAATATGTATACCTTGGGCAGACATTGCAGTTAGGTAGAAACAACTTTGAGGACGAGGTGAACAGAAGAATTCAGCTGGGTTGGACAGCCTTTGGGAAGCTACGCCGAGTCTTCTCATCGTCGATCCCACAGTACCTTAAGACGAAAGTCTTCAATGAGTGTGTCCTACCCGTCATGACATACGGAGCCGAAACGTGGACACTTACGGTACGGCTCGTCCACAAGCTTAAAGTTGCTCAGCGTGCTATGGAAAGGGCTATGCCCGTTGTTTCTTTAAGGGATCGCATCAGGAATGAGGTGATCCGGCAGAAAACCAGAGTAATCGACATAGCCCACCGGATCAGCAGGCTGAAGTGGCAATGGGCTGGCCATATTAGCCGCAGAACCGACGACCGTTGGGGAAAACGAGTTCTTGAGTGGAGACCGTGTCTCGGCAAACGCCCACAGGCCAGGTGGAGTGACGATTTGCGCAAGATGGCTGGCAGGAGCTGGATGCGAGAAGCCGAAAATAGATCGAAGTGGCGTGCAATGGGAGAGGCCTATGCAGTGGCAGCAGTGGACTGCGATAGGCTGATGATGATGATGATGATGATGAATAGAGTTAATAAATAGTATCAAAACAGCAACGCACCTTGAACCGTTTGACTTAACTTCGAACTTTTAACTGGAAATCTCTGTAGCCTCTCGCTTTTTATTCATTACGTTAAATTCAATGTTTTGTCTTTGGGAACAATAAGTGATCGGTTATAAATATATTATACCGGTAGTACTAATCTGTGTTTATTTTATGTTGCGATTGTTAAATTTAAAGTTAAGTAAATGTTGCTTTGTATTTTATCACCACTTATTCTAACAAATGCAGACATGGGTACTATAACTTTGTCGTCAAAAAAAAAACTAACAGTATGGACAGGAATTACAAGCGGGGCTTATTTTTCCAGAGAGCTATATTCCTCGGACCTTCAAGGTTAGAGTGCATAGGTTCCTCTTGGATAATCGTGTATCATGTTCATCTTTATGGTCATTTCATATCAGGTGTCTCATTGGGAGTATATGTCATGTATTTCTGTAAGCAATGAAAAAGAAAAAAATACATGACTGTATTAAGTTGTGGTGTAAGAAACCCTATTTAAGGCGAAATATCATGAATAAGTATAAAGAAAATATGGTTTCTAACTTATATATACATATATACTGTTACGGAAGTGGGTACAGGGATTGGAAGGAAACTAATATATCACTGCCGAGAGTAACGATTTATTTGCGTTTCACAATATTCCGAACGCGTAACACTCACAGCACAGAACGAGTTGTACTGCACGAATCGCGTAGCACTGTTCCACACTGTCCCCGCGGACTACACTTAACTCAGTCCAACGGTAGCACTGCACCACTCACTAATCACTTTCACTTCAGTTCACTGTACTTCACTGTACTACTTTTTCACTTCTTCTTCTTATTCTTCACTTGAGAGCACTTTCCACTGAACTGCCCTGTAGGCGCGTCTGGAGCTCTTTATATACCCCTAATTTCGATCGTAATTTGTTGAATTTCGACCGTCATTTCGTTATTCTTTTCGATTGTCTTCTACAACTTAATTTATTTATTCATTTTGCTTGATCTAGTACTTTCCATTATATTCGAATTTTGTAAAGAATCATCTCCATTTACTAGAATTTTCTATAAAACACCGAAATCACAAACAAAAACCCATATAGAGTCCGCCGGGGCTTGAACTCACGGCATTCGACTCGCAGCCGTCGCCACTACCGCTCAGCTACCGTGACTTGTCAATCTTTATTTGAAAAACTTCTATGCATTGTTTGTCTGTGCGGTGACGTAGGCATGGCGTCACAATACTAATAAACCTAACAGACTTGGCCAAGGAATGCTTATTTTACGATCGTTTTTATTTATTGTTTAGCTTGATTGTTAACGGGAATGCTAATTATATATATATATATATATATATATATATATATATGTATATGTATATATAGGTATAATCAGTACCTATGTAGTATACGAGAATAATGAGTTGCTGCAAACATTTATCTGGGCACTTTGATTTGTACAGGCTTCGGGTCAATTAACGAGAGTTCCGCCAAAATGTACTAAAAATAATATAACACTATATACACTCTTTTAATTATTTATTAGCTACTGTTTTATACGCACGGGCGTCCTTATCGCAATTGGGAATATTTCAGAAAACCAGAAAACCATTATATGGAGAGAAACATAATCGGAAAGAGGTTTTGTAATGTATTATATAATATCAGGAGACACTCTACATGTATATACATATATAGAGGATTCAAAATACACTTTGTCCATAATATTCCAAAGCATTTTAAGTACAAGTGGCAACTCTTTATTTATCCATTCGCAACTCTGAACTTCTTTTTAAATTGTCTGGAACTGAAACTTCAAATTTCTACTCTATTTAAACGTGGTAGGGCCATGTTCATGCTTAGAAAAGCGGCTCTGAAGCAAGCGTTGCATTTCGACGAAATTAGTGAGGTTTCCATAGGCCAACTTCCCCTTTCTTCTTGACTCTTCCCTCATTCCCCTTCTCCTCTTTCCCCATCTCCTCATCCACCCAAATATTCTTTCCCCTCCCTGCATCCACCACCTCTCATCACGCTCAAAAGCGGGCAGCGCATTTACGACTCTTGCATTGCAGGTGTCAATGTGGACGGCGGTTGCCACTTAAAATCAGGTGACCCGCCTGTTCATCTGTCGCCCTATATTATAAAAAAAACTCATCAAAGTTTGTGGAGCGTGATAGCCAAGTCTAAAAAAACTATTATCAAGTTGACTATCGGGTAGTTTGTTCACGGACAGCGAGGTATCTAGAATCACCGTGGCTCGAAATAAGATCTCACAACTTTTCCCCCTAATGTCATACCTACTATTTTAATGGTATACCTAATATATTCTACTAATAACGATATATAGATATATATTTATAGAGTATTATTTATTACGAGATCTCATAAATCGTTGTGCTATTACAATTTTATAATAAACATACAAACTAGAATTGTCATATCAATATTCCATGCATATTATTTGATTTCATACGGCCATGGCGAAGCGTGAAGGCATCCTTATTAGCCTTGGAGAACTCCTCGTTTAATACCCACTTCCCTTATATTGCTCTATTAGGGTTGTCAATTACAGTTAATTGTTTCAGGCATTCATTGTAATTGATTGTTTATGCGTTGTTCATACAAATACTCCTATATGGATAGAATAGTATTTCCCTAACAATTTTAATAACTTGTGCTATGAAATTGTTATTTGATGGTTCGTACAATATTTAATAAGAAGTTCCTGTTAAAACTTATTTACACTATTATTTTTTAGATCTAATAAAGTGAAGACAACTTCACATAATAATAATGCAAAATAAACACACAATATGGTGATAGTGATTAATGTGTGTTCTACGACATGTCCTAGTCTGTAGGTACTCTGCTACTACTGCAGGCACGTTTCCATATTTTTTTTTTTTAGAAATTGGTTTTATCATTTATACAAGATTTTTCAGAAAGGTGTGGTAATATTTTAGAGTGGCGGGGAGTCGAAAGAAGGGAGTGGGGATGAGGAGATGGGAAAAAGGGGAGGAGAGGAGGAGAGTCATGCGGCCTCCGGAAACCTCACTCATTTTGGGGAAATGCAACGCTAGCGTTGCTTCACAACCGGTTTTCTATGAGGCCGTGGTATCGCACCACTATTATATGTCAACCACAGCAGATGGAAGGCAGGAAGCATGTTATTAAAAATACCCCAATAATATTCAACAACGACCTTTTTTTCTATACAGACCTATTTACTATATCTTAATATTAAAGTTATAAAAAAAACCAACACTTACAGAGTACACTTTTTGTTTCAATCCTCAATTTAGTGTACTTCATATTTTAGGTAAAATACATGTTTTATTAGGTAATGGTTTGTGTACGACTCTAATTTATGGTCCCATAGCACACGTGTGGGGCACAACGCTGAAATACCACGTTTAAAATAAACATCAGTGTCTAATACTCGTATGTGAGGTTTAATATTCATATAATTTTCTTTATTTACTGCTTGAATATAATGCTATTACAACGTATCGTCATCAAAACTGCCACATATCTTAAAAGAATTTAATTGGTTCCTTTTCACACATGTCGCCCTTTGATATCTGTTTATCTTTGATGTAATCTATCTCAACATTCTCAGCCCTTCGATTTGGGAAATCCATAGAGATCGTTTAAGACTCGTTTAAGACACCATTGTCTTAAAATATGATATTATGACTCTGAGCGTAGTCGGTACATCTATCATGCTCGTGAATGGATGCTGTCTGTACAAGTCCATTAATATATTAATGAAGCAAAATATATAATTTAGCTAAATCAGTTAAAACGCTTTTTAGTTACGAGTGAAAATGGGGACAGACTAACTTGCGAGTAGGTAGAACATATGGTCCACGTGGACTGATACAGACTGACTGTACGTATAGTTATTCTTTTGTCATTATTGGGTGCGAAGCACGAGCACGAAGCACTTATGACAAGTCCTAAAGACTATTTAATTCAGCTGAAGTCCTCATTGTACTTGTATATTTTTAAGCAAACATTCTTGTGAAAATACAGAACAAGGATAAACACATGTGAGGAGAATTATATTTCTCTTTGAACTCTAGTGTTTCTCGTCACGAATCCAATTTGATTTATGTCCGTAGTTTAGTTGATCAGTTGAATTAAATCCTACTGAGGCAAACATGTGCAATCTTGATAAAAGCGGCATCAATCTTTGTTTTATATGGACATCGAACAGTTTCTGAAACTGAACAAGGAAAATGGGAACGAAATTAAGAATTCCCATCTAGGCTTGCTGGTCTCAGTGTCTGCATATATATTTATTATTGATCTAACGCAAGGGACGCTTTATAATATTCATGTTAGAATTTTTCCATCTATAAATAATAATAATAATAATGTAGTACATCTCTTCTAAAGTAGTGATTCTGAATAACACCTTATCATCTTTAAGATAAAGTTTATATATAGAAAGTTTGGACGTATAACGTTTTTGGCCACATATTTGGAGCACAAAATACACAAGTCTTTTATACTTATATTTATCCAACAAAATAGATATTATACATGTAGACATTTCTTTTGAACCCTATACTTGTAATACATTATTCAATTGCTCAAAAAATTAACAAATTTTAGTATACGTACGTTTAAAACTATAAAAAACCATAATCTACAATACTATCAGAACTCTGTATACTAGAACAACATTTATATTAAAGTATCTAGAATACACAAAAACACAAAATGCGAATGACACACTTCACATCCGCGTAGTACAAAGCTGACTTTGTTATGAACGAATAAGTACAGTAGTTGTACGCCAAGCTTGAGATGTGGAACAAGGGTCAAACTAAAATTTCATCAAGAATTTAATAGAATTGTGGTGACCTCTAAATACAGAAGACATCAACATCATATGGCGAAGCCAAGCTGAACTACGTAGCAACTCTACTGACGTAGTACAGGTGGAGGGTAGCCTCCAGGATTTTTTTAATGAAAAAATATTCGTAATAGATTAAATCTAAAGAATAAAGGTTTTTACCAATTAGATTTTTTATACGATTAACAATTGTTGCATTTTGGATCAATTATCTCGAGATCTCATTTTGGCCAACACACTTTCTGATATGTTTATCGAATATTATAAAAGTTAATCCTACAACGAAGGAAGTTATTAAAGCAACACTAACAAAACATTGAATTCACCCAAAGTCACCGGGTCGTTAACATCGTGCCTTTAGTACGTGCCAAGTTTTACTGTCATTGACCTTTATAGGACATATGTATAAGATGAGCTTGTTACGAACTTTACAGATCAAAGAAACTACTATCGATATCTTTACATTGTGCTATCGGTTTTCTATTCTAGTTCGCTAGTTTCTATGTAGTTTTAAGGTATGTTTATCATAAATAAAAATAACTTTACACTGGAGGTAAATGATTTATGTAGGATTGCAAAATAGCCGGGTATGAACTATTACTATACCGAACTTCATCAAAATTGGTTCAGCAGTTTATTCGTACAGACACGTAGTTACTATCACTAATCTCTTCCCTGTGGTGTAGTAAAAGGCGACTAAGGGATTGGACTGTTATCTATCACACGCTATAGATACAGTCATACAGTGCCAGTTCGACGGCAATAGCTTGCTCCTTAACGTTATTTTGACTAAATTCTAATCTGCAAAATGTGGGTGCTTAATACACTTTGCCCTTGGAGGATACAGGAGGGGGCTTATGTATGTATTTCTCTAGTACAGCTATTAAAGCAATTTTTTTTCTTAGCTGCCATACTTGTAGCAATTAAACATCTCTGACCTTTCTTATTTGGTACTTAAATTAAAACTACGTCCGTAGTTTTAATTTCTTGTAGAAACTTATTTTTAACAAGATCGGTAATAATCTTCATACCAGAACTCTCTAATTCCATAATCATTGGCCTTTGTTATTGCAAATCTTTACTAAATTACTAATAAACAATTTATGACACTGTTTACCTAATATTCCTGAATGACACATTTTTTTCTGTGCTTAGTTAATTTCTTTTTAAATAAAAACCCAAAAAATGACGTGCATTCTTGTAGTATATTGGTATGGTAGTTATTTGTTAGACATTTTTTTTATTACTAATCTAGTACACAAATGGTTGTCCCGATTATGGGTGTTCTTTGTGTTCATTGTTTAAATGATAGTTAAGCCCCTCGCGACGCAGTAATATATATTCCCTATGCTGAAATTAATATACATAGGTAATGTACGAAAGTCGCCTAAATTGCAGTTACACATATGTATAGATATATAATATATAGATAGAGAACTATTCCAAAACGAAAGATTAAGCGAGTAATGGCAAAAGTGAGTTGGTTTTATAAACGTACGTTTTTAGTTGTATAACGATAAGAATTTCTTGATATAATATAAAATATTTAAATACTTTTTTAACTTGGATAAACGTAATATATAGATATGTATGTGTACAAGTCTCAGAGCTCAGACTGAAAAAAAAATAAACAGTTTGTCCTTAATAAAGTAATTAACATAGTAACCACAGCGTACTTACTTAGAGTCTCAGATATCACAGACACAAACTAATCCCTGGAGTGGAACGCCTGCCTGTAATTTAAGTGCTCGTGTAGTTACCAATTACACTGTTAGTTTAAAATTGTTAAAGTTTTTCTTGAGACAAGTCTGTTTTCTTTTTAAGATTTAGTGAAGTAGAATAGGGCCACCCCAACATTCCTGTGGGTATCGTAAAAAGAAATTAAAAGATTGGACTGTTAACTATCTATCTACTAAATATATATATATATATAAATGTTTTGAAAATACAGTATTACGTTAGGAAACAAAGGCCTATTTCAGAGATATCCACACATAAGACCTTGTGTGAATACGAGCTCAGCATAGATTTTAAGTTTACTAGTATGATTTAATATAAATATATATATATATATTTATATTGGGGGACCGATGAATAGACGGGTCACCTGATGGTAAGTGACAACCGCCCACACGACACATACAACTCAAGAGCGGCAAGTGTACTGCCCGCCTTTGAGGGTGATGATTGGTTGGGGGATGCGGGTATGGGAAAGAGGCGATAGGGGATGAAAAGATTAGAAAGGGGAGATAGAGAATAACGGGAATCTCTTCTTTCTCCTCCAAAGAGGAGAGGAAGAATTTCCTCCGGAAGCCTCACTCATTTCGGGGAAATGTAACGCAAGCGTTGCTTCGCAACCGGTTTTCTGTGAGGCCGTGGTATCGCAAGGGTCCGCAGCCAGCCTATTCATGTAGTTATTAACCATGGTTGAATCTATTAATGCCTTCTAGTGCGACTGTTCTTGATATTAAAGTAGCAACACGTGAGAAAATCTTGAAGTATTTTTCACTATCGTCATTAAGCACATATAAGGAGTTCATTACATGCTTGAGTTTAACACATAGTAGTAAAAACTTCAAAAGTTAATTATGTTCCTAGTGAGTACGTATTTATTCTACACACATAATAGGGGGGCAAGTACCACCAAATCCATACATTTCGTGAGTGAGCCTGATAACAAGTGTTAGGGGCCTATACTTATTTCCATAGAGTCATGTATGTCACACTCTTTATAAGTATCATCTTCCCCAATCCCAAATTTATTATAGGGTAGGTGCAATGTGTTCTCTTCTTCATTCTTCATCTATCATTCGTCATTTCACTTACGCAGCTTTATATCGATCAGAATAGAACATTGGTTAGTAACAGTGTACGATAACCCAGTAATTTATTAATTCGATTTATTTTTTGGTTTACTAATATTACTGCGAAATGAAACAAAAATCATAAGAAATAAATGTTAAAATAAAATAAAAAGAACTTATAATTTGTAGATATTTCTGTTTATTCTTAGTGCTCGTAATGTGAAATAACCTTGCTAGTTTTGAAACAACTATTCAACTTTGTGTGTAGCTTCAATATGCCATTGACTATAAAAAGAAAGGAAATAAAATGTCCGATGGACATCAATTACTTACCTGTCTCTAAGAGGACGTGTAACAACAGTGATAGTTTCAGCATCTCTCAACAGAACAAAAATTCAGCAGCAGCGCTATATAACCGCCTAATTTTGTAATGAGAATTATTCTCCTTAGGGCTTGCAAAATTTTGATTTTATTTAAAATTTGATACGCCTAGAGAAACGTGAACACTTAGGGACAGCTGGTTCACAAGCTCAAAGTTGCTCAACGTGCTATGGAAAGGGCTATGCCCGGTGTTTCTTTATTTGATCGCATGAGGAATGAGTTGATCCGGCAGAAAACAAAGGTAATCGACATAGCAGGCTGAAGTGACAGTGGGCTATCCATATTAGCAGCAGAACCGACGACCGTTGGGGCAATCGAGTTCTTGAGTGGAGACCGCGTCTTGGCAAACGTAGCGTAGGACGCCCACAGGCCTGTCGAAGTGACGATTTGCGTAGGATGGCTGTCAGGAGCTGGATGCGAGAAGCCAAAAATCGATGGAAGTGGCGTGGAATGGAAGAGACCTATGTCCAGCAGTGGACTGCGATAGCATGCAGATGATGACCGATAGACCGACCGATATGAATTATCTCTCAGTCCGTGACAAATAGGCAAGACGCCTATTACTAGGAGACTATATGATGGTAGGTAAAATTATAGCATTTGATACACCTCTTTGGTTATATGTATAGGCGTGTCTATGTACGTATGTAATGAAAAGTAATACGGATCACAATTCTATTTGGTATTAGTATTGGTTTACGCTGCCAATATCCGCAACTCGACGTGTTCTGAGCGCCTGTTTTGTGTGACAGGGTGAATGGCTGATATAGCCATCTCAATTCCTCGCGATTTATCAAACCTCTGGTGTCGCCGATGACTTCGGGGAGAGTCCTTTGCGATTCCAGGTGCTTTGCCCGATATGTGACGTCTCCTGTGCACTCCAGAAGGATGAAGGCAGCCGTCTCTTCCTCCTCTAAGCATGCTCTGTAGAGGGTGTCGTTCTTTACTCCTATATTAAACAGATGTTTGTTAAAAGGACCCATATGACCCGTTATTAGCTGTTTTAGCAGCTTGCGGTAAAATCTCCGATCTATGCGAGGGAGAGCCTTGTTTGCCTGTGTGCATCCGATTATCTCTGTCCAGTATAAGTCGTGCATTACCTTAGTATGACGACTTATGACGGGGACGGAAAGGGAAACCGTACCCGTAAAAGCTGTTACACAATATTCCAAATTTGAATGTTTGAATTGAAAAACTATATCAATCGACTAAACCTGAATTGGGACACGAATTGCATTTGCAATTTGAAAATCAATTAACGCCTCGCAATGTGTAAGCAACGTGAAACGAGCTTCAATAATCCGGGAATAATACAGTCTATATACAATAATACATGTTAAGAAAAGGGTTACGGTTAAAACGGGACCCTATTACTAATACTCCACTATCCGTCTAAAAGTAAAGTTCTTAAAGAAATCCGTTTCCGGTACACTGGCCGTCTGTCTGTCCGTCTGTCACCAGGCTGTACGTAATGAACCGTGATAGTAAGACAGTTGAAATTTTCACAGATAATGTATTTCTGTTGCCGCTATAACAACAAATACTAAAACACAGAATAAAATAAATATTTAAGGAGGCTGCCATAAAACAAACGTAATTTTTTTGCTAGTTTTTGCTCGATGTTGATAACGGCAACAGGTAGACGCTGGAAATATTCAGTTTAAAAATAAATAATTAAATTAAAGTAAAACAAATATTTAACGGGGTAGTTTCGTAACTACCTTTTTTTTATTTGTAAGCCTACCATAGTGACTCCACTTTGCCTGATGGTAAGCAATAAATGGAGTCCAATTAGGAGTTCCAATCTTTCACCGATCGGCACAGGAAAGAAGAGCCAAACCGTTTCGTTCGGGATCGCATACCTTCGACTCGCAAACGGTGACTCCTCAGGCCAGCACGTGTAGTCCTGTAGAGGAAGGGAGAAGGTGGGACCAATTGGAAGAGCTCGTCAGAACACTCCCCGTGATGTAGGCGATAAAGAACTGCCATAGAGGCGACATCTCTTCGCAACTGCAGGGGCTCAAGAGACTGGGTGACCTCAGGACAGTCTATAATACGGACTGCGCGTTGCTGCAACCGATCGAGAGCGTCAAGCAGATACTGCGCATAGCCATCCCAAAGATGAGAGCAGTACTCCACGCAGGAGCGAACCTGGGTCTTGTATAAAAGACAGAGATGCTCGGGCGAGAAGAACCGTCTCACCTTGTTCCGTCTCAGCTTCCGCGAGGCTGCCTTAGTGACGCTCTCGATGTAATCACGCGGATAGAGATCCCGACAGATGTCCATACCCAGTATACTAAGCCTATCCTGTAGTTGCAGTTGAGTGTTCTGAAGAGTAGGAAGGGGAAGGAATGGAGACTTTTTGTTTGAAAACGCGCACGCCTGTGTTTTCTTGGCGCTGAACTCGACCAGATCCTCACAATCCCATTGAGAAATGTGGCTCAGGACCCGGTCAATCTCAGCAACAAGCTTCTGTCGTTTTCCCTGAACGTCTGCTAGCTTGGCAGCAGGATGTCCAAAATATCGCCCGTGTACTGTGCTGTCGTCTGCATAACAATGTATGTTACCAAGAGCCAACATATCATTGATATGCAGAAGGAACAGCGTGGGCGATAGGACGGAGCCCTGAGGTACACCAGCGCTAACCTCCTGGAAGTCAGAGGCCGCGCCGTCACATAGAACCCTAATGCGGCGCTTGTGGAGGAAGGAAGCAACCCAGTTGCATAGCTTAGATGGTAGACCAAATGCAGAAAGTTTAGAGAGAAGCGAGCGATGCCAGACCCTATCGAAGGCCTTGGCAATGTCGAGGCTGATGGCCAAGGACTCCCCATGCCTATTCATAGCCTCACCCCAAAGGTGTGTGACGTACGCTAGAAGATCACTCGTGGATCGGTTCGGCCTAAAACCATATTGCCGATCATTTAACAAGGAGTGATCCTCTAGGTGGCGGATTAATTGGGTGTTGATTATCCGCTCGAGCACCTTACAGAGTATGGAGGTGACGGCTATAGGACGGTAATTAGCTGGATCGGAGCGGTCGCCTTTTTTGGCGATGGGTTGGACGTTCGCCTCTCTCCAGGCCTCCGGAACAATCCCCGAGGAATAGGACAGGCGATACAAGCGCGTCAGTACAGGAGACAACTCTGGTGCACAGTTCTTAAGAACCACCGCCGGAATACCATCGGGTCCACTGGCTTTCCGAACATCGAGTGACCGAAGCTCCGCACGGACATCCCTCTGCCGGATGCGAATATCCCACATTGCGGAGTCGCAAGATACAATGGTGGGCGGGTGAGCGCCACGGTCGTCGATTCGGGAGTTAGCTCCAAAGAGGTCAACAAATACTTTCGCTTTCTCTTGTGGCTCGTGGGCCAGTGATCCGTCAGGGTACTTCAGCGGTGGCAGCAAAGGCTGGCTGTAGTTGGAATGCACGGCTTTGGCCAATCGCCAAAACTTACGGCTACCCGTAGGGTACGCGACGAGTTCTTGACCAAACCGTGCAATGCGCTGGGCATCAGCTCTGATGTAAGCCCTCTTGCATTCCTTAGTGGCTTTGTTAAACGCTGCTTTTAGGCGATCAACGTCTGGGTCACAATGAGCGCGGGCCCTGATCCATGCACGGCAGGCTGACTGCTTTTGAGCGACAGCACTTGTGTACTCGCGATTGAACCAGGGACGGGTCTTTGTGCTGGCGACTTCACAGTAGGCGATATAGTACTCCATACCGACAGTGATTTCGTCAGCCACGGCAGACGCACTTTGCGACGGATCCCTGTCTTTAAAGCAGCATTTAGACCACGGGATGGATGCAAAATAATCCCGCATTCCATCCCAGTCTACTGACGAGTAGTGCCATAACCGTCGCCTTGTTACCACAGGCCGGGGTGGGGCAACAAGAGGGGGGGTGGGTGACTCGACAGCAGAAGGTCTAGCAAAGAGGGCGCTTGACCTGATATGTCTGGTATCCTGGTGGGCTGGAGTACCAGTTGGGTAAGGTCATGCGTGAGAGAGAATGCGTGGGCAGTTCGACCAGCGTGGTCCGTTCTGGAAGATCCCATCCAGAAGTCATGGTGGGCGTTAAAGTCTCCCAAAAACACCAGTTCGGCGGACACAGGAACTGCTCCTGCGGCAAACGTAGATCCGGCTCATATAGCCAAAATCCACGTGAAGCCAAAGGATGGAGAACACACAAACATCCGCCCTGACGAAAAGACATACCCCAGCCCTCGCGAGGAAGCACTCCTCTAGCACATAGCCGGGATAGTAGAGATATGCCGTATCGGCAGGGCGGCGTATTTGTGTCTCCGTAAGAAAAATCATGGCCGGCCGAGCCGTCTCAAGGTGCTGGTGTACGGCGCTGAGGTTTGCATGGAGTCCACGTATGTATGTTAGTGAAGGAGGATGCCACTGTTGGACCATTTTTCTTCCTTTGTACTGCCATGATAAGAGTTGGGAAAGGGGGCGTAAAAGGCATGACAGTCATCGTGTGACCTGTGTGAGCGCCGGCAGCATGTTCGTATCGACGACAGATTGTCAATTGGTGCGCTACAAAGGGTGGCGTTCTTTTTCCTTTGCTCTTCGCAGTTTTTATAAACTCTATTTCCAAAGAACTAACTTCTTTCTATCACCTTTATGCAGACGATTTGCAGATTTATTCACAAGCACCTGTATCAAAACTTGCAGAAGCCATCTCTTTCACTAATAAAGATATAGAATATTTTTGTGTATGGAGTAAGCAACATGGGTTGAATGTTAATACCTCTAAAACATAAGTGACGGTTGTCGGTAGCCCCAGGGTTAGATCTAAAGTCGATTGGACACGTTTATCCCAAAACTTTGTGATGGAGCCTCAATACCCATTTCAGATGAGGTTAAAAATTTCGGAATCTATATTAACAAACACTTATGCTGGGTACCACAACTATAAGAAGTGTTTAGAAAAGTGTTTGCTTCTTCAGGGTCTCTGAGAAGATTGCGTAATCTTCCTCCGGTTACGACCAAATTGCGCTTCCTGAATCCCTTTTCCATTTCTTGATTACAGTGATACCAGCTATCCTGATCATACCGAAGACCAACTTAATAAACTAGAGTGACTTCAAAACTTTTTTATACGGTTCATTTTTGGATTACACAAATTTGACCACGTTTCTGTTTTAATATTTCTCTCCATCCAATGGTTGCCTGGAATAGGTTAGAGGCCTAATTGTACAACATTTGTTTTTTTTTGCCGTTTTTATAGATGGTACGGAACCCTTCATGCGTAAGTCCGACTCGCACTTGGCCAGTTTTTTAAATACAGCGATGTAGCTGAATTTATTTTTAAATTCAATTAAAATGACCTTGCGCTGCATGTTAAAGAAGTTAAAAGGAAAATGTTTAAGATGAAAGTTTTAGTAAAATGTATACTTTACTAATTTTAAGTAAATGCAAGATAGGCAAAGAAAGCGAGACATTTTAAAAAACTTTCCATATCCAAGGGGGCTTACACCTGATCACAAAAGTCTTTTGAGATAGCATAAAGTAAAATGACTGCACTATAAATTGATCAAATTTGATACTAACTTAACAACAGCAGAAGCTAATTAAGTTAAATTATGCCTCAGAAGCCAGGCCTAATGTTACTACATTGACCGACAATGTTATTTTATATTCCAGAGGCTAGAAATCCAACGGGTATCCTGATATGGGTTCCTGACTACCACAAATTTTGTTAGGTTGAGGTCAGAAACCTTCACAACTTTTATATATTTCTGTAAAAAGGCAAAAATGAATACCATATTTCAGTAAAAAGCAAGCTTAACTTCCACAAATTCAGATGAATACATTTTATGCTGAAATTTTATTCACTAAATGGCAATAAGCTTGTGGCTTATTAAATTGGAACCTAATAACGACATCGGATGAAACCGCATGAGTCTTCATTCTCAGAATACCTCTGGGATTTATCTTAAACATACTCGTAGTATAGTAAAATCATATAACAAATACAATATTTTCCTGTATGTTATGGATTTTTCAATGTGTGTTAATTACATAGAACCAAATTATTTTGATTTGTTGATTTGCTTTATGTCTTTTTATAGTTTATATTCAAATCAGATTATGTAAACTTTTTTTTATTACAAAAAATGAGGTTAAGAGATTGCCCGATTTTTAAATCAGAAAGTTATTATTAAGATTCAATTTTTTCATAATCAAGGGGGACAGACCAACAAACGGGTCACGTGATGGTAAGTGAATAAATCCTTAAAAATTGAGTCTCTTAAAACGAAATAGCTGTGATTCAGTCGCCCTAGTTCAATTTTACGATACACAATAAAATCGGATGACACCAAATGCGTTTAAGTTCCTTTCGTAAAAGAGATATTATTTCAAAACAATCACATTACTAATGGGTAATATCATTATGGAAAATGAAGCAGTTGCGGTATTGTATCTATTTATTTAACACTTGCTACTTGCTGCACAGGTATAATGCTAAAGCCGGATTCAATGCCGTAGGCTTTTTTACCTGTCAATCTTTGTATGTGTAAATTAAATTTAGGCGGTTGGCTTATACCGGTGTCTGTTCTAAAGAAGTTTTTTGTTTCCTGTTTTTCAAATTGTAATAATTCTCCTTACTAGTATGGAGAAATCTCCAAATGGCATTTAAATAGTCTATAACGTCCTTACAATAATAAACACACAGTTTGCTTGTTTGCTACCTCATTTATTTGTATAAGAGTACTAATAGTTAGGAAAAAAAAAACAACTATGTCTACTCTAATCATATTATGATCGTACATTACTAAATAATATATAATAAAAAAGTTTTCAGTCAATTGATCTCAATATTTACAATTTCTTGATGTAATTTTCCGTTGATTGACGGAACTTATGTATTGAGTTGGCGGGACATCGCATATTACAAAAGTGACATTATCAATATATATGACCAATCTAAATATCTCAAAATTTACACTAGCTGACTATGCGATTATGTCAGCTTATATTTGTAGTTATAAATCGCCAATTTTATACATACTTATTAGTTTTATTTTATTAATCAGGTCTTAATCGCCTTAATATTTTAATTTATAAAACTTTTCCTTACCCGACGTTTTGATCTAAATGCACCGACTGTGGTTACGGGTCGACTGACGAGAAATCACTGATGTCTTCGTGATGTCCGAGTATTGGCAAGTAACCGCACTCGGTATTGATATTTTTTTATTTTTTTCCTACTGTCGGTACACTAAACTCCGTTACGACGTTAGAAGATGGTGGTTGCTGTTCCCTTTCATGATTTGCATGTAAGGTGCATAACTATTATTCGTAACGTCAGGTAAAGTCGTGGTTTTTTATGAGCATCTTAATACAACAAACGTTTATTTATATTTATGTATACTATCTTATTTCCAAAGAAAAGTATATTATAAATAGGTATGTCATTGAAAGAATTCTAACATGTTTGCACTATGACGTGGATTTTACGGCAACGCCCTTTGAGTACATTTTTAAATCAAAAAAATCACCCGAACATCATATATTTTCAATATACTTAATATACTTATCTAAACTTTGTGAAAGGAGACAAAGGGATTAGAGTTATTTTTTTATTTAAAATATTCACAATAGACCACAATAAAACAGAATGACGAGAACTTAATGGAATCTATAAGACAACTTCGGTCAGTAGAGGTTATAAGGAGAAAAATGGTACTACATAACCAATCTAAAAGTCATATTGCTTCAATTTTTATTCTTTGGAGCCTGGTTTCTATTAGTATTATGTTGTCAATAAGTGCTTCTGTATAATACTAGGTTAGACTCCTTTATAGTATATTTAATTCATTGATTAGAAGGATGTATGCAGTGCTTTCGCTCTGTAATGCTTTTGCCACTGGCTCGAAGAGTTGTTCTATCGACTGTTAAGAAACACTGGTCTGAAATTGTAAATTCTTTGTAGAATTGTTTATTAATAAATAGTTGTTTTCTTCAGAAAGACCGAGCTACGATTTCTATAGCTCTAATCACAAGACAATTCTCTACATTTCTCGATGGTTTAGATTATGATGATTTCTTAATTGTGTGATGTGTTAGCTGGAGGAAATCGACCTCCGACCATAGCTATAAGCAACGTCTTGTTCCTTGCACTCTCTTTTATTTTTCTAACATCTCCCTTTTAATATACATAGTTCCATTTTCCCATCTATAAATCCTTTAGTGCCCGGTTACGGCAACAGGCTTTCCGCCCATTACTTTAATGGTAAATTTAAAGATAAAAAATTAAATTGTACTTGTCAAAATCTGGTTGTCTAAAACACCTTTGACTACCTCTTCAGGGATACAGGCGTATATAGGATACAGGCAGTAATACATATGTATTTATTACTGCTTATTCAAAAAATAGTTGTTGTGAAGCGTTTAGGTCAAAATCATTTGTTTTTTTATGAAATTACTGATGATTATTTGAAAATGTTATCTAAATTGATAATGAGAGTTATTTATAAATGTTTTATTCAAATAATTTTAACTTTGATGTAAATAAAAAGAAAGAACGACATCAAAGGTAAATCTGCCATATTTACAGAGCAGAACGTTTATAGAATTAACATGCTTAAAAAACATTGTCCATAATGCAGGAATCAAGTCAAGACAGGAAAATTCCCTCATAACCTATGAATGAAAAATATTGACCTTAAAAATAAAGGAAGTATGATCAACTATTATAAATTTTCATCATTAATAAAAGCTACTTTGCATTTATATTATGCTTTATATATAGTTATTTTGATAACTGTTACTTAGTCTCAGAATTCAATTATCTTAAAATATCAAATTTGCTTTCCTAACCCCTTAATTAAAAATATGCTACACCTGACCACCCTTTAATATCTCCCTTTTGTATATTAAATATAGTTTTAGGATTGAACACTGCCAAATGCAGTTAATTAGAACAAAAAAACATTTCACGTTTTGAAAAAATATATAAACATACACTGACAGCCACCATTCACTCTTTATCTCTATTTTGTTTTTGATAAGACCGCACATGGTACAGTTATACTAAGATCCATTATCATTTATGTGTACAATAAAGAATATTCTAATATAAATAGTAATTGAGTAGGGTCAACCTGCCACACCTCACAAAAAACAGATTTGAAAAAGCCATAATGAGTTGCCAAAGAAAGGAAATGCAAAATGAATATTTATACACATATCATTATTTAGAATTACGAGGCGTATCAGGCTTCTCAAAAAAACCTTAATTTGTTTTTATTATAATGATACAATACGTGTTTTGCCTCTATATGAGGTATCCTCAGGCAAATTATGAAACAAATGAGGGATTGTCAGGCGTGATGTCTGCTATACCCTTTACATTTGACAATTAATCTAATGAAATGTATTGCCTCCATGAAAATAAATTAAGCAACGGTGAAATTATTCAATTTCACTAAACTATTTTTATTTTAGAGATAAAAAAAATATAAAAACAAGTACCCGGGTCAGAACACCAATAGATAGTTAGAACTAATAGGAAAAGTTTGAGATACCATTTATTTAGAATAGTAATACAGTTTCAGTAGCTAGAAATTGCAGAGAAAAGTGTGATTATTAAGGCAACTTTTGCTATAACATCTTTTGATTACTTTTATTATTGGGTGGATTAGTTTTAATATAGCCATAAATAACATATATAATCGTAATCATAGATGCGAGATTACTTTTTTTGGCGTCGTTACCTTACCGAGTAAGACTAAAACCATACATTCTTCGGTTTTTTGAGTTTCAAGGCCGGGGCCTTAGAAAGTTAATACATTTATCGTCAACTTCAATTTCACTGCTTCGTAGCGTGAGGCAGCTGCATACCACGATGATGATGATGACGATATTTTATTTATTTCACCTTTCTAACTTTAGCTCATAAGACTTATACCAATGTGTACTATTATTATGTTTTTTTTTTGTACAGTAAAGAGTTATCTATCTATCTATATCTATACCACATAACCATAGTCTACTAAGAAAACATGCATGCTCTCACGCCTATATTTGTTTCATGTTATAAGAGGCAAACGAGGAGACTGGTCAACTCATTTTAAGTGACTACCACCTGTCATCATACATGCAACTCAATAATCGCACCTTCCTTCAAATAAACGAGCTTAGCTCACTCCAAAGCCCGCTGAGTGACTTTATGTTTGTTGACTAGCTCCACTGTTAGTATTCACGTCTGGGCACCACGAAGATCTTATTATTGAGCCATTGGGTCAAGGTTTTGGTATTTTAGTTTATTAAAAAAATAAGAATGTTTTCTACACTATGAAATCAGTTACAATTATTATTTCGTTCGTCAGTTAACGTTCAGTAAATGTTTTTTTTTTTATTAAAATTATCGCGGCATGCACGTTATTATGGTACACCTTTTGTTCTTAACACAATAGACGACGTTAGAATAGGCGGCCTACTAGAAATGAAAACTAAAGTTATAATAGTTTGAATAAATTACTTTACCCAGGGCATTTTAGGTATCATTTAAAATATTTCAGCGTAAGACGATAGATCTTAAACTTCGTCATTAGTAAAAGCGTTAGAAAGAGACAGGAATGAGGACTAACTATAGTCTTAAAATAAATATCAAAGGGTAAAAGTTATTATTAATGGTTTCTATTTCAATGTACATAACATAGAGGCGGAGAAAAATAAAGACAAGAAATTACATGCTTTATATGTTTAAACGTCAATGTCAAATCTGTTAAAAATTGTGAAATTATAATCGATATTAATTTTAATAGTATTCAGTTCAAGATGAATGAATAAGGGTTTTAACTAATAACTTTTAAAGTTTTTAAAGTTCGTTTTATTCTTACATCGGGTAAAAAGACACTGCATGACTGTTGTGTGGGTATGATGTAGTTTTTTGACAGATTATAGTCCGATCCCTTAGTCACCTTTTACGACAACCACGGAGTGTTAGGGTGACCGTAACCAACCGTAGACAATAACTGTATGTTATGTATATGTATTATATGTCAATATAACTGTAGACAACAACTGTATGCTATTTATATGTATTATATGTCAATAAAATACATATACATATACATAACGTTAATAACGTTGTTGTCTACGGTTGGTTACGGCGACCCTATCTCTAAGTGGAATAAGAATGCTTTCATATATTAGAGATCAACATTACATTAATATTGGATTGATACCATCCATTATGAATGTAATGTCTCAAGTCGTCTGACTTAACTTGATCTAACTGTATAATGACAAAAGCTATAGCAATAAAATTTTACAAGATAATATCCAAAGAATATACGAACCTAATTGTGATAGATATTACAGTAATATGAAAATAATCGATATCCAAGCCAACTTTCATCCACCCTCGTAAAAAAAAAAACAGAGAGAGTAGAAACTACGGTTAGTTCCAACGATCGCTATTTTTTTATTCGTGCAAAGTATTGTCTAGCCTTAAAAGTATATAGAAGAAGAACATGTAGCTATCGTTATATCATTCTCTTATAATACGGCAAACCCTAAAGGTTTGCCGTATTATAATGAGTATACGGGTGGGCCTAAAGGTTTGCCGTATTAGAAAAAAAATGGCAAAGCATTGACGTAATGTGGCTCAGATGTGGTGATGACGTAGAAACTTTCAAAGGAAGCCTGTATTAATGCAATATTACCGATGAATACACATCAAAATCAATCCTTGGTACAGGAAACGGGATGGCATGTTATAAAAGCTTAGGAAATACTTAATAAATAAACTAAAAATTACATTGTAGCCTGCGATTAAGTTAATAAGAAGACTGGCTTGAATGTAGAAGCATTCAAGTTACATTAAGGACCTTGAGATATTTAATTATCCTGAATTTTGTATTGAGCGGGATAGTCGTTTGCTGCAATTCAGGCTTAAAGTTCAGGAGACTTCAAATTTATATCCCTTGCAATATACCCTTGCAGTATCTTCTCCCATTAAATCTAGTTACGTAAGTAAGAATGATACTCGACGAGTGACTGACGCGAACCACAATATTTCATCTGTCATGTAATTAAATAATAGGATATGTGACAGACACAGCAGCGACAGTAAAATAACTGATAGTCACAATCTAATAGGGGCCTAAGACAGGGATCGTAGATGTTCGGGGAGGGGAACCCGTAGATAACAATAGTTTTTTTTTATTTTTTATTTGTAAGCCTACCATAATGACTCCACTTTGCCTGATGGTAAGCAATAAATGGAGTCCAAGAGTGGTGGTCACCATCCTCATTGCATGTCTAGTCAATGCAGCATGGTGACCCACACTATGGCGGCCTGGTGAGATGCTTTTTCACGCCCCGCTTAAAAGACCCGGGATCGAATTGGGAATAAAACACGTGCGCTGGTAGGGATTTCCAGGTTTTCACTGATCGGCACAGGAAAGAAGAGCCAAACCGTTTGGTTCGGGATCGCATATCTTCGACTCGCAAACGGTGACTCCTCAGGCCAGCACGTGTAGTCCTGTAGAGGAAGGGAGAAGGTGGGACCAATTGGAAGAGCTCGTCAGAACACTCCCCGTGATGTAGTCGATAGAGAACTGCCATAGAGGCGACATCTCTTCGCAACTGCAGGGGCTCAAGAGACTGGGTGACCTCAGGACAGTCTATAATACGGACTGCGCGTCGCTGCAACCGATCGAGAGCGTCAAGCAGATACTGCGCATAGCCATCCTAAAGATGAGAGCAGTACTCCACGCAGGAGCGAACCTGGCTTAGTGACGCTCTCGATGTAATCACGCGGATTGAGATCCCGACAGATGTCCAAACCCAGTATACTAAGCCTATCCTGTAGTGGCAGTTGAGTGTTCTGAAGAGTAGGAAGGGGAAGGAATGGAGACTTTTTGTTTGAAAACGCGCACGCCTGTGTTTTCTTGGCGCTGAACTCGACCAGATTCTCACAACCCCATTGAGAGATGCGGCTCAAGACCCGGTCGAGCTCAGCAACAAGCTCCTGTCGTTTTCCCTCAACCTCTGCTAGCTTGGCAGCTGGATGTCCAAAGTATCGCCCGTGTACTGTGCTGTCGTCTGCATAACAATGTATGTTGCCAAGAGCCAACATATCATTGATATGCAGAAGGAACAGCGTGGGCGATAGGACGGAGCCGAAGGCCTTGGCAATGTCGAGGCTGATGGCCAAGGACTCCCCATGCCTATCCATAGCCTCACCCCAAACATATAAACTTTTCATATGTTATTTTTTTAATAACTTCATTTCAATACGAAATATTTATAATTTAGAGACACATGTTGTGAAAGGTAAAATAGGCTAATACTGATATTCTGACAATCTCTGCTTTAAACAGCTTTCATTTTATAATGAAAGGTTCTGTAAGTGATTAATCACAGCGTTCCGCAAAGTGACTAGACGGTATGATTCATTACGATTCTAACGAGTAGGTCACGGATAATCCTGGAGAGCTATAGTCGTCTACAGATAAATAGAGTTTGATAAAAAAATACTTTTTTTTTTTTTATACTTTAGTTTCATTATTTTTGCTTCACATTTTTTTGTGTTCCTAGGTAGGTACTACGGTACATTCTCATATGTTTAAATGTAACAGTGCCTGTTCCTATCAGTGTCTCTTTACAATAATTTCCAAAGGATCGATTACTGTATTTTATAAAGTGTATATTAAATTATGTCTTGTTATTATCTAACACTATGTAATATGTACGGAGGATTCATTTTTGTCATAGTACCGTAAAACAAATATGCTATTATGTGTTTTTCACTTCCCGGAAAGGGTACATAGAATCCAATTGCAAGACAAACTAATCTCACACAGTTATCTTTCGTAACAAAATATAATCACCTATCCTATAGGCGCCGTTTAATTGGCTAAACTTTTCACATAAGTGTAACCACATATAAGTGAAGACAATAGAACAGTTATTCTTTAGATAGAACTTACGCAAGAATAGCAAAATTAAACACTGGCAAAGTTAATTCTACGTTTTTCTTAGGTTCTATTCTTAGGTTACAGTATATACTTGTGAATATATGTACATGTATTTAAATGTTATAATGCTATGATTTTAAGTTATGACTGAAATCTATACAAGTAGTCTTCTTTTGTGCTTATTTACTAAATATAAGTGACTAAAAGCCAATTAAAAGATTAACAGGAATTACAAAAAAAGTTACGAGTTTACTTCTTAATTTTACGTGATAGTTTAATGGAGAGAGATTAAATATTTGAAATGCCTCTGAAATAATTTTCAAACAAGTTAATAATATAAGTCAAAACTGTGAACTATGAAAACAAAGTGAAAGGCAAACCAATTAATATTCATTGATGAACTAATGCTGGAATTAAATACGTCATTGTAATATATTAATTAAACTGAAGTCCCTTAAAACGTGCACGTAAACACACACAACAACATTGAAGTATTTTATACTACGTAACCTGTTCTAAACACGCGATTCGCTCGATGTAAAACTAAAAAAGTTGTATGCTGTAAAAAAAACAGTACACTAATTATTTAATGACTTCTCTGTTTATATAATATTCAAAAACCATAAAAAATATGTTTTAAAATGAGGTTATCGTTAGGAATTTGTCAATGTCTAATCATATGCAAACTTCTCATACTTTTTACGAATAAACATATTTCATGATAAAGGAATAAACAGAATAAATAGCTGACTTATAAACATCAAAGTTTTCAATGATCTGAAATGATGAATGGTGAAGCTTGTATATAGATTGTTCAGTAAACAACAACAACCTCAAGGGGTGTGGATTCGGCTGATAGTTGTGGAAAACCGACTGGCTGGCTGGCCCATTATTAGTTGGGATGCCACGGATTTGGTAAGAATGAAAAAATAATATTGCTTTACATTTTGACTTCTAAAGATACGTTTGATCCCTGTGCCACTGATGCTGTGATGCTCAGCATCTGAATCGTGCGGTTATTGTTTCGTATTAGTAGCTTAATGTTACGTATATTCTAAGAAATTCAAAACTATTCAGCTTTATATTTGAACAAAGAGTCCGCACAAATAATTTTGGTGACAATTTTAAATAACGATTTTGATGACATCGCTCTGTTCAGGTCGTTTGAATCACTTGAAGTTTATCTTCGTCTGTTTTTACCGTTGAGAGACATCCAGCAATAGTGATGGATTTTACCTCCATAATATTAGCCTCCATATTATTTATTACATTGTTTTTATTTATCGAAAATGTACCTAAAACTAATTTTATTAATTTATCGAAAATGTACCTAAAACTAATTTTATTAATTTATCGAAAATGTACCTAAAACTAATTTTATTAATTTATCGAAAATGTACCTAAAACTAATTTTATTAGTTTGTTTTTAAGATGGTGTTGGTTGTAATCTTATAATGAAATAATGAGAATGAGACTCGTTATTGTACACCAGTTATTAAGTATAATGAAAAACTTACAACTACAGATAAAATCTCTTAAATTTTCTCTCCATCCATCTTAATATTCTCTCCATCCTATGCTTGCCTGTAAGAGATCTTACAGAAGGAGAGAATATGTCAAACAGAAGAGTTATAGGCTAGTGAATCTGGTGAATTGCATGTATATTCATACTGATCGGATAGTTCGCGCACTGCTACACTTATGTTAGTAATATTTCCAGCCGTGTTGATGTTTCGCAATCTCCGATACATCAAAACTTACTAGGCATGGTTCCTATTCTGCGGGGATTTCATACACATTGAAATAACGGAAACAAAAAACACCCAGACTCGGATAACTATTTTTGGATGGCTACCATGCAGTCAGTTCTAAAGAAGACTTATTGATATGGTTTTTTATTAATAGCAAGCTGACTTATCAGCATTTCGTCATTGTATTGTATCTAATTTATATACTTTTTGTATTAAAAAAGACAACTTTTGCAATAATGGTTTTACCGAAGTTTAACAAATATATAAATGATTACAATGATCATTATTAGAACAGCCTAACTTACAAATAACGGACACAAATAAAATTCAGACTGGGATTACTTTTTGTGGAACACACAAATATTTGTGCCATGTTGGAATCATACTCTAGACCTCTGGCCCAGCAGCCATTACCACTAACCAGTAGATCAACAGGCCCAATCAATTAATATGTATTGTCACTAACACTGTTAGTTTAACATGTAAATTAAATACACGCTTTTGTAAACTTACATCTTAAGAGTAAGTAATATTATTCTATGAATTCAAAAGACACAAAACAATATTGTAAAATACATAGCTTTGGTTTGACCTTTTGAATTTCACCTTGATAATTACTATTATTAACCTAATGGACCAACTTACACAAAACGGCCGGCACTGCCAGGGCTAAAATGAAAACACCCGCTGTGTTGGTATTACAGCCTTAAATATTTTGGGCCATGAAATAAATACAGTTACATTTAATTTATTTCTTTTCTTTTATACTTTTTATAGGATTTTTACGTATCTGGTATACTATACTATACGACATGTACCTAACATGTCAAGAAGTCTCTGAGTACATACAAACCTTTATTGAGTCATACTCATTCTTCAAAATATGTCGCAACCTACTCAAAGGTCTTGTTCATGTATTTTTTTGAAAAATGTGAACGGAAATTTATCTATTACAATAGTTTATTATCCTGATTTTTATCTTCGTGAAGTGTTATATCGGAAGCTCCTCTTGTGAATCAATAGAAATAACTTTTTCTCAGACTCTGATGAGTTTTCATGAGGTATTGCTTTTTGTTAATTTTCTCTTTTAAATACTGTTATGATATGTATTGTTTGTAACAATCCTTCACTGTATATGTAGTAAACATTTATATTACTATTGACAATAACTAAAATGAAAAAAAAAAAAATGTTAAAATAAAAATGGAGAATATTTACAAACATGCATTGTAAAATTCCTCTGCATCGTCGCCTACCGGTAGCGTTCCCAGGAAGCTGGCAGCATTACAACGTTGAATGGCTATGCTTATTCGTTGTGCATCCTTCTGGTCATGAGAAGTGTCGTCTATAACTGTTTATTTAGGCGTAATTAAAAAAGTTACTAAAAATATAAATCTATCTATTTTACTCTTCCTCTCTTTCCAAATCTAAATCACTAAATCTAATTTAGTACTAAGGTTTAAATGTTTCTTCAAATATAGCGGGTGGAGTCCGCAGCCCACAACTAGGGACATGATATGTTAGAAAAATAATATACGTTAGTCATTCAGACAGCCTAATATGAAGTATATTTATATCTATGAACATAAATCCTGTTTTTGAGCAGGCACATTCGTGCCAAGCATGGCTCTCCCACGGCTAATTCTTTAGTAATTGGAACACTACAAATAGGTCTTCTACTTGTATTGTCTGATCCTGTGTACGGTCACACAATACACAGTTGCTTTACATTGTAGTCTTTGCATTATCATTGCTTGCTTATCGCTCCCTTGTATGCTGCTGTCAAAAACAATATTTGATGAAATTGTATTTAAAATTTATTAATTATATCATATTAATACGGTATCCAGCCAGCGGTAGCTTCTTACTTTAAACATAGATGATGATAATATTCATAAGAACTCGAAATAACTAACAGGTTTCTGACTGTTTATTTGAGACATCAATCTTATAAGATAAATGTGTAATTTTTGTGTTTGTACAATATATAATAATTATATTAAATCTTTTTGTATGGTACAGACAAGACACTTAACTTGTATTAAGTTTCTGTTTATTCCTGTTTCCACACAAATATTCGCAATAGTATATATTGTGATCAAACTGAAATCAACTATCTTCAAAACAAAAATAGTTTTATATTGTCTTAAGAAGTAAACGCAAATTTAGGCGCAAATAAACCATGGCTAGTTTATTAATGTATCATAATTTAATGTATGTAAAATGTTTAATGATAATTTCTATTAGGTATGAGTTTCATAATGAAAAGGAGACAAAACAGGATCCATTTTCAAGATAATTTCTGGGTGCCAGATGATTTATTATACTCGGCAGATACTTCCTAAATCTGTACCACTGTCGTTTAGAAGTGATTCTGTATAATTTATATACCAGGATTGCTTTTAGTTTTAAGAAAAGAATTCAAATTATTCTCTGATGTGGTTGATTTGAATAATTAGGTTATTAATATTCTGACTGTAGTAAATACTTTTGATTATATTTATAGGTTCTTAAAAATAATCATTTTTCTTGCTGTCGGTGATGTGAAAGAGCCAAGATCAGACTAATAAGTCTTTTTCACTGTTGGGATATTGCATCTTTAGATTATTTCTAGTTATTGCAAGCTCTTTAAATTCGTATTCGTATACACGCTTAAGCTTGCTTAAATAGGGTGTTACAAACATTTCATATTCAATATATTCTGAATTACATCAATCAAATTATTTGTTTCTATATAACCATCAATTTTATTCAAAACTGGAGTAAAATCAACATCGTCAATCTGTTTAAGCTTTTGTGGTTTGATGTTGATATTTCGGTATTTTTTTTTGAGGTCAAAGTACAAAACAATGGGTAAATGATTTGTTATGTATAAGTCTAAAACTAAAGCAGTGCCAGTAGTAGTAGTCCTAAGCAAAAAAAAAAATATCCGGACATATTATTGTCCGTTTGAACAGTCATTGTTAAATAGTCCCTGGCATTTCAGACCGCATTATCTTTATCATAATAAAAGTTATCAAATCGTTTTAAGATATATATTAGTAAATTCTAGTATGAATTTAATATAATTTTTTTTATTAGAATTTTAATATAAAACTGGTCCAAATTGTAGTAAAATGGTGAGCAATACACACCAACTAAAGCAGTTTTGTTAACACAACATACTGACATATACATACATACATCTGTTATATAGTTGTATGATTTTTTTTTCTGTGTTAAACCTGCGATCTGTCGCGTGGACTATAATCAGGTGTGTTACAAGAGGTTGGAGTTTGGAAAGGTAAAACCACTGCTCCATCTCACGTTAGTAAGGCAGTACATCGTCTCTTTTCAGTTTTCTAATTGGAATTAGGCTGCAGGACCATACTGGATAACAGGTTTGGTTGAGTTGTCAAGCGGCCCTTGTAGTTGGCTGAGTATCGTTTTTCTATGTACAAAATGGTTGGGATTTCCTGATACTCATGAATTTCAGAGTTGAGAGCATACCAGGGCGAGGAGAGTATCCTTAGGTTATTGTAATAGGTTCATAGACATGACACAATAAACTAGTCTCTGTACAAATGAATACATCATCATTCTGAATCAGGTTATTTTTTGAAGAAGAAGATGAATAACTGTCTAGATATGGAATGCCGTTAGCGTGTTCTACTGAATATAGCCATTTAATAATACAAGTATAAACCGAAAATCTCTTTTCTTTTTTCATAATATCCGAAGGATAGAGGTACAGACGGGTCACCTGTTGGTAGGGTTGGTGGCCGTCCATGGACACCTGCAACTGCAGGGTCGTAAGTGCGCTGCCCCCCGAGGGTGGTGAAGGGGGGGGGTTGGAAAAAAAGGACAGGGCCATAAGGAGATGGGAAATTGATGAGGGAGGGGAGGGGAAAAAGGAAAGGGGGAGTTGGGTCTCCGAAAGCCTCCGAAGTTGATTTTGAGTCTTAATAGAGTTAATAAAAACTGCGAAAATAATGGGCATAACTAGCCACCCTGAGTCTGCAGATATAGGCACCAAGGTGAATGAATATTTTCAATACAAAGAAATTGCTGGTGACCGAACTGGTAACTACGAAACAATTTTTTTTTTTATTTGTAAGCCTACAATAATGACTCCACTTTGCCTGATGGTAAGCAATAAATTGAGTCCAAGAGTGGTGATCACCATCCTCATTGCATGTCTAGTCAATGTAGTATGCTGACCCACACTATGACGGCCTGGTGAGATGCTTTTTCACGCCCCGCTTAAAAGACCCAGGATCAAAGTGGGAAGGAAACATGCTGCAAGCTGGTAGTGAATTCCAATCTTTCACCGATCGGCACAGGAAAGAAGAGCCAAACCGTTTCGTTCGGAATCGCATACCTTCGACTCGCAAACAGTGACTCCTCAGGCCAGCACGTGTAGTCCTGTAGAGGAAGGGAGAAGGTGGGACCAATTGGAAGAGCTCGTCAGGACACTCCCCGTGATGTAGGCGATAGAGAACTCTCATAGAGGCAACATCTCTTCGCAACTGCAGGGGCTCAAGAGACTGGGTGACCTCAGGACAGTCTATAATACGGACTGCGCGTCGCTGCAACTGATCGAGAGCGTCAAGCAGATACTGCGCATAGCCATCCCAAAGATGAGAGCAGACCTCCACGCAGGAGCGAACCTGGGTCTTGTATAAAAGACACAGATGCTCGGGCGAGAAGAACCGTCTCACCTTGTTCAATACACCGAACTTCCGCGAGGCCGCCTTAGTGACGCTCTCGATGTAATCACGCGGATTGAGATTCAATTGTTGATGGAGATGATGGCAAGGACCGTAACCTTCCCATCTTTCATATTCCTCCGTAATATGTACTAGAGCAATAGACACAATTTGTAGAGAGAAGTGAGCTCAACTGTGGATAAGATGCTTCGGGATTTTCATACAGGAGGGAGATTTTTATCCTTTTTTAATAGACAGTACTCTTAAATTCAATGTACATATTTTTATATGATTACACGAAGTTTCAAATAACTCAGTTGAGGTAACCGAGTTATATAAGACATGAATTTGCAAAGATTTATTAAGATCCTCAAGAAAATCTCTTTACTTTGAAAACAACTACGTAATTTATAATCCACATTTCCGTTAAGCATTTGGAGTATCCCAATGGGGCTTCCTATTCCATCTGCGCTACGGAGAGCACTTGGGCCAATCCATTCACCGGCTATACCACAAGATTGAAGGCCTTGTTTACTGTAGAGATAAACTCGATTCCATTTTCAAATACAATTTAATAAATTTGAAATTTGAATTTGAAGTTTGAATATTGTTTAATGCATTATCATCACTGTATCGGTAATTGCATTGCCGTTAGTCATTCATCAATTATTTCTTTTCAAACAAAAACGACATCCAAAATATATTTATTGCAATTAGTACCTATGTACTTATAAAAAGTTTATCAAAAATTTGGGCGGGAACTAAATAGTAAAAAGTTCTCGCTCCACAAAAATGAAACCATGTTTGAATAGAGATTAACAATACAAAAGGTAAGTAAGTGATTTCTATAATAATAACTACACCTTTAACAAAATGATCGAAGGAGCAGATAGTTCATTACATGATTCTGCATTAACGTCTCACTAATTTCAATGGATGTAGTATGACCCGAGGGTTCAAAAGTTTCGGATGGTGCTTTCAGGTTTTAATTTTTTTTTTGTTTAGTCGATAATATAAAAGCTTTTTTTTATATAGGTAGGTACTTATCTGTAAAGAATCATCTCCATTTACTAGAATTTTCTATAAAACACCGAAATCACAAACAAAAACCCATGGAGTTCGCCGGGGCTTGAACTCACGGCATTCGGCTCGCAGCCGTAGCTACTACTACCGCTCAGCTACCGTGACTTGTCAATATCTTCGAAAAACTTCTATCAATTGTTTGTCTGTGCGGTGACGTAAGCATGGCGTCACAATATTATTTGACTTTCAACTTTGAACTAGTAATCGTAAGTATAGCTTAGTTCGTTTTTACGAAAGTAGATTTTATATGTTGGTTTCGATTGAACAAAGTAAAAATTAAAAAAATATACTTTGTTCTCTACTAGCCGTTCCCCGCAGTCCCACCTGCGTTTATGCTCACTGCTCTGTTTTCAAGAATTGCAGAGTAATTTTTGTTAGCTTATATTATTCCTCAATAACCACTCTATCCAATACAAAAAGAATCGTTCCAATGCGACTGATATTCGTAGTTCTAGAGATTAGCACTTTTACATAAACAAACCCGAACTCTTATGACTATTTATAGTGTTTATTGTTGGCACTTGGTGGAATTCAAGATGTCAAACTCTTATGCTTTACTAATATAGATAAATATGTATACGATCTTTATCTAAGATATTTCTATCACCATACAATTTGGGAGTCTATATGTATAACATAAATATTTATTCGAATTGCATTTCTACTAATTAAAATATACGGCGTGGTATATCCTGCAAACTATCTACTATATATAAGTCATTAATTCATTTATATGTTACGGTTAGAGGTTAGCAATAACGATTTCTATTCTATCCTTTCTTTCTCTATTAATGTTCTCAAAATTGTGTCAAATAATTCTTAAAGTTACAAAAAGCATTCGTATGTATGTATATAATTTATGTTCAGAGAGTTCTTACACTCTTTAATAATAGTTCTAGTGCAAAGTATAAATTAAAATTGCTAATATTAAACCAAGATTAACAAAAAGCATTTATTTTGTAAATATGTTTTTTATTTATACAAAAAATATTATCTACATAGAAACACCTACTGTCTGGACATTCACCTAGTCTTTCGTTTTTCATTCCATTAAGGCAACCTGCTAAGTCGCTTAAGTCTCTAAATGAGTCTCAGCTAAGTCATTGAGACTTCATAACTAGTGACATCTAAAGGTGGCTTGGGTTCCACCCACTAAAATTAATCCCAACATTTCATTTGGTAAAACTTTGGGCCTGCTGTTCAAGAGACGTTTTGGGCATCGTGAAGTGGCCATTAACACTTAACCACTCATGCACGGACTCAATTTTTAGCACATCAAAAACTATCAAAAGCATTTACCTTCTATTACGCTGTTAATTTGTACTGATATAACTTTTTATAATATGACCCTTAAAATTCAGGGTTATAAAAAAGCTATCTTAGATATGCCAACAAACTTTATTATTTATTTTTCTACTAATAAGTGTTTTTCAATACCGCTATATGTAAACAAAACATTTTACAATTAGACTGTGAATGAAGGAAATAAGTAACGTTATAATTTAATATTTTCTCTCCACAAAGCAGCGTTTCAGTAAAAACTTCACGTTATTATATCGTGCCTTGTTCGCACATTCTCCATAAAGAAGCAATATAAAAATATTGGTGTTGTTATTATTAAGCCGTGGTTCGAGTCGTAATAAAATAATAGGAAAAAGATGAAATTCTATACCTGGTTTTCTTTTTCGAGAAAAGGTGATTTCTTTTCTATCGAGTATTGGATAGAGGAGCAAGTTGTAATAGCAAAAATATTAGATACGTACTTGACTATGCAAAAACAAGATTTAAAATGTAATTACTGTCTGTCGAGTAACGTCTAAAAATAAATCTTTTAAAATACATACTTGTTTTCAGGATCATTTATTCTACATTTATATAAATATTTTATAACATTTTTTGTGGTCTATAAATGTATAGACCATAAAAATATTATACAAATTGATAAAAAAAAACCTAACCTAAGAATACTGTTTTTGTCCTAACCATGAAATTATCTCCTTAATAACTATCTGCTTCAACAGATGTATATGTATGTACATGTTAAGGTTCAATACAAATCAAATTCAAAACATAACGAAAAGGTAATTTATTATAAATCAGTAGAAATGACATTTGGATCGAGCATTACACATCACCGCACAAATAAATCGCTCCAAAACTAATTCACTGTATACATACATAATAAAGTAAACTAATTGTCTATTTAAGTTTGTAAGTCACGTATAATGTGTGACACCCACTCACTTATGTGACGCGTTTTATAAGTAAGTTTTATTAATTTTATTTACTTTTCTGTTATGACTAGGTTTAGATAAATTTGTTTGTGCAAAAGAGATACAAAAACTTTCTTGTAATTTTAACGTTAAAAGACGGGTAGCTTTCTCTGTCTCCAATTTCTGTGACTTTAATAAAAACCTGAGAAGGCCACCTAAGATTGAAGTAGGTATCTTGTTCTACTTCGTGTTAATCCAACTTTACTATTTCCATCAAGTATTGCAATTACATCGTGAAAGTCAGTAAGTTAACTTACATTTATTTTGCAGAATTTACCCACAAAGCGACGATCCTAATTGGTTCTTGGATGTATGTATATATTTAGTGTTCGGATCTTTGTGTGAGGTCAGTTACTGATATATGTCACAATAAAAGGAAAGAAAATATTATGATAGTCATACAATCTCTAGCAGTGTAAATGTATCATGTACTTTTTTTCTCATCTACAACTCAAAAGTGCGTTTGAGGGTGACCTCCTTTGACCTATCAGGTTCCAGCCGACTCACACGTGCAAAAACATGATTTAAATAAAGAGTATTTTACTCTTTATTAAAAAATATTAATACGATTGTTTTCGTAAAGAATGTCACTTAATGTGCTAGTCACTAACACACACATACATTTATATTACAACGGAAATCTATTGTCCCAGAGCAGAAGCTGATGATGTTATTATACAAAAGTATTAAGCCGATTCAAATGACACCTAACATCGAAATCCATCGCGCCGTCAAAATATATAAACACATAATATATACTATGTACATGTACACTTCGTTGATCATTCGTGTACCTTTCAAGAGATAAGTACAAAAAAAGCAGATTTACACAATTTCGATAAGACAAACGTCGGTTCCGTTTACTAACACTTAAAAGGTTTGTGTTTTTAAACACTAAAACTGTTATTGGTTTGATCAACAGTATGATAGCAATCAAAACCACATTTATATTAAATCACGAACCGTCAGAAATAATTGCCAAAACAATTTCATACGATAAATTAATTACAACGACGTCTCTTCTCCTCTCAGGTTTGTTGACCTTCCAGACAAAAGGAAAACGTTTTAGACGTTAAGTATACTTTATGGCTGTATTTTGTACTATAAATATTAGGTAACAATATTTTAGGGTAGAAATAATTTCTAACTTGATAACGATACCGTAATGAAATTTATATGTCTACCTCTTTGCCATAAATAAATATATATATATAAATATAAAGCCATTAAAAAAAAGATTAAGGAAATGCTACATACAAGAATATACGTATTGTTGTGTATGGTCCCACTGCTCGGTACCTACACTTGACACAAATTGATACAGTGCTGTTCGTATCATTTCACAAAATTTAATATTTCTTTATTGATGTTTTAGTGCAGTTGTTAGTAACAAATACATCATATACGCTTGTGACACATACAAAAAATTACATTTAACTCTTTATACTGAAATATGTAGTCATTTAAATTTAATTTTATCATAGAATTCTTTGCCCGCATATTTAAAAAAAATCGGAAACGTTGGAACGTGAAATTTGGAATATTTAAAGAGTATTCATAGAAGAGGTGCAAAATATGTTACTAACATTTAAAAAAATAATATGTTACTAATTTAAACGTACGTAATCGTACGTTGTCGTTATCCTGTCATGTTACGAAAGTCTATATGTTGACAGCTTATGTTATAGTTACTAGACAATTAAATCAATTTACCACACGATCTGTAATGTATTGTTCTTTGATGTAGTAATTTCAGGATATTATCATACTTTGGAAGATACTATGTTGCCGAGCAGTCCAATATGAATTGCTCAGATTTTATAACGAAACCGAGAATAAAGTTATAACAGAGGTCTTGTCTTCGTCTCAGTAGGTTTTTTTTTTATTTTTTACAATCTCGCAGTGTGGCCTTGTTACATAGTTGTTATACGCCTTTGTTAGTAAGTCATTTTTAGATATATGTATACAAATTTTAGCTTTTTTGTTATGGTAGGGTTATAGTCTGTTTTTGTTACAAGAACTTTTGCTTATAATATTAATGAAGGATCTAAGGGGATTGAAACATTAGATGTGCTTGTATTTAAAGATTTCGTCAAACGGGCATTGCATATTCCTATGCTTAAACTAGTTGGCAAATAAGTAAATAAATTATAAATATATACTTGTAAAACCCAAATGCATTGAAATCTTACACCCTATCACTCTTACTTTTAAGACGATTCAAGGCACACAAAACACATGACAAAATAACATCTGAGTTCCATACATACATACATACATATATACATTAACACAAGTCCTATATAACCTAAGCGTAACATTTTGAAACAGGTCGTGAATTATCTGCAGGAGGACCACTGAGATTGTGGAAAGAGGAAATTGGTTGTGTGCCATGCGTCGTTGACAAGTGTAGACTACGCCTGTGTGCTTAATGTATTCCATATATGTTCCATATATTCCATATATTTCCATATATGACATGTATTCCACCGTTTCAAATAATCCATTACAAATCATTCTAAAGAGAGCAGATACTCCAAACAATTTAATCGAAACTGGGTCAGGTTCGAGAGAAGGAAGCTGTAAATTTCCTCCACTAGATGTACAGGCATACATATATATAGAGCCTACACTTTCAAATACTAACTAATTTCGGTATCTCTAGATAGTATGTATAGAATCTGTGCCCGATTGTCAGCAGTAGGCTTGCTCCTTATTACGTAAATGGGACTAAATTAAGTTATATACACAATATGGGGCTTTTAGTAAGCTTCTGCCTGCCCCTACGGGGATATAACGTGAGTCTATGTATGTTTTGTGAGTTTTTTTTTGTTTAGGTTTAACATCTAATATTTAATAAGTAATATTACATATCATTGAGGTAATTATATATTTTTTTCTTCATACCAATTTCTAAAAACGTGTGTATTAAAAAGATTGTAAGAAATTCCTGTTCAATACGGTTCAAATAAAAATACCTTTTAAAAGGAGCGACAGTCCGATTGTAGTGGTCACGATGTACTCATAGTAAACAGTTGAAATTGCAGCGGCCATTGTAATCCTGATCTGTTTCAGCAATGAGTTTTTGATAGAATGCAATGAATAGGAAACGTCCTTAATAGCAAGTTCTCGTGCTCCAGAAAATTGAACCTTAAAGTACCAATAAATAAAAAAGAAAAATCTAATTTATTACTCAGTAAAACAAAACTAGCTAAAACCGGAATAAAAACTAAATAATCGTTATTTACTTCCTTCCTTTCCATACTATTCAATATAAATAAATACATTTTTAAATACCTTGGGAGAGCCATGCTTAGGCAAGAATGGGCCGGCTCGACTGGAGTAATACCACGGCCTCACAGAAACCCGGTTGATAATGCTTGTGTTGTTTTTCAAAAAGTGATTTATTCGGCCAGAGGCCCAGCTCACCCTCTCCTCTTTTCCCTTCCCTCATGCCCCCTCCCTTCCTCATCGCCTCAGGCGAGCAGCGCTCCTACGACTTGAGTTGCAATTGGCAGCGGTTATCACTTTTCATCAAATGACCCATCTACTTGTTTGTCCTCTATACCATAAAAAAGACTATTCAGCTGTTTGTCGAATCATTATCTGCAATATGAATAATGGGTAGTTAATTTTGTTCTATAGATAGTTAGAAATGGTCTATACCTACACAAGTTCGCTGTTAATGCCTGATCTTAGACATTTATGACGAGCGCTTATATACCTGAGTTGTGATAAATACTTTAACAATCTGAAACTACTATCAATTAACTCACAGAGATAGCAGCATGGTAAACTATTACGCATTAACTTCTAAAAAACGTACTATTTTAACATTTAATAAATTGTAACTTTGAGAATTTGAGATTTTCACCATGGGAGAGCCAGGCACGAATGTAATATTACTATGTCGTCCATTGTGGACTCAATATCTTATATTCTACCAGTCTACCTTAGGGTGGTGTAGAAACACCTATTCTACTGAATATGTGCACTAAATAATAAATTTTTTAAACAAGACAAACAAAATACAAACATTGGTAAATAAGACCTCAATGCCGTAACTTTTGTTCAATCAAGGAAGGAACACGATTATTATAAAAAAGTTCCAATGCCTGTTACGTATTATTTAACCATTTTACTTATCTCAATTTTACAGTCACCTAAGTCAACATTTTAGTAGCTCTATATTGTATTTATAATTTTTAGTGTCTGTTAGTATCACCTATGGCATTTTGTGTGTAACCTGTCTACTCTAGAATTTCGTAGATTACTATACTCTATTTTTTATAATTTTATTCAAAATAATTACATTCTTATGCTTATGCATTAAAAGAGCATAAAACCTGCATAAAAAAGAGGGTTACGTTTTCCATTTTATGTTATGAATGTATGTATGATATATACACATGTATGATGTTATGGATCATCTTATTAGTAGGAGTGACACAGCTGATAACATTTCAAGATAAGGTCAGTAAAATAAGAGAGGAAGTGCAAAAATGCAGTCGGGTTTTTTTTTTCTATGATATTACAGTGATATGAGACGAACAGATGGGTCACCTGATGTTAAGTAACAACCGAGGCACATGGCTACCTGTAAAACAAGGGCGACTCTTGAGGGTGATGTGGGAAGAGGATGGAGGGATGGGGAAAGAGAAGAGGGGGGATGAGTGATCGGAAAGAGGTGAGAGAAGGCGATTGGAGAGGAAATAACGCCCGGCAATACAAATCAAGCATTGTTTGTCTACCGGTTTTCTGTGAACAATTTTACTTGTTGATGTATAGATTATGTATGTACAAGTATTGTCTATATCTTAAACAGCACGCAATCAAGTACACTTTTTCTCATTCTCTGTTTTTGTTATTATTTTAATACTAGTTTGTATGGTACAGATCGCCTTTAGCCGGACCTGTATTTTACTTACATATGTATGTAAGTTAATATATTTTCACCATCTGTACTTTATTGATGGTGTACGCTTAAGAGTATTATATATATTTATCTTTATTTTATCTTAGGCTTCATATGCTAGAGTACATTATATAATTAAATGGATTACCGCTCATAGTAGGCACCTCCCAATATGTACTATGCAAGGCGAAAGACTCTATATGTATGAACCTCAATAAGTACGTTCTTAAAAATTAAAAAAAAGTTAAAAATCAACTTTAGGTTCAGGTAAACAAAGAACATATAATGATTAGGTATATTACTTTTAAATAGGTAATACATACGATTACGAATAATCACGCTTGCATCCTATGAAGAAGTAGGCGGAGGTGTATAAAATGCCCACATTGTCCAGACTACAATTTGAAATTCATGCTTTCATAAACATATACATATTTTTTTAATTCATATAAATATTAATTCTACTTAATTAGTTTTACGGGAACTCTACTTAAATAGTATAATTTGTACACAATGCAATAGGTCTAGATGAATTTATTTAGTAATATCTTTCGTTTTCAGCGTCCACAATTAAACTGGAATTTAAGCCGCAACTGCGTCTTTCCCGTCAAATCGATAGCGACGCATTCAACTGAAACCCTGATTCAAAATCCAATCATATACACACTTCGGTAGAATAATGTTCAGTTAGCAAAATACAGTAATAATTTTATCTTTAAGTTGATTATTCCTTTAAATTGGATTGTACATACACTGTTTATTTTAGTAGTTTGCTCAGCTTTGATTAATAAATATGTTTATTTGGTACGCTGCTATTCTTAAGTGTTTTGACGCATGTTGCTGAACAGGTTCATTCCACTTGAAATGTATTATGTCAAGGTCTATGATTTCCCTGTAGCTATTGTTTTAATCACAGATGTCATCATAATCATCTTCAACAATATATTTAAAATAAATTCAAATTAAATAGCTTTATTTTATGTGGCGGTGAGCCATTATTTTAAATCATCTGCTTTTTAGATCATTGTAACTTAAACACATAAAAAAATAGGATGCTTATAAAAAGCAAAGAAATCGGGATATTAAACTCACGGCACTCTTTTATTTTGAATACATAGATCCATGGGGGTTATTATTATATTATAATACACTATTCTCTAACATATACACGATAATATTGTCATTAAGACGATTAAAAATTTGTAATTATACACATTTATTTTGAATAGTTATGGTAAACTAGTGGGCGTTTTGAGTTTAATTGAATTTGAAAATCCTTATTGTCCTTTAGTTTTGGTTCATTCTTCAAATATACATAATATTTCTCTGTATACTCTTTTGAAATAAGTATACATTTTTTATAAACTTTAGATACAGTTTTGAAACTATAATGAAGAAATATACTTCCATTTCAACAGTATAAACTCATTCTCTTTTCATATTTTTTTTAACTACTTCCGAGTTGTTTCATGTTTAAAGCGATTACGTTGTTGAAATGAGTAATCACTATTGGCCCTCAGTGCTGCATATTGTAATGCCAAAATACAAACAGTACGAAATAAGAAAATAGAACTAAATATAAAGTTACCATTTGAATATACTTACATTGTATGTACATACATATATAGAGAGATCATGAATTTAGTGTTGAGTAAAACGAAATAGGTTTGAGAAACTTTACACAATGTCACAAATCTTGACAATACCACATATACACAATTACTCTAATCACAACTAACTCTAACGAAGAACAAACACCCAGAACATTACACACAGAAATTGCTTACTTAACAACTTTAATCGCCTTATTTCACTCATATTCCCTCGAACCATTAATGCTAACAAATGACTAATAATATTAGTGCTTTTATTAAATACTTCTATCAATTCTTATATCGGAGCCCACGCTTGTGTCCCTAAACGATTGGGTAATCGTACTTTAAGCATCTACACACATATTTTAAAATCCTCACCCGGAACATAGTATGTTCTATAAATTAAACTTTATTAGAACTTAAAATTCTGATTTGCCGTATTAATATCGACTGGTAACTTCTGGTTTTAAGATATTCCAGTAATAACTATTACTCCCGTTTTTGAATATTACCTCCAAATATTCAAAAACGGGAGATGGTGCTGTAATTTATGCAATGATTTGATCTGCACTTGCTCACGTAATCTTACGTACCGAGATAAAAGCCATATCCCTGGTCTGCGAAATAAAGGTGACTGACCACCAATCCTCTCTTCTACGTCTGAACTAATATAATAAAAAATCAACCACCTTAAAAACGTCTCTTGACACTGTTATTATGCCATTAGATCTTTACCCCCTCTTGGTGACCGACCCAAACAATACCACAAATTACAATTAACCCATAATAACCTAGAGTTTCAATTTTGATATTTAAACCGAATGTTCACATTACTATTAGTTTTTTTTTTATAGGTTGACTGTTGACTGTATTTTACTGTTGTATAATATTCTTTCCAACGAAATAAAAAAAAAAACAAATGTCATTATTGTTTTATTTTATCTACGACATATTACTTGCGCGGCAAAGTGAACAACTAAACACATTTTACTAAAAGTTTTGTTGAATACAAATTTGATATATTTTCTTTTTCTGAAGAATATAAATACTTTTGAGGTAAGTGAATATATTATTTTCGCTATGATATAATTACTTTTTGCGAGTGCATGTTTTACTTGAAGAAACTAGTGCTATTTTTGTGAGTATCAATTTTAATACTTCAGGAATTCCGCCCTACATAAATCCTAACTACTAATTCTTTAGCTATAAAAACTTTTTGAACTTCCGTTTCATTATTTTTCTGCATAGCTTGGTGTTGGGATTACTTTTAATTTCATTTTATTATAGAAATTTATCAAAAATGCGACCAGAAGAGATTGAGAGCATATTGAAGCGGTTAGAAAATGGTGAAATTTCGGAAGACGATTCCACCGACAATGAAGATGACATAGACTATTATTCGAGCCAAAGAGATCGCCTGATGGAGCTAAAAGATGAAGAGGATGTAGGTAATTTTCCCACTGACCCAAACTTGGATGCAGATCCGCCTGCAGCAAACGTAGATACCGACATGCAACATAATTTAGAGACTGTTGAACGAAGCCCAACTCCTACAACCAGCAGCCAGAACAACCTGCAAACTGCACCTTTCAACTCTAGAAACTTAGTGTGGAGAGTAAAGATTATGGACATAGTCCAAAATTCTATCCAGTTTGCTGGAAACACTGAGTATTCACAAGAAATTATGAACTTAGACACTCCTTTTCAGTTTTTTTCTTATTTTTTCGGTGAAGATATTTTAAGATTTCTAGTGGACGAGTCAAATAAATATGCCTTCCAAAAGAATCTCAACTTTACAGAACCTGTAACTGTCTTAGAATTACGTAAATTTATTGGAATTCTTATTTTTACTAGTGTATATCATTATCCCAGTGTCAGGTCATACTGGTCAAATATTACAAAGTTTGAACCCATAGCACAAACAATGAATCGCAACAGATTTGATAAAATTCGACAAATTTTTCACATGAATGACGACTCTAAACATTTGCCCATTGATCATCCCCAGCACGACCGAGTGCATAAAGTAAGACCAGTGATAGATTATTTAAACAAGAAATTTATTACTGTACCATTTGTGCATCGTCTATCACTAGACGAGCAAATGTGTTCCACTAAAATTAAACATTTTATGAAACAATACTTACCCAACAAACCCCATAAGTGGGGATTCAAATTATACGTTTTATGCTCTCTGTCTGGGTATGCCTACAGTTTTGAGATTTACTCAGGAGCTAAGGACATAGACCGTTTACCTGGCGAGCCAGACCTCGGAGCTGTATCGAATACAGTTATTCGATTGTTACGACCAGTACCAAGGCACGTCAATCATATAACTTATTTTGACAATTTTTATACGAATATTCCTCTGCTACATTACTTGACCGACGAAGGTATTTATTGTCTTGGAACAGTACAGAGAAACAGGCTTGGAAAGTCGTGCAAGTTGCCGGAGAAACGGGAAATTATGAAGTCTAACGTACCCAGAGGAACATATCACGAAAATGTGGCCTCTCACGAAGGCCAAGAATTTTCGGCCACAAGTTGGAAAGACAACAAACAAGTACTATTACTTTCCACGTATGTTGGCGCTGAACCAGCGGATACTATAACCCGCTACGAAAAAAAATTAAAGGCCAATGTTCAAGTATCATGTCCTCGGATCATAAAAGAATATAATGCACACATTGCTTCATTGGTCGATATCGCATCCGCATAAAGTCGAGAAAGTGGACAACGAGGCTCTTCTACCACTTGTTAGACATGACTGTCATCAATGCTTGGGTACTATACAAAAAGGTAAACACAGTGAAAGGAAAACTTCAGAAGAACATTATGAAGTTAGCAGATTTTAGAACTGAGCTTGCCCATACTTTATGTAGATATCAAAGACACTCGAAAAATAAAAGGGGAAGACCCAGTACCAACAGTCGACTAGACACTAAAGCACCTTCTAAAAGACCCCGGACAGGTGTACAAGTATTACCCTCTACTGACGTGCGTTGCGATTGTATTGGTCATGAAAAAATATTTATGGATTCTAGAAATAAGTGTAAATTTAATAATTGTACCAAACTTACCTCCTGGTTCTGTAAATATAAAGTGTAAAGTGTCGTTATGCGATAATAAAAACAATCAATGTTTCGCATTATTTCATGCATAGGTATATCTGATTTCTTTATGGCCTTAATGCCTGAAGTATCAAAATTGATACCTGTTTTTTTTTCTAAATAAATATGTAAAATAAATATTGTGATTTTTTTTTAGCTATTTTTCCCTTCATCTAGACCCTCAAGCAAACAACAATATTTAAAAAAAATCACTTTCGTAAATCAGGCTACTAAGGGTTAAGAAAAGGAGTGAAGAAACAGAGTGTCATGTCCCTCCAAAACAAAGGTAAGGTTTTCCCATCAGACGTTGTGATAGTTACTAGCAAGCTGCGATCTGACGGTTAATGTCGGAAAGTTACATATACACACACCAATATATCTATTTCTTTGAACAAACAAAAAGTTTTGAAATATTGAAAAACTTAAAATTAATTTTTGACAATAAAAAACAATGTTTTGTTTGTTAATCTGTTTACGTGACAAGGCTTGTTCAAGGATACGTAAAGCGACCAGAGGTGTCACTTAAAACTTTTGACAGCAATTATGTGATAAAGTAAAATTCTGACAGCCATATCAGAACATGAGAATTAAACTTTATATTACTGTTAAGTCACTTTGCTTTCAAAATTTTCATTTGGTATTTAAATTTATTTTTGTACGGAATTTAACTACTTTTTTTTTCAAACGTTATAATATTTTTCCGTATCTATTATTAACGTAACAAAAAATAAGTTATATACCATTTTATGAACAAAAATCGAACACCCTTAAACGCAGCGTGATGTCTCATCGATCATTATATGGAATTCCGCAAGCCTCCGTATCCCTCCGTGATGTCCGTAGGCTGTGTGATATCCGTAGAAGCACAGTCGCGCCGCGCCCGTAGACCGCTACACCCGTAGCGAGAACGCTACGAACGGGTGACGTGTACTATACATATAAACAAGTAAAGTACGTTGTGAAAGTGTGAATGTGACTTTACATAAAGTTGTTCCGAGACCTGACGTAAGTTTGTTTTGTTACTAAATTAGTGACTTAATATTAAATTTATTTTTTTAAAATAAGAATTTGAGCTCTTGAAACTTTACTTTTAAATTTTAAGTATTAAAAATTGTTAACAAAAAATATCTGTATTATTTCATGTTAACAATATTTAGTACCTATTAATATAATAATATTAAATAAATATAAAATAGGGTTAGTACTCGCCGAGAATGGTACGAAGTATCAGCGCAAGAAATACTAAGAAGTAGGTCAATGATCTCTTTTAGCTGGAGTAGGCAATATCTTTGTCACGTGCACCAAATTTTAACAAGGTTTACTTGTGTATGGATGTGAGGTGTATACAGGTGAATTTTAATTTGAGCTTATCCCTTTAACCAAATAATATAAGTAAGTATTTTCATCGCACGGTAAGTGTTTATCTTTTCAAGACTAGTGTCAATAAAATTCAAATTTGGAATTAATCTTGTTTTAAACTCTTGACTTATTTGCTATGGAACTGTAAATTATTATAAATGGTAATAAGTTTACTGTGTTAAATATGCATCATTATATTAAACAAAAATAATGAGTATAAGAAACATAAAATAACAATAAATTTTAACTGATATAGTAATAATATGTATTTACACAAACTTTTGTTGTGTGTAAATACATATATATATATATATTCTTTGTCTATTTTTTAAAAAACAGCTTACATATTAGGATTTATTCTTGTGTCGCAGTCGCAGACTTGACAAACATACAAACAACGGACACACGGACCACCCAGACTCAGAACACACATGTTCGCCCCGTATGGGAATCGAACCCATGACCTCTGGTTCAACAGCTCGGGTTACTTACTACTATACTAACAAGCCAGTAAAAATTGGAAGGAAATTTACCATAGCAGTTATGTTTCTATTTTCAGGTAGCGTAGACCCATATACCCATAGGCCCAATTATTATTAAATATAATAATTATAACATCTGTGTTAGTGAGTAGTAAAACTAAAAACAAAATGACACGATAATCCACTAAAAGCGTATACTCACATGTTCATTCATAATATTAGTTAGAGTGATAGATTGGCTGCCACTTGAACAAGGCGACCCCACTATGGTGTGATCCAAATTCTGATTTAGATAGGAGCTCGCGGACTCCATTTATTGCTTACCATCAGGCAAAGTGGAGTCATTATGGTAGGCTTACAAATAAGAAAAGAAAAATAAGAACCCGTCGCGAAACCATCTCAGGCCTGCTTCTGCTAGGGCAACTGATCAAAAACTAAACAAAGCTTGTATTGTGCTAACCAGACGGCTTATAAATATACCTATGTATTTCTGATAGATCTGGGTGGGAATCGAACCAACATAAATAATGAAATAATAATAATAATGACATTAAATAACTGTTCTTTTTAAACTACTACTATCCAAATGTCTCTCAAAAGATTGTGAGAATGCTGGTTGCATTCAGCGTAGTGTTATAGCCTGTGTGGTGTGGCACAAACCCCTCAGCAAACAGCCTCGGCCAAGGGACTTAATTGACAAACCATGTGTTCTTTGTGTCTGTTATTTGAATGTTTGTAAAATCCCTGCATTACAGGAATTAATCCTTGTGAGGGCAGTTGTCTTTTTAAATAAAATCCAACAATATAACACTACACGACTATTTCTAAAAAAAGTTAAGCTTTTATTTAGCTTCGGTATTCCACGTAATGTGCTTTACAATGTATTCTTAATTTAAAAGAAGAATAGTATATCTAGAAGTACATGACATATATTTATGACAGTAGATAATAATTAAGATAACCACATTATTGAAAAAGCTTAATAAGACCTGTAATAATAGTTATTAAGTGAGTTAACTTTCAGTCCTAAATATAAAAAATAAATATGAATATTTAATAGAGTTTGAATTAAACAAATAAAATTTAGTTACCTATTTATACATTAAACCTCTTTAAACCGATATGGGGATTGGGACTACTCTGAGGAGTTCCTCAGAGTAGTCCCAATCCCCACTAATCCGATAAAAAAAAATATTGTATTGTCCATTATAAAACATCAAGCTGCGTCACTTGGGAGCTGAGTATTAACCATAAATGCAGATAAAACAAACTATCTACAGATTTAAACCTACCACTAACATAATCATTAAAAGTAAATAACATAACTGACAAAGAGTAACATAATCAACTTAATATCAAATCTACATATCTATGAACTTAATAAAACGATTAAATCAAGCACTTTATGCTGAAGCGTGAAGTTAGCGGAGACAATTACATTACCGGTTAAAATCTGGACCAACGCGAGAAGATACGTTCATCTAGCTCTAAAACGGGGCAGTATGAATATGAATAATTTAACAGCCTCGATGATGATAATATGATACGATACGACGCTACAGTGAGTCTTAAAAATACATTCTCGTTTCCGAACAACTTATTAATAACTTACAAATACCCCTAGGGACTCGAAATTCGAGTTCACGGCCGCAAATGTAAACCCAACAATCACCGTTCTGATTAATTCTATACAGTATACACGGGTACATAAAAATATTTAAAAAAAAAAACTTTTAAACATCGTAACACAGGATTCTTTTTTTTATATATATATATATATATATATATATATATATATATTAGAACGAAACTCTGAAACACAGTAATTAGAAATATAATGTTAGTGCTGTAGTGCTGTGTGTATGTGCTTCGCCTGAAAAGAGACAATGAAATATGTACTGACGGACACTTCTCAAAAACAGGTCGATAGGTTGGCAGGGACTAGATTGTAATATAATAAAAAAAACTACGAATGTGTTAAATTCATTGATTTTATAAGTACAGGGTTCACATTTTCTGAAATCTCTCGACGGACTCCCTCGCGATGTAAATATGGGACGTTGAGCTTCGGAATTTTCATTAATGTGAATTTATGTGTGACGCTGCTTAAAGGGCGTCGAGACGAGGCAAGTATACTTTGTCATACTGTGTACGTACTGTGTAACAGAGTATATAGGGGAGGATTTAGAAAAGAGGCTTGGTAAAAATAATATACATATTGTTAAGTCCGGTAAAAGTTAAATGCTTAAGATAACAGTTTTATTGATTGAGAAATAAAGTAAAAAGGCAGAAAAAGAAATAAGCATATTTATTTCATATTGTTGTATAACTATAAAATGTAATCCTAAAATTGACTCTCAGAAATTGTTTTAAAATCAATTTACTTTGAATGCAGGTTGCAATCAAAGTAGTGGTGTAGCCTTGTGTGTGTGTGGTACAAACTAAATTGCCTCGGCAGATGGACTTAATTGACAATTACCAACTACACGACTCTGCACGACCCTCTCTTAGAAAACTTAAACTTTAAGTTAGTTTCAGGATATTACCTAAAGTGCTTTAAATTTTATTCGTATTTTAAAAATAAGAATGGTTTAGTTTCTAGTAGATAAAATGTGAGCTATTGGGGAGGCTTTCGCTGTTTAGAATAAAAAACCTTTTTTATACTGACAACCAGACGGGTCAACTCATGGTAAGTGGTAATCCCCGTCAATGGACACCTGCAACAAGACTCGTAAGTGCACTGCCCGCTTTTGAGGGTGATGAGGGATGGCCGGTGCGGGGAAGAGACAGAAGAGGGGGATGAGGAGATGGTAAACAGGAGAGTAGGGATTTGGGGAGAGGAAAGAGAAGAGGTGGAGTTTTGCCTCCGGAAACCTCACTAATTTCGAGGAATGGCAGCACAACCGCTTTTCTCTGAGGCCGTGGTATCGCAACGGTTTAGCCGGCCCATTCGTGCCATAGCATGGCTCTACCAATGTGTCAAAGAGTGGTGTGAAATTTTATATTTAAATTTTGAGTCTTGCTTTCCTGATCTATTGATTGTTTGATCCAGTGTAGGCTAGTCTTTCTCGGTACACAAGTCTATCTAGAAAGAAAGTTACATACATTCATTTCATATTTTCAGGAAAGTAGATAAATAAGATAACATTAGGTTAGTACTTAAAAACAGTTGTTAAATATTTGAATAAGTTAATGTTCAGTCTTACATTTTATTACATTTTATATTCAATTAAGTTTTAAAAAATTCTACTAAATTTAGTAGCAATTTTAGACTCAAAAAAGCAACCGGTATGAAGAAAAGTACAAATGATACTACTCTTGTCACGATTGTTTCTTTAGGGACCACACTACTTTACTTGGTTATCTCAGTTTCGAACAGCGAAAACCGAAGAGTAGTGCTGAAGGTGAGAAGAAGCCTCTTATAGTTAGAACTTATAAAATGCACCTATATTTACTAAAGTTATAAAGAAGCAGATTGTTTGTTTGTTTGTTTGTTTGAAGGCACTACTCTCAGGAACCACTTGTCCGATTTAAGAAAAATGCATTTGTATTTGAATTGGAGCCCGTTTAATAAGGAGAGCTGTATATAGGCTATTAAACATCAAGCTGCGATACTAGAACGGCTAGTTTCTCATTCACAACCACCACTGACATAATTAGTAATAGTGAATAATAAGTTTAACTGGGCGTCAGATTTGTGTATTTTATACTCCTAATTTATAGGTTAACAACGAATTATATGAAAATAAAATAACATGATAAATAGAATCATAAACAACTTATTATAAAATCCACAAAACTTTCTAGCTTGATTTAATATTTTTATTAAGCTACTGCACAATTACTATTTCTATTAAATCAAGCACTTTATGCTTCCGTACTTGTAAAGGAAACTCCAGAGTGAAGTTAGCGAAGACTATTAAATAACCGGATAAAATGTAGACCAACGTGAGAAGATACATTCATCTAGCCGGCGCAGTATTAACATGAATAATTTAACAGCTTCGGTGATGACAATATGATACGGTATATAGATAGCAGTTAAACTTAATTTTATCACCAGTTTATCCTAGTATGAAGTTTGTCTCTTCCCTGTGAAATTAGTGAAATCCGGAGTGAATTTGCAGTGTCAAAAAAATGTGATTAGCATATCTCTTAGAAACATCTCACACGTCGTTCATTTATTAAATAAAATTTATCATTGCTTCTATTGTTTTATATCATCTAATAGATGTATGTACGTGCTACTAGTGAACATTTCATATACATACATATGATCGTTGTCCCACCATGCAACTCATATATTTATTTATTTGTTTTTAGGAACTAGTCGTTTAGTTTTTTAGGTAAAATCTTGCAGACATATGAAAATTCCTTTATAAAAATACATTCTCATTTCCGACCGACTTAAAATGACTTATTTAATGTCCCTAGAGACTCGGAATTCGAGTTCACGACCGCAAATGTATATTATATACAATAAGAACAATTCAGATTTACTGTATAGTGTACACATGGGTACCTTAGAAACAAATTACTGGATATTTTTTTTCCTTCGTTACGGGTGTTGGCACTCGACCCTTGACAGAAAAGAGTCTACTTACATCATACTTGCAAACTTTCATATGTGCCACATAACAGTTATAAAGACTATCATTATACGAGCAGAACCGATGACTAGATGTGGTCAGGGGGTCTGCTCCTTTTTTTTAATAACCCGAATATATTATCTTCGACAGATACAATTAAGGTTTTATTACTAAAATTTGATCATGGGACATATATATAATTAAAATTGCGAATCAAGTTTTTAAATTGAATATTTTTACGATTGTAAGTATTGCGCAAACTAATTGCAAAGGCGCATTGAAGGCGGATATCTACTTTTTTAAAAGTTAATTATTCATAAAATGATGTGTGGTTGATTATTGACTTATTTCAATGGATTACTTTGAAAGACGTTCTTGCACATTTTGGTTACCAAACGGGACCAAGTGAGTGCGGGTAATGCAAGCAATGGCGCATTGCATACTTTTACGACCAACCACAGTCTCAATGATGGCTCGCGTGGCTGTGCATACAGGTGTTGGTGCCAACACTTATGTATGGTAGCGAAAGTTGGCTATGGCAGAAGAAGCACGACAGTAGGATTAATACAGTAGAAATGAGAGCATTAAGGAGTATAGCTGATATGAAATTGAGTGACGGAGTGAGGAATAGTGTGGATAAGGGATCAGTGTGTGTGGTGTGAAAGAGGATGTAGGGACTAAAATAGAAAAGGTATTTACATGACAGATGTAAATGGAGTTGTCAGAAGAGGAAGACCTAGGCGAACATTCTTGAATTTCAAGTTCAAGACAATCTAAGCAAAGGCCAGGGCAAAAGTACCTTTAAGGTATGTCAGAATCGTGGCAAATGGAAGGAAGTGGTCTCTGCCCACCCCTATGGAAAACAGGCGTGATATTATGTATGTATGTATGTCTGTATATTTTTTTAGATACATATTTAGATTACTTTAATCTTAAATCAAATTTACTAACAAAGTAATGCAATCGTTTTCCCTGTATATAATGTATACAAAAAAAGTATTCTCATATTCATATTTTTGCCTTTACGCTAATATAAAGTTCAAACAAATATTGAGTGCTTCTATAAGAACCTTACATGGAGCATTAATATCAGTTCCGAAATGAAACTCGCACATAAATATGTAGGTATTAGGGTCCGAGATTATTACTGGCAAAGGTCAGACTTGAATGTATAAATATGTAGTATGGGCCTATGTTAGGATTGCATTGTGTACAACATTAGTTGACAGCATGAAGATATGTAATCATTCAGGATGACTATTACAAAAAAGACTAGTATTATGAAATCCTATTAAAAATATAGAAAAATCTATTTATATGTTTATGTACTTCGCATAAAAGTCAGAGGCTATAATAAAACCGGATGTAGAATCATGTTCATATAAATATTTATTATATTTTTGCCTACTCGTATGTATCTCTGTACTCATATTATGAAGTTGGAAACGAAGAGTTTAACTAGTTTCGTTTAACTACTTTGTTAGCTCTTGAAAGAAAACACTCAATTTTCAAGCTGTTTTGTCACATTACAATTCAGATATATAATTATATTTCAACAGCCTAGATTATAGCGGCTTCTTATCAGAACTTTATTAATTATTTATTAATAAATGATATATAATTGTGTGTTTTATTTTTGATAGCGTGAGCCGACGTCGTTCTCAGTAGAATAAAATAAACCCACTCTTCCCATGAGTGACGCAATTTTTTTTTTTTGGTAGCTTGAATAGTTATTCTGCTCTTCGGGCGGAGACAAATCCACCAAATCTTACAAATTCGCAATATTTAAACAGAAAATGTATTTAAATACTTAAGTGATAATGATCGATTTTACAAGTACAGAGTTGATATTGTCCGAGATCTCTTGACGACCTACCTAATGCTGTAAATATAGAATGATGAGCTTCGGAACTTTCATGAATGTGATTTTATGTGTGACGCTGCTAAAAAGGAATCGCGACGATGTAAGTATAACAAACTTTGTCGTAGTCCATTCTAAGCAGAGGATTTTTTTATTTATTTGGTTTAGGGGGCCGAAACTGATAGTAGGTGACAAACGCTTTCCATGGACACCTGCTACTCAGAAGTCGTAAGTGTACTCCCCACCTTTTGTGGACGATGTTCTTGAGAGAGGAGAGGAGGGAGTTGAGCCTCCGGTATATCCTCACTTACTGGGTAAAACAATGCAAGAATTGTTTGTCTACCGGTATTCTGTGAGGCTGTGGTATCACTTCGGTTGAGAGTATATATTTATAGTATGTATAGCTTCATGAAAGTATAACTCCTATTTCATGACTAAATTAAAAAAAATGTTTATAACTTGATGTAGTTATCTGTTTCATATAACGGGATACCCGAAAGTTAATGAACCGACTCCGGATTAATACTCCAACACTCTCATAGGGAGTACCCTATGAGAGTGTGTTTAGTAAACATACAAAGTATTGTATGTTTACTTCACTATTCTAGATTGAAATAATTTAGAAGCCAAAAGGGCGTAAACCGAGGGTACAATAAGCTTCAACACAGTTTTTGCATCAGAGAGCCGTCGTTTAGACGTCAGTAGAATAGTCTGTGTAAGCCCGAAAGCTTCATTGCCGTCTCATAATAAAAAGTCTTGTCTGGTATTTTTTCTCACCTCTCTAGCATGTCTCTACCAGTATGTTTTACTTGTATGTTTTTGAAATTTTACCGGTATGTTTTTTTAAATTATTATATTTGAATTCAAAAAAATATATAACCTGATTCGCCGCCCTCTTCACGACATATTGTGACTATATTTTCATACCTTAATTTTACATTTTAGACTTGTTTTATATTTTATACTTCCTTCTAATTTAAACCAGATCAATCTTCAGAACAACAAATTCAATTAAAAAAATATTAAAATCGATTCACAAATGACCAAGATATCTCATAACATGTTTTTTGATTTAATTTTCTACCTCAGTGGTGGTCTATGGTCTTCAAATTTTAACTAAACCAACATTCAGTACAACTAATTCAATATAAAAAATATTGATTCGATAGAGTTATGGCGTATAATGTATTTTACTTATTTCTTACTTTAAGACCTTAGTGGCTTAGAGCAATGGCGACCAACGTTGAGTAGAAGCAATTCATTAAAAAATAATTGAACTACAAATGGTGAAGGTGACGGTTTACATAAACTAAATACTAATTAGGGCATTGATCAACAAACAAAATCGTATGGTGGGTGAAATTTCTGTCAACAGTCCACCAATCATATTTTTACCACACGATTTTGTAGCAATTACTTTTTAGCTTTTAGTACATTATCTACATCATGATTATCTTTCTTTTTAAGAAAACCGTTCAACTTGAAAAAAAAATAAGTATTTATTTATAATCAAGTTTTTGGTTTTTGTTTCGTTACTTAACATTTTTTATTAAATTTAGTTAATTTACCGCATAATTATTACAAGGTTTCCTTCAGTCTATCTCCTCATTCGCGGTATTCAAATGTATATGAAAACCGCCATTTTATGGTGGATTGTTATTTTCTTGAATTGTAATCCGCCATTTGTCGTACTGTCCATCTTCGATTTAAAATAAAACTGAACAAATATAATACCATTAAAATGGGAAAAAAAGGTATGTACCAGATTTCAGATTAATCAGTAAACAGAAAGGGGGTTTAATTTTAAATACTACATTTGACCCCAAACAGGGCAACCTAAATAAAACTTTTTTTAAAAAGATAAACAGTTGAACATGGAACCTCTTGTTTTACACACACACACACACACACACACACACATTTAATGAATAAATATCATGTCGACTGTGCGCTGTCAGACATCGTTTAAAAAAATATAAATTGAATTTAAGTCTTATGAAAGCTTATTTTTTTTTTCTTGCTTATTTGATATTTTATTTGCTGAATTATAAACATTGTGAGGCCAGTAGCCGATAGACGCAAGTATCGCCAGCTTTACCAACCTTCATTCCCATTTTTTTCGAACCAACTTATTACAAAGAAGAATATGTATTCTAAGTTGGTGTCTTTTGTGAGGTTGACTTTCAGGGTTCTTATGTAAGTTGAATAACCATTCGGTACCCCCTTTAATTCGAAAAAAAAATGTATTGTAGTACCCGGAGTTGGACAAATAGCTGCTTCCTATATTCCCACTAAAATCCATGGATTCAATGACAGAGCTATGTACAATTATTTTTGTAGCTATATTGCTTACATTCTAATTGTCTTATCAAGTTCTATTCTTAACAAATACGAAAATCGAAACGGAGCCGTTTTAAATTTATTTTACGTTATTTTATTATTGACTGACACATAATTATATACGACAACTTCTTTTATTATAAAGAAGCTCGACTTAAAGAAACAAATAAGTATTAGAGGCTACTTCTGGTTATATCAGAGTTTGGCAAAATATTATTGGATTTTTCTGTTACGATATTCTCAGTAGTAACATAGAATTTGGAAACGTGCCTGGCAGCTGGCAATGGACCCTTGTTATTTGTACTAAAAAATATAGCTCGAATATCCCTTAAGGGTTGCAATAGTCTGAGTTCATAAGAAAATATTAATGTCCGATATAATTAAAGTGAATGATTTTTCACGTGGAAAGAATGAAATAGTAACGCAAGGCTTTAGATCCTTTGCCTAGAATTAGGAGCTTACTATATACAATTACATATAATATTGGCTAACTAATACTAAACAGAGCCTGTACGCCTCATTCTTGTAATGCCAGTTTACAATATTTTGTAGCAGTCCATTCAAGAGGCCGAATCCAGTGCTGTAATGTTGAAACGTCACTGAAATACACCCATTCCAGTCCTTACGACTGAGTCCGGTACGGGATTGACTCACTTGATTATTCCAATCCAGTAATGTGAACCGGGCTATCTTGACTCAACAGAAAGATGTGCTACGTCTTAAGACTCAGTATTAAAACAAAATTATAAAAAATGAAAAGAAATGATCTCTCTGGGAGCCCAGAGGTCATTTCTTTTTTTAAATAATTAACTAAATTAATTACTCAATTAAAAACTACAAACAAATTACAAACTAATTACTCAATTTCTGTAGGAATGTATGAATTTAGTGAATAATTGAATTGGGTACCTTTGTCCGGGATAGTAATTTAAATATATGTTTTCAGCTTCTAGACGGACGAGGCAATCCATATCTAAATCCTTTATAATGACTTATTATTAGATTGTACGTAATGGAGCTTTGGGGATGTTAAGTTCAAATTTTGTTATATTGGGACACACTGAAGAGAGTCAGCCATTTAGTTTCATTCTTTATCGTAATCGTAACATGAAGAGTATATGTGTGTAGAAGACAAGGGTTTTGTGCACCGGTTTTTTTCGCATCATTGCCTTCTGCAATCAGCTGGGTGTGGTATATTAAAGTTCTTAAAAGAAACCGTACATACACTACACGAGTTTTGTGTAATGAGTATCCTGCTGTTTTGTAATTTTGAGCGTCGCTTTTTTTACGTTTTACGGAATATTTGCCTATATATTAACTTAATTAACTATACGATTATGTACGCTACCAAAAGCATTCATATGTTTATATTTGATTTCTGTAAGAGTTTTCATATTGCACTTTGTACTTTTGTGTTTGTGGGTGTACACTCCAACCAAACAACTTTAATTCTTAAAGTGCCCAATTGGTGATAATAGGCTTGCAATAGCTGTTAGTATTTAATTCTTGTACATAATAGTGTTTAATACATCTCTACCCTACCTGTATGTGCTTTGTACTTTCTTAATCCCTCAGCTGTCGAACAATCTCCTAGAGGACGATATTAAAAAAAGCATATACGTAAGACGCCTCTTAGAGGCTTATCGGTCCCGTCATATTTAAATGTGCGGATGGGACTGATAAATCTTTATTTGTACTGCTCTAATTCCAGCATTGTGTACAGAAAACGATAAATATAGAATATAAGGTGAAAGTGTTAAACTATTTGGTATAAGAAATACGAAAAAAGCTTACAAAATTCAATTATCACAGATTTGTGCCGGTGCAACTTGCAATTAAAATTATTTTTTTGGTCATAATTGAGTAATTTAACAAGAAGACGTTTATAGAAATTATGGGTAGGTAAGTAATGGATAGTCAGATCAGATTGAGTTCGTTTATACTACAAAAAAACTATTGTATGTTTTTTATGAAAAACAATTATATTCCGTTTAACTATTATAAGAATTATACACAGTCTATGAATATTTGACGTCAAAATAAATATCAATTGATTGTAGAAGGGATAGCCAGTACACATATGAGTGTATGTGATGATACCCGGGCGTGTACACTCTATGATGAATTGTTGCGTGGGCTAGCAAGCGATACGTGATGAAATTGTGGGTGTGTCACAATATGTTTAGAGTGTTCACATAGTATTATATTACCTATCTTGTTTGCTTTAAGGATTACTCAGCCTCGTGAATCCACCTTTAAATATTTTTATTATAGAAGAAAGAGAAGTATGCAAGTGATACTGAATAATGGATGCCAAAATGCGGGCGTTTGGTACACCTCTGTCCACACCTTCGGGGATTAAATAGGTTTAAATGTACGTATGTAAGACAGAGGTGTTCTAATTGCTATTACATATCTTTCTTTTTTAAGCAGCTGTAGGCTTCAGACACACAAGTACAAATAACGTAAGTAACAAATGCCTCAATGTGCGATTCGTTTAATTGGTGTCGATATATTTAACCACTTTTACAATTGGAATAAGACCGTCCTAATATGTATACTGTGGATATGTTTCCTAAAAAGATACTGACCTGTGAATGGAATTATGACTTACATGTTTCTTGAAAATAAAATCTCATCTATTTACTCAATGAGCAGTAAAACAATCCTCATGGAAGGCACTTCGAGAAATATTAACACTTTTATAGAAATTATAATAAATTCATTAATCTTGAGATAGGCTTTGAGAAGTCTCAAGCAATAAATAAACACATAAAATCTTCGATAGCCTCTACGGCCCAAACCTAACTAATTGATTAATACTTTCACGATTACGGTACATTACTAAAGCAATCAACACTTTATGGACTCACCCTCTTTGTTTTAGTAATAAAAGTATGGATGATATATTATATTTATACGTAGCAGGTGGAGAAACAATGTACGTACGTCAGAGGTTAATACGTAGACAATACTACGAGAAAAGATGCTTTTGATTTATTGTAAGACAAGCTTTTATTAGTGGCTTTTAAAAACTCGTAGCACCTGTGTTATCACTCATAACTTGCCATCTCTATCTCCATTTCTGAACTACGGCGGCACCTTTACAGCAGCCCTGGTTTCTTTAAAATATTCTGGGCCCTATAACCAAATAAAAAGGTTTGTGTTTTCCATCAGGCAAATAATATCCGTTTTTATTTTCATCTTTATCAATATCGTAACAATTTTAACACATTTAATTCCTAAAGTGCGCGGCTTAATTCTAATAGGCCAATTTTAGTTGTTTAATATTCTTCTGTCTACCCCTTCTGATATAGAGACGTGATCGTATGTACATATTTATTAGTAAATAACAAAACCCACCGTGTGAACCGTGTGAATGAACTAATAAAAGGATTTGTTTAGTCAACTTAACTAAAGATAAGGTAGTTAGGTAATAAGGAACGGTTGAATGTGTTTTTGGTATCTTTTGGAAGAGTTTGTATATTTTCAGGTATCTATATTTGGATAAATGCCAATTGTATAATTTAGAAGACGTCTGGTTACGGTATGCTTAGGTCGTTAACCTTGGCATTTGGCAATCTTATTAGCCAGTCATGTGTATCGATTTTTTTTTAAATAATGTGGAATTTAGGCAGAACCGTAAACTGCAAGATAAGTATGATTGTTCTACTTTAATATGATTAATCATTCAACTGTTTCTATTGATTTCTTCTGTAAACACGTGTCGAAGTAAAATCGTGTGTAAGCCGAAACGATATTCTATGTAACTAGGATCGCACTTAATATTGACCTCAGCATGAGTGATAAGTTTCCTCAATCAAACTCTTGATATGATAGATCGTGTAAATAGATCGGATATTAACATTATGAAGCTAAGAATTCTCTCTAAAATAATTATAACATAACTTATACTCATTATTTTATTATTAAAACGAAGAGGCGAACGATTCTTGTAAATATTACTTCAGTAAACTTAGAAAACTTTATTAGTTTATTTATTGTTATAAATTTCTTAATGCTAGTGTTTGGGAAGATAGTTAATTTTATTATAATGTCAGCGGAAATAAAAATATCTCTTGGACTGTTTACAGCGTGGATCGGTCATACAGGGCACACCCGGCTTGCCATCTATTACGTCAGTCGGACTAAATTATGATTTGTTAGAAGAGGGCATTTCCGACGCCTCTGTCTACTCCTGGAAAGATACAGGCGTGAGGGTATGATGAAGTCAGTAATGGTCTCCACCCAAAATCGAACGATTTTAAACTAGAGTTGAAGTAACACTGTCGGATGTAATTGCGAAGACATATAAGTCATAAAAGAAATTGACTTACTTAGAACTTTCTATAGTTTACCTTCTACATCAGACCAAGCATTTGATTGTACTGAATATTCGATGATTGTTTAAAACCAATTATTATAATACCGTTTGATATGCTAATAAATACTGACAACTACTTTGACAGGCTCTGTATAATTGAGCCGGGATATGTTGGGTGTTTAGAGGCAACGATCCAGACTTTTATAGACACACAATTGAACAAATGTTACTCATTATATGTATATTATATAACCTTCTCATGTTACATATAAGGTTTTACTACTCTCGAGCGAACACTTATTGAGGGTCGGCTTATTAAGACCAGTTACTTACAGGCATGAATGGGTACAAGAGGTTACCCGAAAAAGTTGTGTCGACGATTGAATAATTTCGACCTTAATTTACCTTATAATGGTCCGGGACAAAGCTTTTTCATATTACGGTCTGTACAGTTTTCTACGTTTTTATCGTACTTGTCAACTTATAGACTTTTAATTGCTTTAATATACTTATGTACATATTTGACTTTATAATTTTTCGTTTCTATGAAAATAAGTGCAACGATAATATATATTATTGTCCAGTCATGTATCTAATCATCATCAAAAAAGGTACTTGAGAAACGGTTGAACTGTTTTGTTGCAATTATCAAGCTATCACATTCCTACTATACACAGGTCTTTAGTTCATTACGGCATATTTATTATTACCTTACCCTTGGAACACAGGTGTTTTGGGCACTTTGGAACTTTGGGGCAGCTGCAGCTTAGGCAGTTGTTTTTCTTGTTAGTAACTTTGAAGGAAAATTAGGTAACGTTTTCTATACGAAACGAAATATGTATTTATTTATTTAAAACTTAATAGTAGTTCAATTTGATCCATCCACTTTTAAATGCGATATTTGTAAAAACTGTGCGTCTAGGGTTTTTATCATATCAAGAAATGCGATACATTCTTTTATGTAGCAATTTAATAATATTATAGTTTAAAACTTCTCATGCATTTAAAAGAGTAATTTATTTCTGGTGCGATAATATTTATATATACCTAGATAATATATTGGAGTCAAAGTACATCATCTTTAAAAAAGTAAAAAAAAACTTAGTCAATTGATAATAGGGATAAATATTGGGTAAATAAATAAATAGTGTATGTATAAATATAATTATAATTTATTTATATATTAATTTATTTATTTATATATCTGTGTGTGTATGTGTATATATATGTGTGTTTATACGTAAACCAGTTTTATTTAATTTAAATAATATTGTTTTCAATGCACCTACTCATATTTTCTCTGAATCACCTGAAACTTGACTGTCAGAGATAGCATTAAGCATAAAGTAAACCTCTATATTATGTGCATAAAGCTTAATAAATAATTAAAATAAATAAATACTCGTATTGAACTCCTGTGTGCACATCCAACATGGTTAACCTTACTTAGCCATACATGTGTTTACGACCCATTAATCTCACTGAGTTTATTCTTATTTGAACAAGTTTATATGGTAATGTGCACTATGTGCAGTGCATCGTTATGAGACACTCTCTGACGTCATACGGTCAAATTCAAATGGGTTTATATAAACCTACAACCTACCTAGTTGCTACAATTTCTTGTTATGCATCTTACTTTATCTTTTCACGGTATAATTGTATGGTAATATAGCACCCGGATGACGGCAATTATCCCACTTATGTAATAGAGGCAAGGCTATACCTATATATTATCTAGGCTAATAAAATGAAACCGGAAATGGCCGTAACTTATAAAAGAGAGAAATCCGTATTTCTGGACCGATACGAACTTCAAACCTCTAAAGCCTAATCCTACCTAAAAGTCCAGCAATGCACTTGGGCCTCTTGAGTTGCGGGTGTCCATGGGCGGCGGTAGTCACTTACCATCAGGTGACCCGCCTGCTCGACTGCCTCTATCCCATTAAAAAAGATTTTCAAAAAAGATTGTAATACATTGATACATCAAGATGTTTTAGAATCCTTGTAATAGAATCCTTTAAACGATAGGGTCAAACTTTTTTAAGAAGAAATCTTGATCAGAGAGGTTAATATACTCTTATCTATAGTCAATTTTGTAGATAAATGAAAGAAGTTTTACTAAAAATTGAACTTATTTTTACTCTTCTTAGCTTCACTGATTATAATATAAAAGCATGTGAAATTTCCCGAAACTCAGAATAGTCTTGATATAATAAATTTTCCATGGGATAAATTTAATTTAATGTTTCCAGAAATTTCATAATTCCTCGTAATTAAGGGACTAATTGCGCACGTCATCAAAACATGTGGCGTCATGTTGCTGGCTAACGCCTACACAGTCTTTTGTACGTAAATATGAACATAAGATTTTATTATCTTATATTGTTACACTTTCATTAGAAAGGATATTATTAGAACCAGAGGTTAAATAGAACTTTAAATACATAGGAGTAGGAATTTTACACACAGAGGTACATAATAAAAAGAAATCAAGAATACGATACTGTTAATGTTAGTAGTAAGGCCTATCTAATGGTGTGTGATATCACTTGTTTTTCTGCACCCTCCGAGCCTTTTCACAACAAAGTTGGGGTCGGCTTTCATTCTAACTATGAACCGGCCGAACCTAGATATTTTACGTGAAGCGACTACCAACAGACCTCCTCAACCCAGGTACTAGGTGATATCGAAGTTCTGTAGTTAGACTAGGTGTTCGGACTTTCTTTTTAATAGGGCTCTAATTACCTGTAACCACTGCAACAGATGTTCCTATGGCAACGGACTGATGGATTAACGTGTCGCGCTCTCCGGGCCACGGCGGGGTCTCAATGTGTTAAAAGGTAGCCCTGATAAAATGTATTTAAAAGGTGTAAACAGAGGTGTATTGAAAACCCACATTATAAAAATATAAGTACTCTGTACCAATAAACAACCATAGTAATCTTAGTAATCACTCTCTAGTAACTAATATGTACAGATCTTATCACTATCACTAGATTGATATCAGCAGGCAGGTATGATGTGCCTCCAATAACTAAATACCATGGAGATAGAATAAATGAAAAGCGTGTACCCTAGTTGATGAACAGCATACCTGCAACCGTTAGAAATGAGTCTAACAAAATCTTACGATTGCTCAAGGAGTTCCTACTAGATACCATATAACATGTTTTATACAAACATGCCTGTATTAGGCATGTTTGTATAAAACATGTTATATGTATGTATGTATATGTTATATATATGTGTGTATGTTTATATTAAAAAAAAAAAGTTATTTTAGTCAAATGATTGAATTATACTGAATTTTGGTCACACACAATTGTTGTTTTTGGGGAATTGTATACTCTTTGGTTCTTAGGGGTGCAGTAAGCCTAAAAATAAAATAATATAAATATAAGTTGAAATGATATGGGACCATATAAAGCAATGTCAACAAACTTTTGTAGCAAAATAATGCGATGAATGTTTTCCGTTGGCATATATTTTTATCACCTCGGTATCAGGTTGAAATGTGTACCTAACAATAAAAAAAAAATCAAAAAGAAAGCGTAACATATATCAAAGATTTCACCGTCAAGATATTTTGCCCAAAATAAATAATAATAGATTTGTATTATATTCTAAAGTTAAATTCTACTTTCACTGAAATGTTATTTTTCAGATAATTCTAAAACAAATAGTTTGAGAACCACTTTACTAGACTACCTACAATATGTGCTGTATAAGTACATACTTTCTTCTATTAAACCCTCGTCTGATGTCACACTCTTTTATATTGTGCTAATAGAAAACCTTTCAGGGCGAGGTTCCTTCAATGTCGATTAGAAGTTCCGATACATTGATTTACGTTGCGTTTATTACGGCATAAATAAATTGACTTCAAACCTAATAACTGAATCAATGTTTTTGTTTATAATCAATAACTAAAAAGTATTTTTACTGGACTCTCATTTGACTTTTGTGACATTGAAGAAGATTGATACAAGATGATGAATATTCGTATTTTTTAATTTCATTAGAGCACAGGTGACTTTAAACAACTAAATTTCTACAGAAAACAAATAATTGCGGACACAAACAGTGTTGTTTTTGATACCTAAAAGGACACAATATATTATCTTTAGTTATGAAGTGACAAGATGCTATGAAATTTTCGGTGTTTGCGCCTTCATTTGTTTATAAATCTTGAACTGTATAATTTTCCGGGATACAATAAGTTGTTTATGGACTCTCTCTAACGTGTACATTCAACACAGAGATTCCGCTAATGTCAAGTTTTTCGATAGAGAACAAAAACAGTCTATAAAGATATAATTGAAATGTTAGTCACCTCGCAAATTTCATTACTCTTAAAATCAGTAGGTATCCTATGTGCCACTCCAGATTACATATGTGTGCCCCAAATTTTATTTATGTCGATTCACTATAAGTTTCACATTTATAATAATAGCAAGATTTAAATGTAATTGTTGTAAATTTAATCTTTTTTTTTGTAAGTCATATTTATGTGATATGGGGACACTTAAGTATGTATATTCCTTAATATTGACGTTTATCTAAAACTAAAGTAAAGGAAGAAAAACATTTTAAAATAAAAATAGTGACTACAACGTTAAACTATAAAATTAAATTTATTAATAAATTTATTCCATTATATTAATATGTTTAAGCTTTTAGAACTTAATAACTACGTAGAATTCCTAATCTAATTCCTTTCTCAAATTCAACTAAGTAATACCTATGGATTATATCAAAGAGTTTTTTTATTTGACTTCACTCGCATTCATTACAGTAATATTTTATTTTCGGCTCAATCTTTTGAAGGTAAAATCGTTGATATATGTTACGGTTTCTTTTGATAAAAGCTTTATTGTTGGGTACATTCCTTCCTGATACCGATGTGATAAAAATATATGCCTACGGAAAACATATATCGCATTATTTTCATTCGAGCACTGTATGACTAAATATATCGGCATATAGATAACAGTCCACTCCCTAATCCCTTTTAAAACCTCTAAGGGAAGAAACAGGGCTGTCCCTATTCTCATCTCAGATGTATATAAATAAATAAATAAACATATATACATACACTCTTACAAAACAAGACCTTTGTTTCTGAAGACGATGTATTTTGGAAGGAAGAAGTTGCTCTTTTAAAAGCATGAGAGGTTTAAAGCTTCAATATTAAATGGTTACATTACAGAATGTATCGCATTTCTTCATTTATGTTATATATGTATATATAAAACCCTTGATGCATAGTTCCTTGCAAATATCGAAACGCACGGATGGATAAAAACAGCACAACCAACGAATGCAAATCCAAAAAAATCACATATTCAAAATATTTTAGAAAAAGAAACAACCAATTTCAAGATTAAACAGTAAAAGTAATGTGAGATACCAATGCCGCAACGTCAGAGTAAACTCGTGTCCAAACTTACTGCTAAACACACAGACTGACACATAAATCATTTATCTTTTAAAAAGACAATTCTTGAATTGGGAATACTTTCGGTGTCGCGGAACTTTACAAACATACAGTTATCTTTACAATACGGTCAAAAAACACCCAGACCCGGATCAACTGATTGTGGACGACACAATTTTTTTCGGCCCGTGAGGGAATCGAGCCCGCCAATGGAAGCTCCGACTCAGAAGTTGGAGTCATTGACCACTAGACCAGTAAATCATCATCAATCACCTCTTTCGAAAATTAAACCAATGAACTTGGAAATATTACACCCCCTAGTAAGGATACGAGATTTCTCATATCCTTATATTCTGGGCTGTATTCCAAATTACTTAAACAAATTCCAGCAAAGGGCGATAAAGGCGGTTCACACAATATTTTCTGTCTAATACTGGGATAGCCCTACGCCTAACGTTGGTGTTGGCCTTATATTCAGCAAAGCTAGATCTGCTACTGGGTTATACCATCACGTGACAATAAGGCAATCAAAAAGTACAACCCAGTTTCGAATAGTATTCCCACAGTTGAGAAACCTTGATCTACTACACAGATACAAGAAGAGAGCCTACGAAGTGACGCAATGTCTGAGAGGCACAATGGACTCATAATTGCTTTGATTTGAGCTCTAGATGGTATAAATCCAATTTATGCTTGAGTTGTTCGTAGATTGTTTGAAACGTACGTTTGCTACGTAACTGTTAGAGTCATTTCATAGTAAGCAAAAGTAAGAATTGATTATTTAAAGGTAGCATTCCGAAATTCAGTGAAGTCGTGATTTAAAAAAAATACATGAAAAGCTAAAAGTAGCTTGTTGTTAATTAAAGAAAAATATTTTTAAAATTTTGTTATACATATTTTAGGAATCATTAATTCAAATTTCATCATTTTTTTCTTAGGCCTTAAGAAAATAATGTGACTCCTGAAGCACTACGAGTGGATTTCTTTAAGTGCTACTAACTACCAGAATAGCAGAAATTTTACCAGTGCAAATAAAGACCCCGTGTTAGCCATGTAATGTACCAGACAGACTAACATGTACAAATACCTTCACATCTGTAATATTAGTATATATTAGTTTTGTTGAATTGACACTTTAATTGACATTTTAACAACCGCCTTCGACAAACTCCAACGTCATATGAACACAATTGTATGACACAGACTCTTTCGCTTATCAGAATATTTTTTAGGTTAATAAAAAACACAGTGAACATACTGTTACAAAAGTTGTTATGTAAGTATAAAGTTTTACTCTTTAGGAAACTGTATGCATGTCTTATCAACATTTTCTGTTGTGTGTTCTGTTTTGTAATGTTGTACGTGAATTGTTATTGTGAATAAAGTTTCAATCGACAAACAGACAAAGTTGAAGAGAATATGTTAAGGGAATCGCTTGGGGCTTTTCTTAATGTTCCCTTCAACTTGTGTTTTATTACAGCACTTACTCTTCATTTTTTATGTCAGTATAGGATAATATAATAGAACTACGGACGTTCTGCGTCTGCGACTGAAATCAGCGTTTTTTCCATGCTAATCCGATGCAAAAATTCACTTCAATAGATTTTAATAGGTTTAATTTAACATGGGCCGAACGACTTAATAAGATTACAATAACAATTTTGTGACGTAGTTTAGATGTAGTTTAAATAAAAATACAGTTTAAAAAGACACAAGTTCTATTACATATCATTCTAAGGAACAATAACAATGTTGATATGATATTTTTTTTTTTTTTTAACGTGTGGAATCCCCCTCGGGCCGTCATCCCACCGGGGTTTTCAGTGGAGAGATCCTCTCCGATGACTGCAGTGAGGACCCGACGCTGCGCCGCCCAAGCCGGGCAGTCCGCAAGCGTATGTTGGCCCGAGTCCTCACTGCAGTCGCAGTGGTGGCAGACGGGACTCAATTCCCTCCTAGCGACCGAATGCAGGTACTTTCCGAAGCAGCCGTGCCCGGAAAGAACCTGCGTCAGTCGAAAGGAAAGGGTCCCGTGCTGCCGCCCTGCCCACTCGACGATGACCGGCTGGAGCGCCTCCACGGTGGCTAAGCCAGCACGTGGAGCCTCCAGCCGGGACGGCCTCACGCCACTCGCGTACGTCTTCGGGCGGGGGCCGATTGCCGCTACCCGCCCTGAAATCAGTCGTTCGCCGAAATACTTCTGCGAGCACTTCCGCCTCCAAGTCCCACGGGGGAGTTCCGGCCAACGCGCACGCCGCTTCCGTCGATACGGTGCGGTAACCGCGTATGGCTCTAACCGCCATTACCCTTTGAGGGCGCCAGAGGCGTGCCCTATTCATGGCGGTCAGAGCCTCCACCCACACCGGTGCACCGTATAGTACCATTGACCGGACAATCCCCGTGTACAGTCGTCTTGTAGCAACGCTGGGTCCACCCAAGTTGGGCAAAAGTCGCCCAAGGGCGGACGCAGCGCCGCCAACGGTGACATCGAGATGAATATCTAAATGCCTGCTCGGTGGCAGTGCGAGTGCACGCCACCTCTTCTCGCCAGAAGATTAGCCGTTGGCGACGACGCCCTCCTGAAAGTAAAGGAGGAGAAGGCTGCGTCGTCGCCAACGTTGCCCAGGGTGCACCACGTGGAGGTTTTCTAGCCGGTACCCGTGTTGATATGATCCGCCAACTACCTCTGTCTCTCCGAATGATTATAATCCATCCTAAGGTTGCCTGGAAGAGATTGCATATAGAAATAGGGCCGCCATTTATACATTACATAGTAGACACGTTTATTATATGTATTGTATTTTATTGTAGGAATGGTGTACAAATAAAGACTATTATATCTATCTATCTATCTATCTAAGAATTTTGAACGCGTCTCAACTAAAATTGCAATCTTTAACTCAATAAATAATAAACATTTGTAATAAACATAGGAACAAATGATCGAAGATCAAAACTTTCAGGTTTTGTATTTCTAAGTTCTTATTGGTATTTGTAAGTACGATACGTTTATTTTACTAACAAGTAGCTGCATTTATGCAAACATCTACCTAGGTGGCAGCCTTTAATTAAGCCTACACTATAAAATGTAAAAATATGGTCATTTTAACATGTATTTTAGTGTATGCTTTGTTAGTTGTCTCTAAATAAATTAATATATATATATATTACCGTCGTTGCACTTAGCATCGGATGACCCTTCGTGTTCGTGTGTTTTCTTATATCATAAAAAGGTACATTTTCATAGCCTAATTTTCATATTACTTATTAGACGATAACACACTGCGTTGCACTACAAGTAGCTCGACTCCAATTCATATATTTTGCCTCAGTGTTATACAACAAATTAATAAAATTAAAAATCAAAATATCCACACATATTCAGAGAGTGTAAAAGACTTACTGATCAATGGTTAGTCACTAGATAAACTGGAGACCTTTGAAGTGGGAGATCCATGTCGTAGTATTATCACGGCCTCTCAGAAAACCACCTATTAAACAATGCTGGCATTGTGTGACCGAGTGAGTGAGGTTACCAGAGGCTTAACCTCCTTTACCCTCCTTTAAGGGGATTAAATACCCTCCTCCCTTTCCAGTATCCTAAAACGCGGACAGCACTCTCGTGACTCAGGAGTTACAAGTGTTCATGGGCGGCAGAAGTTATTTACCATTAGTTGACCCGTTTGTCTGCTCGTGTATCCGCTATATTATAAAAAAAAACTTAATTAATTGCTAAGAATGTTCAAACTTGATGTCGTTGTTGCGATTCCCTCACGACACATTCTCCTACTAACGAAAAATACACAAACAAACATACACCAAACATAAGTAAATAAAGTATGAATAATGTACCTAGTTATTATCGAACACACTTCATTTATTCTAAACTTAAGTATTTCTTTCTTGTTCTATAAAATTGTTATTATAAAAAAAGAATATTATTATTGTTGTGTGTTTGACTATATAGACGCAATTCGATAAAGAATTAAAAACAAAACCAAAAGTTTATTGTTTACCTACGAAGGGTTAAATAATTTAAATCATACATTATCTTCTACGACTCCCAAAAGGATTGCGGAGGCTAAGTAAGTCAGTTCGACATTGAATTTTAACCATGCAATCAGCATACAGACATACTACCTACTACTTAAAGTCGATGTAGGCAGCAGGCGGTGTGACTATGATGTTTACTTATTCATGAAATGCCTTTTATTGCTGAATGTTGTACACAGGCAAAGGTGATTTGATTTTTTATATCTAACTGTTCATAAGACTGTACCAGGCAAGTGTTAGCTTTTTTAAATTTCGAGTTTGTAGTTTGTATCCGTGTCTGTCTGTGGATCATAACTCCGCCTCTTTTTTTATAAAAAGAGTTTTTTTAGATGTCTTGTTTTTTAAGATCAGTAGATCTTTTCTAATCATCAGAGGAATTTTCAATTCGATGGTTTCTTTTTGGGTTCTTCCGTATCCTCCCACTTTTTCTACCAAAACGAATAATAATTCTGTTTGCTACCTACTGCCGAAATTGATTCGGTTTTCAACCCAAATTAAGTATACGAATAGACGTATTACATATTATGTATACATATAAAGAAACAAATTGTTATAAAGAGTAAACGATGTCATTGATTATTTTGAATTTAATTAATATTATGTTTTACTGACCTATTACTAACACCATTGTTAACAGTCAGTCTATAAATAAATTTTTCATGATAAATAAAAATCACAAAATATAAAAAAATCCGGTACTTCCCAGCGCGTGGCCGTGGGTGGTTGGGAACGGTTTCTTGTTGGGTGGCAGGACGTTGCCTAATTGAGAGTTAGCCGAATTATGTACCCTCGTTTTTAAGGGCAACAGGATCTAGGAGGGGTCCAGATGTCTTACTTAAGCTGTTCCTGGTTCCGTATTAAAAAAAAATAAGAGTTATTTGTTATTAAACCAAACTTTGGATGGCTCAGCCTTCCCGCCACTAGCCAGTTCGAGTTATAGGTATGCGACCCTGACTTGCTTGAGCTGATGCTTATACTCCCCAATCCATCTGTATAAGCAACATCCTATAAAATCCCATTTAAATTTTTCAAATCTAATTCAAAAAGTGCCCAGATGGTGGCACTATGCTTGCCTCCTCTAACGTAAAAGAGACTAAATTACAGTGGGCAAAATGTGGGGCTTAATTAAGCCTCTGCCCTTCAGGGATACAAGTATGATTATGTGTATGTATATGTACAAAAAGTAGTATCTTTAGATTTTATTAATTTATTCATTTATTATATACGAACGACAAGTGTCATATGGCGTCTAAATATTGAGGACGCGGTTGGGAAAACAAAATAGAAAGAAAGTTAGTACATAAACTATTTTACCATGCAGATGGGCTTCATATGTTGTAAATTATTTTACTTGTATGCAACTAAAGTACCAAACAAAGTGAGTATCTACAGCAGAAGTCAAAATTAAACAATAATATTTGTAAATACTAGAAACCGGTAATCACGTATAAAAGTATATACATACGTACAGTACATATAAAAATTGAATTAAACAAATCTATTCAATTTTTGTCCAATTTCAGATAGATCCTTACATTTTAAAATTTATACATGAAACATCTTGCACGTAAATATCTAGCATTCAAAAATATTCGAAAGATTAACAAGACTATAATTATATAGAAACTAGAGGCAAGATAGCCATATGTTTGTATATCAGTATTCAGTATGAGTTCTTTAGGGATGTTGAACTTGACTCCGAAATTCGGATCCAGGATATTTCGTTATCACCAAAAGAAGGTCAGGGAGTCGATCCTATACATATAATGTAGGTTTGTATACATAATGTTTCAGAATAGTGTTGTTTTATTTAAGGGTGCTATAGTACACCCTATGACTAACGTAAAATGCTTAAAAATATAAAAAAAAATCGGGGTTCCAATACAGAAAACCTATATTGAAATTGACAATTATTTTTATTTAATAGTTCATGCACAATACACACACAGTCGGACTTCCCAAAGGTTAAAGGCATTCTAAGGCAGTCTACCTGTAGAAATGACTATGACGTCGAAGTAAGTTTATTAAAAAAATACCAATGCGTGCTAGAAATAGAAATAAAAGAACATAAAGAAATTGGATATAATGACATCTATATATGTATATATAATGCCAGTTTATCTAAGAGAAAAACACGAACCTACGTTTTAAATGACAGGCGACTAGGTGTCATCCTGATTTCGACCAGGGCGTTTCAGAAGACAGACAGACTGAACTATAAAAGAAGAATTTACACTTGCAGAAGAATGACTAAGACATAATACGAGCAGAATATTTGAAGAACGAAGATTACGGATACTGAAAAGCGAAGGCAAGTGTATTGTATCCGGTTTTGTATCCATTAAAAAATAAGAAAATAAAATGTTTGAAATTGAAAGGAAACGAAAATAAATAGTTTAAAAAGGTGTATCTAAGCATTCTTTGATGTACATTATAAGTATATACATACATATATATGTTCACTCCTGTATCCCCCAAGGTGAAAACAGAGGTGTGTAACACACATTTTGCACATAACAATTACATACCACTAACATACTAGGGGATCAGCCTATTGTCGTCAACCGTGCACTTTAAGAAATAAAGTTGGAAAAATTGGGAGTATATTAAAAGGAAAAGGAGTAAATAAAAAAATATGGCTTTAAAAGAATTTTGACAACAATTAATTATGTGTAAAGTAGTTGGTGGCTTTCCTATCATACAATCTGTTCAGTGCCATATCTTTATCTTCATTAACAAAAGGCGTGGGTGTTTAATTCACCCCTCTTACCCTTTAGGGGATATAAGTTTGAGCGTATGTTTGTATGTATAAACAGAAAAACCGCGCTAAAATCCTAAATATGCCAACCGTCCTTGTATAACGAGCGTCCCAGAGCTTGGTGTCGACAAAAAATAAATTATTCAAACTCCCAGTTTCTTCGACGAGCATAAATTAATTTTATGAAAGGATCTTCGAACCCCTAACACTTTTAGAAGCTATGGTAAAATTATTTTTTAAACGCTAATGTGATATATGCAAAGTGGGGTTTTATATTTTATTTATGTTTTACTCTCTTTTCACTCTTTGTTTTGGTTTAGAATATTAATTTCGTTTATGACGCCGCGTCGCACTGAATAAGGCAGTACAGTAAAGGATTAATTTATTTTAAAGCGTTGTTTGCCTCTAAATGGTAACGACGATTTTGGTAATATTAGCAATAATATGTAACCCAAGATACAAGTACTCTTAATGTTACTGTGTGTCACAATTATGATTACTATACAAAAATACATCGTAATTAAGAAGTACTTCTATGTGTGTTATATATAATGTGTGGAATAAAGTATGATCTATTTAAATTAATAGTTGATGAAATTATCTCAAATTCTTATAACCTACATATGTACAGCTACTACACATCTCCATTTTAAAGATTCTAACACACAATTTTCACTTCCATTCGGTTTTTCTCGGCCTATTCGCAACAACTTGCCTAAACACAGAAAAAAAAAAAAACTACACAGTCGCTCTTTCCTCATCCTTTTAACGTGCCCGAATCAACATAGCATGCTTTTCTTTATACGTGCCACTTCATCCTCTTTCAACCACATTATAACATACCCTATCAATCAATCTAACATTACATATACATACTTCTTAACACTTAACACGTTTCCACGTCATTAATTTTACGATCATGTCTGTTTTGCCATAACCAACACTCATTGCCATACATCAAGTTGGTGCCAGCACTTTATCATAAGCAGCCACACGATGCTTTGCTTTTTATATCAAGTTCATCATTTATGATGATTATCATGTCCTACAACTCATTCGTCGAAGATGCAAGTAAGACTTTATCATTGTCGTACAAGATACACTTGATATGTAACCCGCCCTCCTCCACCCGATACCTCTAGCGATGTGGAATAATGATAGTCAAATTATGCTTTAACTCTATTCCTACAATAGTTGAAAAACGTTTAATTGAAACCTTCAATTGTTTATTCCACACAAATCTTGTTAACCCATTCGCTTAAAATTCACATTGATAAGTAGATCAGATATTTAAGATGGGGTCCGCTCCGGCGGACGGTCACCTGCTGGTCGCCGGTCAAGTCCGGCACATTCCTACGCCGATAACCGAGGCGGAGGACAGTCAAAAAACAAAAAACAAAAAACAAAATAGGTATATGGTGCACCAAACAAAAATACAATGGGGATATAAGTGTATTGGATGCTATTTTTCCATAGAACCGTAAAGCAGCACAAGTTAAACGTGTATATATGCGCCAAATAAAAAGTAAAATGGGAACTGTTGGTCTAGTAGTAGTAATGTTCAGCAGTATTTTTGGCTAGGTAGTAGTTAATTCTTATTTTTATTTAAATATTCAGAATATGTCTTAAATTTAAACTGATATTTATATTAAGATTCATTTACGTAATCATTTAAGTACAACGGTGCAAGCATTTTACACAAAAATAACATATTTAAAATAATATTTCATGAGCCTGGTATAGGCCAAGCCTAGGATACTGTGTAAAATTTCTCAAATTTCCACACAAGAAAAAATCATAACAAATTATTCCTGTGGTACGCGAGACTGGAAAAACATGCAAACAACTGACACAATGAACACCATCTTGTGACATCTATCTATGGATTTCACAAATTGCTTTTTTTGGACTCACGACGACAGAAAGGTAAAACAATGGTATGTAACGGATGTAATCTGATGTTGTGTGATACGAATAAACTTAGAAGTGTGAGCGAAACATCTCTCAGACGTTTAGGTCGCATACCTGTAACTAAAACTAGCTATTGCTGGGAAGTCCGAGCTCTCTACTATAGTACCACATATCTTTAATACACGTCAATGTTTTAATACAAAGTGGGGTAGCAGGTAGGGATAATATATAATACTTATTAGCCACTCCGTCAACCGGACACTGTCCTGTCAGATAGATAACAGTCGGACACCTTACTCGTCTTTTACGATACCACCGGAAAGCGATGGGGTGACCCTATTCCACGCGAACCACACGACACACTATAAAACCAAAAAATCCACGGAAACAATACCTTCCTACAGATTTAACACAGGACTGAGTTAAATGAACAAACCTTCATCAAACTTTTTAACTTTGACATTTCATGCGGATTACCGTGTAGGTCGGCGTAAACCTCTGATGAGTACGTCTAAAAATATCTGGAAATAACGATCTAAATACCGCGTTATTGCATAGACCTTTATCCATAACTAATGTCGTTCATGGATTTATCAGTATAGTTAAACACGCAAATGTCAAAAGCACAAACTATTCCTAGACCAAGAACCGGGCTCTTTGGTGTTTTGCCCTTGATATGGACACCCTTGAAAACATTATTTCCATGATCTTAACAATCAGAACTTTTATGTGTATCTGTAAAAGCGCTTTAACTACCTCGTTCCACGTAGCAGACATTGTCGCTCCTCACATTGTGAACTAGAGAAGATTAAAAGCGACAAGATTTGTACTCCTCCTAATATTTGAAGTAGGAGAAGGAGTACAAAGAAGTAGAGAAGATATGACAACGCTTCCTCTGATTTTGTGGTACGGTTCTGAAATTCCCTTCCTCTATATTTAATAGCCCTTCTTTAAACGTTATTAAGAGTAGAGTCAGGGACTATTTTCTTTCTCAACTAGCCTCATTATATTTTTATGTTAGAGATATATAATATATAAGTATATAAACATTATATGTGTCAATATATGTATTTATATTGTATTATGGATATTATTCTTTATTTGTCACTCTTTTTTTTTTTTACATCTACTTCTGTTACATTTACGTACACATCTTTGACTTTGCCTCCTATTTATATATAATACCCCCTTTTTACTCCCAAGTTTTTTCTAAAAAAAAACTCTATCATGGGTTAATCTCACCTCTGTACAATCTGTACACGCCATTACTTTTTAAAAATTAATTAGTTATAAATGTGTAGAATTAAGAATACAAAGTTCAAATCCATTTAAGGATTGAATCAATGTAAGCTCCGAAATAAATGCATACATATTTGCACATTTCTTTTCATAATACAAAAGCATCAGTTAAAATACATGAATAGAAAAAGAGAGCGCCACTCATACTTCAAATTCTTCAGATAACCCTTTACCGTCCTTGATACTATTAAAACGTGAGCCTGTAAATCCCATCCCAAATTGTACCTGAACGATCATTTATGTATATTCAAATAATTTATAGACCGGTCCTAAAATAGTTAATGATAGATTTACTAGTCTGCCTTAAATGATAGAGGAGCGTCTGTATGAATTTGTGAATGTTTGAATTATAAATAAATGTTAGTCGTTAAATGAGACATGAAATCCCAAATGCATTATGAAGAATAGTTTTAAAAAATGGTTCAAGTACTTTCATCAGCATATTACTCAAAAGGAATTGAGGTCCTTCATGAGATGACTTACATTTTTTGAAATTAATATCCAGTTTTGTTTTTCTAAACTGAATAAATGTGCAGATCAAAAAAAAATTTACATAACTACGTTTTGTAGACGATTTTCTTTGTTTGTCACGCTGGTTTTATATATAAATTATTGATGAAGTTATAAAGTTGTGTAATATGACTTACATGTGTTGAAAGACTATTGAAAGAAGTTGCAAGGGAGCCACCGCGGTTTTCCTCGCGTGTTAATAGTTTGTTTATCCCTCAGGAACAAGTTTTCAGAATAAAATATTTCTATACCTCTGGCATACCATAGCATGATTTCAACCGAAAGTTTCATAGTTTAAAAACATGCTCCTTTATAAAACATTTATAGGATTACTGTAGGTCTTTAAGTAGGTAAGTTATAAAAGTTTATTCCAGAAAATTTCACTGGAGCCAAACATTTGGTAGAGTAGCCATATTGAATTAGAGTTACTCGGAGACTTAATTTTTGAAACTACCGCTTACTGGCATATTGCATGTGCAGTACTATATATTGTAGTTTTAGAGTATGAAATATTAAATTGAAGAACGTAGTTTTCAAGTTTTTAAAAGTTCGTGTAACCTCGAGAAGGTTATTTCTTTTTATTCAGATGTAGAGATTATTAGCCGTTGTGTCTAGTGTTGTACCTTAATTCTAAAAGTACGGAAGTTAGCTGTAACAAATAAATTGAACTGAGTCTGTGTATGAAATAGAGTCATAATTTCATTTTTTTTTATGCGATAGGGGCAAACGAGCAGACGGGTCACCTGATGGTAAATGACTACCGCCGCCCATGGACACCCGCAACTCAAGAGTCACAAGTGCGTTGCCGGCCTTTTAGGTAGGAGTACGCTCTTTTCTTTATATGATATATTATGAACAAATTACAAATTTATAAACGAATTCTGCTTTGCTATTGAGGTGGCAAACAATTTAAGGTTAAATTACTTGAACAGCAACTCGCTTCTTATCATTTATTCATTTCGTAATGAGAAATTAATAAAAATCTAATCAACGGTGTAATATAGTGTATATAGTTGCCAATATACTTGACTATTTAAATTATATTGCTTTAATAACATGTAATAAAGATATGAATAATACCATTATGTTATAATTTCATTAAACAGACGTGGTTCTAGATTAGAAAAGGCTTGAATAACAAATAGGATTAATTAAATCAGATCTCGGCTGGCTGAAGTTAAACTAAGCTGTAAAAGTATACATAATATTGTAGACGTAGACACAGTGGTAATGGTACTAAAACACAATTCATTGAATGTTGAGGGACGCTGTCGAGATCATAATGTGACAAGAATTCTAGTTTTGCTAAAAAAGGATTTTCGTTTACAAGTTATATAAATAATTGAAAAGTTATATTTTACCTGTGCACCTACCATATTTATTTTCTACACTACCCCAAGGTTAACTGGTAGACAATGCTTTGGACATTTGTACATGAACGTAGAATGGAAAGAAAGAGCTTTATACAAATAACAAGATAAAATATTTGTACCGTGGCAGAGCCCTGCTTAGATAAGAATGGGGTGGCTCGATTAGAGTAATATAATAAATACCACGGCCTCACACCCGTTTGTTGATCTGTCCTCCTATATCTTATGTATAAATCATATATATATAAAAATGAAATGCTGTACGTAACTTTCACTAAAACTCAGTAACGGCATAATCGATTTAAATAATTATTTTTGTCATATTCGGTTCAATATACGGAAGGTTTAAAATAGAAAAACTATGTTTTGCTTAAGCTTGTCTAAAAAACTGATATGTAAATTATAGGCAAGCCGATATAAAGTCGTGAAACAATATTTAAGATACAAGATGCAAACAAAAATGCCCTTGAAAATATTTTGTATTTACTAGAAATATAATAAGCTTATTAGAAACTTGAGAATAAAAGCGAAAACAAAATAGGCACATAAATTTCAGATATAATCAAAAACTGTTCTAAAACAAAATATATACCTGCCTCTAATGTGAATCTACCAAGAGCTTAATAATAGATTATATTAAATTGATACATAGTAATTTCATTATTTTTAGATGTTGTGCACCGGGAGTTACCTACTACTAAAGTATAGTCAATCAACGCTTGTTTGAATGAGACCATTCATTGCACTTACATGTCATTCCTAGTTGGTATAATATATTTGTGTGCAATAAAGCCATCAAAAGCTATCTATATCTTTATACGACTGACTTAGTCTGACTTTTTTTATAATATAGGAAGACAGTCGAACAGTCAGGTCACCTGATGGTAAGCACAACCGCCGTCCATTGACACCTACAGCTCAAGTGCGCTTACCGCCTTTGAGAATCATGAGGGATGGGAGATGCCGGAAGGGGAAAGAGGAGAGGAGGGATTGGGCCTCCAAAAACCTCTGAATGCGTCACAATCCATCCTGAAGAACGACAGTTGCGGTTTAAATTTCAAGCTAAATATAGAGGCTGAAACGGATATAAGTAAATTAATTCGTTCCCTCCTATTTTTATAATATGTGTGTAGTAAATAGAATTTTTAAGTATTAAAAAAAAAACTTGTAATTATAATATACATATCTCCTTGGTGATTTGCTGGTCTCTATGTTTGCATAAACCTTGAGTATTTTTTTTTAATTTTAATTTTTATTTTTTTATCAACATATTATATACAAACCAAACCAACCAAACCAACTGGTTTATACCAGTGTTGGGAGTTGCACCAACAGAGTGCTGTACCATATGTCGGGAGAGACCTATTTTCAACAGTAGACCAATTGATTGACGTTACGTAAAACAGTTTTGTAGTTTATTTATAAGCTTTGTCTTGTACGCAACTTTCTGTAGTGGGTTTCCTACCAGCAATAAATTTATTGTAGTGATGAGAGAACATTTTAATTGAAAGAAAACAATACGATCTTATCTTTTATTTATTGATTTTGATTGATTTTAATGATCAATGAAATATCGCTGAGGAAAAGAGCTTGCTATGGTAAAAGTTTTCTATTCATTGCAAGCTATCGAAAACTCATTGCTGATACAGCTCAGGCTTCCAATGGTCGCTGCAATTTCAACTGTTTGTTATTTCGCTAACACTACTATCGTTGTGAAAAAACTAATTTTATTTGAGCCTTATTCTATGGGCATGAATCTGTATATACTATATTATTATACAATAATACAATTATTTCCACATTCTTTGATAGTATACAAAAATATAAGATAAATGTATGTATAAGATAAAACACTCACGAATATGATGACAAACTAAATAAACTGAGTAATGACACTGGTGAGATCGGTCGAGTGAGTAGCAAATATAAAATATATAGATACGCAGCTCTGCATTTATTATTGACAACACAAAACTCTATCTAGTGGTGTCTTCTTTTTCTTACATTTTTTTATATACTATAGGGGACAGACGAACAAATGGATCACCTGATGGTAAGTGACGACTGCCGTCTGTGGACACCTGCAAAACAAGAGTCGTAAGTGCGCTGCCCGCCTTTAAAGGGTGATGGGGGTTGCGGGAAGGGGAAAGAAGAGAGCCCCCTCTCTAGATGATTAGATTGGAAAGGGTTGAGGGGGATGAGGGGAGAGGAAAGAGGAGAGGAGGAGTCGGGCCTCCGGCATACACAACATTTATGCTTATTAGTTAGACACATTTTTTCTTAACGAGATGTGATTTTATATTCGTAAAAGTACATACACAGTACATGCAGAGGTGTATTAAACACCCATATTTTGCATATGAGAATTTAATTCCTTTTAAGTCCTCCTCAGTAGCCTTTTAAGACACGTAAGGGAAAAGAGACGGTGGCTCTATTGCACTCCACCAATAACCATAGGTCAAATTATTACCTACCAAACACACACTACAGTTGCAGTATCCTATCGAAGTGTTGTTCTTACCTGGATCGACAAGTGAACTTGAAAATAAAAAAGTTTCAATAAAACTATGCGTCCAACAATTTGCGAGCACAGCTATAGATCAGGCATTCTAAATCCATCACAATGATGTATTTATGGCGGGCTCTAAATCAGAGCCAATTTGAATACTAATGAATCCATGTGCAAGTATGAATGGAGATATGGAAATTGCTAAGCATTTAGTAGTGGAAGCTGTACATGCTAATACATCTAGTAGAGGAAATTCCTTTGAATTTGACGCAGTTTCGATGAAATGGTTTTTGAGTATGAGCTTTTTAGAATCATTTGAGATCGATTAGTTGAAACGGCGGAAATAATAATGAACTAAAAATATGTACCGTTTTAAGGAAGTGAATGATAGAATAATTGTACTCGAAAATATGTTGCAAGTATTCTGGGTGCAAGGAAGACGTCACTCCTAGCAATTAAACACGTATAGTGTACTTGACTGTAGATTTACAACATTTTTAACCATATATGTACTTATGTAATATGGGGTCTAGAAGGATGTTATATCGACATTGTTAAACATGGCATTGTAACAATTGCAATTCTTAATTTGAACTCAATGAAACAAGAATAAATATAGATAAGCCTAAAGATGACGAGATGAAGCATGTTACGTGAGCTGATTGTTTGGATCTTCTTCTTAGATTTCTTTTAATATTTACTGTATGGATTAAATTAATTTATTGCGCAACGTGTGAGTATGTTTATCAGGTATCTATAAAACATGATACTTAATTAATATTTTTACATTTCAATTATTAAAGGATATCCAAACGGTTGGCTTGTTGGTCATTTGGTGATCTACAAATAGTTGTGCCGATTGTTAGTGCTCTTTGTTCGTTTCGTGTTCGTTGTTTATGTTTGTTAAGTTATCTATAGTTGTCTTTTTAGTTGGCTCATGGTATATATATGTTAAAAATTAGGTAGCACATAATTCAAAACTGGGGTTTGGAGTTGCGGAGAAAAAGATTCTTGCATGGAGGGTCAATCATAAGGCGGTCGAAATTGTAATACGATAATCATGAAGTCAAATAAATGAACTTTGTATTTAACATTGAGTATTATTTGTTATTATTATTATCTCCATTTTAAGAATCTGTAAAAGTTCATCTGTCTGATAGATAACAGTCCGGTCCCTTATTCGCCTTTTACGACACCACTGGGGTGGCCCTATTCTACTCTACCAACAACACACACAAGGCTTAAATTTTACATTTTATTTTTACCTAATTAATACTTATTTCATTAATTAGAAAAGCGTCAAAGTCAATATACCAGAGTCATTTATCCTATTTCGCATCTTCTTACCAATCATAGTTTTTTTAACCCAATACTTACTAATAGGTATCAGCGCTGGGCACACAAAAAAGCTTGCAACAATGTCGTGGGTTTTCTGAAAGATAATTCAAAAATATTTTCATAATGTTACTCTTAGGTTATATAGGTCTTGTATAACCTTGTGTAAAAACCTTCAACTCGAATGTGTATTGTAATGAAATATCTCCCTCCTATGTACGTGTGTTTTTTTTTTTTTTTTTTTTTTTTTTTTTTTTTTTTTTTTCGTGTGGAAACCCCCTCGGGCCGTCATCCCACCGGGGCTTTCGGTGGAACGGTGTGTCGGAATTGAACCGACTAAAACCACACGGTGTGCCATTCTGCGCTTGAAATAGGAGGAATCCGGGAACAGCTTTATGAGGACATCCGGACCCCTCCTAGCGCCTGCCCGCACTATGCGGGCACCACCAGCTAATTAACCTATCAATAAGGTGGCGTCCAGACACACGCGGACGTCACCCCCTCGCGGCTGGCCACTAAAGCAGGTGGAGGGGAAAACCCGTCCCGACCACCCGCGGCCACACTCAGGGTGGCATGAGGCGCTGGTAGGCGCGCCTCCGCCGCCCGGTTCGCCGGCGGCGGATTAGGTCCGAATGGAGATCGTCCTCCCGGGCCCGCTCCGCCGCCTCCTTCCGCGAGATAACGTCCTCGCAGAAGGTTGCAACCGCGGTAAAATTACTGTCGCTACTGGCCATGGAGCGTATAACAGCCAGTAGCGACAGATCCTCTCCGATGACTGCAGTGAGGGCCCGGCGCTGCGACGCCCAAGAAGGGCAAACCGCAAGCGTGTGCTGAGCCGAGTCCTCACTACAGTCGCAGTGGTGACAGACGGGGCTCATTTCCCTCCTAGCGACCGAGTGCAGGTACTTCCCGAAGCAGCCGTGCCCGGAAAGAACCTGCGTCAGTCGGAAGGAAAGAGTCCCGTGCTGCCGCCCCGCCCATTCGACAATGACCGGCTGGAGCGCCTCCACGGCGGCAAAGCCAGCACGTGGAGCCTCCAGCCGGGACGACCAACGAACCATTGTGGCTCGGCGTGCGGCCTCACGCCACTCGCGTACCTCTTCGGGCTGGGGCCGACTGCCACCAACCGCCCGGAAATCAGCCGTTCGCCGATAGACCTCGGCGAGCACTTCCGCCTCCAAATCCCACGGGGGCGTTCCGGCCAGCGCGCATGCCGCCTCCGTTGATACGGTGCGGTAACCGCGTATGGCTCTAACCGCCATAACTCTCTGAGGACGCCAGAGGCGTGCCCTATTCTGGGCGGTCAGAGCCTCCGCCCACACCGGTGCACCGTATAGTGCCATTGACCGCACCACCCCCGTATACAGCCGTCTTGTTGCGACGCTGGGTCCTCCCAAGTTGGGCAAAAGTCGCCCAAGGGCGGACGCAGCGCCGACCAGCTTTGGAGCAAGCTGCCGAAAGTGCTCGTCGAAGAGCCACCTCCCGTCAAGGATCAGGCCCAGATATTTTATGTGGGCCCGAACCGGTACGAGAACCGAGTTGACCATGATTGAGGCGCCAGGGGGCGGACCACGACGGGGCCCATGGAATAGAAGGGCCTCCGTCTTGTCCAGGGCCACCCGCAGGCCCAGCGCCTCGATGCGCCTGACCACCAGTGAGGCTCCTCTGGTGGCCAAACGCACCGCCTCCTGAAAGTTCGCCCCCCGAGCCGTGACCAAAGTGTCATCAGCGTAACAGATTACGCCCAGCCCGGGGGGGAAGTCACCTCGAAGGGCCCAGTCGTACCCCATGTTCCACAGGAGCGGTCCAAGGACAGATCCCTGCGGAACACCGCACGACATGGGCCGACGACTCAGATGTCCCTCTCGGTCCTCGTACATGACGGTACGCTCCTCTAAATAGTCTGCCACTAGTCGCCTCAGGTACTGTGGCACCCCGTGATAGCGGAGTGCTTCTCTGATGCAACTGAATGGCAGACTATTGAATGCGTTGGCGATGTCCAATGACACCGCCAACAGCACGCCGCCACAGCTCACTGCCTCTTCGGTTACGGCCCTCAGACGCAACACAGCACCGATCGTCGAACGACCAGCTCGGAAACCGAATTGAGCGTCCGACAAATCGGGGCCGACCTCGTCCAGGTGCCGGACGATGCGGGCAGAGAGTACCCTCTCAAACAGTTTACCCGCCTCATCCAGCAGCACGATGGGTCTGTAGGCCGCAACCGAGTCGGCAGGCCGTCCCGGCTTCTTTAAAAGCACCAGCTTCCCGCTTTTCCAGCAATCAGGAAAGCGTCCGGACGACAGGCTAGCGTCGAACACCTCCCTGAGGCGGTCCGCCATGTGGTCAAGGGCCAGGGCCAGGATTCGGGCAGGGATTCCGTCTGGCCCGGGGGCGGTTTTCTTGGAGCGAATCCGTAAAACAGCCGCCCCTATCTCCGCCTCTGTGACGGGTGAAGCATCCTCCTCCTCTGACTCCCCGTCGTCACCGGCCAAGGGGGCCATCGACGGGGGTGAGTGCTCCACCTGTTGCGGGAAAAGGCCCTCAACCACTTCTCGCAGGAAGCTGGGCTGGAGAGTCTCGGTAAGGGGGGAGCCCAACGCGCGGAGCTTTTGTTGCGCCGCACGATAAGGGCGACCCCAGGGGTCACGATCGAGACCCTCCAGCATCTCCTTTCTTTTCTCCTCTTTGGCGCGGCAAATGGCCAGCTTCAGAGTTTTCCGTGCCTCTCGGTACTCTTCATGAAGCCGGTCCTCTTCCCCCTCTTCGCGGTGACGCCGACGACTGCGGGTGTAGGATCTCCGGGCACAAATGCAGGCCACGCGGAGATCCGCCAACTCCTGGGACCACCAGTAGACCTCCTTCCTTGGAGGCCGACTACCTCGAATCCGGGGCATTGCCGCATCGCAGATATGCGTTACTGCAACGCAGAAGCGGCCTGCCCCTGTGTCTACCTCAGTTGGAGGCTGTGGAGGCAGCCAAGAATAAATGATGGATGCCTCCTCCAGTAGGTCCCTATCTAATTTTGAAACAGCCCACCGCGGAAAACGGGATGATCGCCGCGCCGTGTGACCCCTTCTGGGGTCCTGGGTCCGGGAGAGCTCAAATCGGATATAGAGATGATCCGAGAGCGTCTCAACCTCTTCCAGGACACGCCAGTTCCTTGCTCGTGCGGCGAGAGCAGGGGTAGCGAACGAGAGGTCCACTATCGACCCCCCCTGCTGCCGCACACACGTGTTAGTGGAGCCTCTGTTTAGGAGACAGAGGCCCACTGATGTCGCCCACTCCTCAACAGCATCGCCCCGTGCGTCCGTCCTGGGGGATCCCCACGCAACGGACTTGGCGTTAAAGTCCCCCAGCACTAGGACGTGCCCAGACCCTAGACGCCGTATCGAGGTTTCCAGGTTGTTGAGGAAAACCTCGAAATCACTCAAACTCCGGTTGGGGGAGAAATAAACACCATATATGGTGACCCCCCCCCATTCGACAGCTACATATCCAGAGCCCTTGTCTTTTAGTGACAAGGGCGGAGAATGCACCGTCGTAGAGCTGACGACTGCCACAGAGCCGTCCCGATCACCCACCCAGTTTGGACGGGGAGGAACGTAATAAGGTTCTGCGGCTACGGCTACACCGATCGACCACTCTGCCATGGTTTGCAGGAAAAGGTCCTGCGCACCGGCACAGTGGTTCAGGTTCGTCTGGACAAGGAGGCTGGAGACGTGGTCCATTACTGGATCGTCTCTACAGCCTCCTCCATGGGCGATGGTGACGACGCATGATTAGTATCGGAGGCAGCCCGGGCCGATTGGCTAGCCACCGATGCCTGCGGAATAGTGCGGGGAGGCTTGCAGCCGTTTTGCCCCATTTGGTGATTGGCGGGCAAATTGCCCGCCGCACACGCTGGGCAGTGAGGGGCGGCAGAGCACTCCGCTGCTCTGTGCCCCGGTTGACCGCACCGGAAGCAAAGTCCGGTACAGTCAAAACAGCTGCCGCACTTGACACGGGTGTGTCCCTGGCCTAGGCATTTGAAACACCTCATCGGTCTTGCCGCCAGGACTGTGATTCTGGTGTTCACAAAACCGATGAGGACCTTGCCGGCGTCGCCCAAAATTTTGGCCGACGCTACGGGACAACTTGCCCACACCGCGCCAAGACCGCCTGGACCGGAACGGATGGTGCCGACCCGAATGTTGTCCGCGTTGCACCCTGTCTTCTCCCGAATTGCAACCCGGACATCATCGACCGTAACGGAGTCATCCAGGCCCGATATGCGCAGCTCCGCGCACTTGGTGGGCCTGGCGACCTTTACACCATCCGTCGCAGCAAATACTCCCCGCAGCTTTTCCGCAAGGACGTCCGCCGTCTTTGCACCCTCAGCCCCGGGGAACTCTAACACTCGAGCCCCCGTCTGGGCTAGGCGCAGCCTCACTCCCGAGGCCCCGAATTGAGTGCCTAGGCTATCCCGGACCTTCTTGAATACGGTCGCGTAGGATAGCCCAACACTCGCCGCCTCCGCTGACAAGGTAACCACCACAGCCGCCGTTTTGGGCGCCTGTAGTTTTCGTTGCTTATTCTTTCCGATGGTCTCTGCCGCCGGAAATGTCTGCGGAGCGGTGGCACTCCCGGCGGCTTTTTTAGTCCGCTTTCGGGACCTCTTTTTGCTCCCCTCAACTTTTTGCCACCCATCATTGGAGGGAGCAGACGGATCGGAAGGGGCCGAAGTGGAAGGGCCAGAGTCAGCTGGCACACCAGAGGAAAGACACGGAGCATTTGTCCTCATAGGTGCCGGAGATGGTAGCGAGGGGAACGCCGTGGCCACTCCCGCTGTAGCTTTAGCCGATCGCGTAGCCTTCGGTGCGGCCGCAGGTGCCCTCGCCGATACCACCTTTGCGTAAGTCGCAGCAATGCGGCCACCCGAGACGGGGAGTGGCGTCGAAGCCGAGGCGGCCTTCGACTTGCCCGCAGCAAGCGGCGGCCGAACGATGGGCGTGGGAGGCAGTCTTGCCTCTAAGCCCGCAAGGCGTCCGTCCATCATTCTCCACACCGCTTCGATAACTTTACGCAAGTGAAGATCCGACACGTCCAGCACCTCGGGGGGCGATGTAGAGGGAGCAGGTAGCCGCTCGACAGGATTCTGTCGCTCATTTTGATCCGCCTGCGCCCGAAATTGGGCAAACTGAGTGCTTAGATCGGCCACCTGCTCCGTCAGGCGGTCATTTGCTGCCTGGAGGCGCGCCACATCCCCAATGAGGGACCCAACCACCTCAGAGACAGCAGCGGAAGAGTCCTTAAGGGCCTTTACGAAGGAACCCTTAAGGTTTCTCGACTTGGTGGCCACTTTGTGGATTATGGCCACCGCCGCGTTCGCCCTCTCTTGCATTGTCGCCGGTGTCTGGGGGACAGAACCCCCTTCAACTGGCTCCTGGATCTTCAACAGAAGAGCTGCAATTTCGTCTTCCCCTATGACTTCACCTTCAGCCCTAGCCCGGGTGTAAACATCCCTTCTCGTGAATGCCGATCCTGGTACAGTCGAGATTGGGGTACGCGACCTCCCCCTTTGGCTGCTAGCCACTTTAGGGGGCAGCATCTCATGTGAAGTTTCGGCGTCGGAATCCTTGGAGCGTCCGCGTTTGCGACACTCAGTGTCGCGGAACTCCAAATCCATGTCCTCGTGCTCCACTGCACTAACGGTCTTAGAGCGACCCCGCTCTAACATTATTCTGCTCCCAGAAGCAGGATTCACTTCTGGGAGCTCCACTGAACAAGTGGTCTCACATACGACCTCATCGTCGGTCGACGAAGCCTCTGCTGCCAACCTCCTGCTCCTCCTCCTACCTTTTTTCGTTTCCTTCTCCTTCTTTTGTTCTTCGTTCTTTGTTTCATTAATTATTTCTTTAGCATATTCCATGATTAGTCCCACGAGTGGGGGAGAAATAAAGGTCAACCCGGGCAGAGATCCCCCAATACCCGGGCAAGCGTATATTTATACCCAACCGAGGGGTCCGCAGTTGCCCCGGCTGAGAGTGCGCTTGCGACTGAACCACCCATCAGCCATGCATCCCATGGTCACGCACCAGAACACGAGATTCGGGGTAATTTTTATAGAGGTATTCTTCCTCGCAGTCCGGGCGGTTAAGCCAAGACCCTCGCCCCCGATCGGAGCCGTGAGACTTAACCACGACACTCCTTTCGGGATTACGATATGCCGACGGTGGCATCGAGACAAACCTCCAGATGCCTGCTCGGTGGCAGTGCGAGTGCACGCCAAGCCCGTCCTCTTTCTCCGCTGTAGGCAGTGGAGGAACACCGACCCGTGAAAAGGGGTCCCACTTTAGTGATTTTTTAATGAGGTTTCCTTCCTCACAGCTCCGAGGAGCGAAGAGCCAACAGAGTTATCGGCATACAAGCCCACTCTGTTGGGCCGAGCCTCGACCTAGTGGCTAAAGAAAATAGCCGCCTCTTCTTGCCAGAATATTAGCCGTTGGCGATGACGCCCTCCTCAAAAGTAGAGGAGGAGAAGGCTGCGTCATCGCCGACGTTGCCCAGGATGCACCACGTGGAGGTTTTCTAGCCTGCACCCCATGTACGTGTGTCCTTCAACCATGTCCTTGCTTAGTAGGAAATTAAATAAAATAGCTGCGAAATAATTTAATAAAACTTAAACAAAGAAACAGAAATTTAAGCTGCAAGGGTGTATCGTGAAGCTTTGCTATACTATTGATTTTAATTCCTTAATAACACCACAATGGAATGTCGAAAATTGATAACGTTACTTTGTTTTAGTTAATTTTCATTATTTTACACTGGTATTGTGTGATTTTATTTGATTGCCGGAGGCCAGTTAACGTTTGTCATTTTAAAGACGGATGACTGTTAGAAGAAACGACATTCCAATTCAACCCGTGGTGAAGAACTGTTGAAAGAACTAACCTCACTACTAACCCCACTTGTGGTGCAGTATAGAATTAATTGTGAACTTGGCAATGCCAATCTGTTATTTCACATCTGACTCCACCATGGTTGGCCAAAATCTTGTCATGCGAATAAACGAGTTCCTTGTTATAATACTGCCCGTCTAATACTGTTCTCCGACATGGAAATATGATGTGTATAACTTGTATAAATGTATCTGGTCGATAAGTTTGAATAAGCTAATAGAGGCTTTTAGGTTAAGTACTTATATCAACTTAAAACCATACATATTCCTCAAATAAAGTCTTATTTCATTTAAAGTAACCGAATATTATGTACTTCCTTAATGACACCGCTGATTCGGTTAATTTTAATTCAAGTTTTAATAAATAAAACATCTAGGATACTTGCACCTTTAGATGTCAATATCTACGAAGTCTTAAAGACTTACCCAAGACCCATTTAGAGACTTAGGGTGACTTAGCGCGTTGCCCTAATGGATCGAAAAACGAACGACTTGTGACGTAAAGATGAATATCTATATAGTAGGTATTTTTGTGTAGAAAACATTTTGGGTAAATGCAAAAGTAATGTTTTAATATCACGTCTACATATAAAAGGTGTTTGTTAGTCTTAGTTTAATTATGTCAATTTTAATTTACACTATGCACTAGAGGTGTACTGAACAGAATAAGTGAAATCAGTCGCTTGCTATGTATCACAAATTTTATTACTGTCTCGACCAATTTCGACTATTTTTTTTTATTTGAAAGCTGGTGCTTCCCGTGTAGTCCCATTTTAATTTGGTCCAGTTCTGACAATTGCATCCATGAGAAAACCATATAAGTCTTCAATTTTTGCATTAAGCATGTGCGCGACAAATGGACGAAAAACTCAATATCACGCCAACCGATTTCAATGATTCTTTTTTTAAAGGAATTGATGTACTGCAACGGTAATTAAATAATAGTTTGGTTAGATTCTGATAGTGGCATTCATGAGAAAACCACACAAGTCTTAAATTTTATGATAGACGCATTGAAGTCGGTTGTTTACTTTTTTAAAGTCCGAAGTCCAGTTCAAAGTTAAAAGTCAAATAAAATATTCTCATTAAAAAGAAAAACTTCCATAAATTATAATCTTAAAATATTTAGAATTGGATTTTCTATAAGGCCCTTAATACAACTTTATGCATTCCAATTAGAATTAAACTGGATTTATCCATTTTTCATTTTGCTGGCTTTAACTAAAAGCTGCTGGGGTATTGCGGAAAGCTTCAGAAAGAAAAGAATAAATCTGATGGCAACTGAGAGGGATTTAAGAGCTATGGAAACAAGCCTTTGTTACGTGTCATGGTAGTTCATTCGGTCATGAAAGCCACTTAAGCGATTTGTCGATTTTATTTAAAAATAGAACAACTAAAATCAAAACGTTTTCAACTTCAGTATTACAATTTCATTAATAATAATTATATTATTAATTGTTAAATCTTAAATTGTTTTTTTATTACTGTAAAAATAGAACAACTAAAATCAAAACAATTTTCAACTTAAGTATTACAATTTCATCATTATTAATTATATTATTAATTGTTAAATCTTTAATTGTTTTTTTATAATTGTTATTATATATTGGCCCTTGTTTTCATTTTTCGTTTGCTTTCCTAATAATCTATTTGCTGTGGAATGTGCTCTGAGATAAGGATGACCAACTGTACTGTGATACCTGTACTAGTTAACAGAGTGTAATTTTATATATTTCGGTATATGTGTAGCTTTATTCTATTTTAAAATATTCACTTTCGTAAACCTGCCATGTCACTCATTGAAGCACTCAAAGGTTGTATCGATACTGCAATGCTGCGTGAAGTCCGCCTCGTGTAGTGTAAAATGAGAGAAGTGTAAATAAAAAAAAAACAGTAAATATACATATTTTCAAAACCATATTATGTATTATTGTCCTACTATTTGACACAATAATATAAGAGTCTTTTTACTTCCTCCTAATTCTTTCCACTTAAGTTGTCAAGACCCCGTGATGCAGTAGGACCAGATTAATCGGCAGGTGGATTAGTGCGCCATTTATATGATAGATTTTTCCACATTTTTTTTTAAATCTACGTATTACTAAGGTTTTTAAAGATCTGTTCTTAAACATTAATATAAGTTTTGGAGTTCAAGTAGCGACGAGATCCGGATGATATTAAAATAACACACTCATTTAGGACTGACGGAAGGAGGAAGTTGGATAGTGATAATAGGCAGGCTATTTTTGATTAACCTTTTACCAACTTGAATGGTTTAATAGGATTTAAAAAAAAAATCAAATCAGTAGTACACATCTAAAATCACTTGTTGACTACATAAAAACCTGATAAGGTAGGCACCTTATCAGATTTTTATGTAGTGAACATAAAAATCTAACAGTTGCTTTAATTTGTTATTTAACTACGTCACTTACTGTAATTTGAGAGAAAAGAAAGATTTCTTTTATCACAAACTTACATATTTTATTGTTTATCTTTATTCAAAGATCTTTACTTATAATAAATTAAGACTTCAATCAAGTCTAGTTTCCTTACTCAAACTTAATTAGTTGAACACACTATATGCGCAGCTTGAGCTTGGCTTTAGTGTTTGTAATATGACTATATGATGTATACTGATACTAGGTTGTTTTATTAACAGGTACTATAAGCATATTATAAGACCCTGTTTGTTATCTCAAAACTTTATATCCTATGTCACTTTTACGTTCAGGCAATTCAAGACACCTCATTGTAATAATCAATCAACCACTAAAGAAATTATAGATACATACTGACACTTAAAATTTACCTCTCCTTTTTGTGCAATCGGCCCTCTTTTATTTTGTAGATTCTTCTTTTTGAAATAAATGAATAATATCTGTGTTGATTTTCGAAATCTATATAAGTTTCAAATCTGTTTTTATTTTATTATTTTGTTTATAAATATAGGTACATACACTAACATATGTCTTTAAAATCCTTATACATTATTCTGGACTGTATGAAACGGTACAGTTTTTTTTTAAACTCGTTCTTAAATAAAATAAGGATTAAACGACCTAATGCGTTAAGAAATATTCATATTCAATCAATTAATTAGTTTATTGCAGTGCGCTTCTGGACATAGGCATCCTCCAGTATAACCCGAACCTTCCTTTGGTCGCCCGTCCATCTGGTTTTGGAGCGTCCTACCTTACGTTTCCCGATTCTTGGTCTCCACTCAAGGACTAGTTTGGCCCAAAGGCCGTCGGCATTTTGGCAGATGTGGCCAGCACATTGCCACTTATTCCACGAGCTATGTCGGAACTTTGTACTTGATATTCAACTTAGTACAATTTATTCAATTGTATTTTAAAATAGAATAGAATTTCTCTCTACGAAAATCAAACTTTTGTGGTAGAGCCGGTGAAAGGATTGGCAAAGTGCTCTCCGCAGCCCCTTGGAATCCTGCAAACGCTTAACGCAAATGTGGATTATAAATATCGCAGTTTGTTCTCTAAGATAAAGAGATGAAGAATTATGGTACCAAAGAACTTTTTTAAAGGATTTCAGTAAATCTTTGCAAATTCATGTTTCGTATAGGACTGTTATCTCAAACGAGTTATTTGAAAACTCTTGAAGTCATATCGAATTGTGTATATCAAATTTAAGAGTTATTTTTTTTTTTCTGAAAGAATAGAAATCTCATTTCTATATAACTATAATTAAGCTTAAAATTGCATAGCATATGGAACAAGAGTAAAAAGAAAAAGAAAGAACAGCTAAAATAAAAATGTTAATAAAGTGTAAATATACAGTACATTGAACTTAAAAGAGTGGCGAGATGTAAACGTGCTACATTTTGTTATTTCTGCTTTAAGTTGCAACAATGTCTCTCTGCGATAAGGCGTCGCAAAGACAAATATACGGGAACACTGCCTCGTGTTTCAAGCTCTACAAATTTTGCTACTTATTTTCGCTTTGGCATCTGTAAAGTATGATTGCTAAGGCAACTCACTTCACTACGTTCTCGTTTTGATGGTTGGAAAGATTTTTAAGATACCCTGGTTTTTAATCGAATGTTTTTTTTTTTAATGATCCTCCACAGCCATATTTCCACGAAAGCATATGCACTCTCTATATTTGATCTATAAATACTCAATTTGATATTAAAAATTTTTCATAAGCAAGATCTGTCTTATACAAATAAAAAATAGTTCTATTATGTTGTGTCCAAACGGACGTGATCAAATTAATATTATCAAGTGATAAATACTATTTAGTTTGAGATATACCTTCAGCAATTTATCATCATCATCATAAGGCTATCGCTGACGATGGCCTGCAACAAGACCGTAATTCTGTAATTAATAAGTAAAATTTAATAGAAAAAGTCAAATAGCAACACAATATATTTAACAAATAAAATGTTGACTTAATAAGCATGCTTTAAGTTAGAAAGAATATTAGTTTGAATTGAAAATATTAATATTTGTATTTCAAAATTTAAAAAAAGGTTGCAATAGAAAGCATACAGTGCGATTTTTTGTCATTTTTTTAAATTCATTTGTGTTATTAACTGAACTAATTGTAGCAAGAAGGGCGGCGCAAAACTGGGCCGATAGTTTACCATACATTTTGAGTAATAGCTTACCTATTCACTGTAAGTAGTCGCAGTAAAGTAGTTGATGTGGGAGTAGGGTAACATATATATGTACATATGCTTTATTTAAATTTTCTAGCCACAATACATGCACCTGTAACAACAATTTTAGTCAATGGAGCTAGTGATAGGTGAAATTTGATGATCGCTTGTAAAACAATTACTCCCATAGGTAAAACAACTTATGAATAATTATAGAATACAAGTGTCATGGTATGTCTATTATAATTTTACCAAATTTAATCAAAATCGAATAGTCCATTTAGGCGTTACAAGTAAACGTACAGACATTCAGACACATAGTTATTTCGCGTTTTTATAATGTTAGTATATATTACTTCACACCTTACGGTGACAGCGTTTTGCTAAATTATGATCTAACAATTGTATTTTTTAACAGTACACCAATTGTTAAAAAAGTAAGTTTGTTTTTCTAAAGGATCCTTTGCAAAAACTCACGACAACCGTAGTATATTTATGTGACTTTCTGCAATGCACAGTATATTAACATTATTACAATATATTCTAACTGCATAGTTTATCAAGCGCTTAGCGCATGAGACTGCCGATCAAGAGATCTCGGGTTCGATTCCCGGGTCGGACCAAAAAGTTCTATTGGGTTTTTCTAATAGGTGATTCTCAGTAACAGCTCGGAGTTTAGCTTAATAACTGGTGTGACTGTTAGAAGCCATCCCCAATAGACATGGGAATAATAAGGCTTAGAAGTAGAAGATTCTAACTTATTGTTTGTGTCATCTATTTTGTTTTGAAGATAGTAGTAGTAGTGAAGTAATAGTTGCAAAACGATACCGTTTTGTTACAAGCGCATATTCAATATTTTACCAACACTGTATAAGTAACCTAAAGAGTTTTTTAATCTAATCTCCGGAAACAACAGTCACATTCAAGAAAATCTTTCTGTACTGGATAAAGTTTTTATTAAGAAATTATACAGGTAATAAAATATCATGAAACGCAGGTATAATTTCATAAAAATCTGTTATAGTTTGATTGAATGAGTACTGATTCTGTTACGGAACTGTTTTTTTTTTTTTTTGGTTGTTACATATATACAGTAAGTATCTTTCGATTTCTCATGAGACTCTCTCGGCATAGAGTAACACTGTGCCAGTGACGTCACCTGGTGCAGAAACTATGTAACCTTTAAGTAGGTCGAGATTGTGGAGCAAGAATATTTTGAAGCTTTAAGACTTTCTTATTTTAGCAAGCAAATTAAACAAACTGCCGCAACTACGAATTTTATGCAGCTTGCTATTTGTTTTCGGATGTAATATATACATTACTTGAAATTACACTAAAATTTATATAATACAATTAAACGGCGCATTGGTAAAATTTACGTAATTTATGACCAATATTGATAAAATGAAGTCACTGTATTGGAAAAGGTTTGACACGCACGCTTTAAACAGCCATTGCGTTGAAATTATTTATTACAAGTTAATCATTTGCTTAAACAATGTTTAAATATTTTATTTAGTTACGATTACTAATAAATATTATTGATTTCATATCTTCAGGTAATTAAATTAAGAGGCGTCAACTCCGTGCAAGGTCTGCAGGGGTTCCTGGAAGCATCCATCCTAGGTTATACCCAGGTCCCTTGCAATACACAAACTTGATGGAACACCGTGTGGTTTTAATCGGTTCGAAATACCTCTTCATCATCAGGTCGGTGAGGTAATAACCCGATGAGGTGAGGGGGTTTTCATATGAAAAAAAAAAGAAAAGGAAGTTAATTATATTGTAACTAAATAACTATATCATTACTTAACATTGTAGATATATATAGTTTTAAACACAAACCCATACTTTATCATTTTCTTTTTTCTCATATTGTAAACTCACTACAGTCACACTTAACAAATCTTTTTGAAATATATGTTTTGAACGACCGTTTTAGTAACTTTCTAATAATAATAAATTTGCTTGCGTCTGTTTGCATTATCTAAAGAAAATAGAACCAAACTCTAAAATGTACATGAACTTCTAAAATATTCATAACAAAAATTCGAGCAGTTTCAAGCATCACAAAAATACTGTGTGGACTGCAGTAAAACAAACAAACGAAACGACGAACATCTTACGAGTTAAATAGTAGTACAGAAACAACTGAGATGACGTATACCGCTGAAACTAAGATCAGTACAGAAAGTAATGATCCAGCTCAACTCTGATTATTGTAAATTAATCTGATTATTGTTAATGGTAAAATTGATAAGATACTAGAGATAAAGACCTTCAAAAGCTTTACTTAATAATAAAACTGTACTAAACATCTAATACCATCAAAAGTTCCCCTTCAAGAAAACCGTTAGGAAAAGCTAACTCTGCTATTCTGCCAAGAAGCGATACTTATTTAGGGTCTAGTCCTTCATACTGAAATTGTTAGCTATACTACATGGCAATGCATCTCTGTAATGGCTAGAATAGAAAAAGGCCGAGTTATATTCGGGGCGATCTTATGTATGTGTGAACATTCTTCACTTGTCGCGAAGGTTATCAATTCTGATTTTATTTCTATAGTGAGTATGTGACGTCATCGAGCAGCAGATCGCGTGACATGAAAACATTACCTAATATGTTGAAATTGTTTTCGGCCCCTTTGTTATACCAATAAATTATAGGCCATTACTTGCTTTGACCCTGTAAATAATATATTCGTTACACATGATGTTTGATGTTAGTAACTGTCTTGTCCTTGAATAACTTGTTCGAAGGTCAAAACTTAATTCTTTCAGCATGGTTTCGGCCTTCGTCAAATAATATTTAAGTTAGTGTGGGAATGGTGGAATGGTGTAAAACTGATGTAGATTAGATATTGAATTTTTATATGAATGGGAAACAGACGAATAGACGGGTCACCTGCTGGTAAGAGAGACCCGCCGTCCAACATTGCCGTTCCGGCCCATTCGTGCCTAAGCATGGCTCTATTACGATAAACGCATTCTAGAAGGCGCCACGGAACCAGAGCAACTGCAGTACTTTTTTAATAATACTTATTTAAGTTTAATGTCACAACGAAAATAAAATATTCGTAAAATAAACACGTGTAATAAGTATTAAAAAATACATACATATATAAAGTGATAGTTCGATAAAGTCGGGGTCGCATAACTATAACTCGAACTGACTGTAGCCGAGAGGTCCGAATCCTAAACCCGTATTAAAAAAAACAATACGAGTGAAACTTAATTAGTGAGTTCATGATTCTTTCACATCACGAACCGCCAAGAACTATCGTTATGTCCACTTTAAAATAAATATATTGTAGTAAAGAAACTGAATAACATCATTTAACTCATTATTGAAATCAACAACACTGAAGAAAAAATTTAATTCTTGTCTCCTTATGAAAGAAGATATCGGTATGTACATATAAATATTATACAGAATCATTTCTTAAGGCGGACTTAACTGCGAGCGGTACATTTTTAGGAAGTAGATAACTGTTGAATGTAATAAATCAACTGCCACCAGGACATTGTCGTGAAAATGGATTCTGTGTTGTCTCCTTTCCTTTATGAAAGTCGTACCTGCAAGAAATTGTAATGAACTTACTACTTACTTAAATTTAATTAATTATAACGCAATAATACATTTAAAATGGTGCTTTAAAGCAAAATATTTTAGTTTGATCATATATTGCTAATATTTCGAGTGTTATATAATACACAAACAAAAAAATTACAGGGTCAGATACCTTTTAGCCATATCGAGTTCCTATGAATATTCTCATCACCAAGGTTTAAAGAAAGGAGTTTTAGATATAATATTGTAACATAATAAAAGGGATCGATAAGAAAGCATTAGAAAGGCAAATCCAGCAATGTAAAGCAACTATATACTTTATCACTTATACACAGGATCATACAATAAAAGTCGAATAGGCAAAGGCAAAGTCGAATAGGCTGTTCAAATTACTAAAGGATTTATGTTCTTAGATAGTAATATTTTTGTTATTATAGATGTCTTTATGACTAAAGTAAATTATTTGTTAACAGACCATGTCCCTAGTGCCACCAGGGGGCGCGGACTCCCCAAGTCCGCGGCGAGCTGTAAGCCCCCTGCTGGAGATGCGCAGGCCACATTGCACCCTAGCCTGTGATTACTGTGCTGCTATACTTGAAGATAAATTTAAACGTAAGTAGTAACTAATATTGAGTATTACATGGGAAATTCTGTGTTTTGAAACAAACACATCAAAAAACTCTAAGCAACATGCGTCATATTAAAAATGTTACAGATTTTATAAATCAATTATTTATGTATATCCTTACAAACCTTTTTTTGTTGCTTATACATACCGGCTGGTTGCAAAAAAAAACTTTTTGGTTATGTTTTGTTTTAACATAGAATTAAAAGCATTAAGCATTAGTTCAAATTTAGTATTAAGTATTGGATTTATAATTTTAATAATAGCTTCAATAAAATTTTCAATGAATATGAATGACTGAGTTTGAGAGAGATTTGACTCATTCTTTCCGTCATGGAGCGACGTCATTATACCGCAGATGAAATGTAGAGAGCTGCAGGGACTGTTGCAAGCGGGAAGAATTCAATTTAAGATATCTCGGCATTTTGGTGTCAATAGCTAAATAGTTCTTTGCCGTTGCAGCGTTACAGTAACATAAAAGACACCGTTGAGGAGCACGCACTTGCATGCAGCTTTGTGGACCAGTTAGTATTTAGCAATGGAAAACATCCGGGTATTGCCCTAGCCTGTACAATCGCCAGACCTCAATCCTTTGTTCTATAGAACTCGGACAGAGTGACAACAATCCCACAGGTAAAGGTAAAAAAAAATCATTCCATTCTGAGCTTTTGGCGGAGGACAACATAAGCAAACTCATCAAATTGACGAATAATCGATGCTGTCAAATCTTAAACAACAGGGGAGGCGAACTTTAAATTATTCCATGCTATTACAATGAATGAATTTTGTTTAGTCATTTAATTCCTTTTAAACAGTTTAGAAGCTTTGCTTAGTTTGTAATACGTATGATAATATTATCAATTTATTATTCAAAAACAATCGAAAGAAACGGTTGTTCTTTTTATATTAATAAAAATAGGACACTTAATTTATTATTATTCGAATAATGATACGAACATTATTTGTTGAAAAACCATTTTAAAGTTCGTGCAAGTTATTTCGACTTCTTTGATGTGTGTAGCATTAAATTTATGCACATAAACCCACAGATTTATAAGATCCGTTAAATGCAGCATTGGGACAAAAGGATATGAATGAGATATAATAAGAATAAGCCAAGTAATTTTCTTTAATTATTTTCTTAAATGTGGCCATGGCTTGGGAACATCTAATGGATAAATGTATAGTTTTACATAGCCAGTTATATTATACAGCCTGTACATTGGTTGCATGAGGAGGTACTGCCAGTGGCAATGATTCGGATGATTTTAATGATCTAGTGTGTGTGTCAGTGAGGAACTTTTTTTTTTATGTGTAAGCCTACCATAATTACTTTACTTTGCCTGATAGTAAGCAATCAATGGAGTACAAGAGATAAAGATAAAATATATTTAAGATAAGTTAGAGTACAGTCATTAAAAATTGCATTGCAAAGCATAGTCAGAATACTTATAGTACTCTGTCACAGACGAATTGGGAGCCTCTTGCGAAATAAATGTAATACAGAAATGTTGAATGCGTGCAAGCTCATCGAGTAGCTCCTCAGTGTTATCGAGATAGCTGACATCAGCATAGTCGAGTATAGGAAAGAGGAGGGATTGTGCTAGCGCATGCTAGGCCATTGGTATTTAATTGTAATTAGCTTAAGGATTCCATTGATGAGAAAAGTTTGTGAATAACCTCACTTAATTGAAGAGCCCAGGATCAAGAAATATTAATTAAAATTACTATATTCTTATCAGTAGTGGTAATTTGCATCACAGTACTATTAAACACTAAGTCCGGTAATTTTCACCTAATCTATTCAAGACATTTTTTTTATATATTAACTAAAAAAACGCAAAAACATCGCCATTTTATTTGTGAAAGTGATGCTAGTTTTTTTATACTTTTATATATATTTTTAAGTAAGTAGCCATCTTACAAATATCTAACATTTATATTTAACTTTTAACTTATAATAACTTTTCACTCTTTCTTAAAGTGATACATATTTCTTTGGTTGTGGTTCTTATAAAATCAAACATGTTAAAAAATGTTGGAGTTAAGTATTGCCTAGTTCCTTAACCATAATATTTTTTTTATTTGCCGGCACATATTTACCCGGTTGTGGTGTGTGTAATGTGTTATAGGTCTTTCTGTTTATATTACTCATTCTATATTGTTCTAACGCAGTTAGGTGTTCTACTTTTTATAATTTTAGTGTATATCATCCTGGGACTTCCTACAACAATCACCTCGAGCCCATATTCCTTGCTCCGTTTCCAAATTTGCACCAAATCCATGTTAATTGTTTAAATGTTTCGTTTCAAGTCATATAATGGTGCTTGCGTGTAAATTTGGGAATTATTTGGTAGGATGAAAGTAATGATTTAGAGATTGAATTTATGAAAATTCTGAAAATAGGAGGAGATACAAAACAAACGTATTACATCAGGAACAGAACGATTCTTTAAAGCACACACGCTGTCGGGGACTAAATAACCTAAAGAAGGACTAAACTTCAGAACCAAACAACCACTGTTGGAGTTATGCTAATAGGGTGCAAGATATGCAGCAGGATGTGAAAAAATACAGTACTAAAAGCGTTGCTAAAATCTTCAGATTTACCGCTTCCATTCTGAGCCTGATATCGTCAGTGACCAGAACAGTGAATGATCAGATCGGCGAAAGCCAGTGGGCAGATGATATAAGAAAGAGTTTAAAGAAAAGAATGAAGTTTTATTTTTACTTAAGTATGGTAACAGGACGAAACTCAGATACGGAATTAGGATTGAGTTTATTTGCGTTTTCCTTATACATCTAGTTTTTGAATATTCGGAAGTAGATAAAACTTTATCAGTCTTCCTTGTATAGCAATTATGAAGGTACTGTGATTAATAGATACAAACATAAGCTCATGCCTCTATCCTGGAAGGGCTAGATCGATGTCCACATTTTGACAATTAGAATTTGTGACCACTAACTTAACAGAGACAAGTCTAACACAGTACTTCCATTTAATATTTTAGCTTGGCAGTAGATAAAGTAGGTACATAATTTAGTTTCATTTTAAATTTTAAAAAAATTGTGACATTGAATATTCTTTAAAGCAATTGATTGCACAGTTTTAGGTGTTATTGTTGAAATGGTGATGGTGAGAATGTTTGTGTTGTAAGTGACAAACTCGAGTGTTTCATGCTTAGCTATTAACATATGATTCCTGTAAGACTTAAATTATAATAGACGCCACTTGGATAGGAGTGGAAGTAATATGAGATCAAACTCTCACCCACCCCAAAGTCACTACAATAGTAAATATAAATAGTACAATGACTCATCGTGCATTGGTCTAAATAGAATATTTGACTAAGACATTAATATTATATAACTTCAGGTTACGTTGCACTTTGAACCTTTAATAACACAACTCCACAAATTTGCAATTTTAAATATACTGTACAAAATTAATACCCCTATAATATTGTTAATGCAACAGGTAGCGCAGAGATGCGGAACAGGGGCACTTCTCCATTATCAGTATCACCGCGGCAATCGTTGACTGGAGAACCACCTTGGACTTTACCAGATGACGATAGACCCGACTTCTCAGCCCTCAAGGAAAACATTCACAGAATCAACAAGTCAGTACCTATATTACTAGTACTCCAGTATTCCATTACTTATTTTAGCTAGTATAGTAGGTAGCAGTTAGGTACATGAAAACCAGTAAATTCATTTATCGAAAACATTCAAGACTGTGATACTAACGACGGCTGTAATACGAACGCCCGCTGCGTAGTATTACGAGCTTTTATTTAAGGTACATGAAAGGTGCTTTTAGGTTTAAGTACGAATACCCCGTGGGTAGTGTGTTTTGTTTGTGATTATTACTCTTTATTTTGATTTTTATATTGTCAATTAATCTAAACTTTAAACCTATCTAGGTTATTAAACCTAATCTAAGTAGACATTACATAATTTTATAGGGATGTAGAAAGAAGCGCATTGTTATTATTACTAACCATATATTTAATTACTGACTTATTAGAAAATGTTTTTAAATTTTATATGTAATTTATTATTTGATATCAGCTACAGAAAATAAAAAAATAATATATATATATATATTGACTCAAAAATACAAGACACGCGATTCTTGAAGATATCGTTCATTTTCATTCGTTCTAATAACAGTGTGTTCTTGGTATAGAATTACTACAGGCATGTGTTTACGGAAGCATAATTCGGGTAAAATAAGGGTTCGTGCGACCAACAGCGCTAGAGTACGTTCTCGATATAGTTTGCTCCTTACGATTTAAATGTTGAATTTTCATGCTCGCGGTACAGAAAACTGGTTGTCAAATTATACTTGCGTTGAGTACAAATATACCGTGTGACTCATCACTCAAATAAAACACAAGCATTATCCGGAAGGGGAAGGGCTTGGTCCTCCCCCTCATCACCCTCAAAGGTGGGTAGCACACTACATCTCTTGTGTTGGAGGTCTCCATGGGCGATGGTTGTCAATTACAATCAGGTGACCCGTCTGCTTGTTTGCTCTCTATGCCATCAAAAAGAAAAACATTTTTTTATGTATCAGGGATTGCGAAACTTCAACACGGCTGGATATGTTACTGACACAAGTGGAGCAGTATGCGAACAACCTGGAAGCGTTGGTAGAGGAGAGAACATCTGACTACCTGGAGGAAAAGAGGAAATGTGAGGAACTGCTGTACCAGTTGCTACCGAAGTAAGTAACTGAACATTCAATTTCCGAAACAATTGAGAGATTACAATTCGATGGCTCCTATGTATACTGAGTCAACTAACTAATTTCAGCAACTTTTAGTATGTTAACAACTATTTAACTATTACCTATACACTGGTTTAAAACAACGTTAATACGTATAAATAACTAAAGATAAATAAACGGTCAGTCTTTGGGGACTACCGATAGAAGTGAAAACTAAGCAACTTGTGAATCGTATCGTGGAGCTATTAGATTATACATAGTATACATATAGCTCATAGGAAGCGTGCGGTGACGATGACGAGAGATTCATGCTTTTTATTCACTCAAAAAGTTAACATATATAAACAGTATACCTCATGGAAAGCGTTCAGTGACGATGACGCGAGTTCTATGATTTTTGTTTACCCAAAAAGTGCTCAACGCGCCTTAAGCAGTTTTCACTTAAAACAATTGAACTATAATCGATCACACATACAATTTATTTATTTCGCATACATTATTGTGAGTCAAGAGTACCTGACTAGTATACGCTGCACGCGAAAGTGGTCATTTTGGTGCAAGTTGGTTAAACAAACAATTCATGTGTCCCTCGTAAGTTAATTTTTGAGACTGAATATTATTTGAGAATAATATTCACTTTCAAAAATTAACTTACACACTGCTAGATACTGATATTCAGTACGAGTATCACAGCACCAGTACCAGCAGTAGTAACGAATATCAGTATCTCAGTATCAAAATTATACACTTGTAGAATAGAATAGAATTGTATACTTACTGTCATTTTTATTAGAAGTAACTAAGACGATCTTTCCTAAATTGTTATCATTTCAAGAAATTATTCATTATCACTATTATCTTCTATTTTTCGTAAGTACAGCAATGTTATGTTAAATGCTAAACAGAAGCTATGTTCGAGGTCGTTGTTTCCCAAATGTTTTTTTTTTTATTGAAAAATTTAAAAATTATATTAGTGACACCAATACCTTCTTGAACAAAGAAACTAAATTTTTCTTTTTGAGCAAAGAAACTAGCTTTATATAATCAGAAAATATAAAGCTGAATAGTTTTTGACTTCTCTTAAAAATATTTTTTTCGGTAATTGATAAAGGCGTTTGTCTTCCAACTGATCTAAGTAACTTTGGTACACCCCTATCCAAAAGAAACTTATACACTCTACTTTAAGAGGATCCAGGATGGTAGTTCTCTGGAAAAAAAGCCGCAGGAAGTTCACTCCAAACCTTGGCGACTACTGCTAACACGTAACAATAACGACACGGGGCACGGGGATCAAACGTATCTTTGTTAATAAATATGTAAAGTAATATTAATTTAACATTTTTACCAGGTCCGTGGCATCCCAACTAATAATGGGCCAGCCAGTAATGGCGGAAACGTACGACCAGGTGACAATCTACTTCAGCGATATTATCGGCTTTACACAACTATCAGCCGAGTCCACACCCCTTGAAGTTGTGGATTTACTGAACGACCTATATACAAGCTTCGATTCTATCATTGAGAACTTTGATGTTTATAAGGCAAGTATTTACTTTAAAGTTGGTTGTATAGTGATAATATTTCAGTTTTATCGTGAAGTATGCACATACAGTATGAAAATATGTATGTGATTAGAAGCTGAACAATTCCTAACGATAACTAAATTTTAAACTTAATTTTATTGTTTGTGGATACAGTATTAACAGATAAGTCATGATTTATTTTGCAATATTTAACATTTACAGTTTTTATCTAACTTCAAAAGGGGAAGAGGTTCTGTGTTCCACTGTATGCGTATTCACCATGATATGTGGGACAATTTTTTTATTCAAAAGGGTATACTGTTGCTGAGATCCTGTTTTAATATGAAAATGTTTGTAAATGTTTACATTCACACTATAAGAGATGTTAGCGTAATCAATATATCACAATGACGTAGTTAATTCCAGCGTTGGTTCATCAATGAATATTTATAGGTTTTCCTTTCACTTTGCTACGAATTATTTATGTCTGACGTTTTTGGTTTGGTGAAGCGCGGCACAGTTCTACTGATAGTATTCCTTGTTATAATTAATTTGCTATAATGTTTTGTTAATAAGCTAGCTATTTAGTGTTTTTGTTTACGTAGTTTTAAAGAAATTCAAGGATGTTACAAAGAAATTAAAGAGTTTAGCAAAGTATTGCTTTTAATTGATATCTCTACTTGATTACAACTTTAGCAAAATTGTTAAAGTATCTATAATTTTACATATTGTTTATTTAAAACAGCTTTAAAAATTACATGATCAATAGTATTTACAAGTGAGGATCAGCATCGACATAACAGTATAAAATAGTAAATAGGTTTTTTGGTTCGTATTTTATTAGCCATCAAACCGTTGGGCCATTCTTGCAATGTTTGGCACACATTATTAAAGAGTCCTAGCATTATTACGACTCAGCAACAGTTACAGAAGTGACCAATCATTATATAAATACCTGAATAATCCTGGTCTATTTAAGCAATAGATGCCTAGACTCTTTTAAGAGGGGTAAAGTCATGCGTAGGCACGAATGGGCCGGCTCGACCGGTGCGATACCACGACCTCACAGGAAACCGGTTGTAAAGCAACGCTTGCGAATTGAATTTCCCCGAAATTAGTGAGGTTTCCGGAGGCCCAGTTCTCCTCTCCTCTAACCCATCTCCCTCCCTATCCCTCATCACTAACGACTCTTGAGTTGCAGGTGTCCATTGACGGCGGTTGTCACTTACTATCAGGTGACCCGTCTGTTCGTCTGTCCTGCTATATCACAAAAAAAAGGAAAACAAAACACTATTAAAAATATTTAAACTAATCACATTTAACGTTAGGTGGAGACAATTGGCGACGCATATATGGTGGTCTCAGGTCTACCGATGCGCAACGGCAACAGGCATGCAGCAGAAATTGCACGCATGTCCCTAGCTTTGCTCAGCGCTGTACGTGCCAAAACCGTTCCACACCGGCGCGGTGAACGTCTGCTACTTAGGATCGGCATGCATACAGGTAAGATAAAATAATTATTATTTGATTTCGACGAAGTGCGACGTCACATGGTGAGTGAGAATCTTTTCTAGACCTATTTCAAGTAAATAAGAATAAGTGTCTTTATGTCTAACTGTTATACATATACATATACATATGTATGGCTGTATCATATACTTGCCCTCAAGTTTTACAGTAATGTATGATAGCCGGCCTGATTTGACGATATTTACGATTACTGCTCCGCTCCCTTGGGTCCTCTACCATAGTTAATAGCTTATTCCAATCTAATAAAGTGACGATTTAATGCAAAATTCATATATATATTTTTATAACTTTTTTAATACAAATATTTTTATTATTCGCATTGGTAGTTCCTGAGATTAGCGTATTCAAATTAACTTAATCTGTCTCTTTATAATAAATATTTGTTCAGTGCACTTTGTAGCTTCATATTTGTGACTAATTTCAAATATAAAATTTAAACATTAATTTACTAGCGATTCCTTATCCGAATATCATAAATAGGAAAAAGTGAAAATAAGTGGTTATGAAATGTTTACACGAAAAAAGTGCATTCATTTTAGCTAGCAGGGAATATATATGTATATATAGATAAATGGCGTTAACGTTGCTAGATTTTCAATCAAACATCAAACAAATAATCAGATCTGCCAAAAAAATTTTTGTAACCTCGGAAAAAAAAGAATTAAAAGTATCCTATGTCCTTCCTAATACCATTGATAATATGTGTACAAAGTTTCATGATAATCGGTTGAGTAGTTTCAGCGTGAAAGCGTAACAAACAAACTTACATTCACATTTATAATATAGACAAAAATATTGGTCAATTAAATAACATACCTCAGTTAACTGCAAGTACATTTTAAGAAAATATATTTTATGTTCTCGCTGAAATTGCTTTTCTACGTAAATATATTAAATTAAAATAACATTGCATATTTTTGAAGGTACTGTTTTTAGAGTTAAGTACTGTTCTAAATATACAACTACTATTTATTATATTATTGATGCTTGAATAAACGTCACGTGATGATATGTAAGGGCGCTAAACGATCATCTGACCAATTGTATCACAGTTTAACTGTAATGTGTCATGTCTACAATGCGCGACAACAATATGTAAGAAAGCTTGATTTTAATAAGCATATAGGTCTATTTTTTTTTTAATAAAAATAAAAAATAATCAGCTTGGCTTGAAATAGGACACCGGCATTTGAAACTTTAAGCACATAAGAGTTGTCAATCTCAGAACGACGTAGATTAGTCATATTGGGGACTCCTCAAATGTGGAAATGAAAGGAGAGCATATTTCATGAGGAACAAACATACACGTTTTTGAATGTAAGGACACAAAAATTTAAAAAAAAAGTAATTCTTTGTTTTTGTAGAAAATTGTCTAAGTTCGTTAATTATCGATATTTGCGAAAAACAGTATTTTATTTTATCTAAGTCTATGTAACATTTTTATCAGTGTTTGGTGGACTTGGATTTTGTTCAGTGTTTTTTGTCTTTATTCCCTGCACTATAGTTCTACAAAAAAAATTGAATGAATTAAAACAGCATAAATATTGCTTTATATTGATATTTTTTCTGATCGAACAGTATATTCTATTACCCAAAGCACAGAATATATAGTAATATATTAAATAACGTATAATCTTTTTGAAAGGATAGGTTTATATGAATAACACATAAGTTTAACTTACCCTTTTCCAAAAGTGTTAAACAGTAGATATTATCTCTATTCTTTAAGTCATCAAGATATGCCAATCCATACATATAAATAAATGTGACCTATATAGAGAACCAATGCACCTACTCAATTGAAAAGATGCGATTTAGAGTATTTTTTAGGTATTGTAGATTTCTGAGAGACAACTCCCACCATAATTAAATCCACTCACCCTCATTTTATTAACTCATTAACTATTAATAACAATTAATAACATATTATTAACTATTATTTATTTATTTTAAATCTTTAGGCACATATCGTACACAGGCGGGCTTAATGCCTAAGGCATTCTCTGATAGTCAACCTTGGGGTGTTGCAGAGATAAAACATATCAAAAACAAAAACGCATAACTAAGTGAGGTAAATGGAGATATATATATACATACATATACAGGTATATATATTCTAAAGGTAATATTATAAGTAGGTGTACAATGATGTGATTGGTTTGGGTTACTCAAATATAATATACCAGTAAAATCACACACAAATATACAAATACATAAATAAACACACACACACATATACAGATACAAATACAATATAAGTTTCAAAATTCATTCATCGAATCATACGCTAACGCTGCGACAATTCTGCCAATTCATTTTGAAGGACACTTGCGTACCCTTCTTTTAAATATAAAGCGGTTAGTAGACATCCTGATTTCGAGAAGCAGAGCATTCCAGAGAAGAACTGACTGCACGTAGGACGAAGAGTTCACGAAGTCTGAGTAATGAGGGGGACATAAGAGAAGTTTATGATTTATGGAACGAAGGTTTCTATCATGATTAGGACACAAGAAATGAAGGTAGGGAGCGAAATAGAAAGGAGGAGATGGGGAGTTAAGAAACGAGAAAACATAAGTTAGTGCTCGCGGATTACGACGCTGGCGAATAGGAAGCCATTTTAATTCGGAACGTAAAGCAGACACGTGGTCATACTTACGAAGATTGAAAATAAATCGAATGCAGATATTGAGAAGCCGGTCTACTTTGTTTAGAAGGTCTGCATTCATTTCTTCGGATGCAGAAGTCATCAGTTATGGGTAGTAAATAAAAATTAAAACCCACTAATCAACACTTGCATTGATCTATGTGTACCTATTAGCCATAACAATAAGTTTATAATAAGTATACATGTATTTTCACGAGTATATATCACTTTCCACGTAAAACTTTGCAAGAAGGTTTAATTTTGCTCAGGCCTTAAGTTCTACGTAAGCACTCACTGTTCTATTGTTGTCAGTAATCTGTGGTTACACTTATGTGAAAACTTTAGACGCTTAAATGGCGGTTGCCTCTTTGTGATAAAGTTTAGCATCATTAATATAATTAATATATTATGTGCTACTTGCTTTGTCCTTGTTAAAGTAGGATATATTTTATTTTTCCTCTGTATCATAACTCACTAACTGGAAAGGCAACTTTGTGAGACTAATTGTATTCCTTTACGTTGCATTTACCTCTGAAACTTAGATAAATGTGAGTGTTGTATTAAATTTTAATGCTTATGTAAACCATTTCAAGAATCAATGTTTTGCATACATACTGTGATAAAAGCGAAGTCACCGTGTATATCAAGGTATATAATGGTGTTTGATAATAACAAGCAATAACTTAATATGGACATTTTATAAATTAATATTTGATTTTGAATCTTAAAACACATCAGCCTATACTGTCATAAAGATAATCAAAAAATAAAACTAATTTCTGAAAAAAAAACTCGAAATATTAGTTATCTCTCTAGTCTCTTGAAACTCCACATACATATAATGATCTGAAGATGACTATAGCTCTCTTGGATTATCCGTGGCCAACTCGTTAGATATAGTAATGATACTTACCGTCCTTTCGCTTTGCGGAACATTGTAGATCAATCACTTAGAGAACCTAGTTACTTATTATAAGATCTGAGTGGTTTTAAAGCAGAGAAATACTGAGTAGCAAATTAAGTCTTCTTATATTTTACAACTAGTACATCCAAGTTGATATCGAATTATTTTGTATCGAAATGTAGATTTTAAAGCAAAATATAAAATTGTATTTGTAAAGATTGTAATTTGAACTTCAAGGTGAAGTAGGACTTTGACTTCAAAGCTCATTGGTACCTATTACAGGACATACATTGACTCATCATTTGAAGACATGACAGATATCGATTGGAAAACTGAACGAATTTCTCGTCAGTCACTGTTCAAATATGTCTGTTATATTTTTATTAAATCCAGGTTATGGTAATGAAAAAAATCAATGTAAGGCTTTATTCAAGGGGAAAAAATAAATTTAAATTCTATTTAACTTATAGACATCAATTTGCGTGTTATGCGTGGTATTGCAGCAAACGACTATCCCGCTAAATACAAAGTCTGCTGTCTACTCAAATCCGTTTATTATTCCTAACCTTACTTACCTTACCGTTTTAAAAAGTTAACTCCAGCACTAGGATTCATTCCTGTGTCTGAGACTTTACAAACATTCAAACAACGGAGACAAAGAACACTCAGACTCGGAACAACAATTTGAGGATTACGCAAAGTGTTGTCCCGTGCGGGGATTGAATCCACAACATTCAGTCATGCAGCGTAGTGGCGAGGTGACCACTTAATTAGTTTTATTATTAATAGTAAGATAAATTAGTCGTTTGCTCAATCGTAAGCTTGAATACAATTCTTAACTCTCGATTCAATAATAATATTGTTTTTATGACACGTTATGATTATATGTTATTTGGGGGGAAATTACTTATTTCCCGAGCTTTTATAACGCTGCCACCCCGTATCCGTGCCGCTGTGACGAACTTGTATGGACGATTGATTTTGATGTGGGTGTATTTATCGGTAGCATTACATCGGCCTAGTCTTCCATTGAGGGTTTCTACGTCACCATCACATCTTAAACACATTAGGTAAATGCATTGCAATGTTAAGTACATTGATTTAAAATAATTTGTTTTCTTGTACAGCAAAGCCGATTAGGGATTGATATAACGATAGCTACAGTTCTTCTTTTATATATTAATAGGGATCAAAGAATTACATACATACATACATACACGCCTGTATCTCCTAAGGGGGGGGCAGAGGTGTATAAAACAAGCACAATTTGCCAATAACAATTTAGTCCCACTAGGGGCCTCTTGCCGACAATCGGGCACTTTATGACTATATACATATTGTCTGATAGATAACAGTCTAATCCATTAGTAGCAGTTTACGACACCCAGGGAATGAAATGGGGGGTTCTATTCTACCCCGCCGAGAACCTCACGGTAAAATAATTCTTTGCACGAAATAAAACTACAAGTACAATAGCTACTAAATACAATAGCCAGCTTAGAATAGGCCTACTATAAAGTAATACTTAAGTGAAAATACTTAGTACAAAATACTTTACTTGGTATATTTTAAGTATCGTTTTAAAATTGTTTTAGGTCTGAAGTCTCGTCGTTAGTAAAAGCGTTAGAAAGAAAACTGAAAGATGATGAAAATAATTATTAATAAGTTATTATTAATTTTATTTCTAAGTTTTTTTTTTCATGTTTTAGGCTATGACAGTGATATAATGTATGTGAGTGATATGATGTGATATGATGTAGTGATATGCTCTAAGAATATTAATTCTTAGAGCATGAAGTTATAATCAATATTGTATTATGAATAGTTCAGTTAAAGATGAATGAAATATGTTATTCACGAATAACGTTTATGACTAGTTTATTTTAACCTTAGATTAGGCAATAAGTCTGTAACATCATTAAATCAAATATACACACTCACTACCACATTTCCGAATTGATATACAGTAGCGTCACAAACGCCTACTTTTTGTAACGTAGGTAACGTTATAGGGGGCAAGCGTATTGCTATCTCCCAGGCACTGTATGACTTTATTTATACTGTCTGATGGATAACAGTCTGATCCTTTAGCCATTTACGACACCCACGGGAAGAGATGCGTTGGCCCTATTTTATTTACTCCACAGAGAACGACCACGACCACAACCAATTTGACAACACTTAATGACGTTGTAGTAGATGCCAATATAATAGATTTACACTATTTATACTCGTAGTTGATATGCATTCGTTTTTATTTCTACGTTCGCAATTTTTTATAGGGATTTTAGGAGTCATTCTCCTTACAGTGCTGACCTCGCACCTTGTGACTGTTGTTTATTTCCAAAAATAGAAGATAAACTTACATTAATTAGTTTTGCGAACCTGCAGGGTTCATAAAACGAACTACTTTTAAAAGCAATGAAAATATTAACAGACTTCTATTTCATTCCGTTTTTTTATTTCCTAAAAACTTTCAGTGAGACCCTCATGCTTATATTCCCGAAAGGGTAGACTGAAGCGTCTCAAACGCATCACGACATCATGTATCATACATGTTAGTATAGCTAAATGAAACGATAATTGCATAAAAATACATCACTTCATCAGTGGTCAACATAAGTGTTCCGTTTTCTAGGTCAAGCTTTTTTTTTATGGGATAGAGTTCAAAAGAGCAGACCGATCACCTGATGGTAAGTGTCTACCGCTCCTCATTTACATCCGCAACTCAAGAGTCCGCTCGCTCGAGTACGCTCTTTTCTTGAAGGTTTGGAGGTCATATCGGTTTGTTAATACTGTTATTTTGAAGAAGTGCACAGTGGTGGAGTGCCAATCATCTAGGTGATGGGGATGGGAATGTTTTCGCGTAGGACGATGGCTTTAACCTGCAGCCGGTATAGGCCCGAACAAGTTCTCTGAACACTTCCCATAATACAAGCAATACAGAATGCTATATCTCTAACTTGTCAAGCCGATAAGACATTTCCTTGCGGTTGATGATGCGAGTCGCTTTGCGTTGAATGCGGTCAAGAAGATTCATAATTTACTAATTACTAGCTTTAAATCGTCTTGATGATTCTAACATGTACAAATGGACTGATTAATAGTATTAAATAAGTAGTGATTTTAATTGATTGCATTGTTTTAAATACTATTTGACCATTAAATAGGGATTACATGTAAAAACAAGTTATATAATTTCGTTTATATACAGGTCCGTGCGTAGCTGGTGTGGTGGGATTAAAGATGCCACGATATTGTCTCTTTGGCGATACCGTGAACACTGCGTCCAGAATGGAGTCTCACGGAGAGGCCTTGAAGATCCATGTCAGTCCGAAGACTAAAGAAGTTTTGGATCTTTACGATTGCTTCGAACTGGAGTGCAGAGGAGAGATCACCATGAAGGTAACCAACGAAATTAATTTTGTGTTTAAAAATCTTCAATTCGAGAACTCTTATTTGAATACCTGTAAGCTGTAAGTAAACATGATAATTAGGTAAATCAAAACAATTCAAAATTATTTATTTAAATTAAACAAAGCATTACCTATGCTTTGTTTTTTTTTTAATTGTAAGTGCAAATTTTGTATATATTTTATGAAATTGATTAACATTGTTGATTAAATTATTTATAAATATGTATGTATATATATATGTTGCAATGTGTATATATCACCTACATGTAAGGAGTAACCGTATTACCAGTTTTCTAAAGAAAGTCACTCTTCTAAAAGGAGACCTCGAGAAGCTCGAGACATGTCATCGAGCCCTTTAACTGAATTATTTCTTTTATAATTTTATAACAAATATTGATGTTAAATAGCCAATTTTGTTCACAGGGAAAAGGGAAAATGACTACATACTGGCTGCTTGGAGAGAAACAGACCGAAAATAATTACCACACAAACGACGTGCAAACAAACATTGTGAACCCAAGCATCACGTTTCAAGGTCCTGATAGCCCTGCATCGCATTCTTTATCTCAAAGCCACAGCCCAGAACAAAATATGCAAGACGCTAAAGAGATTAACCACCGGGCACTTGAGAAACAAAATGAGAGAAATCGTATCAAACATGAAATTGCAACGTTTGTAGCAAAAGATCTCATCAACAATATCGATAATGCCGTCAGAGAATTCAGAAAATCTCAAAGTGCAAATTTTGTTTTATCCAACAACGCACAAATATGTAATAGTAGCGAGAAAAGTCTAATTACTCCAACTTATGACAAGGAACTCGTTATCAGTAAAGGCAAAGTACGTGATGTTGTCAATAGATTCAACAGCTCTGTTATTACTAATGACGGAGCAAATAAATGTATGAAAACGAAAGCTATAAAGAATGAAGACTGAACTCTAATGATGGATCTTCGCTTTCTGTTTTTCTTGCCCGGTCTAAAAAGTTTCTAATACTTTGGAAGTGTTTATAGGAATACTAAAGAAATACAAAGTTATTAGTTAGTGTATTCTGTGCCAAGCACATAGATATTTTATTTAAGAGTCTAGTCATTATTTATAAAAATGAAAACTTAAATAATATATTCCTAAATTATTTTAAAAGTAGTGGGTGACCAAATACCCTCCGAATTCTAGTTAAGTATTAGAGAAGATTTAAAAGTTTTTCTTAGATATGGTGTATGGTGTAATAATATAATGTAATAAATGTAAGAAAACAATTCGCAGCAAGCGATTTCAAGAAAGATGTAGTGAGAATATTAAGCGGTAATACTTAGCTAACTTATTGTATTATACACTTGGACCCTGTAGTGTTTTTACCTACCTTTTATACTTCCGTATCTTTCTAGTCCATTGTATACTCGTTTGTAGAATAAAAAACCTGTATGATATAAATCAAATTGTCGTCATTGTAATTTAAATGGCGATATCTACTCATATATTTAGTGGACCTGAGACTGTAAGTCTAAAAATATTTTTGCGCTTAAAATTTGCTGGTTCCCAAAACTTTTTTATTAGACTTATATTAATAGTTTTAAGTGGTTATTAGATGTGTTTCTTATTTAAGATTGATCTTTAATTCGAATTATTTGCTGTAAGCATTCACAATTTAGTTTCTAGATCCTGTTATTATAGTGTGTAATTTATAAGAATATAACTAAATAACACGATGTAGGTAAACCCTTGTTTTAAAGACGTTTAACAAAAATCATTATAGCACATTATTGTGTTTCCATTTACTTACTTAGGCAAACCAAATATAGGCCTATAATTGATTGTTTGTTGTTACTATGTAAAGATGAGTAGGGGAAAGAATTGTCGTAAGTTAACGGGTGGTAATAAATTCAATCATAATTATACATAGAATATACCCTATAATATGGAAATCCAAAATTTCTACATTTTTAGAGAGTTTAGCATTGATTTATAATTACCGTAAAAATATTCCACTCAATAAAAACACATTTATTAGCTTGAGTGGTTAATTTTCCATGCGAGGGCACTTGCTGACAATTTTTTTTAAGATTTATTTTTATTTATACCTTACAAGCAGTGGATAATGAAAGTTAAAAAAACATACAAATATCTTAAAATTGATACATCCTAATGTTCCTCTTCTTTTGGTTATAATACTTCGTAGTATTATGGTTAATCTAAAAGATTTTTTATTTAATTACAAAAATACGTTAATATTATCATTATTCCAATACATATTATAGTTAAAGTTTTAAGATTCGAGGAATTCAAAGAAATATCTAACTAGCGTAAGTAAATATTATGATGTTTTATTAAAATCTTTTTGCCTCTCAATAGTATTCTTATAATTTACTTAAATATGTAAAATGATCCCTTATAGATTAATATTATTGTCCGGTATTAAGTGTTTTATTGTGATATGAATATATATTATTATGTAGATTATTCAAGTACAACTTTATTGGAGCTGTGACATTGATCTCTGTATTAGTTTGATGTAATCTTTTCAAGTTCCTTTATATGTTTAGCACGGTTTGTTGCGTCATTTTAATCGTCAAATAAACATACTTTATGTATATTCTGTGTATTTCATTTGACTTTATAATCCTCTTCTTCTCTTCGTCTTACAAATCTTCCATTCCCATGCGTTGGATGATTGGCGCTCTTCCACTGTACTCTTCTCTCGAAAGTGTTTGTCTCCTATAGTCAAAAACACAAGGTAAACCCACCTCACAGGATGGTAATGCACTTGCGACTCCTGAGTGGCAGCTTGCAGGTGTCCATGGGAGGAGGTCGTCGTTTACCATTAGGTAACCTGTCTGCTCTATACCTAGGTATGAGTAAATGTATGGTTGTATATATGTATACTTTGGAGACCATGTTTTTTTATATATAAATCTACCATAATGACTCAACTCTGCCTGATGGCAGTGGAGTAACAAGTGGAGTCTAAGGATGGAGGTCTCACCTTTCAATTCATTTCAAAATTAGGGCTAATACTAGGAGAAAGGGACCCGTTTACCACTTGCGTTTTTTCAATTTAGTAAACCACATCTTTCAATAGACGTACGTGGTAGATTCGTTTTAAAATTGTATATCAATAAATGCTTAATAAAAAAGATGCAACTGAGTAGAAGCGCCTTTTCTTCTTTGTTTCGTTATATGCAAAAGGGTGTAAGAGGTAGGAAAATGTTCTAGAAGTTCTGTTGCGCCTGAGCGGCAGTCTGTCAAGGTCAGGCCAGGTCTTTTAGGTATATAACTAAATGTAAACAACCATTAAATACTTAATAAATAATATAAATAATAAATAGATACATGAATTTATTTTATTTAATGAAATATAAACATATTTAATGAAATTATATATTATTTGGCAACCAAACAAAATATTGGCCATAAGCGTTTGGTTAAGAAAAAAATATGCAAAATATGACATGAAACATGCAATGAAATGTGTTTGTGATAGTTTTTTGTTTACATTTATATAAGCACCTAAACGAATAGCGTATTAGACATAGTTTTCTATAGCAAACGTAGCTATTAAACCTACCTAAGTATAGAATTAGGAAGCGGGTAGATTAACATATTTTATTAGGACAAGAAACGTGTTATAATAAGTATTTTTTATATATAATTAAGGATGAAAAATTGTCGTGGTTATGACTTAATTTCAAGAGCTTTATCTAGATGTTCGTGTGGTTAGTCAGCTGACATTCCGTGAGCACATAACTGACATCTGCAAAAAAGCATATAGACGGATATTTGATATCATACGGAGCCGTTATAAAAAGCCAGTAGCTTTCACATTTTGAATGCCCTTCGAAGATTTGTACAAATACAGTCTTATGTTAGAGCGCATTAAAAAAAATTTACCTATATTTTGGTATTGTTAGATACAACAAGTTAGAAGTTAGGAAAGACTTGGGGACGGTAACATATATTCTTAGTGTTCCGTGGATACATAGTAATCCGGGTATTACTGATAAGTTTATGTACATTTACATCGTCGACCAACCAAATTGTTGGACAATGCTGTTACCACTCTTAAATATGTAGTTGCAATGAAAGTAGATTTGTTCTCCTATCATCTGAGTGAATACGTAAAGGTTACCCTACATTCCATATGTTATGCCTATTACTGAATATATAATATTATTATAAATAATATTACAGTATAATTAAATGTTAATTATAAACTAATTATGTACCTTGGTATTATTGAACAATATGATACTGAAGTTTCTATATATAATATAATAATATTTTATAATAAATAGTGTTTTTTATACTGTAGCATAAGAAAAAAATAAGAATAAAAAAACTCTCAATCCGGAAGACGGTTTAAATTTTTTTGCAGCATGGAATCCAGTGATAAAAAACATGTCAACTCGCTTTTTTTTTTTTTTTCAGTCGGATAAACACGAGAATAGCGCACGCGTCGGTGTGTTTACAGAAAAAGATACCTGTGCAACCTGGTCGAAACGTCAGACAAATTGAAAGGTAATATATTCCTGTATATTGCGTTAATTCCCGGTTTAGTAATTTTACTATATATCATGGAACGCGAAAGTGTAAAGCTTAGTATAACTTTATGCAAGTACAGTTAGCAGAGTAGGACACTGACTGTTTATTTATGTAAATGACACTTTGAGAATTTTTCATATTCTCCATGAGAGAAAACCAATACGGAGAATTGTCACAAGAAGTCCTTGAAACAAAAAAACTTATTTTAAACAGCTACCATTATAAATCCACCACTACCACCATTATAAATACACTCATTAAACTACATACAGTACTTTGACTTTTTCATATTCTGTAATATTTTTATTTCCTTTCTTTGTATTGGATTGGTTTAAAAATAACCTTTCTTTTACGAAAGCAACTTCAATGCATTTCGTGTCATCCGATTTTATTGTGTCTCATAAAATTTTACTAGAGCGACTGAATCACAACTGTTCCGTTTTATTTTATTATTCTCTCTAGAAACAATATTAGCGGTGTCGTGTTAGATAAGGGTTTTTTAACTGAATTCATTAAATAAGAAGTTTTTAATTAGTAAAAATCAAATTGCGAACAAGTCATAAAAGCAGCAGCAAAATCCTGCACGCCCTCAAGAAGAAAACTCGTCATTCGTACCTTTACTCGATTAAATAGTACTGATGCATTTTTCTATTGGTAAGAGTTGCCAGAGCTGTCACTTATACTACATGTACTCATAGAAACAGTTAATTGATTGCCATCAGCCATTTCATTTCGCCTCTATGGTAGTATGTATGCCCTCTAATGTGTGTCAGTTTTTGATAGTAAAGTCCAGGTCATTGGAAAGCTTCACACAAACTGGAATAGTTATTTTATAAGCAACAACTTCAAAACTTTGTTTCTGTGTAACAAAATATTTTAGAAGCTTGGCTACCATTTCTCCCATAGGTCCTTATTGAGTATTTCATATCATTTCCCATGGATATTTCAAATACTCATAATAGCTACCGTAAGGATAAAATAGGGGTTTGAAACCCTTGAGAGCCTTGTATAAAGAGCTAAGGAGCACTAAGTGCTCATAATGTGAACAAAGTAATAGAGTTAGATACAAATGATAAGTTTTTTTTTATATTCTTTTTAATGTTTATTTTTTACTTTATACTCAGAAACAATATTTGTATTAAAGTATTAAAAGACTCTGTTATCAAACACTATTACTAAATTGTGTTCCTATTTATTGATATAAAGGTGAAAACACAAGTAAAATAAAGAATGAGAGAACAAATTTCAACTATCAGAAAATAAATTTAGAAAAAGGTTAAGAAGATGAGTTACTGTAACCTCGCTGGTGGTTCACTCGCTGCTGTAGTTTTTTATAGACATTCAAATGTATAGATGTTGCATTCTACACAGGCAGTAGAAATAATAAAAATGTTGTTGGTTTTTTTTATGATGTCATAAACACAAAGAAAAAGGTAGATAGGTGATAGGAGGCGTCTGACAGGAGAGAAGTAGGAGGATGAAGAGGCAGTATAGGCTAATTATATATGCTATCAACTGTTTCATAGCACTTTTAACTTTGTGTCTCAATAAAGTACTGTACTTTGTTTGATAGAGGACATGGAGGCATGACAAGGGCCAGTTCTAGTTAAAGGAATGAAACCCTGAAGTGCTCGGGCTCGACAAGCAATACTGCTTATATTATGATACATATTCCATCCTTATAAGCAATTTAAATAGGCTCAGACACTAAAGCTATGGTAACCTTGAACAAACTTACATATAGGTATTAACACAATATCAGCACATTATCAACGCGTTGGTGCTGCAAGATTATATATTACAGAATACGGTGATTAGTATTAGGGATGACTTCAAGGCTTGACAACTTTTTATGTGTCGCTTTATTGATATTAACTATTTGTAATCCACGTAATGACATAATATTACAGATGCACGAAAATGTTATGATAGTTTAAGCAGAAAGCTCAAATTATTATTTTGCACTTTGACAACCCTAAATAATTAATTGAACTCCAGTGGAGTAAGAGTAAGAGTAAAGTAAGCATTATCAATGTTTATGTAACCTTAAAGCTATGAGTATATAGAAGCCAGCAAACTAGAATAGCCGAACCGTCCTTTGATTTGCAGAGTTCGTAGCAAGCTGATCTTATATATTATAAAAAGCTCAAGTACAGTTTAACCTGGCACGGGCTAAAGCCGTGATCGTTAACATCACCCGGTCATCAACCAGGTGACATTGAGTAACTTCGTTAAGTTTAAATAAAATTGTATGTTTTGTTAGTTTTAAGAAGTTTTTGTACCATGTTTTGTAACAGGTTTTGTACTTCCTGCGGTGTAGGGTTAAAGATATTTGAATAACATATCAGAAAGTGCGTTGTTCAAAATCCGATCACAAGATCCTGAATATCAATGCCAAAAATTTGAAAAACTCTGATGGCTTGATATTATAGAAACCATTTCTATATTTATTATTACTAAAACCTCTAATCGTTCTAAACAGGTGTTTTTTTTTTTTTGTTCGTGTGGAAACCCCCACGAGTCATCACCTCACCGGAGCTAACGGAGAGGTGGTATGTCGGACTCGAACCCACTAAAACCACACGGTGTTCCGTAATAAATGGGTCTATTGCAAGGGACCCGGGAATACCCTGACAAGGAAACCTCCGGGAACCCCTGCAGACCTTGGCCACCTCAACAGGTGGCCACACCGTGTAGGGGGCCTGGCCCCTTCCTCATTTTAGAGAGGCACGCTCGGAACACGTCGCGCTACCGTCTCAGGCCCGCTTCTGCTAGGGTAAGGGACAGCTCCCCCGTTACCCCCGGGCCAGTGGTCATGGAGGCCGGAGATCGTTCGGCGCTCTCGCTTCTGTGGGACGAGAGAGTACTTGTCCTCTCCCGTAGCCTTTCCACCGCTTCTTTAGCTAATATCACCTCCTCACAAAATGAAGCAACGGCATCCCACGCACTCTCGCTTTGGACCATGGACAGAACCATGGTCTCAAGCGAGAGGCTACCCACACCAAGCGGGTGTTACAAACTCCTAAAGGTTTGCAATTCTATATTACTTTTTAAAACTCTAGCTAATTAGAGTTTTCTTTGAAAAGTCAGAAAAAATATTTAAAAAAACTGTCACAAACAACTCTTAAATCTTTAAAATAATCATCCAAATGTAAATTGCATTTTATTGCCAAAAATGTCCAAGTTATTTACATTTATTTATCATAGTATTAAATCTTTAATGCTATTGTAGCTAGACCTTTGTTTGTTCAACATCTCAAGGTTAGCCAAATAAGCCTCGAAGAAGATTGGTGTACTGAACAGATCGAGACAGTATTTCATCATCATCATCATCAGCCTATCACAGTCCACTGCTGGACATAGGCCTCTCCCATCGCACGCTACATCGATCTATTTTCGGTTTCTCGCATCCAGCTCTTGCCAGCCATCTTGCGAAAAATCGTTACTTCACCTGGCCTGTGGGTATCCTACGCGCGAGACGAGGTCTTTACTCAAGAACTCGTTTTCCCCAACGGTCGTCGGTTTTGCAGCTAATATGGCCAGCCCACTGCCACTTCAGCATGCTGATCCGGTGAGCTATGTCAATTACTCTGGTTTTCTGCCGGTTCACCTCATTCCTGATGCAATCCCTCAAAGAAACACTGAGTATAGCCTTTTTCATAGCACGCTGAGCAACTTTAAGCTTGTGGACCGTTTCGGCTCCGTATCTCATGACGGATTGAAGACTTTCGTCTTAAGGCCCTATGGGATCGATGATGAGAAGGCTGGACATAGCTTCCCAAACGCTGCCCAACCCAGCCGAATTCTTCTGTTCACCTCGTCCTCGAAGTTGGTTCTACCTAACTGCAATGTCTGCCCGACGTATACATATATTTGAACAACTTCCAGAACGGCCCTGTGTATCGCAATCGGTTCTGGTAGTACATGTTTATTGAACATGACCTTGGTTTTATCCAAGTTCATCCAGAGGCCAATGAGTACAGAAGAGCCAGCTAGGTCATCTGCTGTAGGTCCTGGAGCGTCTCTGCAATCTAACGATGTCGTCTGCAAATCGCAAGTGAAAAAATGTATTCGCCATTGATGTTGATGCCACGCTCTTCCAGTGAAGCGTCTTGAACATGTCTTGAGTATTTTACTTCAGACCATCGCTTACAACTTTATAAAGCATAGGTTCGGCCGCATCTGAAATTCTACCCATGGGCACCCCAGTACCAGCTTTTCCCTATAGACCGCATTCAACGGAGAGCGACTCGCAGGATATTTCTGATCGTCAAGCCGCTCAATGGCGTTGCGTAGAGATGTAGCTTCACTCGGCATTATCTATCGCTTGTAAGTTAGTCGCATAAGTTCAGCTATTTATTCTACTTATGAGTTTTTATAGTGCTTAAACGTATATATAAAACATAATAAATACTCAATAATATTTTAATATATGTGGAGGAAAAAGGTATTGATTTTATCTATGAAATAGTACAATTTTTAGTCAGAGCCATCACTTTTGATAAATGATATACAATACATAAGATCAAATGTTCTGCTATTAATGACACTACTGTAGATGAGAAAACTGGAAATTTATTACAGTCTTATTAATAGTTTCTTTGGACGGAGAAATTCTGAGATGAATTTCTAAAAGCTCTCGCTTCGATGGATCAATTATAAATATAGATGCAGAGGCTGAAAATACCAAACCCAAGCCGCGTATCCTTAAACTCGGTCCATTTTCAGAAATAGTTCGTTGTCCATACAATGAACTAAGATTGAAGCCGCTCTTATAAAGGTCGTACATGTTATGGTTTAATTAATGTGATTGACTCAACTACGGGTATGAATTTATTTGGATTCGTAATGAGAAACAGTGATATACATAGTACAAAGAGGAATTAATTTACCTCACATCTCTTTACCCTTGTTAATTAAATAAAAAAGTTAGTTGTAACTAAATGATATTTAAGACTTAAGGAGATCACTACGGAGCCAGTCTGCGTAAGACCGCGTCGGTCTAGTGTATGACCCTGTATTCAAGTTGGTCAACCCCTATTTTTACTCGTAACTATTTTACGGTTGAACCGACTTTGATTAATGAAATTTCATATCATAAGATTTGTCTTTATTGTGGTACCCATTTTTTTTGGTTCAATTAATATTTCATAAAATAATAAAACATATTTGGTGGTGGCTTAGCAAAATGTAGGGTTGGAAGACTAAAACATCTTAAGCTTACAAATTATATATAGAGTATTTTCAACGCCGTCAAGTACTTAGTTTTTGTAATAATGGCTTATGTATTATAAAATATAATGTGTTATATATAGCATCGATTTACGACCATCATAGACGGGCGATGGAATATACGACAGATACAAATAATAATATTATCTTCTAAACCAAGAGTGTCATAAACAAATAACATCGGCGAGCTCTATTGATCTTTCTTTGTGGTAGAGAATGTTGAGTTGAATATATTACATCAAAGTTAGACAGACATAAAGGACGAGTGTCTATAAAATGGTGACAAATAAAAAAGAAACCAATTAGATAACAACGGTTATTATGGATGTAAAGTTTTACTAGCAACATAAAATTGAAAGGGGTTGCAAGTTCTATATCTAAGTTTTATCTTGTTTGTTTGGAGTACAAACAGGACCAGCCAATCTCAATGTATGTCAACTGTTATAACAACATAATGTCTAAATTCTGGCATGAAACGAAAGCGGGCCATTATATATGGTACATGACATGTGATCTATAACTTTAAAAGGTTTTCAAGGTTACAGAATTGGTATGATAAGACATGAATATCTAAGTATAGTGAGGGTATTCGTACGCTATAAAAAATTGTCTATTTATATAATATTAGTTTTTTTTTTATTTAAAATTGAAAATATACACATACATACGTATAGTAGCAGAGTACCAACAGTCTAGCATATGTAGTGAATACATAATCATTATCACACCATCATTATGTTGGTTGGCATTTTGTTACTTGCAGTTAGCCTCATTTTATTGGATCTAAAAATGATACCGTGAATAAGGATTTACAGGAACTTTACTCAGTTATTCAATGTTGTACGCAATATCAAATAATAATTTTATGTATCTAAAAGTTATTGAAATTGCTAGGGAATAACTATTCCACCCATATATAACTTGACAACATAATAACCAATTTCAATAATTGTTGCAAACAATTAACTGTATTTGACCACCCAATAGAATAATACGAGTATAAGGGAAGTGTCTATTAAACGAGGAGTTCTCCAAGGCTGATAAGGATGCCTTCACACTTTGCCATGGCCGTATGCAATCCAATAATCACAAGGAGGATTTATATGATCCATTCTAGTTTGATCGTGTATTATAAAATTAAATTTTATTATATGAGTCCCTATAATTACTAAAATACACACAAAAATAGTGTCTAAGGATCAAGTACGTTTTAGACTATTGCCTAAATTGAGGATTATTATTTTAACTGTTTTGGATCGCTATTGATTCTTTTTAGTCATTTTCCCTATTTGAAAACAGAACTTACTTTAAATTTTGATTTAAAATAGAAAATCAACTGTCAGTCACGATTCTTATAAAAGTGTGTAATACGAGTATATAGCGTTCTACGAAACCATTATTTTTTCACCATTTTTAGTATGAGGCTTTCAGTATGATTTCAATCTCGTTTCAGTGTGTAGCCGAATACAAGACTCGTAGGACCTCTTTACGAACCTCTAAGAAACTACCTCTCTAAGAACGTATGAAACGTTGTCTAGAAGTTCATTCATATCGAGGGGGAACAATAATGGTTTTGGACGGTTTTTGGATAAGTGGAAGAGCCGATCGCATTTGGATCAGGAGTAACCTTAATGCTCAAATTTATGCGTAGGGGATTGTTTCAGACCTGATCATCCCTTTGCGAAGGTTGGGTTAACCATTGCCACACACTAATACTACTAGAGTCGTAACAGGTACTCTTGCCGACGCTCGCATCAACATTCTGCCGTGGCCTCTCGCCAGACGCGTGGGTTGTCACCAGACACGCACGCACTTTGGGATATGATCCACAGAAGAGCACTGAAATCTGATTCTAAGTGTGCCAAATCGCTGTGATTGTGTGGTTCATGCCAATACAGTTTTTTTTTTATTATTTTACATTATAGAAAATTTAAATCCTCATTTTTGCCTATTTTTCACATTTAATTGACGACAATAACCTAAGTTGTTTTCCCACTATTTGGAAAAATTGCAACTTATTTTTTACAAAATATAGGGATATCTCGTTAACTTTAACATAGAAATTAAAGAGTGAAGCCAGTCTGGACGACTAGATTTGATAAATGTAGCGATTTCATTCAATGTCATGCCGTGTGTGTCTTCAATTAACAACATGTTAATCAAAGCAAAAATAAAATAAACACGAGCTTATAGATAAAATCGGTTTACTATGTACTACTCATCGTTGAATAACTCAGACTGACTGTATGCTGAATTTCACTTTAGTATAAAATAAGAAATAGTGTAAAAGAATAGAAATATAAAGCTACAATTTCAGGTTATATAAAAAGGAGTTACGAATGGATATATAAGAACTCCTACTTGTACTTAAAATGTTTTGGAATATTTTTAACAAAGTATATATTCGATCCTCTTTGTAATTTGCCTTCTGATATTGTACATTGCAGCACCTCTTTTTAATTATGTTTTTCTTTTCATACTATTGTTGCCTAGAAGAGATCACCAATTGCGGTTAGGCCCACGTACATAATAATAGCTAGAGTATTTATAGGTAAAATATTAATTTGTGTTCTTATTACACAAAAAAAGTTAGTTTATCTGTATATCTATCTATGAAAAAGGTAAATATTCATAGGTAAATTAGGTTTCCTTGAAACATGTTAAAGAAGTCCCCATGCCACTCTCAATTTAAGGAGGACGTGCGTGCGAAATTGAAAGCAATTTAGTAAGAAGTCACGGAAAACGTCTTATTTGTCCGACAACAATTACAGTAAAGAGTAAATCAGCTGTGAAAAAATCTGTCTAATAAAATTCTTATTGCACATTCGATATTCTATTCGAATTCATTCGACGTAAGATTTTGAAGTATTTTTTAGAAATTCTCCTTAAAGATCCGGTATATGTTCAAATCTGTGGGCTTGAAATATTCCTACAATATAATAAAAACAGTTATTCTGTGTGTAGATTTCAACCCCTGCTACAGCACTTACATCCAACTTACTCTCCAACTTACAAAATCAAATGCTTACGTTTCCAAGAAAATGATTTTCTTTAAGTTACACAAAGGAAAATATGAAACGAAATTTACTTACAAGGTCTAAACTACTATAAACAAACACGTTTCATACCTTTTCGATCTTCGCTTTAAGTTAAAACATTGAAGAAAACACTTCGTGAGATTTTATGATCTCAGTTTGATAGGTCCGTCTGTGGCGTGTCTGGCTAAAGTAATACAAATATACATTAATGATATTATTTATATACTTAACACACTTATACTTAGCACAAGTGCGGTTGTTACAGCAAAGCTTTAAAAGCGTCTCTGTAGCCTCTTTAATAGAAGATGCAGCCTCGGTCAGCGTCTTTTTGCAAGTAGTCTTGGGAACTTTAGGGAGAGTAGCCACGTCGTAATGCGTTTCAACGCTATGTTAATTTGGCCCTCCAATTCTGAGGTTAAGTCACCTTCTGGCGGGGAAAGGGTAGATCTGTTTCTAGTTGACCTCAGAAGTCTACCTTTCTCGTCTTTTTTTACCGCAATGTTAAGGAACAGGTCTTTCAGTCGCTGTTCCTCTTCTTCCCGTAAGGCTTTTTCAGAGGCTAAAAGAGCTGCTGCCTCTTTACGGGCCTTAGCAGCGCCGATATATGTACCGGTGGTAGGTGGGCGACCTCTCCCACGTTGTACTTTTGGCACTTTAGCCATTGGCAACTTGTCGTCAGCTTCGCTCGAGGAGGCCGTATCTAATCCTGAGCGACTTCTGCTCCGTCCATTTTCCGAATCGTTGTACCGCGGTCTTTTCCCGCTACGTCCGAATTTTGATACAGTCACTGCTGTATAACTCGCCCGGCTATTTTCTGACTGAGACATCGCCATATCAGCGTCATTTCTCTCTTTTATGGCGGCCTTCGCGCTTGTTTTGGTGGTCGATTTACAGCTGACCGACGGGCTGCTTGGGCATTGGTTGCTCCCCCCAGAATACGACTGGGAGCTGCCGGAGCCGACTGGCTCCGGGAGGGACTCCCCAAACGACGAGCGTCTGGGACCCTCCTGGGTAGATACATTTGTATTAACCTCTGCCATTATATTTAAGCTTTACGTCCTCCGACGGGGACGCCCTTGGGACTGAGTTCCCCTCAGCCATTCATTCCATTGCCGGGCGTCATAGCGTAAGATTGGGGTTATTTTTTAAAGAGGTTTTTCTTAATCGCGATCTCTGAAAACCACCGGCCCTGTCAGTTCAGGGTTACGGCTTGGCCGGAAGGTGGTCTGTGCCAGACCAATGTCCACCGTATTTGAAGAATCAAAAGACGGCAGACCCTTCCACCCTAACTAGTAATTTTTTAACGAGGCTTTCTTCCTCATAACTCCAGAGAGTCTTCGTTCTCGGTTTTTCGTCCTCGTAGCTCCAAGAAGCCACCGTGCCTGTCCGTTTAGCGGCCAGGATTACGGTTGGGCCGATCGGAAGTCTATACTTGACCTGTGTGCTCTGACTCTGTATTGCTTCAGTGTCAGCAAACCCGTCGCCCCTTAATCGTTCATCCACATCTTTCCTCTGCATGAATCAGAGGGAAGGCGGAGAATTGTAGAATGGCCACAAAGGCAGGCCCTTCTTGCCAGAATATTAGCCGCCGGCGATGACGCCCTCCCCAAAGGGAGAAAAGAAGTAAGCCCCATCGCCGACGTTGCCCAGGGTGCACCACGGGGAGGTTTTCAAGAAAGCACCCCCTGTTCCCCTATATTATAAAAAAAACTTAATGTAAGTGTTGTAGGAATATATAGATATTATATCTATATATTAATTTTTAGCACCATGAGAATTTATGGTGCTATAAAGAAACTCAGATACCTATGTACATATGTATATACATGAGCTGCGAGGTTGCCTTTTAGAAATTGAATTTAGCAATAAGGCCGCCCTTTGTATATTATCTTTCTGATACATGTATTGACATTGACATGTATGTATGTACATTTGTTTAATACTGTAAAATGTTCTTCATCTATCTATCTTGTGAAACATTGCATTCTTTTCTTAGGGCAGTCGTGTAATATAAATAAAAGTTTCGATCGTGCTAAATGTTCTTCTACAGCAATTTTTTTTTACCGAAAATGGTTAGACTAAAGGAAATATTAGGATATGGCTCAAAACAGAAAATGTTTTTGTTTACCTGAACAGGCTTACACATTACAGGATTATACTTATTTTAAAACTTTAAGGGAAATTAAATGAATAGTAATAACTAAAATTATGGGCAATATTTACAAAACTCAAATGTGTCATTGATATTTGACACTCTCTTCGCACGTCAATGCCACGTATCACATATTAGACATTGTCAGTGTTCACTGCGTTAGGTAAAGGCCGCTCCAGTACTGATTTTAAGTGCCCACCTTCGAAGACCACTTGACCCTGAGTAAAATTTTATATAAATTATTATATTTTAATATTCCTAATAATTTTTAAATAGATATAAATGAATATCTTGCAGGATGGAATTTTTGATGCTATTTTCTTTTAAGGCCTGAAAGCCGGAAATATTTTGTAGACACATTTTAATTTTACGTTATGTATGGTATTTTGAGCTTATTATATTTAGATTTACATTTAATTATTATAAATTTTATTTTAAAATAGTAATAGGTAGGTAGGTAGTTCCTAACATTATATTCAACACGTACAAAATCCATTTTTCATTCATAATTATAGACGTTAACCCTGCTGCTAAATGCTATAAACATAAAATTAATATAAAATCCAACCTTCACAAAGTTCCTTATGGTTTTCCTCTCCAAATAGTTCTTAAGTCATATAAAGCAGAGCTTCGGGGCACCATAACCAATGTTACTACTTATAAAAAGATGTTAACATTTAATGGAATATTTTATATTCGTTTCTTATGTTGTGTTTTGTCATAGTTTAAAATACATGATTTATATACTTCTAAGTAAGTGTACTTCTTCGCAAGTATTTAAACTTCTTAAGAACGTAAGAGAGTTAAAAACTTCCGCAAATAAGCAATTTTCATATCTTGTCCTTCTGAAAAACTAACGTTTAACCTTGTACTAGATTGATTGAGTTGCTGTCATGCGTATCTACTTTTGGTTGATTAATACTACGGCCTCACAGAAGACCATTTGTAAAGCAATAATTGCATTGTGTTTCGACGATTGACTGAGGATACCTGCAACTCTCAAGTTGGAGGTTTCCTAGGGCGCTGTAATCACTAACACAAAAGTGTTTGATACAAAAACGCTATTATATAGTTGTATTTTTATTTTATTTTAATGAGCACGCCATCAGCATAATTTTACAGATTTTGAACACATTAAGATTCCTTATAAACATTTTTCATTTCTTTTGTTATATCAAACTTAATTGTAACTAAACAGATGACACGTATGCATAACATTCTTAGAATTTCATTGCTGAAAAGAGATTACAATCATGAAATAGTAGTTTAAAGAAGTTATAGGAGACTAAACAAACAAAATAAAATAGAAAATACAATTCATTAATGCAACCTTATAAATACTAACAACCCCTACCGTGTATACAATAAATGCATGTATTCTGGATATTTCATAGCGAAGATGTGAATCAAAGTTTTTGACACAAATGTTTCATTATAAAACCGAGCTATCCACTTCAGAGGACTATATTAGGTGTTATTCAAGGTACACGTGGGTACCTTAAATATACGAGGATGACGCATAACGTGATGGTTACTCCTCATTTCAAAGCTGTTAATAAGAGTAGCGTCTGAAGAACCATTGATAATTTTATGGAAAGTCAACAGGTCAGAAATGTCACGCCTTTGTTCTAAACTTATAGTTATAATTTAAAAATTAATTAAACTGTTGACATAATCAGGAATTGACTTTCGAACCCCGTTTCTGCAACTTAAAAGCCTCACATAACGAACCTGCACTTATTCATTAATATCAAAGAATAGAATGGTGACAAAACATTAGAACCATATTCCTGTGTACTCTTGTACTGTAAATTTTGTGAGACGAATTATAAACCAGACTTTTTTTTTACTTTTTGTACTGTACTTCATCTATGTGTTGGCGGAATGACAGTGCTGTATTAAAAGTATCTCCCAAGTCACGAACAACAGAGACTCTTTGCAAGTGTACTCCAACAATTTCATGATCAAACTTTAAGTATTTCGACTTTTTTGTGTTTTTAAGTGTGATTTTTTTAAATAAAGTAATATTTTTTTACCCGAATACCATTCTTAAAGAGTATTTTTAGGTCATTCTGAAATTCGATGCAGTCCCCAAATATACCTATTTTACGATGAAGCTTTAATCGTCTGCATATCCCAAACAGTTACACTTCATTAAGTTTATGGTTAACAACGTACGTATAATTTGAAAATTAATTTAAATAAACTAAGATTATACATTTTAGTCAATTAGTTTCTCAAATCAGTAATTTCTAGCAAAATATAAGCATTGACAAAAACACTATAGAAAATGTAATTTGAAAAGTATTACGACTTCGAAGTCCCTCGGCTAAACGCTAGATAAAAAACTAGAATGGATATCACATATAGAGACGCTTTGCGAAAAATTATGTAAATCTGCATACGTTTTAGTACTTTAACGTCTTTATTATTATTTATTAATACAGAAATCGTGATTACCGCTTACTACGGTTACATCTATTTACATATACATAATTTTTTGGGGCAACTCAACAGATACATTGATTGCTTTTAAGTGTCAAAAATATGTAAACGATCATGTTTAAACTAAAAACAACTGATGGCTGAAACCTACTTTCAGAAAGAGACAAAATAATTATACTGCCAAACATCTACATTTTAGAAATTATAATGTTTGTCATAGTAAATAATGGCTTATTTCCACGGTTAGAGGATACGTTTCACGTGACAGATAATGGGAGACTGCGTCTTCACGAAGCAAGAACGTCACTTATGCGTAAGGGTGTCTGTTTGGCTCAAGTAATTTATAACCACTTAACTTTCCGGAAAACTGTGCGGTTTTAGTCGGTTCGAGTCCGACATACAGTATCACCGTAAGGCCCCGGTGATGTGATGACCCGTGACCGTCGACAAAAATAAATAAATCAAAGGTAAGGTTTAAGTGTAGTATGCATTAGCATACGATGTGAATGCATTAACTTGACCCTTACCTTCAAATGCTTCAGTACTGTAGGTAAATTTTGTTAACAGATTTAACACAGTCAACCAGTCTGACATAAAGACAAATGCCTCCTGGGACTCAATATATACCGAAGCTGTTACTGTGCTCACATATTATCACTATATAGTGGTATACAAGCAGATATACTCAAGCATCACGTACTTGTAAAATATTTGATGATAATTTACTAAATTATTATGAAAATAGTATGTCAATTTTATAGCACTAGTAGTGGAAAGTCTGTGGCCTTAGGTATTAATAAACTACTACTAAATATTATACGATCAGTATCAGTATTAGACAACCTTGCCGGTAGTGATGACGAGAGTAAATTAATGCTTAGGCACGAATGGGCCCGCCTGACAGGTGCGATACCACGGCCTCACAGAAAACCGATTGTGAAGCAACGCTTGTGTGCATTTCCCCGAAATTAGTGAGGTTTCCAGAGGCTCAAATCCCGCTCTCCTCTTTCCCCTCCTCGCTTTCAGCCATCCCCCATCACTCTAAAAGGACTTGCGACTCTTGAGTTGCAGATGTCCATGGAATGCGATCGTCACTTACCATCAGGTGAACTGTCGATTCGTCTGTCCCCCTATATTAAAAAAAAGAACTATGAAGAAAAGCATATAACGAAACATTTACATCAGCAGTACATGGATAAAACTGCTCAATACATCTAATGATGTCTTTTGGCAGTATGTTCCTTACTCCACATATTTGCTACCTAGAATAAGACTTTTATATTCATGTTTTTAAGACTTAATTATTTACTTACGTGGGTCAAAAGTCACAATACTATACTTGCGAAACTTAGTGTCAACTCTTGTTTGTACATACAGCCAAACCCCGAAGGGGTAGACAGAGTTTTCTCTCTCCAACTATAATTTAGTTCAATTAGGTAAATACAATCAAATTTATGCCGCGTGGTTCACGGTGAAGTAGAATAGGGCTACCCCATCTGTTCCAGGTGGTGTTCTAAAAGATGACTTATGGAGTTTGACTGTTATTTACCAGATATTATGTATACAGTCATAAATTTGCCCTCTATTACGTTAGTGGGACTATTCTAATTAGGAAATGGCAAAATGTGGATATTTAATTAACTTCTGCTTAGCCCTTAGGGAATACAGGCGTGAGCGTATGTACGTATGTAAATAAACAAAATGAACTGCATTATGTAATTTATAAATGTCACAACTCAATCAATTACTGTGACACTATCCCTTAATTGAATATTCGTCCATGCGTTATGTCTATTATGGACTGACGAGTGTGATTGAAATTGGCTCGTGATTGCTATAACGCATATAACCGCATATCAAGGTGTTATTTGGCTATGAACTTGTAACATGCATACCTATATATGTATGTATGCAGAAATCAAGAGACTCGCAAATATAATTAATATTTACATATTGTTGTAACATCTTATTAATATAATGTTAAAAGAGAAGTAATCTTGAAATGTAGCATAGTAGATTACTGCTATGCTACATTTCAAGATTACTTAAGCAACGTAACAAATAAAGTGTTCTCTCGTTCTTAATAGATTATTATGAACGAGAGAACACTTTATTTGTACACAACTCTTACAGGACAAGTACCTATCACACAAATACATATGTTAATTTGATAATGTACAAAGGGCGGCCTTATTTCTTAGTGCAATCTCTTTTCGGGAACCTTAAATGAGTACATAAATGAATTGGATAATGTATTTTTAAGACAATAGCATTCACGTTTTAAAATTAATTTCAAAACCCACTTATCGCTTAAGATACATTGCATGTGGTAACTGTTGCAAACAACACGTTATTTTTAGTCTAAACTTCATAAGAACGTATCAATAAAATTTATTTATCCAACGAAGGTTAAGGATGACTCTTCGTTGACCAAGCTATTACCAATGAACCTTTAAGTTCTGTTTCTGTTTGCTCTGATTATATTTGCTCTCTCGAAAAATAGTTCAAAGCAATTTGCACATTAAAAGTTGTACAGTTTTGTAGACAAACAGACTGACTATGTCATTACGGGATTTTTTTGTAATCTGTAAATTCTGAATGTAATCGGTTTGACAACCATTGTCCAGTGCTTCACTATTAATTTCAGTATAGTTTTTAACTATAAGATATTATAAATTTAAAATGTTTTGACTAACATTATCCCCGACGTTTCTCAGTAAATGACTATGTCTAAAATTATTCACACATAATGTCAGATCTTTTTACGTAGGCTGGAGATGCGGGGTCGACTCATATGTATTTGTATTCACGACTTAGATTATAATTTCGGTAGAACGTAGCGACGAATTTTTGTATCAATAAGAATACTTGCTTTGATCTACGACTTCGCTCTCGTAAAAGTTATTAAACAATTTTTAAGTTTTTTTTTTTACATCCCTCTGAAACAGTACTTTTTCTCGATAAAAATATATTTAAATTTAATAATAATCAGTTAATAGTTTAGGCGTGATAAATAAACACATTTACATTTACAAAGTTAAATACGGTTAAAGTGAAGTTTGCTAATAAGACCTAGGTGAGCGAGCTTAGCTAGGCATTTTCTTTTTGTATGTGTATGTGAAATTACATGATAATATACATACAAATGTGGGACACATCGTGTTGTTCGCCGTAATTGTTATGGACCATATACATTTTGTTAAGTTATTAATGCTAATATCACTAGTCTATATTCTATCTTATCTTCTGATAATTAGTGTAGGGGAGAACAGCGTTGTATTATATATTTTAGCGTAACATATACGAGTATAATACAACGCTACCTACACATTTTTACTTAGTTTATACAATGAATTCCAAAAAAATTCAAGAGTAGAGTAGAGTAGACAACCGACTTCAATGTGCCTATCATTAAATTTAAGACTTATATGGTTTTCTCACGGATGCCCTTGTCAAAACCTAACCAAACTCTTATCTAACTACCCTTGAAGTACATCCTTTCCAATAAAAAGAGTCATCGAAATCGGTTTACGTGACATTTAGTTGTTCGTGCATTTGTCACGCACACACTTAATGCAAATTTAAGGCTTGTATGGTTTTCTCATGGATGCCGTTGTCAGAACTGGACCAAATTAAAATGGGACCACACGGGAAGCATCAGCTGCTTTCAAAAAAATCATCAAAATCGGTTAACCCAGTCGAAAGTTATGAGGTAAAATACATTTAAAAAAACCATCAAATTGAGAACTCCTTTTTGAAGTCAGTTGAAAACTGAAGATATATTTTTATGTAACAGTGTTAATCTCTGGAAGTGCTGTAGAAATAAACAGGAGCAGTGACCATAAACGATAATAGAAAATATACAACGCAGTATAGGGATGTATCAATTTCAATAATATTTAAATTCAATCTGAGCGACCAAATGACAAGTGAGAACTACTAAAATTTAATTAAGCCGTAAAGCTTGTGACATAATTCCAGCTTCCCGAAGACATGTTTCACGGTGTTGTTGAGAGAGTGTTCGCTTGGCAATATTTTTATACAAGCGTTTGCCCCGCTGATTTATTCACATTAATGTAGATTTATACGACTATCTTCAAGTTATTCTGAGGTAAATTACCAGAACTAGGACCAAACTACGTGGATTGTATGGGGAATTTAACATTTCATACAACATTTGAGTATATCTGTCAAACGATCTTGTCACGTAACAAAACACATACTATTGTTATATTTTGCCTAGCCCTGGAGAAATTTAGTAGCTATAGTGTTGACGTATTTATACACTGGATAATATATGGATGTATTAAGCAATAATACACAAGTATAAGGAATACTTATAGTTGTAGTAGTATGTTACTATAGTTAATAATTGAGTTCTTCTTAATAAAAAATTGGTAAGAAAAAAAAATCAAATGAAACAAACAATTAGACACGTTACAAAATATAATACATAACACAAATTAAATAAATTCATTGTTAATATAGAAAACTGTTATTATAAGAAGCTTTTTGAAAATTGTTTGTTTCCTTTCAATTTTTTTTTTCTTACCAATTTTTTATTAAGAAGAACTAAATTATTAACTATAGTAAATTCTTATAACCTCCTTCTTCCTTTAAGTTAGTAATATTGTAAGTTTAGGGAAATATTTCAACGAGCATATATAAAGTACAAGGAACGAGCACGTGTTAGAATCCACTAAGAAATATTGAATTATGTCACAAGCATTGTTCGTGTTATTTTTGCATATATTGTAGACTTAAACGGATTTTTTTAACGATAATAATATTAGTTAAAGGGCTCGGAGTCCGCGGCACCAGCCAGTTCCAGTTATTGGTATGCGACCCTAACTTGCTTAAGCTATTGCTTATACTCCCGAATCAGCTTAGCTGAGTATAAACATATGTAAAGTACAAACATTATCCCTTTCCTTCCCTTTGCAACCTCCTTTTACTTTAAGTATACTCCGCATATGTCCATCTAATTCCTTAAAGTGTCCGAATGACTACTACTACCTTTTTTTATACTATAGGGGGACAGACGAACAGACGGGTCACCTGATGGTAAGTAACAACTGCCGTCCATGTAATGAGGGATAGGGGTTGCAGGGGGAAGGAAAGAGAGAAGAGAGGAGATTTAAAAGAGGTGAGGGGGAAGAGGGGTAGGAAAGAGGAGAGGAGGAGTTGGACCACGGGAAACCTAACACGTTTCGGGCAAATGCAACGCAAGCGTTGCGTCGAGCCGGCCCACTCGTGCCTAGTCTTTGCTCTCCTACTGCTAAAACCTACTACCTACTCCTCTGCCTAGCCCTTCGGGGATACAGTATGTATGTATGTACAATAACGTACCTACCTAAGCCGAAATAAAAAAATAGATTTTTGTACTGCATTTCCAACTTCGTTGTACAACATCGTACTTGAATTTGACACATAACAATACCACTACTATATAAAAGTATAAGCAATACAGTACTCACTTACACAAGTAGAGATACAAATGAAAAACTGATTTAACAATACTGATTAGAAAGGACCTACTCCCTTCTGCTCAAAATTCATAATTAAAACTCTTAACTCCAGTAAATGTTCAAGTAATGTTGGCGATATTATTCGAAACTGTTAAAATCGCGTATGTCGAATACATAAGCAAAATGAAATAAAATAATACTAATAAAAAAAAATCATATCCTGCTAAATTGATCTTGGGACTTTAATTTAAATTTAATCCTACCTTATTATGAAAATTTTAAGAAATCAATGCAGTATCGTTGCCGATACAATATAATCAGAAATACCAACAGGAATTTCTCTAATGAAAACATTAATTAGTTTAGATTATTACCGTTCAATATTTACATATCAATCGGTGTCAAAGTTTTATATTCATTGTGGTACAATCCGTCATTTTATGAATTCGATGTAATGGTAAACAGCGGTTAGCTATTAATGTTACTAATGTCAAAATCTGTACAAACAGTACTACTTCTACATTTTACTCTTAAGCAATTTTAGGCCAATACATAAACATTTCTCGCATTTCCTTATAGGCTAGTATGGCACATCCTATGTCATATTTTAGTGAACCCATTGTGATATAAATTCACTTAATAGCAGTTACCGCAATGTTATTCGTATCTCGATCCCAACTCAAGTGATCGTTCTGTCACTTTCCGGGCAGACTCTTACGGTGTAGTAGTACGAAACGGTTTGGCTCTTCTTTCCTGTGCCGATCGGTGAAAGATTGGAATTCACTTCCAGCGCACGTTTTTCCTTCCCACTTTGATCCTGGGTCTTTTAAGAGGGGCGTGAAAAAGCATCTCACTAGGCCGCCATAGTGTGGGTCACCATACTACACTACTAGACATGCAATGAGGATGGTGACCACCACTCTTGGACTCCATTTATTGCTTACCATCAGGCAAAGTGGAGTCATTATGGAAGGGTTACAAATAAAAAAAAAGCTTGTCATAATAACGTGCGTTAAATAATTTTATTAAATAGGTACTACAATGTTATTTTCAATATTTTTGCGTATTAATCTAATTTTGGCATTATCGGAGTTCCCGACTGTTGGTCGACTGCACCTACTAACTTCTTTTTGAGATAGTGATATGATATGAATCAATCAACGTTTTAGAGAGAGATATCTTAGGGCATGTATGAGCCAGCTCGACTGGAGTTATACCACATCTTTTCGGAAAACCGGTTGTGAGGATACTTGCGTTGTTTTTCGTCGAATGAGTGGTGAGTATTACTAGACTAAACCGGATATAAAAGGCACCGCGAGAGGGTGCCCTCTAAATCCGTTAAAGCACTTCCGACTCATTAGTTACACATGTCCTTATATGGAGTAGCCACTTACCATCAGGTAACCCCTCCTCTTGTGTGCCCACTATATCATTAAAAAACATTAAACGTGAGATGGATTTATTGCTCTAATACGAGTATTTAGCAGAAAAAGTTGCATAAATCAAATTGTATATGTCTTTTTCTTATATTTCCCAGAATCTTAAATCAAATACATGTAAATAACTTGCGTTCTATAAATTAATTCATGAATTCGTAACGAGTTTCTTCACAAAAGAAAAGGTATAATAAAAGGAGATACACAAATAATAGTTATATTTAATTAAAAACTGGAATGTGAAAAAGCATACCATTAGCCCCGGTGTGTGGATCAGATACATGGAGAAAAACGTAATTGGATTTCATTCCAACATGGATTCTATTTAAAATTATACATTTAAAAAGTGTATGTTTATTTCTGATTGAATCCCAGTAATTTTCTGCTTCAAAACATATTCAGATTTTTTTAAATTTATGGTTTTTTGGTTCATATCGTATTGCGTGCCGCTCGCTCCGCCATATTGGTAGACTGGTCTCTAGAAAAAAACGTTTTTTGAAAATAGCTCCTTCGTCGAAATATAATAAATTACCCTGTTCTAAAAAACCAACCACCAGGGAACCAGTAATGAGACAATGTTTTATAATTGATTTTTAATTTTTTTAAATCGGAAGATGTATAATAAAAGAGAGTATTATATGAGAGCGAAAACTTTAGTGAGTTACATTCAAATTTATTTAAATATATGGTTATATGCCCGACTAGTTTCGGTCCCGACGGGAGACAGAGTAGAAAAGTGGACAAAAGTCCAGCCACAGCTCAATTTTCGTCCGATTTCAATAAAACAAAATTCAAAATACTCGGAAGGATGCCTATTATCATATGCAATATCGCAGTTGCATATGATAATAGGCATCCTTCCGAGTATTTTGAATTTTGTTTTATCGAATCAGGCCACCTGATGTACTTCTGCGAGGGGGACCAACAATGGCGTTGGGTTTCTGGTAAATAAGTCCCTTTCTGACAACGTTGTGGAAATATCCAGTGTGTCGAGCAGGGTAGCGTACCTCATTGTCAAGCTTACCGAGAGGTATAGCCTCAAGGTTGTGCAAGTGTACGCACCGACCTCGGCACACTCGGATGACGAGGTGGAGGATATGTTTGATGACATATCGAGGGCCCTCCACTGTACCACTAAGACCCACTACACTGTTGTTATGGGTGACTTCAACGCTAAAGTGGGAGTACAGAAAGGATCCCATGGATTTGGAAGCAGGAATCATAGGGGGCAAATGCTCGTTAACTTCCTCGAACAGGACGGGCTCTTCTTGATGAATTCATTTTTCAAGAAACAGCCCCAGAGAAAGTGGACGTGGCAAAGTCCCGACGCTATGACCAAAAATTAGATCGACTTCATCATGTCGGACAGGAAGCACATATTCAGAGATATCTCAGTGATCAATAGGTTTAATACCGGTAGTGACCACCGACTTGTCCGAGGCTCTCTAAATATCGACTTTAAGGCTGAACGTGTTCGTTTGATGAAGTCCAGGCTCCGACCAACTCTTCCTCCAGGCAAAGCTGGAAAACCGATTCGCTTCCGTGGAAACCACAAAAGACGTAAACCAGAACCTCGAAAACGTGGTTCGGGTTCTCAGGGAAGAAGGTACGAGATTTTGTGAATTGCAGCGTAAGGGCAGGAAGTCGAAGCTTTCGGAACGGACCCTAGGGTAAATGAAGGAACGACGTTTAAACCCACCAGTCACTTCGTTGGCAAAGCGGACTCTTAACCGAGAGATTAGTAAGCTCGTACGACACGATCTCCGATGCTTTAACGCTCTCTCGATTTAAAGCGCGATCGAGCAGTATTGGGGGTCAAAAGTGTTCGTACAATCTCTTGGAAGAAGCCACCTGACGAAGTTGACAACAGCAACCGGAGGAAGAAGTTGCTTCGAAGCCGGCAGTCCTTTCGGAAGTAGAAAGCTTCTATGGCCGGTTATACGCTTCGCATGCATCTCGACCGGATCCCGTAAATGAGGACCCCAGAGCCGCATTAACACGCCGCTTCACCGAAGACCTGCCAGAAGTCAGTACCGAAGAAATTGAGATGGCTCTTAGACAGCTGAAAAATGGAAAAGCCCCTGGAGAGGATGGCGTTACAACAGAGCTGCTAAAGGCTGGAGGTAAACCTGTAATAAGGGAGCTCCAAAAGCTCTTCAACGCTGTACTGTTTGAAGGGAGAACTCCGGAGGCGTGGAGTAGGAGTGTGGTCGTCCTATTCTTCAAAAAGGGTGTCAAGACAATGTTGAAAAACTATCGACCAATTTCCCTTCTAAGCCACGTCTACAAGCTGTTTTCAAGAATCATCACGAACAGTCTTGCGCGAACTCTCGACGAATTCCAACCACCGGAGCAGGCTGGATTTCGAATAGGATATGGCACCATAGACCACATCCACACAGTGCGGCACATTATACAGAAGACCGAAGAATATAATCAACCCCTGTGTCTAGCATTCGTGGACTATGAGAAGGCGTTTGAATCGATCGAGATCTGGGCTGTTATGGAGTCCCTGCAGCGTTGCCAAATAGATTGGCGATATATACATTCAAGTGATGAGATGTCTCTACGAAGCCGCCACCATGTCCGACCAAGTACAGAGCCAGCAAACAAGGCCAATACCATTGCATCGAGGAGTGAGACAAGGGGATGTTATCTCCCCGAAATTGTTCACAAATGCAATGGAGAACATGTTCAAGACGCTGCACTGGAAAGGGCGTGGCATAAACATCAACGGCGAATACATTTCTCATTTGCAAACGATATCGTTATCATGGCAGAGACGCTGCAGGACCTACAGCAGATGCTAAATGACCTAGCTGACTCTTCTGTACGCATCGGCCTACGGATGAACTTGGATAAAACCAAGATCATGTTCAATAAACATGTACTACCGGAACCGATTGCGGTACACGGGGCCGTTCTGGAAGTTGTTCAAAAATATGTATACCTCGGGCAGACATTCCAGTTAGGTAGAAACAACTTTGAGGACGAGGTGAACAGAAGAATTCAGCTGGGTTGGGCAGCCTTTGGGAAGCTACGCCGAGTCTTCTCATCGTCGATCCCACAGTGCCTTAAGACGAAAGTCTTCAATGAGTGTGTCCCGTCATGACATACGGAGCCGAAACGTGGACACTTAGGGTACGGCTGGTCCACAAGCTTAAAGTTGCTCAGCGTGCTATGGAAAGGGCTATGCTCGGTGTTTCTTTAAGGGATCGCATCAGGAATAAGGTGATCCGGCAGAAAACCAGAGTAATCGACATAGCCAACCGGATCAGCAGGCGGAAGTGGCAATGGGCTGGTCATATTAGCCGCAGAACCGACGACTGGCTGAATGCGAGAAGCCGAAAATAGATCGAAGTGGCGTGCAATGGGAGAGGCCTATGTCCAGCAGTGGACTGCGATAGGCTGATGATGATGATGATGATGATGAAAAATATTTAAAATAAAGAGCTAAAGTATTTAATAAATGGATATGCGCTTGTGTGTATGTAATGTGTGGTTAGTGTGGTTTGTATGCGTGTGTGTGTGTGTGTGTGTGTGTGCGTGTGTGTGTGTGTGTGTGCGTGTAAATGTTATGCTACCACAAATTTTTCCGTAGCATCGCAATCAAAGGATTAACTATGTTTCAAGTTTCTTTTTTTACTATATGACGATTAAGAGAATAAATATTAAGGGTTTTGTTGATTTTATTATATACTTTAGAGCTTATGTGTCTAAAATGCCGACTTGCTGCTACGGTTCTACGCGACTATATATCGCATACTCTATCAGATCGGCGTCTCGTGCTATATATGTTAGGATCGTATGGTAGCAGACTATGCTTGCGAAGTGCAATACGAAGAATCAATAACTATCTGACAGAGAGGGCCTTGCAGATAGAGTAGACCATTTTTGTAGGAAATCGGATAGGCTTTCCTGCCAACACTTTAAGAATAGCTCGTTGTCCACGTTCTAACTCGTATCAAAGTTGATTTAGGAGCTGGACCCCTAGACAGTAACCCATTACCAACTGCACATGGGCAAAATAGATTTTTATTAAGCTATTAAAGTCCACCACCTTTAAGTTTCTTAAAACATATATAAGTTTTCTTAAACGTGCTACTGTGTGACTAATATGTTGCTTCCATTTTAGGTTACTATCGCTAACAATGCCTAGGTATCGGACAAACTCAGCACTATCCAGTCTGGCACAGTTACCATTTACGTAAGTCACTATATGAACAAGTGTGGGCACGAATTACAATGGGTGTTTGGGGTTGACTAGCTTTAGTGGGTTAGAATGTAGCAAACTTGGTCTCACTGACATTGAGTGTAAGTAGATTTTTCGGTAACCATGCGATAACAGAGTTTAAGGCCAGTTCAGCATTGATACCACCATCGAACCAGTTTCTACCGTCAATTATAAGAGCTGAGTCCTCTGCATAAGTTATTATTATGCAGTTAGGTAGGGATAACTCCGGGATCCGAGAACACTGCCCTGTGGGACTCCAAACATGACAGATTCTTCGTTACTTAGATAGTTTTCCAGCTTAACACACTGTTTTCTATCTTTTTTTTTTTTTTTTTATACTATAGGGGGACAGACGAACAGACGGGTCACCTGATGGTAAGTGACACCGCCGTCCATGGAGACTTGCAACTCAAGAGTCGCAAGTGCGCTGCCCGCCTTTGAGGGTGATGAGGGATAGGGGATGCAGGGAGCGGAAAGAAGAGAGGAGGGATGAGGAGATGGAAAAAGGAGAAAGGAGATGAGGGGAGAGAAAAGGGGGGCGGGGGAATTGGGCCTCCGGAAACCTCACTCAATTCGGGGAAATGCAACGCAAGCGTTACTTCACAACCAGTTTTCTGTGAGGTCGTGGTATCGCACCGGTCGAGCCGGCCCATTCGTGCCTAAGCATGGCTCTACCACTGAAAAAACTATCTGCGAGATAGCTCTTGAAAATATCTAAGGTCAAGCCTCGAATTCCAATTTTTTCTAACTTCGAAATAAGTATAGGGACAGAGACAGTGTCAAAAGCCTTGGAAAGTGTTTTCGTCTCATAAAATTATCGATGCTTGTATCTGTGAGCTCTATCAGAGCATCCTCTGTAGATGTACAATTTCTGAAACCAAATTGATTATTTAATTTTGTGAGATATTTAGAGAGAGTCTAGTGTTTTTATTTTTTTATAGATTTTAGAAACTGCAGAAATATATAGTTAGATACACTGTCTCTGTCTCCAGACTTGTAAATAGGATGAACTACCGCGGTTTTAAATATATCAGAAAAGGTACCGGTAGCAAAACACAATTTAAAAATGTAGACAAGAACTAGCGTAATAACATGTCTGGTTGCCTTCACAATGGAGTTACTTATGCCATCAAACCTGACAGCGCATTTATTTTTAAGACCAAAGATGATGTTTTCAACCTCTACACCAACCACGCTATTCAGTACCATTGAATGTAGTATAGAACCTAAAGAATTTGGAATGATAGACTTTTCATTTTGATAATGGTGAGATTGCTGAATATTAGAGACCAATAGTCTGCCCACAAGAGCAAATTAATTATTTACTTTATCTACTGACTGGGAGGGGTTCTCGCAGCATTTTATTAACTCTGAGGATGGTGTACTAATTTGTTCGAAATTACCAACCCGTTTGATCAATTTCCATGTAGCTTTAGGATTTCCTCTAGCCCTCCGAAACTCGTCACTTTCCTATTCACGCTTGACCTTTTTTAAGAGATTATTACAAAAGTTGCGATACCGATAGAATATCAACTTGTTAGACTCCATGTCAGAATATCTCTTAAGAGTTCTGTGTAATTTGTCTGTATGTACGTATGTATGTATGTACGTATGCATCTCAGGAGGCCATGAGTAATCCACTGCTTATTAATGCGTTTTATAATAGGAATCCGCAAAGTATGGGAATGGAATTTAATAGCTGAGGACATTATGGACACAAGTGATTGTGCAGCTGCATTTGAGTTTAGGGATTATTGAAGGAGAGGGAGTATTGAAGAAAAATCTGTGTTACTAATACATTCAACGACTGCTGGGATGTTTATCTTAATATTCGAGTAATTAGTAATGACTTTATGTTTAATTTTTATATTACAAAAGATGATAATATGAGCGTGGTCTGTAATAAGAGAGTCTAGTAGTAGTGTAGTGGCAGTAGTTGGAGAGCGAAGTATTACATGATCGAGGCAGCTCGACAATCTAGTTGGGAGACTGCAAGTGGGGAGCATTCCATAGGAGGCAGTAAGATTAAGGTAATCGTCTGCAAACGGATCACGAATGTCTTGAGGGATGTTTATGTTCAGGTCTCCAATTATGGTAGCAGTTTTACAATGGGAGAAATTTCTTAATAGATCGTCAAGACCACTCAAGAACAAAGATAAGTCTCTATATGATGGAGAGCGGTAAAGGGCAATAAAAGCATCTTTATCGGAAATTTTTATAACCAAACAGTTTGTCGTCATTCAAATTAGGTACTTCCACGGTGGCTGTTAGACTATCCTTTATATATGCAACTACCCCATAATTTTGATTTTTAAATGACGATGTGTATGAGTTCCATTTATAGAGGCGATAGTAGGACATTTGCTTAGCCAGTACTCAGTTAGTATAACGATATCAGGTAAGTACGTTAGTCGACACATAAAAAGCACCAAATTATCAAAATTGTTGTTAAGGCTGCGAATGTTAAAAGTTTTAGTACTATAATAATATATTGTAAATAAATTTATATTATTAAATTGTGTTATTTCAAAAATTCTAAAGTTAATTACAAAACCTATCAACACAATAGCATATTTATATAACCTTAGTTGAATTAAAATACAAACTATAAAACAGTTCTCATTTTAGAAATTAACTAAATATATTAATTAATACATTTAAAAAAAAAGAGAAGGAGAGAAGGTGGTTTTGTGTTTAATAAATGTTATTAAACACAACACCAACACCAATACAAAATAATAACATACGCGATTGCCGCTGGATGGAAGCGCACGGCCGCGATAATAATACAGTATACACAGCGGCGACCGTCACAACATACTTAATTTAACAATAATTACTTGCTTGCAATGTTGCCCTCAATTTTGGAGTTTTTTCATGCAATAAAGTACAATGGCCACAACTACAAGGTAAGTAGAAATTTAATTGTTGTTATTTAGTATGCCATTATTTTAATATTCTTAGTCATTTTCAGACCATTCGAAGAAGATAGGTCTGCTAAACAGATCGAGACAGTATTTCACTCTAGCCCACCGCCGGCAACTTTATAAGGATCATGATCGGCTGAATATGGAATACTGTTTTCAACGGAAAGCGACTCGCAAAATCGATTACCAGGATATTTCTGATCGGCTTGATACCTTGGCGTTGCGTAGAGATGTACTTTCACTCTACATTCACTATCGCTTGAATCATGCTGAGTGTTCAGACGAGTTCCGGTTTATACCGGCCGCAGGTTTCCACCATCATCCTACGGTACACAATTTCAATGTCCATCACCTGGATGATTGGCACTCCACTAATTCTCCAAACATTGTTGTGCCTAGCACTACTCGCCTGTAGAACAAATTGTCGCCTGACTTATTTCCGGACCGATACATTCTTCATTCTTCTTTCACGTTGGTCTTGGGGTGACCAGTCTCTCGTTTGCACCCTATCCCAAAAAAAAATGAAAAGAAATTAATTGAAATGTAATACATAAAATTAACTCCACAGTCAATAGATAACAGGGCTCATATATCTACATATATATAGTATATAGGTATGCAACCTGCAGTTATACAGAACAAAACGCACACTATGCACTGACTTTTTGATTACTCAATAAAATACTTTTAAATATAGTATTTCCTACACATATTATATAATTACTAGCTGACCCGGCAAACATTGTTCTGCATTGAAAAATCTGTATAGGGTCACAAACACCGCGACTTGAGAATTTTATATATTAGAAGAGATAATTTAGTTCTCAAAAAATTGACTGATATGCATGTGCATATCAGGATTTTGTTCAGCTTGAAGCGCACCCTATATCATATTTTGTAACCTTGACAAAGTGAATGAAAAAAGACACGATATCGGTTTACTAGTTAAGACGTGAAAGCGTAACAAACTAACAAACATACTTTATACTATAGAATTATATTATACTACGAGTAGAACAGAAGCTGAGGCAAAATCCTCATTTGCCTTATTTAGGTACAAACAATAATATGTTTTACACAATATGAGAACTTTAACCAAAATGCCAGTGTGTCTTATCCCCCAATCAACTTAACAATAACGAGCAGATTGTTAAAGGGTACGTACTTCTTCCCTGACACGGACGGTAAAAATCTTATATTCTTCTAAATCTTATCTAAATCTTATATTTATAACAAATGACGAGTGACAGAGGCTCTCAGGTCTGGTCAGCTCGCTTCGTTATTAACGTTGGATGATTTGGATCCAATTATTTATCACGAAACCAGGGACCGGTTCTTTTTATTTTTATCGAGCTTGTCTTTGATTGGAACAGTCAGTTACTACTCAAGTTGAGTACCACTTAAGGCTATAGAGAGTTGTTAACACCCCCAAATTTAAATGATTTAGAATTGTACTATGACATCTTTAGGAAAAAGAGGGAAGCCTTTACATGGTCAGTCACGCGAAATTGTCTACAAAGTGTGTAAATGTATTTTAACTGAAGCCGACAAATTTAAAAATCATGAAGATAAGGTGTAACTATTTTAAGAAGGTACAAGAGCGAGTTACAAATTCCAGTGCAGTGTTGCAGATTTCGGTTCACTAAAATGGAAGATAATAGAAAAGTTCTAATGGAAAAGCACGATGTAAGTCTCAAACGAATGGAATACCTTGATAAAATACGCGAATTTTGCGAAACAGGAAAAAATATAATCTATATGGATGAGTATTACATACATACATAACACACTAAAAAAAAAATCTTGGAGTGATGATAAGAAAAAAGGTGTAAAAAAAGCCAATTTGAAAAGTTCAACGTTTGATAATAGTTCATGCGGGAAATCAAAATGGCTTTGTTCCTGGAGCCTTTTTAATGTATAAATCCACGGTCACTGTAGGTGATTATGAAATGAAATGAATAACGATATCTATAGATAGTGCTGGTTAATCAATTCATCCCAAACATACCCAGTGATTCTGTTTTAGTTGTCGACAACTCAGGGTTCAGACCCCCCAATTCAAACACCATTAAACAGGAAATGATCAACTGGTTAAACAGGCATCAAATTCCAGTAGACCCAAAATTGACAAAACCCCATATTTAGATTTACTGTATTAGGAGAGGTATACAGAGTTTTCCGTAGACAAAATACTTGCTGAGCATGCGCACATCGTATTGCGATTGCTACCATATCATCCGGTTTTTAATCCAATTGAAAATATATGGTCTCAACTGAAAGCTTATGAAGCCTCTAGAAATGTGGGTATGAATTTAACTATATTAAAAACATTATTGGCAGAAAAAGTAAACATGATTGGGACTGAAGAGTGGAAAAAGGTTTGCGATCATGCAATTAAATGTGAGAAGGGATATCAAAGATTTCAACACGGTCTAGATAATTACACTGATAGACTGGTTATAAATACAGCTGATAGCGACAATGATATTGACTTCATTGAGAGCACTGATAGTGAATCGAAAGGAATTGAGGATTTATAATTGTTTTGTCAGAATGTATCACTTTTCAAAATAAATAAATTAATACGTAAACATACTTTTTTTTTGAAATTTTACTATAATCTAAAGACAACACTCTAAACACAATCACAGGTAGTAGAGCCACTCTGATTTATTCAGCAGGAATGGGCCGGCTCGACCGGGGCAGTACTACCCTCTCACAGAAAACCAGCCTAAAGTGACAACATTCGTGGTGTCGCCTTTCGCTGGTGAGTGAGAGACAGGAGGCCCATCGATGCAGGGGTGACAGTTATCGTGGTATGTGTGTGAGCAGTGGAGTGCTGTAGAGTCATTGTGAGGGTGGCGTGGATCGAACCGTCGGCCAGGGAGACCCGTAGAAACGGTGGTGCCGCTGGCCGCCCGGGGCATAGAGAGGAGCCCAACCACGGCTAACCACCCTGGGAGGCTGCCCCGTCAGGTCGCGCATAATCCACGGAGTGGCTCGTCGTGCCGGTTGGTGACCGGATGGTGGGACCCGGCGACCACTTCCGGGAGGGTACGGGGGCCCTTCCGTCCGGCGGTTCGGTCACCGTCATGCTTCACCGATACATGATGACACAGCATTTTTAGTCTCAGTTTACATTGCCACGATGACTGTCATGCCTTTTACGCCCCCTTCCTCTTCTATCATGGCAGCACAAAAAAAGAAAAGTGGTCCTACAGCGGCATCCTCCTCTCCCACCAACCCGCTTTTTGAGGTGGAGTTCACTAACATACGTGGACTCCATGCAAACCTCAGCGCCGTACACCAACACCTCGAGACGGCTCGGCCGGCCATGCTCTTTCTTACGGAGACACAAATACGCCGCCCTGCCGACACGGCATATCTCCACTATCCCGGCTACGTGCTCGAGGAGTGCTTCCTCGCAAGGACTGGAGTGTGCCTTTTCATCAGGGCGGATGTTTGTTGTCGCCGTCTGCACTGCCTAGAAGACACATCCTTCTCCATCCTTTGGCTCCACGTGGATTTTGGCTCTACGAGCCGGATTTACGTGTGCCTCTATCGCTCCCATTCCGGAGACTCCGAGACAACTCGACTCTTTGACCACCTGAGTCAAGCAGCGGATAAAGCGCAGGAGCAGTTTCCGACCGACAAACTGGTGTTTTTGGGAGATTTTAACGCCCACCATGAGTCCTGGCTGGGATCTTCCAAAACTGACCACGCTGGTCGAACTGCCCACGCATTTGCTCTCACGCATGACCTTACCCAACTGGTACTCCAGCCCACCAGGATACCAGACATAACGGGTCATGCGCCCTCTTTGCTGGACCTACTGCTGACGAATCACCCAGCGCAGTACAGCGTATCGGTTCTCGCCCTTCTGGGATCCTCCGATCACTGCCTGGTGTCGACCTCAGTGCCTCTTGTTACGCCTCCACGACCTGTGGTAACAAGGCGGCGGTTATGGCACTACTCGTCAGCAGACTGGGATGGAATGCGGGAATATTTTGCATCCATCCCGTGGGCTCAACGCTGCTTTAAAGATAGGGATCTGTCGCAAAGTGTGTCTGCCGTGACTGACGAAATCACTGTCGGTATGGAGTATTATATCCCCTACAGTGAAGTCGCCAGCACGAAGACCCGTCCCTGGTTCAATCGCGAGTGCATCCGGGCCGTTGCTCAAAAGCAGTCGGCCTACCGCGCATGGATCAGGGCCCGCGCACATTGTGACCCAGACATTGATCGCCTAAAAGCAGCACTAAACAGAGCCACTAGGGAATGCAAGAGGGCTTACATCAGAGCAGATGCCCAGCGTATTGCACGGTTTGGTCAAGAACTCGTCGCGTACCCTACGGGTAGCCGTAAGTTTTGGCGATTGGCCAAAGCCGTGCAGTCCAACTATTGCCAACTTTCGCTGCCGCCGTTGAACTACCCTGACGGATCACTGGCCCACGAGCCGCAAGAGAAAGCGAATCTACTAGCTGACCTCTTTGCGGCTAACTCCCGAATCGATGACCGTTGCGCGCACACGCCCACCATTGCGTCCTGCGACTCCGCAATGCGGGATATTCGCATCCGACAGAGGGATGTCCGTGCGGAGCTTCGGTCACTCGATGTCCGGAAAGCCAGTGGACCCGATGGTATTCCGGCGGTGGTTCTTAAGAACTGTGCACCTGAGTTGTCTCCCGTACTAACGCGCTTGTATCGCCTGTCCTATTCCTCAGGAATTGTTCCGGAGGCCTGGAGAGAAGCGAATGTTCAACCCATTCCCAAAAAAGGCGACCGCTCCGATCCAGCCAATTACCGACCTATAGCCGTCACTTCCATACTCTGTAAGGTGTTCGAGCGGATCATCAACACCCAACTAATCCGCCACCTAGAGAATCACTCCTTGTTAAATGATCGGCAATATCGGCACGGGTGATCTTCTAGCGTACGTCACACACCTTTGGGGTGAGGCTATGGATAGGCATGGGGAGTCCTTGGCCATCAGCCTCGACATTGCCAAGGCCTTCGATAGGGTGTGGCACCGCTCGCTTCTCTCCAAACTTCCTGCATTTGGTCTGCCACCTAAACTCTGCAACTGGGTTGCTGCCTTCCTCGAAAAGCGCCGCATTAGGGTTCTCTGCGACGGCGCGGCCTCAGACTTCCACGAGGTAAGCGCTGGTGTACCTCAGGGCTCCGTCCTATCGCCTACGCTGTTTCTTCTGCATATCAATGACATGTTAACCCTTGGCAATATACATTGTTATGCAGACGACAGTACAGTGCACGGGCGATATTTCGGGCATCCTACTGCCAAGCTGGCAGACGTTGAGGAAAAACGACAGGAGCTTGTCGCTGAGCTCGACCGGGTCTTGAGCCGCATTTCCCAATGGGGCTGTGAGAATCTGGTCGAGTTCAGCGCCAAGAAAACACAAGCGTGTGTGTTCTCTACCAAAAAGTCTCCATTCCTTCCCCTTCCTACTCTTCAGAGCACTCAACTGCCACTGCAGGATAGGCTTAGTATTCTGGGTATGGATATTTGCCGGGATCTCAATCCGCGCGATTACATCGAGAGTGTCACTAAGGCGGCCTCGCGTAAGCTCGCCGTTTTGAACAAGGTGAGACGGTTCTTCTCGCCCGAGCAACTGTGTCTTTTGTACAAGACCCAGGTTCGCTCCTGCGTGGAGTACTGCTCTCATCTCTGGGACGGCTATGCGCAGTATTTGCTTGACGCTCTCGATCGGTTGAAGCGGCGCGCAGTCCGCATTATCGACTGTCCTGAGATCACCCAGTCTCTTGAGCCTCTGCAGTTGCGAAGAGATGTCGCCTCTATGGCAGTCCTCTATCGCCTACATCACGGGGAGTGTTCTGATGAGCTCTTCCAATTGGTCCCACCTTCTCCCTTCCTCTACAGGACTACACGTGCTGGCCTGAGGAGTCACCGTTTGTGCGTCGAAAATATACGTACCCGAACTAAACGGTTTGGCTCTTCTTTCTTGTGCCGATCGGTTAAATCCTGGAATTCTCTACCAGCGCACGTGTTTCCTTCCCACTATGATCCCGGGTCTTTTAAGCGGGGCGTGAAAAAGCATCTCACCAGGCCGCCATAGTGTGGGTCACCATGCTGCATTGACTAGACATGCAATGAGGATGGTGACGACCACTCTTTGACTCCACCTATTGCTTTCCATCAGGCAAAGTGGAGTCACTATGGTAGGCTAATATAAAAAAAAAAAAAAAAAAAAAACACTTATAAAAAAAATGTTTTATAAAGAAATAAAAAAAAGAATAATCAAAATAAGCAACTCACAATAATTGTTCCAACAGCTCTTAATAGATACCGGGCTGTTAGTATTTCGTGCGAAAGGGACAACGCTCTACAAAGTCAAAATTAGCCGATTGTCTCTTTGCATGAGGTCGATGTGCATAGTTTCTTGCCCAGTACTGTAAAACAGTATTATTGATAACTTATGGATTTTTCACTGAAAGTTTTATAGAATAATTTTTGAAATAGTATCCGTTCCTTTCGCAGCACCATCGGATGCGATGGAAACATATACTGAAGCTGTGAATGGCTTTACTCTTCTCTAGGGATCTCTTTCACGCCTTTTTCAAACGCAGTCACGGCATGAACTCTGAAGGTTCATAAAACGAATTCCTCTAAGTTTATCTTCTATTTTTGGAAATAAATAAATGTCACAAGGTGCCTTTTCTTGACTGTAAGGAGGATGACTCACTAACTCCATATCTTTGATAATCTGTCTGACGAAGAGAGCTGGAGCGTTGTCGTTGGGGAGGAGGATTCTACTTCTTGGGCGCTTCCGTCTAACATTTTGCAAGAAAACAATGGTTAACAATGACTGACATATCAATCTGCAGTAACAGTCCTTTTATGTTATGGAATGATTAATCATCCAATCAATCATTCAACCTGTAAGTTCAAAGAATGAGGTACTTAATCATCTTTTTCCCTTGACCCTTCCTTACTTTTGTTGACTATTTTTCCAATGGAAACTTCCATTGCTTAGATTGTCTTTTGGTTTTGAGTTCGTTAAAACATATCGCTTTTATCACCTGTGACGATGTTATACATATGCATGTAGCACTTGAGTCACCTCCGACATACTCTTCCTTTTCCTCCATCTAGTACAAAGCTTTCTGACGCTTAAATGTTCATGTGAGACTGTTTGTACTTAACTCATACCAATACCTAAAGCTCCCGAATTTTTTAATATGTCACCCTTCTATCATTAGCCGCATAGCACTCATGTTATTTGCAGTAGTCGCCGTAGAAGGATGTGCTCCTCGAGGATCATCAGTGAGTTTATTTAGACCACATTTAAACTCAATAAAAAAAGTTGTAAATAGTGGTACGAGATGGGGCTTCGTAATGAAATGCCTATGGAAGTCTTTCGTAAGTTTTTGTTAAGTAGGACCGCAACGAAAGTGGTAATAAGTTATTGTGCGAATATTTTCTCTAGACAAATCCATTTCGATGCACAAAAGACACTTTTGAAATTGCCAGCTATTTGTAAAAACAAAAGACACATTAATTCATTACACAACTATATTACAACTCCCAGAGCCCTTAATTCGAAATTTATATACATTTTTCCAAGGCTGCTTTTCTTACTGACGTACTCTAAAAACTGCCAGTTTCACTTATGATTTACTGTTAAAGCAATCAATATTAAAAAACCTACATTTTCAATAGCAGACTTTTTCTTTAGCAGATTTGAAATCTTACCTAAATTACGATATTTTAGTATGTTGTTCGTAAGTTATGGTTGAGGCAGTTACGCCGACAATATTATTATCCTCGGCCTTAATCCGCTCGACCCTAGTAATCGGATTTTTGCAATTTCCGAACAATTCCCTAAATATTCTATCAAAATATTTATAAGAATGCTGCCTGAGAGTTCATTAACATCTCCTTTTATTATGGTATGAGTCATCGGAAGTAAGTCATGGGTACCAATAAATATTAAGTAGTCCAACAATCCATACTAAGAATCGCTTGCTGGTCGATATTGATGTTTAGTTTTAGTTCATTGACCAGTATAATTCTTAATGTAATTGTATTTCTTGTAATATACATTGTGATCCTACTGACATTTTTTCTTATGAAGGTGATATTTTTTGCTTGCTTATATAGCTTGTGCATATAGCCTATTAAACAAAAAAAAAAACAATTTAAAAAGTATCTGTCGATCCCATTTTTTGTTGTGAAATAATGGGGATATCACACACTTTGGAATTCAATCATTCCAAAGCCACTGGCACTAAGGCCTCAAAAGACAATCAAATATGTTGTATCTGTAGCATTAGCAAACAAACCGTCAATATACATCTGTTAATGCAATTTGCCAATGAGGTGTCACCCCTACTCTATGTATCTACACCGCAATAGAAGACAAAGTTTAATTGGCTTCACCGTACGTCTGACATCAGTGCTCTAAGGCTGACAACCAATTAATATGAAGGTTAGTTCCATGATATTTAGCAATACACTAGCTTTTGACTGCAGCTTCGCTCAGGTGAATGTATTTGTTTTTTTTTTGTTTTTTTTTTGCTTTGAGCCAGCCTGGTATTGAAACAAATACGAACGAAAACAATTATTCATATCGGACCGGACGTTCTCGAGTTTTAGTGAGACTAACAAATGAAAAATATTTTTTAAATACGAGTTGAATAGACCTGAGATGTGTTTGATATTAAGAATAATTTGATTTAATGTTAAAGAAATTAAAAAATAAGTGTCTCTCTGTGTTACCTTTTATCATTAATTACTTAGTTTATTTAAAATTAAATCAAAATTGGTATCTAAGAAACACCCACCTCTACATATGTACATACGTTTACGTGTGCACACATTGCCAATCTCGACTCTCGAGTTTATACATCAATTAACAAATGTAGGTAGATTATTATTATTATTATTGAAGACAATATTACGTTTTTAATGATCTTAAATTTATTTTTGGTATCATTTTGCAACTTCTTGCGTAAATCTGTTTATTACTACTACTAATCTATTTATCACCGAAATTTTAAAAATATATAGGTAATGATAGAGGGCTTGGAACGGTTTTTGAATTTGAAGAAGAAGAATTGGTTCGTTAACTATTACAATAATCGGTCTTCCGGTTAGTTTTGAGGGATTTATTAATCAAATTTCATTTTTAATAAATCCCTCGAAACTTACCGGAAGCCCTAATAATATTATGTACGCATTTACATTCACTTTTAATAAGTCTTAAAAAATACTGCAGACTAAGCTTACGGTACTAAAATCGGGATCGTTTGAACGATAGTTAAAAGCAAAGGGAAATATCTCTTTTTCTTTTATTTTATCGAATTATTTCATAATAGACTCCAAAAAAATACATTACGTTATTGTAAACTCACCATACTGAAAATTTGCAACAGTTAAAAATATGTGTAAACTTGCCAGTCTTATCTGACTCACGGAAAGTCGCCACATTTTAAAAATTACTGTTAAAGTTCCAAAGATAGCGACGAGTTTAGACATTATTATCTTTTAAGAAAGTTTGTTTTTGATACCCACTTGAAATATATGTAGTATATATCACAGGTAGTAGAGCCACGCTGATTTATTCAGCAGGAATGGGCCGGCTCGACCGGGGCAGTACTACCCTCTCACAGAAAACCAGCTTAAAGTGACAACATTCGTGGTGTCGCCTTTCGCTGGTGAGTGAGAGACCGGAGGCCCATCGATGCAGGGGTGACAGTTATCGTGGTATGTGTGTGAGCAGTGGAGTGCTGTAGAGTCATTGTGAGGGTGGCGTGGATCGAACCGTCGGCCAGGGAGACCCGTAGAAACGGTGGTGCCGCTGGACCCGGCGACCACTTCCGGGAGGGTACGGGGGCCCTTCCGTCCGGCGGTTCGGTCACCGTCATGCTTCACCGATACATGATGACACAGCATTTTTAGTCTCAGTTTACATTGCCACGATGACTGTCATGCCTTTTACGCCCCCTTCCTCTTCTATCATGGCAGCACAAAAAAAGAAAAGTGGTCCTACAGCGGCATCCTCCTCTCCCACCAACCCGCTTTTTGAGGTGGAGTTCACTAACATACGTGGACTCCATGCAAACCTCAGCGCCGTACACCAACACCTCGAGACGGCTCGGCCGGCCATGCTCTTTCTTACGGAGACACAAATACGCCGCCCTGCCGACACGGCATATCTCCACTATCCCGGCTACGTGCTCGAGGAGTGCTTCCTCGCAAGGGCTGGAGTGTGCCTTTTCATCAGGGCGGATGTTTGTTGTCGCCGTCTGCACTGCCTAGAAGACTCATCCTTCTCCATCCTTTGGCTCCACGTGGATTTTGGCTCTACGAGCCGGATTTACGTGTGCCTCTATCGCTCCCATTCCGGAGACTCCGAGACAACTCGACTCTTTGACCACCTGAGTCAAGCAGCGGATAAAACGCAGGAGCAGTTTCCGACCGACGAACTGGTGTTTTTGGGAGATTTTAACGCCCACCATGAGTCCTGGCTGGGATCTTCCAAAATGACCACGCTGGTCGAACTGCCCACGCATTTGCTCTCACTCATGACCTTACCCAACTGGTACTCCAGCCCACCAGGATACCAGACATAACGGGTCAAGCGCCCTCTTTGCTGGACCTACTGCTGACGAATCACCCAGCGCAGTACAGCGTATCGGTTCACGCCCCTCTGGGATCCTCCGATCACTGCCTGGTGTCGACCTCAGTGCCTCTTGTTACGCCTCCACGACCTGTGGTAACAAGGCGGCGGTTATGGCACTACTCGTCAGCAGACTGGGATGGAATGCGGGAATATTTTGCATCCATCCCGTGGGCTCAACGCTGCTTTAAAGATAGGGATCTGTCGCAAAGTGTGTCTGCCGTGACTGACGAAATCACTGTCGGTATGGAGTATTATATCCCCTACAGTGAAGTCGCCAGCACGAAGACCCGTCCCTGGTTCAATCGCGAGTGCATCCGGGCCGTTGCTCAAAAGCAGTCGGCCTACCGCGCATGGATCAGGGCCCGCGCACATTGTGACCCAGACATTGATCGCCTAAAAGCAGCACTAAACAGAGCCACTAGGGAATGCAAGAGGGCTTACATCAGAGCAGATGCCCAGCGCATTGCACGGTTTGGTCAAGAACTCGTCGCGTACCCTACGGGTAGCCGTAAGTTTTGGCGATTGGCCAAAGCCGTGCAGTCCAACTATTGCCAACCTTCGCTGCCGCCGTTGAACTACCCTGACGGATCACTGGCCCACGAGCCGCAAGAGAAAGCGAATCTACTAGCTGACCTCTTTGCGGCTAACTCCCGAATCGATGACCGTTGCGCGCACACGCCCACCATTGCGTCCTGCGACTCCGCAATGCGGGATATTCGCATCCGGCAGAGGGATGTCCGTGCGGAGCTTCGGTCACTCGATGTCCGGAAAGCCAGTGGACCCGATGGTATTCCGGCGGTGGTTCTTAAGAACTGTGCACCTGAGTTGTCTCCCGTACTAACGCGCTTGTATCGCCTGTCCTATTCCTCAGGAATTGTTCCGGAGGCCTGGAGAGAAGCGAATGTTCAACCCATTCCCAAAAAAGGCGACCGCTCCGATCCAGCCAATTACCGACCTATAGCCGTCACTTCCATACTCTGTAAGGTGTTCGAGCGGATCATCAACACCCAACTAATCCGCCACCTAGAGGATCACTCCTTGTTAAATGATCGGCAATATGCTTTTCGGCCGAACCGATCCACGGGTGATCTTCTAGCGTACGTCACACACCTTTGGGGTGAGGCTATGGATAGGCATGGGGAGTCCTTGGCCATCAGCCTCGACATTGCCAAGGCCTTCGATAGGGTGTGGCACCGCTCGCTTCTCTCCAAACTTCCTGCATTTGGTCTGCCACCTAAACTCTGCAACTGGGTTGCTGCCTTTCTCGAAAAGCGCCGCATTAGGGTTCTCTGCGACGGCGCGGCCTCAGACTTCCACGAGGTAAGCGCTGGTGTACCTCAGGGCTCCGTCCTATCGCCTACGCTGTTTCTTCTGCATATCAATGACATGTTAACCCTTGGCAATATACATTGTTATGCAGACGACAGTACAGTGCACGGGCGATATTTCGGGCATCCTACTGCCAAGCTGGCAGACGTTGAGGAAAAACGACAGGAGCTTGTCGCTGAGCTCGACCGGGTCTTGAGCCGCATTTCCCAATGGGGCTGTGAGAATCTGGTCGAGTTCAGCGCCAAGAAAACACAAGCGTGTGTGTTCTCTACCACAAAGTCTCCATTCCTTCCCCTTCCTACTCTTCAGAGCACTCAACTGCCACTGCAGGATAGGCTTAGTATTCTGGGTATGGATATTTGCCGGGATCTCAATCCGCGCGATTACATCGAGAGTGTCACTAAGGCGGCCTCACGTAAGCTCGCCGTTTTGAACAAGGTGAGACGGTTCTTCTCACCCGAGCAACTGTGTCTTTTGTACAAGACCCAGGTTCGCTCCTGCGTGGAGTACTGCTCTCATCTCTGGGACGGCTATGCGCAGTATTTGCTTGACGCTCTCGATCGGTTGCAGCGGCGCGCAGTCCGCATTATCGACTGTCCTGAGATCACCCAGTCTCTTGAGCCTCTGCAGTTGCGAAGAGATGTCGCCTCTATGGCAGTCCTCTATCGCCTACATCACGGGGAGTGTTCTGATGAGCTCTTCCAATTGGTCCCACCTTCTCCCTTCCTCTACAGGACTACACGTGCTGGCCTGAGGAGTCACCGTTTGTGCGTCGAAAATATACGTACCCGAACTAAACGGTTTGGCTCTTCTTTCTTGTGCCGATCGGTTAAATCCTGGAATTCTCTACCAGCGCACGTGTTTCCTTCCCACTATGATCCCGGGTCTTTTAAGCGGGGCGTAAAAAAGCATCTCACCAGGCCGCCATAGTGTGGGTCACCATGCTGCATTGACTAGACATGCAATGAGGATGGTGACCACCACTCTTTGACTCCACCTATTGCTTTCCATCAGGCAAAGTGGAGTCACTATGGTAGGCTAATATAAAAAAAAAAAAAAAAAAAGTAGTACTTACTGTGTAATATTAAAAAAAAAACGATCGTATATGTCGAATTGCCAGGACACCTAACGTCTACGACGGCATATTGCAAATCAAATTTTTACCAGTTACTTAACGATAAGAAGGACAGGGCACGTACAGGGAGGTGAGTAACGTAGCAGATAGTGGGAACCCAGAGCCCTTTCCTTAACGAAACCACTGCAATTCAATTTAGCCTCATCAGTAACTCGGTTGACCTTAACCTTACATTTACGACTACAAAAAGAGGGCGGCCACTACTTGTAAGACATGTCTGCAAGTCCCATTTTCATGGACAAAATAGAGTAGGAACCATATGGAGGTGTACTTATCGTAGAATTAGCAATGCAACTTCTGAGTCACTAAACATTTGAACTCTGTAAAATAATGATCAAAAAATGCCCCAAATATAATGAAGATTAAAAACATATGTAAAGAGACAGCACTAATTGCAATTGTCGCATGCCGTATTTCCGGACCGATACGACCTTCAAACCTTCAAGATAAGAGCGTACTTCTACCTAAAAGGCCGGCAACGCACTTTTAAGTTGAAGGTGTTGTGTCACTTACCATCAGGTGACCCGATTGCTTGTCTGCCTCTTATCGCATAAAAAAAATACATATAACAATTAGTAGTTCCGAGTTTGGGTGTTATTTTTGGCCACTTTTTGTATGTTTTTGTTGTGTGCGAATGAGTAAGTTTACTGGAGGCACATCCCCCATTAACCTACCCTCTTTCCCCTCCTCCCTCTCCCTTTCCCTCTTTATGCTTCTCTCTTTACCTCTTCACTTTCTCCTACCCTAAGAGGCGCACAGCACTCTTGTGACTTGAAAGTATTAATGGGCGGCGGAACTCATTTATCATCAGGTGACCCTTTTACTAGTTTGTCCCATATACCATAAAAAGCATATATTTAATATCCTAATACGCAAATATTTCTCGGCTTACCATAGCAGTTTCAAAAGGTACTACTACCAAAACATATTATGTGATACGGTGTCATGAGAAAGATACACACAGTACGCACATACATACATACATACAACTTGTTGTTGTAGGTATGGTATTTAATGTGGCGCTGCTTTTTCGGACAGGGCCACGTCTGCCTGGTCCGCCAGGGTTGTATAAAAGTATCAAAATCAGTAGTAACAATTGAAAACATCAATAAATATAAAATAAAAAAATATGCTAGATATGTCAAATAGGGCATTATACAGACATAAAATATCGAGTAAATTTTTATTCTAAATACGTACAATGTAGATTCCTTAATTCTTCATCTGATGGGTTCGTGTACAAACTACAATGAAATTGAATTAGCGACTTTGACCGCATTGTCGTGGCCGAAATCAAATTTTCTTGCGTGCAGCTGTTAGGATACGCAGCACCTTACTCATAAAACATTAATATACCTTACAGCATATTCTGTACCCTCGACATCGTATGTGCAAAATTTCATGTCAATCAGGTAGGGTTAGTAGTTACGTGATAACTAACCAAACCAACTAAACTGACACTCTCATTTACGATTAATAAAATAAAATGTTAGATAGGGAATGTGGTAATATATGAATTAAATATTATTAAACAATCACATGGGCATAGAAATCCATCCTTTTAGTAAGCTACAATTTAATTGCTTTGTAAATAAGGCAGACACTGCAAGGTAGGTCATTGCTCGCACAGTTTCCCTAACGTTGTCTACCCAAGTCAATAAAAAAGAACATCTACCATCTACGGAATCCAATAAAATCTCATCAAGAGAAATCAATAAATCCTAAGACCAATATGTTGCACTGTTGTCTAAAGATCAATCGCATTTTTTTTTGTCGTATCTTTGACATTAAATTGATCTAAGTGAAAAGTAATTTCGTTGACAAATAGCAGCGTTCATTCAAAGTCAGTCACAGTCCAGAAATGTTAAACTCTTAGTCTTGTGAAAGTTAAAGTTTTCCCATTAATTGGCAAACTTCGGTGAAGTTCGTTATAGCTACATAGAGTATTATATGAACATCGCTTATTATATTGTTACTTGTTTTTTTTTTTTTATGTAACTGTGTATAGTAGAGAAACCGTTGAGGTGTTTAAGCGAATGTTTAGAAATACAATCACAGGCACAATTAACCACCCACCTATATTTTTCGTCACCCTGTTTGTTTATGTTAACTGTGGCTTATCTACTGTTTTGTTTTTAGTTAAGTGGGTACTTTAGCAATAAACTAAACACTTAAAAACCCTTATTTCGACCCTTAAACTTGTATCGCCGAAGCGTTTTTAGAATTTAGTCTCTGTTTGACATTGTTGCAGTAACGTTACATTGATTACATTTCTTGTTCTTTTTTGCTATCGTGTACGAACATTGTTTAATTTGAGTTTTTAGTGTACGATTATTGTTTGTGACTGAAAAAAATGCCACTGGATGCAACTGGTGCTGCTAGGGCAGTGACTTTAGCTGACGCTGGGTATAGCCAACGTCGCATCGCTCGTACGCTTGGTGTACCTCGAACTACAGTGCGGGATGCCATCAGACGCTTTCGGGAGACTGGTTCATACACGAGAAGGCCAGGTCAAGGCCGACATCGGTGCACCTCGGCTCTGGATGACCGCTTTGTTGTCAGTAACGTGCTAAGAAATCGCTTTTGCAGCGCTACTGAAGCGCGCACACGTCTGTTTGAGGTGAGAAATGTCACTGTAAGTGAACGTACGATAAGAAGAAGACTGGCTGAAAGGAATCTGAGAGCTTTTCGTCCAGCTCGCGGTCCACAGCTGCTTGCACAGCATCGTAGAGTAAGACTTGGCTTTGCACGAGAATATGCTGACTGGACTACGGAACAATGGAAGAACGTACTGTTCTCAGATGAGAGCAGAATAGCCTTAAGGGGTCCAGATGGACGTCAGCGTGTTTATAGGCGCCAAAATGAACGGTTTGCTCCATGTGCAATAATCGAAACCGTGGGTTATCAGGGAGGATCCATAATGGTTTGGGGAGGTATCTCTTACGAGGCTCGTACCGAAAAATGAATGCACGACAATGCTCGATGCCATACCGCAAGATCCGTCACTCAATACCTCGATGAGGTCGGGATTCAAGTTTTGCCATGGCCGTCACGCAGTCCCGATCTTAACCCAATTGAGCACATTTGGGACAACCTAAAAAGACCTATTCGAGCAAGAATATCAGCCCCTGCGACCTTACAAGAGCTCAAGACGGCTGCGATAGAGGAGTGGCATAATATCCCTCAGTCGGATATTCAAGACCTCGTAGATGGATTGCCAAACCGACTACAAGAAGTCATCAGGGCCCGAGGTAGTAATACTCATTATTAAAATTTAAATAAAAAGAAAGCGGACGATTTTTTCCAAAATTAAAGTCATCACATTTTCATGCAAATTTTTTGCACAATCGATTTTTGGCATATTGTTTTTTTAAAAAGGGTTTTGTTTAAAGACTTTTGTGATTTTATTTATCCTTAATGGCTGCTTTTAACATAACTTCCATCAAAAGTGGTCAAAATTTTCCGACTACTGAAAATTGAAAGAAATACAAGGTGGGCCGTTAATTGTGCCTGTGATGTGCTCTGTTCCCATTTGGGATACAATAACTTTTTTTAAACGGCATCAAACACACATTTCTTCTGATATTACGCAGGCGTTTTTTGAAATTCCTGGAGAAATATCGCTCCTAAAAAACTGCGATTCAGCAAATATCATAATGCTGAAATAATATTACTCATAATATAAAGAGTGTTTATGAGGTGTAATGCAAAAGCCATTATTTGTTTCCGATTTAAGAATTATGAGAATAGTATTCGAAGAAGGATTATATTTAAGAGAGCAGACGCGTTAGAGACGGAGTATATACTGCATTTGAATTTCGGCATATTTCATTGACTGACTTAAACTTTAATAGCTTGTAAATTAAGTGTAAGAGCGTATACAGTATAATATTATGAAGGAGTTACTATCTATAATTATCACCATCATTTCTCCATTTAGATATTTAATGATAATAATAAATAGAAGGTTGGACCGAATTCGGAAGGCGGAGAAGTCTCTCCAGCAGTGGGCTTCAGATTTTTTTGAAATTGAGGAATGATAAATATGTCATGTTTTGTTGTTTATATAATGGATAAAGATAATTTTTGTTACTTGTTTATTTAATATGAAATAAAAGAATATGTTCTAAAAAATAGAAAGAAATTGAAATTTAGTCAAAAAGTGGTAACTTGCAAAAACAACATATTAGTTTAGCTCTAGAGAAAAACTTATGAAAATAAGATGTTAAAAGTACAAGTAAATTTTAATTTTGTATTTGTATAAGCCAAAATCTAAAAATACGTACGTAATCCAAATGTTATTAAACGCATACGTCCTCAGCAAACTGGAGTATAATCATGTGGAATCCTAGTGAAATACTACGTGTGAGTGCACAATTTTACGTCCTGGATAAATATATGCGAAGAGTTGGACGTAGACAACACATACTCCTTACCTATCCACCATCACAGCGCTTAAGTTCAACCACTACTATAGTCCCACAATAAGAGTTATACAATTAATTTCCATATTTTTGAAAATTGACTGCACGAATGACGTAGCGGTTTAAGTGGTTACCTCGCCACCATGCTGCCTCGCCTAGTGTTATGGGTTCGACCACTTTGTGTAATCCTCCAATTGTTGTCCTGAGTCTGGGTGTTCATTGTTTCCGTGTTGTGTGAATGTTTATAAAGTCTCCCGCGACACAGGAATTAATCATAGTGCAGAAGTTGTCTTTTTAAGAAAAAAAAAACACAATGACACATCTATAGATTTCAAAGATCGCATGAATAATGTGATTATAACATACATATGTTCTATATGGTTTAATTTAATTTAATTTTTTTTTTTTAATCTGAGCACTGTTTTTGTTTAACTAAGCTAATTATACTCTTATCTGATAATTAATTAGATATCAAAATCAAAATCAAAATCATTTATTTCAACTGAACCAATCATAGGTATTTTTGAATTTTCAAGAGATAAAGTCGGTCAGACAAAGTCAGTCATGAAACTAGTTGCCTGTTCCATTACGTAGATCCTCTAGTAGTTCCATTACGAGAAACTCCAAGGACACTCTTTTTTAAATATTTTACATAATTTTCTTATAACGACCGGTGCGATAAAAGAAAACAAAACTCACAGAAAAGGTGAAGCAACGTTCAACCTTCGGTTGTTAAGCAACACTTACGTTGCATTTCCCCGAAATTAGTAAGGTTTCCGGAGGCCCAACTCCCTCTCTCCTTTTTCTTCTCCGCTGACCCCCCGCCCCTTTTCCCATCTCCTCATCCCCCTCTCTTTCCTCTCCCCGCATACCCTCATCCCTCATCACCCTCAAAGGCGGGCAGCACACCTGCGACTCTCGAGTTGCAGATGTCCATGGACGGCGGTTGTCCCTTACAATCAAGTGACCCGTCTATTCATCTGTCCCCCTAAAATATACTATTATATTGAAAATTGATTATATATAGGCCCTATCCCTACAATCAATGCCATAAGACATGATACTATGGAAATAACTAAAGTAAACTAGTCTATTACTACTTATTTTCTATTGTTTCCATTGCTTTAGTCAACTAGCATATAGGCGACCTGGCTTTTACTGTAAGCTTTTTCTTTTTATTTGCAAATAAATAAATGACAGGCCACTTGGATAAGTTTTATTTATACTTAGTAAACGGCATAATGGTGTTGCGAAATTGTAGCCGAGAAATAGTTCATTTAACTTGAAAAATACAATACGTAATTATTTTAAGGCTTTTTGTAAGAAAAATAATGTTAGTAGTGTTTATACATATTTATAAATGACATACTTTTTTTTTGCTTACATTTGGCAATAAATTCGTTTATGCCAAAAAAATCAAAGGTATTTTTGAATTGTCAAGCGAAGAAGTCGTTAACTAAGTAAAAATAATGTAATAATATCAATGACATCAAATAATATCAATGATGTAGTATGTGTATGTATATCTAAAATGCTTATTTTTATGTATAGGTGTAGTTATGTTATTACTTGTATATTTATATGCACATAAATATGTATATATATATATAAATATGTTTGTATTTATACATAGATGTCTAAAGTCTGTAGTCTCCATTTAGGTGTGCACCACAAATTGCTTATTACCTTATAATATAAACCATAAGCGTTTGCCTGCAAGAGATCGCAGCCTGTGATAAGGCCACCCATTGTAACACTGACAGTTTATTGTAATCTAGTGACTGCTGTTGTAAAATTTGGTGTGCAATAAAGAACCTATCTATCATCTATGTTGAAACAAAAATAATACTTTACAACATACAAAGATATGTTAATATTGTTTGTTTTTCTTTAAATTAATTAAAAGTAATAAATGTATATCTTATAAACATGACAGCCTGTCAAAGTGACATAATAATGTAAGATTAGTCAAGTATTGTTAGTGTCGAGAATCAAATGTGGATCCTCGACATCGCGGTGGGCCGGCATTTTGTAGCAACTAGCGAGCGGCGCCGAGCAGGTGACCGAGAGGCAAGGAGGGGCGCGGGCGCGGGCGCAAAAGCTCCCACTCCTTATAAAGCGACCACCGGCCACGATACAAAAACTCACTCACTTTACCGACTCGATCGGGTACACCGCCTTGTACAAGTTGTACCTACTTGCAACAATATACCAGCATTAACTACAGTCTGCTTTTTATTTGGTCACCAACATCAAGACCTTAACATTTTGGTCCTTCGAGCCGGAATCCCTAATGGGTCAACTTCCTTTTAATAGAACTAATTTAGAATTTCCTTTCCTGCATTGTTGCGTAGACTATGCTGGACCGGTGTTGATAGCTGACCGCTCGGGTAGAGGCTGCAAGCTCTTGAAATCCTACTTATGCATTTTTGTTTGTTTTTCTGTTAAAGCTATACATTTGGAGCTTGTTACAGCACTCACGAAAGAGGCCTTTTTAGCAGCTTTGAACCGCTTCATCGCTCGCAGGGGGAAGCCACAAAGTATCTCATCCAACAATGGAACGAACTTTGTTGGTGTTTCCAATGATCTTCAAAGGTTTCTCCTTGAGTCAAATATAGAACATGACATAACCCAGGAAGGTACAGAATTTAAATTTACCCCTCCTTACAGCCCACACTTCAACGGAATGGCAGAGGCAGCTGTCCGCTCAACAAAGCATCATCTTAGGCGCCAATTACAATCCGTTCATTTCACTTACGAGCAGATGGCTACCTGTTTAGCTCAAATCGAGGCTATTTTAAATTCTCGCCCCCTCACTCATCTTTCCACAGATCCCCTTGATTTCACAGCCCTTACTCCCGCTCATTTTTTAATAGGACGACCACTCACTTCTAATCCACATCCACAAGTTTTTGAGAGAGATATAACCATCAGTGATCGCTACAAAAGAATTGAGTATATCCGACAACACTTTTAGGCTCGTTTCAGAAGTGAATATATCTCCAATCTTCAACAACGGACGAAGTGGCTTACGTCTTCGAACAACGAGCTCAAACCTAATGACCTGGTCCTCATTAAAGATATGACCCTTCCACCCTTATTATGGCCGCTTGGAAGGATCATTAAGGTTTATCCTGGTGTTGATGGGATCAGTCGTGTCGCTGCAATAAAAACGAAGGGAGGCATCATAAGAAGAGCCTATAATAACATTTGCCCTCTTCCAGCTCAAGACTTTTAATTCCTCATCCTGGGGGGAATATGTCGAGAATCAAATGTGGATCCTCGACATCGCGGTGGGCCGGCATTTTGTAGCAACTAGCGAGCGGCGCCGAGCAGGTGACCGAGAGGCAAGGAGGGGCGCGGGCGCGGGCGCAAAAGCTCCCACTCCTTATAAAGCCACCACCGGCCACGATACAAAAACTCACTCACTTTACCGACTCGATCGGGTACACCGCCTTGTACAAGTTGTACCTACTTGCAACAGTATACCAGCATTAACTACAGTCTGCTTTTTATTTGGTCACCAACATCAAGACCTTAACAGTTAGTCTATCAAAATGATGGGTGTTTATTGATGTGTTCAATTATTATTACTGACTCTGAAATTTATTGTACAATATTATTATTTTATACGTGTAGCTTAACCTGTTCGTTTTTTGTTTGGGTCAAATTTAGTAGCTGAAATTTTACCTTCTTCCGGTTGACAGATGATCTGATAAATGGTACACAACTTTGGTTTTGATGACAATACAATTTCATATTTTCAGTATCATTGTAAATCCATAATGGCAAACGGCTACAAAATAGCGGATTACATATTTTTGTACCACTCTCTTCAATATGGGTATCAAATGAAAGAAGTCTACTAGTAGAATAGAAAACATGGAACAAACGGACACGGTACCGGATCGTTAAGCTCCGTTTGAAGTGGTTATCGTGGATGATGGCTGGCGCGTGTGTCATGCTTTTGAAACTGCGCTGAAGGCTGGTTATCTTTAGACTGCTACCTAACATGTAATTAATAGTAAATCGAAGGAATGGTTGCAATTCTGAATAATTAAATAATAATAATAATATACCTTCAGACAAATTATACAAAATACTAGGAAACGTCTTTACTTGCGCCAATAATAATGTTAAAAGATGTGTAAAATTGGACTGTTCAAGATAAACTACTACTTTTTTGTGATATATGTTCATTCATGTTTTGTGTGTGTTAGATTCCATGTTCTTATTATCTGACATTTAACTCGTGGCCAAGAATACATCGCCGCGATGCAGTTATAGTAGTAGTCGTTAGAGATATAGAAGACAAGATATAAAAATGTGAGGGCTTCTGCTGTACCTAAACAGCAGTAGTGCAGTGCATAGTAATATAGGTACAATCACTGACGTTACTTTTACTGAGAAAATGGATGGTTAATATCCTTAGATTCACGCTACCGTAGTCATATCGTTATTGTAGTTAGAATCAATTATAATCTTTAGATTATGATAGTTTCTGATTAATTGGTAAAGATAGTTTAAATTGCATATTCTAAGATCATTCCATATGTCCTGTAATTCTGAATCGTCGTTAACGATAATAATTTTACTTCAAAACAGTTTTTAAATCAGGCTTCTGAATTTCTTATAGATAATATGTACATATGTAGGTTTGATAAATTAAAAATAAATTAAACTGAAGCCCACTGCATCGTGAGCCCTGAACTTTAATCATCCCCAAGCAAGCACCATCGAAAAACAGTTGCATTCACAATTCATACACTATGCAGTATGCTTTTGTAACCTTAAAGTTCGTTTCTCTTTAAAGGTTAACATTAATTGTTGAATTCTTTAAGTCCTTAAACAAAATGGTGAACATCTTATAGTTTTATAAGCATAGTATTCCCAGTATATGTCATGAACATACTTTTAAATTCTAAAAAGGTATCAATGGTAGCAAGCTGGCGACAGCACACATTTTGGTTTATTGTAGTTTTACTAGGAATCGTATCAGTGCGACTAAGTATATTTATATTGTAAACTTCTCATCAAAAATATAAACACTTCTAAATAGTGGTTTTGTATGAGTTTTATGTATTTTTTACTATAAACAAAATATAAGGTATCGTTCAACGAATATTAATGTTTAAAATTTAAATTAAATTTATTCAGCTATCGTGTCTTGTTCAACGGGTATGTTTTACCCTTTAAGAAGAATTTTAAAATGTCAAAAGTCTTGTTTCTACTCGTACTACTACGTAAACAAAAAAATGTTAATTCAGCATCTCGTATTTCCTTCCGGGCCCTTATGTCTGCTTCCATGCGGTTCTTTATGGAACGGATGAGAGTCACAATCTTGTGTTGTGGGATGTAATCCTCCTCTTATTGTATAGCTGTTTATGGCTGGCCAGCCACTAACCGTAGTACCGACTCTGGTATTCATTTACAATGCCTGCGGTGTTAGCTCTGGCATTGTCCTGCATAAAAATCAACTCTTCGCCAATAAAATGTGCGCAGGGTAGTAAAACGTGACCTATTTGATGACAGTAAGCGAGATCCAGATACAAAAGCAAGTTCGTTTTTTCCATAGGCGCTAATGCGTCTCCAAACGGTCCATGAACCGCCACCGTATAAATAATATACACTTCTCATCTAAAAAATCTAAACTAAGAGAAACTAACGCAATATACATCATCACGGTCATCTTGCTCAGATGTGACTCGATATCTACCAGATCCTTGATGGCGAGTAAACATACCTGTTTAACGATAACGTTGATACACTCTATTGATAGCAGAGGCTAAGAGCAATCGAGCAGCCGCAATACGCTGACTATACCCTGAATCCAGCAACGCTACGACTTTTACTTGGGCGAGGCATCCATATTTACTTGAAAAAAACTTTGCTAGGATATTACAGTTTTGCAAAATCATGTGATTAAATTCAGAAATTCAGACGGAATACACATTGAAAACAATCTCTACAATCATTTATTTTAATTAAAATGTGGAATTGTGGTGCACCATTGTTTAGACTAAACTGCAAGTATTTATGGTTGTATTTTTTTATTTTTTGATGATATCAATCCTCTTTATTATTTAAATGCCGATTTGTATATTATTTATATGTGGGCCAAAGTTACAAGTTTACATAAATATCTGTAACAAAGTCTGATTGGTCAGAGTCTATTTAGTTAAGCGATGGCAGCGTAACGGCTAGGGCGTTGTACTCGATAAAGTGGTTGCGGGTTTGAACCCCACCCAGTGCACCACCGTGGTGAACCTGCCCCTAACACCAGCACTTACCTTAACCTGTGGCGTTTACAGGAGGACTAGTATGTGTGACTCTGACTGACCGTGTATGCTTTATACCAAAAAAAAGAAATAATAAATATAGAAAGACTTTCAACCGTGACTTGCTCTTGATAAAAAAATTAAGTAGGCTCCACCCGCACATCTTAAAATCAATAAGTGGTGATCTCAAAATAACTTTGCATGGAGCTTCAATCCTGCCGATAAAATCGAAACCCAATCGTAGTAATTTATAAATAAATCTTTTATACCATTTGATATTATAACATTTTTGTTTGAGCTTAGCAAAAAAAATGGCTTTGAGTACAAATATGAAATAAGAATGAAATTGGTTACTTGTACTTTAAACAAAGCCGTTTGTGCCAAAAGAAAACCTTTCTGCCACAAAAGCTTGTCCTCCCGTCGGCGGTATATTTTTGAATAGGTTATTGTTTGTTGAAAATAAAAGATATTTTGAACATTATAATGGAAATGAAAGACAATAGCTATAAAAACAGAGAGTAGTTGATGTCTGGTTATTATTGGAGGCTCATGAGGATGGTATCATGATGTTAATTAGAAGTCACTTAACTCTTGATATTTTTTGAGTACTGACTGTATTCTTACATAAAACACTTAATTAAATATCACTCGTCTTAATTGAGAAGATATCATGACATACCTGAGAATCCCCCATTAATAAATGTATTGCGTATATGTATGTTAGCCAGGACATACGCACATCCGGATTCACACATTTGGAGATACGTTATATAGAATCAAACATATACACTACCAGAGTACCTTCTCAAGTTTTTAATGAGGCAATCGAAAATCGAGTTTGTACTTACAATTTACAAGAAGAAAAGGTTGACCATGAAGGGCAATCCGGCTGAATATAAATAGCACTCTTATTGTACTCAAAGTTTTTGCTTGATTTTTGAGAATTCCTTTCTGTTTTAGATTGGAAGAGCTTGTGAGAGGTCAGTGAAGGACTTTTGTGATTATGAAGATATATCAGCCATGCAAACAATCCACCGGAAAGGGATATTTATGTACAGTGATTTTCAGGAAGATATAATTTATATTTTTTTTTTTACTATTTATTAAGGTTTAATACATAATAATGTTTGTTTTGCTATGCGTTCTAGTTCCTAAACATTTAGCGCAACGGTAACTTTTTTTTTCAACTTAAAAGATACTGAACCTAAGCTAATTGTTATTTCCAAAGTCTTTCATTAATTTTCTTTTAAACCCTTATTCACATTTCTATCATATTTTTTATTCATATGGGTATAGCCCAATTGAATAATAATATTCACAACCGATATAAGAATTCCATTTTAAGAATAGTGACATATCAACATATTTTGCCACACCTAAAAACCTTTTTTTTTTTTTTTTTTTTTATCGTGTGGAAATCCCCTCGGACCGTCACCCCGCCGGGGTTTGCGGCGGGGCGGTGTGTCGGAATCGAACCGACTAAAACCACACGGTGTGCCACTCTGCGCCTGAGACGGAAGGGATCCGGGAACTGCTGATATTAAGACATCCGGACCCCTCCCAGCGCTTGCCCGCACTGAATCGGGCACCGTCTGCTGTTAAACTTTCTAATTAGGCGACGTACGGCACACGCGTACGTCACCCCCTCGCGGGTGGCCACTAGAGCGGATGGAGGGGAAAACCCGTCCCGACCATCCGCGGCCACACTCAGGGCGGCATGATTCGCTGATAGGCGCGCCTACGCCGCCCAGTTCGCCGGCGGCGGATTGGGTCCGAGTGGATATCGTCCTCCCGGGCCTTCTCCGCCGCCTCCTTCTGCGAGATGACATCTTCACAGAAGGTTGCGACCGCGGTAAAACTGCTATCGCTACCGGCCATGGAGCGTATGACGGCCGGTAGCGAGAGATCTCCTCCGATGACTGCAGTGAGGGCCCGGCGCTGCGACTCCCAAGCGGGGCAGATCGCCAGCGTGTGCTGGGCCGAGTCTTCACTGCAGTCGCAGTGGTGGCAGGCGGGACTCAGTTCCCTCCTGGCGACCGAGTGCAGGTACTTCCCGAAGCAACCATGCCCGGAAAGCACCTGCGTCAGTCGGAAGGAAAGGGTCCCGTGCTGCCGCCCTGCCCACTCGAGGATGACCGGCTGGAGAGCCTCCACGGCGGCAAAGCCAGCGCGCGGAGTCTCCAGCCGGAACGACCAACTAGCCATCGTGGCTCGACGGGCGGCTTCACGCCACTCGCGTACCTCTTCGGGCGGAGGGCGAAAGCCATACTCCGCCCGATATTCAGCCACCCGTCGATAAACTTCGGCGAGCACTTCCGCCTCCAAATCCCACGGGGGTGTTCCAGCCAAGGCGCACGCCGCCTCGGTGGACACCGTGCGGTATCCGCGTATGGCTCTGACCGCCAATACCCTTTGAGGCCGCCAGAGGCGCGCCTTATTCTGGGCGGTCAGAGCCGCCACCCACACCGGTGCCCCATACAGCGCCATCGACCGGACCACCCCCGTGTAGAGGTGTCGCGTTGCGACGCTGGCTCCACCCAAGTTGGGCAAAAGTCGCCCAAGGGCAGAGGCAGCGTCGACCAGCTTCGGACCAAGCTGTCGGAAGTGCTCGTCGAAGAGCCACCTACCGTCGAGTATCAGGCCCAGATACCTCATCTGGGCCCGAACCGGGACGAGGACCGAGTTGACCTCGATGGAGGCACCGGCGGGTGGACCACGACGGGGCCCATGGAAGAAAAGGGCCTCCGTCTTGTCCAGGGCCACCCGTAAGCCCAGTGCCTCGATGCGCCCGACCACCAAAGAAACACCCCTGGTGGCCAGGCGCGCCGCCTCTTGGAAGTTCGCCCCCCGGGCTGTGACCAATGTGTCATCAGCGTAGCAAATTACGCCCAGCCCGGGGGGGAGGCGACCTCGTAGAACCCAGTCGTACCCCACGTTCCACAGGAGTGGTCCAAGGACAGACCCCTGCGGAACGCCGCACGACATGGGTCGCCGTCTCAAGACGCCCTCTCGGTCCTCGTACACGACGGTACGCTCCTCTAAATAGTCTGCCACCAGCCGCCTCAGGTACTCTGGCACCCCGTGGTATTGGAGTGCTTCCCTGATGCAGCTGAATGGCAGACTATTGAATGCGTTGGCGATGTCCAGAGACACCGCCAACAGCACGCCGCCACAGCTCACTGCCTCTCCGGTCACGGCCCTAAGGCGCATCACGGCATCGACCGTCGAATGCCCCTCCCGGAACCCGAATTGGGCGTCCGACAGGTCGGGGCCCACCTCGCTGAGGTGCCGGACGATGCGGGCAGAGAGTATCCTCTCAAAAAGTTTACCCGCCTCGTCCAGCAACACGATGGGCCTATAGGCCGCGACCGAATCGGCAGGCCGTCCCGGCTTCCTCAACAGGACCAGCTTCCCGCATTTCCAGCACTCTGGGAAGCGTCCGGACGCCAGGCTAGCGTCCAACACTTCCCTGAGGCGGTCCGACATATGGTCGAGGGCACGGGCCATCACTCGGGCTGGTACCCCGTCCGGCCCGGGGGCGGTGTTCTTGGAACGGATCCGTAGAACAGCCGCCCCAACCTCCGATTCCCTAACGGGCGGCACATCGTCCTCTCTACCCCCGTCGTCTTCGACCGCGTAGGCCATCGACGGGGGTGTGTGCTCCGCCCGCTGCGGGAAAAGGCCCTCGACCACTTCCTGCAGGAAGCTGGGCTGGAGAGTCTCGGTAAGGGGGGGGCCCGACGTGCGGAGCTTCTGACGCACCGCACGGTATGGGCGACCCCAGGGGTCACGGTCGAGACTCTCCAGCATCTCCTTTCTCTTTGCGTCCTTGGCGCGGCAAATGGCCAGCTTCAGAGTTTTCCGCGCTTCGCGGTACTCCTCGTGAAGCTGGTCCTCCTCACCGTCTCCGCGGTGACGCCGCCGGCTGTGAGTATAGGACCTCCGGGTACGAGTACAAGCCGCACGGAGGTCCGCCAACTCCTGGGACCACCAGTAGACCTCCTTCCTTGGAGGCCGACGACCCTGGATACGGGGCATGGCCGCATCGCAAATCTGCGTAATCGCATCGCGAAAGCGGCCAGCCCCCGCATCGACCTCCTCGGTCGGGGCCTGCGGAGACAGCCAAGAGTGAATAATGGCCGCCTCCTCTAGTAGGTCCCTGTCCAGCTTGGCAACAGCCCACCGCGGAAAACGGGAATTACGCCGCGCTGCGTGACCCCTACTGGGGCCCTGGGACCGGGAGAGCTCAAATCGGATATACAGGTGATCCGAGAGCGTCTCAACCTCTTCCAGGACACGCCAGTTCCTTGCTCGTGCGGCAACAGCAGGGGTAGCGAACGAAAGGTCCACTATCGACCCACCCTGCTGTCGCACGCACGTGTTGGTGGAGCCTCTGTTTAGTAAACAGAGGCCCACCGAAGCCGCCCACTCCTCGACGGCCTCGCCCTTGGCGTCCGTCCCGGGGGACCCCCATGCAATGGATTTTGCGTTGAAGTCCCCCAGCACGAGGACGTGCCCAGACGCTAATCGCCGCATCGAGGTCTCCAAGCCGTTAAGGAAGACCTCGAAGTCGCTCAAACTCCGGTTGGGGGAGAAGTATACACCGTAAACGGTGATCCCCCCCCACTCGGCGGCAACATATCCAGAGCCCTTGTCTCTAAGCGACAAGGGCGGGGAAAGAGCCGCCGCGGAACCGACGACTGCCACGGAGCCGTCCCAGTCACCCATCCAGTTTGGACGGGGAGGAACGAAGTAGGGCTCCGCAACTACGGCAACACCGATCGACCACTGCGCCATGGTTTGCAGGAAGAGATCCTGCGCCGCGGCGCAGTGGTTTAGGTTCGTCTGGACAAGGAGGTTGGAGACGTGGTCCATTACTGGATCGTCTCTACAACCTCCATGGACGTCGACGTGGACAGACGGACAACGTCGGAGGCAGCCTGGGCCGCTAGGCTAGTCCCCGACGTCCGTCGAGAAGCGCGGGAAGGCTTGCAGCCCCCCTGCCCCATCTGGTGATTGGCGGGCTTATTGCCCGCCGCACACATAGGGCAGTGAGGGGCGGCAGAGCACTCTGCCGCCTTGTGCCCCGGTCGACCGCAGCGGAAACATAATCCGCTGCAGTCGAAGCAGCTGTCACATTTGATGCGGGTGTGTCCCGCAACCAGGCATTTGTAACACCTCATCGGTCTCGCCGCCAGAACTGTAACTCTGGCGCTAACGAAACCGATGAGGATCCTGCCGGCGTCGCCCAAAATTTTGGCCGACGCTACGGGACAGCTGATCCACACCGCACCAAGGCCTCCCGGACCGGGGCGGATGGTGCCGACTTTGATGTTGTCCGCGTTGCACCCCGTCTTCTCCCGAATTGCAACCCGGACATCATCGACCGTAACGGAGTCGTCCAGGCCCGAAATGCGCAGTTCCGCGCTCTTGGTGGGCCTGGTGACCTTCACTCCATCCGTCCCAGAAAATACTTCCCGCAGCTTCTCCGCTAGAACATCCGCCGTCTTTGCACCTTCGGCCCCGGGGAACTCTAACACGCGAGCCCCCGTCTGGGCAAGGCGCAGCTTCACACCTGAGGTCCCGAATTGAGTGCCGAGGCTATCCCGGACCTTCTTAAAAACGGTCGCATAGGATAGCCCACCGCTGGCCGCCTCCGTCGATAATGTGACCACAACAGCCGCCGTTTTGGGTGCCTGCAGTTTCTTTGCCTTCTTATTTGTGGCGGTCACTGCCATTGACGACGTCTGAGGTGGAGAGGCTCCACTTTTGGCGGCCTTCTTGTTCTTCTTTCGGGACCTCTTCTTATTGCCTCCTTCAACTTTTTGCCAGCCATCATTAGACGCGACAGACGTGGGGAGGGCAGGAACAGCTTCAGATTCAGCAAGAGCAGACGCTCGTGCTGAATTGGTGCTAATGCCTCTTGGTGTTGGTGAGGGGAGTGGGGGGAATGCCGTCGTAGCCCCTGTCCCGGCCTTAGCCGCTCGTCCGGCCTTTGCCGGTCGCCCAGCCTTAGCTGGTCGCCCGGTCTTCAATGTGGAAGCGGGTGCTGGCGCAGACGCCACTGTTGCGTATGAAACTGCGACGCGGCCACCCGTAACCGGGAGAGGCGTCGGAGCCGTTGCACCTCTTGCTTTATTTGCAGCGAGCGGTGGCCGAACAGTGGGTGTTGGAGGCAACCTAGCCTCCAGGCCTGCGAGGCGTCCGTCCATCATCCTCCACACTGCTTCAATACATGACGCAAGTGGGAGTCCGATACATCAGGAACGTTGATGGGTGCTGGGGAGGGAACTGGTTGTCTCACAACCGGGCTTTGGCACTCTGCATTATGCGCCTGTGCTCTGAACTGTGCGAACTGTGCGCTCAGTTCAGCCACCTGCTCCGTAAGGCGGTCATTGGCTGCTTGGAGACGCACCACGTCCCCAATAAAGTTTTCAACGACCCCAGAGATGGCGGAGGAGGAGTCCTTTAAGGCTCTTACAAAGGAGCCCTTTAAGTTTGTGGACTTGGTGGCCACCTTATTAATAATAGCCACGGCTGCATTGGCTCTTTCTTTCAATGTCACCGGTGTTTGAGGAACGGAACCTCCTTCCACCGGCGGACGGATTTTAGGTAGGAGATCAATGATCTCCTCCTCCGCGACGATTTCCCCCTCTGCACGAGCTCGCGCGTACTCCCCCGCTCTAGAGAAGGCGGAAGTTGCCAAAGGCGGAGCAGGCATGCTCAATCTCGACCTTCCTCTCTGGCTGCTTGCCAATTTGGGAGGAAGCATGTCTGTGGACGGTTCCGCATCATCATCCCTCGAGCGACCACGCTTTCGATTTTCGAGCTCGCGGTCCCCAATCTCCATCTCGGAGTCAGTTTTGGAGAGTAGTCTTTCTGACCTGCGACTGCTCCCAGAAACCACCGACGTAGGCGTGGCCAATAACACATCTTCATCATTTGACGAAGTGTCGTCCGCCTTCTTCTTATTTTTCTCCTTTCTCTTCGTATTCTCCTTCTTTTTTTCCTCTATTTGGTTTTTTGTTTTTAAATATTTTTCCATAATTAGACCCACGATTGGGGGAGAACTAAAAGTCAACCCGGGCAGAGATCCCCCAATACCCGGGTAAGCGAAAATTTATGCCCAACCGAGGGGTCCGCAGGTGCCTCGGCTGGGAGTGTGCTCACGACTGAACCACCCATCAGCCATGCATCCCCTGGTCACGCACCAGAACACGGGATTCGGGGTAATTTTTTATAGAGGTTTTCTTCCTCGCAGTCCGGGCGGCTAAGCCAAGACCCTCGCCCCCGACTGGAGCCCGAGACTTAAACTCGACACTCCTTTCGGGATTACGATATGCCGGCGGTGGCATCGAGACAAATCTCCAAATGCCTGCTCGGTGGCAGTGCGAGTGCACGCCGAGCCCGTCCTCAGTCCTCCGCTATGGATAGCGGAGACCTTCTGTGTGACCCTTGGATGGGTCCCACAGGGTATCCTGTTTTGTCTGGAGTCTCACCCTGGGCCAATCCGGTATGAGTGGCTCTGCCGGCACAGCCCCAGGAATCACTGACCCGCGCAAGCCCCCCCACGACGACAACGTAAGGATACAGTTGGGGGGGACACCTAAAAACCTAACCTAACCTAACCAAATGGGATGAGAGAGTTCAGCTTCTGTGAAATTGAAATACGTTGCTGGAAATGTAGTTTCATGTCCAAAGGTATGTGTGTATTTACTGTTTATTTAGGTAAAGAAAATACGCTCAAGTTACATTAGTTCACTGTTGACACATCTTTGAAAAACACAGTCTAAGCAAAGTCTGCATAAATTACAGATATTTCAGTACTTTTAATACAAAAATACCATAAATCTGTTTAGACTGATATTATTATTCAAATTTAACGAATATGGAACAAACACGGCAGAACTTGCCATCTCTTTTATACATACTATATTACGTGGTAGAGTTATGCCGAACGAACAACTCCCCTCTCCGTATTTCTCTCCCCTGACCTCCCGCCCCTTTTCTCATCTCCTCATCTCCGTCTCTTACGCCTCCCTGTATACCCTTATCCCACTTCACCTTTTCAATATATACGGCTATTACAAAGGTTGTGCACAGTTACAACATTGTAACATAAAAAAAGCCGATCTTCTGGGCAAACTCTTTGCGTCCAAATCGACCCTGGACGATGGGGGAAACGCACCGCCGACCATACCGCAGTGCGAGACCCGCATGCCGGAAGTCCGGTTTACACAAAGGGCAGTGCGTAAAGCGCTTCTTTCCCTCGACGTTCATAAGTCGAGTGGGCCCGATAGAATCTCTCCTATCGTGCTGAAGACGTGTGCTCCAGAGTTAGCACCGGTTTTAACGCGCCTTTATCGGCTTTCCTACTCTCTTGGCGTAGTCCCGAACTCATGGAAGACAGCTCTAGTGCACCCAATCCCTAAAAAAGGAGATCGCTCGGATCCGTCCAACTACAGACCCATAGCCATCACCTCCTTGTTCTCCAAGATAATGGAATCCATTGTTAACTGCCAGCTCCTCCGGTACTTAGAAGACCACCAGCTCCTCAATGATCGACAATACGGCTTCCGTCAGGGTCGTTCAGCTGGTGATCTTCTCGTATACTTGACTCACCGGTGGGCACAGGCGATCGAGACCAAGGGGGAAGTGTTGGCCGTTAGTTTGGACGTAGCGAAGGCCTTCTATCGGGTCTGGCACAAAGCGCTCCTTGCGAAGCTTCCTTCCTATGGGCTTCCCGAGAAACTGTGCAATTGGCTCACCAGTTTTCTTACAGACAGAAGCATCAAGGTCGTTGTTGACGGTGCATGCTCCGACTCCAAGTCTGTTAATTCTGGTGTCCCACAAGGCTGTGTGCTATCACCCACGCTGTTTCTTCTGCATATCAACGACATACTGCAGATTAGCAGCATCCATTGCTATGCAGACGATAGCACGAGTGATGCCCTTTACACCGGTCGCGCTAACATTTCTCGGGTAAACGTCATCGAAAGCCGATCCAAACTTGTGTCTGAAATCGAAACTTCTTTATCAAAAGTTTCAGATTGGGGTCGACTTAACCTAGTCCAATTTAACCCCACGAAGACACAGGTTTGCGCGTTCACCGCTAAAAAGATGCCATTGGTCGTATCACCTCAATTTGAGAGCACTTCCCTAACTGCATCAGCCAGTATCGGAATCCTTGGCGTCGATATATCAAGCGAAGTCCAGTTTCGCGGTCACTTAGAGAGTAAGGCCATATTAGCCTCGAAGAAGCTTGGTGTGCTAAACAGATCGAGACAGTATTTTACTCCGGCCCACCGCCTGCAACTTTATAAGGCGCAGGTTCGGCCGCACATGGAATACTGTTCTCATCTCTATGCAGGTGCACCCCAGTACCAACTTTTCCCTCTTGACCGCATTCAACGGAGAGCGACTCGCATCATCGACTGCCAAGATATTTCTGATCAACTTGACACCTTGGCGTTGCGTAGAGATGTAGCTTCACTCTGCATCTTCTATCGCTTGTATCATGGGGAGTGTTCAGAGAAATTGTTCGGACTTATACCGGCTGCTGGTTTCCGCCATCGTCCTACGCGACAAAATATCCATCCCCATCACCTGGACGATTGGCACTCCACCACTGTGCGCTTCTCCAGAAGCTTTTTGCCTCGCACAACCAGCTTATGGAACAAATTGTCGCCTGCCGTATTTCCGAACCGATACGACCTTCAAACCTTCAAGAAGAGAGCGTACCTCTACCTAAAAGGCCGGCAACGCACTTGTGACTCTTGAGTTGCGGGTGTCCATGGGCGGAGGTGGTCACTTACCATCAGGTGACCCGTCTGCTCATTTGCCCCCTATCGCATAAAAAAAAAAAAAAAAAAAATGTAGCGAAAATAAAAATAATGCCCAATTAATTTCATCAAATACTAATCTAATACTAATAATCAGGGTTAAATGCAAAGTGACATTCAACCTATACAAATGGGCGTATGTATTTCGTCGTAAATAGGATGAAATGGGAACCGATAAATTAAATGGACTAATGGAGAGGCTTCATTACTTAGATATTAAATCATAATTATTTCGTAAATGAATATTTGTGGTACTGATGTACTGTAGCAAAGGAAGGTGGAATAATAGGTAAATTTTTACCTGTGTTTAATTACGAAATCTTTCTAAACTCTTAATATTAGGGTAGAGTATATAAATATTAACTTTTTCTAATTATTACAATTTTATGTTGAATATGAATAACTAAAATTAATGTTTATATCACATATGTATGTGGATAGACATGCAAATGCTGGTGTTATTCTTATGTATAATAATCGGACTTTAAAAAAATAGACAACCGACTTCATTGAGTCTATCATAAAATTTAAGACTAATATGGTTATCTCATAGATGCTATTGTCACAACAAGACCAAACTCTCATCTAACTACCCTTGAAGTACATAATTTCCAATAAAAAAAGAATCATCGAAATCCGTTGGCGTGATATTGATTAATTCGTCCATTTGTCGCGCACATGCTTAGTACAAATTTTGAGACTTATGTATATGGTTTTCTCATGGATGCTATTGTCAGAACTGGACCAAATTAAAATGGGACCACACACAAAGCACCAGCTTTCAAATCGTTTAAATCGGTTCACGCAGTCGCAAGTCCTGAGGTAACAAAAAAAATACAGTCGTATTGAGAACCTCCTCCTTTATCCTCCTCCTCCCCCTCCTTTATCCTCCTTTTTGAAGTCGGTTGAAAATTAAATGCCGTTTGTTATTCTCACTGAAATTTAATGAATGGGTAACCGGTTTCCATATTAATTTTTTTGTCGTAAACGTAATACAGGGCTGAATATTTATATTTTCTTTCTTTATAAGAAAAAAAAATAAAGCAAAACAAACATAAAAACTACAATACATTGACGCGAGCAAAGCTGCTGGCAAAAACTAGTTATTTTTTTTTTTATATTACCCTACCATAGTGACTCCACTTTGCCTGATGGAAAGCTTAAGTGGATTCCAAAAGTGTGGTCTAGTCAATGCATCATGGTGACCCACACTATGCCGGCCTGGTGAGATGCTTCTTCACGCCCCGCTTAAAAGACCCGGGATCAAAGTGGCCCCTGCACATAGTTGCCTTGCAACATCCTAACCTTAGTTATTTATGTTAGTAGGATATTATCATATAGTATTGTTCTACTTATGACATACTAGTACATTTTGTAACCATGTTTAACACAGTACCTATTGTTCAGGAAATAACAAAAAAAAAATCGTATCTACTCTTATCTATTATGTTATATATATTAGCTGGGTCAATTATATGTAAAGCGCATCGTCTAACCGACGAGGAAGATTTTGATGACGTGATCTGAAGATTGGCCGAAAGAGGCATTTCAGGTGCATCGTCACTGATTCAATTTATGAACTGGACAGGGCTTTGTGTGAGAAATTAGGTGCGCTGAATAGCCTACTGCTACCAAGGCAGCAAACTCTCGACTTATTGTTTTAGGGGATGGAGGCAGTGCTCTTTGTTCTTCTTCTGTTGTGTTTACTTGATCATAATACGGTTGTTTATGGCTGATCAACTTTTACGTTACGTTCTCTATAAATTTTGGGTCTTGACAGTTTTTTTGGAACCAAATATTCACTAACAGAAATTGTGGACTGTGAAAGCCACCACCGCTTTGATGATTCAACTCTTTGTTCAGCTTCATTCATACTTGGAGATTACACTGTACCTCTGTACAATTTGCCAATATTTTTTGCATTCTGAGGAGATAACACTTCTGCTAAGACAGGTTCTCAAATAATGTCAGATCGCATTTTCTCGTATTCAGCAAAACTTTTTAAATGGGTGATGAGACTTTCCACGTTATGGCTTTCGCTGTTCTTGAAGTCTTATTGCTTGTGCGGATGCCTCAAGAACCGTGTATTGCTTGAGCTGATATTGGCTTAGGTTTGGGTCTGGGTTGTTGCGGCTGTGGATGTAACTTTGGAGCGGGTACCATTTTCAAACCTTTAGTCTTTTTCAGTGTCCCATACCTATGGATATTGAGGTGCAACGCAACTGTAGAGGCTTGTTGCAACAATTGTACTCGTACTTGCTGTGCTTGTTGGGATGGTAGTACGAATGTTGGTGATTTTCTTCTTGTTTTACAGAAGACTGACCAAGTAGAGTAAATAGTCCTGGTTATAGGCAAGCGTAAGCGTAAGCACCAGTATTACTTAACGACAATATAGCACCTACTGAAGCTTCATCACCATTAGAATAAAGTCAGGCTAGGCGATCACAGCGTGGGAGGGCTGAAGCGCCTCCTTAATAAAACAAAAAAGAAGTAGTCAACAAGTACAATAAAAGTCCACAAAGGCCACATAGGAAAGGAGGAGGTATATTGATCTCCTCATTTTACCGTTGGTTAGAACTCCAGGGACAGAAACCTCTTCACAATGCGTGCCATATCAAGGACTGCCTTTTGCAGCAGGCCCTTAACACAGCTGTGTGACGTGAGCCTCTGCAGATGTTGGTCGAGGCTCTCGGCAATCAACCTATGAGCTGATATGACTATATATTATTATTATTAAAAAGGGTATTTTTTTTATTTAATTAGAATAGCATATTAGGAGGTGCTTAAATCAGGCCTGGGATGGAAAAGATGAAATCAAATGTCATATGTCTCACTTATTTATTTGACCTAATATTCAAACACAGAGTATGTCACAACAACTGCTCATAATTTAATTACTATCATAATTTGATCCTTAGGGAAATGGGCTTCACTTACATTAATTAAACACATTGTATTAATAAATGTTAATTAATATACAATGTGTATTAGTACATGTTAACTATGTATTCATTACTATTAAGGACATCAATATTACATGCCATACTATATTTGATACCTACTGAAAAGTTTTGTAAACATATTTAGCTAGTACCTATTTATAGACAACTGAGCAAAAGGCTGTGTATTTTTATACATGAATACTAAAAAAAGTTTAATGCTATCAAGTGAGAAACATATCAATGCATTGAATCAATTTTAAACGTTCTTTCTTTCTTAACGTGATAGAGCCATACTGCAGCACTATTGAGCCGGCTTGACTGGAGTATTACCACGGCCTCACAGAAAACTGGCTGTTAAACAATGCTTGCATTGTGCGACCGAGTGAGTGCGGTTACCGGAGGCCCAATCCTCTTTCCCCTCCTCCTGTTCCCTTACCTTCTTTCCCCTCCTCCCTTTCCTCTACCCTAAAAGGCGGACAGCACGTTTGTGACTCTTGAATTGCAGGTGTACATGCGCTGCGGAAGTCACATGCCAACGGATGACTCGGCTGCTCGTTTTTCTAACTGTAATATAATAACAATAAAAATGTATTGAAATCTTCTGTAGCTCACTACTTCTTCATTTATTTATTATTTATTTGCAATCAGTGTACAACATTATTTAGTTGTGATGATTTTGTATTAATTTCTTTATAAATCTTTATATACCTGTTAGTAAATGGTATAAGTCGTCTATATTTTAAAATGATGTATTGCATTCTTCTCGCAGTTTGTATGCACTTATGAACTCAAGAAAATGGTATAAAATATTTAAAAAGAGTGTCCTTGGAGATTCTTGCGTATTCTTCTCCATAGGATCTACGTATTGCAAAGGGCAACTAGTTTCACGACTGACTTAGTCTGACTGACTTCTTCTCTTGACAATTCAAAAATACCTATGATTGGTTTAATTGAAAGAAATGGTTTTGATTTTAATTTGATTTTTAATTTCGTCCAACCAGCACAATGTTGTCTGCAAAGTACTCTTAATGCAATCATTATTAACAGGAACAGATACGGACTTAGAGCTGAACCCTAGTGCAGAGCCACAGAGACGCTGATTATTGTTTACTAAGGTCTATTAGCCGGCTTACAAGTACATCCCTAGTTCGGGATTAACTCTTAATAAATTGCAAACTTAACATCATTAGACATCACGCTATATAGGGATAAAAGATGCTGAAGGAGATTTTTTTGTGATGTTGAGGCAAACGACCAGATAGGTCACCTCAGTTTAAGTGAGTAAGAATCGCATATGTGTTGCCTTTCAGTATGCACACTGTTTTTTTACGATTATCATAAAACCTAATCGCTTCATAATATAACGAGTATAAATAAATTTAACAGTAAAATTTCTGATGACTAACCGTTTCTCATTGCAAGAAAACATCTCATTTCTAAAATTATATTTTTACTACCGATACTGTTCGTTTCGGTTAACCCTTTTTAGTCGTAGGAGACATAAAACAACTCCCAAGTATATACAAACCCTTTAAACTCCATACTAAAACAGCTACACAATTATTGTTATTATTGTATAGCTGTCAACTTTAAATTACCTTTGGCAAGAGTAATTGTTGGGGCGAAGTCGGCTCACATCGGCAGAATTGGCGAGAGACTAGTGAGTCTCCCTTCCGGAACTCGGACTTATACCGGCTGCACGTTTCCGCCATCGTCCTACGCGACAAAATATCCATTCCCATCACCTGGACGATTGGCACTCCACCACTGTGCGCTTCTCCAGAAGCTTTTTGCCTCGCACAACCAGCTTATGGAACAAGTTGTCGCCTGCCGTATTTCCGAACCGGTACGACCTTCAAACCTTTAAGAAAAGAGCGTACTCCTACTTTGTGACTCTTGAGTTGCGGGTGTCCATGGGCGGCGGTAGTCACTTACTATCAGGTGACCCAACTGCTCGTTTGTCCCCTGTCGCATAAAAAAAATATAATCTTGTCTCGAAAATTATGTTTTCAATGCTATAAAAGAGTATGTCAATCCAAAATTAAAAACTAATAATATTACACATCCGTTTCTAACTATGTATAGTATAACTAAAACTAATCTAGATAAATTTAGAACCTCCGCCATGATTATGGTCTTAGCAAAAAATAAATAGATAACTCAAAGGAATACCAAAAAAAAATTATACGCAATTAACACTAGGGTAAAACGAATCTGGGGTGCGAGGTCCGGAACCTCCACGTGGTGCACCCTGGGGAACGAAGACGGCAGCGCCTCTCCCGTTAACTAGGAGAGACGCTGCTGCCTACGGCCAAGTCCGGCCGAGGCGGGAACAGCCCTCCTGAGGGTTGTTTGGAAGCTTTCTGCGTGTCCCTCCGTTTAGCGGAGGGCACAGTGGAGAGTATCAGGGGGCGGACGGGTCCATCACCGCTGGCTCTGACCAGAGGTTGTGGACATTGGTCTGGTGCAGACCACCGTCCGACCAAGTCGTAAGCCTGACTGATAGCAGTCAGGAACGACGGCTCTACGTGGGCTACGAGGAAGGAAACCTCTATAAAAAACCTCGGGGCGGACGGATCCGGTCTGGTGCAGACTCCGTCCGGCCCAGCCGTAATCCTGAACGGACAGGACCGGTGGCTCTTCGAAGCCGCGAGGACGTAAACCTCTATAAAAAAAACTCCAAGCCCACGCTTTGACGCCCGGCAATGAGCTGAGTCGCTGGAGGGAGTCCAGTGCCGAGGGCGTCCTGTTGTCGGAGGACATTAAACTCAAAACTATGGCATGGGTAAACAAAAGGAAAAACCTACCCAGGAGGGTCCCAGACGCACTGCGCCTGGGGAGTCCCTCCCGGAGCCAAACGGCTCCGGCAGCTCCCAGTCGTATTCTGGGGGGAGCAACCACTGCCAAACCCGCCCGTTGCCGAGCGGTAAATCCGGTGACGAAAATATCGCGAAGGACGCGGATAGACGTGGGGCAGTATCAGATACTGACACTGCCTCAGAAATGAGTGGTGCGAGCACCCCGATAGTGTCAGCTGCAGATCGTTATCAACGAGGCTCGCAAAATCGAAAGAGGCCCCAGCCCTTCCCAGTGGACATAAGCACTGCTTCAAGTGACGAGGGCACGAAATCTACGAGGGGTACAAATCGTCGAGGGGCCCGTACTCGTAGCGTAGGCCGCCCTCCTAAGACAAAGGCAGCAAAGAAGGCCAAGGAGGAGCTCTTGCTCAAGGCCCTCCTTGAAAAGGTTGAGTCTGATAAGACGAGCACCTCTGACACGAGGTGCGGTGACTCAACGCTGGAAGAGCTACGCATCAGAGTGGGGAACCCCGTGGAGCAGATCGAGGAGGCAATCGGCGCAGCCGATTGCTTACTTCAGACAAGTACAACACTCGGGGGTCCTGAACAAAACATCTTGTTGACGGTTGTGCGAAACATTGTCGAGGCGGGAAAACTCCTAGTGGCTGAAAGTAGGGCCCACGAAAGGGAGAAAGCCCGCCTCGAAGCAGAGCTCGCGGAAGCAAAAAAGAGGGCGCTGGGCTCCGCTCCAACCAACGCTGGCGCCACACTGGCGTCGTCGACTCCAGTGGTATCGCCCTGCCGGGTGGAGCCGGATATAGTCCGGCTCATGGCGGAAATGGAGGAGCGATTAATGAAGCGCATCACTGCAGTAGAGAGCGCTCATTATCGTCCACCTCTGGCTCCGCCAAGAGCAACGTACGCAGCCGCTGCTAAAGCGGGCTCAGCAGCCCAGCCAGCAGCTAGCGTGGTCGGACCAGCGGCAAAAACACCTCGGAAGGTCACCCAGGGTAAGGGAAAGGAGAAAGCAAACCCAACCCAAGATCTAAGTTCAGCCCCAGCCCCGGCTGATACCGTACAGCGCCCTTTAGAAGGGGGCTGGACGGCAGTCGGGGATAAGAAAAAGAAGCGGAAGGCCGCCAATAAAGCGGCCAAAAAGGCTAAAAAGGCAGCCGGCGCTGCGACGGGAGCACCGAGGAAACTCCGCACACCTCGCTCAGCGGCAGTCGTAGTCACTCTGACGGCAGAGGCGGCGGAGAGGGGCTTGGGGTACGCCGAGGTTTTGGCGAAAGTTAAGGCCAAAGTCGACCTCAAGGCCCTAGAGATACCGGGCGTTCGGTGCAAAAACACCCGAACGGGAGCCCGGCTCCTCGAAATCCCCGGTGCTACCAGTGGCCCCAAAGCTGACGCCCTAGCGGCCAAGATAAGGGACTCACTGGACGCAGCTGACGTTCGAGTGTCCAGGCCCATAAAATGCGCTGATTTGCGCATCACGGGCTTGGACGACTCTGTCACGGCAGATGAGCTCAGGCTCGCCGTGATGGAGGTCGGGGGTTGCCCTCTGGACAACGTGAAGGCCGGGGCTATACGCTTCGGGCCCTTTGGACAGGGGGCAGCGGTTGTCAGCTGCCCCATCGCAGCGGCCCAAAAGGTCGCTGATGGACGTACCCTCCTGGTTGGGGGTTTTCTGAGGGCGCAGGCACGACTCCTGCAGGCCCGGCCGGCAAGGTGCTTCCGGTGCCTGTCGGTGGGGCATGTAGGCGTCCAGTGTACGGCGGAGGTCACCATAGGTGACCTCTGTTTCCGCTGTGGCCAGCCCGGTCACAAGGCGGGGGCTTGCAATGCTTCGGTGCAATGCTTCAGATGCACAGCGGAGGGCAAGCCTGCCAACCACCGGGTTGGCAGTAAGACCTGCGCCGGATCGAGACCGAAGCCGGGAGGCCGGCCTTCTGTCCCCAAACCGGCGATGGATGATGCCGCTCTAGAGCGGCAAGGTTCGCGGCGGAACGGGGAGATGGAAATTCAATAATGGATTCCCATCTCCGCATCCTGCAGGCGAACGTGGGCCACGGTGCCACCGCTCAGGATCTTCTGCTCCAGAGTATGGCACAGTGGTCCATTAACATTGCCGCTGTCGCCGAGCCATACACCCACCGGTTTCTCGGGCCAGCCTGGGAGACCGACTTGGATGGCTCGGCGGCACTGGTACACGGCACCGCCGCCGGCACCCCTCCTTTTGCCGTGGTTGCAAGAGAACGGGGTTGCATAGCGGCGGTGGTTGGGGATATATCGGTCGTGGCCGTTTATTTCACGCCGAACCGAGACATAACTGAGTATGAGCAATGGCTCGCTCAGTTGGCCGTCGTCGTCGACGCCTGTCGTCCTCACCCGGTTCTTGTGGTCGGGGACTTCAACGCCTGGTCAGAGGCTTGGGGTTCTCGGCGCACAAACCAGAGGGGCAGAGCTCTGGAGAACTGGGCCGAAAGACTCGGTCTAGTTCTCCTAAATCAGAGGGCCGTACCCACGTTCGTGACGGCGAGGGGCAGTTCAATCGTGGACATCTCGTTCGCGTGCCCTTCGCTGGCACGCCGTGTTCAAGACTGGCGCGTCGTGGTGGGGGAGGAGACTGGTTCGGATCACCGATACATTCGGTTTGAAGTCTCCGCTCCCACGAATGGCGTGCCGGCCATACCGGCTCCACCTGAGCCACGTTGGGCGCTCAAGCGTTTAAATCGGGAGCTCCTCCTGGAAGCCGCCATCGTACAGGCCTGGGCCCCTGCGCCGGATGGGCCTGTTGATGTGGGTGCCGAGGCACAATGGTTCCGGGAGGCTATGACTCGTGTCTGTGATGCGGCGATGCCTAGGGCTAAGCCCAATACAGCGAGGCGCCGGGTCTACTGGTGGTCGCCGGAGATTGCAGGGCTGCGACAGGCCTGCGTGACCGCACGCCGCCGGTGGTCCCGGTTCCGCAGGAGGCGTCGCCGTCCTGCGGACGCGGTCACCCGAGAGGCGGAGCTGCTGGTGGAATACAGGGGTGCCAAGAGAACCCTTCAGGCAGCGATAAAGCGGGCCAAGAGTGAGGCCCGCTGCGAGTTGCTGGAGACACTGGAGCGGGATCCATGGGGGCGCCCTTACCGTATGGTTAGAGGCAAGATGCGCCTGTGGGCCCCGCCGTTGACCCGGTGTCTTCAGCCAGACCTGCTTGAGGGGGTCGTCGGCGCCCTGTTCCCATCACGGTTGGTGGAACACACCCCACCACCGATGGCTCCGCCTACGACACCTGAGGTGCCTAACGTGGATGATGACGACGTGCCTGAGGTCACTCGGGCAGAACTAGCGCTGGCGGTGCAACGGCTGAAAGCTAAAAGCACCGCCCCAGGACCCGATGGCATTCCAGGCCGAGCGTGGGTCCTGGCTCTAGATGATGAGACGCCGGCTCTCGAGCCCCGACTGAGAGGGTTGTTCAGCGCATGTCTCGAGCAGGGCCAGTTTCCGAAATTGTGGAAGACGGGGAAACTGGTCCTCATCCGAAAGGAGGGGCGCCCGGCGGACTCACCATCCGCCTACCGGCCCATAGTGTTGCTTGACGAGGTGTGCAAGCTCTTTGAAAGAGTGATTGCATGGCGCCTCGTCAAGCATCTCTACAGGGTAGGGCCGGATCTGGCGGACAACCAGTACGGTTTCCGTCAGGGGCGCTCCACCATAGATGCGATCATGCGCGTGAGAGCCCTGGCAGAGGAAGCAGTTTCCCAGGGTGAAGTAGTGTTGGCGGTGTCTTTAGACATCGCCAACGCGTTCAACACTTTGCCCTGGAGTTGCATCAGGGAGGCACTAGTGTATCATCGAGTGCCTCCTTACCTCTGCCGCATAGTCGGGGCATATCTGTCGGAGAGAGCCGTCATCTACCCAAGTAGGGCCGGTCTCGGTCGGCGTGAAATGTCGTGCGGTGTCCCGCAGGGGTCGGTCCTAGGGCCACTCCTGTGGAACATTGGCTACGACTGGGTGCTTCGCGGTGCATTCTTAGATGGTATCGCCGTCACGTGCTATGCGGATGACACGCTTGTGACGGCATGTGGCGGGACGCACCGTGAGGCAACCCTGAGGGCCACGGCCGGGGTTGCCCAAGTCGTTGAGAGAATCCGGCGGTTGGGTCTTGAGGTGGCTCTGCACAAATCCGAGGCGTTGTTCTTTCACGGGCCTCGGAATAAGCCACCTGAAGGACTCAGCCTCATAGTAGGAGGCACTCGCATCGGCATCGAGCCCTCTATGAGGTATTTGGGGCTCGTACTCGACGGCCGATGGGACTTCGGATATCACTTCCGAAGCCTGGTCCCCAAGTTGGTTGGCGCAGCGCGTGCATTAGCACGGTTGTTGCCAAACATGAGGGGGCCCGATGACTCCTGCAGGAGACTATATGAGGGGGTTGTGCGATCCATGGCCCTTTATGGGGCCCCAGTATGGGCAGAGATCCTGAAGGCCAGCAATATCGCGCTATTGCGAAGACCGCAACGAGTGCTGGCTATCAGGATCATAAGGGGGTACCGCACGATCTCCTTTGAGGCGGCGAGTCTCCTGGCCGGAACTCCACCATGGGACCTGGAGGCGAAAGCCCTTGCGGCTCTCTACCAGTGGCGCAAGGAGGCGCGGGAGTTGGGTAGAAGTCCTGAACCGCGTGAAATGGACGATCAGAAATCCCAACTCCGCCAGGTCCTCGTGGAGGAATGGAGGGAACGACTTGGGCAACCGAGCGCTGGGCACGCTGTTATTACGGCGGTAAGACCCGTTATGGAGGATTGGCTCGAGAGGCGTCATGGGACCCTCTCATACCGGCTGACGCAGGTGATCACTGGAAAGGGATGTTTCGGAGATCACCTGTGTCTGATCCGCAAGGAGCCAACGCCTGAGTGCCATCATTGCGATGGCCAGACCGTGGACACGGCGCTCCACACGCTGGCAGAATGTCCGGCGTGGGAGGAGCCGAGGCGTGATCTCGTGGCGGCCATCGGGGTAGTGGTTCTCTCGCTCGGTAACATGATTGCGGCCATGTTGCGGAGCGAGAACGCGTGGAACTCCGCCGTCTCTTTCTGCGAGCAAATTATGCTTGCCAAGGAGACGGCGGAGCGGGATCGGGAGAGGTTTAGAACTCTTCCGGCCCGCCAGGCCCGGGAACGGGCCAGGTACCACAGGCGACTCAGGCGCCGGAGATCGGAGAATGATCTCCGTCCTCCATAAGCGCAGGCCTGGGGGTGACATATGAGGCCATCTGTCACCCTAGCAGAAGCAGGCTTGGGTGGCGGCGCGGACGCTGCGGAGCGTGCGCGCCCTTGGGGGAAGTTACGGGAACATTGGGGTTCCCACACTGGAGGGGGCCGTCTACAAACCGTAGGTGGCCCGAGGTACGTCGGGGTTCCAGGGTTTTCCTTTCTAGGGTGTACCTGGTTCCCCGGCATCTAGTACCCAAGATGGCGTGCGGTTTTAGTCGGTTCGAGTCCGACATGCCACCAGAAGGTGGTATCCGAGGGGATTTCCGCACGGAGGAAAAAAAAAAAAAAAAAAAAAAAAGGGTAAAACGAATCTCCGGGTGACTACCATCTGGTGACCCGTCTGTTCGACTTATACGAGTATCATAACAAAATACAAGCTGAAGTGTGGCTTCTACGATAACTACGTAGTAATCGTGAGATGAAAGTCAATTAGTATATTTACATACAACATTACAAGATCACCTCCCTGGTCGGAGCATCCTTCCTTTTGTGACATTATACCCCTTTCCTGCTCCCTGTAATCTTGATAAAAGATATATTATTTTCAAGCATGTTTAAGTTTTTATTCTTTATTGGACTAGGCGTTTGTCTTCCAACTTACTGAAGGGAAGTGACAATGAAGAAGAAAATCCATTTGCTTCTAAATAAATTTATTTAGTTCGTCCTCTTTCTTTCGTAATACGGTTTTACTTTTTGAATTACAATAAGCAATAATGTGGGCCAAGAGTGATTACTCCATCCCACAACGTGATTATTTTAAATATGAAACAACTCAGAAATACTTCACGAAAAGTATTTATTCATTATGTTTTTAAATTTTTTACCTTAAGTGTTTCGAAATATCATAAAAAAATATACGAGAACCACGGGTTCTCGTGTACATAGATACCTAGCCAGGTGACTCAAAATGTTGCAAAAATTTTGTCTTTGTCTCTGTCGAAAACCTAACACATACGAAATGGTGCAAAATAAAACTGGATACTGTTCACAAACATATTGTAGTTTGCAATTGCATTTTCGATTTACAGTCTGTACGTGATGAACATAGTTAGCGTCTGGTATACAGTTTACAATACAAACGTTCTCGTTTAATGTTATTAACGTTATCTGGGCAATTCTAACAGAGAGCTTGATGGATGTGTATTGTTGCAGGAATGATTTTATTGAGTGTGACTTCTGTACTATTCGACTGGCCAATTAGATTAGTCGCTAGTGACCTTGAGCCACTACTAACGAGCCACAGGCCTTGGGTTTGTTTTTCCATTCTAATTGTGTAATGAATACGATAATTTATTTGGCATCTGTGTGTAGTTTATTTATTATATGTCTATATTTAGTAATATATATGTACTCTAATTAGCAGTCTGTTTACCGTAGTAGTAGAAGCTGTGAGTATTTCGGGATCAAATGGCTGCGTGTAAGATGTGTCAAGTTATTATGACAGTTAAACAGAGATGAAATACAATAAAGGCATTGTATGAAAAATACGTAGATACTGTGCATAAAGTGGGGTTTGGTGAAAAAAAAAATAAGAAACCAATAATTTAACCGGTTTTAATTTATTCCGTGAAGATTGACGGTATTGCTACAATATTGCACTGACTACGACCAACAATTAATGATAAAGGTAGTGCCTGTATTGAACTTATCACCTCGGGGTTCATTGAAAATATTAAGAATGTTATAACTACATTTATATTATTACTCGCACCCCCGGCCTCGCCCACATGGAATGTCGATAACCACCATATCAAATTTCAGCGCTATAGGTTCAAGCTGTGTGTTGCTGTGTAGTCCTGTTTTTAGGCCTGGTCAGGTCCTGTTAACGAATAGAAAGAAAAAATCTAATTTCTCATATTATATTCGCATAGTTGTAGCGCTTTACGCTGTCCCTTTTGAAATTTCGCAAAGTCTAGTGCTAGTTCGATTCCTACATCATAGTTAAAAGGCACATAACTAATGCCTATAAAAAGGTAAGTATGTGTCATAGGAAAGTCGTGGGAACTTTAATTCTGGAAAATGTACTGTTCCCGCGGGGTAGCCAAAAGTTTCACTAACAAGTAAAAATGTGACAAAAATCAAAAACCCCATTGCATTATTAACGTCCATTTTTTTTTATTTTTTTTGTAATTTTATACCCTGTGTCACTTTAACTTATATTATAGTAAAACGATTCAAATGATACCTACTACGAATGGGCCGGCTCGACCGGTGCGATACCACGGTCTCACAGAAAACCGGTTGTGAAGTAACGCTTGCGTTGCATTTCCCCGAAATGAGTGAGGTCTCCGGAGGCCCAAAATCCCCCACCCCCCTAATGATAGCGCTGTTAACAAAAAGGATACCCCAGGGGGGTACCAGCGCTAGCGTTGGAGAATCCCCCCCTGGACGTCCACCCTCAGTACGGATTATGCCTGAGCGTGGACGCCAAAGCTGCCCCTCGTACTCCGGGGGTTCTCAACTGCGCTCTCAAAATCTGCTCGGGGCAAGAGAAGGCATACCATGACACCCCCTGTCACGTTTACCGTGGATTTTTGTAACATCAGGGGCTTACATTCGAACCTCGACACTGTCCACCACCACCTTGAGACAGCAAAGCCAGCCTTGCTCTTTTTAACCGAGACGCAGATATCATCTCCAGCGGACACATCCTACCTCTGCTACCCTGGGTACGGACTGGAACACTCCTTTGTTCCTAAGGCTGGTGTATGCGTGTACGTTAGTGATGATATCACTTCTCGCCGCCTCGGCAATCTTGAAGGTAGGGACCTCTCCATCTTATGGCTACGTGTAGACTGCGACGACCATCCCCGCATCTACCTATGCCTCTACAGGTCCCATAGCGGTGATGCCGAAACGGACCGACTCATCGACCACGTCCAAATGGCTACAGACTCAGTGCTCCAGCAGGTCCCATCCGCAGAGATCGTGATTCTTGGCGACTTTAACGCCCATCACGCCGAATGGCTTGGTTCGCGCAAAACCGATCATGCGGGAAGATCTGTTCACGATTTCGCCTTGGCATATAGCTTGACGCAGCTGGTAGCAACGCCTACGCGAATCCCAGATGCAGAAAGCCACGTGCCATCACTACTGGATCTTCTGCTGACCTCACATCCTGACGGCTACAAAGTATCCGTTGAGGCCCCTCTTGGCTCTTCGGACCATTGCCTGATTAGGAGTATGGTGCCACTCGTTCACTCGCTGCGGCCGCGAGTTACAGGCAGTCGCCGCGTATGGCACTATAGGTCAGCAGACTGGGATGGAATGAAATAATTCATTCCATTCTCCCTGATTCCCACAGGTGGCAAGTCCCAGCCTTGGTTTGGTCGAACCTGCAAAGCGGCGTCCCGCCGAAAGCAGGAATGTTACCAAGCAGCAACAGCACGGGATGTAAAGACCAGCACATTAAAGAAGCAATTTAACTTTGCCTCCAGGTCCCTCAAAAGAGTAATTGCTGGGGCGAAGTCGGCTCACATCGGCAGAATTGGCGAGAGTTAGTCTCCCCTTCGGAACTCGTGCATTCTGGTCTCTTGCCAAAGCTGTCCAGGGGAACTTTTGTAAGCCATCCCTTCCACCTCTGCGCATAGGAGATAATTCGTTGGCCCACGACGCTAAAGAAAAAGCCGATCTTCTGGACAAACTCTTTGCTTCCAACTCGACCCTGGACGACGGGGGAAACGCACCGCCGACCATACCGCAGTGCGAGACCCGCATGCCGGAAGTCCGGTTTACACAAAGGGCAGTGCGTAAAGCGCTTCTTTCCCTCGACGTTCATAAGTCGAGTGGGCCCGATAGAATCTCTCCTATCGTGCTGAAGACGTGTGCTCCAGAGTTAGCACCGGTTTTAACGCGCCTTTATCGGCTTTCCTACTCTCTTGGCGTAGTCCCGAACTCATGGAAGACAGCTCTAGTGCACCCAATCCCTAAAAAAGGAGATCGCTCGGATCCGTCCAACTACAGACCCATAGCCATCACCTCCTTGTTCTCCAAGATAATGGAATCCATTGTTAACTGCCAGCTCCTCCGGTACTTAGAAGACCACCAGCTCCTCAATGATCGACAATACGGCTTCCGTCAGGGTCGTTCAGCTGGTGATCTTCTCGTATACTTGACTCACCGGTGGGCACAGGCGATCGAGACCAAGGGGGAAGCGTTGGCCGTTAGTTTGGACGTAGCGAAGGCCTTCGATCGGGTCTGGCACAAAGCGCTCCTTGCGAAGCTTCCTTCCTATGGGCTTCCCGGGAAACTGTGCAATTGGCTCACCAGTTTTCTTACAGACAGAAGCATCAAGGTCGTTGTTGACGGTGCATGCTCCGACTCCAAGTCTGTTAATTCTGGTGTCCCACAAGGCTGTGTGCTATCACCCACCCTGTTTCTTCTGCATATCAAGGACATGCTGCAGATTAGAAGCATCCATTGCTATGCAGACGATAGCACGAGTGATGCCCTTTACACCGGTCGCGCTAACATTTCTCGGGTAAACGTCATCGAAAGCCGATCCAAACTTGTGTCTGAAATCGAAACTTCTTTATCAAAAGTTTCAGATTGGGGTCGACTTAACCTAGTCCAATTTAACCCCACGAAGACACAGGTTTGCGCGTTCACCGCTAAAAAGATGCCATTGGTCGTATCACCTCAATTTGAGAGCACTTCCCTAACTGCATCAGCCAGTATCGGAAATCTTGGCGTCGATATATCAAGCGAAGTCCAGTTTCGCGGTCACTTAGAGAGTAAGGCCATATTAGCCTCGAAGAAGCTTGGTGTGCTAAACAGATCGAGACAGTATTTTACTCCGGCCCACCGCCTGCAACTTTATAAGGCGCAGGTTCGGCCGCACATGGAATACTGTTCTCATCTCTATGCAGGTGCACCCCAGTACCAACTTCTGCCTCTTGACCGCATTCAACGGAGAGCGACTCGCATCATCGACTGCCAAGATATTTCTGATCGACTTGACACCTTGGCGTTGCGTAGAGATGTAGCTTCACTCTGCATCCTCTATCGCTTGTATCATGGGGAGTGTTCAGAGGAATTGTTCGGACTTATACCGGCTGCTGGTTTCCGCCATCGTCCTACGCGACAAAATATCCATCCCCATCACCTGGACGACCTGGCACTCCACCACTGTGCGTTTCTCCAGAAGCTTTTTGCCTTGCACAACCAGCTTATGGAACAAATTGTCGCCTGCCGTATTTCCGAACCGATACGACCTTCAAACCTTCAAGAAGAGAGAGTACCTCTACCTAAAAGGCCGGCAACGCACTTGTGACTCTTGAGTTGCGGGTGTCCATGGGCGGCGGTAGTCACTTACCATCAGGTGACCCGTCTGCTCGTTTGCCCCCTATCGCATAAAAAAATAAAAAAAAAAAACCTCACATGTCCAAAATCCTTCAAACCATCTAGACTCAAACTCACACACTACACAGGATAAAAATAACTAGCAAAAAAAAATAAGGATAATCTGGGTGAGTAAATTTAAAGATTTTGTGAAATAAAAAAGATGGTTACAACACAATATTTTCTTAAATACTTCGAAAAACTTAAAGGTTAACAAACAAAGTTCAGTGAAAACAATATAAATTTTTTTGTTTGACGTTAATTTGACCGTGAAACAGAACGTTCCAGAGATTCCTTGAATCAACGGCGTTCTAATGTCATAAGAGTGTTTTTTTATATTTAACTATAATTTCTTCTTCTCACATCACTATTGGCATCTGATCATATATTTTTGAGATTTTATTAATAATGATATTTCTTTATAACTAGTTTTAGTATGCGAATTCGTTCCCAATGACATATTAAATCGTACATGTTTCTGGGATAAAAAGTAGCGGTACTCTTAGATACATTTCATCCAGATCCGTTTAGCAGTTCCAGCGTAATGTAACAAACATCCATATATCAAAATTTTCATTTATAATATTAGTAAGATTTTGCTAGTGAATTTGATATATAAATTGAATTAAATTGTAGCCGCATATCGATAACATTTCTAAACATCTCCCTGCTTATTTGTAGTGTTTTTACTATTAATACACATCTTAACATGTTGCTTTATCTACGATACCAATTTTTAATCTTGAAGCTTGGGAAGTAACACATTCAGTGCCTCCATCTATTATCCTGTCTGAAAGGATTCTGTCACCGTGAAGTGATTAATGACATTTTCAATATCTTCCAACATACTGATTGTCACTTTCTCTTTTACTACAGTAAAAGAGAAAGATTAGAGGATGTTAATTCTGAGCATATGTAAGTAGGTATACTCGTAGCTATATATAGAAAAAAAAAATTAATACATTAATTTTTATTTTTTTTTATTATATCAAAATAGTTAATTTTAAATAAACTAACTAACACTTAATGTGCGCACTTTTGTATATTAAATAACTATCGTTAGTGTGTGTGAGAATCAGTATTAGAATAAAAACTCTCTTGAATTAGATTCATATTGATTTAAATATACGGTTTTACTCACGTGTGTATTACGGGGATGCCCGACTAGTTTCGGTCTCGATAGGAGGAATTTTTCAAGGAGTAAGTCGCGACGTAACCGGACGATACACCAGTGTAACGGCTAGACGACTTACTCCTTGAAAAAGGCCTCCTGTGAAAATTAGTATGAAGAATTAATTTGAAGAAAAAAAAACTTTTAACCTTTTAAAAATGAAGACATCGGGAATTAACGATTTATTATAAAACCTTAAAACTGACAGACATTTCGATCAGGGAGGTCGTGGTAATTTTATTCAATTAAATAAATATTGCTTATAATATCCTGTGTAAGCAATATCCAATTCCTTCCCTTTCTGTCCTCCCTTTCCTGTATACGAGCAATATACACCAAATTTTCCTCATCTAATTACCAAAATCTGAGCATTAATCATGCAAGAATGTATTTTTTCTTATCTGTATTTTCGTGGCTAAATATTGATGTTGAAATATCGATGAACGAATGGTAGGGGGCCAACGAGCAGGTGGGTCGCCTAATAAAGAGTTGTCTTTAGAAATAAAAACTGTTAAAAAAGGTACGAGGTAACGAAATAAATATTTCTAATATAATTATTATTATTAGTTAAATAATAATTCCTTGACTACGTGGCTACCGTCTAGCTGATATTCAACGTGCGGTTAACGTGACGTAACGTGAAATTTGCTGTAATGGTTAGTTAGGTAGTTAGGTAGTTAGATGTGGTCTCGGTCGAAGATTACACGCGATAGATCAAGTACACGCACACGGAATTGTAAGTAGGAGGGAGCATGTAATACAAATCTCTTAATGTGGTTCCTATCAGCTAAATAACCAAATAGGTACTTATTTGCAATATGCTGCAGCCCTTAAGAGGTAGGCAGAGGTGAATTAAACACCCACATTTAGCTAAATTGAATCTGGTCTTACTAACGTAACAGTGGGCAAGCCTATTGCTGTCAATCGGGCACTGTATATATACATATATATACTGTCTGATAGATAACAGTATAACAATATAATTTGTTTATTATATTAAAGTTGTTTAAAATACTAAAATTTTTTTTTTTTTAGATGGATACTTAAACCTTTTATCCTATTTAGGATTTTGCTTACATAAAAGTAAAATAATAGATTATAATAATGTATAAATAAAAAAAAAATAGTGTTGCAAAATATGTTCAACATATTTGCAGGTGTCGATCTATAACCATCTATTTCCAACCAAAACACATAAATTTAATTTCACTATTAGTTTCAAATCGAACGGGTATCTTATTATATGTGTTAGACTTTAGGGTGGTGTTCAAATAAAACACTTTGATACATTTGACGTCACTTTATGTCTTGCTCACAGCAAAACTACCCGCTTTAGTTTGTAGTTTGAGGTTGTCACAACACTCTTTAGGGAGTGACTGGAGGCCGGATCGGGGTGGTAGTCCACGGCGTCATCTGCTACCCTTGATGAAGTGTAGGGCCTAAGGTGTCAATTTGCGGATTTGGTGGTGTTTTGAAAGGCGCCTTCAGTCTTCAGAGCACCTTGGCGGTCTGCAGACTGAACGTGATAAGACCCTCGGCGACTAAACACCAGCTCCGATCGACCAACGACATAGGTGGCGACTTATGTGCTACTTCTCGACGTGTCGTTTGGGGGTGGAGCCACACCGCAGCGCGGTCTGTCAGACGACTTGTATACGTATTTCTGTTTCGGCTTCCTCCCGCGACCGCACACGATACACCTACTTTGGAGAATGTTGAGGGTGGATGGACTCGAACTTGCTATCCAGGCCGTTAGTGTTCCAGGCTAATATCCTTAAGGGTCTCCTACCTATATTGAGTTACGAGGTGTGCTACGGCCTTAAGGACGATTATTGCCATATCCTGCTCCTCGCTAATAGCGATCGCGACCTCCTGCGGGAAACACATGGCGGCCTGGATACCAGCTTGTCTGTTGTTTTTTTCAGCCGATATCGCCGGGGCGGATGCGGCTGGCGGCTGCTTGGCAGACAGCTCTTTCACGTCAAAGTCAGCTTAGGCTTTTTGTAGTCCTATATGGGCGACAGGTTTCTTTTTCCGCGTGCCCCTCTTCCTCCGTCATCTCTTCTTTGTTCCTTGTTGGGGGGCATTCGCTTCCGCCATTAGCGATGCCCCTTGTGATTTTTGGCCTACCCTACCTTCCAGTCTTTATGTCGTTTAAATACTTTACTATACCACTTTTAAAGGCAATCAATGTGAACAATTGAAACAGTTTTAAGTGCTACTAGTTTTATTAAACGAAGTAAAATATTAAAGCAATCAACGAATTATATTTCAATACGAAAACAATAAAATATAACAACTAAATGTCATTGACTATATACAGTATACGTTTTAGAACCTGATATATTTGAATAAGGAAAGATTATGTTATAAAAAAATCACTTGACACGTAAAGGTTATAAAATAAGTTAATATAATAATACCAATGATTTAACTCCACGGACAGTTCACACATACCAGAACACATATACTCAGTAAAACATTATTATGATTTTTTCACAAATGTAGATGGGCTGAAAGATTCCTGTATCCAGGGGGACTAGATAAATTTAAGCAACGGTCAGAAAGTACACTCAGACTTGGGGTAACTACTTCTGGATCACACAAATTTGAATGTGTGGAAATCGGAACCTCGACCCATGCCTCAACAGTCGAAATTACTAATAACTAGAACTACAGGGCAGTCAAATTAGTAACAAGGACTTAATATTCTATTACGAAACAGGAATTGCCCTTCCAATGTTAATGGTTACTAGTTGAATACCAACAGGGGCTAATTTAGATTGTGGGTAATTTTGTCTTCACAGCACGTAAAATGACAGCTTTTATTAATACCATTTAGCTGACATATGAACAAGAACATCGGTGGAAGCAACATAGGTTTGGTTTCTATTTTAGAAAAGTCAGTGCACTCGCCAGTTTATCGTGACTTCTACGCATAGGTCATTTTCTTCCTTTCCTTTTGTTATTAAAGGATCGATTACCTTGACAGGATGATGTCATAGATACGTACGATACATTTTAGTAGAAGACACATTTACAAACCTAATCAGCTACATCAACAGTATGAAGTAGTAGTAATGCATTATAATTGGTATCATGCATGAGTACCACCAACCTGTAAAATATTTTTTTTATTACAGGACTACATGACAACATAGTATTGTGATTGTCAACGGTAAACAACCTTGGTTTGTGACACAGTGTATCAAAATCAGGAATAACAGGCCAAAATGCTTTTCCAAATTAGGATAACTGAAGTTACTTTAACAGTGGTAGAGCCATGCTTAGGCACGAATGGGCCGACTCGACCGGTGCGATACCACGGTCTCACAGAAAACCGGTTGTGAAGTAATACTTGCATTGCATTTCCCCGAATTGAGTGAGGTTTCCGGAGGCCCAACCCCCTCCCTCCCCTTTCCTCTCCCCTCATCTCCTTTCTCCTCTTTCCGATCTCCTCAACCCCCTCTCTTCTTTCCGCTCCCTGCATCACCCTTAAAGGCGGGCAGCGCACTTGCGACTCTTGAGTTGCGGGTGTCCATGGACGGCGGTTGTCACTTACCAGCAGGTGACCCGTCTGTTCGTCTGCCCCCTAATAGTATAAAAAAAAAGTTACAACAAATATGTTCAGGTTTGCTGTTTAAGTTGAAGGTATATTGTACAACAGATCATGGCGTCTAATCAACCATATTCAGCGGATATTACATATTTATATCCAACAAGACTTTTTCAAAGCTTACATAACTTTTTGATAGAGAGTAATTATGTGTGTTTATTGATTCTCGTGAAGCAATCTTCTAACAATGTGACAAGAATGTGCAAATATATTTTGTATGACCGACTCGATTCAATTAAAAGGCATACAATTAATTTCTATCTAATCTAATCTAGTAAATATTTTCTTGACTGATACAAATACATATGTATTACTTGTAATCATTGTCCTGTTTATTAAATATTTCGTTTTATACTATGCATATAATATATCTATAAGCTAGAAGACAATAAGCCATAAGACAAAATTCCCCATTCCCCAAATAAATGTAATGCTATTGGGTTTACGAGCGATCCTCGAAGGACAATGACCTTTTTTTACGTAAACAACTTGAAGAAGATGACTGCGGTGTTTCCTATAATTTATGGAGGAGAGGTTACTAGAGATAGGCTAAGAGATATTGGTGCTTAGATAAAAAATAGTACTTTGTTGACATGATCATGTTGTAAGTAAACCTTTGACCTTTATAAGGGTTACTGTCACAATACGAGAAAGAAACGAATACAGTATAGAAATATTTGGTAGTGTAATTTGGAAAAATTGTTATTTTAGATTACATTAGAATTCGTTGATTCAATTCACCTGTCGGGATAGACAGGGGATATAGACTTCACTTGTTACTTGCTTACCAGACTAAAACAAATCAAAGTAAATACGTAGATGAAAGGGAAAAAAGTTCAAAAACTATTCATGAAGTAAGTTTGGCAAAGACTTGAAGATCCTAAAAGGTACCGCTAGACTAACATTTTACGCGAACTTGGGCTGACTCTTGACTATAAACTCAGCTTTCGCATTCACATTAAAAACATATGCAAGGCTGCAAAAAAAAACTTTTTTGCTTATAAGTCGAACATCTTACCAGTTCAAGAATGTTTCGTTAGTGGAGCTGCTCTATAATGCCTACGTACATATGTACGTAGTAAATTAGAATTCAATGTAATAGTTTGGTATCCTAAGGAGCAACTGTATACCCTAATGGTTAAAGGATACAGCATAAATTTGCTCGCAATCCTTACAGACGCTTATATGGGTAATATCCATATTTATATACCTCCATGTTTGTATCAAGAATGGTTAATCTCGATACCTTAGATCTTTAGGCGGAAATTACTGCACATAAAGCACTATTACTTTCTACTGGCCAACAAGGTAGACAACCCATCGGTACAAGAATAAATTTATCTTTATGTATCGGACCAGTATATGCATGCCAGTGGACGAAGACAACATACACCAACGTGGCGCTCGGCACAGACCACTACTACTCCCACTACCAGAGCTATCGAGCTGTTTAATAATCTATTGCGTGCAGATCAAGATGTCGATATATTTTTTTACAGGTCAAATTAAATGGCTGTAAAAGTAATGTTGCACTTGAGCTCTTCTACGTAAAGGGTATGTATAGTCGTTTTTGTGTTTTATTGGTTAAACTGTTGTTCTTAATATTATTTTGTATTGTTTTATAAAATTATTGTTTTGTTAAGTTATATTAGTAGTAGTATATTGAATCGACTGCACGGATGGCGTAGCGTTTTAAGTGGTTACCTCACCACTACGCTGCCGCGCCAAGTGTTGTGGGTTCGATCCCCGCGCGGGACAACACTTTGTGTAATCCTCAAATTGTTGTTCTGAGTCTGGGTGTTCTTTGTGTCCGTTGCTTGAATGCTTGTTAAGTCCCCCGCGACACAGGAATTAATCCTAGTGCGGGAGTTGTCTTTTTTAGAATAAAAAAAATATATATGTTATATTAGTTGTATAATATATGTTTAACAGCTAAGCGTTTTGGTTAAGCATTGTTAGCTTACTTGTTTCAATATATAAATAAGTAAATAAAAATTAGGCCGACTTCAAAAATATTTTGCGAAGGATAGAAAGATGTGGTCTGTAAAATAATTATGGTGATAGAGATTTTACTCCATAGAACAGTTTAGTGCCGTTATCCATTTACATACAATCTGCTTCATGCGGCGTATATGTTACGATCTATACCTAGCACTGTCTGGGTATTGTATATAATACTTGATTTGCCAACTATTTAGGTACTGAAGAGTATCTGTTGCGGACAATAGTGAAACAAATGTCTATATATATCATAGGGTGTTGATTACACCTGCGTAAGGAACAAATAAATTATATTTAGTATTTTTTTAAGATAGCAATGCTGAGTCTTTTAAACACTTCACCGACTTGAGCATATTGTACATATATTATGGAATACTTAGACGAATCTTAAAATACTATGTATGTATGCATTTAAAACATTTACTATTTACTTGTTTTAAGTATTCTATAAATTGCCTAGGTTTTATATAGAAATCCTAATTATACAGATTGCCAGTATACATATACATACATTTAGTGTTTAGTAACACGCGTACGATATTATTTAATAACGAAGCCACGAGGAATTAACTCTTTATTGAAGCGAGCATGCATTGCTCCCGCTTCCAGTAATTGTGTGGGTATTAGTGGTATGTGTTTACATAGTAATTATTTCATTCTGAATAATTTGAGGTATAGTATGTATCGTTTTAAATAAAGACTGGCGTTCTTATAATAATGCGAAAGTAATGTCGTCTATATCTGTGTTTCCTTTTCGTGAATAAACGGGCCAATCGATTACGATTAAATTTGGTAATGTAATTTCTATCGACATACCACGCACAGAACGCGTGATAGATGTTCAAAAGTAATTTATTTTTGAAAACCTAAAACATAATAAACATTCTTTATGGGCAAAAAGACGTAGTTAAATATTAGTGTAAATCTTTCTGCACTAAAGCAATCATCGACTTGTACAAAGAATAGTAAAATTTGCACAAGTCGTTATTATAAGCTATACAAATTCAGAGAATACAGTTGATTAAATTTGAAAAATTTACTACACGAGTTGGGGTTTACACTCGCTTAGTTATATTCCTGTTTTTTTCCTTGTACTAGTTCGAATAAAATGTTGATTAAAGCGGAGATATTGTTGAGGATATATTTTTTGTAATTTTAATTATACAAAAAAAAACTGTTGATGACAATCATTAAAACATATGGGCTATGTTTTTTGACTGATGTTTCTTTGTCTCGATGTAGAACCTCGACTGACTTCTTTCTCTAGTGTGTGCCCATCACTTTATACTACTAATTGCCCGTCATAGCTGTCACTCGCTATCTTACGATAGCCGTCGCGGCGTCGCCCCTGATACACTGGTGTACTATTTTTAACTAGGTATATAAATAAACATGAAGTCGTATGTCTTTCTTTTACTAAAACTACCATCACCACATGGTGTCAGAAGTCTATTAGCCTGCCTGCAACATTAGAAGACGAAAAAAAATGAAAAAGTATTTCGTTTCACTATAAAAAAAAATTGCCGGTGGAGACAAAATACCATCGCAGCCAAAGTCGGAAGTCGCTCTCGAAAGTAGCCATAACCTTCTTAACGAAACTGTCGCATTCCTACTACAGTATTTTCAATGGAAACTCATAAGCTCTTTAATGGAAGGTAAGTTGAGGACGAGTCTATTGAGAGCTACGTCATCGACGTTTAATATGATAGAGATAGATAGATAGATACGATCTCACAAACATTGCCAGTACAATTATAATTACTCAGTGGTAGAGCCATGCTTAGGCACGAATGGGCCGGCTCGACCGGTGCGATACCACGGCCTCAAAGAAAACTGGTTGTGAAGTAACGCTTGCCTTGCATTTCCCCGAATTGAGTGCGGTTTCCGGAAGCCCAATTCCCCCTCCCCCTTTTCTCTCCCCTCATCTCCTTTCTCCTTTTTTCCATCTCCTCATCCCTCCTCTCTTCTTTCCGCTCCCTGCATCCCCCATCCCTCATCACCCTCAAAGGCGGGCAGCGCACTTGCGACTCTTGAGTTGCAAGTGTCCATGGACGGCGGTGTCACTTACCATCAGGTGACCCGTCTGTTCGTCTGTCCCCTATAGTATAAAAAAAAAAAATTGGATCTACGGAAACGTTACTAATTTTTGGGGCTTCACAACTTGTTTTCTGTGAGGCCGCGGCATCGCACCGGTTGAGCCAGACCATTCGTCCCTAATCATGACTATTTAAGTGTTAAAAAAAAACACACTTGATGAAATTAAATCCTGATGGATAATTTTTCATCCTTGGCAATGACATTATGCAGCACAATGATCGTCGTAATAAGGTATTATTACAGAGAGCACGAGAGATCAAATTAATAGGATATTCTTCTGCATAATTCGCCCCAGCAGTGGAAAAATGTGTAAAGCGCAGAAATGCAATAACTATATCAGATTTTGAGGTTGTGTGTGCATTGTTAAGTGTTTGTCAATATAGATTCCGAGATTTTTAACTGCATCTGAAATGGGTATTGAGGCTCCATCAGAAAGTTTTGGGGGTAGATGTGTCCAATCGACTTTAGATCTAAGCCTGGGGCTACCGACAGCCGTCACTTGTGTTTTAGAGGGATTAACATTCAACCCATGTTGCTTACTCCTACTTACTAAGAAGACTGGAATGCGAACTTATTCATATCTCATTTATGAAAACTATTAACAGGTCGGTACATGTATGTAAACAAAGGACAGGTATGTGCATGATAAACGCTTCAAATTATAGAGAGTAGGGAAGCCCGGACTTCAAATTATCGCATGTTGGCGAGCAAGATAATTAAATTAAATTAACTTCAAGTTACCGAATTGACCAATTAACATTGATTTTATTCAATTCATCGAGTATTTTTCAAGGGGCAAAAAAAATTCAAATTTTTGATAGTTTCAAATTAACGAGTGTCAAATTATCGAGAGTCGACTGTATCTATGAACATAGAATATTTGTATGTAGATGTTGCCGACAATGTCTTCCCGTTTAAAAAACTCTTTGTTTCGCTTGTAATACATTAATTTTACTTTTTACAATGAATTTAGATTACCGGTTTTACTCGTTCGTTAATCACGTCGAACGCCATGCGGGCTAACCAGGTTCGTTTGTTTGTTTGTTTTTTTACATTGTAGAAGCGTTAACAATGGGTTTTCAATACAATCTTTATTTATTAATATTCATTTTCTATATTAGCAATTAGAATATTCATATACATATGTTATGTAGCCATAATACTACAAAATTATATGGTTTTTTTTATTATATTATGTTAGTAACACATAATATTGATTTATATGATCGACAATTTAGGTTAAGATAATCATGTCAAACAGCAAATCGCTTAGCGTTAGCTTGTACTTATGCTTATGCCCTTTATAAGGCATAATGTGCTTACCAAATGAGGTGTCCATTATTGTATAAAAATAAGAATTTGCTCATCTTCTAAAAACAGCAGACCCGCAATTAGCGCAAATTAATCGCAGTTATCAAAGCCAGGCTATCATGAAAGTAGTAGGTTTCATGATAACCTGGCTTCGATAACGAATATAATACTTAAACATACATAATGGATGTTTATATTACACAAAGTCAATCAAAGTCTTTTATTCGGGATCACTCCCTATGTGAGTGTAGTCTCGAGGAAGGCACCCTGGGCCATATCTTTTTCTCTTGCCCTAAACTAATCATCCCTCTTTATGATCTTCTCCTTTAACAGATATCTTGACCCGTTAATTTGGCCCATATACACACCGGGTGACTTGATTACTCTCACTTAAAAAAATCAACTTTTCTTAGTAGTAAAGACGCATATTTATAATAATAGGATAAAATAAAAAAGCACATCAATGAAATACTCTTTATGTCATGTCCTAGTTTTAGAAAATAATCAACTAAAAATTCTTCTTCATATTAAATAGAGAAGGTCACTTGATTACTCTCATCAAAGAAAAACTGAAAGCTATTTGCCTCCTTTATTTAATATCACTTCATAGATTCGTTGTGGGATAGATTCATATAAACTAATTATATACTTTTGCGGTAACTTTGACCAAGCGAACTTAATCGAAGAAATCAATGATTTTCTATCGTTATATTGCATTCCATCAGCATATATTGGTTTTGAAAGCCACCCCCAAATATTTTCTATTATATTTAGGTCAGGTGAATGGGCAATGTATGTAAAATAATCAATTTTATTCTTGTCAAACCAGCTCTGAACAACCCTTGCAGTGTGAATGCTGGCATTGTCCTGTTGGAATATCCATGTCTGACCATTGAATAATTTATTAATTTCACTAAATTTGCACTGAAGCATTTGTTTATAATTTTCAGCAGTCTGTCTTCCCGATAAAATCTCTAAATTTACCGCCCCATGCACAGAAACGGCACCCCAAATCATTACAGATCCAACGCTACTATGTCGCCTCGATAAAAGTTTTTCATTTTTTCTTAAATCATGAAAGTAATAAGCAAATCCGTCTGGTCCGTCCAAATTAAACTTTTTTTCATCAGAAAAGACCACATTCTTCCACTCATAATTCCACGTCATTTGAATTCGAACAAATTCCAATCGGGTAACACGATGTTGATTAGTTAATGGTGGCTTCTTTTTTAATTTTTTGCGCTGTAAATGAGTCGCTTTGGCGATTATTCGCCTTACAGTTCTAATACTTACTGAAGTACCAACTCTTGACGCAATTTGTCTTGCTGTACTAGCCGAATTCGATGCTTCTCTTAATATAAGACGACGTTCGCGAGGTGTCGTAGCCAGTTTTGTACGTCCTTTGCGGTTTGTTCCGTAATTTTCTGGGTCTCGCAGATAATTGTTTACAACCCAAGTACTCCGATGAATCATTCCAGCAATTTTTCTATTTGAAAATCCTTCTGATTTAAGAGTAGAAATTTTAGTTCTCTCTTCTATGCTCAAGGTCTTTCCTCTACCCATTATGCGCAACGTATTTAAAACGTTTAGCTATAACACGAAAATGTTTCGAATAGACACAGTATAATGATTCACGCAAAAATAAGTCACACGTCTAACGTCAACGATTGCTTCAAAACAACTAATGAGAGTAAACAAGTGTCCATCTCATTATATAGTCCTGGCATACTATTCTAACAATTTCCAGTTCAAAATAGAAATAATCGAAAGGGTATTCCAGAATATCGTGTAACAGTATTACACGATATTCTGGAAGGTAAAGGTAAATTTTAACGAGAAGTCTCCGCCAAGCTCTAGAATGTTCTATATAAAAATATATTTTTTTGTGTGAGAGTAATCAAGTGACCCGGTGTGTATTAACCCTAGTCCATACCCCACTTCTCAAAATCTTTTACAAATTCATTTCTTTAAACAAAATCCATTTATAGTCTTTTCTTGTACTAGCACAACCAGCTATTCTTTTACTTTCTGTCCTAAAATTTCAACCTATACTACTAATAAATTAACTTTCCACCTTGACGATGGCAAAATCATCGGTAAACGATGAAGCCACTGTAGGAAAAAAAAAGTCTTAGAATAGCCGAGTATTAAAGAAATATTAGAAGATAACAAAAGTATACTACGTGAAAGCAACTTTTGGTAAAAATTAGGGACGTGAATTGATAATATTGATTATATCAAAACTCGATTTCGATTTTGTGCGAAGTCCTGAGACTACGTGTCCGAATGTTAATCTGTAATATAGATAATAAAAAAGATTTCTTACATGCCCAATAATGATAGTGGGCATGTAAATATTTTTTTTTTTTTTTTTCAATTCGATGATAATATCCATGAAGATATTAATTATTGAATTAAATTTTTGAAATTTGAGATATTAATTTGAATTGAATATTTATTTATTTTAGAAATAAAAATAACTAGATACGCTAATTAATCATGTTGATTGTGAGTAGTACCGATTCCGAAATTGGCCATGGTCATATCACAACATAGTCAATAACCACAATAACATAATATTGAATTGGATTATAGGTACCTACAAGTAAAAAAAAAATATATATATTTTATATAAACAATATGGCTATTTTCATAGCGATGACATTGTTATTTCGTATTATATAAGTCGACTACGTACTTAATTTTAAGCAATTTAATCCTTATCCTTAGAACCACTAGTTACTTATTATAACCCCAATAAACTTGTTCTCCTGCACTGCAACCAGGGCATCATTGGACGCGTTAATGGTAACGCGTCCAATGAAGCAGTGGGTGCAGCCTTAGCTTATCGATTTCAACAAAATTGAAGTAATATCTGACTGTAATTTGTCAACAAAATTACAGTCAGATATTACTGTGTTGTGTGGTTGTAGTTACTCCCGACCTCTTATATCACTATACAAAAAATGTTTATATGACATTCCTGCTGGACTCCAAAGAATTATGGTCAGACTACAGCCTTATGACTTACAAGAATTATACGAGTATAAACCTGGTAGATATCAATATATTGCAGTCTCCTATAAATATCAGATGAATCTGATCTCTTGGTTAAATTGACAAACATATATTTGTTTATGTCCATGTTTTTATGGTATTAGGGCGCAAACGAGAAGACTATAACTGACAGTAAGTGGCGAGAGTGGGAGGGGGAGGAGGTGTAGGAAATAAGGAGAGGAGTGTGGCGCACTTGGTACCTACTCTCCGTTTTTATGTGAGGCCGTGGTATTACTCCGGCCCGTACGTGCATAAGCAAGGCTCTTCTACGTTAAGGGGTATATTTGTGTAACTATCTGCTCACTGAATTTAGAGCATTAGATAAACCTCAGTTGCATAATTTAATATATATGTATGTATATGATAATTGTTAACTACTTGTATTTTTTTAATAAATAATATTATTTATTATAATAATACAAAATTATAGCTTGGTTAAAGATAATTTATGAAGAGCCTCAGTATTTGTACACTTCACGCTTTTGGTAATTTTTATACATACATACATAGTATATGTAGACAGAGGCGTCTTAAACATTCACTCCTTGCCAATATTAGTTTAGTCCCAATTAAGTAAAGAATGGGATGTCCCTTTTCTAGTCCACAGAAAACAATACTGCGAACTCCAACGAACACCTAATGGCGGTTTTTAGTTCAAAATCGGAATGCTTTTTATGCGTTTTCATAAGTTATAGCATTTAACAGTGTAACAGCATTAAGTGAATCTTACAGTTATAGCCGGACATAACTATACACTAACAATTTTGTAAGTATACTCAAACTGTTTACGTTATATGGCTATAAAAGTAAGGGCGCAGTTTAAAGTCTAGACTAAATAAATACGTATTTAGGGTTTGCAGCGATCGAAATAAAGACACCACTAACAAGTGATGTTTTATCGAACAAGTAAAATTGTTAAAGGAAATATAAAACCCGACTTATCTTGCTCTCTTTTTTTGCTGACGTTATCTCGAAATGTTATATTAAGTATGTTACTCACACTATGAAGATGATTCAAATGATACCTTACATGCCAACATCCATCAACCCATTTAGAGTCTAGGCCCTGAAAAAAAAAAAACAAATATTATTATGTATATATATATATATATACTCGAAAACATATCCCTCTTTCATGCGCGGTCACGTAAAACCAATGATTAGGTCATTAAACAGATTTTTTAATTACATTGTACACTTACCTCTAACTTCAGTCGTAATTTAGTTTTGATGCTTGCATTACACAGGTGGTGTTGTGTAAAATATTATTAAGTAATGGATAACGCAATTCTCAGCGTAGATTAGGCAATACTACGCGTATGAATACACTTCAATCTTTCGTGATTATTCTATAATACATATGGATATATACTGGACTTACTATCCCTGACCACCACCAAACGTTTTTGGTGCGATTCTATTGAAAAATAAAGGATTGGACTCACCATTATTATCCAGATAATTTTACCATTTACAAATCCAATAGATATTGAATGAATTGAATTGAATTAAATGTGATCATTGCTTAGATGCTTTTTGCGCTTATTATAAATGTAACCATAAAAAATCTACAATTTAATAAATGTAGGAAATGACAAACTATTTCTAACCAGTTTGATTTGTTTTCACTTTGCTTCATAATCAGCCTGAATAATTCCAATTGCAAAGTAATAAACTAGACATACACATTTCCTTTATATAAAATAAAAAAAATCTCAAAAGACACTTAACGTGGTAGAGCCATGCTTAGGCACGAATGGCCGGCTCGACCGGTGCGATACCACGGCCTCACAGAAAACCGGTTGTGAAGTAACGCTTGCGTTGCATTTCCCCGAAATGAGTGAGGTCTGCGGAGTCCCAAAATCCCCCACCCCCCTAATGATAGCGATTAATAAAAAGGATACCCCAGGGGGTACCAGCGCTGGCGTTGGGGAATCCCCCCCTGGACGTCTACCCTCAGTACGAATTATACCGGGCTGCCCCTCGTACTCTGAGGGGGGCTCAACTGCGCTCTCAAAATCTGCTCGGGGCAAGAGAAGGCATACCATGGCACCCCCTGTCACGTTTACCGTGGATTTTTGTAACATCAGGGGCTTACATTCGAACCTCGACACTGTCCACCACCACCTTGAGACAGCAAAGCCGGCCTTGCTCTTTTTAACCGAGACGCAGATATCATCTCCAGCGGACACATCCTACCTCTGCTACCCTGGGTACGGACTGGAACACTCCTTTATTCCTAAGGCTGGTGTATGCGTGTACGTTAGAGATGATATCACTTCTCGCCGCCATCCCCGCATCTACGTATGCCTCTACAGGTCCCATAGCAGTGATGCCGAAACGGACCGACTCATTGACCACGTCCAAATGGCTACCGACTCAGTGCTCCAGCAGGTCCCATTGAATTCGAAAGGAATGCGAACATTCTTTGCATCCTACCCATGGAGGCTGGTTTGCTTCTCGCCGGATGATCCCATTGTCGTTGCCGACTCTGTCGCGGATGTTGTGCTTCAGGGTATGGAACTATTCATTACATTCTCCCTGATTCCCACAAGTGGCAAGTCCCAGCCCTGGTTTGGTCGAACCTGCAAAGCGGGAATGTTACCAAGCATGGGCTAATGCAGCGACAGCACGGGATGTAAAGACCAGCACATTAAAGAAGCAATTTAACTTTGCCTCCAGGTCCCTCAAAAGAGTAATTGCTGGGGCGAAGTCGGCTCACATCGGCAGAATTGGCGAGAGACTAGTGAGTCTCCCTTCCGGAACTCGTGCATTCTGGTCTCTTGCCAAAGCTGTCCAGGAGAACTTTTGTAAGCCATCCCTTCCACCTCTGCTCATAGGAGATAATTCGTTGGCCCACGACGCTAAAGTTTACACAAAGTGCAGTGCATAAAGCGCTTCTTTCCCTCGACGTTCTTAAGTTGACTGGGCCCGATAGAATCTCTCCTATCGTGCTGAAGACGTGTGCTCCAGCCTTTATCGGCTTTCATATTCTCTTGGCGTAGTCCCGAACTCATGGAAGACAGCTCTAGTGCACCCAATCCCTAAAAAAGGAGATCACTCGGATCCGTCCAACTACAGACCCATAGCCATCACCTCCTTGTTCTCCAAGATAATGGAATCCATTATTAACTGCCAACTCCTCCAGTACTTAGAAGACCACCAGTTCCTCAATGATCGACAATACGGCTTCCGTCGGGGTCGTTCAGCTGGTGATCTTCTTGTTTACTTGACTCATCTGTGGGCACAAGCGATCGAGACCAAGGAGGAAGCGTTGGCCATTAGTTTGGACGTGAAAGTGAAAGTTTCACATTGGGGTCGACTTAACCTAGTCCAGTTTAACCACACGAAGACAGGTTTGCGCATTCACCGCTAAAAAGATGCCATTGGTCGTATCACCTCAATTTAAGAGCACTTCCCTAATGGCATCAGCCAGTATCGGAATCCTTGGCGTCGATATATCAAGCGAAGTCCAGTTTCGCGGTCACATAGAGATTAAGGCCATATTAGCCTCGAAGAAGCTTGGTGTGCTAAACAGATCGAGACAGTATTTTACCCCGGCCCACCGCCTGCAACTTTATAAGGCGCAGGTTCGACCGCACATGGAATACTGTTCTCATCTCTATGCAGGTGCACCCCAGTACCAACTTCTCCCTCTTGACCGCATTCAACGGAGAGTGACTCGCATCATCGACTGCCAAGGTATTTCTGATCAACTTGACACCTTGTCTCTGTCTCTATCGCTTGTATCATGGGGAGTGTTCAGAGGAATTGTTCGGACTTATACCGGCTGCTGGTATCCGCCATCGTCCTACGCGACAAAATATCCATCCCCATCATCTGGACGATTGGCACTCCACCACTGTGCGCTTCCAGAAGCTTTCTGCCTCGCACAACCAGCTTATGGAACAAATTGTCGCCTGCCGTATTTTCGAACCGATACGACCTTCAAACCTTCAAGAAAAGAGCGTACACTTACCTAAAAGGCCGGCAACGCACTTGTGACTCTTGAGTAGTCACTTACCATCAGGTGACCCGTCTGCTCGTTTGCCCCCTATCGCATAAAAAAAAAAGACAGCATATAGCGCTACAGTCTGAACACTGTTCAAATTGCTTGCTTTCAAACACTTTTTATTCATTTTACATATTTTTTTATCATTTGATAAAAACGCTTTTCAAAAGTCAGACATTTTAGACCAATTCGTTTGACCGTAGGAGCGAAAGAGAACCACGCACTTCAGTTACAAATTATGTTATAATTTTTTATTCGGGTCGTATACGCCTTTTCGTCAACGTGTTATTTTTTATTTCCATCTAGTTATAATATAGATAACATTATTCTCCTTTGAATATTATTTTCAATGTCAATCTATTATAATAAAAAACAGTTTTACATTATCTGCTTGAATCCTCCGAGTTATAACATAGCAATCAAAACCTACATGAAGTGTACGTACAATGCACAACTCCATAACACGTAACACTGAATATAAATAGAAACTTAGCACTACTGTAGCAAGTGATTGCAATAAAAAGTTATAGCTATATCTTTCTTTTTTAGTTATATATAAAATAACCTTACTAAGTGGAATGATAAACCAAAAATATATATGAAATGAAAGTTTAGGTAAGCTGACTTTACTAACTATACAACAGCTATAACTGTAACAAACAAGAGACCCTAAAGCTGGTTGTGTCAGGTGCGATCCCGTAAGAAAAGTAGATAATGACTTAATGTAATTATGCCATTATATTCGATTTCAATTTAACCTAATCTTTGTTTCAAAGTTTTCATCTTTTGTAATGTTGCCTAATATTTGTTATTGCCTTGATAGCCTATTCAAGAGGATAGGTTATCAGGAATTATATTAACGCTGATGAATATATTGTAATATCTACAATATATTATCAGCGCTAATAGTTGTTAAACACATATACAAAATTTCTTATATAAAGAATATTGAATGTGAATCTCGATGCTTGCAATATGTCCCAATGAGGCCAATCTCCTTTCCCTTCCCCTCTTTTCCCCCCTACCCTAAAAGACAGCCAGCACTCTTGTGACTCGTCTTCATGGGCAGTGGAAGTCACTTACCTACAGGTGACCCATCTGCTCGTTTGTCTCAATATACCATAAAAACATGTAATTAAATAAAGCCTATGACAGAATCTTCCTTATTTGTTAGTTAGACCGGTCTTGTTTTGCAGTTACTAGAAATATTGTTCCTTGTACCCTCAACTATATATATGTAGCAAAATATAACAGTATGTACCTACATTATTTTGCAGCTGGTCTACAAAATCAAGTCAAATAAAATTACGCCTTGTTATCGCGTCATTTTATTTAAATATAGCAATTACCAATTTATAAACTGAACTGTTACCCCGGCGTATCATATTTATGATTAAGTTTAATAAACTTATGATAATTAATCTTACAGCAACTAACCTTTCATATGCACTTTAATGTGTAAATTACTTTAATGTAATTATGTGATTGTTATTCCGCTGTAATCGAAACATGATTTACAGTATACCACTTCATTCGTGTAAATGAAATTTCACTACTGAGACTCTCGTCTTACGTCCAGTAGTTACACATGAATATACCAAGTATGATAGCGTCGTGGCACAGCAAGTTAGCGGTCATAAATAGGTATGCGACCCTGACTTGAGCTATTGCTTATACTCCCCAATCCATGTGTATCAGCAAAATCCCTTCCTTTCCGTTCAGTCCACCTAACTTTCAGTCAACACATAGATCCACGTACACGATTATAGCACTGTTTCAATATCTGTATATATCACATTTTCAAAAATTTTACCAATTGCTTTCTATTATAATTTTCAAACTGAATGGCCTTTTGGAGGTAGTTCAATGGCAACTCCTCCACAACTGTGTAAACTAAGATCAACACATGAATCAAAGAACATGAAACAAACTCATTTATACTTTGATTCTTAACAAGACACGGTAAATCCGTAATGAGACGTGGCGTTATGACATAAATCATCTTTTTCTAAATAAAGTAAATGAACCACTTTCCCCCTCAAAGATTTTGTTTTATAACACTGTAGTATTTTTTTAAGCTATATATATATATATGTATGTTTATTAAAACTCAGGAATATGATGTTAAAAGTCATTAATACTTGAAGAATTATATATTTCAGTACCAACGATGGACACTGTTCCACTTTTCGAACCCGAATGCCACGCCATCTTACTATTTCTCTTAAGTAAACATAAAAGTTAAGAATTATTTTAAGTTATTGTAAAAACCGTTCCAAAACATTTGTAAAATCCTATATTATAATAATTAGATTTACAAAGCTAAATAATCCAAATGTTGTCGCAATATCGATATTTTAATTTAAAAGGCTCAATACTAATTTGTACTATCATCGTTAATATTTTACTAAATTTATTACATACTTTTAGTTTAAATGAATAAAACCTATAATTCTAACATGTATATTAACACATTTCAGCTTTATTTAATTGGAATCGAGCATAGGAACTGCGGCTCCTCTATCGGGGCTGCTACCTAACTTAAGGGGGCCCAACACCTCCTGTAGGAGACTCTATATCGGTATCGTGCGGACAATGGCCATTTACGGGGCCCCAGGAGAGCCTAACGGCTCCCAACGGATTTTACGTCGCCGGCAAAGAGTGATGGCTGTCAGGAGTTTTTTTTACTATACTACTATAGGTAAGCCTACCATAGTGACTCCACTTTGCCTGATGGAAAGCCATAAGTGGTGCTCACCATAATCATTGCATGTTTAGTCAATACAGCTTGGTGACCCACACTAAGGCGGCCTGATGAGATGCTATTAGGCTAAGTCAATGGTAAGGTTAGTCGCCTTTTCCAATAAATTGATCATATGGAGAAGAACAAGTGAGAATATCCTTAATACACACTCATGACTCCTTAATCATAATTTCTTTTACACATTTTTGGTTACATAACAGATTTACTCAACTTTTTGGATTGCTTCTGTTGGGTAGAGTAAAATATTATACCTACTCTCGAAATATGATTTAAAAAGTAAGTATTACAAAAATTATTTACTTAGATACTAGAAAACTGTGTTGCCTATTTTTAGATCCTAAGAGTCGAGTAAACTTTTATTAATAAAAACTATTTCATTCATTTAAAAAAAAATGTTGTGAATTGCAACTAACGACTACAACTACAACGTTAAGAACCTTCTCATTTTTCTTATCTACTAAAAACTAAAACAAAACGCAAGACAAGACAAATTTCCTGGGACTGAATGATTGTAACAGGCGCGGTGATAAAACATCGAATGACCCCTATAAAAGATAACATTTATTTAAAAACAGAATGAACTAGTAAGTAATGCCAGTTCAAAAGAGAAATTATCAATAAACAGACATACTTTTAACGAAAAATAAGAAGTGTTAGTAATGTGCAATAATTAGGTAATTTATATTTGTATACATCAAAATGTTTTTATGTATTGGACTAACAATAGTTTGTGTGTTATATTACTACTTTACACGATCTCTGAACTATTGGAAACTTAAAAATGTGGAAGGACCAAAACCAATTCCACTTTTTGGAAACTTCAAGGATGTTGCATTAAGAAGAAAACCTAAATTCTTGCTATATAATGATATCTACAATCAATATCCTGGAGAAAAGATCGTTGGAGTATACCAGATGACGTCTCCAGGTCTGCTTATTCGTGATCTAGATATAGTGAAACAAATTCTGATCAAAGATTTCGATTTGTTTCCTGATCGTGGAACGTATTTCAGCAAAAAAGGTTTTGGTGAAAATATGATACACTGTGATGGTGATACGTGGAAGAATCTAAGAAATCGATTTACTGTGCTATTTACATCCAGTAAGTTCAAAAACAAATTCCCTCTTCTAATCGATCGAGGAGACCAATTTGTCAATTATGTTAAAAATGTTACTGCAAAGCAACCAGAGCAGGATGTTTTTAAATTAGTCTTCACGTACGGTGTATCTACATCTATAATCACTACATTTGGTTGGGATGTTGACACATTTAATGACAAACATGATTGGTTTCATACCTTAGATGAACATTTTATAAACAGTCATTGGTATGAAATAGATTTGTTATTTCCCAGACTTCTGATGAATTTCAATTTGAGCATCACAACCAAAGAAACAATAACTATTTGTAAGAAAATTCTGAAAAATTGTTTAAAACAACTACCTTTTTCCTCTGATATGAGCGTTAATAATGTAAAAGATGTACTTATTGGTTTAAAATATAAAATCAAAGAAGCTAAACGAAGAGAAAATGAAGGGGATCCCGTACTTGAAATAACAGACGATCTGCTAGCTGGTCAAGTGTGGGTATTTCATGTAGCGGGATACATTAATAATACGCTAAGTATGACTTATGCATTGTATTATTTAGCTCGTAATCAGAAAATACAAACCAAATTGCTAGATGAAATAGATGACGTTATGAACAAATGTAAAGGTAAACTAACTTACGAGTTGGTTAAAGAAATGAAATATCTGAAAATGGTTTTCGATGAAACATTACGAATGCATCCTACTTCACATGTGATTACAAGAAATGTTCAAAAAAATTTGAAGTTAGATGGGACGGATGTAATTGTACCCAAAGGATCGACTGTTATTATATCACCATATTCAATTCAACATGATGAAAAATATTATCCTGAACCAGAAAAATTCAGTCCAGAAAGGTTTTCACCGGATAGTGTTAGATATGACCATCCATGTGCCTTTTTATCATTCGGTGCTGGGCGTAGAGGTTGCCTGGGTAAGATGCTTACATATATTAGACAATAGTACTTAGGCTTAGGTAGACAAGATATTAAAGATACCTACAGTATTTAGCTCTGTCCATATTTAGTGAAAAATGCCGTTAATTTCGCATTGCACTCCACATATCGTTGAAGTCACAGCTTTGATTTGTGAGATACACCTCGTAGCATGACTTAAGTGAATCGCTAGAATGACCACACTTATGGCATAAATCTTTACGGTAGTCCCATGGCTGAATGTATTCTTCTTATTATTCAAGAATAGACATTTTAAATTCAAAACACTTACTCTTGTTTAAATAATTCCTTGCGAAAATGATTATAAATAAATAAAATAAAAAAAAAAACAGCACTACTTCCAATACCTTGATCTTGCTTATGTAAATTAGGCAAACTGACAATTAATTGCAACTTTTTTAGTAATAGAACTCATGAAACTCGTCATTATAGGTTTATTACATATCTAAAAAGTGATCCAAATGTAGTATTTTTTAATGTTATCTAAAACAAACTAGAACTTATTACAAGTCCCCTTATTTAGATCTTTGTTTGATGTTAACAACTTAGATGTTGCCCCTGAAATGTATTTTTTCTTTCAGCTACACAATACGCAAGACTTCAATTTAGCGTAGGAATGTCGAAGTTGCTGTACAACTTTCATGTAGAAACTACAAAAAATACATGTAGTAATCTTACCTACGATCCACACCATATGCTGATAAAACCTGAACCGGGTATACTACTGAATTTCATTCCTAGAGAGAAGTGAACATACATTTTTCGTTCATGGCAAATAAAAAAATGTACGCACGTTAGCAGTGAGTTTCAGTTTAGATCTGTTTAACCATAAATAAAGAACTATTGGTGTTATCACTGATGATATGTGATTAATAAATTACATACTTATTGATAGTAGTTTTATGTCGGTGCATATACATATTATTTATATTTTTTTATCTTTTATTGTATTTATATATATTTGTAGGTATAGTGCACCGGTAGTGGGAATTATAAGTTTGTTTTTAGTGTTTTCGGTCTGTTAAATACTATTCAAGAAGGTCAAGAGCGTTACCTCTCACACCATATCTTTCCAGCTTAATGAACAGTATTGTTCTATAAACATTATTAAATGCTTTACTAATGTCCATAAAGAGGGCTCCTACAGGATGGCTGTTCAGACAATTAATAAACAGCCATGTAATATTTTTATTCTATGTCTGTTATAATATTATTACTTTCAAGCAATAAATACAGGGTATCACAAATTACCCTTTCTATTGTTTTCGTAAATATCAACAGGAGAGCAACCAGCTTAGAATTAGCAATTGCTGTGATAGCAGTGTGTGATTAGTGTTTAATTTATTGTATTTATTTAAAATTGTAGATAACAAATACAGAGATCTACTTAATTCTTATATCTGTTTTAATTTCAATATTTAGTCATAAGTGTGGAAGTTTCCTTAGCTACGTTTAAGTTTATTATGTCGGACCCCGGTTAAGGACGGTCCGATCTATTATCAGCTTGATATCCAATATCCATCAAGTATTTTCGAAAGTAATTCTAGACTTTCTAAAGAAGATCTTTAACCCAAAGAATAGGCAGGACTTTGCAGTGACTTCTCAACTATAGATCACATCAATATTATGATACAAGTTATTAAGAAGTGCAACGAGTATAGCATTCGTGGAGTCTAAAAAGCGTTTGATTCAATGAAACCCTTCTAGATGTCTGAAACCCTAGAACAGGGAGTTTAGAGAAAATACATATGCCTGTTCATTAACATACACAAATTTATATATTTGCATGCGAGCAAATACACATACCATATACTTTTCGATACAATTAGGAGTGAGGATCCATTGTACTTAAACACGTGTTTAGGCATTTTAATTGGGAGGAATATGGAGTAAATATCAATAATCATCTAAGATTTGGAATTGATTTAATACAAATTTCTGAAGACCTTGCAATTGATACTAGAACAGCTCGTATATAAAAGCGATAAAGTATCAATGAACTTCAAAAACAAAACTTATGACTAACCTCGAAAAGATCCCTATTACAGTCAACACCTCAATAGACTATATCGAAGGCTACACACACACCGGCCAGATAATATTGCCAAAAGACCTTACAAGGAAAGAAATAAATAACAGGATCACTTTGCTATAGACAGGATACTGGTTTCTAAAAGAGGTAATTTAAAATTAGGACGTATCCATCAAAGCCGAAAGAAGAATATTTGACTTTACGTATGGATGTCAAACGTGGAGCCCAAAAAGCCAAAATCTTCGCAACCTAGAAACCTGCTCATACAGTATAAAACGCAACAAACTCAAAATCAAAATTTAATCTAAGTCAGGTCATGTGAATGGAAGCAAGAAGGATAAAACGTCAAAGGATGTAACGGAGTGGTGTTTAAGGCAACGAAAAAGGGAAGAAGATAGGCAGCGTCGAAGATAGGAGGATAGTAGTACTGGTTTGTCGTCCAGTGATCATGTCATGTCTACAGATGTGGCCAGCCCAGTTCCGCTTCAGTGTGCTCATTCTGCGAATTATCTTAGTTCCATGTCAGATCACCACTATGGATTATGTTCTTTAAAGAACTCACGTCTTAAGTTCTATCTAAAAAAATACCGCTTAGGAGGGGGCAGTGTTGCGCCATCGAGAAAAATAGTCTGGAACAATCTACAAGACGCGAGAAGGAAGGGACAACGCCATCTAGTGTCGGATAGCGCGCAACTGTGGGCATTATGACGCTAGATGGCGCTACAAGTAGCTCTAGAATAATCTATTTAGTCTAGAACCATCGATCGAATATTATCGTACATTCTAGTTATCTCGACAGCAATATAAAAGCGGATCGTGTTAGCCGTACGGGCAGTCACCTGACGCCGCACATCACTCCGAAGCCGGAGCAGTTCGGTTTTCGGACTGAACACAGCACCACGCTGCAGCTATCGAGGGTACTGCATAAAATCGCCACGGCGCGGAACAAGCGTGAACACGCTGTTGCAGTATTCCTCGATATGGAAAAAGCGTTCGACCGCGTCTGGCACGCCGGTCTGTTGTACAAGCTATCGACGTCACCGACGCCCCGACGTGTAGTAGAAGTGGTCTCCACGTTTCTGAAACACCGGACTTTCCGAGTGGTAGTGGAAGGGGAACTATCCTCTGTCCGCACCGTGACAGCCGGAGTTCCCCAAGGAAGCTAACTATCGCCTGTACTATACTCACGATTCACTGATGACATCCCCGTCGCTGACGGCACCGAGCTTGCGCTGTACGCTGATGACGCGGCGTACATAACACCAAGCATAGGACTTCACCACGCCGCGTCGAAGATGCAGCGCTCCCTAAACCTCCTGCCCCACTGGCTGTCAAAATGGCGGCTCACGGTGAATGTGGGTAAGACGCAGGCGATACCCATAACTTCCGCAAGGAAGCTACCACCACCACTCAAACTCCACGGACAGGACATTCCGTGGATGTCAACAGTAAAATACCTGGGGATCACCATTGACCGCCGTCTCACGATGAAGCCGCACATCCGCAACACCGTCGCGCGAGCCAGAGCGTCGCGCGCCCTACTGCGTCCAGTGCTAAACTCTCCACTACCACTCCATGCCAAGCTGGGTGTGTACAAACTTTATGTGCGCACCCAGCTCACCTACGCCGCTCCTTCTTGGTACGCCCTCACCAGCGAGGTAAGCCGCCGACAACTGCGCGCGCAGCAATCCCTTGCGCTGCGCGAAGTCGTGCAGGCCCCGCGCTACGTGAGGAACGATGTTATCGAGAGGGACCTCAAGATGGAAAGCCTGGACGCACACATACGCCGCCTCACCGCTACACTGTTCGAGCGAGCCGACGCCTCGTCCTGGGAACACATCCGGGGCCTAGCGCCATGGCACGCTCGACCACCAGATCGAAACAGATTCCCGCGCGACCTGATTGCGGAAAGTGAGAATACCGTATAAGACGGTGGTCCCCTCCCCGGGTACAACCGCATCCCATAAACAGCCTCCTTAGTCTTCCGCTCCGTCGTAAAGGAAACCTCCTGGCGACCCGAGCGACGCCGCGGAACAACTCGCACTAACCCCCACAACTTGTTACAGTTTCTGCGACCACCCCCATACCCGCGAGCATCAGTAGATGTATCGTGCGCGGACGCGGATGGCCGCCGAAGCTGAAACAAGAAAAGAAGACGTCCCACAGACCGCGCTGCGGTGTGGGCCCATCACCTAAATACGACACCGAGGGGTCGCATGTAAGTCGCCGCCTGTGCCGCTGGTCGCCCGGAGCTGGACCTCCCCAGGTGTCGCCTGGGGTCTCATCTGGCTCGGGCAGACCGCCTAGGCGGCGTGAAGACTGAAGCGCCCCCCCCTCCCAAACAAGACAAGAAAAAATACCACCACAAGAATCACCCCACGACCCGCTCCTATTTAGGGGCGGCGGTAGAATCTGCTGGCAGGGGGCCAATGCCCCGATCCAGCCTCCACACGTCCTCTACAGGGCGTAGTGATGACTTTAGCGGTACGGGCAGTATTGATTCAAGATACAGTGAACAAACATCGAAGCGATCTTCTAGTGCGACTAACGAGGGATATAGTGATTTGTAATTGTAAAGAGTGGTATTAATAAATATTGTGTTGTGTTTTTTTTTGGTAATCAATCGACTACTTTAATTTATTAAATACCCAGCTCGTAACAGTATGAAAAAAAATTGCGATACGCGTTACACATCAAGATTATAAAAAAAAAACTGAGGATGGAGTAAATGCATCGCATTTAAAGAAATTCTAAATGTTACTTGAAGTTGCACACAATATACGTGAATAAAAAGTTTCAAACTTAATTTACACTGTTTTAGTGACGCGCGTACACTAATACTTCTGCTCAGATTATACAGATAATATATGTATATAGATAACATACAAAGTTCACTGTATAAGATACATTGAACCTGAAATGATTTTATGTTAATTACTCAATCCACAGTTATATTGTCATTAAATAAACATTTGATGTGAAATTTTTAAAGGGGCACTACCATCAGCTGGGGGTTTACATAACTGTTATTGTCTATACGGTTACGGACAATCTAGTTAAATGTGTGATTTTGGTATCCAGCATCAATCCTTTATAATGCTTTTTATTATTTTAATGAACCTTTTTGGATGCTATTGAAACATGTTTTCATCCATATCAGGTCGCTTATAATAAGTTCTTACTTACATATAGTGTATGTATATTACTTACTTATCATGTTATTTTGATGCAACTTACAGGTCTTTAACGTTATAATAATGAAGTACTACTAATAGGATCAATGCCTTATATATAATATAGAATCAATGTGTTGTCCGTCTTTCTGTTGGAATTAATATCATATATATATATGTCTGCGGTTAAAGCTGTAAGAAAGCTTTTAATCAATGCAATAAAATATTACGCCCGTTAGCCTAAAACTTAAACAATATTTAGCAGGCACATCAAAGGTTTTGCAGGTACATCAAAACCTACAAACTACTTCCTACTTTCCATAACATGGACCTAAGAACACACAGCAACACAGGTAAAGGATAAATTTCGAAGCTATTAATTTATTGTTATATCACATGTTTAGTGTTATATTAAAACACACACATTTAGTGTTATATTAAAAAATAGCGTGTAGAAACTAAAACTTTCAACTACACATCGATGTCGAAAATTAAGTTCAAATCATAATTGTTGTAGGGTCGATACCCGGGGTGCGGGCTAGAAAACCTCTACGTGGTGTACCCTGGGCAACGTTGGCGATGACGTAGCCTTCTCCTCCTCCACTTTTGAGGAGGGCGTCAAACGAGGAGGCAAACGGCTAATATTCTGGCAAGAAGAGGTGGCCATTGTCATCAGCCACTAGGTAGAGGCTCGGCCCAACAGAGCAGGCTTGTATGCGGATCCCTTTGTTGGCTCTTCGCTTCTCGGAGCTGTGAGGAAGAAAACCTCAATAAAAAAATCATCAAAGTGGGACCCTTTCATAGGTCGGTGTTTCTCCACTGTCTACAGCGGAGAAAGAGGACAGGCTCGGCGTGCACTCGCACTGCCACCGAACAGGCACGAGATTTGTCTCGATGCCACCGTCGGCATATCGTAATCCCGAAAGGAGTGTCGTGGTTAAGTCTCACGGCTCTGATAGGGAACGAGGGTCGAAGAATACCTCTATAAAAAATTAACCCGAATCCTGTGTTCTGGTGCGTGACCATAGGATGCATGGCTGATGGGTAGTTCAGTCGCAAGCGCACCCCCAGCTGGGGCACCTGCGGACCCCTCGGTTGGGCATAAATTTACGCTTGCCCGGGTATTGGGGGATCTCTGCCAGGGTCGACCTCTAGTTCTCCCCCACTCGTGGGTACTAATATGTAAAATCAAATAATAACACAAAACGTAAATCTGGAAAAAAAGACGGAGAAAAGAAAGGGTAAGAAAAAGACAGAACGGACCAAGAAGTCGAACGCCGAAGCGTCGTCAACCGATGATGAAACGCTACGTCAAACTACTCGTACGCAGGAGTCCTTAGATTTCAATCGGACTGCACAAGACGCCAGTGTCGAATCGATAGAATCGGCCAAGGAGAATCGGTCTGGAGACTCGGATGGCAGCACATCGCAGGAAATGTTGCTACCGAAAGTTGCGAGCAGCCAACGAGGAAGGCCGCGTACCCGGACTTCAGTCCCGTCCGGCTTAGCCTTCTCTAGGGCAGGAACCAACGCCCGGTCTAGAGCAGAGGGCGAAAGCACTGCTGAGGAGGAGATTGAGGATCTCCTGTGGAAGATTCAACAGTCCCGAAGTCCTAGATCCCCACCTGCGTCCAATTATTGATGTAGTCTGGAGAATGTTAGACGGACGCCTTGCGGGACTAGAGGCAAGGCTGCCTCCTGCGCCCATCAGTCGGCCAAAGCTTGCAGCGGATAAATCTAAGGCTGCATCGGCTCCATCCAAGACTGCATCGGCTCAATCCAAGACTGCCTTCGAGGGCTGGACCCGCTCCTTATGCGGCAGTGGCATCGGCACGAGCGTCTGTGACCGCCCCGAGGGCCGTCCGACCGACTACGGCTTCGACAAGGGTTGCAGCAGAGTTCCCTCCGCTCCCCTCTCCAGCTTTAAAAGGTACGAGTACACCTCGAACTCCTTCAAGAGCGGCAGCTGGGCCTGAACCTCAATCATCTGTCCCATCCACGTCTGACCCCTCCCACAATGAGTGGCAGAAAGTTGATGGAAACAAAAAGAGGTCCCGAAGGCGGAATAAAAAAGCCGCAAAAAGAGTAGCCCCACCACCGCAGGTATCATTGGGGGCAGTGGCCGCCACGAAAAAGCCACGAAAGCTGGAAACGCCCAAAACGGCGGCCGTGGTGGTCACCGTGTCACCAGAGCGAGGCAGCGAATACTGGCGTATCCTATGCGGCCGTGTTCAGAAGGGTCAGGGACAGTCTGGGCAGCGAATTCAAAGCCTCAGGTGTGAGGCTGCGCCTCGCCCAGACGGGAGCCCGAGTTTTAGAGTTCCCCGGGGCTGAAGGGGCAAAAACTGCGGACGCCTTTGCCGAAAAGCTGCGGGGAGTATTTACCGCAACGGACCCACTAAGTGCGCGGAGCTGCGCATCTCGGGCCTGGACGACTCTGTTACGACAGAGGACGTCCGTGTTGCCATCCGAGGAAAAACAGAGTGTAGCGCGGACAACATCAGGGTCGGCACAATTCGCCCCGGTCCAGGCGGCCCTGGTGCGGTGTGGACCAGCTGTCCTCTGGCAACTGCCAAGATATTAGACGACGCCGGGAGAATCCTCATCGGTTTAGCAAACGCCAAAGTTACTATCCTGGCTGCAAGACCGATGAGGTGTTTCAAATGCTTGGCATCAGGACACACCCGCGCCAAATGTGACAGTTGTTTTCACTGCACTGCTTTTCGAAAGAGTCTCTGAAGCATGGGACCTCACGTCTCTCGGTTCAAGTTGTCAGACTAACGAACCACACTTTCTCTCTGTTCATACAAGTAAATAGTAGTTACTATCGCTATCTATGTTTGCTCTGGTTTCTGTTGTTTACTATTAGATAAAAAAGCAAAGAATAAACACCAGTAATACATACCATTTAATTCTATGGATATATAATTTTGTAACTACAGTGAAGAGCATTACATCGATGTACAATTGGCATTGGACGGTCTTCTCTTTTAAATAGGTTTCAGACAACTGTTGCATAAAACACCATCAGAGACTCGACACTAGTTTAAAGTATCAAATTAATCGTAGAATACTTATTACTAAGAACACAGGTATATAAGTATAACTGTATACCTATACTGTATTTCAATAACACCTTCAAAAACAACTCCCTCTTAGGAATGAATACTGTGTAGCGAAGGAACAATCACGATTTCTCAGTAATCAGTAATCAGAATCACTAACCACCAAACCATCAGACCAGTTCATAGCCCAGGAAGGCATTATGGTTTGAATTCAAATTAAACCAAGTTGAATTCCTATTCTCTTTTTTTTTAACGTGTGGAAACCCCCTTGGGTCGTCATCCCACCGGGGTTTTCAGTGGAACGGTGTGTCGGAATCGGACCGACTACAGCCACACGGTGTGCCATCCTGCACCTGACATAGGAGGAATCCGGGAACAGCTTTGGTAAGACATCCGGACCCCTCCTAGCGCCTGTTGCCCGCAAAAGCGCGGGCACCACCTTTGGGTAACTCTCAATTAGGCAACGTTCAGGCACACCAGGACGTCACCTCCACGCGGCTGGCCATATGGCAGATGGAGGGGATAACCCGTCCCGACCACCCGCGGCCACACTCAGGGCGGCATAAGGCGCTGGTAAGCGCGTCTACGCCGCCCGGTTCGACTCCGAGATCGTCCTCCCGAGCCCGCTCCGCCGCCTTCTTCTGCGAGATGACCTCCACACAGAAGGTTGCGACCGCGGTAAAATACCTGTCGCTACCGGCCATGGAGCGTATGACGGCCGGTAGCGAGAGATCCTCTCCGACGACTGCAGTGAGGACCCGACGCCGCGCCACCCAAGCGGGGCAGTCCGCGAGCGTATGTATGATAGTTAGATATAATATAGTACATAAATAAAGTAAGTATTTTCAATACATATAATATAATAGAGTTTTTTACCTTAAGGTTCTTCTATAGTATTCTCCAAGCATTAGAATGTTTACAAAGTCTGGCCCAGACGGTCGATAGCCGATAGTCGATATTTGTTTACAAGCAAAATCAAAATACAGCTTCTACTTCAACTTCTTCTTCAGTCTCGTTTGTTATCACGAATTGAAATTATCGGTATAAACAACTAAAAATTGTATTTGATGTAGACAAGAGAAAAGACATTAAATATTAATGGTGTATTCGGGAGGGTTCATGATTGTAACATACTAAGTATGTGCATATCGTATAATATACGGTATAGATACTTCGATAAAGATATTTTGGAATGGGTATAAACTTTTATTTTTTAAAGGTCTTATGCGACATATTACCTTATAAGACATTCTTTAAACGCTCACGAAACCAAAAAAATATATATTTATAATTTTGAGACTCACTACATAAACTTTTAATTCGACAGTGGTAGAGCCATGCTTAGACACGAAGGGGCCGGCTCGACCGGTGCGATACTAAACCGGTTGCGAAACAACGCTTGCGTTGCATTTCCCGAAATGAGTGAGGTTTGAGAAGGCCCAACTCTTCTTCTCTTTCCTCTCCCATTATCCCCCTCTGCTCTTTACCATCTCTTCATCCCTCTCTTTTTTCCCTCCCGCAACCCCCATCTCTAATAACCTTTAAAAGGGGGCAATGCACTTGCGACTCTTGAATTGCAGGTGTCCATGGACGGCACTTACCCAATAGTATAAAAAAGAAAAACTCGGCATTTTTTTGTGAGACTACAGTTGTTGCTGTAGTCTCACAAAAAAATGCCGAGTAAATACAATTTTTTACTTAATGATTACAAAAACTTCAATTCAATATTCGACAGTCTTTATTGTTATATTACTTAGCATAATAACAATATACAGCGTTTTATATAAACATTTCATAAATATAAGAATAGAAATAACTAAGCCATCATGAATATTATCGTTGTCTAGAATGCAATAATCTCTTAAGTTTTTATCGGTGAGTTGCTGAGATAAAGCCTCTTACAATTATCGTAATATGTAAAGATCCATCGCTTGCACACAGCTAGTATACAGTTTTAAAACAATTTTATTTACACATTTACTCGTTACAGCCCAGATCCAATAAATATTAAGCCTCGACACTTGTAACTATTTAGTTTTAGTGAACTATAAATGTCAGTGTGATTTCCATAAGAAACTGGACTTTTACAAGACCCGGAGTGTAATATCACCATGTATAGCAATCAATAAGATATTAAATTTACAGTATGAAGTACCCTGAATTCTAAATAGACATACATTTATTTATTTATTTACTTACAACATTTGCGAATAACTTTTCAAACGATTTTTTTCAAACGAGATCCGATAAAAACACGCTAGTTTTTTGTACAGATGTGCGGAGATTATAGGACAATATTGATTTTCACTTATAACGGAGCAAGGGACGGGACGGTTAATAATAAAATATTTGATTGAAATCCTTCTATCCCGGTTTAGGATAAGCGACCATTATTTTTGAACACTTACTTGCCGACTTTATTTACCAAAATTGAACTTAACAGGTCTCTGTATTTTTTATGAAGTAGGTCTTTGAACTTCTTTAAGATGGCTTTTAAGTAGAAATCTAAATCTTAATTTTTTACTTTTTTAAAAAGTTGAAATTTTTTTAAAAACCGTCCATTTCGACAACTTTATGAATTGAATTCATGAAAATAATTGTATTTTATTTATAGCTAAAATCAAATTTATAAATTACACAAAGACTTAGCAAAATTCACTTAGACTCACAAATGATTGGATGAAGAAATTGAATATTTACTGAATCAATGTTTTCTCAAAAGTTTTCAAAATTTCTTTTTTCTTTTTTATTTGAATTTCATCGCTTTAAACAAAGTCAATCCACGGATATTAAACGAAACTTACTTATAACATAAAGTACTAAAATTTCTTTCAAAGTAACTTTGACTGTGAAGTAATTTTTGTAAAGAAAAAAACTTAATTATATTTTTAAGCGGGCGACGGACATGAGATAAAAATATTTAACAACAAGGGTGTAATGCAAAAAGTGTATAGACATTAAATAAGATAAAATATGACATTAAAAGTAAATGAGTAAAGATATAAAAGCTATGTATCATACCCGGCGGTACTGGCTACCGCCATGGAGATAATGTTCTTGAATGACATCCACGGACGGACGAAATGATGAAAAGGACTGTCATGAAGTGGATGAAAGTTTCCTTAGTCAAATCTGTGTACATGTCTTTGGGAGAAATCTTTATTCAGCATTAAACGATTGTAGTTACGATAAACAGTACTAAAAACAAAGTCTTTGACTCACAATTGAAGTTTTATTATTACAAATCCAGTCGTGTAAAAATCACCAACAACAACAACAGTCCTAACAGCCTTTAACTTTCACAATACGCCATCAGTCAGTTAGTTTTTTATAGTATAAGAAGACCTACAAGCAGACGGGTCATCTGATGGTAAGTGACTTCCGCCGCTCCTTAAAGAGAGTACTGTCCGCGTTTTAGGGTACGGCAAAGGGAGGGGGGATATACGACTTATGTATGTTATATGAACTATTTGGCTGACTTGCTGATCTAGTGGCTAGCGGTCCTGCCTGCTAAGCCAGAGATCGTGGGTTTGATTCCCACCCAGGACAAATAATTGTGTGACGAACACGAATATCTGTTCTGTCTGGGTGACAAGAAGACAGACGAAGAGACAGGTCACGTAATGGTAAGTGACAATCGCCGTCCATGGTCGCAGACTCAAAAGCCGTAAGTCGGGTGTAATTTATCTATAATATGTATGAAATATATAAGTATGCTTATAAGCAGTCTGGTTACCATTGTACAAGCTCTGCTTAGTTTGGGATCAGATTATTATTATATTATTAACTATGGGATTATTTGCAATTGCGTCGCAAAAAAACGAATAATGTTTTTGTTTTGCTTAGACTGCTTCCACGCCCACAGGAAGGAATATTCGATGGACCCGTATGCATGTATATCCGGTTGAACTGATTTTGATGAATGATATGGACTAAAAATCAAATTGTCATTGGGCAATATGATATTGCAGATCTGTTATGCTACATTGTTCGACATTGAAATCTGTATGCTCAATACGGAAGCACATCACAATGATAAGTAAATAAAAAGAGCGTTTTTATACAATCTAATACATTTATAACACCGCCATGATATTAAATATCAGTTATATCTTAAACAGTGAATATACAACTATTTGTGATAGTTTCACTTTTTGTTTCTATGAATTTAATATTACAAGTGACACAATATTTAGATCAGGGCACTCCTCTTGGTTCACAAATTCAACAAATATAAATTCAGACACACACTTAAATTTATACAAACATGTCTCGTACTACACAAAAATAATTAAAATACAGAAGTATAAAATTTGACATATAAAATTAACCCACACAAATGACTCAACATGAGCCGCTCGATGTGTCGAAAGTCTATTTAAAACAATTGATACTTAGGTCAATCTTACGAAGACTCCAACAGATATATAGGTCAATTGATCATTCCCCGATTCTAAATTTACGTACATTTTTCTACATAAAATATATAATAATGTATTGTAAATAAGCATTTATTTGTAGTAACAATTTAAGTAAATATTTCTTTTTGTAATATTTATATATCTATAAAAAACTGTATCGAATGTGAAGGCACCCTTATTTGATAAAAAAATATTTAAAAATTAATTATATTTTAAAATATTATTTACAATAAAATCTACTTATTTACATGGCACATAATTGGCTTTGTCGTGTCTCCTTCTAAACATAAAAGAACTAAAATTAAACGGGATACATTTTTAACAGGTTTTTAGTTACAATGGCACTGGATTTTTTTACTTATCGCCTATTATAATCACAACGCTTAAAAACTTAATTTAAAAAAAAAATATTATCTTTTTTACTGGCGTTCACAAGTATTCATCTATATAATATGTATATTATATATATACTCAATTGATTCGTCACGTACAATACAATAAGAGAGTTAAGTATATTAAAATACGTGTCAATTCTATAAAAAATACTGTACCTGTGAGAACATAGAAGTAAAACGGTTTTTACTCTTACTAGTAGTAGTATACACTATTCAGATGTCTTCAATATTGTCTGTGAACAGTTTCAATGTATACAGGACATGGAAGATAGATTGTATTTATTAAAATTTTCCACCAATAGAAAAAAATATTTTAAATTTAGAATGATTCTACTGCGACATAGCTTTCTTTGATCGGTTTGCTTAGTATTTTAGAATTTAATTAATATATTTTATATTATTATTAGTCATGTATAAGGAACTTTAAAACATAATATATACTAATTAATATATAGCACATAAGTATATAGAGATAAAATACAGTTCAAAAACAAAAAGGAAATTGACATCAAATAAAAATAAGTGTTCATATCAAATAAACACAGTTTGGAAGTTCTTAACTTCAAAAAAGTTGGATGAAAGAGTTTCATATTTCTTTAATATTTAGTTAATCCCTAAAATGCCTAACGATTTGGGTGCTACCAACATATAATGATAGTACTGAGTCGAAATATTTAGTGCAACAAATCGACTAATAGGTTACATTCTTTTGTAATATACCTACTAAAGTGGTAAAATAACGTGACGTTCGATTCGTTCGCTCATTCCTTTCAATATTCATCGAATATGATTTACGTAAATAAATCTGTAACTTCATCGTACCAAGCTTAGTTAATACACATCATCACAGCACTAGCAGTCTATCACATCACAGAAACTCATAATGGAATACGTCGTATCTTCAATAGAATTTATCTTCTTCCATGTCCAAGTTATTCTTGTTATTCGGTTGGTTTGAGTGTCTTCTCAATGTTCCTAAAGTGTCATACTCATTAGCTATGGCTTTGGGGTATAGTTTAGGAGTCGCCATAGCCGTGTTATGGTTGTTCGCGTTTGATATATTATTTGCTTTTGATAGAAGTATTCCGCTTGAACTGCCGATGCCTGAGAATGATGGCTGGCGTTTCGCTTTGCGTGGCTGTTGATACAATATAAATTAATAATATACTAAGTAACTAGAACAATGTATAATTAATTATATGTATGTACATATACTCACGCTTGAAGGGTTAGTCAGAGGCGTATATGTATCTCAAAGTTACTCTAGTGATGCCAATTATTCCTATTGTACACTAGACGGGGACTGACTCAGTCCGGTAGCGGTAGTTTAAGCGGTACGTTGTGGCAAGTATGATATCAGATAAAAATATTCAAAGTATTTCAAATCTCTGAATTTGAATATTTTAAAATTGCTATTAAAAATAAAAATGGCTGCCTTTTTTATAGCAATTGTATTATAAAGTCAAGCCAAACACTTTCGAAATGTATTGTATAATAAAAAAAACTGTAGTTTGCCAAATCTGACAGTTGAAAAAGTTACTCTTAACAGCATGATAAGCTTATATGCTTATTTTTTACACGTTTTCTTTTGCCGTAATAGTTAGGCAGGCTTAATACGACCTATTTTATATCTGAGTACCGTATAATCTAATTTACAGGTAAGCAAATAAATTGTCAAAATTTTTGTTCCTTTCAGTAGCTCTCTAACTAAAAATATAATATTCTTTATATTAAAAAATAAATTAATTAATTGACAAAGCTACAAAATATTAGGGAATTGAAGAGAATATTTTTTTTTTAAATATCTATCTATAACACACCATAAATACTGATATTTAGGTATTATTATTGTTAATATTTATATTTATTATATTTATACTTTCCTTTCCTAAATGAAACTGAATTTTAAAGGAAATGTTAGTTAGTTTTACAAATGTACGACAAGAACATTAGACTTTCTATAGACGATTAAAAAAAACATTTAAGTGCTATATCTAAGGTCGATAGGCAAGTTGATTTCATACTGTCCTTGTTTAAATAAAATCCCGAAATCAAAAAGAAATCTAAAATACTTACAACTTCTTTTAATGGCACCGTGACGTAACTGTTCTGCTTGGCTGTGATGTAGTGCGGACTGGAAGGTACCCGGTGCTGACGGTTCCAAGGCAGACGGGTGCCTCGACGTTGACAGAATATCACTCCAGCCAAGCAAACAAGGCAACCTGGTATATATGTATAATATATATATATATTTAAACAAAATCGTTATACACAACTTAAATTGAAAATCTAACACTTACAGTACATACAATAAGGTTGTTTGAGAAAATATTTAAAAAAAAAGATGAAAAAATTCCAAAAAAAAACATGAAATTAAAATTAAAATTTTAATTTTTTATTGCCCGAACTGTCATTATGAATAAAAATAATTAAGAATTAAAAATGTGGTCAAGAGTGCCTTAACCATTTTATGTGTTCCATCCTTGTCAAGGGGAGTGCTAACCGTCTCTCCTTTCAATAGACACGATAGACTCGACCAAACATTTGCTTATATACTTATTTTGATAGCAGCTTCAATATCGTGATTCAGAATTTTTTAATACAACTCTGTCAATAATAATAATTTCTCAAACAATTTAATGTGCATAATAAGCATTTGACTCCAGTCATCGAACTATATTGTAATTTTATGGAATCAATTGTTATTTGATGTAATATATCAGAAAAATATTCATTAAAGTAGCAATGTCCTAACTAACGCCATCTAGTGGTGAAGGTATGTACTATGTAGTTACAAAACTTACCCATAACGAAAGCAGCAACCACACAGCCTATGATTGTGCCTAAACTCAGTGTCTCGTTATTGGACATCGTGACAAAGGACGCCATCTCTACGTTTTGGCTATAAGCTGGCATAGCATAGAGTTCTGTGTAAAAAGCATTCATAGGTTAAAATATATTAATAAATTCACATTTAATTTTTTCACTACTTTAGAACTTCTAACTTTAGAAATTTGAATACTAGGAACATTCAGGAATAACTTTCGACTTTGTGCTGTTTTGATTGCCGTCATGAATTCAGGTATCACGGTGTACGGGTATAATGGGGTGTACGGGTATATACGGGTATAATATGTATGTATAAATGTTTTTTAAACTTTCACGCCTTAAACTACTACAGCTGGTCATAAATTTGCAAACATGTCAGGAATTCCCTCCGTCTAGAAAATATATTGTTACCAAGGCTCAGTGAATAAATTAACCAATTATATACAATAACGGAAGCTAGGCCACGGGCAGGGGAAGAAATCCTGTAGCACGGAGGACTTGAGAAACATACAGACGATGGTAGCAAGAAACACCCAGACACGGGACATCCATTTATGGATCACACAAATTTTTGTCAAGTGTGGCTCAGCAGTAAGGTCACTAACCACTATGACTAGGCCAGTCAATTATAAGGTAAGAAGTAACAATGTTGTTCAATTACTAACCATTGTCAAGATCCCCGCCGGTTTCACTACATCTAGCGACTTGTAGCTGAGCTCCAAGACAAGCACCAGCTTGGCAAGATCGGCGACGAACTCGTTCACCTGCCGAACATGATCCCCATTCGCCCCACTCTCCCCAACCTGCTTCTGGGTCTGAAAACAACATACTTCTTAATTTTCCAACTCGTAACGATAACTTCGATTCCCACATAGGACAAACATTTGTGTGATCCACAAATAGTTGTCCCAGGCCTGGGTGTCCTTTGTGCCCGATGATTGAATGTTTGTTAAGCCCCGCGCAACATAGGAATTATTCCCAATGCGGGTGTTTAAATAAAAATACACATATATATAGTGCCTGGTTAACGGCAATAGGCTAGCTCCCATTACGTAACTGGGACTAAAGTATGATTTGCAAAATGTGGGCATTCGATAAAGACGTGAATGTGATATAGGCCAATTTGTCCATATATTTAATACAAATGCTTTGAAAAGATAAACAACTGGCTCGGTTCTGGCATTTTTGACTTCGGAAACGCGCCAAAGGGTTTTTAAGTTCTAAAGGTGTCACTCTTAGTGGCGACTAATACTGAATGCTAGTATTTGTCTAGATGTTAAAACTTAATTATATCATATCGCGGGGGAAATAATCACAATTAAAAACTAATAAAAATCGGTTGATAAACAGAGGCGAAAAAGATACAGATTTTTTTTTGGCTTTATTATGTAAAAACATAATAGCTATAACATACCAGCGCAGTTATTAACACACACGCGTCGTTCGAGAGCGGCACCCGCATCGGTACACCCGTCCGGAGAAAGGCACATTCGGGTCCGAGTTCGATGCCCAGCTGCGGTCGTGATGCCTTCGTTACATTCACCGCTGCATTCACTCCATTCGCTCCAACACGACCATTCACCTAGAGACGTAATATTTATTATTTTCAAGTACGTTAGTACCTTTTTTTGAGAACAGTACCTTTAATGTATCCCCATAGGGATACTGGTCTCAAAAAAACGTGATAATTGCATTACTGACAAAAGATTGAAAAAGCAACCAGTTTAAAAAAAAAAAGAAAATATACGAGTGTTTACCGGTACATGCGTGTGTGTTACAAGCTCGCAGCATATCAGCGGGTCCCCGGCAGGCGTGTCGGAGACAGAGTCGTCGTCGCCGTTGCTGTCCGCCGCCGCAGGGCGCGGAGCAGGGCTGCCAGGGGCCCCACGCCTCGTACCCGGACTCTTCTTCTACACGCTCGCTACTGCAACGGCCTCGCGCGTTGCAGTAACGCTCGTCTTCGCGTACTACTGATAACTGTCAACAACAATACTTACTTCTAAATTTTATTTAACAATAATGAGGTTCAGAAGGTAAAGCCACTCCGCCCCAGTTAGTTAAGCCCGCCTGCATAACTAAGTCTTTTTACCCGTCTGCCCAAAAAGGGGTATAGTGGGGCCTATACCCCTTTTTGGGCAGACGAGTAAGAAAACTAAAAAGAGTATAGTCCCATTTTTGGGATTTGTTTATAGGTATTTATACTATGATGTTTGTTTGTCACGCCGTTATAGAAATTTTATATATATATATAATTAATAACGAAAACAAATACGTCCACTGAAAAGATCACCTGTTAAAAATAAAAATATCTTAATTTACCTTTAACTGTTCCGGCGACGGAGCTCGGCATTGGAACTTAAATCTTTTCTCTGTGTAGCTACCATCAGAATCATTACCTGTAAACAATAATACGTATAAGTCATTAATCTGTTTCGTGTCTTATGTAATTAATATGCGAGAATTATATTTTAAGTAATAACAGATGACACGCTAGCCTCAGCCTCAATCACATCAAAGGGAGTCGAAACAACCCGATACATACGCTAATGGAATTTCTAGGCAACATTATCTTATATTTATGATATGTTACTTATGTATTCAATGAAGAATAAATGAAATAAAATGATTATTCTATTGACTTGCTTTTCAGTATAATAATCGGACTTTAAAAAGTAAACAACCGACTTTAATGCGTCTTTGACAAAATTTAGGACTAATATGGTTTTCTAATGGATGCCATTGTCAGAACTGGTTTACAAATTAAAATGGTACCACAGACACACACACACAAAAATCGTAGAAATTGGATCACGCAATCGTTCAAAGTTCTGAGGTAACAAACATGAAAAAAAAAACAGTCGAATTGAAAACCTCCTCCTTTTTGAAGTCAACACACTTCAAAAAGGAGAAGGTTTTCAATTGGACTGTTTTTTTTGAAAGCACAAACCGTTTTACCTACCAGGTATTTGTACCCACGGGGTCCAAGCAGTAGCCTTCCTTATCTCACAGGGCGGCAAATCGCAGGGGACTCGCTCCGTATTCAACCCTTCGCAGTCCGCCCCTTCATTTTTCGGGGTGGGGTTGGTACACTCGCGTTTCCTTTCCTTATAACCCCCAGAGGGACCGCAACCAGCGCCGAGTGAAGGTGTGCACGCTGACCATGAACCCCATTCCGTCCAGCCACCGTCAATGGCTGCTAGCGTTGGATCTATGGAATAAAAGTTTCATTTTCTTTATTCATATACCATTTCCTGTATTTAGTGCCACATAGCATTCTTTACTAATTTAGCCTTAGACTAATTCAGTGCGGGACATATAGGTGTATATGAAATATAGATTATATCATATAGATCTTGGTTAGATCTATATGATATAATCTTTAGATCGTTAGATGTTCTAGAACAGTAGGCTAAAGGTTAGCATAAAATGTTTTGCCATTATTTTACGAGGGGTAGCCTATTAATACAATAACCCAACATTGCACAGTAGTAATCTGAAAACTATCATCGCTAATTACCCGATTTCGAAAGAAGGAGGTTTATTGAAGGAGGTTTGTGTACATGTATGTACACAAAAACATTTGAACATGTATTCCAGTGTATACCTGTATCTAACTCCAGACTGAATTAGAGACTGTTTTTAGATTAGATTAGAATATTCTTTATTGTACACTGTAGGTATTACAATAGATCTTAGTTAACTTTGTTTTCTATGTTTATAAACTGGCTGGTGCTCACGGATAGCATTTAATTCCGGCATAAAGAGTATTCTAGGTGCTAATATAGTCTGGAAAACTTACCCGGACAAGGAGGTAAGTTACAATACACGTCATCATTGTCTAGTCCGACACAGACTCGGCCACCGAACTTTGGTTCCGGGGCAGTACAGGTTCGACGCCTCGACTTGATCGCAATACCACAGGATGCTGAACACTTTGACCAGCCTGACCAGGATGACCAGCCTCCGTGGACTGTACAGTTGGTCACTGATATTGCGGCGCCTGTTGAGGAAAGAAAAAAGAAAATAAATATTATAATTCATTAACGAAACCGAAATTACAAGGTAATTACACCAAAATTTAATTTATATTTATATATGTCTGTTTTTTAATCCCCGAAACGGGGGGACGGATTTTCGCTAGCAGATATCTGATATTATAAGGTGTAACTTAGGTTACTTTTATTTTGAAGAATTATATTATATGTACACACGGGCCAAGCCGAGGCGAGCACAGCTTAATTTATAATATGACCTCCTGCTTTGATATTAACTAAACTTATACTCATTTGACTTCACAATCTATACAGTGACAATAAGCTACGTGAGCCTAGTGTTATATATAGGCTTTGTATAATACGTACATTATTTCGATATTTTTATTTTCCAAAGGCGGGAAATAAAGTTTGTGTTTAGTTCTTTATCCATAATAACTATGAAGCTTACTACGAAATAATAAATATATATCGGATTGTCAAGACTTCTTTGGGACTAAATTGAAAAATATAAGTATAACTAACATTCAAATTTCTAATCTAATTTCCACCATAAATTGAGCTGTCATGGTAGGGACTTTCGGTACCTACATGATCAGGTACAAGTCAAGATAATTATTTATACACTGAACACCTTATGTTTTTGTAAATTTAAATATATATAAAATAATTTTAAAAATATTGATGTCACTAAAACTTGTCAATAAAAAAACTGTTCACAAATATGTATATTTGGAAATGGTTTATACCTGTTTTGTCTTACCTATTTATTATATAACTAGAGTGAAATGTTGTTACCTTCACAAGTTTGGCCGCCATTAGCCGGTCGAGGGTTATCACAACGCCTCGTCCGACACATGCACATGTCGCGCCTGTCATCGTCGTACAGAGACACAGACGTGCCGTCCTGCATACACGGCTCCCAAGCTGACCAGCTTGACCAGCCACCGTCCACTGTAATGATAACTAACTTCAAAAAACTGTCACCGACTTTAACGTCCCTTTATTATCTACACCTAGAGGTGACATATTTTCTTCCAATTTAATGTGGCCAAACCAGGTGGACTGTGTCGTGGGTTCGATTACAGGCACGAAACTAAAATTTGTGTGATCTACAAATAGTTGTACCGGTTTTGTTCTTTGTGTCGTATGTTTGTAAAGCCTCCCGCGATACAGGAAAACTTGCGAGTGCTGTAATAGTATTTTAAAATAATGGCAAAGATAGATATCGCGTAATATACACAAAAAAGCATGTTGGAAGTCGAATTGAGATCTTAACCTATGTATGGAGCATTCTGCTAGGTTTTCGGGAAACTGCTAATCCACACATCGACTTTAAGAGTGTGATGGAGAAATTTCGTATCTTTCGATAGTTTTCTGCAAATAATTGATATAAAGGATTTTGATCTTTTTTATTTATAAGTGGTTATTTTCATAGACAACAATTTTCAGCAACATTGTATGTATATGATATCAACAGTTGATCAAGGTGTTACTCAATTCTATACAAGTTTTTAAAGAACCAATATTTGTAAGTTTTGAAGATAATATATTTATAAATTGACAAGTCATTCAACTCCTAATAAGCTTTGGTTGACGGCAATAGGCTTGCCGTGGAACCTAATTCTAAAAAAAAAAATACAATGTAAGTATTTAATACACCTCCGCCTAACCCATAGGCAATAAAAATGTACATACGTATGTTAACGTACCTGGTGAATCAACCACACCACAAACATGAGTGGATTGTTTGAATGCTGGATCGCCGAGTCTAGTAGTAGCCAGCACGCACTGTTCACGTGCGTCGTCCCACCCGCAGTGGGGATCCGTGGCGAGGACACAGCCCGAGCGACTCGAGTACCGGGAACAACGGGCGCCAGATATACGGACCACGCTGTCCGTACTGCCGATGTATACTGACATCTGTCAAACAATATTTGTAAATAAATCTGAATGTTTACTTTACCGTTTAATAACTGAATATAGTCATAGGAATATTCTTACTAAATCACAGTAGGGAAAATGTAAGCGTTTAATATGACTGTCTACACCTTTGGAGACACAGGCGTGATATTATGTGTATATGTAGGACAGAACGGTTGGCAGTAACTATTATAGAGTAATTACGTACCGTATCCTTAACAAACTGCATATTCAACACATCAAAAGATTTGCCACTCTCATTTAATTTCCACTTCTCGACCAAACACGCTCCGTCCAACTTCGGCAATACTCCTAACTTCAATACATTCCCTGTTTGTGTGGCCACGTATAAAACAAGTTGTTTCTCAATACTCTTAGCACTGGTGACGTCAACAGTGATTTGGATGAAGCGCTCTGACGTCATTTTATAGACGGGTTCCCCGGAAACTGGCTGCACTGATTCGTACATCAAGTGGTATCTGTGGTATTCTATTTCTTGATGGGCCCTGGAAATTGAGTAACCACACAACTTCAGTTTCCAATGTAATAAATAATTGAATATATATACAAAAATATATTACTTCGTCACTTCCCATTAGGTGAGTTAAATGACAAACGCATATTCATGGACAATAAAAAACAATCATTTTGTAAATCACAGGTATTTCATAACGCGTACACAGTCCAAACATGGATATGCATGCTCGTACACACGCATACGCACACACCCATACGCCCACACATGCACACGCCTTAACAGTATATGCACACAGGCATTTGTACTAATGCAGAAGCCGGTTTTCCTAATTTACATGATTAACATGTTATATGTAAACCAAATACTGTACCAAGTACTGACCTGGAATCAGGTATACATCTGAAATGATCCCTGGCCTGCTTAGACGGAGAACGTGGTTCCCATGTTGATGTAGGTCGGTCCTGTACCTTATACGGGCCTTCGAAGGCCGCGTTGATGTCTGACATGCTATAAACGCATACTGCACTGCCGGCTATGCTGTTCCTATTTAAACATGTAATTGCGAAAGTTAATAAAAACAAAACTTAAAAAGGTGGTTCCCAAAAAAATTGTCTATTTTTTTGTTTATTCCAATACTTTATACTTCCTAAACTTGTGAAACTATCTCATAAATTTAATTTTAGTCACATAATGATAAAAATCTAAAATTTGGATTTTTATCATTATGTGACTAAAATTACTCTCATGTTTTTGAATTCTATATTTAATATAGTATGTAAAAACTAGTAAAGCATAATATGTAGGTCATAGACGAATAATGATATGTAAGTTCTATAAAATTTATCGACTAGTAACACCATCATTGAAGGAAAAGTGGTTTTCGGTTAGTTGTAAAACTTTCTTCAAGGGAAAATATAGACAAATATGGAAGAAGAATTCTAACTAGTGACGAGAATTCATAAGCTGATGACGTTAATTAAATCTCCTTAAGCTTAATCTCTTCACAACGATCTAAGACATTACAAGTGTACTTTAGCAGATACACGATACCGAAACCAAATATGTACATATGTGCTATAATTAGCCGAAATTTGGGAGATTTAGCCACCGATTTCAGTTTTTATTTACACTAGCGCTTAAATTGTAAAAAGCAAAGTAAAAATACAGAAGCTATCAATTGGTTAAGGTGCAGATACCATTGGGCTCGCAATCTCAACATAGTATAAAACAAAGTCGCTTGCCACCGTGTGTACGCTTAGATTTTTCGAACTACGAACGGTATTTGATACGGTTTTCATCAATAGACAGTGATTTAAGAGGAATGCTTATATCCATAATGCAATATTATTTTCAAATATTTGTGATGTGATGACGTAAAATCATTGTGCGCTTATATACCAAACGCTGCTGGTTAAACCTTATGATCTCACCTTACTTAACATGTACAAAAAAGTCCGCGATGGCATTATTTAACTGTCATTATTTGAGCTTAATTGTAAGTTAAGGTAAATTATTTGATGTGTAAATTGTGGTTGTAAAGATTATAATAAGAGAAATGCTTTACTACATTTCCTTAAATGATTCATAGAATCACACGCTATCAAACACTAACACACTAATTAGGGAACGCATTATGCCTTTCGAATAACCTCTCATAGCATAAAAACTGTAAATAAGAACTCACGAAGGGGTGGTAAACGTAGCTACCAATATCTTTTCTTGAGGCAGATACTCCATGCTCTGTATCTCGTCGTAATGGAAGGGTATATCTCCCGGAACTGAACATTTGATTCTGGCCTTGAGGAAGGTACTCCAACTGTCTTTCATTACCAAGTAGCCGCCAGGATCGTTCTTGCAGACACGAGCGATGCGTGAGTAAATTATCTAGAAATAGCAATATTTATCACATTCAGGTGAACTTAATACACTGCTACTGCTACTGCATATTACTACATAACTCATATATAAGTAGATATATATTATTTGTACTGAGATATTTGGTTAGTTACTTTACACAATTTTTTCCGCCAATTGTCGACCGATTTATTTTTATACACTCCTGCGGTGGTCTCATAGTAACCAAGTCACGTTTTGATTATTACGAGTGCAACCCTCAAGTTTTAGGTATTAGCAATGTTTTCTTCATATACTTTCTAAAGCTATTATATATGTATGTGCGTCTCATATTACTGGGCTGTTGGTGGGAGGTACTCCTTAAAGGTAAGGAGTTAGGGAGTCAATTCTTAAACTTACGAATAAGTCTTTAATCTGTAGATTTTTACTAATTATGATGCATACTTTTATAATGTCTAGTATAATCGGCCGATTGGTAATCTAAATCCTTACTACGCAAGCGTCACGCAACATCCGCTTACTACTAAAAAATAATTGACCAATACATCATAAATAAATCAGTACCACAATTGACGTTCAATGTAGAAATGTTTCCGTTGTTCTAGATTATGATAATGATGTGATAGGACTCAATCTTCTTGTTAACACCGTGGGTTCTACATATAGTACTATCATATTAACCTAGTAACGGTAGAAGAGGCAAGAAACTAGTACAAGTTGGACTTTTGTTTTTTTTTTTTATGTTAAACATTAAAATTAACTATAGAAAAATAGGAATACGGTGTGCAAAGAACAAAACTATACGTCTAACACGTGTCACCCACCGGCTGAAAAGAACAAATTACTATGTATGTTTATTAATACGTGGTAGAGCCATGCTTAGGCACTATGGGCCGGCTCGACCGGTGCGATACTACGGCCTCATAGAAAACCGGTTGTGAAGTAACACTTGCGTTGCGTTTCCCTGAAAATAGTGATGTTTCCAGAGGCCCAATCCCTCTCTCATTTTTCTCTCCCCTGGCCCCCGCCCCTTTTCCCACCTCCTCATCACCCTCACTTTCTCCTCCCCGCATACTCTCATTTCTCATCACCCTCAAAGGCCGGCAGCCCGTTAAGGGTAAGCAGAAAGGGTTGCACGCTATTTGCCACGATCCTGACACTGCTCCCACAGTCCTAGTCCAGTCATTCATGCTCGTCGGTTAAGGGTGCTTTTTTTTTTTCTTTTATATGTGATAGCGGGCAAACGAGCAGACGGGTCACCTGCTGGTAAGTGACTACCGCCGCCCATGGACACCTCAAGAGTCACAAGTGCGTTGCCAGCCTTTTAGGTAGGAGTACGCTATTTTCTTGAAGGTTTGAAGGTCGTATCGGTTCGGAAATACGGTTTTAATTTTGCCCTTGTTTATTATACTGCTAATCTGGTCAGTATACGTATTTCCGGGCCTACCGCACTAACTCGCCCACTTACAGAAGCCTTATAAATTCCTATACCTACTAACTAAGGAGGAGGAAACAAAGGAGTGAAGGGCACCGTTCACTCTATCCTGCTTGCCATCTCTTGTAAACATACGTCCAAGATAAGCGACATCATCCATTTGTTCCAGTCTAAATTTCCAACGTAATACGTAAACCGCACTTGTGCTCTTTCAATTTAGACAGATAGCTATCCCTAAATAAGTTGAACAACTATGGAGACGCAAAACAACCTTGCCCGTCACCCCTAGAGATACCGTACCAGTCTGTGTATGCACCATTTATTCTGACACAGGCTTTGGAAGTCAAGTAGAGTGACTTATGAGCCCGTATAAAAACGTAATCCATCCAGCCCATATACGAGTACGAATATAGCTAGCGTTGACTACAGCTCATTCCTCCTTACTCTAATATAACCCTTCTTTCACCAGCCTACTACATTTGTGATAAAGTTATGTATACTTTTTTAACTAGCTTGAGTCATTAATATAAATAAAACTGTGTAACATTATCTCTAATTAGAATTTGTCATTCAAATGTTATCTTAGAAATATGACATCTGTTGTAGCTGATAAGATAGGCATCACTATCACGTAAGACTAATTTGTAAATGCATTAGACAGTAGACATGCTGTCACGTAGGCAGAATGATAGCGGAAACTTTGAAACTGATCCCGTCCCGTATAGTATAAGTCTGATCACCAAGTCTGAATGAAGCTCCGTTATTATTATCTGGTAATTAATTCTTTTTATTTTTAGTTTTAAAAAGAAACAATACTGGCATTACAAAAATCTGATTCTGACTGAAGGAGCTTACTACTGCGTGTCTTAAGTTAAGTGTTTATGCTAGCCAAATGTACACTAATTGAAACCTAACCAGATAAAATAACAAGTAAGTAAAGCATTTATTATATGATCCGCTGAATCAAGAGATCCTTGAATGATAATGACGAACGTCTTGTGTGGTAAAAATAAAGGGAAAGGAGTATAAAGCTACTTTGTCTCGAGTAAACGACTTGCCGTGTGGTTCACGGTGGAGTAGAACAGGGTCACCCCATCTCTTCCCTAAGACTCGTATATATAAGAATAAGGAATCTGACTTTTATCTATCAGACAGTAAGTACACACGCATACAGTGGCCGATTGACGGATATAGTCTTGCCACTATTACATTAGTGGGACAAAATTCTATGTCGCAAAATGTGGGTGTTTAATACATCTCTGCCTACCCCCTAAGGAATACAGGCGTGAGCTGTAAAATACTTAATGCTTTTTTTTTATATATAAATTCTCTATGCTCAGATGACGTTAGAGATATTTGCATGTCTCATTTTTTGACTAAATGTTTAGTTTAATATCTCTTCTATACAATTTTTAAGGCAAATTAACTATTATCATTATTATACATTAATTGAGTCGAAATCGTACGTTGTGTAATTGGAACAACACAACTAACAAGAAACTCTGATAAACATAAAGTACTTCTAAAACATCTCGATAGAGAACTTACCTTCCCACAATTCATGAACTCGACAGCAACTTCTCTAAAAACAAAGTATACGAAGTGATCATCTTCAAAGCTGCCCACAAACTGAGGTTCATTTAACCAGTTCAAGTCGTACTGCGGCGTGCGTAGAGTGCCCGAGTCCCGGCGAGCGGCACCTCGACTCCTAGGAACATAGATGAACATGTTAATAAATAACTGCCTGAACTGTTTCATAAATGCCAGTAAGACGAAGGTATTTAAGGTTTTTAGAAAATGAATAAATTACTAAATGTAATGTTATGATATGATATGAACGTGTAGTGTACTACACGTTCATACAAAAAATATAAAAAATGTTTTAGTGACACAAAAGAAAATACATTGCCAGTGGATACATTAGTGCTAGACACTATACAGTAGTATAGAGTATATATTATACTAGATACTGAGACTGTTTACCAAACTAGGCTTCTGTCTAGTTCTCCCCATACGGATTGTATTTTTATACTGATTGTAGTTTTAATTTTTCGTGTGGTCTTGACTCTAAATGACTTAAATAAACTAGTGACACAGTTTGTATACTTCGAATTTGCTATCGAAAAATGGAAGATGCAAAGGGGAAATTGAAAATAGAGTTATTGGTGATAATCGAGTATATGAACTGCTGCATACCTTTATAAATCGTCAATCAGTACCGTAGAAGGTACGAAAGGCAATTCATAATTGCGTACTGTACCGTGTATGGCGGAAAAATTATGACAGTAGTAAATGCTGTTGAGATGAGATCGCTACGAAGTATGTGTAGGTTAAGACTGGTTGACCGAAAAAGGAATGATGAAAGAAGATGTAGTGAAATAAATATTTGGTTGTTTGTTTAAACGCACTATCTTAGGAACAACTGATTCGATTTGAATATTTTTTATTCCTTTCCGTTTACTGAGGAAGGCTTTAAGAAAACATCACGCTGCAACTCTTAGGAGTGGAGCAGTGAGAATAAAAAATAATGACTATGGGGAAAGGCTAGTCAATTATATAAGGCAAACCACACACAACACACACAGATCAAATTCGTGATTTTCAGAAGAAAGAACAGGTCAGAAGTACCCGAAACCGACGGGCTTATTTGAAATGTACAATTAAGGTAAAGGAAGCTCTTGATGAATGGACATCAGCAAGTGGCGAGCTGTTTTCATTGCCTACCCTGATAGGAGAAAGGCGGGAACTTATGTACGTTACATAAAATGCTTTTGGTTCAAATCCAGAGTGAATATCCATCGTCACGTTGATTAGGCAGGTTTTGTTTTATTTTTGGCTTAATTTGAAAGTGCTTGAACAGAGACTATATGCCATACATACATACACCCACTCCTGAATCCCCGAATGCGTAGGCAGATTCGTAATTAAAGCCCACATTTTGCCGATAGTAATCTAGTACCATTTACGTACAAGGGGAACTGGAATAAGATGGGAAAATTTGGAGTATTGATAGGAAAGGAAATTATCAGAGATGGAAAATACGAAATACTTTTTTGTATAACTATGTATTCCCAAATCTGTCTTTAGGACATTTTGGATTGAATATTAAGTAATTGCATTACAACGTGTTTGGAGCAAATCCAATGATTTGCCTAAATATAGCTTATTTTAGTGTAGGCAAAGAAGAATCGTTCTTACATGTCTAATCAAATAAAAATAACACATGAGTAAATATGTTTTCTATTATGAACATAATCAAATCGTACCAATTTATCTAATCTAATGCTACTTAGATTGTGCACGCGTATAACTTTACACACGCTACCGATACGCAAGGTTGACACAGTACTTGATACCTATGTATATTGGCTGCCCCATATTGCCTTATTGTAAACAGACTACATTTGCTACATAATATACTAAAGATCTAGTAATTTTAGAAAAGGTTTATATAAACTATAAAAGATATAATAAGATGATGACCTGTTTAGTCAAATTTATATACTCTTTATTAAAAACTTAACGTGGAAAGTATAAAATATCAACCTGTGATGTCATATTTTGCTATCGTCAAATCATTTATTTTTCATTGGGTTTAAACTAAAATACAATATTTACTAAAAAAAACTTTTAAGTTTTATATACACTTAATTTCATGACTTTACTCTAGACTTCTTACTGATAAGAGTAGAGTACAGAGAAGACATGAACCTTTTTGTTATTAAATGAATATTTTAATATTTACCTGCATATAGCAGTGTCAGAGCTGGCGAAATCCGTTGGAGTTCCAGCATAGTATTCCCCATTGCTGGTCAAAATGGCAGTCACATTAGAATGAGGATTGTAAGGACAGTTGGCTACTCCAGTCATCCATTCTGACACTGTGTTTATTGACTCGATCTGTGGTAGAAATGGCGGTGCTAAAGAATACAACAGTAAATGTGCATTGAAAAGAAACATCCCTTCTCTAATGTAAGATATCCCTACCGATTTGGTCCCTCACGTCAAGTAACATGAGACAGCTACACTTGAAGTCACTACTAATTAAAGCTTAACTCTTTCCAAATATGAAATGTTTTATAACCACACAACATACAGCCTACATTTACCAAATAAGAAGAAAAGAGTTTTTAAGTTATGGTTGTCTATACCAAGCAAATCCCGAGAACGCATTTATAATACACTCAAGTCAGTAGTCAGTCATTGTAATCGTAACTGATAATTTAGTTATTTGTTGGTATGTTAAATTTTCACATGTAACCTACTCATCCACACCGACAACACCTATACTTTTATGCCATTAAAATAGTATTGTTCCCATTGGATAGACAACAGGTAAAAACTAGAATTAAATAAGATTACATTGAACACTTTGGGTTTTATAATAAAAATGGTGCAATGCAGATGATTGAAATAACCAGAATAATGACGAATAAAATATATGCTCACGAACGAGATTTATTTATAGGAAATACTGCTACCAGTGGTAGATTACATAAATTAAAATATAATTGACTTAAGTACACTTGGAATAGTAATTACTCGCACCAAGAATAGATAAACTCGTTGGGTTCCTAATGTTTACTAACATCTCACAAGGGACACATCATTTATTGAATCGCAAGTACATTAACCGAATACGCATTAATTCTATCACAATAAGATTCTACAACTTCTTGAAACTTACGCTCTCTGTACTTTTAATTATTTCATGAAATAGTAAGGTTGTCGAGAAACCAAAAGCTAATTTAGACTAAAAAGGCTAACCAAGAAGTTATGACTTTAGATTGGAAATTTCTACTCGAAGCGGTAAGTTCTCGTGAAGTCTTCAGAATGAACAGCACTAAATTATAAAGTAAGAATTATACTCAATTTAAAAGAAATTAATTATATATTATAACGATTACTTTACTAAGCACCGTTCTTTAATATTGTAATGAAAATAATACTCATAATTACATTTTTCTCATGCAGTACAATGTAGCTAGTCATAGTGTTATATCAACAGCTTCATGGACTAAACCTTGAAGTTGTTTTAGTTTCATCGTAAAACAATTACGACTATCGTCTGTATCAGCCATTACATATAGTTTGTGGTTGATATCTCGTTGCTTTGGTGACATTATAATACTCTTCCGTTTACTTTGTGTTATATTACGCTTCGTGACATAGATGACAAAATAACGCATTTTAATTTTCATTATCTACAAGCTTAGTGTGTACAGTATTTGCAGATGATTCTGCTCTTCACCAGTGTATCTATAGTACTTCAATCCAAATATTTCCAGTCCCTAATAGTAATTTGTTATCGAAGAAGAAATGTGAATATACCTCTCTCCAACTGCAGACCGGGCTAAATGCGTGAGTTCCACAAGCGAAGAGCTTATGTTCGTATGCCAATAGAACTTTAACATAATTATGGCAGTCGTCCTCTGTTTGGCCCTTTACTTGACATAGCTTGATCTTGTCCGACGGAGCCACCCAATCTGCTCGTTCTAGAATACCGAGGCCACGAAGTGAGAGGCGGTACAAGGCATTCCTGAAAAAAAAACAAGTGGATTTAATCATATACGTACTACCTTCAGAAGAATCTTACACTCTAACAATGTAAGAACTTAAAACAACAAAATCCGATTATTTGAAGCTTGGTTCAGAAATGAAGAAAATGGTTCAAGGTGAGTAAAGTACTCTGGAAGTGTTCGTAATACAAGACACTGTAAACTATTTGATTTCATATCAATTGTGAAGCGGTGCACATGAACATTGTCTAAAGTGGGAAGTTCATGTTTTTATACTAATTTTATCACTATAGGATATTGTTATCGCAAATGTTAAATAAAGTGGGCATGTATTTGCACAGCGGTATTTGAATTTTTTACAATAATAAAAGGTCTCCTTAATCAATAGATGAAATAAAAAACTAATTAATTTAGTTTCACACACAAGACGTTGCGGTCTATTTAATTAAGTGACATACTATGATACTTAATTAAATTGACGGCAACGTCTTGGCATATAATGAATTGCACAATATACAGATATCAATAATAAGTATGTGCAACAATATCCATTACAAATACAAATAATCTTTATAAACGCTGATAATAGTCTAAGGACCTTGTGAAAAATTTTAAGTAGACAGCCCGGCGACATATACATACATATGATGTATTATATGCAACACATATGTATTTATGTATATGCAACATATGTATAAATAGGTAAAGATATCTCTATAGCACCTTTTTGTCTTTATATTGGCAATAAATTTATTTTTATATGAATTAATTCTACAGACCTATGTAGAAGATAAAAATCAGAAGCAGTTCACAGACCACAACAACTCATACTCAAACACAGCGATATGAAGAACGATACGCAAAATACATGGTTCGGTTGCACAAATAACTTAACTTGTAGTAATATTCATATTAATCTAGTGACAGTGGTGATTACAATATCGACTATCACGGTTAACTATCGATATGCGAAAATTTAAGTTTTTTTTTTTATAATATAGGGGGACAGACGAACAGACGGGTCATTTGGTGGTAAATGACACCGCCATCCATGGACACCGGCAACTCGAGAGACGTCAGTGCTCTGCATCCCTTTGTGGGTGATGAGGGATGCGGGGAGGGGAAAGAGTAGAGGGGGTGTTCACCTTACTCTCCCTTTCCTCTTTCCCAGGCCAACCTCACTAATTTCAGGGAAATGCAAAGCAAACGTCATTTGCTGTGACGCCGTGGTGTCGCACCAGTCGACCCACCCAATTCTTGCCTAAGCATGGCTCTACCACAGTCAAATTTCTAATACATTTCGTTTCGTCTTATACGTTAACGAAAAGTTTCTAAGATGTTTGTGTCATACTCCAAGTGTGTGGTTTATGATCACTATCTAGAAACATAATGAAAACGGTAAAGAACATAAGTCTATTTGTGTATGTTGAGTGTTTCTCATTGAGATGGAGAACAAAGAAGGAATAAATTACATTATAATTATGAATCTATGCATGACAACGAAAAAAAAATACAATTTTTTTAAAAAAAAGTAACAAAGTTCAAAGAATATTTTATAATGTTTACACAATAACTATATGTGAGCATATGTAATTAACGCATGCCTTGATGGTATGTAGAGTCAAAAGCACGTGAACAAAGAAGGAATTAATAGCTTAGCCAAATGTTTAGCTCACATATTGACGTTATGTGGCAAACACTAGCACTTCCTGGCGTTTGATACGTGCCGCTTCATCTACAATATAAGGTACAATACGGACTTACGAACACCTAGTACTTAATTAGAAGGCGAAAAGACTGACAAAAGCTTTTGAAATCAGGTTTCGAATTATAATCCCATAGAGCATCTTTCTGGATAGTTGGAAAAATTAATAAGTTTTCGTAAATAATTATTTAATCCATATAGTAACAGTAACAGATATTATTAATTGCAATTGTTATTATTTACCGCTTTGACTATAAACCTAATAAACTGACATAACTAGTCCAAAAAGTTATGAGGTTTTTGAAAAAAAAATTGGATAAAATTTAAGTACCTATTATATTATCAACTCTTGCAAATTGTGTCTAACTTCTTTGCATTTTGGTGCATATACTACAGTATAATCTTTTAAACTTATACTACTGTATATAACTGAACACAAAGAAAAGTGCAAAATCGCTTAATATTCATCACAACTCATGAGAGAGAGAGCACCACTATGCAATAGACTTTCGGTTCGCAGGTGCAGTAATTAAAGTTTCGGGGTCAACAAATTTGCCAAACTCGCAATATTTTAGTTGGTGGAACCAATCCTAAGTTCTCCATCAAATTTCTAGACAAGAAAGTTGACTATAATTATTACCCCTCCTCGTTTATGTAAATAACTAACTCTACGACTTTCCTATACAATTATATGCAAAAAGAGAGATACTGACTTTATGAGTGCTGATTTGACGACTGATGTTTCGTATAGTTAGTTTCTACTAAAACTATAAATATCTATTTTTGATCTTGTTCGAGCTGAATATGTTTTATGTATGCAGCATACGCTCAAATACGTGGTTACAAAGCTAATATGTAACCACGATCGTCACACACGCACGCACAAGACGCACAGACAACATTTACACAAACGCACCACAAGACACTGACTACCTAAACCGCGCAGGTGTGAATCTCGGAGTCCTGAATACAGGTCTTAACCTAGTTTAGGCTCTAGTCTACCCCAAACTACAACCTTAATCTTTGTACCAATATTTATGAATCATTGTACATTGTGTTGTTTGTGGTGGAAATAAACATATATATTTTTATTGGAATTTAGGGGCGTGAGTATTATCTATATCACAAAATGTACAATAGCCCTTGTGGATATCCTACGCATTAAAGAGAGATGTATTTATTGTGTAGGTATAGAGATATCAGTAGCTGTCAATCGCTCATAAGAGGTATCATTTATGTAGCTTAATATGCACAGACTTTAAAAACTGCAGAACTAGTACGAGTACCGGTATTCAATTCAACTTTCAAAAAAGTAAGATGATAATCGCTTGTATATAAAACAGTGCGATGTAATGTAGATATAACTTATACGCCTGAGTGAAAAGGAAGAATGAGAATCGATTAATAAAAAGGATTCAACACAGTATTCATACTGATTTTGTAAATGTATAGAAAGTGCGTCCTACTCATAACTATAAAGCTGATTTTTTTTTTATTTACTACAACCAAATGGCATTGTTATTGTCTACCTACTTATATTTTTATCATACTGATAATTAAAAATTATTGAACGATTAATTTCAATACATACAGAAAACTTTATGGATTCGAGACTTTTAAAGAACAGTTATTGCAAACATTTTTTGCCAACAATAATTTAATCTCACTGACGTAATAAGCGACAAGCCTATTGCTATCATTGTATGGATGTTTAAATTGCCTGTAATATACAACAGACCCGAATCGCCTTTACGACACGTAGGCTAAATTAGTCTAAATGAAGACATTCACTTTTATCTCTTCATCAAAAATTGTACCAGACGTACATGTAGTAATTTCCATATACGAGATGGAGAAAAGTAATAACGCTTAGTACAAGTTGACTTCTCTAATTAGTATGAAGTACGAAGCTCACATAAATGCATTCCAACGGATGTTAACTTGGTTAGACAACATTATCTACGCATTTAATGAAGGCCTACCTTCACTATAATAATCTAATTGACACTAGCTCACCTAAAACGTGGATAAATACGTATACATGAAAGTTATTTATTAATCCACTTTTAGTCCACGATAAAGGACAGAAACTAAGATTAAGCATGTTTAATTCCTTTAACCACGTGAATGAATATCCAATCATGGGATTAACCCTTTTTATAGTAAATGGACAAACGAGCAGAGGTGTGCCCTGATGGTTGGTAACCGCCACCGCCCATGGACTCCTGTAGCACTCATGCCCAAAAATCGCAAGTAAGAGTAGCAGAGCGAAGGGTCGTTTGGCCTCCGGTAATAGAATAAAATAGATTTTTTTCTTTATTGGACACCATAAGGAATTACAATAACTCTCAAATTGCACATAAACTTAATGTACAATGGGCTGCACATTTACCTATGAAGCCACATATGTACACACATAATTGTTATCGCCACATCAAAACCTATTATTTATTCTGTTAAAAATAGGGAAACTATAATAATACATTATTATAGTAATATTTCATAAAATTACTTAACAGACATTATTATGACAAGGAAAGCGCCACGTGGTCCGCCCGTCAAGCGACAGCGACTGGTGGGGTGATGAGACGTGGCGGGCTAGATAAATTTTATATTGGTCACTCTAGTTCCTATCAAGATAGTGCATACAGGTAGTGCAATGGGTGGGGTTCGAACCTGCAACCACTTGATTGTAAGTCCGACACCTTAGCCATTACGCTACTACAGCTTCTAAATAACTCATAGATTAATTATATACAACGATGTCACATCACCTCACTCGCTCGGCGAAACACAGCGATAACATTGCTTCCCAACCGGTTTTGTGAGGCCGAGATATTATTATTGTATATAAAAACCAAGCATTAAACAACAGATTCAGTATTTACTATAAAAACGTTAATTTGTTATTAACAAAAAAACGGTAATAGTCAATTTAGATGTGAGCCGCAATAGTTGGACATTTTACCAACCTGTAGTTGATAACACTATCTTATATCATAAGTTGAGCAGGTGAACGCACGAGGTGTTTGAACAACTTGTAGAGACCAGTACACACTGCTGTCGCATTAAAATGCTGTTACGATATCACACTTTATGAATTATATTTCTTTTAATGATGGGTATGTGTAATGCTAATTCATTAATTCTGTTTTGATATTATTGTCTGATTTTAGACAGAAAGATTTGACTATTCACTATTGTTGTGAAAGTCAAATCGATGTATGAGCCAAGAAATAAGTATGTCAGCGTGAAGATATAGCTGTCAATTATGGAGAGATATAAGTAGACAGAAACTCTGTTTTTCATATCCAAGGTTCAAATCCTAATTCAAATTTAAAAAGTAGCTATTGAAAATATGTTCCAATAGTAAGAAAGAAACAAGCTTCTCAAAATTCTTTAAACTGGCATAAGCTGGTAACTAGTTACACCTAAAATAACTCATGGCTTCCAAATGTGTTTGCCATGTAACTTTTTGGTGGTACTTTAAGTAGCACATGATTTAATGAGGCCAGCGACGATAACAGAAAAAAGCAATTTCTATTAAATTACTTGACGTGTATGCTTATAACTCGTTAACACGGGTACCGCTATACTTATGCATATATTAACGCTTATAATAAGCTTATTGTACTAATGATAAATAAATAAAAACCTAAAACGTCAAACACATTATGGATACTTATGACAAAATTTATATTTTTGTTTATTGTTAAAAGTTCCTACTGGCAATAAAAATGTTAGTTCTATAGTATTAAAATACAAGTTCTGAGTACACACTAGATGTATAGTTAGTTAGGTGCTCTGTACTTACTAACAACTTGCTTAGGTTGTAAATCAAACATGTTGGAAACAGGTTGAATTATTCCAAGTGGACCTAGACTAGGACATAAATAGAATTAGGCAGTTACCTTGCGCCCACGATCAATTGGTCCCTTGCCACATCGAATACCAGTTGCGAAAATGACTTGGTGCTGTTGTCTACAAATATGTCGCTGTGCTCTGAAGTTAACAGGTCTAGAAAAGAAAAAAAGAGATTAATACTTATGCAAATAGGTATAAAGTGTATAATACAATGATTAGTTGGGTTTGATGTTATTGTTACTATTATGACTATGTAACGAAGGTAATTGAATAATTTCAAAGATCATAGAAGACATAGTTAGAAGGCTCAGACTTCCCGGCACCAGCCAAAGCGAGTAATAGGTATGCGACCCTAACTTACTGGAGCTATTGCTTTAACTCCCAAAACTATCTGTATAAACAATTTTTCTTTTCTTCCTTTTCTATACTCCCTTTCCTGTCCATACACATCAAATTTTACCATTCAATTCCAAAGAGGTACCTGGCTGACGGCAATATGCTTGCCGGGGGCAATTTACTTTTATTGCTTTATTACGTAAATTATTATCAAAAAATGTGGTCGTTACTTAAGCCTCTGCCTACCCCTTCGGTGATACGGGCGTGAGTGTATGTATGTATATTTTTTAAGAAATAATATATCATAGAAAATAGAAATATTAAACACAGACACCCGACACCCAGATGTGAAAAATATCAGTCAATTTTTCACATCTTCATAAGAGACAAAATTGTATTATTTTGTGCAATACCCAGATAGAATAGTTTTACTTTTTTTACTTTGTATCCCCGATGCCGAATTCATATTAGATTCTGGAAACGAATAAATAAATACTACTTTGTAAATCATATTAAACATAAAAAACCGCGAACAAGGAAATAAAAAAACCCGTGACCCCGACGCTGCGGTCTAATGACTGAACGATAAATATAGTTCGGCTAATACCTCGTCTGTTGGATTATACAAATAAATTGGCAAATAAGTCTAAAGTGTGTTGTCGGCCTTTCAGGATGTAACCCAGAGGGGTGGAGGGGGGGTCAGACATGTCTGTGCATGGCTCTCCTATCCAGACCGACTTATGGTGAAATGTTAACGGCATCTCTTTTTAAACCATGTAGCAGAGGAAAGTAACCGTATGTCATCAAAAACGAATCATTATTATATTATTGCATAGAAATAAAATATTAAAATGATCGTCTTGTTATGATGAACTCAATATTTTATCATTAAGTTTATAAGGTAGAATAAGAAATACAATACTTAGCATTTTTTTTTAAACTTAAATCCGAATGCGCATCCGGGACACAAATCAATCATTCCAATAATGAATACGATTAAGATTAAGAGATATTTCTCTCAACAATGAATTTGATTAGATAGGATTATAAGGATTATTAAATCATGTAATCTTTCTAATCCTATCTAATCAAATGTAATTGTTAGAGAGAAATATAGGTATTCTGTCATAGAAGCCAAAGAATGTCCAAGGCAATCTCATTATCAAGTTCATCAAGACAACGCCTCTTCACTGCCCTCTAAGGCATCGCTTTTGATCCTTACGCCTAGAGTGAAGGGCCCGCGAAGCAATCAAAAGCAATAACTAACTAACTAATTTATCTAAATAACTCTTGCACTTCTGGTTTACACGAATAAAATTAAATTATATATTAAAGATAATTCGAGTGATTTTAGTAATATTAACGTAACTTTGAAGAAGTTGGCCTACAACTTTTCACTTTAAAGTTGTAGGCCAACTTCTAAGACGGACTTCGGACTTCTGAAATAAATCATCATAATTTTAGCCGTTGTCATGTATGTATGTATATGTATCATGTGATATACAAACCCTAAGGCATTGACAAGAAAGACGAAAGATAATTTAACATATAACGAAGTACATGCTGTGATTACCTTAAATATACCATAAATATAATTTATTTTAAAAATTATCAGGACTTAGATTAAAAAAAAGAAAGCTCAACATCCTTCAACTTAATCTAAGATCAGAACAAGAATAAATTAATAGATAAGTGTCCCTGAATATCTAGAAATTCCAGCAGTAGCTGGTTTGTTGCGACCAGATACTGATTGATTACCGGCTTTATTTTAAATAGAAATAAGCCGGATTATAATTCCAGCCTGAAGTAGATATCACTACCTACGCACACTTTAAGAAGTTGTCTAAAGTTGATCGTAGGCGGTGAGAGAAATTATTACACCTTTTCATTAATTTTTCAATGTCATTATAATATAACTTATATCGTTTTATCACCAATTCACCACGAAAGTGACCGCCTTCGCCCATTAGGTATCTATTGAAAGGAGTTTATAAAACCAGAGACATTTATTTACTACGCTTCCAAAAATGTCATACCTTCATAATTAGCCTATCGCCCGCCACCCAATACTGGACGAAGGCCTGTCCAAGGAGTACCAACTATCCAGATCTTGGCTAGAGCACTTTAAAGTCCTATGAATAAAAATCAGCTTGATCCTCGGAACGTCGATCAGATCAGATATCTACAATCTATGTCATTAATAAGATTAATTATCCTGTGTGTTCCTTAGTACTTTTAAATTCATAGCTTTGAAGTTGTAGCAGTAGTTATAGTATTTCTAGTGGAGGGTCATGTTCTACCTTGGTGGAAAATAAAATTAGCAGTTTAACTATAACATATATTTTTTAATAGTGGTGACATTATATAATATTAAGTATATATTAAGATCGTTGTCCGTTGTTCCTTTCTTCTAACTCACCAACGGATATAGAAACAATCCCACGAATCACTAGCGTGCACTAATGTAAATCCGAATAGGACATACATACATTAGCGTTACACTAACTTACAGTTAAGTGACCATGTAATTAGCTTTCGACTACAAACCCAGCCTGTTTGACTTGTAAATCTCATTGCATATGCAAGAGTACATTGTGTTGTACTACGCTACAATACAACCAAAGGGAATTGTAATAGGAAGACCGCCCTTGCATGTCGCAACAATATCACTGTCTCTCTCAGACAAAAAATGTATGTCGTGCTTAGTAACTCGTGCTAAGTATGGATTATTTATTCTTTAATTTAGATTAAACGTTAAACGTTAAACGTTAAAACGAGGTCTTTTCATCAACTGTTCAAATACATCTGCATCCTCTATCGCTTGTATCATGGGGAGTGTTTAGAGGAATTGTTCAGACTTATACCGGCTGCAGGTTTCCGCTATCATCTTACGCGACAAAATATCCATCCCCATCACCTGCATTGATTTTTACCTAGCAGAACCAGCCTATGGAACAAATTGTCACCTGCCGTTTTTCCGGACAGATACGACCTTCAAACCTTCAAGAAAAGAGCGTACTCCTACCTAAAAGGCCTGCAACGCACTTGTGACTCTTTAGTTGCGGTTGTCCATGGGCGGCGGTAGTCACTTACCATCAGGTGACCCGTCTGCTCGTTTGCCCCCACCGCATAAAAAAAGAATTATCAAAAACTGCTACCATACCTCATCAAATTAAGTACAAATACCTGTCATAGACATTGTTACAAGTAGAAATCCTTTTTTTTATAATTTATTGCATAAAACATTTATTACTGTAATGTGTTAAGATCGAGATTGGATGACGGTGAATCTTCAGATCCGATGAAGTTAGAAACGTTCGATTCCAACCACGGTTATAGACTGCAACTCCTAAATCATCTTTTTAAGTACGGGACATGGTTCTAGGTGATACATTTATTTCCCGAGATAAAATCATTTGATTTTGGAGGATTTCTTCGATTTTTTTCTTCACTGCTTTGATTGCCTTTTTCATACAAATACAATGTGGACGGCCAGATCTTTTCTTTTTCAGTTTTATTCTACCTATAGATAGCCCGGTACACAAACATTCACACTAATACCAAGCGGATGGAGTTTCAAAAATTGCGTTTAACTCCATACCTATCTTGTGTAATACTATCACAGCAATTCGGTTCTATCACCCTACTCCATTTTAATATCACAATAATATCTAACACCAATTCAACACCGAATATACATATTCCAAAGAATGACAGATTCCAAATTCAAATGTAATATTATGTTTTTTTTTTCTTCTAACAGTATATACGGCCAGCATAAGTATTGGTTAATATTACACCTATTATTTACAACCTATTTATTATGTACTCTGTATTTTAAAACGATGTAGCTGCAGACATAGACAAAAGTATTGAGATCTCTTTGTACACAATTTCCGTAAATACAAAGGTCTAATGTTACGTTATAAGCTAAAATATTTATGCACCCGATCGTCATACATCTGTCTTTCTTTATTTGTTTATAATAAACGAACGATTAAGCTATTACACATGCCTTGATTATTTTCACATTCCAGTGTAAATAAATTAATGCAAGATATAACAAACATGTACAGGTGTCTAAATGATTCAACAAATCCTCCAATTGTGTACTTCATGCTAGCTTTCGTTTAAAATATAAACTATAGCTTTATATTTCGGTATTTTTGGCCTGATATTGTTTTAATATTTTAGTGGCATTTGCATCTTACATGATATAAGTTGAAAATTGGAATAAAGAACGTAGAGAACATGTTCGTTTAATTTATTAAAACTCCGTAACCGTGTAGCCTATTGAATAGAAATATATCGGTTTTGTTTCATTAAAATCACTCAAGTTTGGATATTACGATAATTGCAATTTGTATTTTTTTAAATCAATTTACAACTCGCTGCTCACAATGTAACATTAATTGCTAACGAATACTCCTAATGTTTAGCCACAATAACGTTCCCAATTTGTGGTATCAATATTTTAACTCATTTTTGACCAAAAATGTGACTTGTAAAATCAGGTCACAGCAGCAGGTATCGTAAGCCTTACTACAATATAGTATCTGAGAATGTATATTACGTATCAAAAATACTCTATTTTTTTTTTGTTTTGAATAGTGTACTTTTAAGTAAAAAAAAAAACTAAAATACGTGATATTCTCAATTGCTGATAAAAGGTAGCTGAAATGGTCAATCAAAATCCTTATGTGAAACGAAATACCCAAGCAACCATTTTCAACTCTGTTGTGTATTTACTAGAATAAGTACCTTACGGTTATAATATTTGTTAATCCAAACTCATGTATGTATATCCAAAATGTGTATGTCCAAATTATATATGGAGACATATGTCACAGTTCTACCACAATTGAAGTTTCGGTAGTAAAGTTTCTTGTTGATGCCTTTATTACTTGCATCAGAAAAAAACTGGTATTTTTTACGAACACGAAGCCGCTAAACGACTTCATTAAAATTACCAACAAATTCTTTTAATTAAGAATCAAAAGGTAAGTTAATACAGTCGTTACGACTAAAGGAAGTTACACCAACACAGATTCGTAAAAAGCTATAGTAGCTACCTACTCAATTAAATGGGTTAGGATAGTGACAGTTTAATAATTTTTCAATTCTTAGAGTACAAATTCAATGATTCCATTCCAGGTAATACTTAAAGAGAATTTTAGTATTACATGTAGCCTGTGGATTGAAATGTGTTAATATTCTTCGTTGCTGACCGTACCGAGTTTGTGTAAAGCCGGGAACTGATAATAAATCACTACAAAATTAAACTAAAAACATTGCAGACTTTGTGTTTATCATCATTTGGATTTCTTGGTTTTTAATTCAGAAATGGCAAACATTCTTCGAATACTGATTTATGTGATGCTATCTTTTTTATATAGGGGCAAGCGAGGAGACGGGCCCCTCATGGTTTTTCATTGACTACCTACCGCTGCCGATAAACACCTTCGACTCAAAGACGCAAGAGCGCTTCTTGAGGTAAGGAGAAAGAGGAGGAAAGAGAGGAGATGAGAGGGTTAAGCCTCTGCTAACCTTACCCACGCTCAACCGGATTTCTATAAGGCCGTGCTATTACTCCGGTCGATCCTGTTTATATGAGCACTAACATGGTCCTCCAATGTATTTTTAAGACGTAAGTATTAATAAATAAAATACAGGTTTTACCTTGTCGGTGGATTATCCTGAAATCATCTTCAGGCAACTCTCCCTTACTTAAAGCGCTGAGAAGTATTAGTGTGGCTACTTTATATACGGTTAATCGCATATTGACTTCGGTAACGGTTGATTATCTGTAACAATGAAAAGATACATGATGATATGGTTTTTTTTTATATATAAGCCTACCATAGTGACCCCACTTTGCCTGATGGAAAGCAATAAGTGGAGTCGAAGAGCGGTGGTCACCATCCTCATTGCATGTCTAGTCAATGCAGCATGGTGACCCACACTATGGCGACATAGTGAGATGCTTTTTCAGGCCCCGCTTAAAAGACCCGGGTTCAATTTTCAAGTTTTAATGTAACTTATGTAATAAAGTAAATTAACATTTATTAACACTTTAATTATTACACTAGCTGAACAATACATATATATGTATGTATACCGATATATCTCTACGAAAAAATCGATAGGTATTTGTACACAATATCATTCATTAACATAAATCTTGCGTCATTTTACTCAAATTAAACCCAGTCTCTAAGTCACAGGTCAAAATAATAAAGATGTGTTTATATAATTATGCAAATATTCACATAACTTAAAAAATATTAGGTATAGATGCACACTACCGCTTTACTACCACGTTATACAACATTCATAAGCCGAAAGCAACAAACTTCTTACTTACAAATTAAAAAATAAAACAGGAGAGTTAGTAGCTTTACTTTGCATGATTCTAGTATTCCTAACCAGTTCTCGTAACGCAATATGCACGTAGGATTCTTGTCACAACATAAACCAATGAATTATTACCCGAGGCGCCATTATTCGAAGAATGCTAATTTGTGACATAAATAACCTATACATTCGCTATTTCACGCGTATATTCGAAACCGAGAATCGCATTTAAATCAATTTCTTTAATTGCTCGTGGAGTGCCAATCCGTTATATCTGTAGTAAAACTGGTTTCAACTATAGCCGTATAGTTGAAACTTTTTATCTGTGTTTTGTTGTCAATTTAAGTCATTTTGCCTATCCGTCTGTCAGCTCCCTATCTAGCTTTAGCCGTTGAATCTTAGTTGTTCCATTTAAGAATTAATGCTTGGTGACCATATACGAGAGAGTGACATTTAATTTTACCTGTAATGAACGTAGTAGACGTGATACTTCACTAGGTATAAAGCTAAAATTTATATGATTAAAATTCCCTTTGAAGCGCGGGTGGAAGGCTTTTTTATACAAATGCCGCGAAAAGAGTGTAATGTTTAAAAGGTTTATGTTAGTGTATTTGCACATTTATATGTGAGTTTCTGCATTATACCCTAATTTCTTAATTCCTGAGCAGATTCGGATTCAAAGGGATTCATATGGATGGGGCTTATGAATGTTTAACAGTCAGTCAATCGCATTATAAGATTTTGATATGATTAGAATGAAAAACATCCAATTGATTGTTGCATCTGTTACAAAAAATACTTAATTCATTTGAAAAATATATTGATAACTATTGCTTAGTTTAATTTTTATATTTGTCTATGTTTAAAGCTATAATAAAGTATGATCTACCTTTTTTAAATTAGTACCTACGGAATTTATAAATTCAATTGAATTGCTTTATTTTAATAAAATTTCTTTCAATACGAAAAAAAAAGAAAACTATTCACATTATAAAATTACCTATTATAAATAATTTATTCTATGAATTCGGAACATAATATCTTCATCATCTCATCATCATGGTCATCCCTGAGATAATGATAATGGTAAATGGTAATAGAATGATGCTTGTACTTATTTTAACGTTACAGAGCTACGTTTGGCCAAGGCCTTCGACGATCGAGGCCTTTTAGTGAACAATATACACATGTGTATATTTAACATAGCATTCATCAGCAGACATACGAGTATACCACTGCGCAGAAAATTTAGTTTTTCTAAGAGTTTTATAGGTTTAAGTGTCCAAAACATGTCTTCTAAGGATTCGCTTATAGATCCTCCAGTAGAAAGTGACTTTGAATCTGAAGACAAAGATTTTTGTTGAACAGCTCTGATCTCTCTCTGCAGTTCTGATTTTTACCACCTCACGAACCAGCGACCGGAAAGTATAAATTCTCATCATTACTGTTCGTTAAATTGCTCAATTCGAGAACAAAGGGCACCTAATTATTGTACGAAGGGCCTCAAATCTGTCAATGTCAACCAACCATGTGCCACCATACTCACTTTAAACCTCCCAGATGTGTAAGTACTTTGTATTGAAAACAATGGCAGGAACTGGCCATCGGCAAAAAGGTAATTGTATCTGCCAGCCAGTGAAAGAAAAACAAAAGATTCTAAAGGAACATCGTCGCCGATTTTAGAACTTAAGATGTTTTGTGCGTGTGGAACTTATTAACGAAGTAACAGGCTATGATCCTTTCTGCTAAATACGCAAGTTCCATTGGCTCATCAGTTAGTAATAATACTTCTGAGTTGAGTGATAACCAGATGATGTATATCTACTTTTGCCATAAATATTGTTACATGGAAAAAGCTTCTTAATTTCTTGCATCTTACATAAAACATTTATTACTGTAATGTGTGTTAGTTTATACATTAATATAATAGTATTAAAAATATATGAAGCTCGTTCAAAATGATCTTCCATTGGCTTTAATAGGTACAGTCTATTGATAACTGTCCACAACCGTTAAAGGGTTGTGTGGCCGTTATCAATAGAAACAAGCACTCCACGGTAAAGTTCTTCACAGCTAATCTTATAGATTCATATCTGCAGCATGCCGTAGTCTCTCATCACTGAAATCGAATAATGCCTACGTTGTATAGTTGCCGCTGATTAATTGGGAAGCTTCTAAAGCGCTATTTTCGGTGATTCTGCTCGTTAAAATACTGCTCAATAACAAAGAAAACCTCATCAGTAAATAAAAAATATATGTGATTTCCCTTTGCGAACTACTTGCGAAGTTGGACTAATACCAAGCGGATGGAGATTTTCAAATATTGTGTTTTGCTCAATACGTACTATGTGCAATGCTATCACAACAATTCAGTTCTCTATATCAACCTACTTCATTTTAATATTACAAAAATATTTAATGTCGATTGGCGCGAAATTGAGAAATACAATAAATAATCATATAAGAATGACAAATTCGAAATTCAAATTTAATATTGTTTTTTATTTATTCTAACAGTATTTATGGCCAGACAAAGTATAATTATGCCCCATGCAGTTTAAAAACAGTAACAGTTATTTTTCTGAGGAAATTGTTTTCTTATAAAGGTGGTATAATAATTTAGAATGAAATTAAAACAACACCGTAGGCATATATAACGTTTAAAATAATAGTTATAAGGAGATTACTTAGCATCCGTGACCTATTTGCATATTTAAAAAGCTCTGTTAAAGCATAAAGGAGCTTTTTAAAAGACTCATTCGGTAACTTCATGTCCTATTGGTGTTACTTTTAATATTTTTCCTAATGTAGCTTATCCTCCCTTCGTATAACGTATTAAGTACTAGTTGTTATGTTATCAAATATAATTCTATTGATATAGTAACTACAATAATGCAAAAGAAATTGTCCGGGACTTTACTCATACACTGATTTGATTCTTCATAATTACATATTGTGATGCACTATCAAAATGGCCTTACTACTTACTTACTACTGTTTATCGATAAATACGTTTCAATGCCTGACATTCAATTGATCAATACCAAACATCAGCGATCTACACAAATACTGTAACGCGTATATGCGTAGAGTATCATTTCCACTGTTTTCCTAACTATCAAACCGAATCTACAGAATCAAGATTTAGAAGTGGTGGATAAATTTATGTGCAAGATCTTATTAATAAAACAGGTTTAGGAGGATAGGCGAACTAGTAAAATGGTCGTTACGTAAAGAGTTCATATTAAAAGTTTATGTAATAATGGAGTTGACTAGTATAATATTATAACGGTGATTACAGAATGACAATAAATTGTTGTAATTTCATATAACGAGAACGAGACAGTGACATTATTCCTTGATGAAGTATTCTTTTTTTACATTTTATTAGACCACAGAACTTATTACGCATTCAGACACCGTGTGTTGAATTGTAGATTACTTATTAACCTACTGACAGCATAATTTTGACTCGGAGACTAAAGAAAAAAATGTGATATCAGTGGAAGCAATATCTATGTAATTTTATATAGTGCAATATCCAATAGAGACATTCGGTTTCATAAAACGTTAAAAGGTTCTGGAGTCAGCAATTTTGGTGTTCAGATATACTTGTTTTAAGTCTGGAAGTTGTATCCGTAAGAAGTGAAGGTCATGGAATACAAACGAATGGGCGAAGTAGTCTTAACGTAGAAGAGAAACATTTATTCGGTGACATGCTATGATATCACACTTATTTCCGAAGATAACTTTTTAAATAGAATGTTTTATCAATCATAACATTTATGAAGTTCATTACTACGAGCTTACACTGCTGCAGATTCATCAAGACGAGGCGTCTGCGCAATTACCTAATTGATTTATTAGTACCGGAGACACTAAAAATATTTTTAACGGTTGGTAGCAGATAACAGAATGTTTTGGTTGTATCTCAAGTACGCTCAACTACTCCGACCTAAATATTGAGTGCTCATTAATTTCATATATCGATGATAAAGAACTTCTTTAACGGCTGCGTACTGTTTTTAAACTAGGCGCGGTTATATTGGAAGCCATAGCTCAAATATTTGGTGATAAAAGTGTTTGCTAAATAAATAACGGTTATTTTGCAGAATTTTTATAAAGTGCCGCAGTAGCTATCGCGCATGAGGTCTTGAGTTGAAATAAAAGACCGAGAAAGTGTTACAAACATGACTGATAAGAGAAATCTAAACATACAGACATGTTATACACACTCACTCCTATCTCCGAAGGGGTAGGCAGAGGTCTATTAAAATCCCACATATTTGTCAGCCATTCTCATTTTAGACACAGTTGTGCATCAGTTGTCAAAATATTTAGTTCACTAAGTCTAGGCACAAGTTGTTATACATATAACAAGGAATTAAGGAAGTAACTGTTTTGTTTCTAAAATGTCGCCACTGTCCAACATGCCTATAATCTCAAGTTACCAAGTATGTTATGTTATTAAAGTGTAAACTGAATCGTCGGTGACTGATACTACAATATATGTATAATATTCACTATTTATCATTGCACTCACAGTCGACACATTCATCAAAATTCCATGTACAACAGGTCCTTTTTCTCTTATCAAATGCACTGTCTATAATCTTGCAAACAATGAAATAACAAAGTTTAATACTTTTAAGTACACAAAGGAAAGTGTAAACTAAAAAAAAGCAACATTCGACATTCAATTTCTACACTCAAAATCTAAGGTCTTTGTACGCAAGATGTATGAATGGCGTTTATAATATAACACTTAATAACAATTCACTACATAACATTTCTCCAAATATTTTTTCTTAAAAAAGATTTCTTTAAAGATTTTAATACTGCCCTGTCGGTCTAGTGGTTAGTGATCCTGACTGCTAAGCTAAAGGTCTTAAGTTGGATTCCCAAGTCAAATAATTGCGTGTTGAGAATGGTAAAAAAAATCAGTCTAGATGACCATAGGCGAGATGTCTGAAGTTATAATTTTCTTATTATAAGTACGATTCGCTGCTCGACAGGTAAAGGTAATCATTAAACGACACCAATAACAGTCAAAGATCACTTATCATTGTTTACCAACTTAATGATATAAAAAAGTTAGTTATTTCGAAATATATTGGTAGAAAGTCGATTATAGGTATGTATTTTTTTTAAACAAACATGTGGTATCTAAGTGTACCGTGTTGACTCAATAAACAATTTTTAAAACGTTTAAGATTGATATTGATAACACCAGCAATGTACCCGAGGCGACCTAGATTGATACGTGAGGTGTAAAGTTTATTTCTAATATAAAATATAGTTAGTAGGAGTAAAACGTCGTACGGCCTATGGATTAGTTATCTTATCTAAATTATAAGTAGTATGTGTATACGGTCAAAATAAACATTATAACGTGTTTAATAAAAATTTCATAATTTATATGTTAATTGATGTTGTTTACTCCTGCAGAAGTCTTAAGTAAATAATAAAATTATACAAAGAAGCACACATGATTCCTCAATCCAATGCGCTTGAGAATATTAGCAGCAGCAGAATATTAGCATTATATTTATGACCATGCCGATGACGATCTTTTATTAACTAACCATGTTTTGCACCCACTTTTGAACAGTCAATTATCGATAAGCGCTGAAATCTATTTATTGCCAAGTGTACTGAGATAAGTAGAGTTATATAAAATAATTATGGCATTGAAGTAGGTGCTACGTGCTTGGGAGCATGTTGGCCATATCAAACGTAAACAGAACTGAAAATACACAACTATTAACACAGAGGAACAATAGGTTCTCTGAGGGCGTTGTGTTTCTGTATAGTGTGGCCCGGCGCGAACAAGAAAGCTACTGTTTCTCAGAATAGGTACGGACAAACATTGAACTCGATAGTGATGTGGAACGAGTCCGTGAGATAGTTGCAGAGAGTAGTAGAGTTTGTGTGAATGTGAAATACAATAATTATTTCAATACGAAAGTATGTTATGTTATACATATCTATCTGTTTAATCAATTAACGTAATGTAGTAATTATGTATAGTACATGTAAAGGAATACTCTTTCTGTAGAATGTATCATCACTTACTAAACCGCATGTTTTTTTTTAAACTGTGACTGTTTCTGTAATGAATTCTATATTATGATAATAAAAAAATAATTTATACAAAACTCATCTTCTTTCTTTATTTAGTTGCATTATACTTACATATAATTTACCAAAAATAACTTCTATGATAGATTGCTAAAATATTAGTTACGTAACCAAAGTACTTGCTATCGATTACACGATACTCGCAACATAGCCAATTTTGTGCGTGATGGCCTGAAATCAGCGACAAAACTTGTTTTTGAACAAAACCTGACTTCTTAATAAAGTAATCAACTTTTTAAATTATATTTTAACAGTTAAGTCCCATCACTACGTGCCATATCAATACACTTGAGAGTGGAAATCACGCACGCCACGCTTAGGCAATAAAAATATATGTAAGGCGAAGGACGTAACCTATACGCACTAAGTGGCGTTTGTTGGCGGAAATAATTAATTGTGTTTTTAAGAGGTTATAAAATGCTCTAAAACGTTTGGTGTAAGACTACGATAACTTTTTAGACTTTTTAGAAGTAAACTACTCAAAATAAATCCTCCTCCCTAAAATAGCATGTAAACATACATGACACGTTTGCAAAATCTCAAATTCAAAACAGACTTCAGAAAACAAATATTGATCCACTAGACTCAAAGATATTACTTATCTGTAAGCCCTGTAAAAAAAGTAACACTGACAACCAACGGTCAACCATTTTTAAGAACAGAATATACAATAATTTAATAAAAATATATATCTACAAGAAATTTCATGGTCGGGTCTATCATAAGACTGGATATCAAGTGTTGTGGTCGTGATTAGCGTGTAAGAAAGCGAATAAAATATTTTTCTAGTTTCATTGCTAATACCGTATGAAAATGACGCCTGAAGGTTTTACCTATTCAGATTATGCTTGGACTAAGCGATATATTGCTGTTTTTCGATATAAACAGTAAGTAGTAGTAATGTAAATAGTAAGTATTGCATATATTCACAATATTTAATTTTATAGTTTTCAATGGAATTTTATAGTCTTATCTTGTGAAAATATACATAATAATATGTCGTACTTAGTATGAAATGCGATTTACAACTTCTCAATTAAACGCATAAAGGAAACAGGGAACGGGTTCTTAAGTCGCAGTCATTCCCTTGATTGACGTTCCAGGTATCTACCGAAGGCATTATCCATCGGATGAACAGAGGCTTCCATCATATTTGATCAACTTTTTACGAACAGCAATCCACATGCCGAGAAGCGAAGCTGGCGCACCGATTCTTTTAAATTACAAACCAATAGCAACAGTAGATTCGTAAGAGCCCGATGAGTCTAATGAGAAAAAACGCATAAGTAGACCTAACTAAGCTCGTGTTTAACTATAGGAGATACTTTGATGGTGGTTTTTTGTAAGAAAAACACATCCAGACTCAGACAATCTTGTCTTATGTTTATCACTATATAATATAAATAATTTAACATTTCTTTCTATTTTCATATAAATAACTTTACTACAAATCAAAGAAAGCTCGTGAAGTATGTAAATAGGTGTGATGTTGGATGATGGAAAAAGGCGTGGGTTTACATGTGTGATTGTACCAATCAATAAAATATATACAACCTGCATGATTCCAGGCCCACATATATTCATACGAAGCTTGTAATCTAAACAGCAAGTTTCTTAGAAATATGCTATGAATTGGCCATTACTTTGTAAACTGTAATGAGCTAGCGGCACTAACAGTCAACCGAAACTAGTGCTTTAAGTACTATTATATCTTGTGACCGTTCAGCGTTAACGAAGATTATATTGTTGGACACAAAATAAATAGTTTTTAGTGGCTTTCCCAACTTTGTAAGAAATTACTTATTCAGTTTTATTGAACTGTCTCCAATATGTTTTACATAAAACACTGTAGTTCGGTATATAATTTGAGATACTCTAATTATACCTACATTTAATTTTCGCTTCCACTTGAATAAATACAAATAACTGAGGCGAGAAATAGAAAGATTTTTAAAGCATTATGTGAAACATGCAATCGTGGTACTTCACCATCACACACAATCGCATTTAATGGTTCTCGTTTTAACTACTTTTGATGAACTTTTTAATAGAATATAACAACAGCTATAAAATAGTCTACACGTTTTAAGCTACAGTGGATGAACGCTACTATTCGAGTTACCTGACTATAATTCATAAATAACAAAGTGCGGCTATGTACATATGTCTAATAATATAACAAGAAAATCGTAAAAAAATGTTTAAAAAAAGTGTCCTTGGAGTTCCTTGGTTGCTTTTTAAACATAATCTACACATTGGACTTAACCTGACTGACTCCTGGCAATTTAAAAGTACCTATAATTGGTTTATTAAAAAAATATTTTGAATGTATTCAAAGTAACTTTAAGCGGAAGTTAATATAAAGATATAATAAAAGTAGGCCCCTAAATTGCGAGTGATCATTTTTTATCAGCAACCAATCTATTACCGTTTACTGGGCGGAGACTTACAATGTAAGGTACCAACGTCGGACTGGCAGCTATTTTTCCGGACAGCAAAATCCAGTTATGTTTTATTTCGAATTCAATAACGTCAAACAAACATGAGCTAATTTTTTATAATTGTTTAAGGACAAGGCTTATTATTATAAAAGATCAGCGGCACAACCACTCCTCACTCATCATCAGGTACCTACGCATCACGCACGGTTTGTACATATAGGTTAAACAAATATGTGAAATACACGTTTGTTGCTTACAAGTCTAGTTATATCGTAAGGGCGCATTTAAATTTTATTTCTTTTTAACGTAGTCATAATAATGTATACATTGAACTCGAACGGACGCATGATTTCTCACGTAACCAAGTTTTTTTTTTTTAAATTGAGATGATCGCACCTGACGTTGATAAAATCGTAAAATGCCAAATGCCATAAACGCCTTACGTCCACGGATGTTACCGACGTCACGAGTGTTGGCGTTGGCGGCCAATCCTTCAGTTAGATAACCAATACTTCTGTTACGCAAAAAATCATATTACCTATACCTGCTTTATATTAAAAAATTATATTAGAGAAACTAAATTAAAAAATAGCTCAAGCTTTTTACAGTTTTTGATCAAAATTAAGTTCGGATTTATAGTTTAGCACTTTTTTTTTCTTTTTTTTTATGCGATACGCAAACGAGCAGATGGTAAGTGAATACCGCCGCCCATGGACACCCGCAACTCAAGAGTCACAAGTACGTTGCCGGCGTTACTTAATTTAAGATACACATTAATCAAGGGAAATTTTTTTTGTGAACGTTTGTTTAACCGCGCTAATCTCTGCAACTATCCTAATTATTTAAATGATTCTTTTTGTATTGGATAGAGTATTTATTGAAGAATAATTTAGGTTATAAACATCACACTGGAAGCTGAGAATCGGAGTGGGTATAAACTGCGGGGAACGGCTAGTTACGCGTCGCATTAGCTATCACTGTACAAGTACATGCTATTACAGAGAGGTTAAAAAAAGCTACTTATAGCCTTTTGTCTTACTGAACACAACCTTTAGAAAACCACGTAATAACCCCTTCGCCCTGTTAAATCCGTAACACTCCCGAGAATTCCTTTCCAAAAACTATATATATAACTATAACTATAGTATATTTTGAACCGAATTTAAAAACATTATAATAAATGGCAGCTTATTAATTATAAGCTTTGTCATACGGATAGCATCCTACGCGAAGTCAACCACATCATAATCACATTCATACAGTTAATTGATTACAATCACAACCTGGCATACATAACATCATGGCCTAAATAATGCTGCAATGCAACGCTGGTAATTTAAATCCTCATTCGTTAGAACAATTTGCTTTTATTGGGTGCTATCTTCTTAAATTAATGGTGTGATATACGTATCGTATACAGCGAAGACTGCGTGCTTCATCGCCAAAGGGAACTGCTTTATTATGCTATCTATAGGTTTCTACCAATACCAAACCACTACGAAAAGAATAGTCATAATTCCTTACTTCTAACTGATTAGCATTCGATTGACTTTAACTTCTTAGTTCCGAAGTTTAAACTGATTAATAAAATTGTTTCAGTTCGACTTTAGTCAGTCTTGTCAGGGACGGGACAGGTTTTTGAACTTCGATTGCGTGACACAAGAAGTCACGTTCATAGTGTCTTATTTTCTTTAGCGTTCATATTAGTTTATTATTGAGTATTTATGTTAAGTTTGGAACAGGCAGGAGTTTGATTGTCGCCTCAACATTAAGTAAGTTAAAGTATTATTATTATATTATTACTATTAGTAGTATTATTAGTAATTAAGTAAGGTAAGTTAAGTTAAATTTAATAACACAGTTCTTTTTAGTATGTTGAATTTATTCATGTTTTATAAATTTATTTTAACCGCTGTGTATTCTGTTTAGGTACAGAAAACACAGCTAAAGATTTTTAATACCATTAAATAATATAAAAATAATGAATAACATTAAGATAATCACATGTTATATCAAATTAATAAAACCAAGCACAGACTTAAAAATTGTTCATGTTAATAATAATAAAGTGATGTTTTCTTAGAAATAGTAGTAGTAGATATACCAGAACATATGTAGGGCACAACAGAACCGAATAAAAAAAAAAAACAAAATTATACTGTCATGAAATGTGTAGGTACGTTACGAACGTATGTATGTATTAAAATTAGAATTTCAAGAAAGAAAACAAGTTAAACTGAATCTCATTATTCAGTGTTCTACATAAGAACAACTAGCAGTTCCCCGCAATTTCACCTCAGTTTATGCTCATTGCTCCGCTCCTGAGAGTCCCAGCGTGATGTTTTACAGCCTACATTATTCCTCATAAATAAGTACTCTATCCAATATATATAGAATAATTTACATATAACTAACAAGAAATCTTAATAGATAAGACCTTATTCCCAAAATTTTAGACAGACAATAGGAACATATTTATAATTCTTCAATATGTGACAGGTATGGCCTGCCACCATGACAACCGGGACTTTCCGTGTTGCTACTGAGGATCAGAAATAATTTTCCCGATCCCATAAACAAATCTGTTAACGTAAACTTATGCATAGGCACCAACGAGGTCACTTAATCTTTAAGCATTGTATTAACAATCCAATTTTTTTAGAATAAAATATAAGAGAGAGGTTGGATTTCATGAGATCAAGTGTTTGAGGTTTATAAGTGCCTCGCGGGAGGGGAAAACTAATGTTGGGTTTAACTAGAAACTCGCCCTTAAAGTTCTCGGTAGAAGTAGGTACGATCTTCACAATTCTGTGAAGATCGTACCTACTTGATAGTCTTATGGAACTGGACCTGTTCTCTAGGCTGATTTGCCGGGTTGTTTTCTTTCATTGTTGATTAGACAAGTAAACTTTTTTTTATTGTCAATTGAGCTGTTTGTTACATACCAACTTATTATCAAATTTTATGGTTCATAGGTTATCATTGTTATCAATAAACTCTAAGGTATAAGATGTAATATCACGTTATAGATGTCACTAGCTACCTACGGCTTATGTTACAAAAATTACTTGAAACTAAACTGTAACTAAAAAAAATACAGGCTAATGCAGAACCTCCTCCTTTTTGAAGTAGGTTAAAATAGAAAGTACCGTAGTATAAATATTGGTTATAAAGGCGATAGGATAATGTTGCTGATGACGTTTTCATCAAACAGAGCATGTTTAGCAGGGAAGTCACACAGAATAAGAGCGAGACACATATTTAAATTGTAAATAAAAACATAATAATTAGATTAATGTTATTTCCATAATTTACTGTCTGCTGTTAATTTTTGTCTTGAAAATTTTGCACAAGTGTAGGTAGGCACTAAGTAGGTACCTTATCTATATCTCTGTAGGCCTACTAAAATCACCTGCTATTAAAATCATTTATGCAAACCGCTCTCGGCAATCTATGAATAGGTATACTACAGGTTTGGAAATCGCAAAATGCCGTATTATAAATGGTGTGGGCCAACAACAACATAACCAAATTGCTCTCGCGCCAACCTACCTACCGCCAATATTTCTCAAGCCCGCCTATGCACCGCGCCTACGTAAAAAAAAGGTTTTACTCAACTTTCTTCGCGATGCAAAAACATAATAAAAAAGTGCATCACCAAAAGTGACTTGACGACCGAAAAAAAGCAAAGTTGTAAGTTACGAAACAAGACATAAAAACTTTTTACTTACCATAAATGTTATGTAGGTGAGGTCGCAACAATATTCACGTTCAATCGAACGAAACCCATTCTTGTCCAGGATTTCCAGTTTAGAACATCTTAAAATTCATCACTTTTCGTTACAAACGCACAGTATAACTTGTCCTGATCACTGTTTGTTATTATTTGTTGACATAAAACGAGGTTATTGCCGTTTGCTCTAACATCTGGTCCCCACTCGATAGAGATTTCACTCCCCGCAATATCTAAAAAGTTTATTTCTACTAGATAACAACACTTAGGAACAAAGCAAATATAATCACAGTTAACTAAAAAGTTGAAACACTTGCAGGTAAACGGTGGCCAAAGAAACAAGTGGTCGTCTGTATATACGAAAAAATAACAAAAGTTTACAACATCGCACACAACTTCCACGTTCAATGCGACGTAACAGTGTGAGTGAATGGAATAGAAGCAATACAACGCAAACGCATGCGCGCGTCGATTCTCAGGTAAATGTTGCTAGTACTATTTTAACATTTCCCACGTTTTGTAAATGAAAAAAAAGAAAATCATAATTATTTAAGAAATTGTTTTAATGTGCTTTTTTCTACGAATTGAAATAGAACTTTTAATAGGCAATGCTTAGATAAATTACTCGTAGGTCGTATTTAATTAATGACATAAGTAATTTACTATAAATGCTTATACTCGTTCTTGTGTTATTAAACTTTCTCTTATCATCAAATAAAAATGAAACTATTTGGAGTACTACATATATAACAAATTCATGTATTTAAGTTATCAGTATATAAAGAAAGTGTACTTATATTCTGGTAAGCTTAATTTCCTGGCAATATTACATTCACAACGTTAAGGCAGCCAAGCCAAGTAAGCGCGTTGATGCTCACTCACACATCTAACAGATCCTGCTGATTGGTCAAGAAGTTGTCGAACGTTTGCCTCCGCCCGCGCACCAACGTCCTTGCGGGCACGGGCCACCGACCGCGACTGCCTGCACTCTAAGCTATAGTTACTTGAAACTTTAGCAGGTAGATACAAACTTCCTTAATACTTAGCTTTATAATGCTTGCCACGACACGTGTTTGCCCTCTTAATATATCTTAAATCTTAAAAATGTTTTGGTCTCTGTTGCTCTAATAAAACCCCTATATTCTTCTCTTTACCATCTAGAATGAAAGACATCGGCCTGTTATAATTACACATATTATATCTAGGTATAGAGAATATAATCTTTTATCCTTTTTATTTGCTGGCATATTGGAGCCGACAAAACAGAAGAGGCTACTGCTTTTATTTTGTGGTCTGTTTTCCACTTTGTTTAGGTAGGAAGTACCCAGAGCTTATTTCGTTTCTTGCGGCTTTCATAACGATTCTCTTTCCTGCTACTCACAGTCACAATTTTTGTGTTTTTTTAAATAGTTGCATATCATTCATCTACAGTATAACATACTTACGCGTTGTCAGGGTTATAAAAGGAAATAGGGTATATTTCATAAATAAAAAAAAAACAACTGTTCCAGAGGGATCAATGAAACAACTTTCAAACCTAGTAGATTAAAATAATCGTTGCTTTTAATAAGACCCTAACTCATGAGTAAAAAAATATCACATAAATAAATATATTCGAGACATATTTACACCTTGTTGAGCACTCCCCATGTGGGTGGCGAAGTAATTGAAGTCAGATAATACAATAATAATATCAAAAAACACGAGTATTACATTGCCTATAGATTAAATAGCTGCATATATGTAAATTGCCCTTAAGTACATTACATTGGCCTCGAGACTCGACTACGCGGCCCTTATTTGATATTATAATGTAATGTGTTATACCTCCGTAGGTTGTAACCTCTAGAAGCAAAATGTTTAGTGTAAATAAATACTTGCGACATAATCGTTAATGCGTACGAGTGTCAACGAGCTGCCAGAGGCATAAAACTTGAGGTTTAAATAACAGTATGTATTCATAAACATTGTAACGCATACTTCTTAGAAACTGTTTGTAGGAACGGCCTGGAAGAAATGAGTTGATAGCCTTACATAACTAATTATTCACACTTAACTTAAAATATTTAATAATCGATCGTTGGATTGCGTATTAAGCACAACAACTTACTTTACTTTACTGTTATATGAACATAGTAATCCAATTATATTATGTGTCTTATCATCCTATTTTTATTATCTTAATCAATAACTTCTAAAAAAACAATGCAATTAAGATTATAGATTTACAGAAAAGTGTGGTTACATTTTTAACACGCTTTTATTAGCTTCATTTAGTACCTATGGACCCTAATATAATAATAAATTATAATCAGTGATAAAAATTGTGATCGCAGCACACTGTTCTTAGAATAAACTTGCTCGAGCTAGCTTAAACCAAATCGATCTGTAAATCATTTCTTCTGATTATCATTTTTCATTCAATTGCCTTCCCTTTTTATTACCTTACCTTTCAATATATGTACTCTAGATTTTCCCATCTTTAGCTCCTAAAGTGCATGGTTGACGGCAATAGACTTGCGCCCTAAAACGTTAGCGCAACCAAATTTTAATTGTCAAAACGTGAGTGTAAAAAAGCACCTATTTCGGTTAAAAAAAAATGAGCCATTAGTCATGTTACAGAATACCATTGTCTAAACCGTCATTGTTTTACTATGACATTTATCACAATAGTAGGTTAAGGACAGCTTGGAACAAGCACTATCCTTTTTTTTACTATGTTACCCTTGAGGAATCTATACTATAAATATATAGGATAAATGTTTGACAGGCTTGAAGAAAATGTTCTCAATTGGACAGAATAATTGTTTTTGTTTTTTGTTGTAGGTACGAGTATATGGTATGTTACGAGATTTCAATAAAAAAATTAAAAGGTTGTACTCGGGTTTAATCATTTCCGTGGTGCGAATTATGTGGATGATCTTTTTTTTTTAAAGTTATATAAGTATTTTAAATATTTGTTTTCGAAACTTCTCCATCACAGTTTTTATGGTATAATGCAAACGAGCACCTAACCACGGTTCATCTGATGGTAAGTGACTCGTCGCCCATGCACGCCTGCAACTCGAGCGTTGCATGTGCGCTGCCCCGTTTTGAGGGTAACTAAAAGATCTAGATGTAGTATTATTTTCACGTCATGTTAATTAATTTATTTTCAAATTGACAATATTGCCATAAAAAGCTTTTTGTCTGTAAAATATTTAACCAGGCAAGTACTTAGTATACAAAGCAAATATATCGTTTTATCTACCACGTGATAATGCAGGCTTTACCACTTTCTGATAAGATAAAAGTGCAACGTTTGTAATAATGATAAAATGAATTGCGTAGGAGAATGCGATTGTTTGTAATAGAATATAGTATTAAGTTTGTTTACAATATCAATAGCATCGTATTACATCATTTTAACTGATTAGTAAATGACACGTTTTTATGATTGCATTTCAGTGGTTCTTGTTTTTATTTTATTAATGTTTTTTAGACTAAATTATTTATCTGTAAATACAATATCCGATACATATTATACATATATATGATAATTAGACAGTTAGTTTCAAAGATTAGCGCAAACAAACAGATAAAACATGCTGTAGCTTTATTGCATTAGATTATTATACATTTTTCCGTGTGGCTGCTAATGATTCGTCATCATAATATTGAAAAAAAATTGTAGAACAGCCCAACGCATTTCAATAATATATATATCTTGCCTTGACAAGTTCGGTTAAGGACTTTCCGTATTAAAAACACTTTTGATATCGTCTTATACATTTTAACGAAATCCTTGATAACCTTTTATTAAACTTTTTTTTGCATGCCTTATCTGAAAGGGGCGTCTGGGAACCCCTCGGTGCCGGTCGATGAGTGACATGGGATGGTTGTAACATGTTCCTAACACATTAAAATGAACACTGTTTTTACAAATACGCAACTCCTATCTGTATTATTTTATAACCAAAAATAGTTTAGGTAAGTAGTTATATATGTATATGTATGTAGAATCAGCAGTAAAATTGCAGAAATAATTTAAAGCAACTATTTTCCAATCACATAAACCTACTTTACAAAAGAAATTCAGTTTTTGTGTCTTTTTTGTTAATGTGTTACAAGCATGCTCTGTTTCAACTTGAATCTCTGCTACCCTTTAATGGTTGTCATCAAAAGTAATACAGCAATTAAAAAATGTATTGGTAATATTTTTTGGTCTAGTATGTATATAATCGAGTAGAGTTTGTACTTTTTTACTCAAGAATTGCCTCCAAATATATTTTAAGTAGTTATACAAAAAAATATATATTGGTAAATTTTTCAAACTCACTGATTTACCAAAAATAAGCTATTTGCGTTTTTCCAATAAAATTATTTCACACAGACAGCCTGGCTCCATTACAGTTAGGTACTCCTACTGTGATAATCTTTTGGTATCATTCAATTTTATCAGTTGACAGAGCCGAAACTCCATAGTTCGTAACCAAGGCCTTTGGGGCAGATAAGATACGAAATTCGATAGCAATTTATTATGCTCGGTAACCTTGCCTGTGATTTGTGATCACGTCAGACCCTCATTAAAATTTTTAGTTTGTTTGTTTTTAGACCAAATGAGGTTCACGCTTTAGAGGGAAGATTAACTGGTTTTTAGTTTGTACGATGTAAATAGAAGATGTTTGACGAAGATTATGTTCACGGAAGCGTTTTAAAGTAGCCCGTTTTAAACAGATTTCTATACATAGATTTCTATATGTATAGAAATCTACGGCGATGTTAATAGAAAACCAGTAAGTAAAAAAGGCACATACAATACAATGTATTACATTTTTTTTTCTAAACGTAAATAGCTATTAAAAATAAAAGTAATTAAACCTATATGTTTTTGATTTATTGTATAATAATAATAGGCATTGGGATGAATATCACTGGAAAAGAAAACAATTATGCAACTAGGTATTTATTTCATTATTTCTTGTTTTAAACTGTTGAAGTTTCTGTTAAAACTAAAACTAAAAGGTAATTACATCTTGTTTTAAATCATTAAACAGATTGGCATCACCTACAATAAATGCTTACTGCTCTTGAAGATTGAAGCGTGATGTATTAACCTATATATTTCTTATACGAATACTATATAAGGCACAAAAAGTTTTTTTTTAATACCACTCAAATGTACTACTACTATTTATGAAATAAATTATTAATATAAAAAACTTGTATTTCCAGAGATATGTAGGTGCGTTTAAACAACCAAACAAAATAACTTTTCAGCTTTATTATATTAATAAAGATAGACACGACGAAAACCAAAAACAACAATATCTCCCAAAAAAAGTAAAGCTCTGCCACCTCCCTGTAAGGAGACTACTTTCGTAGTTACTTAGGCACCTTTGAACAACTTTAAAAAATTAGATAACCGACTTCAATGCGTCTATCATAAAATATAAGACTTATATGGTTTTCTCATGGATGCCATTGTCAGAACTTAACCAAACTCTCATCTAACTACCCTTGAAGTACATCCTTTCCAATAAAAAAAGAATCATGGAAATCGGTTGGCGCGATATTAATGCCGTAGTCCGAACTGGACCAAATTGAAATGGGACCACACGGGAAGCACCAGCTTTCTAATAAAAAAGAATACATCAATATATAAGGTAACAAACATAAAAAAAATACCGTCGAATTGAGAACCTCTTCCTTTTTGAAGCCGGTTGATAATTGGTTTACAATGGTTTAAAGAAATCATACATTCGTACTCAGGTATTTTCTATTCAATTTATTTCTATCCATATATATATCTCACGATCTTCTCTGTCATTGCACCTTTCATACAAGCACGCCGGTTTCGCTTTCTTCTGACTTGCCCCTTTATCAACACATCACCGTTTTCACCAGAGTAAGTTCTTCTCGGTGGACCCAGCTATGTCACTAACACTCGCAGAAACTAGAAACCTACAAACCAGTATTCTTAATTGATAGTTTTATTACTCTTATATCCTTTACTAACCGCGCAAATCGTAAATCGGAAACTACGAAAGTCAATTAAAACTTTTTTACTGTAGCACAAATTCTATTTAAATTGATTTATAATATCGAGTACGATAAGGAAAATATCCCACATAATAAATAATGACGTATGGAGGTTATCATAAAAAATACATACACTCATGCCTAGTTTTTGCTACATATAATTTAGTCCCAATGGCGTAATAATTAACGGCGGGATAAGCCCATTACCATTAACCCGGCACTGTATAACTATATATAAAATATCTAATAGATAAAAGCCCGATCAATTATCACCTTTCATCCAAAATGGGTTGGCCGTATTCTACTCTACTGAGAACCACGCGGCTAATTGAAAAAAAAAAAAAATTGAAAAATGTCAAGTGTTGAAACTCTTCAGTGATAATATGATACAAACTGTAACGGCATTTGATGCACGTGGGTAGATTGAGTGAGAGCACGCGAGCATGCGTGGGAAAACTTCCATATTCGAATGAACTATTGGAAGCTAGTAGTGACTTTACATTTAAGTGATATCTTATTACTTGACTAGATTTTAGCCGCGCCTCCTCTTGCCTAATAAATATTTCTCTGCTTCTTGCTAAGAGTACTTTTCCTGGATAAAAAGGACCCTATCGTTCTCGGTACCCCTGAAAACTTGTAACATGCTGAATGTTATAATAATCCGGTGTAGGGTACGGCAATAGGGCAGGTACAGCAATGCGTACGGTACGGTTTGCAACATTCTCACAGTATGAAATAGTTGTTTTAAGAGATAAATTGCTGAATTAGTTCACTTTAATGATCAAACTTTAGTATAAGTTTGAAACCCTAGAAAAAGGAAGCTGATGTCTAAGAGAAGAACGTCAAGGAGGAAATTAATTAAAGGATACATTTAAACTATTTATATGTGTAACTGATTTAAAACTGTATTGCTGTTAAAAAGAAAAATTATAAACCTACAACATTAAACGAAATACAGTCTAAATAAGTTTTAAAATAACCCATGGTCAGTCATTTAAGTCTTAAAAATAACCAAGAGCGTGGCTAACAACCATTGAATTTATGTTACGTGTGAATAAAAAACAGACAGCTTGAAAATTTCATAAGAATTCCATTTTTTACCATTAGATACAGAATTTTAAAATTAATAGCGAAATGGCCTGGCTTTTTGACTCGTCTAAGTACATCGATTTAAAAATCAGAAATATTTTTGTAGCGAATATCCTTTTGATATCAGTTAGTGTTTTTACCAACACTGATCCACCAGATCAGTAAACGCTTTTTTTTTTTCAAAGTTATTTATAATTTACACAACAATTAATAATTTTAAATTTCACACACCTCACACACTGTCGTCTGGCGTAATTTCATGCCGTATTGATTAATACCTTCGTCTATTAAAAAAAAAGTATTGGGATGACAATAGTTTTAATAACATAAAAAATAGGAGAAGAACCAGAAAACGGACTACTCTTAGTATCTTTCAACTCTATAGTTTGTACAGTAAATATAGATCGATCTTACAAGTAAAGTTTAGCAAATGTATTGGTTATTGCCTTTGCCTATCAAAGAGGGAAAAATGGCATTAGTTTATGCATGTTCATATTCTGTAACCATACGATTATGTTATTAACATTTCTAAGAAATAAATCAATACCGGTTACTCTTTTAGTAAATGGACAAGCCGATTATATATCTATACTATAAACGCAATGGAACACTCAAGTAATAAATCAGACGTGAGGCCATTTCTGTGTAGAAAGAATAGTAATATGTATATAGGTACGTATGTGAGCTTAGTTGACCGTAGTCATTAATACCTTAAGTTAAAAAAAATTACATACATACGCTCACGCCTGTGTCCCTACAGGGGTAGGAAGAGATATAATAAACACCCACATTTTGCGAATTAGTATTTATTTGGTCTCGCCGTCAACCGGTCACGAGGAATTAAAGATATACTAAAAGAACAAAGTAGGGATAGATAGTATAAACCATAGCTTGAAGTCAACAGTTTTTTTTTTATGCGATAGGGCGCAAACGAGCAGACGGGTCACCTGATGGTAAATGACTACCGCCGCCCATGGACACCCGCAACTCAAGAGTCACAAGTGCGTTGCCGGCCTTTTAGGTAGGAGTACGCTCTTTTCTTGAAGGTTTGAAGGTCGTATCGGTTCGGAAATACGGCAGGCGACAATTTGTTCCATAAGCTGGTTGTGCGAGGCAAAAAGCTTCTGGAGAAGCGCACAGTGGTGGAGTGCCAATCGTCCAGGTGATGGGATGGATATTTTGTCGGATACCAGCAGCCGGTATAAGTCCGAACAATTCCTCTGAACACTCCCCATGATACAAGCGATAGAGGATGCAGAGTGAAGCTACATCTCTACGCAACGCCAAGGTGTCAAGTCGATCAGAAATATCTTGGCAGTCGATGATGCGAGTCGCTCTCCGTTGAATGCGGTCAAGAGGGAGAAGTTGGTACTGGGGTGCATCTGCATAGAGATGAGAACAGTATTCCATGTGCGGCCGAACCTGCGCCTTATAAAATTGCAGGCGTTGCGCCGGAGTAAAATACTGTCTCGATATGTTTAGCACACCAAGCTTCTTCGATGCTAATATGGCCTTACTCTCTAGGTGACCGCGAAACTGGATTTCGCTTGATATATCGACGCCAAGGATTCCGATACTGGCTGATGCAGTTAGAGAAGTGCTCTCAAATTGAGGTGATACGACCAATGGCATCTTTTTAGCGGTGAACGCGCAAACCTGTGTCTTCGTGGGGTTAAACTGGACTAGGTTAAGTCGACCCCAATCTGAAACTTTTGATAAAGAAGTTTCGATTTCAGACACAAGTTTGGATCGGCTTTCGATGACGTTTACCCGAGAAATGTTAGCGCGGCCGGTGTAATGGGCATCACTCGTGCTATCGTCTGCATAGCAATGGATGCTGCTAATCTGCAGCATGTCATTGATATGCAGTTGAAACAGCGTGGGTGATAGCACACAGCCTTGTGGGAAACCAGAATTAACAGACTTGGAGTTGGAGCATGCACCTTCAACAACGACCTTGATGCTTCTGTCTGTAAGAAAAATGGTGAGCCAATTGCACAGTGAGTCAAGTAAACAAGAATATCACCAGCTGAACGACCCCGACAGAAGCCGTATTGTCGATCATTGAGGAGCTGGTGGTCTTCTAAGTACCGGAGGAGCTGGCAGTTAATAATGGATTCCATTATCTTGGAGAACAAGGAGGTGATGGCTATGGGTCTGTAGTTGGACGGATCCGAGTGATCTCCTTTTTTAGGGATTGGGTGCACTAGAGTTGTCTTCCATGAGTTCGGGACTACGCCAAGAGAATAGGAAAGCCGATAAAGGCGCGTTAAAACCGGTGCCAACTCTGGAGCACACGTCTTCAGAGCGATAGGAGAGATTCTATCGGGCCCACTCGACTTAAGAACGTCGAGGGAAAGAAGCGCTTTACACACTGCCCTTTGTGTAAACCGGACTTCCGGCATGCGGCTCTTGCACTGCGGTATGGTCGGCGGTGCGTTTACCCCGTCGTCCAGGGTCGAGTTGGACGCAAAGAGTTTGCCCAGAAGATCGGCTTTTTCTTTACCGTCCTGGGCCAACGAATTATCTCCTATGTGCAGAGGTGGAAGGGATGGCTTACAAAAGTTCCCCTGGACAGCTTTTGGCAAGAGACCAGAATGCACGAGTTCCGGAAGGGAGACTTACTAGTCTCTCGCCAATTCTGCCGATGTGAGCCGACTTCGCCCCAGCAATTACTCTTTTGAGGGACCTGGCAAAGTTAAATTGCTTCTTTAATGTGCTGGTCTTTACATCCCGTGCTGTCGCTGCATTAGCCCATGCTTGGTAACATTCCTGCTTTCGGCGGGACGCCGCTTTGCAGGTTCGACCAAACCAGGGCTGGGACTTGCCACCTGTGGGAATCAGGGAGAATGGAATGAAAGTTCCATACACTGAAGCACAACATCCGCGACAGAGTCAGCAGCGACATTGGGATCATCCGGCGAGAAGCAAACCTGCCTCCATGGGTAGGATGCAAAGAATGTTCGCATTCCATCCTAGTCTGCTGACCTATAGTGCCATACGCGGCGACTGCCTGTAACTCGCGGCCGCAGCGAGTGAACGAGTGGCACCATACTCCTAATCAGGCAATGGTCCGAAGAGCCAAGAGGGGTCTCAACGGATACTTTGTAGCCGTCAGGATGTGAGGTCAGCAGAAGATCCAACAGTGAAGGCACGTGGCTTTCTGCATCTGGGATTCGCGTAGGCGTTGCTACCAGCTGCGTCAAGCCATATGCCAAGGCGAAATCGTGAACAGATCTTCCCGCATGATGGGTTTTGCGCGAACCAAGCCATTCGGCGTTAAAGTCGCTAATAATCACGATCTCTGCGAATGGGACTTGCTGGAGCACTGAGTCTGTAGCCATTAGGACGTGGTCGATGAGTCGGTCCGTTTCGGCATCACCGCTATGGGACCTGTAGAGGCATACGTAGATGCGGGGATGGCGGCGAGAAGTGATATCATCTCTAACGTACACGCATACACCAGCCTTAGGAATAAAGGAGTGTTCCAGTCCGTACCCAGGGTAGCAGAGGTAGGATGTGTCCGCTGGAGATGATATCTGCGTCTCGGTTAAAAAGAGCAAGGCCGGCTTTGCTGTCTCAAGGTGGTGGTGGACAATGTCGAGCTTAGAATGTAAGCCCCCGATGTTACAAGAATCCACGGTAAATGCTTTAAAAATATGTAATATTATGATCTGACATAACGTAACACATATACATACATTGCTATTATTAATGCATATTAGTGGACAACAATAAAAAATACTTCTGCAAATGTAGGCGCCTTTTCTGGCATCACATAGGGCATCATAAGTACTCATGGTTTATATTTGTAACAATTATGTGCTGTCCTGTAAATGTCAGAATAAATGCTTTCTTTCTTTTAATAACAGATATGCGTGACTTGAAAAATATTCTCTTTACGAAGACTTCGTACAAGGCCTTTACTAACTAGTAACTAAATTGATTTAGTTTGAAGTGACATTTATTATATTGCTATTATTGTCGTTCAGAGTAATAATACAATACACATAATACCAGCATTTCAACTATGCTATTCAAAGTTTCCGTTCTTTTGTTAATTTAAGCTGGTCCCTTCTGATTTTGTACGTGATGGTTGTGCTATTAAGTGTTTTACTGCGTATATTTTACTATACATAATAATGACATTAAAATATGTATTTTATATTTTGGAATTTATTTCTAACATAAGCATTTAAGATTAATAAAGAGAATACTAATAATAATAACTTGAGAGTTACACTCGATAGTCTGATCCCAAACTAGGCAGAGTCCATACAGATTAGTGAGTTACCGTCGAGCCTGTCCTATGATAACTGGACTGTTCATGAATATGCTTGTGTATTTCTGAATACATACACATTATATGTATGGCAAAAGGTTGTTAATGATGATGATGACATATAAATTAGACCTACTGGTCAGTCAAAATCCATCTCTGTATAATACGACTATTTACAACACAAAATAACTTTTTTGTATAATTAATATATCTAAATTCTTATCATAGAAATTTAGATTAATACTTATACTTAATTATAATGTGTATTGGTGATTAGGTAAATAGTCAGAGTACATAAACTATCTTCTAATAGTGCTTTATTTGGGCGTGAATTCCGTTGTGCAATCTTTTGATCTCAGTAGCGCCCGCACAACTTGCGTGTTAAAATTATTAATAATTTATAATAATGCAAGTTAGCCTATTATTACACTCTCGAGGAGGATCCACTACTCCGCGTAGTCATCAGAGGGATCCCCAAAGAGATCCCACTGGAGGACATCACCCACCCCCTCCAAACACACAACCTACCTACGTCTATCCACGAAGTCCACAGAATGGTCCGGGGTAGGACCCAACAGCCCTATGACATGGTCCTCGTATCGCTCGACCACAACGAGGCGGGCAAGGCCATTTTTAACATCAAAACGGTGTGTTACCTATCGGGCATACACATCGAGCCCCCGCACAAAAGGGATATCATATCCCAATGCCAGATGGATGGCCACTCATCCCGTAATTGTTTTGCCCGTCCAAGGTGCGTCAAGTGCCTCGAGGACCACCCACAGCCGACTGCCCCAAACCCAAGGACATCACCAAATGCTCCATCCCCCCCGCATGTGTACTGTGCGGCGAGACCGACCATCCCACCAACTAAAGAGGATGCCCGAAAGCTCCCCGCCAACCTACACGTGCAACCAAACAGCCATCAGCCCCCACAACCCAACCCGCCTTCATACCAGCACCCCACCAACAAAACCTTGCCCATGGGGACCAAACAGCACCAAAAATGCTGTCTCACAACCCCAAACCCAACCCAAGGCCCCATCAAATACCGCCATACCCTCCCTCCTCAGCCTACAAATCCCCCCCCCCCCACCACGCACACAACCCCTTTCAAAACCCACTCCCTCTCTGTCAGGAATCGACAGGGAACTTAAAGCCCTCCACCAACTCGCCATCGCGAAATCGGTGCTAAATTGTTAGCCAACCTGGGCGCCCCTATGGCCATCACAGTCATTGCCCTAGAGCATATGGCCTACTTCGAGACACTCGCCAACATCAGAGTCAACTAACATGGACGTACACCCAACGGGCAGACTCAAACCGAAAGCCCTACGCATAGGTTGTTTTAACGCCAATGGCATAAGAACCCAACGTGAGAAAATTTCCATCTTCCTCCGCGACCACGACATTGACATTTTCCTTATCCAAGAGACCTTCCTTAAACCCTCCCACAGACACCCTAAAATTGCTAACTACTCCTTAGTCCGCAATGATAGAGCGAGATCAGCGGGCGGTGGCACCATTATATATTACAAAAGATCCCTACACTACGTCCCCTTGGACCCTCCTCCCCTCGTAAACATTGAGGCATCGATCTGTCGCATAGGCATGACAGGACACCAACCCATCACCATCAGCTCTGCCTACCTACCATCCGGTCAAACAACCGGCACCCCTCCAGCCCTTGAAAATGATATCCAATCCCTATTCGACCTAGGAGGAGCTACCATCCTGGCAGGCGATCTCAACGCCAAAAACAGCCTCTGGGGTTGTCAGGTGACAAATCCAAGAGGCGTACAACTAGATCGCATCTCAGACACCCTAGGCTTCGACATCATCGCCCCCACTGACTTTACCCACTATCCCAGAAACCACAGACACCGACCTGACATCCTCGACCTCGCGCTCCTAACGAACATAAACTTACGTCTATGTTCGTTGGAAGTGTTCGAGGAACTAGACTCCGACCACAGACCGTTCATACTGGAACTCCGCCCCCGCACAACAGACAGGGACTTAACACAGCCTCCCCCTACAAAAGAGATCACAGACTGGAGTCGGCTTAAGAGAAACTCAAGTCGACGACATCTGCCCATCTCGACCGCATCCCCGACGTAATACAGACTACCGAAGAGACTGAGGCAGCAATTGACTCCCTCAACGACCACGTCCTCAGCGACTGCACCCGGAGAGTGCCAGCTAGAGACGACTCTAGATGGCACATCCCCGCGGACGTACGTGAGTTGCTTAGAGAGAAAAACGCAGCCATCAGAAGGTACGACCGCTACCCGAGCGAATAAAATCGACTAACACTGCGCTCTCTAACGTGACGTTAAAACCAAAATTGACAATCTCCAACAATCACAGTGGGACAACCACCTTAGCAACCTCAAGCCCTCGCACACTGCCTTCTGGCAGCTGTCACGCGCCCTTCTAAAAGACACAATTACTCCCATGCCCCCTCTTAACAGGCCTAACCTTCCACCAGCCTTCCACGACTATGAAAAGGCAGAATGCCTATCAGACAGTCTCGAACTTCAGTGTACACCCAGTACCCTCCCAGTCGACCCAAACCACCTATCGGAGATAGACTCCGAGGTGGAACGGAGAGCCACACTACCCACTCCCAACACCCCTGAAGGAGATGACGACCCTGTCCCTCCCACCACCCCCGAAGAAGTGTGCGACATCATCCGCACGCTTAACCCAAAAAAGGCCCCTGGCCCGGATAAAATAACCAACCGGGTCATCAAGCTATTCCCACCCCTCCTCATAGCCCTCATGTCTGCCATCTTCAACGCCGCAATGACTAACAACCTCTTCCCACGTCAGTGGAAGGAGGCTGTGGTCATAGGCATTGATAAGTCAGGCAAACCAAAAAATGAACCCATCAGCTACCGCCCCATCAGCCTCCTCAACGGTATGGGTAAGATCTATGAAAGACTCATCCATAGCCGTCTCAAATCCTATGCGGAATCAAACATGTTAATACCACATGAACAGTTTGGCTTCCGCTCCCATCACTCCAGTGTTCACCAAGTCCACCGTATCGTTGAACACATATCCTCCCGATTCCCACACAAATTCCTAACTGGCGCACTCTTCTTTGACGTTGCGAAGGCGTTCGATAAAGTATGGCACAATGGCCTACTCTACAAACTCTTTACTATGGGGGTACCCCACAAACTGGTACTCATAATAAATGACTACCTGACGAACCGCCAATTTCGCTACAGACTCGAAAGGACGCTCTCCTCTCCCCGCACCATCCGAGCCGGTGTCCCGCAAGGTTCAGTACTCTCCCCTCTACTCTTCTCGCTCTTCACTAGCGACATGCCCAAACATAAAACAGCCCAACTAGCCCTATACGCAGACGATACCGCCCTATACTACTCGGGCAGGTCACCTGCAAACATCACAAATGTTCTCCAAACCGCAGCCAACACTCTTGGCAAGTGGTTCATCAAATGGAGAATTGAAGTGAATCCCGAAAAAAAGCCAAGCCATCCTATTCCGGTGATACAAGAACTCGTGATATTCCTTTCCCATGCCCTCTCCGATCACCCTATTCGGAAAGGCTATCCCGTGGACAACGGAGTCTTCCTCGACGACACCCTCTCCTTCTCCCAACACATCTCTGTAGTCCGTACCCGTGCAGCGAGAGCACTTAGTAGACTCCACCACCTACTAAACCCAAGGTCCAAACTCTCGCTCAACATCAAAATCCGTATTTACACCACCTGTATCCGTCCCATAATGACCTACGCCTCCATAGACTTTGCCCATTCCTCCCCGAGTAGGTTACATCGCCTCCAAACACTTCAAAATAGGTTCATGCGCCGAGCCACGGGGGCCCCGTGGTTCATTCGCAATGGAAACCTCCGCATAGACTTAGGACTACCAACCTTCCGACAATTCATGAAACACTGGTCACAAACTTACTTCGACACTGCCACCACACACAAAAACTAATGGCAGCCGCAGCGAACTACATACCATCTGCCATATCTCGCAAGCGCCGATCGAGGCACGTCCTCGTGGAGCCAGACGATGAAATAACAAGGGCACAAATCGCTGCGCTCGCCGAACACTCCTCAAGCACCAACACCACGCAGAAGCCCACGTTTCCGTCCCAGACGGAGGGGCAGACACAGACAACCAAGACACACCACCGCACACAACGGTTCTCACAAAACCCCAAACCCTATCCCCATCCCCACCATCCTAAACACAAACACAACACCATCACCACCCCACAACCATACTGGGTTGAGAGCTAACGTTGTATACAGCCTACATGGCTTACAACTAAAGACAATACAAAAAAAAAAAATAGCATATTATATTTCTTCACATCGTTCTTCTATTATGCGAAGTATGAATCAATATTGGAAACTAAAATTCTTGTTTATCTTCTGAAGTATCACTTGATGTAAGTCTCATATCTTTTGACATTTGTAGTAGGTAATGAAAAAAATTACAGGTGGCAATGGTAACACATTTGAAAAACAAAAGTGATTCTTTGCAATATAAAGCCGTCATTGTAAAGACAAGTAAAATTTGCAAAAAACATCATAGACATATGTACGTACATACGTAGACACTGGAGCAACATAACACACCTCCGGCATAGTCAGGTAAAAAGTTTTTATTTCGTGTGCTATAAAAACTTATAGTTACCCTCTCCCCATTACTATTCGTGACAAAAAATATTGGGTTTTGTGGCTGCACTTAAATCACTTGTATTTTATAACACTGTCTGTTTCTTATTGAAGAGTTCAAAGTTGGCGATACAGTCCGGCCGAAATACATATCTATGAACAACTAATATCACGAATTTAAGGTTGACCAGACACAAGAAAGAGGGTTATGTTTTTCGAGAGTACGTATGTATATACGAGTATATACAGACTGTCCCGCAACTCACCGTCAAGCGGGTTCGGGGCTATAGGCTAGGTTGTACCAGTTATAGCAAAAATATTTTATAAAAAAGTCCCATGTTACTTGGTTAAGTAATGATAGGAATATTTTTGAAAGTGTTGAAAACCAACACCCTAGATCACATATGTTTGTATTTGGGTACTGTAATCACAAAATTTCAAATGTTTCTGTTTTTTATATAATCCTAAGTAACTATACTGTTGATTGCAGTCATAAACCTAATAAATAATGAATATTTGACACCTTATTAAAAAATGTTCTATACTACAATATGCAAGAATATTTAAAAAAAATCCTATTTAATTAATATTTCAAAATATTAGGTTGGCAACTAATAAACCCGCCACTTTTTTCGATCAGTTTCTAAAACATTATATAACTATCTCGAAATTCTTGGAGTAGTATATAAATAAAGCAAGAGTTGTATGTCAGTTGACAACTAGATCTCGAATAGTAAAACTGACGGTTATGTACATAAATTTTTCGCGTAAGTGCCAGTGGCTTGGACCTGAAGTACCGACGCCAAAATCTAACACGAATAAAAAAGTTCTTTTAAGTGTGTGGTGGGGAATAAACCGAATTATATACTGGGAGCTGTTGCTATCTAACACTACAATCACGGCCAATATTTATTGTGACCAACTGGATGAAGTAGCAGTGAGATTACCGAAATATCAAAATAAAGTATACTTTTTGCACGATAATGCTCGACCACATGTAGTAAAAACGACTCGTGAAAAATTACTTTCGCTTGTCTGGGCTGTCCTTCATCACCCACCGTACTCTCCAGACATTATGCCCTCAGATTATCATCTATTTCGTTAGAGAACTTAGCAGATAAAAAAAAATTAAAATGAAGACCAACTTAAAAGTGACCTTACCACCTTTTTTGATCAAAAGCCTAAACACTTCTACGAGGAAGGCATTATGTCTCTGCAAGCGTGTTGGCGACAGCTGATAGAAAACGACTTTACTTATATATGTAGTTGAGCAATAATTCGATTTTGTATACTTAAAATATTAAATAAATTTTCGTACAAAGATGGCGGGTTTATTAGTTGCCGCCCCAATAGTACAACAATTACCACTTAACTGTTGTCGTATTATGGCAAAAGAAAATAATTAATTAAGGTTTTCTTTGCCAGGAATGGTACAAGCTAGCCTATCGTCCCGTACCCGCACGTCGTTGAGTATCGGGACAGCCTGTATCTATGTACGTATGATGTTTCTTTATCTCGCTCTATATCTTAGACGGCTTGATTGATTTCGACATGTTAGTTATCATTTGAATAGGACTGTGCGAGTGACATAACTTGACTTGTTTACTTTTAATAAAGCTTAAGCAACGAAGAGGAAAATATTTTGCGAAACTAACTTATGAAACTGTAATAGTCGCCAGGGGTCTTCAAAGCTCATAAATGTATATATACACCATTTTAGTAACAAAGTTAGCTTTTGTACTTATTTCTCAAGGACTCAACGTGTGGTCCGATGAAATAAAAACATCGGCCTACGTAAACCGACCCGTTGTATGTTGACATAATATTTCATTGTATTTTATTATAAAAAGTACAGCGACCCGATTGTTACGTACCCACATTTTACGAGCGTAATTTTGTCACCGTTTATGTCATTATTTTACTAAATGCTTTAAATGTTGTGGCATTTAGGGATTAAATTTATAATATTGTCATTTAATTTTCATAATCTTAAATGTTTTACTTACAACTTTTCTTAAATATTGAGATAATTTGGTAATGACTTAACTGTGTAAACCACAGCTACAAGTACTGATGTAGGTCTTAATCTTTGCTTTTTGTGACGCAATACTTCTGAATATTTATTACTTCTGAATATTATTACTTCTGAATCTGAATTATCAAAAACTTAAGAAAAATAAATGGTTATATATAACTACACATTGGATTTTTTTGCGTTTGCATATTTGCCTATGCAAGTGCATGCTTTCTATTTACGGTGTTAAAGCATATTTTAGCCTTTTTTCCCTATTGGGCATATTTCGGTTTGTAGTGGGAGGTAGTAGGTGGGAGGAGGTACGTGTAGGGACTTGGGTGACGATGGCGTGGAGAGTACACATTACCTGCTTCGATCACGGATTTCATCGACTTGCAAAAGAGATATAGCAAGAGTATGGGAATTTTAACAATTTGATTTCCGCTACAAAGAAAATGTTGTTTAATACACCGTCCCGTCGTTCCAGTCTTACAAAGAGCAATTGCCAACTCTAGCACTATCCCTATAATAACTCAATGGCGTACTTGGCTAATGCGGTTTTATTCTATGCTGAAAATTTTGAGCCCGTAGAAGAGGTTAGTTTATAGACAGTTCTAAGGCCATTTCAATTAAATCAAGTAATCTAGCATTTGAAGACACTTCTATTTAATAGAATATCGACTCATCTCAACACATTTCTAAAAATAGACGTCATTGAAAATTTTTAAACCTTAGATCCTAACTGTGTGTAAATCAATAGAAAAACTCAAAACAATAACCGAACCGGCCTTTTCTGATTCAATATCAGAAAAGATTCGTAGAAACTATTTTGCCTAAAAAGTCTTGAAGACATGAAGAACATCAATACTTACATCAACGACACAGGTATTTCCAAATCTGTTCTCGAAAATTTGGAAGAATACTTACTTACTTAATACTTTATTAAACGAGCAATTCTTGTATATATGTATATAATCTGCATCTCAGAAACAGTTCCAACGATTTTCATGAAATTTAGTATACAGGGGTTTACGGACGAAAATTTGGCATTAAGTCCACCTATGTACATTTCGTGCATAAAGTATTAAATAAAAAAAAAAAGATCTAGCTAGGTTTCATTTTTGGAAAACGTCGTTTTATCTGTGTTTTCAGGCATTGAAAAACAGCTACAATATCATTAGAATACGAAGGTAAATTTCGCCACGGTTACGGTTCTACAAGGTTATAATAGCTCAGGTTGAAAATCGGCGTTGCCGAAACCAGAAGACCCCGGTTCAAGTTCCGATGACTGTTTTCCCCTTTTTTAAATATATATGTATATATATATATAAACCGAAAAACTCGGTAATCGAGGTACTATTTTTCTATTTTTTTTTATTTTACACTTCCTGCATTTCATTGCATGGGGCAGACTTAATGCCAGGAGGCATTGTCTTCCAGTCAACCCTTGGCTGGTGCAGAGAGGGTCAAGGCAGGTGCACACACACAAATTTAATGAAGAACCAACTGAAAGTTAAATAAATAATTAATTATTACACATAAAATTATAGACACATATATATGTATATATATATATATGTATAGATAGATATATAAATACACAAATATATACATATATACACGTATAAAATTTCTTTGAGGTGGAGTCTTCTTAGAGTATTCTTTTATTGTAGCAGTTTATATACCGACATCAATTAAATTATATACATATGTATATAAAAAGAAATAGGGTTTTGATATTGCATTGTGCATAATTTTCGGCTTATGAAGCATTTTGGTGATGTCTAGTAATTTAAATATTTAAATAATGATGATTAAAAATGAGTTTAGTAATAGAAATTAACATTGTCTTAAGCGGATATATACTGCGGTAGACATTACTCTTTTAACAAAAACCAGGTATATTTTAATATTTCCATTTTATGAAGGACACAGGAGCGTGAAAAAAGGGCGTACTCCCACATTCCACGACATCCCACTTAAGACTCCTGTCCATGGATGGCAGTAGTCATTTACCATCAGATAACCCGTCTGCTTGTTTGCACCTATAACATAAAAAAGTTCATTGCCTATAAATACTCAAGTATTTGTTTAACTTTTAATAGATCCTTTCAAATATAAAGTTCTGTGCGAGTTGTTAAATACAACGTGTAATTAACAAGTCGCACAGAACTTTATAATTTTTACTTTTAGGTTATAAAAGGAGTATATAAGAGGAAAATTTTAATCCGAAGCTTGCCGCAGCAAATCAATGTGATCTCATTTTCTTGAACTGACTTCAATAAAGTAGGTTTTGTATTTGACCTGCTTGTTACATGCAACAAAAAACATTGTTTGCTCGCATGTATGTGCGTTTCATCTGATTTACTAGAAGGGTTTTAACATAAAATGTATTAAGATATTTTTGTTTATTATTTTCACCATTTAGTAAGATAACTGGCCTGTTGGTGAGGTTGACTTTGTGTGTCCGTTAATTCTATATTTCTAAAGTCCCCTACCACAGATGAATTATGCCTAGGAAAGTGGTATTAATCTATTTAAGAAAGAGACAACTCCCGCAGTTGTCTTTGCCTTATTTTTTTTTTAATAAATTAATACAACTTGTGGACATACAGTACACAATTATTTATATTTTATTTTCAGCCTGTGTTGTCCCACTGCAGTGCAAAGGCCTCCCCCCCTCTCTTCCACCTTTCCCAGTTATGTTCTAGTTTTCGGAAGCAGTCCAGATCGTCCCTCCATCGTTGGCTTGACCACCGACGTTGCCGTTTAGTTTACTTTCTGGGACCCAATTTGTACCCAAAATCGTCATGCCGCTAACGTGTCCAGCCAAGTCCCACTTGAGTTTAGTGGCTTTATGGGTGACATCTATGATTTATGTTTTAGAGCGTAGTACCTACTGTATTTATTGCCCGGTCTTTCCAGAACGGCTCCAGAATGGCTACGTTCCATAACTCGCTGCCTACACACTTGACACAAAAAGTTGATTATTATCTGTTAAAAATATTCATTGCCACTCTGAATTTCAGCGATCTAGTGCCTTAGGTAGTGGAAACACAATGGTCAAGGCCGGTCTCTATTCTTCCAGTATCTCCCTTCTTATTATAGAATGACTGCAAAAGAAGAAAACACACTGTAAACTGGTTGCGCGCTTCATTTGGTGACATTGAATATTATATAGTTTTTCAAAGTAAAAACTAATATTTTATTCTGTTTCTCTGATGTGTAAAATAATTTTACCCTATAATGAATTTATTTTAGTTGTTATTTTAGTCCATCTTACAGCTGCCATCTTATAACATAAGTATCTACTATAAAATATTATTATGTATAATTAATATTCAATTGACAAGAGACAGCACTTTTTATAAACTTTATTACCTACTATCGTTCCATAAATATTTTTTATTTTAATTACTTTCTGAGCAAAAAATTGTTATAACTATCGTAAAAAAATATACAAGACCTACGTACATATTCTCTATAGGTCTATGCTAGCCAATTAGGAAATTGTTTAAATACCTATTGTAGGTATTTTACAGAGTAATAGAGAGTTTTACGATAAAAGAAAACTATTTTCGAAATTAAAAATATATAAAAATAATTCAAAAAACTCGTAAACATGCCCATCAGCAAAAATAGTAAAAAAAACTATGAAGAAGGTTAACTTTGAAACGGACAAGGTGGGAACTATTTCATATGTTTATTCTACCTGGAATTGTCTATGTTCAGAATGAAATAAAAGAGCATGGTTACACCTACACGATCGTAAAATGTCAGGCAGAAGATTAGAGGATGTTGCGAAACATAATTCTATTATTTATCTTCCTCCGTATCTATGCAATGTCGATTTTATAGTTTTTTACCCATAGCGCCGGGTATTAAAATTGATTTATAAGATTATTAACGACCCGTGTGACTGAGATATCATAAAAAAACGTAGTGTTGCTTGAATACTTTGATTTAATATGTAAAAAACACTTTGAATAAAAAAATACTTCAAATCATTCCGTTCAGAACTCTTCTAATCTACTAGTTATCTCGAGTTGGTAGTCGGGACCATAGCTCTGCAGTGAACTTTGTTCTGTCCAGGATCGTCAAAAATGTTGGCCTATTATGCAATTACCTTAGAACTTGTATGACATTTTTATTAATTATATAAATTTGCAGTATTTTTAGTAGAAAAAACATCTAAATAGGCAGACTTAAAGTCCCATATTAAAAAGCCTCTTTGTGGTTGGTTTAAAAATGCGCCAATAAAATGTTTTATGTTTTAATTTTTTATGTGAGATTTTCGTGTTCGATTCAATATACGACATTTGAAACTGTATAATAAGGTCAAGACATTCAGTATTAATCGTAAGGCGTGTGGTACAATATGATAGTGCTATCTCTCACATTATACAAGCCTATCTTTATACCAGGAACTGCTAAGAGGCGTAATGCAACATAAACAATGACCTCACCTACAGCACTCTTATTTATCATGCGCTGACGCAGACCGCGCAGACGCAACGTCTTGTAACTTATCAGAATACTAGTAGGTCTAAATTCATTATTTAGCTTTCAAGTATGATACTAGTGTTGTTATGAAAGTAGAAGCAAAAAAAAAGATTGCCTAAGTTGTAATGTTGTCTCTTGTTTCGTGTGTGTTAGGGTCTACAGAAATCCCCCTAATGCCTCTGTGCGTGATTTATATATTTCAATGAAAAAGGTTAAAATTACATACATTTCACTACTGGAAGACAGCTTCGATTCAAGGATATTCACAGATGGAATGAATACATATTCTTCAGACTGCAAAACACGGCATTTATTGCAATTTTGTTTCTCTCTTTTGTAAACTTTATGTCTATAAGGAGTCTACATACTCTCAAAGCGGAATCTGCATGCGTAGCAAGTTTTATTAACAATTGACTGTACTTCAATCCTAAGATGATAAGTCATTTTAGATTAAGATTATAGAATTCATTAGAAAAGGCTATATCCAGCAGTGGATGATGACAGGCTGATGATGATGGTGATGCATATATGTATTGATGTTTCGGGGTGTATAGGTTAACAGACGTTTGATACCTTCAGTGTTTCTGGACGTTACGGAAACTGTTGACGAAATTTCAGGCTGCTAGTTTACATATATTCAATTAAATATTCAAAGCTTAATTTCTTAAGCCATACATTTCACACGTTCGTCAGTCTTATTACTATGAATGCTACAAAATGCTGGCTAGTCACGCTATGTGCTACAAAAATAAAATAAAAAAAATGGTTTGTTAAAATTACTTTATTCCTTACTGTAGCTATCAAATATGGCGATTCTGGCTGATATACTGATATATGAGAAAGCTCCTCTTTGTTATGAAATTATTCTCCTATTTGGTGTACTTAATTAAAACACATGTTGGGTTTCGTTATACTTTTAAGTTCAGACCTAGCACAGCATTTGGGACAATACTCTTCACAAGAAACTTTAAATGTACGTAAAGTTTAACTTTACACAGTTTAACCGTAGACCTGTTCCTTATGTGGTTACTTTTAGGGTGATACAAAAGTAGACACTTGTTGCTAGAACCGGTTTAAATATATTTACCTGTGTTGTGGTTCAACTGACAGGTATGGGTCACATTAAAAAAAATACACTGTATTTGAAAAGGCACGAGCACTATATATACTCATATAAGTATGACAATTTACTATATGTCTAATAGACAATTCTTTGAAGCACAATACTGTGTGTTGTTACTTTAAAAAAAGTATAGATCGACCTCAATAATAAATCATAATAAGATGTATTCTTTTTCCCTTAACTTTCAAGCCTAGAACTGAGAACTGTATTTTTTATTAAATGAGGTTGAGTCTATCTTTTCACTATAAAAAAATACCCAACCTAACCATAACTCGGTTAATAAATTAGTAACTGTTCATGTCTAATTACCCGTAAGAAATGTTGATAAGTTTAAGGTTTCATTAGTAATAATATAAATTATATTTATATTTTTTCACATTACCCTGTGCTAGGCCTCCAAAACCATTACTTTTATTGACATAGCGTGATTAAGTTTCATTAATAACGCAGCTTAAGATAATATGGCATGTTTTATTATTTTGTTCTACATTATGTGCCCTCAGTTACACAGTCTTTTGGTTTAAAGTCAATTTTCATGGATGTCAAAGTGATTTCAATGGATGCGTTTTAGAGCTAAATAAAATTCGTTCTAGACTTGTAGGATCATGAGCGTGTAAAATATGCAGACATGTTGATTTATTTTAGCATCGCAACTAATGGAATCTTAAGATGTTAGATTTCATATCGATATCTAATTTCGTTTATAACAACGTACCTATTTAGATACAAAATTTTTACAATAACTAAATAAACTAAAAACTTGACTTAGAAAAACTAGTAGGTATTGTATAAATTTGATTATAGAGTAATCATATTTTGAATAGGTATAAGACCGATATACCGACCGATATAAGACCGATTTATTTTCATCGATTTCTACAGAATTTGATCATCAGATTCTGACCTGATGACCATGGGACCACATAGGAAGTATACTCTTTCAAACAATGCCTATAAAATTTGAGGATTGTCCTTAATTGTCTTGGGTTCCCATTATCAGATCCCGACTTATACCTTCTTTCAGCTCAGCAACGTGAGATGATGATTACCATGCACAAATATCTGAATAGGAAGTATATAAATCATTTTATGTGCCTATAAATGCCTCAATTACCCTATGATTCTGTCATCAGATTCTGATTTGGCAACAATGGCTTTTGAATAGAAAAATAGTTTTGAATATCGGTTTACAATCGGCGGATAAGTCGGTGGACATAAAAAGTACATACAGTCGAACATAGAACCTCATCCTTTTTGAAGTCGGTTAAAATGAGAATATTAGAAGAACACAAACACAATCATTGCCAATACATAAAACATAAAAAAAGTTTATAATTTTCTATTATAGTATCATAACCTTTAAATCACCCTCACGAAAGTTCCAAACGTCCTACAACCCAATCCACCTACGTTAATCCGTCCCAAAGAAGACTATGGAGAAGAGTAAGGTTGTACAAACCTGGTGAATAAAACGCCAAAGAAACACTGTTATATTCACGCTTATATCATGGAAGGCGTAGGCAGAGGCGTCTCAACCGCGCACATATTGCCAACCGTAATTTAGTCCCCCTTTACCTAATAGTGGCTTTACAGTGTGTGACTACATATTGTCCGAAAGATATCAGTCCGATCATTTACTTGCCTTTTACGAAACCACTCGAAGAGACGAGGTGGCCCCACTCCACAGAGAAGCCCACGGCTACACGACCTATAAAACATGGTCATTACATAAGCGTTGAATATTAACAAACCCTGAATAGAAATTTAAGGCCTCATTAATACTAATCGCATTAATTCCATTCGATTTATCAAAACCCACAATTAGAACTTAGGCGTATGGTTTTATGAGGAGAAACAAACAATAAAATAGATAATAAGTAGACAAGAGCACGGAAGTGCAGCGTGCGCTCATAAAATGAGTTGCTAATAAGGAATCTAGCACAACCAATTAGGAACGACATCATAATTAAATTAATGCAAGCCCGTATAATTAATACTTAGCGAATACTGAGACGTTAGGTGTTTAAACCCTTTGATTTGCTGGTCCATACCCCTTTATAAGCGTTATCTGTCGACTAGTGCCAATAAATACATACACACATACATACACTCACGACTGTACCCTCGAAGGGGTAGGCACTGGCGTAATTAACACCAAAATTTTGCCAATTATAATTTAGTCCCATTTATGTGACAGGGGGTTTATCTACTGCCGTCATCCGGGGGATTTTGGTATTTAGGTGGGAAAATTTTGAGTATGTTGACTGGAAAAGGAGGATTTAAAGGAAAGTAAAGAGATATTGCTTGTACAGATGTATTGTGAAAGGTATGTCAGAATCGTAGCAAATAGAAGGAAGTGGTCTCTGCCGACCGAAAGACCGAAACTAGTCGGACATCCCCGAAATACATACGTGAGTAAAACCGTCTATTTAAATAAATACTAATACATACTATTGCGTTCTGTAAGAACGCTGCTCAAATTATGTAATCAAGATTCAAGGGCTCTATATATATTTGTAAAAAAGCAGATCAGCATATCACTTGATGACGGTTCGCGATAGCAAAATACAACAATACGTCAGCAATGCATTGTTAAACAGGGTCTTCTTAAGCATAAATGCTCAAAAAATTATTATTTAATAGAATTGTTGATGCAATTATTTGCTATATCAGTGAAATAAAAAAGAAACTGTCACCGCCTGACAAAGTCTTTTCAAATACCTACATACCTGGTTAGAGTGATAGTATAGGTATTTCATAATACAAATAACCTTCCTTAATTAATACAAGATATTTTTAAATGCTGACTTAATTAAGTATCCACTTGAAACAAAAACCTTCTTTTACCAATTTCGGACGACCTAAACCTTCCGATCCCCATGTCCTTAATTAAGAAATCAGCTTATATAAGCCCACTGAAGTTTTTATTCGCAATTGTCATCACTTTGTGGTTTATCAACGCAATCTTATAATAAACTTTGCTTATCGTCATAAAATGATTATTAAATATGATATTTAATATGGAGTTGGAGATTGAAACCGCTTGCTCGATATGGTAAACTCAAAACTTTCTACAGCATACCACCAATGTAACTTGAACCGCGGTATAAATCAGAATTACGTATTGACGTTGTGGTGAAGGAAGTTGTACCGCAACTAGGGGTCAGATTATTGTGGTGAGTATACGGTTTCACTTTGCTTCTGTGAGCCTGAGGCATGGGTTTTATTACTCTGACTCGTAGGTGTTGTGATGACGTGCGCTTTGTTGTGTGGTACAACGCTATCATATTTATAGACAAATAAATCAACTATGTTACTAATATACGCTTGTAAAATATTGATTAAAATGTTTTTGAGGTCGTAAAATTTAAATAAAATATTCTGACAATCAACAATTTGTTAAAAAACATTTGATGTGTTGACAGTTTTAAGAGCGTCAATGAGAATTGAACAAAATCTTCATTTTATTATGAACATTTTAAGCTTCAATATGTCTATATGGGCTTTTAAAACGTCTTTCTTCGCCTTCGTAACAGCTTGTAATAAAATAAAATAATGTTAGCTGAAAAAAAGAGTATTGTCGTAGCTTACAATTCTTATGATCGTTGATTTAAATTAAACCATTCCATAGTACGGAGTCACTTGAAAAAAGGTGTGAGAGAAACGACAACCTTGTGACCTTGAAACTTAAACTAAACTTGTAGTTTACCCATAAACCGATGTTTACAATGTAGCTGGTACGTTCAACGTAGACGTCGAGACTTAGCTATGTACTAGTGTTGTGGTGCATCGGTTAGTTTGAAACATGAATGTTACTATATCTTACCAACATGCTTCTATCCATTCGTATATAAATATACATATACGTGTATATAGATATCATCAGAACGTAACGTAGAATGAGTTTCTTGATTCAATCCAACCTTGAATTCACTTTATATTCATAACTACATTAATGTACCTATAAATAAAATAGAGCAAAGAAATACCTAAGACCTGTTAGACCTAGGATGAATAGTAGATTTCGCGGTACCAGAATATAGATTTGGGGAATTGTTAACAGTGCCAAAGTACAGAACTTATAATAGTTACTTTGCAGGCCAAAAGCTAAATCGCAAACCTCGTATGAATGTCTGTCTGATACCTATAGATAATTCCAACAGCCATATTAAAACAATTACACAGTAATTTTATAAACGCCTTGACTTGTACGACCCTCAACTCACGAACAGTGTGTACCACATTAATATCGAGTATCTATAGATTGTACTGTTTACTTGCAACTATACTTGTTTTTACCCGACTGCGTAAGAAGGAGAGTTATGTTTTAAAGTGTATGTAAATTTAACGTTTCTTTATAACATCATGGTTGTCTTTTATGACCAAAAATACACTATGGATCTCGTTCCGAAATAAATGAATTATAATAATAATAGTCATGCAGACGTGTACTTGTTGTTGAAAGTGGCAAAGCAAAAATATGTCATAAGACAGATGTAACTTGGAAACTGTTACTCACCATGAAAATAAAGTAAAGATAGAAAGAGAAAAAGAAAATTATGTTGCGTTTCCCTTAAACAAAGTAGATTATTTAAAGTATATTTCAAAAGGACCATTTAGAAAAGCAATGCTGATTGCTCGTCTTCAAACACTCGAATCTTAAAGCTTTCTAGATGGTGAGCCCGCGGTCTGTGTAAATTATTAGTGCAACAGCATCCCTTACAGCAACCTCCACAGCATTTAGAACAACACATCTTTGAGTAGGTATAGAGTACTAGGAGTCGAAAATAACAAAGCTTCACAGAAAAGGTTGTGGAAAAATAAACTATATCACTATTTTAGTTTTTTTTTACAAGTACTTTTGGAGCTTTTTAAATGATATATAGTAATGATAATAGGTAATTTGTGGTACTCATTTAAACTCCTTTATTTATGATATGGCTATAAAAAAATATGAAGTGCCCAAAAATGTGTGATAATTATTTTTATATATGGAAACCAAAAGGTAAAATATACCGTTCAAAACTCAAACAAGTTATTAAATTACTGATTTAATTGTCTTTGCATCCCTAGTGGTTTACACAATAGCTATAGCATGTTTTGCTTAAATTTACAATTTTATCTTTAACAGGTGTAATTAAAACGTTAAAACTATAATAGGTTTTGCCTTCATACTTTCATAAAGTAATTTTATTTTCGTAACAAAGTATTGGTATTAATTGTTGTCATAGAAGTGATGGTTCAATTCAAAATAATACGATAATTACATGTGCAATAAGTAAGTAATGTTTTAAACACGACAGGGAAGTGTGGTATAATGCATTTGACCATGAGGAGACCGGTCAGAAGGCTTCTATATCCGTTCTCTTAGTTTTTTTAACCCTAAAAAAGCCTTCTTGAGAAACTGTAGTAATTTGCTTACCGGGCGATACAAGATTTTAAACACTAAACAGTTTTTAATTGACAACGCACATGTGAAGGAATCCTTCATATATAAACTCTTTTTTCATATTAAAAAAAAATCGAGTATAAATACACCCAAAAGTATATGTTGTTATATTGTTAGACTTTATCGAGTGCTATAACAGCATCCCCAAGATAACTAATAGACGCTGGCGCTGAAAACGATAATAATAAAAACATTGTTATAACCCTGTATTTACGCATTACGCATAATATGTTACGTATATAATAATGGTTTTTATTTCAATGATGGTTGAAAAAGATTTACAAAACGTTGACCATGCAAGAATTAATAACGGCTTCTGGGTACTGACCACATTTCGGAGACGCTACGTCATTTTGCCACTGAAACTAGGATTCTCCTCATACTAGACACATTGTTTTAGTTACACTATTCTCAGGCATTGAAACTGTAATACGTACACCTCAGAAATATCGTATATATTCCATTATCGTGTAACGCGGATGTGTGATATAACATTACTAAAAATAAATCATACAATCTATTGTTATGCGGTTTCAATGTACACTCTCTATTAGGTTTTTTTTTAAATTTCAATTGTAATTCGATTACACTTTTTTGTTTTCCATATTGTAATTGAAATGGAATCACATTGAAGGCGGTTATCAACTTTTTTTTAAAGTGAATAATACTAAGTTAACTTTTTTTTATATATTAGCCTACCATAATGACTCCACTCTGCCCGATGGAAAGCAACAAGTGGAGTCTAAGAGTGGTGGTAACCATCCTCATTGCAAGTGTAGTCAATGCAGCATGGTGACCCACACTATGGCGGTCTGGTGAGATGCTGTGTGTGGACGTAGAGAAGTAATGACATAATGTATTATACGTTGTATTATATGTACGTACAATATTTACTTGTATGCTTAATAATGATCTTCTTTGTCTTTTCGGCACCAAAACTAACGACGACAACCAATACATTCCAGTCCATCCAAGGGTTGCCTGGAAGAAACAGCTATTGGCGATAAGGCCACCCATTGTGCATTTTTTGTTTTTATTCTTGATTATGTATACTTGTTTTGTAATTTTCTTTTTTTGACACTATAAAGAGTATTTATTTTTATTTCCTTAATTTAAATTAATTTATACAAACATATAATACAACAACATATACGTGTCTAGAAGAATTGCCTTCTCATCAGTCCCTTGATCCAACCATCTAACGAGAGCCTCTTAGGTGTTGCTCGAGGCTCTTAATTTTTAATTCGTGAGCAGATATGATTATCAGAACAAAGATCGCCGAATCGATATTCCATATATCGACAACCTTGTGAGACAAATCCAAAATTACAATTATTATTTTAGAACGGAACGAATCAGAAACGTCCCCTTTAATCCAAAAAGTATAAAAGTATATCCTTCTATCATTACACCAAAGGGTATCTTGTTTACAAACCGGTTGTTCTAGTGACACAACTGTCCACACACTTGCAACTACTTCACACGCATATTAGTGAAGAAGCAAGTTGATTTTAAATAACTCTTAGCAGCTATACTATTCAAATGTGTTTGAACCTCAAATGCTTTAATGCATCTAATAGGATAAGATTTCAAATTTAAATGTCAGCGTTCATTAATAGTTGCCAGGCACTCCGAACCTAACATTTGTATTTGCCATGGACAGTCTATTCGGTGCCCAATCACTATCGATAAAATCTTATTTTACTTTGATAGATCGAACATTCAATCAGGTTATCGAAATGAAAAATTGTGTATTTCTAGAGATACAGTTTTGAATAGTAAAGACATTAGTAATCTGATTGCTTATGTTAAATACAGTGACCAGCCCCTACTAAAAGTGACAAACGTGTGGATAAGTCAATAGTGTAATTTCTGGTTTACAACAATTTAATTGCACATAGGTTTGTTCAAAAGGTATCTAATAGAATAAAAATAATCTGTCAGAATTTACACAACGAGCATTTTTGCATATAAAATGTATAGAAAAATAAAAGTTTGGAACCAAATCGCGGAAATATTAGCATCGTACGATACAATATTTTATAGTCGACGCTACCTTTCCTTGGAATTGTACTAAACATTGGCCTTTTCTCCAAAAAAATCGTTGTAAATTTTAAATTTAACTGTAATAAAAGCTCGATGTATGCACCTGAATTAAAATAATATCCAACCGAAGTAGATAGTTTAGAATAAAATTAGACTATTATCTTAAATGTCTTGTCTGTCTGTCGGTTACTAACATTTTTACTTTTTTTAATAAAAAGTCATCAAATGGTTTTGTAAATAATAGCAAAAAAGACAGCATCGTAGATATTTCTCTTTAGATTTTAATATATTCGTTTCGTTCCACGAATTTGTTCAAAACTGGTCTAATACGACTCACTATAACTTATACGGTGTGAATATGGGCAGATCACAAATCTCAAGGGTAAGCGTATTTTATGGTTTAGCGCCGGCGCATATTTAATCAAAACTAGCTAATCTTGGAAAATTCACTTGTTGTGCATGTTTGTGGCTTACATAATAACGGAGATATTGGGTACCCAACTAGTCGACAAGTTTATATCTGAAGGGAAAATGCAGCAGATTAAGATATAAAATTTAAACAAAATATAAAATATTTTGCCTTGCTCAGAAACACGAATGAACTTAGAATCAATCCTTTTTTTATTCTACATATTCGTTGCTGTCTGTTTGAAAGTCGACTTAATTAAAGTCCACGGACCAAACCATCATGTTCAAATGATTCCTATAAAATCACAAATTACATAACATCATCATGATGATGTCATTTTCTTGTCATCATCATCCTTAATATCATCATGAAATGAAGAATGTGATTTTTATTCACTATTTACCTAAAGAATTTACGATCCTATATTATGTATGCATTATAAGCTAGATACATAGGCGATTTAATAAAATGTGAAAAACAAATGAAAAAACTAAATATATAGAGAGAGCTTTAGTCTGATTGTTGGTAGCAGTCGCGAAATATTATCAAATTGGTGATAATCTGAAGAAAGAGTAGACCACATGTATCCCAAATGGTTGTATGAAAGCGTTTAAGACAGTAGACGAAGCTCAAAAGAAATTCCATTACAGAAGAAAGTGACGAGTGTTCGTCTCTGCCTATCCTGAAGCGAAAAATGTTTAAGTTTTTAATAAAATAATAGTTTTTTTTTTTATGGGCAACGAATAAGGTTGATTTATCGTTGCTGCAGTTTTAGTTCTGTCCTGAATAAACAAAACACTCTGTACGTATTCGTACAGAGTGTGATTCGGGATGTCAATGTTTTACAGATATTTTAAACTATTTAAACCTTATAAGGTGTAACGGTAACAAAGCCAAACTATCCAACCAACTAGTTAAAATTCTTATATTCTCAGTTTCTTCGCCGCGTCGCGCCTGGTGTGTTATTAGCCTTTTCTCACAACCTAGCTTTCAGTGGCATGCGCTGCTCAATAACATATCTCAGGATAAAGTGAACGTAGCCAATCACTGAAATAAAATGCGAGTTGAGTTGAAGAGTTCCGTGCGAGTTTTAAGTAAATATAACTTGTTTTTTCTTTATACATTAATTATGAGAGCTTTATTTTTTCGTTTATATGAATATCGCTTTGAATTAAGTCCCCTGTTCTACAATTAATTAATTTGTTACTGTAATGTGCTTACTTTGATTTAGTAGAAGCAATTTGTTAGGGATTAAATACACATATTAATGATGAACATCCGTTTCGTTATACGAAACTTCCCTAATTGTAATCTCTAAATTGATGATAGAAGGATATAACACTCATATATCTTACTTAATGTGGTTGCGTGAACTAAAACAGTTCATTTTTATCTATTTAATTCCATAATAACCATTACCCACACTACTTTATTCAGAAGGCCACTTTTAACACTAATATGTTGGTTTATTTGTCCATACAAATAAGCAGTCATACCATGTTTTGTTTACAAATTAGTTTCCGAACATAGTGAAAGTGGCGACCAGTGCCTATTGCATACTTATATTATGCAAACTTTAACTATACTCAATCGCCGGAGAGCCATGCTTAGGCACGTATGGGCCGACACGACCGGTGGGATACCACCGCCTCATAGAAAACCGATTGTGAGTTAACGCCTACTTTGCATTTCGCCGAAATTAGTAAGTTTTCCGGAGATCCAACTCCCCTTTCCTCTTTCCAATCTCCTTATCGCCTGACTTCTCTTTCCTCTCTCTGCATCCCTCCACACCTCATCACCTACAAAGGCGGAGTTGCAGGTGTCCATGGACTGTCCTTGTATTATATTAGATATATAAAAAAAACTAGTTCTAGAAGCATATACAATCCGACTTCATTATTAATATCCTTTTTTTTTGCCAACGTTACTACATGTCGCAATCCATCAAGCACCTACGTCATAGGGCATTGATTCTCGGTGGAGTAGAATAGCGCCACCGCGTCTGATCCCGTGGGTGTTGTAATAGGCTACTGAGGGATGGGACTGTTATCTATCAGACAGTATACATATATATAGTTAAGTTTGTCCTCTATTACGTAAGCGTAATGTAAGTCTCGTGGGGGATATGTTGGTACTTATTAAGATCACAGGAAGTGAAATAAAGTTAGGAGTTCTCGGCACGAGTCAGTGCGACTTATAGGCGACCCTGACTGCGTTTAGCTACTGCTTAAACTTAAACCCAATCTATCTGTAATATAAGCAATATCCCCTTTCTTCTATTTCTGTCCAAACTCTCCCGTCAATATACTCCAAATTTTCTCAAGTTCCCAAAAATGCCCAAAGTTCAGAAAAATGCCCCAGAGATGACGGCAACAGGCTTGCCCCTATTACGTAAATGGAATTAAATTATAATCCGCTAAATATGGACGTCAATTACGCCTTTGCCTACTATTTTAGGGATATAAGTGTATGTGAAAAGGCCAGCGGAAATTCAAGTGAATTTATTAGTTGCAATATTTATTTATAATAAGGGCAACTGATTCATTTTTTACTCTTTACTAATATCGCGGCTTCTTTAGTCAAAAACCAGAGTTGTAACCTATACCTATGCCTTGCCCCCTATTACGGAAGAGGAACTTTGGAATAGTCGGCAAAATGTGGGCATTTAGGCGCCTCTACCTACCCTTTGACGATAAAGGAGTAAGTACGGAAGGTACGTCTTAAGAGTCTTAAGTTAAAATAAATAATGTACTGTGTACTGTGTAATGTATGTAAGGCTAATTCTTCCAAATGTGACAAGTTTACGTCTTCAAAGAACTTGCGAAAATAATACAAACTACATCTTAAGATTTAATTAAATACATATTACAGTATGTTTAAGGAAAATTCAAAAATACAAAATGAAAAGCAATTGTGTTGGTTATGGTGTAACACGTGTTAATACAGCTAAATAACTATATCCGAAATATGGAAATAAAGACAACGTGTTTAAAGTATTAAAGCCTTATTAGTAATCTGTTCGTGTAATAAAGGATTTGGAAACAATCGGACGTCTACGCATGTAAACGCAGATTTTTTTGAGATTGTACAAATAGATTTAATAAGACGGTAGTGAATTAAGAACACGTTTTTATTTATTTATTCATTTGAAGGCTGTATATGTTTATAATTTATATTTTTTGTTCTGCCCATCGTGTATTAGTAGTAGAAGTTTTCTTCATCGGAACTAAAGCTATATAGCTTCAAAATTTCAGTGCAATCGGACCCCGGGAAGTGGTTTAAATTAGAGTACAAAATTTTATCCGAAAAAAACAAACATTGCAGGTACAATCACAGCTTTTCCTTAATAAAGGCTTGTAAAAACGGTTGACGTTGTGAAGATATACAACTTAAGAAAATCAACAATTGTGCCGGGGTCCGCCAGATCTTCTTGGAGGCCTGAAGATCTGTCCTCTTTAGTGTTACTCCACTGCAACATAGTTCAAAGCTTCTTCATTGTATAAAGTTAAGTTTTATTCCCATAGTTAGATAATATTTAAAAAACTCCAGATGTCAAGTTATAAAGGACAAGAAACTCAATTAATTTTGTAACGTTTGAGTTTGTGGATGTTGCAGGTATTGTCTTAAGTAACAGCCTGTCAACATGATCCATGCTAATGTTTATAAGGCTAATAAAATTTAAATATTCCAGGAATGGACAAAACAAAAGTAAAAGAAATCGAGCCACTTATACAATTCTCAAGTATCTCTGTCGCTACTATGTAATTATAAAAACTGCAAGTCACTATTATTTATTACTGCTCGAATTTTAGACTAACTGCTTTTCGTGTAATTCTTCCTCAAAAAACATACTATATTAGTACAGAATAAGCAACCTTTTTCCACTAACATATTCCAAAAGTTCATTAATTATATTCTAAGGTTCTATACTGTGACGAAATAAATCTTACCCATTTATTTCTATGTTACCTAAGTGACATTAAACCTTAAAATAAATCCTGCAGAATAATATGTATGCGGAACCATTGCATGTGCTTTGTGTCGCGAACAAAGTACCATAATTTCTGAAGATAATTTTAATCTACAATATTGTGTATTATTCAGCCAACGTCAAATTGAAATACATCTCCAGAATAATAAAAGTAATCTATAGAATATTTAAATAAATAATGAACGTAATCCGTAAATAATCCTCGACTAAACCGAGGATGCGAAGCAATTCAGACCTTATTGAATGCGCACAAAGATAAAAATGTGGATCTTTCATTAAATGGTCATGTGTAAATACATTCATAAATGGAGTTCATTCATGACCCATTGTTTTAGTCCGTTAGCAATAAATATGTAAACTGAATAAATGTAGCCCTCGTGAAAATGTTATTATACGACCGACGCAATACATTAATATTACATGTCTTATTACCAATAGTTGGAAAATATCTTATGTTTGTTTTTGTTTTTGTAAAGTAATAAACTTAAATACTTATACAAAATAATTTTTTGATGGTGGTGACAATAAAATCATTGTGTTGTTATTAAATATTTATTTTATTATTAAATATTTATTTCTTAAATTAAAAAAATCTGCCTCCAAGGTTAGATACTTAAAAAACAACTAAAACTCTATAACGTAAAAGATTCAAAGTTGTCCCAGTCCTTCCTCACAATTCTAGAATTCAAAGTTGTAGACATTGTTATTACTCAAAATCGGTATCATTACTGCTGATAACCAACGCATGTTTTCAAGAAGAAAGTATGTATATACATATATTAGGGTCACCTTTTGAATTTGTTTGAAGTGGCTAGAGGCTTTACTTAACTATTGGTTTAAAAAGAGTCACGACAGAAAAAGGAAATAATTAAAAATCAAATAAATAAACTGCATTTGAATCTTATTATATTAATGGTTAACAATTTTTTTTTTCAATTACTGTCTCAACGAAACTCTATTATTGCAGAAGGTCAAGGTTTAAATTGTCTGTTTTGTAAATACATTATTAATTGTCCGTCTAGGATAGTCTAGGTCAAAGATATTATCACATTTCTATGTATACCTACCTATATATACCTTATTAAAGACGAAGCTGTCTGGACCTGCAGCTCGGGTTTCTAACAATAAGATATGGATTAAACTGAAATATATTTCATGTTTAATCTGTGGACTCTACCGGTAGTAGATACCAAGCTATCTATTCATTCCGCAGTATATAGTCTATGGAGTATCAAAGATCAAATTGCTTATCTCCACATTTTCAACATTTTTAACTTTTCACAATTACTTTACTGACACATACATAATATCACACCTTTGTTCCCAAAGAGGTATCAGAGACGACTTAGACGCCAGATTTTTGCAAACCATAAAATTATCGTATAAGAGCAAGCCTAATGCCGTCATCCGGACTCTGTATGACTGTATATATACTGTCTGACAGATAACAGTCTGATCCTATAGACGCCTTTTACGAAACCTATATAAAGAGATTGGGTACCTCTATTCTACTCCACCGCGAACCACACTGTAAACTTTACTTTTACAGTTAATTATGTAAATAAATACATAATTAAATAAATTATTACTCATTAGTTCGTGTTAATTACATAATTAAGCAATTAACGCACTACATTAAATAGTCAATAAAACTTTCAATTATTGCTCAGAAGCTTAGGTAGGAAATTGAGTGAAAACGAGTCCAGGTTCTAGCTATTCAATATTTATAATATGTTGAATTAGACAAACATGTCATGTCTGTAAAAAAACGACCGATATAAATTGATTTATTATTGTAAATCACAACCTTAATGATATACTTTCTAATTTTTATGTTTATCATCATTAATTCACAATTTTATCATGAAATTTAAAAGCATCATCAAGTTGTGAAAATAATATTACTAAGTAGGATACGATAGTATCATATCTCATGGTAATGAAAACTGTTAGGCCAACGATTGCATGGCGGTAAGACCCATAATGGAGGATTGGCTGGCGAGGTGACATGGCAGCCTCTCCTACCGGCTGACGCGGGTGTTCACCGGAGACGGCTGCTTCGGTAAGTTCCTGTGTCACATAGGCCCGGAGCCAACGTCTGCGTGCCACCACTGCTTGCATTCTCGGCATAACCTCGTGACGACTATTGGTGTGGGTAGCCTCTTCCTAGAGACCATGGTTCAGTCAAAGTCAAAGTGAGAGTACCTGGATAATGAAAAAGCACAATGAATATTAATATAAGAATGACGGATTCCAAATTCAAATGTAACATTATTATTTTTTATTGTAACAGTATTACGTACATATGACTTCGTAGTCGTTTTGCAGGAATTTGTTTGTAATAATTGTGCGAATCAACCCTTTTTATGGCTGGCGTTACCTCGATGTCTTATAGTCTATGTCACTCCCACTGTTAAGGTTGAAAACCAATCAAGCCATATAGGCTGTAGGGCATGACTAATAAACGTCCCACATCCATATATGTCTGTATGCACACTCGAAAAACATAACCCTCCTACTTGCGCAGCCGGGGGAAACTATTTCGGAGTTGTCACGGACGCAATTTCTGCAACAAAGATTCCATTCTATTCATACGTTCGTTTATACAATTTACTTATGTATGTGTTTGCTAAGGAACATCTTTATATTATCTGTGCATTATTCTCAAGCCTTGCACTCTACTTCTACTTTCATTGTGCCTCAAGGACTTAATTAAACCGAGTTAAACTTATTATTCATGAATATAGTGAATATAAATAATTTTCAAAACATTTTGATTGAGACGATGGCGTCTTTAAGTCAAAATTAGGAAATAAAATCATGTTCATATGGATGAACATGATTTTATTTTCTCAGTACCAATTTAGTATTTACCTTCAAAGTTTTACACGTAAATACTATCAAAAAGTCTGTCAGACATCTTAGAGATCGAAAGGTTTGTGTCTCAGAAACCTGATATAAGCAGTTTGTAAAAAGAGATAAAATGAGCTCTTAAAATTACAAACAGACATTATAATTTAGATCAGATACGAATCAACTCTCTGGGTTTAACGTTTAAAAATAATGAGTCTATAATACAATGTAGGTTTTTTATTGTTATTTCTTGTTGCACATGTAATTTGCCTGAGCTATAAAAGAGCAGAAATGGGCGAAGTAGCACTAGGCATTCTACCCAATAATATAATTATTGGTTAGAGTGCCTCATTATGGATTTTTTTGAAACATTAGAATCTATTTTATCGAACCGATTAATCCTTTATTAAGGGAAATCTTGGTAAATTGCTCTTTGACAACAATGAACAGTATTAAAATAGGTTTTACAATCCTTATACTCCCAGTATACTCGAATATAGTAGTAAGAGAATTCAATAGGAATTAGAACTATATTAAACGACCAGAAAGAGAATGACAATATATAAATTTATTGTAAGATGAAGTATATAAGTCAAATATTTAAATATGACGGACCTGTTAGTCTAGTGGTTAGTGATCCTGATGGTGAACCGGAGGTAGTGGGTTCGACTCCCATATAGCACAGTTGTTTGTGTGATCTACAAATAGTTTTCCCGAGTCTGGCTGTTCTTTGTGTCGGTTGATTGAATATTTGTAAAGCCTTTCGAGACACAGAAATTATTCCTAAGAGCTGGAATTGTCGAGTTGTTGTTGGTGCAGTAGAAATGTATTAGATTTATAAGGGTGCAGAAGAGGAAATATGGATATATTTTTTATGCTAGGGTCATGAGAGAGGATTTCAACATGCTGATACAAATAAATAAATGTGTGTTCTTAATGAGGGTGAGTAGTAATTTTTATCTGTGGACAAACACGTATCAAATTATTATTAGAAGATGAGGTAATTAAGTCAACTATGTATGTAAATAGAGTGCAGTAATAGTTAATAATGTATCAGATTTACATGGGTGCTACCAAGGAAACATTAATACTTAGATAATTAACATTTCTATCGATATAACTAGCAATTCTGTCTGTTGACTCTGACTGATAATATAAGTCCGTAATAATGTATTGCTTTCAAGTAAAAATAAAACATCGTAATGAATCTGGCATTCCTGTGTCTTGTGAGGAATGTTCTAATTCTTCTTCTTCGGGTGCCACTCCAATTTACTAAGGTTAAACGTTTGAAATCATTTTATTAGTCCATTCACTTATGAATGTTCTATTTATCTAATGGAAGGTGTGAAATATTGTTTTTGTTGCAATAGTTAGACTAGGAAAACCCGTAGATGTAGATTGAAGAAAACTGGTAGTGCTTCCCAATATCCTATCTGTTTCTTTTTGAGATACAATCTACATAGCATATCAGTATGTTTTTAAAATTAAGCGCCATTATTTAATTCACCGCTTTTAACCTGTTACCCAGACATCCATTAAGCGGACGTGATTTTAGATATTTCTAATGATTGCTTTTAGCATACTTTTGTTTTTTCTATCTCCATTGAGAACTTATTTATTAACTCTTTTACAAATATTCTTAGAAATGAGAACGGTTAAGGTGGTTTTACAATAATATACAATATCATCACTGATGGTGCATTATGAGATTAGTGTACGGACTCTTGTATCCAGCGAATCAAATTAAGTCTAAATCCATCTAAATATACCAAAGGAGTGGGTTAGGACTGGTATGACCCAACCGTTATACGCATTTTGTTACCAAAAGACAAAAGACTTTTCAATACTTTTTTCCGGCGGCCAAAGAAGCGGTCCTGTAATGATTTGTTCATAGGTTATTCATTTATACCCAACGCTTGTGATTCTATATAATAGTTATTTCTGGCTAGATAGGAGATTAAAGGTATGTGTAATTTTATTTATCTCGATTGAAGTGTATACAGCGTTGCATCGAGAGAAATGCCGTCTCCTCCGGCGTACAAGTGGTTACTTTAATGACGGTTTCTCGGTGAGCCGTAATGAGTGGCGTCCGCGTCCGTGCCCGCGCACCTATCATTCATACGTGACGACACTGTCAATGACGCGGGTTGCACATCATTACCGCGATCGTGGAGACTCGTAGTGCTTAAGAAGAAATAAAAACAAATATTTCCTGCATTAGGTTTTTTGTTTCCGTAAACGCTTATGGTCACATTAGTCCTAATATTCTTAGTCCCGGTAGTACATATGTAAATTTAACTTTTGTATTTTTATTTTTATTTTTTTACCCGATGGAAAGTGACTACCGCTGCCCATGGATACATGCAACTCAAGAGTCGTAAGTGCTTTGCTCATGGAGAGTGATGAGTGAGTGGAAAGTAAAGAGGCGGGTGAGAGGAAGGGCAAGGAGGAAAGCACTTGGCAATACAGTAGTATATTTCCGGTCAAACAGGCTCATTCGTGCCTAAGCATGACCCTCCCATGGTAAAGCACTAATGTAGAAAAAATAAAATGACTAGCTACTACATGGTTTATGTATGTATATATACATATATATTTGTGTAGTCTCTCATTAGTAGAAGGCAGTTTTTTTAATCTAACAAAATTTGTTTATAATGTATCATTAACATAGACCTAACAAAGAATCATAGACAAGTTTGTAACAGTATAAAATCTATTCTTGTAGATATATACGGCTACGATCAATAAACATACTAACTTATTACAGAAACATCGGTTTTATAGCATTACCTCAGGCCACAACACGTCTCCAATCTTGTGCAAAAACATAAATAAACTGCCAATCAGAGACATGATAATAGCTTCGAAATCATCCAACGGGTTCGCATGGAACAAAAAATTCTGAAACCGGTAAGTATTTGTTCGTATGAATGGAAACTAGTGCCGCTAACTTGACCGGGGCCGGGTCTTTAGTGGCGGAACGCGGCACAATATTGATGCATTCCAGCGGGACGGGACCAGTCTCCTTGTATGGTAGCAGCCTGGACACACTAACGGCACCACGGCCCCGCAAAACACTCCTCTAATTGCTGACAACTTTGAACGACGATGCTGACAAGTGGAACGTAGTCACGGTTTTCTAGAAACATGGTTTTACTGATCGGTATTAAATAATGAAATTTTGACCTCTTTTCTTCCTGTAAGTACGAACATATAAGTTTGCATCTGTAAAATGCCTTATTATAAAATTAAGCCGGTTCTGTCCGAGTCTACATTTGAATTTTTTGACTACAGAAGAAGCGGTTCTGAGTAAGCTGTTAAGTTAAGTAAGTTCTGTTCTCATCTGTCTTTATTATTATAATTATTTAAAAAGAAAAATGGGAGAAACATTTGAGATTTAAAAGATTTGTATGTCGCACACTAGCTGGCCCCTATGCAAACATTTTATCTTGATATACATACTTGGGTAGATGATACGCAACGTCGATGATTTCTACCACTATTAATAGTGCTAAGCGACTCCAGCCTAGTTTATACCGTTCACTCGTAACCAGTTTTTCTATAAATTTATGGATTTTCAAATATTAGTTTTGTTCCATTCATCCATGTGGTAATAAAGATACACGTGCAGGTTAACTGATTTGATATGTATTGGTTTCCCGTTGTAATTAATCAAAATATAATATCAAAGAAATCATTTAAACGCATAAAATGTTGCACCTCAGGATCCACAAAACGAATTATTTAAGTACTTGTATAAGTGGAGGTCAACTTTCCTATTGTAACCGCTCATAGAGCTAGTAGAGTTTAAGGAGGCCCAACTCCCCCTCTCCTTTTTCCCCTCCCTCCCTTCCCCTCATTCGCCTTCCCACACCCCCTCATCACTCTTGAGTTGCGGGTGTCCATGGACGGCAGTTGTCACTTACCATCAGGTGAACCGTCTGCACGTCTGGCCTGGCATATTATAAAAAAAAATTACCTACAATCAGACGGCTTAAATTTTAGGAAAATTGTGCTGCGTCCCAGTTCTGTCACAATCTGGTACTAGAAAGTAGTTGCAGTTTTCATGCATGTAGAAGTGAAACTTTTTTCACAACTGCCAAAAAAGTCGTGTAATATTTTCATGTTCATGTATGTAATGTGAAGATGAACGGGTGCCATGAACCTCTAACATAAAGGATCCAGATAGTTGATCATGTAAGGTGAACCGCGGCCAAACGGTAAATGTTGAGAAAGGATTCAGGATTTTACTAGTAAGAGTAGTAGCGTATTGTATATAATTTATTTTTACACTCTACTTTCACCATTAACTAACAGTTAAAAATAGCAGACAGATCTCAGATGAAGTGTTCTTAGAATTGATTATACAATGCCTAATAACTATAATTATTTATAAACAGACACCAATAGTTATATCGTTCAGGATAGACATCATACTTATGAAATACTTTTGTCTATAGTTTTATGAAAGTAATATTCAATTTCCTAAGAACAGGAAGCGGTAAATCAAAATCTAATGAAGCAGAACAACGTTTGAGATAATGCAAATTATGTCTGCGTTTATATGAATATGAAAAGGATGTTATCAATAACTATGTTCGGAGACAAACTCGATGAGATGTTCCCACGATAAAACTTGTCAGCATTTTAATTTATTACTCGGTTCATTAATTATTTCGCTTTCCATTTACTTCTATTATCAATCATATTGAAAAGCTCATTGACTTAGGATAGTGTGACATGCTAATTGACTGCGAATTAGCCCTGAGGCAGCATGTTATATTCTATTTCAATTTAAAAGAATTGCTATCAGTTTTTGCTTATTTTTTTTGCTAAAGCTATTCTCGGTATTACTTATTTAGGCTTACCTACTCTACCGCTCATATTGTATATGTCTTTAGAAAAATAGAAATAAAAATTATAGATAAGGAGAGATTCTGGTCTTTACCCAATTTCATTTAGCTTCGGCGCAATTTGTATCAGTACAGGGTTTTAGACAACCGCCTACCTGACGCCTCCTTGAGAATGTCTCTAATCTAAAAGGGATAGTTGCAGTAGTTTGAAGTAGCCTGGGTCGCATATCCGTATGTCGGTTCTGGGATTGAACAGGGATATCAACGTTCTTGATAAAAAGTAGCCGATGTTCTAGTTTAGACTATAATACATATCTATGAAAAATATACATACATCCAGACCCTTCCAGCCGTTCTGGCTTTATTGAGTAACAAAAATCAATCCATTAATAATAATAGTAAGTAGTGAGATAGTATACAAATTAAAATTTAAAACTTAAATTATGCGTGTATACTATCTTCCTGATAAAAAGAGTTTCGGACTTAGAACGCCGCTGTCGACTAAATTCGATATATTTTGTCCTGCATGATCCTGTATCTACCGGTTTGTGGTTAAACAACAGTTTTTCACCATTAAAGCTTGGTTTGATTGGACGTGAGGAGCACATAAATATTGTAGAGTCCATCTTATTAATGGCACAGACGTCTAATGAGCTATTGAACAAATTCAACTGCCAAGTTTTTGTTCTTACCTGTACACCTTGGCCTCGCTTTTGCTTTAATTTAAAAAAAGTCCTTGTAGTTTATTTTTAGCATTATAAGACGTACAAATACGTTTATTTATTGACGCCTGTACCTCTGAAATGCAGGGCAGAGGTGTACTAAATATTAGTCCTACTAACGTAATAAGGGGCAATTACAGTCAACCGGACAATTTAGGACTTAAAGTTGGAAAATTGGGAGTATAATGAATCGAAATGTTAGAACAATTGCAGGCAAGGGAAGTGTAAGGCATAGCTTGAGGACGTCGGGGTCTCACACGTGTAGCCCCAAGCTGAGTGTAGGAGGCGAGTCCTCTAACCATCTTATAACCATGTATTTCAGAATCGATTAAATTAACAATATACCTACGTACCACTAAGTACTTCTGTCGTATCATTATTACTAACGACTAATTAAAACACGATTCTGATAAAAGGGTTACTACAGAGGTTCACGTACGATTGGCAATAATATGTATAATAACATTGTATATTACTGTTACATACACAGATTGATACTTTGAACATATTTATTATTTATATCTATATTATTATTTTAGTCGGTTAAGTGGTCGATTCGCACAAATATGTTCGTACGCACTGGGAGAAACCTTCCTTTGTTAAATTAAAATTATTTTAGTGGACAATACGCACACACTGAAGTTATTCTATTGACGGTAATAGGCTTGATCCCTATTACATTAGTGGGACTGAATTTTGGCTGGTAAACTCACCGTATGGGACGCCTCTGCCTACCTCTTCGGGTATACAGGCGTGAGTGTATGTATGTATCTTTTATACCATTAACTATTATTAATTCTATTCTATTAAAGATTATATAAATAACAAAAATGTATGGGATTGAACTGCTCTAACTTTTAGCACTTACGTTTGTTAATAAGTACCTCTAGTGATGGAGGTTCCATCCATCCTAATGAGTGTATTTAGATGTAATCTATAATTTAATTAATTTTAATTTTTATATTGCTTAATTTATTTGATATTCATAAGTACTCTAACTTGGCCTATATTTATAAAGATATTTGAATTTGAGATTTGAGAAGACACTCAAATGACACTCAATTATAAGAGGTCGTTTTACTGTTTCTATCTTTTTCAGTTAAAAGGCAAAGGCAATATTGCAGCTATACGTTATATAGAGGAAGACAAACGATAATGTTTTGTCACCCTCGTGGTATGTTGATAAAAGTTGCCTATGTCCTTTCTCAGTTTCGGAGAATCCCCATACGAAATTTAATCAAAATCTGTTCAGCCTTAGTCGTAAAAAGTTATATAGGAGGCGTAACTTTTGCATTTACAATATCAATATAGATTACTAGCTTTAATCCGTGGCTTCACTAGCATTGAATCCCTTAAATATAGATGGCGTTGAAATTGCTAGATTTTCAAATTTTTTGACAAACAATCATATGCGCCAATTTTTTTTTTTTACCCTCCTTTAAAAATATTTTTTGTAGTAGTATTAGGAAGGAGGAAGGATCCTAATACTTTTGAGAATATGTGTACAAAGTTTCATGATAATCGGTTGAGTAGTTTCTGCGTAACAAACAAACTTACATTCACATTTATAATATTATATATATAGTAGGGATAGTTGGGATTTGTAGTTAAGTATATCAGATACATAATATTACAAAGGTAATAGAACCCTTGTTAAATTATCTCAAATAACGCTTACCTTGGTTTTGCATAGATGTAAAAAAAAACCTATTTCTGTAAAACTAAAACTAACCTCTTTTTCCATTTAGTAAACAATTATAAAACGATATAATATACTCAGTTACTTACAAAACTCTGTTACTTACACAAATATGAAATGCGAGGACTACGAAATTAGACTAAACAAAAAGTAGACTATATTTGATGTCATTTCTTAGAAATAAGAACTACAATACGAAACTATGTTCCTACATTATGAGTCACATTCTTGTTAACACACTCTACTAAACTAGAAATGATTGCGCAAGTAATGAAAGCAAGTTCCTCAGGTCAGAAACTGTCGAACAGACCAGACATCGCAGTTAGACCATTGTCTCATAACCTGACATTAGTTTGACAATAGTTTTTTTTTTTATATAATATTATTTATCTTAGTGCCAGCATAGACAACGTATTTTTATTTGTTTGTTTTTTTCACAATATAAATATTACAAGACCATCTGAAGGCACTCTTGAGTGTACGGGAAATACGGCAGCCCCACTACGGCGACTGACATGAAAAAATTTACTTACAATTTGGATTTGAATATGCAGCAACAGAAGCAGCCATTTTCTTCAGCATTTCATGTAAAAAATTAGCCATACTTAGGCTCGAAATGGCCTGCTCGAGCGGAGTACTAAAAACTGGCTGTCAAACAATGCTTGCATTCTTTTGCCGAGTATGTGAGGGTACCAGAAGAGAGGGAGGGGTCCCCTCCTCTCCTCTTCCCCCTCCACTAATCCCCCTCTTCTCTTTCCTCTAACCTCCCTCATCACACTCCAAGCCGGATAGTGCACTTACGACTTGAGTTGCTGGTGTCAATATCAGTGGATGGTGGTTGTCACTCACCATCGGGTGACCCGTCGGTTTAGCTGTTCAGAAAAATAAATTATTGCTCGTTCTTGAGATTCGGCTAGTTAAAATTTTAAGAAAATATTCCACCCTTAAGGCGGGAAATAAAAGGATGTAAAAGTCAATTCTTTTTGGTTTTCAATATGCCAATTCGGGGATGTATGTATGTATGTGACAATTTTAAAGGTCTGTAGTTTTTTCAATTGTAATCAACATACATATGTAGATATGCATGTTACAATATAAGTAGATACTATATTAATCGTCTATGCTGGCTCTTATAGTCTATAAAATGAAACGAGCTATGGACCGTAGACCGTTGTCACTTTGACCTAGCTAGATTTATTATCATGCCCTTATTCATAAAAAGGAAACTTCGTTGTGTTTATTGGTAGATATGACCCAAAATGGCAGTACGCGATATTGTAAGAACAACACAGCAACGTGTGCTTTCGTAGAAGAAAAGAATATGGTGTTCATACAGAGAGGAGAAAGTAATTTCCTACATATTTGTGCATACAAACGTATGTATGTTTACTCGCACCTATATCCACGGGGTAGGCAGAAGCGTACTACCCACATTTTGCCAACCATACTCTAGTCGCATTGAAGTAACGGGGGTGAACATATTGCCGTCATTCGGGTACAGACAGCAGCGGTATAAAAAGCGATTTAGAGATATGACGTTTATCTATCAGACAGTGAATATGCTGTCACTGCATATACACTGTCTGATAGATAGCAGTCGCTTTTTACGAAACCTGTGGAAAAAGAATGGTAATGTCTCTCAATGCGTATGCATGCTTGTGAATTGGTTGCAAAAGTATTTTTTTATAATGAAATTAGTTAAACTCAAATATTAAATTCGAATAAAACATTCCACCTATTAGAAAATCAATTGTGTGACCGAGTAAGTGATGTCCCTTTCCCTCTTTCTACTCCTCCCTTTCTCTTAACCTATAGATAGCATTCTTATGACTCCTGAATTGCAAGTGTTCATAGGCGGTGGAAGTCACTTACTATCAGGTTATCCGTTTGCTCGTTTGTTCCCCTAAAGTATAAAAAAAAATGTTACTAAACAAATTCCTAGAACTAGAAACACATGAAACTGAGAGATTTACCTTCTTTTTTTCACTGTGTTAAATATACAGGTATATATACTAAAGTCATACAACACATTAACTGGATAGCGTTCCTTCTTTTTGCTTCGACGTAATAATATCGAAAGATCTATCATATTTCACCAAGAATCAGTACAATAAGCACATTGATAACCTAACTAAAATAACGAAAATAAAATGAATTAAGTTAAATATAACCCTCTTCCTGGTTTTCATGCATAAAAGACTAGATGACTGTCAAGTCAAATCAGCATCTTTTTATTAAACGTCAAAACGGTGGGTGTGATACATTTGTGTATGACAAATATAGACGTGACGTCACGGGTTTCTATTTTCAAATCATTCCCTTGCTGCTTTCATTAATGCTTATTTCATGAAAAAGAAATTAAAAGCGTTACAGTATAACAAAACGACAATTGTACTCGTAATCTATTTTTAGTAAACTTATTGCCCAACTAGTTAAATAATTTAATTGAAGCAGAATCAACTACCTAATTTCAGCTTAACCGTTAAGCGCATTCACGTGTATGAGGATGCCCAACCAACATATATTCTTTTAATAAAAATTTAAACTTTTTCTTTTATAAAAGTTTGTTGTTTGATATTTCTAACCGAACATAGCAGTAACGTAAATAAAAAAGCCTACGCTTAAAACTATCAGTGATGATATCATGATGCTATCATTAATATGGTTTTTTTAATAAGATTATAAATAAATTAAATTATAAGTCCATAGTGTTATGGACTTATAATTTAATTTATATAAAATCCATATTAACCCATGTAAGTGATTAACAGTCACGAACTCGAGAATCGTCAACACACAGTTACATTTAATTGTGATAGAATTCTATTATTTTATTTTATAGACATGCTTATTTCAAATTTATCATTTATAGTATAAAGCGTTTCAGTTATATTAAAATAAATCAGTGCAAGTTATTAAATTAAATAAGAACATTATATAATGTCAAGTCGAAGACGGACGTGCAGCAACATGTTGAATGAGTATTAGCAGAATCTATTATTTGTACTGAATATTTAGATTTCCATATTTTAGTAACATATGTACATATATGACATACATACATGAATATATAAATATAAATAACCATTAACATATATAAATCGTTTAGATAATAATAATAATAGTTTAAAGAATATCGAAGGGTGATAACAAGTTACTAAATGAAATAGTACAACAGTCTAGGTGTTTTTTGTGTCTGTTCTTTGTATGTTTGTGAAGTCACACCCGCGACACAGGAACAATTCCTATTGCGGGAATTGTCTTTAAAAAAAATATTGCAGTTCCAAAAAACGGTTGCAAGTTGCAACGACTGTCACTCGGGATGATGTTACGAGTATATCAATACTTTATACATCCTGATCAGCCATTGTGTAGTTATGTTATTTTGAGCGAGCACAGTGAGCCAAATAGAAATAAATTGTTGTGTACCACCGTTAAGGCCTTCTCAATACTCTACATAACAAATTCTTCAAAAACTTAATAAGACCATTCACAAGATTCGCTTCGTAACATGGTTGAACATAAGACTCAATTCTTGTTTTCTTTTTTTCTTAGAAACTTTTCGCATACATGTTTTGATCTGAGATATGTAATATTCTGAAAGCATAAAAAACAAAGTAGACAGTTTGTAGCGTGCGTTTAGAGGTAAAAAATAAAAGACAAATATAATAAGCAATTCCGTCAAAACTGTTGTTAGGTGTATATATATGTTTCCATACGTATCCGTCAAAATGAGTGAAAGTAGGTCAGAAGTGCGTACACGCCAAGCGATCTTCTCACGTACAAATTGTGAGAGATAAAACATTGTAAATCGCCTATACGCTATAGGCTCCGTATAAATATAATAATTTGACAAAAATAAGTTGTAGAAATACATAGATATTAAATGAATGTAGGTGTGGTAGTGGTAGTAACCACTACTTGACTCGTGTGTTACAGGTAAAATAAAAGGTTCAACTCACGGTTAATCTGTATTATAGTCCAACACTCACATGTAAACAATAGAAGGTGCAGAAAAGGAATTATATAAGCACAAGCACAGCACAATAACAGTTTAAGGCAGAAAGATAGATAGTCAGAGGATAGTACACAAAAAACATAAAGTATATAGGCGGTATATAAGCACTAGCGCAAGTATATAAAACTTAGGTAAGCAAGCGTGCGTCCGGCGTCAATAACAAGTTACGACTGGCGCGCGCGCACGCCCTGAGGTCGTGCGTTGCGCGTTCAGTTAACTAATGTGTATAGAAGACATAGTGCACCCCAGCTGTCGACAATCGACATCGGTATTTTGAGTATTATTTAATATTGACTATTTTATATGAGAAATGTAAATATAGGTAGTAAGTTGATTAGAATAATATTGTGTATAGATATATGTAAGTGTAAATATATAAATAGTTTTAAGATTTAGAATTAAGTTAATTTTAAGTTTATAATATAATAGTGTAGTGAAATATAGTGAATGTATATAAAATGTGTAGTAGGTAGCCTACACCACCCCCCTCCAGAGACCGTCACGGGCGATAAAAATCTGGGAATTTAACTCGCCGTCTAGAACGTGTTGTATACTCTTTCTGAGTATCTGGTAAGGGTTCATTGTCGGTTTCAGTTTGGTCAGACAGTATGAAGGCCGGCTTGACTCGGTCTATCGATACTGTGACCTCTTTGCCCCTTTGGAATATTTTAAAATTTTTATCATCCCGGGCTAATACCTTGTATGGTCCTGAGTATGCTGGTTGTAGCGAACCACGAGATGCGTCTTCACGGAGGAACACGTGATCACTGGTTGCAAGTTCTTTATATACGAAGACCTTAGGCTTGCAATGTCGCGCAGCTGGTATAGGTCGTAATTTCGCAGCAATACTTCTCAGGCGGGCAGAAAAATCTGACAAGTCAGTAGTGCCCCCTTCAGTAGGTTCATCGAAGAACTCCCCTGGTAAGCGTAAAGGCTCTCCATATACGAGTTCAGCGGATGAGGTTTGGAGATCCTCCTTGAAGGCGGTTCTTATGCCTAATAGGACCCATGGCAGTGACTCTGTCCATCTGTCATTTCCGTGGCAGACTATAGCGGCCTTGAGTTGGCGGTGGAAACGTTCCACCATGCCATTACACGCCGGATGATAGGCAGTGGTCCGCTTGTGCTCGAAACCAGCTGTTTTAGCCAGGCATGCGAACAGAGCTGACTCAAATTGGCGGCCACGGTCAGTTGTAATGTCCGTGGGACAGCCAAAACGAGCGATCCACGTTGACACTAGTGCCTTAGCTACCGTTTCTGCGGTTATATCTTCTATCGGTATTGCTTCCGGCCATCGAGTAAATCGATCTACTGCCGTCAGACAATACCGATAGCCTTGCGAAACCGGCAGAGGTCCAATGAGATCTATGTGGATCTGTTTGAACCGGGTACGGGGAAGGGTGAATGTACCTAGCGGTGCAGTGACATGGCGGTTAACCTTGGCTTTTTGACAAGCCAAACAAGAACGCGCCCATTCCCTGCAGTTCTTGCGTATCCCTGGCCAGACAAACCGCTCTGCTGTAAGTTTGGTAGATGCACTAGGTCCAGGGTGACTTAATGAGTGCAGGCTTTCAAACACCTGTCTGCGAAAGAATTTGGGAACATAGGGCCTGGATGTCGGTGTACTGACGTCGCAGTACAGGGGTATACGACTTCCAGGAACACTTAGCTTCTCCAAACGCAGTGATGAGCCGTTCTCAATAAGGTGTTGAAGTTCTGGGTCAGTAGTTTGACCTTTGGCTAGCTGCTCGAGGCTGACCGGGGCTCCCAGTTCTTCGATACGTGACAACGTATCGGCAACTATGTTATCCTTGCCAGATATGTGCCGGATATCAGTTGTGAACTGGGAGATAAAGTCAAGGTGTCTATACTGCCTTGGCGAACAGTTTTTCTTCCTCTCATGGAATGCAAAACTGATCGGTTTATGGTCAGTATAGACGACAAAGTGCCGGGCCTCGAGCATATGCCTAAAATATTTTATGCCTTCGTATATGGCAAGTAGTTCCCTATCATATGGCGAATATTTTACCTGCGAAGGGCTGAGCTTCCGCGAAAAGAAGGCAAGCGGTTGCCAAGAATTGTCCTGGTATTGTTGGAGGACTGCACCGATTGCCTTGTCGGAGGCATCTGTCACCAAGGCAAGTTTGGCGGTACAGTCAGGGTGTGCTAATAGGGTAGCATTGGCAAGGCTATCTTTACAGGCGATAAAGGCTGTCAGGGCATCTCCCATCAAATTAACGGGCTGGGAACCTTTCACCGAACCTGTTAATAAAGCATGTAAAGGTGCTTGAAGTTCTGCAGCTCGAGGTAGGAACCTCCTGTAGAAATTGAGCATGCCTAAGAATGCCTTGAGCTGGCGCACAGTTGTTGGTGTCGGGAAGTCTCTAATAACCTGCACCTTGGAGTCTAAAGGCTTAGAGCCTTTTTCGGTTACAGAGTAGCCTAAAAAAGTAACTTCTGGCATACCGAAAACGCATTTCTCCGTGTTGACCAGCATACCATAGTCTTTCAGCTTGGTGAAAATTTGACGGAGATGCTCCTCATGGGCCCCCTCATCCCTCGAGAACACCAAAATGTCATCTAAGTAACAATAGGTAAAATCAAGGCCCCTGGTAACTTCATCCATAAACCTTTGGAAGGTTTGGCCTGCATTCCGAAGTCCGAATGTCATATATGGAAATTCATACAAACCAAATGGTGTTGTTATCGCGGTCTTCGGAATGTCGTCCTCACTGACAGCTATCTGATTATAAGCCTTAAGTAAATCAAGGGTGCTGAAGACTTTGCAACCAACAAGATTATGGGCGAAGTCATGTATGTGCCTAATCGGATAACTGTCAGGAATAGTGCGAGCGTTCAGCATGCGGTAGTCACCGCAAGGACGCCAGCCGTTGTCCTTTTTCGGGGCTAGGTGGAGAGGTGATGCCCAGGGACTCTGCGAAGGCCGAGCTGTACCGTTGGCGAGCATAGCCTGGAACTCCTGTTGAGCAATCTTTAATTTGTCGGGAGCTAACCGACGTGGTGTACAAGAAACTGGAGGGCCTGGAGTGGTGCGTATATGGTGGACTGTGTGGTGAGTGATGTTGCGATGTGTTCCTGTAGGACGGGTAATCTCGGGAAATTCTTCGAGAATTTTGTGATACCGAGAATCACCAGTCAAGACTTTTACAGAGGCTATACTACTACATGTTACTACTTTGGCTACAGAAGATACAGAGGTAGTACTGTCTAACAAGCGTTTGTTACGGCAATCTACAATAAGGTAGTAGTAATTTAAAAAATCTACGCCTATGATGGGCTTAGTTACTTCAGCTACAACAAAACGCCAATTAAATACTCTACGTAAGCCAAAATCTAAATTTAAGTGTATATAACCGTATGTAGATATTGTGGAACCATTCGCAGCACACAAGTTGTAGTCCGTCCTAGCACGTCGATCACGAAGAAGAGATCGGGGGAAGACGCAGAGATCGCTTCCAGTATCGATGAGGAACTGTGTCTTCGAAGCTCGGTCTGTGACAAACAGGCGACCAGTAGGAGTTGAAGGGCAGTCAGCAGTCGCCATTATCGACCGCCCATGGCGTTTCCCGATTTGTAATCGCAGGGGGTGACGCATTTGCTGGCTTTCTCTGCGAATTTGTAATGGTACCAGCAAAGCGGGAACTTCCTATAATTCGACTGCGAACGCTTCGACCTGGAGACTGATCTGCTATGAGTTGATCTAGTAGATCGCGCACGGGGTCTGCTCCTGTCCGCAGCAAGCTCCTGGAACTGCTTCCGAAGCTCGGCGACTTCTCTAGCCAGAGTGTCCAGTGATGAACCTGGTGTGGCCATACTCGTAGAGGCTACAGATGGTGAAGGTACGGCCAACTCCTGAATACGATCGGCCAAGTCCGCCAGATCATCGATGGAGGATGTCGCCGGTTGACCTGCGAGCACCGTCTGGATTCCGTGGGAGAGGCGGCTTGTCCAGATCGTCCGTAGAAAATCGTCGGGAACGTTGACGCCAGCGAGACTTTTGAGATGGCGGAGAAATTGAGAGGGCTTTCGATCTCCAAGCTCCTCGTGCATCAACAGCTGTTTCAGCTTCTTCTCCTTTGACGCTGTCAAACGCTTAATCAGCTCGCCTTTCAATTTTGCATATTTATCTGTGGCTGGTGGACTAATAATGAGGTCTTTCACTTCCTTTGCAAATTGGGTATCCAGCTGACTTATAATATAGTGGAACTTTGTGGAGTCACTGGTGATGCCAGATATGGCGAATTGACCCTCCACCTGTCCAAACCAAACTTCAGGCTCTTCCGGCCAAAATGGTGGTAAACGTGTGCCAACTTTGAAAACATCGATATTTTTTATCGACTCGCCCTCATCACTAGTGTTCGACCTTTCTGTCGTCAAGGGCATTGTAAGTCCAAGTGCGTCTTGGAATTCCTTCTCCGTGGTTCAAATACGGGGTCACCAATGTGGTAGTGGTAGTAACCACTACTTGACTCGTGTGTTACAGGTAAAATAAAAGGTTCAACTCACGGTTAATCTGTATTATAGTCCAACACTCACATGTAAACAATAGAAGGTGCAGAAAAGGAATTATATAAGCACAAGCACAGCACAATAACAGTTTAAGGCAGAAAGATAGATAGTCAGAGGATAGTACACAAAAAACATAAAGTATATAGGCGGTATATAAGCACTAGCGCAAGTATATAAAACTTAGGTAAGCAAGCGTGCGTCCGGCGTCAATAACAAGTTACGACTGGCGCGCGCGCACGCCCTGAGGTCGTGCGTTGCGCGTTCAGTTAACTAATGTGTATAGAAGACATAGTGCACCCCAGCTGTCGACAATCGACATCGGTATTTTGAGTATTATTTAATATTGACTATTTTATATGAGAAATGTAAATATAGGTAGTAAGTTGATTAGAATAATATTGTGTATAGATATATGTAAGTGTAAATATATAAATAGTTTTAAGATTTAGAATTAAGTTAATTTTAAGTTTATAATATAATAGTGTAGTGAAATATAGTGAATGTATATAAAATGTGTAGTAGGTAGCCTACATAGGAATATGATAAACGCTGAATGTAGGTATATGATCACTTTCAAATCTTCACATTTTATTCAAGTTCTTCTACCCAAAAGTTCCTAATAACAGCACTACTAACTTTTTATTTTGGTACAACCATACTTTCACAAGCCTCTATAGTACCTATACCATAGAGATACCAATAGTCAAGCTATGCCGCAATAGATGTTGGCAAGGCTATGTAGATGTATTTCCTTAGCTTACAAAACACACGTGACATTCGGGTATTATCCCAAACTTCAGCTTGTTTCAAACGCTTTTAATATTTAGTAATGAAATTTAGTGCCTCACAATCTAAAGTATTTTGGTTAAGGGTTTAGACGGTATTATCACAAAAGAATATAACAACTAATAATCAAGAAGATATAAAAAGGCTAAAAGGTTAGAATGGTCCATCCAACCGACACACTACACGATAAACCAAGGGTAATAAAAACATCACTAAAATCGGCTAAAATATACATTTGAAGAATTTTAATATGATATACAAATACCTATCGCCATAGCGCGTTACAATACAATATACCTAAATAGCACACAAGAAATTCTGATTAATTCGTTTCGGACACAATTTATTTTATGCTATTCTGGGATAAGGTTAACTCGTTTTTCTCTTTACCTTATATAGTCATACTTCCTATCAATGATTTTTAATTAATATTTTTAAGGTAATACCTTGCAACCGGGATATATTGAGACTATTTATGTAAAAGTTTCAGAGTTGATTTTGCATTATTTCTTCACTTGAATGTAAAAAGGATTTATTTTTATTCCTAAGGTGTAAAAAATAAACAGTTCGCTTATTTTTAGAGTTCTTTCGGAGTTTGAATTGATTTTGGAAAATATGTTCAAGTAGTTTAGGTGCCTACAGAACTCCAAAAATGCCTCTTGAATCGTATTACTAAGAACACGATAAGTGATAATTATGATTTTTCTAACGAGCTTAATGATAAAGCAAACCGTATTTTTTGTACCACTCACACGTATGCGCGTCCCATCGTCATAATTACATGTAATTTGACAACTATTTAAAAACTAAGACCGAATAGCAATCGAGTTGGAGCTCTAAAATGTGGGTTGTTTTTTAGTGCGATCGGATGTGGAACGACCTCGTGATACCTTAGTTGGTTGTTTATGCAACGTTACTTGCAGCATAGCTTAAATGGACATATTGAACATAAAATACGGCGCATTCATTACAACCATAATTAAGTAATTGTTAGCGCTTATTCCGAGACGCGAAAAACTAAAAATTGTTTCTTTTTTTTTATTATAGAGGGACAGACTAACAGACGAGTCCCCCGATGGTAAGTGACAACCGCCGTTCATGGACACCAGCAACTTTTGAGTCGTAAGTGCGCTGCCCGCCTTCGAGGTTGATGAGGAATGAGGAGATGGAAAAACGACGAGGGGTCAGCTGAGAGGAAAAGTAGATGGGGAGTTGGGCCTCCAAAAACCTCACTGATTTCGGGAATGTCCATGGTATCGCACTATTTGTATTGGAACTTGCTATAGTACAGAAACTGTACCATGGTACATTAAAAGGTATGGCATCTAAACAGGACTTCCGTCCTGTTTAGATGCCATACCTTTTAATTTGGCATTGACCAGCCGCATTATTCTTACTAACGAGAGACTTTTTTAACAAAGACGTATTAACTATGATAGAAATCCGGTATTACACAGCCATCTGGCAGCCCTCACTGGCTCTCTGTTTTTCTGACGTGCAAGCGAAAAATCAAATCCTACGCCATATCAGTTAGCGCCACACACCACTTAATAACACCGCGCCCTCCAAGCTATGGACCACCGTCAGTCATTGTATTGAGGAGGCATTAGAAATGTAATAAAGAAGTGTGAATTCCAAAGCCATTATTACAATGTCTATACAATAAGGTTTATAGTCTAAGAGGCGTTGGTCCGCCATTAACTACATAGCTGATATTACCAAATCATTTCATTACAATTGATGAATGAATCGAGTTTCGAATGCAATGTTATCGTTGACATCAATTTATACCGTTCCCAACTTTGAAAGGACTGCCTACGCATTCCCTTCACAGTCTTTATCGAATCCCCAGCAAGTAATATAAATTTGTGATTTGGTATTTACTCGCTGTTATTAGAAAATAAATATGATTTTAAGTAATTAACGCCTACATTTCGAGCATGAATACCCCGTTCAAATGTAATTTGACTATGTAAAAAGAACTAGAGAATCCATACATTTTTGAATTAATCTTAATCTATCTTAATCAAACGGTATAACCAGAAAAACCGGAATACGAGTTTCAAGTTTCTATAACCAGTACTATAGATAGGATGGGTACAAACTTTAATCCTGTGTGAATGATTGTGAATTCGAAAGAAGCGATTATTTTCGATAATGATTCCATAACAAAGGCACAACACTACTTGAAGTTTCTAACACAATGGTCACTATTCCGATCATAAGAGTATTGAATAGCCAATAACCTTCCTAAAGTAATTTGGCTATCAAAATCAAAATTTTATTTCCGATTCCTACTGAAAACATACCTGAAAGAACACAAATAATGTTGATATGTTACCTTAATCTATGTAAGCTCTGATCAGGCTCAGAACAATTTCTTTTTCCTTATGAATTTTGATAGAGCTGAATCTTAAATGCCCTCGTCATATAAAGTTTGATATACATACATCTAGGGGAGGCTTATCAGCTCATTAAACTACGTATTTTCACCTGTAGCTCTCATAACGTACCTGCATAATTACTCAGTAAGCTTGTCAAGATCGAGTCGATCAGTGTCTAGACGAGCGCATTTACGTAAGCCTTTATATTACAATAACTAGTGCCTTGCAAAAATAAGCACGTTAGTTAAAGTTAAATAACATCATTAACATATATACATACCTATGTAATGTAGCCTGTAGTTGAGTGAGATAATTAGCTTAAATGACTTCCTGTGTTATGGATCTCTATGTCTATACAGTGGGGTATGATAATTATGCGTATATATGTACATACATACATACGCACATGCCTCCGAAGGCAGAGGTACATAAAACACCTACATTTTGCCATTTAGAATTTGATCCCACTTTTTTTTTTTTTTTAACGTGTGGAAACCCCCTCGGGCCGTCATCCCACCGGTGTTTTCAGTGGAACGGTGTGTCGGAATCGGACCGACTAAAACCACACGGTGTGCCATGCTGCGCTTAAAATAGGAGGAATCCAGGAACAGCTTTAGTAAGACATCCGGACCCCTCCTAGCGCTTTTGCCCGCAAAAGCGCGGGCACCACCTTCTGGTAACTCTCAATTAGGCAACGTCCAGACACACCAGGACGTCGCCTCCTCGCGGCTGGCCTTTATAGCGGGTGGAGGGGAAAACCCGTCCCGACCACCCACAGCCACACTCAGGGTGGCATGAGGCGCAAGTAAGCGCAGTGAGGCTCCTCTGGTGGCCAGGCGTACCACCTCTTCAAAGTTCGCCCCCTGGGCTGTGACCAGTGTGTCATCGGTGTAACAGATTACGCCCAGCCCAGGGGGGAAGTCACCTCGAAGGGCCCAGTCGTACCCCATGTTCCACAGGAGTGGTCCAAGGACAGACCCCTGCGGAACACCGCACGACATGGGCCGACGACTCAAATTTCCCTCTCGATCCTCGTACACGACGGTACGCTCCTCCAAATAGTCTGCCATCAGCCACCTCAGGTACTGTAGCACCCCGTGATAGCGGAGCGCTTCCCTGATGCAGCTGAATGGCAGACTATTAAAAGCGTTGGCAATGTCCAAAGACACTGCCAACAACACGCCGCCACAGCTTAATACCTGTTCGGTCAGGTGCCGGACGATGCGGGCAGAGAGGATCCTCTCAAACATTTTACCCGCCTCGTCCAACAGCACGATGGGCCTATAGGCCGCGACCGAATCCGTAGGCCGTCCCGGCATTCTTAAAAGAACCAGCTTCCCGCTCTTCCAGCAGTCAGGGAAGCGTCCAGACGCCAAGCATGCATTGTACACCTCCCTAAGGCGGTCCGACATGTGGTTGAGGGCTAAGGCCAATATTCGGGCAGGGATTCGAAGGACAGCCGCCCCTATCTCTGCCTCATTGATAGGTGGAACATCCTCCTCCTCGAAGTCCCCGTCGTCTCCGGCCAAGGGGGCCATCGACGGAAATGAGTGCTCCACCCGTTGCGGGAAAAGGCCCTCAAACACTTCCTGCAGGAAGCTGGGCTGGAGAGTCTCAGTAAGGGGGGGGGGGCCAGCGCGCGGAGCTTTTGTTGCGCCGCACGATAAGGGCGACCCCAGGGGTCACGATCGAGACCCTCCAGCATCTCTTTTCCCTTCTCCTCTTTGGCGCGGCAAATGGCCAGCTTCAGAGTTTTCCGTGCCTCTCGGTACTCCCCATAAAGCCGGTCCTCTTCCCCTTCATCGCGGTGACGCCGACGGCTGCGGGTGTAGGACCTCCGGGCACGAATGCAGGCCACACGGAGATCCACCAACTGCTGGGACACCAGTAGACCTCCTTCCTTGGAGGCCCGACTTCCTCGAACCCTGGGCATGGCCGCATCGCAGATATGCGTTACCGCATCGCAAAAGCGGCCTGCCCCCATGTATACCTCCTCGGCCGGAGGCTGTGGAGACAGCCAAGAGTAAATTATGGCCAGTAGATCCCGGTCTAGCTTAGAAATAGCCCACCGCGGAAAGCGGGAAGGATACCACACCAAGTGACCCCTTCTGGGGTCCTGGGTCCGGGAAAGCTCAAATAGCATATAAAGGTGATCCGAGAGCGTCTCAACCTGTTCCAGGACACACCAGTTCCTTACTCGTGCGGCGAGAGCAGGGCTAGCGAACGAAAGGTCCACTATCGACCCCCCCCCCTGCGGTCGCTCGCACGTGTTTGTGGTGCCTCTGTTTAGGAGACAGAGGCACCACAAACATGTGATACACCCAGACGCTAGTCGCCGTATCGAGGTTTCCAGGTTATTGAGGAAGACCTCGAAATCGCTCAGACTCCGGTTGGGAGAGAAGTAGACACCATAAATGGTGATCCCCCCCCATTCAGCGGCAACATATCCAAAACCCTTGTCTCTAAGCGACAAGGGCGGGGAATGAGCCGCCGTGGAGCCGATGACTGCCACGGAACTGTCCCGGTCACCCAACCAGTTTAGACGGGGAGGAACGTAATAGAGCTCCGCAGCTACGGCCACACCGATCGACCACTCTGCCATGGTTTGCAGTAAAAGGTCCTGCGCACCGGCACAGTGGTTTAGGTTCGTCTGGAAAGGAGGCTGGAGACTTGGTCCATTATTGAACTGTCTCTACAGCCTCCTCCATGGGCGATGGTAGCGACGCACGATTGACACCAGAGGCAGTCTGGGTCGATTGGCTAGCTCCGGATGTTTGCTGAGAAGCGCGGGGTGACTTGCAGCCCCCCTGCCCCATCTGTTGATTGGCGGGTTGATTACCCGCCGCACACACAGGGCAGTGAGGGGCGGCGAAACAATCCGCCGCTTTGTGCCCCGGTCGACCGCAGCGAAAGCAAAGACCGCTGCAGTCAAAACCACTTGCACACTTGACGCGGGTGTGTCCCGATGCCAGGCATTTAAAACACCTTATCGGTCTCGCCGCCAGAACTGTGACTCTGGCGTTCACGAAACCGACAAGGATCTTGCCGGCGTCGCCCAAAATCTTTGCCGACGCCATGGGGCAACTGATCCAAACCGCGCCAAGGCCTCCTGGACCGGGGCGAATGGTGCCGACTCTGTTATTTTCCGCATTGCATCCTGTTTTCTCCTGAATGGCAACGCGGACATCCTCCACCGTCACAGAGTCTAGGCCTGAAAGGCGCAGCTCAGCGCACTTAGCAGGCCTGGCGATCCTGACACCATCCGTTTCATGGAAAATACTCCGCAACTTCTCAGCAACAATGTCGGCCGCCTTCACGCCTTCAGCCTCGGGGAACTCGAAAACTCGAGCCCCCGTTTGGGCGAGGCGACGCCTCACACCTGAAGCCCCGAACTCACCACCTAAGCTATCCCGGGGCTTTTTGAAGATGGCCGCGTAGGATAGCCCAACGTTACCCGCTTCCGGTGACACTGTGACGACTACAGCCGCATTTTTGGGCGCCTGCAGTTTCCGAGGCTTTTTGTTTGACGAAACGGCCACCGACTTTCGAGACTTCTTAGCACCTCCGACTACTTGCCACCCATCATTAGAGGGGGTAGACCTAGAGGAGCCAGGCATAGCTTCAGCACCAGATGGAGTGGACGGAGTGGGGAGCGGAGGGAATTCAGTCGCCACTTTTGTCGCTGCCTTCACCGGTCGTCCGCGTTTCGGTGTGGGTGAAACCACCGGAGCGGAAGTCACTGCAGCATACGACACAGTCGCTCGGGCACTTGAGATAGGAAGCGCTGTCAATAACTGCGTGTGCGTCTAGCCTTATCGGCGGAGAGAGGCGGCCGAACAATGGGGGCTGCAGGCAGCCTCCAGACCTGCGAGGCGCCCGTCCATCATCCTCCATACTGCGTCAATAATTTTACGCAGGTGGGAATCCGGAACTTCGGACGGAGCGGGAGAGGGAGCAGCCTGCCGCTCAACCTGGCTCGGTCACTTGCCACTTGGAGACGCGCTACGTCCCCAATGAGAGATTGGACCACCCCAGAGATAGCGGAGGAGGAGGCCTTCAGGGCTCGAACAAAGGTGCCCTTCAGATTAGTGGACTTGGTGGTCACTTTATTTATAATTGCCACCGCCACATTCGTCCTTTCTCTCAACGCCACCAGTGTCAGAGAGACGGAACCCCCTTCAACCGGTGAACGGATTTTGATTAGGAGATCCGCGATCTCCTACTCCGCGATGATTTCGCCTACCTCTCGAGCCCGCGCGTACTCTCCCGCCCTGGAAAAGGCGGAACTTGCCAAAGGCGCAACAGGTGTAAGTGACCTCGGTCTTCCCCTTGCTGCTTGCCAATTTAGGAGGAAGCATGGATGGTTCAGGAAAGTCATCCCTCGAGCGACTGTGCGTTCGATTTCCAAGATCTTGGAACTCAATAACTTCCTCGTCGTTCGACGTCTGTCTTCTTTTTGCTTTTCTCTTTCTTCTTCAAATTCTCCTTCTTTCTTTCTTCATTTATTTCTTTAATGTTTTTCAAACTTGATGAATCTATCATTATTCCCACGAGTGGGGGAGAACTAAAGGTCCACCCGGGCAGAACTAAAGGTCCACCCGGGCAGAGATCCCCCAATACCCGGGTAAGCGTAGATTTATGCCCAACCGAGGGGTCCGCAGGTGCCTCGGCTGGGAGTGCGCTTGCGACTGAACCACCCATCAGCCATGCATCCCATGGTCACGCACCAGAACACATGATTCGGGGTAATTTTTTATAGAGGTATTCTTCCTCGCAGTCCGGGCGGTTAAGCCAAGACTCTCGCCCCCGATCAGAGCCGTGAGACTTAACAACGACGTATTACGTTATGCCAACGGTGACATCGAGATGAATATCTAAATGCCTGCTCGGTTTCAGTGCGAGTGCACGCCGAGCCCGTCCTCTTTCTCCACTGTTGACAGTGGAGAAACTGCTACCCATAAAGGGGTCCCACTTGTGGCCGATGTAAAGGCCACCTCTTCTCGCCAGAAGATTAGCCGTTGGCGACGACGCCCTCCTGAAAAGTAAAGGAGGAGAAGGCTGCGTCGTCGCCAACGTTGCCCGGAGTGCACCACGTGGAGGTTTTCTAGCCGGCACCCCAGAATTTGATCCCACTAACCTAACGTAATAAGGTTACAAGCTTATTGCCGTTATGCAGTTCTTTAATTATTAAAAATGGACATGGAAATAAGTATGCCCTATGCGAGCTTCAGTATAGAACTCATTGTTGGTATAAAATTTAATAAAACTATAATAACGTCATTAGGGATGAAATTTTAATATTTTTGTTTATACGACAATCTCTTACATAATTAATTGTATCATTATTGTTATGACTTGTTTGCAATGCGTATATGCAAAATGAGGCTACATATTTAAAGCTCAGAATAAAATTGAATAAGTCGTACCCCATCAGGTAGTAATCCCTAATGGCGGTAGAGTCATGCTTAGCCACGTATGGGCCCTGCTCGACCGGTGCGCTTCCACAGCCTCAGAGAAAACTGGTTGTGAAGCAACGCTTGCCTTGCATGTCCCCGTAATTAGTTAGGTTTCCGACAGCCCAGCTCCTCTGTCCCCTCCTCTCATCCCCCTCTCCTCTTTCCCATCTTGTCACCCCCTCTCCTCTTTACCAACCCCGCATTCCTCCACTGCGACTCTTGAGTTACAGGTGACACAATAGATTGTTGCATTGAGATATAAATCACATTTTATATGTATAATGAGGATGGCTACCCAAAAGGGAATGGGAGCTAACTCCTCACAACGGAAACTTCACAACCGGTTTTCCGCAAGGCCGGCTTCGGCCTTGACATACACGGCTCTTTCACGTTAACATTACAATATACGCTTGTCTTAGTTTCCAGGTTAGGTAGCCGGTAGGTAAGAAGCCGAACGTTTGTCCAACATAGATTTTAAACAAGAAAATGACCTAAATTACAATGTATTTAAGAAGACTAAACAAAATGTGTGTATGTTTGGTCCAGTTGTAAGTCCATGTATGGTGAACATGCGGGTCAGTTAGTGTTAAAATGTAAATTTTTTCATAACTACCAGTTAAATTGTCAATTTTCAATTTAATGTATATTTTATTTAACCTAAACCTTCTTTCTACACACTAAAATTTTAACATTTTTTCTCAAAATATCCCTTACACAAAACTATGCAAATTACAGAAATAACTACCTAAAGCTCTGGATCCCGTTAGTCTATTTTTTTTATGCGATACGAGGCAAGGACAAACAAGAACTGATGGTAAGTGACTACCGCCGCCCATGGACACCCGCAACTCAAGAGTCACAAGTGCGTTGCCGGCCTTTTAGGTAGGAGTACGCTCTTTTCTTGAAGGTTTGAAGGTATTATCGGTTCGGAAATACGGCAGGCGACAATTTGTTCCATAAGCTGGTTGTGCGAAGCAAAAAGCTTCTGGAGAAGCGCACAGTGGTGGAGTGCCAATCGTCCAGGTGATGGGGATGGATATTTTGTCGCGTAGGACGATGGCGGAAACCAGCAGCCGGTATAAGTCCGAACAATTCCTCTGAACACTCCCTATGATACAAGCGATAGAGGATGCAGAGTGAAGCTACATCTCTACGTAACGCCAAGGTGTCAAGTCGATCAGAAATATCTTGGCAGTCGATGATGCGAGTTGCTCTCCGTTGAATGCGGTCAAGAGGGAGAAGTTGGTACTGGGGTGCACCTGCATAGAGATGAGAACAGTATTCCATGTGCGGCCGAACCTGCGCCTTATAAAGTTGCAGGCGGTGGGCCGGAGTAAAATACTGTCTCGATCTGTTTAGCACACCAAGCTTCTTCGAGGCTAATATTTCCTTACTCTCTAAGTGACCGCGAAACTGGAATTCGCTTGGTATATCGACGCCAAGAATTCCGATACTGGTTGATGCAGTTAAAGAAGTGCTCTCAAATTGAGGTGATACGACCAATGGCATCTTTTTAGCGGTGAACGCGCAAACCTGTGTCTTCGTGGGGTTAAACTGGACTAGGTTAAGTCGACCACAATCTTAAACTTTTGATAAATAAGTTTCGATTTCAGACACAGGTTTGGATCGGCTTTCGATGACGTTTACCCGAGAAATGTTAGCGCGGCCGGTGTAATGGGCATCACTCGTGCTATCGTCTGCATAGCAATGGATGCTGCTAATCTGCAGCATGTCATTGATATGCAGTTGAAACAGCGTGGGTGATAGCACACAGCCTTGTGGGAAACCAGAATTAACAGACTTGGAGTCGGAGCATGCACCTTCAACAACGACCTTGATGCTTCTGTCTGTAAGAAAAATGGTGAGCCAATTGCACAGTGAGTCAAGTAAACAAGAAGATCACCAGCTGAACGACCCCGACAGAAGCCGTATTGTCGATCATTGAGGAGCTGGTGGTCTTCTAAGTACCGGAGGAGCTGGCAATTAATAATGGATTCAATTATCTTAGAGAACAAGGAGGTGATGGCTATGGGTCTGTAGTTGGACGGATCCGAGTGATCTCCTTTTTTAGGGATTGGGTGCACTAGAGCTGTCTTCCATGAGTTCGGGACTACGCCAAGAGAGTAGGAAAGCCGATAAAGGCGCGTTAAAATCTGTGCCAACTCTGGAGCACACGTCTTCAGCACGATAGGAGAGATTCTATCGGGTCCACTCGACTTAAGAATGTCGGCATGCGGCATGCGGGTCTCGCACTGCGGTATGGTCGGCGGTGCGTTTACCCCGTCGTCCAGGATCGAGTTGGACGCAAAGAGTTTGCCCAGAAGATCGGCTTTTTCTTTAGCGTCGTGGGCCAACGAATTATCTCCTATGCGCAGAAAATTTGCTGTCAGTTTTCACGTTTCGATTGACGAATAACCAATCGTCCTATGAATCTGGTTTATGACTTACGATCAATCATTACGACCATGTAAGTCAATTTTCCATGATTGATGATATTACATTTGCATGAATGTCTATGGACACCAAAACAAGATTTTAAGGTCTCGAGGTGAGAATAGGATGAGGTGAAATCTCGATGACCAAACTTAATATTAGTAATAAGATGAAGCTGGAAACCAGTACTTGTAAGAAAGAGCTATAATTTTTGTATCTTTTTTGTTTTAAGTGATAATTAGGACGTACTCAAAATACCTGCAAATAGAACCGCAGCGAACGTTTAAATAATTGAACCTATGTACATAGCAATATTCATATCTGACATGACCTAAAAGTGAAATAAATTTTAATTTATTAAGCTTCTTCGTTTCTATTCTTATCGGTAGTCAGCACTGACAAGTACATCCAGAACTAAATAAAACCCAAAGTAAAAAAAACGTATCTAAAAACGTAAACGTAAACGTATAAAATGCATTAATAAAAAAAATCTTATCTTATATATATAAAATCTTCAGTCTAAAACCATGACATTTCAAATTCAACAAAGAGCCCAAACACAAAACGGTTCTAGCTATGTAAGTAATTAACAGATTCCTAAAGCATAATTTCTTATTAAATATCTGACCGACTTAAATTTTACGTGTTATGTAAAAAAGAAAATATGGATTTCGTATTTAAATAACACAAAAGCATGACGATTTTGTATGTAACAATTAATTAGTGTACAATCACTTTAACTGCTTGCAAATATGCTTATAACCTCTTGAGTTGATAATGATATGTTTATGTTCATAGGTAACACAGCTAGCTAGCACTAGTACCTACCACTATGTAACGAGATGAACTTTGTACCATCGATCATGCTATTTAGCATACGTGGGCGTAGCTCGACTAGAATGGGCGCTGGTAACAGCTAACAATGCACACAAAACTCTTAAAGCAAACAACCTCATTACAGATGGTCGAGACACGAACAAAGGTTCTGACGTAGTTTATGGAGCCTCAGGAAGTCTTGCATCTGCACAACGGTCGGTTAGTCAAAAGATCATTTTGTTAATGTGTCAGATACAACTAACATCTGTGGTAGCAACATTTAGTTTCTGAATAGGTGTTATGTAATCTTCAACCCCCGAAACATATTTTGCGACGAGTGGCTGGATTGTAATCAATGTGTTGTTGTAATTAACATGTTTCTTTCGATTTTACTCAACCAAGTAATCTATACTTTAAATAATAAAACTGAAGAGTTTTTTATGTTTAGTTTCATTGTTTCTTTAAAAGTGCAAATCGGTATCTGATTTGTATAATTCTTTTTTTAGTATTGGTATATAATATTTATTGAGGAATAGTTTACGCTATAAAACATCACGGTGTGACCTTAAGCAATGGAGAAGTGATTATAATCGTAGAAGTAAAACTGCGGCGAACGGCTACTGGATACCTTTATAAATGATTTTACATATTTTATATACTTTACTTTGCACTAATAGACATACATACATTCATACTCGTCTGTATTATTGTGTCTTTATAGTTTGCTATTTTGTGCACTAGGAATGTTGATATAAATTTCTCTTTATGGATGTAAAAAGACTATTTCTGTTTCCAAGAACTGAGAAAAGACTTCCTACAGAAAATCGTGACTAAACTACTCTCACTGTCATTGTTCTGTTTCCTCTGTTGAAGTTGCCAAATTTAAAACCATAAAACCTAATTGCTTAACAAAAATAAAATGAGCCGATTATTTTTTTTTCTAAGCTCTTTTTAACTATTAAAACATCCACATACTCGTGTCATTAACTTAATTAATTCGTAGAGAATTCCCCGTTTATATGTATAGTTTATATAGCTTTGAATTTATATCATACTCATCTGTTTGGAAACAGGCAGTTAAAGATGGATATTAGCGATAGCAATCTGGCACATATTTGCAACACTATTTCATCTTTAAGTGCTGTTAAGACATGCAAGTTTCAGCTCTGTACAAGAGTGTGATCAGCTCAGATACACTATCATTTGTATCCTTGTTATAAGATGATTCTTTTTGCATACTGTTGCACTCAGCTCTTGAACGTTAGCTTAACTTTATGTCATAATCACGAACATAAACAACGCCATTTGCTAAGTTCATTGCTATAATAAATTTTGTATGTAATAAAGACAAATAAATGTTTCTATGTAACAATGTTTATACTTGCCTTTTTACTCCATTGTTGGAGTGAGACTTTTAAAGAAACTGTGTTATGTTATTAACACTTAGGGAAACAACGATTTTTTTTTTTTATTATGAGCATTTCGCTTAGGTGGAGGTTAATAAATTTTACATTTTGAATACTGTTTGACATTTTGAATTTTGAATGATTGTTTTTGTTTATCAATGATTTAAGCTGGACTATTCGGCTATTGAACAGGTGAATTATTGTGCCTTTCGTCCTTGATAATACGTAATCTTGCTTTATGTTTGCTTGCTTGATAGTTTCATCACGTACTTCCCTTTTTTTAATAACCTTGTACCTACTTGTGTTGTTGTAGGTACCAATTGATTAATAGACAAAAATAATAGTTATTGTACGGGAGGTTTGATTAAAAACCTTATTAGCCTGGGACTTGACAAACATACAAACAAGGGATGCAAATGACACCAAGAAGGTATTACACAACTATTAGTTGCTAACACATTTTCTTTCCCATGTGTAAATCTTCCTCCTTGCTCAGCAATCAATGACCACTGGACCAGCCCGTTAAGGTCGTTAGTGTAATTACGACAGTTTAGTTACCAGTGTTTAGGTAGCTGAAAGACCTTGCACTTACTCTGCCAAGACTTCAAAGGCATTGGTAACGTTACTAAAATAAACAGGGATACAGAGGTACATCAAAATCAACAACAACCATACAAACGTATAAAATGGAAGGGAGAAATTTTTAAAGTATCGGACATCCTGGATAGAAACCACATACGGTTTTCGAAGCCCTATGCATTAGAGACAATTCGCTTGAACTTTAAATAGGATACTGCAAATTTTACGAAACAGTAACTGAATACTGTGTAGTGAATATGAATAGCTGGCGTCGTCGAAGCTTGTCCTGTCCGGCTAATGAAGCAGGCATTTTAATTGCAACCCAATATCACGCCTCGCTTCGTCGCGCAAATTACGTACTGTATGAATAGCTTGATTAAATTAATGCGACTGTTTTAAGCTTAAAAATAAATCTGCATTCTAAGCAATAACAACTAACAAATGGATATTCCATTAAATGAGTGGAAAAGGTACCGCTACTGCTTTTATCCTTAGTTTTTTATACAAATTTAATTACTTGTTTCAGAGAAACATTTGCCATTACCCAGAATATTGAAGAGCAGAATGAAGGAAAATGTTACAAAATTTAATGATAAATCAATACAAAAACCTTGAACCGTGACAAATGAATATGCGGGCTCATTTTAGGCCAGAGTGGCGTATCAGCGCCGGCTTCCTGTGGATTATAGCGCAGTTATCACCAGTATCCGGCCAGGATAAAACATCATCAGTTTAAAATTAGTCTATATTTGGTCGGAGCTGTGTATAAGCATGTTGTTTCTTGGGATATTAGTGGGGATTCTTGTTAGTGTCAGTGGAGATGAATTGAAGTGTGAGTTATATTTATTTAAATATAGTAGTATATTTAAATATAGCGTGAGTTATATTTTTTACCTATCTACAAGAATAAATATTTTAAAGAGAGACTGCGATTTTTGGGGTTTTTCATTGATTATAACTTTTTATATATATACGAGTACATATATAATTGAATAATGATCAAAATTGTAAGTTATGTTTTTTTTAGTTCTTTTTTGTATGTTTCAAGCGTTTACTAAATCAAACGCAAATATTCCAGTAATTATCTATCTCTCACGTCGTAGCCCATATTTTTGTTAAAAGTTTAGAACCCTAATTCCTTACTTTACTGCCAGGAAACGGACATTGTGTGATGAACAGGAGCATTTGTTCTATTCCTAGTAGTAATTTATCTATAATATGTATGTATTTAGAAATATATAAGTATGTTTATCAGCAGTCTGGTTTACTGGTACAAGCTCTGCCTAGTTTGGGACCAGACGGCCGTGTGTGCGATGCCTAAAGTTTTATTATTATTACATTTTCTGTAAGCAGGCTTCTAAAGTTCTTATTCCTATGTCTTTGCTCTGTAGCTTGAGCACATTCATGATTGGACACACTGCTCTTTGAAAATTATCGATTTAATTTGTCTTGCTTACGAAGGCTTTAACAAAGAATAATGTGTTTCCGGCTGAACAACTTGTCTTCTCATAGAATAGTTAAAAAGACGATAGATCTAAACAAATAAAAATTAAATTCTGTGCATTAGTAAGCGAATCAGTTGAGGACATCTTCTATATGTGCAATAAGAGTATTAAGGATTTGATGAGCCTAATATTATCTTGAAAACTTGTCTTCCAGTACCAGGTAGACATGGCCATTACATCTGTCCTGAGTGGGAATTAAACCCACGACCTCTGGCTTACCAGGCAGGATTACTAACCACTAGACCAACGGGCCAGTCGTAATAATAATACTATAAAAATAATACCAGAACTTGACAGCTACGGAACTGTCTGACTTTGTCTACAATACCTGAGTTTTAACACTTGTTCAGAGCTACATAACGTGCATATTATATTATTATTTATAGCTAAGCTTCTAGACCCGGCCTGGCACGATGTAATAGACGCAGGCGGTATGCACATTGGCAGCGGAAGAGCTAAGCGTTTCCTTACTATTCAAAACGGGAAAGAGGTACTTTCTTCTACAAATACTAAAACTTTTTAACTGACATCAAAAAAGGAGGAGGTTCTATGTCAGACTGTACGTGTCTTTTTTATGTTTGTTAAACAATTTAACTAGTGCTACTTTCAGGCTCTCTCTAATATATGTATCACATTTTCGTTCCTAGTCACACCGCACATCCTATCAATCATTCAAGAATTATTTATACTAATGATTTGACATATTTCGGCCATTAAATAATGTGAAAGGAATACTTAAAGTTTATATTGAGAAGTGTATAAAACTAACATTAATGCTTAAAATTAGAGGGGCAGCTCAATTACTTTCTGTTCTTTGAAACCGCTTGTCACTAATGACGCATAACTTACAATAATTACTAAGAATTATCTGTTTCTTCTCTATTGTAAAAATCTTCAAAACCAAAGGTGTAATATATAATATCAATAGCTGCTAAATGACGGATTTTGTGCTCGATCTGCGTCTCAAGACTGTCATTGCGTAACAACCGTTTTATCTTCAGTAGAATCAGGTCGTTAGAAATCAATAAAAAGTATGTATGCTTTTAATGTAACATATTTCAATGATATAATTTGTGTTCATGCAGCAAAACATGTAGGTATTATTTCAAAATGACTATAAGCCGTCATTTTGTATGTGGTAACATCAAAGGCAAAAATGATATATTGGATGGTTTAAATGCAGCATGTCATATATCGATGATGTTTTAACCTTTCTAGAACAGAGTTCTTAAAAAATACTTGAAAGACCGTCAATTCACTCTAAAAAATTCTTTCTATTGCCTTCATACAGAAAACAGAAAATAAATGAAAACAAACTATAGTTTATAACAACTAATTTGCGTGAAATTATATGCAAACCAATTAACCGGTGCATGCGTAGACGCCGCCGCGGCCGTCGCCGCCAAACCGTCGCCGGCATCTTGTTCCAACACGCGGCATCAGTGTCAAAGTATATGTCCGGAACAACAATAAAACAAGCTACTACGTATATTAAAAAAAAAACATTTACACTGCTCTGCGACATTCAGCCGCAATATTGATATTATTTGGGATACCTTTGGATGATTTAAGGATTCTATAGAACATCTTTTTACAAACCTTTTCAAAGTAGGATGTCCCATACGTTCGGCACGTATGGGCCTGGCTCGATTTTAGTATAACCACGGCCTCACAGAAAACCGGCTTTTAAACAATGCTTGCGTGACCAAGTGAGTGAAAATACCGGAGCCCAACCGATTTCGCTTCCCCTCTTTCCCCTCCTCCCTTTCTCCAACCCCAAAAGGCGGACAGCACTCTTGTGACTCTTGAGTTGCAAGTGTTCATGGGTGGCGGAAGTGACTTACCACTGCTCGTTTGCCCCGTCTGTACAATAAAAAAAGATAATCCTGTAAAACCTAATTTATTCGTTATCTGTTCTGCCTTTCATTAGCCGACGAAAAAATAAAACTCCTACATTAATGGTAATACCGACATAACTTTTTTTAAGTTGGACTTAGAAATATTATTCCCTGTATATTAAAAAAAATATTATAGATTTTTTTATATCCTGTAAAATGTTATAGGTGGTCAATCTCACATACATGAACTCTTTTTTGAGCAGTCGTATAAGTAGCTTAAATTAGAATTCATATATCACATATTAAATACTAACGAAAGACAGAAAAAAGGCAAGCCAAATCGGGTGTCATAGCAGTCTACGACTCCATATAGCTAACCTGTACTTTTTCTTCAGCTCAGTATTGCAGCCCAGCCATGTTTGCTACCGAACGGTAAAACTGGTCGCTGCAGGCATCTACGTTCCTGCATTCAAGACGATTTCAAGAATGACTTGGTCATATTTCTGGATTACGTTTGCGTTCTTGATCAGTCGTAAGTTTTAAATTTTCATACAACCTAAGCAATAAACAAAGACCTGGTCTGCCTAATGGTAACCGATAACCGACACTTAGAAATATCGGCAACACCAACAGAGAGTATTATTACTTTGGGAGAACCATAGGCACGAATGAGCTGGTTCGACCAGATAATACCTCGGCCTCAAAGGAAACCGGTAGTCAAACAATGCGTTTTATTTCTCCGAGTGAGTGAGGTTACATGAGGCCCAACTGCCTCCTCTTTCCTCTTCCCTCATCAACCCCCCCATCACCCTTTAAAGTCGGATAGTGTACTTACGACTCAATGGACGGCGGTTGTCCCCCGTGTTTTCGTCTGTCCCTCTGTATTTTAAAAAAAGAAGCACTCTATTTCTCTCTGACTGACTTCGTTTGTCTTCTCTCTTTGTTTAATTTTAATGGTAAGTTAAGTTATACCATTAATGACACTTTGATATTTACTATCAGTCTATACATAAAAAAAACAGTAGACAACTGTCTCTTCTTTCATGTCGAGCTCTGAGTTACCCACACTTAATGATACTGTTATCCATACCATGAAGGTACTTAGATGACGTACGATATCGTAGCGATACGATTCCTCGCAGTAAAGGTAGTTGAAATTAAAATTTATTCAAACTCATTTCCTGTGATCAGAGCTTTCCTTTTTTTACTTGCTCCGTTTCGATATGCTAAGATTGTCAGGATCCCGCTTAGAAATAATACCGTTTAATTTTAATTTTTAGATTTGTAATTCGAAAAAAAAAAGAAGGTAAACTATTAGACTTTAAAAATCTGTTTGTAATTTTTTAGATCACTGGGAGCCTGTTGTCCAGATGTAGTTAAGCGCGGTGGAGCAGAGGGATTAGCCGGAGATCTGCCGGCCACTGCGCCAGAGGAGGAGGAAAATGAAGCCGCTATGAAGGTTATCAGAGCTGAGAACAGAGGTAAATAATGACTTTCCTATCAAATCTTTTTAGTTATTCCAAATTACTTAGCATAGTTCAGATTTCCGGATATGAAACTTCCTTATTTGAATTTAATTTAAACATACTTTTATCATTATAACATTAAACTCTTCATTATTCTATACTTTAAGAATATTAACTTTTTTCATAATATTGTATACATATATGTACATATATTACATCTAATTACTGATGCCTTGGTCTATCCAAAGCTTGCCTGTTAGAAATCACTGTTAGCGACGAAGCCGCCGTTTGTGTTCATGTACATATGTATAATACATCTATTGTATCCTATATAAACAATTTCTTTTGGTGTACAATACAATCGTATTTCTATTCTATTTATTTACATAGAGATCTAATTTTTTATCTCCTTACTCAGGTTGTGGTCTAAGCACTCGTCAACAAAGTCGGGTACTGGGTGCTAAACAGGCAAATCCTCGCGACTGGCCATGGATGGCGTCCGTCACTCCCGAAGGTTTTGAGCAGTACTGTGGTGGTACTCTAATCACTGACAAACATGTACTCACTGCAGCACATTGTACTAGAAGGTTTTAGTATATTTTTAGAACCTAATTTAATTTTGTTCTTAATGGTAAAAGGTTTATATGTGTATATGTTATTTAAATCGTCTTGAAAATGAGAAGTTTCTATTTTTTTTAAATAACTATACTTTTCAAAGCCATGGAAGTTAAGTTTTTAGGCAAATCAGTTAATCTCTTTGGATTTTTTAGAAGAATGGTCTGACTAAATACTACTGCTTTTTAGATAGGAAAGCCTTACTCAATTTTAACACAAATCTACATTTTTCTTCATCACTTAAACGCTTACTAAGATAGCTAGAAAAATATTTTAAATACGTCGATCGTTTCTTAAATCGAGTAAAATTATTATTTAGATGGAAAGCAGAAGAGCTGCTAGTCCGTCTTGGAGAGTATGACTTCAAGCGCACCAACGACTCTCGGACGTCCAACTTCAGAGTAACAGAGATTCGTCAACATGTTGGCTTCGAGCTTGCCAACTACAAAAATGACATTGCCATACTGAAGCTCCATCGGCCGGCACTGTTCAATACTTACGTGTGGCCCATATGCCTGCCGCCTATTGGTTTACCACTCACAAATGAACCGGCAATTGTGATTGGTAAGTAGCCTTGCTATAAAATTAACGATCCTTATAAACAAGATTTCATAATTAAGTCGGCGAAAGTATTTTCTATACAAATAAAGTCACACATCAAGCATACTATTGTTGTATAAGATTGTGGTAACAGAGTACTCACTACTCACACAATCACACTGCTCAATGCAATCAATATAATAACTATTTTAGGATTCCTGGCAAACCAGTATATTATTAGTTTGTCAGGAAGCCTTTGTCTTATAGGAAAATCTTTGCCGGCGATTTACTTTGGTAAGATAATGCACTTGTCTTTTGGTATGTCATATTAAGACTACGTGAGAGATTAGAGGATTTAGGCTTCCCGGTTAGAACTAGATCGAGTTATGGATATGCGAACCTGATTTGCTCGAACTACTACTACCTATCCCTTCGGGGATACGAGCGTGAATGTATGTAATGTAATGTTTAACTCTAACTGTAATGTAATGTTTAGAAGAGGCACAATCATTCTCTATTGCTATAAACTTGTTGTTTCAGGTTGGGGTACTAAGTCATTTGGTGGTCCCCACAGCCACGTTTTGATGGAAGTTACAGTTCCTATCTGGGATCATAGTGCCTGCGTGTCATCTTTTACCGACACCATATTTGATGAAACCATATGCGCTGGAGGATATGAAGGCGGGAAGGACTCTTGCCAGGCATGTTTTTTGAAATTTGATTGTTCAGTTTTGAACGATTTATACTAATATTATAAACAGGCCGAGTTTGTTTGATGGTTAAACTACATCCGAAACTACTAATACGTTTTAAGAAATTATTTTTGCATTAGGTAGCCCGCTTATTGAAGATTGATTGAGTTGAACACAACGTTTTTTATATCATATATATTTTTATTTCATACATAGTTCAAAACGATCATATATAGCAACATACATTATAATGTATGCTATATATGATCAGTAGTCATAAATGGCAATAAAACGGCTAGACTTTCTTCTTGTATGTGTCATCAAATTTAACACGGATGAAACCTTCCAAGTTAGTGTCTACATAAAGGCAATAAAAAGCTTTACTCAAGAAAGTATATAACTGCAAGATATCATTTATATAAATATATTCGTAAGACTAAAGTAACTGTAGTCGTTTATAGACTTTCTCAATAATAAATGATGTATTAATATGTAGTTCCTTACTGCAAAAGTCATAGATTTCTTATTGTTCCTTACAACTCTTGAAGACAACAATAACTTTTAAATGTACCGTATAATGGGTGATCCCATTCATATGCAGATTAAGAGTCGGGAATGAAACTGTTCTTTTTGTATACATATTTTTTTATTTTTAAACTTAATGCGCAATTCGTACAAAGGCGGATATAATGTCCAAGGCAGTCAACCCTGGGTGGTGTTAAAATAATTTATGGTATATAGATGTTACATTTACTTTAAACATTGAGTTAATTCTCTTTGAACATTTGAAACAAACCTTTTAAACCATCGTGTGCTTGGCCTTGGTCGATACGCAGTCAGGTGTAGGCATAGTCAGTCAGTTGGTACATAGCCAATATATCAGCCCGAATATATCACACGTGTTGTTTCAAAGTGATCACTAATAATTTTTTTCGCAGGGTGACAGTGGAGGTCCGCTTATGTATCAAATGCCGAGCGGCCGTTGGACGGTGATTGGCGTAGTGTCCTGGGGATTGCGTTGTGGTGAACCCAACCATCCTGGTATATACACGCGCGTTGACCAGTATCTACCTTGGATCGTACAGAACACTCGGTTTTAAGAGCATCTAGTTATTACACTGTTATTTTTAGACAGTGTAGAATAATTGAAGTTTAATACACAATATATAAGAGCATATTCTTCTTTTGGATTATTACCGTGATCCCTATTGCCGACACGCCTTCCCAAGAGAAACCAGTATAGTGTTTCCTCTATTTTAAACGACTTCAAAAAGGAGGTGGTTCGATACTCAACTGTATGTACATATGTATGTTTATCTTTTTACGTAAAGCGGTTTTCCACTAAATTCCACTTTTCGCCGATTTTCCAATTTTAATATAGTTCTATCTTACGTGGTAGAGCCATGCTTAGGCACGAATGGGCCGGCTCGACCGGTGCGATACCACGGCCTCACAGAAAATCGGTTGTGAAGTAACGCTTACGTTGCATTTCCCCGAATTGAGTGGGGTTTCCGGAGGCCCAATTCCCCCGCCCCTTTTCTCTCCCCTCATCTCCTTTCTCCTCTTTTCCATCTCCTCATCCCTCCTCTCTTCTTTCCGCTCCCTGCATCCCCTATCCCTCATCACCCTCAGCGGCGGGTAGCGCACTTGCGACTCTTGAGTTGCAAGTGTCCATGGACGGCGGTGTCACTTACCATCAGGTGACCCGACTGTTCGTCTGTCCCCCTATGGTATAAAAAAAAAAACCGATCATGCGGGAAGATCTGTTCACAATTTCGCCTTGGCATATGGCTTCACGCAGCTGGTAGCAACTCCTACGCGAATCCCAGATGCAGAAAGCCACGTGCCTTCACTGTTGGATCTTCTGCTGACCTCACATCCCGAGGGCTACAAAGTATCCATTGGGGCCCCTCTTGGCTCTTCAGACCATTGCCTGATTAGGAGTATAGTGCCACTCGTTCACTCGCTGCGGCCGCGAGTTACAGTCAGTCGCCGCGTATGGCACTATAGGTCAGCAGACTGAGATGGAATGCGAACATTCTTTGCATCCTACCCATGGAGGCAGGTTTGCTTCTCGCCGGATAATCCCAATGTCGTTGCCGACTCTGTCGCGGATGTTGTGCTTCAGGGTATGGAACTTTTCATTCCATTCTCCCTGATTCCTACAGGTGGCAAGTCCCAGCCCTGGTTTGGTCGAACCTGCAAAGCGGCGTCCCGCCGAAAGCAGGAATGTTACCGAGCATGGGGTAATGCATCGACAGCACGGGATGTAAAGACCAGCACATTAAAGAAACAATATAACTTTGCCTCCAGGTCCCTCAAAAGAGTAATTGCTGGGGCGAAGTCGGCTCACATCGGCAGAATTGGCGAGAGACTAGTGAGTCTCCCTTCCGGAACTCGTGCATTCTGGTCTCTTGCCAAAGCTGTCCAGGGGAACTTTTGTAAGCCATCCCTTCCACCTCTGCGCATAGGACGTAATTCGTTGGCCCTCGACGCTAAAGAAAAAGCCGATCTTCTGGGCAAACTCTTTGCGTCCAACTCGACCCTGGACGACGGGGGAAACGCACCGCCGACCATACCGCAGTGCGAGAGCCGCATTACACAAAGGAAGTCCGGTTTACACAAAGGGCAGTGCGTAAAGCGCTTCTTTCCCTCGACGTTCTTAAGTCGAGTGGACCCGATAGAATCTCTTCTATCGTGTTGAAGACGTGTGCTCCAGAGTTGGCACCGGTTTTAACGCGCCTTTATCGGCTTTCCTACTCTCTTGGCGTAGTCCCGAACTCATGGAAGACAGCTCTAGTGCACCCAATCCCTAAAAAAGGAGATCACTCGGATCCGTCCAACTACAGACCCATAGCCATCACCTCCTTGTTCTCCAAGATAATGGAATCCATTATTAACTGCCAGCTCCTCCGGTACTTAGAAGACCACCAGCTCCTCAATGATCGACAATACAGCTTCCGTCGGGGTCGTTCAGCTCATGATCTTCTTGTTTACTTGACTCACCGGTGGGCACAGGCGATCGAGACCAAGGGGGAAGCGTTGGCCGTTAGTTTGGACGTGGCGAAGGCCTTCGATCGGGTCTGGCACAAAGCGCTAATTGCGAAGCTTCCTTCCTATGGGCTTCCCGAGAAACTGTGCAATTGGCTCACCAGTTTTCTTACAGACAGAAGCATCAAGGTCGTTGTTGACGGTGCATGCTCCGACTCCAAGTCTGTTAATTCTGGTGTCCCACAAGGCTGTGTGCTATCACCCACGCTGTTTCAACTGCATATCAATGACATGCTGCAGATTAGCAGCATCCATCATTTTCGACCTTAATGTTAGCGCATGCTCTAAAAGAAATTCGGTGATCGGACCACGTCCTTTGGAAATACCTAGATGTAAAGCAGTGGATCCGCTTTTATTTTCCACGGCATTGACTTCGACACCTCTCTTTAATAGATGCTCTATCAATCTCTTACCGTTGTTACCGTCATTCACAGTGGGCTAGATGTATCGGCGTGTATTCTTCGCTATTACATGCTATGTTGACGTTAAGACCCCGGTTGAGAAGATATTCAAAGATTTCAAAGTTCCCAATATGAACAGCAAGACTTATTGGTATAACATTACAATGATTTTAGTCTATCAATCAGTATCCGTTTATGACAATGAAATTAGCATAATTCTTTCAGCCGAGACTCCACACGGAGGTGCTCTTTTTCATAAATACGGCCAACGGGTAAAGCCAGATAACGCTACTTAGTTAACAACACTATTCTTATTGCCGGCGGATAATTCAGTTCACATTACTCTAGTAATTTACTTTTTGGTACTTAAATTTCTTTTAATACCTATTATATAATTTTAAACAAGTAAATGATTGAATAATTTCGAACAATTTTAAACTATATAATTTTTAAAATATTCATCAAAACTAAATTTGCGTTGTGAGCTGAGCACTTTTTTGGGATTTCCAATCTTTTTGTTACAAAAATATGTATTCATTTCTTATTTACACTATTCTTAATCCGAATTTATTAGATTTTATTTTCTAATTTTTAGTTGGGTTTTCCATAAAAGCGTGTTTTTTTTAGTTTTTTAAACTATTATTTATTTTTCACTTTTTAGTTCGATTTACTAACTATTAACCATAATTATTATGTACAAATGTGTTGCTAACTGTATCTTGGTTAAGAACACATACTCAAAGATTTCTATGATGCCAACATAACCATCGAGACACATAGTGGTGCAACTATATTTACATATACAATCAGTCACATTAATGCCTGGGTATGGAATTTTTAATCCGTAACCACTCTACATCATAGTATAATCATAGGAGGGAATCTGTTGGCGGCACTGAGAATGAGGATGAGTGTGAATTAATGCTCATCCTCATTCTCAATGCCGCCAACACATTCCCTCCTATGATTATGCTATGATGTACAGTGGTTACGGATTGAAAATTCCGTAACCAAGCATTGATGTAAGTGAATGTAAATTTTATGGATTATCTCGTAATCGAATCATTTCATTCAATGCTTCGCTGTTACATGGAGTTCTTCCTGTTAATTTTGAGCAATCAAGTTCTTCAATTCGTATACCGTCCAAGGATCTCCCACGACTAAGTGCTACATAAGCTTGTCCAGCAGCAAACAATCGCGGACCCAAATAAATGACTGCATGATCAACTGTACAACCTTGCATCTTGTGGACGGTTGACGCCCAACTCAGGATTAATGGCAACATTCGTCTCTCAACAGTTCCATAGCTATATATTGCTGGGAACTGTATCGACATTGGTTTAATTACGTGTACTCCGTCCGAACCAAAATCGATACGAACTGACGGAATATCTTCAGCATATACACGGCCCCTGCGAAAATTTGGCCAGATAATTTCTGTAATAAAACCCATGTTACCATTTACTAAACCTTTTGACACGTCAATGTTCGATCTTAACATCACTTTCGAATCTACGAATATTTTCAATACTTTGGGAAGACCTCCTGTTTTATTGATATCGTTAGGTACCACAGAATCTAAATCCTTATTACCTAAATTTCGTGTGGCATCAATGAGTTGATCTTGTGCTTTTAGCGTATAAATAGCCGTCCCTTTATCCTCAAAACTCTGGAGAACCTCTTCGTTATATCTAACAACTTGGTCATTCGTTGGATATATCCTTAACGCTTTCTCAATCGACAAGTCGTTAGATGTATCTGTCGACACTTTTCCGAGAAGGATTTCAAGATGTTCAGACGTCAATGCTCCAACTCTTAGGGCGTTAAGCACATCTATAAATGTTGTGTCTCCTTGTTGGCGCATGTTTTGCTTGAGTTCAACCAGACGAAACTGCCGTCACAGATGTGTCGCAGGCTTCATATGTTCTGGTTGTTGGAAGACTTGATGTCCTCGTACAGGTGGTAATTGCATCAGATCACCAAAGAGTAAAACATTTATGCCGCCAAAACAAGCGTTGGGGCTTCTCAGCTGTCGCAAACGGGAGTCGATCATGCAGAGCATCTCATAAGGTACCATAGAAATTTCGTCTATGAACAGAAACTCAACGTTTTGCCATAATTGATTCATTACTCTTAAATAATTACCAGTTAGAAGTGGCATACTAACAATGACTCCATCTTTTTGTACTGGTAGTTTTAGAAGACGGTGTAGTGTAGATCCACCAACCAACCGTGCTGCAACTCCAGTGAGAGCACCTACTTTAACCACCGGTTTTCCATAACATCGGTTAACTTGGTTTTACAATAAATTAAAAAGAAAAGTTTTCCCGGTGCCTGCACCACCAGTTACGAAAATTTTCTCTCGTTCATTGACACCATTGAGTTGATTCTTAATACTCTCTGTAAGATGAACGAACAATTGTCTTTGATCAATATTCATAGCCTGTTGTGCCCTCTGAAATTGATCATTGTTCATTTCTGTGTCAGGTAATTCTTCTTCTTCAGCTTCAGGATTAACAAACTCTGGCTGTTCTAAAATTTTAAAAGCATGTACCTGGACGTTGGAAATTGATTGCTTGGGACGCTGCTGATACCCTGTCAGTACTCTGATGTGTTTCTGGCTCTTTAGAATCGTCTTGTATATTAACGACCTCAACATCAACGTAATCAAGAGTAAACTGTACGTTTTTGCTGCCTGTTGTACGTTTACATATCCTCACGAACTCATCGAAATTATCGCATTCAATAACGCAAGCTTTACCATTGTTGTCGTTTGCTCTGGATCCCTTTGGTCCACAAGAATGAAGTAATATTTGTCATCATGACGCATTACTCCGAATGATTGTCCATCTGTTATTAGTATTTCTGCATTATGTACCATGAACAGATCTTCCTAACCTTGACGAAGGGTTTTTCCAAGGTTTGCTTCGTTTAATTTGTCGTTAAGAATCCCATATATACTCGGTTCGTCGTCAAAAGTGATTTGAAATCTTTTCCCGAATGTGGTCAAATCATCTTTGACGACTTCGAAATTTCGCACCAATAGGTATTGATCGTTTTCTATAGGATAAGTCGTTAAATTTCTCGCCGTTTGAAATCTTATGTTGCTATAGATTTGTTCACCCATTATCATATTTAAATTGAGGGTCTTTGTTGACCAATAACGTGTTGGAAGAATACAGGCCCTTAAGATGTTTGCTAATGCCATCGCACAACATTGTACCCCTGCAAATCCTGATGTGAATATGAATCCTAGCCTTGATGCCATGTTGCACGGACAATTCTCGAGGAATCAGTGATTTCCATGTAAGCGCTGGCATCTCCAGTAGGTTCTTTAGTGTTTTCTACAGCAAGTTCTACTGGTGATTCTTCTACTCTTATGATATCATCTTCATTGATAACAACGTTCTGGTCGATAGTGACGTCTTTGTAAAGTGGATTGTTTGCGACTATATATATACTTTTTGCCTAGATATTGAAAATTGTCGTATTACATTGATATTTTCAAGACGTTCAGTAATAATAACTATTCCAGCATTGTTTGTGGCCCTTGGTAACATCTTCGGAAGATTTTCAGTAACTTCGAAAACATCTTGAGCGAACAATACCGCTTGACCTCGAAAACTATATTGACCAAATATACCACTTAGTTTGATAATTTTAACAAATGGTATAATGCGCGAAATCAACCTTTGTTCGGCTTGTGATAACGCCGCAATCACTTCTGGAATAGGGCCTGGGTCCAGATTGTTCCAATAAGATTTGGATGGTGCAATATTTTTCTTTGAACTCAACTGAGTCTTGCAACGTTTGCATACGACCAAGTAATCTCTTAGTTTCAATACATTGGGCAAATATGGTGTTGTTTCAGTATCTACAATCCATCTAGAAGTCTGATACTGGTAGCACCGTTTAGTGCAAACTTCACATATCATATCACAGAACGTGTTAATTGCCTGCATAAAGCCTGTTATACTCGATCTACTTAATCTTCTGGAGTCAGCATTTCGTTGACGCATTTGCTGCAAACGAACTTCTCTGACGTGTTCTGCCTCTGTGGCTCGAATTTCATCTGCATGCTGACGCATTTGCTGCAAACGAACTTCTCTGACGTGTTCTACCTCTGTGGCTCGAATTTCAGCTGTATATTGACGCACTTGCTGCAAACGAGCTTCTCTGGCGTTCTCTGACTGTTTGGCTCTATAAATTTTCATGTAGAGCTTTCTTTTCTTCTTTCTCTCTTCTAATTCCTCGCTTCTTTTAATTGACAGTTGTCTTCTTTTCTCTAATGTCCTTCTTTTTTGTGTTTTCGTATGATGTTGTTTTTTCTCCATAATATTCCCACGAGTAGCGGACAAATAAACGGTTCACCCCCCCAGGGGTCCGGTAAAAGGGTAAGGCATATTTATACAACAGGGTGTGCCTGGTGCCCTGAGGTTGACGCTAGCGACATGACATGTTTTAACACCCTCTGCCATTCATCCATCGGCACGTTTCTCACCTTATATTGGATTGGGTGTCTCATATAAATAGGAGCAACGCCCGAATCTAGATGCTTCGAGATAATTGAATACAATAGCTTGTATGCGGGGGCGGATTTTTCGCTGCAGTTAAGAACTCAAGTTGCATCCATGGACTTGAAAGAGCTGCACGCTACCACCCAAACTTGTGTACGGATCGTTGCGCAAGATGTAATGCTGTGCGCGCATAGCATGGAGTAACCGTTGACAGCACGTGCTGTCACTTGCGAGTAGTCCTATGCTTGTCTCATTGAATAGATCATGTATGTCTAGATGTGACTCAGTTTTTTTATCATTACATCGATTTACTACTAAAGTAGGACTGAGTAAATCTTGTCTGCTTTTAGAATATGTATTCAATACAGCGTGTTGAATAATATGGTACTCAATAATTTAAATATCCTGCTATGAAAATTAATGATTTTCAAAAACGTGAGGGAGTTGATAATGTTTGTTCAAGGACAGTAACTTATCCTACAAATGGGTAAATCGAGTGCCTGCTGCCTTCCTTGGATGAGGTAGCCGTTTCTCAGACTCCTTCTCCGAAAATTTCGTCTGAATCAAAGTTAGTGACTTTATCGACTGTAGATCAAAGGTTATGCTGATTACCAAATTTTATTCCGCAAAATAAATAAATTGAGATTTCTGTTCTATATATATTATTTTGTTGTAAATAAAAAGTTTATTGCTAAATCACGGTCATTATTATCTTATGATTATTATTATAAAATGATAATAGTATGCGTATTAGATAGGGTGGTACATTTATGTACAGTCAGGGACATTAATGCCTGGCCCGGTTCATGTACTTATTAAGAACATGAACCGAGCCAGGCATTAATGTCCTTGACTGTATGCATACGGAACAAGACACAGTGAATTATCTGACAAATGGAAAAATCGAGTGCCTGCTGCCTTCCTTGGATGAGGTAGCCGTTTCTCAGACTCCTTCTCCGAAAATTTCATCCTTATCAAAGTTAGTGACTTTATCGACTGTAGACCCAAGGCTATGCTGGTTACCAAATTTTATTCCGCAAAATGAATGAATTGAGATTTCTGTCCTGAATATTTTGTTTTGTTGTAGATAAGAAGTTTATTCCTAAATCACGGTAATAATCATATCATGATTATTATTATAAAATAATAACAGTATGCGTATTAGATTTGTCGGTACATTTATGTATGCATACGGAACAAGACGCAGTGAATTATCTGACAAATGGGTAAATCGAGTGCCTGCTGCCTTCCTCGGATGAGATAGCCGTTTCTCAGGCTCCCTCTCCGAAAATTTCATCTTAATCAAAGTTAGTGACTTTATCGACTGTAGATCGAAGGCTATGCTGATTACCAAATTTTATTCCGCAAAATAAATAAATTGAGATTTCTGTTCAGAAAATATTGTTTTGTTGTAAATAAAAAGTTTATTGCTAAATCACGGTCATTATTATATTATGATTATTATTATAAAAATGATAATAGTATGCGTATTAGATTTGGCGGTACATTTATGTACAGTCAGGGACATTAATGCCTTTTTTTTTTTTTATTTGTAAGCCTACCATAATGACTCCACTTTGCCTAATGGTAAGCAATAAATGGAGTCCAAGAGTGGTGGTCACCATCCTCATTGCATGTCTAGTCAATGCAGCATGGTGACCCACACTATGGCGGCCTGGTAAGATCCGAAAATTTCATCTTAATCAAAGTTAGTGACTTTATCGACTGTAGATCGAAGGCTATGCTGATTACCAAATTTTATTCCGCAAAATAAATAAATTGAGATTTCTGTTCAGAAAATATTGTTTTGTTGTAAATAAAAAGTTTATTGCTAAATCACGGTCATTATTATATTATGATTATTATTATAAAAATGATAATAGTATGCGTATTAGATTTGGCGGTACATTTATGTACAGTCAGGGACATTAATGCCTTTTTTTTTTTTTTTTATTTGTAAGCCTACCATAATGACTCCACTTTGCCTAATGGTAAGCAATAAATGGAGTCCAAGAGTGGTGGTCACCATCCTCATTGCATGTCTAGTCAATGCAGCATGGTGACCCACACTATGGCGGCCTGGTAAGATGCTTTTTCACGCCCCGCTTAAAAGACCCGGGATCTAATTGGGAAGGAAACACGTGCGCTGGTAGGGAATTCCTAGGCTTTCACTGATCGGCACAGGAAAGAAGAGCCAAACCGTTTCGTTCGGGATCGCATATCTTCGACTCGCAAACGGTGACTCCTCAGGCCAGCACGTGTAGACCTGTAGAGGAAGGGAGAAGGTGGGACCAATTGGAAGAGCTCGTCAGAACACTCCCCGTGATGTAGGCGATAGAGAACTGCCATAGAGGCGACATCTCTTCGCAACTGCAGGGGCTCAAGAGACTGGGTGACCTCAGGACAGTCTATAATACGGACTGCGCGTCGCTGCAACTGATCGAGAGCGTCAAGCAGATACTGCGCATAGCTATCCCAAAGATGAGAGCAGTACTCCACGCAGGAGCGAACCTGGGTCTTATATAAAAGACACAGATGCTCGGGCGAGTAGAACCGTCTCACCTTGTTCAATACACCGAGCTTCCGCGAGGCCGCCTTAGTGACGCTCTCGATGTAATCACGCGGATTGAGATCCCGACAGATGTCCATACCCAGTATACTAAGCCTATCCTGTAGTGGCAGTTGAGTGTTCTGAAGAGTAGGAAGGGGAAGGAATGGAGACTTTTTGTTTGAAAACGCGCACGCCTGTGTTTTCTTGGCGCCGAACTCGACCAGATTCTCACAACCCCATTGAGAGATGCGGCTCAAGACCCGGTCGAGCTCAGCAACAAGCTCCTGTCGTTTTCCCTCAACGTCTGCTAGCTTGGCAGCAGGATGTCCAAAGTATCGCCCGTGTACTGTGCTGTCGTCTGCATAACAATGTATGTTGCCAAGAGCCAACATATCATTGATATGCAGAAGGAACAGCGTGGGCGATAGGACGGAGCCCTGAGGTACACTAGCGCTAACCTCCTGGAAGTCAGAGGCCGCGCCGTCACAGAGAACCCTAATGACTTATTATGATCGACAACTTGCTAAGGTCCTCAAGGCGATTAAACCTAGTACAGCAGCAGGTGGTATTAATGAGCTCAAAGGAGTCGGTTACAAACATACATACAAACATACAAACATACAGGTGAAGCTAATAATAAAAAAATAAAAAAAAAACTCCAACTGACCGCGATCGACAACTTGCTAAGGTCCTCAAGGCGATTAAACCTAGTACAGCAGCAGGTGGTAATAAATATACTTTCATAAGACACGTCAAACACTTTAAAGAAAACTAACCCTTATGTATACTTCTACTGTATGTACATATAAGAAAGTTGTGTGAACTTGTCAATTTTTTATGAAAATAAATAGAGACTACATATGTACGTAAATGAGAAATCGTCTTTTTAACTGGAACTTAAATTTCTTGTTAGTACTGTCGTGAGAATCTTTTATGTGCCCATAGTATGTGTGCACAAGTTATTTTTAGAACCTTTTGGGTTAATCAGCCCACGCGTTCTCCTTATTATGACTACTTATACACTTCACGTACTCTAACCAATTGTGTTACATAACCAAACAATTATGGCACACTCTCCCTTTAATACGATGTAGAAGCTCAATGCTATCAATTACTCTAACAATTTGTTAACACACTTAGCATTGCACTGCAATGTGCTTGGGAAGTTGTTAGTTAAACAAAACGCCATCCAAAATTCAAGGCCTAACAACCATTGTCTATATAAAAAGAAAAGAGTTTAGATTATCTCTTTTGCAGATGGCCTTTGCAGTATTTTAAGAGTATTTAAAATGTTATTAGTGTACTCACCGTCTACGATAACGACGATAGCAGACCTACATATCTTGACGCAGTGATTACAAACACGTAGTAAGTCTTTAAAGTGACTCTAGGGCATTGCAACTCTTTAGTCACTTGCTATCAGGTGACTCGTCTGCTTTTTTGCCCCCTTCACCATTTAGTATTGGTATTGGTATGAGGCTCTGTTTCCGCATTTAGACTCTTAATTGGTCCATTATGCGTACAGACCGGCTAACGAACTGAGCCAGCCTAGCTCCTGCCAGAAGCTCAGAAGCCTCCTGGGGCATTCACAGGCTTCTAGAAGCGTCTTCGCATATTAGAACGTTGTGTAGCCACTCCCTCGAACACCAGGATTACGTGGGCGGTCGTTTCCTCAGCAATGTAATTATAAATATATATTTAGGCGAAACAGCATACATACATATTGTGAGTTTTTAAAACGCTTTTTTTTTTATCGTGACCGGTAATAAATCAATGAGCAGGTGGTGTAGACCCACTTGTGACGGAACACCGAGAGGTTTTAGTCGGTCTGAGTCAGACATACCACTTCACGTTCAGCTCCGGTGAGATGATGACCGGTAGGGGTTCCCACACGAAAAGAAAAAAGGAGGTGTAGCCACAGAAAAAAAAAACTCAAACAACCAAAAGGAAGTAATGACAAATTTACGTTAATTATTTTTACGTTTATTTCATTACGTTAATTCTCAAATACCAACATCGAGGCGCTTTATCAGGGAGAGAAGCGACTAGTTAAGTCAGTGTCAAACCCCCGTTTGCGTTTTAATGCGTATTGCGGGGCTAATTTTCATAGGCACTGTAACTTTTAAAATTTACTGAACAGACAGTGTCACTTCCCCAATAACTTCATCTTTGAACACGTTCATGAGGAATGAGTTACAATGCCAGCCTCCAGACCGCAATTAAATATCCGTTGCTCTCTGGTTTGAGAAAACATTTAAAATCGTTTGAGACTCTGAACACTATTCATGTATAAGTGCAGGTTCATTTAGTTTCTTTTCAATAATATTCTTAAATCATGTATATTTTCTAAATGTAAGTTTTATTATTTATAATATGTTTGTACGCGGTACCTTAAAATCCGTAAGTGTACGCACCCAAGAGGTACTTAATTGTTTAGTTCAGAATAATAATACATAGGTAAATATTATCTAGGTACATGTTTGTTAATGTATTTGTGAGTAGAAGTCATAAACAGAATTACTGGAGAGAATTTATTAAAATCTGTGTGATAAGGACACAAAAAAATAACTGCAATTTATGAATACCTCTTAATATAATGATGTACCTCCTCAATCATATAATTACTACTCTTGATACAATTTTCCACCATTTTTGTTTTTATGTCGTGTCTTCCAACATTGACACAGTTATTGTTTCCCCACTGTCCTCTATGGCTGTCAGCATGTCTACCACCTGTGCCTCATCAAGGGCCGGATGGAACTGGAAAGCTATACGAAAGAAGTTCTTGTAGTGCCGCAGCGGAGAGTACGAGACGATCAGGCGAGATGACAAAACTAGTAGTTCCTTTATTTTCGGTGTTACCTGAAATGAGGTTTAATTAGTTCTGGTGTATTGGAAATTAATTGTATACGATAGTAATGTATGGCTGACGTCGACGCAATAAAGAGTTACTTGCTAGTTTAGTGCTTTCGCACGATGTGATTAACTAGTAATAGCACAACGGGTTGCAGCTGACTGGTTGTTTTGTCAAATATGAAATTAATATTAAAAAGATAAGATACTTAAACTTAGTTTCTTAGTTGAGCCCTATGAGAAGAAATCGGGCAAATAAAGTCATAGCCACTCTTTTAAATCACCAGATAGATATTACAATATTTAATTTACAACATATAGTACTCAAAACAACAATTTGAGGATTACACAAAATGTAGTCCCGTGTGAGTATCGAACCCACAATACTCGGCGCAGAAGCGTAGTGGCTAAGTGACCCCTTAAACCCCTGCGCCATCCGTACAGTAAAAACACTATTCACCATTTAAAATGTATAAATCAATAAAGAGCTCTTGCCTGTCTAGCGACAGTTGAGAAGGTATGTATGTTAAAATACAGCCGGTGAGCGATAAAAAACGTGTAATATGTATAAAAGGAATATCGTGTGTTATTAAATTTTAAATTATCACTGTAATATAATACTTCAAAATGAGCTGTCTTCTTATCATTATAAAATTTGTGAACTATGAAACAAATCTGTATTTTTGTAAATTTCTAATGGTGTTCTAAATTTGTCTGCCTATGTTTTTCTCGAAATTAATTATTTAGATTTATTACATCAACTTTTTTTGCAGATAGTTTTTACCTTATGCATAGACTCCCACCACAGCTCATCCTGTTTCTTATCTCTCATGAACTTCGGGATATACCAAAAGCAGATATTTGGGCACTGGAGCTCATCAGACACGAGTTTGAATCCAGGGCGGCTGGCTACGGTCTTTAGACAAAACTGAGCTGTGGCCATCGTCCGATCTGCTAGTTGGCTCAGACCTAAGTCACCTCGAGCTTTCCACATCATCCATAACTTAAACGCATCTATCTGGAAATAAAAGAAATAACGGGGATGAATAGTAATCATTAAAGTTAAGAAATGGTAAAAAAGCATTCTATATGACGAGAGCAGCGATATTTCATAATGACGAGAAGAGAAGAGAACCTTATTTTTTTGCAAATATAAATCAAACAATAGGTAGGTACATAACTTCAGCATACGTTGATACATTCAATTGACGTTTGATAATATTTGTATTTTAAAGAACCCAGTTAAGGAATTATTTATTAATGACGGGACTATTAAATATATGTATTAAGAGACGAGAGATGAGAGATATGGTACGGACTAAGTAGGTTGTTTGCAAGGACTATATATTTAAAGTTTGAGAATGTATACGTCATATATTTATATCTATCGTAGAGGTTCATATTTTCCTAAGGGATAGTTGATTTATAAAAAATGAGTGAAATTAAAAAATCTTTAACGAATGCTTTCACTAATACGGTTAAACATTTTAACAATTTATTATGAATTGAACTGTCGAGTTCAAAGATTTTTTATTTTAACTGTATTGGAAACATCTTGGTATTATGCGTTACGAAATGTTAGCTTAACAGATTAATTTTAGAGCCACTTTAAGTTATAACGGTTTCTACTATACGACCCGAAAATATGACCACAAATTTATAAAACTTTAACCACGTTACACTGTCTATTTGAAGTTCTTGGTTAGTAAAGTATCTTTTGTGGGTTTTTCGAAAATTTTGCAGGATTAAGTTACCTTCCTCCCACATTGAACGCTTTTGTCCCCCGTATCATACGACACATCATAGAACTTATCCTGTTGGAACAGGTATTGAGCTGCAGCGGAGTTAGCTTTGTGCAAGAGCCCCTTCTCTTTAATCAGTATCATGGAACACTGCAGAGGAGCACCCATCATCTTGTGTGGATTCCAGGATATGGAATTTGCTCTGAAAAAAGATTAGACTTTTTTTTGCATAGGTAAACCTAGACATGAACAGATATGTCACCTGGTGGTAGGTCACGGTAGTGGAGATGGGTTAGGGGAGGGAAAGAAGAGAGAGGAATAATGTAAGGGAAAGAGGAGAGCGGGAGTTGGGCCTCCGGAACCCTCACTCATTCAGCAATACAATGCAAGCATTGTTTGTCTACCGGTATTCTGTTAGGCCGTGGTATGACTACGGTCGAGCAGGGCCATTCGTGGGAAATAATTTCGGATAATTTCGGATATCAATATGTCGTCCAAATCGCAACTAAACCTACGACAGATTCAGTTTATTAACTACGACTTTGCTTGCGTAGTAGTTTTAGTCACTTCAAGTAGCACTCGGTACAAGTGTTTATTTATGAAAGTATGTTTTCTTTAGAAACTGTTATTTTGGCTACTGTTGCTCCAATAGAGACCCCTATACTAGTTTTTCTTCAATAGCTATTATGCACGGGGGGCACACTGAAAGTTTTTAGAAAATAAAAAACCTAATGATATACAATGTAGTCTTCGTTCCTTTCTAAGCACCGACGCATGCCTAGAAACCATTCACTGAAGCAGTAAGCGCACTCTTCTTTAGAGAACTCTTCCACGCCTTTTTCTAATGCAACTACGGCATCTTTAGGGTTCATAAAATTAATTCCCCTAAATTCATCTTTAGGTTTGGATATAAATAAAAGTGTATAAATAGGATAACTCGCTAACTCTACTACACTAACACTAACTAACTGGTAAACAATGACTGGCATGGGAATTTGCAGTAACAGTGGAATGATTGTTGCGAAATAAGCCGTCCATCCAAAGAAAGAGGCAATCATCCATTTCCCTTGAGTCTCCCTTCTTTACTTTTGTCGGTAAATCTGCAAAGTGAAACATCCATTGCGCAGATTGTATTTTGGTTTTGGGGTTAATTACAATATATGAAGCTTTCTTCACCTTTGATATCATATACAGCATACCAGTCACCTCCGTCTTACTTTTCACGCATTGAGCGGCATGAATCCAAGTAACGGCAATTTTGACCTTCCGTCAAGTTATGAGGTATTTATTTAGAACAGAGCTTTCTGACGCCTAACAGTTATTGTAAGACTTTTTTTAATTGACTCATACCAATGCCTAAACTGCCCGCATCTGTTGAAATGTAACCATTCTATCGTCTTCTGTCTTTAGCCGCACAGCACTCACGTTCTCTTCAGAAGTCACCCGAGAATCAGCATTGAGTTTGTTTCGAACACGTTAAAACTCATTAAACCAGTTATAAACAGTGGCACGAAATTGAGCTGCATTTTGAAATGCCAATCGAAGTCTATCGTAACATTATTCTTGAGTAAGACCGGAACAAAGTTCGTAATAAATCATTGATCAAAAATTATCTCTAGTCAAATACTTTTTAAATTGCCGCCAATTTGTAAAAAACAAGTAACGTATGAATTTATTACACAGCTAAGGATTTCCAAAGAGTTCCTAATTCGAAATTTAAATGAATTTTTCATCGGCTGCTTTTTTACTGCTCTATTCTTAAAACTTTCAGTGTAACCCACGTACAGGCGTGTTGCATAGATTCGGAGTACAAAAATATAGTGTACGAAGGTATTCAGAAGACGTAATACCCATTATTTCATGAAAGGAAAAAAAACGGACTAAACGTGTGTGTATGTGTGTTTTTTATAAATAAAAAATATTCAATTACCTTTCTATGCCTTTTAATTTAGATTTGTATATGGATGATAGCATTAGACTTCCGCCCCAACATGCCTGAAACATTAAACTATTTCAATTAATTTCTTTAAACCAGTTACAATTTTTGTACGTGAATACTTAAACTTTCTGTCACTACTCACATCAACGTGCATCCAAACTCCATACTTCTGACACACGTCAGCAACAGCCTCAATATCATCTATGGACCCAAGCACAGTCGTGCCGGCCATCCCATTAACGAATACGGGGCATCTGCCTATATATATCTCTTTTTGAATGGCTTCATCGAGTTTCTGAATTATCATCTGTCCCTTGTTATTGACGGGTATTATTCGGACTTGGTCAGAACCAAATCCAAGCCAGTGCGCTGCTTTTGTTATGGAGTAATGGCTCTGAAAAAGAAACCATACCTTTTTAACTACTGTGCAAGAAAATATGAAAATTATTATGTAGAGGCTAAACGGCTTGACGGATTGTATCATGAGTAATGTAAATTGTTCATTATACATATATTTTTTTTAATACATATGTTTTGGACAAAAACATCTCCAGTACTAGGGAATTATCACTACCAAGGTTTTACAATCAACAATTAAAAGTGAAATAGACACTGATACTCAAAACTATGTAACATCAATACATTCTATAGAATTTTAACAAGAACCATACGTTTCAGCGCCTTTTTTCTTTGCCATGTTCATTAAAATGTTGAACTACAGACTTACGAGTACAACCCCGGGACTTTTAAACGAGGAGTGAAAAGGCATCTCTAGGGCCGTCAAACTGCTACCTACTACAACCATCATTACTACCTTTAATAATGACCTACAATCTTTGGGCCTCCCTCTAGCATATTAAAATAAAAATTTATACATAAGTCTACCTAACCATCCGCATAGAAATACTGCATGTCCGTTTATGTTCATTCATTCAACTTTGGGTTCATTCAACACTCGTACAAGAAAAGATATAATAGAATAGTGGAATGGGGTCACACACTAAGAACCCGTTACTTTTGGCATTACTTCAAACTTTGGTAGAGTGTGTGGCACCGACTCATTACTGTCTTTATTTTCCGACATTAATATCAAAGCTTACGTCTTCAGAAGTAAATATGACCATCTCGGGCAGGTTTTTCATTCCTTTCGCTTTGATGTCAGGAAATTTCTTGAATCGGGCGGCCACTATTCCGTACATGATGGCTATACTACCCCCGGGGGCGAAGATACCGTCCCCATCTGGTATTCCGAACAGTTTAAGTACATGGTCAAACATCTTCATTTCTATTAGAGTGAAGGCTGGTGCTACTTCGAAAGTGTATCTGAAATAATGAATTTATTAAAAATATATTAAAGCCACTGCATTATAAACTTTTTGCTGACTAGTGTGACGATTGCTATATGTACATACCTATATGTATATACATAAAAGCTTTTAAAGTAGAGATCATTAAGAAAGTTCAAACAAAACGGTTGAAAAGAAAGTTGTACATGTTCAAGTGTGTTATTATCTTGTTAAATAGAAATATATTATGTATTTCACATCATGTTGATACATACTACAATAATATCTTTAGAGTAAATCCGTTATTCAGACTTAAGAAATGAAAAACCGGATAGTACTTAATATTTGTTTGGAACAGTTATCAGTCGTTTATGGTTTTAATTTTTAAATTTTATTTTATTTATTAGATTGTTAAAGGTATCTCCCTAACCAGGGCAATACGTATGCCACTACTATCAACGATCGGTGACCGAATCAAAGACAATGATCACCCAAGTAATGAATCATGTAGACAGAAACGTAGTCGGCAATAGTAGTCACGGGCGATTCCTTTATAACGATTATAACTAGCTAATCTAAAACCAGGTGACATGACGGGAGGATCATTCAATATCTCAACGCTTTGTCAATCAATTTGGTCTTTGTCTATCAAAATAAAAAACTTTTACGTTGAGTAAGTTTTATGATGAGTTCAACATATGTAAAATACTTACTGACTAGTATTGAAAGCCTCGGTGATCCACGCACCAGCCAGCCCATAGGGGTCTGGGGCACAGAACAGTTGGTTTCTAAAGGTCGCTTTGTGAGTCTTTACACTGTAATGCAAAATTTCACGGACTCGATCTTCTAGTTCCTTGTCGCCTACACCCGTTGTGACATCTAGGTCCAGTTTAGCCTGTAATTGTAAAGTACTGCTCTTTATTCATATAATTACTGAAAAGCTCTATCAAGAACTTTTACTTCTTAACCTTTTCTTGTGTTATGACTGCCCTTCGAATCCTACTCATGGAACCTACGAAGTGTTGAATTTATACTAAGGAAGGCAGATATATTTTCAGTAAAAGCCTGTTTATCGCTACTAATTTTATATCCAGAGCATAAAAGTATCGGCATCCTTTCACCCATAGGACATCCAATTCTGTAAAGCATACATATCGTTTAATACGCCTTTACCTAGCAGTCAGTACCTTGTAGTATCCCCTCGAATGTCGTAAATATATCAAGTGTGCATATTGATTAATTTATTTGAATGAAGGCATTAAATTAAATGATATGAATTATCAATAGTACCTACATGTTGTCATCGTTATCTCATGTTATCCTATTCAATATGCCAGCATGGGAAAGTACAGTGTACTCTACTTCTACCTATATATTATATACTAATAATAATAGTATATAATAAGTATATACATCCATATATGTCAGTAAATGTCGGTAGGTAGGTAAGTTACATACCTATAAACTATTAAACGCAATTTATACAATATATATTTCCGGCGTTATTGCGAATTGTGCTTAATATTATATTATCAGTCTGTATCAATAATTTTAATTCAAAAAGTAGGGACTTTTTGTATCTAGTATTTAGTTTATTTATTTTTTTGGTTTTAGGTAGCTTTTACAAATATATGATATTGGAGGACTCAAGAATTAGTTCGAGTTTTAAGATGTACAAGGCAGTGCAAGTGTTAACAGGGTCTCATGCACAGCGGGTTTCCGGCTAGCTCTCATTTGAGTTTCCTGTAATGGTTTTCTCTAACTCTAAGTGTCTATACTAATTCTCGAACAAGCTTTATCGTTAAAAAAAGTAATTTGTATAGCCCCTCTTTTAAAGCGTACTTTAATTGGCCAGTGTTTCAATAAATCACATATGAACGGTCTGCCTAAAGAATATTGTTTTTTTTTATTGTGATGATTAAGTAACGTAACGTAAGTAACCAAACAATTCCTTCTCTACTTTTCTACTTGTAAGGTGTTAAATAAACAATTTCTATCTTAAATCAATTGCCTGTGTTTTGTTCCTGAACTATGGTTATTTATACTTTCAATAAACCTACCCAATTATTTTGAAAGTTATCAATATGTGAGAAAAGTTATATAGTGCTGTAACAACACCCTCGTGCCTTGTTAGAAATGATAACCAAAAAATTATAAATTTGGGTAAGCAAACGCAATCCTTTAGCACTATTCATACTATACCAAGCAATTTCTTAATCATTTCTCGTAGAACAGTAACATATATAAATTAAATACAGTAAGTACATATTCGTTTACAATAAATATAAAATGACATAAAAATTGTATTTTTATGTATATATACCTAAACTGCGACTACATAATCTATTTGTTTTTTATACGAACTAATCGCTGAAACTATTAGTCGTATTTAAATGATTCTTTTTGTATTAAGTAGAGTATTTATCTAGGAATAATATAGGGTTTAAAACATAATGCTGTTTAAAACCTTTAAGAGCGGAGTAATGAACTTAAAGGCAGGTGACAAAACACTATAAAATACATAACATCTAAAAACATACCTCAAGTTCCTTAGGATGAATAAAGCGTATTAACGGAGCGTCCTCAGACCTTTCATCTTTAACAATGCTCAGCACTTTTCCCAAGAAGCTAGTATCGTTGGACGACATTACTTATATTTTAATGTTGTCCGTTCACTACGTGCTCGCAAGGTAGCTGAGAACACGAGACTGAGAATAGCGAAACAATGCATTGTAAATAAAGATTTTATGGAACCAGTACATGGACCATTGATACTTACCGTAACCAAAGGTCATATTGCAACTATTTTACTAAATAACTTAATAAAATTCGCCATTGAAACATTTACCGGACTTAACCGGATATTATTTATGGACTACATTTTTATTTGCAATCTATTTAAGAAGGAAATAAGACATGTATATTTATTTTGAAATATCATTAAGCTACAATACAATAAATAGCTTCTGTACAGTTTTGTATATACATATACAAAAACAGTCAGAGAATGTCTATTTTTGTAATAATTGATAACTGACTATTTACTGGGTTTATATTTACGTTACTAGTTTCATCGAAATACAACGCACCCGTTGCGTCCTAACCGGTTTTCTGTGAGTCCGTGATATTACACCGGTCGAGCCGGCCCATTCTTGCCTAAGCATGACTCTACCACGATTATTCTTTTATAGTCTTCGTACACAATAAGAGCTCTGATTCATGTTTTATTTTCTGGTTTATACTTACATTACCAAAAGGGTAGGCAAAAGTAAATTAACACCATTGAAACTTGAAACTTAAAACATTTTTATTTTCTATACAATTTAAACAAAAAAAAATCTTTTACTATATTTTATTTGAATGTTTATGGTCTCTCTTCCTCTGTTAAGTGGCGTATCGAATTCCTCAATATATATAATAACGCTTCTGCTTACCCTTTCTGGTATTTGTTATAAATACATTTATCAATCCAAAAATAATATTCAAATAAAAGTTCAAAAAATAGGCCCGAGACGGCGGCACGACGTTTTCCGTGCGCGCCTGCATAAATATAACGAGGGGATCGGGACCCCTTACACATCATATTGAGGTCGCCTGGCTCATAAGGCGGCCAGGTCTGCCGGGGTACACAGGGACTTCCTTTATAGGGTACCAACAAATTAACCCCGATAAGGTCATGATGTGGGGGTTTTCACACAAAAAAATAAATAAATAAAGCTTTACTATATAAGTACGAATTAAGACTCTTTGTTTTGTTTCCCTGAAAAGAGACAACAGTCATAGCTGTCATTAGCTAATATTTTTTTGTAGTATCTGTCGTCTCTTAAGGGACAAGTCAGTCAATTTTCTGAATAATCAAACAAATTCTGTATAAGCAACTATATAGTATAATTTAGTCTACTACTTTTTAAAGGGTATAATAACGTCAGCTGCTTTCTCTCATGGCCTTACAGATTTCAGTTCTATAGGTTAAGTGCAACGTGACAGCTGAATTTTTATACGGAACTTAAGCCAAAATTATCTAGTGTTATACTTAATCAGATATACCCATAAAATGAATTTTCTCATGTCCCGCACAAGGTCTCGTTCTAGAAAGAACTCCACTGGTTATATGATAAGTACAGAGAAATGGCGGGGCAGCCGCAAAATATCTCGTCGAGAAAACACTATTCTGAATGAAGATATGGACGAAGATGAAGAACCACAAATTAGAAATATTACCGACTGGGTTGAAGAATTCTTTGACATAAAAAGTGAAAACACCGATATTATTGATCAAGATGTTGAAGTACATTTAACCAAAAAACAAACCCTTATTCTATCAACGCTAGTGCCGGATCAAATCCTGCAGATGAACAAGTAAATAAATAAATAATAACTGTAAAAACATTTAATGTAGAACTGATCTTCCTTTCTGAAGGTTCTGTGCTTGAAAGTATTTTGTGACTTTGTCTGTCAGGTCTGCCCACTTTGTTTTGTTCTCAGCTTCCCTTAGGGAATACGTTCCATTCAGACCAAGGATTATTTACATAAGAGAAGTAACATACCAGCAATTTTCACATCCGCGTGAGTCGTGATCTTTTTCCTTCCACTTTGCCAAGCCTACATTACATTTTAGGATACCACTACATGCATTCAACCTATACACATATTCTTATGTACGCAGACAATAAATGCTACGGTAACATACATTCATACATACACTTACGCTTCTATCATTCAATGGTTATGAGTATGAAACACTTATGTAATCGTCGAGAACTTTGGCAATTAAATGCGAAAATTGGGAGTATATAAAAAGGAGAGGAGGAAGGAAATAAATATTTCTTACAAGGATGTTTTGAAGAGCGTAAGCATTAGTTAAGCACATTGCTATTTCATTTGTTGTGCCTACGGACATTTACCTACCAACTTGTAAGTTACATTTACACACCTAGTTTTGAGGTAAGAGTTATTTATACATAAACACATATGAAGGTTCTTTAATTAAATATGTATAAAACAAGCAAATGTTTCAGGTTTGATACCTCTGAGCCAACGCGCTTTGTCGGAGTACTCATGATGGCGGATGTTTCGGGCTATACTGCACTATCTGAGCGTTACAATAATACAGGGAAAGGCGGCACCTATCGATTAACAGTCACACTCAATACCTATTTAGGTTCACTTATAGAAGTCATATATAGTCACGGTGGTGATATCATCAAATTTGCAGGCGATGCTTTCCTGGCGCTTTGGAAAACAGATAAAAGAACGTTTCTATGTCATACTATTCACACGGTAATTGCTTGCGCATTAATTATACAACACTCTTATTCTACGTATGAAACAGACGTCAAAGTAAACCTGAGAGTTAAATTAGCCATATCTGCAGGTAACTTAATATTTGCACCCATCGGTAGCGGCATTGATATGAGTTACATTATATTTGGATTACCTGTACTTGAAGCAAAAGCCGCTGAAAGTGTTTGTGCATCTGGTGAAGTCAAACTCACTCCTACAGCTTGGGGCCATTGTTATTCCAGAAATTATGACCACGTTATTGACGAAAACGGATTTGTTACTATAAAATGTATTCTTTATGATCCTCACGACAGTAATGTTACGAAACCTTTTCAAGGATTTGGGAATATGCTCAGACAAATCAAAAAGCCTTTCAGCGCTATCGAAAATCTCCCTGATTATTATTGGGATTCATCAAGACGACTAAGCGTTACAGAATCCTTAAAGAAGAGTGACGCCTTAAATCTTCGCAAAACTATATTATTAGCAGAAGAAAAAAATATAGGGTCCGAAATCCGCAAATTTATGATCAGGCCTGTCCTTACACAAATAGACGCTCATCAACCACTGGAGTATTTAACTGAAATGAGACACGTGTCGATTTTGTTTATTACTCTCAAGCCGCGAGATTCATCATTTTCTCAATTGATAACCATCGTTAATAATGCCTACCAAATAACTTGTGAAATTGTTTACAAGTCCATGGGATGTGTTAATAAAATCATTCTTTTTGACAAAGACATAATGATGTTAGTGATTTTTGGACTCAGGGGCTTCAAACATGAATCTGAGGCACAAGCTGCTTTAAAATGTAGTTATGGTATAAAGAAATCTATATCAGCTCTTGATGGAGTATCAGAAGTTTCTGTTGGTGTTACTACAGGTCCAGTTTACTGTGGGGTAGTTGGACATCCCTTAAGACGAGAATTCACAGTAATAGGCGCTATTGTTAATAAAGCTGCAAGACTTATGTGTGGATTCAGAAACAAAATCACATGTGATGAAACAACCTTCGTCAAGAGCAAAATGTCAACAAACGCTTTTACTCTGCAACCATCAGTAGAACTGAAAGGGATTGGGCAATCTGGTAAAATATATGAATACACTGAAGAAATAAGGGCTAAAGAGGTTCATGATATACCAGTAATTCCTCCTCTACTCGACAGGGTCGATGAATTAGATTATTTCGCTGCTTGGCTAGAGGACAGTGGGCGACTTTACAGAAATTTCGATGCTCTTCTAATAGTAGCCGAATCGCGACTCGGTAAAACTAGAATGTTAGAATGGATGGCAAGGCTAGGAAAAAATAAGGGATACCGTGTATGTTTTATAAGTTTAACGTCTATTCATTCTGCTACGGGATATTTAGCTTTAAGTCAAATAATGAATCAAATACTCGATATTCAAGAGCCTATTCAAGGTTTTATCAAAGAAGAGAAAATTGTACAATTACTAAAAGTGTACTCTGAAGATTTGTGTTATTTAAACAACATTATTAAGGTGCGCTTTGCGTATCATGAAGGAATTCAGACATTAGATGAAAATAGTAGAAAAGAAAAAGCTAAGATAATATTCCGCAAGTTAATTCGAGCCTTAACAGAGACATGCATAATATTACTGGATGATTTACAAAATTTAGATCCACTTTCATGGGAGTTTATATCTGTAATGTTTTCTTCTTTAAAAATATTTACAGTACTGTCTGTTACAAGAGGTAAATTTAGCACGGTTCACAATTGGCTCTATGAAGTATTTATAGATGCTAATATAAGAAAAATCGCCTTAGGTCCATTAGAATCAGAGTGGATACCAGCTTTAGCCTGCCAAATATTAAACGTGGCTGGTGTATCAAACGATTTATGCAAAGCATTACAATCTAAATGTAAAGGAATGCCAGGACTAGTAGAAACTTTTATCATCCATTTATTTTCAAACGGAGCACTCGAGATAAAAAATATCCAAGATGAGGAAATAGATACATGGAAAGAAGAGGAAGATTTACAGTTTCCAGACCCGGCACTATTACATCCACAAGCATTAGACTCAAAAGACCAAGAGACAGTCGATCTTTTTGTGGTAAATGAAAGTAAACAGGAAAAGACTGTTTGTATTGTCATTGAAAAAGACGAATTAAAAACTAATTTGAATGTTCAAAACATAGATGCATTAATAATGATACAAATAGATTCCCTAACACCATACCAACAGTTGCTTTTAAAAATTGCATCAGTGGTTGGATATATTATACCAAGAGATTTATTAGAGAATATTATGTATGAGAATGATTGGTTAGTTACTGCAAAAGCAGTTAAGCGTTTATTTGCATTGAACATACTATCGTGTGCTAATGCAGATAGTATTGTGAAGTGGAACAGAGGACTAGTAAACAGTCCAATGCGTAAGTCAGTAAGTGAACCGTGTAACGCTAATCTTGTCTGTGGATGTAAATTTGATTATGAACCAGAAAATTATGAAAATATACCTAAATACGCATTTTGCCAATTATTGAAGTTCAGAAATAGAAACTCTCGGAAAACCTGTTATGAACTATTACCAATGAATCAAAAAAGAGAATTTCACACTCGTATAGTAAGTTATTTAGAAAGTAATAAACAAAAATGCACAAACTGTGGTGGCAAAATCATGCTAGTTCAATCCGTGTTGAATTTACTTGAAAAACCACATAGCGATGACAGTATGAGTGATAGTTCAAATGACACAAGATTTTCAAAAAACTCCTCTATAGACGATGATACTGAAGAGGATCTAATTATTAGTCCGCGTAGTTCCTCTATGAGGGCATGGAGTTCTAATAGCATAAGAAGATATGCATATAATAAATCAAAGGATAATATAAAGACAAAAAAAACAATTAGTGAGTTGATTGCTAAATCACAAGAAATTAATAATGCAGGTAGTTCCCAATTTCAACCCATTTTAAAAACAAGGCCAAATAGCAGAAATAGCCTGTCAGAAACATCTAAGAAACAAAGTCCCAAAAAAAAAGTTACAATGACTACATCTGACTTATTTATCAAGGAGGAAATTCAGGAAAAAAACCTAAATCAAGTTTTTGATATGTTACGTGCAATTACAGAAGCCGATAACCTTAGTGATTGGCACGATCTTGGTGTTTTTGATAGTCAAGAAGACTTACATGCAAATACCTCAAAAGATTTCAAAAAAGAAAACTTCACTGTTAAAATAGCAAAAGGGGTATCTGAAACTAATTTCGCGAAATGTACGTGTGCGGAACTGAATATTACGATCTGTGATCAGCTCGTGTATCACGCTCAACAAGCAGATTTAAAATCTAAAGCTATTCAGTTTTTAATAAAGTACTGTCATCTTTCTGTGCTAAACAATAACGTTGACAATATATTTGAAAAATTAGAAGAAGCTGAAAATATTTGTACAGGATTTCACGGAAATTTCGATTCCTTTAATGAAAAACGTTTCTTGGGAAAAATATATTCATTACGAGCCGCTACATGTTTGATTGTTGGACAATTAGCTACTGCAAAAATTGAAATAGAGAAAGCAACCAAAATTTATCACATAAATTTACATAAAGTCCCTGAATACTTAAAACTTAAGAATGTGGTATCACTAGTCAAACTTCAACAAAAGAAACAGCGTAATAATAAAAAGATTCTTAAGGCAGATTCTGTTTTTTGTTTGAATGTAGCAACCTTATTATATTCTACCTTAGGAGACGAACGCATATGCAGAACAACCGCACTCCGTGCTCTTAATTTAATTCAGTCTGTAGAATGCTCTGTAGTCGATATATGCGACACGTACAGTAATGCTATGCAGGTAGAGTTAGATCGCGGTACACCAGAAAACACCACCAATATTGAAGAAATGGCTGTTCTAACATTAAGGCAACTATCGAAGCCCGTTGAAGCAGATGAACTATTCGCTCTTGGCAAACTTTTTATGGCGACTTTCCGTGTAAGAATAGCCCGAGGAAGGCTTGCGCGAAGCATACGCTCTGGTTTCCGAGCTTTAGCGATAAGTCGTTTTATACAAGCTGAAGATGTGGCTTTAGAAATAATACCTGATTTATTTTATATTTTATTATCACGCCGTCGCATAGAAGAAGCAATTGATATATTGAAATTTGCATTACGATCGGGTCAACATCATTATTCATCTCACGAATGTGAGACTTGGTATTATGCGTTGTGCCTAGATATGATATTGGACGCAGGGTTTCAGCTGGAATCGCCCAAAGATATCAGCCATTTTGCCGAGTATGCAATAAGTAGAGGTAAAACCGCTGGGGGCGGTAGACGTCGTTTGATAGTCGGTTTATGGACTTATTGGTTAAGAGCAGATTCGGAGAAAAGAGCGAAACGTTTTGAATCTGAAGCATTAAGTTGGGTGTCACACGATGATGATTTCTCAATGTCTACGCTTTTAAGTTCAATGAGACTAGCAGAAGGAATGCTGGAATGCCTAGCAAGAAAAATTGATGATTTGCGAAAGGTAATGTCTATATATATATATTTTAGAAAACATTTTTTTTTATTTGAATTATATTGAATTCCTTTATAAATGATGCAATATTGATTTACTCCTGATAATTTGAAGGAATCTAACACAATTTCACATACCGACGTTTGCAGGAGAATAGTTGACAGCAGCACTTCCAGACACTTTTTCTGCTCATGTTTGGTGCTCAATAATTTTATTACAATTAAATAAATAAAATAAAAATAAAATAGCCTTTATTGCTGTTTCTTTACTTACAATTAATGAACGTCTACTTACTAAAAACTAAAATGATTTTATCAATTCTAACTTGTATTTGAATGATCGGCAACTTGATGTTTGTGAGGAACAGCTTGTCTGTAGACAAAGGCTTCCTCTGAAGATTTCCACGTATTCCTTTTTTCATGATAATCGGGTCCAAACTTTTACTCAACACCTTCTATTTATATCTAAAATATTACGACTTAAATATAATACAAAATTAAATCTCTTTTTTAAGGTGGTTGATCTGATGGAGCTTCGGTCAATAGCTGACCGGGAACTTAGCAAACTCGAGAACGATGCACGTTTGTTACGTGCTACATATCCACGCTGGTTCCTGTTGAAAGCAAACTCATGTAAATTATCTGGCCGACAATCCGCTGCAAGTGGATTGTTAAATCAAGTTTGTACCGAAAATACTACTAATATAAATTTGTAATTATGCCTAATTATTATGGTGCCGTATAAGCTTACTTTCAGTAGAGTAGAGTCATGCTTACCTACTTTTCGATGATCGATAAATAAGTACACACATTTATCTTGAAATCAATACACACATTCATAAATATTGGTATACTAATATTAGTAATAACTAAGTTTTCCTTTATATGTCTAGTCTTTAGAGGAAGCACGACGGATCGACAGTCATCTTGAAGAAAATCTAACGTTAGCCGCTTTATCCAACTCTGTGACCTGGCTTCAGAACGCAAGAGCAGGTGCTTTCAGTAACTGGCGTGTAGCTGCTGAACAAGCGCGGAACGGATGGCATGAACTTATGTACAAAATCAGAACAGCACGATAAGCTTAGCCTTTTAAATTGTATTTGTTAGTGAATCATGAGGAACACACGCTTTAATTTTACATATAGAATAAAAAACATTAGCAGATTTCTTAAGCGCTACTTAGTATTAAAACCTACTATCACCTTATGGTTACTTGTGGTAAATTTTTAGTTACAGAACGATATGCTCCAGATACTAACTACTACTACTCCACCCTTATGAATCGCGCCGTTAAGATTTGCCTATTGAGTAGGAATCTTGTGTTTAAAACAATTATTAAAAGTTAAGTTGCATTAGAGTCTTTCAAAATAACACCTGACAAATTTCTAGGACGCGACGGAGTGCCAATACCTTAAATTTTTAAAAGCTTTAAGCGTATTGGAACTACATAATTAAGGAGTTATTAGAAACTAGGTGCGTGTGTGTTACTAATAATTAGGTATGAAACCATTAAAGATGTAAAGTATGTCATGTCTTTATTCCACATTAACATTCTCATTTTAAAAATATTGGCACTTCGTCATCAAAGAAAATCAGGATTGTGTTGTATTGGCAAATAAATAGAACTTAGAAGCTGTAGGTATAACTGTTTTTATTTCCTATTCAATTTATAGATATCCATCCTTTTAGTTGTTGGCCATTATAGTTATTATTGGACAGTGTAAGCGTGTTTCTGAAATCATAACATACCTATCGTTAAAACAGGTTTAAAAGATTGTAAAAATAACATGATTTTGGTACCCTCACAAATCATGAATTTTAGAATATTTATAACAATTACTTGAACTTTCGAATACCCTTAATTGTATAGAATATAGTGTAACTTAACTCCGTCCCATATTTTTTTAAATAGTGTTTCATTTTATTACTGAATTAAATTAACAGATTTTTTAAAACCGTAAGAGGTTCCCTGTTCAATCCAATCTTTTTTTATTATTCGCATCTCGATTACGCGTAGATAGTGAATGACTGAATTGACTGAATTGGTATTTTTCCTTAGAAAACTCATTTATTGTTTGAAAGTAAGTACCTATATTCTAGTTAAGATTATTGTCATTAGGCCAGGATCTGGTGATGTGATCCTGGAGAACAGAAAAGAGAAATAATAGTTTAAATATTACAGGCCACATGCCACACCTACCCGCCTCCAAGCTACACCACAGATTTGGGTATATTTATATGTGCTTTGCTTTCGGAAAACTACTTGGTGAAAAGGAACTTCTAATGAAGGCAACGAATTGCCACGCAAATTATTAATAATAATTATCGCTTAGATACTTACTCGTTAAACTTATTAGCAATACGATTACTTAATAACGTTGGCAAGTAAATAAGGCAAGTTCGTAGTAGTCACAACGCATGTTTGTAAGTTAGTAACTAGAAGTCCAATCCATTACCGTCTGGCCCTGAATTAGTTCTAAATTCGATTAATATCTTTTATATGTTTAGGAACCGTGAACCTGTAATCGCTCTACTTTTATCTATGAAAATTATCAAAGTTGTTGTTTGTATAAGTTGAAAAAAAATATATATAAAATTAAATAAACTGAAATTAGGGTTTCGGGATCAGCTGTTGGGGTAACTGACCCGATAAGTTTTGGAAATAGTACTTTTCCTACGTCTGTGCCAGCTGGCTGAATGAGGTGAGGATATCTACTTAGCCGGCCAGGCTGTATAAGCCGTCGAACCGTAGCTAAGTAGATAATAGTAGGAGCAAGGAAAGGTGTCTATGTTAGCCGGCCAGACTGGTTAGTCCTTGAACCGTAGCTGAAGTGAAACACCAGAGAATGGTTGGAATCGACTTATATTTGATTAAAAGTGTGCTAGTTATATTTACATTTTTGACTATTAAGTAATGGAGTTAATTTACCGCACATTATATGGATTAACCAATCACATTTCTTATTCTATATTTACAATATTTACTGTGCACGCAACCAATCAGCTTACGTTCCTGTTGTCGTTGTATGTGTGCGTGAGTATAAATTAATGCATCGTATAAAACCGCGGTGTCGCGCGGATCGCGTTTATTCGCCGCTTGGTATGCTGTGCGAGTGGATGCGTGCTGTCTTGATGCATTTTCAGAGCTATAGAGTACGTGGCATATGTACGCCACAGTACCCCCCCTCAAGCAAAGCGTACATTGGGTTTGACTGTTCTGCCGGTTCGGGTGATGTAGGCGTCGCGGTGAGTAGCGGGAATTGCTGCTGTACTCGGTATTGAGGTGGTTCCACTTGCGGGTGATGTACTTGCGTTCGTTGTTATGTTTGTAGTCGAAGTATTTGTTTGTGAACCTGATTGTAATTTCTCGTCGTTATTCAGATGGGCTGGCTTCAATCGGTCTATGGATATGACTGTGGTACGGAGTGGTAGTTGGATTGTGAATTGTTTACCATTTGCACTTCGTTGAAACACTTTGTAGGGTCCGTCATATGGTGGTGTGAGTGGTGGTCGGACAGTGTCGTTCCGTACGAACACGTGAGTGCATGTTTCGAGATCTTTATAAATGAATGTGTGCTGATTTGATGAATGTGATCTTTTTTTCGGTGATAGTGACGTCATGGTTTCGGTCAGATGGCGTACAAATTCCGCGTCATCCATCTTCGGCTTTGTAGGCACGAAGAAATCTGACGGGATGCGTAGTGTAGATCCGTAGGTCATTAATGAGGGGCTTACAGAGGTGTCCTGACATAATGCTGTACGTAGTCCGAGTAAAACAGTAGGTAGTTCTTCGCTCCATTTAATACTCGCTGTTCTTGCCATCAATGCTGCCTTGAGAGTTCGATGCCAGCGTTCTATCTGTCCGTTTGATTGAGGGTGGAATGCAGTTGTGCGTATACGAGTGACGCCGAGTTTTTTCATTAGTGCATGAAATAGTGATGACTCGAACTGTCTGCCTTGGTCCGTAGTGATTCGTAACGGACAACCAAATCGTGAGATCCATCCGTCGTACACGGCTTTAGCGATTGTCTCGGCGGTGATGTCGCGAGTAGGTATTGCTTCTGGCCACTTTGTGCAGCGATCGATCATTGTAACTAAATACCTATATTCGTTTGACGGAGGTAATGGTCCTACTATGTCGACGTGTAGATGCTCGAATCGCGATGACTGTTGAAACTCGCCGAGTGGGCTGATAACGTGTCTTTGAATTTTCGCGCGCTGGCATCCGATGCATGACCTTGACCAAGTTGTTACGTCTTTGTTAATAGAAGGCCAAAAGAATTTGGAAGTTATAATTTTTCTTGTCGTTCGTACGCCGGGGTGACTTAGATCGTGTTGAGCTTTGAAGGCTATAAGACGATAAGTCAGTGGTAGATATGGTCGAATGTTCGATGTTGATATTTCGCACCATATCGGTTGTTGAACTCCGGGTAGATTAATCTGAGTGAATTTGAGATTGGATTGTTTCTTGCAGGCTTGTAACTCTGTGTCGTTTTCTTGGTCTATTGCTAATTGGTTATAGTCGATTGTGCTGTTTAGAATCTCGATATCTGCAATACGTGATAACGCGTCGGCCGCTGCATTTCGTTCGCCGTGAATGTACTTAATGTTTGAACAGAATTGACTTATGTAGTGTAACTGGCGCTCTCTTCTCGGTGTGTCGCTGTTGCTTTGAGTTCTCGTAAGTGCGTAGGTAAGTGGCTTGTGATCGGTACATACGGTGAGTTCGTTGCCCTCGATAAGTCGACGTAAACTTTTGATAGCGGTGTATATAGCCAATAATTCGCTGTCGTACACGCTATATCTTCGTTGTGTGTCGCTCATAGTCTTCGAGTAGAAAGCGAGTGGTTTCCAAATATCGTTAATTTTTTGTTGCAACACGGCGCCTAATGTAGTGTCGGAAGCGTCGGTGAGTAGGCATAGTGGTGCGTTAGGTAACGGGTGCGTGAGCGTAGTGGCTTCGAGTATGCTTTGTCGGCATTGCTCAAAGGATTTTTCTGCCTCGGTTGTCCATTGTATCGGTGACTTGTCGTTCTTCTTAGAATTATGTAAATATTTATTAAGTAGGTATTGATGTTCAGCTTGATGAGGTAAACAACTGCGGTAAAAGTTAATCATGCCTAAAAATCGTCTTAATTCTTGTACTGTAGTTGGTTTGGGATACTTTAATATGGCTTGGATGCGTTCTTCAGTAGGTTTGATTCCGTCCGGTGTAACTTCGTAGCCGAGAAATTGAATTTTGTTTTTTCCGAACTCGCATTTGTCGATGTTGAGAGTGATACCGTATTGGTTTAAACGTTCGAGGACTGTGTGTAGATGTCGCTTGTGTACTTCTTCGTTATTTTCAGAATATATTAATAAATCATCTACAAAACAGTAGCATATGTCGTCGAGTCCGCGTAGTACTTCGTGCATAAATCGCTGAAATGTTTGACCAGAGTTTCGTAGGCCAAATGTCATGCAGTTGAATTCATATCTAACTTAGAAAAGATTGCCTTGCCGTGTAACTGGTAGGTAAAATCTTGGATTCTCGGTATAGGGTACCTATCGGGTATTGTTGCGGCGTTAAGTCGTCTGTAGTCGCCACAAACACGTAGTGAGCCATCTTTCTTTTTGACGACGTGCAGTGGACTTGCCCAGGGGCTGTTTGATGGTTTGCAGATACCCATGTCCATCATTCTTTCGAATTCTAACTTCGCAGCTTTGTACTTGTCAGGCGGTAGAGGTCGCGGTCGTGAATATATGGGTTGTCCGGTGGTTTCAATATGATGCATGACGTCATGCTTCGCTGTAGTTTTTAATGACATTGGTCGTAGAACATCGGGGTATTGTTTTAGAATATCGTAGTAAGCGTGATTGTGATTAACTGTATAGATGGATTGTTCGGTACTGCATACTTTGATTGCGTTTACGCTGAGATCTGTCACTCGGTCGATAAGTTTTTTCTGATGTAAGTCTACTAATAACTTGTGTTTAGCTAGGAAGTCTGCACCCAGTATTGACGTCTTCACATCGGCGACCGTGAATGTCCATTTGAAACTTCTACGTAGGCCTAGGTTAAGCTCTAGTGTGCGCTGTCCGTAGGTACGAATTTCTGTTCCGTTGGCTGCGTAAAGCTTGTATGAGCTTTCTATTGGTTTCGAGTATCTATTCTTTGTTGCGGCTAGGACTGATATGTCGGCTCCGGTATCGACGAGAAACTTCTCTCGGTTATTGCTGTCTGTAACGCAAAGGCGGTGGCTACCTTGATTGACATCGACTCCCGCCACGGCCGGTGTCTTTATTAGTTTTCCTGATGTTTGCTGGTTTCAGTTGTATTAAACTTTGCTTTGGAACAAGGTAATTCACATTTGCGCGCGTCTTCTCCGAAGCGATAATGATAAAAACATAGCCTATCGTCGTCGCGACTACTTCGAGAGCGCGATCGCATACGGCCTTGAAAGTGCGGCGGGCGGTGTGGCGAGCGGTGCGGCGGGCGGCGGTAATCGTGATATTTATTACGAAGTTCGGCTATTTCCAATGATAACTTTTCTATTTGTTTAGTTATTAAATTGATTTGTAGGTTTTTAACTGTAGTGCTACTCGATTCGTGTTCCGAAAATGGTGGTAAGCGTGCGGGCAGAGAGATGGTGGCTACGTCGCTTTTGACGGATGTTTCGTGGTTGTCTTCGTTCGACATGGCGGTTAACGTAGAAAAGTTGAGCGGGGCGGCTGAAACGGTGCGGCGTAGGTACTAGCCGTCAGCTGTGCGGTGGTAGGTACTACGACACGGCGATACTCGTAGGTACTTTGGTACGGTAATGTTCGTAGTTTTTTGCGGGGTCACCAATTTCGGGATCAGCTGTTGGGGTAACTGACCCGATAAGTTTTGGAAATAGTACTTTTCCTACGTCTGTGCCAGCTGGCTGAATGAGGTGAGGATATCTACTTAGCCGGCCAGGCTGTATAAGCCGTCGAACCGTAGCTAAGTAGATAATAGTAGGAGCAAGGAAAGGTGTCTATGTTAGCCGGCCAGACTGGTTAGTCCTTGAACCGTAGCTGAAGTGAAACACCAGAGAATGGTTGGAATCGACTTATATTTGATTAAAAGTGTGCTAGTTATATTTACATTTTTGACTATTAAGTAATGGAGTTAATTTACCGCACATTATATGGATTAACCAATCACATTTCTTATTCTATATTTACAATATTTACTGTGCACGCAACCAATCAGCTTACGTTCGTGTCGTCGTATGTGTGCGTGAGTATAAATTAATGCATCGTATAAAACCGCGGTGTCGCGCGGATCGCGTTTATTCGCCGCTTGGTATGCTGTGCGAGTGGATGCGTGCTGTCTTGATGCATTTTCAGAGCTATAGAGTACGTGGCAGTTGTACGCCACAAGGGGATGAACAAATGGTATAGCTTATAACTATTTATGGTAATTGAATAACAAATAACAGACTGAACAAAAAAAAAATACTTATGCACCGATTAGACTGGCCGTTACAAGATGTTGTAGGTAGTCATAATTTAGAGTTATAATACAGTAATGCTACAGGACTCGGGCTTCCCGGCACCCGTTACTTCGAGATATATGCGGTATGCGACCCTGACTTGCTTGAGCTATTGCTTTTCGCCCTAATCCATCTGTATAAGCAATATCCCTTTCCTTCCCTTTTTATCCTCTCGTTCCTGTCAATATACTCCAAATTTTCCCATCTAATTCCCAAAAGTGCTCGGATGAGGGCTATAGACTTGCCCCCTTATTACGTAAACGGAACTAAACTATAATCGGCAAACTATGAACTTTAATTAAGCTTCTGAATACCCCTTCAAGAATACAAGCGTGAGTTTATGTATGTATAGGTATGTATGTGTTTAAAACTGACAACTGCACCCTAAAAAATATTACCAATGGAGCTAATGTTTAGTAAAAGGAAAGGTAATAAATAATGTTTAATAAATGAAACTTGAGAACAAGCAGATTCTAAAAATATGTGAATAAAAAAATATATATGATAAGTTTTATACTTATTATATATATTTTAAGCATAAAAATCAAAATTCTTAAAATTGAAATTTTGATTTTTTTTTATATTTTAAGCATAAAAATCAAAATTCTTAAAATTGAAATTTTGATTTTTATGCTTAAAATATATATAATAAGTATAAAACTTATCATATATATTTTTTTATTTATCTTTTACTTATATATATAAAAGCTTTTACTGAATAAAGTTTTATTTTTTCCTAGTCCATTTTTTTAATACACTAATAAGATAGTAGTCACAATGCATGTATGATAAGATTATCTAGACTAGGTAGAGGAAACTAAGGAGGAGAAATAGGGTATGGGCAAATGAGGAGGGGAAAGAGGGGAAGAGAAAGAGAAAGGGGGTTGGGCCTCTGATAACCTCACTTACTCGGTCACACGGTTTTCTGTGAAGCGGTAGTAATTTTCCCGTCGAGCCGGCCCATACGTGCCGAAGCATGGCTCTCCACCGTAAATAGTTTATAATTTGGTTTGATTGCTATATTTTATTTGCTGTTGAATACACAGGTAATTCTTCTTCTTTTTTTCGTTGTGGCAACTGAGCCAACAGAAGTTACAGGTACTTCATCGAAGTAAATATTGACATTTGTAACAACTGACAAATAAGATAAATATTCTACTTCAATTTCAATCTGGTTGTTTTGAACCTAACAGTTCACTGATAATTGTTATCATACTTTAACCTTTAAGTCATAGTTGTAGTACAATACAAGATAGCCTCGTTGTAAAAGTAAATACTTTGGTTGTAAATTTAGTTATTTAATAGCATCCTGAACATTCCGTTAACATGGCAATTAGTAATAAAGTTTTTGCGGGCATATTCGCCCAATCCACTTCCTTGGATAACTTTAGTATTCATTTCGGATATATAAGTGTGCTTAATGGAAAGGTAAAGTATTAATTATAAACCTTCCATAAAAATTCAATATCAAAATAGGGTAGTGTGGCCCAATCACATTGAGTTACTTTACAGTTGAATTTATATTACCTACTTAATATTTTTTCCTCTATAGATTACAAAAAAAGGTTCTATTGAAGAGTTTGAACAACTTGCAAAGTCTGGAATATTTTCAGATTATGAAATAATAAAGTTGAATAAAGATCAATTTTTAATACCAGGATTTGTGGACTGCCACACGCATGCTCCACAGTTTCCAAATATTGGGCTGGGACTAGACAGACCACTATTAGAATGGTTAGCAAAGTACACATTCCCATTAGAAATAAAGTACCAGGACACAGAATTTGCTTCAAAAATTTATGACCAAGTTGTGGTGAGTTATGATTAATGTCAAAATTTTAAACTTTAATATTTAAAGTTCTTTTGTATCTTGTCATGTCAGCTGTGAGACTGTGAAATGCATTGCTGGTTAGTAATAGTTGTGCTCAATCTCTACCAGTTTAAAACAAAAAAATAAAAGCCTTCCTATCTGGTTTTATATTATTGTTAAAAAGCTATCCATGTGTGCCAATTATTACGTTTTCATATGGTTTTTCCTTATTAAATAATCTATTATTTGATCTTATGTATCTTTTATTACTTTCAACATTTTATGATGGCTTCTTATCATATTTTCAATACACCAGAAATTGTCAAATAGCTTCTTTAGCTCAATGAAACTATTGGTAATGGCAATCTCTTACGAGCCACCATGGGGTGCCCTGTAAAAGACTGCTTGTGCCTGCAAATTAGGATGCCATTTGTACAATTTACTTACAATTTTTAATTATTGGTATTAATACAGTGGTATTACAATAACGAAATTTATTATTATTATTTTCCTTGTATTTTGAGGTTGCATGGCAGAAATGGCATTCAGTGATAAAGCCACCTTCCCCATTCTAAGCCCATTTCTATTTTTTATACTCACTGTAAATTTTATTTAATGGTGTACAATAAATTTATTCTATTCTAAATTTACATTTCAAATGATACCATGTAAGTAATTACAAGAAAATTAGTACATATAAAATTAAATGCTACTTTTAAATAAACATCTGTCCATATAAAACAACTGAAGATCTGTGCCAACTTGAAAATTAATTATATGTAATATTATTCAGTGTATCCCTAGTCATCATATAGACTGGATGCATTATATAACTAACAATTGACTGGATGCATATTATAACTAAAAAATTTAATATTATAACATATACAGGTGTACATGTTACAATTTGATTACAATAGCTATTATACTTTGTAATGCTTTTAATAAATACTTGCAAAGATTTAACTTGTAATACTTGAATGCCTCCGAAACCTTACAACAAAACAATGTAACTTGTATCCATAAAAATGTAATTAATAGTTATATTAAACATGACTGAAAAGTAACACTACACAACATTATTTTCATTATCCAAATAAGAATTTAATTTAATTCTATTACTATCACTTATTAGACTTGAGTGAATTTGACAATTACACATACTATTGTGTGCCTTAGGTGGAGGTAGTTCTATTTCATCACTTAAAATCAATCTCGCCTACTCATCACATTTTTTTTTTATTTCAGCAAAGATTATTAAAAAATGGTACTACAACAGCCTGTTATTTTGGATCCCTTCACATTGAAGGGACATTTGAACTAGTGAAGAGTGCAATTAAACACCATCAAAGGGCCCTGGTAGGCAAAGTAAGCATGAACAAGAAGAATGATGCTGGGTATTATAATGATACTGATAAAGAATTGAAGGAAGTTGAAACTTTTGTACGAAAAGTTATAGCCTTAGAGGTTAGTAAATCATAGAAATACTATTCAAGTAATTCCGTTTTAAAATGCAGGTTGAATAATTTTAAATTTTTTTTAGAATGATTTGGTGGAGCCTGTTGTAACACCAAGATTTGCTCTCAGTTGCGATAAGATGCTTATGGATGGCCTATCAAAAATTGCTAACAAATACAATTGCAGAATACAGGTAAAATATTAAAAAATACTTTGTTTTATATTGTTAAGTAAAGGATTACAAAACAAGAAGTTAGTTAGTACGTACTTCATATGGTGGGGTAATTATTAAAAAAAAAATAGTAACTTCTGACAGAAGAAAGAAAGTTGAGGGTTGTAATATAAAAATACTGCCTAAAGTTTAAGTTGAGGAATGACAACAATTTTACAATTATAATGATACTAGTTGTGTCCCTGCCATACTAAGTTAATTGTCATGCAAAATGTTAGAACCTTTAAAGAAAAATAAATCCTAATTTAAGTATGGATACAAGATTTTTAGAACAGGTTTCAAACATTACTTATGAAGTAGGTGAGTTACAAAATATAAAATTTTCATTTTATGTATCGATAAATATGTAAATTGTAGAGAATAGTATATTACTTAAGAAAAAAATACAACCTGTTTCCTGTGATTTAAAGTAAGTTGAGATGGACTTAGTATATTTGTTTGTTTTTTTTAATAAGTTCAAATAATTAAACAATTTTAACTAATTCCTTCCATGTATGTTATTTCGTCGAACCCGCGCCTTCGTTCCCGGCGCAAAGGTGTGCATAATGCTCGCGGCATTGTCCCGCTGAATGGCGATGACCATCGTTTGTACCAAGAACGAGCCGGAGCGGGAGTCACCGCCGATCTCCTTATTTCACGGCATATGTCCAAAATGAGGCTCGGTCTCATACCCACAACTGCCCAGGGTCTCCACTACGATGGGAATAATATTTTTGATTAAACAGTTAAAACCCGCTCAATAAAAAAAAACTTTTAGGTATAAAAGACAAGTTGTCCCAAAAGTTATTGCCACTAACAATGAGTAAAATATTTTATAGTACTCACTGACTTAAAATCACTTCTAAATCACGCTTGCGCGGAACTCAAGTATCCGATTATTGCACGCTATCCTTTGCTTAAACCACGCACTTATTTACTTCACGGAATCGTATATAAAGACAATAAACTATAAAATATATTTTTTTAAACATACTAATAAGCAGAAAAAGGAGAAATATTATGTAATCATTCAAAGGAGCACCAGAAAATATTATAGTACTAATAATATATCTTCACATTTATGGTTAATTTAAACTGTCAAAGATGTATCAACATACATACCGGCTGAAGTAAGCATTTAATAAATTAGTGTGGTATTTTCTTTTGTTTTGATAAATTTAGAGTAGTATATAAACTTTGCAATTTTGTTTAAGGAAATTTGAAAACTTTTTTTATTATATTTGGAAACCAATGTTTATTGAAACACGATATATATACATCAATAATTAATACAAAAACATAAAAAAAAATATTAGTAATATCTATTAGAATATCTTAAATTATAAACAAAACATTAGATTATGTTATGAACATTAATAAAATATTTTATAATAATTTATAAACAAAATATTAAAGTTATTTATCAAGAAACATGTAGGAAAATACTCAAATAAAATAATTTAGTTTTTTTTTGTATATTTTTAGCCTGAACTGCATTTTCTACAGTGCAATTATTAAAAACACAATTTCCATTACTATTTACGGTGACATTGCAATTGCTAAAAACATAAGATACATTTGAATGGATACTTAGTGGATCGTATACGAATAAACCACCGTCTGGATCATATAAAACTTCTGTGCTGCTCATTGTACATACAAAATACTTTCAACATAAAATTATCATTAATATTTTACGATGTGGATAACAAATATAATCGCTCCAAAAATAAAGTAAAATAGTGTACGTGTGTACGATAATCGGCTACTTAAGTCCCTCGTATCGTAATGTATTATTATTTCAAGTTATGGATAATAACATCTTTAGTCAATGATAAATTCACCATTATTATCTACAAAATTCATCCATCTGCTAGGCAAATTTTGGATACCTTTTTCCCAAAATGAGGAAGGCTGAGATTTAAAAAAGTCGCTTATACAGTTTTTGAGGCTGTCATAATTTTCGAAGTTTTTGCCTGACAAATGGCATTTAAGTGCACGAAATAAATTATAATCTGATGGCGCTAAGTCAGGACTGTAAGACGGATGGGGTACAGTTAACCATCCAAGTTTCTTCAACTCATCATGAGTCAATTTAGCACTGTGAGGTCGAGCGTTGTCATGCAGAAGCTGGATAGTAGAGAGTCTTCGGTCGTTTTATTCTACAGCTTCGGCTAACTTATGCAGTTGGGCAATATTGAGCGTGTACTGTTTGGTTTCGTTTTAAGAGTTCCCAGTAGATCATTCCTTGTCAGTCCCAGAAAACAGATAACATTATCTTGTAACCATGAGCATTATACTTTGGTTGAGTTGGTGGGTTGTCGCCGAGAGGAATCCAATATGCGTGACGTTTATTGCTTTCGTAATGTACCCAGCTCTCATCACCTGGGATTATTTTCTTTAAAAAGACTTTCCGGTGTCGACGTAAAAGCAGACTTTGACATACACTTACACGAGAAGCCCGGTCTTGGTCGGATAAAGCGTGAGGTGTCCATCGTGACATAACCTTACGATAACCCATAGAGTACAAGTGCCGGTCTATGGTTGAACGTGGTTATCCAAGAGCCTTTTCAAAATCACGTGTACTAGAATTCGGATTTTTAGCAAGTTCTCGCCGCAAAGCATCTTTATCAAAGGTGGACGGCCGACCAGAGCGAGGTAAATCTTAACAGCTGATATCACCTTCTTCGAAGCGTTGTTGCAAATGCAGTGTTTATCTTTTTAGCTGTAAGTGTTGAAGGAGTGTTAAGCCTGTGCTCATATAAGATAATAACTCGAAGTTGATGTTGATCCATTTTTATTCTTTCTGACCTTTCTGGTTGCGCTCGCGCCTATTGATACCGACGCCTTAGAAGTTTCTAGAACATACTTTCGTATTCTATAATCTTCAAAAAGAAATTCTGAGTTTAAAGCGCCAATATTCTCTGAAGGTTGTGGCTGGCAATAACTGGGACTGGGACAACCTGATATATAGCAAAAACGTGTTTAGGCTCTTTTTGATTCACACGCCTATTTTTTGCTAGCCTAGCCTAGCCTCGCCTAGCTTTTTTTTGTGTTGCTTTGTTCTTGTATGTTCTATGGAGCACCTGAAGGTAAGTGACTACCGGCGCCAATGGACACCTGCAACTCAAGAGTAGCAAATGAGCTGTCCGTTTTTGAGAGTAGAGGAAAGGGAGGAGGGAAAGGATGGGTAAGTGGGGAGGGAAAGGGAAAAGATGTTGGGGCTCCGTTGACTTCGCTAACTCCGTAAAATACGATGCAATCATGTTTAACAGCCGGTTTTCTGTGAGGTCAAGTTAATATTCCGGTCATGCTCAAGCAGGACTCTCCCACGTTAACACTTGCGTCATATACATATATTCTTACTTCCCTTCATATTTATTCTATTTTCATTTAAATGTTTCAGAGTCATTTATCAGAGAATCTACAAGAAATAGAATATGTATTAGAAACAAATGAAAACTGTAAATGTTATGGAGATGTTTATGATAAAAGTGGTATATTGAACAACAGGGTATGTATATCGTTTTTCTTTGAGCAGAAAATGCATCATCTTTCAGTCTTCTCACCTCTAATATCTTAACACACTAGTGAAGTCGATAATACAACTATTTGGACCATATCCCAATCTCTGTCTAAGACTTACCACTATACTTGAACAACCGATCCAAAATCTTACCATATTTGAACATCAACCAACCACATAATCTATGTTGAACATATTAAAATCAGACTAAAATCCATATAGCCATATTGTCGTCCTGCATATGTATGTTTACTCATATTGTCATCTTTAAACAGTAACCATTTACCCTATTTTATTTTGGGTTAGGTGCAATGTGTTCTGTTCTTCCATTCCACTCAATCAATCGTCATTTCACTGCTTATTCCCTTTCTGGCCATATCCTCTTTTACGCAGTCCATCCATCTTTTCTTTGGTCGTCCCCTAATCGTGAATCCTTCAACTTCGATTCATAAAACTTTCTTCTTAACATTTTGAATAAATAAAAGTAAATAATATAAATAAATAAATAATAGTGATAAAATAAATTCCATGATAGCGGTCTTAGATCATAAATCATAACCATGAGAAAATTTAATCAGGAGAAAATTTGTATGATTCGAAGATTTTGATGACAAATAGTTCTGTGTCTGCGGTTTCTATGTTTGTAAAGTCTCCGCGGCAAGATTTAGACGTAATCGAGTTGATTCTGTGATTATTTTCCAGTGTATCATGGCTCATGCTGTACACTTGACTGATGCCGAGCTCAAGTTATTGCCTGCTCGAGGGGTTTCTGTCGCACATTGTCCCGCCTCAAATACACGTCTTAAATCCGGCTTGTGTCCCGTCAGAAAGCTTCTGAATGCTAACATTACCGTGGGATTGGGAACAGGTGCTTTTAATTTTACATTTTATGGACATAAAGTACAGTACAGTACTGGGTTCTCCCACATCGTAATGTTAGAATAGTAATAGTACCAATTAATCAAAGCAAATTACGGCAGCCTGAGGTTTCAAACAACATAATTAGGTTTTAACATAAAAATATATTTAAAGAATTAGTTGTACATGGTCACAGTGAACACATAACTTATAAGTGCCGGAATAGGTTCGGATTTAAGGTTAATAGTTATGTAGAAAACTAGAATCTCTATATACATCAGAGGTTCCCGACTTTTTTTCTCATTGACCACTCTCAAAATTTAGCTGGTTCCGTTTGGCCCCCTGCAGCAGCTGACATTTCTGCCATATTCCCAAAACTCGACAAAAATGCATAGATCTAAATTTGCGTTGCGGCTAAGTTCCAACCATTTTCGAAAAAAAAGTGAAAAGAATTGATTGGTTAATTAATTTATGGATTGCGCTGTGAGTGGATGTCAAAAAAATAAAGGTGGCTAATCAAAAAAGTGATTCCAACTAAACTTTTTTGCCATCTACTCACAGCACAAGGAACCAATCAATTCTCACTTATTTCATTTAGAAAACTTCCCATTTGCAATGGTAAAAATAAAAAGAAAATAGTATATTTTTTGTGTTGTATTTATTTAAATATGTAATTATGACACTACTTGACATACTGGATTGACAGCAAATTACCATGGTGGTATTTCCATGGTCAGAATACCTTCAAATCAGATATTTAAGTCATTATGCAGGGCAATTAAATGTTGAACCTATATCGGAATATCCTCATCAAGGCATTCTATCTTTGACAAGTTTGAAAACTGGGAAAAAGATGATGAATATTCTGTTTCATAAATTTCAATTTTACTAGAAAAGGTGAAATTACACCCTAATTGCAGTTACCTCTGGTATAATTCTTTTAAGATGGCTTATAAACCCACGGTATCGTGCAGCCGTGGCAGAAACTCCATCTGTTGCCACCGAAATAACGTTTGTGAATGTAATCGATTATTACTTCTCAGGCCATTTAATACAGATTCACCATAAATGTCCGTCTCCAAATGCCAAATGCTTCATGCATTTCTTCTTCCATAACTAATAGATAATAGATCATAGATATGTTAAAAATAATGGTTCATTACCAGCTAAAGTTGTTTCATGCAGTTGAGTAAATAGAAAAATGATGAGTTGTTTGCAGATAGTTGCAGAGGAAACTTTCAATATCAGAGATCATTTCATAAATCCGTCTTTGTACAGTGTTCCAACTGAAAGTAATTCTTTTGAGTGTATATATTTTAAGAATGCGGCTGAACCGATTTTCATGTAATGTAAATAATTTTTTCATAAATCTATTTTGATATATTTCTGTAAATTCGGTAGAAAATACTTGTAAATCATATTTTAATATCAAAGCTCCGCGATTTTTATTATTTATTGATTACTTTGATGCACGTTACGGGTACGTAATGACTCGTACAATTTATAAAAATATATTTAACTAGCGGACCCGACAGACGTTGTCCTGCATGATATTTCAAGCGATTAGGATCAATATAGATAAATAACCTAGATACCGACTGCAGCGCCATCTGCCGGGCTGATTTGTGAATCTAAACCATTCCCAGATCCCCTTGAACATACACAAAAAATTTCATCAAAATCCGTCCATTCGTTTTAGAGTAGTTCAGTGACATACACACTCACAGAAGAATTATATATGTATATAAAGATTAAGTAATTTTGTATTAGGAACTCCGACACTGGACTTCAAACACTAACATCGATTCACTTTACTTTTCTTTTCGAAATTCCGGAAACAAATAAGTACCATTTATTCTTGGCATTCGTATCATATAATTTATATTGGAGAAGAATTAAAGAATTAATTTGTTCTTTTGCACGTCTGAACAAGCATTGTGGATGGCGGTGGCGGCAGCGGTGATGCCTTTCAAGTCTCCACACGTTGTACTGAATATGGAATATGCAAGTTTTTACAAGTAACAGTCGCTGAGCTTCTTAAAATATTATCTGCCTACATTGATAGGTGAAGTTAAGCCAACATTAGTTCTTCACTATCGCAGATAATTTTTCTTGGACCCCCGCTTACGAATTAGGAACCCCCCATTTTAACGTAGACCCGTCTGAGTCTCCCGTAGACCCCTAGGGGTCCATAGTAATGTTATGTGTACCTATTCAATATTGCATTTATACCTGTATAATGTATTTTAAAAAATATACAGGATATTTTTTTTGTACATACAGGTTAAGTGTTGAAAATGAAAAAAAAATCATATTAGAGATGAGTACCTAAAAGAAAAAGTTGTTCCGAGAAAAAAATTGTCATATAAATTCAAAATCCTTTTTGGAAGCTACATCAACTAAACAAAACTTTGTCTGCAAAAAATAACGCCCCTAAAATATGAATACACTTTTTTGAAATAATTTCACATATATTCTCAGATGTGTCCGGCGGCGACAACGCAACAATATTAGATGCAATACGTCGATCAATGGACGTCTCTACGTATCTGGAGCTACAAGGCCAACCAAACTCGGCCCTGGATTGGAAAGAAGTGTTTTACCTCGCAACTTTGGGAGGTGCTAGAGGTAATATTATTATGTTCTATTAAATAGTCCTATTTATAGTTAGTAACATTCACAACTAGTCAATCTCAAGGAGATGGACTCCAAATCATGATTTTACCTCGAGGACTAAGTAGACTGACTAACGTTAACAACAAAGTTTTAAATTGATTAAGACCAATCGCAGCGAAAGGTAACGTTACCTGACTGATTTGAGTATGTCATGCTCGGCTAGCCTTAGTATACTGGGTATGGACATTTGTCGGGATCTCAATCCGCGTGATTAGAGAAATCGAGAGCGTCACAAAGCTGCCTCGCGGAAGCTCAGTGTATTGAACAAGGTGAGGTTTCAAGGAGAGGTTCTTCTCGCCCGAGCATGCTCTCACCTTTGGGACGGCTATGCTTTCGATCACTTGCAGCGACGCGCAGTCCGCATTATAGACTGTCCTGAGGTCACCCAGTCTCTTGAGCCTCTGCAGTTGCGAAGAGTTGTCGCCTCTATGGCAGTTCTCTATCGTCTACATCACGAAAAGTGTTCTGACCGAAATTCACTACCAGCGCACGTGTTTCCTTCCCACTTTGATCCCGGGTCTTTTAAGCGGGGCGTGAAAAAACATCTTACCAGGCCGCCATAGTGTGGGACTCCATGCTACATTGACTAGACATGCAATGAGGATGGTGACCACCACTCTTGGACTCCATTTATTGCTTACCATCAGGCAAAGTGGAGTCATTATGGTAGGCTTACACGTAAAAAAAGTCTTGCCAATGGCTAGCGCGTGTGTCATGCTCGTGAACGAGTGCCTTTGATCCGGGTTGATGACAGCTATTACTTAAAATAAAGTAACCATTCGCGCGAATGTTTATATTTTAAGAACGTGTTACATTGTCCTCAAATTTCATTTACAAAGTATTCTTAGTCTGAATGTCGTAACTTAGTTCTTCTCCTAACAACTACGTATTGGACTAGGCAACTACCTTCAGGAATGACTTAATCGGACTGACTTCTTACAGTTAAAAATACCTATAATTAGTTTTAATTTTGAGTCTGCTTAGTAGGTTGTAGAGCAAACCTCTAAAACAATATATATGTATATATATATATAGGGGGTGTTAGGTGAGTGCCTCACCTCTCTAAATAAAATATAAAAAAAACTCAAGGAAATACTTTTCAAATTTTTAACAGTTTCTTAAAAACCGATACCTCGGACTAATTTTTTCAGTTCTGTAATGGTGTGAACAGGTATTTTCTTTTTATATCGGTAACGTAAATAGCCCTCTGTCGATTACAATTATGAACCACTGAGTATCATATACTCGGTGGAAATTCATGAACACAACACATGAAGATCGGGACAGCGTTCAGCATTCGGATATTTCTCGTGACACAATCAAATACTAAGCCAGTGTCGTTAGTACGAGAATAACATGACTACGGTCAGCAGTAGACAAAGAAAAGTAGCACGTACTTGAAAAAAAATCATATGTTGACGACTATTGGATAGACAGTTCGGCTATACGTGACGTTAACAGGCATCACTATCAGTCTCACTCTTATTCAAATAGAAAGCATTTTAATAAGGTAACACCCCTTTTTCCCATCCCGTGTGTGAGTCTTTTTCTTTCGAAATTTACTTTTAAATGTAAGAAGTACCATTTCAGAATCATTTTTTTTTTCGTGTGGAAACCCCCTCGGGCCGTCATTCCACCGGGGTTTTCTGTGGAACGGTGTGTCGGAATCGAACCGACTAAAACCACACGGTATGGCATGCGGCGCTTAAAATAGGAGGAATCCGGGAACAGCTTTATTAAGACATCCGGACCCCTCCTAACGCCTGCCCGCACTATGCGCAACACCTACAGGTAACCTATCAATAAGGCGGCTTCTAGACACACGCGGACGTCACGCCCCCGGGCGGCTGCTCACATGGCGGATGGAGGGAAAACCCGCCCCGACCACCCGAAGTCACCCACTCTGAGGGCGGCATCCGCCGCCCGGTTCGCCAGCGGCGAATTGGGTCCGAGTGAAGATCATACTCCCGGGCCCGCGCCACTGCCTCCTTCTGTGAGATGACCTACCCACAGAAGGTTGCAACCGGGTAAAATTCCTGTCATTGCCGCCCATGGAGCATATGGTGGCCGGTAGTGACAGATCCTCTCCATGCAGTGAGGCCCCGACGATACGCCGCCCAAGCGGGGCAATCCGCGAACGTATGCTGGGTCGAGTCCTCACTACGGTCGCAGTGGTGACAGGCGGGACTCAATTCTTTCCTAGCGACCGAGTGCAAGTACTTTTTACGAAGCAACCGTGCCCGGAAAGAACCTGCGTTAGTCAGAAAGAAAGGGTCCTGTGCTGCCGCCCTGTCCACTCTACGATGACGGGCTGGAGCGCCTCCACGCTGGCTAAGCCATCACTTCGAGCCTCCTGCCGGGACGACCAACGAGCCATAATGGCTCAGCGAGCGGCCTCACGCCACTCGCGTACCACTTCGGGCGGGGGTCGATTGCCACTACCCGTCCAGAAATCAGTCGTCCGCCGATAAACTTCGGCCAGCACTTCCTCCTCCAAGTCCCACGGGGGAGTTCTGGCCAACGCGCACGCCGCCTGCATCGCCACAGTGCGGTAACCGCGTATGGCTCTAACCGCCATGATCCTCTTAGGGCGACAGAGGCTTGCCCTATACTGGTTGGTCAATATCCGCCCACACATGTGCACCGTATAGTGCCATTGACGGAACAACCCCCGTCTATTGACCGGACAACCCCCGTGTAAGAATCATGATAACATGCGCCAACCATTAAAAGAACTTGCCGTTATAGTTTGGACACTTAACTCACTACGCACTATTCACGCTACTGATACAAATAAAAAATACCTGTTCACGCCCTCTCGCCATCACAGCACTGAATAAAGTAGTCAAAGGTTTCACCAATTTTCAACTTTCAAAACTTGAGATTTTCTTATATTTTTACCAGAGAGGTAAGGCGCTTACCTAAGGTTGTACCTCCTCACCGTTGGACCTTAAATTCCGGGACACCGCTATACTTACGAAATATATTTAAATTCTGCAGCCTTAAACCTTGAAGAAAAAATCGGTGACTTCGAAGTGGGCAAAGATTTCGATGCACTCCTAATAGACGTGTACGCTGAAGGTGGACAGATTGAGAAGTACAAAGGCGCCCTAGAAACTACAGATGAAGAATACGCCATTGACTTACTGCAAAGATTCATATTTCTTGGAGATGACAGGAATATTATACAAGTTTATGTGAAAGGATTAAAAGTTAAAGATAAACTAAAATAAATAATAACTACTAAATAATAGCTACTAAATACTAAATTATAAAATTTTACTGTGACATTAAATTTCGATAATTATTACGATTTATAATATATACGTTTAGATACAAATATAATTTGTACATCAATATTTACTAAATGTTTTTTTTCTTGTAAAACGACCATTCCTAGCCATCTTATCTAGAAGGAAAAAAACTTATTGCCGCTATTCAATTACACATACATGTATCTCGAAAAAACTCATCGACTGAACCTCTGTATTCAAAGAACACATTGATTTAATGATAGCTATAACGTCAATTAACTTTTTTATGCTCACGTGTAAAAACGTTAAACACCCAGACTTGATACAATTTTTGTGGATCACACAATTTTTTATGTACATCAACCAGCCAGTCTACCTTGAACTACAATTTACTTTAATTTTATGGGCTTCATACCTAAATTGTTTTGTAACTCTCAATTTCTCTTGTAGCAGGATATTGTGAAACGCCTTCAAGAAAGTATAAATAATTATTTTTTACGTTTATTGGCACATATGCTATAAAATACAGACATTCATTTTTATTTATTATATGAATAGAGTGCAAAAGGGCCCGCAACTCTCCATAATGTTGGGTTGGACCCAACGCTGATTATCGGTTGCAACCCACGTGTGTCATACGCTCCATATGGCAAAAATAAAACCATAAAGAACGAGAAAAGTTAGATATGCAAATAGTGGTATTACATTCAAAATGGTAACAATAAAATGCACAACAGTACAACATACTACATTACGATGCACTTCTACATCGGTGTGAATAAAATATTCTCTGAGCTTGTATATCTCGCGATTGTGTAGGGTCTTAATGTTTAAAAGACCACGACCTCCAAACTTTCGCGGGATATACAATCTCATTACCGATGACCGCGGATGGTGCATTCGAAATGCAGTCATCAGTGTACGGACTCTCCTATCAATAGCATCTAGTTCAGTCTGAGTCCATCTGAGCATACCAAAGGAATACGTGAGCACTGGTATAGCCCAACTATTGCAGGCGCGAATCTTATTAGCGCCTGATAAAAGACTTTTAAGTACTTTTTTCAGGCGACTAAACAATCGGTCCCGCAATGCCTGTTTTACACTAGACTCAGGTATTCCCAATGACTGTGATATACCCAGATACTTCTAGGTTTCAGCAACAGAAAGAGATCTAAGTTTAGTTGAATCTGAAATGCTACACAAAGTAATTGTTTTTCTTTTAATCATAAATAGGAATAGAAAGGAGGTTCTCATTCGTCAATCCTTTTTTTACCGAATTGGAAAATTATTTTTCTTTTGAAATGGTATACTTCCCAGGGATTCCCGTGGTCATCAGATCAGGATCTAATGATGGGATCCCTTTAGAAAGCCTCGCTCGTAACGTATGTAATGTAACTGACATTACATACCTACGTTACGAGTGAGTCCTTAAAGTTGCTTGTTTTTACGAAATAAAGTAATTTGAAAGACGCATTAAAGGCGGTTATCTACTTTTTTTTAAATCCAATTTTATTCAAATATGAAAAAAAAGTCAATATTTTTTATCATGCAAAATACTTAACTGTTGTCTTTACCCATCTATATATTAAAAATTCTAGTGCTATTTTTATTTCTTGAAATTGATCACTAAAGCTTGTCACTCGAAAGGTTAGTTTATTCCCTTTATTTAAAAAAATACTATCTGAAAAAGTAATAATGTCGTTAATATTCCAATTTCAAATATTAATTACTTAAGTTTTGAATGTTTTAATGTACTGACTAGTATAACTTAAACTTTAGTAGTATAGAATTTCCGTACATGACAGGTCTAGATATATGATAACCAACGCCTTCAGATTTTTGTTAATGTTTCAAATTGTAATAGAATAAAATATCAGATTTCATTTCTTTTTCTATAGATTGCACTAATACTAGCTAACATTAATAACTAAAATTAATAAAATCGGTGGACAAGTATAAGACAAAATATGTCTATGCTTCTGGGTTTCGTCTTGCCTATTTATATACCAGGCCACTCAGAAGGTTTTGCGAAAAAAGTTTTTTTGTATGAGAGACTGACCAGTTATAAGCTATTTAAAAAAAAAATGATTATTTATAAGTAAAAATAGGTACGTTCCAATTTCAATCCTCATTTTTTGCGAGCTAATTAAATTATCGTGATGTTTTAAGATTTCAAGTGTAGCCTAAACCGGACGAATCATACGATAGACTTCAAACTGCATTCATGGATGAAGGCCCTTCCAAGGCAACTGTATCTTTCTTCTTCTTCTTCTTCTGTATCATTGGTATAATAAATTCAAACATCGTCGACTAACTTTGGGGGATGAAGAAGTAAGTGGTTGCCCTTTGACGGCTGTTAGGGAGGAAAACGTGCTAGCTGTTAAAAATTTAATACAAGACAATAGGCGCATTACGTATCAGGAGATTCAACACATACTGCAGATTGGATCGGGAAACCTTCACGAGATTCTACACGTGCATCTTCGCGTGAGGATAGTTTCACGCTGGGTGCCGCACAACCTCACCGATGCTCAGAAGTACGCCCGGATGGAATGGTGCCGTGATATGATAAACAAATTTGAAGTAGGCTGATGAGTCCTGGATTTATCAATACGATCCAGAAACGAAGAGCCAGTAGACGGTTTGGGTGTTTCAAAACGAATCAACGCCTACCAAAGCGAAGCGATCTAGAAGCGGGGAGATTTTGATCGCGAGGTTTTTCAATTTGACCGGCTACTTGGTGTCAATCCCTTTACGGAACCAAAGAAGCATCAACGCCGAATGGTATACTACCAAATGCTTGGCAGAAGTTTTCCCTGTTGTGAGCAACAAGCGACCAAAACACGGCTCCGCGGGCTACTGCTCCACCACCACAATGCGCCCACGCACAAAGCGCTCAAAACGAGGGACTTCTTGGACAGCACGCCGGTCAAGCTTCTGGGTCACCCTCCTTACAGCCCTGACCTAGCACAGTGAGACTTCTTTTTATTCCCGAAATTAAAAATCAGCTCAAAGGGATACAATTTTCGTCGCGGGAAGATACGCTGTTAGCGTTCGAGCAGGCCGTAAACGAGGTGTCTGCGGCGGACTGGAAAAAGTGTTTCGAAAACTGGTTCAGACGCATGAAACTTTGTATAAAAGCTAGTGGAGAGTATTTGGAAAAAAATAATCAAAAAATACTTACCTATAGAACACCTTTTTTTTATTTTCGCAAAACTTTCTGAGTGTCCCAAATATAAGTAGATCACAAATACTGGTAGGTAGTCATTGTAGTTATTCAATTTAATGTTTGATTAAGCGTACCTACTGACGCAACCTTCTGCTTTATAGAGATATTGTCTACAAGGTAATTAAACCACGGCAGTAATTTGTTATATTTTTATTCTTGTGTAATTCTTAATAATTCGTGTAGAAAACATGTGCAATTATGTGAAAATACAAACCAAATTTACATATGCAAATACCGTTATACAATTATAGGTACTAAAGAGAATTAAGTTATAATTAATTCCTAGAAAAGCGATGAACATAATATTCAACAATAATAGACATATTTTGGCTCAACTTAGACAATCCAAAACCAAGTTTTGCTCTTTCCTAATAAACATTATTTTACTTAACGTGTAAAACCACAAGTAACACTTTATAAATTTTGTTAAAGCTTTGAGATCTGTTATAATATTTTACGATAGAAAATAATACTCAAATGCAACTGGTGTCCATATAAACTTAAGTCGGTGGAATGATAAAATATAATGTATTCGAGTGTTAGTAATAAATTATAATCATAACATATAAACAGTCTTATAAAGTCAAAAATAAAATACTATCTAAACTTTAGAGCAACTTATATTATTGTACAAATACGTTCACTAAGTTAGTTAATAATTTTATGCTATTAAATGTTAATTAATTTTTAAAAAATAGGACGCACTTCAATAAAGACAAAAAATATAAATAATATATATAAATAAGCTAATATTTACCGTTTACAAAAAAATATCTGTTAATGTTGTCAGCTTAATAAATCACATCATTCGTTACATAGTGTTGGATATAATTTTGTGGAGACAACATTAACAACTATTTTGATCTCAAAATCTACACATTAAAGTACTTCGTTCGTAATTCTCCTAACGCTAATCAATGAACACAGGAACTTGGACGTGCAAATCCAAAAATGCAATGCAAGCCAGGTATAAATTCTTATACAAGTACTGCTAATTTTTATATTTGGCAATTAGTGTGATCGCTCGTCCATTGTGATCACCGCAGCGCATATTATTAATAACGCTACAATACTACCAATTACATACTAGCAAAACAAATTGTTATCGAACCGATTTTATTTTCACAAATACTTAAATGTGTACTACCAAATATGTACATACATATATGGTCTAAGACATAACGTAAAATACTTCTTGTTGGATGTGGAATAGCCTCGGGGTCACTAAGACAACCTCTAGCCGATCGCTAATATTTATTTAAAACGTAATTATACAATGAATATAAAAATATTTTGAGCTGCCTTCGATATACAAACTGCTACTTTACAAAACAGGCACCAAACCCGGACACATGTACACACACACACGTATATAACGTAACGTAAACTGTATTCACCTGCATTGAAACAATTTAACCTAAAACAGTCTTAAATATATACTATCTTAAAAATAAAAGGTACATTTTATAAAAAATAATGTGCGGACCGTGTGCAAATAATGACACCCATGACTCCAATATTAACTATATACAATAAATATTGTTAACAAAACGTTTGATCCATTGCGAGTCATAAACTTAACTATTTAACTCTTTAATATTTGCCTACATATATAATCAATCAAAGAAATTGTTATTTTAATGTCAATGTCAGATAATAACTACTTTAGTGAATTCCTCACAAGACATTATAGAGTAAACTAGCACCTATTATAAATTTTATAAAGTTCCAACTCGTAGATATTTACAGGAAAAGTTACAAAACAACCATTATTCAAAAATCGACAACTGTATGTGTCATTTTGTACTATTCAATAATAGACAACAATTTAATAACAATACGAATGTGTCACTCTAATGAGAAGTACTCAATTGTTGTTCGTTAAATAGAAAAAGTTTTAAAAATATTATCAGTCTTTTGGTCCGATTCATTTTCAGATTAATTTTGTATTTCATTTTTGTTCATATATCAAATTTTGTTTTATAAATTTTGGCATGATACTTGAATGGGAGCAGTAATTAAAAGTAATTGAGGTAGAAAGAAATGCACAACAAAAATATATATCGTACAACTTGACATAAAATAAAAATAAAATAATTTTAAATTTATTTAAAGGAATGTTTAGTCGCATTTATTTAATAATGGCTGAACACGTTCTGCCTTGATATTTTTTGGGCTAATAATTTGTATCACCTATTGCAAAAAACTTAAAGAAACATAGACGTTAAACGTTTAAGTAATAAATATATACATAAATAGGTACATTTCTCATGGCACAGAAAAGATTGCTTATAATCAGCTAACCCGTTCATACTTATGTTAGATATCGAAATGAAGACGAGAATGATCCGTAGTGTTCGTAAACATAGAAAGATCTTATTAAACTTTTTATTGATGAAATAGAGTGCAAACAAATTTAAGACAGTTTATTAATTTCAGGCGATTTATATGAATTATTTTTTTCTTCTGCACTGAAACCAGAACCCTACGAAATGCCCTTAGATTATAATCGTGCGTAGGCATTAAAAAAGTAAAAACTGCTCTCATATCCACATTAATTATATATTTTAGTACAACACTCACAACAATCCATAAGAAACACTATACTGACTTTTTAGCTTACACCAGAATACTGCTATCTCGAGCTGGCAGTAACTATAATAACCGACTAGATGGCAACTAGTCTATCTTGAGGTATAATATTACAAAAATTACACGTTAAGACATCCAATTACTAGTCGAGTTCTATATGCCTAGGAGTCAAATTCTCAAACCGAATTAAAGTACATCACACACTAAGCGAAAAAATGTGCTATTTGTTACCTTCTAACTAAATCTTACATTCGGTTGTTCGTTTTAACTCTCTATGTCACAATAAATATAATATGTCATATGATGACTTTATGTAGTTTTAATTGTAATACAGTACAAAGAGTATTCGACGACCGGCTGGATTGAAGCTGGTTGTTGCAGCGATAACATAATTGTTATTTATTTGCAGTTTTAACTCTAGGTTTATTATAACTATAAAGTCATTATTGTAGTTGTGTAATTCAGTTTGACACATTTGTATAGTTTAGGATTATGGCGACATAACAAAAGCGATTCGCAATGTCCAGCCGTGGCGTACAATAATCTCGGTTAAAATAGTAGTTATAAATAGCGAGACAGTAATATACACATATGGCAAACCCTCTAACTCTATTTAGGATATTTTAAAACTATCGAAAAATCTGTACACAAATAATATCTTTAGATATAATTTTTGACGTTATCGTATTTTACAGATTTTTATTATAATAGTAATGCGATATTTTGAGGTGCTTGCTTGTTATTACAATATATAAATTGAAATACTCCTCAAAAATCCTTTGCATGATTAAGAAAAGAGCAGATGATATTTGAATTCTGAACGAAATCTCTTGAATTAACATTGTATATAAGTTGAATAGTTCACTTTCGATCGATTAGCTTTCATATAAAAAAAAAACAAATCAAAACTGGTCTCTCCGCCATGGACCTACATAGGTTAAAATTATAATATCGAGGGGTTTTAAGGTTTGTGTTATCTCAGACTCATAAAGTGGAGTCCGTTGGTTTGCCACTAATGGAAGAGGGAGGGGAAGGTGTAGTTACCATACGCACTGCGGGCAGGAAGTGTCCGCGGAGTGCGCGTGCGCGAGTCAGGCGGTCACTTGACGAGGCTGGAGAGCGAGCGGGATTTCAGTGTCGGAGTGTGTGAGCGCGCGGCACGGGGCGCCGCCGCCGCACACGCGCGCGCGCCGGGACCGACGCCGCGAGCTGCGCCGCTCAGTACCTGCGCCGTACACCACTCTTAGAGACTTGACCAGTCTGCTACTAAGCAGATGTACGATAAAAACACATTTTCGACTAATTCGCCAGCTATTATAGTACTAAATTACGACTACTAGATAAGTGCTACTTTATTAAATTTAGTAGAAGGAAAGGGTCTGATTGGCTATGGCATTAACAATACTCCTCTGAAGGAGGTAGACAATATCAGGAATCTTGGAGTAATTATTGTCAATAAATTACATTTCAGAAGTCATTTTAATATGTTAATTGCGTAAGCATGGAAATTGTCAGGTTTTATAATCAGAGAAATGAAGATATTCAAGGAGCCTATACGCTTACGGTTACAGAGTACAATAGTAATATAAGAAGTATAATAGAGTACTGCAGTCCTGTCTGCAACCCTTTTTATCAAGTACATTCCGATAGAATTGAACGTGTTCAAAAGAGATTTTTGTAAAACCTGAGTTACTCTGATCATAAGGCTCGTTTTCTCAATTCTTACGAATCTAGACTCCATAATTACAAGATGGCACCGTTATGTGCACGCAAATTGATTAATATTATATTTCTATATACATTTATAAGCAGCTTCATATATTCACCTTTGCTAATGGACAAAGTTAAAATAAGCGTCCCGCACCCTAATAAATAGAAAAACTTTCTCTTTGCCAAGCAGCCGCACTAACATGTTCTCTTCAGCTAACACCCTACGAGGGGGGATAGAGGTCTTCTCTGGTTCTGTAGTCTCAAACAAAAGTAAATTAAGAAGTTTGCTTAAATAGCCTATCTTTCCAAAACTAGTAGTAAGAATTATAACCTAGAATAAGATACAACAATTTATTTTAGTAGTTTAATACCATTTATAGATGTATGCATGCAGTATCCACATCTAATAGATTTAAATTTTAATCATGATATCTTTTGTGTTGTGTTATATCATGACTGTACATCAGTTTTGTGGATTAAAAAAAAATATTTTTTGGTTCATTTTAATTTTATGATTTTGTTGGTAATATCAAGTGATTAATGTAAATGATTATCTTTAGTCCCCTATTTATCTAGTGTCCTTTTAGTTGTGCACCGCAAATTGAATATTAAATGGAAAAGGTGTGGTGGTACCCTACCCTATAGTATAATCCATTAAGATTCTGTGACCATAATGGTCGCAGCTTGCGATAAAGTCGCCAATTGTAACACTGTAACATTTTATTGTATCCCTCCGTTCTCTATTATCTAAGCTAAATTACATAATACGAATAAAAAAATCATAATCTAGCTATTTCATATTTGTGTAGTTCTTCACTTATTAACGTATTTAAATATAATTAACAGTTTATTGATTTGCACATGCTAAATAGCTACAGCTAATCAAGTCTTAAAGCCGTGAATAAAATATTCTAGTGCACTATAACAGTGCTAAAACATACATATTATCATGGATATATCAGGAATCTTTCAACCTCAGAAATTGTTTAACATACTAAACTCATACTGTTACATATAATAAAACATAACAGATAGCCGGCTACTAGTCGTCAATGTGTCTAATACAATATTTTGTACTCGTACATCTGCGGTTGTAGGTAAAATTATTACACAAAGAGAAAATTGCCAAATTTTATCACAAAAATAAAAACACATTTAACATTTAATTATAGCTTCAACTATCATTTTAAAATATCTTTTGAGTCTTTTAAGTTATATTGTTGATAAAATTTGAAATTTTTAATCGGAAAACAAAGACCACAACACTGATAGAGAACTAGAGTTCTCTAAAGTCTATTATTATTGCAACAGCAATAGACTAACGAAATAGGCTTTGCTTTCCGATATTGAAAAAAAAATGGCAAGTTGATATAATTATCTTGCCATATAGTATTATTACAACATTTAAAACATTATTGCATTCAATTGCATAGTATAACAGCATTAGCTATGAGCGTGTGATATATCGGGTTCGGTCCACAAATGACAATGCAATGATAAATTATAATGTGATGATCGTGACCGATGTATCTTTACTGCGACATGTGACAACATCGAACATGCTCGGCGTACATTTGTATGTCCTCGTGATCGTTTCCAACACATGCTGTTCTGTGAATTCTCGATAAACACTATGTGGTGGTAAAGCTGCGTTACATTTTCAACCTTAAAATCATCTCATTACTTCTGAAAAACATCACTAACAATATAGCGTAACTATTTAAAGCAGGAACGTAATATAAACAAATAATTCTAAGACTGAAACATTATTTAAAACAGTAGCTATTTCTACACTAATAATTTAGAAATTCACACTCAGATGTGTATAACATTCATGTCCCAAAGAAAGAAACAATATAACATAAGCGCTAAGAGCATGCGTGACGTGCTCGTATGCGACACGTACATATATAGTGATGACACATGCGATGGTACAAGCGAAAGCAATCCCCGCAGAAAGCGTCCGTGTCGCCCTGTGACTCAAGCACCAGAGACTTTGCCACAACACCGACCGTGGCGAATCAACAAGTTTGTCCCAATCACATCATTTTGTTAATTAAAGGTTATTTTTCGATGCAAGAGGGCGCCAGTGACTCGACCACGTCTAATGTTTACTCGAAAATTAAAATAAATCATTAAAATATCTCTATACAGTCTGTTACAGAAAGTTGTAGTTACATTTTAGATTCCTGTATATGTATAGCGCTAAGACTTACAGGAAAAATCATGATTTTCCATACAGAAATGGGAGTTTTAAAACGACAAAAACTTGAAAATAATTTGGAAAATGGCTTATGAGGGTAATATTACGTTAGAAGGAATGCTGATTTAATTGAATTTCGGAATTCATTTTCGGAAACCACGCAAAACAGTTTTGAGTTCTATAACAGCCTGTATATACATAAATCGGTGGACAAGGAGCAAGCCTCCACGGAGCGCCGGGTTAGTCCTCCGCACCTAAGCGAATGAACACAGTGACACAGTACCGGTGCGAGGTTCAGAACAAAAACTCTAGGCAGGCGACAAGCACGTAGAGAGCCGTGCTCTCGCGGGCTTCGGCGGCACAGGGAGCGTGCGGCGCGCGCATTGGAGGCCGATGGCGGGCGGGCACTGAGCAGGGGAGAGCGGGCGTACCGGGGCGCGAGCGCGCGACGTCCAGCGACGCGGCCGGCTGCAGGAACCACTCCGAACGCGTGCGCATGCGCGCCCGCTGCCGCTCGTGCACCTACCGACCACCCGTCTTACAGTCGTGACACGCCCTCCGCACTCCGCTCTACGGGCCCTGCTCTTAGCATGACCGTGTCCAGATATAACAACAACGACCGGGTTTGTTTTGTGTCGGACATTTGTTTATATTAATATTTAAGAGTAACTCGCATTTAATTCCTTGTGCAGAGCAGGTTCTCATTCAGTAAATAAACACACCTGGACAAAGCCCTGCTAACATGTTGAACAGATACAATATATCTTGTTTTTTTTAAGGGTCGCGGATGAACGGGGGCGTGCTTGTACTTGCGAGTTTATTTAGCATTATCTGCTCGATCGACCGATACGAGGGATGATGACTGGAATACCCACTTTACTTGAAGTTTGTTACATATTAGAACGACAGTTAATTACAGTATACATGAAACGACGGGTTAATAATTTATTTTATTAGTAACACTATAAGTATAAATTTCTACTATTAGTCAATAAAATTGTAATATTAGCTCACCAAAAAAGTACCATAACCATTGAATATTAATCAGTAAATTTAGAATAAAATATAAAAATTATAACTGTACAATACACATTGGTTAACCTACAAATACAAAAAGACTACTATGTTATAAAGATATATATAATAAGGTATTATATATTCGGGTGTAGATTGAACCATCAAGTGCGCTAGAAGCATCAGTGTTTCGTGTCAAAACACAGCGTGTGCACACCACACCTGTCTTAAGCACAATCGTGTTCAACATTCGCTTGTATAATATAATATCACACCGTGTGTTGTCCAATATAATGTTTCATAAAAGGAAATATCTAGTACTAACAGATCAGCCACAAGTTGTCCTAAGTTATTTCAAAGGGTAACAGACATCACTCATGCAGTTGGTTAGAGAACGTGGACCACTAGCGAATCCAGCTTTGTATCTATTTACTGAAAAAACATAATTCATAACAAGATTTTGATAGGCGTACTAATGATGGTGTCAACATTTAAACTCAAATATCTAAAAGTTCGTTCTAAATTAAATGGACTAAGCTAAATTACCACATCATTAAAAGTATCAAAAATAGGCTTTGTACCGCAATCTGAACGTAACGATTATGTCGCAGTATTATCGCTTAGCAGCGCTCATGAATAGGGAGCTCATGAATTAAATCTTTTTTCTTAATAGCCCTCTAATATGTTGGGTGAAAATTAAAAGCCAATAAGAGTGATAGCAATTTTTCACATTGCCATGCTAAATAAAGGTGAGCTAAATAAAATATACAATTATTGTTGAACCCTCTTCGGTGGCATAAATAATACTTGCTGGCAGTATTGGCCGGCGACAGACACATTGCAATTAAAAAGTGTGCGGTTCTAGAATTTTTAATACAAGTTGTAAGTATAGCAACAAATCCGGTAGGCCATTTATTTTTCGGACATCATTAATTTACTCACTTTGTCCAGAACTACAAATCTATATATTATTCTGATTTCGCTAAAGAGAATATTTATTTTAGAGTATATAAAAGATACGAAATATTTTCTTTATTCTCGAAAAAAAATACAAATCTTGCAAATCAGTGCAACTTAAAGCCAAAATCCAAATATTTGTTAAAATCATGTTCAGCAAGAGGTCCACGCAACAAAAGACAGTACAGGGGAGAAAGACTTGCTTAGAATCTACAGGTGGATACTGAGAAAACTCTCTTCACCATCACTTATAAAATAAGTCCTTCAGTGAGCGCTAGAATTGAAATAAGTCTCTTTATACAATCATCTCATATTTAGATATAAAGCTTTGTGACATCCTCATTAAAATTTTAAATTATTTTACTCAACGTTTTTTAATGGGACTTGCAGTAAATTCGAAGCTATATTAAACAGCAGAAAACTGTACTATCGGTGATTTTATTAAAAAGTCAAATTGCATCATTCTTTTGTACTGTAACTGCATAACATCTTCTCGCAGCAACAAAAACGGCGCAATTGGAACACTTAATGTAATACACGATGGCCTTCTCCAATTATACTAGTTACATTATTCTCATGATATATCTAAGTTGAATTCTTTCAAACACATTGAATTTGATTAACAAATATATTGTATATACATATACATATCTGATTATGCATTTATTTTAACTATATGGAATCTCGAGGAAGTACACTATGGAGAATAAAACGTCACTAAACGACGCAATAGATTGTGTACAAAAGCGGCATAGTCTGAGAAAGTGATTGACGACGCTTTACACTTTCTCAGAAATGGTAAGTCGACTTGTTTAAACATTGCGAATTTACATTAATTATAACGATACTTCAAAAGCCCAACCCCTTATACACGTGTTTACATTTTGAGCATTATTCCTAAGAACGTATTATTAATATAGCAATATGTGGCATGCTTCAGGTAATTGGCAATGTCCCATTAAAAATAGTGAAATAATAATAAATATAATTATATCTGGGTTAGGTTTAAAGTGCTGGTCTGAAATACATTAAATGTTTTCGTAAGATTTAAGACCAAGTTAAAAGGAAAAAAAATATTCAATATCATAAATGAATTGTTCTTATTCTTGAACAATTAAAAATATATAAACATCAAAAAAGATGTTTTTTTTTTTCAGAAATACTTTTTATTTGATAATAGTCGCATGAGCGCTATTCACATTATTATTTGAATTGTTCATTAGAAAAAAATATTCCTGAAAACAACAGAGCATTAAAGAACAGTAGAAAATTTAAACCCCTAAGGTCATAATGATAAGATTGACGGAAGTAATTTGAACTTTATTTTCTACGACATAACGGTTGGGATCGTACCTGGGGTAAATAGGAGAGGCTCTTGGTACTCTCAGCATATTTGTTGATCGCGCGGAGCTCTTCTAAAGTCATGTGGGGGCTAGAGTTGCTGCGAGACGACTGAGAGGATGAGCTGACAGATACCTGGAACGTTGTGGCACATAAAAATAATAAAATATGATAATCAAACAAAAAATAGTACTGACAATTAAAAACTTCTTAAAAAGAATAACACTATACAAAGGAATATATAGGTATCTTTAAATATACATAAAAGTAAAAACAAATATTTGCGCTGTGACTCACAGTCCGTAAGGATTATTTTTCCTCCTCCTCTTAGGTTACCAAAAATTAAATAATTAGGACGCGCGAATGAAGAAAGAAATAAAAAACAAGTAAATGAATATATGAAAAATAATATTTTACTATCCAGTTCAGGCTGCACACACTAAAACAGTTCTGTATAAATACTATTCAATTAATTCAGCGTCGTCGTGTCTCCTGTCAGTGAAATATAATTTCACAAAAAAATAATATTCATTGTACAACATATTGTATTGTCATGTCACACAGCTCGATCTGAAGGTCAAATTTAAGATTTAATAATAGACACAGGAGAGATGAAACGAATTGAAAGCTTGTTAAATCATAATAACATAACTATTTCTAAATTAAAACTAAATACTTATTTTAAGCACATTTTCAAATTTCTGCATTTTTTTTAATAAAAGAAATAACGTTGTTTCTTGACATTTGACTCGTTATGAGGTGAATGCAATATTCCGTTATCGGGACTGAATCTGTTGGCCTTACTATATCGCTTGCTTATCGCATTAATGAAAGGTCTGAACTGTACTGTCTAGTTAAAAGCGACCATGAAGTCATTCAAGCGGATCGGTTCAAACCACATATACGTTTTATCAAATATCGAAAAGTATTTAAGCTTATTTCATAAATCATAATTTAAAATATTGAATAAATAATAATACACTAAGTAAGAAATTCTTCCTCATTTTTTTACATGCAAAATTACAATAAATAAGTTTGTGAGTAAACTTAATTAAAGAAACGGAAGTCCTTTGTAATATACGAGTCATGCATTGTTCAACACTTTTTCTTGGATTCATATTAAACAGAATAAGATACAAAAATTTAAAAAAATAGTAGAATGCAAATCACATATTGTGTTACTTCTTTAGTGATACACGGTATTCTATCGTTTCATTGACCGGATACTCAGATAAAAGATTGTTTAGTCTCTTTATCGTAACGTTTTATTAATAAGAATTATTAAAAAAAAATCGTATCAGTTTGCTTTTGTTTTTCACATACGAGTGACAGAAACACACGGTTTTAATATCTCTGATTTTCTAAGTTTTCGTAGACAGTTACAAAAAACCTAAAAAAAAAATCATATTTACTGAACAGTTATGAATATATAATAAATCTTTGGGACGGGTTATAAAGTTTAGGTATGATTGTATCTATCCCGTCCCGTAAGTCTCCCATATTGTGTTTTAAAACTGGTTATAATATGGTTAAAAATTTTTACAGAGAAGATATTTTGTAAACGTACTTTGAAAACGCTCTCTTCCAGCGATATGGAGAGGCGTGTGCAGGAGTCGAGCAGGCTGTGCTCGGGGATAATGCCGAGTACGCTGCCCGCCACGCCCGCGCCTCCGCCTCCCGCCAGCGCTGGCATCGACTGGCACTCCTCGGATTTGGTTAGACCTAATACAAATTGAATATGGTTATTCCACTTTTCTTTCATTTTAATTTAATTCATTTTAAATAATGCAGTGGAGTGCTAATTTTTCGGTTAAACATATTTTCAATATCGATTAATTATCTCTACTAGGGCACTACAGGGCACGCCACAATCGTGGCGGTAAGACCCGTTATGGAGGACATAGTAGCCTCTCCTACCGGATGACGCAGGTACTTACCGGACATGGCTGCTTCGGGAAGTACCTGTGTCGAATAAGCCGGGGACAACGTTTTTGTGCCATCACTGCGGGGGCTGCCACCAAGGCACAGCTCTACACACTCTTGTGCAGGAGCGTGTGGACTTCGTGACGGCCATAGGTAGCCTCTCGTTGGAGGATTATGTCCATAGTTTCTTGCGAGAGCGCGTGGGATTCTGCCGCCTTTTGCGAGTTATGACGCTTGCCAAGGAGGTGGCGGAAAGGGAACGGGAGAGGTCTAGTACTCTGCTATCCCGCAGAAGACGCAGCAGACGCCGGAGAGCGCAAGCTGATTTCCGGCCTCCAAAGGCACTGGCATGAGGACGACGGATAGTGTTATCCGCCGCTCTAGCAGAAGCAGGCCTAAGACGGCGGCGCCGTGTTCGCTTCTTTGAATAGTGAAGCTACACCACAGTGGGGTCGACTCTCGTTCAATAGGCGGCCATGTCTGCCGGGGTGTACAGGGATTTTTTTTCTAGGGACAATTGAGACCCCGGCAATAAGACTATGTGACGGAACACCGTGTGGTTTTAGTCGGTTCGAGTCCGACATACCACCCTTCTGGTCCCGGTAGGGTGATGACTCGTGGGGGTTTCGGTGTAGTAAAAAAAAACTCTAATTATATTTTTGTTTAGTAGTTATTAATGAGTTAATGAGCTTTAGTTTATCAATAACAAAATTAATTTGCCTTATTTTTATTGACTTTTCCGGGTTAATAACTTTGTAACAATAAATATTTATAGAATCGATTGACATTGTTGCATGTAACATAAAATTCGTGCATTTGCAAGACTCTTAACATTTAACATTTCTAAATTATATCATAAATGCATTAAGAATAATGTAGAATGTTACAACATTCAGCCAAGTCGGTTTACGCTTTTTATGAAAAGTATCGGAAGTGATTTTGTTAGACTCATTTACCTAGAATATAGTAGTGCCGTAGTAGAATAACTACCAAACTTATCGAGATCATCTGTCAACAGTTGTCTGTGGCTCAATAATTAGGTCATACTTTACATTCTATTTTTTTATAATAAAACTACTGAGATATTACTATACTATGAATGAATATAATATATAAAAGTGTTAAAATACACGATACATTTTCAAATAATGAGTTAACCTAAATGATTCTGAAAAAGAAAAATGTATTAGAAAGTTTTAAGATGAATGATTATCTTGCCCCAGTTAGTATTCTCAGAGGATATACTCAATAATGAATATATTTAATGCGGTCTTCTAACATTAGTGTGAACTACGAAGTCCTAACTACCAAGTGAGTGCTACCAGAACCCATTTATAAAATAACTGTATGTATAAAATACAAAATACATATTATGGTTATATATAGGCATTCACAGTTGACTCACCAAGAATGGTAAAAATATTTGATATGAATTTTGTAACTTGACTAGATTTTAATAACTTAAACGATTTTCATTCAGACGACCTGTGAAAAAGGTTCTTTTTTACTAGGAAATAACTCCTTGTATTCTGTACGACTGGGTGGATATGTCTGTTTTCCCTGCTGGGACTTGTAAAAGGTGTCACAATCTACAAAAGGTAGGCGTTGCAGACGTCTGTGCCCACACCCTCGGGGACATACGTACCTGTTAATGAAACCAATCTATGCTAATATTATAAATGCAAATCTATCCATCTATCTATCTGTTACTATACAGGGCTAAACGGCTGAACCGATTAAGATTAAATTTGCTAGGTGGATACTTCGATCCCTGGGGAAGGTCCGGGTCAGGTCAATGTCTTAACGACAAAACCCTGGAACGTAGTTTATTTACAAAAGAGACATAAGGTTACGTAATAAGGCCCACTCGGTTGCACGCACGCACGTCATTATTAATAAGTATAAACCGAACCTTATTAAAGATTTACACAAACTAATATGAACGTATGATTACGCAAATTCCCGTGACGTATAATGTATGTCAATACCTCGCGGGTAATCTTATCCGTGAAATCAATTACAAATTTATTTAACATCAGCGAATTAATTACCGCATCAAATTATTCATAGGTATACATATATGCGTATTAAAGCTGATACTACTTTTACAATTTATAAATTGTAGTTATTACACGCCGAAAATACACAAAATAATCCTTTGTGACTTAAAGGAAAAAAAATTGCTAAGATAAGCGAGTAGATCCGAATTTAAACATATAACTCCGAGTTAGTTCTTTGAAAATTGCTTTGTCAGTTGGCTTTTTATTTATTTTTTTGCTTCATCCAGAGGAACCAGTGATGTTTCTTGATGATGATGTCAGCCCATCCGACCATCCATCTAACGAGCATTAACTCAACTTCTAAATACGTATGAAACGTAAATACAAAAGTATTTGTAGGTTATGAATTGTATTGATAATCCCATACTAATAAGAATGTAAATATTCACGTTCATCACTAACATCAACAAGGTGAGTGGAAGCACCAGTTACTAGCAATGTAGAAGACAGACATACCCACCAAATTTTATCATAAGTGCATAACACTAATTATTTTCTTACCTTCTAAATTAAATTTATTCCCCCAACGATCACATTCACATTGCAGCCAAGTCTTTTCAGCTTCTAACGATAACTGTCCTGTAAACAAAAAAGTAAAATTTACTTTTCTGTGTATGTTGTAGTTTAAAAATGGCATAAACGAATTTCAGACTAAGTAGTAATTATATGTAAGGAGACAGTTTGCCACTGACGCAGATTTTTTCCGGGTCTAACTCCTTCGGGATGTACCTGTGTCCCATACGTCGAGAGTTTATGCCAGTATACTATTTCGCGGATACAGCACTCACACACTAGTAGAAGATGCGATGGTGGATTAGCTATAGGTATGGTATAATAAAGGTCGATGGTTTAGAGAGTGAGCCGAGTCCATAGCCTTGCGTGCTGATGAGGCAGTCTGGCAACGAAAAAAGCAATGGGAGAGGACTAGCCCTCGTTTCGTCTCTAATTTATATGCGAATAACGCGTATGATGATCTGTGTAAACCACTACAATTCGTTAGCAAACTGTATAATCACAAAGTCAATTCAATAAATCCTTTACTTATTTTTTTTTTTTTTTTATACTATAGGGAGACAGACGAACAGACGGGTCACCTGATGGTAATTGACACCGCCGTCCATGGACACTTGCAACTCAAGAGTCGTAAGTGCGCTTTCCGCCTTTGAGGGTGATGAGGGATGGGGGATGCAGGAACCAGAAAGAAGAGAGGAGGGATGAAGAGATGGAAAAAATGAGAAAGGAGATGAGGGGAGAGAAAAGGGGGGAGGGGGAATTGGGCCTCCGGAAACCTCACTCAATTCGGGGAAATGCAACGCAAACGTTACTTCACAACCGGTTTTCTGTGAGGCCGTGGTATCGCACCGGTCGAGCCGGCCCATTCGTGCCTAAGCATGGCTCTACCACTGAATGACTTAACATCCGCCGCGATGTTTCTATCTCAATTAAATTCGTCAGCCGCTGACACGGGAGCTCAAGCAACAAACGTTGGGAACAATGAGTGTTGTGACACGTCCTTCTCACAACACAATCATCAATTTCCTTGTTTTATAAAACATAAGGCTTGGCCATCATTTTCCCATGTATTGTAAATAAATCGTGTATGTTTATACAGTCATTAAAATTGGATTGACAAAAGTTTAATAATCTAAGAGAGCGACCACCTTTCGATTTTTGTGTTGAATAAATTATTTACAGAGAAACAATAAAGGCCATAAAACACCAAAATCGTACGACGCCTAGGAGTGAATCAGTTACCATAAACGCAAACTGCGGGGAACGGTTAGTTTTCAATATTTCTATGTGAAACCCTGTTTATTAGATAACGCCCTGTTCATAGGTAATGCAACAGTGGATTGAATTTAAAGTAACACCATACATACTTGCATAAGCCTCCTGATCGCGATGATGCCTGGGCGGTGGTGGGTCTCTAAACGAACATATCCACTCGTCTTTTACTCGCAGGATGCGGCCTGTGACTCTTGCGTAATACTCGTAGTTGTCACGACCGAATAGGTCTCCTGCGCTGAACTGCTCGATCAGTTGACGCATGATTCGCGTCGCCACCTACACAAAGCAGAAATCGGTTAAAAAAAGGAATGAAAGATACTTTGTTCAGTTTCTCATCTAAGGAGGCTAGATAAGGAAAACTATAGTTATACAGAAGCTACTATAGGTCTAATAAAAGCATTCACAATATATTTGCGACATGCAACATGAAAAAATATAAAACGGCTGTGTGTAATGCTCAGTCACAATCTGTCTATATAAATATATATTTTTTTTTTATGCGATACTGGGCAAACGAGCAGACGGGTCACCTGATGGTAAGTGACTACCGCCGCCCATGGACACCCGCAACTCAAGAGTCACAAGTGCGTTGCCGGCCTTTTAGGTAGAGGTACGCTCTCTTCTTGAAGGTTTGAAGGTCGTATCGGTTCGGAAATACGGTAAATAAAATTTGATGTAATGTAATGTTATACTCTATGCGTTCCTTGATTCCAACAGATTGTGATAATACTTTGGTAGGATCTTCGGGGCCTGCGAGGGTTCCTAAACCAACGAAAGAATTATGTGGGCATTTTTCCAATTTAGATATGGCATTGCTATGCATGCCAAACATAGCCAGGGATCGAAAACAATAAGGATGAAATAATAAATGAATTTTCATTTTCACATTCCTTCATAATTAAGTTCTACCATTTTATGTTACTTTGCTGACAGTACAAACCATTTAGTTAGTGTTAAAATACTTATATCGATAATACACTTTCTATTAAAAAAAAAAACAATTCACACAGCCAGAATTAACAGTTTTTAATGATAACGTAATAAAGAGATTTAGTTACATTAGACCACTAGTTACGAAGAAGGATTACATAAAATATGATGAATTTCGTAACTAACTATCACAATAAGGTATTACAAATGATTTAACACAATTAGGAGAATACATGAGTCAACAAAACGCAGGAAGTGAGTAACAAAAATCCAAGAATCAAGCTTATCAGTGAAGGGATCGAATAAATAAATAGGTGATGCTAGTGAAGATTTGATAAGGAACAACGGTAGCGTTAAGAAATATCACTTCGTGTGTTGTAATATACATACATATATATATATATATACACTACCGTCCAAAAGTTTGGAAGCAACAAGATAAAATCAAATAAAATAAAAGTAAGCCATCTTAAATTTTTTTTATTGATACAGAATTAAAAAAATAGACAAAACACACTTCTACAACAATGAAATTAAATAAGTAATATAAAAATTAAATTAAATTTTAGCTTCATCGAAGTGTCCACCCCTCTCTTTAATTACCTTCTCGCATATTCTAGGCATCCTACTAATTAATTTCATAAAATACTGTTCATCTAACTTCTTCCATTCGCTCTGTAATAGTTGCCACAAATGTTCTGAGCTCGTAAGAGATTGATTTTTCACCCTTCTATCTAGTTCATCCCAAACAAGTTCAATGGGAGAAAGGTCAGGTGATTGAGACGGCCACTGCATGATTTTCACATCTTTTTTCTTCCTTAAAAAGTTCTGGCACAGTTTGGACGAATGTTTCGGGTCGTTATCTTGCTGAAAAACGAACCCAGGACCAATAAGATTCAGTCCACTGGGTATGGCGAAATCCTTAAGAATTTTCAAATAGCGTTCCTTGTTTAGTTTTTCGGTTATCCTCACAAGACTTCCGAGTTTATTGTTGCCGAAACACCCCCAAACCATGACATTACCACCACCATGTTTGATAGTAGGCACTGTACAAGCTTCTGAAGCTCTCTCTCCTTTAGATCGGCGCACAAAAACACGTCTATTGGACCCGAAAATCTGAAACTTCGATTCGTCACTCCAAAGAACTTTTTTCCATTGGTTTATTGTCCAGTTTTTATGTTCCTTTGCCCATTCTAGTCTGTTTTTCTTATGCCGAATTGTTAGTTTTGGTTTTTTAACTGCAACACAACCTCTTAGCCCCGCAGACAGTAGTCGTCTTTTAACTGTTGTTATTGACACGGGTGTTCCTCGCGTTTCATTCAGAGATGCGGTAATTTGTGGTGCAGTTAAGCGACGATTCCGTTTAGAAAGAACTCTGATGAAGTTATCCTCTTGACTTGTAGTGGATTTGGGCCTACCAGACCTTTTTCTATCTTCATTTTTGCCAGTTTCTTTTTTTCTAGCGAGGGTGTAGTGGACACCTTTACAAGAAATTCCGAGTTTATTTGCGATTTGGCGTTCACTGTAGCCTTCCTCACGCAGAGTACAAATAGCGCTTCGCTGTTCAAGTGTGATTTGCTTGCGTTTTGCCATTTTCAATAAAAAAAGACGGTCAAGGAAGTAGTCGAAATCTTTTGAATACAGACGATGTTAATATCACAACCTTCGCGTTCTAATGCTCAAGTGTGACTAAATAAGGTCCAAAAAAGATAAAACTACAAAATATTTTCAATAAAACCGCATCAATGCATGAAAGAAAGTCCCCGGCGGATGAAGTAATAAAACACGTGTTTCGTCAAAATCCAGGAATTTGTTAAAACTCAAGGAATATGCACTAGTAATCCTTTTGTTTTGTGTTAAAAAATCACAAAAGGTCATAAAACTTTATTTTATTGCTATTATTTACCGCAGGGAGTCGGCAATCTTTTGTTTTGTTTGAAATCAGGTGTGCTTCCAAACTTTTGGACGGTAGTGTATATATATAGTGCGGTGAGCTCTAATTAGTATGTGAGACTAGTTTGTCATAAGTACCTACTGAAATCAGATTTTGGAATATTAAATATTGCCATGCTTTAATTTTTATAATCCATCTTTTGACCGTTAATAGAATTGTTTTAATTGTATGTATAGGAACACTATAACCTATTCAATAACAAAGTGTCATGCGACGGCGATCATCATCCCCAGAGGCTCAGCTTTTATGTTCATGTTCAATTCTACACATAACCGAGGTGATAAAGTTACCTCTAAGACTAGATAACTTGCCAATTATACGTAAATTTTGTGTAACTTCAGCATTTACCTGCGACCGACGCTAGTGTCCTAAAAGGTCACTCATCAAATAAGGTAGCTGCATTGATGTTTATGTAAATATAATTTTCCCGACACTAAAAAATATATACCACTAATCCGGATTCAAAGTGATCATCCAAAGAGGTATCATTCCTGACTCATTTATTTATTTATGAATTTCCAGTTTCATATTTTAGTAATAGCATCACTTATTACCTGTTGACATGAGAATAATTTATAAACCAAGTCCAATAATAATCCTGTTTATCACTTGAAGTATTCTGAGTAATAGAGACAACAAAGGAAAAGAATTCCATTCATTGCCCTGTAAATACAATAGACTGGAATAAATGATGACCTAAGTTACTTAAATAATAAAAAAACTGTTAGTAGTTTTCTTCAATCAGAAGTATGTACTTTCAACTTTCGAATATCAGGTAAGTATCGACTGTATCATTCTCAAGATTAGAGATTTGTAGGGTTTATGTACATTGGAGATGTAGTGTCCGTCAAAATGTATAAGTATGCATTATTTACAGACTGGACAAGTTGCGTCTAGCGTATTTTTATCATAGATTAAAAATTCTATCATGAGACTTCTATAAACATGGGCTTTAAAAGTGTAATGTATCTACCAAAAGCGAAATAGTCTAATAGCTATGCTATAATGGCAGCAAAAAAAGACACGAAGCCGGTAACGAAAGTATAGCAATTAATAACTAGTTAATTAATACACAAGTAGTATTAAGTGAAAGTATATCGTTTTATAATAATGATACTCACGCAAACCTCAGCCTTTTGCCGCATGTTATAAACAATTTTAGTGAACACAGTACAAGCTATATATGTATTTACAATTCTTGTAATTAATGAATGCGCATAGGTTCATTAAAACACAAGTAAATGTACAATTTGCAAAACCATTTAAAAACGAACATACTTATTTTTTAATTTAAGGCCTGACACTAGTTAATTTAATGGGCATTCGAAAATTCCAAGAGCTAAGATGCATCTGTACACATATTACAACCAACATAGACAGATTCAGTGTAATCATATGATAGACACGAATTCATACAAAACAATAACGGCCTTATACAAAACATTTTGAAAAAATTTTGTTGCAACGTTTTAGTTTTTCATTGCCATGTTTTCTATAATAAGACATTTTACATTCAAGTTTGAAAATAAAATTCATACTAAATATAATATCTTGCTTGTGGCATTTGATTATATCTGTCTGAAACTAAACTAAATAATCCCATACAATCCGAAAATCTATGACACAAGGAAAAAAGAGTATCAAGTAGGATCTCTTATGTCTCAAAGGTGATATTAATATACTGCAACAAGAGAACAAAACTGGTACAAATGCTTTTATGAATATATTTTCACAGAAAAATAACGAAAAAAGAATAACTAGAATCAAAAAGCGTAGGAGCGTCAAGATTCACATTCAAATTTTAATCAATTTTGATTGTTTGTTCAATAATCCGACGGTCCCTCATAGACATACGCAATACATAGAACTAACGGCCAATCTCCGGTTGCTGAGAGGTACTTAAAAAGTAACTAGATATCAAAGTGAATCAAACGTAGAGAGCCTAAAATGGTATTACGTTGTAAATGTATGATAAAGAATATAAACAGCTTATAAGATAAGCGAACTGACATCTTAGCGAACTATTTCCGGGTTCTTCGTAACAAAGGCTAAACTAATCTTGCGCAGCTACGTTTAGTTTATGTGCTCGGATAATATAAGAAAACATACGTCTCATCATATAAAAAGCGATTAGTAATCAAGATAAAAGGTAAATTTAACTCGTTGTATCTGATTATAAAGAGCTATTAGAATCCCACTCGACTTTGCTGATAAAAAAGACTTGAATTACGATAAGGAGATTATGTGCAGCGTTACTTTGAACGCACGTTCTGAAAATTAGTTTGGAAATGGAATCGATTACTTAAGACGGTTAATTCTTCTCACAAAAAATCACCCACATAAATAAGCAATAGATTCAAACATTTTTTAAACGAGTTGGTAAATTAGGTATTATATAGAGACTCCTCTCGAGGTTTATTATTATAACTCCCTAAATAAAAGAACCATACAACGAAACAAATATTGACAACGAAAGGATAACCTCGATAGGTACAAGGTGCAGAGAACCAAAACATCTGACTTATAAATAATTGACCCCCTACAGGAATCGAGTCCACGATACTCGTCGTAGGGGCAGTAAATAGCAAAGAGCCATCCAAAAGTTGAGAGCACCGGTCATATATAAATTATTTTAATATAATAAATTGAAAAAACAAAAAGATTTATGAAACGCATGTATTTAACTTTCGTATTATATGTACTAAGTATTTCGTTTCATGAAAACTTTTTGCAACACGCTTAAATCAAACTGGCTTGGAGCTTTAGTTACGCCGATATATTGATTTTTTTATACTTATATGGTGGCATGTAAACCTTCCCCTAGCCTGATAGTAAACACATTGAACAGTAGTAACAGTACAGATTACATGAATAATCTTGGCATTTGGTTAAGCAAGCTACGAGTAACCAATACAAATGTTTCCGTGTTGATATCATAAACAAAGAACCTCATTAAAGAGTTCTGAAGCGTTTTGTTTCCCTCGAAGGCATAACACAAACTGTTATTATTATATACTGCCAACTATTTGACTAAAAACTGGTACTAATAGGGGATGGGCCGACTTCTATCCGATAATCCGATCCGTTCCCATCAAACGAAATATGTTTACGGAATAACGACACAAAACTACATAAACATAACACATGTCCACATCAGGTGATTACACAGAAACGCGATATGTTTAATCGACGATAATGGTGCAACAGCTAACGTGAGTGAGTAACAGACAGTATCACTTTACAAAAGCGCACTCGTATATCCCGTCTGTATACATTAACTGTACCCAATTGTCATTTCTCCTAACCATCTATGGTTAAATTTACTCCATATTGCGGATTGGATTATAGAACACAATTTGATCAGTAACAATGATTGTCTGCCACACTAAGAAAGTATTAATAGTGCTTTACTTCCATTAGTAAATATTTTTTATTTTTTATTTTAAATCTATACTAAGGACTTGATTACGTATCTATTAAACATGGATCGGTACTTAGTATTTTTTTAAATATTTCATTATAAAAACAAACAATTTAGGTTTTGGATTGTTTAATATGGTATTATAAAGTAAATGTGCAATGCAATTAGTCATACAAAACAACTTTGTCGATGACGTATCTTATTCATATTTTAATAGTAATTATAGTTGCTAGTAGGTCATCACTCAAATATGATTCATAGACAAAGGATGTATCGTTACATTACCCATGCAATACAAAACCATGGAAACGGATCAACAAACTGTACCAAGAAATCAATATCTCATCAGAAATTTAACACGATCACTGTAGAATGAGCAACTCGTTTAGAGTCTGGAGTATACTTAAATGTCAAACCTTAACTTGTTCAAGGCCAAAAACTAAACACATGAGCAAGGCATCTCATATTAAGTCTGTCTTGCACGTAATGTAATTTAGTCACTCACTTATGTTACTTATATTCACTACGAGCACATACACGTCAGGATTCAATGCTCATTCTAAAGTTATCACGCACCTACATACAAATTACAAATACATATTATAATATGCCCCATTAAATCATACGATCATACGATTGTAAGTTGACATATGACAGATAATGAGTGTACCGACCTTGAATCTCTGAACGTCCTCCATTGTTGCTGTTTTGCCGTCGGACACGCAAGAGTGGAAAAATGATGGGGCAACCGATACACCCAATGCCTCGGATGTCATACCTGTACCTAGAAACAACATGAAAGTATGTTTATTTTACTTAAATTAGTTAGTATTTAGCTCAAGCACTAATAAGTGAGTCATTTTCTCTACCACCATTTCCTTTGTGAAATGCATCGCATTTAGTCGCATAAAAACATCCTTAAATCACAACCTTAAAATGCTTTTACAAGCAATTGTATAAACGTTAACATACACACTTAATGTGAATTTGTAGCTTAAAAATAATGTAATATTCATTATGTTTAAAAAACATACATTTAAATGTTGATCCTTTTGAAAATCCCTTCGATTTACAAATTTTAGAAAACAAAAAAAAAGATCCAAAATTCAATTTTTCAATCCAAAATTTTTGATGTCGTTCACAACACCACAAATATTGGTAGTAAATTAATATTTTAACAAGTGCTAGTAGTTCTATGTAATAGCCAAGTATTTAAAAGAAAAATTGTTATAAAGTAGCAGCGAGAATGCTATATATATTTTCTATTGGTTATTTGAATAGGCGTTTGTCTTCCAACTCACCTAATGGAAAGTAAGGATATAAAATTCAAAGAAGCACCGTGCAACCATACCAGGGGACTTTTATCAATAAAAAAAATTTATAAATAATATTTTTTTAGTATTTACAGACTACATCCATAAGCTAAAGAAGTTAGGGCACGCCATAATCGTGGCGGTAAGACCCGTTATAGAGGATTGGCTGGAGAGGCGACATGGTAGCCTCTCCTACCGGATGACGCAGGTACTTACCGGACATGGCTGCTTTGGGAAGTACCTGTGTCGAATAGGCCGGGAGCCAACGTCTGTGTGCCAAAACTGAGGGGCTATCCGCCGCTCTAGCAAAAGCAGGCCAAGACGGCGGCGCCGTATTCCGCTCGCGCCTCTTTGAATAGTGATGCTACACCATAGCGGGGTGTCTGTTGTTCAATAGGCGACCAAGTCTGCCGGGGTGCACAGGGATTTCCTTACAAGGGTACACCTGAGATCCCGGCAATAGGACTATGTGACGGAACACCGTGTGGTTTTAGTCGGTTCGAGTCCTACATACCATCCTACTGGTCCCAGTAGGGTGATGACCCGTGGGGGTTTCCACACGATAAAAATAAAAAAAAACTAAAGAAGTTAGATCACAGACGTCTTTGAGATTTAAGACCTGCCTTCCATATTGCCTGACATCTTACGTAAGAGCAATTAACATAATATTTTACATATTTGTCCTTGGTATAGACAATGACGCGAACAGACACGTCGCAATATAAGGAACTCTAAGACCAAATAATTATGTAGGTACTAAGAATGCCGTATATGCAGCTAAACAATCGTACTAGACGCGTGTCGGCGACGTCGGCGGTAATATTGTCAGATGCAACTGTACAGATATAAAGGCATAATGAGCAACTAGTATTTATGTATTTTTCACGTATTCTCGTATCTCTTCCGTTTCATATACCTCGTGACATATTTAAGAAAACGCTAATTCAAACTATACAAAATTGATAAAAAAATATTAACTTAAACCTAGTTTTAGCTAATTGTAATATAAATATCTTCTCAAGAAATTAAATATGGCATATGTTTATCTGCGAAAGTATAACTGTTATACGTGGCTTGGTATGACGAACTTTGGGAAAAGCGTATGTCCAGCAGTGGACTAGATAGGCTGAATTATAATGTTGAAAAACAGTTCTAGGTCATCATTTATTAGAAAACTATGAAGAACTTATATTACATTGAATGAATCAGGAAACTAACATTGATATTTTTACTAAAGCCAACGAAAAGTAAAGCAAAAAGTAACTTAAATTACCTTAAATAAACTTGTACCGATTTCTAAACTCGACCTTAACCAAACGCTCACTATTGTAAGTATTGAATTCAAATCAATTTTATGCAATTTAGCTTTGTTTACAGAACCTTCAAGATTCGTTTATAGTTTTTATACCAGTTTTATAAATAAAGTCGTTTTTAAAGATGATATTTGTTTAGTTTCGCACAGAAGGGAAACAGTCACATTTCCCATGTAGTCTTGACTTCACAGAATCTAAAATATTGCAAATGACCTACATATTTAATATAAATAATATATTAGATCAAAAAGGCAAGGCATAGAGCTATGAAACTGAAGACGTCATACATCATAAACTAGGCCAGCAAATAATCCACCGAGACGTTCTAAAGAAAGATTAAATAATCGCACAATGAATGTTGCATCACGTGCTCCCACGCAAGCTTGCGTGTAATTGGCATAATTACCACTAATTAATTTCATTTGGCCCCTGCCAAATGCCTGCAATATATGTATTCAATGTTTAGTTTATTATGTACAGAATCGAAACTAAGATAAATAACTAAAATGCGTTAAATTCCGATTTACCGTCACGAAAAATGTTTAACAACTATAAAATTTAGTAAATTTGTTATAGACACGCGTTTGTAGCATCGATTTTGAAGTAAATTAACTTTATACCATGACATGATATTGTATTTCAAACGGAGATATTGGACCGCTAAAACACTGTCATTACTCCAACACTATGCTTTATGTCACTAGATGATTTGTAGCAGTATGAACATTTACCCTAAACATAATTATATTTACATATAGTTATATTTAAAAAAAGAAAAATCTTTATGTTTAACTATCAGTATAAATTTTATGAAGCATTTCTTCAACCGACCTTTAGAGGGTGAATATTTTTCTTCAAACTTAAATGTGGTCAATATTTTTGAAATTGGTTAACAAATGGCGAAGATATACACATAACAGTCACTCTTGGAGAACACTAGAACAGTCATCTACATCTGTTACAAATTATGTAAATGAAATCTTTCTTTCAAGGTATCGTGTATCATTCTGACTCTCTTGGATAGCTATCGATATTTTAAAATTAGGAGAACATAATATATAACAAACCTGCTTTATCAGCATTTGAGGCCATCACCCGAAAGGTGCCGAAGAGTAGCACCAACAGTCTTTGAGTACACACCGGCAGCGAAAGAAGCAGTCTGTCAAAAACATACAATGTTATTTCAATTTTTTTATAATATAGAGGGGTAGACGATCAGACGGGTCACCTGATGGTAAGTGACAACCGCCGTCCATGAAAAAATTCAACTCAAGAGCCGTAAGTGCGCTGCCAGCCTTTGAGAGTATTAAGGGATGCAGGGATCAGAAAGAAGAGAGGGGGTTGAGAAGATGGCAAAGAGGAAAGAGGGGATGAGGTGAGAGGACAGAGGTGAGGGTCTCCGGAAACCTCACTAATTTCAGGAAAATGCAATTTCACAACCGGTTTTCTATGAGGCCGTGGTATCGTACCGGTTGAGCCAGCCCATTTGTGCCTAAGCATGGCTCTACCATTGTTCAATTGAAATTTATACGATTTAAAAATATAAGTTATAAGATATATTAATATAATAAAAGTTTACAGTAATTAATACTGATTATTCATATTAAATCCGTTTTTTTATTTTTTTACTGAATTGATTATAATATTAGCAAGAAATATTTTCTTTACAATATCTCACTTCAGTATTTTTTTTTAGGTATTTAATTTTTATAAATTTAATAAACACGCAGATCCTTATCTTAAATGAAGTAGTTATGTTGAGGACCTGTCCTAAATATTTATACACGGCATTGATAAGAAATATTTAAAAGGGTGTTGTATATAATATGTAACTAAATATTTTTAAAGAAATATTTAAACATCACCTACGAGATTTGCAGTTATGTATTTAAATGTCTTTTCTAACTTCAAAAATGTTTATTTGAATACGCAAAACTCACATCAACTTTAATAAAAGAATAAAAAAAAATATTCGATTCGGATGCGCTAACTATCAAAGAAGATGAACCAACGAGTTAATATTTACATACAAGTTCAGCTACTGAAAGAACAAAAGAAAAACGACAGAAACATCGTTTAAACATGATTCTGAGAGCCGAATAAATGTTATCTCATGCCGATTAACTTCTCGCGACGATTGAGAAATCGGGTTATGGAAGGCCTTATCTGGATGATTGCGATTTGGAAACTCATATCATTGTCTTTAATTTCATTCTCGATTTTATATTTTCGATATTTATGCATCCGAAAAAGTAATAATTTTAATAGAAGTTATTATCTACTTTAGAACAGTTTATATAATAATTTCTATTTAATAAGCCTGAAGTCAAATGAGAATTACTTCATATTTTCGATGGATCACATTTTGAACAACGTTATAAATTACCAACAAATATCTTAATTTGAAAGTTTTGATTGTACTTTGACATCAGTAGGTTTGCACCCTATTACGTAAAAGGCACTAAATCATAATAGGCAAAATTTGGGCCTTACTCAAGCCTCTTCCTACCCCTTCGGGATACAGGCGTGAGTGTTTGTAAATTATAGAGTTCAAAATTCATGCCAACTAAGAATGAAATGTGCGTGATACTTATTGCAATATTCATACGATATGATTTGAAAATCTCCTGTTTATAGTATTGATTGAATAATGCAGTCGTAAATACTTATTTTATAAAATATACATATAGAAAGAAATATGTATACATCCTTTTTATTCATCAAACCTTTTAAATCTAAAAATGTAATCAAATTAACACAAAATTAAATAATATTAAAGGAATATTGTAAGCGAAAAACATATATTGTACTAGTACATGAACATATTTTATTTACACTATCATCGGATCACGGTTTAGCAAGAGTTTCTTCAACACTAACAACTGGATAAGTACCTTGCAGGTCAGTTGTTGACACTGGCGACTGGCAAGCCGAGATGGGCGGTCGTCGCAGCGCGCAGGGGCTTTGTTCATTGCCTGGCAACGACGAGTCTAGATCACACTACACGGCACTTTTCGGTTTTGAAATCGAGCGTTTGACGAAAAAATAAATACACGTGATATCTTACTACACCTCGTTGTGATATTCTGTGATTTTTGCCAAACCCCCTCCCCCTTTCAACGTCACGATTAATGGACGGCCCCATACCTATTTGTAAAATGCAAAAATTCATGTTGTTTCACTACCACATTATGTTACAACCTGGCTACAATAATGAGTACAATCCAGAATTTGCAATCGAGGAAAATCATTAAAATAAAATATACATTTACAATGTTTACGTAGCATAATCAAATTGACCCAATTACAACAGGAAAATTAAAAACGAACAAGCGGTTATTGACCCTAACGATATTCACTGTAGATCAACACCGTAAAGGTGCCGCGACACGTTTGTTCGATTGTGAATTTGTGAAAAGTCAAAGTATTCAGTACAAATCGGGGTTGGATACCCTAATCAGAAAATGTCGTAGTAGAAAAATATGTTTTTGCTTTTTGCCTTTGAATATATGTCATTACATTTTCAAAACCGTGTAATGCAATGTCACTAACTACAAATTATGTTTTTAATAGATTATAATTGCCTCTATCTATAAATATAAATTTATTAAATTCTGATTTAAAGTTGAGTAACGCAAATGTAGCGAATGTTAGCAGATGGAGCCACCAACAGAATATGATTGGTATCAATGAAATGGATTGAACAACAACGGTCACTATTGTATACCATCTGGCCAGGCAGCGACTGGTTAACGCGTGAATAACGATTACACTAATACGTTCAATGTGATGCTCCGATTATACGATGTGTTGGGTTACGTATAACAAAAAGTTGTTAGTCTGTTATCATATAGAACAATAGCTGTCTAGCATCATAAAATTATGAAAATACTATTAGTAAATTTAGGAGCTATAATAAAATGATAATGTCAACCTACCAATATGAATAATACAGATGTATAATATTAAAAGCATTACAAATCTAGAATTTCATTTAGTCGTTCTTAAGAAACAAATACATATCTCTAAGTATAGATAGATCAATAAAGTTAACCAAAAAAAATCTCTTGCGCTTTTCTATTTATATTGGGATTGTTTTGTCAAGTATGAAATAAAATTTCGGTGGCTGCCTGGCTGTTAATACACGAATCTTATTATTTTCGTCATCTATGTAGAACGAATAGCCTCTACAGGTTTCTTATTTACAAAACCTAGTTGCATCTGTAAAGATATGATATCAGAAACTAAAACTTATTTACTTCATTGAACAAAGGCTACTGTAAACACCGCACGTTTACATTATTAGGGCATGCTACATACCCATACAGACGAAAGCATGTCACGCCTATTTTCCCATATGGGATAGAGGAACTTGATGGTTGATCAAGCACAGTACTTCACACTCAATGCACCCAGCTTGTGCCAAGAATATCACAAGTACAATTACCTATCACATTTTTTGAGTACTACATAAGCTCGAGTTTTATAAACTTGTTTTACGACGTACACATAAATATAAAATAAATTTGTAAATATTGTAAAGATCCCTACACGAAGTAGTCTATCTATTGATGTTGATCAAATGAACTTTCCCTGTAAACTGGCTTACGGAACTACAATGATTACAGTAAAAATGATCAAGTCTCGTAGGAAATAGGCATATTTTTGCAATTTAATTTGAAATAGAAAATCAACTAAAAACAGTATTTTTTATATTCATGTAGGGAACTGTGGGGTGTTTTTAGTTTGCCTTTATACAAATGTAGTGTTCCTTAAAATTAAATAATGAATCATACGCTACTCAAAAATCTGATTGAGTATACCCTTGAAACTGTATTACAGGAATGGCAATTAGTTGTAAATCATGTCGCAAGTAAGATCCCGGAGCAAGTTAACCAATCTTGGAAATTGAACAACATTGAAGGACTATACAAACGTAAAAGGCCGGCAGCGCACTTGTGACTCGTGAGTTGTGGGTGTCCATGGGCGGCGGTAGTCACTTACCATCGGGTGACCCGTCTGCTCATTTGCCCACTATCACATAAAATAATATATATATATAGTTATGGTAACGAGAAATTAAACTCCTATAAATTTAAACAATTTGCCATTTTATCGGTTCAGACGTTCAATAGTTATGATAAACATATGTAAAGAACACACCTTCAAACAGAAGATACCTCTCTATAACCTCACGGTGCTTGCTCATGGGCTTCCTCGCAGTCGGGTAAAAAGCAGACGAGGGCAAGGTATTATTACGTCCATAAGTGTATGGATACACTATTTGTTTACCATGTTTGTCACCCCATGGCAACTGAAGCGCACCGTTAGAAGCGTAAGCGCATCAAAATTCAGGTCGGGTGTTCTATAAACAACCATTGTTCCTATCCATAATACGACTACTTGTGTATTGTGCGTCCAATACCGGCTACAGTTCGCAACAAAACGGTATATAATCACAAAATACTTACATGCATATTAACTACAACATATTTAAGAGTCAGACATCACATGTATATTAATATTATTGTTAATTAATTAAAAAAGGATGGTCTCCGTCATTTACAATGAGATTACAGATTTTCCAGACAGTGATGTGTTAATACACATCCTGACCGGCAACGATTGGAGTTGTAATATAGGAAATATCAAAATTATCCACATGACTTGTCGGTGACATGAATATTATTCAGTAAGCCTATCGCGGTTAAAGACGTCAATGTTATGTAGAGAGCACCACCACGATTAACCACTTTTTCCTATTAAAGATACCGTGTAATTCTAGGATGTTGGTCTGCGAAATAGACGACGAATAGCGAGACAAAAAGTAAGAGCTTGAAGAAAGTGGCATTTACAATTGTTTTTGTACACGTATGAGTAACGAGGTGGTCTATTTATATGCAGAAAGACAATAAACATATTTTACCTAGTAAATAAACGGTAATAAAACAACTGCTTATCGTCCTAGGTAACTCATAAAAGTCAACAGAGGGAAACAGGTCATTTAATAACGTTGTACGCCGTTGAACAAACGTATTACAATTGGTTACAGGCGCACAAAGTTTCTTAAACAATTTTGGATCGTTATATATAAGAATAATTTATTATAAAATAATAAATATTCCTATTAATAGACAAACGAAATAGTATTAAGTATATTCCTAACGCAAACAATTACAACGTGATTGGTCATTTAATGCGCGTTTGTTGTGGTGTAGACAGCGACCAGCCGGTCTCAATCAATAGTAAATGCAAAGAAAGGATCTTCGGATAATCATGACACACGAGCACTGGATCTATTTTAAGAGTATTTCTAAGTCTAGTCTTTAACAACACAAGTTTTGTTTAAGATCTGTATAGCACTTTTAAGGTATAAAATATACACAACATTGTCAGAAACTGTGCTTTAACAGCTGGCTTGATCAAAATATACATACATATGTATGTAAACTAGAAAACATTTACTTCAGAGTTGTAAAGTATAAATAATATAATTATTGTCTATTTAAATATCAAGATTTCTCTCCAATTGCGTATTTCAATCCAACAATGAGTCCAATTGTGTAAAATTCTCACCTACTCGATTGTAAGGACACTGCAGCTTTTGTTATATAGTTTTTAAACACTTCATTACAACATATTTTAGAATATTATAATTTTTTATGTAAGGAAAATAATAATTACACAAATCGCTTCATGAACCTCTAACTCCAGTTAATGACAAATATACATTCAAGAGTACAATGCTACAGCATAATGTTTTGGTGTTGGTTTCAGGTTTCCTGAATTATGAAGCCTAAAGTCTAATTAATAAAGTCAAGGTGTAAATGTATAAAATCGTAAAAGGCTACTAAAATCGTACAAGATTGGACTGTTAGCTATATGTTTCCATAAATGCAGTTTATACAGTGCCCGGTTAAAGGTAATAAACAGGCTTATTTTGCCAATTAGAACAGAATTCTAATTGGCAAAATGTATGTTTTAAATTCACCTCTGCCTCTTCAGGAATTCAGTATGTGTATAAAATAATGTCTTTACGTGATAGTTAGTAGTAGTATAATAGAAGTGATATTAGTGACTTATTTCTATATAATATAATATATATGAGCTATGGAGAGGGCTATGCTTAGTGTGTCTCTGCAGGATTTGATTAGTAATGAAGTGATAGGACACATAACCAAAGTAACCGAAAAAATTGTAATTGAAATAATATAGTTGAAATATCTGAGAAACGACTATCAAAACTTGTCTTTAAGGCACTCAAAGTATTCATTACAAAGTCAAACGGAAAGTCTGTCTTAGTAGTGTGGCTGAATGAATATCTCATGGTTTAAAATATGTAAAACATTTGCTACGTAATTGTGATTGAAATGGTATTATTTTCTGCCGGAACGATTTTGATATTAGTGTATAAATAAGGAACAAGCTGGCTTTTTCATTCCTTAAAATTCAGTTCGTTCATGTTTTGTCAAATCATTATAGAATGCTAACTTCCAAAATTTCTAATTTCTAATTCCAAAATTCAATCACTGCTCGAGGTTCAAAAAAGCGTTGGAGGACTTTTCCGCGCCTAAGCAAGCATAGGTACACCAGTATGATATGGCAAGTCATGTTCTCCAATCTCTGCAATAAACTCGTGGAGTTGAAATTAACAAGTGATATGACTAGCTGGTTTCAGAACTTCAGATTATTTGCCGCACAAGGACTATTGATTAATGATACAATGTAATACTAATGGTTTTGAACCACCATCATTTTCTACAGCCTTTGATACAAGTTCACCCCTTCTTTATTTTTACTACAGATGTTTTTGCCACTATCATAGTATTAACTATTAACGCCACCGAATAGTGGTTAGCCGCTATTAGCGGGTAAAGTTAGAGACTACCACTATTCACCATGAGATGCAGTTACGGACGGAATACTCAATGGTAATAGAAATAGCTAAATTTAACAAGCGTATGCTCGCGTGATCGACTACAAATTTAGCTAATAATTACAAATAATGACGGAAAAATTAAAACGGTTTTGGCCCTTGGAACTTATTTGAGTAATCAGTATAGCCCTAAGGCATAAAAGGTTTGAGACCCCTGGTCTAGACCGAAATAACTATTCAGACGATGAATATAAGTGCCTGCTTATCCGATAATAATAATTGACTGGTTGATATATTAACGTTAGTGGAATAAGAATTAAAGTACGTATGTCTTATAGGTATATCATCCAACTTGTCTCTATTTGTGTGGATGGCAGTTCTGAAGGCATAATTAGAAACTAAATTTGAATGCAGTTCTACCTTTTTAGATGTCGGTTACCACGAGATCGCATTTGCAAAGCATTGTCATTTTTTTTTAAGTTTTAAGAACCTATGCATTCATTATTTTGCTCTCAAACAATGAATGATTTTTAATATTGTAAAATGGTTTAACAAAAATATTTCTCGTTGCATTTGTCCTACCAAAACAGCCTAGTCTAGATATATAGACAATTAAAGATAAATATAATTTTCTTTAATATATAAGAAAATATAATAAAATTGGTGGACTTAGATTTGAAAGCTTGTAATCACGACGAATGCATACTTTTTATCAGCTAATATTACAAATAAACTATCTAATAGTACTAGACTATCTATTATTTAATACGAAATGCTAGCTATGTGAACAGCCTTTTTTTTTTTTTTTTTCTCCGCACGGAAATCCCCTCGGATACCACCTTCTGGTGGCATGTCGGACTCGAACCGACTAAAACCGCACGCCATCTTGGGTACTAGATGCCGGGGAACCAGGTACACCCTAGAAAGGAAAACCCTGGAACCCCGACGTACCTCGGGCCACCTACGGTTTGTAGATGGCCCCCTCCTGTGTGGGAACCCCAATGTTCCCGTAACTATCCCCCAAGGGCGCGCACGCTCCGCAGCGTCCGCGCCGCCACCCAAGCCTGCTTCTGCTAGGGTGACAGATGGCCTCATCTGTCACCCCCAGGCCTGCGCTTATGGAGGACGGAGATCATTCTCCGATCTCCGGCACCTGAGTCGCCTGTGGTACCTGGCCCGTTCCCGGGCCTGGCGGGCCGGAAGAGTTCTAAACCTCTCCCGATCCCGCTCCGCCGTCTCCTTGGCAAGCATAACTTGCTCGCAGAAAGAGACGGCGGAGTTCCACGCGTTCTCGCTCCGCAGCATGGCCGCAATCATGTTACCGAGCGAGAGAACCACTACCCCCATCCCGCCACGAGATCACGCCTCGGCTCCTCCAACGCCGGACATTCTGCCAACGTGTGGAGCGCCGTGTCCACGGTCTGGCCATCGCAATGATGGCACTCAGGCGTTGGCTCCTTGCGGATCAGACACAGGTGATCTCCGAAACATCCCTTTCCAGTGATCACCTGCGTCAGCCGGTATGAGAGGGTCCCATGACGCCTCTCGAGCCAATCCTCCATAACGGGTCTTACCGCCGTAATAACGGCGTGCCCAGCGCTCGGTTGCCCAAGTCGTTCCCTCCATTCCTCCACGAGGACCTGGCGGAGTTGGGATTTCTGATCGTCGATTTCACGCGGCTCAGGACTTCTACCCAACTCCCGCGCCTCCTTGCGCCACTGGTAGAGAGCCGCAAGGGCTTTCGGCTCCAGGTCCCATGGTGGAGTTCCGGCCAGGAGACTCGCCGCCTCAAAGGAGATCGTGCGGTACCCCCTTATGATCCTGATAGCTAGCACTCATTGCGGTCTTCGCAATAGCGCGATATTGCGAAGACCATATAAAGGGCCATGGACCGCACAACCCCCTCATATAGTCTCCTGCAGGAGTCATCGGGCCCCCTCATGTTTGGCAACAACCGTGCTAATGCACGCGCTGCGCCAACCAACTTGTGGACCAGACTTCGGAAGTGATATCCGCCGTCCTGCAGTCCCATCCCATCGGCCCCATCGGCCGTCGAGTACGAGCCCCAAATACCTCATAGAGGGCTCGATGCCGATGCGAGTGCCTCCTACTATGAGGCTGAGTCCTTCAGGTGGCTTATTCCGAGGCCCGTGAAAGAACAACGCCTCGGATTTGTGCAGAGCCACCTCAAGACCCAGCCGCCGGATTCTCTCAACGACTTGGGCAACCCCGGCCGTGGCCCTCAGGGTTGCCTGACGGTGCGTCCCGCCACATGCCGTCACAAGCGTGTCATCCGCATAGCACGTGACGGCGAGCTATGTGAACAGCCTGGAGTCAAACATCAAATTAACATCAAGTCGAATTCGCAGCAATTTGACTGCGATATACCGTAGTCTTATCGTCAGATAAAAAAAATCAGACGACAAAAATTAAAATTATGATGTTCTTTCCATAGACGTAACGACATGTATGTTTGAAGTCTAGCAATTCACGCTTACTAAAATACTTATACAATTGTTTATAGTTCAAGGAAAACTTTTAATCAATAACACCAATTTGATAGTATGTTCAATGAAGAACGAAATTTACATTTTACGCTAATTTTATTTTCCTTGAATACATACATAAAATGTAAGCATGTTCATTATCTTTACGAAACTGGGTGAATGACAAAGAAAGTGACATAGGTACATAAGAACGAGAACTTTAATAATTGTACAGTAAGAAACTTAGTACCTTGCTAAATAGTTCACCAGATACCTAAAAGTCCTTTATATACCTACACAACATGTTGTATTTAACACATTATTTTTAATTAAAAGATAGTAATTTCAATTACTTTAATATTTTACGTTTTTCCTTTTATAATATTGGGGAACAGACGAGTTGCCTGATGGCAAACGACAACCGCCGTCCATGGACACCTGCAACTCAAGAGTCGTAGGTGCGCTGCCCGCCTTTGAGGGTGATGTGAGATACGGGGAGGGGAAGAATAGAGAGGGAGTTGGACCTCAGGTAACTTCACTTATTTCGGGGAAATGCAAGCAAGCGTTGCTTCACAACGGTTTTCATTGAGGCCGTGGTATCGGACCGGTCGAGCCCGCCCATTCATGCCTAACTATGGCTCTTCTCCTGTTTCAAACTGTAACTTTTTTATATCTTTTATATACGATACGAGTTTTATACACATTAGAAACGCAACCGCATCAACATGAGAATTACAAAACTGACAATTTACACTTTAGAATACGTATTAGTATTCATTTTACAGTTTTAAAATTGCGTATATTAAAAAGATTAATTAAATAGCTCACATTTGTAATCTGTCAGTCTTAGTCTCATAGTGAGCTATATTAGTCAACAGCAAATCGTAAAATTGCCTTCTTTTGTCATTATTACGATAAATATGTATTTGTAACTGAAAAAAGATAATCAATTGCTTTGAAAAAATAAATAACATTGTATTTTCCCGTCACAAGGGTACGTTGTCGAATATGAAGCTAAGATTGACAGATGACAAAGGACCTTATGCTTAAATTGGAACAGGTGAAAAGGGAGGCATCTATTCATATCTTTGCTTTCGTTAAAGAACCTGCTTGCAGTGATAGCAGAAAGTAGAAACAAGAGCATTGCCAATCCTTATTCCTAACCCTGATATCAGGAATGGTACCAAAATATCTTAAAATCTTGCTTATTGAAAATGTATTATATGCATTATTTGTTGCAATGCCATCTTGTCCTAAGAATATCCTATTGCATCGTAAGTGATTTATTTTTTTATATATGCAACAAGTCAAGGACTGAACCCCTCTCGTATTAAGACTTCTACGGGTGTCACAACAGTTTCAATAAGAACCATAAACAAGGATAAACTAAAAGGGCCTACTAGCTGAATAATAACCATATTAAACACACATACATATACTCGTGCCACATATATCTCTAAAGGGGTAGGCAGAGGCGTATCAATAATTTAGTTCTACTTACGCATTAGGGGGCAAACCTATTGCCATCAACTGGCTACTGTATAAGTCATAAATATTATATTATAATGATATTAAAAATGGTTAAACTTAATCACAGACAACAGATTAATCTTTCTGAATTTCCACGCACTCTTTACTATAGAACAGTTTTATAAATTGTGACCAAGTATAAAACTTACCTGCGTATTTCGTCTACTTGTTGCATTTCAGGGAGTTCTACTGCAGCAAACAGCTGCATTTCGCCATCACGACCAAAGACTCCGCCAGGGATTTTTCTTCAGGCACAAAATAAAGATATTAAAGAATATTAATATCTACATGATAACAAGAGAATTATGTGGAGGGATAAAGTTCAGCCATTTAAAGTTTATGTTACCGAAGGCGAATGTAAAATAATTTTATGCTTGACTGGACTATTGGTCTAGTGGTTAGTAAACCTGACTGCAAAGCTATAGGTTTGATTGCCACACAAGACAAATATTTGTGTGATGAGAATGATCATTTATACTGTGTCTGGGTGTAATTTATCTATAATATGTATGTATTTAGAAGTATATAAGTATATTTAATAACAGTCAAGTTATCACAGTACAAGCTCCGCTTAGTTTGGGATCAGACATACATATGTGAGAATAGAAAATAAAATAAAATTGATCAGTAGAGATCTTTATTATGGGTATTTATCAAGACTACGTGGGTCACACTAAAAGTTTTTAGAATAGGCCAGTAAGAAAAGAAGCAGATGAAAAATTAATTTAAATTTCGAATTAGTAGTAACTCTTTGGGAATCTGTAGATGTGTAAGGAATTCATATATTATGTCATTTGTTTAAACAATTTGGCGGAAATTTAAAAAGTGCCTGTCGAATATCGAAATGGATTTCACTAGAGAAAATTTTCACTTAATGATTTATTACGACTTTTAATGTGGTCTTACTCAACAATAATGTTGCAATAGACTTCGATTGGCATTTCATTACGATACGAAGCCCCATCTCGTGCAACTGGTTTAATGAGTTTAAACGTGGTCGAAGCAAACTCAATGATGATTCTCGAGAAGGATGTCTTTTTACGGCGACTACTGAAGAAAAAGTAAGTGTTGTGCGGCTAACGATAAAAGATGATAAAAGGATGACTATTTTAACAGATTCGGGGAGTTCTAGGCATTGGTATGAGTCAAGTACAAAAAGTCTTACATGAAAGTTAGGCGTCAGAAAGCTTTGTTCTAGATGGATACGTCATAGTTTGACGGAAGATCAAAAACGACGTCGCTTGGATTGGTGTCGCTGAAAAGACAATCTGCGCAACATATGTTTCCATTCGCAGATTTACCGACAAAAGAAAAGAAGGGCAGAAGTCAAAGGAAATGTATGAATGCTTAATTTTTTGGATGGACGGATCATTTCGCAACAATCATTCTAGAAGATAAAAGGACTGTTACTGCAGATTGCCATGTCAGTAATTGTTTAAAAGTTGTCTTGGAGAAGACAGCAGTGCCTAGGATTCCGGATCCTCAGCCAGGGCAATCAAATTTTTGTCTATAAAAAATGTGGAGTTAGTGAGTCATCCTAGTTACAGTCCCGACCTGGCACCTTGTGACTTCTATTTATTTGAAATAATAAACAATAAACTTAGAGGAATTCGTTTTATGAACCCTGAAGATGCCGTGGCTGCATTTGCAAAAGTCGTGGAAGAGATCCCTAAAGAAGAGTTTGCTTACTGCTTCAGTCAATATTTTCATTGCATGGGACGGTGTTTAGAAAGGAACAGAGACTATCAGTTTCAAAAATATTAACAGGCTTGTATATCATCCCGTTTTTTGTTTTCAAAAACTTTCAGTGGGACCACATTTAAGTGTGTACCTTTTTACCTTTTTTAAGTTTCAACTTTGGACATACATACACAATTCAAAGCATTAAATTCACACTGGTAGTCTTGAAGACTTACACATATTACTAACATTTGTTGCAAATTGCAATAATGTTTTGCAAGGTTTCATTTTGCAAAATGTTTTTTTATTATATTACTTATAGAAAACCTAGTGAAGTCACTCTTGCATTGCATTTTCCTGAAATGAGTGGGGTTTCAGAAGCCCAACTCCCCTATCTCCTTTCCTCTCCCAATATCCACCCTATCTTCTTTCCCGTCTCCTCATCCCTCTTCTTTCCCTTCAAGGCATCCCCCCACCCCTAATGACGTATAAATATATATATATATATATATAACTTGAATTTAAGTTATTAAATAAATCGTAGACAGTGACGTCAACAATAACTTAAATAAAATAAATGGTTCTCATATAAAAACAATTTATATATTTTTAATTCTACATAATAATTTTATAACTATTATAGGTAAGCTGTCAGTATTTAACAAGTGATAAATACAGGTTTCCTGAGTAGAAGCAGTTTACACATCTGTTTATTAAGGAAGACTTTTTTATAAGCAGACTGTTAGAACATGACACTTATATGAGCTAACATCAACCAAACTCTAAGTTATGTATTATTGGAGATGAAATCTGTCACTAATCCATAAAAGATAGATAGAGAACACTTTATTTGTACACCACTCTTATTTTTCACCACTCAAAGTTTCATACAAATAAAAAAATTAAGAAATTAAGTATGGAGCTCAATAGCAACATAAAAGTGTTGTTAAAATATTGTTACAATTAATATATTTGAAAGGGCATTTTTGTTAAGAAGTCTAGGGCCTATATTTCGAAAAAACATTTTTTAATAAGTAAATACTGTTAAAATAATAGTACAAATTATATATTTTTTTCCTACATGTTATAGTAATATGTTTAAACACAAAGAAGTTAAACTGTATTTATTAAATTAGAAATATAAACACATAAGAAGAAAACACTTACCTAAGAAATTTCTTGAGCACACTAGCAATAGTATACACTGAATAATTGTCCACATTGACTAGTCGACCTGTCTGCAAGAAGTGTATAAGTTTCTTCATGGCACCTTGGTGACCAGGCGCGCGAAACACATCCCGTCGCAATGGAGCCTCCTTGTTCAACTTTAGGATCAGCACCTACACACCACCAACTTTGAAACACTACACAGCACGCAAGTTAGGTTTTCTATTATTGACGTCAGGAAGTTTTTAAATAATTACTATTGAAGCAAAATACATATTGCAAATGGAACAACAAGACGTAAATTTAAGTTTCGAATTGAATCAATGGCAAAATTTACCATTACGCTCGCTCGTATTCATAAACATCAACAAATCTAGCAAAAGCCTTAGGGGCGTTGTCAAGGAACCTAAGCAAAACGCGTCGATACTAACAAGCAATGGACCAGGGATATCATCCTTGCAAACTTCATGAAGCGGCACACCAAACTTTACTTTTTCCAGTCTCCTCGGATACGGCAGGGAATTGGGATGCCCGCAAGATGTAACCACATTGCTCAATGTAGCAGCTCGCCGATGCATCCTTCTAGCCCAGTTACTCATTTTTCCTATTGAGGAGACGTCAAATTTCAAGCGGCTCTGTCAGACAATTATAATGGACACTTTCATTTTTATAACTAAGTTTCTTAAATCGTTTTGATAAAAGCGGAACTTAAACGAAATTATTTCGTTTTACTATTATATCCCGTACGTTCGTTTCTCTTTGCAATCACACCGCCGCACGCACAGAGCATACCGCACGCACAAAACACAGATGATAAAATAATAAAGTTGTTGCTATCGATGTTGCCAAGTTTGATTTTTATTCTAAAGTTTTTTTTGCTAGGACGCTTTCAAAAAATTGTCTTGCTAGTTATTTTTTACAATATCTACTAAAGAACCTACATAATGAAATTTGACTTGTTATATGCAAACTATATTCTAGTCTCACTTACATAATAAGTTACCCGTGTGAAAAGATGAGTTGGTCCTGTGCTACTGCACTGAGAACCGCAAGTTTTAAGAAAAGCAAAGAGGTCCATCTCTTCAAACACAAAAAAAAAACACTTTGATTTTACTGTGTGTCCATCAGACTTTGGGAAGGTTAACTTGTAACTAACTTATTGAAACTTGAGTGCATTTGTTTTTTTTTTAAATACATTTGAAATACGTTACACTCATGAGAAAGCTTGTTTTTAACTGTTCCTTGTTCTTTGGGATTTGGGAATAAATATTACCTGCTTACACTTTGTTTATTTTCGAAAGATAGTCAAAGGTTATTTTTATTTGTGACCCTTTTTCACTTTCTTACGTTCCATTCTACCCAGATCTTTTCTTCGTTATTTTATTAAGACAAAGATAACTATATAATGAACTATTTCTATCTGTATTTTCCTCAAGGAGAATAAAGGTGTCCATTTTAACCAATGTATCCATGTAATATGTCCATGGACACCGGCAACTCAAGAGTCAGGGATGATATAATAACTGTCACTGTAATAATTTATTTGACATTGACTTTGACATTCACGTGGTTGACGTACGATTCGAGGAGTATCGAAATAAAGCGATCGTTTTGTTTTGACTCCATTAGTGTTAGAAAACATTTGTTTGTTTATAAATAAAACATCTGTAGTCAGAAAAACTTTGAAGTTAATATTATTCTGAAACTGAAAATCATGGCCGAATGGAATGATGATTGGGAAACTGAGCCGGGCGTTGCAACGCCGACACCCAGCGTTCCGGCAACAAGCACTCGCCAATATCGCGGAAGAACATTTAGAGGCAGAGGATCACGAGGAGGTTCATCTTATAATGACACCAATTGGAGAGAACGTGGAAATAATAGTGGTGGTGATTACCGTCGCAATAACGATCGTGATAACCGACGCAATTATCAAGAAGACGCCGGGAACCGGAAAGTTATTTATGTTCCTTCCAATAAAGTAGGACGAATTATAGGCAAAGGTGGATCAAAAATACGCGATCTGCAATATGAATCTGATACTAAAATAAAAATTGGCGATACAAGCGGTCTTGAGGCAGATATTACCCTCACAGGCACAGATCCGGCGATCGCAAGAGCAGAGGACCTGATTAACGATTTGGTTGAAGATTATAAACCCCCACCTCCGAAAAATGACGATGTGCACGATAATAGCAGTGGTTCAGCTGAGTTTTTCAAAACGAATGATGAGGGTGTACAGGTTATTGATTGGGAAAAGCTTAACGCCTACCATAATGAGGTACAGCAGAACAGATGGGCGAATCTGCCGCCTATTGTCAAAGATTTTTACAAGGAAGATCCAGTAGTAGCTAATATGTCCCCTGCTGAGGTAACACGTTGGAGACTAGCTAACAATGATATTCAAGTAAAAAGAACTTTTGATGATAAACCTGGACTGAGACCTATACCAAACCCAGTGCTCACTTTTGAACAAGCATTCCAACACTATCCTGAAATTCTGGAAGAAATATACAAACAAGACTTTAAGCAACCTTCCCCAATCCAGAGTCAAGCTTGGCCTATATTGTTGAGGGGTGAAGATTTAATTGGCATTGCCCAAACTGGAACAGGGAAAACGTTAGCATTCCTTTTGCCTGCACTTATACATATTGAGGGACAAACTATCCCTAGGGATCAGAGGGAAGGTCCAACGGTCTTAATCATGGCCCCTACAAGAGAACTTGCCTTGCAAATAGACAAAGAAGTATCTAAATATCAATACAAAGGTATAAAATCTGTTTGTGTTTATGGTGGAGGAGATCGTAAGGAGCAGATTAAGGTAGTTGCCAAAGGTGTAGATATAGTCATTGCAACACCAGGGAGACTCAATGATTTGGTAATGGCACGTCACCTGAATATCATAAATTTCTCATATATTGTGCTTGATGAAGCTGATAGAATGTTGGATATGGGATTTGAACCACAAATTAGAAAATCATTATTTGATGTAAGGCCTGACAGACAGACTGTCATGACATCTGCCACATGGCCAGCAGGAGTCCGCCGTCTTGCTGAATCCTATATGAAGGATCCCATACAAGTTAATGTGGGATCATTAGATCTAGCTGCTGTGCACACTGTCACCCAGAAAATATTGTTTGTGGAAGAAAGTGAGAAAGAGACTGCATTATTTGACTTTTTGCAAAACATGGATCCAAATGATAAAGTTATCATATTTTGTGGTAAAAAAGCTACTGCAACACACATTACCACAGAGCTATGTCTTAAAGGCATAGCATGTCAGTCCTTGCATGGGGATAGAGATCAAAGTGACCGAGAGGCAGCTTTAGAAGAAATGGTGGATGGAACAGTAAACATTCTGGTTGCAACTGATGTTGCTTCAAGGGGAATTGATATTAAAGATCTTACTCATGTTGTTAACTTGGACTTTCCGAGACATATAGAAGAATATGTCCATAGAGTGGGAAGAACGGGACGGGCAGGAAAAACTGGGATATCTCTAACATTTGTTACAAGGAGCGATTGGAATAATGCTAGAGATCTTATTAAAATTCTTGAAGAGGCTAATCAAGATATTCCAGAGGAATTACAACAAATGGCTAAAAGATTTGATGCTATGAAATTGCGAAGGGATATGGAAGGCGGAGGTTCTAGCCGAGGGCGTGGAGGACGCGGAGGACGCGGTGGACGAGGAAGGTGGTAAATGGTGATCTGATCTCCTAAAACTACATATAAGGTTTTATTATTACTTATAAAATATTTTCATCTCTCTGTATTTTTAGTCTATGTACTTAGTGCAGGACAGTAATTAGTAGAAACATAGAAGTTTGATTGTTAAGAAAACTAGAATTAAGTTTGACTTTGTTGATGTGATAGAAAGTAAAACAAAAAACATTATGTTCCACTTTCAAGCCCAGTTCTACATAGCTGTAGTGTCTATTGTCTTTTACAAAGCTAGTGTTAGCTAAGCTGGAGTATTTATTGTGTACTTTAAGCATGATGTATAATAAACATCTATTTGATGTAACAGAAATGTTATGTCTATTTTTTCAACTTATTACAGTGTCATATTTAATCAAACACTTTTTTTTATCACAATCACCCGCTTTTTGTACCACTTTGTAGTCCAGTGCAACAAAGTAAATACAATGTCACCTATAGTTACTACCACAGTGTTACTTGAGAAACAAAATAATATTTGGTATTAATGGGTTATTCCTATAATAATAATTATTAGAAATTTCCATCGGGCTTAATCGCGACAATATTTATTTGGTAAATTTTAGTTTACCCGATGTTTGAATTAAATTGCACCCTACGTGATATTATAAATACCAAGTAGGGGTAAACGTCGAAACACAATTCACGGAGTCATGTCTGAGCTGTTACCAGTTCACTCCTGACCACGTTCAGTGTTATTTACATGTTCGCCGTAACCAAAACCAAACAAAATGGGATTTTGATGAAGCTAATTAAACGATTTATAGTAAATATATATGTATATATATTAGGAAAAGTGGCGTTCACTTATCCTTTACATAGGTAGGTAGCACTGCGAAATTTTTGTAACTTAGCTTACAATCGATGTACATATATAATCATAATAAATTCAGACATCTCACACATCGCCGTCTGATCCCAAACTAAGCAGAGCTGGTACTATGGTAACCAGACTGCTGATACACATACTTATGTATGTCGTAAACATAATGTTAATTCGGACCAATCAAGATATGCCTGGGCTCATTATGTTATGCATAGCAGTCTCATATTCGCCATTTCGTTCAAAGCTAACGTTTTACGATTTGGGTGGCAATATTTGGGAAAATCGAGTCTGCAGGGTCTCCAAAGTAATATTTATTAAATTTAAAAATAAATGCTGTTCGTTGTTAGGCGCAGTATGCGAAAACGGCATGATAAACTCTATTAATTTAAAAAGATGGTTTCGACAATAATAAAACAAGAACGATTAAAAATCGACAGGCAAAATTAACTTAAAAAATATTTTTACCACTAGTAACCCTGCTATCTCATGTCTGGTGACGAAAGGAAGCGGCGATTAAGAGCTGATAGAGCGCAAAACATCGCCACCAGCGTCAGCCATATCTCGGTTGTATGACAAATCTAAAAATAATTGCTCTCATTGATCTGCTTAACTTTAGATTGATAGGAAATGCATATCAGGAATATCGTGATCTGCTTAGGCAGATTTCAATTGGCTCTAATTAGCGACTTGCCTAGGACAATGCATAATGTCATATGCTTACATTATTGTATGTATCTCAATTCTACCAAGAGATAAATTTAAAAAACTTTGCTATAAAGTAGTTTCATGCTAGAAATTTCGATAATTAAAAGATTTGTTTATTTTTTTTTATCTTCTAGAATCTTATTAGTACCAACTGCTCGTCTCGTCTCTGCTAGATAGTGTACCAACACTATCTAGCAGAGACGAGATGAACGTATGTAGCAATTACTCTAATGACATATTAAGATCCTGAATCGCCATATAAGTATTCTCATAAGTAAAAAAAAATACTTCCCAACATTCAACTCGTGCAGTTTGCCAGCATGGCATGATCACTTCATCAACTAACACCATAATGTACACAATAAATTATTTTTGAGATATAATATACTGTGCCATATAATACAATAACTAAGCATAGCTTGTACGATTGGTTTCTAAAGCTCTGATGAATAATAATAAACTAATATAAAAATATCATTATTTCTGAATAAAAACATTTGACCCACTAGGGAGTCGAACCTTTAGTTTCCCCTACCCTACTTCTCTACTACTCTAATTTTATATTAGTCAAACCAATATAATTCAAATGAATAAGTGTAATAAAAGAGTTGTTACATTTATATAGCATGTATTTCTAACTTTATGAATTCATATATCTTGAACAACACGAATATGAAACATACATTTTGATCGATTGATAATTAACACTTTATAATAAATACGAGTTCTTATTTCTACTATATGATGTCAATAATCCGATAGTCCAGTGATTACGAACATTCCTTTGCGTTCAACTACGTGGGGCTGTCTCATTCTTGTCGACTTATTTATAGAGAGTGCTTAGCTAACAGTGCGTGCCGTAAATCATTATTTAATTTTTAGGAACAGGTATATAATAAAACTGATAAGGTACTATAATAAATATGTATATAACGACTTAGTCAAATACAATCAGTGTCACAAAATTGATGATTTCGCACATATTCCACTTTATCATTGGACATAAACTGTCAACAGGAAACAAAAGGTATATAACAGCATTTATATATCATAGTTACAATTAAATAATATGGACTGTGATGATAAGCAGCGGCATTTAGACGATTTCTAGTCGTTTCATTTCTTTGAACAGTTCTACTCCCATTTTTGCAGGAGAAGCAGTTACAATGACATTGGCGTGTTGTAATGCTTTAATCTTATCTTGAGCTCCGCCCTTACCCCCAGAGATGATAGCTCCAGCATGACCCATTCTTCTACCAGGGGGGGCAGTGAGCCCGGCGATGAACGAAACAACAGGTTTCGCTTTTTTACCCTGAAATCGACAAATATATATATGTTAATATATAAGACTTTACTGTTATAAACATTTATCCAAAACTTTGTTCTTGACCCCTATATTAATAAAATATGGTTTAAGCCATCGAGTAAAACTAGGGCACAGGCTAAGAACAACCCGAACGATCAGTACTCAAGAAAAGTTAAAATCCGACCTCCTGACACTCCACTGGATTGTATAAGAACAAAATATGACCTCTACAAACATCAGGAAATAAACTAATCATTTCTATACGTCTGAACAGATTACTACCATAACTTAAAATTGGACTAAAATCTACCCAAAATGATAACTACCGTCGGTTCGTATGGCCCCTAAATCTTTAAAAAACACTTGTCTGTAGTAACTAGGCACCACCTCCGATACAGCGTTTTTGTCTTTACGTATCAGTACAGGAGGAGGAATAAACCAACCCAAATCTTTCTTATTCTCTCCTAAGAATAAAGAACATCATAAACTTAATTATCACATGTGAATCTTATCATAATTCATTATATGTACACTAAGGAAATACATAGTATTCTGAATACAAAACATCTATTAACTGTTTACTTAAAATTGACAAAGATAACTAAATGAGCCACTAACATACAATGAAAATTAAGTAATTCAATGCTATTTATAATAATTTAGGCCTTAGTAGTTTTACACTATTATAATGACCGTAAAGTATATCGACTACAATGTTACTCTTTCTCTTATACTCTTTTCTTAGAAAACTACATGTTAAAAATAAGTTACAAAATTCTAATTTCAAAAGCATGAAGATAATAAAAAAAATATATACTTCAATATTGAGTGAATGAAGTAAAACCAATTGAAAATCCCGTGATCTTTACCTGACTTGTCTGTTAGAAAAAAGAAATGAGACATATTAAATTATTATTAAAAATTACAGAACATCTTATCTATAAATAATTCTTTTCTCTCACACGGTAGTAGCTTGGTAGTTCACCGTCCATGTACATACATCGCTAGATCTTAACGGAGTACCATCACTAATTCCTCGAATTACTGGATTATGTCATTTAACTTTGATGTTAACTATATATGTGTGTGGACAGCCTTTCTTTATTTTTTGCTATATGTTTCATAACAAAATGTAGCCCTAATTCATTGTTGCAATTAACTTTTTCACTACAGACAATTCGCTTTCCGTGTGTCCTTAAAAATCTATAAATATTATTTTGTTATAAACGTTTCTACTTAATACTAAGAGACTTGTAACTCCTGGAGACTTTATTACTTTTAAAACATATTATATTCTAAACTCTATACGTTTAAATAAATCATATAGTGGACATTTAGTCCAATATTTTTACTAAAACCTTCTACTACTATGTGAAGAATAGTGTTTGTGTTTTAGCTACTTTAAATCACAAAAGCTTAAGTTTAACACATCAATGTTGATAATAACGTAAAAAGGAAGTAAACAGAAATCAGAAAACCGGTTGTGAAGCAACTCTTGCCTTGCATTTCCCCGGAATTAGTGAGGTTTCCGGAGGCCCAACTCTCCCTCTCCCCTTTCCGCATTCCTCATCACCCTCAAAGGAGGTCAGCGCACTTGCGACTCTTGAGTTGTAAGTGTCCTTGGACGGAAGTTGTCGCTTACAATCAGGTGACCAGTCTGTTCGTCTGTCCTCCTACATTGCAAAAAGAAAACAAAATTCAAATCATAATCAGGGAACAGAACTTACTGTGTTGTTTTTAATGAGATATTCTGCAGCGAGCTCTTCGGCATTGCCACCAATTTCTCCGATAAGTATAATTCCTTTAGTGTTAGGGTCTGCCAAGAAAACTTCCAAGCAATCAATGAAGTTTGTGCCGTTGAAGGGATCGCCTCCAATACCAACGCAGAGAGTTTGTCCCAAGCCGGTCTAATAAACAGTAAACAAAGTAATTACAGAAAACGGAATATTTTATCGATGAATGTAAACTTTTAGATGCATTAAGTAAACTATATTATATAACTACACAAATAAAAATAAATTGGAGTGCATCTCTTCTTCTCTTCTCCTGCCTAGTCCACTCGTTACGACAATTCTTTCAGTGTTACTGTTGTTTGGCTATGGAATTCCCTACCGCACTCCATACGTAATAGCTCTTCTCTTAAACGTGTTTAGGGGAAGAACAAAGGACTATTTTCTCTCATAACAATAATAGACAGATTATATGTATTTTTTATGTATATATTAATTAGGTGTACTTATATGAATATATATATATATTGATATGTTTCATTATATATAGATTTATACTGAATGTATATGTGCAAGATAGGTATATATATTCTATAATTGGGATACAAGTATATACAGAATATATAGGTTATTTAATTTTTTGTTCTTTTTTCTTTACTTTTACTTCTATTCGCTATTTTTTTGTTATTATCCTCTATTCACTAGGTTTGCTGGAAGACAGCTCGGTTTTGGGTTAAGCTCGCCTTTGTACATACCATTTCCTTATTTGTGTAAAAAAGATTAAATTAAATAAATTGTCAAAGGGCGATGATCCATAATATAGATATTTACGAGAGTATTTTTTTTAGAACTGCTAAGTTCAGTTTGTCTTATGAAAAAAAAACGTGCAAAAATCTTTAAATGATTGAGATTCCATTCAGAGAAGTAACTTTCTATACATTGTATTATTATTATTTATTTATTTGTTTACTTAATTTTCGGTGCGAGAGTCAGGTTCGCACATATAAATAATAATAGAAAAAAATTACACTTACAACAGTAGTTTGGTGGACAGCCTCATAAGTAAGGGTGCCAGAGCGTGAGACGACGCCTACACATCCCTTCTTGTGTATAGCAGCAGGCATGATACCAATCTTGCATTGCTCAGGAGCAATGATGCCAGGGCAGTTGGGGCCCAATAGACGAGATTTGTTCTGTCGCAGAAGGGCATGCTTCACACGAACCATGTCCTAGAAAGACCGAGAATACTTATTATAATTGTTTAAAAACTGGTAAATTGTGGCTGTCTGATCATACGTATGTATGTACGTATCTATTATCAGATTAGTGTATACTCACGCCTCTATACTTGAAGGGGTAGGCGAAGTGCATAAAACACCAACGTTTTTATAATCAGAATGTGGTGCCATTAACTTAATAGGAAGCAAACCTATTGAAAATTAAAAAGGAAAATTGTAATTACGTTGTAAGGGTAAGGGAGTACAAATGAAGAGGAAATGGAAATTGCTTATACGGATGGATTGGGAAAAGGAACTCGAAAAATCTGATGCCGGAGAGTTCGTGCCCTCTCCTATATAACCTATGTGATCTTTCCCCTAAAAAATTGCAACACTATTAGTGACACCCTTCTATTTTTTTTTGAGACTGTCTACTATTGCCTGAAAATAATATTTGCAAAAATAATTTGTTTTCTTACTACGTTCAAAAGTATCAAAACTATTTTGGTGCACTACAATGACAATAACGATTACCATTTTGCCACATGGTTTCTATTTTCAACCATTAATTCAATTTATGACTTCTTGTCGAACAGACTTTTACCTAACGTTGGCTTGTGGGCATCTACCATTATTTCCACATAACTGCTCTGCTCTCCAAATGCCACTAAAGATTTTATGAACCTGACTGATAAAAGATCAAGAACAATCCTTGTCAATGCCATGCAACTCAGGATTTGGTTACGCATAAAAATATATATAGAAACTATAAGGCTTATAAGAAATTTAATAGATAATTCTTACGTGTTGAGGTACACCTTCAGTAATTGCGACAATAAGCGGCACCTCAGCTTCAATAGCTTCCATAATGGCTTTCGCACAAGCTGGAGGGGGCACGTATATGACAGAGGCAGTAGCTTGAGTAGCTGCCATTGCTTCCTTTACCGTCGCAAAAACTGGCTTTCCAAGATGTTCTTTGCCAGCTTTTTTTGGCGACACACCACCGACAACTTTCGTGCCATAATCTAGGGCCTGCTGACTATGGAATGTACCCTGTTTGCCAGTAAATCCCTGAACAATTACTTTTGTTTCACTGTTGATCGCTAAATTACGTCTGCTCTCATCGTAGGACAAATATCTTTTTTGGTTTCCCAGTTTAATGGCATCTGAGGAATAATAATATGATAGTATACAAATAATATAATAAAGTCTTTAATTACACCGTGTACAGTGACATCGAGTAAGTAGGAAAGTACTGGTCTTGTAAGATACAGGTTCTTTTCAGATGGATAGTGTTAACGCAAAATTCGTTTTATTTCCAAATTACCGATAAGATTCATCAGCGATTTTATACTTGCTCTCAACGTGTGATTAGGTCAGCTAGTGATGAAGCACACTGGTTAAAGTGTCTCTAATATTGTAGAATCATCAATATATATTATCATCAAATATATATAATTATCAAAAATATATTTTTCGTCGTAACCCAATTCGTTTTAAACAAAACATTGACCCTTTATAAAAGAGGGAAGGGACTAGCTGCATCGCTATCAGGTGTCGCCTCTATGTGCACGGCCTAAATGGATTAGGCACATTTAATTTCTTAATTCTTTATAAAAAAAAACCGTATTTACCTATATATCGATATTAGGTTTTATTTATATAGATGTGGCACATAGACGGACTAAATGCCTAATTCACTGGTACAATATACATATTGGTGTAATACACATATTTCTGTAAATAAAAACTAAAAAAATAATCTTCTAGTAATTCCTGTAAATCCAATAATTAAAAATATCTTAAGTAAATACTTATGTAAGTAGTAGCTCATTTGATTTTATTTGATACAAAAGAAGTTTGTCTTCAGACTATCCCATTGAAAAGATTTTATAAAAGTAATCAGATATTGTCAGAAATATCTTGAAATTTTGATAAAAGAGTTCTCACCAAAAATGTTATATTATGTTGTGTATAGTTAGTCTAATTATTATATAAATTGACAATTAACATAAATTGACAATTAGCCATTGTGTATTTTTTTAGACTTGTTGACCGAAGCCTGATAGGCTATGGTTACTTTAATTTGGTTATTTTTTTTCAGCCTAAGAAAAATATTTGTTGACAAACAAATGGGTAAATAAATTTTTGCTTTACAATGTTATTCCTAAACATTCTTATGATTATATACATTAGGATGCTATTGCAAACCTTTACTTTCCAGGTTACTTAAAAATAAGTATAATACAAATTAATTATTGTTGGTGATATTTTACAAATTATTACAAATTTTGCCAAATATTTGGTAAATCAGTCTAGTTGTGTTAATCCAACTTCTTCTAGTAATAAATAAAAAATAATGAACATGAACAGGTTACCATATCAAAAACGAATACTTGCAGTAAGAACAAAAAGCAGCTTCAAAAAATAATTAATTCCTTTAAACTACTTAAATGACTAAATACAGTATGTAAGTATGCTATTCTGCAGCTGTCATTATTATCTTTTTAAGTATTTCTGTTTCTGTTTATTTTTAAAATAAAACAATATTTAAAGTACATATTTGTAAGATGTTACCATTAACATTTACATAAACTCTATTGATTTTTATAATATTATTTTAGCTCATTAGTACACAAGTCTACTTGGTGTAAGTTTTCACAAATGGTTAGTAAATACATAATTTGCCACAAGTATCCAGAAAGATGACCTGTAACCTGTAATATACATAAGCACACAGCCAGTTTTGTAGACCTTTATTGAAATATTGCAACTCCTATTAGTATCCAATAAAGTACAAATTAGTTCAGATCATTGCATTGTTATTACGTATGTGTACATCTATTACTAAATGTGGAAATATAATTGAGCTCAATGATCAATTGAATTTAATTTACAATGCTATAACAAACAATAGATCTTACTTTCTGACTTATTAGAATCTGAAACCTGTTCTTATTTGACAGTAATAATTCAAAGAGTAATATGAGATTCTGTAAGATCCTGTTCTTATTTGACAGTAAATTTTCATACATTATACGTATATAATGTATGAAAATTTTATTTAATGGATATTCAATTCACTTTATTATGCATTGTAAAATGTTAACAAAGCTTTCAAAAAATACTATGAATATAATTATTACTGAACCTAAAAGAAACTAAAATAAATTTAAATGGTTAAATAAATAATAATTAAGTTTTCATTAATACTATTTTTTACCTTTAAATAAATATGGTTATATAGCATCAAAAATATTATTCAAAGCTATGTTTACATCAACATTTAATTTGATCTTTTCATTTGAGTCACATATTCTATGATATATTTTATTTAAAAGAAAATGTTTTACTTTATTGTTTTATTAGATAACTTATTTAATGAGTTCAGGAAGTATATATTGCTACATCCATGTTGAAAATAAGATCAAGGAACTGAATATTATACTCTGATTAATAAAAGAGTCGCGAATTTAATTTGAATAGATAATAAAAATTAAGTTATTGACATAAATATGTTATCTGCCTGTTATGGCATCAATGTTCAAAATGCTGATATTACTACATCATGCCTGTAGACTTCTGTTATTATAGATAACTTTATAATTACGTCTGTACATAAATAAAATGTTTTGCCGAAACTTATCAAAGCCGAGTGATAGTATTTTTAGACGAAGGTCTCGGTTACATTATGTATAATGAAAATGACATTGAAAGAATAACGACAATATTTGTACAAATAATCTCTTTCTAGGTAACTAACGATGACTTAATTTAGGGGTTATAAGCTAATTTAAAGATGTACTAAAACAATTTCATATGCTAGAACCCTAAAATAACATTTAATAAAAAAATAAGAATTTATAGAGTAGACAGTCTAAAAAATATTATATAAACGGGATTTTATAAGAACTTATAACAGAGTTATGTATTTTTACCTTTACATTGAGACAAAATTCGGCGGGTGACGGACATTATTAGAAAGAAATTTATTCAGAAGAAAACGGAATGAGTAACAATTTAGTGACACTGACAGACTTGCTGTTCCACTTGGTTGGTCTATGAAGCAATTACGTAATTTTTAACTATAGAGATGGGCAAAGGGAGTTTAGTATTTAGAATGATATACTTGGATTTTTTTTTCTGGATTTCATACCTATATTTTAAATCCTAAATTAAGTTAAAGTGGTTACGACGACACTTTTACAATACGAATACGATACGATATAATTATACAATACGAAAATACTTAGATGATAAATGTGAACTTTGTCAGTTTCCTTTTTAATCAACTTAAACATTGTGCAGGTTCTTTCTGTCCGTTCCTCGTAGTGGACACTGAATACCTAGCTTTACAGTTTACTCTAATATCATCTATTGTTCTTCTGCTACAGGTCTCCCAAAACATCTTAGCAAATCGGTAAATTAAACTTCACAGCTGGCAATACCAAGAAATTTGAAAGTTAAACGATCTTGACACTGATTGAATAAGTAATATATTGGTCTGTGTACTGTCCCGTGTGGAAATCAAGCCCTTAACTTCCAGATAAGCAGTCAGGATCACTAACCCCTAGAATAGACTAACAGGCTAGTAATTAGTTGATTTTATTTTTTCTCCCTCTCCTCTGTTTACTAGGCCTAGAAATCACATCCCAATTCTCTGATCCTAAGTGTGTGATTCACCGCATAGTAATGATGCGAGATCCTGTTATCTGTAACGAAGTAAAAATATATTATTGTTACTATATTATTAGTTGCAAAAAGGTATATTAAAAACACTAAAAGTATTAAAATTAGTTACTACCACGTACTGGTCAGCCATAAATGACATTTAATATTACCATATTAAAATAACTATTAAAAAGAAAAGTGTCCTTAGTATCTGGTAAACCCATACCAATGATTTGACGTAGTATTACTTTACTCTTTGCGAATGATCCCGAATAAAAACAAGTTAGGTTTCGACGTTTTGTGATTTCGGCAATTATATAATTTGTGTACTAACATCACTTTCTGTACGAGAGTGCTTGCTACATGTTACTATACTCTATGACTTGTTATGAATATTTTGTGGTGCTTGCAATTGCGAATTGCAACACCGACAGTGTTATGACGTGTAATTTAAAAGAGAATTTAAGATTACGTTTTTGTTTTCTACCGATTCCTTGTAAAAGTTTTACATATAATTCCAGTTCACTTCTCGAAGTTTAAAGTATAAAAAAAAAAATCTGCAAACACTATAAGTAGCCCGACTTATTATCTTAAATACCTTTTTGAACATTATTTGTAGTCTACACTTTTTTATAGTAAATAAAACAATTTATCTCTACAATGTGTGGTTCAGACAAGAAATTAGGGGAAATTCGTGCACTGATTCTTGTCGGCGGTTATGGAACACGCCTAAGGCCTTTAACATTGAGTAGACCGAAACCTCTTGTGGAATTTGCCAATAAACCTATACTGATGCATCAAATAGAGGCCTTGGTTGAAGCTGGAGTAACTCAGGTAATATCATAAATAAGTTTAGCTTATTATAATTTATTGTTTTCGTTTCCATTACCTATTAGGTAGACTCATCACTAACATACTATTAGCAGACAATTGTGTTTTGAGCTTTGGTGTTCCTAGGTGCTATAATCCTATAAGTTCCTTTAATTTGAAGAACAATATAATCTCAAATTAGTGACTAATATTCTATTTGAGTATTGAATGTACTACTAATACTAATATAGTATTTCTCCATTTCCCTCAAAAAAAAGACAATTACATGTTGCGTTATGTTAGATAGTTAGCTAAAATTCATTCAATCATTATTATTATTATTTTTTAGTAGTGTGGTTTATATTGCAGGGGGTGAGTTTGCAGTCATACAGTAAATGTGTTTGGTTACCCCTTTGACACTTATAAAGATCATTGTCTGGCTATTGTCCATTACATTAACAGATTATCTAACCATTTTCCTTAATTTTATTACAAAGTAAACATATAAATAAAGTTTTCTTATATTGCAGGTTATTCTAGCTGTATCATATAGAGCTGAAGATATGGAGAAAGAATTAACCGAAGAAGTATCAAAACTTGGTGTCTCACTTACATTTTCACATGAAACCGAACCATTGGGTACTGCAGGACCACTAGCACTAGCCCGGGAACTGTTAACTGCTAGCCCAGAACCCTTTTTTGTTCTGAACTCTGATGTTATTTGCGATTTTCCATTTAAAGAACTTGCTAAGTTCCACAGAAGTCATGGAAAGGTATTTATATAAATACATAAAAGTTATTTTTCAAAAGGTATGCTTCTAATTGACTGTTGTGGCACTCTGCTTGTTGCTGACTAGTGAGCTGAATTGGTTACAATTGTATGTATTATATTGTAGTTTTTTAAATATTACTACAGTATTATACAATATACCTTCAATATTAATCAGCGAAAATGTATTAATCTTATTTTTTCTTATAACCATTTAATAGTAAGTGATATAATAATTATAACTCTATGCTACAAAGTATGTTATAAGTAATGTATTTCATTTGTATTGTTAGGAAGGAACCATAGTTGTAACTAAAGTTGAGGAGCCCTCCAAATATGGTGTAGTATGCTATAAACCAGATGGACAAATTGATAGTTTTGTTGAAAAACCACAAGAATTCATTTCAAATAAAATTAATGCTGGTAAGTTTAAAACTGAGTACTAAGGCTACCAAGCTTCACTTGGTAATATCACTTTTTACTTTATTTTGTGGCTTTTTTTATTCAAATTCAATTCAATCCAAAACATTAGAACCACTTTTAATAATAATATGCAAAATATAAAATTATTAGTCTATATAACACTTTTAAATTAAAGCTTGAAATGCCATTTAATTTTAATATTAACAGCATTCTGTATTACTTTTTGGGGTGTTTTGATATTTAATGTTAAAGTCTACACAAAACTGGCAGACTTGTATGAAAGTTGTAATGACAGTGAAACAAACAGCAGGCTTTTATCTCTACCTACATGGATGGTAGAAAGCTGTGAGCTTATGTACCTATGTTAATATTTAACTAGGTAGTAACAATATAGTTAGAAGGCTCGGACTTCCCGGCACCAGCCAGTTCGAGGTATATAGTTTCTTATACTCCCTAATCCATCCATATATCCCTTTCTATACTCTCCCCCCCCCTCTTCCGGGGAAATATTCGTAAGTGTATGTATGTATGTAAGAGTTTTTTAAGAGTGACCCAAAAGTTCCTACAATGGCAGAGTTATCTAAATCGTGTTGGTTGGTCTGTTCCAGATATTTCATAGACCCAAATAGTTCTAGTAGGAAACACTATTTGCACCCCTATAAATAAGAAATAAAGGAGTTAACATTAAATGTTATTTAATGTTTATATTATCTAACAGGAAAACTAGTTCTGTAATATTATAACAATTTTTAATTCTCATTTTTTTATTAGGAATGTACATTCTTAATCCAGCAGTATTAAGTAGAATAGAGCTACGACCAATGTCTATTGAAAAGGAGGTGTTTCCATATATGGCAACTGATCGACAGTTGTATGCAATGGAATTGCAAGGCTTCTGGATGGATGTTGGACAACCCAAAGACTTTTTAACAGGTGATATATAGATAAATATCAACAAATATTCCTACTAAATAGGCATAGGATACATTGTGCAAACTTAATGTAGTCAGTCAGTCAGTGCTCCAGCGCGATGGACCGCCGACTTAAAGAAGGTAACTGTTAGCGGATAGATGTGATCTGCCCAAGACCGGAATAGTTGGCACTCTTTGGCGGCGATAGGCTGATGATGATTAGGCTTGAAGAGATTCAAGTTAAAACTATTTTGAGACCAAATTGTAGCCAAAGTATGAGACTTGTATTGAATTTTCTTGTAATGATCATCTTCATTTAGAGTTTGTCACAATGGTGTCAATATGAGATCTTCAATGCGTATTTCAAAGCATTAAACAATTAACGCTTATTTATTTTCCAGACTTTACTAATTTCCAGTATAAGCCAGCATAGCTGAAATTAGTCATTCTTCTTAACATTACAATTGTGTAAAACTTGCCGTTTTCACAATTGTAATGTTAAATAGTTACTATGTAATATGAAATAAACAGGCATAATAATAACTTATCCTCTAGGTTTATTAACACAAGCTAATTCTAACTAGTTTGTTAACACTCAGATGCAGTGACTTCGCAGCATTACTTGCTTTCTGCTGCCGCGACTTCATTCTCGAGGAAATTAAATTTTGAACTTTGCACTATTTTTTACGCCCATTTGTTATGGAGCCATCAATATAATGTATATTATGTTTTGAATAATGTGTATACAATCATCTGTGCATGTTTACATACGACTGTACATATTTAAATTTTTGCGCTGTAATTAACCCAGACAGACAAACAGACAAAAAATAAAACATTTCCTTTTATGTATAAGTACCGTAAGAATAACATATAGACTAAGTTTTTAGAATGTATTCCAAATCCTGTTATGTTTGAGTATGCTACATGTCTACGATATTCGACAGTAGTTGCCTTGACTATTATGTTTGTGTTATACTTTCACTACCACACAATCTCATCCTTCAATTTTATATTGTTCATTATTACATATATACGTTATTCAGTAGTGGGCAATGTAGGCATCTTACCTTGCCGTAATACTGTAGCTTCGACTACTGTGGTAAAGAACTTAAAAAAAAGAAACCGCCTATGCACTTAGTAAAAAGCTCTTTTTATGATATTATAAACAAACACTTCAATTTTGTATTTGTTTAGATAATAAAAATCAGCCTAAATATTTTTTTTAAAAGACAAATCCCGCTCCAGAATTAATTCCAGAATCGCGGGGGACTTTACCAACGGACACACAAACACCCAGACTCAGAACAACAATTTGAGGATTACACAAAGCTTTTTCCCGTGTGGGGATCGAACCCACAGCACTCGGCGTGGCAGCATAGTGGCGATGTGACCACTAAAACCACTGCGCCATCCGTGCAGTTTGTTGTTTTAAAATGACTTTTTTGTTTCAGGAATGTGTTTATATCTAAACAGCCTAAGACAGAAGAATTCTGATAAGTTACATGATGGTGCTGGAGTGGTAGGCAATGTTATCATCGACCCTACCGCGAAGATCGGCAAAGGTTGTCGGATAGGACCTAATGTTACAATAGGACCAGACGTTGTTATCGAAGATGGTAAGATATCGCCATTTTAATCATCAAGTCACTTTTATAATAGCTAAAGTCGGTGGACCGGATAGTTCCAAGTAATTACCACACATTTCCTCGTCTTCTTCCTTACGTCTTAGGATTGTCTATTTTTAGGATGTGACATTTTTTAAATAAAATATTTATTACTTGACATGTTTATTCGTCAGTAATTTATAGCAGAGAATGAAAGTCGAAAGTGAAGTCCGTTGCTGACATCGGAGGTGAAGGTCAAGCTTAAAGTTATAAATTGTTTCTCTGCTGATTACTCCTATTATAATAACAGGCGTTACCATATATACGAGCCCCGATGCAAAATAGTTAGTCTAGTGTGAAATTTTCTCTGTAAGATTTTTTCTAACTTCATTATTTTTGTATATCTATATAAAATATTAAGCTGTTCTACTATCACATGTCGCGCTACTTATGCCATTTTTTACCAATAACCATAATCCAATAATCTATTTTAGCTTTTGATATTAATACATATCCTGTTTTAAATTCGAAGAAGTTATAAGCAAAATAGTTCGTCTAATTGTTAATCGATGCAAAAGAGTTCGTCTATCGGTGAGTTAAATAAGATTATTCCTTCTTTGTATAATTATGTTGCATAATTTAAATTTGTAAGAGTAATTCTGTGTCATTTGTCAAGTTTGACAGTATAAATTCTGAAAATTTAAGTTTTTTTTCATTCGTTTACAAATAACAATGGGTCGTGGCAAACCCGTGCGTGAAGAGCTTTGAAAGCGAATATCAAGCCACCAAATATCAAGTAAAATCAAGTTCAAAGGCAAATCAAGTTATCAAATATCTAAAGACTTGATACTTCCCAGGTCTACAGTCACATCTATCATTCAGCACTATAAAAAGAATAGAACGACTTCTTGTTTGAAGAAAACAAGCTGCAAGGTATCAAAACCTTTTGGAAGAGAATTTACTGCCCTGTATTGCCGGTCACTTAAGCATCAAGATTCCTTCATTTTTCAACAGGATGGTGCTTCCTGCCATACTGCAAGGACAAAGACGTGGCTTAAAGCATTCTTACAATCGAATGGCCATCTAACAGCCCGGACTTGTCGCCGATCGAAACCCTATGGTGGAAAATGAAAAAAGTTCTCCGTAAAAATCCATCAAGATCCAAGAGCGACTTAAAGGCTAAACTCTTGGCTGTCTGGGAGTCAATTACGCCTGAGGAGTATGCAGCGTTGGTTGCAACCATGCCTCTTCGCATTAAAGCTGTCATTGAGAGCAAAGGCGACACAACTAAGTGGTAGACGAACTATTTTGCGTGAGTGACAAGGGTAGACGAATACTTTGCGTTATGTTTTTTAGAAAAATTTTAAATTTTTTATGTTATGTAAAGTCATGAAAGAATTTCAGTTATGTTAAAATAAACTTAATGTTCCTCAAATTGTGGTTTACTTTTTATTAAACGTTATTAATTATGTTACCAATATTTACTTTCAAAATTTTACGCTTTGCACTACTTTCCATACTTGACGAACTATTTTGCATCGGGGCTCGTAGTCCGTTTATATTGCAAGCGGAAAAACGGACAGTGTCTTATAAGTTCAAGGGGTGAACGGATTTTTTTTATTTGTTTTCTTTGCCTTGCCTCACACACCAAGAAATTATACATATTAATAAAGAAGAAAATTGTAGTAGTAACAGTACTACAGTCGTGGTCAACTAATTAAGGACATTCAAGATAGTGGACAGCAATAACCGGCTATGTACATATAAATATAAAACCCTGTTGATTTCTCAGTAACTATTATTTGCATAATTTGATCCGATTATTATACTATAAATGGCTGTAAATAAAAGATTAAATAAATATAAAAAAGTGTTTAATATCAAAGGTTAACCATGTATTCAATTTAAGGTACAATTCTGTAGCTGGACATTTAATTAAGAACAGTAAAGTAAAATGAAAAATAGAGTTAAACAGAACTAATAATCTGCAGTATTTTAATTTCTTTAACAACTTCATTTTATTACGGGTAAAATCAGTACCCAGTAGCAAAACCTTTTTTAGTAATTACCGCTTGACACCGATGTGGCTTAGACATTATCAGTTTCTGACATATTTCAACAGGAATGTTTGCCCATGCCTCACAAAAAGCTTCATTAAGTTCATCTAAAGTTGTGGTACGATAAATGGCAACTTTTTTCTTAATTTCGTGCCAAAGGTGCTCGATTGGGTTGAGGTCGGGGCTATTTGCTGGCCAATCTAGCACTGATACCGACTGTCTGTTAAGAAACGACTTGACTGAACGGGCTGTATGTTTTGGGTCGTTATCATGCTGAAAAGTCCATATAATAGGAAGATGTTCCTCAGCATAGGGAAGCATAGTTTCTTCTAATATTGCCTTGTATTGATGTTGGTCTAAGTTACCCTGAACTTTCCTCACAGGTCCCACTCCACGTCCAGAAAATGATCCCCACATTTTAATGTTTCCTCCGCCATGTTTCACCTGCTTTTTTGTGAATCTTGGATTCATTTCCGCTTTTACAGGACGCCATACGTATTGCCTTCCATCTGAAGAAATCAAATTAACCTTGGTCTCGTCAGAGAATAATACATGTTGCCATTGGTCGTAGGTCCAATGTCCATATTTACGTGCAAACGCCAAACGTGCATTTCTATGCTCTTTCTTTAACAACGGTACTTTGCGAGCCACTCTTCCGAACAACCCTGCTTCTACCAGACGTCGTCGAACTGTCCTCGCTGATACACTGACTCTTTCGTCTGCCCCAAACACTTCATGTTTAATTAAAATAGAGCCTAGAAACGGATCTTTCTTAGCTAACCTGGTTATCATTCTATCTTCTTGCGGAGTTGTTTTTGTCGATCTTTTTTTTCTGGGCACATTTAAAGTTGTGTTATTGCGCCTGAAATGTTGCACTGCATTGCATACCATAGTTTTTGAACAATTTAAATATCCTGCTATCCTTCGGTATGACCAACCACGCTCGACAAACTTCATGATAATTTTTCGTAGTGTTGCATCGCAACTTTTATTTTTGCCCATTGTTCTTCAAAATAACTCTCAAAACTTGAAATTACAAATCTAGATTGCCGCCAAAACTACCACAAAGAATAGGAGAAGAAAGAAAATAATAATTGAGATTCAGATTTTGAAACTAGAACGCAATATCTCAGTGTCCCTAATTAAATGGCCAGCCAGCATTCTTTGAACAAATAGCACTGTGATCATCTATCAGCTATACTGTAAAGAGGTTTAATGTTTAAGAAGTTGTTATTGTTTGTATAATTAGGCACATAAATGACTAATTATACTTACATGTAAAAGATGTGGAATATTGTTTAGACTCGTTGGAAAATAAAAAATAAATTCACAATTTGGATTAACTAGAGAGTGTCCCTAATTAGTTGACCACGACTGTATATTATAACCATTTCGAGCCATTTTCACTCATCTCCATCCTCTAATTAAAAATAAAATAAGATTTTACTTATATAGTACCTACTTATTTAAATAAAAAGCCTTTTACTTTAAAATCTTACTGCTATTGAGGTCAGATTTATAACCTAATTCGAAGGTTTCGAAGTATCCCCATCATAAATTTCATTAAAATCGGTTCAGCCGCTTAATAATGAAAAAGTTACAGGCAGACGGACAGACAGAAATTGTTACTTTCCCATTTATAATATTAAAGTACTATAGGCAGGATAGCATAATGTGAATTATTTTACCCTTTTAAGATGTTAATTATTTTTTTCGTATGCACGTTGAAGGCTTACTGACAAACGATGAAGCAAGTGCTTTTTGCTTTTATTAGGCACTAACAAGATTTGAAAACCACTACCTACCTTCATTTTGTACTGTAAACCATTTTTTCTTTTCTTCTAGGTGCTTGTATAAAACGCAGTACAATTCTCCGAGGTGCTTGTGTCAGGCAGCACGCGTGGCTTGACGGCTGTATAGTCGGTTGGCGGTCAGTAGTCGGTCGCTGGGTGAGAATGGAAAACTGCACAGTACTAGGTGAAGACGTCATAGTAAAAGACGAGTTGTACGTGAATGGAGGCCAAGTGCTACCTCACAAGTCCATTGCACTTTCTGTACCAGAACCACAAATTATTATGTAAGACTGAGCAGCATTGTGCCGTACAATTTTAAAGGGTAAAATGTAAACCTTAAGGCGGAACTTGATACTCGGACCATGGTACTTACTATTATTACTTGAAGTTGAAAATAGTCGATTGAATGCTGTCTTATTTGATGGTTAATCGTTATCGACAAAATAATAGAATCGTTATACGGAGCGCTTTTACTGAGCTGTTCATCTAGGTGTTAGTTATTCTGACTGCTGAGCCAGAGGTCGTGAGTTCGATTCCCACACGGGACTTGTGTTATCCACATATCCCGCGATGTATTTATTACAAACTAAAAATAAAAGAGGATCAGGTCCCAGTTAGTTTACATATATAATAAATAAATAAATTGCTCACTGGAGGAAAGTACATTTTATTACGTAGTGACTAGGGTTGCTGTTTCTCTAATTATACTTTATTTATAAATTGGGCATTTTATATGAGCCCTTTGAGTTCCGCCTGCATGTTAATATATTTTGCCAATATTTACGTTAAGTGGGTTATTTTTTAAATTATTTAAGTTAGACTTTATGAGTGTTGTCATTATTATATAAAGAGTACTTACTAATAAATATTTTTTCATTTCTTAATATTAAATGCGGAAGTTTCCAAAAATGAATACATATTGAGAGAAAAATATACTGAAGATTTTATTAAAGATTTATGTTTGTACTCGCATGCGTATTTGACGTATGCCCATTTAGTGTGACGAGGCAGGTCGCTTCACCCCCTGATTAAGGGTCCGTAACCAGTTGAGTATTCCTAAATTAAATAAACTAATCATTTCCCAAACTAAATTATATTAGATGATAAATTCTTGTGTTGACTTTCAACAATATTACTGACTAGAGTTTGTATTCAATTATTTCTTCTCCTTTGTACTTTTATTAAAGAATTATATACTATACATTTGTATATAATGACAACTGCAACTCTCATTACACTATATACATTAAATATTATATTCATTATACTTAAGAGTTTTTATTATAAAATAACTATATTATTTGTATGGTGTTATTTCTTTATAATTCCTTTATGAATCATTTTCTTCTATTTTGTTTTGTTAAATTATATTAAAAAAATACAAAATTATTTCGTTATATATTTAATTTCACCTCGAAAAGCAATGATTTTAAATTATAAATGGGAACATTCCACTGTGTATAATAGAATATTATACTTCTTTACTACATACCATCTATTAGCAGCGTACATGTTATGCACTGCCATTTTACACCAAATCGCCTAGAATAAGTTTGTTCCAGTAACTATTTGTAAAGATAGCAATTACCTCGGTAAATAATAACTAAAGATAATAAAATACAAATTATTAAATACATTTGGCTTCTTTTATTTCAATTATTGAATGACGAACTATGAACTCGTTGATTGATAATGAAACCAAAAAAGCAATCGGGAGGGGAGTGAGGGATGCTCATGCAGTGAAAACAAACTAAAGAAGGTTATTTATTTTTTTGCCTAGTATAAAGGTTAATGTATGTTTTTCAACTAACAATAATCTGACTAATAAGACTTATGCCAGAGATCATTCAGCGATGCTTCTTCTGTTTCTCTTGCTACAAACTCAGTCATACTTAAACCTATAGTATCAGGGTTTGGGGAATGCAGACACAAACTCTTTAATGGCAAACAAACAGTTCAAGAGGACAGTGATGAATCTGAAATGAAAATTCTTTACTTAACATTTTGCTTTAAATATTGTTTTCTTTATTAGGTATAGGGGTACAAACGAACAGACCGGTCAACTGTTGGTAAGTCACTTCCGCCACCCATGAACACTTGCAACTCAAGAGTAACAAGAGTAAGAGGGGAAGGGGAACTGGGTTAGGCTTTCGGTAACCTCACTCACTCGGCAAGCTCACATAATGCAAGCATTGTTTAGCAGCCGGTTTTCAGTAAGTCCGTGGTAATACTCCAGTGGAGCCGGCTCATACGTGCCGGATCATGGCTCTCTTACGTTAAAAAATCCATAATATAATAGGTATCCATCGTAGTCTTCTCGAGTAATTATTAAATAATTTGAAAGCCCGTAATATGACATTTCTATAATATAGGAGCAATGACTTTTACCTACAAAGAACTGCTATTATAATGACACTTTGTCACTGACAGAATTGACAGTTATAGGTATTATTCACGGACGGATATTTGCGCCAAAAGTTGCTACAACAAAGTCGTAGGCATTTTATTTAAAGTAATTAAATAAAATGTCCAAGCGCAACAGTATTGGTGCAGCAAACACGCTGTTTAATTATTTTTCTAAGACCCCACCAGCTAATAAGAAGATCAAAACTGATTCTGATGTTAACAATAGCCCGAAGTTAAATACATCCGTCAATGAAAAAGCTGAAAGTAAGTACACCAATTTATTGAATTTAGTAACTAAACTTATGTGAGTAACATTTGTTCTTTGCAATAAGCGACTTTCCTTTGGCTTAAGGTTGATTTAAAACTGTCGGACTTCTTTTCGAAATTAATTTTAGAAAATTTTTTTTTTGTTTTGAATAAGTTCTAAACAATGTCTCAATAAATAATATAATCCCTTCTTAAGTATTATTTATTTATTTCCATTTCTTTATAAAAGTTTATATTTTAGAAAAAAAACGTGAGAGGCAGCCAACTACGTCCCCTGAAGTAAAAAAGAATAGTGATAGTGAGGATGATACGCCAGTGCCTTCTAAGCGTAGAAAGAGAATCCGACTTCAACCAGTGGATTCTGATGATTCTGATGCTGAAAATAGAAGTGGGTCACTATAAATACTAATTTACCTTGAAGAGCTTGTTATGCAATTGCTAATATATATGCTATTTAACATTTCTAATCTTTTGTCTTGAATGAGCCATAGCCTGAATAGGTATGTCTGATGGGAAAACAAAATAAATTTCAATTCTTTGAACATTATTATTATTATTTACTTTGTTTCACTTAAAATACATATTAATATAATTATTATTAAACAAGGCAGGCAGTTGTGTCTGTATCCTGCTTAATACCTACTAATTGGTCTTTTGCTGTTAAAGGGGCTTGTCGAGTTAATTTTTAAATATGTTTGTAATTTGAGCTTACAACCCTATTGCATAGGTTTGCATTACATTGTATAGGCACATTTGTTTAATTTTTATAGCAAATAAAATGTGTTACCTCTTTTAGCAGATAATCAGATGGATGTCTCTCCAGAAAGGGAGAAAAAAACAGTTGTGGAGAAAAAGTTGCATGAGAGTTTCAAATACGAACCTAAACAGTCTCCAAAGTCAAAAGAATTATACAAACCAAACCGGAAGCCTGAAACTAGCAATGGGTAATCAATCAAGTCAATAATCAAATCAAGTCTTTTATTTTATAGGATAGGAATTTAAGGTAATTAAAATTGCAATTCCAATTCTGGAGCAGCTATCCTTTAGTGTTATAGTTTTAATACCTATATTCGAAACCACTTACTATTATGAATTACAAATTATCCTATATGGGCACCATATCATGTTGAAATGATACATATAGTAATATGCTATTTCTCAAACTAATAGCACTATCAAGATATTGTTTTGCTCTTTAGATTAGTCTCTCGCCGCTGTTATTGAAGAGTATCCTTATATTGTATCCATAGGTAATCCAAATCTGTCTGTCTTAACAACATTAATACTAAGAAATATTCAGCAATCCATCCTCACATACACAGCCCGGCTTACATAAAATGTATGCTGTGTTTTCCTAAATGTGTTTTATTGACTAGGTGATAGGTACTCTTTATGCTTTTCTGTACCCAAGCCTTAAAAATTACAAGATGATCTGTTCAGTAGTTAAGATTTGAAAGTGCTGCAAAGAACCTTACTTTTACATTTATAATATGATTAATGATTATGATTTATAAGACTACCTTAAGGTAATGTTACAGTCTGTCTAGTACTCCTCCTAAAGTAGAAGAGAAGGCAGCTATTGCAGATGAAGGCAACTGGGTTCACTGCAAGCTTGAATGGTTGAAGCCAGACAAAATTAGAGATGCTCATAAAAGAAGGCCAGACCATCCAGACTATGATCCTAGCACACTATATGTGCCACCTGAATTTTACAAGAGTCAGACTCCAGTGAGTTTATGTTCTTTTTTTAATATAATTGTTGTACTCAGGTTTGTAGAGTTAAAATTTGAAGAATCGCAACACTTGTCCGTTATTTGTACCAGACACAGGAATACCTCCTAGTGCTGTATTGTCTTTATAATAAATATAAAAAAGAAAAAAATACATATTTCACCTCTAACATGTTAAATAAAGGTATGAAAAATTTAACGAATTTAGTTGCATATATCCTTTTTTTAAAGTTAATTATATTTGTTATTATATACATAGAAGAAAGAAGGAAAAGAAAAGAAATTTCCTACGGACTACTCAGACTTGCACTTGTCCAATGTTTTTGTATATAATACTAGCTTTTACCCATGGCTTCACTCGCATGGAATCCCTTAAATATAGTATAAGTAGGAATGAATTACTGTTCTCATGACATCTTGTTGCCATATTGATAATGTTGTTGATAAATACCTATTCTAGGCACATCGGCAGTGGTGGGAGATGAAATCCTCGCACTTTGACTGCGTGTTGTTCTTCAAAGTTGGCAAGTTCTATGAACTCTATCACATGGATGCAGCTATTGGCGTTAATGAACTTGGATTCTCTTATATGAAGGTAAAATTCTTACAAAGATTTTTTTATATATATACATATGCTCACACTCTATTCCTGTCCAGGGTGTACAGAGATAGTAGAACGCCATTTTTCACTATCATGACTTTTTATTACACACAAGCTTTTTATTAGCTTCACCTGTATGTTTGTAACCGACTCCTTTGGACTTTATTTTGAGCCACTTCAAACGTCAGATTTCATTTAAACTTTATATTTATACTTGTAGAGGACCAATGACAATTAAATATTAATTAACAGTTAGACCCCTTATCCCTACTAGGATAATTGGTGTTAGCAATTTTTTGTTTTCTTTAAACCCTTCTTAAAACTAAAAAAACACTCTTTAATTGAACATCCAACTAAAAATAGAAAATAAATTTTAATAAATTTAAATTAATAATAGTGTAAATAAGAAAAAACAAATAAATGTTCTCAAAAAAGCGTGGGATGGATGGTGTTAATAGTTACAAATATTTTACTGACAGATATGAGTAGAAGGATTATCATTTTGATAATATGTTAAAAAACACCCTACGGTTTTTTGACAATATTTTTTTTCTTATTTACACTATTATTATTTTAAATTTATTAAAATTTATTTTCTATTTTTTAGTTGGATTTTGTAATAAAGCGTTTTTTTAGTTTTTTTTTAACTATTATTTATTACGACTGTGTATGTGATGTGTAAGAAAATCTGTTTGAAATTAATCACACTATGTTTTGTAGTTATAAATAATTGTAATATCATATAAAGGAACAGGGATCGAACCTCCCGGCTACGGCGAATTCGAATTCAAGGTATGCGACACCGACGTCCTCGAGCTATTTGATACGCTTCACAATCCATGCCTTAAAGCAGTTTACCTTACCTTCTACTGACTTCCCAATTTTCCCACCTTTAATTCCTAAAGTTCCTGATTGATTGCAATAGACAATATAAGTTAGTGGAACGAAACTCTAATTGACAAAATGTTGGTATTTAATATATCTCTGCCTACCCCTTGGGGATACAGAAGTCATATTAGTATGTCGGTGCAGTGGTAGAGCCATGCTTGGGCACGAATGGGCCGTCTCGACCGATGCGATACCACGGCTTCACAGAAAACCGGTTGTGAAGCAATGCATTTCCCCGAAATGAGTGAGGTTTCCGGGGGCCCAAATCCCCTTTCCTCTTTCGTCTCCCTCATCCCCCCTCTCCTCTTTCCCATCTCCCCATCCCCCCTCTCCTCTTTCCCATCTCCCCATCCCCCCTCTCTTCTTTCCCATCCCCGCATCCCCCATCCCTCATCACCCTCAAAGGCAGGCAGCGCATTAACGACTCTTGATTTGAAGGTGTCCATGGACGGAGGTTGTCACTTACCATCAGGTGACACGTCTGTTCGTCTGTTCTCCTATAGAATAAAAAAAAATTATGTATTCATGTAATATCATAAACTTGTATTTTCTTCAGGGTGAATTCGCACATTCGGGTTTCCCAGAGAGTGCATACGGCCGAATGTCTTCGACACTTGTATCAAAAGGGTACAAAGTTGCACGTGTTGAACAAACTGAAACACCCGACATGATGCAAGAAAGATGCAAGAAAAGTAAGTTAAAATTTAAACACTTCTTATTTATATTATGCTGTTTCATTAATTAAAAAAACTTATTGTATTTTAAAGTGACTGCGATGAAGTTTATATTTACACAAATTTGTGCTTTCAAATTTTCCGGTGTGATTGTACAGTCACAGTCAGTCAACTAGGTGACTTGAGGTAATTAATTGACCGATGACGATGTTTTTTTTTTGTGTGTTTGGGATAGTTTTGATTCACGTTTGGATCTGATGGCGTGGATTGTCTGATGGCGTTATTGTAAATTCTCGTATCATAATATAAATAAAATATTTTCTCTAAATTAAAACAGCACTAACGTCTCGTACTACTCTTATAGTAAAAAAAAAATACACATGTATTTCGCCGTAGAAACAGCATGTGTTTGGGTGTCGCGGAACTAAAACATAACATGTTATAAAGAGACTTCCCAACCCAAACTTATTTTGTCTACTTCCCACTTTGAGAATAAATTAATTATTTTTTAGCGCCCCCATCTTTTCATCTACTAAAAAACCACTATAACTTCGATTTTAATTTAATTATTGTGAGCTATATTAGCGGAGATTAAACATTCTTTCTAAACGAGACTTTTGCTCAAACTGGCAAGAGTTAACTTGAGACCTGAGCGCAGTAGGTAATACACAACGGGTACACAACAGGTCTCAAGTTAACTGTTACGGGCTACACGAGAATACGGGCTACTGTGAATGAGAATGATTATTGAAACGTAACTTTATAGTATTCAGTCAGAGTATCTTTTATTCAAAATAAAACAAACATAATCGATCAATCTAATATAAAAACTAATGTGAAGAATGAATGCTGCTTAATAAGTTTATTGATATCAGGTTCCAATTTACTCAAGAACAGCCGCAAGTCACCACGTTCGGTAACATACCAACGATTTTTCTTTTTAGTAGTCAGCGTTCCCACAGCACTAATTCCACGTTCAGATTCATGTCGTTGAACGATTTATACAGGTCTGTCATGTAAGCTATATAATTTTTTGATGTAATGAGCTTGTTGCGCAATTCTGTATCTTACTTTTTAAGAACTCGATCACAGAGTCAAACAGGTTGTATAATCGAGTCAGACAATTGCTTCTTGATAGCTAACTTCAGTGTGAAACAACAAACGGTTGAAATCTTCGTCATTAGTAACACAAAGCCGATGAAATAATCTATCATTTAAAGAGCTTTTACGGATTTCATTGACTGCTTTGATGACATATTGCAGTGATTGAAATAGTCGTTCACTTAAATTTCTAGCATCCGAATGTAGCCTATGAATAACGCAATGTACAGCAAAGACATTTTTTTTTTTTTTTATATTAGCCTACCATAGTGACTCCACTTTGCCTGATGGAAAACAATAAGTGGAGTCAAAGAGTGGTGGTCACCATCCTCATTGCATGTCTAGTCAATGCAGCATGGTGACCCACACTATGGCGGCCCGGTGAGATGCTTTTTCACGCCCCGCTTAAAATACCCGGGATCAAAGTGGGAAGGAAACACGTGCGCTGGTAGGGAATTCCAGGCTTTCACCGATCGGCACAGGAAAGAAGAGCCAAACCGTTTCGTTCGGGTCCGTATATTTTCGACGCTCAAACCGTCACGGTCTCCTCAGGCCAGCAGTAGTGTAGTCCTGTAGAGGAAGGGAGAAGGTGGGACCAAATGGAAGAGCTCGTCAGAACACTCCCCGTGATGTAGGCGATAGAGGACTGTCATAGAGGCGACATCTCTTCGCAACTGCAGAGGCTCAAGAGACTGAGTGACCTCAGGACAGTCGATAATGCGGACTGCACGCCGCTGCAACCGATCGAGAGCGTCAAGCAAATACTGCGCATAGCCGTCCCAGAGATGAGAGCAGTACTCCATGCAAGAGCGAACCTGGGTCTTGTATAAAAGACACAGTTGCTCAGGCGAGAAGAACCGTCTTACCTTGTTCAATACGCCGAGCTTTCGCGAGGCCGCCTTAGTGACGCTCTCGATGTAACATACCCGGGAATGATACCCTGTATATACCCACGATACTAAGCCTATCCTGCAGTGGCAGTTGAGTGTTCTGAAGAGTAGGAAAGGGAAAGAATGGAGACTTTTTGTTTGAAAACGCGCACGCCTGTGTTTTCTTGGCGCTGAACTCGACTAGATTCTCACAACCCCATTGAGAAATGCGGCTCAAGACCCGGTCGAGCTCAGCGACAAGCTCCTGTCGTTTTCCCTCAACATCTGCCAGCTTGGCAGTAGGATGTTCGAAATATCACCCGTGTACTGTGCCGTCGTCTGCATAACAATGTATATTGCCAAGGGCCAACATGTCATTGATATGCAGAAGGAACAGTGTAGGCGATAGGACGGAGCCCTGAGGTACACCAGCGCTTACCTCCTGGAAGTCTGAGGCCGCGCCGTCGCAGAGAACCTAATGCGGTGCTTATGGAGGAAGGCAGCAACCCAATTGCAGTGTTTGGGTGGCAGACCAAATGCAGGAAGTTTGGAGAGAAGCGAGCGGTGCCAGACCCTATCGAAGGCCTTGGCAATGTCGAGGCTGATGGCCAAGGACTCCCCATGCCTGTCCATATCCTCACCTAAAAGGTGTGTGACGTGCGCTAGAAGATCACCCGTGGATCGGTTCGGTCTAAAACCATATTGCCGATCATTTAACAAGGAGTGATCCTCTAGGTGGCGGATTAATTGGGTGTTGATTATCCGCTCGAGCACCTTACACAGTTTGGAAGTGACCCCTATAGGTCGGTAATTGGCTGGATCGGAGCGGTCGCCTATTTTGGGAATGGGTTGAACATTCGCTTCTCTCCAGGCCTCCGGAACAAGGGGTAACAAGAGGCACCGAGGTGTACAACAGGCAGTGTTCCGAGGATCCCAGAGGGGCGAGAACCGATACGCTGTACTTGGTGATTCGTCAGCAGTAGGTCCACCAAAGAGGGCGCTTGACTCGATATGTCTGGTGGGAGAGGAGGATGCCGCTGTAAAACACTTTTCTTTTTTTGTACTGCCATTATAGAAGGAGAAGGGACACCCCCTTCCCAAAGGCATGACAATCATCGTTGCAGTGTAAACTGAGACTCAAAATGCTGTGTCATCATGTATCTGTGAAGCACGACGGTGACCGAATCGTCAGACGGAAGGGCCCCCGTACCCTCCCGGAAGTGGTCGCCGGGTCCCACCATCCGGTCACCAACCGGCACGACGAGCCACTACGTGGATTATGCGCGACCTGACGGGGCAGCCTCCCAGTGTGGTTAGCCGTGGTTGGGCCCCTCTCTATGCCGCGGGCGGCCAGCGGCACCACCGTTTCTACGGGTCTCCCTGGCCGACGGTTCGATCCACGCCATCCTCACAATGACTCTACAGCACTCCACTGCTCACACACATACTACGATAACTGTCACCCCTGCATCGTTGGGCCACCGGTCTCTCACTTACCAGCGAAAGGCGACACCACGAATGTGGTCACTTTAGGCTGGTTTTCTGTGAGAGGGTAGTACTGCCCCGGTCGAGCCGGCCCAATTCCTGCTGAATAAATCAGCGTGGCTCTACTACCTCCATAAAACACATTGGAGTTTTATTTTTTAAGCACGCTATGAAGCCTTTATGGCACCCTGTCATAGTCGGAGCGCCATCCGTAGCAACTGATATAATTTTTTTCAAGGAAATCTCTTTCTCACCATCAAACTTTTCTAATGTATTAAATATGGTTTCGCCTTTTGTATCGATTTTTATTCCTGCAGCGCCAACAAGGGGGCGTTATCGCCCACTTTGAGAAAGGCTGGTCTAGTGGTTAGTGACTCTGACTGCTGACCCGGAAGTCGTGGGTTGTATTCCCACACGGGACGAAAATTTGTGTAATCCGCAATTAGTTGTGTTATTATTTGTGGCCAACACAGGAATTATTCCTAATGTCGGAGTTGTCATGTATGTGAATATATTTCGTTGATATTTTGCAAATCGTCTAGGAAGGCGTTATTCTATTTGGATGTAAAAAAAATGTGATAACCTTTTGTCGAGCTTGTATAATATGTGTAATTTGCTAACAGCTGGACAAAACACAAAATTCGACAAAGTGGTACGCCGTGAAATATGCCAAGTGTCGATGCGTGGGGCGCAGGTGTGTGGGCTGCAGGACGCAGGACCCGCAGAATCTACTGCCAATTATATGATGGCTATTGCTGAAGAGGTAAACTGATTTGTGTTTAGTGTGTGCGTTTTTTACCCAAATGTGCAAGAAAAAGGGTTTTGTTTTTCGAGTATATATACATATCTATGTATGATGTCGGTGTCCTAGAGCCTAAGTGGCTTGAGAGATTTCGACATGTAAGATATTTGAATCATATTATTAGGAGGGGTGACATATTGTTTCGTGTCTTTTATATAACCAGATAACTTCAGCTAAAAAAGATAATTCAGTCAGGTTTTATAAAGTTTTTAACAAATTTTACATGTTTCCCAAATTTTTCATGAATATATTTTTAGTTTTTACAGGATTTCTTTATTCAAAATCTCATTTTTTTCTAAAAATGTTAGTGACTTACTTTCTTCACGGGGTCAAGTATACGTATATTGAGTAGTATTCGCAATCTAAACAGCAAACACACGCATCACAACGCAACGCATTTCGCCATATCAGCTACTCTTCGCGCCACTGTTTAGTGAGATAATACTACAGATCCAAATCTTTTCGCTAACTTTGGCTGCATGAAGCGTTGAGCCCTTGAAACTGCGCATTTATTCATTTAAATCCTATCACTGAATGGTTTTTTTTGCTTTGGCTATTAGTAAACTTCATAAGACGCAGTCAAGCTTTGTTTATTATCTGTATTTACTTTTAATAATATATTTGTTTAATGTATTAGTTTTTTTTATGCTCGGCTTCAATAATTTTTCTTGCTTCACCGATATGTTTTTATACTTTTCTCGTGTAAAGTGGTATAGTGCCTTATGCACCGACAAAACTTGCATACAAATCATGCACTGGATTTTATTGTTATTGTTGCAGATTAGATAGTCTAATTCCCATTTTTTATTAAATGCACGATTTTCATCACTTATTTTTCGCTTCTTCACGGACATAATGAGGTTTGTTATCTTGCAATAGAGTACCTGTGTTAATATGTAATAAAATAACAAGTTTAAACTGACAAAAGAAATAAATGAAGGAGCAATCTCAAATAACACACAAATAATACGATTACTAAATAGTTACTACACAACACTCGTAGCGTCAAATGACAACCAATAAATAAACGACAATCAACGGCCACTGCTGTTTCCATCGGCTGTTTCACTCCTCCATCGCTTGACATTTTGTCACAACGCTCGCCCGACAGGTAGCAGGGAACTGATACGCAATTTATTTACTGCAGTAGCGCGCGGCAATAAGGTAAACTCTAATGTCGAACAGCGTTCTTTGTCGAATCGGGCTTTTTAAAAGATCAAAGCAGTGCGACTTTTGAACCTTGAACCGAGACGGACAACCGCGCTTGGCCGTGTATAAGGCGTTAAACGCGAGTCGGGATGGGACTCACAAATACGTAGGTACTAATACGATTAAATATTTTAGTTATTTATTTATGATTATAATACATTATAAAATAAAATCATTTCTACCAACAAAATTTGTTTTTTTTTTAAATGTTTTTTTTTTTTTAAAAAGATGGAATGGGCCGTGCTTTGGATAGTGTTGCTCTAGAGCGTGAAAATGAATATCATAGATGTACATTCATACACTCGGAAAACATAACTCTCCTTCTTGTGAAGTAGAGTAAAAAGAGGTTTCATCCATTAATTAAATACGTAGGTTTTAATAATAATGTATTTATAAAGAGTATATATTATGTTATTTTTATTGTGCATATACATATGTATAAAGGGGCCCGATTAGTTTCGGACCCGAAAGGTCTTCTTTATCAATGATCTTCTTCTTCTAATTTGATAACTTTATAATGTGCAGGAGAGTAATGGCTGCAGTACATACGGTGTGTGCTTCTTAGACACGTCTATAGGATTGTTCCACATGGGGCAGTTCCAAGATGATAAGCATTCGTCCAGGCTGCTCACTACATTGGCGCATTTTCCACCGGCTTTGGTATGTAAATAATTTAACCTGCTGGAGCTATTGCTTACACTCTATTATTCCTCCTGTATAAGCTAAGCAAGCCAACATTTTTCCATTTTGTTTGTAATATATCTCTGTCTACCCCCTTCAGGGAAACAGTCATGTACATTTGTATGTATATAATTAAGGGAGATGACTAAACCTAAAAGTATTTCAGGTAATATATGATCGTAAAACTACAACAGCACGGACAAATAAGCTACTGAGTACACACTGTCACAGTGCTCGGAGAGAGCCCACGGCTATGTGGACTCCAGAGAAAACGCTCAAAACTTTAGCTGAGAAGTACTACAAGACTAACACGGATGGAGAATGGCCAGAAGGCATTACACCGTTCATGCATGAAGGTGAGTTATTAGAACTACTTTTGAACATAATTCTTCTTTGAAAATATTGTAGGCATGTATAAGTTATGTAGCTTGTGTTAGCAGTTTCTCCTACGTGGGCTTAGTTTACCATCCCGGTTGTTAATTCAGTTTATAAATTATCTGTGTGCCAAAATTCATCTAACTCTGTGCAGCCGTTTTTGCGGGCTATAGTAACAAATATTCGTAAGAGTAAAATGTGTAAAATATAACTGTATACAGCAGTTTACTGTCAAGCCAAAACAGTTTCTCTTTTTTAAACGTCAAAATTATGTATTTTGAAGAAACTTATCAAGTATTTTCTTATTACATTGCTTCCCCCATTATTTGGTAACATAATTAACCTACAAGAGCAAAATTATTTTATTAGTAAATGGCTCAAGTAATTTTTCATATTTCAGGTGACGCGTTAGGTCTTACACCGGCAGCGAACTGCTACCTAGCAGTCAAAGCGTTAGGCGGATGTGTTTCCTGCCTAACAGACTGTCTCCTCGACATACAAATACTAGGCATGTCTCAATTCACTTTCTATGCCCCTCCTGACGTGCTAAACAAAACCTTACCACTAGAAGTTAAGGTTGAGAATCACTGGGAAGGAGGCAGTACTATGATTTTAGATGCGATTACGTTGAGGAATCTGAGAATCGTTCAGGATGAAGGATGTTTGTACGATCGGTTGAATTTTTGTTCCACTCATATGGGGAAAAGGTTTGTATAACATTTGTGCATACATAGAAATTCTTTAGATTTAATTTCTTAGTGAAGCAGAGTTCATTAAAATTTATTACTACATCAAGTAAATCAAATACTGTTTATTAAATGCTTAAGTAGACAAAAAAACTGAATCCCGACTGAACTGTCATGTCGGACTCCGGTGTTTACAAGTCCGTTTATTGCAAGGGAACCTGGGATACCCTAAATGGGAAAATCAGAGAAATTTACAGAATATCAAACCTATTTAACAACTTAACATTTAAAAGATTATTTTTGGTTTTAGTTGACTTAATTTTATGGGGTGATTATTAATGATATAAAATATATTTATTCCAGATTATTGTACCAATGGGTATGTGGACCAAGTTGCAACCTATCAGTGATAAAGGAGAGACAAGAAGCTGTCAAGGCATTGTTTGAAAACCAGGAACTGTTTCAAGATGCCAAAACTATTTTAACTACTCTACCTGACTTGGAAAGACTTTTAACTAAGTATGAACTGTTTAGTCTCCTTATATATAACTATAAAAGTTATTAAGGTTACTCTACAAAAACTCTGTTTTTAAGTTTTATTGTTGCTAAGTCGATCGTGGGAGAGCCACATGTAGGCACGAATAGGTTGGCTCGACTAGAGTAATACCAAGGCCTCACAGAAAACCGGTAGACAAAGAACGCTTATTGTATTGCCTAGTGAGTGAGGGTACCAGAGGCGCAACTTTTTCACCTCCCCTTACCCTTCATCCCCCCTCTCCTCTGTTCCCTCACATCACTTCTTAAAGAGTGACACTACGAATCTCTTAGAGTTGGATATTCAATTACGCAATTGAAAATACATCTTCAAAGGAACAAGTTAACACACTTAACCTATCGCGACGTTTTAGATCAACACAGGCAGATACTTAATTATGAAAACACTGTATTGTATTTTATTACTAGTTTGCCCTCTATTCCACAATAAAAAAACATTTCAAACACGAATATTTCGAATAATCCTTGAGCTGATCCTTTTATGAAATAAATTTAATTTGAGATTGGTTGAAATATGTACTATCTGCATGACTGCATAGAGTTCTTCTAAGCATTATTTTTTTTAAATTATTTTGTATCAAATACCTTGTGTTGTGAAATCTCACCATCTTACTTTTCAGAGTTCATGCGTTAGGGAATCTCAAGAGGTCAAAACAACACCCAGATTCGCGTGCCATATTTTATGAAGAAAAAACATATTCTAAACGAAAAGTTCTGGATTTTATAGCCGTGTTAAATGGGTACACTGCTGCATTAAAACTGGTGGAATTATTCTCTGATGTTGACGCGGTGCTGTTGAAAAGAATAACTCAGTTCAACCCAGATGGAAAGTATCCTGATTACAGAGATACTCTTAGATTTTTTAAGGTAAGAAATCAAAAAAAAATTCAATGAGTCAAAATTTTTAGAGAGAAAATTACTTATAATTACTCAATACACGTCGTGTCGAGAGTGTAGATTGTGATATTATTAGAGATTTAAACATGATTTTCTTACCTTTTGGCCAAACTCATTTTTTTTCTTTCCTGATTTCAAAATGGTGCTTGCGTTTATTTTCTAAGGAATTTCACTGACTGCTATTATTTTTACAGGAGGCATTCAACCAAACGGAGGCTGAGAAGGAAGGCCGTATCCTCCCTGGGGAGGGTGTTGACCAAGAATACGATAACACACTACAACTTATAAAAGAGATTGAAGAAGAATTGAAAGATTATCTCCAAGAGCAGGAGAAGTATTTTAAGTGTCGTGTAAGTTACTTTGCAGTAAAAGTATAGTGTTTATTTAAGATATATGTTTTTGTAACTCACGTCTGAAATTTGGGGATGCTAAACTAGGTTCGGAGCCAACAGAGGCCCTTAAGGGGAACTGCAACTGTCACAACATCTTTTAAAATTATAATTAGAGTAAAGTAGCAGTATCATTTAAGTCTGATGATAGTAATTCATGTCAGTTAACCATTTGTTAATTTGACAGCTAATATAGATGGGAAAGTTCTTGAAGAAATCTAAGGTTCCTTAGGTCCTGAACCTCAAAGAAATTTTAATTTAAATGGCACATAGGTGTGTTGTACCCCTAGGTTACAAATATAGATATAGCACCCAATACATAGGAAAACCTTGAGCTAAAAGTAGTACTGTAACAAACTATAGATGGGATTTCTTTAAAAAAAATATACCTACATTAGGAATAATTCCTGTGCACTTTACAAACATTCATACAACGGACACAACGAACACCCAGACCCTGGTGTCGACCACTACTTGATGATTACACTAACTTTTTAGGCTTTATAAGATCTATTAAAGCAGCTAGACGACTCAATGATTTTTCCGCAAAGTTTATATTCCAAATACGTACCACGAAATAAATTGTAGCTATGCGTGGTATGAACATGTCGATAATCCAGAATCGTGTGACGCCGAAACAAAAGATGAATCGACGAGATTTAAAAGACATTTAAAAATACATTTAAAACTGTGGATTCGCATGAGTCGGGGTAGTAGATGCCTACGCTCACGCTTGTATATCCAAAGGGGTAGTCAGAGGTGAATAAAGCACCATAATTTTGCCAATAAGGTCCCACTGACGTCATTGTCGCCTTAAATACGGACGTATTATTTATGGTCGAACGTTTATAAGTTTGAGACATATGAAAGATTTTCAAATATGATTGATTAAATTGCTAAGTAAATTAATTAGAGATAAGTTTAACAGAGAGTATGATAAATTGTTTTTTCAATTGCAAAATTTTACAGTAAATAGATAAAAAAGTTAAGTACTTAATAGCTTTTGAACATTACTATAGTGATGACAATAAAGTAACTGTAAGAAATGAATACTATACAAGAAGTTTTAGAGAGAATATGTTAATTAAACCGAAAGTGTCAAACTATTACGGGGAACGAACGTTCTTAATACCCAAAATATTCAATAAAAAAACAAGGGTGTGCTAAAACAAAGATTAGGGATTTACTTTTGGATGACGAGGGAACCTTCGAACCCACTGTCAGCGAGAGGCAGGCCCACAATAATGTTATATATAATAATTAAAAAAAAAAACAATTTAGGTAGTAGGTAAGTAGTATGTAATTGAATGATAAGTTGATTAAAAAAGGGTGCATCATAATTCTAAATTACTGCTCTATGCGGATGACCTCAAAATTTTTAGACCAATAAAGAATGTGCTTGATTGTATGTTGCTTCAAGCAGATTTGAATGTTATAAAACATTCATATTCATTGAATGACACGAACCTGACCAGACTATCATTAGTTCGTGATCTGGGTGTTCTTCTGGATGATAAACTCCATTTTGATCAACACATTGATAACATCGTAAACAACACCTATCGGATGTATGGTTTTGTAATGAGAACAGCTACACAATTTGCGCATCCTTCTACATATTTACATCTATATAAATGTTTAATTAGATCACAATTGGAATATGCAGTACCGGTGTGGAATCCCTTCTATAACAAATATATAGAACACATTGAGAAAGTTCAAAGTAAATATTTAAGAGCCATGCATTACCGTTATTTCCGCAGATTTACAACTTCTGATGTGTTATATAAAATGTATAATTTGCATAGCCTTAAAAGTAGACGAACTTTATTGGAGACAGTGTTTCTTTTTGATTTGTGTAGCAATGTATACGACTGTATTGGTATGTTTGTATTCGAAATAAATTATGTTACATAAGTACCTAGAACATCAGCACGACGAGAGGCACGAGCGCAAACTACATTTGTTCGACTTCTCGTACTAATGCTGGTCTGCGAGCGCCTCTACGTAGAATTACTAATAATTATAACCTGTACTTTCACGATATATACATGTTTGCAATATTTTCGGGAACATTTAAGAAGCTTGTGACATAAAGATTAAATCATTTGAATGTTTAGATTTTTTAAGTTAGTTAGTAGGTTTGTTTTGAATTCTTTTCTTTTCCTCTGGGTACGAACAACGCATGATACTTGCAGAAAATGTTAAAATATTACGTGGAAAATGTTGTTAGTCTCACAAAGGTATTTCTTTATTTTAATGTTTTATTGTAATATTCTGTGTGACAGTTTATTTTCCCAAATAAATAAATAAATAAATCTCGCCATCAAACGTCAAAGTTTGGCGAGTTTAGTATTTAAATGTGTTCTGTTCGAACTGTTCATTCTGTAACTGTTCGATCCCTTAGTCGCCTTTTATAACAGGCATGGGAAAAAATAGGGAGACTCTATAATATTCCATCGAGAAAAACTTGGCAATAATGTCCCCTGAAGGAAGGTGTAACACTATGTATATTGATGTTTTCACAGAAAATAATAGCATAATTGTAAATTTTTAGCTTACATACGTAGGAACAGATAAGAAAAGATATCAAATAGAAGTACCTGAGAAATCTGCCTCCAAAGCTGGCATGGATTATACGTTAGAGGGTGCTAGAAAAGGATTCAAGCGATTCTCTACTGATGAGACAAAGGTGAGGTACTTTTGCAATACAGCGGTCACAATTATTTTATTGTTTTTATTCAAATCAGAAACATATTTCTGCTACATACCACTTCAAGTCGTAATTTTTTCAGCCGTAAACTAACTATAAATTAAATATTCTATGTATTGTCGCATTTTCTAGTGTTTCGCTACACAGGGCTGTCTAAATTGCTTTATCTATTTATACGTATTCTATTATCTTATATATAAAAATTAAATGCCTTTCGTTAGTCGCACTAAAACTCAATAAGAGAATGAGCGATTTAAAAAAATATTTTGTGTCGTATCGTATCGCTTTAATACCGGGCAGGTTTATAAGCTAAAAATAAGAATAAGATAATAACGACATTCACACCAGTGAAGTTGCTAATATTACAAGTATTGTGTAATTCAATAACATTTTCACAACTTTCAGGACTTCCTTGCTCGGATGATATCTGCAGAGGAACAAAAAACCAACGTACTAAAAGACCTGAGTCGACGAATTTTCGAGAAGTTTTCTTCTCATTACAATCAGTGGGAGACCGCAGTGCAATATCTGTCCACCCTCGATATTTTGTTGGCGTTTACAGAATTCGCAAAGCAACAAAGTGGCGATGTATGTCTACCTGAAGTGACTTATCATAAAGACAGAAAGGTAGGTAAATGTTTGATTTCAATGAAAAAAAAGAGAAAATAAAAGAGTGTACTCCTACCTAATAGCGGGTGTCCATGGGCGGCGGTAGTCACTTACCATCAGGTAACCCGTCTGCTCCTTTGCCCCATGTAGATATTAAAATATCATTATATGATGCAATTTTTTTTTGTTGAGAGATACTTTCGAAAGCTTTAAGTGCTGGGATTTTACGCACAACCTATACACGGTACAAATAAATGTATATTTAATGTGTACTTACGAATCTATTGAAAACCTAGTGAACAAAAACACCTACTGCAGGGATTAGTTTATATCTAACTCTGTAAGTATTGTTGCGCCATCGAGAAAAATAGTCTGGAACAATCTACAAGACGCGAGAACGAAGGACAACGCCATCTAGTGTCGGATAGCGCGCAACTGTGGACATTATGACGCTAGATGGCGCTACAAGTAGTTCTAGAATAATCTATTTAGTCTAGAGCCATCGATCGAATATTATCGTACATTCTAGTTATCTCGACAGCAATATAAAAGCGGATCGTATTAGCCGTACGGGCAGTATTGATTCACGATACATCGAAGCGATCTTCTAGTGCGACTAACGAGTGATATAGTGATTTGTAATTGTAAAGAGTGGTATTAATAAATATTGTGTTGTTTTTGGTAATCAATCGACTACTTTAATTTATTAAATACCCAGCTCGTAACAGTATGATAACGTACTCATAATTCATTACAAAAATATTTTATTAAATAAAATAGTGATCGGTAATATCGAATTAACAAAGTAGAAAGTATACAAGAGTATGTGGATGCCGATGTAAATGCAACTCAATATTATCTAAATGTCTCGGAGTTTCAAGGAGTTTTAATTTGTTTTCAGCCATACATCAGCGTAGTAGAAGGCCGTCACCCCTGTATCCCCATTGTGAACGACTTTATCCCCAACGACACACAGCTTGGTACAGAGGCGGCCAGTCTCCTGCTGCTGACGGGTCCCAACATGGGCGGGAAGTCTACGCTCATGAGACAAGCCGGCTTGCTCACTGTCTTGGCGCATTTAGTAAGTTCATTAGTTCATCTCCCTCCTCATCTCCTTTATCCTCTTTCCCATCTCCTCATCCCCACTTTCTTCTTTTCGCTCCCACAGCATCCCCCATACCTCTTCCCCCTTAAAGACAGGCAGCGCACTTGCAACTCTTGAGTTGCGGGTGTCCATGGACGGGGTAGTCACTTACCATCAGGGGACCCGTCTGTTCGGCTGCCCCCCTATAGTATAAAAAAACCCTGTTCTTTACCCCACTGCCCAAAAAGTAGGGTTTATGTTTTCCTAGAGTATGAATGTATGTAAAGATGTATGCTGTTTCTCTTTGTTACGCCCTAGAGCAGGTGTTACCAAACTAATGTTGTCTACTGCCCACTTTGAGAATAAATTATTTTTTAGCGCCCCCAGTTTTTTACATACTTAAAAACCACTATAACTTAAAATTAAATTAATTATTGTGAGCTATATTAGAGGATTAAACATTCATTTTAAACGAAACTTGCTATAACCCGCAAGAGTTAACTTGATACCTGAGCGTAGTAGTACACAACGGCGCTTAGGTCTCAAGTTAACATTTACGGTCTACACCTGCCAATGAGGATAATTATTAAAACTCAACTTGATAGTATTCAGACAGAGTATATTTTATTCAAAATAAAACAAACAATCGATTCTAATATAAAAACTAATGTGAAGGATAAATCTAATGCTGTTTAATAAGTTTGTTGATATCAGGTTCCAATTTACTCGAGGACAGCCGCAAATCACCACGTTCGGTAACATGCAAATGATTTATCTTTTTAGTAAGCAGCGTTTCAAATATGACGATGGGTATGCTATCAAAAATCGTTGAACGATTGACCACAACCAGGGTAAAATTGCGGGATCGGTTTTTGTAGCCAAAATTCTGGGTAGTCATTTTTGAACTTATTTTTATTTCTTTGTTCGTTGTCAATTCTGTAAGTTCTTCTTCCAGCTGAGGTGATATTGCTGTGTTCACATTTGAAAACGGATCCAACACCCTGTCTGGTATTTGCCAAGTTTAAAATGTCCTGGTATCGTTCGGTGAAGTCAATATTGAGGTTTTCCAAATGTTGTCAGTAGGCAAACAAGTCGTCGTTACTGCAGGATACTGTTAAATTCGGAAAATTGTGAAACTTTTTGTGTAGAAGCAGTTTGAAATATTCGTCATTAGTAACACAAAGCCGATGAAATAATCTATCATTCAAAGAACTGATACGGATTTTATTGACTGCTTTGATGACATATTGCAGTGATTGAAATAATCGTTCACTTATTTTTTTAACTATCAAATGTTGTCTATGAATAACGCAATGTACAGCAAAGACATCTGGAATTTTATTTTGAAGTACGCTATGAAGTCTTCATGGCACCCTGTCATAGCCGGAGCACCATCCGTAGCAACTGATAAAATATTTTCAAGGGTATCTTTCTCATCATTCATTTTTTCGGATAATATCTGCGGCCGGTTTATGAAGCACAGTAGTTATTACATCGTCTTCATCTTGCTTAGCAGCCGCCGAAAATAGTTTTGCTACACTTGGCTGAGTATTATGCTTCTTCTCTAGGTCTTGAATATATATGCTACATTCTTGTCTTTCTTATCTGGATGCAGTTAATTCAAATGATCTTGCAGTCTTGAAGGCTTCATTGCTTCATTCGAAAATGTTTTTAGACATAGAAGGCACAAACATAGAAGGCTTTGTGGGAAAGGCTAGACGATGGGTTTGTGGGATTCTACCGATATTGTTTTTTTTTTTTAATACGTAAGTGTTAAACTAAGGCACTTTTTATCTATTATGAATCGAAACCGTAAATAAAAGTAAAATAAATATTTCGTTGTTTATATAGGCTTGCATAAGCAGCACGCACCGACAGGAATAAGACAAACATGCATAAACTCGTTTATCTCATTCGACGCTCAATCGTACTCAACAAGTAAGAACAAGTATTCTATGAACCAGCCGATTGATACGGGAATGCACAAATCGAGTTATTTAACAAAATCTTACTAAAACATGATTGCCCGCGGTCTATTATCTACAAAAATTACCTATCTAGGTATCTACGACTATTCCTAGATAGGTATTTTTTTTTAATAGCTATTAAAATACGTAAGTGTCTGTCATGCGATTGTCATGATTTTTATTTTATTAATTAAATAAAACAGGACAGATATATGACCTACACGGAGAGAAATATCGAACCGAGTTATTGGAGCAATCTCTTAATTAATATTAGTTGATGTTCACAAGCTGTAGTCGAGAGCTCAGTCGGTGTCTAAGAGTCCTCCTAGGTGAAATTACAAATCACCCCCTACACAACGCCCCCATTTTTTTCTGGGTCTCTTACCGCACCTCTTTAGGCCTGCAGCTCCCACAAGGGGGCGTTATCGCCCACTTTGGGAAAGGCTGCCCTAAAGTATAGACGTCTTGATAGATTTCGCCAAGTTGGGGTGTCATTTGAATCGTCTTAATAGTACGAGTGACATAGAAATATATTTTTGACAAACATCAGCAAAAAAAAATGCAGTTGGGTATTACACTAAAATTGTTAGAAAAATATAAAACACCTTAATATATATAAATATAAAGTATTAAATATTTATGTTTATTTCTATATAGTTCCAATTAATTCCATTAAATTCCAATGTTTGAATGTTTACATAAACATGCATAAACTCGTTTATCTCATTCGACGCTCAATCGTACTCAACAAGTAAGAACAAGTATTCTATGAACCAGCCGATTGATACGGGAATGCACAAATCGAGTTATTTAACAAAATCTTACTAAAACATGATTGCCCGCGGTCTATTATCTACAAAAATTACAATTAATTCCATTAAATTCCAATGTTTGAATGTTTACATAATAGATTTATATTCTTTTTGATTGAAATGGAAGTTTCAACGGAACTTCACTCGACTATTTAATTTTTTAGTATCTTTTGCTGATTTATGGCTTTCTTCAATAAAATTCTAACTTCAGACATCTCACACATGGCCGTTTGATCGCAACAGGTCAGTTCAGCATTATACTCTTGACATAGCCTAGTTTGGGAACAAACGGGCCATATGTGAAGTGTCTTATGTTATTATTATTTAGAAGCCACACATTTTCTTTAGATCATAATAAATATTGACGTTTGTTATAGGGTAGTTACGTTCCCGCCCAAGAGTGCAGTTTGAGCTTAGTGGACAGGATCTTTACACGTCTGGGCGCTTCGGACGATATATTCTCAGGACAGTCCACGTTTCTGGTTGAGATGAACGAGACTGCGGCCATAGTCACTCACGCTACTGTACACTCACTTGTACTACTCGATGAGTTGGGTATGTAATACTACTTTGACCATATTATACATGACATTGTGTAGATTGTACATAGCCATTATGGGTAAAATACATTTTTTTTAAACTATCTAACGATCAATATCGATCAGCTGTGTGGGTATCGCTGTAGTAAAAAGGGCAGGTCAGAAGTTCCCTAAAACTGGCAGTACTGTGCGAGTATGAAAATTTATGATAGCAGAGGAAGCTTTTGAGGTATGTAAGAATAGAAGCAAGGCATAGACAACAGCCCGCCGTGTGAAGTGTGTGAGAAGTTCAGAGTTTGGTAGAGCTATGCGTAGCATTTCCCCGAAGTTAATGAGGTTACCTGAGACCCAACTCCCCCTCTTCTCATCCACTCTCTTCATTCCGCATGATATCCCTCATCACCCTCAAAAGCCGGCAACGCACTTGTGACTCTTGAGTTGCAGGTGTCAATGGACGGTGGTTGTTATTTCCCATCAGGTGACCCTGTCTGCTCGTCCGACCGACTTTATAAAAAAAAAATATGATCAGTGTGTTAGTATTACGTAGAAATATTTTACTTTCCGATCTTCTTCCGAAATGAAATCGTATCAAGTATATCTTGAATGGTTTAGTTTTTACTTTTCTAAAATCTACTAATGGGGATTAAAATAAAGTGAAACACTTGATGCAGTAGCCTGACAGTATTTTTGTGCATCAGGTCGAGGCACGTCAACATACGACGGTACAGCTATAGCGTCAGGTGTTTGCGTAGAACTGGCCAAGCGGGGCTGCCGGGTCATATTCTCTACGCACTACCACTCACTTGTGCACCATCTATCTTCGTACCCTGGGATCATGTTGGGTCATATGGTGAGTTCTTTACAATTTAATTAACATAGAGTCTGCACAACAATAATAGTGGTTCTTAGGGAAGAGGCAGTGTGCGTTACGCATAAACCCTTTTTCCTTGAATAAATCAAACTGATCCATGTATAAAATTGAGTAATGAAATGGTATGGTATTTGAAAACCATTTAAATTACTGTGCCGAATTTATCCTTATCACTATGAAGGTATACAAACACTAAATGCTTACTTTAACATCACAAGTACATTTAGGAATAAGGTTTAGTTCAAGTTAATGATTAATAAGTAATGCTCAATATATGTTGAAATATATATGAATACTGAATTGTATGCTTGCAGGCTTGCATGGTCGAAACAGACGAATCAACGCCAGATAACGAAGATCACATCCCAGAAGAAACTATAACATTCCTTTACAAACTCTCTCCTGGCGCTTGTCCCAAATCCTACGGTTTCAACGCAGCACGCTTGGCCGGAATACCAAAAGAAATAACACTAAAGGCCCATCAAATATCTAAAAATTTAGAAAAAGAGGCCACAAGTCTTCGAGCCTTTAGGGACCTTTTAAAAATGGGTGGCAACACTAAAGATCTTAGGTCATTGTTGTCAACCTTGACAATTTAATTGTTAGTTATTGGCTGTTAATATTTTTTTTATTATGCTAGTTTCTTTGAGAATGTTCCGTTTTTTTTATTGGTAATTTTTGTGTTACTATTCGCACTATGTAATACAGAGTGTTAAGATACGATATACTACATAATCTGTTTACGAATGAGATAAGAAACAAAAAGTAATTATTTAAATTTCTGTACTGTATGACATCACATTACTTATTATTATGTACTCAGCGTCAAGTAGGGAGCTGCTACATAAAATTCTCCTGTGGAAATCTTAACTTCTGGCGTACATTCAGCAGTAAACGTTCCACGGGTAAAATGTTGATAAGAAATTACTGTCACAAAACAATGTTTATCGACAAATACATTACCTGACAGAAGTCACTGGGTCACTGCTATTCAGTATTACAGTATCCCAGGGCAGAATCTTTAGTATGTTCAAATAAACCCTGTAGTGAGTACCTATATAATATTTTGCCATGAATTGACAGGCGGCATGACGAGTTGTACTCGTAAAACAATATATCCGTGTACATTTTTTTTTCTATTTTAGTATTGTCAGTTTTAACGCTGATTGTTAATGAGTCCTATAAATATATCGTAGAACTGATTTCGAATTACCTCTATATAATGTGATTATTTGTGATGAATCAAGATTAGTTTAAGAACTACCCACCTGTTATTGAATCTTAATTATATCAATATATTTTTAAACTACATGTATTTTGTTTTTTAAATTCTATAATTTCAAACCAACTAAAACCTTTAGCTTTGGAGTAACAATTCCCGTTTTAGGTCTGGTATCTGTCTAGCCTCACGAAGCTTCTAGTCTCATAAATATTTGAACTAAGGACACAAATAATACCCAAATTTATGGAAAACTATTTATGGGTCACACATTTTTTTGCCGCTTGTGGAAATTGAACCCACGACCTCTAGCTCAGCAGTCAGTATCATTAAACACTAGACCAACAGGCAAGTCAAAATGAATGAGTTTAAGATACCTACATTAGGGTTTGTGGTGGTTGTGAGAAATGATCTATTTTTTCTCTATCTTATTCAGGCCACGCTGCAGCTCAGTATCTATTTATCTCACTCTCTATCAAACGCCCAAGAAAAGATATTTTAGTAAACTCAAAAAGACATCATAATTCATTAGAGTTAAATCGTTTTTAGGTTAAGGAAATTGTGTTGTAAGAAATGAGAAAACAATAAAACATTTATTTTTTATTTTATACGTCACAGTTGTACCTAAATTAGAAATCCATTGCACATTATGTGATTCTTTTAATATTAAGTAGTTTAAAACGTAAACATAATTTACATATATTTACCTATATACAATTTATAAAAGCATCTATTTATACCGTATTAACTACCGAGAAGTAATAGGTAATCATAACCTTAATCGTTTTTAAATGTCTATGGATTTCATGAATCGATAAAAAAATTGTAAAATGCTAGAAAAATGACTAGTTTAAGATTTCGATGAAGGAATGATAGAATGACTTGCTGCGAATTTGTGATTTAGAAAAAAAAAGAAGTCCTAAATTAGCAATGTAAAACTGCAAAAAATATTAGTAGGTACTTACAAAGGTAATAGTTATAATAAATATTAAGTACCTATTGTATACCTAAACACTCCAATAACTGATCTTACTATATATAAACTATGAAATCTAAACTTAGCCTAAAAAGTAAAGATGACATCTATTTATTTAAATACATTTGAGACGTCTTAGACGATTTATTATTAATTTATATCGTATTAAAAGAACATAAATAGTATTTACAACTCTGGTGTCTGCACGTCTTACAAACCCATCTTACAGTAAGGCAGACTATTCATTTCAGACTACTATAAGCTTCGACAAAGCTCAGCGTAGTGCACCGGTGCCAGACTATCTATACATTCGCAAGTCACGGTCCCCAAAAGGCATCTGGGCAGTTGATCTTACGAAAGCTTCCTATTTCTTTTATTATTAAATACCTACTATTTTTTCAACTTAATGATTAAGAAGTGGTGCCACACCTGTTTTAATGTCCAAACAATATCTATGCAAAGTAAGGTGTAAAAAAGTTAGTCATTGATAAATTAGGTACTCTTAAATGAGTTTGGTTTTCATTTAATTCAATTTGCGATTGTACTTCAGGCTTAGTTCCAATTATTACTCTATCTTCGGTGTTATGACAGACCATTTTTTTTATTGAAAATTAAATTAATGTCATGGTTTTATAATAAATTCAGATTATTTTTATAAAATGGCTGGCTAGTTACGTATACCTAAATTTTATTACTAAATACATATATCCAACGAAAACAATTTTGTCGGGTGTCCATGACAGTTAATAATATACCATATCCTTAGGATGTTTCGGTAATGACCAGGGACGTAAAAAAATTCTGCTGCGTCTAATTTAATACATACACTTATTATATGTGTACACTCGTACTTGATATAAAAACAAGACTTTTTTCATTAAATACTTAAAAATTATATTAATACTGTCATAATAAATGAACATAATGATTATCATATATATCAATAATTTAATCGATCGTAGTTCTTATGTTATAAAGCTGATAAGTTATCTTTCTATGTATTATTAATTACAAAATAATCACATGGAACGTGTTTCATTAGAGGTGATTGGAGCCATGTTTTGTCTAGAATAGTAGGTAATATATATTAAATATGTATTGAAATGTTGAATTTTTTATGGTATTAGGGTACAAACAAGCAGACGGGTCGCCTGATGGTAAGTGATTTCCGCCGCCCATGAACACTTGCAACTCAAAAGTCACAAGAGTGCTGTCCGCCTTTTAGGGTGGGGAAAGAGGGGAAGGGAAACTGGGTTAGGCTTCCGGTAACCTCGCTCACTCGGTCACACAATGCAAGCACTGTTTAACAGTCGTTTTTCTGTGTGGCCGTGGTAATCCTGTCAAACAGGCCCATACGTGCCAAAGCATGGCTCTGCCACGTTAAAATTTTAATTTTATTATTTGATGATCAAGCAAACAGACAGCATAGGTGTAAAAATGTAGTGAAAGAAAAGTTTTCTTAACTATACAATTCCGAACTCCGTCTTTTCCTAACTGTAAGTCACCCAATTATTTCTCAGTCTCTGTGCCATTAACCTGGAGCGTTAAACAAAACGGACTAGTTCCTGCTCTTTCATGTCTGTCATTATCGACGGGGCACCTAGAACGTGTTTAGCGTTTACGTGACGATATCTAAACGAACGAATAACTGCTTAAGAAAAGTATTATTTTTAAGTATTCTTATTTATACTCATATCAGTTTATTACAGGGAGCGTACCTAAACAAAGGTACAGAATAGGTAATTGTATGTTAATAGTGACAGAAATATACACACTTTAAAAAGACCATCGAAGCCCTAAACGACAATTTCTGAACAGGAAAATAATAAAAAATGGTAAGTAATTCAATTTACCACAAATTGCGCGGTGGACAAATTATTATTAGTTGTAACGATTCTACACTACAAAAGAATATTACATATGGCAGGGCACGGAAAGCGGGGTTAAATAAATATCTATTTATGACGTTAAATTATGTACCGGAATCTGTATTGCGAGTAGAGTGGTGATAATACTAAAAAGCCGTACTGTGGCTGGTGTGATTTATATGTAATTTTTATTGTTCTTAACTTCTTAAAATATGTACGTTTATTGTGTAATCGAATCAAGAACAAGACGAAGTCTCAGAGTCGGAGGAAAAATCACAGTTGGTGGTATTTAGTATGAAACGGTCTAGCTCTGCTACCCCGCATGTTCTTCGTACCACAAAAATCAGTCATTGCTATAATTCTCAGACGTTATCATAATATTATCAACTCTCAACTACCAGACTATATAAATATGATCATTCATATTTATAGTCTGATAGCTCTCAGCTACTAGACAGATTTTTGTGGTACCAAGGGCATACGGTTGCAAAGCTAAACCGTTGCATAATAAAAATTACCAATTTTCTTTATACGCCGACTCTGAGACTTAGTCTTGTTCTTCATTCAATTACATAATAAACGTATGTTAAGAAGTTAGGAAGAATAAAAATTACTTACAAATCACACAATAGAACAGTTTTTTAAGAAACAGGGTTTCTTATAAAACCGTTCTAATTTTTTTTTAAACTGTCGCTGAACAGACTAGACAAGCCAAAATATGACCTTATAGGACAAGCAGGTATGTAACAAGACTTATTTACCTATAAAAAAATCTTTGAAAAGACGGATAAGTATGTAGCCCGGCATGGCCTAAGCATGTAATTCTAGCAGTGTATCTCGCGTGTTAGTACATTTGACTCATACTTTTGCAACAGGTATAAGCTACTTAGTTCAATTTAGACATTTTTGTGTGAGCACGATAATTTATTCAGTGTTTTAGTGTGATTTATCTATAATATTATGTATTTATAAGTATATTTATCAGTACTCGGGTTACCATCACACAAGCTCTGCTTAGTTTGGGATCATAAGGCCATGTGTCGGATGTGTGGAGTTATTACTATTATTTATTAAACTATCTTCTACCACACCTGTTGCACGCGAATTCCAGTTTCTGAACTTTTACATCTTTCTACTATATATAGAAATCATAGAATTGATCATTTTATGATGTGGCTACCATTTCATGAAATACGATTATTTCATGAAATGGTCGACAATATCATGATATGGTTAGACATGATCATTGAACAATCAGCGTTTAACGATATGAACAACTAAATGCACGACCACCTCTTGATATGTTCAAACGTGAGTGACCATATCATGAAAGATTTATTACCGTTAGAGGCGCTTAAGTCGTTTTGTTTATGTGGTGCATCATGGCGGCTGTAATTATTTTGTTTTGAAAGAGAATACTTAGGGAAAAATAGCAAATAAAAGCGCAATAAAATATCGTTCCGGAAACTTAGACATATAGTATTTCATTTAAACCATTTGTATGGTGGAGACCCTAAATTAATGATATGGCCAAAAGTGGATTGACATATCATTAACGAAGACGAGAACGAGACAATTTAACGGTATGGTCAGTTTAAGCTGACATTATATGAAAAATGACAATTTCATGAAATAGTTAGACAGATCATGAAGTGGCCAATTCTTGATGATCTTGCCACGACATATCAATTTTGATAGCTTTTGTTAAAAATAGCACTAATTATATATTTATTAATGTACATTGCATCAACAATAAGTACGACAGTGTCCTGATTTACTGGTTACAAGATATATTTAGAGTTAGTATATAAAATTAGAAAATGTTAGTATAAGGTAAAAACAAATTAAGTCACGGAACTGAAAAACATTTAAGGTTGTAATAGTTTTGTAGATGGGCAACATTATATTGTTGGGATTTATAATATTTTTACAAAAGTTATAAAGGTTTTTTTTCACGTCTGCATATGAACGGGTTTAAAATAAGACTAGTTACTAGTCTTAAGGCGTAGATAGCTAGAATTACAACAGTGTTACGAAAAGTATTATGTGCCTCTTTTTCTCGCACCTTAAACATACAGGTGCTTATAAACAAATTAAATAAATGGATTCTTACTTCTAATTGCTGTCCACCTGTAATTTTTCATTCCTAATATGAGTGACGAAGAACATTGAATGTTTAACCAAAATTTAAAAAAATCTATACTTTAATTTACTTTAGTTTTTCGGTAATTTTTATTTTAGCTAGTTAAGCTTGCTACTGAATGTAATCATTCATTCTACATATCATTCAGCACCAATATCCTTCATTTTACTATAATTTGTATTTGCGTAATTTTCAGTAAAGTTGTAAACGGCCTGGTGCAGACTCACATTTCCGGTGAAGTGAACACCGGTGAAGACTTGGATCACGATTGATGAAAATAGATATGGCTGGTTGAATTTGTACTTACTAACACAAAAGAATTTTACTAGGGTATACTACGAACGCAGAAACTTAAAGCGTCTGGAGCATTTAACATATAGCAAAAGAATCGAGAACGAATTCACTTCTCTTTCGAAGAACTTAACTGTTAGACGTAACATTCTTTGAATGGGTCTAACAATTCGGACCCGTAATTTTTTCACACAAAATCCCGCTCTGATAGTCTTGCACTATTGATAATGTGACCAAGCCTGCGTCTGGCCGGCTACAACAACCTACACTCATAGTTCATCAAAGGAAGAACTCTCGCGTTCGTCGAAGGGCCTTGCGCGCTCTCCCCAACGGTCCCACCGCTCGGAGCTCAGGAGTGACTCCGATTCTTCGTCGTCTTGAGGCGTAGGGTACACGATGCCGTCGCCGAAGCTACATTATTCAGGTGTTTGTTTTAAGGCATATAATTAATTATAATGATAAATAAAATATGTGCAACATAAAAACTTATTGTGAACAGTAATAACAAATAGTTCAAAATAATCAGTAATACAAAATATAAATATGTTGCCCAAAAACGTTTCCAGCATACAGGGTCAAATATACATAAAAACAGATACTTTTGACATTATTACCTACACCTACCGACGTGACAGTTTTAAGTTGGACATTGACCTTTATGCACAACAAAGGGTTACCCATTTTTTTTAAGTTAATTTTCTGTGAATGACCTAACGCTTACCCCCCTAAACCACGGCTTCCATCGTCAACGTATTACAACGTCATACAGAACATTCTTTCTGTATGAAAGATACCATTTTCATTTATCAAAAAGAATACAAGGGGTCGTTGACCGTTTTTTGCCCCACTGCAAATTTAGATGTTTAATATAGTCGTAATTGTGTATCCTTTATATCACAGTTCCCAAAGAGCACGGTTCACGGCAATAAGCCTGTCTGTTATTAGATAATTTATTATTTAATATATATTATTGGATAGAGATAGAGATTATAACTTAGTCCCTCAAGTTATAATCGGCAAAATGTCGGGTTTTAAATACGCGTCTTTCCACCCCTTCGGGGATATTGACGTGAGTGTACCAAAACCAGAATTAATTTAAAATTTCCATTTGTGCTGTCAACATATTGATTGGCAATATATGGCATGTATGATATAAAAATGTATTAAGTGATTATGTTAATGACCCTGAATGTGAAAATAAAGCTACAGTGTAAACTACAAGTGGAATGAATGCGGTAATCTATCTAAGGTGTGCACAGCAACATTGTAGCGCAAATCATCCTGTTCCTTATCTTAAGCACTCTGCTAAATAGCATGCAAAAGGACATCGATATAATGTAGGTACTACCTACATTAAAAAAGAAGTGAATGACTATAATTTTGAGAATTCATCAAAAAGGTTGAATGACGTCAATGAATGAAAAGCAACGTTAATTATAGTCGAACGGGTTTATTTAAATATACTGTAGTAAAAAATAGCGAAATGGATTATTTTTAAATTCCTTATACTATTTGCGGGACGGTCCTGCCCTTTCTGGGGCAAAGTCTCCATCTCTCAGTCTCCCGGCCCATCTCCGTGCTAAAATGTTAATAATAAATATACTTATTGTGTAATACGATTAGATTTTCGAATTATAATATATGTATATATTATATTATATGGAAACAAAAGCATGGGCGCCACAGACTATAAATATGATTTTATGTTATACAAGACACCTTGTTTGATAATAGTCATAGATAATTAAAATGTTCAAAAAGGGTTATATTTATATGTTAAGCTTAGATATATATATAGATGTAATTATATAGTTGTAATTACAATATTTGATGACTTACACGTAAAACATGAATACGTAACAAAATATCTCTTATAATATATGTCGTTTTTTATTTGTTACCAGCTCGTCGTATTTTTTATTTACTAATATCTACCGAGTATATTTTTAAACAACTAAAATATCTGGTGTCTTGTAAGGTGATTAAGTTCTTGTTTTTCTTGCCTGCCAGATGTCATTATTAGCCACTAGTTATATTAGAACGTTATCTGAATTATTTTATATTGCTCATATAGTGAAGTCACCAGGATAAAATCCCTAAACGTATCTGCAGCACCCAAAAGACATGCAATAGACTGAGAGAATAAGAGATAATACTTATAGTAGAAGATTAATAGAATGTATGTTGAAATATACAGCACACAGACATTTTAATTTAGAAAATTAGTAAATACTCCCATACTAAAACAAAGTTACCATTGGCAAAAAAAAAATGTTTAAATAATATACATAGGTATGATGTCATTTGTATCCATTTGCTTGCTAATTGCTATCGTTTCTATGCAAGCGCCTATGTGATTATACCGCCGAAGCTCTGTGTTGTCATGTGAAATAAAAAACATAAACGAAAAACAAAATATTTTATTGTGCACAAAACATACTTACAAAATACATTTCTAACTTTATCAGTCTTGTGTGTTGTATATGGCTCAGAAATAAATGCATTAAAAAGCAATTTGCACGTTGAAACATTGGTCTTTATGGTAATTTAATAATCAAAATAATTATCACGACATCCTTCAGCCGGACTTCCCACATAGCTTGAGCATAGATTTCGATACTAATTGTATGCTGAGTATACATTATTTTAATTCGCGTTTTAAGTTAAAGCTTCGTCAACGTATAAATATTTTGTGACAAATATATGTTTCTATAACATAAATTGAGCATATACCTGTATGTCATAGAGCCGCTATTGATTAGAATTTTATTAGTATTATTATTTTATTACAAAATAATGAAAAAAGTATAATGGACTAAGAATTTAATGCACAACTCGACCTAACAACCAATGATTTCGAGACCGCACTAAAATATTCTTTATAAAAAAGGTTATTTCAGAACATAAAAATGGAATTCTGAATTTAAAAAAAAAATGCCTTGTCATTTTTTATGCGACGGAATAGAGTAGTCTTTTAGAGTTCTATTACAAAGTACTAGGTATGTGTACGTATCAACTTATACGTAATCCTTCATTTAGTATCGGTATATGCTCAAGGTATTTGGCAGTCGCGGGCCGAGTCGTCTTCCTTGTCTGACCTTGAGCGCGTGGTGCCCATAGACTCGTAGCCGTGAGTCTCCTGGGGCGTCGTGAAAGTCTGTAGTTGGTGTTCGCGACGCACAGGGAATTCGCATCCGTCTCCCAGGCTGACAAAATGATCACTATTTGAAAGGGTTCCGGTGAACGTGGCGGGAGCGAACCTTTCAGTTTAGTCTCAAAGACAATATTAAAGTTTTTTTATTGATAAAAATTTAACTACATGTCTAACTTGTAAATGTACGAAATGTCAAAGAATTTCTCATTTTAACAACACTTTGTAAATGAGCAATAAAAATATCTGACTGAGAATAACGACGACGACTGAGAATACAAAAGACCATAAAACCCGTACAACCTAAAACTGTGTACCTTACACAAAACAAAAACCAATTAAAATTCGCGCCCGCCACGTAAAAAAAAATAAGAAAAAGTTAATAAAAATTGGACGTAGTTTAACGTTCTTCGCAATAACTAAAAGTGAACAGCTTGTATAAATGTAAAAGCTTGCAAGTGAAATGTTTTAGAAGAAAAATGTTTCATATAGCTTGCATGACCCGACACCTTGAACCCCACTGGTGTTTGTGTTGTAAAAAAAATTCTTTCCTTCCTCTACACACATATATAGATATTTATATTAGAAGTAGCAGCACAAAACAAACTCGACAAACCATAATATATGTCTAAACTAGTGAGGTGATATGCAACCCGTCTACGATAAAATCGACCATCGATGTTCAAGTACCTACTATAGACCCCTAAGGCCATGCCTAGTTAGTTGCGTATTTTTTTAATAATCTTAATATGTTATTTGTTATTTTATGTTATTATTTTTGTTGCAGACGTTTTCAAATGTTAGAACATTGGTCATTCACTTCTTTTTCACACATTTAAGAAACATGCACACAAATCACACTTAGCACCACAAATTGTATTATACATATTTTAGCATACCCATAGAGAAACATGCCAGTATCTTTTAGAGTTGTGTTAACATGGTGTTGCTAGATACAAAAAAATACAATTTAAAATTGTTCATAGTTATGAAGTATATAAATCGTTACCTGGTAAATACAGGTACTATCCAGAGATTAGGGCTGTTGCCGAAAACCTCTTTGAAGTTATTGTAAACACCAATTGAGAAGCCATTCTTGTCGGCTCCTCCCCGGAACATGGGCGCCCTGAACGCTTCTAAAATATTACAATAATATACCCGTTATTAATTATAGTTACAGTTGAGTCTAACTTTGAACTAGGTTTCTACCTCCTTTAGACTATGGAATTTGTTTATCAATCTATTAAAAAAAGGGTTTCTAAAGTCCATTATTTACTTCAGTGAATAGTGGTAATACTTACATCTAAGTGTTACTCAAGTAAGGACTTACCTATTTTACATTTAAATCTATGTAAAGTAAAAGCTATCTACCATATATTAATTCTAGTATAAACTATCAACGGTACAAATTGGAAGTGACTGCAATTACCATTGACCAAGGACTTAAGCATTGAGTTAATGATCTGTCCTGTAGGACTACCCATTCGGCGGTATGATACGAGCATATCTGAAATCAAATTTTACTTTAGTCTCATTAAATGTGGTCAGTGTAATTGCAGTCAATGAAGTAATTAATGAAAAGCTAAAGTAAGAAGACCATATCTAGTCAAAAATTATTTTTATAGGAATCCTGCTTATTAAAGAAGCTGTTCTAATAAGTGTTCATTATAAATCCTGTTTAGAAAAGGTAAACCAATACATGCAAACCTTTACACAATATTTAAATAAATACAATGTCTTATCCTCTTAAGATTAAATAAACGAACTTTCTCGCAAGCCGAGTTTTTATATAATTAAAGTTTTTTTTTTGTGAGTCGTTCTTATTAAGTCTTTTATTTATTAGGCATGTAGAGTGGATTCCACAGATTTACATAATATAAAAAACGTTAGATCGCCGTATATTTATTAGCATGCACCTAATATTCTGCAACACGGTAAAAATATATATAGAAACGACGAAAGGACCGAAGGAAACTTCTTCCAAACCGTTTCGCTGCAGTCAGCGAACGGTTTGAAAGCCAGTATCAGTTGCCAGTGCAACTGGAAGAACGGTTAATAAAAATAATACCTCTAATAAAAATAAAATAAGGTCCACGCCGATACCACTCGCCCGCTTGGTTCTTTATTCTTAGAAAAAAAAATCGCCCGATTAGAGAAGGTGGCGTGTTTGTGTGTAAAACCATTTATATGATGGCCACGTCCTGCCATTGGTTATCAGGCAGTTTTATAAGGCATATTAATATAAGGCTCATCTGAGGCTAAATTTGACTAAATAGATTTTAGGAAAACAGAATAAAAACCAAAACATGTAAAATATAATCAGTAAACAATAAATCATGGATCTCTACTAAATATCTCAAAAACTTACCTAAAGTTGTGCGGTTATTGGCGACTAGGTAACAATGGTAGCCAAACAAAGACCCCAGAGAGATGGCGAACATGAGAGCCACGAAGAAAGCAAACACGATGTGGTATCGTCCCGTACTAGCAGCTGATCCAAACTCACCCTGGCAATAGTGCATAGAATGTTACTGAAACCTCAAAATCGACTAAAATGTATTACTTAAAAAGAGTGTAAAGTGGCTCTTATAAAACTACATTCTTACACATACCTAAAGTATCTATTGAAAATTATAATTTAAACTATAAGTTATTAACAAATTCGGTGGGACCCGAGTGCAACTTATGACAAATCCTTATTTTTCCCCATTTTAAAAAGGTGACGTAATTTCAAAAGTACTAGTGTTGATTTTTCATCTCCTATTTTAGAGGCCGTAAAGGTGTGCCTTTACAGTTACGCTAAAGTTATTTTTAAAATTACCTATTATTTTTATGACCATTGTTGAACTACGTAGTATAAAGTGTCAATCATTGTATTACAGAATATACAAGTAAGAACGATACTTTTGTAAATGTTGTATTTAGTTATAATGTAATTATGATTATTACTTATGTGCAATACGAACAAAAGACTACAGAATATACAGCTGTCTACTTCTTAAGAATTAATATATAGGATAAAGCAGGCGCGCGAGTTGAATTCAGAGCTCAGGACTACGCTAGTCAATATGCAGCGGATATACGAAGTGTGCGGGCGGCGGGGGGAGGTGCTCCCGTCCTTTGCTTCAGGCCCCAATCGCATTCAACTCCGGCGACTGCTATACGCAATCTAAAGTTGGTTAATGGGAAAGCAAGTACTCAATCTACAATGAAGTTCCACACTATTTAAATTAAATCGTGCAAAACTTAACAAACGTTCCCACTGCGACTTCTTTAATTTAAACAATGTGGAACCACATACTTATTATATTATCAGTAAAATGCAAGATTGATTCTAAAGGAAACTGAATGATTGAAAGCCATCACTAAAACTGATAAGTTTTATCAAAGTTATCAAATACGATGATGATAAATATCGACTGTATGTATATATGTATATGATTAGTTGTCGTTATACACACTCGTACTAATATAACAAACTGTGTAATTATAGTATTCCCGCACGTTTCATGTAACGCTCATTTTACATTACCAAAATTTTAACTGTACTGTTGATTTAAGACATTCAGAAAAACAAATGTTGTTTTTCTGAATGTCTTAAATTCGTTTCGTATGAACATTATGTATAAGTTGTTAATTTACACACATACGCCTATATAAGGGGTAGGCAGAGGTGTATTATACACCCGTAATAGGGGGCCAGCCTATTGCCGTCAGTCGAACACTATATGATTAATTTCTCACAACAAATGAGGCATGATCAATAAAAACGGGAAGTATTTTTAGTATAAACTTTGCGCGCATATTGATGTCTTTACATGTAAACTAGAAAACAATGCTCGAATAAAGAATTTACTTTAAAATAAGTTGATAACTGAATCAATGTTTATGAAAAATCCTAAACAACTGTCGTATCATACCTTAATTTTCTACCTCTGGGTGGATTATTTTCTTTAAATTTAAATGGGAGCGTATTGAAGACATACTCTATTTTTAGAAATCGGTCTAAATATTTAATTAGTCTTAAAATACGTCTATCTTATTTTAATAAGAATAACCTAATAACGTTCACTTATTTATTCTATAAGTCTACAAAAAAAATTACCTTTTCTTGTTTCGACTATATTAGACTGTCACTTCGGTAGAGTGTGATGCGATTAATAAGTAATCGTAATGTCATTTTCCTAGGACAAGCTATATTTCCGTTACCTCGACATATTACTGAACTCATTTAAATGTTGAGTTGTAATCGAAATACATTACAATTAACTTTTTGCTCTGCTTTATGTATATGATGTAGTGATATAGAACTTTTGTCTGTTTCCTTTGCCTATTTATCAAGGCTACTCTGTAGTAATTTGGATTTATTTAGACACTATGTGTGGCAAGGTTTGTATATAATGTTCGGCCAATGATCGCAGAATTGCCTAGATATGCATGATTTAGGTGTGAATATCCTATTTGTTTATATATATATATGTGTATATAAGTTATATAAAAATATGTATTTTAGGTTTTGTAAAGACAAAAAAAATAAAATACAATAATTAACTGATGAGACTACTCCTTTTACGGACTTAGCAAAATACCAGCAATCTAATCTATGGATTTTACATTTCATACAATTCATGAATGCGGGTGGCTGTCATATGCCTTTTTCTTAAATAATTCCTAATACGTATGTTATTTAAAATTCCAACTGACTCTTGCCTTTGATTTCTTGTTAAACCCTGTTCTTAAATCAATAAGATTTTTCGCTAAACATTCATGAATTGCAAGCAGATCTGTAACCTGTTGAAATTGATTGATGAACTTAATATGAATAATAATTATTATTACATTTATCATATCCATGCATATTTTATTATAAGAGCCATTTTCAATCAAGCGGTCGCAGTGGGCTAACTTGTATTCCTGATACATCTGTTGGTAAAATTTATTCATTGGTTACTTAAAAGGTAGTTTTATACAGCTCAACTGATAGTTACTTTGTTTCATACAATCCAGCAGTTGCCGTTGCGGGGCATTACATTAACAATCGCCGGTAAACATTTTTTGGCGGTACAGGATAAGTTAAATTACTGCCTTTAAGGACAAAGATTAATGATAAATGTTTTAAAAGTATATCGCCAAAAAGCGCAAACCTGGATCTTTAAAATTTATTATAAATATATAATCAAACAAATACAGCTATATATAGCCTTCAAGAGAATAAGATTTAATGCAATAAAAAACGCAATAAAAAAAATTACAACATACCTTCCAAAACTTGACAAAGCTTGGCAAACACGTGGCCATAACGAAGATGCAATATAACAGTGCATATCCTAAGAAGAGCATGAAGAACTTGTAGTTGTGAAAGCAGACGCAGTTGTTCACCCAGGGACAGTGATGATCCATCTTCATGACGCAACGGCCGCAAATGCTACAGTGGTGCGCGCGGTCGGGCTTCACAAGTACGCAACGGTTGCAGTAGCGGACTGAGCCTGACATTGTTCTGTAAAAAATGTGGTAAAAGTCTGTCAGACATAGGGAGGATAGGTCGATGAAGCCTGGTCGATAGCCACGAGATGATGATGTTTGATTTTTTTATCAATTTACGAATTAGTTCATGTAGGTTCGTTGAATAAGTCAACTAAAAATATTTGTCGTTTCTATTTACTGTACAAGCAAGACAAACGAAATGTTGTCAAATCATATCATCAGTCAGCGTAGCTTTTATACTTTATCGTTATTTATATTTCTTAAATCTTTCTTATGTAATAAATAAGACTACTAATCTATAAGACGACTAATCTGAAAAGAATCTAAGTCTGGTAACTAGGATGTCACCCAAATAACTAGGAGAAAAAGAATTCTTGTGAAGAGAAAAATTATGTTTTCGTACACATTAACACGGTTGCCCAGAAATGGTTTCTCTCTCTTTGCGTAGCCTTATTTCACTTCTTCGGGGTTTGTTCTCCTCGTCGTTCGTTGTCCCTTAACTTATATTTGAAAAATATATACATATTGTTAATCATTATAAAATAATAGTTTTTACAACTTTGGTGGAAAATAAATTCACAATAATTGTAAGGTTATCGCTATCTTATCAAACTTTCATTATCATGATTTGGTGAATAATAATCTCAAATAACAAAGTACTTTTTTGTTGCTATAATAATTAATTAAGTAGGTAATATACTTAAGTTAAACATATACTTAAGTTTAAATTAATATGTCCAAGAATCGGCAATTCCAGTTTACTTAGGATACTGTTGCGCCATCGAGAAAAATAGTCCGGAACAATGTACAAGACGCGAGAAAGAAGGGACAACGCCATCTAGTGTCGGATAGCGCGCAACTGTGGACATTATGACGCTAGATGGCGCTACAAGTAGCTCTAGAATAATCTATTTAGTCTAGAACCATCGATCGAATATTATCGTACATTCTAGTTATCTCGACAGCAATATAAAAGCGGATCGTGTTAGCCGTACGGGCAGTATTGATTCAAGATACAGCGAACAAACATCGAAGCGATCTTCTAGTGCGACTAACGAGTGATATAGTGATTTGTAATTGTAAAGAGTGGTATTAATAAATATTGTGTTGTGTTTTTTTTGGTAATCAATCGACTACTTTAATTTATTAAATACCCAGCTCGTAACAATTTGGTGTCAGAAGTGGGATTAAAGTATGCCGGTTTTACCAAAGGAAGACACGGAAGGTATCCGAACTAGGAGTCAACGCCAGCAAGAGACTGATCAGAGGCGATTTGGAGGTGCACAACTGCCTACATTGGAGGGTCAGCACCCAGCGATGGAAACCACGCCGTCCACATCGGCATTGGCAGCAGCTCCTGATATCACGGCCCTAATGGCGATGCTCCAGGAGCAGGCCCGCCGGTTGGAAGAACAGCTCCAGCGGGACAAGGAGGAGCAGGCCCGCCGTCAAGAGGAGCAGGCCCGCCGTCAGGAGGAGCAGGCCCGCCGTCAGGAAGTGCAGGCCCGCCGGTTGGAAGAACAGCTCCAGCGGGACAAAGAGGAGCAGGCCCGCCGTCAGGAGGAGCAGGCCCGCCGTCAGGAGGAGCAGGCCCGCCGGTTGGTAGAACAGCTCCAGCGGGACAAAGAGGAGCAGGCCCGCCGTCAGGAGGAGCAGGCCCAATGTCAGGAGGAAGCAGGCCCGCCGTCAGGAGGAGCAGGCCCGCCGCTTGGAAGAGCAGCTGCAGCGGGACAAGGAGGACCAGGCTCGCCGCCAGGAGGAACAGATGCTCTTGTTGAAAGGCATTCATGAGACCTTCGGCAAAGAACTCAAGGTAGTGAAAGATCAGGTTCTTCAACACGAGAACCGTATCACTGAGGCCGAAACTCAGATTGCCGACGTGAAGAAGGCATTAGGAAACCTTAAAGTTGGAGACGGAGCGGCGGCTACAGTAACTGCTACTCCTTCGATGCGGGGGTTCAAAGTACCGCCGTTTGATGGAACATATTCGTGGTCAGCCTACAAGATCCAATTTGAGGCTGTCATGACGGCGAACGGCTGGACAAAGGAACAAGCTATGACCGCGCTCACCTTGGGTCTCCGAGACCAGGCTCTAACCGTCCTCGAAGCCCTCGGTAAGAAGGTAACCTATGAGCAACTGCTGGAGGCATTCGAGGCAAGATATGGTGACGCTCATCTGGAGCACGTGTTTCGTGCACAGCTGAAGGATCGTGCCCAACGCATCGGTGAAAACTTGCAACAGTGGGCTCTGGAAGTTGAGAAACTGGTCCGTAAGGCGTACCAGTCTGCACCTGCTCTCGTTGACGGGAATCTGGTGCAAGCTTTCATCGGCATTCGTGACCTCGAAGTTAGGGCTGCTGTGAGACTTGGGCACCATGAAACTCTCAAGGACGCTCTGGCCCATGCTCTGGAGGTAGAAGCTGTGAGACAAGACCATCGGTTCCGGGAGGTTGTAGCTACACCTGTGCGGGACCGATTTAAGGGGTACAGCCCTAGATGCTACGCCTGTGGTGAAAAAGGTCACCTTCGGTCCAGCTGCCCTAAGCGAAGCATAGGAAGTGAATACGACCGGTCTCAGGAGACTAGGGCGGTTGATAGTACTGCCCAACATCGCAGTGGAAAGTCTCACGGTAACGTAGACGCATTATCAAGAAGACCTTGCCCTGAAGACTGCAAGCATTGCGCCAAGCAAGAGGTAAACGAAGCTGTTCCTATAAGGACGATAAAGACGGATCTTAGCATCGAATGGAAGGAAAGCCTACAGTAAGCACAGCAAGAGGATGCAGATATCAAACCAATTCTCGAGTGGATTAAAGCTGAGACTCCTAAGCCACACTGGAGCGAAGTTGCATCGCTGAGTTCAACCACGAAGAGTTATTGGGCTCAATGGGATAGTCTAGTCGTCCAGGATGGAGTCTTGTGCCGTAAATGGGAAAACGCTCGAGGAGACAGCTGTCATCTGCAAATGGTTGTTCCTAAAGCTAAGATACCGGTGGTCCTGCAGCTCTACCATAACGGATGTTCAGGAGGTCATATGGGAGTTAAGAAGACATTGTTAAAGATAAGGGAGAGATTCTACTGGATTCATTGTCGTGATGATGTTGAGGACTGGTGTCGCAAGTGTACCAGTTGTGCGGCCGTGAAGGGACCTCATACACGTAGCAGAGGCGCATTGAAATTGTACAATGTTGGTGCACCCTGGGAAAGAATTGCAATAGACGTAGCGGGACCGTTTCCTGAAAGTGAAAGCGGAAATAAGTACTTCATGGTCGTAAAGGATTACTTCACTAAGTGGTCAGAAGTCTTTGCCATTCCCAACCAAGAGGCATCAACAGTTGCAGATAAATTAGTGCACGAAGTCTTCTGTCGTTTTGGAGTGCCTTTAGAAATCCACAGTGACCAAGGAAGAAATTTTGAGTCTCAAATATTTCAAGAAATGTGTCGAGTGATGGGTACTCACAAAACCAGAACTACCTCTTACCACCCACAATCGGACGGAATGGTGGAACGATTTAACCAAACACTAGAGAGGTATCTGGCAAAAGTAGTTGAAAGTAGGCAAAAAGATTGGGACAAACACATTCAACCGTTTCTTCTGTCATACCGCAGTGCAGTCCACGAATGTACTTCCGTAACACCAGCGTTTGCAAACTTCGGAAGAGAACTACGGTTGCCTGCAGACTTGATCACTGGAATATACCCCCTGATACCCCACGAAGTATAACGGAGTACGCGAATAACTTGCGGAACAAGATGAATGACATTTATGAGCATGTCAGACAATCGGGCCAACAAATGTCTGAAAAGATGAAAACCCGTTATGACCGGAAAGTGAATAATAAGGGCTTCGAAGAGTGTTCGCTCGTATGGCTACATAATCCAGTTCGCAGTAAAGGGAGATCTCTGAAGCTACAAGCCAAATGGGATGGGCCATATCGGGTAGTCACTAAAATCAATGATGTTACCTACCGGATACAGAAGGGTCCAAGAGGCGCCCCAAAGATAGTTCATGTAGATCGATTGGCGCGATACTATGGGACTGATTATGCTCGGGACGAGCATATCTTAGGAGGGGGCAGTGTTGCGCCATCGAGAAAAATAGTCTGGAACAATCTACAAGACGCGAGAACGAAGGGACTTCTAGTGCGACTAACGAGTGATATAGTGATTTGTAATTGTAAAGAGTGGTATTAATAAATATTGTGTTGTGTTGTTTTTGGTAATCAATCTACTACTTTAATTTATTAAAATTAAATTAATTAAATACCCAGCTCGTAACAATACTATGACCTACGGTGCCGAAACGTGAACACTGACGGTAGGGCTAGTAAACAAATTGAAAGACCTATGGAGCGAGCTATGCTCGGAGTCGAAATTTTTTTGAAGGATAAAATTCGAAATGAGGTCATCAAACGAAAGTTACCGACATATTCGTTGACACAATTAGTAAGTTAACTGAGCAAATGAGTCCTAGAGTGGAGAGCGCGAATCGGTAAACGTTAAAACAGCCTAAATGTTAAAACACTAAATACCTAACTTTCTATAAATAATTTAAAGACTAGACAGCAAGGTCAGATCTTTCGATGTTATCTACATCGTCAAACTTAGTGCCCTTACATGTTGATATTAGTTTATAATAGAACTATAGTAATATATATTGTTATAGCCATGGCCTCTATTTTAGTATAAAACCGCATACAAAATGAAGCTCAAGTCCCCTAAGGATTGATACAATGATACATCACTATTATCTATTTGGATCTATTAGTTAGTATATTTTGGATAGTACCTACTAAAGTTCCTTCATACCCCGCATCTATAGTACGTCACTAGTAATTTATAAATAAAAATGGAATCAATGACACAATCTATACTACCTAAACACAGTACCATACTGTCCGTTTTACGGTACATGTGTACTAACAGTTTAAGTAGCATGACGTTTTGTTTCAATATGATAATAAATCTGTAGCTAACAGCGAGAGTAGACTAATATGATTGATAACAGGTATATATGTAACTAATTATATCTATCACCAATAAAGTAATACTTTTTCTCAATTCTACACTGAATAAATTGTGAACAAACCTCGTTAATACGGGTATTCTATCGGAAAATTTTTCTAATATCTGTGTTTTGTTAACTGACGATCCATATAAAAGGCGCGTGCTGTACTTTCTTAACGCAATTACGAGTCTAGAATTGAGAAAAAGTAATAAAAATTAAAAAGATTTAGGTAGGTACTCCTTAGAATATACAAAACAAGTAAATAGGTATGTAATCATTTCACTAAAATATGACAAATAAACTGCATTACTTTAAGCCCGGTTTCTGAGGTTCTCAGTTAAAAGCCATTTAAGTATTAGTTTAATATAGATATGTGAGTATTAAACAAATTATCGCCTGCCGTATTTCCGAACCGATACGACCTTCAAACCTTCAAGAAAAGAGCGTACTTCTACCTAAAAGGCCGCCAACGCACTTGTGAGTCTTGAGTTGAGGGTGTCCATGGGCGGCGGTAGTCACTTACCATCAGGTGACCCGTCTGCTTGTTTGCCCGATGAGCACGAGTCCTTTTCTGTATTTGGGTGTAATTTATCTATCATGAGTATGTATTTAGAAGTATGTAAGTATGTATGTCGGCAGTCTGGTTATCATAACACAAGGTCTGCTTAGTTTGGGATCAGACGGCCGTCTGTGTGATGTGAAGATGTAAATTCAGTATAATTCAATGACTAAATCACCGATAGGCATTTCCCGAAACTGTGGTAGTTTTTTTAGATGGATCTGCTAAAGTTTAAGAGTTTCAAACCCATTTTATTACTTTAAGTAGTCATAAATAATAGATTGAATTATAATTATTGTTTATAAAAGAATACCTGGCGCTTCGAATGGTGTTGTAGGAATACTTGTTGTTAAGCGCATTTGTTAACGACTTTTCTTTGTGTATTAACAACCATCAGGAATTGTAATCTTTTCAAATAAAACATTAAATGAAGTTATGTAACTGATAAACGGCACATATTTTTTAGTTACGTAAACCTTGCCTGTTTTTTTGGCAAGGTTAACGTAACTAAAAAACGCACGCACTTTCAAGTTAATTCAAGCGGCAACGAATAAATTAACTTCCGATTTAAGTACCTCAGAAACCGGGCGTATTGAAATTGTTAAGGATTTCAGATTACGCCCATTTGAATATAAAAAATATTATACAATATGAAGCAAGTACTTCTTGTAGTAATTCCCATTTTAATGTTTATACCATATTAAGACAAGAGATTACAAATAAGAAATTATGCCGTAGAAAGAGACAGATGGATATTTCTCTGAGAGCAACTAATAATTTGACCAAGTAAACAATCCGCGTTCGATGCATCACAAATAATCTCAAGAACACGAATCCCAGCCACTAGGAACCATTGTCGGTCAGTGAAATTATTAAATAAATACTGGTAAAAACCCACTTTAAAATTGTTTTTGGACGAAAGTTCTTTTTATTATGAAATATGTATTTAAAGTAACTGAACACAATTGAAAATGTTGACATTGTTGAATGTGGATGAAAATATTTTACGCATGAAGTCATCATACACAGTACATAAACAGTATCATTTTTATTCTTAGTGGAGGTTTATATATGAATACTTTTTACGGTTTAAGGGCAAACGAGCAGACGGATCACCTACTAGTTAGTGACTACCGCCGGACACCTGCAACTCAAGAGTCGAAAGTGCCCTGAGGTGCGCGTTTGAGAGGAGGGGAAAGTGGGGAATGTCAACAGGGGACGGGAGAAAACTTTTGGTAGTCCACAGTGCCTTTTAATCAAGATGCCAACGATTATATAGCTTTTAGCCATAAAGTCAAACATTGTCTTCGTGTTTATTAATTCGATAATTACTCTCTCATGTGGTCAGGAAATAAGCTTTTTATTAACAAATTTGGAAAGAGCACGACCAACTCTATAATATTACAATTTATCAAAATTTTCCAGGTAAACCTAACAAATGATCGGACTGAAATCAATAAACTGAATATTACTTAATGCTCTAAAAATAGCCTATACGTTCAGTATCAAAGCCTGTTTCTGAAACAAACACGTGATGTAGTAAAAGAGTCTTAGTATCAGAAAGGAAAAAAAAATATTCTTAATTTACCTAGTAACTATAGGAAGATCTTTGGAGAAGTTTTCCAATATATTCCGCTGCGTTTCTTCAGATTCGGCACTCAGCAATTTTTCTAATTCTGTCTCAGGAAGCTTGTACTGCAACAATATATGTTTTTTTTTATATTATTATTGTCAAAATTATATAATAATTCAGAGTTGTTCAACAAGCCGATTCTTTGTTCAAGAAGAAAAAGGTAATCTTAATACAAAGTTAGGTTAAGGTACGAGCATAAACTCTCACTCTACAGTATCTACAACTGACCTAAATAAATATCAGAAGAGGTTGGATTAACTTTCAATAATTAATTTTCTTGTGTTCACTGGGTGGTAGGTATAGCAACTCAATGTGAAAATTACATCAACCTCGGTGACAGTAAAACACCTTAAGATCAGAACGTAAGATATGATAATAAATGAATTTTGGTGATAAAAGAAACTTCATGAAATTATTTTTACACGCTCTTTATTAGTTTCACCGGTATGTTTGTCTGTTTGTAACCGACTCCTTTGGACTTAATTTTTTAAAAAGATTACCGCACGGGTAAACATTAGTGTATTGCTACGAATGTTGTAAAAGACAGATATGTACTACGCGCTTCAATACATCCACCGTTTACTGAACAACCTTTATTGTTGATATTGATATTAAAAATTACTTATATCCATAATATACTTTCTTTGACTCCATACTTACATGAAAAGACAAGCATAACCATCTGACGTCACATACTATACACAATCTTTTGATCAACGGTTTACGTATTCAAATTAAACTCATTTTACGTAGGTGTTATATGGTGCGCCAAAAAAGATTTCTTTACTCATTTTATGACAGCGTACAATTTATTTCTTAATATCTGCACATTAAAAAGCTCCTAGACATATGTATATTTATAAATAACTATTTTCATCATTGATAGTGGACTTTGTATAGGTCAAATGCGTATTCTGTTTTTGTCAATATTCAAAGCTCTTTTATTTCTTCAAAGCTGGTTTTTTGTTTTGAATAATGGATTTAATAATTGTAAATATACAATAAAAACTTACTACTTGTACCTATGTTACATATATATTACACATTATTTAATTTATTGTAGCGAAAAAAGTATGTACAATACGCACGCGGACTAAAAAACGATAGCAACAGATAATCACACCTTTTTCAGCATGAAAAGTAGATACAGTTAGGTATGTTATATGTATATCTAATGAATGTATATTAAACACACCGCACCGCCACTCATGAAACAAATCCAGTAATAAAAACCATACTATCCGCAACCCACTGAAAAATTTATTTCTTAAGCGATAGGTTCTTTATCGACGTAGATGGGACACCTGTATATGGTAAACTGGCAGCAACTGCTTACCAGGCGTGGCAAGTAACTCCGAAATGGTAATGCTACTGAGCTTGTCACAAAGTTATATTTTGCAAAATACTGAAATAATAACAAAAGTGTATAAGATTTATTAAGTACCGTAAATATCATAATAAAATATGTTCCTTGCAGTTTCACCATCACTTATAGTCACTGCTCCGATCCTAAGTGTCATAACGTGATGTTTTATAATTATGACACCTAGGAGAGGAATATAAGCCTATATTATTCTTCTGTAAATACTCTATCCGGGACACAAATAAATATTCGAATCCAAGGGAATTCCCAGACATTAGCCCTTTTTTGCGCGTGATGTATGGCTGTTGACCGCTGTTTACCTGAACAACCTTGCACGGACTTTCTGTGAGCGCTGAGGGCTCTCAATCGGCAAAGAAGCCCGTTTAAAAAAATAAAAAAACAAAAACCTCATTACGATATTAGTATACAATGGTTAACGTGAATCCGCGCCTATAGCAGTGTGACTAACAGTGTTTAGTTCTGCTATAAGACATTCTAGTCATTCAAGTTAAATAATTAGTTTAATGGAATTTAGGTATAAAGCTATCATCGATGTCAGAGAATCGTGATTACTTTTAGCACAAAAATATTTAAAAAATCACTCTATAAGTTTACACCTTTAGGTTTTTTGGTATTTGAGTTTAACGTGTGTACAAAATTTTATAGTATTTATTGAAGGCTAGAAGGTCGTATAAGTACGGAAATACTCCAGGAGAGAATTTGTTTTACGTATTGCTTGGACGAGGTAAATATGATAATAGTATATAACAATGAAACAATACCATCGATACTGAATACCTTGTCGCCATACATATATGAGAAAGTCTCTTAACGTATATTTAATGTTTATTATTTTTTTTTAGCTATTTTAATCTTTCTGAACTTAAGTTACATGGTAGCTTAAATGAAATCCAAACAGGAATGCTAAAGAACACAGATTATGTGTACTCTAGATTAACATATGACATATAAACGAAAATCTAAATTGCTGCCAAAGTTACTTTATGAATAGGTAAGGATGCAAATATAACAAAGAATAAAATATTATTTTATTCAATGACAGCCTAACAGCAGAATGGATTAGTTACCATATGCAATAATAACAAAGTAAAGAATTTACATATTCTAATGAAATCCACTGCTTGATTGCTAAACTATTTTAAAGCACAAGGATATATGTGCTGTACTTACGATTGACACAAGAACGTAACGGAATGGATACCTTACAATTGATATGGCTTATGAAGACCAGAATAAATAAAATCTCTTTTTTTTTAAAGACAACACATGCATTTGGAAAAGTCCTGTATCTGAGGGCTTTATAAATATGCAATCAACACCCAGACACAGGACAACTATTTGTGGATCACACAAATATTCGTCCCATGTGGGAATCAAACTCACAACCTCCGGTTTAGCAGTTAGGGTCACTGACCATTATACCAATAGGCCCATCATCAATCATTGACATCATATGTCATTTTGGTAAATTGGCATATATAAAAAAATAAGAATCAGTTTGAGTACTTGTAAAGCACCTCCACCCTGTTTAAACACAGTACTGTTTATTGTTATTGTCAGGCTTTCATCAACTATGTTATAATGAAACAAGCAGTCATTAATCAGGTGGGTTGAATGATTGTTGGCTTGCTGCATTTACAACAAAATAGGTGTAAAAAAAAAATTGTAGATCTAGTAGAATAGAATACAATCTAAAATCGTAGAAATGTAATATATCAGGGAATAAGTTAGCATAAGGTAAAATATACATATATAGCTAACTTACATTTCTGTTTAAAATCATTATCTCATTCCTTGAATAGACCATCATTGACATGACATTAAACATATTTATAAGCATAAGACAAAGCTGTGAGCTGAGGGTAATAAATCAAATGTGTTGCAATGATAAGTATGGATACCCCTTTATTCCTTTCCTATCAGTAAATAATAATAATATTTCTGGTTGCCACAATTACCATTACTGTTATATCAGAAGTGAACACAGGGTGTGTCTGACATTGGACCTTTTGTTTGGAAGGCAAAAAACCAAAATTTTATAATTTTTGTAAATCACATTTTAGTAGTCACAGGTATCACATATATAATAAAGATTTAATTATTGTATGGTGTTATGAAATATATGTAGTAGAAGTGTATAAAATTAGAAAATTCCTTAGAAATTATTATCAATGCCTATTAAAATATTTTAGCAATCCAATAGCGAGAATTCTTAATTATATTTAACTGCCTTTACCATTATATATATTCTAAAGCAATTACCACAGCTCTTATCCAACTTCACCAGTATATGAAGGTTCGTGCTTCAAATTAATTTCATGTATTTAACTTATTTTTGACAAAAATATCATCATTATATATGATGATATTTTTGTATATTGAATTTCAGTAATTTGTCAATATAAGTATTAATGTATTATTCTAAGAGAAACCCCAGTCTATAGAGGACTGAAACTTTTATATATCATTGATTTTTCTATTACTTATAAATTATTGTATAACAAGCATGGTTTGTAGAAATCCAATTATTGACAAAAAGTAAACTGGATTTCTCAAACTTTCTCAACCATACAATAACTTAATTAATTAAAAAAATAAGGATTTAGAAGGTTTAAAGTTTCAGTTTTTTATTTTATCAATATTTTAATATCTCATTCACCAATAATTATTTATTAATAATTATTAATTATTTATTTACTTACTTGGCTTATTTTAACTATATTAATAACATATAAAAGTATTTTAGTACCAGAAAACTGGTTGTGAAGCAACATTTAAGTTGCATTTGCCCAAAATTAGCGAGGTTTCTGGAGGCCCAACTCCCCTTCTCTTCTTTCCTCTCCCCTAATCCCCCTCTCCTTATTCCACCTCTCATCTTTCACTCCCCCCATCCCCCCATATCTCATCACCCTCAAAAGGTGGGCCGTGCACTTACAATTCTCAATTTGCATAGTGGGTGTCACTTACTATCAGATGACCCATCTGTTCATATGTCCTCCTATATAATAAAAAAAACAAAAAATATATGTCTAAAATTTTTACATATATTTCATTAAGATGCAAATTATGACTGACTAATTAAACCTACCTTGAATAATATAATAACCTTAAATTAAAAAAATAGACAGTTTTGTACATAACATATGTCAAAGGAATTTGTCATTAACAATGCTTAATGCCAGTCATTAAAATTATAATTGATAGTGTCACATTGATAGTATGAGTCAACCATATATATGATATAATTGACTTTTCCAAGAGTTTAGAGCAATGGTATACATATGAACATTGGTTAAAGACTTACACTTTGTAAAGGAATTTGACTATGATATGGAAGCATGGTGCATAAAAGGCAACATACACCAGCAACAGCCGTTGAATTTTAAAATAAGTGCCCTACTGCCTCACTTTGAAAGGAGGCTTATATATAAGGAGGTTATTAATGTTTGCAAGTAAACAAGATAGTTGACTGATGCTTTGGTTAATAACTTATAACTTTGAACAGTAATCTTACCTTGTCTGGAATTGGTTTTATTTCTGCAAATATTGTCCGCCAGTACGACCAGGAGAACATTATAAGGAGAATGTGATATAACACCAAATAGACAACCATTTGCATATCATTCGTAATGGTCCCTGTAAAACATGACAATGGGTAAATGTCTCAAAAAGTATCTTTATACACCTATTTTGGATGCAAATTTTTATTCTTATACTAACCAATGCACAACTGCACAACGTACGCATAATAAGACCAAACTATAATGGACACTATTAACAGTACAGGGAGCCATTTGAAAGCTCTCCAACACCACGTATTGCACACTCTACAACAAACACAATATCCTGGATGCGACACTCTATTGTTTTGTACAGACGATGCCATTTTTAATATTAAATTGTGAATCTGAAAATATTCATGTTCTCCTTGCAAAAAGGATAATAAAAAGCCAAGTGACAGCCAAACTGAGTTTACCAGTTACAATAATGAAATGCTAATTTGACAGAACTATATGAATTCATAAAAAAAATTAGGATACAGAAATCCGGTTTCAAAAACCAAAATAGAGATTAGAGGCTACCATTTATAGCGGAAAGAATCGGTTTTATTCACAGGAATGTAAATCCATAGAGCAGCATGATCGCGTCCTACGAAGCAATACAGCCAACTTAAGAACAAAATGCGTCAATTTGGGAGTTGGTTTCTTTCTGCAGCGTCAAAAATTTTGTTTTTGTACTAAACGATTTCCAGAAGAATTCGCCACACTCCGAAAGCTTTTCGTTTAAAATCATGGAAGTTAAAGAATGCAACGATTTAGCCGAAGAAGTATGTGACCATAATGTTTTCAAAGAAAAATACGGATTGTAAATATTGATTCATAATGACTAACATGACGTGTTTCAGAATCAATTCATAGTGGATGATGTGAGTAAAATTATTAAAGAAGCTATTGAAAATTCAATTGGAGGTACCGCCTATCAACATAACAAAGTTAATCAATGGACGTCAGCTGTCGTGGAGTCTTGTTTGGGTCAACTGACGAAGTTACAAAAACCTTACAAATATATAGGTATGTTGACAGTAGACACCTACCTACATGAGCACCGGCGTTTAATCATAACGTTACTGCTGACACAGATTACCTCTGTAGTTTACTTAAGTATAGTGATATATTTAACAGTGCTCAATAATAATATATATATATATTTTTCAGTGACATGCACAATAATGCAAAAAAATGGAGCAGGACTACACACAGCATCTTCCTGTTTCTGGGATAACAACACTGACGGCTCATGCACTGTGCGTTGGGAGAATAAAACTATGTACTGCATTGTCTCCGTATTTGGCCTAGGCATCTAACATATAAATGAAATTGCTTTTAAATGCTATGTTGTAATATTGATCCATATAATATCTATTAGTGATCATCAATGACAGGTACTGCTATTTAGTTTTAAAATATTTACATTTGATTAAATTGCTAGTAAGCTAAAAGATCTACTTAATAAATAATTACTCTTTAAGACATTATTTTTAAGTTATTATAAATTTGTATTGATGAGTTTGCAATAACAAAACAGCTGTATTTAAAAACAATGTTGTAGATAAAAAAAAATGCAAAAATTAAACACTAATAGCAGCACACACTTACATATTTCATCTCAGTAGTAACAGACTTGTTTTATAGTCATTACTTAATTTTAAGTAAGTAGGATATATTTTCATACACATTAAAAATATATGTAAAAGCCTTCTTGGTAGTTTCATTTTAAACTTTTTTTAAATACAACCTTAATACAGTAAATTAATTATATGATGTCTTGAATATTGTGTGAAAGTATGTCTCATTAGATAAGTAAATTAGGATTTAATTGTAACAATATTGAAATGTCAGTAAACAAGTGTTGTGTCTTAATAATTTTTTTTTATAAAGAGATATATATTGTGATTAAGTTCCAATTTACATATCTAATATGTGTAAAAGACTCAAAAGTTAAGAAACATGTCCGAGTTGAAAAACAAGATATTCCTTTGAAATATTTTACTGTGTGCTTTATTGTTATAATGTTATCAAAAAGGAGGTGGTTCTCAATGCACCAAATCCGTGGGAATGGGAATGTGGGAGTATATATTCTAGTTTTAATTTTGATTTTTAATAGTTTTATTTTTGAGAGACCTACATGGTAATGCTGTGTCTAGACTGACTAATCCTTTTACCACAATGATTTGAACGCTGTTTGCATGATTCAATGTAATATCAATAATTATCCTGATATCCACTAGCCGCAATTAGGTTACTCCCCCTTTCTGTCATCCCCCCTCTCCTTCCCTCCCATCATCAATCTCAAGCAGCTGAGGTGCAGTTGTCCATGGACATAGGTTGTTACTTACCATCAGGTGACTGTACTACATGCTATAAAAAGAAATGTACTGGTCGTCAACCTAGGTGTTCTATAGCAATAGTGTATGAGGCATGCCTTTTAAGTTCTGTCGTTTCCATATTTCTGTTTTGAATTTGGAACTGTTCTATTTTCGAATGTGTTTAAATTTTGAATCTCAAAACAGTTGAAAGTATTAGGATTAATGCTATTGTTTAGTCACAGCGTCGGTTGGAATCTCTCAGGTTACGCACGAAAATTAGTCTTTCTAAGGAAAATGTTCGTGCAATAATTTTCTACAACTTTGTGTTTTGAAGAGCTAACATCTGTGTTTAGTGATGAAGCCCCATGTCTGCGGACTGTTGAACTCTGGTATTTAGAATTCCAGCGTGGACATACTAGTGTTAGAGACAAATCTCGCGAAGGACGCCTAAAATCCGCCTTCACTGAAGATGACATCATTGCTGTGAGACAACTAATTCCCGAAGACCGTCATGCGACGTATCGAGAGATAAAGGCTCTATTAGGCATCTCAGGGACAACCATTCAGAAGATCTTGCATGAAGCGCTTGGTGTGAGAAAGCTAGTTTGCCGTTGGATACCGCATCTGCTTTCCGACGATTACAAGGCGGCCCGCGTCAGATGGTGTAAGAAAAATCTGCAAAGGTTCAACCGAGGAGAGTCAAATCACGTCTACGACATCATCAATGGTGACGAATCTTGGATCTATGCCTACGATTCTGATTCTAAACAACAATCTACAGTCTGGGTCTTTCAAGACGAGCCAAAGCCGACTAAAGTTGTTCGTTCTCGAAGCACTTCAAAGAATATGGTAGCCACGTTCGTTGGAAAAACCGGCCATGTTGCGACTATTGCACTTGAAGATCGTAGAACGGTTAACGCAGAGTGGTATACCACAGTTTGTTTACCACAAGTCATCGCCGAACATCGAAAATCTAACTCAAAGCGACGCATCATCCTGCACCACGACAACGTAATCTCACACAGCTCTCGTCAAAGGATTGATTATTTGAAGCAGGAAAAGTAGAAATTCTTGACCATCCTCCATACAGTCCTGACCTAAGCCCTAAAGATTTCTTTACATTTCCTAAAATTAAGAAAAGCCTTCGTGGTCAAAGGTTCCAGTCCGCTGAAGAAGCCGTCGACGCTTTCAAGTCAGCCATTTTGAACACCCCCACTTTAGAGTGGAATAAATGTTATAATAACTGGTTTGAGCGAATAGAAAAGTGTATTAAGCTACGTGGTGAATACTTTGAAAAACAATAAAAAGTACTATAAGGTTCTAGTTGTGTTTTTTACTTCAAACGACAAAACTTAAAAGGCATGCCTCGTATAAAGATCGTTCTAGACATAGCCTACATGGCACTTGCAAACTTGCACACTACACTTGTGCATTATTAATTTTATTTATTTTTATTTTACATTATTCGGAAAACTTACAGCCATAAATATAATATGGTGAAGGCCAATTTAAAGGTTTTTACAACAATAGTTTTTGAACAATATATATTGGATATAGATGTAAATTTCGACCATTCATATTTGCATAAAAAACAGTATAATAAGACTAATAGAGTGCTTATGTATGTATGTGTTTACATAGCTGTAGAATGTAAATTATTAATATTTGTTAGTGAACGACTATTTACCGTTGCGGGAAACATATTGACAAAGAGGAGATCGTAACTTAGCAGTCGAAAACTGCAACAAAATAAAAAAGTCTAAGATCGCTAAAATAATCGTATGAAACAAATAGAAGTTATAAAGAAGCCTAAAAATGAAAAATAAAAGACAAATTATAAATAAATTACGAATGTAAATAAAGTGATTTGAAATATTTTAACTACGAGCATTGTTGGCGTTTAGGTAAGTTATATTTTTCCAAATTGATAAAAGGTTCAAAGCTTTGGGTCTTTTCATGGTGGAGGTTGTTGGTTAGTGGTAGAGCCATGCTTAGGCACCAATAGGCCGGCTCGACCGGGAAAATGCAACGTTTGCGTTGGGCGTTGCGCTGCATCAGCAGCAGATGGGCAGCGCACTTACGATTCTCGAGTTGCTGGACGGCGGTTGTCACTTACCATCAGGTGACCCGTCTAATCGTCTGTCCCCCTATAATATAAATATATATACATATATTCTACATCACAAGAATAACTATACCAAGTTTAAGCCAGTACCTAGAGCTAGATGGAAGCTGGCTGAAAGCTAAATGGAACTGGGTAGGGACTTAGTTTCATAATATAATTATACAGAGAGCCAGTTCATGTTACAGGTATATAGCCCTGAAGCCGCATATCCACTACACCGTCGCGCGAGGCAGAGCGACGCGTGCCCTATTGCGTCCAGTGGTTTATTCGTCACTATCACTCCGTGCCAAGCTGGGTGTGCACAAACTTTATGTACGCACCCAGCTCACCTACGCCGCTCCCTCTTGGTACGCCCTCACTAGCGAGGCAAGCCGCCGACTACTTCGCGCGCAATAATCTCTTGCGCTGCGCGAAGCAGCGTCGTCGTTCCTCACATGCACATATGTGAGGAACGACGTTATCGAGAGGGACATCAAGATGGAAAGCCTGGACGCACACATACGACGCCTCACAGCTTACTTTCATGCTATGCTTACTTACATACTGCGAGTATATTTTTAGTGAAGATATTATTAAATACCTGCTGAGTTTATTATTTGCAATAATGTTTATTTACAGCTCGCGAAATAAGATGTACCCAGCAGTGGATTAATCAGTAGTTACCTAAATTTATTCACCTGCTTTGGAGTAGGTAAAGTAAATTTTTCAACCTACTTATAACCGCTTTTCAACGTTAAAGATCTTATATCAGTATATAAGTAAATAATCAAAGATACCATGGTAGAATAACATTTATCAAAGACGAAAGAAATTAATTTCCATACATACGTATTGTGCCTTTTGAAATTTTGCAATAAATTGCTTTACATCGTGAGACTAAAATAGCGTCCTTGATAAAAAAAGGCACAACGAGTGGCGTTTTCGGGAGAAGCTCTTCTTAGAAAAATATCACCCGCCCAAGCAGCCTTTGCTTCTGGTCGAGGATAAGGACTATGTCGAAGATAATTAGGGTCACAGACAGCTTCAGCACCATATATATCTAACATGTTCTTCGATTCAGCATGGCTGTCGTTTTTTAAGATATGAGATTACCCATTTCTTACTTAAGTTGCTAATCACTTTCTATATGACCTCGTACTCATTTAGAAGCGTCAGAACTTTCAACTGAGAGTTAAGTGAAGAAAAGGCGTAGATTCCTGAGAACTTCTTTTTTTTTGTACTGGAAAGGTAAGGTAAGGCTTTAAAGGTTTAGGAAATCACAGGAATGGCTGAAATGGCACTGCCAGTGGCGCCAGCATTATAATGTTTGTTAATGTATTGATACCATAAATAAACATACGTACCTACTAAATACCGAAAATAAACATTCAGTAAGATGTTCTGAGTGACTAAATAATATGCACTGCTTTACTTCAACTTTTATATAAATATTTAAGGACGACCTAGATACTTGAGTTGTGATGTTTAATTATTAATTAAGGCTATATTGAAATTATATTTTATTACTCATTAATTAAACATTGAATCAAAACAAGCCACATTTCAAATGTTCGCGGTTGTACAATAGCGCTACATATTTGTGTCACGTGACCGTCATCGATCCAATGGTCGAACGCTTCTCGGGTCCATTCAACTCGACTCGGCCATCGCCGGGGAGAGGGACACTTCACAAAACCGATTCTATTCATACATAGGAAATATTTATATATCGCTATCTCTGTTACTCATATTGAGTAATAATCAACTGAATGGTGAACGAGCGAAACGGGAATATGGTCGAGTGGAAATTATTGAAAGCTGGGCCAGGCCAGTCGCCATGTAGATTTTTTTGATGTGGGTGTTGTGTCTCGGGACGTCAAACGCTTCGATGATTATTATTTTCAAGTGGACATTAATTTTAGTGTAAATCGACAATTGAATTACCGTTTAGTGTTATAAGTGTATCTTGTGAACAATTGTGCATGTTGGTTTTTGATCGCAAGGAATCTAATCTAGCGACAGCAGATAATAATTGGTGGGGGGCTGCTGAAATACTACGATAGGATAGTAACGACGTTTTACTACTCGAGAGCGCTCATAAAATTTCTCATCTCGGTGCGGGCGAGTCGGACTTCCATTTTGTTTTATTATGTGGTTTGGTTGTTTACACTGTGTGTCGCGCTCTGGACAATGGAAAGCGACGGTGAGTATTCATATATCGAGTAGTATAAAGAAATGGAATGAAATATGATGTGTGCGCATGCAGGAACACATAACAATAAACATGCAACAGTGAATAAGTAATGGTATTCGATTTGTGCATCGTGTGGTTGCGCGGTGGTGGCGAGTGGCACGTCTCCGTCTCATTAGTCATAGCGAGAAGCAAGGAGCACGCTCCAGTGGCGGTGGTCCGTAGTTTGGTAGCTCTGTCGTACACGCGCCAGTATGCGGTACGCGCTTCATCTTCCCTCGAGCTAATTGATTTCAGTTTAAATCGTAAGCATGCGCCGATCGTGTGCTGCACGACTATATAGTCGCCGCGCCGCGTTAACATCGTCCTTATCAGCTGATTACACTACAGTGCAGTGGCAGCCTTGCTCTACCGAATGTTTTTATAATCGCGTGCAATCAACAGTGATGCTAATCGTAAAGTTACTACTCTCCAATTGTTTGGATAAACTTTTCTTTTTGTTGCCTATTCTTGTGAAAAACCGATTGATATGTGATAGATGTCTTCCTATTATGCCTTGCAATTCAAACACTCAATACAAATATATTCAACTTGATATTCATCATATAATTTGACACATATAGGTATACTATGTGTATAATAGGTAAATGTTGACCATATACCTGAATTTTTAAATATAATCATCAGTTTTGTAATAAAATTAAAACTATAAAGTACCTTTTTTATGGATTTTTTAATAACTGTGATAGCATTGTGATAAAGCTAAAATAATTTATTCAGCCTTTGTAAGTTATCTAAAATATGCCCAGAAAATAAAGTACTATGTTGTAAGTAAATACTTAAGAGTATCACATTTGGTAGTTATAGAAGACAATATGTTTCCTGTATAGGCATTACTTTTGAATCCAGCACTATTAAGAACATCCTCCATCCTGCTCAAAATTAAGAATATGTAAAAGATAGTGTTTTTTTTTTTTTTTAAATTTAAATATTTCATTGTCAAAACAAAACACATTGAAATATCCCTCCAAGAGCTAAAACTCAACTCGCATACTAAGAAATATTCCTGTGACAAAAATGAAAAATAATCAAACAAGGGGGCAAACAAAATTAATAACAATTTGTCTTTAATGATAATTTTACTACCCTGGTGAGAATCAAGCCAAGAATCTCTAGCTCAGCAATCAGGGTCGCTCACCTAGTCTACTTAGGAAAAGAATATCTCTCTCAATACTATGAACTGTTATGATTAATAAGAAACTGGCCCTATACTCTTGACAAAAGCCACCTTCTGACTTAAATAATAGAAAGTAGAAAAATAAACCTTCATCATCTATAGCATTTCAACATAATTTAAGATTTTTTATAAGCTTTTTCTATAATGGTGACATTTTAAGCAATATGCTTGATTGTGGAAGTAAGCATGAATTTAGAAACTAAAGTGTTTTCTTTATAAAATTGAGGTTTTGTGTAGACTATTGTGTAGCATATACAATGTTATACAAAAAGTTATTATTATTGTCTTTTCATCTGTCATTGCACTTATATTAAACATATGTAGTGTGTGCTCCCTTTATGAATAATGTTGATTGATTAAAATTTAACTGTGCATGTCTGCTATAAACTGCTTTTAACAACCAGCCAATCATATCAAGCTAAATATACATATTTAGGTAAAATTAGTTTACAATTGTTTAAAGACTCTTCTTGTCTGTACTCCCAATACATGCGAAAGGTTGTTGATAAGATGCAATATGTGCAATAAAAAAAAATGTGTCATGTCAGATTTCACTCGACATTGTGAAAAGAAAAAAAAAAAAACAATAAAGTGAAAAAAGAAATTCTACATTCCTGATTTTATAATCTGGACTTAGAAGATAATATTATCTTACAAAGGTGTAAGGTGAATTTCTAATATGTTATATGAATCATCAACCATACATGCTTACTTTATATTCAAATACACTTGTTCTTAATCTGCGCTGTTATCTCTACCTACTTCAGTATACCTAAGATTAAGGCTGCCATTGCATGGGGCCATACTTTATTACTGAACATGTTGAAACATGTCTGTTAAGTGACTCAGGTTTACAAAGCCCAGGTTTTTATTGAACAGATAGTGAACAGTAGCTAGTGAACTAAATTAATACCCAATACCGCTAGGAGGAGCCTTATGTTTTTCTTTTGTATTTATGACTTCTTTCACCTCTAGAGCCTAGACAGCTTGTTGGATTTCGTCATGTAAAAGTGTCAATATTAAAAAAGTGGCACTTAATAATGCAGTTGGGTTTTATATATTTTTTAATTTTAAGGAAATCATACACATGTATGTACTTACGTGTTTTCATTAGTTCGAAAACGAATTATATTACTTAGATTTTCCTGTACTGGTGTACAAGAAAGTGATATCAACGAAAAAATTTTTACCTATAAAAATAATTATATATATATATAGGGCTTTTTTGTAGGTAATATTATAAATCTCACTAATATTATAAATGTGAATGCTAATTTGTTTGTTTCTTTGAATCATCATAATATTTTATATACACATTGTAAGTGCTACAGATAATTGAATACCTTTAAATCATAAAAAATCTGTTCTTGAAACTAAATCTACATTAACACTTTAGCCAAAAGGTTTAAAGCTCGAGAAAAGCCGAGTTAAATTATATGTAAGATTCGTTGTAAACGCGCGTATTCGTTTTAATTATTAATTAAGTTGTGAATTTGTACCTGACATTGTGTCAGATCATTAACAAAATGCCACAATACTCTATTATGACTATGACTTATGGCCTTCACTATTATGGCACTCAAAAGTGTCCCTACATCCATAAAGGTGTAATATCTTAACTGACACAAAAAATATTGAGCACACTAACAAAGTATTAAAATAATGATATTTGTAAAGTCGAAGATATATTTATAATATTTTATATACTGTTTTAATAAACAATTCTTAAGCTAATGATGTTCGATTTTTAAAAAGAATTAAGTTTTGTAAAAAAATTTTTTTAAGAATTTAGTGTCTTTATCTTAAGTAGGCAAATAAAACTCAAAAATCATTAGCCTACGTACAAGTTTATAAGTTTAAGTAAGCAAGTTTATAACTAGCGTAATTTTATAAATAGGCCTATATCTTGATGCTAAAATTCTTAGTTTTCATCATGCTGTGCTCGGTGTCTTAGGAACAGTGTTTGTTCGAGGATTATGGTAGGTAGCCTATTCTTCGGCCCATAAGCTATATCTTTTCCAGTGTCGCATAAACAAGTCAACCGAAGTCCAACATATGCACCTTAATTTTTGCAAAATAAATTTAACACAAACACCACATTGCTAGAAGAATGAATATACCTAGATTTCGCAGCCTACACGAAAATGAAATATGTGCTTAATTCGGACGCGCGAGAGTACTTTTTATATCGTAATTGCTATGGACCAGTAGTTCCCGCGACGAGTGTTGTTGTACGGTATTTTTTTGGCATTAATGCGCTTACACACTACGCTCGGCCGCTCCTAGTTCTCATGAAGATAATAAAGCTGATTAATTCGACATCTCACATCCTCTTTTTTTCAGTATAGCGGTGTCTGTTATCCGTTTACAGAAGTTTCTAATCAGTTTCTGTGCTTATTTTCTCTTGTATACAAAACCAGTATCCTAAGTTAAGTAGATTAAAATTCTATATTGTTTTTAGTTTTGTTAGGTGAAGTTCTAACACATCTATGAGCCCATAGCTAAAGATAATTTCAATACTTATTTAGAATTACGTCCACTTCCGTACAAAAAATGAAACAAAGGTAGAGACAACCCAGTCTCCGGGTTATTGATCCAAGCTAAATCTATTTTGAATTAACTTAAAATAGCAAAGTGCTCCGTATGCATTTTCAGGAAAAAGTACAAAAAAATTCTCATTAAAAATGTCTGACGTATAAATAGTTTTATCAGTATATTTCTATGTGTAACAAAGCTGCAGTGCTACACAGTGATTTTATCATCGAACGGTGGCATTACTCATCATCAGATTATTATTTTTTACTTCATTCTCTAAACAAGTTTTGCTATCCTCGTAAATTTCTATGTAGTTGGAAATTCATAGCAATAAGCCTAAGCTTTTATTACTTAATGAAGATTGCACATGTAAGATAAGGCTAATTATCTCTAATTGATTTATGTACTTGTTTATTAGGTTTTTACCTAGGATGTACCCAGTTAGCATTGTAGGCGCATCCCATTTGGTGATATCGCCACTATTTTGCTTCATGAAAAAGTATGTGAGGGATCAATCCACTAGCCTCCTGCAGTTCACTGCTGGATATTGGCTTCTCCTAATGTACGCCATAGCACCCAGTCTTCCGTTTTGCACCTGAGGGATATAGAGAATTAATTATCTTGTCTCTCCATGCAACGTTCAGTGTCATAATCTTATTATGTTACTGTAAGGCATATAGCACCTAAGACGATTTCGCTTGGATCTCTCGTCCACGTCGTCTGCTTGTCAACCGACAAACAATAAATTCAGTGTATGACTGAATGCCACGCCTTGTTTTTTAAACATGCGCTTCCACTTATTATTCTTAAACGTTATTACAAAAAGGTCTAAAGTTGAGATGCAGAGTCTCAACTTAAGACCTTTTTGTAATAACGTGTAAGAATAATAAGTGTAAGCCTCTAATCCAAAAAAATGTAGAATAGAGGGTGGTTAAATAAGGTTGAGTCAAAGTCGAGTCCGAGTAGAAAAAAACTTAAAAAAAAATGGAGGCTTGCCAAATTCCGGACACACCCGGTTCGGATAGCATAAAAAAAAATACTTAGTAATCTCATCATGAGAAAATAAACAAAACTTATATGTATACACCAACTATCTACTTAATGAGTCACTATGATTCAATTTGTCGAATTCTGCAATTTTATCTTTACGATCTAAGCCACTAAGTACATTTTCGTCTAGTTTAGCAGTGCCTGGAATATTAATATTGTCGTCGAGTTGTGTCGTATGTTTGACATTTTACGTTTAGGTATCTTGCTCTAATAAAGTGATACTATTTTAATAATTGGTGTGAACCGTTTTATCACTATCCTTTATCTTATACCGTATCGAACAGATCGACTCTACCATGGAAAGATGATATTTTGATGTCTTACGAGGTTAAATTTATGAATGTGACTAAAGATTATGTTGCATTTTATGTCCCACATTTTTTAATATGTACTAAATATTTGGGAATGATTGTTGTTAATATAGGAAAATGCTGAGGTACTAAAGTCTATGGTAACCTTATTCTATTTTCATTTCTATGCTATTTTATTTGCTTTTTATACAATATTTTATTGGTCTTGGATGTACTCATTTCATTGTTTTTGTTGTATTCCTGTGTTTACCTACAGTAGAGGTTACTCATAAAGTTTTATGTTCCAACCACTTAAATACGTTCTAAATTGTAAATAACACTTCACTTAACTACTTTGTAACTGTAGCTTCAGATTTATTTACATACATGGCTCACTACGTATTTATAATAAGTGTCCTTGGAAAAGGATAAAAACGAACCTTATGTAAGTAAGCGACATTATTTGTTTGTACACTCATAAGAAATATTACCGAGTTGTTATATCACTAAGGTGACAAAAGTTCAGATAGGCATATCTTTCTTTGTCGATCTGTTCAAATCGTGAGCGGAAATTCCACCACGGCCTACTTTCGTCAGTTTGCAGCTTTGTTTGTAAGAATAAATTCGTTGTATTTTGAACTGTATACTATTTTGAAAACAAAGACGAATTACTAACCCTAAGGTATGTGTCATCCTATTATTGTTGCACAAGTCGTTTGTAAATAGAAACGAAACTACGTTTGTATAGATCAAGCAAACTTACGAGATATTCTTGCTATTCTCTGTTCTTAAATAATATAAGTATATCTTTTTGTGGTAATGAGAAATTATTTAGGAATATGGTTCAGTTGTAATCAGTATAATATCATTCAATGAAAATATCGGTACAAACTGAGTATACGGGTATGTTCTTATTTATGGCAATATACCGTTGATGGTTTCGACACCAATGTAACATTGACCCTGAAGTCTCTAAGTCGTCTTACGTAATTTTTGTCTGGTGTATTATATAGATTAATATAATATTCTTCTAAGAACTCCTTTATGGTCTGGTGAATGATCCAAGTAGAACTAAGCATTCCACATAGTATCGGTCAGTCAGTGTAAAGTTGTTGAAAGCTTATACTTACTCGTATCGTATGCATAATTACGCGGAGTGTCTTGAAAAATAAATACTGGATACAGGATTTATAAATAATCTTTCAAAGAATATTTTTTTCATTAGATTGTTTTTTTTTTATTGTTCATTAGAATAGGCGTTTGTCTTCCAACTAACCTGATGGAAAGTGACGATGAAGACGAAAATGGTGCACGCCTATATAAAAATAAAGCATGCACATTCCAAACCTTGACGACGGAACCAAAAAGGAGCTTAAGATTTATCTAAAATAAATCTTTTGACGAAAGTATTCCACCTCTAAGATGGGAAATTAACTGTAAGTGTACGCAACCTACGAACTTATATGAATGTGGAAGAGGCGCAAGTTGTATGTCAGGATCGTGGCGGATTGTATTCTACCATCTTCGCTGGCCTTGGAAAGGCGTGTTAGGCAATATCTTCCTTATTTGTATAAAAATCGATTGCTATAAAAATAAATAATTGTTCGTATTCAAGGTCCATGTCCAGTTACAATTTTAAAATAATATTTATTTAAGCTATAAGGTGGAAAATTATTGCATTGCGCCTTTAAGTTGATTAAATATACTTTTTAACATTTAATTATGTGCTGTTTGAGGTCTAATACATTAGGGATTAACCTCTCTGATTGAATTATTAACAAAGCTGGTGGAAAGCAAGAGGCATTTTTTAATTAATTTAGAATTGCAGAAAATCGGACAAATGCCTAACACTTAAATTTAGTAGTACTGTTTTTATTCATTATTTATGTTAAATTAATTAAGAAGTTTTCAATAGCTTTAATACATAAATCTGTCATTAGGCAACCTATTTTATTACTATCACCTAAGACGTTTAACATATTCTTTACCATTCCTCTGATAGATGACGATGTTGAGATTATTTTATTAAATGCTTCATTACGCGATTGAAAAAACGTACAATTGGTTAGGTGACTATGATTAAATTAAGTTAATTCACTAAGTCGGGCAATAAGATTACTATAAATAGTTTACAATTGTTGTTCTTTTTTACTATAACGTTTGATATTTATTTTTATTCATCAAATTAACATTAAAAGGAATGATTTGACAATACATACCCATGACGTCACGACTACTACTTTACTAAAAAGATGCTGATTTGACTTGATAGTCATCTAGCTTTCTATATGTACGTATACCTTGATAGTTACTTACTTCCTACAAGGGTGCCAACATGGCGAATATGTTTAACAGACTGATTGTTTATCACAAAACACTTGAAATTGGCTGTATCTCTGGGGTGAATCTACGCTCAAGAGAGTTCATAAACATCTAATATACACTCACAGGCACAATTAACCGCCCACCTATATTTTTCGTCACCCTGTTTGTTTATGTTAACTGTGGCTTATCTACTGTTTTGTTTTTAGTTAAGTGGGTACTTTAGCAATAAACTAAACACTTAAAAACCCTTATTTCGACCCTTAAACTTGTATCGCCGAAGCGTTTTTAGAATTTAGTCTCTTTTTGACATTGGTTGCAGTAACGTTACATTGATTACATTTCTTGTTCTTGTCTGCTATCGTGTACGAACATTGTTTAATTTGAGTTTTTAGTGTACGATTATTGTTTGTGACTGAAAAAAATGCCACTGGATGCAACTGGTGCTGCTAGGGCAGTGACTTTAGCTGACGCTGGGTATAGCCAACGTCGCATCGCTCGTACGCTTGGTGTACCTCGAACTACAGTGCGGGATGCCATCAGACGCTTTCGGGAGACTGGTTCATATACGAGAAGGCCAGGTCAAGGCCGACATCGGTGCACCTCGGCTCTGGATGACCGCTTTGTTGTCAGTAACGTGCTAAGAAATCGCTTTTGCACCGCTACTGAAGCGCGCACACATCTGTTTGAGGTGAGAAATGTCACTGTAAGTGAACGTACGATAAGAAGAAGACTGGCTGAAAGGAATCTGAGAGCTTTTCGTCCAGCTCGCGGTCCACAGCTGCTTGCACAGCATCGTAGAGCAAGACTTGCCTTTACACGAGAATATACTGACTGGACTACGGAACAATGGAAGAACGTATTGTTCTGAGATGAGAGCAGAATAGCCTTTAGGGGTCCAGATGGACGTCAGCGTGTTTATAGGCGCCAAAATGAACGGTTTGCTCCATGTGCAATAATCGAAACCGTGGGTTATCAGGGAGGATCCATAATGGTTTGGGGAGGTATCTCTTACGAGGCTCGTACCGATCTAGTGGTGTTTGATAAGGCAGTTTGACTGCTCAAAGATACGTGGAGGAAGTTTTACAAGACCACGTCATACCTTTCGCACCATTTATTGGTGAAAACTTTAAATTAATGCACGACAATGCTCGATGCCATACCGCAAGATCCGTCATTCAATACCTCGATGAGGTCGGGATTCAAGTTTTGCCATGGCCGTCGCGCAGTCCCGATCTTAACCCAATTGAGCACATTTGGGACAACCTAAAAAGACGTATTCGAGCAAGAATATCAGCCCCTGCGACCTTACAAGAGCTCAAGACGGCTGCGATAGAGGAGTGGCATAATATCCCTCAGTCGGATATTCAAGACCTCGTAGATGGATTGCCAAACCGACTACAAGAAGTCATCAGGGCCCGAGGTAGTAATACTCATTATTAAAATTTAAATAAAAAGAAAGCGGACGATTTTTTTCAAAATTAAAGTCATTACATTTTCAAGCAAATTTTTTGCAAAATCGATTTATGGCATATTTTTTTTTATTAAACGGTTTTGTTAAAAGACTTTTGTGATTTTATTTATCCTTAATGGCTGCTTTTAACATAACTTCCATCAAATGTGGTCAAAATTTTCCGACTGCTGAAAATTGAAAGAAATACAAGGTGGGCGGTTAATTGTGCCTGTGAGTGTATGTATATACAGGGTGTCCCAAAATTCAACGATAAGCGGGCGCCTAAAGGTAGACCTGCTAATGAGTACATAAGGAAAAATAATAAAAAAAATATAACTAGTTTTTTTTTTTAGTTACAAGAAAAATTTAGAATTTCTTTGAAAATTTATACCTTTCATGATATTTTGAACGACCACGATGACAATTTCTCAAATATGCTTAAGATTTTTTTTTATATTGTACCTAAATAGTGCTACTATTCACCACAACTCTTAAAAACACCAAATTGCCCGCAGTTTTTACACAAAAAACAACGACAAACGAACAAGAACAATTAAGAAATTTGGGTCTTGTTTACAAATGGTAGACATATTTTTTTTTGTGGCTAGTTATTTTAGAGTATTATACCATTTTAGAATCTTGATTAGTTGCGCCAATTTTAAAAACAACTTGCCGTAGTGGTGTCCATACTTTTTTTTTACAAGACCATGAGTCAAAGTACACTAAGAGTAAAAATATTTCAAAATTGTAGGGAAAAAAATGATTTTGAACGTTTTTTGTGTAAAAACTGCGGGCAATTTGGTGTTTTTAAGAGATGTGGTGAATAGTAGCACTATTTAGGTATAAGATAAAAAAAAATCTTAAGCATATTTGAGAAATTGTCATCGTGGTCGTTCAAAATATCATGAAGGGTGTAAATTTTCAAAGAAATTCTAAATTTTTCTTGTAACTAAAAAAAAACTAGGTATATTTTTTTCATTTATTTTTCCTTATGTACTCATGAGCAGGTCTACCTTTTGGCGCCCGCTTATCGTTGAATTTTGGGACACATTGTATACCTATACCTTTTTTTATACATATAAAGAAAGAAAGAAATAAAGTATACCTATTTACCTAAAAAACCTACCCGGAGATTCGGACAGATCCGCATTTATAAATAATAAACCTATATAGAGAAACAAAATCTATAAAAAAATTGTTATAGACTCAAAACAAATTTATATATTGCACAATTAAAATAATGGGTAGGTGTTGTTATCCTCTTATGATTAGAACACACCACTCATGCACTTAAATGTTTTAGTGTTAATTAAGGTTTAGTCAGAGTTTTGCATCCAACACAATACCTAAAAGTTAATAAAATGAGAATAGATCACCTGTACTGAAGCTATGAAGGTCAGATACTAACTCCGGAGTTCATTTATTTGTAATAACTCGTATTACGTGTTTTTATTTATTAATCTCTATAATCTCTCGATTCAGTTTCAAAATATAAATTTCAAATATTACCAGTGAACTATGTTAAATGCTTAGATCAGATTTTCTTATTTAACTTTTTATTTTTTTGCATTCAATAGTGATTTTAATTTTACACTACAATTTTTACAATTTTACACTTTTACCATGTGTTACGTAGTACTTACACTTTATTTAATTAACCACAAATCACAACACTGCACCGAAGGTTGGCAACTCCAATTCGGCTGCAGTCAGCTTGTATCTTCTGGTTCATTAGTTATTCGAAATAATCGTCCTCCCATAGTTAACTTCGTGTGTACAAAGTATTTTGTACTTAGATTATTACTGGCAAACTCATATCCTATATTTGCCCATATATCGGTAGGCAATACTCAATAAAATAATGACCCAATTGGTCATGCGCTGCTGTTATGTCCTGAAGAAAAAGGCCGAAATGAAATGCAAAGATGTGCGCATAATAGTGGTACACGAGCGATCGTTACGTGATGGCCGTTCCCTTTTAGTTTTTCCTTGCCACGCCGATTTATTAACTAGACAAAATTAAATGCATATTTTCGCATCCGTTGTAAGTTCCTAAATATTATAAATGCTTTATAATATTTAGTAACTTACAAAAGGAAGAGTGGCATGTTGTACATATGTGGCATATGTCGAATGAAGCGCTTTACGTTCAAAGAGTGCCATTCGTAGTTCATAGTAAATAGTACACACTAAACGCGTATCTTTGAGAGCAAAATCACGTAAATTTGTACATGTTATTGATAAGGGCTTACACACGTTTGTTGTTGTTGACAGGCTATGATTGCGCGCGCAATGAGTGAGGTGTGGTAGTGGTAGCGGGAGGCGGTGATGCAGCGTGGCTACGCGGGCGGCGCCCCGCACTCGCAGGCTTCCGCCCCCGCACAGCCGCACTACCGCTCGCACTACGCCGACATCGATGATCAGGTTTGTTTGTATATACCAATAATTATAACAGGTTGATATTGTTGTCTTAAATGTACGCATGTTTTGTTATGGGAGTGTCTATATCTGTCTGTCCATCTATCTGGTCATATCGTGGGTTCAGCTACGTTATTGACACATTTTAAAGTACATTGTTTATGTGTATTGTTTTAAAATTATTCAAGGTGTCTACATAATTATTAATTTTTAGTTATTCGAAGAGGGTCACATAACTTTTTATTCTTTTACGTAACATATTTTTTTTTACTATATGAGTAGTACATTCATACATGTATGGTATAAGGACTTACTTGGCCTTTATCTGTAGTTTGTTTAAACATGATATCTATTTATTAGAAGCAACTGACGGGTAAGTCGATGCCTACTTCAAAGGGATAAAGGCGTAAAATTAGACCATACCAGGAAAATAGTAAAACAAAATAACATTTTAACATAAGAAATAATGTATAAATGTCTTATGAATACATGGTAATGAATGACCAGTGCCATTTAGCCTACCTATGGCAAAAGGAACACCATTGATTAATGTTGTTCCTCTTTTAATGAATGGTAGCTATGTTTAGTACCATAAACGTAGTTTAACCCCTACAAATCAATATTAAAATAAATAATATCAAGCTTTTAATAATAAATATTCTTATTTCTTGATAACTACATAAGATTTAAACCAAAAAGTATTTTGTAGAACATTTTTTCATCTGTTGTAAAAAAAGTTTGATAGTTCTTTTTCTTTTACTTTTGTGTTTTGGAAACCACGCCAAGCACGATTGATTTTTACAGTTTTCTATACGGTTTGAGTCGAATTGAGTTCTAGATAATTTTAACTTTTTGTAAGAACTCGTTTCTGCATGCACTGTACACACCCTTTATTCAGAAGGGATTCTTTATCCGAAACATAGTCTACTCCCGCCTTAATGGAACGTGATCCCGAAAGCTGCTCTATTTAAAGAGAAACGTCAACCTTTCAGACAAAAGGTATGTGTGAACAATATCATATCAATCTGAAAATGTATTCATAGAGGTCACTATCCTCTGACTAGATTTATTTTTTTAATGGAAGTGACCTATTTCGGACTAATAATAAAATGTTTTTATAGTAAAAGGCAACACCTATTAGGTAAAAAACGGTAGTTTTGGCTGAAATACCTATGTTTATTGTTGATAGCGCTAGGTCACGTCTGCTACAAATTAAGAGAGGTAAACAAAGAATAATTAACAAATATGTATTGTAACTATCAAAGTGCACAACTTAAAATTTTAAAATGTGAACATCTTTATTAAAACTGTTTCTTTGTATTTTATCTGTACTGAGTAGTATAATTGAGGAAAATGTTATCCCGCAATTCTTATAAAATGAGTATGTTTTTTGTTTATTACTGGTGCTATATATATTAATTCGTAGTAATTTCTTTTAGATACCTGCTTCAGTCATCAGTAGTGTGGGGACAGTGAGCCTGTCTCAATCATCTACCAATCCTACACCCAACATAACAATGGCTAACCCAACGAACCCTGGCAATGCAAGCAGCGGCAACATTGTCCAGCCGCCGGCTCAGCAGACGCCGACTCAGGCTCCTGTGCGCACCTTACCCAAAAAACGCAAATTTGATCCTTCCGTACTAGAAGAAATACAACAAAGTTGCCCCAACAACAATACTGTTAATGCACCGTTGCCCATGGAATATCAGCTCCAGGCATACCAACCGCCGGTGTTGCAACCTTCGCCTATAGTGCAGCACCAGTCTCCACCGATAGAACTGAGGAATTATTCTATCTCGTACCCAAATATTGATCTCTCTGAATGGCGGGACCACAGAGTGTTGGCGAAACAACGCGGGGTATACCTACCAGGAGTTATTCGACAGGGAGAAGGTTGTAAAGTTTTAGTGGAATTCGATGGACTCGAAAATGAGTCTGTTGAATACAGTGATGTGTTCGATGTGAACAAGAATGATGTGATAAGTGACGCGAGCCCCCAAATGAGCCATCTGGTTATAGGATCGCCTTGTGTAGTGAGGACTACGGACCCAAGCCGGGAGAATGTGCAAAACGTTTTTGTTGAAGGACTTGTGTATGAGGTGCTTAATTCTCCAATCAGAATACGAGTTAAGGTGAGTCTGAGCTATTACTGTTTGTCTAGTTTTCTAGGCACAAATGTTAAGTAAGCGTTTATATTAAATTTCTAGTCGTTGACGAAAAAGTATCAGTGAGCTTGATTTTATAATTATAATATTTAGGTATTTAGTTTGTTATATAGAACCATATTGAAATATTTTCACTTCATTCACGACGTTCAATTAGGTTATATATTTTTTTTTTCCGTAATGGCATTTACGAGTAATAGCTGTGTATTCTATAGATAATATATGGCTGCCTACGTGACTGTGCTAAATCTACTTATTATATTATTAGATATAACAAACTTTTTTAAGAATATGCACCCGTTAAGCAAAGTCTATAGTTTTGTTAAACTTGTACGTTTTCACTGATTGTAGCTGACATGAAAAGAAAAACAACTAGGGTTAAATAAATTGTTGGGCTTAGGTGACAGACGGTGAATTATGCAAGGAGATCGTAGAAGTGAAGCGTGCCGACATCAGGCTGCTTCAGCCCCCCTGGGCTGATGAGCTAGAAGAGGCGGGCACACACGCTGCATCTGCGATGCATCCAGGCCATCTCCGCATGCACCACGTGCCGACGCAGGTATACTTACAACTACTATTCTTTTTTCAATATTTGTACTCAAGTTTATTTTTAAAAGAAAAACCTATTCATTTAGATTTATATTAAATATAAAAATAAAATAACGCATATGTTCATGTTAAAATATATATACATAACTCTGTTTTTTTATACCTGGACGGCCTTTTAAGTTTATCTAAATATCAATAATACTTTTCAATCTATTACGCACTAAGTATTTCTGCTTACGATAGGTATTCTGCGTAAAAAATTGGTAAATTCGTAGTAGTATCACTTGTCACCCCTAGCAAGGCTAAATAAAAAAGAGGTTAATACCCGCCGAATCACACCAATATTTTTTTCATATTTTGTAGTTCCCTACTAAATATTTAAAAACAAACCGTTCCTACGGTTGTACTGACTTTTAATATTTTGAGATGCCGGTCTAGTTTCGGTTTCGACATGGACTTATCTATAATAATTCCGGTACAGATCTGTGGAAACGGCTTCTACACTTCATCGCCGATGCCTGGCGCAGGAGGCGTGGTGACCGTGGGTGCGCTGTCCAACGGCTCAATGGATTACGGCGAGAGTGATGATGATCTCAGGCGAGAGGACATCATGTTCCCAGCCGATGTATCACACATGGGTAATTATAATAACACTTCGCTTAGTAAGTTTTTTTTTTTTTTTTTTTTATATGGTTATATAATATTTTTAGTATTTTTTATGGAATCATGATTTTGTGATTTGAATGTACTGGTGACAGGTGCACGCATTTATTACTAAATCACTGTTTAAATGATAACTAAGTTATTAAAAAAAAACAACTAATCAACGAGTACAAAAAGTACATTTTTAGTAGCTATCTGTGTTTGTTCTGGTTACAGCTTGGATTCTATCAGGCTAAGCGTATTGTAACACTATCGATAACATATTATTATATAATAATACATATTAAGTCTAAGCTTTAAAGAAAATTTAAAATTTTATGTTGTTTACGATTTGACAGTTGCATATCCACACAAGCCTTTGATGATATTTAAAGTTTTAACTCCATGTCCCAACGTAGGCTATACTTTATGCGGTCTGATATCTTGCGATGCATGACACTAACTAATCATAAAGTTCTTTCAACTTACAAGTCCTAACTTTACACTCTTTGGTTGACAGATACTTGTGGCAACAGTAAGCGTAGCAGCTTGCAAAGCCGTGGCAGTACCTCCAGTCTGCTGGAGAGAAGTCTCACACCCAGATCTCAACCCCCTACCCCTAGGTAAGAGTAGTTTTATATGCAAATTTCAAACAACTGATTAGACTTAGTTAGATTGACCCGTTGGTCTAGTCAAGTCAAGTGGGTATTGATCTTAACTTCTAAGGTGGTTTGGATTGCCACCCAGGATAGTTGTATGATAAATTTGATCAATTGTTTTGTGTCCAGTTGTAATTTATTATTAATGTGTATGTATTTAGTAATATGTAAGTATTATGATCAGTAGTTTGGTTATCATAGTACCGGCTCTGTCTTGTTTGGGACGACCATGCGCTGAGGTGTCTCAAGTTATGTTATTAGTAGCTAGTAGATGGTGTTTAATTTTCTCAGCAATTGCATTAAGCATATGGGTACGGCTACGTACTGAAAGATGGATATATCAAACTATCCTTGCCATTAATAAGAACAGACTAATCTTTCTTTCTTTCTTTCTTTGTTTCAATCTCTTAGTCGCCTTTTACGACACTCACAGGAAGGAGATATAGGCGTGTTATATGTATATATGTATGTAATTAATTTAGAATGTTTTACCTTCGCAATTAAATAATGAGAGCATGTATAATATAATTCCCACTCTCCAATATTATTTTTCCCTTTATTTAAATTAAAAAAAAAAAAACATAAATTATTTTTTTAAATATACCTTCCTATAAAAACAAAATATTAAAAAAAATAGCAGACCACCGACTTCGGGTACAGGGACCAAGACACCGGTGGACATTATTATTATAATTACTTGTTATAGTGATGATTAGTGTAAGTTACGTAAGGATTAAGTCGTCCAGCCGCGACGGTACCGCGATAGTGTGACGTGCAGGAGGGCGATTTACTCCTTTAGAAAGGTCCCGTCGGGACCCATACGAATATATAATATATATATCCATACGAATACATAATATTCCCCGAAATACGCACTTGAGTAATCGTTTATTTAAATAAAGTTTTTGTTTGTAAACAACAGTGAATAATTTAAATATTTTTATAATGTGAATTCGTTTCTATAAATTATAACTATTTAACTTTATGTTTTAGAAAATTAATAAAGGTCAGTTACCATGCACTGAATATTCGAAATTTCTTTGTTTCTGCTATTATGACGTCTATGTAATAATAATATATAAAAATGGCCTTTTTGGCGCTACTATTTATTGTTTAGTTCATTTGTCCACAGATCTCAAGCGGCTACTCCGCACAAGTACAAGAAGGGTGATGTGGTGTCTACTCCCACTGGCATTAGAAAGAAGTTCAATGGCAAGCAGTGGCGGCGGCTCTGCTCTAAGGATGGGTGCACTAAGGAGAGTCAGCGGAGAGGATTCTGTTCTAGGCACTTGTCTCTAAGAGGCGTTACCCGGTCCTCCAACACGCCTTTAGCTCAAGGATCTGCGCATACACCCCAACAGAGGTAAGATGTTCTAGAGACTATCATTAATGCTGCCATAAATTTGCCCTTAATTAATTTATTATAAAACAACAAACCTTACAGCTTCTTTCTATCAGTCTGAACTCGACAAACACTATAACTACCAAACGAATTTAAATACGGGTTTCCGATAGACTCAGAGATTCATGAAGAAGATTAATGTGCGTTATTCATTATTTTTAAATTTGTCAGCCAGCCGGTTGGTTAGCTAGTCTATCTATATACATAAAAATCTCTTGACAAGGTGTTTGTGGTCGCAATGCTCCGATACGGCTCTACTGATTTTTATGAAATTTTATATGTAAATTTAGTAGATATGAGAATAGGGCGTAAAGTATATTTTATACCAATAGGTGATTAAGGTGTCCTTTTACAGATTTTTTTTTATGGCAGAACAACCTTTACCGGGTCAGCTAATAACATATAAAAAAAGCACTACTTGTTGACATGTTGCTTGAACATGCCAATATAGTAAGCTTTTGGTCACATCGCATGTAGTGTATGTTTGTACGTGTATGATCACATGTAGTGTATGTTTGAAACACATTCAGATCATATCAATAGTGTACATACACTTCTTATCAAAGAATTCGAAACAGTACTGCAAGTACGAATGGGCCAGCTCGGCCCGTGCGATACCACAGCCTCTCAGAAAACCGGTTGTGAAGTAACGCTTGCGGTGCATTTCCCCAAAATGGGTGAGATTTCCGGAGGCCCAACTCCCCCTCTCCTCTTTCCCATCTCCTCATTCCCATGTCCATGGACGGCAGTTGTCACTTACCATCGGGTGACCCGTCTATTCGTCTGTCCCCATATAGCATAACAAAAGGACGATTGAGGCGGCATTTAAATCAAAAAGACGCCAATAAAAACTAGTCCTGAGTTTAGCTCATTGGTTTTTTTTTTATACTATAGGGGGACAGACGAACAGACGGGTCACCTGGATAGCCGGGTCACCGGGATAGTAAGTGACACCGCCGTCCATGGACACTTGCAACTCGAGAGTCGCAAGTGCGCTGCCCGCCTTTGAGAGTAATGAGGGATGGGGGATGCAGGGAGCGGAAAGAAGAGAGGAGGGATGAGGAGATGGAAAAAAGGAGAAAGGAGATGAGGGGAGAGAAAAGGGGGGAGGGGGAATTGGGCCTCCAGAAACCTCACTCAATTCGGCGAAATGCAACGCAAGCGTTACTTCACAACCGGTTTTTTGTGTGGCGGTGGTATCGCACCGGTCGAGCCGACCCATTCGTGCCGAAGCATGGCTCTACCACTGAAAAATATATGGTGTACCACAATTCCAAATTTGAATTTAAATTGTGTATGTTCCGTCTGAATTTCTGCATTAAATTTCATTTTTTTAACAAAATATGTAATTTTTTTAATAGTGTTTGTCCCTAAGTAGTTAACTAAGCTCTGTGACATCCGGGCAAAGAGATTTTTGTCTAACAAATATGGAAACCTCGCAAATGGTGGCGTTGTTGGATTCAGGGTATGGTCAGCGTGTTGCGGCTGTTCGATTGCATCTTAGCCTCTCTGCTGTCAGTAGAGTGTATCAGCGTTATCGGGAAACTGGTATGTTTACTCGCCGTCCAGGATCTGGTAGATATCGAGTCCGTCTGAAGAAAATGACCGGTGTATTGCGTCAGTTTCTCTAATTCGCCACTTTAACTCGATTTAACCACAGTACGCGCCTCTGTGAGGTTGAGGAGTGACTGTGAGCGATTCTACTATTAGAAGAAGATCAGCAGAGCGTGGCCTAAATTCTCATAAACCAGCAAACGACACAAAATTTACGGTAGACCCCCGAAGAGTGCGCCTCAAAATTGCACGTGAACACTTAAATTGATCATACCTTCTATGCGAACCTACTACCTTCTCTCCTCGCGAAGAGTTAATTTTATGGAGGACAATGCCAGGGCTCATACCTCAGGATAATAAATGAATACCTGAGCGAAGTCGGTATTGCGGTTATGGGCTGACCAGCAAGAAGCCCTGATATGAATCCCATAAAACACCTATGGGATGAGTTTAAGAGACGAGTTCGAGTGAGAGATCCTGGTCCGCAGACGCTTGGCCAGCTTCAAACAGCAGGCATACATGAAGAGTGGAATTACATCCCATAACACAAGATCGTGACTCCCATCCGTTCCACATGGAAGCAGTCAGGGCCCGGGTAGGAAATACGAGATACTGATTAACTTTTTTTTTTATTTTTTGTTTTACGTCCTTCGTTCCAGTATTTTACATAGTCCATTATTTTACGTAGTAGTAAAGGGTAAAAATATACCTGTTTAACAAAACACGATAGCTAAATAAATTTAATTTAAAACATTAATATTCGTTGATGGATACCTTAGAATATCCGCAATTAACTGGCAATATTATAATTTTTTGTTAAATGTAAAAAAACACATAATAAATAATAAAAAAGATAAAACACATGCAACACCAAACTTCAGAAGTGTTAAGATTTTTTTCTGAGAGGTGTATAACCATATTTTGAGTTATCAAGATCATCTTTAACATATTTCACACAGTTTTGTACATTTACCTTTTTTCGGTAAGTATTTATTTCAAACGTATACTGTATATACATACATATACTGTATATACATATATTATGAATAGCCGCTAACCGAATCGGCGATATCGAAACTATAAAAAAAATGAATTATCATATTTATGTTTAATTCTGCATTAACTTTTAAACTATCCTGACTAGATCTGTACATCGACTATGTAACATGTGAATAACAGTGGTTTTATTAAGTTTCTATATTTTGCGCTATTTTATTTATACAGGAAACACTTTAATACGTAATATTAGCAATCATAGCCGGTAAACGGTCATTTATTAACAGATATTTACCTAAATATCCTCCTTTCAGACCAGTAAGCGATTTTCCTGATTGAAATAATGAATTATAATATTTATTATATAGGTTTACAGATATAATTCATGTTTTTTTTTTTGCAGTAAACATTGAAATATTTACACTTTAGTATCATTAGTATTAGTATTTGGTAGAGTTTGATTAGAGAAACGAGCAATTAGCGTTGTGCTGCCTTTGCCTATCCCTAAAAGATAACGGGTGTGTGTATGATTGAATAAAAATACAAATAAAAATGTCTTAATTGATATATACACTTACAACAGTTTTTCAACATGTTTGTAAATGCCCCCTCTGCTATAGAGCAATATTTCAATCATTCCTAGTGCGGGAGCGGAGGTGGGTCAAAGAAAATAAAAAACAAAATCTATTGGTGTACTTGTAGCTTAGTAGCCTACTAGCAATTGTCCTTTTAAACGGTCAGCTACATTGGTATGAAAACCTGATCGCTTTATCCTAGTTTTAAATTCCGAAACTTTGAATTAAATATTAATTTCAGAAGTAGCAGTAAGTCTTTATCTTCGAGCGGGACGGGCGTTGAGGGTGATGAGACTTCTCGTGAGTCTGACACTACTCCACCACATTATCGTGTTCGGGGGCAGTTCGATCCGGACGAGACTGAAGCTGCTAATATGTTGGGTGAGTTATGATTTGATTTATTTTGATTTCAACCGGCAGAAGAAGTACATGCTGAATAATTAATACTGTGGTTAAATAACTAGGACTACAGTTTATAGGTGAGTCTAACACCAGACCCTTATGGCGGTAGATATCGCTGGCAATTCACAAATTAGACTATAAGTTTTGCGACTATTTAAAGATAAGTAATTGTATAGCATTTTGTGAGGACAATCCTACGGGTCATTACCTCACCGAGGCCAAACTGATGATACCAGGAATCCGGTCTATAGGTCTTATGGCCGGGGCCTCAGGTACACCCTAGTGAGGAAATCCGTGTGAAGGACACGGTCAATCTAATCTAATCATGAATAGCGTGTTTAATTTTCTTTATAACGCTTTCACGCGTAAATGCATTCATTGGTACAAAAACTACCTCACTGAGGAACTGATTTGTTTACAGTCTTCATTTACGCTAGCGAAGCTGAGGTCCAAAGCTAGTGAAGAAAATGTTAATCTATAATAAATACATACATATGAAAGTTTTTGTTTTAAAAGGAATAACCATAAAATATGTTTAACATAGAAACTCTTTGACTCCTCCCCTGTTAGTTTAGAACCAAATTACAAATCTAAAAAGCACTTATGCAATGAACAACACAAACAATATATATTATATAGTTTTTTAATACTATCAAAAAGCAATTTTATGGTTATTGTGTGTGCAGTGTCTCTTGGCAGTTCTCGTTCAGGCAGTCCGGGGGCTTCTCCCGTCGGTGGTGGCGGTGCGTCTCCAGGTTTAGGCAATAACCTGTTCCAACCGATCTCTTCGCCGCAGCCTCAGCATCACCCAGCTCTATTTGCTCACCATCATCTTATCAGGTAACCATTTATTTTAATGTTAAATATTTACAATAGTTTTTGGTAATCATTTTGTGTAATTAATTATCTTCTAACGTACGTACGTACTTAAACAACTATTTCAGTAATTGACATGTCTATCTATTATTATTACTCCGCTCTGGGATCAAACAACTAAATAAAGTATTTATTATTAAAAATGAAAGTTTTTATATATATAAGCGCCTTTCTCCCATCGGGTTAGACAGAGACAAAAAACCGCCACTTGCTTCTATCCTTACATACATCACGAGCCTCCTCTACTGTCATTAAACCTTTCATACAAACCCGTTGGTTTCATGTACTTATGACCTGTCCTTTTTCTAGAACATCACCATATTGCCACAAATAATGCCATGCCTAGACATGAGGTGGCGCACTTGACGGGAGTAATACCCCGCCTTCACAGGAAACCGGTTTTGAAGCAATGCTTTCGTTGTGTTTAACCGAGAGAGTGAGATTACGGGAGGCCTCACTCTTTTACTTCACATTTTTCTCCCCTCTTCCCCTTCTCCTAACACTTGAGTTGCAGGTGTCGATGACAAAAAAAAAAACAAAGCTTTCTTAGATATGCAAAATTCCAGTTGATGTACATGTTTCCATTGTTTCTACTTATGATCTTTATAATTGTCTTGTTAGAAGTATTATCAAATGTTATAGAACGTTAAGCCTTATTATTGATATAATGTTATTCAAAGGCATGCCTTGATCCATATTGTTTAACTAACAAAGTACATGATTGTTCATAGGCCTGAGTTAGTTCGACCCAGTAGAGTCAGCTCGCCTGTTAATAGTGTTGCCACCAGTGTCATTCGGGTTTCTCCAGGACCTAATTATCATTACCAGGTATTATTTTATACATTTTATTGAATATATACTCATACAAGTCTAAAGAAAACATTATCAGTGAATATCAGCGACATATTTTTTTAGCAGAATAAGTGTTTGACTTAAAATGGATGTGATTATGATGCATACTTATATATGTATATTATACAGAATATTATAATCTTATTTCAAATAAAAGGAGAGTGCAGCTGTCGAATAACATTGTGTGTCAAAGTAATTGTAGTACACATTTTTTTTCAAAACAGGAACATGGCCAAATAAGTGCGAGCAAAAGAAATAGATTTCATATTTATTTATTTCATTACAGGTTGATACAAACCGCAACGGCCAAGCAATAGTTCAAAACAGCGTCTCACAACCGAACGTGATAGGAGTGCAAACATCAGGATTCAATCTCAACGCTATCCACACAAGTATTAACGCTCCAACCACTACTCTCTCCAGCTTAACCCCTTCAAGCATCTCTCTCAATTTGAACAGCCTTTCTCAAAACATACAAACTAGCATCGCCAACAATATACGCAACACAAACGATCTCGCACACAACTTAGTTATTCCCAGAAACATACCAACCTCAAACGGCATCGATGTAGAACACCTGTACCGGCCCCCCATCCATCAACGCAACGGTATCCATGACCCTTACCGCCACGACACCGACATGTCCCCTCCACTGAATAACCATGAAAATTTTTTGAATAGAAGAGTCTCGGAGTATGACGATGACGATCATACGGTTTCTCATAGAGAGAACAATACGCTAAGAAACGTGATAGATGCTCGACCCCCAGAACTATCCGAGGCTCGTGTAATAGAAGACAATAAGAGGATCTTGAAACCAGCGGCGGCCAGGTTGTTCCCCGCCGATATAAACGACATCAAAGACCAAGGAAAACGGATTTTTGTGACGATGCTGCAGAATACGTCTGAGAAGAAGTACTTTCTTATTAAGAATGAACCGCCGGAGCCTCTACAAGTCAGTGTAAGTTTTGTTTTACTGTTTATGATTGAGATAATTTACAAGACGTGTAGTTCGCGGTGACTCCACCATTAGCCGGTTACTGGGACTAAATAATGGTTGGTAAAAAGTTGGCGTTGGAGAAACCTCTGCCTACCCCTCAAGGGATATAGGCTTGTGTGTATTTATGTGATTAATTAAAATCAATGCAAACCAAATAGATATGCCACCATATAAATGGCTATCTCGGTGCTGGTGATTAAACTAAAATATAAATAAAAAGTAATTATGACAGGTATTATAGTAACAATAATCGGTTATTTCGTTTTGCGGTATTGTGGTACATCCATTTATCTTTACAAGGTACCTTTATCCATTTTATTTACATATAGATTATTTGTCTTCGTAGCTTTAACTATGACCTAATCAGAATAATAAATTCATACTTTTCTCATTTTATTAGCCTTTAATTAATGTTCCTCCTTTTATTTCACTTCTTTTACATAATATTCAGCATTTTACAGCTCATTTCCTTTCTTTTCTGGACATAGACTCTCAGACTCTCTCCTACCCATCTTTAGTTTGATCTGTACAATATATATAACACTATTCATTAATTTATGCTCTTCTCTTTAAATTACTGTATTGTACACTGGCTTATCTACTAAAAGCAAAAAAAAAAATATTATTAGATATGCCTTTTACAACTTACAAGATTAAAAATTTACTTAAAATAGTGAACATTTTATAATCCTTTTCGGACTATGTTATTATTATCAATGTCATATTATATAAGACGGTGCTGTGTTGTGCGGTGTTGTGTTATCGTAGCAAGAACGTAGGTGGTTTAATTATTTATTTATTTATCGCAGTTGTTATAGGTATTTATACGAATAATATATATTTTATATATGAACAATAAATGCATGACGTCACATTGCAGATAGAGTCGCGCGTCAATCACTTAACTCAACAGACGAACAACAATGATTCCGAGCCGGAACACCGATCTTTAGATAATGGCGATCATGTAAGTTTTGTTTACTCCGAATTTATCTAGTCTGTTTTTAGTACTTGTACTAGAATAAATAAGCAAAAAAGTGAGAATTATCTATACTAGGTGGCAAGGCGGTATGACTCTGTTTACTAACCGGTTTGACTTACTCTCTTACAAAACCCTCTATTTTATTCTGTCTCTTGTCTTGTATGAATAAAATTAAACTTTTTCAGTAGTTTATTTTTATTCAATTTATTTTCTTTTGATATTATTTATGTCGACTAAAGAAAACTGAGACAAGAAGAGAGGCCCTCAGAATTGAGTAAATTATACAAAGAAGAGGAGGATGTTTAAGAAAATGAATACTATAAAAAAAACTTTTCATATATATCAGATCAATCTGTTATCACAAATAATGTTTTTAGAAAATTATAGCTATCGGGCTCTTTATAAAAAAAAAAAGAGAATGTAAAAAGTACTGTATATATATTATATTTATGAGCTAAAAAGGTATGTAATATGATAGTGTTCGTATTTTCGAATATAAAAAATGAAATTTTGTCGAGATAATTTTCTGTTATGCTCTGCCCCTTAACAGTAGAGTGAAGAAAACTTATTTGATATAGTGTTTATATATTTCTACAGGTAAATAACGTTAACAGCAGTGCGGTGATAGTTCACCCCAACCAGTTATTACCAGTTCTGCCACCGCCTACGTCACACACTATTATCGGTAACTAAGCAATGCGTACTATTATATTATATCAAAAGATATGTCAAAGATTTTTAATTGTCTAGTAATCTACTAAAATTAGTAGATTGGTAGACAATTAAATACATATACTAATATTTTAAATGTAACTATGTCTAAGTATGTGAAAGTAGCTATGTCTGTCAGTTTGTCTGTGTTTTACTTTTTCATTTTTAAACGACTGAACTGATTTTGCTATGATTTTGGCAAGTGCTTCGACTTCTGGGGAAGGATATGGTTTACATTTTGTCGACATGCCACCCTGGTGAGGCCGTTGACGGAAGCTAGTTGTTATTTTAATAAATGAGAAAATGTTTTCTGTGTCTTAACTACTAAACAGATATAGTAAAATTTTGCAACCACCTTGTGAAAGGTACAGAGAAGAACATAGGGTATTTATTATCCCGATCGAAGTTCTGATTACGATATTTTCTAATGAAGTTTTGTATGTTAACATACATATCTCCAAAGGGGTTTCAGACGTCCATATTTGGAAAAAAAATGGTCTCATTTACGGGGCAAGCCTATTTCCGCCAACCGGACACTGTTTGACTGAATACATACTGTCTGATAGACAACAGTCCTATCCCTTAGTTTTTTGTATATTTGTCACCTACCTACTATATTGTCCACAGTTTCAGGCAACACGTTTCCGTGGCAGTCTCTAGTGCCCCTATTGAGTGGGTCTCCACCCCCTGCGGTGGCAAACAACGTCCCGAACGCGCCCGCCTCGCCGCGCACTCCACGCACGCCACGCACTCCGCATACTCCGCACACGCCACACACGCCACACACGCCACATACACCAGCTCCGAATATCAAGACTGAGGATCAGATTAAGACTGAGACTGCTGGTAAGATTATTTTATTTTATGCTATATGTGGATATACGACTATGTCTGCGTCTTTTTTAATTCCCGTACGAACTGGGCCCATTCGCACCTAAACAACCTAATTTAACAAAATCATTAAATTGATGCAGGAACTTGTTCAAAATTAAAATTTGTATGTCTGAAATCTGGTTTTAGTCTCGCTTTAATTGAATATAAGTGGATGTCGATACCGGAAATGATGATGAGGTACTATTTTCAATCTATATAACAACTATGTAAGTCCAAAAATATTTGGTCATTAAATTGTAAAGATGTTATTTGTTGAATTATTTATTTAATCTCTCAATCTTAACTTCTTTAGATCCGCCAATGTGTACTGATGAAGATGATGAAGTGTTCGAATGTGAAGACACCCCCCCAGCCTGTGATGACTCCAACAAACGTCCTTCTCAGAGCAATCAAAATCTTAATTCGCCAGCCAGTACGACGGAAAAGGTACGTTAATGTTATTGGAGAATGTGTACTTCCATTAATATATCATAAGGAAATAACTAGACCTCAAAAATTATTAATGTGTATGTCATAAATGCTCTGGCTGTCAATAAAATAAAATTGTAGAAAATATTTTAATTGTCTCTCGTGTTTTTTTCGTGGCATCTTATTATACAATAATATTGAATTATTTAAATTATTTGCTGAACAGCCTCAGAGCATTAATAGTACTCTGCTCATACAGGTTAACATTTTATAATGTTTATTAGTTTAAATTCACATTTTGTTATATCGTATGATTTATTCTCAATATTTATTGCTATTTCAAGATATTATAATAATTATAATATAAATAGTAGTCTGATTTTACAATAGGCAGATGAACAGAGAATGACTTGTATTACGTTCGCGACGGTGACAATTTCAAGAGGCAACTGTCTATATTTTCTGTATGACATGTCAAAACGGTGACGTTAATAATAATGTAGCTTACCGGTAGCTCGTTCACTGTACCCGAGAACGGTAGGACATTATTTTTAAATATAATGTTTGTTTCTTTTTTATATACCTTGTTTAAGATAATAAATGTTACAATAATAGTAATATACCTCTTTATTGTCACATAATATAATTGATACATTACATATATTGAATAATATGGACACAACACAGTAATAATTGTTTATATAAAAACAACAAAAACGGTGTATTTAATTGACAGCCTTATCGCTTTATGACAATCTCTTACAGGCAATCATGGGATGAAGATATGTGTGTTTTAGGGCAGTGTAGTGCAAATTAAGTACATTGCAAGTTAAGTAAGGCGGCGGCGGTAGTGTAACCGCAAGGGCGTAGAACTTGCGATCAAGTGGTTGGTGGTGAACTAACACAAGCATCAAGCTTAGCTGGAGAGGGGGGGGGAGGGTTAACAAGATGACTAGTAATGTGTGACCTATATTGCTAGAATTCTTTATTAAAAAAAATGTTTGTACATGCAAGTAAATAAACATATACATAAATAAATATATATTATACATAGAAATGTGTATAGGTTCAGTGATACTGAGAAATGAAAGAGCAGAGGGAAAATATTGTAGTATGTATATTAATGTAAATAAAATTAGATTGTAGTTTGAAGAAATGAAGAGTATGTATTAAATTTCAATTCTATAGCTTAAATAGGACATTGTTTATATAAGTTTACGAAGATTTCACTTTAAATCAATAGTCATATTTTTTTAATTACAGAAGGGGAGCCGCATAAGACGTCCAATGAACGCGTTCATGATATTCTCGAAGCGTCACCGACAGATGGTGCATCAGATGCATCCCAACCAGGACAACCGCACCGTCAGCAAGATACTCGGCGAGTGGTGGTACTCGCTCAAGCCTGAAGAGAAACAAAAGTATAATGAACTTGCCTCAGAGGTATGTGATTGGCCTATCAAATTTGATGTAGAAAAAAAAAACAATAATATTTATGAGTAATTGTCTTCGACTTTGTTTTTTTTTTTTAATAACGAATATTGAAGAATACATTTCATTTTTATCTGAACTTCTAGTCATTACAATAATTATGAAATTGTTGTAAAACACAAATTATATTGTAGTATATGGATATACAAATGCAAGTTGTGTATATTATTGTAACTTTACAATGAATACTAAATTTAGTTACATTTATTAAATGTGTTGTCCTGTCACACAATGCCTTATTGTTTAAAGGGAATACGGCACTTCAAAGGGAATCTGTGGTATAATACTATACAACAAAATATCACACACTATTGTCGCTAATAGCTATAATTGTGTAATTCAGCGGTTTCCAACCATTTGGGTGTGGTTGCTGTAATATTGAAAGTGTATAATAAGTTGTTAATGACTAAACTGAAAAGGAGATGTGTAAACCTCCCATACAAATTCGGCTTACTAAAAAATCAACATTTTGAAATACTTTTTTTAACCATAGTAAAATACCCTTTTACTGTGGTTGAAAAAGTATTTCAAAATGTTGATTTTTTTAATAAATAGCTACAAAAGAAAATATATATTTCTATAAAATAAACACGCGTTCTTGCCCAGAATTAAATTTCATTTTAAACATTTCTTATTACCGCGAAAGCGATGTCAGCCATTTTGGTGACGTAATATTATAATTGTAAATACAATAGTCATGTATGTACGACGCACTCATTCAACGTTAACAACATTAAATATTTGGTGTTGTTTGGGAAAATAATGAATTACAATCGCTATAGTTTGTGTGTAGTGTTGTACAAATACTAGTTTTAAAACTCCGGAAAAGTTGTTTATCAAAGTACCGCAAAACGAGATCCTAAAAACATTATTATTACTCCTTGAAGTTAAAGTTGATAGATATGTACATATGCACACCTAGGTACATATCTATCAACTTTTTTACACTGAACTGACAGTTATTGCCTATATGACGTCACAACATGGCGGCTCGTGCATATCGTGTAGAATATAATAAAACAATAATGTGCTTTTAGACTCAAAATCAGAATATTTAACTATATTCCTACATAAATTTTAATTTTTATCAAATTAGTAATCAATACTTAAGAAAAAGCAAATAAGTTCAGCTTGTTTACTCTAAAAAATAATATTTATAAAAAAGTATTTAAAAAATAAAAACCTTTGTATAACCTTTATTATCACCACTACATTTCAAACAATTTCAGTGTTGAATCATTTATAAAAATCATTAAGTTGTGGCTACTGCTAGGCCTGAGTTTTTACATTTCTTTTTGCATTTTAAATTACTCAATGACTCTAAATGATCGGCCTGTTGATCTAGTGGTTAGTGACCCTGACTGCTAAGTCGGAGGTCGTGGATTCGATTCCCACATAGTACAAAAATTTGTGTGTTGCACTAATGGTTGTCTCAAGTCTGGGTTTTCTCTCTTCGTATGTTTCTAAAGTTCCCCGTTACACAGGAATTCTAGTTAGTGTTACAGTGTTACACTTGTGTTAAAAAAACATAGAATAGAGTATAAAGCATTTTAAAAATTGGTTAATTTGTACAGAGAAATCGCTTAACAAAAAATTTAAATACAGTTGAATTGAAGAAAACCTCCTTTTTTGAAGTCGGTTTCGTAATGACTGAGTGCCATCCTTACAGTTCGCTCGATTGTATCGTGTACAACTGAAATATCCATGCAGTATAAATTTGTTTTTAAAGGTCAAAGAAGCTCATTTTAAAGCCCACCCGGAGTGGAAATGGTGTAATAAAGATCGCAGGAAGTCCTCCAGTAGTAAAGATCCAACTGGCTCTATGCCGCAGGTAACATTCTAAATTATTTACTAACCTATTTTTATTATAATTATTGCGGGTACGCTTCGCTCGCATTGCAACCCTTAAATATAGATGGCGTTGAAGGTGCTAAATTTTAAAAGTTTTGACAAACAATCATATATTTTTTTCCCCCTTAAAATATATATCTTTAATAAAATGTGTCCTTCTAGAATATGTGTTCAAAGTTTCATGATAATCGGTTACCTAGTTTCGGCGTGAAAGCGTAACAAACAAACTTACATTCACATTTATAATATTAGTAGGGATTTTAGTATAGATTTGTTATATCTCTCGACGATAAACTTATATGTCTATGATATCTTTTATCATAATTTACACATATTGGTTATACTTTTTGCTTTACACGCAGAGCCCTCGAACACCTTTAGACGTACTAAACGGTGGGACCATGACCTCTAACTCGGACTTGCCAGTACCTGTGGTTTCATACAACCATGTAGGATCGCCTCAACTTAGTGATGATGAACAGATGGTATGTATTATCAGTTTTCAGATATGTCGTTTTTGTAAGTGACGGTAGTTATTTATTTGGTTAGTTATTGCAGTGCGTTGTCTTATAATCGTAGTGTGTCACGCAACCAATCTGTAGAACAAATTGTAGTCTGCTTTATTTCTGGACTGATACGACGTTTAAGAAAATCATGTGCTGCTCGGCGAAAAAGAAAGGCGTCACTCAATCATATCCCGTGGCATCGTACTATTAGCTATCAGACAGTATATATACAGTCATACAGTGCCTGAGTGAAAAAAGACACCTCTGCCTACCCCTTGCAGCATATAGGCCGAGTGTGTGTATGTATGTATACGAAACGTATGTGTACGAAATGAATAAATGTAAATATGATTTTTATCAAGTTACTAGTGTTATTAAAGAATGTATTTTTTCAGCCATCTCAGCCCATTGAAGAGCCTTCAGTATCAACAAGCATAGAAATCGACTTGAAGTGCGGCGAAAAAGTCACCGACTCTGATTCGGAAGGACTCGATACCCGTGATTATTTACCATCGCACCACGACCACACTAGACGCCCTAAACCTATAAAAGCCAGGTAAACAAATACGTTTCTATTTTATCATACGTATTTAATCCCAACTGTTTCTGGGGTTAACTAATCCATCAAGTTTCCAATTCTGACACATCAACCCTCTACATCCGATAACGTGGACTTTGATGTATGTTCTTTTTTAAATAAAGAAGTTTCGTATGGTGTGTAAATATATAGATAAATCAGTAGAATTATCAGGATTAAGTAATAACAAACAAAGGCCGGCAACGAATTTGCGACTAATGAGTTGCAGGTGTTCAGGGGCAGCGGCAGTTACTTACTATCAGTTGACGCGTCTACTCGTTTGCCCGCCTATAGCATGAAAAAATCAACACAGCAGTTACACCATTTTGAAGCTGTTAATTTCATTGTTGTTTTAAAATGTTGTTCCGTTTCTTAGGGCTGGTTCCTCAGACAATCTGCTGGGTGGTATCACAGCCTCTAGTCCCGGAGGTCCTAAAGGATTTCAACCTACTGGCGGTGCTTTTAAATCAACTCATGCTGATACTGGTAGGACATTATTAAGTTTCTATAATATTTTTCAGAAACTCTTGTTTTACGTAATGGTTTTATAACATCAATTTTATCGTGGAATTTCTTACTTATTTACTTTTTAATAAAAAAAAATATCGAATTACTTACTTAAATTATATATATATATATTTTAATTATATGTTGCATGTTCTCGTATATTAAGATTGTAGTATCCATATCAACCGTGAAATTTGTATTAAAGTTTTGATCAGCGTCATAAACAATTGTGTCACAATTAAAACAAAAGAATAACATTTAACATATACTGTAAGTGATTTATTTCTGCTATTTAAAAAAAAAAAAACTATATTTCAGGAGACAGCCACAGACAATGGGCATTCAGTCATGTGAACAAACCGGTATTATCTCATCAAGTGGCGAGTTCCCCGCATTCGAGTTCTTCAACAGTGAGCTTGTCTCACAGCGTACAAGGCATCTCCCTCAGCACGCCCAATATGACGACTCAGGCCGCGCTCGACAACGCCATCGCCTCCATAATGCACTCGCCCACTACCACGTGTGGGGTGCAGGTCATCTCTAGTGGTGTGGCTTCCCACGCACCACCACCACCCACCTCAACCGCTCTGAGTAGTGCTGTCCTTAAGGGGTTGACATTTGTTAAGAAGAATATTGCTGATAATTCACCCTGTAAGTTTCATATTTCGAAAAATAATGATATTTCGATATCATAAAAGGAGAGTAAAAAAATGTTTTGTAAATTATAAAAGTTTAAAAAGGTTTTTTGTAGCTTTTACCGGTTTTATTCTCTTCGATTTGGACATGCTCACCTCTTTCCATGTCCAAAAGGGAGTCTTTAAATTTTGAGTTTTACTTGTCTATGATTTAAGTCTTGGGATTTCTTAACTAGTGATCACTAAATGTACAACATAGAAGTACAGATCTTAGATATATCCGTAAATAAAAAACAATTAATTTTCAGGTCCCTTGACATTATCACTGGACGCATCAGGTAACTTGTTAATCAAGCCCAGCCAGGTGGCCGAAAGTCCGGGCAGTGACTCCATGCATTGTGTGCATGTTCAGAGACTAACATATGTGCCAACGTATAACACAGGTCAGTAATATTAATTTCAAAATTAACTTTCGTAACACTTAACACCTCCGAGGAGATAAGAAGATAAAGCAATATAATATGCTCTATTGTACAGTACTGGGCAAGAAATAATGTACATCGACCTTTAGAAAGAGACATACGGCTTATTTCGGCTTTGAAGAGCATTGTCTCTTTCGCACACTACTTGTATTACGTTTCGTCAGTCGTGCGACAAATGCGGTAGAGTACGGTCGCGTCCAGTTCAGAGTATATATATAGAGAGGTGTTAACACCCTAAAATTTAAATGATTTAGAATTCTTCTATGACATCTTTAGGAAAAGAGGGATTCTTTACATGGTCAGTCACGCGAAATTGTGTACAAAGTGTATAAATATTTTGTAACTGAAGCCGACAAATTTAAAAATCATGAAGATAAAGACGTATGTGACTATTTTAAAAAGGTGCAAGAGTGAGTTGCAAATGCCAGAGGAAGTTTAAGAACAACTTTGTACAATATATTAAAGGAAGTCAGTACTGAAACATATTACTGCAATTAAGTTCAGTAACCCGAAAAAAGATTACGATTTAATGAACTGTCCAGTAAAATCATTACAAGCTAACCTATCGGAGGCTATTAATTACAATGGATCTGAAAAGACGTTGAGAAAAATACTTTATGAGATGGGATTTCGGTTCTCTAAAATGGAAGATAATAGACAAGTTTTAATGGGAAAGCACGATGTAAGTCCGAAACGAATGGAATATCTTGATAAAATAAGCGAATTTCGCGAAACAGGAAAAAAAATCTATATGATGATATGATATGCTATGAATGAAATCGATAGGATGAGTCTTACATACATACATCACACACTAAAAGAAAATCTTGGAGTTTTCAGAATGTCAACGTATGATAAGAGTTCATCCTTGAAATGAAAAAGGCTTATCACAATATATATATAGGTGATTATCACAATGAAATGAATAACGATACCTACGAGAAATGGCTGGTTAATCAATTAATCCCAAACATACTCAGTCATTCTGGTCTAATTATCGACAACGCACCCTATCACAATAAATATGTTGAAAGACCCTCAATTCAAACACCATTAAACAGGAAATGATCAACTGGTTAAACAGGCATGAAGTTCCAGTAGACCCAAAATTGACAAAACCCCAGATTTACGGTATTGTATGTAATAGTAGTATAAGGAGAGGTATACAGAGTTTTCCGTGGACGAAATATAAGGTCTTCCGGTTAGTTTTGAGGGAACTTGTCAAGTAGCTGTCGCGACACGTCGGTACAAGTTTCTTAGATATTCGATGCGGCGTGTTTTAGCTTGCACTTCAATTATTCGAAGTAACTCAGTTACGCGATAAATATCATTTTCGTCATTTACTACTATACTTTTTCTATTCAAGAAAAACAGCAGCAGAAGCTCACAGACTTATTGTAGATATGTATCATGAATCTGCACCATCTGTTAAAATATGTAAATATTTGACGATTTAAAAGTGGTAATTTTGATTTCGAGGATAAAGAACGTAGTGGAAAACCAAAAACATTTCAAGACGGTTAATTGTAGGCCTTATTGGACGAAAACTGCCCGCACACTACAAGAGTTGGCTGAAGAATTAAATGTAGGTAAATCAACAATTTCTGATCGTTTGACACGCAATGGGTAAAATTCAAAAACAAGGAAAATGGGTTTCACATGTTTTATCAGAATTAGCGATGCAAAATCGAGTAACCATTTGTGCTTCACTACTGTCTTGTCACAAAAATAAAACTTTATTGTATCAAATCGTTACTAGCGATGAAAAATAGATCTCCTATGATAATCCAGAACGTAGGAAATCATGGGTAGATCCTGGTCAACCGTCCACATCGACTCCGAAGCGTAACATTCACTTAAATAAGGTATTTGTTATGCCTTTGGTGGGATATGAAAGGTGTTATTTATTATGAATTGTTAAAAAACTAAATGAAACTATCACAGCTTAGTGTTATCAACATTAATTAATCGAATTGAGTCATGCATTGAACCAAAAACATCCAAGAATTGCACATAGTAAACAAAAGGTGATTTTACTGCATGACAATGCTCGCCCCCACATCGCAAAAGCTGTAGGAGATACACTTTCAGATCTTCAGTAGGAAGTGTTACCGCATCCCGCATATTTACCAGATTGTGCTCCTGATTACCACCTATTTCGATCTATGCAACACAGCCTTGCAGATCAGCACAAATCTTACGAATGCAGTTTTATTATGATGGAATTCATTTGTTGCCCGAAAAATGGCAAAAGTAGCTAGTGTAGCTAGTAATGGAGCATATTTTGATTAAAATATAAATTATTTTTTTTATAATACAAGTGTATTTCATTTTTAATAAATCCCTCAAAACTAACCGGAAGACCTAATACTTGCTGAACATGGGCACACCGTATTACGATTGCCACCGTATCATCCGGATTTTAATCCAATTGAGGATATATGGAAACATACATGTTTTGTTTTTACTATAGTCTAAGCACAACACTTATAGGAAAAAAAAGTATTTTATAAAAAATAAAAAGAATAATCAAAATAAGCAACTAACAATAATTGTTTTATGTTCTTAATAATTCTTAATAGATACCGGACTGTTAGTATTTCGTGCGAAAGGGACAACGCTCTACAAAGCTGAAATTAGCCGATTGTCTCTTTCCAGAGATTGTTGTGCATTATTTCTTGCCAAGAATTGTACAATAATAAACATAAATGTCAAATAATATTACGGCGGCAAATAATATTATTATAATTAACGGCAGACTTACTATCAAATTTAGGTTTCTTAACAAAATAACTGAAAATAAAATCTTATAAATCTAAAAGCAAGTTTTTATAATCGGTGGAATTTAAATAATCGGTGTATATTTCAGTCATCATTTATACACTTTTGCTAGAAATCTGCATACGTCAACGCAAAACCTTAGTGTCTTTATTAAATCAGTTTAATTCCATATATAACATTTTTTATTTTGATTGCGTAATCCTTACTAGAATCAATGTTACTAACGTACATCAACCCTGTGGATTATACCACGTCCTTGGTAAAGGAGAATTCAGATAAGAATTTAAATAGAAAAGGTATTTTGGTACAATTAAAATCGCAGCGAGAGAATTGTGGAGGGGTCCTGGAAGTATCAGAGTTTAAATAACAGATTAATAGTTCAGATGAATATTTTTATTAATCTAGTAATTGTGATATATATGTTTACAGATGCAGAGACTAGCAAGCCTTACATTCAGAGCCATCAAGGTGCCCAGTCTGTGATAGTATCTCAAAGTAATAGCAACCCCTTGCCTAAACCTGTTGCTACGTAAGTATTGTTTTTAACCTGATTGATTCTATTTGTATTTAACCTATATACATTTTTAATTAAAAGGATAAAGAAAATATTTTTATTTGTCATTCTTTTGCTATTGAAAATATATTACATTATACTCATTATTGAATGTGCATTTTCTTTCATTAGTCAATGGGAGACACAAGTAGAAGAAACTCGTCCATTCCCTTTGGCACCCACGCCTGCTCAACTTGGAAAGGCGCCACTACAGAAACGACTCAGTCGAGGTAACAATTTTATAATTTGTGTCTACTAAACTAATTGAGGTCAATTTTGTTATGAATTTGTACATATTTGTAGATAACAGAAACTATTTAACAAGATGTAAGTGGTATTTTCGGTAACCTACCACACATGAAAATTATTTGTATGAGTTTTGTGGTCATTTGTTACCCCTACACGGACGTTTGTAAACTCTCTCGCAATGGTTATTATAGTAATAAAGCAAGTATCTAATATTGTTATTGTTAACATTTCTTCTCAGGCACATCTACCGGTTCTACAGGCAGCAATGAACCAGTGACGTCTATGGCCTCTGGGAACGGTAACAACGGCCCTAGGTCCGACATTCCTACCAGTAGCAGCAACACTATCGACGTGACAAGTCCTCGCTACGAGACAAACTCGCCTAAACCACAGGTCGATCTCCCCAGCCCTTCGCACAAAAAGAGTTTGTTCAAGAAAGGCAACGAAGATGGTCGTGATAAGTGCGTATATGTATTGAAGTATCTGTAGTTTAAATGTAAGATCTACTGTGACCTATATATATTTAAGAGTATTTATCTGAGTTTGGAAATTTTATAGAATATAATGTATATACCAATAATACAAGAGTATATACTATCATATAAAATTATTTTTCTGTTTTGTTTATAGAGTGCCGGTAGCACTTACAATCAGAATGCATTCATTATTGTTACCCTATATTTTTAGGTATATATTATTGTTTATGTAACTTCCATTTTTAAATTAGAATCTGAGCTGCACATAAAATATTTTTCAAATTTTACTTTTTGTTTGAAAGAATGTTTTGTTGAATTGTCATCATTTAAATATATGATATATATGTTGATAGTTTATAGGTAAGAAATACCTAGTTTTAAAATTGATCCCTCTTAAGTAAAATGCTTTTTTCTCTCTTCTTTTCTACACCTAAGCTACCCATAAGTTCTTTTGTATCTTGTCTTTTTTGTCCATTCTAAGGCATTTAGCGATAAGGCCTCCTTTGTACATTTCTTTTTGGTATAAACTTTATAAATTTAAAGGTGTACAATAAAGTTTATTCTATTCTATTTTATCATCGGTTCCATTATATTAATTATATGACAAATGATCATAATAATATGTTTAATACTTACAGGGTCTTAGAAACCGTGAACTTTGAAAAGAAGTTTAGCACTTTGCCACAGTTCAAGCCTGAAGCGTGCAGCCCCAATATGGTGGTGCCCAGGAGTCCACAGCTTTATATGAGGAAGAAACTAAATAAGATTGGCATGGGTTAGTAGTAATATACAGCTGATTTTAATTAACAAGAACTTAGATATGTTTTTTTATTAATATTGACATATATAAAATAATTATGTGCATTGCTTGAGTAATTGTAAAATAATATAGTTTCAAATGGGAAGAAAATTGCTAATTTGTTGTTTCTAAGTGAAGTTGTAAGCCAATTGCTAAGCAATATGGAAACACAATGCAAGTGTTGGTTAACAACCGGTTTTCTGTGTTGTGGTAATACTTGGGTCGAGTCGGCCTATACGTGCCTTAGTATGGTTCTCTCACTTACAAAAGGCAGTTTTACAGTTATTTTATTTGAATAACGTGATGCTTCAGTTAATTTTTAAAATTTTATTTAATAGATGTTTTTATTTCCAGATGAAGACAGCACAGTAGTAACTCCACAGTTAGAATCAGAAGTGATAAATGGCAACGGCATGCCTACCCCACACTCGTACGGCACCCCACACACAACTACTACTAACAAACTGGTTGGCAACACCTTCTTCGGACCGGACTTTAACCTCGAATCGTATAGAGGTGAGATAAGAGGTACTTGTATAATGGTTTTTATTTATTTTTTGATATTATTTTTCTCATTTTTTAACATCAGATTCTACAATTTACTTTTGTTTTTAATTAAAGTATATTTTTTCAATATATCAAAAAAAAATACTTCAATTTTTAAAATAGAGGATTCGATCCTGGCTAATACTAATTCCGGAATTGTTCAAAGGTAATCGCAAGTCAAACTTTAAAAACATATTTTTAATTATGCTAAGTCATTACTAAATAGATGTATGGTGATTTTTTTTTTTTATAAAGTGAAATCAGTTATCAATTTGGATATTATTTTTAATAAAGTAAACATGAATCTTATAGGGTAAACTAAAATGATTTTGATTATAATATTATATTTAAAAATAAATTAAAAAATCAACTTAATCAGACACACATATCTGCACAAATGTTGCTAAGAGAACTATGTTTAAGTGTTGGTTAAAATTACTAGTTTATTCTACATAGAAACAGAAAACTTCATGACATCAAAAAGCCTTATATTACTTCAAAATTCCATAGACACATTTTACACAAACTATATTATAGTATTTCAAACTTAATTATAATTTACAACTTTAATATATCTATGTACCTGCCTTTTCTTAATTTTGTGGAACTCGGTAACGACTTTTTTTTTTGTGTGGAAACCCCCACGGGTCACCGGAACCAACTAAAGCCACACAGAGTACCGTTAGCATTCGGCGGAATCCCGTGCACTCTCGCTCTGGACCATAGCAATAACCATGGTCTCCAGCGAGAGGCTACCCACACCAATAGCTGCCACGAAGTCGGCACGCTGCTGCACCCACGCATAGCACTCCATTAATGTGTGGAGTACGGTATCCTCGTGGCAGCTCCCGCAGTGGTGGCACACAGGCGTTGGCTCCCGGCCTATGCGATACAGGTACTTACCGAAACATCCGTATCCGGTGAGTACCTGCACTAGCCGGTAGGAGAGAGCACCATGTCGCCTCTCCAGCCAATCCTCCATGATGGGTCTTACCACCACAATTGTGGCGTGCCCCAACTCAGTAACGACTGTTCTTAATACAGGTTATGTAAGTAACCTATCTAGAATGTCTATGTCTGTATTGTATAGGTTGTATTTTTGCGAAAAAAATATTATTCTTGTTATTCAATTAAACAAACATATAAATTTCATTTTTAAATATAAAAGAAAAAACTAAATATATTTAAAAAGTAGTGACCCACTGGTATCGGGTACAGGGACCAAGCTACCGGTGGTTAAGGCTCCAGAGACAGGAACCTCCTCACAATACGTGCCGTATCATGGACTGCCTTTTGCATCAGACCCTTAACCCAGCTACCCAACGTGAGCCTCTGTAGGTGTTGGTCGAAGCTCTTAGCAATCAACCCATGGGCTGATATGACTTTTGGCACAATGTTTGCTGAATTGACATCCCACATATTGACAATCTGGACCAGATCCAAATACTTTAATTTTATTTTTCAGTCTTTATGAGTTTATCGTCATGAGGAATGGTAATATCAACAATAATTGCTCGGCGCTCTAATCGATCTATCACCACTGTGTCAGGTTTATCGGCAACAATAGTCCTGTCAGTGATGATAGATCGATCCTAGTATAATGTTGCAGAACTAGAATTTCAAGAACTGGATCGGATACATACCTGTAGTACGGTAACTGGACAGCAACAAAAAAAGTTAAAGTAAAGTTATAGTTATAGACCTCGTTTATTCACTTCACTGTCTAATCTATCTCTCTCTCTGCAGTGTCGGACGGCATGGAGGAGATGTCCCCTCGCACGCCGTGCTCGGCGAGTGGCGCGGGCGGCGCGGGTGGTGCGGGCGGTGCGGGGGGCGCGCGCGGCGAGGCGGGGCACCGCCGCGTGCTGGAGCAGCGCCGACACCTCGTGCTCAAGCTGTTCCAGGAGCACGGCATGTTCCCTACCACGCAGGCTACCACGCACTTCCAGGTGACTGCCTACCGTTAATAAGTATTCTATCACTCCTGACAATATTCTTATCAAATTTTAGTAATTTTTCTTCCAAAGAAATATGATTTATCGTTGATAATTGTCATAAAATACAATATTATTTTAATAAAAGCTTCTGATATCTACATATAATAGGAACAAGGGTTAAAACGTTTCTAGTTTATTGCATAACTAAATAAATTTCTGAAAATAGTCATCAGAAATTTTAAAACTAAAAAAACTAAAGCAGAAGTAAATAATATATATTACAGGGTAATAAAATATGTCGTCATAAACCCTTCTTTCGTACCATTTTGTACGGAACGTATTGGTTTGTCATTTTATAAAGCGGATTTATTTTACTGTGTAATCTTTTAATATGATATATTGCCTTTAGGCGACACACATGGATATATTCCCGACGAAAACGGCTCTACAACTAAAGATACGCGAGGTGCGACAAAAGTTGATGGCTCAGTCCAATCTCACGCCGCACTCCGAAGTGAATACCCCGACCAGTAAGTACTTGATATTCAATAATATCCTATTGTATAAATAAACAAAATTTTATGGAAATTTTAACATTAATGTAGTAAAATACTTAAACTTTTTACTGCTTTAACCTAAAACACATATGAAAATAGAGATGCATATGATGCATTACTTAGGTTCATTAATGCATGTACTAATATGAACAAAGTGTCTGAAACAGTGTCTGAGTCAGGTGGCGCTAGTCGATACGTCAACATCAGTCCCGTAGCTAAAAATTGTTTAATATTCCATAAGTGATTAAATAAGTTGGTAAAAGTTGTAATTTAACTTCAATTGCTACAATTTCCATTGTCTATCGTTTGTGTAACCTTACAACAGTTCAATACTATATGAAAGTGCAAAACAATTATTATCTTACTAACATTGTTTACAAACATTATTCCTTGTATAAGCGCAAGAAATTATAAAAAACTCAAACATCTTTATAATAACATACACAGTGTTCATAGTTTGTGCTACAAAACCAATTAATTAAAAACCAAAAAATTATGTAGTGAACTTGAAACAGTGAAAAAAGTGTTCGCTATTTTTACTCAAAATATAAATGTGGGTGAATGAACTCACAATTAACTGACGTATTCGCTCACTGTTTGACGTAAAATATACTCAAACATTTCAATACATTAAATAATTGTTTCTGTGGTCCGGCGTGTATGTATCGGAGCACGCATGCAGTAACACCAAGTTTCGAGACTCGACAAACATTTACGCTTTTTGGGAAGCTTTTCATTGTTCTTCTATTTCCTATAGGTTAATTGTTTAAATATGGCATCAAATTCGAATGTTACATTGAGAAATAAACGTGTACTGCGTTCCGTCTCACAACAATCGATTGAATCAGTGGATAGTTTGTCTACGCCACGCAGTGCTAAGAGTATGATAGATCTATCTACGCATTTTAAAAATGAAGAACTTACTGACCTAACAGATACTATAAATAAACTTAAAGAACAGTTGATGAGTGCACATGCAGAAATAGATACCTTGACACTAGAAAACTACTCGCTGCAACAAAAATTACAAGACAAAACACAGAAAGTGGCTCAGTACAAAAATATGTATGTTACTAGCTTGAGTGTTAGAAAGAATGACACGTCGAGTAATACAAAAACTTTAAAAAAATCTATGAATAGAACCAACCTTTCTTCTCGAAAACTAGATCTAGATATTGATTTTCTAACTCCGCAGCGTCCTTCTGTACAATTAGATATCAATCTATGAATAGAACCAACCTTTCTTCTCGAAAACTAGATCTAGATATTGATTTTCTAACTCCGCAGCGTCCTTCTGTACAATTAGATATCAATATGGAGCGTTTGCACAACGATGTTGCAAAGTTGGACAAAACTTCAATTTTATCGTCAAAAGAAGTACACAACAAGATTAATAAAGCACAGATAAGAAACCAGATGAAAGAAATATACTCAAAGTCAAAGGCATCTACCCTCAAACAAGGTCAAATTGTTGTGCTATCTGATAACCAAGGAGAAAGTATAGTACAGAAACTAATACGTAATCAAAATAAACTGATTCTGAACAAATACAGAATTTTCTCAATGAGAAAACCCTTTGCCACAACGGAAGATGTTTTATCTAGCTGTAATGTTTTATCACAAGAATTAACCAAGAGAGACAGTGTCATCATTATGAGCGGGAGTAATGATTCCAATCCTCTAAAATTTCAAAGTGAAGTATCTGTAGCACTTAAACTATTAAAAAATTGTAATGTATACATAGTTAATGTTCTTCACAATGCATTTCTGAATGAGAGAAAATTAAATTATAATATTCGACTGCTGACTCAGAATTTCAAGAATTGCTCATTTGTAGAAGGTCGTAATAGTAATGAAATTATACAACAGATAATACACAAAATAAATTTAACACAATATACCCTTAATTATCTTTCATATAACAGTAAAACCTTAAAACCACAACTTCCAAGAGGTATACAAGCTTTTGTAGTAATAAAAACGAACTTAAGAACATTAATTTATCTCATTCGATAAGATCTAGCTGTAATACTAATATTAACCCACAACCACGCAAGGGTACAATCGCGTACTATTTTCACTCTGTAGATAAACCTAAATCATTTACTAAGTTTCAACCACGAAAGGGTACAATTCCCTATTACTTTCAGGTTGTAGAAAAACCAAATACTTGTCAACCGACACTGAACAATAGCAAAAAAGATTTTTTTCGTAAACAATCATAACACTACTTTCTCCATTTTACACCAAAATATTGCGGGAGCGCTTAATAAAATCCAAGATCTGGATATGGCTATACACGAGCTGCACGAATCAGGTATAAACATTGAAGTTGTTTGTTTGTCTGAACATTTTATAACTGAAGGTGAGGAAAATTATATGCTTTTAAATGGCTACCAACTTGTTGCATTTTATTGTCGAAAACAACGTCGAGGGGGCACTTGTATACTTTGTAAGAATAGGTATAAATGCACTGAATTCACTGACATTAAAGCTATGAGCATTGAGAAACAATTCGAAATATGTGGTACAGAAATTAAGAACAGTAACATTATTGTAATTTGTATATACAGAACTCCGAACTCAAACATCAACATATTTTTTGATAACTTTGAAAAATTGCTCATAAAAATGCGACACAAAAAATGTAAAGTTGTAATTGCTGGTGATTTTAATATAAATTTTTTACATAATGATTGTAACAGCATTAAATTTAATGAACTCATCTTTAGTTATGGTATGCAATGTCATATAAACGAGCCGACACGAGCAAATAAATGCATTGACAACATTGTTAGCAATATTCCAACATCGACTGGAAAAACTCATAACCTTTGCCTGTCTGACCACAATACTGCTCAAGTGTTGGAATTCAAGTGTCAAAGCAGTAACTCCACAGGATATTATTTTGTAAATAAAAAGTAAAGAAAGTATAAATAAATTTCTTGAGTGCATAAGCAAATTGTCGTTTTCAGAAATATATGAAGTCTCTCAAGTCAATGATGCTTTTGATAGGTTTCATAACATGTTAATACTGTTTTATAAACTATGTTTCCCTATCATTAAAGTAAAACAAATACACAAAACTACTAGAATAAAATGGTTAACTAAAGGACTTAAAATTTGCAGCAAAAATAAGAGAAAATTAAGATTTGCTTACTACAACAACAGAACTATCGAGAATAAAAAATAAATTTAAAACGTATTGAAACATACTAAGAAAATGCATTAATCATCAAAATCGACTAATCATCAAAAGTATATTGCTTACTCTAATAACAAGTGTAGAGCTACTTGGGATGTTGTTAAAAGAAACATCGGTAATCAATCATCCCAGATATATATAGATAAGATTATTACCAATAATACTATGATTGATTCTGGATCTCACATAGCTAATGTATTTAATGATTATTTTATTGATATTGTAGAAAAGAATATAAAAAGAAATGACACTAACACTTCCACTTATTTCAACGATAATAATTTACATTATAATAATATTAATCATAGTATATTTTTAGAACTCACAAATGCAATAGAAACCTACAATATAATCAAGTCACTGAAAAACACTAAATCCTCAGGCCACGATTTCAGCACTGAACTAATTAAACTAATATCTACATTTATATCAGAACCATTAGCGTATATAATAAATTTGTCTCTAGAACAAGGTTGTTTTCCAGAGAACTTGAAGCTGTCCATAATAAAACCCTTACACAAAAAAGGTCCCAGAACTGATAAAAATAACTATAGACCAATAGCCTTAACCTCTATTTTTTCTAATTTTTTTGAAAAGGTAATGAATAAAAGAATAATTAGTTTCTATAATAAATATGACGTATTGGCTAAAGAACAATTTGGATTTCGAAAGGGTAAATCCACTCAGCATGCTATATTTTCCTTCATAAACTCTGTATTTAATAATATAAATAAAAAAATACCATACTATTTTTGGATTTAAGTAAAGCGTTTGATTTTGTGAGTCACGACATACTCATTAAAAAACTAGATAAAACTGGCATAAGAGGCATAGCCTTACAATGGATAAATTCATATTTAAGCAGCCGAAGACAAATTACAAGAATAACTAAATTCAGTAGTAGTGCTAATACTTTACAATCTTTTGATTCGGAACCTAGGTTCAATTATTACGGAGTGCCGCAAGGGAGTGTCTTGGGGCCATTGTTATTCGTCGTTTATATTAATGATCTCCCTCAAGCCATACAAAATCATCAGTGTGTGTTATTTGCAGATGATACCACAATAATAATAGAAAATAATAACTTAAAATCATATGAACATGAAGTAAATAAGACGCTTCAGAAAATAATTAAATGGCTTGATATAAACACTTTAAAAATAAATATAGAAAAAACAAAACTTATTCATTTTAGAACAGCAAAAACAAAACAATTTAATATTTCTGTTAATTACGATGGTCAACAAATAGAACAAATACAGAGCACAAAATTTCTTGGTGTTACAGTCGACGAACACATGACGTGGAAGTATCACATAGATAATGTTTGCAAAAAGATCCATAAGTTTGTATTTGCATTAAAAAAAGTTAAAGATGTTGCATCAAGGGAGACTGCCTTAATGATATACCATGCATATGTTTGCTCCATGATTCGTTACGGCATCGTAGTTTGGGGTTATTCATCTGAAATTACGCGAGTATTCATAGCGCAAAAGAAATGTCTTCGTGCAATATTTGGCTTGATATGGTCAGATTCATGCAGGCCCATTTTTGCGTCTCAAAATCTGTTAACCGTCCCTAGTATATTCATCTACGAAGTAGCAAAATTTGTTAGATGCAATAAGGAGCTTTTTGAACTTAAAGATAATACCAACAGACGTAAAAATACTCACTCGTATTTTAAACTACCAGTACCTCGCCTAGAGATTTTTAGGGTAAGTTGTGTTTATATGGCACCACTTATTTTTAACGCGTTACCAGAGACTATTACAAATCTTCCTTATCATAAATTTTGTGCTACATTAAAGAATTGGCTAATTGCAGAATGCTTTTACTCCGTCAACGATTTTTTAATAAAGAACTCCTCTCAGTCGTATCACTTCAGAAATGCATTAGTGTAGTCAATGTATAAAATAAGATTTTTAATTCTTCAACTGTTATATATTTATTACATAGTGGCAAATCAAGTCATCAATTCAATGTTTTTTATCTTAGTATGTTTTCCCAATTTTATCTGTATAATCTTAAATATTTGCATGCTACCTAAATATAGCGAAATGTGTCTCGTGCTTTTAATACTGTAAACCACCTACTGTAACCACATTTCTGCAAATAAATGTTATTATTATTATTATTATTATTATAACAAAACACAAACACCTTGCTCCTTAAAAAATGCAATAAACCATGTTTGAAAGACATTTAACTACACAAGCCTCGAAGCGCGCAGATATATTAATTTTATTATTAAAACTGTGATTCACAATCAACGTTTAAGGATACAATTTTATGACTGCACCGACTTATTGGGAAGTGACATACGTTTTTTTAAAAGGGGAGAGTGAAATACGTTTTTTTTATATTAATTATGTTATATTAACACACTAGGTTTTTTAAACACCAAACTCTGGTCAAGTGCTTTTTGTGTCTCTAGAAAATGTTTCAGTACATACTTTAACAATTATTTTTATGTTTGTTACAGTAAATTCTCCAATCGCCTCCTCAGCTACTTTGCAGCCAACATCCACGGCCAGTTAGCGATGCGGGTACACCATCTCTATTGTAGTACAGGAATAGATATTATTAAGAATTTAGCTGTTACCAGTATAACTCTTTTGAAACCACAGAGATGTAACAATGATGAGATATCACCGATGTTACCTCCCACCTTTGCGATGACCGTTTCACTGCCCTTTTCCTAGTAATATTTCTGTTGAATCGCGTTTTTAGAACACTCCATCCAAAAATGATTCATATGACAGTTAACAAGTTTAAATCATATAGTCATGTGTTTTTTAATACCGCGACGACATCAGTCTTAGAGATCTTAGCTCTTAGAAATTATTTAAACATAACTTTTAAGTTCCGACTTATTTAAGTACAAAATCTAGCGTGTTATCTTTTAGCTCATGGTTAACGAAAAGATAACTAGCTGAATTTAGATTGATAGATAGATGGAAATATTTTAAGACAGTTTAGGACTTTTTTGTTATCGCAATTTTGAAAATATACCATCAATTGTTATTACAAATTTTAGTGCCAATATACTCTGCCACGTTTTCATTACGATGTAAGGTGTAAACGATATCCATTTCAAAATAATACAAAGGGTTTATCGTATTTGTGAACAGCTAAATTCTAAGTATTCTGTACATTTTTGTTTGTTATAACCGGTACCGTTTGGTATAAATGCGTAAGCATTTAAAACAGTGATTAGATTAGTATATCTGTTTGTTTATAGTATTTTATTGTAATTCTGAAAATACTTTTTAAATAATAAAAAGTAAAAAATCATAAAAAATTTAAAGGTAATGTATAAGTCTGTGAGAATTGGCGATGTATGCTCTAATTAATTTGTTGTTTTAAATTGTATGTTTATTGTAGTTTTATCAGAAAATTAATAACCATGGTACTAATGGCTTTTCCCCGTTATTCATAAAATTATAATTTAATTTTAACAATTATTCCTATAATCAATTAAAGGCAGTGAGTTAAAATATTCACATCTTCTTAGTACTGCATCTTACAGATAAAATAAAAAAGGAAAATGACAAAAAAAACTATTTGTTGTTCTGGGTATTGTTTTGTAAAGATGGTGTGACATTATAAATCATCTACTACGTGCTTTACAAAATATCACTCAGATTAATAGAAATATGTGTTATTCGCTTTTAATTGGATCACTTATAAGAAATAGATTTAACTTCATCGTTTCAAGCACATTGTCACCGTGGCACGATCTCAATACTTATTTGTATATTTGTATTTAAGTATTTTGTTTGAAAAGTCCTGTATGACTGAATATCATTTGTGTTGTGAGACAAAACGCACTTATTTAGTATTAAATGACATAAAAAACTACAAAGATTCAGCGGAATTCCGACAAAATCTGAAATAATTGAGTCCAATTTACTCCATCGAAGTTGTAAGTAAAAAGAGTGTAATGACCCGAAATTATAAGCGTTTATTGGCAGAAAATGAAAAAGCCATATTTTTAAAACGCATGTAATCTTAATTATACTCTTATTCTTATAAATACTCTTTTTGACTTATTTCGTCGTTACGCTGTTATTCACTAGCATAGTTAAGATAGATGTTCATGTATTTTTTTAATAGATTATGTTCCAAAAAGAAAAGAAATCACACGAGGGAACTTTTGCAACCCGAGGTCGTGAAAGTTCTCCCATTGAGTGTAAAATCAATCAAAATCAGTTTTTTTCTTGTTATAAATGTTTATCAGTTGTTGTAGCAATATAGAAATTGTGGCCTATGCTGATTTTGTGCCAGACAAAATATATATCATAATAATAGATTGATTATTTTTTTATGGAAATAGAATATCAATATTAGAAAATAATAGGAAGATAACCATGTCCTCCATACCCTGAAGGATAAATATTCCATTACTCTTGCGTGTCAAGAATGTCTTATGAAAGTTTAACTTAGTTGTGAACTTATTTTTTTATTGCAGACTCGAATGACCTTGATTCTAAATCAGTAGCAGTAGAAGTATATAATCATAAATATTTTCTTTTTCCTTCTCAAATATTTGGTTTGATTTTTTTTGATACACATTAGTAACAATATCAGGGGTTGAGATTATGAATAATAATAAAAGGCAGGAATTAAAGTAGTGGTTTGATGATGCATTTACGAAATATTCGGTAAAAACTAAAGACACATTAGTGTACCTGCGTACGACAATTTCTGTGAATAATTCAAATGGTCTTTGATACAGTGTAGATGTATAAACATGGAACTGTTAGGGTTACACTCCAGCTACCTACTCCTCACTTTAGTATAAACCAGACCAATGCAACGATTGATGGTTCAGTTTACGTGAAATATAGGAAATAGTGAGCTTGGAGGTCTAGCAAATCCCAGTCTCATCATGGATGTGATCTGATTGGATGTGTTGCATAAATATAGTAACTGTTTCATTGTTTTGAATGTTATTGACAGTGGTGAGTAAGGTTGGTTGGTAAGGAATGTTGGTGCAAATTTTTTCACAATCGTTGTCTCTAATTATTTTGTATTGTTTTCTATTTATGTTGTGATGTTGGTCTTCCAAGTGTTTCAAGTTTATTTCATTTTATTAGAGTAGTACCTACTTATTTAATTATGTTTAATGTACGATGTACAGTGATTTATCAGACGCGTTGTCAAGTGGTGTTGCCGCACTAACTCTATGCCATGTATGAACAGTTATGTCGACTCAACTAAATATAAAGGTTTTAATAAATGTTATCACACTTTTCTGTCAGTTAACGATCGATGTAGCGATCTACTTTTAAAGCATACTGATATGGTTTACAAAATAGCTCAAATCAGTAACGACACTAGATAAATCAATATTTATACATTATAATAATCTCATTGTAAATATTAGTTATATTGTATACTAGCACTAAGTATTCCTGGCTCTCAAAGTAATCAAGTTTTTATTTAGATAATACTAATTATATTATAGATAAAAAGATAAATATATAATTTATACATGTGAAATTTCGGCCAATACAAATGTTATGTATATCAAAATTGTATTTTTAAATGATCTCTTCGGCGTTAATAGTATTTAGATAATTGCTTTAGGAGTCCGGAAGTGAAATGAATTTATTAAAAATATAAAAGTTAAGAGATATTTTGGCACGATTAAATGTTGTATCTCGATAGGCGGTAGACGGGGGCTGTGTCAACACTTGACGGTTCTGTAATGTTGTTCTATAATGTATCAGCTACACATACGACTAAACAAATATTGGGTTCCTAAATGATCTTGCTACCAATTTTAAACTATCTAGTTTTGATACGATTCCCTGTGTAGTCAATTCATCATAATCGTCATTGTTGTCATACCTTTTAACTCATAAATAATAGAACTGTTGTTACCAGTTAGTGTTAGTAAACACAATATACAATTTAATCCTTAATTTGAATTAGTTATTCGCCTGAGTCTGTCATCCTCTCTTCACACGTGTACTTACTGACCAGAATGTACTTTATATTGTTAATATTGAGGCATGCAGAGTAAGTAATTCAAAGTAAGGGAAGTTATTAGACCTTTTTATCAGTGAAAATATCACATTTTCAAAACAAGTAGATGTTGTATGATTGATCTATAAATTATTAATTATCATCACTAAAATTTGAATATTTTAATCAAAATATTATTGTCATGTTCTGGTGAATTTTGAGAGATATTAAAATCTTGGTAATTTTTATTTCGAACATTGTGTTTTTCGAAACGATTTTTTGATCCGATTATTTAACGAAAAGAGTGTAGATTTATAATTTTACGTTTTCACGCGCACCTCTACATGTATGTTTTCATAAAATTTCATATTTGTTTCTAATAATCCGTTTGAAATAATATTATATTTTTAATCAAAATAGACTCGATAATCATAAGTGAAATAAATATTTGCATTTAACATGCCTTATTGAATTTTTATGAAACTTATATGAAAGCATAGATGATTATATTTACACACTTTGTTGCAATATCTAGTAAATATAATAAAAATAGAAGTTTTCCTTCTTCCTATAAAAATAGATGTTTTATGATTGCGATGGTTTGTACTAAATGTTTCAATTTGTTTTAAACTGTCCATATGTTTAAGTTTGGCCTTTGTTGAAATATTCGACTTTCGATCCTATATTGAGTTTTGAGTGAATGTCTTTTAGTGTTATTATAATAACAAATATGAAAAATCTTAATGGAAATAATAATCTGCATATTTCTAGTGCCTTATTGACTTTCAAACCTTAGTGGTATATGTTTCACTGTTATTTTGCAAAAGTCTTTATTTACGGTTTTGACCCTTGGTTTTGTCAGTCAATAAACTACATGCAATAGGCAGTTATTTATTAGACTGAATTGACTATGTTGCATAACAAGTTAAATGTTATATTTTAAGAAATATTAGTAATCATTTCTAAAGGACATTTTAAATAAAGCATTTCATATTCGTTATTTATTTCTTCTACATAAGGTATTAGTGTAATTTTTTAGTCAAAACGGTAAATGTAAATATCTTGTTTAGAAGATTTATTTAGATTAAGTGTTCAATTTAATGTACTTTAGATTGAATTAGAGAAAACAATCATAAGAGATAAATTGATATCTGAATCAGTAACCACTTTTACATTTTTTTTTAACATGTATGAATCCAACTATTGGACCAATAAGTGGCACTTTAAATTAGACATTGTAATCAACAACAAACCAATTGTGAGCAAGTATTAGTGAAACAACCCATTGTGTTGTGGACAGTTTGTTCAAGCATATTGGATCATTGTATGAACTTATGTTAAAACATGGAAACCTCGAAAACATCTGTGTATTTTTTTATTTTATATTTTTCCCCCATTGTGATGTAATAATATAAATGCTTATATGCTGCGTGACTCGAAAATTATTGATGGAACAGTCGTCACTTACTACTTTTCATTCCTTAAAAGGATAAAAAGAACCCTTACAGGATCACTTTGTTATCCGCCTGTGTTAAAAAAAAAAATTCTCCTGACTTGCCTGACTACCCCACTCTAGTTAAAATAACAATCAAAAAATTGTTTGCAATCTCTTGGAGCTAAGAAAAATCAGGCCTCTATTATATATAGAGGTATGATTTTTCGCTTGCCTTGACATAGAGAGTCTTATGTCGAAGCCATCTGAATATTAAATTTAGAACACACTTGAGCTTTAACAAACTCCTTAAATTTAAAACTAAAAAAAAATCTTTAATACTTAGAACTTGTGTTCCTTAGTGTTGAAGCCCAAAAAGATGATGAACTGTAGTGTCACTTGTTACCAAAGGTCAAGATGTTTGAAAAGAAAGGTGGAAATGGATAAGAAGGAAAATTAAGAGCAGTGGAAGCACTGTTAGAGCTGATTCCTTAAAAGCATGCTTTTTTAAAAGGTTCAGTAATACTTTTCACTGTCAAGTGACTGCGGCTGTCACTATCAATATCAGTTCATCTGGTAAATAATTTGGTACAGTCATTCGGTTAATAATAATAAGTTATGCGTATTCTTCATGTTACTTATGTAGAAAATATGAATTCTAAATACGATAAACCCGAGGTAAAACAGCCTCTCGCTAATCTGGCACCCCTTGTAATCTAACATGCAGCATGCCTTGTAATCTAATCTGACGGCTCGACCGGTGCGATACCACGGCCTCACAGAAAACCGGTTGTGAAGTAACGCTTGCGTTGCATTTCCCCGAAATGAGTGAGGTCTCCGGAGGCCCAAAATCCCCCACCCCCCCTTATGATAGCGCTGTTAACAAAAAGGATACCCCAGGGGGGTACCAGCGCTAGCGTTGGAGAATCCCCCCCTGGACGTCCACCCTCAGTACGGATTATACCTGAGCGTGGACGCCCAGGCTGCCCCTCGTACTCTGGGGGGGGGCTCAACGCATACCATGGCACCCCCTGTCACGTTTACCGTGGATTTTTGTAACATCAGGGGCTTACATTCGAACCTCGACACTGTCCACCACCACCTTGAGACAGCAAAGCCGGCCTTGCTCTTTTTAACCGAGACGCAGATATCATCTCCAGCGGAAACATCCTACCTCTGCTACCCTGGGTACGGACTGGAACACTCCTTTATGCCTAAGGCTGGTGTATGCGTGTACGTTAGAGATGATATCACCTCTCGCCGCCTCGGCAATCTTGAAGGTAGAGACCTCTCCATCTTATGGCTACGTGTAGACTGCGACGACCATCCCCGCATCTACGTATGCCTCTATAGGTCCCATAGCGGTGATGCCGAAACGGAACGACTCATCGACCACGTCCAAATACAGATTCACTGCTCCAGCATGTCCCATCCGCAGAGATCGTGATTCTTGGCGACTTTAACGCCCATCACGCCGAATGGCTTGGTTCCCGCAAAACCGATCATGCGGGAAGATCTGTTCACGATTTCGCCTTGGCATATGGCTTGACGCAGCTGGTAGCAACGCCTACGCGAATCCCAGATGCAGAAAGCCACGTGCCTTCACTGTTGGATCTTCTGCTGACCTCACATCCTGACGGCTACTAAGTATCCGTTGAGGCCCCTCTTGGCTCTTCGGATCATTGCCTGATTAGGAGTATGGTGCCATTCGTTCACTCGCTGCGGCCGCGAGTTATAGGTAGTCGCCGTATGGCACTATAGGTCAGCAGACTGGGATGGAATGCGAACATTCTTTGCATCCTACCCATGGAGGCAGGTTTGCTTCTCGCCGGATGATCCCAATGTCGTTGCCGACTCTGTCGCGGATGTTGTGCTTCAGGGTATGGAACTTTTCATTCCATTCTCCCTGATTCCCACAGGTGGCAAGTCCCAGCCCTGGTTTGGTCGAACCTGCAAAGCGGCGTCCCGCCGAAAGCAGGAATGTTACCAAGCATGGGCTAATGCAGCGACAGCACGGGATGTAAAGACCAGCACATTAAAGAAGCAATTTAACTTTGCCTCCAGGTCCCTTAAAAGAGTAATTGCTGGGGCGAAGTCGGCTCACATCGGCAGAATTGGCGAGAGACTAGTGAGTCTCCCTTCCGGAACTCGTGCATTCTGGTCTCTTGCCAAAGCTGTCCAGGGGAACTTTTGTAAGCCATACCTTCCACCTCTGCACATAGGAGATAATTCGTTGGCCCACGACGCTAAAGAAAAAGCCGATCTTCTGGGCAAACTCTTTGCGTCCAACTCGACCCTGGACGACGGGGGAAACGCACCGCCGACCATACCGCAGTGCGAGAGCCACATGCCGGAAATCCGGTTTACACAAAGGGCAGTGCGTAAAGCGCTTCTTTCCCTCGACGTTCTTAAGTCGAGTGGGCCCGAGAAAATCTCTCCTATCGTGCTGAAGACGTGTGCTCCTGAGTTGGCACCGGTTTTAACGCGCCTTTATCGGCTTTCCTATTCTCTTGGTGTAGTCCCGAACTCATGGAAGACAGCTCTAGTGCACCCAACCCCTAAAAAAGGAGATCACTCGGATCCGTCCAACTACAGACCCATAGCCATCACCTCCTTGTTTTCCAAGATAATGGAATCCATTATTAACTGCCAGCACCTCCGGTACTTAGAAGACCACCAGCTCCTCAATGATCGACAATACGGCTTCCGTCGGGGTCGTTCAGCTGGTGATCTTCTTGTTTACTTGACTCACCGGTGGGCACAGGCGATCGAGACCAATGGGGAAGCGTTGGCCGTTAGTTTGAACGTGGCGAAGGCCTTCGATCGGGTCTAGTACAAAGCGCTCCTTGCGAAGCTTCCTTCCTATGGGCTTCCCGAGAAACTGTGCAGTGCAATTGGCTCACCAGTTTTCTTACAGACAGAAGCATCAAGGTCGTTGTTGACGGTGCATGCTCCGACTCCAAGTCTGTTAATTCTGGTGTCCCACAAGGCTGTGTGCTATCACCCACGCTGTTTCTTCTGCATATCAATGACATGCTGCAGATTAGCAGCATCCATTGCTATGCAGACGATAGCACGAGTGATGCCCTTTACACCGGCCGCGCTAACATTTCTCGGGTAAACGTCATCGAAAGCCGATCCAAACTTGTGTCTGAAATCGAAACTTCTTTATCAAAAGTTTCAGATTGGGGTCGACTTAACCAAGTCCAGTTTAACCCCACGAAGACACAGGTTTGCGCGTTCACCGCTAAAAAGATGCCATTGGTCGTATCACCTCAATTTGAGAGCACTTCCCTAACTGCATCAGCCAGTATCGGAATCCTTGGCGTCGATATATCAAGCGAAGTCCAGTTTCGCGGTCACTTAGAGAGTAAGGCCATATTAGCCTCGAAGAAGCTTGGTGTGCTAAACAGATCGAGACAGTATTTTACTCCGGCCCATCGCCTGCAACTTTATAAGGCGCAGGTTCGGCCGCACATGGAATACTGTTCTCATCTCTATGCAGGTGCACCCCAGTACCAACTTCTCCCTCTTGACCGCATTCAACGGAGAGCGACTCGCATTATCGACTGCCAAGATATTTCTGATCGACTGCGTTGCGTAGAGATGTAGCTTCACTCTGCATCCTCTATCGCTTGTATCATGGGGAGTGTTCAGAGGAATTGTTCGGACTTATACCGGCTGCTGGTTTCCGCCATCGTCCTACGCGACAAAATATCCATCCCCATCACCTGGACGATTGGCACTCCACCACTGTGCGCTTCCAGAAGCTTTCTGCCTCGCACAACCAGCTTATAGAACAAATTGTCGCCTGCCGTATTTCCGAACTCGTGCTAAGTATGGATTATTTATTCTTTAATTTAGATTAAATAAACGTTAAAACGAGGTCTTTTCATCAACTGTTCAAATACATCTGCATCCTCTATCGCTTGTATCATGGGGAGTGTTTAGAGGAATTGTTCAGACTTATACCGCTGCAGGTTTCCGCTATCATCTTACGCGACAAAATATCCATCCCCATCACCTGGATTGATTTTTACCTAGCAGAACCAGCTTATGGAACAAATTGTCGCCTGCCTTATTTCCGAACTGATACGACCTTCAAACCTTCAAGAAAAGAGCGTACTCCTACCTAAAAGGCCGGCAACGCACTTGTGACTCTTGAGTTGCGGGTGTCCATGGTCGGCGGTAGTCACGTACCATCAGGTGACCCGTCTGCTCGTTTGCCCCCTATCGCATAAAAAAAAATAAAAAAATTGTAGGATTACAAAGTACTCCTATTCAAAAAGGTCTAGACTATAAGAGATCTATGGCAGTACTGTAAAATAGACAAAATCAATAATCTGACATGGGTGCTGTAAAATGTTCATTGGATTAATGAAGGTAGAGCCGTCCGTAATGTATTGCAAATAAAAATAAAAGCAATGTTTTCTTCATTTTCAACAATGTCTTGAAATTTAATTAAGTCCTAACTAAAAATTTTAAAACATTGTCCCTCAAAATGATGGATTACTCTGTTGTAGCTTCTAAATAATACCATCACTGTCACCGTCTCTTGTTCTTGAGATTCAAGCCTTTGTGTTTGCATAATGAAAAAGATCATAATGTGACAAATTATTTAATATTAAATACTCTATTATATCACATAAATCTAGCAACAAACAAATTGCCTACTGTCTATGACACTGGGTCTATGATTTTTATCAGTAAATTGGGTTTTTCCTCTTCTAATATTGACAAGGCAGCTTGTACTGGCATATTGTCACCAGGGTCAGTGATAACTAATAATTTTAAAGCCTTCATCCGACACAAAGCAAAAATGCTACCAACACATAATTTACATCCACTTATATCTAAATATTCAAGGCTATCACCATTTTGACCTGCAATTCTGTCAAGACACCATACATCTACATGTTTACTGTTTTTTATACAGAGCCATTTGAGAAAGTTCAGGTTTAATAAATTTTTTAACCCTTCATATCTTATACCATTGTGATGAAAATTAGTACAGTCTACCGCTTCAACATACCAGCCATCTTCAAATTGATTTGGTAACTTTAGTGTAGTCACATCTCCATATATCCAGTGAGTGGAGCCCCTCAACCTTAAATTCAGAATATTTATAGAAGCTGGAGGGGTAAGCAAATAAAATAATGGGTGTTCTTGTAAGATACAAATTGTTTTGTGATCATTGTCTGATATAAACTTATACTCTTAAATAGCATCAAAAATAACATCTTGAGGAAAACCACTTGCACTGTTCTACAATATTTATTTAATAAATATGATCACTCACCTTGTCACATTTTTAGAGGTTTTGAAAACCAGTATAAGTATTTTACTCAAGATGTGTAGCAAGTTCCATCAAGTGCCAAAAATCAACAGTATAAACAGCAACATAAATTATTTTTAGTATAGTTAAAATGATATCTACCTAATTGCAGCTTGACGGTAAGTAAAGAAATGTACAGCAGCTAAGTTGGATCCTAAAGCTGCCACTCTCTGACTCAAATGCAACTGATTCTCTATTTCTTGTAGATTTTTCATGTTAGACCACCAATCTTTAATCATTTTAAGTTTTAAATCAGGCAATTTTGATAAAGTGTACAAAATATCAGGGTTTGGATTCTTCTGTATGAATACAGAGAGTTTGCTTCTAAATTCTCCTTCCCGGTTTATCCATGGCTTTCTCCAATCTTTGTAAACTTTCCCATGTATCTTTCGCGGTTTCTCTCCCTCTTCATCACGTTGATATATCGTTTTTTCACAATAATTTCGAGCTATAGTGTAAAGCGGAAAATAATTCTTACGAAGATTTAAAGTCTGAGACATGTTTGATACCTAAAATTAGAACAGTACCCCATATATTAAATTCAACAGCTAATAAGAATGATAAAATATTTTGTATAACTGTGGTAATAGTGATTGTTTTTACAATATTTATGACTAGACTATGTCTATGAGGTTATGTTTATGTCAAACATGGCATTAACGATGTCAGTTGTCTGTCTGACAGAAATCAGTCAGAATCGGTCTACGGCACTGACCTCAGTGACTTCTATAAGTACTGTGTTATAGAGGTCAGTGGTCTACGGTCAGTTTTTCTTTTGTGGAACGGTAAGTATAGGTATGCAAATATGTATTTTAATTAGTATTACTTTTCAGATTGAACCTACATATGTATAGTATAATATATAGGTATTCAGGAATGCAAACCGATAACAGTTTATTTATCAACACTAAAAATAAATAATTACATTAACTTACTAAAAATATTTACCCTCATTTTCTATTTGTTTACTTACGGTGCTTTTTCGGTAGAGCTTTGGTGTCTGAAGTCAACAAACTATGTGAAGGCATTTTGTGTTGTTTTCATGGACGAAAATTTCTTACCACGTAAAAAGTTGTAATAAGGTTTTGGAAGGAAGTTGTATCGAAATATACCATGAAGTGAGCACAAAACCTTTACAATCAGTTTTTTTACGGGTATACTTTGCTTTAGGGCATTGTTGTGACGTTTGGCTAGCGAATAACATAATAGCTGATTCCAAGTCAGCTTGTGTTCTCAGTCAGCAATATTATTCGCTTGCGATAACCGTAAAGGATTCTCTTTCAATCCCACGTCACAAATCGCCTAAAATCTCTACATTTCTGTACCGGTTCAATAAAATAAGGCCAGCTTTAACGGGCATTTCTGTCTACAGATCAGTCAAATCATAGGGCAACCATTTTTAAGCTTCTTTATATTACCGATTTGGTTGTGGGTATGCAAACATCAAAATTGTCGCTAATACCTTGGTAGTCTGACACAGATCAGCTTCCTCTATCGCATTCAATTCATTGTTATTTACCTTAGTGGCTAGTTTTCTTCAGGTCAAAATTCTCCCCCGTGGGATTTGGAGGCGGAAGTCGGCGGACGGAAACTTCGGGAAGTACCTGTACTCGGTTGCTAGAAGCGAATTGAGTCCCACCTGCCACCATACAGTAGTTTTACCGCGGTCGCAACCTTCGGCGGAACAGCGGGCCCAGAAGGATGACCTCCACTCGAACCGGGCGGCGGAGGCGCGCCTGCCACGTGTGTCTGGGTGCCGCCTTATTGATAGGCTACCCGTATGTGGTGCCCGCATAGTGCGGGCAGGCGCTAGGAGGGGTCCGGATGTCTTAATAAAGCTGTTCCGGATTCCTCCTATTTTAGGCGCAGCATGGCACACCGTGTAGTTTTAGTCGGTTCTATTCCGACACACCATTCCCCCGAAAACCCCAGTGGAATGACGGCCCGAGGGGGTTTTCAAACGAGAAAAAAAAAAGCTTGGTAGTACCTTGTTGCGTAAATATCCTCGAGATAGATCCAATTTGAAACAAGACACGGCATTTAAATGTGGAGTTTATTGTAAATCAATTTTTTAAAATAAAATATACTTACTCTGAGTGTCATCTTTATAAAATCTTATAATGAATTCTATACCCTTGTCTAAATTAGGTAAGTGAGGAAGGAGGGGAGAGAAAGCTCGCAGAACTAGATGACAAAAAACCCGGTAATTATCGGTTTTTAACGGAAACAAAATACGATGTTTTTTATTATTGACTATCGGTATACTTCGATAATTGCACTCCCTAATAGGTATAGATAGTGTTGTGAAAACAAACAACATATATAATTTATTTCGTTGTCTGGTAATAGAATTATGTCTAAAACATAGTTTTGTAAATAGATGCAGATTTTTTCTTACGTTCATAATGTTTTCATAAATATACTGACTAGGCACCGTCAGTATGTTAATGTCCTTAAATACTTCTCTAAGGGATTTGCGACTACGTACATTATAAATGGCTCAAATAGCTCATTTTTGCAGAATGTTTGAAAATTTTATTCGATATCTTCAGCACGCCCCTACAATAAAATACCATATTATTACATGATAACTAATGTATCGATGTCTGTTAAAGTTCTTAGCAACTATATGAGTTACACTTTTTGTACCTACTATTTATTGAAATCTTTGGTGTTACCTGATAATACCAAACCATCATTATGCACCTACGTTAAATAAGTAAGGCACACTTTGATAGCAAAACACAATCTTCTTTAAAATATCTCTCTCCCACTCTCTCTAAACATCGCTAAGCAGATAAGTATTTTCATTCAAGCCGTTATTTAACTTTCATCTGGCAATTTAAAACCGACTGTGCAAGAAGGAAGGTTATTCTTTTCTAAAAGTATATGTATGAATACAGTGTAGATATGTATAAAAAGAAAGAAAGAAAACTATTTATTCAGTTTTCTTTGTTTCTTTGTCACAGAGCATAAACGGCTTAATGGATTTGGACATGTTACATAGGTGTCACTTGAACCGACTTCATGGTGGGAAAAAATTCCCTTCATCCCCTCCTCTTTATCCTCTTCAATTGCGGGCAGCGTTCTTACGTCTCTTGAGTTTCAGGTGATCATGGGCGGCGGATGATGCTTTATAGCCAAATGGTTTAGAAATATCCACACTCCTCTGATCTAGTTATGTAAATATGTACATTTATGTAAGACGATTTCTTATGCGTGTTTTGCGGCAGCTTGAAAGTTCTGTTAAGCACTCTTGTCAGTTACGCTTATTGAGCTGTTTGTTACAGAAGATGGCATGCTTTTGTTACTACAAATCAGGAGGAGTTGACTCTGATATTTTCAAGGATATCCATAAACAATTTTCACATATTAGTTGTAATCAATCTTACATTTCTTAAAGAAATTCGCAGAGTGGTTCTTGGTAGAGTAGAATAGGGCCACCCCCTCTCTTCCCGTCGATAATAAAAATGGCACTAAATGATTGTTGGCAAAACGGGGGCATTTGAGATGCCTCTACCTTCGCGGAGAGAAGCATGAGTGAAGGAATGTATGTATTTAACGTAGTTGCTGTAAAAAAACTATTGTTCAAAAACCTTGAATTTGCCATTCGCTTACAAGGGTTTCATGGAATGTCCCCGAGTCGTAGTAATTTTGATAGAAATTTATATATTTGTTGACCTGATTCGCAAAAAGCACAGAAAGCGACGTGACGCGACTGACGATTATTCTCATGGAACAGAAACAAATTTTTTGGCAACCAATTTATGTTTAATGAAAACGGCAAAAATATTTGTATCAACAACGTACGAACCAAAATACTCCAGTAATTGAATGAATAAGCACAATCACAATGTATAATAAAGACTGGTGAAGTGCGTACGTGTGTTTTACGTTTTTATTTAAAATCTAGAAAAACATGTTTTTAGTTAAATAACAATCCTATTCTAACGACTACCACAAAAAAATCTACCTCTCTAAATCTCTGTTTTATTAAAATTAGTGAGCGTATCATTATGGTTACTAATTTGAATAAAACAGAGGTTTAGCCCAATAGTAGAGTTTCTTGAATAACTTCACACAATAATAATTAGACTTTGAAATGAACCAGTGAAACCAGTACGAAACTATATATATCCATATTGTTAACTTCTCCCTCATGTCTGGTCTACATTTCATTGTCTATGGCGGAAAGCGTATGTACAACCGTTACCTAAAACTTCGAATCCGTCTCTTCCCACTCACTTCCGTCCTATTTGTATTCTTCCTTTTCTTTTGAAAGTGCTAGAAGCCTGCGCCCACAATCAGTTCTACCACTTCATTTATGAGAACAACTTACTCAGTGCTCTTCAGTCTGGGTTTTGGTCTGGCCATAGCACGGCCTCTGCTCTCCTCACAGTGACTGGTGATGTTAAAGTAGCCATGGAAAATACCATGGTTGATTTTTCCAATGACCGTCAGTCACGAACTTCCTTCTTCTTTTTTCTTCTTCCTTCCTTGCTGTCCTACACCATTTCGCGGTCTATCAAGAAGCACTTGACTGGTTTTCTTTTTACTTTCGGTATCGTTAGCAGTCAGTCCGTATTGAAGATTCTTCTTCTGGTTAGGCGCTATTCTTTCACCTCTTCTATTTTCTATCTTCATTAATGTTATAACCCTAAGACTTCAGTGTTCCTACTATCTTTATGCTTGTTTCTACTATCTTATGACTTGCAGTTATATTATCAAACAGAGTTGTGCAATATATCATCCGCGGTTTCGATTGTGAATAGTGATCTAGCGGCAATTAAACAATAGTCTGATATGTTCGGCGTATCAGTGAACCCGAATGGATGTCACCAGGAGCCAACTTTACCTTGCTTCACTCCCACCACTTACTTACGACGGTATGGTCATTCCATACTGTGACAGTGTGAAAGACCTTGGATTGTATATTGACACAACTCTGAGCTGGCGAAAACATGTCGCTACTATTTGTCAAAAAGTAACAGGATCATTGCGCGCCCTTTATAGGCTAAAGAACTTTCTCTAAAGCTAAGGTAATACTTGTACGGACTCTAATATTCCCTACAATCGACTATGGTGATGTGTGCTATTTTGACCTGAACGTAGATCTGCTCAATAAACTTGGCCGTCTTTTCGATAATTGCATTCGATTCGTTTTCAATTTAAGGAAATATCAGATCAGGTGAATACGGTGGTTGCGGATCACGAATTACGATTGCAGTATGGGATGGTGCATTATCGTGATGTAAAAACCAAGAATTGTCTTTCCACAACTCCGGCCTTTTTAGGCGGAAAGCGTTACGCAAACGACGCATAACGTTCAAATAATATTCCTTGTTGACTGTTTGGCCCGGCGGAAGGAATTCATAATGCACAACACCACGATAATCGAAGAAAACAGTCAACATGACCTTGATTTTTGAGCGACTTCGGCGCGATTTTTTTGGTTTCGGCTCTCCTTTGACACGATATTCACTCGATTGATCGGTTGTTTCGGGGTCGTAAGCATAGATCCAAGTCTCGTCTCCAGTGATCATGCGTTCCATCTTGTCCTGATAGTCAGAGAGCATCGTTTCACACACTTCAACGCGACGCCTTTTTTCCAAAAAATTCAATGTTTTCGGTACCAATCGAGATTTGACGCGCTTGAGGCCCAAAACATCCTTTAAAATAGTATTGACCGAGCCTTTCGATATGCCAACCTCATCAGCAAGGTCTCTGATCGTTAATCGACGGTTTTTCAACACCAAATCTTTGATTTGTTGGACGTGAGCTTCGTCGGTTGAGGTTGATGGTCGCCCAGGACGCTCTTCGTCTTCGACACGTTCACGGCCGGCTTGGAACTCACTATACCACTTGTAAACATTTTTTTTTAGACATAGCCTCATCACCAAAGGCTTTCTGCACCATCCTCAACGTATCCGCAGCAGAAAATTGATTCCGCAAACAAAATTTAATGCAAATCCTTTGCTCAACAAATTTCGACATCGCGAAAAACGAAAAACTCACTTTTAGCAGCTCACAAAACGACGCGTATCTCAAACACTAATGAATATTTTGACATGTAAATTTGACATAGATGTCACGGACAGTACTACCAACCTAAAAAAAAAAATAATTCTCCAAGTCCTTCGACGCGCGCAGTTTAAAATTCAAATGTCACCTTATTTTTTGGACACAGTAGTATGATCACGTATCTCGGCACCGCTCTAACTTGAAGTGGCTACCAATTCGCCAACTTAGACAGACACAAGCATTAACTACCCTATATTCTTTACTATTATCTCCAAGTCCTCCTACCTGTCTAACTTCGCAAATTCAATATGTAGGTGCACAACCCATACTGTAAATCTTAGATCTTCAAACAAACAGCTTCTCAATTGTCCCACTCACCGCTCCGACTTCGTACATTCTCCTTTTTTTTTGTGCAATCTGTCCTCTTATGGAACGCGCTTCTTCTCGAGATCAGGATGGCCAAAACTCGGATTACTTTTAAATATATGTTACGGAAACACGCCTTATCAGATTCTTTTAAATCTTAAACTCTCCTCCACGAATTTATAATATATATTATATGTATATACATATATTTATGAATTAGCACAATTATTACTTATTGTACATATACACGTGTATGTATTATATTATATTAGCATGTGCGTAATAAATTACTACTGGTACTACTTATACATCTTAACCTCTGTGCATCTACCTTGTTTTGTCTCTGCATCGCCCAAAGGTCGACTGGGTGAAATAAACTCTAAAAATCAATGAAAATCATAAAATATGTATAAACATATATATGATATAATTCCTATGTCACGGGGTAATTACAAATATTTAATCAACGGACACACAGAACACTCAGACTTGGGGCAAATATTTGTGGATCACAAAATTTTTTGTACCGTCTTTGAATCCAACCCATGACTTCCGGTTCAGCAGAAAGAAACATCTAATAATTTTTCATGAACATGCTTTTCAAATCCAGAGCAGTCACAGCTCCATTCAATCTCGAACATGAAAAGTAAGAAACCATAATCTAATTGGAACATTGTAGTAGTTTCCAGTAGTACCAGTAAGAACAAAATTGCATGGAGAAATTAAACTTATTACTCCTCTTCTCCTTCTTCTAAGCGTGGATAAATCGAATTAACATCTACATAAATGTCACACATGGCGTCCAATCTTTGACTGAAGTGGTTCAAAGTAAAGCCAGACCCAAGTTGTGACTTGAAATTTAAAACAAGAATTAACGCGCAAAGTTACAATGCTACGTCTACACCTGATGTGGTACATTTCCCCGAAATTAAGCGTCGAAATGTGCAATTAGGAACGATGTCATTTTAATTTAAACCTAATTACACTTGGTGCGTGTAATTTGGGAAATAGTATAGGTAAAGCTATAAATAAAAGCCGCGTTGTTGAATAAAAGTAAACGATGTTGAATCTCACCTCGTTTTTAGATTTCTGACGACCTTAGTTGTAAGTAATTCTTATCCGGAATGTAGGTAGATTCGAGTCCTCAACTCACCGTAAGGTATTGTATCATCGGTATAAATAATTGTGTAAATAACTGACAATAATAAAATACTACACTAAATTCTAACTCTCTTTGTGTAATACATATGTATGTGCCTAAACTCACACGCGCGAGAGTCCTCTTTACAATGTTATGACAGTAAAGTCTAAAAATATGACTTAAGTAACCGAACACTGCAAAACATATTGGTTTGCTTTTAAATTAACAAAAGCTGACCCTTGGCTTTTTTGAGTACGAGGGAATTACGTTACCTGTTGGACGCGGCTCATGGTTTATGAGAAAGAAATTGAGTAGACCTACTCTTCTCTCTGGGATCCTGCACTTAGTAGACTTTCCAAAGATATGATAATAATATAATAAGGACCTATTTTATTAAGTTTCGTTCTGTTTTTTTACCTTTCACATTATGAAGTGTACTCTTGTGCTACTACTGTAGTGTGAATTGTGAATCGCAATTGTCAGTTCACAGCTTTTTCAGCAGCAATGTAAGTTATTGTAGTTAGTGAAAGTTCGGCTTAAATCAAGATTAACGATAGACTGTCCCTCGCCATTACTGACACTGTCACACAGGCTTAGCGTCTGCACTGACCCAACTCCGCTACACATATGTATGTACATGTTCTGGGTTCGATTAAAATCTAATTTGCTCAGTATTATTAACTGCGCGCTGAGATTAACGTTAGTCCATTGTACTCATGAAAATAAGAGAATTAATCTCATTTTTTTATCTCTAATATGCGGGAACGGAACGTAAGAGCGAGTGGGATAGCAGATGAACGACAGAGAGGGATGAGAAAAGTAAGATGGCCACAATAAAAAAGACGTGTAAGATGAAGCAGACTAGGAATAAAAGAAATAAAGGTGTATCAGTAAAAAAAACGAGTTTAACTCTGAGCCCCATATCCTACATACATATATGTATATCAAATAACTTAAAACTTTCCATGTACGTAATTTTATCTGAAGCGTTTTTCCTGGTATATGATATATATAAGTTATTAAGATATAAATCAATTATTTCATGTATCATATATGAGTAAAAGCGCTCATTTAAACGCTTCTAACAAAAATACACGCAATTATTACTTATGTTAAGGTATAACAAACAGAAATTGAAAAATTTTGTTAATTAATGAATATTATTATGCCATATTTCTTACGTTATTTTCCAATTTAATTATTATATGAAGGTTCTTCTAAAGAGAAGAAAGCAAGAGAATGTTGAGGCACTGGGTAATGTGTGCTTCGGCTGGGCTGATTGCTGAAGCAAAAGAGCTGACGGGTCACCTGATGGTAAGTCACTTCCGCCGCCCATAAACACTTGTAACTCAAGAGTCACAAGAGTGCTGTCCGCCTTTTAGGGTAGGGGAAAGGAAGGCGGATAAAGAGGGGATGTGAAAGGGAGGAGAGGAAAGGAAAGGGGGTTGGGCCTCCGGTAACCTCACTCACTCTGTCACACAATGCAAGCATTGCTTAACAGCCATTGCTTAACGGCTGTGAGGCCGTGGTAATACTCTGGTTGAGCCGGCCAAAATTTTGTACTATGATTACAACTTTATGAGTATGAGATAAACTGCACGTGCTTACATTACTAGAACTTTCAAATATTCATATGTAGGTTCCAGTAACTAATTACAGTTACAAATACGAAGAGTTTTTGCATACCTTGGCTTTGAGAAGTTTAAATCTTTGATATCTACATTAGATTTAATCTGAAATCACTCGGACTGCCTGGCTACCCTACCGCCAGTATGAGTTACGGGTGCGGAGAAATGGAAACGGACATAACGTGTAAAACACCAGGGGCTAACTAGTATTTTTAATAAATAAGGACAGCAATTTTTATAGATTAAGACTTCCTAGATCAGCAAAATATCGGTCAATTCTCAAGAAATAATATTTTTTCCATTCAAAAATGAAAGAAAATTCTGAAATTAAATGCACTGAGAAATTAAACATTTTAAAAGTGTAAAGACAGGATACAACCCGCAATTACACTTTCATTTCCACTGGAAAACGGTAACGTAGCAATAATGACTGACGAAGTTCGAGCTGCGATGAAGCAGTATAACAACAACGAAACAATGGAAAATTAGGGTGTAATTTTCTATCTTCACTTGGGTTTTTCTCTAAGAAACTGAGTGAGAATTATTACGAATCTACATGTCTATTAAGCACTTTCAAAGGTTACTTGAAGGCAGAGAATTCACAATTTATACAGATCACAAGCATTTGTGTTTTGCATTTACAAAAAAATCAGTCACCATCGACACACCACGATGGATTCGACAACTCGATTACATTTCACAGCGCGGCACAAATATTCAACACGTCTCAGGACTCGATGATACAGCAGCGTCACGTGTTGTCGAAGAAATATCTTTTCCTAGGCCGAACGATATAAAATATATTCATTTATTGCCACGTATCAACCGGAAAATGCCCACCGTACGTGCCTAAAATGTTTAGAAAAATACGTTTGACGCCATTCATGGGCTGGCCACCTAGGAACGAGAACCACAAGGAAATAAATTACACAGAGATACGTATGGTCAAAAATCAATTCAGAAATGAATAAATGGTGTCAATTGTGGACCTTATCCGATGATGAGAGACGTCACTTTGTTTTTTTTTTTACAATATAGTAATGAACAGACGGGTTTAAAACTGTATTAATAGTAGAGGCCCCTATTTTAATATAGGTTAAACCATTACAATAGCAATAGGATAAATACGAGCCAGGTCGTTACCACGGCCGGCGTATCTCAGTCGAAACGTCGAGCAATAACAGATATTCATACCTTAAATATATACTCGGTTAAGACCCGTATAAAATTACTTTATTTATTTATTTATTTAATTAATCTTAGGAACACAAGTGGCTTGATGTTGAAGGATGACTGTCGGACTGCGGCCGTCGGCGAAAGTAACATAGGTAACGATTAACGACTTAATAAGTAAGTCTATGTTTCTGCTGCATATGGAGGTCGCCACGGGTGTATACCCTGACCTACTTTTGCTATTGCTACTGTTCTCAATCCATCAATAAAAGCAAAATCCCTTTCTTATCATTTTCTTCTAACCTGACATTTACTTTAATATCCAAATACACACAACTTCCCTTTGCACGGTTGACGACAATACTGTTACGAGCTGGTTATTTAATAAATTGAAGTAGTCGATTGATTACCAAAAAAACAACACAATATTTATTAATACCACTCTTTACAATTACAAATCACTATATCACTCGTTAGTCGCACTAGAAGATCGCTTCGGTGTTTATTCGCTGTATCTTGAATCAATATTGCCCGTACGGCTAACACGATCCGCTTTTATATTGCTGTCGAGATAACTAGAATGTACGATAATATTCGATCGATGGCTCTAGACTAAATAGATTATTCTAGAGCTACTTGTAGCGCCATCTAGCGTCATAATGTCCACAGTTGCGCGCTATCCGACACTAGATGGCGTTGTCCTTCGTTCTCGCGTCTTGTAGATTGTTCCAGACTATTTTTCTCGATGTCGCAACACTACCTTCTCCTAAAACATGCTCATCCATGATAAGCATAATCAGTCCCATAGTATCTTATTCGCCACATCGATTTGACGACACATTTGACGATCCCCACTACCCACTTTGCATATAGCGAATATATAGTGTATTGAATATACACTATATAAACAAATATAACGTCAGTTATCTACACCTAGTCTTCGGTTATTTTACCATACCTTGGGATTTTACTTTCTGGATAACAGCCTTTTTTTTACCCCTGACGGCGTTCATACAACACTTCACGATACTAACATGATAAACAAACAAACATATTGTCTCATTGTTGATATTAGTTAAACATCGCCCATATTTAATTTATACAGCCATTTAAACAAATATTACCAAAGTCATTGTTAAGTATTTTAATTGTAATTGTCGTACAAAGGCCTCACTATAAGGCCGTAAGTATGTACTTCTCATCGAATTTGTAATTCCGTCTTTCAAACTTTGTCTCAGGCGTAAAACATTTCGAAACTTTCCAACTCTTGAAGATAGTAATTTCCATTGGTTGATTGTTACAGCGCCATTATGACGACTTTACTTCAGACACAAAAGTGTCTAATCAGCAATGTATTGAATTTTAAACTTTTATCTTTAAGTCGCTTCGTTGACGCGACGAAGTTTTCAAATCACGGCCAAAAAGTCCTGGCGAATAATATTCAATATTTACACCGTCATAATAACTTAGTTTGAGAATTAGGTGTCACGGCTTGTGTCAGTGTATAACAATTATGTAAACTATAAATTGCTCGGATACCCCTCTTCTGCAGCACAAAGACAGACTGAATATTGTCGTCATTTCCCCTCATTAAAATACTATGCGACGTTATACTATGAAAATAAGGAATACATAATAATCTGGTTATTTAAATATCAGTTAGTTCACGAATTTTTCTAACTGCGTATGCAGTAGAGCTAATCTATTCGACAATTTATCAATATATGGGTCCCATTGAAGCTCTTAATCAAGAGTAATACCTAAAAAAATTGTGGTATTCACTAGTTCCAATTCATCTTCTTTAATAGTTATCGTATTTTTTTCCTGTTTAAAGTTTTGTGTAGTGAATCGTATACATTTGGTTTTCTCTCAATTAAGAAATAAATTTTTAACGTTAAACTAGTGAACCACTGTATCGTCAAAGTTTGTAGTCATACGCTTCAGTTTAAATAAGAGTGAAGTATCATCTGCAAACAACATCGTGGCGGTTCCTAATAAGATGAGGTAGGTAGTTAATATAAATTAAAAGAGTCCAAAGAAGAGCACTGCCGAGAATGGATGCCGGGCACACCGCAAAACAACTTTTTTACTTGTTAGAAAGAAAGTAGGCGGCTATTCCTCAGAGTATTTTCGATGAACTGATTTTAAGCAGGCCGATTGTGTAATTCGTATCAATGATGGAAACTCACACTACTATTTTTTATATTTACAATAAAAAAATCCTCATATTAGCTTTTTTGCCATTTAATTGAGGTCATTAACTAAGGTTAAGTTCCCACAATTTGCACAAATTGCGAATGTTCTTAATTTTTACAAAATATAGGGAAAAGTTGTTAACTTACATATAGGAATTAAAGTAAGAAGTCGGTGGAAGACTAGATGTGATAAATATTATTTGGATATTTTTATAAAAAAAAAATGTACTTGATCTTTAGACACTTTTGATATGTTTATGTATGTATTTAGAAATATATAAGTATGATTATCAGCAGTCTGGTTACATTAGTACAAGTTTTTTAAGTGATGTTATTCATATCATTATTGATTTTTACGGGTATTAGTATTCACTTATCATTATTAAAAGATGTGTATATTACAGTGTGTGAAAATATAGTAAATTAAATAATACAGCTGTTTAATTACCATTGATCAGATGAAGCTTTAAATAAATAATTTCTGGCAATTGTTGGAAATACAAATGTTCCAGTATAATAGTAATGATTCTGTTGAATTTTAATCGACTATGCGCAACACTGTCCTAATTGTAAAACGATTACATTACATTACATATTCATTACGTTAAAGCCTTCCGAGATAATTATATGTAACCTGTATTTACTACATACTATTCATTAATATTGTATATAATTATTTATTAGTACAGTAATACATGTAATAGTTCTTTTTTTATGCGAGGAGGAAAATCTTCAAAAAGACTGTTAGTGTGGGATTTTTACCCTCTAAAAACCTCCCCTGTCTTGTACCCAGTACCGCGGGACCGCGCTAAAATTACTTCGCGGTGCTAGGCTCCCTCCTTGCCTTGCGGCTATTCCTCCGTTTTCTTTTCTTCTTCCTTCTTTTTCTTCAGTACCTTCCTTACGAACCCCACCATAGCTGTCCAGTTTTCGATAGTCTCCAGCATCCAAGGAATGACATCTTCTGGCCTTTGAGGCACTCCCTTCTCGCTATGCCAGCGCAGCCGTATTTCCGACCAATGTCAACATTCAAAAAAGGTGTGCTCCGCAGAGTCAATATCGCCTGTTCAGTACGCAATCAGGTATGTTTCGGATCCCCATTCGATGTAAATAGGCATTGAACTGTCCGTGTTCAGTAAGGAATTGTGTGAGGTAATAATCCACTTCTCCATGTTCCCGTGGGACCCAGTCACGGACTCGCTCAATAAGCTTATAAGTCCAACGCCCGGTTTCCCCAGACTCCCAGCGCCTATGCCAGAGCGTAAAGGTCTCCTCGCGTTGTCGAGCCTGAACAAAAATCAAAGATTCCTCGCCGGTACGTCGAGCATCCCAAATACGCCTCCTCTGGAAACCCAGAAGGTCGATTGGATTTGAACTCGAGATGACAAGCACCTCGGCTGCCTCCGATACCGTTCGATAGGTTTCCCCGACGTTCGGCATTAACCGAGAAAGACTCGCCACCGTTTTCGCCGCTTTTGTGGCTACACTGACAATCTGTTCCTGAAACGCTAGTTTTGAGTCAATCGTCACTCCGAGGTATTTCAGGGACCCTCGACTCTCTATGTGTTGATCCACATCAAGAGCACTGAAAAGACCCGTAAACCACCTTTGAGCTGTGAGTACCACAACCTCCGTCTTCGCAGTGGCTAATGACATACCATGTTCATTAAGCCATGCGTTGATTTTGGTTGCGACAAGTCTTGCCAATCCTTGCGCTTCGCTATAGCTTCTCACAAGAACTAACGCCGCAACATCAGCAGCAAATCCCTCCAGCAGTATTTCCATCGGTAGGTCGAGGCGCAGAAGTGTATCATAAAGAATAACCCAAAGTTCAGGTCCAAGGACTGAACCCTGAGCCGCTCCTCCAGTGAGCTCCTTCATTTCTTCTCCCGTAGTAGTCTCATATATCAAAAAGCGATCACGTAGGTCAGGGGTGCTCAAACTTGAACTGCTGGCGATCTACCTCAATATTTTTAGACTACTTACGATCGACTTGAGAGGCTGCAAGTATGTGTGATGCAGGGTTGTCGTACATACACGATACACCCTACCTACCTAGGTAGGGTGTACCGTAGCATATATAGATATTAGCTTTCCGCACAATTTACATTACCTTAGTCAAGGTTTGGGTTAGGTTTACTTAAGTTCTTCTCTACAATATCAATGAAAAAAACTCCTAGTTATTCAAAATTGCGAGTTTATTCGTTGTTACAAAACAAAAGAGTTACATATGGTGTTAAACTCAACTAAGGAGTGACTTTGGATCTTGAAGCGTGGCACTGCATGTCCTCAGCATACTTTTCATAAGATGGTGCGTAACCACTGAGTGCCAATCGCAAGCATGATGACATATGATCGTCAGTTAGTCGATTGCGATATTTTGACTTAATTATCTTCATTTCAGAAAATGCAGACTCGCACAAGTAAGTTGACCCAAACATTGCCGTCAGTTGAAGGGCGATTTGCCTTAGATTCGGATATTTATCTTCAGATATAAAACACCAGAAATTTGTATCAGATGCTGTAGCTTTGAGATGTATATCTGATATAATCTGCACCAACTCATTTTCAACAGAACATGAGTTCATATTAAACTGACTTGCTACTTCAGTGGTTAATTCCTCAATGTTTTTACATGAAAAATGATAACTCATAAATGATGCTATATTTGCTAATTTACTGCAATCATAAAAACGCATTTCGAATTGTCCCAGAATATTTGATAATTCAGCCTCATACGTATCATAATTCAACTGAGGAATCCTTGCTTTCAAAGACGGAAAATGTTTCAGATCCTTTCTTTTCAGTTGATCTATCATAAGTTGCAATTTACTCTTGAATGCGTTTACTGCGCTAATCATCTCAATAATAGTTTTTCCTTTACCTTGAAGCTCCAAGTTAATGGTGTTTAAGTGCATTGTGATGTCAGTCAAAAATGCCAAATCAGTCAGCCATTTTTCGTTTTTCAACATCTCAGTGTCATCACCTCTTTCGTCTAGAAAAGCTGTTATTTCAGGCAATAATTCTTGAAACCTTTCTAGGAATTTTCCGCGACTCAACCACCTGACGTCCGTGTGAAGAACTAAATCAGTGTGTTCAGCTGACTCCCTATCTTCCAACTGCAACTTAAAGAGCCGCCGTTGCAAGCTACGTGCACGGATGGAATTCACAATTTTTGTTGCAATGCCCATAATTTCCTCCGTGTTTAAAACTTTTGAATACAAAACTTGTTGATGTATAATGCAATGGAATGAAAAAAATGAAGGGAATTCTTCATTAGCTCGACACAATGCCACAAAACCGTTCTTGTTTTCAGTCATTGCTAGTGCTCCATCGGTTGTAATGCACACTAATTTATATATTGGTAGCTTGTAGTTTTTTACAAAATTGATGAAAACGTCATATATATCTTCGCCACGGGTCTTCCCCTTCAGAGGAATGATTGTCAAAAATTCTTCCTTAGCCAACATGTCATTGAATACCATCCGAATAAAAATACACAGCTGGGCAGTGTCTGTCATATCGGTGGATTCGTCGAACTGTAAAGAAAAGTATGTACATTCCATGATATCCTGTTTTAGTTTATCTGCGATGTCCTGACTCATGACTTCAATACGCCTTGTGACAGTCGGACGAGATAACTGAAGTTCTCTAATAGCAGACATGATTTCTGTTTTATTTTTAAAATCTCCAAATAAAGTCTCACCCGCTTCAATAAATGCTTCCTTCACAACCGATCCATCTTCGAATGGTTTCTTGTGTTTCGCCAATATATGAGATATTTTAAATGACGCGATCGTAGCAGCTTTTGATTGTTTGGGTGGTCTTGTGAACATGGTTTGTTCTTTTTTCAAACAAAATATCAAATTACTTACTTTTTGTTTTCTTAATTCACTCTGTGGCGGAAAATCCTTTTCATAGCTTTTATGAACCGTTTTATGATGCCTCTCTAAGTTACCACGCTTAGGTATTGCAACTGACGCACGACAAATAACACAAATGCACTTATCCTTCACCATTCAAAAGAAAAATTCTTGCTCCCAATCGTTATTAAAATAATACGTTTTAGATTTCTTCACTGCACTCATTTCGCACTATTTAATAATAAACTTTGTATCGACGTAGTATCGCCTTCAAGTTACAATTCAGAATGACTCCAATTCCTGCAGGCGCAACATTTATATCGGCGTGAACGAAAGTCTCGAATGTTCCCGTCAAACGCGCCGCCCGAAATGTTCTAGTACAGTCTAGTCTAGAAACAACGCGGCTTTTCTTTGACAAGTACCGCGCGTTCCTTTGATAAAGCCGCCTTTTGCCGCAAGCAGTGTTATTACGTAATAAATTTTTGTAGTTTAGTTACCTACTTATTAAAAAAATTTTTCTTCTCAAGATCTACTCAAAAAGCACTCGCGATCGACTGGTCGATCGCGATCGACCGTTTGAGCACCCCTGACGTAGGTAATCACTAATGATACAGTTGAGATACTCTGATAGATTTAATTTCCGAAGTGCTCTCATTATATCCGACCATCTGGCCGAATTAAGTGCATTTTTCATGTCAAACGTCATCATTATGCATACAGGTCGGGATCGATGGTTACCCGTCCAAGCTCGTTTGGCAAATGAAAGCGCTTCGGAAATGGCACCAATTGTGCTATGGCCCAGCTGGAAACCATGTTGAAGGAACAACTCCCAACGGATTGTGGATAGAGCTCGGGGCACGGGAAGTGAGCTTTTCGAAAACTTTTAATTTTATTGCCTCCTCAATATACAAGATAATGCCTCTTTGGATATGCTATTTGCCTCCGGCTTACTGGTAATCTTCGGCTTCACAGTAATCGAAGGATCTGGTGATTGTGTAACGATTGCCTTTTTATATTTTACAATAATGTTCACTGAATGATTTGCTATTTCATAAAAATAAATAATTAATAGAAAATATTAAGTAAAACATATAAATTGAGTTTTGCTAACCATCGCACCGGCCATGTAAAATATATAGTCGTTTGACAATTTAATAATTACACTTCCCTGGTACTACTACGGTTCCCTGCACTTATATGTAATAAGTCAAAGCAGTCCTTTACAAATGGTAATTATAAACAAAAGCTCTTTACACTTCAAATTTATCTCCCAAATTGATAAGTGTAACTAACGACTACCTGCAGTATGAATACGCAAGCAGTGCGAGGCAGATAATCGAAGCAGGCGCAATTCGCAGCGTACCGCACACTGCACGGCAAACCATTTGAATATTTCATAGCTGAAACACAAGTACTCTCGATTTGTGCACCGAGCGCATGCCCCTACGCTAACCGTTAAATACCATGTAGACAAAATGAAGTAGGTGAAATGGAAACAAGAGTCTTGGCAAATCAAACAGGGTTCATAATTTTTTTTTGAGACGTGATTTTAATCTGACTTTGTTATTTTTTGCTTCTTTTTTAACTTTTCATCTTCAACTTTAATTAAAATAGATTCTGAAACGGACACTTCAAGAAACGGAAGACTTTAAATTCCAAATAACGACGCTTATCGAAAGCAAAGTGACCGAGTACTAAATTAATATATTTCAAGACAGAGAACTATCAAAACTTCTGTGTTATATTTCTGTTGCCATAAGAGTCAAAATGACACGTGGACATTCCCATGTAGAGGCACATTCCAGCCTCTAAGCAATTATCGCACGGATTGGATGCAATTGTTCCTCAGCAAACATTTACTACCCGCCTTTTGCACTTTACCCGACACTTCGCAGCAGTATTTTTAGTGGCAAGGTAATATTTATTCAGTGTTGGTAATAAAATGTTGTTGAATAAAAAGTTTGGTGTTTGTTTGCGATTGATTACTTGGTATGCTGCTGGAGTTATCTGTATCGTGTTCGTGTAAAAATTGGAAGTAAAAACAAATGCAAATATGTTTGAAGAATATATTATGATAGTTGAGCGAAGTATGCCATATATAAACAGCTGTGTACTTGCCGCGAAAGCATTTGAGTTGTTAAAATCATCACTTTCAGGCCATGTTATAAGCAATAAATTTTCATCGATATCTTAGTTGCTTACGAAACAATTTTTAAATAATCTCAAGCTAGGTAGATTATGAAGAAAAAGAAATAATGCTATAATATATGTTTAATTAATAACAGGGAGTCCTCTAACATCATCAATATTACATTTCTACATCTACACTAATATTATTAAGAGGTCAAATTATTTGTTTGTTTGTAGGGGGTAATCTCTGGATCCACCAATCCGATTCTTTGAAAATTCTTTGACTGATAGCTAGATACACTTTTTCTGAGTGACATAGGCTATATTTTATTGTGATATGTGATATTTCAGTGTAAAGTATTACATTTGTGAACAAAGTTGAGTTTGAGTTGAAAAGCGTAAACCAGTAATACGCTTTATCGGCGTGCGCTGGGCAAACGTTTCCAAATATAGGAAGAAAAAATATTCATATTAGTCTTTAGTAGATCTACAATATATTCCGAGATACCATATACCTAACTCTTATATTTAACACTGAATAACGTCTTTTTTTGAAACGAAAAATAAAGTTTCTAAAGAAATGTTTAATTAAATTTATAACACACATTATAAAATAAAAAGTTTCATCATCGTAAAATTTGCCCTATCAATAGCAATATGCATTTAATTTAGGCGGAGAGTTGAGAAGATAACTTGAGTTTACTAAAAACGCAAGACATAGACGGCCAACGCGAGTTTTATAACCCTTTCGTTGCAAAATACATATTATTATACAGGCGATGTATGTATGTATATACCTATTTTGCCTGCGGACTCCTGATAATTTCATCATAAACTACCGATTTGTGATGAAATAATTAGGGATGTTTCAGATGGCCTAACAGGTAAGCCTGTAAAGTTAGCGTTAGGTAGCGATCGGACTTTAGTGGGACCAAATTGTAATTGGCAAGATGTGGTTGTTTAATACACCTCTGCCTTCCCCTTAGGGGACATAGACGTAAGCGTATGTATGTATGTATGTATCAATATTAACGACGGTGCTGGTTTAGTATGTCTATTAACCCCAACAGTGAAGAGATTGGTTTGATGATTTATGAGTTAACGCTACCTGCAATGTGATATTGCGAACGTCTAACACGCAAGGTTCATTTCATGCTCTGCTTGTGTAAATCGACCGTTGTCCTTCTTATAACAGTAAAGAAACCCAAAGAAATTGGTAGTCCGCTGTATCATTGCTCTCCTTAGTTCAAAGATAAGAAAAATAAACAAGATATAAGAAACTTAACTTAAGTTAGTGTTATAAAAGCCGCTCCAGTTTGTTTTAACACCTTACAAAGGAACTATTTCTACAAAGGAACAGAAATTAACAGCATAAGGAAATCCGAGTTTTACGAGTTTTGTTGACGTTTGAACTAGACGAACAGTGCCATAGTTGGCTTATTTGCCGGTCAACTCAAACACGCAATCAGACTGTTTGTAATTGTGGGCGAACTTTGACCAATAACATCGAATAATAAGCCAACTGGGTATCGAAAATTAGCCAAACCAGAACTTAACTAGGGTTTTAACAAACAACAAATGAAAAAATATTTTAGTAATTTTATATTTACTCTTTAATCATATCGTTCATCTAGATCTACATTATATTCTATATATGTGTGATGTATATCATACTCATTTAGGCGTATACGTTGAGTCAGACAGGAGTCAAACGTTTTTCGTTTCTTTTAACACTGTTATACACTAAAACTTTTAATCCTTATATAGATGCAATGTATGCAGCTTGACTGACAACTAATAGGAGTTGGTAAATAAATGAATGGGCTTTATTCATTTTAATTTGTTTTGTACTAAGTAAATGATTAAGTAGCCTGACATATATGTACATAATGCTCATACACATATATAATGGTAATACACAACAATATCCTTTATAATAAATACAAACAAGTATTTATAACCTTAGTCGGAGGTAGTTCCTTAAACCACTATGTGGATCTAGTGATTGATGATAAACGACAGACTGTTTATAACATAGTTGCAGTCTGAGTGTGAAATATACTAAGCGTCAACAGCCACGCTGTGCTTTACAGTGTACCAGAAAACGGGACACTAATTTAAACCATTGACAATATATGTATGTATATATCTAGCATGAATTTAAAAAAAATGTGAAAGTTAAAGAGTCTAAATCTATCGGCCTATGTCTAACACTGGACTGCGATAGATTCTTTCAAAAAAGCGTGGGGTGCTTTTTAAGGTATTTATATCTATATTATCAAACTGATACCTCTAATCATTCTTCTAATCATAGATGTCAATAAAATATTTATAACTATTGACATCACGCACCCCACGCTTTTTTTTACAATTAAATACATTTTTTTTTGTTATTCACACTATTCTTAATTTTATTTATTATTATTTTTTTACAGTATTCTTAATTCAAATTTATTAATATTTATTTTTAATTTTTTAGTTGGGTTTTCTATAAAAACGTGTTTTTTAGTTATTATTCAATATTATTTATTTTTCATTATTAGTCTGATTTTCAAAAAAGTGTTTTTTTTTTTTTCATCTTATTCAAAGTCGGTAACTTATCCGAGAAATAGGTGATCGGCGCGCCTAGTAGTCTGGTCTTGGTCTATGCGCAAAGACACTACCAGTTTTAGAAAAACATAAATAGCTAATACTGATTATCATAGTAAGGATAACGGGTCTAACTTTTTAAAATATTAAATTGTCATCGGTCCTTAATAAGTATTCCAAATTTCAATATAATATGCTATAGCTGTTATTTCCATTTAACAAAAATGTTTTATCCATTTGTAGGATTGTGCTACAGTATTAAATAATACAAGACTTAAAATGACCTTTTAATTGGTAGTGTAGTTATTTAGATTTCTTGAAGTGGTGATGCTTCTTTTATATATGTAATACTTTACTTTTCAGTTCCCCTCCCTCATTAAGTTCCAAGAAGACCATTTGCTGATATTTGTTAAAGCGACCTGCATCTACTGTGGACCAGCGATCTTTACGATTTCATTTGTCCATTCCATTGATGAACGTCCTACGCTGCGCTTTTCAATCCGTAGTATTAGTTCAAGAATTTTCATCCCCATCGGCCATTTGTTTTTCGTTCTTTGTTAACAGTGGTAGAGCCATGCTTAGGCACGAATGGGCCAGATCGACCGGTGAGATACCACGGCTCCACAAAAAACTGGTTGAGAATTTGGTTTTTGCTCCAGAAATTAGTGAGGTATCGGGAGGCCCTAATTCCCGTCTCCTCTTTCCTCTTCGTTCATCTCCCCTCTCTCCCATCTCCTCACTCCCTCTTCTTTCGTCTCCCCACATCCCCCTATCCCTCATCCCCCTCAAAGGCGGGCAGCGCACTTAAGATTTGAGTTGTAGGTGTCCATGGACGGAGGTTGTCACTTACCATCACATAACCCGTTCCTCTGTAGTCCTATAATATAAAAACAAGAAGTTCTAGCTCTGTTTAGTTAATTGCAGTTTATCTAACCGTACTCTTACTAAGAAGCATTTATTTGTCTGTTCTTTTCGTATCGTCCATCTACGACTTTATAAGTTTTCACGTAACCAATATTCCGGCCACTAAAATCCTTTTACAAATTTATTACTCCAGCTATAAATTGGCGGTATTACAAGAGTAGGATCTTGTTGTTCAATTAAAAAGTTTGTTATTAATCTTCTATAGATCTCTTCTAAGACAAAAGCTCTCCCGTTTCAACAATAGTCCTGTCGAGATTAAAATACTTATCGATGGGGAATATTTGCTCAGATGGAAATATTTTTCTACGTTGAGAATTGTTGTACGTCCGCATTCAGATCATTTCTATTCATAAGTATGGACCCGCGGCATTAGTAATTTTATACTATTGAATAATGTATTAGCTTGCTATATATTTTTGAGAGAGCAAGATTTCAGAAAGTACGAAGTATAAATAGAAATTATCGATATATACGAAGTACAAATTATCGGTATCCAAGAGAAAATATCTATGAAAGAAATTATTGTCAGTTTCATGTTATTCCAAGTTCAGGTACCTTTCATTCAATAATACGATAAGACAATTATTATAATATTATAATAAGTTTCTCTAGATCGGCGATAATACAAATACAGATCTTATAGGGATACATTTATTAACGAATTTTCTAGATCAATTTGGAACCATTGGATTCCGTATCGAATCTTACTTACTCAAAATTATATTATAATAAGTCGAAAACACTGATGCATGAGTAGACCCTAAAATTAAAACAACGCGATTGAATACCTAAATGCGATAGAGGCGTAATTTCTTTGAATTCATATAAAATTTAACTGACATTGAATTATTAAAAACTTACTAATTTTATATATCCAACAATGGTTTAAACTGTGTTTTAAATATTGTTACAATTATGCAATATATTATATATTTTATTTAATTATATATTATTAAACAATAGATTATCTATTTAAAAAAAATATAATAAATCATGTCTTATCTCTTAACGTAAAATTAAGTCCCGCTTAGTATAAATTACACAGTTTAAATTTCTTCTTTATAAAGACAGGCTAATCAGCTTACGAGGTAAACCTTTTTTATCATAAATCGCCTGAAAATATGACAAAATAAGGCATTCGCGCTATCAGCCAGGGCTCGTCAACAATTTGTAAACTTATAAACTGATTTCCCTTGGGCTTCCATGGTTTACATTTTAATGTTCTTTCTCGTAATAAATAAGTTTTTTAACCTTTTTTCAAAACACTACCCCATAAATTGTTCTGAAATAAGTTGTTATAACAACGAAACTGTAATTTAGTAACGTTTCATTGGATAAATAAAAATTAAAGCATTTTGTTTTTAGGTCATCTTCGATGTTTTTTACACAATATATTCTACAAATCTATATATAATATCCTAGTAGTTCTATAAGGGGTATCTAATATCCTATAAGGGGTAGGCAGAGGTATATTAAACACTCACATTTTGCCAAATACAATTTAGTCCTACTAACGTAATAGGGGTGAAGTCTATTGCTGTCAACCGGGCACTGTATGACTGTAGACATACTGTCTGGTACAACTAACTACTAATCAAAATGATCAGAACTCATGACTAAAGTAGTCATGCGTTCTGATATTATTTTCGATAGAATAACTTTATCAATTATGTAAGGTCTTTCACAATAATGGCAGTTCACAAAGTCATTTTGCTATCATATAATATCATCCCCCGGTGTATATTCTAAAAGAAATATATAATATATAATATTTTATTCAGCACTTGTTCTTAAAACTTCAACTTCAAAAGTTTTCCATCTAATTCCTGAGTAGGTGGAACGGTGAGAGGGGTGAACCACCATCTTTTGCCCCAAGCCAACCTCACCTGCACATGTTGCATCCCGCTAAACGACGAATGAGGCTCTGCGACCGACCGATGGCGGTATATCAATCACAATAGGCGTAGCTAAATTCGACAGGCCGGTGACGGGCAGCAGCGTCACCGGTGCGAGAAGCTATGCGGTTGTACGCTTCGCATGCATCTCGACCGGATCCCGTAAATGAGGACCCCAGAGCCGCATTAACACGCCACTTCACCGAAGACCTGCCAGAAGTCAGTACCGACGAAATTGCGATGGCTTTAGACAGCTGAAAACTGGAAAAGCCCCTGGAGAGCTGCTAAAGGCTGGAGGTAAACCTGTATTAAGGAAGCTCCAATAGCTCTTCAACGATATCCTGTTTGAAGGGAGAACTCCGGAGGCGTGGAGTAGGAGTGTGGTCGTCTTGTTCTTCAAAAAGGGTGACAAGACAATGTTGAAAAACTATCGACCAATTTCCCTTCTAAGCCACGTCTACAAGCTGTTTTCAAAAATCATCACGAACCGTCTTGCGCGAACACTCGACGAATTCCAACCACCGGAGCAGGCTGGGTTTCGGAGAGGATATAGCACCATAGACCACATCCACACAGTGCGGCAGATTATACAGAAGACCAAAGAATATAAATAGCCCCTGTGTCTAGGCCTTTGACTCGATCGAGATCTGGGCTGTTATGGAGTCCCTGCAGCGTTGCCAAGTAGATTGGCGATATATCCAAGTGATGAAATGTCTCTACGAAGCCGCCACCATATCCGTGCAAGTACAGAGCCAGCAAACAAGGCCAATACCATTGCATCGAGGAGTGAGACAAGGGGATGTTATCTCCCCGAAATTGTTCACAAATGCAATGGAGGACATGTTCAAGACGCTTCACTGGAAAGGGCGTGGCATCAACATCAACGAAGAATACATTTCTCTATACCTCGGGCAGACATTGGTCAGTCAGTGTAGCCGTAGCCGCGGTGCCCTACTTCGTTCCTCCCCTCCCGAACTGGGTAGGGGACCGGGACGGCTCCATGGTGATCGTCAGCTCCTCAGCGCCTCATTCTCCGCCCTTGTCGTTAAGATATATAGGGCTCGGGATATGTTGCCGCTGAATGGGGGGGATTCATGCTCTATGGAGTATATTTCTCCCCCAACAGGAGTCTGGCCGATTTCGATCTCTTTCTAAATTCCTTGGAGACCTCGATGCGGCGTCAATCACCTGGGCACGCGCTCGTGTTGGGGGACTTCAACGCAAAGTCTACTGAATGGGGGTCCCCCAGGACGGACGCCCGAGGTGAGGCGGTGGAAGAGTGGGCAGCATCAATGGGCCTCTGTTTCCTCAACAGAGGCTCCATCAACACGTGCGTGCGACAGCAGGGGGGGTCGATAGTTGACCTTTCGTTTGCTCGTTTGCTCTCGCCGTACGAGTAAGGAACTGGTGTATCCTGGAAGAGGTTGAGACGCTCTCGGGATCACCGCTACATCCGACTTGAGCTCTCCCGGACCCAGGACCCCAGAAGGGGTCACTTGGTACGGCGATCTCCACGGTTTCCGCGATGGGCTGTAGGTAAGCTGAACAGGGACCGTCTGGAGAAGAGGCCATTGTTCAGTCTTGGCTATCCCCTCCTCCACCTCCGACTGAGGGGTTGGAAGTCGGGGCTAACCGCATCCGTAATGTGATTACACAGATATGCGATGCGGCCATGCCCCGAATTCGAAGTTTTCGTCCTCCTAGGAAGGGGGTTTATTGGTGGTCCCAAGAGCTAGCGGACCTCCGAACGGCCTGCATTCATGTCCGGAGGTCCTATATCCGTAGCCGGCCAGCTTTACGAGCAGTACCGCGAAGCGCGGAGGACTCTAAAGCTGGCCATAAGCCGCGCCAAAGAGGATAAAAGAAAGGAGATGCTGGAGGGGACGTCCGTATCGCGCTGCGCAGCTAAGGCTCCGCGCATCGACACGGCCACATCGCACCAGCACATGAACACGGTAGGGCCCGCACTGTCGTGCACCCAGTTTGGTTTCCGGGCGGGGCGCTAGACGATCGACGCTGTGTTGCGCCTAAGGGTTCTGACCGAAGAGGCCGTGAGTAACGGAGACGTTCTGTTGGCGGTGTCGCTGGACATCGCCAACGCATTTGGTAGTCTGCCACTACCATGGGGTACCCCAATACCTGCGGCGGCTAGTGGCAGACTTACAAGAGCGTACCGTCATGTACGAGGATCGAGAGGGAAATTTAAGACGTCGGGCCATGTCGTGCGGTGTTCCGCAGGGTTCTGTTCTGGGCCCACTCCTGTGGAACATGGGCTACGACTGGGCCTTTCGTTGTGACTCTCCTCTGGGCTGGGCGTAATATGTTACGCCGACGATACCCTCGTCACAGCCCGGGGAGCAAACTTTCAACAGGCGGCACGCTTGGCCACCATAGGAGTCTGCCTGGGGGTCGAGCGCATCGAGGCACTGGGCCTACGGGTGGCCCTGGATAAGACGGAGGCCCTTTTATTTCACGGGCCCGTCGTGGTCCAGTTTTTATTTCGATCGAGGCACCCCTGGTGTCTCTTTCCTCCCGGCTGACGCAGCTGCTTTCCGGGCATGGTTGCTTCGGCAAGTACCTGCACTCGGTTGCCAGGAGGGAACCGAGTCCCGCCTGCCACCACTGCAACTGCAGTGAGGACTCGGCTCAGCACACGCTTGTGGATTGCTCAGCCAGGGTGACGCAGCGTCGGGCCCTCACTGCAGTCATTGGAGAGGATCTGTCACTGCCGGCCGTCTTACGCTCCATGGCCGCCAGAGATAGATGTTTTACCGCGGTCGCATCCCTCTGCGAGGATGTCATCTCGCAGAAGGAGGCGGCGGAACGGACCCGGGAGGAAGATCTCCACTCGGACCCCATTCGCCGCCGGCGAACCGGGCGGTAAAGACGCAATTTCCAGCGCCTCATGCCGCCCTGAGTGTGGCCGCGGGTGGTCGGGACGGGCTGTCCCCTCCACCCGCTATAGTGGCCAGCCGTGAGGAGGCGACGTCCACGTGTGCCGCCGAAATAAGAGTTACCCTAAGATGGTGCCCGCTGTTTGCGGGGGCATAGCGCTAGGAGGGATCCTGATGTCCTACCAAAGTTGTTCCCGGATTCCTCCTATTTTAGGCGCAGTGTCGCACACCGTGTGGTTTTAGTCGGTTCAATTCCGACACACCACCCCACTGAAAGCCCCAGTGGAGTGTCGGCCCGTGGGGGTTTCCACACGTAAAAAAAAGGCAACCAAGAGGCAAGAACACAAAAGCTCCCCCTCCCAATACTACGGCCACTATTATCGTGATACCAGTTGCCTGTTGAGAAGTTGCCTATGGGGAAGACCAGAGAAGAAACTACAAGGACATTTTTTTCAAATATTTCTTGTTGCAGTTTATAAGCGCAAACAAAATGTGAGGACAACAACAGCATCCTGAAATATAAACGAATTCTTATAATTACTATATAATTATATAATTACTCTAATAGTCCGGAGATGACTAGCCCCGATCAACGACACTCGCTCTCGAGCATGATGCACGCGTCAGCCATAGTACACTTCAATGCTATCAGAACTGCCAGGTGACATAGAAAGTAAACGTACATAAGTGATTACGCAGTTCTCACATGAATATTCTGCTGATAACTAATGGAGTTATGGTTGGTTAAAGTGAAACCAGTGTTAAAGTATGTTACTAGACGCGGGTAAGGGCATCACGAGATAGGCCATCTTGTTGCTTACATTTTAACTTTTTTTAAACTAGATTCTTCCATTATATATTGTAAATTATTGTATACCTGTTACTTATAACTATAATATATTATACGGTATGTTAAACTTAAACTAACCCCAGATTTATTGCGCAACTTGAGGTAAATAAGCATTCGTCATGTCGTAGTCGATCTCTCGATCAGCTCTCTCGAATAGATTGATTGATGGAAGTAAATGATGAAAACAATATGGCAAAAGTATCAGATTTTTCTTGGAGCAAGGTAACCCTATCTGAGTCGGGTGGCTGTGTAAGCTCTCGTGGGGATCGAGTAAAACACATGGAATATGGAGCGAGTGCAGTTCAACTGAGTAGCGGTGAGAGGGCAATGTAATACTCGTACTTCTAAAGTTATACTCATACTAGAAGTTCTTTGTATTTTTCTTCATTTGTTAAATAAGGATCTGTTAATAGTTTGAATATCTTCTTTATTATATATAAAAATGAAATGCCATTCGTTAGAGTCACTTAAACTTAATAATGGACATTACCAATTTGTTTAATTCTTTTAATATCGTATCCGCTTTAATTAAATCAGTCATCATAATGTTCAGAAATTGAATATAACGATATATTTTCCTTTAACGATCACAAAATCTGTGTAGAATGGATCCGCGCTCGCAGGCACAAGTGATCATAGCGTTCTTTCCTAAATGGCGGAAGGAGGCGTCAGTACCCGCCAATCGAACAAGTCAGTTTAACAAGGGGTCTGGATGCGAGGTGCTCATTGCTTAATTTTTAACTTTTATAATATAGGGGGACAGAAGAATAGACGGGTCACCTGACGGTAAGTAACAACATCGCAACAGGCGTTGTTCACCGGTTTTCTGTAAGGCTGGTCAGCCAGACCATTCGTGCCTAAGCATGGCTCTACCACGTATAAATAAATATATACATACAAAGATACAAAATGTACTATAAAAAGGTGTTTAGAGGATGGCCCGTTTGTTCGTCTGTCCCCCTATATTATATAAAAAAAATAAAAAAAAGTTTTTTTTTTAATACTATAGGGAGACAGACGAACAGACGGGTCACCTGATGGTAAGTGACACCGCCGTCCATGGACACTTGCATCTCAAAACTCAAGTGCGCTGCCCGCCTTTGAGAGTGATGAGTGATGGGGGATGCAGGGAGCGGAAAGAAGAGAGGAGGGATGAGGAGATGGAAAAAAGGAGAAAGGAGATGAGGGGAGAGAAAAGGGGGGAGGGGGAATTGGGCCTCCGGAAACCTCACTCAATTCGGGAAAATGCAAAGCAAGCGTTACTTCACAACCGGTTTTCTGTGAGGCCGTGGTATCGCACCGGTCGAGCCGGCCCATTCGTGCCAAAGCATGGCTCTACCACTGTTAAAAAATAGTTTATTTATAAATAATATAAGTTTATTAATAATATAGTGTACATATCAAGTAAGTATGAGACGCCCCCGACCAAATGGACCTACGACTTGAAAGGTAGCTTTGATGAGCTGTATGTGGTAGGTGGAGGATTGTGTGGTATGGCGCACATTGTGAGAGGCCTATGTGAAACAGTGAACTATAGGGGACTTATGGCTTGCAATATGTCATGAAAATTGTTGGTGATTTTCTTATAGTCTAAGCAAATCCTGGGTCTCTCATAAATCGCAATACTAGTTTATAATCGACGGTATGCCGCCGGGCACTGTTATTATACAGACATAACGGAGTAGCTAATATTTCTTTCAAAATGCAATACTCACATTTCATTCTTGTGAAAGAAACCTCCATGGAAAATGAAACGTTTTAATTTAAATATCTCCGGGAAAATAGCAAGGCAAATTAATTAAAGCAAAGTCTATAAGGACTGAAACTGAGAATTCGGTTCATGTAAACGTCTTAAGAACAAAGTAATATGTACCATGTAATATTACAAGAATTGAAGCAGATAAGGATTTTAAAATACCTAAAATCCTTTTCAATGTCAATCAGTTTTGGTTGTAAAAAAAAAACTTATAAAATTAATCGTTAGTGCTCTTAAATACCCATTTTAGTATATGAATGTATGCTGATTGGAAATTGTAACTAGCATACACAATACATATACAATAGCAATAACAAAATGTATGCTGATTGGAAATTGTAACTAGCATTAGTGGTATTCGTATAACACCGAATTGTTATCACTTTAGGACATTAATTTACTGTACTAGACGAAACATTCACATTTCGGTATTTCAAGACATTTTGACATTTTTTACTTATTATTTTTTGTTTGAATTTTGTGACTTTATATATTTCTAGATAATATAACATCTCATCAATTATTAATGTTGTCATATCTAGAAAAAACAACACAACAAACATTCATACACTCATAATAGTAGCTTTAAGAGTTCACTAACTGTATTCAAAGATGTTGTCGACGTTAGCTCAATTCTATTAGTGCTTTAAATAGTACTTACTTTAAACGTTTGGAGTTTGTACTCCACTTACTTTAAAGTTCCTCTCCTAAAAATAAAATGTAATTACTGAGTAAAATACAAGCCAAGTTTTATTTGGTAGACCTAGGAGGACTTATCGAATTATTGACCGGTAATACTCGTTATGCAAAACACACTGGACAAGCCACGGCCGCAAGTAAGGATGTTTGACCACATACATTAATGTTTTACTCGATAACACAGAACTCATGGTTACATTTTTTTTTATTTTAGCTTTTATCACATAATATATAAAACATATTGGACCTACATAATGTAACAAGTGCCAGTGCTATGATGTAGAGAATGAACCTTTAATAACAAGATAATTTACTTGAAACCGTCGTAAATGGCCCCATAAGAAAACTAGTCTCAAAATCTTGTCATATTAAGTTTACAATCAACAGCTGCTATACATACTTGACTACCTTACTTTACCTTAATTCACTTAATTCCCTTAACCAGTAGTAAATTAACTTCAAGAATACCTTCTCAATTTATTAAAATATGTATACTATTACTAATTGTTGAAGTATTCATAAGCTTTATTTACTTTATTAGTCAAGTTATATAGAATCAGAATCAAAATAAAATCAGATCACTAACTGAGTATCAGCCGCAGGCGTGAACATCGCACTTCGCCGACTGGCGCTACTCTTCTCACAAACTAAATTTGCAATATTTTCTATATACCGCGCCAAATTCCACGAATCAAATCAAACTTGCACGGCATTCCGTCCCTCGAGATACGACCATGTTTGCGAGACTAAGATTTATCTTTTCAAAACCAAAAATTGTATTTACTATTTTTATGTCAAATTCATTTAAATTCGTCGAGTCTGGAGTAGAGACTGTTTGCTTTCGCTCGGACCGCACCCTGCTTATTGAATTTTATATAAAGTTAAGACAAACTTCGTATGAACTACTTCTTCTATATTTCACTTATAAAATTGCTTTTAATTTGAAAGCTAATACACTATACCTAAAATAGAGAAGTCCAAATGATATTCTCTGCGCACTTACAACATACATATATTCACATAAAAGTGTGGAACACAATGCACAAAAACAATGGATTTACATTACAAAAGACTCACTCTGTGTGCATCCTAATGAACAGTAATTGTTTAAATCCACAAGAAAGTGGGTAGCGCGGAATACGCAACAACTTACAAACAGTAAATTACATTAAATGCATGCGTCCTTTTTGTGTCATGTTGCTGTTGTTACATTTATATAAAACTGGACTTCAGTTGTTTCCATTCTTTTGGAATAGTAAATACTGCGATGGTATCATATTCCTTTTTAAAAACAATTTGTTTTTTATATCTTCATATCTTTTTATGTACAGATCAGGTTTTCCAAAAGGTTTGAGTTGTTTGGTTACTTGGCTGATCATGGTGTACAGGTCCCAGGAGTAATTCTGAAAACTCTGGTAACTTCTTCAACCAAGTGGCTCAGGACATTGTAAAGTTGCACTGTTTTGATAATGTTTTGCTTAACTATATTTTGTTGACAAGTATTCACCACTTAGTTAAAAGGTAAAGCAAATAATAGAACGGATAATGTAAAGCAGCTTGCCTATTGATGTATAACTAGCATCGGACGGTCCTGACAAGAGCAGTAAACGTCCAATAACAGCTTATTCCGCCTCGCTCATCACGCCGAATAAAATCTAATTACACATTCGACCTCGTCCTCGGCTTGTGATGTTATATTCAGGTGTAATAACCCCTAATCCTACACTGTCCAGTGTCAGTAATTACTCGCTTTTGTCCGTTAGTGCGACTGTGAATGTATTTTAAATGATTGGCTAACTTACATAGGGCTTAATTATAATTCAAATGCTTGAGATTAAATCACTTTCATAGGAAGTAATAGCTACAGTGAGTTTATATACTTAGTGCCGTTTGCCCTTTTTTAAAAGCGATGATTTTAAAAATGGTTATGAGCTTTCACATATATTGAATTGTTAAATAAATTTATTCATAAAAAAAAGTATTGGACTTACATCTAGTTTAATTAGAATCATATATAATACTGTATACATTATTGAGCGTGGTCGTATTCGTGGTCTAAAATTAAACTTATGTCAGTAAAATTGTCAAAGTAACTAATCTGACACAAAATTTTAAATTAAGTATATTCCTGCCTGAGCTAGGAGTATCCTGAGTTGCAGGCTATCACTTGAGTTATAAATTTATTTAAAGTTGAAAGAGTGTGTTTGCAATCAGATGAAATTAAATTTTCAATGTGATTCTTATGTCAAAATATTTCGTTGTGATTTAATGACTAATCTGAGAAATTCCCACACGGATCGAAAATTTGTACGATCCACAATTAGTTGTGCCAAGGGTGTTAAGTGACCCCCCGCAATACAGGATTTAGTCCTAAGGCGGGAGTTGTATTTTTATAAATAAATATAAAATATTGTATTGGTAGGAACGAATATGACCATTAATGATTATTTTATCACCAAATCTTCCAAATCTCTATCAGTAACAGTGTAGTTCTTGAGGACTCATGATATTATTAGGAGTACAAATAAGTTTCCGCCGTTTTATTGTAGATGGCGCAGCACGGAGTTTCGGTTAGCTTTTACAGATGATAACCGGTTTAAAAAATTGTTTGGACATTCAAGAACAACATAACCTATTAATATCATTGATTTTATATTGGTAAAATATAATTTTTATTAGTTGAAAATGTCAAAATTTGAGCCAAATAAGCGTAATTTGCGGGAAATATTAGTTTACTTTTTTAATGTAAAGAAATCTGCTGCTGAGGCGCATGAATTGCTCGTAGCCATATGGTGAGGGTGCTTTGAGTGAGAGAACGTGTCGAGAGTGGTTTCAAAAGTTAAAAAACTGTGATTTCGACGTAGAAGACAAAGATCGCAGTGGAAGGCCAAAAATTTACGAGGATGCAGAATTGGAGGAATTATTGGAGGAAGATTAATCTCAAACACAAAAAGAACTTACTCTAACATTAGAAGTCACTCAGCAAGCAGTCTCACATCGTTTAAAATCATAAGGAATGATTCATAAACAAGGAAATTGGGTTCCGTACGAAATTAAAGCCAAGAGATATTGAACGCCGATTATGCTTAAGTGAAATACTGCTAGCTAGACATAATAAAAAGGGTTTTTTACATCGTATCGTAACTGGTGATGAGAAGTGGATACATTATGACTATTATCCAAAAAGAAGAAAATCATGGGGATTACCTGGCCACGCGTCAACATCAACAGCAAAACCGAATATTCACGGAAAAAAACTTATGCTGTGTATTTGGTGGGATCAGCTAGGTGTAGTGTATTATGAGTTGCTTAATCCGAGCGAAACAATTACTGGAGCCATCTATCGAACACAATTGATGAGATTGAGCCGAGCTCTGAAGGAAAATCACCCTCAATACTATTCTCGGCACGAAAAAAATATTCTTCTGCATGACAATGCTCGTCCACATGTTGCGACTCCCGTGAAAAAGTATTTGGAAACACTTGATTGGGAAGTGTTACCTCACCCGCCGTATTCACCAGACATTGCACCGTCCGATTATCACCTGTTCCGGTCCATGGCACATGCTCTGTCGGCGCATCGGTTCACATCTTATGAGGATACCAAAAATTGGGTTGATTCGTGGCTAGCCTCAAAAGACAAGGAGTTCTTCAGACGTGGGATTCGAATGCTGCCTGAGAGATGGGAAAAAGTGGATGCAAGTGATGGACAATATTTTAAATAAATTTATATTACCGTTCTTCTATAGTAAATATTTAATTTTTGATAAAAAACGGCGGAAACTTATTTGTACTCCTGTATATTGACTGTAAAGCTGATTATTTTCAATGAATACCACCATTCGCAATTGCATCTATGTATGAATGCTGTTCCTCAATACGTTCGCTATTTTTAATTTCAACCGGGTCATTCTATAAGTAGATGAACATATATTGAATACAAACTAAATGGTTGTAGAGCCAGGCTTCCCCGAAATGAATAAGGTTTCCGGAGGCCCAACTCCCTTTCTCCTTTCTCCTCACCCTTGCCCCCTCTTCCCTTTTCCCAAATCCTCATCCCCCTCTCTGCTTTTCGCTCCCCTTATCCCTGTACACCTATAATATAAAAAATAAAATAAAATGTGGACTGTTGAAACACTACTTTGATCACAATAATAATACGTGTAATTTATAACGATTATATAATACAAACTAAATCTCCTCATAATAAACGCCAATTTAGTCTGTAAAGTTTATTCGCTTTTATCGCTTAAAGACTCGAAAGACCTGCGAAAATAACCTCAGACGATGATATCACTAAAATGAACGTTGAACCAAGCAAATGTCTTGGTACTTGAGATGATGTCGATGTGAGAGATTTTGCAAGCGAGATAGGATTGGAAAAGACCTGAGGCAGAAGGCTAGACTGCAAGGACAGCAAACATTTAGTAATCGTTGTAGTGTCCTCAAAGTGTCATAGGAGTACTTTACCTTTTTTTGATTGGTATAAAGCTGAAGATTTAGAAAAACAGATTTAGAAGTATGATTCAAGTATGGCAACTTTTCAATTTTTTTTTAAATAATGCATGTGACTTGAAATCAAGTGTAGTATAAAAAGAGAAATTTTGCACCATTAAAAAATATACTGTATTTCGATTTATATGTGTAAGTATAATTATAACTTATTTACATTGTTCACTCAAAGGATACATGAATATTATTATTTCACTATAGAAATAAATATTGAATTCATTAAAACAAGCCTGTAGCCTAAACAAACCTGTAAACAATGATCTTAAATGACGTCCTTTAACGCGTCCTAGCACGTCGTTTCCACACTTAAAAAAATGCTGAATCAGTTATCACATGGGCCATAACAATTTCAGTATATGTACTTGTCTTTCTGAAGTATTTTCAAAAGCAAAACTTTAAACCATTGAAAATTAAATACATCAAAAGGCTCAAGGAATTTTTTTTTTCTTTAAATCGTATTGATAATGATTCTATGCGATTGACTTTTAATAAATATGTTATAAAATACAGGTCACATTGAACGAAAATTAAGGGTTATTCGACGGAATAATTTCGACAATGTAGCATCACATTACTGTAATTGTATGTTTGGAGAATTGTAGGTTTGTATGGTCATAATGGCATTTCTAATGATAGTATAGAAATAATTGAAGAAGAAATATTAACAATATAGTGTTTCTGTATTAACAAAGTAGCGTACCATTTTGGTATTGATACAAGATTTAATTAAATACGAAAGTAAAGAAATGAAATGAATGAATCAAAAGAAGTCTTTATAATTTTCCAAATTGTATTGAATGGACCAGCTAAACTTATCAGCACCATCAGCTCAACAATGCTTGCCATGTCTTTAATACTAATAACTAACTGAGAACCAACAAAGAAACTCAATTTAGAATAGACAAAAATAATTAAAAGTTTTTAAGCACAGTCGCAATGAGTTCGGGCTATGCAAGCAAGGGACAATACATGTAGTGTTGTACCGTACCAAGCACATGGGTGTTACGGGCACTGATAGTCCGGGACTATTTGGGATAAAATTAAACATAACCAGTGCACGCCTCACGTCATATACACGGAAATTTGAGACTATGGAGAGTTAGGGTGGTTGCTCAATTACATTGAGTGCGCGTGTTTGGTTACAGGTTAAATCTGTTGTTCCCTCTCTGCGTATTATGAAACATGCTTCAGTCCATATATGAAGCTATTCACTTTTACAGTATACAAATTACATTGTCACATTGCTTAAATATATATTATATAGTTTATTATTGGAGATATATCATGTGATAATAAAAGGAAATAAATATGGATATGGCGGGATTATTCAAATTGAACGAGGAGGTGCCGATGAATAAATATAATTCAAAAGTGTTTATGCTTGCTTTTTGGAATCACATCTCTTAATAGAAATATTTTGAGGCTAAGGTAAAGCAGACAAACTAAGCTATATACAGTATTTAATAATCATTAATACCTAATTTTTAGTTTATTTTACGATTCCAACAGTTGTTTAGTCATTTCACTTTTACTCTCCGGTTAATATGCAAATATTAGACAGAATAATTGGACAGCCTTTAGATTATTAATACAGACTAGACAATAAAATTTGTTTTAAAAATTTAAGTTTACTGTATTGACCATTGTTTATTGAAATACTTAAATATAAATAGGATTAACAGGAAATTTCAATTGGTAAAAACTGAACATCGTGTGAAACAAATATTGTACACAAGAAGTAGAATTATACACGTATTAATATATGCTAAGAGTATATAGTAGATATTTCAATGCCGTTTATACCAATTATTGTTAGTAATCATTTATTATTGAAGTATTCTTATCAAAATCTTTTAATCTCACATTGGATACTTAAATATTACTTGAAAAGAAATAGAAACAACAACAACAGGTATCGATTATTATAATAATAAGCAGTTTCATTTAATTGAAATCTGGACAAACATTGAATACATCTACAAAATAAAACACAAAACAAATACATTATGTACTTATTTGTTTTGTATCCTATTTGTTTGTGTGTGTAAGCAATCATATAAATTATATCATTTACTAAACATGCGACTGCATTTGAATAATGGACTTTCTTTTTCATTTATTATTACAACGTTCATGATTTACAGGCGTGTATGTAGTCTTTTACACAGCGCAACATTGTCTGTCTGTTAATGACTGCTTCGAATTCCGGTTAAGGATGTTAGTTTGTGTCTGAAATATAAGATTTATTCTAACTATATCTAAGCTCATGTTACGTGATTTGTGTCTCCAGTCTTCCTGTCAGACCTTAGTGCTTGTAAATAGAATCACCAAAGCTCTAAAGTGGCTGTAAGGTAAGAAAGGCGAGACAAACCTTCTAAAATTTGCTTAACAACATGTAAAAAAAAACTATAGATAAATTAGTCTTTTACGAAACAACTCAACATGATTAGATGTTCGAACAATTCCTTAGAACATAAACGGTAATGTGCGATATAACTCATATAAACAGGTAAATCTCTCCTTAGGCGGCTTAGGATCATCGATAGTCCTCAAGACAAGGTCTTTGAACCGAGTCAAAAGATCTTTATATCAGGTTAGGACAGTAGTGTGTGGCTACGTATATTCTCTAATTATATAACAAGTGTCTAGTGTGTAAAGTCCCTTAACTTAATGTCAAAGAAAAAAAAAATACCTGACGTTGGTTTGCATATTTGCCAGTAAATTTAATGCAAAACAAATTATAATATACTACCAACACGCTATAAACGTTCTAATTTCGTTTTCATTGCCCATTTGCTTTTATTTTCTTCTGATACCATTCTCGTAAATTTAAATGAAAATTCACGTCATTCGTTTTTTTTGGTAAAATACCTCTAAAAATAAAATATCATTTTAATTTGAATTGCCTGTTGGTCTACTGGTTAATGATCCTAACTGCTGAGTTGTAAGTAGTAGATTCTATTACCACATGGGAGAGGAAAAAATGTGTTGTCTACAAACAGGTAGCTGTCCCGAGTGTGGGTGTTATTTGTGTCTGTTGTTAGAATGTTTGTGAAGTCCTCAAGACACTGGAAACATTCCCAATCCTTGCTGGGCGTTCTCTTTTAAAGAAGAAGATATTGTAGGCTAATACCTGTATACATAGTGATGTATGTACATATGTATAACCTGAAAATTTAATATAAAAATGAAAAGAGATATGTATATCGCTGTAAAGTCTATAAGTAACATAGTAAACAGTTAAGTAATGAATCTCCAAAGTTTGTACAGAAATAATGCATCCTTAATTAAAAGTTGAAAGTTTCTGCGTTACGTAAACAGTATCATGGGATCTTTACTGATATTATAATATAGATGTACACACACTCACACCCATTTCCTCGAAGGAGATGCAGATAGCATATTTTATTAATTTAACATGTTTCTTTGATCGATCTGTTTGGACTTTATATTTACCTACTTTTTTAATAACAAACGAACGTCTCTTCGTCAGGTCACCTGACGGTAAGTGACTACCTCCGCCCATGGACACAAAAGTCGTAAGTGCACTGCAGGCTTTGAGGGTGATTTAGGGGGATGAGGGGAGGTGAATGAGGAGGGATTGATGAGGGGAGTTAAAAGATGAGAAGGGCGATGAGGGGTGGAGAAAGAGGGGAGGGAAAAGAGGAGCACGGGGATTAGGGATAGAAAAGAGGAGAGGCGTATACAATGTAAGCATTATTTGTCTACCTGTTTTCTGTGTGGCTGTGGTACTACTGCGGTCGAACCAGCCCATTCTTGCCTAAACATCTCCTACGATAAGTGAGGTCATTCTATTTACTGAAATTAAAACAAATAGTAAGTTATAAGACATGAGAAAATATAAAACGTTATAAGTTATGCGAATGAATTCAACTGATGACGATCCTATAGATGTTGTACACACAATCATTCTGAAAATAAACTAAGGAGGTCACACTGAATGTTTTTATAAATAATAAAAAATGGAATGATGTAGAAGCCTGTTAACATTTTGAAGTAGTTTCCGTTCCTTTCTAAGCACTGTCGATGCACTGACATATGTAATGGAACCATTAACGGAAGCAGTGCCACGAACCACGCTACTTTAGGGATTACTTCCATGCCCTTTTCAAACGCAGCCATGGCACTTTCAGGGTTATAAAAGGAATTCTTCTAAGTTTATCTTTTATTTTTGGAAATAAATCAAAGTTAGAAGGTGCCAGGTCGGGAACGTAAGGAGGATTTGATCCCTAAATCCACATTTTTGATAGACAAATATTCGATAGTCGGTCTGGCGGAGTGAGCTGGAACGTTGTCGTAGTTAAGGAGGAGGATCCTGTTTAATTGGCGCTTCTGAATTTTTCAAGACAACTGGTAAACAATGACTGACATACCAATCTGAAGTATCAGTTATTTAATATTTTAGAATGAATGTTGCGAAATGACCTCTCCATCCAAAGACTGAGGCAATCATCTCTTTCCCTTGCCTTCTACGTCACGAAACGTCCATTGCGCAGATTGCGTTTTCGTTCTAAAAGTAGTACCTATATACAACAAAAAAGGACTATTCGAATCTGTTAGGTACACAGAAAGATATTAAATTAGTAGATAGATTATAAAACCAACATAATACTGGTAGTGATGGATGAATGTTTCTCAGGACATCTAGAATCCTATACCACGCGTAGTATTTTTTGCAGAGTTGCAGTCAATCGCCCCTTTGAATCATCAGGAAATACTACCTGCATGCTTAACATTTGTACGTAAACTAAAATTCACCGTTTAAATATTATACATTCCAAAAAAATATTAAAGTTATATAAATATTAGGTAAAATAAAACCAAAACGAAGAAAGCCGAGGTCAGAAGAAATATTTTTTAAAAACAACTCTCACATTTGTACTGAGTCCTGCGTCTCGGGAGACTTCACAAACAGAAAAAATGGACAGATAAAACACCTAGACTAGGGAGAACTACTTGTAGATCACACTAATTTGTGTCGTGTGGGAATCGTTCACTATCCCTTAGGCATAGAGGTCAGTCTATTAATTTAACTATATGATTTGATATTCATAAAGTTTTGTAAACAGTCCTTTATTGACCAATCTGGAATGAAGTTGGCTATTATCTTCTCATTTGAAATTCATACGATTGTGTATTCATGTAAGTTCTTTCTAAGTTTAATGCTGACTCTGACAAATTTTTGATATAACTCTCTCTCTCTCTAATAGATCCACTTAATTAAGCCTCTCGTCGACAACGACCAAAGGGTTCGCTATCAATAGAGAACTGAGACAACTATTGTTGTCATCGTTCAGATTACCAGTGAATCTGTTCTTAAATCATTTGAATAATTTGCCAATTACGAATACCACGTCCCTACTATTACTCATTTGAGGATTAGTCATTAACAATAATAAATGATAGTGCTTGTCGCAGATACTCAGTATATTACCTACGTAAATATATTCTGTTTGTACTCATATATCATATGTTAAGCTAATACTTAACAAGTGACAAAATCATTTATTGAGTAATAAATATATATATCCAGACTCCATTACTACCATTTGTGGTTGATGTTATACCCTATGTCACTGCTACTGTACGATTTAAATGATTTAAAGTGCGATACCACGGCCTCACAGAAAACCGGTTGTGAAGTAACGCTTGCGTTACATTTCCCCGAAATGAGTGAGGTTTCTGGAGGCCCAACTCCTCCTCTAATCTTTCCCATCTCCTCATCTCAACTATTTTCTTTCTCCACCATGCATCCCCCTATCCCTCATTACCCTGAAGGTGGGCAGCGCACTTACGATTCTTGAGTTGCAGGTGTCCATGGACGGCGGTTGTCACTTACTATCAGGTGACCTGTCTGTTCGTCTGCCCCCCTATATTATAAAAAAAAATACCAACTTAAATCCATCAAACCGTTTATTAAGGCAAAAAAATACAAACATTAAGCAAATGAAGCACGAGACTGGGGGATCAGTCTCTTTTCAAGTTCAAATTCAGTTGATGATAGCGTTGCTTACAAATTAAGTGTAAAAGATCAATCAAGAATATTAGAAGAACATCGCCACTAGTTTATCTTTATCTTTTTAATCTTGTTATAAAAGAAAAATCCCACTATAGGTATTATTCCTGTGTCACTTGGGATTTTACAAACATACAAACAACAGACACAAAGAACACCCAGGCTCGGTAGAACTTTTTGTGGATCAACTGAAGCAACTGAAGCTGTGTGGCAATTTAACCAAAGAACTCAGACTCAACAGTGAGGTGACTAACCAATAGACCAACAGCCTTGTCAAATGGATTGTTATTTGAACATCCATAATCTCATTTAGTCTGAAAAGACTTTTCATCGGGTAATTGGCATAATTTAGCTTAATCGTTTTAAATAACGAACTGTCATTTAAATGTCTTCCTAGGGATGGCTGCACGGGAGTGCCGATGTATAATCCTGGGCTCGCGTTATCTGAGAAAAGCGGCCCGAATACGAATAATTTCCTCTGTGGGTTAGTTACCTGCTTCACTTGTTAATTACTTGCTAAAAAAATATTTAATCAAATAATAACAAGTTATAAATTTAATTCTTAGGTTCAAGAAGAACAACACATTAATACACTTCACTTACACTCACGCCAAGACAAGCAGAGGCTTATCACATTTTGAAGACTATATTTTATTTCCACTTTCTTAAAAGGGGGCAAGCCTGTTGCCGTCAACCATGCACTTCAGAAATTTAATGGGAAAATTGGGAGTGGAACAAGAATGAGAGGATAAAAAAAATGTAAAAAAAAAATCCAAACAATAAGTAAGTTTTCCGTCTAATACGTTTTTCACCTTTAGGTCTTTACATAAACAAATATTTTACTTTAAAATAATAGTTATGGCAGAAAAAAATGATTCTGAGTGTAAAAAAGTATATGTTTACAAGTAAATGAACCGATATTGGAAGTTAGTTAGTTAGTTTATACAGCTACTTACTAAAAACATATTTCTGTCAAATTTCACACTGACCATTGCTTATAATACCTACACGACCTTACACTTCACGACGCTGTAAAAAACTTCATATTAATAAAATCGAAGACAATCTTGCTACAAATGCGGCTTGGCACAAATAATCACGGAACTAGTTTTTTTTTATTGTGGAATTTTCTGCTTTGGAGTTGTCATAACGATCTATCGGCGACGAACTGAATTCTGCTTCAACTATTCACCAGCATAAAGTGTCCTCCCGTCGTCTAACCGCTACTTGTTGTCTTCGAATGTTGGGAGTACTTAGTTGACAATGGTGGGTCTCTTTAGATTGGCGATATAAATGCATAGTGCATGTTTAGCAAATTCGGGTCGCACTCATAAACCGAATGTAAATTAAATTGACGCTCCAGTTGAGAGAGGCAGCCCTTAACACCCCGCAACGGGTGGAGTACTCACCCCCGTCGATGGCCGCCTTGGCCGGAGACGACGGGGAGTTCGAGGAAGAGGATTTTCCACCCGTCACCGAGGCGGAGATATGGGCGGCTGTTCTACGGATCCGCTCCAAAAACACAGCCCCTGGGCCAGACGGGATCCCTGCCCGAGTCTTGGCCCTGGCCCTTGACCATTTGATAGACCGCCTCAGGGAGGTGTTCGACGCTAGCTTGGTGTCCGGACGCTTTCCTGATTGCTGGAAAAGCGGGAAGCTGGTACTTTTAAGGAAGCCGGGACGGCCTGCCGATTCGGTAGCGGCCTACAGACCCATTGTGCTGCTGGATGAGGCGCGTAAACTGTTTGAGAGAGTACTCTCTGCCCGCATCGTCCAGCACCTGGACGAGGTCGGCCCCGATTTGTCGGACGCCCAATTCGGTTTCCGAACGGGTCGTTCAACAGTTGGGGCTGTGTTGCGTCTGCGGGCCGTGACTGAAGAGGCGGTGAGCTGTGGCGGCGTGCTGTTGGCGGTGTCTTTGGACATTGCCCACGCATTCAATAGCCTGCCATTCAGCTGCATCAGGGAAGCGCTCCGCTATCACGGGGTGCCACAGTACCTGAGGCGGCTAGTGGCAGACTATTTAGAGGAGCGTACCGTCATGTACGAGGACCTAGAGGGAAATCTGTGACGTCGGCCCATGTCGTGCGGTGTTCCACAGGGGTCTGTTCTTGGACCCCTCCTGTGGAACATGGGATATGACTGGGTCCTCCGAGATGACTTCCCCCAGGGCTGGGCGTAATTTGTTACGCTGATGACACTTTGGTCACAGCTCGGGGGGTGAACTTTCAAGAGGCTGTGCACCTGGCCACCAGAGGAGCCTCAATGGTGGTCAGGCGCATCGAGGCGCTGGGCTTACGGGTGGCCCTGGACAAGACGGAGGCCCTTTTATTTCATGGGCCCCGTCGTGGTCCGCCCCCTGGCGCTTCAATCATGGTCAACTCGGTCCTTGTACCGGTTCGGGCCCACATTAAATATCTGGGCCTGATTCTTGACGGGAGGTGGCTCTTCGACGAGCACTTTCGGCAGCTTGCTCCAAAGCTGGTCGGCACTGCGTCCGCTCTTGGGCGCCTTTTACCCAACCTGGGTGGACCCAGCGTTGCTGCAAGACGGCTGTACACGGGGGTTGTCCGGTCAATGGCACTGTACGGTGCACCGGTGTGGGCGGAGGCTCTAACCGCCCAGAATAGGGCACGCCTTTGGCGCCCTCAGAGGGTTATGGCGGTTAGAGCCATACGTGGTTATCGCACCGTGTCGACGGAGGCCGCACGTTGGCCGGAACTCCCCCGTGGGATTTGGAGGCGGAAGTGCTCGCCGAAGTTTATCGGCGGACGGCTGAGTTCCGGGCGGGTAGCGGCAGACGGCCCCCGCCCGAAGAGGTACGCGAGTGGCGTGAAGCCGCTCGTCGAGCCACGATGGCTCACTGGTCGTCCCGGCTGGAGGCTCCACGTGCTGGCTTTGCCGCTGTGGAGGCGCTCCAGCCGGTCATCGTCGAATGGGCAGATCAGCAGCACGGGACTCTTTCTTTCCGCCTAACGCAGGTTCTTTCCGGGCACGGCTGCTTCGGAAAGTACCTGCACTCGGTCGCTAGGAGAGAATTATGTCCCGCCTGCCACCACTGCGACTGCAGTGAGGACTCGGCTCAACATACGCTCGCAGACTGCCCCGCTTGGGCGGCGCAGCGTCGGGTCCTCACTGCAGTCATCGGAGAGGATCTCTCGCTACCGGCCGTCATACGCTCCATGGCCGGTAGCAACAGGAATTTCACCGCGGTCGCAACCTTCTGTGAGGAGGTTATCTCGCAGAAGGAGGCGGCGGAGCGGGCCCGGGAGGACGATCTCCACTCGGACCCAACACGCCGCCGGCGAACCGGGCGGCGTAGGCGCGCTTACCAGCGCCTCATGCCGCCCTGAGTGTGGCCGCGGGTGGTCGGGACGGGTTTTCCCCTCCATCCGCCATATGGCCAGCCGCGAGGAGGCGACGTCCTGGTGTGTCTGGACGCTGCCTAATTGAGAGTTACCAGAAGGTGGTGCCCGCACTGTTGCGGGCAACAGGCGCTAGGAGGGGTCCGGATGTCTTACCAAAGCTGTTCCCGGATTCCTCCTATTTTAGGCGCAGGATGGCACACCGTGTGGTTTTAGTCGGTCCGATTCCGACACACCGTTCCACTGAAAACCCCGGTGGGATGACGGCCCGAGGGGGTTTCCACACGTAAAAAAAAAAAAAAAAAAAAGGCAGCCCTTAACACGGTTCACTTGGAGATTAACTAATTCTTTGTTACATTTTGCATTTAAGTTCTTATGGGAAAATCTAAGGCATTCAGTGATACGTTTAAGTAATGTTATTTATTACAGACAGTTCTTTGTATATTATTTTGTTCCTACTATGAAACTATTGTCACTGGAACTTCATGTTCAAAAGAGCTTAAAAGATGTTGTTGTGTTTTTGAAAAGAGAAAAAGGACCTTATATAAGAACTTTACTTTTTATGTTTAGAAGGTTTATGGGTACGGAGTTTGTGCTTATTCTCTGACATTTAGGCGACTACTCTACGTTTTTGACACATGGGTTGGGACAACACTCTCACACACACACTCGGGTTTAACACTTAATAAATGACGTGATGATAAATACCTATCACAAATAAAAAAAAACATATGTATGCACTGTGTTAGGGTAAGTAATATAGACTTAATATAGAATTAGCATACTAAGGCTATGGTTAGAATCATTGATGTCACAAATTTAGTGGAATGACTTCAAATGTAATACTAAAGATGTTTAAAACAAAAGATGGAGAGAGACATAAAAGGGCATGGACAAAATCATTAAGTTGCCAAAACGCAGCTAGGGTGTTGTTTAAAAATATACATCTATACAACTTAGACACACACACACACAATGCTAGATAATTCTAATTGAAACTAGTCTCAACCAACTAAAAGAGAAACACCAATATCTGCACATGCATGTGTGTGGAACTTGGCAAACTTTCATACAATCACAGCAACAAGCAATTAATGGACGGCCGTTGCAGCGCACTCTTTATTGAAAAACTTCACAAACAAGCATTATTATTAAAACAACAATGAGTTATATAAACTTTTGTCGTGTTGCATTTTGTTCTGATTAAAACTAAGATTGCACGTGTCTAGTTAAATAAATTGATGAAAGGAATTTTAATGGACTTTGTATAATTTCTGATTTCTCTTCTTAATCTATGACGTCATTCTATTTTACCAAACTACCGTTTTACTTCATATATTTGTACCCAACCAAAAAACAAGGATGATTATGTTTTATGTACGTAAGATTGAAGTAGCACATTTTATAGTTCAACACTAAAACAACAAACATTAAATCATTACAGTCCTTTTCATGCGAAGGTTGCCTGTAAGATATTGTCGGTTGTGATAAGGACTCCGTACTCCATTGTACGTTTTATTGGTAACAATATTTTTTTTTATATACTCACATTTAGTGTATATGTAATACTTACTTTTATTTATATGTATATACCCGAATGCAAATATGTATATGTGTTGGTATGTATGACATTTCATTGCTACAGCAGTAAGCTATCCTTCATTCAATAATTTCAGTGGTATATTTTTTAAAATAAAATAACTTTGAATGGGTCTTTGAGAATGACCTTTTCAATTGATAAAATATTATTGAAATCAGCTTACAAACAGATATCGTTAAACACACACAAATAAAAAAAACAAAACCATATTACCATGGAATGTTTCAAATCACTAACTGTTATTCGATTATTGAAATTATTTTATTTATAAACAGCAATTGGAACAATAAATTCGAACATAGAACTTATTATTAGCGATTTATTCTAATAAATAATAAGCACAAACAAATAACAAGCTAATTCCAACTTCAGGGCTTGTCCATTTCATGGGAATAAAAGCAGTTTTTAGTTTTTACCTCAACTCGTTTACGATTTCACATCACACACACACACACGCACACACACACACACATACACACACATACACAACAACTACTTGAAGGAGCGGCACAATGCTTATAAGAATATATTATGATTAATTTTTCAATGCAGCAATACAATGAAGGTAGGTAAACGTGGAAAATAATTCATAATTTTGAAAAACCTTACAATGGACAGAGTATATCAACTGTTCGTATTGGACAAAACATATTTATTTGACAGAAGAAAGGTTAAAATACAAACGGAAAAATATATTCTAAGCTTTTATAACGGGCTCAATAAAAGTTGTTTATTGCAAAAGCCCTAAGAAAGCGTAATACTGGGGGCTAATCTGTGGCTGTAATTAACGGTCATTTAAATCGAGCTCCGACTTTTATGTGACAAATATAAATATATACTGTTTTATAAATACTTAATTCAGCTATAACACGTTTCTTTTTATTAATGTGTGGCATTATAACTAGTAATTAAGTGTGAATATCAAATACAGAATGTACTGCACATTCTGTATTTGATATTTATTTATTTCGCGATCCTATCAAGAGTCACACGGCTGTATGTAATTATGTTTCCTTTGCTTGATTATTTTATATTCACTTATACAGTTCGTATAAATTAAATTCGTTCGTAAAAAAAAATTAGCATAGTAAGAGCACTAGTGTAGTGTACATATGTATATTTATACGTACTAACTTTAGACGTTAATTATTTGTTCACCGTGGATTAGAAACACGTGTAGTTTTTCTTATGTTTGAAGAAGTACAGAAACATATCGCAAGCAACAGCATACCGACATTGAGGATCAATATAGATAAATATATACAAAATTATATTTTTGTATAAAACCTTATAGCTATATGAGCTATAAGGTTTTATACAAATATAATTTTGTAAATGAATACATATACATTTCAATATTAAGTTTGTTACAGCAGCCGTTAAGATATTTACTATGATTTTAATTCTTGTATCCCGACATAAAAAAATCCTATTATCTTACAGGTTTGTTATTGAACTTTTATCCGTATAAAGCTATCTCCATAGATATCTCGGTAAAACTTTAACAGAAATTAACTGAAACGTTTTGTAATCTTTGCAAAATTATCCGAAATATAAACAAAATTGTAAAATATTTTCAATCTAAAAGACACATAACACTCTGGGAGTGAGCGCTTCGAGCAACTTGCGCTAACCTAAAGTTAGATTCAATTCTGAAAGTTGAGTTCTCTGAAATATTGGAGAATAAACTTCACTTACGTATGCTGGCACATGCAACATATTATATCATTCTCTGCTATATTATATACTGGAATCATAGTTATTGAGACATAATAATTGCTCTTAAATATTTAGTTTCTTATATTATTTATAGAGTTATTTTTATTACTTAATATTAAAATAGATTTTATGTTTCAATTTAAAATGGTGTTTTGATATTAGATCTATTTATGAAAGTATATGTTTCGCAGGTTCTCTGTAATTCTCTGTCGAGTAGAATAGCGCCACCCACCAGAGTGGGTGCAGTAAAAGGCGACTACGAAATCAGACTATTATCTTTCAGACAGTATATACATAGTCTTATAGAGTCCGGATGACGGGATCAGCCTTGCCCAAGTTCTGGTTGGCTTCTTTGATATAGGCGTGAGAGTAAAGTTAGAGAGTAGTGGTAGAGCCATGCTTAAGCACGAATGGGCCGGCTCGACCGGTGCGATACCACGGCCTCACAGAAAACCGGTTGTGAAGTAACGCTTGCGTTGCATTTCCCCGAAATGAGTGAGGTCTCCGGACGCCCAAAATCCCCCACCCCCCCCTAATGATAGCGCTGTTAACAAAAAGGATACCCCAGGAAGGTACCAGCGCTAGCGTTGGAGAATCCCCCCCTGGATGTCCACCCTCAGTACGGATTATGCCTGAGCGTGGACGCCCAGGCTGCCCCTCGTACTCTGGGGGGGGCTCAACTGCGCTCTCAAAATCTGCTCGGGGCAAGAGAAGACATACCATGGCACACCCTGTCACGTTTACCGTGGATTTTTGTAACATCAGGGGCTTACATTCGAACCTCGACACTGTCCACCACCACCTTGAGACAGCAAAGCCGGCCTTGCTATCATCTCCAGAGGACACATCCTACCTCTGCTACCCTGGGTACGGACTGGAACACTCCTTTGTTCCTAAGGCTGGTGTATGCGTGTACGTTAGAGATGATATCACTTCTCGCCGCCTCGGCAATCTTGAAGGTAGGGACCTCTCCATCTTATGGCTACGTGTAGACTGCGACGACCATCCCCGCATCTACCTATGCCTCTACAGGTCCCATAGCGGTGATGCCGAAACGGACCGACTCATCGACCACGTCCAAATGCCTACAGACTCAGTGCTCCAGCAGGTCCCATCCGCAGAGATCGTGATTCTTGGCGACTTTAACGCCCATCTGCCTTCACTTTTGGATCTTCTGCTGACCTCACATACTGACGGCTACAAAGTATCCGTTGAGGCCCCTCTTGGCTTTTCAGACCATTGCCTGATTAGGAGTATAGTGCCACTCGTTCACTCGCTGCGGCCGCGAGTTACAGGCAGTCGCCGCGTATGGCACTATAGGTCAGCAGACTGGGATGGAATGCGAACATTCTTTGCATCCTACCCATGGAGGCAGGTTTGCATCTCGCCGGATGATCCCAATGTCGTTGCCGACTCTGTCGCGGATGTTGGGTATGGAACTCTTCATTCCATTCTCCCTGATTCCCACAGGTGGCAAGTCCCAGCCCTGGTTTGGTCGAACCTGCAAAGCGGCGTCCCGCCGAAAGCAGGAATGTTACCAAGCATGGGCTAATGCAGCGACAGCACGGGATGTAAAGACCAGCACATTAAAGAAGCAATTTAACTTTGCCTCCAGGTCCCTCAAACGAGTAATTGCTGGGGCGAAGTCGGCTCACATCGGCAGAATTGGCGAGAGACTAGTGAGTCTACCTTCCGGAACTCGTGCATTCTGGTCTCTTGCCAAATCCAGGGGAACTTTTGTTAGCCATCCCTTCCACCTCAGTGCATAGGAGATAATTCGTTGGCCCACGACGCTAAAGAAAAAGCCGATCTTCTGGGCAAACTCTTTGCGTCCAACTCGACCCTGGACGACGGGGAAAACGCACCGCCGACCATACCGCAGTGCAAGAGCCGCATGCCGGAAGTCCGGTTTACACAAAGGGCAGTGCGTAAAGCGCTTCTTTCCCTCGACGTTCTTAAGTCGAGTGGGCCCGATAGAATCTCTCCTATCGTGCTGAAGACGTGTGCTCTTCGTCTTTATCGGCTTTCCTACTCTCTTGGCGTAGTCCCTAACTCATGGAAGACAGCTCTAGTACACCCAATCCCTAAAAAAGGAGATCACTCGGATCCGTCCAACTACAGACCCATAGCCATCACCTCCTTGTTCTCCAAGATAATGGAATCCATTGTTAACTGCCAGCTCCTCCGGTACTTAGAAGACCACCAGCTCCTCAATGATCGACAATACGGCTTCCGTCGGGGTCGTTCAGCTGGTGATCTTCTTGTTTACTTGACTCACCGGTGGTGGGCACAGGCGATCGAGACCGAGAGGAAAGCGTTGGCCGTTAGTTTGGACGTGGCGAAGGCCTTCGATCGAGTCTGGCACAAAGCGCTCCTTGCGAAGCGTCCTTCCTATGGGCTTCCCGAGAAACTGTGCAATTGGCTCACCAGTTTTCTTACAGACAGAAGCATCAAGGTCGTTGTTGACGGTGCATGCTCCGACTCCAAGTCTGTTAATTCTGGTGTCCCACAAGGCTGTGTGCTATCACCCACGCTGTTTCAACTGCATATCAATGACATGCTGCAGATCAGCAGCATCCATTGCTATGCGGACGATAGCACGAGTGATGCCCTTTAAACCGGCCGCGCTAACATTTCTTGGGTAAACGTCATCGAAAGCCGATCCAAACTTGTGTCTGAAATCGAAACCTCTTTATCAAAAGTTTCAGATTGGGGTCGACTTAACCTAGTCCAGTTTAACCCCAAGAAGACACAGGTTTGCGCGTTCACCGCTAAAAAGTTGCCATTGGTCGTATCACCTCAATTTGAGAGCACTTCCCTAACTGCATCAGCCAGTATCGGAATCCTTGGCATCGATATATCAAGCGAAGTCCAGTTTCGCGGTCACTTAGAGAGTAAGGCCATATTAGCCTCGAAGAAGCTTGGTGTGCTAAACAGATCGAGACAGTATTTTACTCGGGACCACCGCCTGCAACTTTATAAGGCGCAGGTTCGGCCGCACATGGAATACTGTTCTCATCTCTATGCAGGTGCACCCCAGTACCAACTTCTGCCTCTTGACCGCATTCAACGGAGAGCGACTCGCATCATCGACTGCCAAGATATTTCTGATCGACTTGACACCTTGGCGTTGCGTAGAGATGTAGCTTCACTCTGCATCCTCTATCGCTTGTATCATGGGGAGTGTTCAGAGGAATTGTTCGGACTTATACCGGCTGCTGGTTCCCGCCATCGTCCTACGCGACAAAATATCCATCCCCATCACCTGGACGATTGGCACTCCACCACTGTGCGCTTCTCCAGAAGCTTTTGTGCGAAACGATTACGAGCACGGCGTGTACTCACACTGCCACCGAGCAGCATTTAGAAATTCCATCTCAATGCATCCGTCGGCATATCGTAATCCCGAATGGAGTGTCGTGGTTAAGCCCGCGGCTTCAATCGGGGGCGAGGGTCTTGGCTTAGTTGCCCGGACTGCGAGGAAGAAAACCACTATAAAAAATTACCCCGAATTCCGTGTTCTGGTGCGTGACCAGGGGATGCATGGCTGATGGGTGGTTCAGTCGTGAGCGCACTCCCAGCCAAGGCACCTGTGGACCCCTCGGTTGGGCATAAACCTACGCTTGCCTGGGTATTGGGGGATCTCTGCCCAGGTCGACTTTTAATTCTCCCCCACACGTGGGAACAATTATGGAATCTTTTCTTACACAAAATCAAAATGAGAAGAAGAAGGAAAGTCAAAAGAAGACTGTAGAAGAGGATGGTGCTGAAAACTTAAAACGTGTAGAGTGTTCTACACCAAGTCTCACGCCTCAAAACATGGAGCTCTCAGAAACAAGCTTGACTCCTGAGAGTAGTCGAAGATCTGAGCGCATTCGAAGTAGAGCTTCTGTACCAATAGAGGGGAGGAGCGACTCGGAGTCGGACTCCGGATCGTCAATAAATGTATCTCGTGGGTTTAAAAATGGAATCTATACTTACACAAAACTTAAATAAAAATGATGAAATAAAAAAGAAGGAGAGAGTCAACATAAAGGAGAGTAGTAGGAAGAAGGAGGATGATGACGACGAGGAAGTTGTTTTGGCAACACCTAGGTCAGGACGACTTCGTTCCAAAACCGACAGCCGGAGGTCTGTCGAGATGGAGCTTGACCTCGAGACTCGAAAGCGAGGACGCTCGACAGACGATGATGCTGAAACGTCCACAGATATGTTCCCTCCTAAAGTGACGAGCAGCCTAAGAGGGAAGTCGAGATCGCGCATGCCAGTCGCAGGCCCATCAGGTTCCGTGTTTTCGAAGGCGGGAGTGTATGCGCGAAATCGTGCGGAGGGCGAAATCGTGGCAGAGGAGGAGATTGCGGATCTCCTTCTTAAGATACGTGCACCGATGGAGGGGGGTTCATTCTCTCAAACACCGGTGTCACTAAAGGAGAGGATGAGCGCAGCAGTGGCCATTATTCAAAAAGTGGCCACGAAATCTACCAACCTGAAGGGCTCTTTTGTCAAGGCCCTGAAGGACTCCTCCTCTGCCGTGTCCGGGGCTATGGAAACCCTTATAGAAGACGTTTCGCGACTCCAAGAGGCGAATGACCGCCTAACGGCGGCTAACGATCGCCTCACGGAGCAAGTCACTGTGCTTAGTGCCCAGTTTGCCTGGTTTCGGGCGGGGACGAATCCAGATTGTCCTGAGCAGCCACACCAGACTGCACATCAACCTGCTCCCTCCCCTTCCCCCGTTCCTGATGCCACATTGCGGCACATTATCGATGCAGTGTGGCGAATGATGGACGGGCGTTTGGCGGGATTGGAGGCCAGGCTGCCTCCTGCACCTAGGCCTCGACCACCTTTAGCCACGGATAAAGGTAACGCTGCTGTAGAGCCGGTGGTTTCATTTTCAGCAGGCTGCGTCAGGGCCTCATATGCGGCGGCAGCGCCTACAACTGTGCGACAGCCTGCAGCTGCTACAACGACAGGGCGACCGTCCAAGACCACAAGGAAAGCGGTGAGGGAGTTCCCTCCACTCCCCTCTCTAATGCCTAGAAGTAGGAGTACACCTCGCACTCTTTCCAGTGCTGCGCCTGTGCCTGGAACCTCGACAGCTGTCCCTACAAAAGACGTTTGGCAGACAGTTGAAGGAGGTAAAAAGTCGAGCAGGAGGAAGAAGAAGGCTAATAAGAAAGCCGCCTCACCACAAGCGCCTGCAGGAGCGACGGAAACGCAAAGGAAGTCGCGTAAGCTCGAGTCGCCGAAAACGGCAGCCGTCGTTGTTACAGTGCTGCCGGAAGCGGCAAATAAGGGCCTATCGTATGCTGCCGTCTTCAAGAAGGCCCGCGACTGCCTCGCTTCCGAGTTTGGGACTGCAGGTGCTCGCTTACGCCTTGCCCAGACGGGGGCTCGCATACTCGAGTTCCCAGGGGTTGAGGGCACGAAGACGGCAGACACTTTTGCACAGAAGTTGCGGGGAGTGTTCGCAGAAGCAGATGGTGTCAAGATTGCCAGGCCCACCAAGTGCGCTGAGATTCGTATATCGGGCCTGGATGACTCTGTGTCGGTGGACGATGTCCGGGTGGCAATCCAGCAGAAGGCGGGTTGTACCTCGGACAATATTAGGATCGGCACCATCCGCCCCGGTCAAGGAGGTTTTGGTGCGGTGTGGGTAAGCTGCCCCGTGGCAGTCGCCAAAATTCTAGGCGAAGCGGGAAGGATCCTTGTCGGTTTCGTAAATGCCAAAGTCATAATTTTGGCTGCGAGACCGATAAGGTGCTTCAAATGTTTAGTGACAGGGCACACCCGCACCAAATGCGGAAGCTGTTTTGATAGCAGCGGACTTTGTTTCCGCTGCGGACGACCGGGGCACAAAGCGGCGGAATGTTCCGCCCCCCCTCACTGCCCTGTGTGTGCGGCGGGTAATCTGCCCGACAATCATCAGATGGGGCAGGGGGGCTGCAAGCCTCCCCGAATATCTCAGGCAACATCGAGGGCAAGCCTATCGACCCAGGCTGCCTCTAATATCGTTCGTGTGTCGTCGCCGTCGCCCATGGAGGAGGCTGTAGAGACTATCCAATAATGGACCAGGTCTCCAGCCTCCTTGTCCAGACGAACCTGAACCACTGTGCCGATGCGCAGGACCTTTTCCTGCAAACCATGGCAGAGTGGTCGATAGGTGTAGCCGTAGCTGCAGAACCATATTATGTTCCTCCCCGGCCAAACTGGCTGGGTGACCGGGACGGCTCTGTAGCAGTCATTGGCTTCACGGCGGCTGATTCTCCGCCCTTGTCGTTAAGAGACAAGGGTACTGGATATATTGCTGCCGAATGGGGGGGCATCACCATATACGGTGTTTACTTCTCCCCCAACAGGAGTCTGAGTGATTTCGAGGTTTTCCTTAACAACCTGGAGACCTCGATACGGCGACTAGCGTCTGGGCACGTCCTAGTGTTGGGGGACTTTAACGCCAAATCCGTGGCGTGGGGTTTTCCCAGGACGGATGCACGAGGCGACGCAGTTGAAGAGTGGGCGACATCGGTGGGCCTCTGTCTCCTAAACAGAGGCTCCACCAACACCTGTGTGCGACAGCAGGGGGGGTCGATAGTGGACCTCTAGTTCGCTACCCCTGCTCTCGCCGCACGAGTAAGGAACTGGCGTGTCCTGGAAGAGGTTGAGACGCTCTCGGATCATCTCTATATTCGATTTGAGCTCTCTCGGACCCAGGACCCCAGAAGGGGTCACACGGCGCGGCGATCATCCCGCTTTCCGCGGTGGGCTGTTTCAAAATTAGATAGGGACCTACTAGAGGAGGCCGACGTCATTTATTCTTGGCTGTCTCCGCAGCCTCCGACTGAGGAGCTAGACATGGGGGCGGGCCGCTTTTGTGATGTGGTAACGCATATCTGCGATGCGGCCATGCCTCGTATTCGAGGTAGTCGGCCTAAAAGGAAGGACGAAAGGAAGGGTCTACTGGTGGTCCCAGGAGTTGGTAGATCTCCGCGTGGCCTGCATTCGAGCCCGGAGGTCCTACACCCGCAGCCGTCGGCGTCACCGCGAAGATGGGGAAGAGAACCGGCTTTATGAGGAGTACCGAGAGGCACGGAAAACTCTGAAGCTGGCCATCTGAAGCGCCAAAGAGGAGAAGAGAAAGGAGATGCTGGAGGTTCTCGATCGTGATCCCTGGGGTCGCCCATATCGTGCGCGCAACAAAAGCTCCGCACGCTGCCCCCCCCCCCCCTTACTGAGACTCTCCAGCCCAGCTTCCTGCAGGAAGTGGTTGAGGGCCTATTCCCGCAACGGGTGGAATACTCACCCCCGTCGATGGCCCCCTTGGCCGGAGACGACGGGGAGTTCGAGGAAGAAGATGTTCCACCCGTCACAGAGGCAGAGATAGGGGCGGCTGTCCTTCGAATCCGTTCTAAGAACACCGCTCCTGGACTGGATGGAATCCCTGCCCGAATATTGGCCCTAGCCCTCAATCACGTGGCGGACCGCCTCAGGGGGGTGCTCAACGCATGTTTGGCATCTGGACGCTTCCCTGACTGCTGGAAGAGCGGGAAGCTGGTTCTTTTGAAGAAGCCGGGACGGCCTACGGACTCGGTCGCGGCCTACAGGCCCATCGTACTGCTGGACGAGGCGGGTAAATTGTTTGAGAGGGTCCTCTCTGCCCGCATCGTCCGGCACCTAGGCGAGGTCGGCCCCGATTTGTCGGACGCCCAATTCGGTTTTCGAGCTGGGCGTTCGAAGATCGATGCTGTAATGCGCCTGAGGGCCGTGACCGAAGAGGCAGTGTGAGCTGTGGCGGCGTGTTATTGGCGGTGTCTTTGGACATCGCCAACGCATTTAATAGTCTGCCATTCAGCTGCATCAGGGAAGCGCTCCGGTATCACGGCGTGCCACAGTACCTGAGGCGGTTGGTGGCAGACTATTTAGAGGAGCGTAACGTCGTACACGAGGATCGAGAGGGAAATTTGAGTCGTCGGCCCATGTCGTGCGGTGTTCCGCAGGGGTCTGTCCTTGGGCCACTCCTGTGGAACATGGGGTACGACTGGGCCCTTCGAGGTGACTTCCCCCCTGGGCTGGGCGTAATCTGTTACGCCGATGACACTCGGGTCACAGCCCGGGGGTCGAACTTTCAAGAGGCGGCACGCTTGGCCACCAGAGGAGCCTCACTGGTGGTCGGGCGGATCGAGGAGCTAGGCTTGCGGGTGGCCCCAGATAAAACAGAGGCCCTACTATTCCATGGGCCCCGTCGAGGTCCACCTCCTGGCGCCTCCATAATGGTCAACTCGATCCTTGTACCGGTTCGGGCCCACATACGATATCTGGGCCTGATCCTCGACGGAAGATGGCGCTTCGACGAGCACTTTTTTGCAGCTAGCTCCAAAGTTGGTCGGTGTTGCGTCCGCCCTTGGGCGACTCTTGCCCAATTTGGGTGGACCCAGCGTAGCCACAAGACGGCTGTACACGGGGGTTGTCCGGTCAATGGCACTATACGGTGCACCGGTGTGGGCGGAGGCTCTAACCGCCCAGAATAGGGCACGTCCTCAGAGAGTCATGGCGGTTAGAGCCATACGCGGTTACCGCATCGTGTCGACGGAGGCGGCGTGCGCGTTGGCCGGAACTCCCAAGTGGGACTTGGAGGCGGAAGTGCTCGCCGAAGTTTATCGGCGGACGACTAATTTCCGGGCGGGTAGCGGCAATCGGCCCCCGCCCGAAGAGGTACGCGAGTGGCGTGAGGCCGCTCGCCGAGCCACGATGGCAGCCGGTCATCGTCAAGTGGGCAGGGCGGCAGCACGGGACCCTTTCCTTCCGACTGACGCAGGTTCTCTCTGGGCACGGCTGCTTCGGAAAGTACCTGCACTCAGTCGCTAGGAAGGAACTGAGTCCCGTCTGCCACCACTGCGACTGCAGTGAGGACTCGGCCCAGCATACGCTCACGGATTGCCCAGCTTGGGCGGCGCAGCGTCGGGTCCTCACTGCAGTAATTGGAGAGGATCTGTCATTACCGGCCGTCATACGCTCCATGGCCGGTAATGACAGGAATTTTACCGCGGTCGCAACCTTCTGTGAGGAGGTCATCTCGCAGAAGGAGGCGGCGGTGCGGGCCCGGGAGGACGATCTCCACTCGGACCCAATTCACCGCCGGCGAACCGGGCGGCGGAGGCGCGCTTACCAGCGCCTCATGCCGCCCTGAGTGTGGCCGCGGGTGGTCGGGACGGGTTTTCCCCTCCACCCGCTATAGTGGCCAGCCGCGAGGAGGCAACGTCCTGGTGTGCCTGGACGTTGCCTAATTGAGAGTTACCCATAGGTGGTGCCCGCGTTTTGCGGGCAACAGGCGCTAGGGGGGGTCTGGATGTCTTACTAAAGCTGCTCCCGGATTCCTCCTATTTTAAGCGCAGTATGGCACACCGTGTGGTTTTAGTCGGTCCGATTCCGACACACCGTTCCACCGAAAACCCCGGTGGGATGACGGCCCGAGGGGGCTTCCACACGATAATAAAAAAAAAAAAAAAAAAAAGGCGTGAGAATCTGTATATATATAGTCCTATATAACCTCCTAGGTTATCTTATTAAGTATTTGTATCCCAGACATAGTTTTTGAATGTTTCGAATAACAGATACACGGCATAAGAAAAACTAATATTAAACTTTTTTCAAAGTCGAATAAAAGCTACGACTCGAAATCCATATTAGTATTATAGATATCGGTTGTATTACCCCTATTAAGTTTCGTTTTAAATCCCTGTCATTCGGATTTTATGTCATAATAGTAGTAAGCACTACCTAGTGCAGATGCACTCTTACACATCCATTAATTTACAAAGAGAACAGTTTAGGGGTTGGCATATGTAAATCCGTAGCAATTATCTACGGCGTAGCAACATCTACGATGCTATGTAGCAAAATCATATAATTCCGAATGCCTGTTCTGAATAACTGCAGTGCAGCTTGGATCGGAACTCTTTAGTTCACTATATCTACTGCATATTAATGAGTGAAAAAATGATAGTGTATTTAAAAACATAAAAAGAATAACAATAATAATAAAACTCTTTATTGTACACCAGGTTAATAATACAACATATGACTGAAAACTGTAAGCGAGTTTTACAATTGGCGGCCTTATCGCACATAGGCAGTCTTTACAGACTACCATAGGATGGAATTAAACGTGTTCAGGAGAAGCTTGGGCAGTTTCTGGTGAACTGAAAATGTTCTGGTGTATTAATATTGGGGAGGCAGTGATAGATATAATTGATACATAATAAATCGACGTATCGATAACGTCTGGAGACTTTTACTTTGAACAAAAGCACAGAAACAATAAAAATGTGTTTTGTATAAGTACCTACTGAGCATTTTTTTTATATTATAGGGGAACAGATGAACAGACGGGTCACCCGATGGTAAGTGACAATCGCCGTCCATGGACACCGCAACTCGAGAGTTGTAAGTGCGCTCCCCGCCTTTGAGGGTGATGAGGGTTGAGAGGCGGGGGATGAGAAGATGGCGAAATGGGAGGCGGGACAAGGGTGAGGAAAAAGGAAAGGGGGTTTTGGGCCTCCGGAAACCTCACTAACTTCGGGGAAATGCAACGTAAGAGTTGCTTCACAACCGGTTGTGTGCTTCACAACTGTGAGGGCGTAGTATCGCACCGGACGAGCCGGCCCATTCGTGCCTAAGTATGACTCTACCACTGTTAATTCAATACACTTCATAAGAAAACTAGATCATCTCACATCATATCTTGAGTTGTAGTTGAATGTATAAGTAACCAAAACAAGTTTTTTTAACCCCCAACAAAAAGCAGGGGTTTTATAAGTTTAACTTGTGCCACCAGATTTAATTTAGCAACCCCTGAAGCAGTGAAGTTCAGTGATCGTTGACAAAATCTACTATTCTATTCTTATTTCAAAATTATATTAAAAAATATATATTTTCGATTTATTTTTCAAAGTCATATGAATTACCTAGTTCCCACGACCTTTCTTGCGGACACTTTACTCAGCTCCTGATAAATGTACACGGATATTAAGTTTCTTAGCAAGAACTTGATGATCTACACTTTTGCTACCAACTATTTATTAAACTCTGTGGCGATAGTACCCAAACAACCATTATGGACCTACATTAAATTACTAAGGCACACTTTGATAGCGGAAAACAAAATATACGAAGCAATTTTCAAATTTTTTAAGGTTATGTTTATTCGAGTGTATATACATATGTACATATGTATGGAGTTATAGATAGAAGGAAAGAAAGAAAACCAATTATTTAGTTATTTTTGTATGTATGATGTTTCCCTGTCCCTGCTTAGAGATGAATTAGGACATGTGAACTGTCACTTGAATCGACTTAATAGTTTGAAAAAAATCAGAGTCAGTGAGATAAAAAAGAGCGGAAGACAATAATGCACTCGGTTTTAATATATTTTTAATCATTTTAATAGTTAAAAATATACCACACTCACACTCGTTGGACTCAGCCGTCAAAGAGTCACGGTTAGGTACGAATGAGTGTCCTAATGCGGCGGTTGTGACCCGTCTGTTCGTCTCCTCCTCCTTATCGTGGAAAAAGTCAAAAGTACTTTTCATTGTTCATGTATAAATTCAGGACACACACAAAACATTATTAAATCTCGCACACAGTTATTCGGAATAACAAAAAATCCTCTACAGAAACACTGAATTGAATCCTGATAAATATTAACTTTAAAACTCATAACGAGAAAACGAAAGTGCTATGAACACCTTTCTTATAATTATAAATTAAACAAAAAAGTCAATTATGACGGATAAGTTGGTTATCGAGCCTATACCTACCCTCCGGAAAAAATTAAATTCGATATCCTACGGAAAAATATTACTCGATTAACGTCCAAAAAAGGCCCAATTCATTGGCTGACATTATTGAATTATGATTAATAGGCCGGAAGAGCTGAGGAAAGAGATCAGGGAGCCTTGGCGGCATTCCAACTCGGCGAATAATGCCTCACGAACTGAAATATGTTTCTGAAGACACAATAATAGTGACTTAATCACGTCCATGCGTCTACCAAGCCAAACGGCTCGGAAATATCCATATTTCGCTGATCTAGTTATGTAAATACATTATGTAAGACGTTTTCTTATACGTGTTATGCGACAGCGTGACAGTTCTCTTAGGGACGCTTGTCAGTTACGCTTATTGAGCTGTTTGTTGCACAAGATTGTATGCTTTTCCTTTCTAGAAATCTAATAAAATAGGGTCCATAGCCGGCCCTGTGGGGGTATATCTGTATGTATGTATTTTTTTATTCTTATGAAATAATTGTCAAAAGTAATTGAAGTTTACAGTACAAGGATTTCGTTTAATCCTCTAATGAGTGTTACCCTACAACCAACGTTTTAGTTAAAATGATGTTTTACAGTATTCACTTCTATAAAATAATAAAATCTAATAAAGTACTACAGATAGTATGTTATTGTTTTTTTGGTTATATCGTTTTTTTTTATAAATCCTTAGTGTGGCCATAGATATTGTAATAATTAACAAAAACCCATAACATTATATTTATAAAATTTCCATTGAACGTTCACTTCTTGTCGGAGATAAGCGTTTGCCTTTTACCCAATTTTAAAACTATTACTTTTTTCTGTTTGCTCTTTGTTTAGAACTAGTTAAAACCCTTGTGGCATTAGTCGAATGTTTGTGTACCGGGGTAGCGATACAATGAAACCTCCTCTATTTGTGACAGAAAAAGATATGGTCGTCCATTAAGTATTCGTACGAAAAAGGCAACAAAGCAGTGAAGGGAAGAATTCGAAGAAACCCGTTCCGAAAGCAAAAGATTTTATCTCGGGAAATGAATCGGCACCTAGAACCATATCGCGTATTTTGAAAGATAAATTAGGACTTGTCTATAAGAGACGCATTGGTCATTATTAAACTCATAATAAAAAAATGAATATGGTGGTAAAATCAAAACCAGTTTTTAAGCGGTAGGGGGAAGTCACAGATAATACACACCGGGTCACTTGATTACTCTCACTTAAAAAAATCAACTTTTCTTACTTATTAAAGACGCATATTTATAATCATAGGATAAAATAAAAAAGCACATCAATGAAATACTCTTTATGTCATTTATTCCTAGTTTTAGAAAAATAATCAACTAAAAATTCTTCTTCATATTAAATAGAGAAGGTCACTTGATTACTCTCATCAAAGAAAAACTGAAAGCTAAACCACAGTAATATATTTTAATATTGTGTATAGCCTCCTTTATTTAATATCACTTCATAGATTCGTTGTGGGATAGATTCATATAAACTAATTATATACTTTTGCGGTAACTTTGACCAAGCGAACTTAATCGAAGAAATCAGTGATTTTCTATCGTTATATTGCATTCCATCATATTTTGTGTATTTTGTATATTGCATTCCAACATATTTGTTTTGAAAGCCACCCCCAAATATTTTCTATTATATTTAGGTCATGTGAATGGGCTGGCCATTGAAGAACATCAATTTTATTCTTGTCAAACCAGCTCTGAACAACCCTTGCAGTGTGAATGCTGGCATTGTCCTGTTGGAATATCCATGTCTGACCATTAAATAATTTATTGATTTCACTAAATTTGCACTGAAGCATTTATTTATAATTTTCAGCAGTCTGTCTTCCCGATAAAATCTCTAAATTTACCGCCCCATGCACAGAAACGGCACCCCAAATCATTACAGATCCAATGCTACTATGTCGCCTCGATAAAAGTTTTTTCATTTTTTCTTAAATCATGAAAGTAATAAGCAAATCCGTCTGGTCCGTCCAAGTTAAACTTTTTTTCATCAGAAAAGACCACATTCTTCCACTCATAATTCCACGTCATATGAATTCGAACAAATTACAATTGGGTAACACGATGTTGATTCGTTAATGGTGGCTTCTTTTTTAATTTTTTGCGCTGTAAATGAGTCGCTTTGGCGATTATTTGCCTTACAGTTCTAATACTTACTGAAGTACCAACTCTTGACGCAATTTGTCTTGCTGTACTAGCCGAATTCGATGCTTCTATTAATATAAGACGACGTTCGCGAGGTGTCGTAGCCAGTTTTGTACGTCCTTTGCGGTTTGTTCCGTAATTTTCTGGGTCTCGCAGATAATTGTTTACAACCCAAGTACTCCGATGAATCATTCCAGCAATTTTTCTATTTGAATATCCTTCTGATTTATGAGTAGAAATTTTAGTTCTCTCTTCTATGCTCAAGGTCTTTCCTCTACCCATTGTGCGCAACGTATTTAAAACGTTTAGCTATAACACGAAAATTTTTCGAATAGACACAGTATAATGATTCACGCAAAAAAGTCACACGTCTAACGTCAACGATTGCTTCAAAACAACTAATGAGAGTAAACAAGTGTCCATCCCATTATATAGTCCTGGCATACTATTCTAGCAATTTCCAGTTCAAAATTGAAATAATCGAAAGGGTATTCCAGAATATCGTGTAATACTGTTAAAGATAAATTTTAACGCGAAGTCTCCGCCAAGCTCTAGAATGTTCTATATAAAAATATATTTTTTTGTGTGAGAGTAATCAAGTGACCCGGTGTGTATATGTAGGTATTGGTATATGTAGGTATATGTAGTGGTATGTATATTTAGTGTATGTATATAAACGTGTCAACATATTTCTTAATATAGTATTAGAGTAACCTTCTTCTGAACTTCTTCCTCTGTACATCTGCAAACTGCCCTACTTATTAATCCATTGCACTTGTCCATTACAAAGGTTGTCTGGAAGAGATCACAGCTAGCGATAAGACCGCCGATTGTACCAGTTGCTCGTATATTATTTGTTTCATATTGTTTTATATTTTTTGTGTGTGTACTATAAAGAATATTGTATTGTATTGTATTGTATATTTTTTTTTACTGACGTATTTTTCTTTTGCTATTGAGCAATATTTTAACAAGCAGCATAATTGAGTTCATGCTCAAAGCTCTATAGAAGCTTTCGAATTAGGTATCAGAGTACAACGTGGACATTATCCAACTTCATTGATTGTTTGATCGATGTGACCATCCATCAAACTAATACTAAGCATATTTTTTGTGAAAAAGGTGTCATAATATCGTCACAGTGTATTACGATAAAGTTCTTGAGAAGGTGGTTAAGCCTTCTAACAACACCATGTTCCAGAATACCAAGAATCATCCTCTCAGCATGACTGACCCGGTGGTCATAAAGCTCGTTTCTGACTTTATCAGACCTTTTTTTTTTCTTTTTTTGTGTGGAATCCCACGGGGCCTTAGGTGAAAGGAAATCCCTGTGAACCCTGACAGACTTGGCCGCCTGGTAGAGGCGACCCCGCTATAGTTTAATGCTCTGATTTAAAGAGGCTCGCGCGGAATACGTCGCGCCTCCATCTCGGGCCTGCTTCTGCTAGGACGATGGATAGCCCTGTCCATCGCCCCCAGAATAGCGCTTATGGAGGTCGGAGATCATTATGAGCTCTTCGGTGCCTGGTGCGTCTACTGCGGGACGGAAGAGTGCTACTTCTCTCCCGTTCCCTTTCCGCCGCTTCCTTGGCCTGCATCACTACCTCACAGAATAAAGCAGCGGAATCCCATGCTCTCTCGCGCTGGACCATGTGCATAATCATGGTCTCCAGCGAGAGGCTACCCACGCCAATAGTCCCCACGAGGTTGGCACGCTCCTGCACCCATGGAGAGCACTCCACCAACGTATGGAGTGCTGTATCCTTGCGGCAGCCCCCGCAGTGCTGGCAGACACAGACGTTGGCTCCCGGCCTATACGACACAGCTACTTTCCGAAGCAGCCGTGTCCTGTGAGTACCTGCGTCATCCGGTAGGAGAGAGCGCCATATCGCCTCTCCAGCCAATCCTCCATGACCGCCACAATAGTGACGTGCCCTGACTTTATCAAAGCTGAAGACTTGCCGTCATCAGTCCCAATCTTAATACGCTGGGTCTGCATGCAATTAACGTAAATACTTTGATGAACAGTTTAAACATTATGATAATTTGGAGTCCATAAGAGAATCCATAAGAATTGCAGTGAAGAATTTTCCTATGGAGAGAGTACTTGTTTCTATTGATAACTGGCTCAATATTTTAAGGATACAACCCTTAAAGTCAATGGAGATAATTTTGAATGATCTTCATACATTTTTAATGCTTTTATAGATACTAACGTATAAACAAACACATTACAGTAATAGATGGCTAGACTAGGTAAAAAGGAGAATATATGGCCCATTTTTTCAACTCTATAATCAGTTCAAACTGACTGTTATGCGATTCTTATTTTTCATAGAAAAGAGGTGAATATAATAGAGTAGCATAATTATATTTCGTAAAAACATCATGAGTTATACAGTACGGTAAAAGTACAACAAATCAATGACAAAAACAGGTTAGACACCTAAACTTTGTACAGATTTTTCTACTAATAATTCGATTCAGTGCCAGGATAATCTTATATTCGAACTTCACTGGCAATTTCAATTTGTGCAAGTTCTTTATCCGGTAGAGGGTTAACAAAAGTGCTCAGTACGCAACTGACTGCAAAGTGAAACTTGAAACTGCACAAACTACAACGTAAACAACTAATTAATACACAAAATAGTTGTTCGATATTGTATATCGTGGAATGTCCCGGAGTCGTGCTAATTTTAAAACAATTTAAATATTTGCTGCCCTGATTCGCTGAAAGCACGCGACGTGACGCGACTGACGATTATTATCATCGAACAGAAACAAATTTTTGGGAATCAATTTATGTTTAATGAAAACAACAAAGATATTTGATTCAACAACGTACGAACCAAAATATTCTAGTAATTGAACGAATAAACACAATCACATCGTATAATAAAGACTGGTTAAGTACGAGTTGCATTAGCGAGAGAAAGTTCCCTAGTGGGAAAATATTATTTGCATTAATTTTTAGATTTGGAATTTGTAAACACATTTGAGTTTAGTTTTGTTTGCCATTATCTACTCGTTTTATAACTTAGTGATCATGTTTTTTTAATGAAAATGTTTTAAGCTGTTTGTATTTAAATCTAGAAAAATGTATTTTTTTATAACAAGCTGATATATATTTTTTTAAATAATTTTTACAAAAGGACTATGATAGTGGTCATTAATTTAAATAAAATAGAGGTTTAACCCAAGAGTAACCTATTCTGGCGTAATTTTATACAGGCTAGGAGACAAACCATTGATTTGATCCGATTCTTCATCTTTATATATATAATTCTTCTGTGAGTGTGTATGTCACTGAACTACTCTCAAACGACTGGACGGATTTTGATGAAATTTTTTGTGTGTTCAAGGGGATCTGGGAATGGTTTAGATTCACAAATCAGCCCGGTAGATGGCGCTGCAGTCGGTATCTAGGTTATTTATCTATATTGATCCTAATCGCTTGAAATATCATGCAGGACAACGTCTGTCGGGTCCGCTAGTTACAGTATAAAACTCTAGAAATTAATGACTTTTTTTTATACTATAGGGGGACAGACGAACAGACGGGTCACCTCATGGTAAGTGACAACCGCCGTTCATGGAGACCTGCAATTCAAGAGTCGTAAGTGCGCTGCCCACCATTGAGGGTGATGAGGGATGGGAGGATGCCTAAATAGAGAGGGGGGATAAGGGGAGAGGAAAGAGGAGAGGAGGAGTTGGGCCTCCGGAAACCTCACTCATTTCTCGGAAACGCAACGCAAACGATACTTCACAATCGGTTTTCTGTGAGGCCGTGGTATCGCACCAGTCGAGTCAGCCCATTCGTGCCTGTGTCTGTGGAAAATAATAAAATATGTATAAATCGTAATGAAAATCACATATAATATTGTTTTATTGCTTTTTAAACTTCTCATCTTCTCCTTAACAAACTTTTCAAATCCAGGGCAGCCACAATAAAATTCAATCTGAAACGTGAAATTAAGAAACCATAACATAATTGGAACATTGCGGGTAGTTTCTTCAGTAAGAATAAAATGCAATGCAATTAAGAAATTCAACTTATTACTCCTCTTCCCCGTCTTATAAGCGTGGAAAATCGAATTAACATCCACATAAATGTCACACGTGGCGTCCAATCTTTGACTGAAGTGGAACAAAGTAAAGCCAGAGCAAAGTTGCGATTTGACGTTGAAATTTTGAGCAAGAATTAACGCGCAAAGTTACGTTCTTCATCTACACCTGATGTGGTACGTTTCCCCAAAATTCAGCTTCAAACTGTGCAAATTGGAACGGTGTCATTTTATTTAAAACCTAATTACACTTGGTGCGTGTAATTTGGGAAATAATGTAGGTACAGCCCCAGATAAAAGGCATGCGGTAAAGTAAATACAGACTATGATAAATCTGACCTCGTTTTTAGTTTTTTGATGACTTTTGTTGTAAGTAATTCTTATCTGGAATGTATACATATAGGTCCGATTCCGTAAGTCATCACATTGTAATGACGGTAATCGACGGTATAATTAATTATATAAATAACTGGCTATAATAAAACACTTATATAATACAAACTCTTTTTGTGTAATATGTGTCTAATCTCTAAGCGCGAGAAATTGATTTTTATTTGTTTTGAACTTTTACTTAAGCAACCGAGCACTGCTATATACAGTCGTGGTCAACTAATTAGGGACACTCTCTAGTTAATCCAAATTGTGAATTTATTTTTTATTTTCCAACGAGTCTAAACAATATTCCACATCTTTTACATGTAAGTATAATTAGTCATTTATGTGCCTAATTATACAAACAATAACAACTTCTTAAACATTAAACCTCTTTACAGTATAGCTGATAGATGATCACAGTGCTATTTGTTCAAAGAATGCTGGCTGGCCATTTAATTAGGGACACTGAGATATTGCGTTCTAGTTTCAAAATCTGAATCTCAATTATTATTTTCTTTCTTCTCCTATTCTTTGTGGTAGTTTTGGCGGCAATCTAGATTTGTAATTTCAAGTTTTGAGAGTTATTTTGAAGAACAATGGGCAAAAATAAAAGTTGCGATGCAACACTACGAAAAATTATCATGAAGTTTGTCGAGCGTGGTTGGTCATACCGAAGGATAGCAGGATATTTAAATTGTTCAAAAACTATGGTATGCAATGCAGTGCAACATTTCAGGCGCAATAACACAACTTTAAATGTGCCCAGAAAAAAAAGATCGAGAAAAACAACTCCGCAAGAAGATAGAATGATAACCAGGTTAGCTAAGAAAGATCCGTTTCTAGGCTCTATTTTAATTAAACATGAAGTGTTTGGGGCAGACGAAAGAGTCAGTGTATCAGCGAGGACAGTTCGACGACGTCTGGTAGAAGCAGGGTTGTTCGGAAGAGTGGCTCGCAAAGTACCGTTGTTAAAGAAAGAGCATAGAAATGCACGTTTGGCGTTTGCACGTAAATATGGACATTGGACCTACGACCAATGGCAACACGTATTATTCTCTGACGAGACCAAGGTTAATTTGATTTCTTCAGATGGAAGGCAATACGTACGGCGTCCTGTAAAAGCGGAAATGAATCCAAGATTCACAAAAAAGCAGGTGAAACATGGCGGAGGAAACATTAAAATGTGGGGATCATTTTCTGGACGTGGAGTGGGACCTGTGAGGAAAGTTCAGGGTAACTTAGACCAACATCAATACAAGGCAAACAACATACAGCCCGTTCAGTCAAGTCGTTTCTTAACAGACAGTCGGTATCAGTGCTAGATTGGCCAGCAAATAGCCCCGACCTCAACCCAATCGAGCACCTTTGGCACGAAATTAAGAAAAAAGTTGCCATTTATCGTACCACAACTTTAGATGAACTTAATGAAGCTTTTTGTGAGGCATGGGCAAACATTCCTGTTGAAATATGTCAGAAACTGATAATGTCTATGCCACATCGGTGTCAAGCGGTAATTACTAACAAAGGTTTTGCTACTGGGTACTGATTTTACCCGTAATAAAATGAAGTTGTTAAAGAAATTAAAATACTGCAGATTATTAGTTCTGTTTAACTCTATTTTTCATTTTACTTTACTGTTCTTAATTAAATGTCCAGCTACAGAATTGTACCTTAAATTAAATACATGGTTAACCTTTGATATTAAACACTTTTTTATATTTATTTAATCTTTTATTTACAGCCATTTATAGTATAATAATCGGATCAAATTATGCAAATAATAGTTACTGAGAAATCAACAGGGTTTTATATTTATATGTACATAGCCGGTTATTGCTGTCCACTATCTTGAATGTCCTTAATTAGTTGACCACGACTGTATATTGTTTGGCTTTTTAATTAACAAAACCTAAACTTTGCACACTTTGGCTAAGTACGAGCGAATTACGCTAACTGGAGGATGCAGCTCATGTTTTCTAAGTGATTAATTGGGTATACGTACTCTTTTTTCTGCGATCCTGCATTTAATAGATTTTCCAAAGATCAAAAAATAACTTTTGATCTTTTTTAGCTTACAGATTATGAAATAAAAAATATATAACACACGAATTGTAAATTGTAAATTAGAATCGTCAGTACACACGAATTGTAAATTACAATCGTCAGTACAAAGCTGCTTTAAGTAGTTAGTGAAGGAACGGCCTAAATCAAGATTAACGATAGTGTCCCCAGCCATTACTGACACTTTCATAGAGGCTTAGCGACTGCACCGACCCAACTACGCGACACATATTCTGGATTCGATTAAAATCTAATCTGCTAAGTGTTATTAGCTGCACACTGAGATTAATGTTGGTTCAATTTACACATAAAAATAAGAGCCTTTTATCTAAGTTCTGTGTTAATTTAGAAATCCATATCCATCCGTAGTTTCTTTGTGTCCGTTATTTGAATTTTTGTTAAGTCCCACCCGATACAGGAATAAATCCTAGTGAGTATCTTAAAACCGTTTTTGAGATACATTTAATAAATTACTCTTTAGAACGCCTCTATCGATTTGGGGTTTTTACTTTTGAGATAAACTCAACTGATTTTACCTGAAAACCCCATTAACTATGTTATATTTTAAAATTAGCATATACCATTATTATGTACTATTCCACACCGCGTGTTCATAATCGTGATTGAGTAAGAGTCATCCATTCAAACTTTCACATTTATTACAATTTAGGCTAATAAGATTTGTTTTTAATGTTTACAAAGCCTTTTTTTGTACAAACATTGTATTGGTCTATGATTTTTAGTTATAAAAAAGATTTCCAATAATTTTTAAATGATTCTGTGAAATAAGGAAATTCAACTTTAACTTGACTTTGACACCCGTCTAGTTCAAATCTATATTGAGCAGTCATGACCACAGAGATACTCTATGGTCACGACGCGGCTGATAAATGATAGCGAAAACCCAATGAATATGATCGGAAATGGAACAAGTAACTAGCTTCATGACTGACTTAGTCTGACCGACTTCCTCTTGACAATTCAAAAATACCTATGATTGGTTCAGTTGATAAACGCTTTTGATTTTGATTGATTTTGATTTGAAAACCGACTACTAGGTGATCGCTAGTTTACCTCCATCCATCCACTGTGAATGAGGCAAAATAACTGCTGCAGCCTCAGTAGTATAAAAAGCACTCATTTTATTTTTAACAAGGAGGAAATACGTTTAGCCATAATTACTTGTTCTTTTAAAGGTTGTTTTTATAGCATACCATACTTCTCATTCGACAAAAAGCATAAAAAACACTAAGCTTTTATGTTCAAGACGTGACGACGGGATAATTAAATTTACCCGCAGAGAGGAATAAAAAGCGACTTGATGAAATATGACCAAGAAGTCTATTTTAAAGGCTTCTCTTATTAATAAACTCATTCCCATTTTCTAATTTACTTGAAATACAGCTGGTTTCTAATTACTTTAATCATGGTCAAAATTTTTTTATATTTAAAATAGTAATTCCTTCTAATATTAAATTCATTATATAATTTAAAGTAATTTACCCTATCAACAAATAACATAGTTCAAAATATAAAACCTGTGTAGATTATTTTGTTGACGTTATTTTGAAATATTCTACCCATGTCACTCCAACGATTAAGACAAAATGAAGTGATGATACCTCACATGACGATGACGACGAAGAAACATCATACATATCATACATGTGTAACACTCGAACATAAGCCAGCCTATAAGAGGGCATCCATAAGTAACGTGATGTAATTTTGACCCCCGACCGTTCCCCTCGCCAAATCTCAAGTGAGATTTTTGAAAATGCATATTTTAATGTGAATAGGTTATTCTATATGATGGCGTTGTTTTTTAAAAAATCTTAAATACTATCGTTCCGAATTTCGTATTTTCGAAATTTGTGTCTTTGTGCATATACATTGCAGTTTATTTGAGTTTTAAAATAATGTTGTAAACAGATCAAATACAATTACAAGATACAGATACAAACTACAAGTGCCTAGACAAAATTTACAAATATTTTCAAATAACGTATATTGTATGGCCATTCGTATTTATAATAAATTACCCGATGTGTTTAAATGACTAACTATGCTAAGATTCAAACGTAACATCTTCGAGTTTTTTAGAAAAGTGTTACTACTAAGAGAATTCTTCAATAGATGACTTTACTGAAAGGTAGACTTAGCTTTAATTTATATAATAAGTGACTACCTCTGCCCCGCAACTCAAGAGTCACAAGTGCGTTGCCGGCCTTTTAGGCCTGACACCATTATTTTAATTATCCTCGTATAATTTCTTTGTAGTCCTTTTTTGCTTGTTGTATTTTAATTTGATATTATTCCGATTTCACATTTGTATTTAAGGGTTTGCTGCTATTTTGTATTTCTAATTAATGTAACTAAAATATTTGTACGCTGGGAACAGCAAAATATTTATGAACTGAACAATTCTGTTTAAACTTTTACATTCTGACAAATAAACGTATTTTACTCTTTATGTAATTAAACAAACATATCAATTACATTTTTAAATATAAAAGACAAAACAAAATATATTTAAAAATATAAAAATTGTGTCCCACCGGCATCGGGTACACGGACCAAGAGACAGAGACAGGAGACTACTTACAATAAGTGCATTATCAAGACGGACTGCCTTTTGTATCAGGCCCTTATTTATCACAGCTACCTAATATGAGCCTCTGAAGGTGTTGGTCGAGGCTCTTAGCGATCAACCCATGGGTTGATATGACTATCAGCACAATTATTGCTGAATCCACATCCCACATATCGACAACCTCATGGGCCAATTCCAAATATTTTTATTGTTTTACTTTTTCAGTCTTTATGAGATTGTCGTCACGGGGAATGGTTATACCAACAATCATTGCTCGGCGCTCTAATAGATCTATCACCACTATGTTAGGTTTACTGGCAACAATAGTCCTGTCAGTGATGATAGATCGATCCCAGTATAACGTTGTAGGACCATTTTCAAGAACTGGGTCGGCCACATACCTGTAGTGCGGTAACTTGACAGCCACAAGGTTATATATAAGAGCAATTTGCTAACGGACTATAATGGCCAACTGGTTATGTCTATGCAAGTACTCGCCTTTGGCAAGACGAGAACAACCAGAAATTATATGCCTTAGGGTTTCTCCGGGACGATGAAATGTCCGACAAATGTCAATTGCGCCATCCTTCAGAACATGTCTTCGATAGCTGTTCATCATAACAACTTCATCTGTATTTGGACAAGCAAGACCTTCAGTTTCTCAGATCACCGAAACGTAGCCAAGACACAGAAGATAATAGTTCTACGTCGGGCCTGTTTAAGGCCCGATAAAAACGTCCATGCAGCTTTTTGCTTTTTCACATCTCCCTACAATCTGCAACATTAAGTACTGCAGGTTTGCGCCAGTTATCTTTACCTACACCAGGCGGAATAAATACGTTGTCAACTGCCACCACATCCCAATGTACCTCCACGTAAACAGAGAAAGTAATTTAAAAGATAGCATACCTCGCGAACCTCGCGATTATGGAGGGTCTTGGCATTTAAAAAACCACGACCTCCACATTTCCGTGGGATATACAATCTCATTACTGATGAACGCGGATGGTGCATTAGATATGCGGTTAGTAGTGTACGGACTCTTCCATCCAGGGCATCCAATTCAGTCTGAGTCCATCTAAGTACGCCAAAGGAGTAAATTAGGAGTAGAATGACCCAATCGTTAGGCCTTCTGACTACCCCACAAAAGTCTTTTTAATACTCTTTTCAGACGGCCAAAAAAACCTTCCTTCTTAGTCAATTCATTTATACCCAACGCCTGTGACATATGTACCTAGATACTTGTACGTTTCATTTACGGAAAGACGTCTGAGGTGTGTGGAATGTAAAAGTTCAATTCCTTCAGATTCCGCAAAATAGCCTAGCTCTGAGCCCTTCAAAATACTACAAGGAGGATTGAAGGCTAAGCAGTACCACAAGAGCCAATACCAATATTACCAATTACCAATATTAATAGCTTATTATCTTATATTTTTGTTAAATATACCTACTAAATATGTGTAAATAAGTAAGTATACCTACCTACCATAGATAAATAGCAACAAACTTTGCCAGAAAAAGTGTTCTGTTTCAGTCATGAGTATTGAAGCTTTGCAATGAATAACGTTTAATTAGAATTTGTAAATGAAACAATTTTCTTAGATGTAATGCTGTAGAGCACTGACTCGTCTTCGAAAAAGAAATAAAGAAAAAATATATTTCTAAGTTTGTTAAGATTTTTTCAATGATTGCTACACGCACGCACACACACACTTATAAAATCCCTTTTTGCGTAGAGGGTTAAAAAAACTTGTTTTGATTCTTTTTATTGACGGGCTTGTTCTTAGCTCCTGACTGATAAATTTTGTGTCAGCATTGATACTACAATGTCATTATACGTGCTTTTTATTAAAGCCATCTGAATGTTGAATGTACAGGCATTTTTGATTCTTAATTAAGTTACATTCATTCTGGGTAAAATAATATGGGTTGCGGGGAAAAATATATTTAAATAAGTAATATAATTCACTAACAGTAAAGGAGCGGGCTCTGTTAGTGAATAATATCTGTAAAATGTCAATATTTTAGATGTTCGGTTTTCCGGCATGCTGCAATGTTTGGTATGTTAAATCATGTTTGTGTAACACTGACTGCTGTGCCGTCCTCTGTAAACGCGACCTTTAACAAACTTTGTAAGTGGGTATTAACAATACGCAGTAAATCACTGATAAAAATGGGTCGTCGTTTTTTTACTCGGCCTACAATAGTTTCTGTATTAATCTTAGTAAACATTGGAAATAAATATGAACCCTCGGCCCATTGATCTTTCTTTATTGTCGAGCGTCCCGTCCGTTCATCTAGTCGTTCGGAAATTATGAGTCTCGAATTTGTGCTTTTATTTTTATGCAATAGAAATGGAAATAGTAAAACGAAATTACTATATTTTTTGTTTAATATTGATAGTCATGTTCATTTACTGGTTAAAAGTTACACAACAATGTAATAATATTCAAGGTGTAATGTCAACCATTATAACATTATAGTAAAAAAAAGGGAAGGTATAATAAAGAAATCTTTATATTTTAATAGTCATTGTTAATAATGTTACCCTGATTTAAAACAACATATAAGACTAAAACATAATTAAGTGGAAATGTTTTTTTTTCTATTTGTAGAACAATAAAAAAGAGCATAATATTATTCGTATAATAATGCCGTTCAGACTTGTTAAATCGTTAAATTGATTAAATTTATATGCTTACATTATTCAAAATATTAATTTCATATTAACTCCTGTTTATCGCGCTCACACGCGTCTGGTGTTTTATATTACATCACTCTACAATTGAAGCCGCCTTTGTTAAGAACAATGAGTAGTGGTTAATATTATACACATGACATATGACAACTTATGTTATAAAACTCGTTACCGGCATTAGTATGCAAAAATAAAGAAGAAAAATGAATGAAGTGATGGCGTACTGTACATATTTGTTTAAGAGCACTAGTAATATCAAGTTCCTTTTTATTTTAGTAGTTCTGCCCGAGCAAACTTCGAAAAGAAATGAATCACCAGTAAAATATGATGATAACTAACATTGTATTTGCTTAAAGCTTGCTTGTGCATGAGGTCAGCTTGCCATTGCTAAATGAATCTTCTTTTTAGTTTTATAGAACGATACTGTTATTCCATACACGTCTCATGTAAAAAATCTTTGGGTTTCGTAGATTACAATTTGTCCTGGTCTGCTCAGGTTACTGGGGTGAGCAAGGAGGTTTTTGAATCATGTTATTCATTTAAGCGTCAAATTCCTTTTTCTTCCTTTTTAGACTAAGATCTGTCTCTGTCTTGACTATTCTAATATTTCCTTGCTCGACGCTAACGAAGACCTTTGGAACCGACTGGGACGGTGTCCTATAACACCAATACCTTCAAGAGTTTGTTCTCCGTAGTTCTCCATAATCATAAGTTATTTTAAATAAGGCAGCTGCAGTACTGTGGCCTGAAGGAAACCCAGATTGGTATGAACATATCAGTCTATTAGAGGAAAGGTAAGAAATAAGTTGACACCTGACAGTACTCTCAATTACCTTAGAAAGGATCGGGAGAATGGGTACAGAACGAAATTGGTTCACTGATGCAGGATTAGAGGTTTTAGGTAGAGAAAATACATGGACCCTTTCCCAGTCCGATGAAAGACTACTTTTTTGGAGATCACTAGCAACAGGTTGCAGCATTTGTACTTGAGTACTATCATCGCCTGTTGCTTTTGTAGAGATGGATAAAATGTGTCTCCTTATGTCATTCTCTGCAATCGGGTCGAATGAAAATCAGGTACATTGAATCCAATAAAGATTAGAAAGATAATTAAGAGTCGAAGCTTTTTCTAAAGAACATACACAAATAGATTGAATTTAAAAATGAATTGAATTTAAATATCTATATTAGATGAGCTATCATTGGCATTTTAACCAATTCCTAAAGACTTTAGAAATCCCCATACCTGTGGGTGTTGAGATACGTTAAGATAAAATAAGATAAGATAAGATAGTGTTATTTGTATAATTGGTCGAACAGCCAACCGATTGGTAGTGAAGAACTTTCCAATGGAGAGAATGTGTTTTTTATAGGTAACTGGCCTCAGCGTTTAAAGGACTGTATTAAAGCCATTGGAGATCATTTTGAATGAGCTTCATATATTTTAAATGCTAATATATTAATGTATAATCTAACACACATTTCAGTAATAAGCGTTTCATGCAATAGAAAAAAAAAATGTAGTATTAGTAATAATAGGATGACAAGACTAGGTATATGGATGTAAAATATGATTCCGATTAAAAACCTCAACCATTTTAGGAATTTCTGCTATTCGTTAGTAAATAGTCTACCTAATACAAAAATAATCATAAAAGTCTGACTAATAGTGCCAGATCTTAACGCATTTAAAGAAACGAAACACTATTCTTCTTTATTCTGTTGGTATAAATCAATAACTTTTATACACCGCACTCTACTTATAAAGGTGATGTTGCCGAGGGCGTTGTGTCTATTTACATACATACACACCCTCACACCTGTATCCCCGAAGAGGTAGACATTTTGTCAATTAAAATTTACGTAATTGGAGGAAAGCCAATTGCTGTCATTTGTGCACTTTTGGGAATCAGATACGTGGAGTATATGCACGTATTGGGCACGAAAAGGAGGATAATAATAAACTTTAAAAAAGTAGACAACCGACTTCAATGCATCTATCATAAAATTTAAGACTTATATGGTTTTCTCATAGATACTAGATAAACTGCAGTCGAATTGAGAACCTCCTACTTTTTTTCAAGTAGTTTGAATAGGGATATTGCTCATACAGGTCGATTGGGCAGGTGCTGGGCAGTCCGAGCCCGCTATCTATATATTATTTATTAACTGGTATTAAAAGTTATAACAGAAGTATATCAAGTCAAATATTTAGCTGAGACTCATGTATTTTCACTGAAGTTTTAAAAGTAATTATCATGCTATTTGAATTGTATGGCTTTTGAAATCGTACATTCGTGCATAATCGTAATTAATATCATACGAACCACTCTTACACATTTAAATATTTCTTATTATTAAATTACGTTAATACGTCGTAGTCAGATCTTGTGATGTGACCGACCATTGTGAAAATAACCATTTGCCCAAAATCATGATATGGTCATTAAATAATCAGCTTTTGACGATATGATCAGTTAAACGCAGGACCACTTCATGCAGGATGTTGTTTTGTTTTTATTTAGTGTCATGGCGACGGATAAATATTTTGTATTAAAAGCGTATAATAATGTCCAAATAAAAAAGTGCCATGAAATACCGTAGGACCACTTATGCTGTAAGCTGTGTATAACGAAGTAGATTAGAATTTGTATTAAACTTAAAATGTGAACGAGATCCTAAACCTATATGAACAAATAGGTATGTTTTTTTGGTTTGTTTGTTTAACCACGCTTATCTCTGGAACTATAATTAGGATTTTAATGAGTATCTTTGTATTGGGTAGAGTATTTATTAAGATAGTATACAGGACATGTGAAACTGCGGGATACGCATAAGTAACGTAAACGCCAAACGTTTGGTGGGTTTGATAATTTTAACGATATGGTCAAGTTTAACTGAACATTTAATGAAATACGATCATTTCAAGTAATTTTTGCCACACCATGTAGTAGCCAATTCTATAGTCTGGCTACGATATGTACAATACTGTCAATCATTTCAATGTAATGAACTCATAAAAGACAATGTATTTTAGTCAACATTTCACAAGCAGCAATGTAACTAAAAATCACGTGTCTTGTATAAACTCGTAAACTTGTAACACACATCTCATCCTCGCAACACGAGACTAATGCCGCCCCACGGGCTTTCAAACTTTAAAATGAGCCATTTCAAAACAATATCTGACAGAGATTTCCCCACGGCCGTAACTTCATATGTTGAAAGGACGTATAACGCGTACGAATAAAAATTATGTGACACGCGAATATTGTACGACGAAATACCTAGAGCAGCTGTAAGTTTTAGTGTTGAAAAGTGTGTAGACAGAGCAAGGATCCTCCTATATCCCAGGGGTACATAAATACTGAACTCTTTAAGAAAATAGATCTATCATGTGATAATGATGATGATGATGATTTAAAGAAGTTTTTTTCTTTAAACGTGCTATCAGTTAAAATCAGTAGGATTTTAAGAAAAAAAAAATCTATTGGATCAGTGGTCATAAATGCAGGAAAAAAAGCCACTAACGGCACCTCTTTTATATGTACAACTGACTTGGTGAGCAAGCATATCGACGGTAGGAGATACCGATATGTGTATACATTCTAAACATGTATAGAACACGTAATATTAGGAATTACTCGATAACGCAGGATACGTATTTCTAGAACCTACTATACCCCGGGAATCGAACCAAAGACTTAGCCTTTCCGAAATTAAAAGCGATTTGATTTGGGAATTGAATCACAGAAAACCTCCAACTCATTTACGACCAGATATTTTCCTGTCACAAACGAGAAAGTTTGAATGCACTTATAAATAGCCCGGTACACAAACATTCTACTTATACCGAGCAGATATAATGTTTCAAAAATTGCAATTGTATTTGTATGGAATGGATGTGATAGCATGCTATCACAGTAATTCGGTTCTTTTTATCACCCATCTCCATTCTCCATCGCGAATATAAGAAAACAAAATCAATATTCATATAAGAATGAACCATTCCAAATTCAAATGTTTTTTTATGTTTTTTTTTTTTAATTGCAACAGTGATTAGAAGCAAATCGACGGTAGGTGGTATCGATATTAATATACATACATACACTCGAAACATGTATAGAACACGTTTTACTATGTAAGATTTGTGTAGACTTTTTTATGGTATTAGAAGTAAAGTAGCAGACTCACTCAGGTTCACCTGATGGTAAGTGACTACTGTCACTAATGGACACCTGCTATTTAAGAACTGCAACTAGCAAATGCGCTTGGGCCTCCAAAAACCTCACTATCGCGTAACGTAGGATCAAGCTGAGGCTATTGATATGCAGTAGATATAGCGAACTAAAGACTACCGATCCAAGCTGCACTGCAGTTATTATTCATAATAGGCATTCTAAGTAACAGGATTATGAGATTCTGCTACAGAGTATCGTAGATGTTGCTACGCCGAAGATAATCGCTTCGGATTTGCATACGCGAACGCCCAACTATTTATTCTCTTTGTAAATTAATGGATGTGATACAGTGCATCTAGACTAGGTACTGCTAACTACTGTTATGATATAGATTCAGAAAAAAAACAGCAATTTTAAAAACAACTTAATAAGGAGTAATGTACATAAACGATATATACGAGTACTAATACGGATTTTCGAGAAAGGTGTTGCTTATATTCGACTTTAAAAAGGTTTTAATTTAGTTTTTTTTTATTTTGTATCTAAACAGGGTACAAATACATCACTGCTGTATGTAACAAATAGGTACATGGGAATGCAAATTATCAACCTCCAACATATGTACCATAGCCAACTATAATTTAGTTATGTGCCGTAAGTATGCTGCCGTCATCCATACTATATACTGTCGTATAGATAATTGACTGATTCCTAAGTCGCCTTATACTACACCTATGGGAAGAGATGGTGTGACGCTATTCTACGCGACAGAGAATCACCGAGAGCCTACAAATAATTTGAAAACGTTTATAAAAAATTCTAATATCAGAACACAATTCAATAATTCACTTTAGAAAAGTAGACAACCGACTTCAAATGCGTCTGTCAATAAATTTAAGACATATGGTTTTCCCATGGATGCCATTATCATAACTGGACCAAACTCTCATCTAACTACCCTTGAAGTATATCCTTTTCAATAAAAAAAGAATCATCGAAATCGGTTGGCGTGATGTTGAGTTATTCGTCCATTTGTCGCGCACAAACTTAATGCAAATTATGACTTATATGATTTTCTCATGGATGCCTTTGTCAGAACTGGACTATGTTAATATGGAACTACACGGGAAGCACTAGCTTTCAAATAAGAAAAAAAAAACATCAAGACTGGTTCACGCATTCGAAATTTCTGAGGTATCATAATCATAAAAAAAAGAAAAAAAATACAGTCAAATTGAGAACCTCCTCCTTTTTTGAAGTCGGAAAAGATGATTAAATCGATCTAGATATTAAATAATAGAAAAAAGAAATATTTATTATCAAATTATTTTGTCTGATCAAAACGTAAAAAATATATATATAACAGAGAATTACATAAGCGTACGTAAGTGAAGTTCATTCTCCAATATTTCAGAGAGCTCAACTTTCGGAATCGAATCTAACTTTAAGTTAGCGCAAGTTACTCGACGCGCTTGCTCACAGTGTTATGTGTCTTTTAGATTGAAAATATTTTACAATTTTGTTTATATTTTCCATGATTCTACAAAGATTACAAAACGTCTTAGTTAATTTCTGTTCAAGTTTTACCGAGATGTCTTTCTGTTCTTTGTACGGGTCAAGGTCAATAACAAACCATTAAAGTTACAAATCAATCATAAAATATTCATAAGATATATGAAATAAAAACTTATAGCGTATTCTAAGTGCTTCTGTAACAAACTTAACATTGAAACGTATATGTCGGCGATAAGCCAGGATTTTTAGGATCAGGATCCACCGCAATGAACACACGCACTTAACTTCGTTTATTTACGAACAACTGCTAACACAATACTGTGTTCATTATTACAGTGCACACGCTTTTATAAACTATCTCACAAAGGATTTATAAACGGTTATAGCAAGTATAACGTCTTTTACATAACACAAATAAAATTACCATACAATAATTCTTAAAATGTAGCTAAATATTTAAATCGAATTTATTAATGAATTTTACACCATGTTTTATTATTATTTATATTACACAAATTACATTTGTTTAATATTATCAACCGTTATTCCAGTACAGTTTCAATAAATGGCGCTGTTATCAAGACTTGATGCTAAAGTAGACATAATTTAGTAAATAACATTTGATTACAGAACAATCATAGATTTACACATTTACTTGAATAAATGATTAATTTGTTGTTAAAGTCATTGTTTGAATAATAAGTTCAAACTACACCAAATTACTTCTAATAGTCTAAACAGTGTTTTGACTCTAGTATTTATGCATTTTTTAGACATTTCTGTAATAATACCAATATAAAAATCACTATATGATGACTTGCGCCCATACGGCCATACTGACTCCAGCGCGTCCCTTGCGCTGTTTTGTAATTACGTAATTACCGACAATGTTTTGTTATGAGAAAATTACCCATACTGGGATATAGCCCATCACCTTGGCATCAACCATCCCGAGATTCAGTTATACAAAGCATCACCCATCCTGGGATCTAGCCAACAAACAAGGCATCACCCATTCTGAGATCTAGCCAATATACAAGGCATCACCCATTATGGGATCTAGCCAATATACAAGGCATCACCCGTTATGGGATCTAGCCAATATAACAAGGCATCACCCGTTATGGGATTAGCCAATATAACAAGGCATCACCCATTATGGGATCTAGCCAATATACAAGGCATCACCCATTATGGGATCTAGCCAATATAACAAGGCATCACCCATTATGGGATCTAGCCAACAAGACCAGGTGTTAAGGATACGCGTGGTGGCCAGCCAGCGTTTAAGGAAGGATATTGGATAGGAAAATAAAGTTCACAAACGCATACACATTAATTATATCATGAAACAAATGAATTCTATCAACACGTAATTATACGGACTCCACATTATCCGCAGAGGAAGTAGACGGTAAATCAGCCTTTACTGATTCCTCCGCCCCTACGGTAAATTCCTGTGAGTTATCATAATCGCTAAAAGGATCTGATTGAGCTGAAGGAGCAGGACGTAAGGCATCGTGACTCGCAATTTTTTCTGAGCAGCCATGAAGATTAATATGCTTAAGTTTGTATCTATCATTTGGCAATACTTCTAAAACTTCCATAGGCCCTTCAAATTTAGAGCCTAATTTAGTAGTGTGTCTTTCATGACGCCGCATTAAGACGAAGTCACCGACCATAAATGGATGAATTGTGGCTTTGCCTTTATCAAAGCGCTTTTTATCGTGAAAAGACCGCTCGTCCATCCGCTTTTTAGCAATCGATCTAACTTCTTCAAAGTCGTTTGCCAGTAACTCATCGTCTATTTGC